>CM038671.1:322454188-325116929 GCA_021605145.1 Aegilops bicornis | reverse complement strand
GGCGATGAAGCGGGTGCGCATCCCGTCCCAAGAGGAAATCGTGCCTGGAGCCAGGTTCAGCAGCCAGGTGCGAGCACCGTCCTTGAGCGCCATGGGAAACCAATTCGCCATTACCTTCTCGTCTCCGTTGGCGGCCTCTATGCCCAACTCGTAGAGTTGGAGGAACTCCGCGGGGTCTGCAGTGCCGTCGTAGTGCGGAGGTAGGTCTGGCTTGAACTTGCCGGGCCATGCGACGCTACGTAGCTCGGAGGTGAAGGCGCGGCAACCTGCAGTGGCCACCGGAGCTTTCTGCTAGTGCAGGGCTTGCTCCTGGGGATTCCCGCGCGCCGCCGCCTGGAGCAGCATGGGGTCCTGACGTGGCGGCGCAGGGATGCGATCATGGCGCAACAGTGCTGCGAGCATGCGAGCACCTTCTTGGGGGCGAGGGATCTCTTGGCAGCTCCTTTCTTGTCGCGCAGGCACGGGACGCGGCGGGTCTCGCCCTGGGACCGCGCGCCTGGGAGCCAGGACTCCTTCTTGGGGTGGAGGTGGTGGAGGCACCTCCTGCTCCTCGCCTCCTGCGCAGGATGGAGGGCGATGCAGCGAGAGCGACATCATGGGAGAGCCCCCTGCGGCACTGACGAGCTCGGTGATGTGGGCGAGCCAGTCCTCGTAGAGGTCGTCGACGGGGCGGTAGTGCAGGAGCTCATGCGCCAGGAGCAGCCCAGCGTGCGCGTCTGTGGGGGCGCGACGGGCGTGGGACGACGAACCGGCTGGAGTCAGCGACGGGGTGGCGCTGCGGCCATCGCGCCGCACCGACGGATGCGGGGATGAGGCCTGCAGCTCGTTCCCCGTCGGGCCGGTGGCGGCGTTGGCAGTAGGCGACAGGGAACAACGGGGGCGTCCAACGATGGGCGCCGTCTGGGCGACGCGGGTGGCGAGCGCAGCCCGACGCTCGACGCGAGCTAGGCGAGCGTCAGCCATGGTCACGGCGGAAGATCACACGCGGCTAGTGTAAGAAAAGATTCCGGCGCACCCCTACCTGGCGCGCCAAATGTCGGATTTCGAGTTCTGGCAGACCCTTGAGGTTCGAACACTGGGGTGCGCACGAAGATCTCTCCCCCACTAGCTCACATCTCGAAGTCTCGCAAAGATCTAGGCAAGAAAGATGAGCACACAAAGGACACGAGATTTATACTGGTTCAGGCCACCATTGTGGTGTAATACCCTACTCCAGTGTGTGGTGTGGTGGATTGCCTCACGGGCTGATGATGAACAGTACAAAGGGGAGAACAGCCTCGCGAGGGGCTGTTCTTGAGCTGGTGCGATGAACTGCTGGGGTGGGTTCAGTCGCCTCTCTCTCTCTCTCTCTGGTCGATCTCCAGATCTGTTCCCTTGTGGTTGCTAGTCCAATTTATAGAGCGAGGCCCTGGGCCTCTCCCCAAATAATGAGCGGGAAGGGTGCCAACAATTGGCCATTTTGAAGGGGACATCTGGTACACTTATCCTGACTAAAGTTGGTCTTCGGCTGCCGAAGGCTCTGACGGTGACGCCGCCCTGGGCTCCACGATGACCTCCATCCTGCTGGTCTTGGTCTTGTTACACCGAAACGGTAACCTTTGCCTGATGCCTCGGCATGTGCTTGCCCCCTTAGCACCGAAAGGGAAACGAGGACACTGCGCAGGCCGGCACCCGCCAGGCACCCGCCTGGCCTCCGATCGTCATGGCTTGCGTCACGGGCCCCTCTGGAGGTGCCCTGCCTTGACCCCGCCTCCTCGCGAGCCCGCCTGAGGAGGCTGCTCCTGAGGAAGCTCCCTGTTGTCCGCCCTGCGAGGCTTGGCCCCTCGCGAGGGTCTTGAGCTTGAGCTGATGAAGCTGGGCTCCATTGGGCCCCCACTTGAGCCATGCCGAACGCCGACATATATATAGCAGGTCGACCGCACCTTTCTCCAACCCCCCCCCGGCTTAGCCCAGTGGTTCAGCCTCTCCCGCTCACCCTGCAGACCAGGGTTCGAATCACGCCGGGTACATGCATAAATCCCCGCCTTTTGTTGCCACTTCTAACACTCGCTGACAGGTATACCCCATTGGTCATACTCACACACACACACACACACACACACACACACACCATGGCCCACCAGTCAGCCTCTCAGCGCCCTCCACCTTTTTTTATTATCCCAGCAAGTTTCGTTTCTGGAAAGATGCCTTATTCCATTTCTGTTAAATTCCAAATATGGACATTCCATCTTAGGAATTGCCTAATTTGGTTACTTCCTTTTTAGGTAGGTTCCAACTTATAGCATTTTCATGATTTTTCTATATGAACCCCTAACATATTATATATGTTGTTGGGGTAGAAAAATCCCACCAATCTAATGGTGGCATTAGTTTCTGCATTTGAGCAAGTTCATGAACATGTCATTTTACACCATGTTGCTATTTTGTCTTTTATGTGTATATTCATGCAAATATGCTATGTGGTTGTTCTGCACATGGATAGCTTCATCTTCATGCCCACTACATGCTAGATTTTACTACATGCCATGACATGCTTTAAATTCTACCAAGCTTGCAAAGTTGCTATCATGAATCTGTTTTCTGCCATGACATGAATTCTACCAAGTCTGAAATCTGTTCATATCACTTGCCATGTTTGCATTGATGCGATCATCTTTTCTCTGGGCTTTTGGATCAAGATCAACAAGGAGTCTGTTCATTGCTTTTAGTACTAGCATGCCATGCTCAAGTTTGCCATGATAGGTTACTGTAACATGTATTTTATTGGCTCTAAACATTGCAACCTCGATCTTTGTTTCTGCCATGGTCAGTGAATTTCTGCTAATTCTGTTAAACTGTTATTATTTGCATTTTGTCATGCTGTTTTAGTGATGTTCTAGTGGTTTCTAGCAGTATCTCACTGTACATGATTTGTAGATATTTACCTGTACTTCACTGCCATGTATTTTGTTTTCATGTTTGGGTCCTGTAGTATATTTAATGTATGCATCGAAGTGGCCATGTTGTTGTTTTAAGCAGATTGCATTGCATATTGTTTTGCTTGTACTTTGCAAACCGTGCATCCGTTTCCTATGATCTTCATATCGATTTCATTCGAAATCTTTCAATCTTTCCAGTGGCATGATTGGGTTACCAAGATTCTGCCCATATCCTTCTGGACTCCACCGTTTTCCTTCTCGTTGTCCGCCCCCTTCGTTCTGGTAGAACCGTAACTCCGTGTCTACCATTCTTCTTACGCATGTAGAACTTGTTCTTGCCCTGAGTGGTTGTTTATTGTATGCTTGAATTTTCTTTGGGTAGTTCCGGGAGATGAGTTTGAGTACGAGGACCCTGTCGAGTACATTTCCGAGGAGCAAGCTTTCGACAACCCTTAAAACATTGCAAGCAAGATGATCATTACCCCCGATATCACTTCTATCTTTGCTTGCTAGTTGTTCGTTTTGTCGCTATGTCGCGCTACCTAGCACTTGTTTATCAAGTCTCCCTTATTTCCATGTCAAGCTTCTAACCCAGCTTCCTAACAAACCGTTGTTGGGCTATGTTACCGCTTTTGCTCAGCCCCTCTTATAGCGTTGCTAGTTGCAGGTGCAGTGCAGGTTGTTCCATGTCGGAACATGGATATGTTGGGATATCACAATATTATATTATGTTTAATTAATGCACCTAGATACTTGGCAAAGGGTGGAAGGCTTGGCCTTTTTCTTGGTGTTTTGTTCCACTCTTGCTGCCCTAGTTTCTGTCATACCGGTGTTATGTTCCTTGATTTTGCGTTCTTTACGCGGTTGGGGTTATGGGACCCCCTTGAAAGTTCGCTTTGAATAAAATTCCTCCAGCAAGGCCCAACATTGGTTTTCCTTTTGACTAATAAGAACTAAAGTTTGCATAGGGAGTAATTAACCTGAGGATTCTTAATCAACCCCCGGGCCAATGCTCCTCATGAGTGTTGGTCCAAACCGGGCAGACTACGGGGCCGCCTCGGGGAAACCCAAGGTATTTGGTATATACCTGTAGGCTGACCCATCCGGATGTGGCCTGAGTCGAGATACACACGACTACTATCAGGGTGTCGGCACGCCGGGAGGTCTTGCTGGACTTGTTTTACCATTGTCGAAATGTCTTGTAACCAGGATCCGAGTCTGATCGATTGTTTCGGGAGAAGGAATATCCTTCGTTGATCGTGAGAGCTTGTGATGGGCTAAGTTGGGACACCCCTGCAGGGTTTAAACTTTCGAGAGCCTGCGGTTATGTGGCAGATGGGAATTTGTTAATATCTGGTTGTAGACAACTTGACACTTGACTTAATTAAAATGCGCCAACCGCATGTGTAACCGTGATGGTCTCTTTTCGACGAGGTTTGGGAAGTGAACACAGTTGGGTTATGATTGTACATAAGTAGTTCATGATCACTTCTTGATCACTTCTAGCTCTACGTCCATTGCATAGTTTCTCATCTTACTCTTGTACTCGTATGTTAGCCACCATATATGCTTAGTGCTTGCTGCAGCTCCACCATATATCCGCACCTTACCTTTAAGCTTAAATAGTCTTCCTACCGCGGGTTTTGAAATTGCTGAGTCCTCGTGGCTCACAGATACTACAAACACAGTTGTAGGTACCCACAAGGCTAATACAGGTGATGCCACAGAACTCAAGTGGGAGTTCAATGAGGACCTTGGCCGTTACTACGTTTCTTTTCCGGATGATCAGTAGTGGTGCCCAGTAGGGTCGATGTGAACTTAGCATGGGTGGTTGTCTTTTATTCCTTTGATTTCGTCCGTAGTCGGACTTTGTGTTCATCTTGAATGATTGTAACTTGATGATATTGTGTGACATTGTGGCGATTGTAAGCCGAAGCTCGTATTCTATCTATTCAGTACATGAGATGAGCAAAGATACAACCACTCTTGTGACCATACCAATATGCGCTTATACTCCAAGTCGTGCCTCGACACGTATGGAGTATAGTCGCATATTGGGCGTTACAGTTCGCCCTGCCGCGTCCTGCTGGCCCCGGTGGCGGTGATCAGGGGATCCCTCTGCCGCTCTCTTCACCATCATCTTCGTCCGCGCCCTCCCGATCTTTGTCAGGCTTCTTCCCATGGAGACTGACGGGGTCAGGGTTGGCTTCCGCCCAGGTGCTCCTTCTGCCCGCTTCACCTACCACCATAGTTCCTAGGAGGAGAGGGACAAGAAAGGTATTACGGGGCACTTATCTTTTTTTAGTCAAACATTTAGGCACTTGCCAAACTTTAGTCTAAATATGTAGTCTATTTTATCCATGTTTGTACTCTGTAAGATTTGTACTTGCTTATTAGCATATTAATGAAAAATACAAGCCTTGCCGGGTACTTCTGCATGTCTCCTGTCCACGTGAAGAATGAACACCTTTATACTCTTAAGTAAACAAGTTTCCTCGGCAAGCTATCTTGCCGGTGCCTTCCATTGTTGCCGCGGAGGCCAGGCCTGCCGGGCTTCTGAATCATGGAGAGGGACTAGCCCCTTGTCAACCTTTTTCTTGTCAAATGAAACTACAACCTTAATGACTGAAGTGATGTTCGGGTCAAAGGATGGGAGTAGAAATGCTTCAAAGGCGACAAGGTTTCTCTGTGCACAAGTTTCTTCTTACAAAGACATATATGGATAAAAAGAGAACTTATATTTTTGGCTTGTTGGGGATCGATATGTAGGTTTGTTCCCTTTTCTTCCGTTCGAGATCGAGTCCGCGGAAAGAATCCTGAAGTTAGTGCAGAGGGAAGCAGTAGCAACATATGATCTCATCTACATGCTCATGGAAAGTTCATGTTTATGCCATGCATGCATGCAAGTTTTAGGGGGCCCCCGGCGCTTCATTTATTTATATGCTGCTCAGGGTCTGCGCCTGGCTTGGTACAAAGGGTTACATGCAGCATCGGCAAGGCTTGTTCAAAAGGGTGGCTGCTGGGGCAAGGGCCCGGCAGCCACACCTTACAGGTAGAACTTACGAAGATGCTCAATATTCCATGAGTTTTGCACCTTGGTGCCATCTTTGGTCTCCAGACGTACTGTTCTAGGTCTGGTGACTCGTACTACCCGGTAAGGGCCTTCCCACTTCAGCGTCAACTTGTTGGAACCCTTGGCGGACTGAACACGCCTAAGGACAAGGTTGCCTTCCTCAAGACACCGGGCATGGACCCTGCGGCTGTGATACTCACGCATGGCCTGCTCGAATTATACTGCACGTACAGTAGCCTGAAGACGGTTCTCCTCGAGTAGCACAGCGTCGTCACGTCGGTGCTGTTCTTCTACTACTTCATCGTTGGCAAATACTCAAGGTGGCCCATATATGAGTTCCGTGGGTAGCATTGCTTCTGCCCCATAGACTAGGGAGCAGGGAGTCTGGCCGGTAGCTCGATTTGGTGTCGTATGGAGGGACCAAAGAACCATCGGCAGCTCGTCGGTCCATCGCCTGCCACAACTCTACAGCCTATAAAATGTTCTTATTTTGAGTCCTCACAACACTTCAATGTTTGCCATCTCAGCTTGCCCATTGCTTCTGGGATGGGCAACAGAGGTGAATGAGACTTTGCTTCCGAGGGCATGAACGTATTGCGTGAAGTTACGGCTTGTGAATTGGGTGCCATTGTCAGTGATGACTCTTGCGGGTACTCCAAAATGGCACACCAATCCCTTCAAGAACTTGATAGCTATCTATGCGGTCACCTTCCTCACGGGCTCCACCTCCAGCCACTTTCTAAATGTGTCGATTGCAAGATAAAAGAATTCAAAGCCCCCAGTAGCATGGGGGAAGTGGCCCAAGATGTCGAGCCCCCAGACTGAAAATGGCCATGACAAAGGGGTTATCTGGAGAGCTTGAGTAGGCTGATGGATATTTTTGGAGTGGAACTGGAGGCTTCACATCTGGTGACTAGCTCAGTTGCATCTTGGAGGGAAGAGGGCCAGTAGAAACCTTGCCGGAAAGCTTTCCCAACCAAGGCTCTTCATCCAATATAAGAGCCGCACGTGCCCTTGTGTATTTCTGCCAATAGTTCCTTTCCTTCTTCCCGGCAAATGCACTTCAGTTTGACACCGCTAGGCCTCCTTCTGTATAGTGTGTCATCGACAAATTGATACATACTGGCCCTCCGGGTTACTCTTTCTATGGGGACCCCGACTCATAAGTCGAGATCACCGAATGCACGTGTACAGTGATCCCAGAGATCAATGCTCACTGAACACACAGAAGCTGAATAAAAAGAGTCTTACATCCATACATACCGTTTTACACAAGTAGGACCATTATGGTCAAGTCTTGAGTGTATCATCGTAGCGGAAACCTTCAATCACAACTTGGACCCATGCCATCTGCCTTAACCCTACAGGCATTCTGACTGGGAAGCATCCTAGCTCGCTTGTTCGTCACCGAAGTATTGTTCATCATCCCGTTCTTTCATGCCTGGCCAATAAAATAACCAGTGGCAAGCCAATGAGTACTTTGAATGTACTCGCAAGCAACCCATGTTTTGGTTCAAGGGACAACAATGCATGATATAGGTAAATTTTTGCAGAAAGCTAGTTATGAGTGCAATGACATGTTCAAAAACTTGTAAGACATGCATCAGGAGAATTCAAGTAACCATGAGGACAGGTTACAGATATCAACATAAATAGAGTGGGCACCAACCCAACTCAATCATGTCAAGTCCTTTGACTTGACCCAAGTAGTTTTATCAACTCACACACACGGTTGTAAACTCCGGGCGTAGTTTAAGCAGCACCGCCCAACCGTCCTTGACCACAGACACGGCTATTCGAATAGTTTTACACTCTGCAGAGGTTGCACACTTTACCCACAAGATCCGGGAACTTCCATGTCATCCACGACCAGCGGTACCTCAAGTACCCCGGGTAAGCACCCGATCACTATCTTTCCCTAGACGACACTAACAAGGAGTCCACTCGTTGTTCCGTATCCTCACGATGTACATCATACGAGACTCACTCAAGATCGTAACATCCGAGAGGGGACACAACGGTGTATCCGGTGACCTGTAAAGACAGTCATGGCCGCCATACCTGGCACGACCCCGTCCCGAGAGAGAGCACCAACTCTCCCCCGTTACTAGTAATGCGGGCTCCAAGCTAGTATCGGCCTAAGTAGTCAATAATGCCCTTTCCCATATAAGGGTAGTGTGGTTGCGCATGTAAGGTTGGGACAGTCGACAAATCTTAAATCTAATCCGTTTTCGGTAACAACACACACACTTGCCTCGGTACGCCACTTCGTCATCAAGTGGCTACCCAACTCATCATCTCCCTCGGGCATAAGTGGCACCCGACGGGGTTTTCGAAAAGTCCTTTTTAAAATACTTTTGTCTCCATCTCTATGCATATTCCCGTCCCTTTTGCGTAGCACTACTTTAGCATCCTATCTACTCCCACTGTCATAACCCTCCTAAGAAGGTAGGGTCATGCACAATGCAAGTATCAATGAGGAAGAATGAAGGCAACCCACCAAAGTGGCTACCATCTCATCATGTTTCCGATGTAACAATAATAAAGTGTTATATGAGATGCATAAAAAGGGTTTCATAGACATGGTCAAAGGGCTGCTTGCCTTGGTCTTCAAGTTCTTCAAATCCTTCTCCTTCTTCTTCTTCAGCAACTTCTTCTAGTATGGGATCTAATCGTCGTATGAAAATAACGAGAAAATAAGGCAATAGTAAAACAGAAAAACCAAAGTGCTCAAAAAAATGTCAACTCATTTTTGATAAATACTAGGGGGAAATCTAAGAATGGTAAAATTCCTAGTTTTGGATTTGCAGTAGCAGAATAGAAGAAATGGATTTTCAAAGATGGATTTAAATGCTCAAATTTGGATTTAAATTTGAATAGTACAGAAAAGTTTGATGTATATTTATGAAAGTTACACCATTAAATAGGTGGGATTTTTAGAAGAATTTAGGAGTTGGAATTACTGCATTTGGATTATTTTTTAATCCTGTGGAATTATTTGAAATATAACAGAAAAAGAAAAAGGATTTTTAGAAGAATTTAGGAGTTGGAATTACTGCATTTGGATTATTATTTAATCCTGTGGAATTATTTGAAATATAACAGAAAAAGAAAAAGGAAAACTGGCGCTGTGTCACAGGGCCAGAAAGGTCACAGTGCAGCAGGCCCAGAAGGGATTCAGCCCGCGCGCGGCTGCCACGTCGAAGGCGTAAAGGCAACATACACCTTCCGCCGACGCAGGAAAACGGTTCGCGCGCGCGTGCAATTTTAAACCTGACGGGTGGGGCCCACCCGTCAGTATGTGAGCCTGACTAACGGGCCCCACGGCCGTCGTCTTCCACCTCGAGCCAGAGAGGGAGGCGAGCTCACAGGTGTCGCTCTGGTCGACAGCAAGGTGATCCGAGGGCACCTGCGTGCTCAGGGCGGAGTCGCCGTTCGGGTGGAGGTGGAGGCGGTCGCCGGAGCGCAGGGGTTCGCCGGCGACCAGGAGGACGGCGGCAAAGCTTCGGGAGGAGCTCGCCCCGGTCGATTTCGGCTGCAAACGAGGCGGGGGAGAGAGGGGAAATGGTCAGAGAGGTGAGGCGGTTCCAGATCGAGAGAGAGAGAGAGAGAGAGGGCAAAGGAGGCCTGTACCACGAGATCAACGGTCGACCGAGGCGGCGGAGCTCCAGTCGGTCCCGAGCATAGAAGCTCTCCGAGGCTGATTGGGTGGTGCGGGCGCGTGCTTGGGGGTGTGAGAAGGAGGTGGATGCCATGAGAGAGACCTGGGGCGAGCTTTAATAGCCGGGCGTCGGTCCACCGTGGACTCGTGCGCCGGCGAGATCACAGGCGAGACCAGAGGCCGTGTGCGCACACGAGGGTGAATCCGGGCCGTTTGTGGATGAGGTCTACGACCAGGTGAACGAAGAGAACAAGCGGGGGAGGGCCAGAGGCTGCACGCGTGTGAGTTCGCTCATTGGAGCTCTCGGGCTGCCGGCACGCGTGCGAGCTAAGGCGAGAGGAGGGAGAAGGAGGAGGGGGACAGAGGCGTGGCGTGCGTGCTGCGGATGTCGAGGAGCATCAGCTGGCGTGAGGGGGAGAGCCGAGGTGGCCGGATGCAGTTGGATTGGGGGCGGCTACAGTGCGGGAGCACACTGTAGCGCACTCCAGAGCGTGCATATGGCCGGCATGGCCATTTTTCCAGCGCTCTGGGTTTGGCCTCTAGTGTCTGGGGGCTCTAGGGGGAAGTAAACAAATGGGGAGGGGTATTGGATGCCCTGGATGGCCACTGGAGGGAGGAGGGAGGTGAGGAACAGAGGGAAAGGGGCCGTCCAGTGGGGTAAATGAGGTGGTTTCACCCCTCAATCATTGAGCTGAGGTGCAGCCATTGTTACTGGAGGTAGAAGAGGACTTGGAGGGGTTGTGGTAAAAATTTGAGCTCAAGGAGAATAGTGTAAGTGGTCAAAATGGTGATTTTTGAAAAGTGATGTAAGGTGTTTGATGCAAATTTGGGCAAGCAAATTAATTCCACTTGCCATGAGAATTAACAGGATGGAATGGCACATAGAAGTAGGGTGTTCCACCAAGTTTGAGCTCATTTGGGCAAGGTAGCCAATGTAACTTTGGTAAACCCTAGAAATCAGCAGAAATAGCTTTACCAAGATTTAGTCATGCAAATCTATTCTCTTTGAAGCACCACTTTGTTTAGTTTCATCATTTGAGGTTATGAGCATGTCCACAAAAGTTGATATCAAAAGGAGAAAGTTGCCAATGTAGAGTTGTTCAAATTTGGTTCTGGACAGGAAGGGTTTTGGGGCACTTTGATCAAGTTAACTTGTTCTCCAACTTGTGCCACTTGGTCTAGATGCATTATTAGACCATTTTAGCATGTTCACAAGGTTTGACAACATTTGGACATGTTTGGCAGTGCAAAGTTGTTCAAACTTGAAAAAGGACAGAAGTGGTTTTGGGAGGGTTTCATGGGGTTATACTGTTCTCCATGACATGGTACTTGGCAAGATCATCAAAAATTTCATATGTGAACTGTTAGAATTTTCTTGGACTTTTATGAAAATATTTCCTGTAGAAATATTTCAAATCCTTGAAATGAGCAGAAATGGTTTTGGGAGGTTTTGTCCTATATTTTGATCATGACCATGTGTTGAAACTCATATATATGGAAAATATATGTCCATTGAGTCTCCCTAATTTTTTATGAAATATTTTTAAGGCTTTAAAATAATTTTGACCTATTAAAGACCCTCTCTGGCCTTAAGAAAAAGCCTTTAAATAAAATAGAAAATTAACTTTTAAAATTATAATTATGTGGTTTCTGGGTATCCTATATCTAATAGGAGTCAAATATATTTTTGGAAAGATTTTTACTGCCCTTAATTAAGTACTTGCAGTGCAAACCTCAATTCAGGGGTTTTTGAAAACTAATTTTTGAAAATACTATTTGGCCAAATTATTTTTGCAAGAAATTATTTTTATGTCCTATACACATGGCATGATCATTGGTTCAAGAGTTTGGAGCAAGGAGATGAAGTATAGGAGTTGGAGGATTTATTTGATTTTTAGAGCACTTTCAAACAGCAGTCAAACATTCAACCAAAGCAAAGACAAAAACACTCAAAAGTTTTTGTCAAACCACATTTTAGCATGATTTAATGACTTTAAGTGTTGTGCCATGAAAATCAGGGTGTGACACTTTCGGCTTTTCCTTTCTCTTTGGGAAGTTCTCAAGTTTGGAGGTAGTGGACGACGTGTTGTGCCCAACTTGGAGCCGGTGGCTCGACAACTAGAGTCAATGGCACCTCCTCACTCGTGCAGAGCTTGCCTCGACCACAAAGAGCTGGGGTCCTATGGAAGAGCGCGGCTCGCCAAGCGAGGTGGAGTCATTCCCGGCAGCCCCCTTACCAGGGACCTCTGAAGGTACTGCCAGTGAGGGCTTGCCGGAGTCTAGCTTCCTCCTCTTCTTAGCTATTGCCAATGGGGATATGGATGGCTGAGTCGAAAGGAGGACAATGGTTCCAGGTTCCACAGGGAGCTTTTGTGTGGCACACTTTGACAGATAATCAGTAGTGTTGTTTTCCGCATGCGGTACATTCCATGTTTGCAACCTGTCAAAGTGCTCCTCCAACTTCCTCACTTCTTCAACTTATGCCTCCATCAACGGGCTCTGGTAACCCTTGTTGAGTTGTCTCACCACAAGCTGTGAATCTCCACGGATGATCTGCTTCTTAATCCCCAACTCTGTCGCAACCCTTAGCCCATAAAGGAGCCCTTCATACTCTCCAGTGTTGTTGGTAGCCCTTTCCAAGGGAAAGTGCATTTGGACTACATAGTGCGACGAAGAGCATGCCAGCCCCCGCACCCTGTAGTGAGAGAGCACCATAAAAATACATGATCCACTCTTGGGGAACTTCCTTGCGGGAATGATTGTTTCATTGTCTCTTCATCTGAAGTTGGTGTCCATTCTGCAATAAACTCCGCCAGTGCTCTGCTCTGAATGGTTGAGGTGCTTTCATATATCAGTCCAAAGCTTGATAATTCCAATGCCCATTCAACTATCTGGTCGGTGGCTTCAGGGTTCCTCAATATGCGTTGCAGAGGAAAACATGTGATAACTGTGATCTCGTGGGCTTGGAAGTAGTGGCGCAGCTTCCTCGAGGCCATGATGAGGCCGAAGATCAATTTCTATACCCCAGAGTACCTTGATCTAACCCCCTATAATAGGAAGGTTACAAAGTAAACTGGTCGTTACACTACCATCTTCCTTGCCAAGGTCTTGGAATTGCCTTCACTATCTTGCCCTTCTTTCTCTTGATCCGCGCTCAATCCTGCCGCGAGTGGTTCACTTCCTTCTCCGGGGAGGGCAGTAGCTACAACTTCTCTTTCTTCCACTTCCTGTTGTGCCACCAGGGCTGCACTAACCACTTGATTAGTCGATGCTAGATATAGCAGTAACGCCTCTTGTGGTTTGGGAGCGACCAAGGTGGGAACAGAGGAAAGCTAGGTTTTTAAGTCTTGTAGTGCTGCTTCTATCTCCGGGGTCCACTTCACCGGCCCTGCCTTCTTCAAAAATTTGAAGAGCAGTAGGGCGTGCTCGATAGACTTGGAAATGAACCTACTCAGCGCGGCAACACATCCAGTTAAAAGCCTCACATCCTTTACTGTCCTGGGTGCTTGAATCTGCTCAATTGCTCTGATCTTGTCGGGGCTGGCCTCTATCCCACGGTGAGACACAGATAAGCCAAGTAGCTTTCCGGAGGGAACACAAAACAAAACACTTCTCTGGATTAAGCTTCAGGTTGATGTTGCGTAGATTTGCAAAGGTTTCTTCCAAATATTGAATGAGAGTTGATTTGTCCTTGGTCTTCACCACAATGTCATCCATGTAAGCATCAATATTCCTATGCAGCTGAGGCTCAAAACCAATCTGCACGGCTCTTGCAAAGGTGCATCCAGCGCTTTTTAACCTGAAGTGCGTTCGTACAAAACAGTACATGCCACATGGGGTTATAAACACGGTCTTCTCCTCGTCTTCCTTGGATATAAATATCTGGTGGTATCCGGAGTAGGCATCCAAGAAGGAAAGCATGTCACATACGGAGGTGGAATACACAATCTGATCGATGCGCGGCAAAGGGGAATGGGTTCTTCGGGCATGCTTTATTCAGATCTGTGAAATCTATGCAAAGCCTCAATTTCCCATTCTCCTTGCGCACCAGCACTGGATTCGCCAACCATGTTGGATGCAACACTCCTCTGACCAAACCAGCAGCTTCAAGTTTCTTGACTTCTTCGGCAATGAATTGCCGCCGCTCCAAATCTTGCTTCCGGACCTTCTGCTTGATGAGCCAGGCATGGGGGCTGACAGAAGGTGGTGCTCGATTACCTCCCTGGAAACGCCGGGGATGTCAGATCGTTGGCAAGCAAACACATCGACATTTTCCCATAGTAAGGCAACGAGCGCGCTTGCCTATTTCTATTCAAGGGTGGAGCTGATAGTGAACGTACCATCAGCGCCAAGCAGCCCTGCCGGGACCTTCTTCATAGCAGGTGTAGCAACCTTTAATCTCTTGCTATTGGAACTTTCCAGCAAGTCATCGACATGCACAACGCACTATGAAGAGGTGCGCCTCCGGGATTCCTTGTTGGTATCCTTTCTAGTTTTTCTCCTTTGCTTGTTTTCCTTGGAGGGGACTGCGGCTTCTGCAGCCTCGGCAGCGACCGCCTCCCGGTACATCTTGTCTACGCATATAATTGCGTCCTTCTTATCTGACGGGATGGAAATAATGCCCATTGGTCCTGGCATCTTCAAAGTGTTGTAGGCATAGTGGGATGATGCCATGAATTAGCCAAGGCAGGTCATCCAAGTATCCCATTGTATGGCAATGGTAGTTCGACCACACCGAACACAATCTTTTCAGTCCGGTAGTTCAATTCTCCTCCAAACGTCACTTGCAGCATGATCTTCCCCTTTGGACGACTCCTGCCGGGTTGATCCCTCAAAAGGTGCCAGTAACCATGAGCACTTCTTCTGTTATCTGCAACTTGCTGATGACCTTGGAAGAAATCATATTCAACTCGGTCCCGCCGTCAACCAACATCTTTGTGACCTTGAGGTTGCGGATCGTTAGTGAAAGATGATGGGCGTGCGGGACCACTTGAATGGTTTCCAAGAATTTGCCGCTGACTCCAGAGCATTGACCTCACGCGCCCATTGTTTAAGCTGGCGGTGAGAGGAGTGCAAGTATGCACCTCCATCAATGCAGATGGCATCTGTGGCCTTCTGAAACTCATGCTCGCTGGTTTCCTCTTCATCCCCTTCATCGCTCTCGTTATCGCATTCCTACTTCTCATGGCCTCTAACAGGTTTCCCTTGATGCTGAGGGACCTTGTCGGGGTGGCCACCTCTGCCTCCTCGGCCCTTCCCGCCAATGCCATCTTGGTCTCTCTCTTTGTCACACTTCTCGTACTCAAACTTCTGCTTCTTGACGACTTGCTCAACTTGATGACACTCTTGGAGATCATGGCCCTTGGTACGATGGATCATGTTGTATGGCTCGTCAGCCTTCCCAGCCTTCTCAGTCGCCGCAGCTTCCCGACAGTCAGTGCACGCGGCAACTTCCCTGCCGAGAGCTTCGATCTTGGCCTTCTTGCCGGTACTAGGAACGCCAGATCCCTCAACAGCTGGAACTGTTTTCTCCTTGCTCTTCTTATTGCGTTTCTTGTTCGTCATCTTCTGATTGGTAGCATCGTCATCTTCTTCTGAGTCAACGTTGACGACATTTTCTTCTCCGGGGAGTCGCCTCCCCTCCTCTATTCGGGCACACTTATCTGCCAAAGTGTACAACTCAATTACAGTCTTGGGCAACTGGACGTTCATCTTGGAACGTATCCCGTGGTTGCGTACGTTGGACTGGAATGTAGCAATCACAGCTGCCGGGTGGATATCTGGATTGTTCCTGTGCACCCGGCTGAATCTCTGCATATACTTCTGTAAACTCTCTCCTTCCTTCTGTGGGAGGAGCTACAAGTCGCTGGGCCGCCCTGGTTCTTGATGGCCGCCCGTGAAGGCACGAATAAACTCATTGCACAGGTCAGCCCAGGTCAAGATGGAGTTCTCCGGCAAGTGCATCAGCCACGACCTCACGTTTGCCTTGAGTGCCAAAGGGAAGTGGTTGACGAATACCTTTTCATCCCTTCCTCTTGCAGCTTGAACAACGATGGTCTAAATGCTCAGGAACTCTGCAGGGTTCAATCTTCCATCTTACTTTTCTGGAATCTCTGGCTTGAAAAAACGGGCAGATGGCCAACGGACTTGCCGTAGCTCACAAGTGAAGGTGGGACACCCAACCTTGAAAGGCAGTTAGCCGTCCACCGGGCACGGGCTCGTCGATCTCGCGGCCATTGCGCCTATCACACTAGCGGCGGGTTTCTGGGCGTCGCTCTATGATGACCTGCACGTCTTCCCTCCGCCTGTCTTCTAGGACCTGCCGGTGGTCTCAATTGGCTCGAGGATCAGACGAATCCATCGACACATTGTCGGGTTCTTGGTCGTGTCGCTCTGGCTGCGGCCCCTGCGCTGGCTGCCAATGAAGGGACTGCATTGTAGGAGTGTCGCCTTCGGCACGGCCAGCAGCTCAGGCCGTTGTCGCTGCTTATGGAGAAGATTAACCCTGCATGACACCCATCCAGATGCGTGTCAGGCAGATAGGGCGAGAGACAGCTAAAGTTGCGCGGCAACGCTTGCCGGGCTACATCCACGATGTGACACTAAGTGATGCATTTAATGCGCCTTGTCCTCTCTATAGAGTTAGGTACGATAGCATTGTTTGCTATCTAATCAGTGTGTAATGACTGATTTGCCACTGAGTCAACTCCTTAACCTATAAAAGGAGGGCCATGGCAACCTAAAATAGGATTCAGACCCTTGTACACTCTTACACGCGTAGCTGCTCTCCTAGAGGCGACCTTGCCGGGCTTGAGCGATGCGTGTACGTCACGGTCCTCCATCAAATCTACCAAAGTAAGAGTAGGGTTTTACGCTTCGCAGCGGCCCGAACCTGGGTAAAAACCATCGCATCACCATCTGGCATGCTGCCCGTACGATCTCCGCTCTTTGTGCAACGTGCCCCTCCCCCTCGCCAAACCACAAGGGGCCAATGCCCCCATAGGTGATCATCTTCTGCCACAACATCTTTGGCACGACAGGTAGGGGGAGTCACTTGCGTGAACCCGAGGTTGTAAGCAGCACATCAATCTTCATCATCTTCTTCTTCAACGACGGCTTCATCATCCGGGGTGCACAAGAAAAAGTACGATACTACAGCTCACCCGTCCACCTCGAAGGCCCTCTCGCATGCAGCCACTGATGCCGTGGGGCTACGGGGGTGCACGGGGATGCGGACGCCGAGGGGAACGTGACCGGCGCGGGCGGCGCCATCACCGTACCCCCTGCGGCCGTAGCGGGAGTAGGAGGCGCCGGAGAAGGACAGCATCAACAATTGCCAATGTTCCGCAAGATGCAGGTGGGGAGAACATTCCATCTCCGCCTCTCCACCTCACTGAAGGACGCAGCAGCAGTGACGTCGCTCGCTCTAGTGTGAATCGAAACCCTCTAGCTGCCCCTGCTGCAGGTGTGGCTACGGGGCATGCACCATCCCCAGGGCAAGTTAACCAAGACGATGCGCCAAACGGGGTCGTCAATCCCCAAGCGCATTCGCCTCATCGCCACGCCACCCTGGCGACCGGCTCACGGCGACGAGAGCACGGCACCACCACTACCGGCACCTGATACGTCTCCAATGTATCTATATTTTTTGATTGTTCCATGCTATTTTATTATCCATCTTGAATGTTTCATATGCATTTATATGCTGTTTTATATGATTTTTGGGACTAACCTATTAACCTAGAGCCCAGTGCCAGTTTCTGTTTTTTCCTTGTTTTTGAGTTTTACAGAAAAGGACTACAAAACAGAGTCCAATTGACGTGCCAATTTTTGATGATTTTTATGGACCAAAAGAAGCCCCCAGAGTAAAAGAGTTGGGCTAGAAGAGTCCTGAGCCGTCCACCAGGGTGGAGGGCGCGCCCTACCCCCCTGGGCGCGTCCCCCTATCTCACTACTAGGAAAAGGGCTATAGATGGGATGGACACCGATGGCGCACCAGTCATGTGGTGCGCCATTAGTATATACTAATGTCGCACCATATTTTGGTACGCCATTAGTGTGGAAGACACTAATGGCGCACCAGGAACATTGTGCGCCACTAGTAACAATTTTTTTTAATTTTTCCAAACATACTAATGGCGCATCATATCTCGGTGCGCCATTACTAGTGCTAACTAGTAATGGCGCACTGGCCACACAGTGTGCCACTACTGTTGTTTATTTTTTATTCTTTTTTTTGCAAAACTACTAATGGCAAGATACGGCACAGGCGCCATTACTAGTTTAAACTAGTAATGGCGTCTTGTGCCACTGCGCCATTAGAATATATACTTTTTATTTTTTGCAAAACTTCTAATGGCGCACTGTAAACCTGGTGCGCCATTAGTAACCAGTCGACCCCGCTCCACCGGCCACCGCCACCCCCCTGCACCTCCCCACTCCACCGCCACGACGACCCACCGCACTCCTCCCGCTCCACTGTCGCCACGACCCCGGCCCGCACCCTCCTCACTCCACCGCCGCCGACGACCACCCGCACCCTCTCTCCCGCACCCTCCCCGGCCCGCTCCACCGTCACAAATGAATGCAACTAAAATTACAAAAAAAAAACAAATTTGATTATATTTTCAAATAACAAATTTGATGATATTTTTAAATAATAAATTTGATGATATTTTTTCATATTCATAAATATTTTCAAATACCAAAATTGGTGATATTTTTTAAAAAATTATTACTGTTTTTATAAAAAAATATTAATGTTATGATTTAAACAAGTTTGAACATATTTGAACACAGATAAATATCAAACAACATTTTAAATGCATAAGCCGACCCCCGCACCTCCCCACTCCACCGTCACGACGCACTCCACCGCACCTCCCCGCCTCCACCGGGCCAACGAATTCTCGGCCCGCACTCCTTCCCCACTCCACCGCCGGGCCGACCACCACCCGCACCTCTCCACCGCACCTCCCGGCCCGCTCCACCGTCACAAATTAATGCAACTAAAATTGCAAAAAAACAAATTTGATTATATTTTGAAATAAAAAATTTGCTGATATTTTCAAATAATAAATTTTATGATATTTTTTGATATTCATAAATATTTCCAAATAACAAATTTGATGATATTTTTAAAAAAATTATTACTATTTTATAAAGAAATATTATTGTTATGATTTAAACAAGTTTGAACATATTTAAACACAAATAAATATCAAACACATTTTAAATGCATAAATACAAAAAATGGGGAGCCTGGGAATCGAACCCAAGATCTCCTGGTGTGTGTGCTGCGTGCTGACCAGTCGGGCTAGCGGGCGTGTTCTGATGGAGTGGGGGTTAGGTGGAATATAAGTTGACTAGTCGGGCTAGTAAACAAAACAAAATTCTAATGGTGCACCGGGGCGAGGTGCGCCATTAGAATCGTCGTACTTATGGCAAACTAGGGAGAGGTGCGCCATTAGAACCCTCCCCCCACTTCACCTGTTCCCCTCGCACTGTGGCCTCCCTCCGTCCCTCGCCAGATCCACTCGACCCCAACCGTACGCCACCGTGCCCTTGCTCTGCTCCCTCCGTCCGCCGCTCCTGCACGCTGTCGATGGCCTTGTTGCCAGCTGTGGTCTTGCATCGCCTGACGCCGCCGCCCGACCCCAAGGGACTCCACCCTCATGCCCTCAAGGCCTCGAACGGGATCGGCCGAGCGCGCGCCGCACGCTCCTCCCCGCTCCTCCTCCCTCCGACGAGCGAGGGCCTCCTCCGGCCCCTGCAGCAGCCGGCGAGCGCGGCCCCAACGCGCCCACCCCGCCTGCCCCTGCCATCCTCTGCCACCGGCCTCTGCTCTCCTTCGACCGCGGCAAGCGAGGACCCGGACGAGCTTGGACCCCGACCCCGACCCCTTCGCCGACCCCGACCCCGACCCATCTGGCGACCAGGTACCTCTCCTCCTTCCTCCTTCCTCCCTCTCTCCACCATTCCCCATTCCCTCCCTACCTCCCCTCGACTGTGGCAGTGTAGGTCATCCCTAGGGTTTATTTTGCTTGCATTGCTCAAGTTTTTATGCTGAAACCAAGTAAAAATATTTGTAGATGTATTATGAAAATAGTGTATATTCTGAAAATATCTGTAGATGTATTCTGAAAATAGAGTATAACTGCCAATCCCTAGGGTTTATCTTGGGTTTATAAAGTTGGTAGTTCTGTCATAGGAATTTGTTGAGGATCACCATGAGAAATAATTCAAACTGAATGTATTGGCAGTGTGTTAACTGAATTTTCGCACTGCATTTTTGTAACTAGGGTTTATCTTGGGTAGGATCAGGAGATGTCTAGGGACAATATTTTGGCCATATGGTTAGCAATGTGAAGGGAATATGAGAGATTAATTCAAACTGAATGTATGTTTGTAACTGAATTTTTTTGACAATGTGTTAACTGAATTTTTTTGACAGTGTGTTAATTGAATTTTTTTTACAGTGTGTTAACTGAATTTTTTTGACAGTGTGTTAACTGGCCACTTATCTTCATTTCAAAGCCCAAGTTGCAGCCCTTTAGATTGACAAATGCACGTAGGTATCTTCTACTACATTTGGAGTATGGTTACGGCTCACACTGTATTTGTAATTCTACTATAAATTTGCACTATAAATCTATTGAAATTATACTGTTAATACACTCCAATTACATGTCTCTTGTATTTACCTCCTCTTCTATACCTTGTACTAGAAGTCAAGAAAAGAATATCAGTTCTACTTTGCCCCTAGTAGATCTGGTAGAGTAAGAAACTCCCCTTATAATGATGCTTTTCTCTAGAAAAAATGATCCTGGATTTTTTATGGTATTCTTTGTGGTATTAAGATGGAACCTGGGATACTATTTAGGAGCTACTGTCAAAAACTTGAGCTACTGTCAAAAAATTCAGTTATGGCATCTAGAATTATGTCAGTTTTGTTTTGTAACTAGAAGACCAAAGTGTTAGGAATTCTGTCCAAACTGTAGTTTTCAGTATTCGGTCCAAACTGAAAACTGTTAAAAATACCATGTGTTTTTTGGTCAAAATCTGCATTGTAGTCCAGTGTGTAATGATGATGATGGAACATTATAAAGCATGATGTTTCTTGGATTTCTGTAATGATGATGATGATGGAACACATGGTCTTGGATTTTTGTAATGATGATGGAACATTATAAAGCATTGTACTCCAGTGTGATGAAGGATACAAAAATTTTAGCAACTTGTCTGATTTTATAAAGTTGTTCTTATATGGGTGAAACTTCACTTGTTTTTAGGCTAGTGCAGGGTGTTGCTTTATTGTGATGCCTCTGAATTAGTTGTGATCGCATTGAGAAAGACTTGCAAAGATGATGATCATCTTTTACAGAAAACAATTTCTGTAAACACGCCAAGAACTTTGCTAGTTTGCTGGGTTTTGTCTCCGACCATTGTGTCGTGATGAATTTGCATGCACTCGAGAGGCCCTTGAGTTTGCCGGAATGTCGATTAATTTCCGTTCCGGCAAATTCGGGTACTCCATATGTCCTATTTTCAGCAAAGGTCATGCTGAAATTTTCCATGAATTTTAGCATGACTTTGCTAAAAATCGGACATATGGGGTACTTGCTACTAATGCATGGGCCAGGGTATCTTAGTACTTAGCTCAGTACGATCAACTGCCCCTTTATTCTTGCTGCATTAAACCATAGGTGGCAATAGAGCCAAGTGATTAGTGCCAAGTGATTAGGCCCAACCTAGGGTGCCTCGGCATCGACAAACCCTAAATGATGAGACCATGATCTTGTTCCTTGACAACAACCAACTTTTTGACCAAACTTTTTTCCTATTTAGAGCAAAACATGGCCCACAACGATGAGGCCGACGGTTCGGGTGGCAAGCAATTCTGGGAGCTGTCCCAGGAGATGGAGGAACAACCTCACCGCTATTAGGACGCTGCGGAAGACACCGATCCTGACTACACAACCCCTAGTGGCATCGGGGATGACACCACTGATGGTGCCGCCGAGGATGCCATCACTGATGGTGCCGTCGAGGATGCCACCACTGATGATGGCGGCGCATGCACAGATGGCAGCGAACCGAAGAAGCAACGGAAGGACCGGCGCCCGAACGCGCTCCGCACCGTCAAGGAGGAATTTACTCAAGTGGACTCCGACGGGAATCCAACGGAGCCCAAACATATAGTCAAGGGGTACTCGGTTCAGCTCGGGTGCATTCTCCGGAGCACCTTCTCGATCAACACCGAGAACCTTAGGCATAAGGACCGAGGGAATTTGCGCAACCTCCTTTTCATGAAGCTGCACGAACGATACAAGTTCCCCGCTGATTTTGAAAACACACGCCTCTCAGGGAATAAAGTGAAAAGTGCCGCCCTCACGAGGATGAGCACGGCCCTGTCTACTTGGAGAAGCGCGGTGAAGAGAATGATTGAGAAAGGTGATAGTTATGAGAAGATCAAGGCGAAAAATCCTCCGATCAGCGAAGAGGACTACAAGGAGTTCAAGATCAAGTGCGAGAGCAGTGCAACCTCCGAATAAAGTCAGTGGGGGAAAGAAATGCGGGAGTTGAACTTAGGGGAACACAAACTCGGTCCCGGCGGTTACAGAGTGGAGGATCCTTTTTTGGACAAGGAGGACGCGGAGCGTGCGAGCAAGGCCTACCGCCCCGCTTGAGAAATACAGCGGTGACAAGCAGACCAGAACTATGTCAGGCCCGGTACAAGGAGGACCCGATAACAAAGGAGCTTACCACAGATCCAAGACCAGGCGCTTGAGCTTGTTCTCGAAGGAGACCGAAAGCGATGAGTGCGGGGTCGTCTCAGAGCACCCCTTCTTGGGACAGCACTCTAAATAGGGCGTTGAACATAATGAAGAACAAGGATAAGCTCAGTAAGCCGTCGTCAGCTGGTCGTGAAAGTGCGTTATATCGACTAGAGGGGGGTGAATAGGCGATTTTTATGAATTCTTCAATGAGGAATTTGCCGGTGAGGAAATTCCTAAGTGAAGAACTACTTGCAGCGGAATAAGTACTCAGAAGTAAGAATAAGAGAATGCGGGCATGGTCATCATGATGAAATGAAGACAATCAATGAGTACATAAAGCGTAAACACAGGATAGCACAAGATGAAGACAAACAAACCAAGAAATTGAACTGAGGAAATTGAGAAAGTCTTGATCAAAGTCTTCAAACACAGATATGAACGAACACTCAACACAGTAATGCGGAAATGAAAGAGTTGAGGAAATAGAACCAGTTAGGTTGGTGAACACAATGATTTGGTAGACCAGTTCCAACTGCTGTCTCAGTTGTACGTCTGGTTGGAGTGGATGATTATTCAAACTCGAGGACACACAGTCCCGGACACCCAGTCGCTGAGCACACAGCTCAGGACACCAAGTCCTCACCGTATTCTCCTTGAACTAAGGTCACACAGACCTCGTCCAATCACTCGTGGTAAGTCTTCAGGCGACTTCCAAACCTTCACAGACTTGGTCACTCGGCGATCCACAATTCCTCTTGGATGCTCTAGACCATGACGCCTAACCGTCTGGAAGAAGCACAGTCTTCAAAGGAAACAAGCGTCGGATCCACGCAGGATCAATCTCTTCAGTGATGCTCAATCACTTTGGGTTTGTAGGGGTTTGGTTTTGGGTTTTTCCTCACTCGATGATTTTCGCTCAAAGTCCTCAGAGGATGGGTTGCTCTCAAATGACAAGTGTCAAGTTTGTCTCAGAGCAGCCAACCAGCTGAGGAACTTGCTGAGACACCAGAGGCAATGGAGATGCCTGCAGTCCTTTGGCACGTGGCCAGATGCACAGGTGCTGAGGACTTTGTCGGAACTGCTGAGGACTTTGTAGGAGCTGCTGAGGACTTTGTAGGAGCTGAGGATTTGGGAGGAGCAGGAGCAGCATGAGGAATTGGCCGTGAGGGCACAGCTGAGGAACTTGGCCGTGAGGGCACTGTTGGTGAAGCACTTGGCTTGTGTGCGGGCTTCTTTGCCATAGATTTTCTTGGCTTGACAGAGGCCTCAGTGGCAGCAGCAGTAGCAGAGTCCTCATTAAATTTCCTCACTGCCTCGTTGGCTTGTCTTGCCAATTTGGCTTGGCGCTTCGCCCATTCTTCAGGGAGATCCTCACCACGCTTGATGCTAGTGGGGTCAGCTTCTTGACCAGGTGCCAATGGATCTCTTGGGCATGGAGGATTGAGAGCGAATTTCTTCATGTACTTTGGAGTAACATATCTGTACTCCCTCCATTCCCTTGCCCATCTCCTTTCAATCCTTTGAATGCGCACCTTGCGCTGATTTTTGTTTCCTTTTCCGAACTCGGCTTCATCAGGTGTGCAATAATCAGCATAGATGTCCTCAGGAATCTCAAATGCAGTCATGACCTCAGGCCTCTTTCCTCCTTTCTGTGGCTTCTTTCCTTCTGCCATATTCTTCAGTTGAGAAATTCGAACAATCGAATTCTCTGAATAAGTATGCAACTTTTCTTCGAGGAACGCTGCAAATGAGTTAAGTTGATGAGAACCTAGTGATTCAGCAGCGGACATGAGTACCTGTGAACAGAGTATAGTTGTGAGGAATTTGGAGAGGTCATATGCGTTCTCAGAAGGTTTTCAAAAAGAACTAGTTTGAGGAATTTGACCAGATGAGCCTTGAAGAATTTTACTAAGCGATCTTTGTCTTAGGTTCCAGAGTTGTATAGATCGCGGATCCACACAATTGAGGAATCTTGAAGATAAAATCATTGCCTAGAGAAACGAATCAAGAGCATATTTCGTTTGAGGTGTTCATATGTGTGAAGATTTGAAGAATAAACACCTTTGAAGATTTTCAGGAAGGTTTGAGAATCAAAGCTAGTAATAAAAGTAACTTTTAATTACCCGAAGTGAAGAACACGACGAACTGAGAAGAACAGATGGGAAGTTCATCAGGTTAGATCTTCCACGCCCTAACTTGGCGGAGGAAGAAAGCTACGGCGGCGGCGGAGTGAAGATTTCCGTGGTCGGTGCGAGTACGACGGCGACGAGGTCGAGGCAGTGAAGCTCTTCCTCACCGGCGACGATGGAGTAGCGGCGGCGCTAGGGTTTGAGAAGCTCGAGCGAGAGAGAGAGCGGTCGAGCGGAGTAAAAGAAGTGAGGAAGGAAAGGGGGGTATTTATAGCCACGGTGAAAAACGGTTTGCCCGAAGATTTGGGACGAACGTGCCCCTGACCCTTCTCATTCGATTGACATGTGTCACCCACGTACTGAAAAGTGGAGATTGTGTTAGATCGTGGGTGAATACATAAGTTTATCGTGGGATGCGGAACGGTTTGAGCGGCAAAACCAAAAATTTGGATAAGATAAGTTAAAAGTTTCGTTTGCAATTTCTTCAGCTGAGAAGGACACAGTGAAGATTTTGAACGAGTTTCAAATAGAACGCACATGAAGAATTTGTGAATAGATTGGGTTGAGTATAGCATAGAGGGGGAAGGGTCCGATCACATTCACTTAGCAAAAAAAATAACTTGAAGAAATAGCCATAAGTGAATGCTGTAGAGGACATAAACCCATATATATATATATAGTCAATGAAGAAAGACAATGGAAACCGTGAAGATTTTGCAAAGTTGAAGAATTTGAAAAACTAAAGAGTTTCAAAAACTGAGGAAAACTCAAGTTGAAGATTTTCAATTTTGGTGGTGGCATGACCCACCGTATAAGAATGATGATTTCAGGCACCGCGTACAATTGTCGTAGGGTTCTGAGAATCAAATTATTCATTAATTTCCTCACACTTAGAGTGTTATTCTTCATTGATTGAAGAAAAATGTTTCTTCATGTGTTGCACATCTAAGTCATCAATTTTGCATAAGTGTCAGGATGTGTGTCCTTTTTAAAGAACATTCGAAGATTCTAAGATATTTAGCTCACACTGCAACTTGCTAAATCTCTTCTCATCCAAGGGCTTTGTGAAGATATCGACTAGCTGTTCTTCAGTCTTCACATGCTTGATGGAGATTTCGCCCTTCAACACATGATCACGAAGAAAATGATGGCGAATTTGAATGTGTTTTGTCTTCTAGTGCTGAACTGGGTTGTGAGCAATCTTGATGACACTCTCATTGTCACGGTAGAGAGGCACATTCTTCACATTGATGCCATAGTCCTTGAGAGTTTGCTTCATCCATAGCAATTGAGCGCAACAAGAGCCAGCAGCAATGTATTCAGCTTCCGCAGATGAGCATGATACGCAGCTCGCTTTCTTCGAGGACCAATGCACCAAAAGATCGTCCGAGGAAATGACAAGTACCAGATGTTGACTTGCGGTCCACACGATCACCAAAGATAGTCGGACTCGTAATATCCAATGATATCAAACGTAGATCCCTTGGGGTACCATAATCCTAGTGTTGGTGTGTGAGCTAGATATCGAAGAATATGCTTCACTGCCTTATGGTGTGATTCCTTCGGTGTAGCTTGAAATCGGGCACACATGCAAACACTAAGCATTATACCCGGCCTAGCTGCACATAAGTACAATAGAGAACCAATCATGGAGCGGTATACCTTGTGATCGAAGTCAATACCATTTTCATCAGTGCATAGATGGCCATTTGTGGGCATAGGGATTTTGATGCCTTTGCAATCTTGCATGCCGAATTTCTTCAGGACATCTTTGAGGTATTTCTCCTAAGATATGAATATGCCATTGTGTTGTTGACGAATTTGAAGACCTAAGAAGAATTTCAACTCTCCCATCATAGACATTTGATATTCTTCACTCATCATATAGGCAAATTCATCACTATAACGTTGGTCAGTACAGCCAAAGATAATATCATCAACATATATTTGGCACACAAACAGTTCACCATCATATGATTTAGTAAAGAGAGTAGGGTCGAGTGAACCGGTGTGAAGCCGTTCTTCATGAAGAATTCCTTCAATGTATCATACCACGCCTGGGGGCCTGTTTGAGGCCATAGAGGGCCTTGTTGAGTCTGAAGACTTTGTCGGATTCTTTGGATCTTCAAAACCTGGGGTTGAGCAACATATCGTCTTCCTCAAGCTTACCATTGAGGAATGCACTTTTCACATCCATTTGATATAAAGTGATATTATGATGGTTAGCATAAGCAAGTAATATCACGAATAGCCTCAAGTCTAGCAACAGGTGCAAAAGTTTCATCGAAATCAATTCCTTCAACTGTGTGTAGCCTTGAGCTACAAGTCGTGCCTTATTCCTCACCACAAGGCCATTTTCATCTTGCTTGTTGCGGTAGATCCACTTTGTGCCAATGATATTATGCTTGCGAGGATCCGGACGTTTGACCGGTTCCTGCACATTGTTGAGCTCGAAATCATGTAATTCTTCTTGCATTGCCTGAATCCACTCAGGCTCCAAAAATGCTTCATCTACCTTAGTGGGCTCTGTGATAGAGACAAAAGCATAGTGCCCACAAAAGTTAGATAAATGTGAAGCCTTTGAGCGTGTGAGAGGACCTGGTGCTTCATTGTCATCGATCATCTTGTCAACATGCACTTCTTTTGCAACGCGAGGATGAGCTGGATGTGGTCGAGGAATTTGATCATTATTTTCTTCAGTACCATTTTCTTCAGCATTATCCTCAGGTGCATCAGCTCGACGTTCTTCGCATACAGGAATCAATTCTTCAGCAGATTCTTCAGTAGGAACGACATCCTCAGTTGCCTTGAACTTGATAGATTCCTCAGGTGCTGGTTCATCTCACACAGAAGGTAGGTGCTCTCTTTGCGAGCCATTAGTTTCATCGAACCACACATCTACATTATCAACAATCTTGTGAAGAGCGATGTTCAAGACTCTGTAGGTGTGCGAGTCCTTTCCATAACCAAGCATAAAACCTTCATGTGCTTTCGGTGCAAATTTACAATTGTGATGAGGATCTCTACTCCAGCATTTAGCTCCGAAGACTTTGAAATAACTCACATTGGGTTTCTTGTCAGTGAGGAGTTCATAGGCAGTCTTCTTGAAGAATTTGTGAAGATATACTCTGTTGATGATGTGGCACGCGGTATCAATTGCATCAATCCAAAAACGACGAGGCGTTTTGTATTCATCAAGCATAGTGTGAGCCATCTCAACAACAGTTCTATTCTTGCGCTCCACGACGCCATTTTGCTGAGGATTATAGGGAGTAGACAACTCATGAGTAATACCAAGTTCATCAAGATAGGCATCAAGACCGGAATTCTTGAACTCAGTTCCATTGTCACTCCTAATGTGCCTGATCTTCACACCAAAGTTGGTTGAAGCCCTCGAAGAAAATCGTTTGAAGACTTCCTGCACTTCATTTCTGTAAGTAACAATGTGTACCCATGTGTAACGAGAGTAATCATCAACAATAACAAAGCCATATAGAGATGCATCATTAGTGACTGTTGAGTAATGATTAGGACCAAAGAGGTCCATGTGAAGCAATTCGAATGGACGAGTAGTGGTCATGATAGTCTTTGCTGGATGCTTGGCATTGGTCATTTTTCCACCTTCACAGGCTCCACACAAGTGATCCTTGAGGAATTTGACATTTTCAATGCCAATGACATGCTTCTTCTTCGCAAGCGTGTGCAAATTCCTCATGCCTACGTGACCAAGTCGTCGATGCCATAGCCAGCCTTCTGAAGATTTTGCAAGTAGACACACGGCTGGTTGTGGTCCTGTAGAGAAATCAACAATATACAAGTCTCCTCTCCTAAAGCCTTTGAAGACTTTGGAATTGTCAGCTTCCATGATCACAACACAACGATACTTGCCAAAGACAACAACCATATCAAGATCACAAAGCATTGAGACTGACATGAGGTTGTATCCTAAGGACTCAACAAGCATGACTTTGTCCATGTGTGTGTCCTTAGAGATCGCAACCTTATCAAGACCCAATACCTGACTTTTGCCTTTGTCAGCAAAGATGATATGCTTCAGATGTGACGGTGATAAGGGAGCATCCATCAATATATTCTTGTCACCAAATATGTGATTTGTACATCCACTATCGAGGACCCACTCATTGGCTTTGGGTTGATCATCCTGCAGATGAATTAGTGCAACTTACGATCTCATATACTTCATCGGTGAAGAATATGATATCAATTTCATCAGATGAATTTCATCAGCAAAGATAATGTATAAGCGGATGAGGACGTGTGAAATGAAAGTTCATTTCTTCATGATTAGCCTGCATCCTTTCAGGCATTTTTGTTAGGCCCCCAGCAAATTCTTCAGACGTTAAAGCACGTTTGGAGGCATGTCCCTGCAGAATAGATTAGTTCCTTTTCTTCACCACCCACATCTTAAGGGGTGGCAAAGAGTTCATCACTCTACGAGCTCCATATGAGAATGGTGGCATAGAAGCCAAGCCATTCCGTTTCACATAAGAGGGGTTAGGGTAAGCATATGAATAAGCAGAGAAATTCTTCGAGGACTTATGAACATATTGGTTTGAAGAATAATGCACATATTCATAGCCCTTAGCTCTACCTCATGAGGCAGAATTGTTAGCACGATGATAATCATATGAGGACTTTGATCCTTTTGAGGAATTTGATCCACGTGAGGAATTTGGTCCGTATGAGGACTTGCATCCATATGAAGAATTTGGTCCATATGAAGAGTTTGATCTGGGGTTCCTTTTCTTCACTGGTGGTGTCATGAGGACATTCACCTGAAGACTTTCAAGGTATTTCTTGGGAACCCAGATTTTCTTCATAGGGGAACCGTTCCTGCAGTTAGTGCCAACATATCTAGCAAATACTTCACCATTCTGATTTTTTAACAGTTTATAGTTGGATTCAAATGAATCATCAGAAGAATGAGGAGATTCACATGTAAAGCCAGATAAGTTAGATGGATCAACTGGAGGTCCCTTTGCAGCAACCCATGAGGTTTTGGGGTACCGCTGTGCTTCCAATATGTTCCATCAAGATTGAGTTTCCTCTCAAAGGCAATACCCTCTTTCCTAGGGTTCCTGTTGAGGATCTGCTTTTTAAGCACATCACAAAGAGTCTTATGCCCTTTGAGGCTTTTGTACATGCCTGTCATGTACAATTCCTTCAGCCCTGCATCGTCAGTGATACTAGCAATATCCTCAGATGAGGAATTAGTGATAGCAGAGACTGATGAAGAATTTGTAACAGTTGAAGCATTTGAACATTCAGGTGAAGAATTAGCAGATTCATGTTCAATGCACTTTAAGCATGGAGGAGCAAATTCTTCCTGAGAAGCGCTGATTTGTTGAGCAAGTAATGAATCGCGCTCCTTCGAAGATCTTCATAACTCACTCTTAGCTTCTCAAGATCTTGCTTTCTTTGAAGAAATTCATAAGAAAGCTTCTCATGATCAGACAAGAGAGTGTTATGATGACCTTGAAGGCTGTCAAGCCTAGACTGAAGTCTCTGAAGATTTTCAGTCAGGGCTTTAGTGCGATCCATTTCTTCACCCAACATATCATCACTTTTATCTAGCATGTTTTGAACCTTGTCAAAAGCCCTTTGTTGATTTACAGCAATCTTAGCAAGTTTTGAGTAGCTGGGCTTTAGATCTTCATCAGATTCATTTTCACTAGATTCAGAGGAGGTATATTTGAGTACCTTGGCACCCTTTGCCATGAAGCAATAGGTGGGAGCATAGTCATCACTATCTTCATCAGCATTGTTGGTGAGGTCATTTTCTTCAGAGTTGAAGATGGACTTGCTGACGAAAGCAGTAGCGAGAGCCAGACTCGCCACACCAGACTCGGATTCTTCTGATGCCTCCTCTTCCTCATGTTCCTCACATTCAGCTTCAGAGTCCATTTCCTTGCCAATGAATGCCCGAGCCTTCTTGGAGCTTGTCATAGCCCCAGATCAGCCCTAGCTTGATTTTCTTGCATCCATGCATCATGTCTAAATTTCCTTTAAATTTGAATTGGGGAATTGGAGAGCCTCAGGAATCATTTAAAATAAATGATTAACATTAAAAATTGCTTCAAATGTTTCCAAGGAAATGTTCCTTTTCAGCTTTGAAAAATATTGGCAAGAATAAAATTCAAACCAATATTTTTGGAGTGATCAAACATTTTATTTTGGGCTTTTGAATTAATTCAATAACTATTTGCATTGGAAATATATTTTATATATAATTGATATATGTCCAATATTTCTGGGACATTTTATGTGGTTTGGTATATTTTAGTTCCAGCCACATAATTATCTTCAGGATTTTATAAAATGGTTTAGTATTTTACTAAACTAAAACAAAACAGAACAAAATAGAAAACAGAAATAAAGAGAGAGAGAGAGAGAAGCCCAGCTTACCTGGCACAGGCCGGCCCAGCCTTCCCCCCCTGCTGGCCCAGCTCCTCCAGCTGGCCCGGCCCAGTCCACCACCGCCCCCTCCCGCGTCGTCTTCCTCCTGCCAGGAGGACAGGCAGGTGCGTGGCGAGCGCGCACGGCCACCGCACGCCACCTCCTGCTTCGCGGTGGCAGCCTCCCCGACCTCCTTGCGACGCCACGACGACGCCCCGTGCCCCCTCGCTCCTCTCCCTCACTCGCTGTTCCCTCTCTTTCCCCCCTGGCCCTCTTCCCTGAGCTCACCGAACGGAGCCGCCGCCACCGACGAAGCTCCACCGCTGCCACCGTCCATCCCGTGCCTTCCCGATGGGTCCAGAGAACCGCCATGGCCTTCACGTCATCCACACCAACCCACTCGACCGCAGGAGCCCTGCATCGCCGCCCCGAGTCGTCTTCCCCGAGCACGGCCGCCGGACTCCATCGACGGATTCGTCGCCTTCCGGTCGTCCCCGAGCCAGCTGAGCCTGTCTTCGACCTCGCTGTGAGCTCACCGTCGTTTCCCCTCACCTCTCTCTCTCGCGCGCGCCCTGTAGCCGCTGCCCCGCGAGCACCCGAATCCACCGTCCGCCATTGCCGACGAGCTCGACGCTCCCGAGCCCCTCTGCCCGAACCCGGGGCACCAGCGTGTTTCTGGTGGCCCGCGGATGCCACCTAGCCCATCGGCTTCTTCTCTAGTGCACCACAGCGTCGAGCCCGAAGCTCGCTTCGAAGCTCGGCTGACCGCCTAGGTCGTCCGCCGCACCATTTCCGACCACCCCGACCCCGGCTAACTCCACCAAGAGCTTCGGCTCCTCCCCAGCTACTCCTAGATGCCCTCCGCGGCCCATTTGGTCACCGGAGTCGCCAAAACCACTCTCGCCGCCGCGTCGGGCTCGCCGGCGGCTAAACGCCGGCAGCCGACTTTGCCTTTGACCACGAGTGGGCCATGTTTGACCCTGTTGACCCTATGACAGGTGGGGCCCAGCCCCTGTTAACTATTTAGGATTAGTTTTAGTTAATTTTTAGTTAAGCTAACTATACTGACACGCGGGACCCACTGTCAGGTTTGACCCGGACCAGCGCCCGTTGACTTGCTGACGTCACCATGAGGTCATGCTGACGTAGTAATAGGTTTTTCTGGATTTAATTTAATTCAGGAAATTTCAGAAAATACCCCAAACTTCAAATATTCATAACTTTTAATCTGTAACTCCAAATTAAATAATTTATATATGAAAAATGATCAGAAAAATATGAAGAATCTGTTTATGGCATTTTCATGCATGATTGAACAAGTTAATCTCACTGAATAGGATGAATCATGATTAGGGCAAATTATGAAATAACATTTGGAGTTGGAATTTGTTCTTGATTGAGTTCCACTTCAATTAACTTGACTAGATATTGCATTAGGTGAATTCAGTACCTTAATATGACATGTCATTCATGTGAATGTGCATTGCATTGATTGTGTTCTCTTTTGTTTCCGGTAATTGTCCCCTCCCAGTAGACGACGTATCGACGATGAATTCGATGACACCGATGAAGAACTATATTATCTTCAGAAGTGCCAGGCAAGCAAAACCCCTTGTTCATTCCGATATAATCCCACTCTCTCGCTCCTGCTCTATTTTACTGCATTAGGACAACAACGACTCATGTGTTACTTGCTGCGGTAGCTGAACCCCTTTATCCTCTGCATGACCTGTCATTCCACAGTAATTAGATGAAACCCACTAGCATGAGTAGGAGTTGTTTGAGCCCTGTTGTGCCTACTCATTTATGCTTGTTGTCATGCCTGCTACTGCTTAGAGTTGAGTCAGTCCGATTCATCGGGAATGAATTGGAATGGTTGTGTGAACATGTCCTCTTGTGTGTGTGAGCTAAGTGTGTGAACACGATTTGGTAAAGGTAGCGGTGAGAGGCCATGTAGGAGTACATGGTGGGTTGTCTCATTGCAGCCGTCCTCGTGAACTGAAGTTCTGTGTTTGTGATCCATGAAACAGTTACTACCACGCATTGGGCCCGAAACCAATGGACCCTCTCGGCTTCTTAACCACCCTTGTCCTCGGTCAGGAGTTGCAAGTAGTTTCGGTGTTTGTAGTATGTCAGGGCACGCAACACTGACCGTAGGGGTGGGTTGTGTTGCGGTAGGCACCATGGCCCGGTGTACCGATTCGCCCGTTTGGTGTCTCGGGAAACCTGCACACATCGCTCGGGGCTGTATGGGAAACCTCGGCCGGACTCCCTGCGGATGGAACCCGAATAGGCGATAAACCTGGACTTGGGACTTGTGTGTTTAGGTAGGTCGTGGCCGACACCCAAGTTGGGCTTCCGCTTGAAGGTTGCCGAGTACATGTCGTGTAAACGGCGGTAAGTGGTGAGAGCGTGTGTGAAGAAGTACACCCCTGCAGGTTAATATGATCTATTCGAATAGCCGTGTCCACGGAGAAGGACTTCTGGGTTGCCTATATCAGTTCATAGACAAGTGAAAGTGGATACCCTAAAATGTGCAAGATAAGCGTGAGTGCTATGGATGGCGTTCTCGTAGGGAGACGGGAGCGGTTCCATAGTAGTGTATTGATATGGTGAATATGTGGACTCGTGTGCGCCACCCCAAAGAGTTACTTGCAGTCGTATAGGATAGCCACCGCGTCAAAGCTGGCTTGCTGCAGTTAAACTCCACCACCCCTTTTGATAATCGATGCATATGTAGTTAGTTACGATGTAAGTCTTGCTGAGTACGTTTGTACTCACGCTTGCTTATTTTATGTTTTGCAGAGAGACTTCGGTCTCGCTAGTAGTTCCGCTTGGACTTGACGGTTAGCTTGTTACCTCAGCTACGATCTTGTGCCCTCGGCAGGATCTGGTAGATAGTCAGGCTTCTCAGCCTTCTTCATTTATAGTTGTATGTACTCAGACATGTTTAGCTTCCGCTTGTGCTTTGACTTGTATGCTCTGAGTGTTGGGTCATGAGACCCATGTTTGTAATATCTCGCTCCTCGAAGCCTATTGAATAAATATTTGAGTCGTAGAGTTATGTTGTGATGCCATGTTGTATCTACACATATTGAGCATATTGTGTGTATGTTTGAAACTAGTTGTTTATCCTTGGCAGCCTCTCATATGGGGAAATGTAGTCTCGTGCTTCTGAGCGATAGTAGTCCGCTACAGCCCGGTTCACCGGAGTCCTGCTAGCCCAGCACTACTGCTTGGACACTTGACCGGTCGGCATGTGTTTCACTTCGTTCCTATGTCTGTCCCTTCGGGGAAATGTCACGCGGTGTTATTCGGAGTCCTTCCTAGCCTGCTACAGCCCGGGATACCGGAGTCCTGTCAGCCCAGTGCTACAGCCCGAATTTATACGTTGATGACCGACATGCTCGATGTGATTCATGTATGCCTGTCCCCATATGTTAGCGCCGCTTTGGGTTCACGACTAGCCATGTCGGCCCGGGTTCTTTATCATGTGGACGCTAGCGACACTGTCATATACGTGAGGCAAAAGACGCAAACGGTCCCGGGCCATGGTAAGGCGACACCCGTGGGAATACCGTGTGTGAGGCCGCAAAGTGATATGAGGTGTTACCGGCTAGGTCAATGTGATTGGAATCGGGGTCCTGACAGAGCTGCTCTTCTTGTGAGAAGAAGGCTTTGAGGATTTTGATGATGAAGATTTCGACGATTTCTTCTTCTTCTTATCATCATCAGAAATGTAATCCTTGTATTTCTTCTTCTTTAATTCCTTTTCCTACTGAGGACAATCTTGAATGTAGTGACCAGGTTTCTTGCATTTGTGGCAAAGTCTTCTCTTATAGTCACTGGATGAGGAATCACTGCTCCTTGAGGATTTTCCAAAGCAACCACGTCTTGAGAACTTTTGGAATTTCTTCACGAGCAGTGCTAGCTCCTGGCTCAATTCTTCAGGATCTCCAAGGCTACTACTAGAGTCTTCACAATCAGATTCAGACACAGCCTTGGCCTTCAGGGCACGTGATTTTCCATAGCTAGAACCATAGAGATCTCTCTTTTCAGCAAGCTGGAACTCATGAGTATTTAGCCTCTCGAGGATATCAGCCGGATCAAGTGACTTGTAGTCATCACGCTCTTGTATCATCGGTGCGGAGTATCAAATGAGGAATCAGCGATCTCAACATTTTCTTCACCACCTCATGGTCGGTGATGTCGGTGGCACCAAGCGCTTGAAGCTCATTTGAGATGTCGATGAGGCGATCGAAGGTTTGTTGAACATTTTCGTTGTCGAGTCTGTTGAAGCGGTTGAAGAGATTGCGAAGAACATCAACTCGAGAGTCACGCTGAGTTGAGACTCCTTCATTTACTTTGGACAGCCTGTCCCAGATGAGCTTAGCAGTTTCCAAAGCACGCACTCTTCCATATTGTCCTTTGCTCAGATGGCCACATATGATATTCTTCGCTTGAGAATCAAGTTGCTTGAATCTCTTCACATCGGCAGCATTCAGAGAAGGTGTGACTGAGGGAACACCATTTTCCACAACATACCAGAGATCGTTGTCAATTGCCTCAAGATGCATTAGCATCTTGTTCTTCCAGTAGGGGTAGTCCGTCCCATCAAAGGTAGGACACCCAGCTGAGACCTTGATCATACCTGCGGTCGACATAACTAAAATTCCAGGTGGTTAACCAAAATCACACAGAACAAGGGAGTACCTTGCTCTGATACCAATTGAAAGTGTGTTTTATCGACTAGAGGGGGGTGAATAGGCGATTTTTATGAATTCTTCAATGAGGAATTTGTCGGTGAGGAAATTCCTAAGTGAAGAACTACTTGCAGCGGAATAAGTACTCAGAAGTAAGCATAAGAGAATGCGGGCATGGTCATCATGATGAAATGAAGACAATCAAAGAGTACGTAGCGTAAACACAGGATAACACAAGATGAAGACAAACAGATCAAGAAATTGAACCGAGGAAATTGAGAAAGTCTTCAACAAAGTTTTCAAACACAGATATGAACGAACACTCAACACAAAGAATGCAGAAATGAAATAGTTGAGGAAATAGAACCAGTTAGGTTGGTGAAGACAATGATTTGGTAGACCAGTTCCAAGCTGCTGTCTCGGTTAATGCGTCTGGTTGGAGCGGCTGAGTATTCAAACTTGAGGACACACAGTCCCGGTCCCAGTCGCTGAGCACGCAGCTCAGGACACCAAGTCCTCACCATATTCTCCTTGAACTAAGGTCACACAAACCTCGTCCAATCACTCGTGTTAAGTCTTCAGGCGACTTCCAAACCTTCACAGACTTGGTCACTCGGCGATCTACAATTCCTCTTGGATGCTCTAGACCATGACGCCTAATCGTCTGGAAGAAGCACAGTCTTCAAAGGAAACAAGCGTCGGATCCACGCTGGATCAATCTCTTCAGTGATGCTCAATCACTTTGGGTTTGTAGGGGTTTGGTTTTTGGGTTTTTCCTCACTCGATGATTTTCGCTCAAAGTCCTCAGAGGATGGGTTGCTCTCAAATGACAAGTGTCAAGTTTCTCTCGGAGTAGCTAACCAGCTAGTGGTTGTAGGGGGCGGCTATTTATAGCCTAGGGAGCAGCCCGACATGATAAGACATAAATGCCCTTCAATGATATGACCGTTAGGTGGATAAGATATTTTGGGACAGCTGGCGCGGAGCACAACAACGGTCAGAAATTTGATTCTCAAATTCCTCAGGGCTATCATGTTCCTCCTTTGTGTAGGCAATCCAAGACTGGCGAATTCCTAACTCCTCGGTCAGAACAAATTCCTCAACCCGGAAGAACTTCGCCTCATCAAGAAATTGGTGAGCTGTATGAGATTTCCAAAGGCTTCACTCGAAGGGATTGGTAGGTGTAGGATTTTGAGTTGAGCATCACATGGAAATTTTTCCTTAGTATTTCCTCGACCCCTTTAACAAGACGGTGTTTCCTATGACTCAAGAAAGAGAAAATGAAACTACGAAAACAAAAAGTCTTCACGCTTCATGTTCCTCAAATGAATACCAAGTTTTCATGGTCACACCAATTTCTTCACTTTCAAAGTCTTGAGAAAGTCTTCGAATATCAAAGTCTTCAGTCGAAGAACTTCATTTTTAGGGGTCGACTTTCTTTGTAAATATCAAACTCCTCATACACTTATAGACCTGTGTACACTCATAAACACATTAGTCCCTTAACCTATAAGTCTTCAATACACCAAAATCACTAAGGGGCACTAGATGCACTTACAGGTCGTGTGGCCGACAAAGGCTTGTCCACAAAATGGTCGTCATACTATACCGCTGGTGGGCGAAAGGAGAAATATACCAGCTTGGAAAGCCAGTCGCGCGAGGTTCAAGAACTCAAGGCACAAGTGGCGCGGATTCCGGAGATTGTCCAAGAGCAAGCGCACGAACAACTGGGATCGACGCTCACCAGCATTATGCCTACCTTGATTCATGGGCTCACGGCGTGGATTGCGGGTGGCCAACAGGGGCCGCCCCCGATTCCCAGCTTCATGGCCAGCAACTCGCACAACACGCAGGCGGCGCCATTGGTGTCTCCGATGGCGCCATTGGTGTCTCCGGCGGCGGCGGTATTGGTGTCTCCGACGCTGTCACGGCCGGCATTGGAGCTTAATGCACCCGGGTGTACGCCGGCCGGCACCTCGCCAGCAAGCGACCCTTCCGTCAGTTGCACGCCTGCCGTTAGCGGTGCCTCGACATTAGCCGAGCTTGACGCCATCATCACAGTAACTAATTAAGCCTCTCGGCCGAGGACTTCATGTCCTTTTTCCTTTGACTGGGCATCCCTAACGCCCTACATGTTTTCGCAGGGCGCTGCCGATGTTCCGTGCACTCTCCTGCACTTCGTGAATGACGAGTTGGTCGATGTCGCGAAGGGCAAAATCATTCAACCGGGCAACCCCGTGTTCCACGGTAAACCGATGCCACCCACCGTGTATAGGGTTCAACTGGTTCGGGTGCTGCCAGGCTGCGATGAGTTGTTACCTCCGATTCGACCCGCTGGGGCCCACAAAGATGATCTGATGACCCTCAGCGCCTGCCTAAGCTGGCCCCTGCTTTAGCCAAAGAGCCAGATTCGTTTGGGGGCGGGGGACACCACCCCAAGGACAACACTGCCAGTCGTGCCGGCGCCAAGCCATGGCAAGACCGCCGCAACGCTACCGGACATGCCGGACATCCCTATGGCACAGGATCTGAACATGCATATGGCACAGGATCTGGACGATGACGACAACGACGACGGTCGTACATTTAGCATTGTCGATAAGTACTTTGCCGAACATGGGTACGATGACGAATTCTGCGGGCCTCTTTCTCATGAACCCGACCAAGACGACCGCGGTCTAGCTGGTAAAGCGGAGAAACCCAGCTTGGTAACAAAGCGCCGTCATGCGTTCAGTTCCTGTGAGACGCCTCCACCGCCGACTTCATCGAGCCTCGAGATAGCCGAGGTGCCAAATATTATCAGCCCCAACACACTCAAGAAGGCGGTGCAGGAGCGTAACTCGGCCCCATTACAACAGAAGATCAAGAAGGGACGGAAAAGAAAGAGTAACAAGGGTGCGAGCCAGCCGGCACCGAGTACGATCCGTTCTCAGGACGGGCCACCTTAAACTAAGGATATCTCGATGAGGGTGCATGTGGCGGGTAGGGCAATGCTACCGACAAATATGCTCAATGCTGCAACCGGTGCTATGCGGAGTCTGCATGACAGTGTTCTTTCTTTGGAGAAGCGGTGTCTCACAGAGAATGATGTGGCATACCCGGTTTTCGTGGCCAAGGTGCCATAGGGAAAGGGCTTTGTGGATGGCGCCATCGGGGGTATGATCGTCCTGCGGTTTGATGACATCTTTGCTATGTTTAACCTTCATCCGCTGCACTACACCTTCGTTCGGCTGTTTTCGCTGAGTATGGAGATGCGGATCATTAGAGACAAGACCCCGGACATCGTGATAGTCGACCCCTTATATATGCGTGCCAAGATCTTGGGCAGCGCTGGGGACCGGCAAGTCGCGAGTTCTTACCTCGAAAGGCGCTATTCGCAAACCCAGATAAGGATAACTTTCTCGTGCCTTACTTTCCCGAGTAAGTCATCCCCTCACTGCCCGTAACATATGATTTCTTAGATTTCGATCGTTCTTTTTTCTAACATTCCGTGTTACATGCGGTGAAACACGTTGCACACTCATCCTCTTAAGCCCGAAATATTCCATGGCCACGTATTTCGACCCGGACCGTGACTCCAAGATAGACTACACAAATATCAAGAAAGTTCTTGATGATGTTTTCCCCGGCTACACCAAATCTGGAGGCACCTTCGCCAAGCCAGCTCAGAAGCGATGCAGCGGCGCACGTGTTTGCCCACAATACAAAGTTCTCCTGCGTCAAGCAGCCGGGCGGTCGGAAGGATTCCTACCACGCCTCCATCACATGCGGGCTATCGTACGGGACCATCATCACCTTCTGCTACCAGATAATCTCAAAGATTGGGCCACGAGCTTGTCGGCAATCCAGGACGCGGACATCAGACAAGAATTCTTTCGCATCCAGTCAGATTTTGCGGAAATTATCCATCAAGATGTCCTTTGTACCTCGGGGCAGTTCTACCTCAGACATCAACCGTCCAATAGTGACATAGACACAATGCTACAAATGCAGGTTGATAACGCCCGCGATTTCATGACCATCACGACAGACGGCGGCTTCATCCACGCTCCGGTCCCATGAGTCGAGTCGAAAGTAGTGATGCTATGTGTAGTTCTGAAACACTGATTGGCTCATGTTGTAATTAAACTTTAATGAACTTGTATGTCTCTTTGGATTGGACAATCGTTCAACTTAGACGTAATCGATGCTATTAATGTCTTGTTTTTCTCTTCCGATCCTTTTGTTGCATACTTATATATTGCTTATGTATTGTCTGTTGTTTGGCTTGTGCATAGAGATGTCGTTGTATGTCGTGTACAAGGGTAAGGTTCCTGGAGTCTACCACGACTGGGAGGAGTGTCGGAGACATGTTCACCGTTTCAGCGGTAACAGTTACAAAGGGTACACCACTAAGGCGGAGGCAGAATCTAGATACGCCTGCTATCTAGCGGGAGAGAGGAGGGAGCGTTGGAGGAACCAGATGAAGATAAGTTTCATCGCGATGATGCTCATCGTGATGACCGCAGCTCTCTTCTATGTGATGGTAGTTTAGATGATCGATATCGACTTGTGTGAAGACTAACTCGCTACTCGCGATCTCGAGACTTGTAATGTTCTATCTTTGTTCGGGTTTTTGAATTCGAAGACTAATATGATGAATTGTATTCGGAGACTAATCTTCTATTGTAGTCGATGAATCTGCTGTTGTTGTGTGATGTTGTCTAAATTCTGTCCAATAATATATTTTGTAACCTGGGAAAATATCAGAAAAGAAAAAAATCCCTAATATTCATACTAGTGGCGCACCACACAAGACACTAATGGCGCCTTTGTGATAATCACACTAATGGCGCATCACCCACTGGTGCGCAATTAGTATGCCAAAGCACATGGGTACATATGGCCCCCTGGGAGGCATTCAAATGGCGCACTGCGGGCTATACTAATGGCGCACTACCTGGTGCGCCATTAGAACACCAGATACTAATGGCGCACCGGTGGTGCACCATTAGAATTTAATTCTAATGGCGTGATGCTAGTGGTGCGCCATTAGTAGGCAAAACTGGTGTGCCACTAGCATGCCTTTTCCTAGTAGTGTCTCATGGACGACTTGGAGACCCCCCTAACATGAGACCGACGCCGAAAATTCCTATAAATACGGAAACCCCAGAAAGAAACCTAGATCAGGAATTCCGCCGCCGCAAGCCTCTGTAGCCACCAAAAACCAATCAGGACCCTGTTCCGGCACCATGCCGGAGGGGGATTGTCGGTGTACTAGAGTAGGGGTACCCTAGTATCCCGAACTTGTGCACGGACAGTTGCAGCCCTCCGCGGCAAGGCTTACCGGGTGACCGCCAAGGTCCTCCGTGGTTCCTTTGGAGCCATTCAAGAACAAAGTATTCAAGCCAAGGAGACAAGGCCCGGCAAGAGGAGCTTGCCGGGAAGGCCACCCATGGCACCTAGGAGACAAGGCCCCGCGAGAGGAGCTTGCAGGGAAGGCCCGTGAGCGACAAGCTTCCGGGCGCGACAAGACAACAATCAAGCAAAGGCGCCGCATGCGGCAGACCACCACTCTGTACCTCGCTCCAACACATCCACTAACATGTCGCCACAGGACCTTTCGGTAGCGGCGTGGCGAGGCGGTGCAGCCCGGTCTTGAGGTGGCAAGCGGCGCTGACAAGATTGCCATCGTGGCAATCGGTGGCGCCCCTGACGGCCCCTGTTTGCACCGTTAGGGCGACATAGACGGGCATTTAATGCCTTCGTCCCCTGCCGTCAGGGTTAGGTATGATACACTGTACACTGTACAAGTAGCTGTACCAACCACTCCTTTTCCATTTTTACCCTTGTCTACGTTGCCACCTGTCGGAGACCCCTTGAGCATATAAAAGGAGGCCCATGCGCAACGTAGAAAGGGTCGGATCCCCCCACGCTCAGTCTCGTTAGCAGCTTGTGTGTACTGTAGCACTCAGCGCTCCTGAGCAAGAACACAATACACTCAGACATGCAGCAGTAGGAGTATTATCTCTCCGGAGAGCTCCGAAGCTGGGTAAACCTCTCGTGTGCTTCACCTCGATCTGCTCTCCCCCCCCCCTGGCGAACCGAAAGGGGCTTCGTCCGCCGGTCCCATATGTGTTCGTGGGCCAGATCAGCCTGCCCCGACATCTTTGGCGCGCCAGGTAGGGGGCATCGAGATTGTGTGAACCTGATCCGGCGTCCACGCGAGCTAGATCTTCATCATCTTCATCAACATGCCACCGAAGAAGAAGGCTTGGCGGCGGAAGCTCCGTCGCGTCGAACCCACCACCGCCGGAGCAAACAGTGGTGGGGTAGACGCCGGCGGAAGAATGGACGGCGACGGGGGAGCTCACGGTGCTGCCAAGTCCAAGGACAAGGCTGCGCAGACCTCGGCGCCGTGCATGCACCGCGCCCGTCTCAGGAGGCGCGGGACCGACAGCATCATGGCATCCACAACGCCATACGCTCGTTGGACCAAGATCGAGCTGGTGGATCTCGGGTTGCTCAAGACCAGCATGCACGCCGACATGCTGGCGCGAGCGAGGCACGGTCGCCTGGACGGGATACTGATCCTTCTAACATAGTTAGAAGTCCCAGCATATCCTGCTCCTCGCGCCGTTCGCCACTGCCACCCACCACTCCAGCAGATGCTTTGGCAAGAGCTCAACTGCTCCTGGATTACCCTCCAACAGCCGACATCGTCGATGAATGGAGGGCCACCATTCAGAGTCTCATCGGCTTCGCCCGGTAGCGACGCTCGCGGCAACCGAGCTCATTGCCGCCATGCGCAGGACTGCTAAACACGAGCCGGTGGCGGCGAAACCGATGGGGTGCAACCACCATGCACTTCTCCGCCCGAAGGCCAAGATCGCCGACTTCGCCGAATCCACCTCGGCGGCGACTCCACCGCATCATCGGATCCACGAGCTCGTCGCGATCAGCGCCAAGTTCTTCACGAGCACGACAAGAAGAAGACGCTCGAACTTGCATCGGCGCCCGAAGAGAAGCGTCGTCAATCCGACAAGCGCGCTGGGCCCTCTGTCGACATGCATGCGCTAGAGGAACCAGGCGACTTGCCGTACGCGGTAGGTTGCCCTGCGTTCACTCGGGAGCTGCGGCAAGTCCAGTGGCCCAGCAAGAACAATTTCAAGCCAGACGTACCAGAGAAGTACGACGGCAAGACGCATCCGTCGGAGTTCCTCAACATCTACGCCATCGTGGTGCAAGCTGCCGGGGGGCGAGACGACAAGATCCTTGCCAACTACTTCCCGCTGGTGCTCAAGCCCAATGTCGTCTGGCTCATGCACTTGCCGGACAACGCCATATCCTCTTGGGCAGATCTATGCCATCCGTTTGTCGGCGCCTTTACAGCGTGACCACAAGCCCCATGGCCAAGAAAGCGACCTTCATCTGCCGCCCGGAAGGAAGGAGAGCCCCTGCGCAAATACATTCAGAGATTCAGCCACAGACAAGACAACATCCCGGATGTCCACCCTGCCATGGTAATCAGCGCGTTCCATCGAGCGTGCAAAACCGCAGGATCTGCGGGAGGAGATGGCGATGTGCAAGATCGTAGACGTCAATGAGCTATATGCCCCGGCCGACAAGTGTGCACGTCTTTGAGGAAGGGAGGAGACCCCGGAGAGAATACTCAAGCGAGGAGGATCTGATAGTGAAGAGACCGCCCGGCAAGGAAAAACCAGCAATGAACAATAGGAAGAAGAAAGGCAAAGATGTGCTAGTTGTTGAGCAGTCCGCAACGGGGGTGGCGCCAAGAAAGCCAAAGTTGGTAGCTCCGGCAAGGAGGTTGCCGCTGGCACCAACTGCCAGGCTGTGGCGGTCGCCGACAAGCAGGACGGCTCCAACAAGCAGTACTGCAAGATCCACCACACCAAGGGCCATGACCTCCAGAGCTGCAAGAAGGTCGAGCAGCTTGTCGAGCAGCAGAAGGCTGAATACGAACAACGCGACAAGGAGAAGGCCCAGGAAGGTGCTGGAGGAGCTAGCAAGAAACGTCCCGACCGAGGAGGACGCCGCGGCAAGGCCAAGGAGCAGCAAGGAGACAGACCTCCCCGCGGCCGCGACAAGGGTGAATACGACGACGATGATGAATACATGGATGATGACGAGACCGATGAGCAGGAGTTCCAGAAAGCCACAGAGTTCCTGTGCATTGACGGCGGTGCTTCTCTGCATACTTCACACCGCCAACTCAAGCAGTGGATGCGGGAAGTTAATGCGGCAGAACCATCCGTTGAGTCATGCAAGCATCTGAAATGGTCCAGCACGCCTATCATCTTTGATATTGAGGACCACCCTGAGCTCGTAACTGCGGTCGGGTGCTTGCCGATGTTGGTTTCACCAACTATCCGCAACCTCAAGGTCACCAAGATGCTAGTTGACGGCGGGGCCGGCTTGAACCTGATCTCCTCCGCGGTGCTCCAGAAACTCCAGATCCCTGATGGCGAGCTCGAAGAGACCGGCACTTTCCAAGGAATCAATCCGGGAAGGAGCAAGCCGAAGGGAAAGATCACGTTGCGGTGACATTTGGCAGCGAAGTTGAACTTCGTGACTGAGATGATCACTTTTGACGTTGTTGACTTTCCATTGACTTACAATGGGATACTTGGCCGTCCAGAACTCGCCATATTCATGGAATCCTCTCACTATTCATTCAACATGCTGAAGGTGCCAGGCCCGATAAGTGTCATCTCTGTCCTGGCGACAAGAAGGATGCTCTTATCTGCACCGACAAGATCTACCGAAGGAGCAGCTGCAACAGATTGCAAGCCACTTGTCGCTGAAGCTCCCGGGGGGAAGAAGAAGACCAAGTCCGGCAAGAGCTCTGATGCCCACTCCGGCAAGCGCACCTCCTCGGAGTGCTGCGCTACCGTCGAGGACGCACCATCGAGCTCCACCGGCAAGTGTAAGAAGACGATGGCAGCTCCACCAGAGACCAAGAAGGTGTCCGCCAAGGAGGACGGCACTGGTGGTACCTTCACCATCAGTGCCACTCTCGACCCTAAATAGGAAGGCACGCTCGTTGCTTTCCTACGGGCGAACGTTGCGTGTTTGCGTGGCAACCGTCTGACATCCCCGGTGTTCCCAGGAAAGTAATTGAGCACCATCTTGCCGTTTGTCCTCATGCGTGGCCCGTCAAGCAGAAAGTCAGGAAGCAAGCAGTGGAGCGCCAAGAATTCATCGCAGAAGAAATCAAGAAATTGGAAGCAGCAGGCCTTGTCAGAGGAGTGCTCCATCCTACGTGGTTGGCCAATCCTGTAGTTGTATGCAAGGCTAATGGGAAATGGAGACTTTGTATCGACTTTACCGATGTCAATAAAGCTTGTCCCAAAGACCCATTTCCCTTGCCGCGCATCGACCAGATTGTTGACTCCCCGGCCGGATGTGATTTGCTTTCATTTCTGGATGCATACTCAGGATATCATCAGATCTTCATGGCAGAAGAGGATGAGGAGAAGACCGCATTCATCACCCCATGTGGCACATCTTTGTTTAAATACGGATGCCTTTCGGATTAAAGAATGCTGGTTCAACATTTGCAAAAGTAGTCCATTACGCTTTTGAGCCGCAAATGCACAGAAATGTGGAAGCCTACATGGATGATATAGTGGTCAAAAGCAAGGACAAGGCGACTCTGATTCAAGATTTAGACGAAACCTTTGCAAATCTGTGCAAGATCAACCTCAAGCTCAACCCTGAGAAGTGTGTGTTTGGAGTCCCTTCCGACAAGCTTCTCGGGTTCTTCGTGTCTCGGGGAATTGAAGCCAATCCCGACAAGATCAAGGCCATTGAGCAGATTGAAGCACCAAAGCGCCAAGGATGTACGAAGACTTGCGGTTATGTAGCTGGTCTCGATGGGTTTAACTCTAGGTCTGTTGAAGCGCATACGCCATTTTTCAAAATCTTGAAAAAGGCAGGTCCGATGAAAATGGACTCGGCGGAGGCTGCGCTGCGGGACTTGAAGAGATACCTGTCCTCCACTCCAACACTTGTCGCACCTAGGCCACAAGAGAAGTTGTTGCTACATATAGCGGCAACCAATCAAGTGGTTAGTGCTGTGTTAGTAGCGTAGAGGGAGGCGGATGATGAGCTAGCAACCATAGCAGATGCATCCAGCGACAAGCAGGGGGCTTCACCGACAACCTCTGGTCCCGACAAGGATGGATCTGCGCAGATGCATGAGAAGATGCAGAAAAGAATGGTGCAGCGCCCAGTTTATTTTGTCAGTTCCCTTACTGCGAGGGCTAGGTCAAGGTACTACGGTGTGCGAGAAATTGCTTTTCGGCCTCCTCATGGCCTCGAGAAAGCTGCGCCATTACTTCCGTGCACATGAGATCCACAGTCGTCACTCGTTTTTCCTCAAGAGGATACTGCAAAACCCAGAGACAACAGGCGGGATTGTCGAGTGGGCACTTTGGAACTGCCAAGCTTTGGCCTCAAGTTTGAGAGCACTTCAACTATCCAAAGCAGAGCATTGGCGGAGTTCATAGCAGAATGGGCGCCAACACAAGACGAGGAAATTCCAAAGCGAGCATCCCGTCAAGGAAGCAAGCAAAGAGTGGCTGATGTACTTTGATGGTGCCTTCGTTGCAAAGGCGCCCGGTCTTGGCGTGCTACTCGTTGCACCCACCGGAGAGCACCTCAAGTACGTAGTCCAGATGCACTTTCCCAAGGAGCAAGCAACAAACAATACTGCAGAGTATGAAGGTTTGCTTGCCGGTCTCAGGATTGCAGTAGACCTTGGGATCAAGAAGCTCATTATCAGGGGTGACTCACAGCTTGTCATCCGCCAAGTGAACAAGAATTATCAGAGTCCGTTGATGGAAGCTTATGTTGATGAAGTGAGGAAGCTGGAAGAGCACTTTGACGGCCTACATGATGGAATATATTCCAAGAGCTCGGAAACGACATTGCCGATGGCCTGTCAAGTCGCGCCCTTAAGTTACCTGTGGAACCAGGGATCTTTGTGCTCAAGCTGACTCAACCATCTGTGACGCCACCATCTGGACAGAGCAGGAAGAGGAAGTTGATTTCTGGTGACTATTTTCCGGCAAAGCTTCCCGAAGCCGCCGCCAAGAAGGTCCTCAAGATCAACGCCAACAGTGCTGAGGAGCAGTCTGCTCCGACAAGCCCTAGGGTTTGTTTCGTTGAAGCAGACGCTCCCGACAAGTTTTGCTCCGGCAAGCAAGCTTGCCGGGAACGTCAAGCTCGGCCGAGCCACGAGTTCTTGGCATAGAAGCGGATGTTCCCGCAGCAGCAGATGTGCCTTTAGTCCTTGTTGTCGAGCCGCAAGCTCCAAAGATGGGCACAACAGATTGTCCATTTCCTTCAGACAGGAGAACTTCCCGAAGAGCAAGAAGAAGCGGAAAGAGTAGCCCGGCAGTCAAGTATGTACCAGTTTGTCGACAGCATAATGTACAGAAGAAGACTCAACGGTGTGAAATTGAAGTGTATTCACCGAAGACGGACAAAAGCTGTTGGCGAAATACATGGAGGCATATGTGGTCACCACATTGGCGCCAGAGCACTTGCCGCAAAGTGTTCCAAGCAAGGTTTCTTTGGCCGCAGCCCTCCGTGATGCAACCGCACAAGTAACCAAGTGTGAAGCGTGCGGTTCCATTCCAAGCAGATACACCAGCCAGCTCAAGCTCTCCGAACGATCCCTTTATCCTGGCCATTTTTCGATGCTGGGGCTCAACATCCTTGGACCCTTTCCCCGAGAGCTGTCGGGGCTTTGAGTACTTATGCGCTGTAATCGACAAGTTCACAAACTAGCCGGAAGTGGAAGCGATGAGGAAGGTGACAAGACAAATGCAGCCAAGTTCTTTAGGTCGATTGTTTGCCGTTTGAATCCCTAACAGGATCATCACCGACAATGGCACACAATTCACGAGCCGCACCTTCATGCAAGACGTCCAAGATCTTGGCGCCAAGGTCCGCTTACATTGCTCATCCGAGAAGTAACGGTCAAGTGGAGAGGGCAAATGCTGAAGTGCTGCGCGGGCTCAAGACCAGAACTTTCGACAGGCTGCACAAGTGCGGAAGAAACTGGATTGAGGAGCTGCCGGTGGTTCTTTGGTCGATCAGGACGACGCCAAATCGAGCCATCGGCCGCATACACCTTCGCTCTAGTCTATGGAGCAGAGGCGGTTCTCCCCACGGAACTCGTGATACGGATCACCTCGAGTGCTCGCCACGATGAGCTTGAGCAAGAGCAGCTGCGACAAGATGACGACCGCTTCCTTGAGGAGGATCGTCTTCAGTTGTCAGACGAGCTGCTCGATACCGGCAAGCTTTGCGCCGCTACCATAGCCGCAAAGTCAATGTCGAAGTCTCGAGGAAGGCGACCTTGTTCTTCGGCACGCTCAGTCCGCCAAGAATTCCAACAAGTTGACGCTTGAAGTGGGAAGGCCCTTACCGGGTGAAACGAGTCACTAGGCTGGCGCTGTCCGCCTTGAGACCGAAGATGGCATTCCGGTGAGCAACTCCTGGAACATTGAGCATCTTTGCAAGTTTTACTCAGAGCGCGGTTGCCGGAACCTGTTCCTTGCAACCACCTTTTGTACAAGTCTTGCCGCTGTTGCATGTAATCCTTTGTACAAAGCCGGGCGCAGACCCCGTGCATAAGTAAAGCTAATGTGCTTCGCACATCTTGTCAATTTCATGCTTTTTTACTTCTATTTTGCATGCGTTATCTGACACTTTGTGCAGCACCTTCCCCCGGTAAGCAATAACGAGCCATAAGGCTCCATATCTTTATTTTCTCTTCTTTATCTTTCTCAAAGAAAGGAAGGTTCCCTCGCCCACAAGTTTGCCGGGGAAAGGAGAAGATAATGGTGTGGACCAAAGGCCGCTCAAGGAAGTCTAGCCTTACCGGGAAGCAAACGACGTAAAAGCTAAGTTGCCAAAGTTTGAGCAATCAGTTTTAAAATTTTTAAGTTATCTTCCTCGAACGACCGTACTTTGTATGGAAAACCTATGCACGGAGGAACCAACTCGTAGCTAGTTGCGCCCTTACTTTGTTTCGAGTCCGCTCAACAAATTAAGTGAGCTGCGACTAGTTGCGACAAGGTTACTTGTCGGAAGCGGCACCGCCAAGAGAGGCTCTTGACGTCCCCGCACACTTCATGGCCAGGTGCTTGCACCGACAAGTTTCCCTAAAAGCGCAGGGCAAAAACATACAAAGGAAGGAATCAAGTAAAGGAAATAACATAGCAATTGCTACCCGAAATAGAGTTATATTACAAGATAGCTTGTCGCAACTCTAATAGATTGTTCTCATAACATGACCAGCAGCGGCAAGAAAAAGAGAAAGCGGGCGACCTAATCTACGCGATCGCCCTCAACCCTCTTGATCCCGCTCACCCTGTCCACGATGGGTGCGACAAGGGTCTTGAGCGCCTCCACATCAGCATCCGGCGGCAAGGATTTGAGGACGTTGGTGAGGTTGAGGCCTGGATTGCGGAAGGCCACCTTCACCAACACCTTTTGAAGAGCTCCCGCGCAGATCTGGCGCGATTCCTTGGCCAGCTATTTTTGGATTTCTTCCCGGAGTCGCTGGAGGGCCGTCACCACGCCCTTGAAGAACAAGCTAAGCTTGGCGCTGGGTTGGAGGTGCTCATCGGAGGAATATCCAAGATCCACCATCCCCAGCTGCGCCAGCTCCTCGTCGATGGCTGCAGCAACATCCACGAGACCCTCGGTCCAGTGCTCCACATTCTCCTTAAAGGTATTCTGGGCGGCAGCAAAGACTTCGCCAGCGCCACTCGTCGGCCTTGATTTTCTCCTTCAAGGCCACCTCTCGCTCCTGGCGCCGTCCAATACCGAGTCAAGGTGGTCAGCTTCAACTCAAGATCTGCATTGGAGTCCTTGGCGGCGCTGAGCTCCTTGCTCCTCTCGGCGAGACGGCCCCTGCAGCTCGCCAAGAGTGTAGGCGTCCTTCTCGCTCATGCTTGAGTGCAGCAAGCTCCTCGCCGCTCTCCTTGAGATTGGCCTCCAGGCATGCCACCTTCGTCTCCGGCTCCTTCTTGGCGGCCTCGGCAGCTGGCAGCATCCTTTGCTTCCTTGAGAGCCCCACCAAATGTTTGCTCGCGCATGGCAAGATCCTCCTCGTGGCTGTCAAGATAAACCTTCTTCTGCGCCAACTCGCCTTCCTGCGCAGATAGCTTCTCGGCGGCAAGCCGCTGTTGCTCCTCAGCTTCAGCCTTCTCGAGGAGGAAGGCTTTGCGCTCCTCGGCAAGCCACTCCCACTCCTCTGCCAAGCTCCGGATAGCTTCCTGGTTGAGGCCCCGGAGCTCCTCCGCGCGCTTCTCGATGTCTGCTCCCGCCTTCGCGACAAGCGCTTCCCGGGATTCCAGCTTGGCTTGTCGGGCGCGGTAGAACGACAACGGCTTCCTGCGGCAAATGCTCCTCCTCCTCAGCTCGCCGCTGTTTGCTGCTGGCGCGTCGACTAGTGTCGATCCAGCGAGGCGAGCAGCTCTTCATCAAAAGTTTCTCCTTGGCCGGCGCCACAGGCTCGACTCCCATGGGAGGTTGATGAAGACGCCATCGCCGGCCTTCAAATAGGCGCCCGGGCTGGGGCTCTTGAACCCGGCAGCTGCCCGCAGCGGAGGGATCGGCGGTCGGCGTGGCGCTGGCGCTCCTGCGGCCTCGGGGCCATCGATCCGATCGCCGGACCTCGCCCGACCTCTGCGGCGGCAGCTTTATGCGGCCTCTTCACGGTGGGCTCGTCGGCGCCAGCTTCTTCCCGATGGCAGCGGCATCGTCAATATTGCTTGGCGTCCTCCTCGCCGCGGCCTCGGTCTCCATTGGCTCTGTGGCGGATGGTTCTGACGACCGGGAAATGAAGAAAAGTCAAGCAGATATTCAAAAAGAAAATCAGAAGAAGAAGAACACAAGGGAAGTTTTCAGGCAAGAGGATTACCTGTGCTAGGGTCCGCAGTCATGGTCTCCGCCGCCAGGGGATCGCTGGTGCTGTCCCTTGCCGGAGAGCTGCCCTTGCGGAGAAGTCTCCTTTGCGGAGAACGCTCCTTGCCGGGAATCCTCCCTTGGCGGCGTAGTCGAAGCGAAGGAGGCTGCTCTGCTCCTACACAAATCAACGAACGAGATATCAAGAAAGAAAGAGCACCCATGCACGCGAATAGCAAGAAGTAGACCATATACTTACTGGGGGCTGCGGCTGGGGCTGCTTTGAAGAAGAGTTGCCGCATCCGGCAAGGTGGTCTCGGACGCGCCTCCTGCTGTCGCAGTGGGTTCGTCCTTGACGACAATCACCGGGGTCTTGGCTCTCTTCGGTACTCTCTGGGCCAGCGTCCTGAAAAGGAATGGGTTCAGAGTAAAGCAAATCAGATACAAGACAAAGCAACAAATCGAAGAATTACAAGTACAGCAAAGAATCTTACTCTTCTTCTTCCTCGTCGGAGCTGAGCGCGGAGAGATCAAATTCTGGCCCGCCTCCAGTACGACGAGGCGGAGGAGTGGGTTCCCTTGGACGCTTGGCGGAAGCGGAACCGGTGGTCTGCGAGGGCCCCGCTCCAGTTGCCGCAGCGGCGTGAGGTGTTCCCGCGGCAACAGTGCTTGCCGCGGTGGAGCGCGTCGCGCAGCGCTGCAGCTGTTGGCCCGTCTGCCGCCCCGCTACGTCTCCGGCCTTGCGAAGACGCCTTCTTGGTGGATCTGTGGGCTCCGCTCACGGCAAGCTGCTTGAAGGTGGGGAGGATGCGCCCTCGGCGGGCTCGCTCGACTTGGCTTCAGGCTCGGCAAGCTCTTCCTCGCCGGCAAACTCCTTTCGCTCGACAAGGCTTGCCGCCTCTGCTGCCTCTGCCTCCTCCACAGTGAATCCGAACTCGCCCGCGGCTGCTGCCGCCTCTTCTTCCAGCCTGGTGGCGATGCGCTGCATCTCATCATCGGTGGTGTCGCGGGTGAGGCCCCTCTGTTCATCGGGGCGGACCGGCATTTCTACCAGATTGTCAAAGAACTGCCGCACGACGTCATCTGCAGGCTCTTGCCAAGTTGGGACAATTCCATGCGAGTCGCACAACGGCATCATTGCACGGATGCGGTCAAGCGAGGAATTGTTGCACAGCGGAACGACGCCCCTTGGCAACCTAAACATTTCTGGATGATCAGGATCGGGCTTGAACAGATCCACGAGCATCGCGTCAAGTTCCAAGACGGTAAAGTTGAAGTTGAGGCCTGGGCTCAGCCTCATGATATCTGCCACGTTCTGAAACTCCCTGGCAGGTCTCCTCCTCTCCTGCAAGGGGGCAATGCGGCGGCGAAGAAAGTCTGCGCCAACGGTGCCTACGGTGAGCCCGGCAAGTCTAAGGCGAAGGATTCGGGTGACTGCAGTCTTCAGCCTAGCATCCTCCGGGGCCACGTTGCTCCAATCGTTGCCGCGCACTATTGGGGTTTGGCGATGGGCGCTAAATTGCTGCGGGTTCTCCTCGACGATCCAGCACCAATCTGCCCTCCACTCCTCCAACTTGCTGCGGAGCTCTCCCTCCAGATAGGCTTCCTTCTTGCCGATCGTCGAGATCCAAGCGATTCCTCCGGCAAGAGGCTCCCCTCTCTCAACTCGGGGCATAAAGAAGTGGCAGAAAAGGGCTACGTTTGGATGGACTCCGACAAAGTTTTCGCAGAGATGTGCGAAAACTGCCATGGTCAGGACAACATTGGGGGTGAAATCAAGGAGGCGGTTCCCGTAGGTGTTCATGATGTCACAGAAAAATTCAGAAAGGCGGGCAGAGCCCGCACAGAAGAAGAGCGCCAAGAAGGGATACCCAATGGGGCCAGTTCAAGCGATGGCTGGGAGTACCTCCGTCTGGCGGATGCGCCAGCGTCTCCGTCGACCCGAGAAGAGGTAGTAGTTCTCCCTCAGCTCCCTCGTGGCGAGCCGAGGGGAAAGATGGCCCGCTCCTTCCAAGACGCCAAGAAGCCGCTGCACCTCGGCCGACTTCACGGCCTTCCCCTTGTCAGCTTTCGGAGCCATGCCGGAGGCGGTGGAGGAGATCGACGGCGTTGATGATGCTGGTGGCGATGGGGGGCGGAGCGCCCCTCTCTTTAGCCTTGAGAAGAAGGGGGGAGCAGCGGTGGTTTTTCGAGATTGTACAGCAACTGGCAAAGTGGGCGACCTGCCACTGTTTCCCCTGCTTATAAAGAGGGAGGGGCGGACGCCCGCTTTCGAATAAAGAAACCCCCACGATCTCGCCCCACGATCTCTCACACGACGCTGCATTCGACGCGGCTGCTCGTGGAGGGCGTGGTGGGTCCGGGGTGAGTTGCGGCGTGACCCGGGCGCGTGTGCCCGTGCTCGCTTTTGGGCCTGGCCCAACAGCGCTCGGCACCGTGTGTGGCCTAGGCCCGGGGGCTCCTGTCGGTGTACTAGAGTAGGGGTACCCTAGTATCCCGAACTTGTGCACGGACAGTTGCAGCCCTCCGCGACAAGGCTTACCGGGTGACCGCCAAGGTCCTCCGTGGTTCCTTTGGAGCCATTCAAGAACAAAGTATTCAAGCCAAGGAGACAAGGCCCCGGCAAGAGGAGCTTGCCGGGAAGGCCACCCATGGCACCTAGGAGACAAGGCCTCGGCGAGAGGAGCTTGCCGGGAAGGCCCGGTGAGCGACAAGCTTTCGGGCGCGACAGGACAACAACTGCGGCAAGGCTCTTGCCGCGGCAGACCACCACTGCATTTCCACGCTCCAAAGACATCCACTAGCGTGTCGCCTCGACCTTTCCAGCGCAGCGTGGCGAGAGGTCAGGCAGCCACGGTGCGAGGTGGCAAGCGGCGCCGACAAGATTGCCATCGTGGCAAGCGGTGGCGCCGACGGCCCTGTTTGCACCGTTAGGGCGACGTGAGACGGGCATTTAATGCCTTTGTCCCCGCTGTCGGGGTTAGGTATGATACACCGTACATCGCATAATCGTACAAGTAGCTGTACCAACCACTCATTTTCCATTTTTACCCTTGTCTACGTTGCCACCTGTCGAAGACCGCTTGAGCATATAAAAGGAGGCCCATGCGCAACGTAGAAAGGGTCGGACCCCCCCACGCTCAGTCTCGTTAGCAGCTTGTGTGTCAGTAGCACTCAGCGCTCTGAGCAAGAACACAATACACTTTCGGACATGCAGCGGTAGGAGTATTATCTCTCCGGAGAGCTCCGGTTGGTTAAACCTCTCGTGTGCTTCGCCTCGATCTGCTCTTCGTGCGACCTCCACCCCCCCCCCCCCCGCCGAACCGAAAGGGGCTCGGTCCGCCGGTCCCATAGGTGTTTGTGGGCCAGATCAGCCTGCCCCGACAGCGATACCTCACCGGTGGCCATATTCATCATCCCGGCGCTCTCCATGACGAGGAGGGAGTAGTTCACCCTCGGGGCTGAGGGTATGTACCAGTAGCTATGTTTTGATCTCTCTCTCTCTCGTGTTCTTGATTTGGCACGATCTTGATTTATCGCGAGATTTGCTATTATAGTTGGATCTTATGATGTTTGTCCCACTCTACTCTCTTGTAATGGATTGAGTTTTCCCTTTGAAGGTATCTTATCGGATTGAGTCTTTAAGCATTTGAGAACACTTGATGTATGTCTTGCATGTGCTTATCTGTGGTGACAATGGGATATTCACGTGATCTACTTAATGTATGTTTTGGTGATCAACTTGCGGGTTTAGTGACCTTGTGAACTTATGCATCGGGGTTGGCACACGTTTTTGTCTTGACTCTCCGGTAGAAACTTTGGGGCACTCTTTGAAGTTCTTTGTGTTTGTTGAATAGATGAATCTGAGATTGTGTGATGCATATCATATAATCATACCCACGGATACTTGAGGTGACATTGGAATATCTAGGTGACATTAGGGTTTTGGTTGATTTTTGTCTTAAGGTGTTATTCTAGTAGGAACTCTAGGATAGATCAAACGGAAAGAATAGCTTCGTGTTATTTTACTATGGACTCTTGAATAGATCGATCAAAAAGGATAACTTTGAGGTGGTTTCGTACCCTACAATAATCTCTTCGTTTGTTCTCCACTATTAGTGACTTTGGAGTGACTCTTTGTTGCATGTAGAGGTATAGTTATATGATCCAGTTATGTTACTATTGTTCAGAGAACTTGCACTAGTGAACATATAAACCCTAGGCCTTGTTTCCTAGCATTGCAATACCGTTTACGCTCACTTTTTCGCTTGTTACCTTGCTGTTTTTATTTTTTTAGATTACAAATACCCGTATCTACCATCCATATTGCACTTGTATCACCATCTCTTCGCGGAAGTAGTGCACCTATATAATTTACCATTGTATTGGATGTGTTGGGGGCACAAGAGACTCTTTGTTATTTTGTTGCTGGGTTGTTTTAGAGAGACAATCTTCATCCTACACCTCCCACAGATTGATAAACCTTAGGTCATCCACTTGAGGTAAATTTGCTACTTTCCTACAAACCTCTGTACTTGGAGGGCCAACAACGTCTATAAGAAGAAGGTTGTGTAGTAGACATCGACACCGTCAGAAGTCAGGCGACGTCGTGATTTGAGTTGTCGTCTATGCCAAGCACAGCTTTGGAAGCCATGGCGCGAGCCCAGCTCCTATTGAGATTTCCTCTAGCGGCCAATCTAATGGATCAGTGGAGAGCCACCATTTAGAGCCTCATTGGTTTCCTGAGGCGGGAGGATCTTCACAAAGAGCGGAGATCATAGAGGCAGCATGACAAATGGTGACGCGGTGGTTTTTTCCCAGGTTTGGGCCACTGCAAAATGTAAAACCCTAGTCCTTTGGTAGATTTGATGGAGGACCGTGACGAACACGGAGCGCTCAAGCCTAGCAAGGTCGCATCGGGGAGAGCAGCTACGCGCATAAGAGTGTACAAGGGTCTGAATCCTATTTTAGGTCGCCATGGCCCACCTTTTATAGGTTAAGGGGTTACCACAGTGGCAAATCAGTCATTACACACTGATTAGATAACAAATAGTGCTATCATATCTAACTTTGCAGACAGGACGGCGCATTAAATGCACCGCTTAGTTTCACATCGTGGATGTAGCCCGGCAAACCTTCCCGCGCCACTTTAGTTGTCTCTCGCCCTGTCTGCCTGACAGGCCTCTAGACGGGTGTCATGCAGGGTGAATCTTGTCCCCAAATGGCTACCATGTGCCAGATGACAGCCAATTAATCACTTGGAGGCTCGACACCACACTGACAAGTGACTAGAGTTGCTGTGTGGGGGAGCGATGGGGCCTTGGCGGGGTGATCCGCCCTTGGCGTCCCTGGTAAGCCTAACGGGGGAATTTTGAGACTTGTCTTCTGTGTGGCCTCGACCTGACCGGGCTCACTGCCCGGTAAGGGAGGTTTTTCCTTAGTGATTCCTTGCTCTTCTGTCTTGTCTTGGTCTTCTTGATACGCCCTTTGTTTCCTCAAAGAGATATCTCCTTAACTTGGTCTTGTCTTGCTGTTGCAACCTTATCTCTATGCCTGTGTACAGTCTGGGCAACATACGCCAAGGTTTGCTGCACCGACACTAGGATATTTTTTCTTGAGCTATTCTGAAGTGGTTTTAGTTATGGACTTGTTTTTCTGTGGCGGTTATTTGCACTAGTCGCCAACATTGATAACATGTGTATTTAATATGCTATGTTATCCCCTATATTTGCACTGGTGGGGAACTTTGATGGCCAGTGGATGTAATCTATGTAATCGCCGTAATATCCTAGCGTTAGTTGCTTGCTTATTTATTTTCTTAGTATTATGTATTTGTTTGCTTGTAGTTCTGTAGTTCTTTTTTGTCGGTTTCCTATTGGCCGTAATAACAGTGGTCCACATATGCTCCATTGTAACCATGGCCCTCCTATGGGCCTTAGGATCCATTGTCCTCCTTCGCGACGTAGGATCCATTGTCCTCCTATGGGCCTTAGGGTCTTCGAGCCTTCTACAGGCCTTAGGATCCTAGGGCATCCTATGTGCCTTAGGATCCATGGGCCTCCTATGGTCCTTAGGATCCATGGGCCTCTTATGGGCCATAGGATCCATGGGCCTCTTACAGGCCGCATGATCTACGGGCCATACTGATCGTGGACCTATTTGAATGCGATTTGGTCCATAAACAGGCCAGAATCCGAACTGTCTGTTTATGGGCTCAGGCCACAAAGGTCCGTTAACAGGCCATAATACATGACAAGGTGAATAAGGCCCAAAGGGTTAATGGGCCACAGACGGGCTGACTATAACCATGGGCCTCATTTGGCCCATTAGCGGAATAGGCCAGTAACGAACCGCAAGTAGTGGAAGGCCTAAAATAAGCCCGAGAATATATGAGCCTTAGAAGGCCGAAAGATGACAATGGCAAGAAACGACCAACTGAACCATGGGACGTTAATGGTTATAAAACAAGTTACTGTATATTATGGGCCAGAGTCACCACGGGCCGTTAAAGGGCCTAAATAAACAAATGGCCTCATATGGGCCAAAAGACGCCATGGGCCATTTATGGGCCAAAAGTGGGAACAAGCTCGAGTTATATTGGACTGCGCAAAAGACGCTAATGGGACAAATTCAAAAAGGCTATAATGGGCAATAAATATACGCGCACATGCCGTTAACAGGCTTTCGTTGGGCCGACTCGTTAACTTTTGACCAAGTCAAACGGGCCGGCCTTTTTAACCCAAATGGGCCACTGTTGGATCGGACCACGTGTTCATGTATCATAGGCGCGTTCCGTCCATTGTAGGGATGACATCTGTCCCAATGCCAAGTTAACACATGGAATCAGCCAGCAAATGAGAATTTTACACATGGAAAATCCCCATTGGTCCTGGCGGCTAACAGGCTATCGGATCCAAACCGGAACCCGATAGATTAACGGAGACCCGTTATGGTTGATGCCACGTGTCGGCACCCTTGACGAAAACAATTCCATGACGAGCCATTTTTCTTCATGGAAGTGGAGACTTCCGTGATGATAATTTTTCGTCATGGAAGTGGACACTTCTGTCATGGAGCACTTGCATGACATCACATGTATGACTATCTTGATTCTCTCATAAAATTGTCATGGATGTACATGCATGACAGAAAACGTGACCTATTGTGACAAACACGTATTATCACGGAAGTGGTTTTTTGTAGTGACACCAATAGATTATGACCCATAGGAGTTTCTGGGAACACAAAGATTAAGAAAGACATTGGTTCAATTGGTGCATCTTAGGAACATATACCACCATCTTTAGGAGTAAATAGCACAAGCTCGAAAGCAGATCATGGTTGACAAAAGCAGATGATATAATTAACCAAATGCATTATGTATTAGTGGAAGAGCTCACAAGGTTATTGAATATGAAGGACTGTGTCAGATAATAATCCAACAAAGGGTCTAGTGGTCCACAATGGGGCTGATGTGAGTATCGGTACTCATTCAGTGAAATAAAGAAAGCAAAGTCATCGGATTATAGAAACATTTGAATAATCTGATGCTTAGATACAAAGAAATCATCATTTCTACACTGGTGTATCAGAAAAAGATGCTCTAATTAAGTTTGAGTAAGTTGAATGGACTTAGGGGCACAAGTGGTCAAGGTTTGGTTAACTGAAAACCAGCTCATATCTGGAATGACGTCTGAGCCGGAAGATAATTTATGAGGATCAACTGATGATTGCGTGCATTCGCACACATGATGAATCAACATAATCAGGATGACAATCACATAGGATTTTAATGAATATTTCTAGTCTTATGGAATTAACCAAAATGCAAGCAGGTAAGGAAGACCTAGAGCAATAGGCTACTAAGGATTTTCAGAAAACTGAATTAGCATTTCGAAGAGTTTTGTGAAACATATGAGCAACTGAGGACGAACGAATCCCGGGTAAGTTTGAGGAATTATTCGTAGGGGTATTCATGAAGCAAAGAACTGGAAGGGAGTGGCACAAAGGATCCTCGGAATATTGAAGAGTATTTCGGGGTAATTTGTAATAAAAAGAGCAACGGGGAATGATTGGAAGAATGGCAAGTGTATGTAGTTACTATAAGGGTTTATCGATGGCAGGGAATTGCAAAAGCGATGGGCACAAAGCCTCTAGAGAATATCGGAGAGTATCTTCGGAATTTTCTGGTGCACCAAGCGACCATATGGAATGAGGGGCTCTCTGGGAGGAAGTAGTTATGAGAACCAAGAGTTAGAGTTAGTAAAACAATTAACCCAAATAGAAGAGAGATCAGAATCCCATAGTAAAGATGAGGAATAAAACATCCTAATACCACCCATTTGTGATGTGGGCTCGTAAGCCACAAAATAATGTTAGTAAAATAGTTTTCCAAATACTAGACTCAACTTCGGCCAAGGAGTTGGTAAGGGGCTTCCTACAGGCAGTTTGCTCTGATACCAACTTGTGATGCCTCGACTTAATCGTGCACTAATCATACACGCAAACGCGCACGGTCAAGATCAAAGACTCACAGGAAGATATCACAACTCAACTCTAAACACAAATTAAAGTCATACAAGCTTTATATTACCAGCGAGGGGCCTGGAGGGCTCAAAAACACAAGAGTCAGCGGAAGCAACAATATGTGAGTACAACGACATGAGATCAAAAAGGTGCAGGCCTCCTACGTGGGAGCCTCCTAACTACTCCTGGTACTTGGCAGTCTCCGTAGTAAGCTCCATCGGGTTAGTAGTAGTCGTCGGCTGGGTCAGCTCGCACCTGGACTCCGTCATCTGATCGCAGCAATTGGGTATAGGGGAAAAGTGGTACCACAGCAACCGAGAGTACTCATCCAAAGTACTCACAAGACTTACATCGGATCTATACTAAGTATGCATCAGTATCAAGGGAATGGGGCTATATCTTTGGACTAGACTGCAGAAATGCCAGAAGAAAAGGGTATGCCTAGCCTATCAAAGATTAGCATCTTGAAGCATCTTGCAACACTAGAAGAGTGCAGATTAGTGTAACACCCCAAAAATTGGGTTTTCAATTATGTGTTGTTATTCCTTCCCAGCTTTCTTTTTCCAAATCTTTCTCCGGAGTTTGCTGGATGATTATGAGAATCCAGGCAATTTTCAACTTTTCAAGACCTTGCCCCTGTCTTTGATATTGGCCAAGATCACATCTGCATCATCCGAGCATCCATCAAAACCGTAATTCCAAATTTGGGAATTTGAGATCTTGCCTTTGTGATTACAAAGGAGCTATCCTTTTTCTTTGTTCTGTTGATCCTCCAAAAATTCCTAGAGATCATCCTACACCTATAAAACCTGGATATGCAAAAATATTGCCAAGTCATATGCAATATTTTTCATCTGGGGTTAATTCCTTTTCTTGTCTTTCTAAGGAATTAAGTCCAAAGACATAGCTAGAGATCTCCAAATTTCATGAAAATTTGTGGATATGATCTCGATGACTATTCCAAGCTCTGGCAAAAATATTCTCCATATTTAAATAAGGGAAATTGCCATTTCCTTATTAAAGCCAATATTGTATTTTTGCCACTTTCCAAAGGAACTACATTTTGGTAGCCAGGAAAATTCCCAAATAATTTGTGGAGCTTCTCCTTGATATATATTCACCATTTCCATCCAAACCCATCCTCCACCTTTCATTATCTGAGTACATGATCCAATGCTATTTTCTGTGTTGTTTGAAACATTGTGAAGGGAGTGCTTGATTCCTTGATCCAATTGAGCTGAAATTTTACACGGTGGTTCATATTGATAAATCACTAATGCACACCAAAAATCAGCTCAATCCATCTATCCAATATTCCCCTATGATTTTCTCAAATTTCTGTTCAAATTCTAGCTTTGTGAAGGAAGTACCTTCATAGAGTATCCAAATGAGCTAAAAAATTACATCTTATTCTCAAGCCTAAGTCATTGGTCTCCACCAAAAATGATCTTATTCCACTTAGCCAATATTCCCCAGATTCCTCATTTGCATTTTTGGCCAGTTGGGCACTTTGCACGGCAAGTACCAAATAGCTTCATCATTTTGGGCTGATATTTTGGCAGAGTGGTCACCTTAGTAGATGGCCATCCTCATCCAAATCCTAGGCCTAATAGAGTTGTGCTCTGCCTAATATTTCGATCAAACACTTTTCTCCTAATTTGGATTGTTGCACCGTCCTGTCACATCGTGGGCCCTCGATGTTGTATATTTGCACTCAACATCTACCAGCGGCGTGATATACCAGCCAGACTTGCTCGGGGCATCCAGAACGTGTTTCAACGCCGTGGTTACATGGTGACCATGCATAGGGCGCGCTTTGCATGCACCGCGGGTGCTCTTTGCATCTAGACCCATTGGGAGCTGCACACGGTCGACTAGCTCGCCTCAGCGCACCACGACCTCACCCGCGTCGCTTGATCCCCTGCCCTCCTCATCCCATAGCCCTTGGCCGCGCGTGCTGACACCGCATCCGTCGCCGGAGCGCCGACACGTTGCCACACGGTGTTGCCACCTCTTCCCTCTTCTCGAGCCTTCCACACGGATATTTAGGCTTCCCCCGAGCTCCCTCGCAGTCAGCGACATCTCCCCAAGCCCTCGGAGCTCCTCCTGTCCCCTCCATGGCGGTACTGCTGCTGCCCCAATCTCCTTGGCCATGCTCGGCCGTTGCTTTGCTCCCCCCCCCCCCCGTCTGAATCCGTGGCCTCCCTTGGTCGTCCGCTCGACACCGCCGTCCTCAACTCTTATGCGGGAGCCCTGTCGGTGCGCCCCCCTTCGAAGCTCATAGACCACCACAACCCTTCCCACCGTGATGGCGCACGGGGCCATTGAACGAGTCCTGGATCAAGGGGTCCTCGGGTGTCTGGGCTATGTGATATGGGACGGACTGATGGGCCGTGAAGATATAAATTAGAAGGCCTTCCCCCATGTCCGGCTAGGACTCTCCTATGCATGGATGGCAAGATTGGTGTCCGGATATGTAATTTCCTTCTTCTGCAAGCCGACTCTGTACAACCCTAGGCCCCTCCAGTGTTTATATAAACTTGGGGGTTTAGTCCATAGAGCCTATCAGAATTCATATAGGCTAGACATCTAGGTAGGGATGGCAATGGGTACCAATTACCCGCATACCCTGCGGGTAAAAACCATATTAGGGTAAGGTTATGGGACAAAAATGTACCCATTGGTACTTAAATGGGAAAATATCATACCGATCGAGTAGGGAGGGTATGGGTATGGGATTGTATAACCCATACCCGCGTACCCATGTACCCATCTAAAATGTTGACAACTGGATTTCCTTTAATATTCCAATGTATTAATTTTCCCCTCCTAATCGTGCTAGGTAAAAACTCTAATGTGCAGTCAAACTATCTCTATAATTTATCATAATCTTGTGAACTTTAAGTGTATGCCTATGTGTTGTTATTTATGATTATGTGTTGTTGTTTAATATTTTTATGTTTCGCTTTATAGGCAAGTATTTTTGCTTATGAGAATGTGTTGTTGTACATTGTTGTTTAAAATGTGTTGTTGTTAATAATTTATGATTATATGTTTTTTTACAACTATTTTCTACTCGATTAATGTGTTGTAAACGCTGGTATTTTTACCCACGGGTACCCATATACCCTGTCGGGTGAAGGGTATGGGAAAAAATTGTACCCTTGACGGGTATGGGTATGGGTGATAGGTAAGTTCAGGGTGGACGGGTAAGGATATGGGGTGACTCCACCCATACCCATACCCTGCGGGTGCCATCCCTACATCTACGGTTTAGCCATTACGATCTCAAGGTAGATCAACACTTGTAACCCCTATGCTCATCAAAGTCAATCAAGCAGGAAGTAGGGTTTTACCTCCATTAAGAGGGCCCGAACCTGGGTAAACATCGTGCCCCCTTTGTCTCTTGTTAACTTCGATCCGCAGACGCACTGTTTGGTACCCCCTACCCGAGATCGGCCAGTTTTGACACCGACATTGGTGATTTCATTGAGAGTTCCACTATGTCGTCGCCAGAAGGCTCGATGGCTCGTTTGATCATCAACAACGATGCTGTTTCCAAGGAAACCTTCCTCCATGGTAAAATTTTCGTTTTTGGCGGCTTCACTATGCATGCCAATTCAATCGGCCACCATGAACAGTTCTATAGCTACACCCATGGTCATCAGATCAGATTCGGGAGCCTGAATTACATCGCTGATGTCCGAGGATACTTGATCTTCGAAGGGTTCGCGGCCTCGACCACTGTTCCTCATCTCCAATAAGGAAACCCGTCGGGTCCATCATCATGCACCGCTCAAAGACCAACTATCATCCCTGCCCTGGCTGTAGATCTAGAGCAGACCACCCCATCCGAGGATGGGGATTTGAAGCCCACCGGACTCTCTCCTACTATGGAGCTCTTAGCTGGAGACCTAGAGGCAATTATATCTTTGGCAAGCCTAGAATCAAGCAGGAATCTCGCTGCCATCAGAGAGCCGAACACGCCTCAGGATGCTAACTTCAAACTCTCATGGTCTGCGTCCAGTGAGCACGGCCTGGTAGTATCTACCACGCCCAGCCACGGAGGTCCTCGGTTCCCTGTCCGGCCTTCACTCCTAAGCGAGGCCTTGGACTTAATGTGATACCTCACCATTATGAAAGTGTCACCTCCGAACTATGCCCAACCCGGACTAGGGGCTGAGAGCAGGGAATTTTACGTCCCACCCACCACCCACTTGATAGCCACTGTCAAGGACTTGACCAACATGCTAGATTACTCCTCCGAAGACATCGACGATATGGATGACGATGCCGCAGACGAATCCGGCCGGAGTCCTCCCAGCACCGGACGTTGGACGGCCACCTCTAGATACAATGTGTGTATGGTGGATACAACTAAAAAGATGACGATGACGACGGCGACAAGGATCCAATCGAGGACAAGCCCGTTGAGGCACCACCAAAACGTCGACGTGAGCGGCGCCGCTCAAAGTCACGTTGCGAAAAGGAAAGTAATACCGTTACCGGAGACAATCACACTCCGGAGAAGTCAGAAGACTCTGACCACCCCATCGAGCACACCGTAGAGTAGGATGATTGGGAAGAGGGACAAGTTAACCCCGACGAGCCGGTCGGGAATGAGGATTCAGAGGATAGTAACTATCTACCGATCTCCGAGAAGGATGTCAACCTCGGCAACAAAGACTTCATCATGCCAGAGGAACCCCTCGAGCAAGAACGCTTTAAGCGGCAGCTAATCGCAAACGCTAGAAGCCTAAAAAGAAACATCAACAACTTCAAGCCGAACATGATACGCTCAACTACAGATGGACCCAGGTCCTAGCTACCGAGGAATATGGCCTCGAGCGCCCAACAAAGGGTTATCCAAAGTGTCGACTACTTCCACAATTCGATGACGAGGCCCTTGAGCCAATACCGTCAAGATATAATCATGCTGATGAACTAGACCGACCACCACATGGACGAGACAGAGCGGCTACTTATGCCGAACATCAGCCCGCACCACCTCGCCGTCGAGGCAAAGAGGCAGCAGCTCCGGGCTACACTTACGACTTACGCTTGGACCTAGACAATAGAGCCGGCCAGGCCAGATCAATCTAGGGATCAAGGGGGCATGCTCCAACGCGAGACGACGGCCACCAACCCTGGCTCGATAAGCACAACCTCACTCGGGCTGAAAACCGAACACGAATGTAATCCGAAATCCGTCGCGATGTTGCCCGATACAGAGGTGCCACACAGCCTTATGCTTTATCGATGAAGTAATGCAGCACCAGTTCCTAGAACGGTTCAAACACGTTAACATGGAATCATATGATGGAACGACAGATCCCGTAGTATGGATTGAAGAATTTCTCCTCCATATTCACATGGCTCGTGGTGACGATCTCCATTCCATTAAATACCTCCCCTTAAAGCTAAAAGGACCAGCACAACACTGGTTAAACAGCCTCCCAGAGAACTCTATTGGTAGCTGGGAAGATGTGGAGGATGCCTTTCGAGACAAGCTCCAAGGTACCTATGTCCGGCCCCCAGATGCCGATGATCTTAGCCACATAGTTCAGTAACCTAGAGAGTCAGCCCGCAAACTCTGGACTAGGTTCTTAATTAAAAAGAACCAAATCGTCGGTTGTCCGGACGCCGAAGCCCTTGCGGCCTTTAAACATAGCGTCTGCGATGAGTGGCTCACCCGATACCTCGGTCAGGAAAACCCGAAGTATATGGCATCTCTTACCGCACTCATGACCCGCTTCTATGCGGGAGAAGACATCTGGTTAGCTCGTAGAAGAAATAGTACCAGCGACCCTGTCACCTCCAAAGCCAGAGATAGCAACAGTAGGCCACGATGCAACAAACGTAAGATTCGAACCAACAATGAAGAAACTGAAGACACAAAGGTTAACGTCAGATTCAGCGGCTCTAAATCCGGTCAGCGGAAGAAGCCATTCAAAGGAAATAAAGATGGTCCATCTAATTTGGACAAAATACTCGATCGGCCTTGCCAGATTCATGGCACCCCTGACAAGCCTGCTAATCATTCCAACAGAAACTGTTGGGTCTTCAAACAAGTCGGTAAGTTAAATACAGGACATAAGGGGAAAGGGCCGCCCAGCGACGACGATGATGAGCCCCTCCCATCGGACATAGGGGCCAAAAGAAATCCCCCGCCGAGGTGAAAACAGTGAATATGATCTATGTCACGCATATCCCCAAGAGGGAGCGCAAGCGCGCACTAAAGGACGTCCACGCCGTAGAGCCTCTCGCCCCTAAATTCAACCCGTGGTCGGCTTTTCCGATCACCTTCTATCGCAGGGACCACCCGACCAGTATCCGTCATGGAGGTTCGGCAGCTCTGGTCCTCGATCCAATCATCGGTGGGTTCCATCTCACTCGAGTCCTTATGGACGGTGGCAGCAGTCTTAACTTGATTTATCAAGACACTGTTCGTAAAATGGGTATTGACCCATCAAGAATCAACCCTAGTAACACCACCTTTAATGGAGTGATAACCGGCGTCAAAGCCCGCTGCACGGGTTAATTAACATTGGAAGTAGTCTTCGGTTCACCAGACAACATCCGAAGTGAAGACTTGATCTTCGACATCGTCCCCTTCCGTACTGGTTATCACGCACTGCTCGGACGAACCACCTTCCCCCGCTTCAATGCGGTCCCGCATTATGCTTACTTAAAACTCAAAATGCCTGGACTCCGCGGTGTTATCACTGTCAATGGAACCATGGAGCGCTCCCTCCATACTGAGGAGCACACTGCGACCCTTGCAGCCGAGGTACAGAGCGGCCTCATCAAGCCGAATAAATCATTGGTCTTGAAGGCCCCGAACACTATTAAGTGAGTCTGTCCTACTCTGCAGAATGACAGCTCCGTCGATCCAGAGTTCTACTAGCAGTTTTGCCTCTGTCAATCGCCCCACACAACCGCGGCATATGTACCGCGCGTGCATAATTACGCACTCAAAATACACTGGGAAACGATGGAGGTACAATGCGGACAAGGTCTATAGTGTGGCTCGACCCTATTTGACATTAACCTTTCTTCTTTGATCCTTTTTTTCATACCACAACTGCATTAAAACCTAGCTATTCTACGGTCGTGCAAGGGCTCTTTCCGGTCCCGTTTCGTATAAACGACCGTGGACCTCTCCTCTCAAAGGATTTTTCCACCAAGGCGAAAGCGGCGCAGACGTGCGACAGGATGTCCATGGGATCTTCAAGACTACCTTTTCTTTAGACCTTGTACATAGCTTCCCCTTGTTTACAAATTTTCGGCATGTAAAATAGCCTTGATGTTTATGGCATTATGTCAGGACCCCGATTCCAAGTCACATCGACCTAGCCGGTAACACCTCATATCACTTTGCGGCCTCACGCACGGTATTCCTACGGGTGTCGCCTTACCATGGCCGGGACCGTTTGCGTCTTTTGGCACACGTATATGATAGTGTCGCTAGCATCCACATGACAAAGAACCCGGGCCGACATGGCTAGTCGTGAACCCAAAGCGGCGCTAACCTATGGGGACAGGCATACATGAATCACATCGAGCATGTCGGTCATCAACGATAAATTGGCTGTAGCACTGGCTAACAGGACTCGGTATCCCGGCTGTAGTAGGCTAGGCGGGACTCGAATAACACCGCGTGACATTTCCCGAAGGCGACGTATATAGGAACGGCGAAACACATGCCGCCAGTCAAGTGTCCAAGCAGTAGTGTGGGCTAGCAGGACTCCGGTGAACCGGCTATAGCGGACTACTATCGCCGTAAACACGAGACTACATTTCCCCATATGAGAGGCTGCCAAGGATAAACAACTAGTTTGTCGGATCCCACACATACCAAGCATTTCAAACATACACACAATATGCTCAATATGTGTAGATACATCATGGCATCACAACATAACTCTCACGACTCAAATATTATTCATTAGGCTCCGAGGAGCGGATATTACAAACATGGGTCTCATGACCCAACACTCGAGCATACAAGTCAAAGCACAAGCGGAAGCTAAACATGTCTCGAGTACGCATAACTATAAATGAAATAAGGCCGAGAAGCCCGACTATCTACCGAGATCCTGCCGAGGGCACAAGATCGTAGCTGAGGTAACAAGCTAACGTCAAGTCCAAGCGGAACTACTAGCGAGACGTAAGTCTCTCTCGCAAAACATAAAATAAGCAAACCTGATTAAAATTCTACTCAGCAAGACTTACAACCTAACTAACTACATATGCATCAGTATCAAAAGGGGGTGGTGGAGTTTGACTGCAGCAAGCCAGCTTTGACTCGGTGGCTATCCTGAACTACGACTGCAAGTAACTCTTTTGACGTGGCGCACACGATTCCACATATTCACCATGTCAATACACCACTATGGATCCGCTCCCGTCTCCCTACGAGAACGCCATCCATAGCACTCACGCTTATCTTGCGCATTTTAGAGTATCCACTTCACTTGTCTATGAACTGATATAGGCAACCCAGAAGTCCTTCTCCATGGACACGGCTATTCGAATAGATCATTTATAACCCTGTAGGGGTGTACTTCTTCACACACACTCTCACCACTTACCGCCGTTTACACGACATGTACTCGGCAACCTTCAAGCGGAAGCCCAACGTGGGTGTCGGCCACGACCTACCTAAACACTCAAGTCCCTAGTCTAGGTTTATCGCCTATTCGGGTTCCATCCGCAGGGAGTCCGTCCGAGGTTTCCCATACAGCCCCGAACGATGTGTGCAGGGTTCCCGAGACACCAAACGGGCGAATCGGTACACCGGGCCACGGTGCCTACCGCAACACAACCCACCCCTACGGTTAGCGTTGCGTGCGGCCCCCAGCATGCTACAAACACCAGAAACTACTTGCAACTCCCGGACTGGGAACAAGGGTGGTTAAGAAGCCGAGAGGGTCCATTGGTTTCGGGCCCAATGCGTGGTAGTAACTGTTTCATGGATCACAAACTCAGAACTTAGTTCCCGATGACGGCTGCAATGAGACAACCCACCATGCACTCCTACATGGCCTCTCACCGCTACCTTTACCAAATCGTGTTCACACACTTAGCTCACACACGGTAGGACATGTTCACACAACTCCGACTCATTCCCGATGAATCGGACTGACTCAACTCTAAGCGATGGCGAGCACGACATCAAGCATGAATGAGTAGGCACAACATGGCTCAAACAACTCCTACTCATGCTAGTGGGTTTCATCTAATTCTTGTGGAATGACGGGTCATCACGAGAGGATAAAGGGGTTCAGCTACCGCAGCAAGTAACACATGAGTCGTTGTTGTCCTAATGCAGTAAAATAGAGCAGGAGCGAGAGAGTGGGATTATACCGGGATGAACAAGGGGGTTTTGCTTGCCTGGCACTTCTGAAAATAATATAGTTCTTCATCGGTGTCATCGAACAATCGTCGGAACCACGTCTATCGAGAGGGGACAAACACCGGCAACTGAGAAGGAACACTATCAATGCAATGCACAATCACATGAATGACATGTCATGTTAAGGTACTGAATTCACCTAATGCAAAATCTAGCCAAGTTAATTGAAGTGGAATTCAAACAAGAACAAATTCCAACTCCAAATGTTATTTCATAAATTGCCCTAATCATGATTCATCCTATTCAGTGAGGTTAACTTGTTTAATCATGCATGAAAGTGCCATAAACAGATTCTTCATATTTTTCTGATCATTTTTCATATATAAATTATCTAATTTGGAGTTACAGATTAAAAGTTATGAATATTTGAAGTTTGAACTATACTCTCGAATTTCCTGAATTAAATTAAATCCAGAAAAGGGTATTACTGCGTCAGCCTGACGTCAGTGTGACGTCAGTGGTCAACGGGACATGGTCCGGGTCAAACCTGACGGTGGGTCCCGTGTGTCAGCATAATTAGCTTAACTAAAAATTAATTAAAACTAATCCTAAATAGTTACTGTGGCTGGGCCCCACTGCTATCGACTCTAGAGAGTCAACCAGTGGCCCACCCCGTCAAAGTAAAAGTCGGCTGTCAGCCTAGTCACGGCGAGCGACGCTGGGCGAGAGTGGTTTTGGCCACTCCGGCGACCAAATGGGCCGCAGAGGGCATCTAGGAGGAGCTGGGGACGAACCGAAGCTCTTGGTGGAGTTAGCCGGGGTCGGGGTGGCCGGACTCGGCGCCGGCGACGACCTAGGCGGCCGCCGGAGTTCGGCCGAGGTCGAACACGGCGTTAGGGAGCACGGCGAGGCGCGTGGGGTGGCGTTTTGCGCTCCTGCGAGTGCGGTGAGGACGGTGGTGTGCTCGGAAGCGGCGTCTTGTGGTTGTGGCCAGCTACGCCATGGCGGCGGCGAAAGCAATCGGCTCGGCGGAATCAACGGCTAGAGAGGGAAATAGAGCACGGGAGAGAGGGTTCGGAGAGGAGCTCACGGCGGGTCGATGAGTAGCTCAGCGGGCTCGGGGGAGGCCGGACGGCGTCGGAGCATCTCCGGTGATCTCGGTTGCCCGAGGTAGAAGACGACCGCGGAGACGTCATTCGGGGCATCCGGTGCTGCGTGGCGCTCGGGGAAGACGTCCAGAGCGTCGGGGGAGGGGAGCGGCAAGCAGGAGGTAGCGCGGCGAGCGTCGGGCACGCACTGTGCATCCAACTGGCGGGAGGAAGAAGACCTCCCTGCCCCTGGTGGGCTGGGCGGGCCAGATGGGCTGCCAGGTGAGCGCCAGGTAGTCCTTCTCTCTCTCTCTCTCTTTATTTTCTGTTTTCTATTATTCTGTAATTTTTCACGGCTTTATTAAAAATACTAATGCTACCCCAAAAATCATGAAACTTGCTCAGGCCTACTGTTTGGAAAATATCCAACAGTAAACATTTCAGTTTGGGATTATTTGAGCATTTAAATTATTTATTACCATTTAAATGCCCAAATGCAAATACTTTATGAATTAATCCAGTGACCAAATATGACATGAAAAATGTGCAACACCTCTGGTTATGGTTTAAAACATTTTTCCAGAAATGATGAACATTTTTGAAGGCCATTTGGATTACTGAAAATATTTTGAAGTTGAACCTATTTGCATTATTTTGGTGCTAGGGGTTTAGGCAATCCCCATTTCAAATTTCATGAAAATTAAACATGATGCATGGATGCAATGCAACTAGTTACAAGCAAGCTCTAGGGCTGTGACACATTATCTGTAATAGCACGTTTTGACGTATCAATCAGATTGTAATGGAAATAGTCTTTTCACCAACCCTTGCTCGGTATTGGTTTATTTCATAAAACGATATTCCCTCTTTGCATTAGACGGCCATATATACTTTGGTATGGCTTACATACCAGTGGCTCTATTTGGCCACTTATACTTTCAAAAGGTCCGAATACTCCTAGAGTATACCTCGGCGTCCCGAGTATTGCATTATATGCATCAGCTCCGAATCATGTCTTTGGTCAATAGTTGGGTTGCCCGGCTCCTATGATTACTATCTTAAGTTCCGCTTGTTCGGCTAGGGTAGTAAAGGGAGAACTACTGTGATTGTGTTTATTGTTCGTCCGGTCAAGCACCTCAGTAGAGAAAGCTGAAAACTGACTGTCATGATACGACGAGAGCTGGTTGGCAATTCGGCGACTTAATATAAATCTCTTGCGATTTCTTCCGTACTATACGAAGGACTGGCTTTCGTCCAGTCACGCGCCTAAGGCATCCTACTTCGGATATCCGCATACGCACCAGGGGCTAGTACTTATTCCCACCGTCAAACTCCTATGGCTAACTGAAAGTGATAAAGCCGCATAATCTAATTGCCAGGTTCGCTGCGCAGACACCTCCTTTACGGACCAAGACGTTGGGTCAAGTGTGATCATGCGCTATTCTGAACACCCTCGTAGCATCTACGTGGGGGCTAACGCCGACGACTGGAAAACTCTCAAGATTAAAAACGCCCCCACAGGAAGAAAGCAATTTCAGATAAAAGCATACATATATTACAGTCCTTGGTTCATAACACATAGTCTGGATAAATATATTACATTCACTTAAACATGGTATCCTTTGAGAATTGGCCCTCTACTAATCAGGCACCCTTCAGGACGTCGTCAAAGTACCGCTCCGGCTTGCGGTGGTCCTTGCCTTCAGGTGGGCCTCGGTCGCCACGATGGTGGCCATCATCTTCACCTAGTGGATCTTGACATGGGCAAACGTCATCCGCGCACCCTCTATGCACGCCGAGCGCTTTACGGCCTCAACCCAGGGCAGCGCGTCGACGAGTCACTTCACCAGGACAAAGTAACTGCTAGGAACGGGCTCGGTCGGCTGAGGGAGTCCTGGATTAGGGGGTCCCCAAGCATCCGGACTTTGTGACATGGGCCGAACTAATGGGTTGTAAAAATATGAGATTGAAGGCCTTCCCCCATGTCCGGATGGGACTCTCCTTTGCGTGGATGGCAAGCCCGGTGTTCGTATATGAAACTTCCTTTCTCTGTAAACCGACTATGTACAACCATAGACCCCTCTGGTGTCTATATAAATAGGAGGGTTTAGTCCGTATAGATCATCAGAATTCACACAGGCTAGACATCTAGGGTGTAGTAATTGCGATCTCGAGGTAGATCAATTCTTGTAACCCCTATACTCATCATAGTCAATCAAGCAGGAAGTAGGGTATTACCTCCATTAAGAGGGCCCGAACCTGCGTAAACATCGTGTCCCCTGCCTCCTGTTACCTTCGATCCACAAACGCATTGTTCGGGATCCCCTACAAGAGATCGGCCGGTTTTTACACCGACATTGGTGCTTTCACTGAGAGTTCCTGTGTGTTGTCGATAGAAGGATTGATGGCTCGCCTTGTCGTCAACAATAAAATCACCTCTGGAAGGGCTCTAGTTCCTGGGAAGATCCTCCAAATCGGCAGTTTCACCATAGGCGCCCGCCCGGCCGTTAAGACCAAGGCGGTCTCTCGGATTGCCAAAAATCATCTCTGCATCAACCCCGAAAGCGTCGATAAGATGGATCCGGCAGATATACCGTCTTTAAATGAATTGCTAGATCGCATCGCCGGCCTGGGGGTCGCAACAAGTTATGATGTGATTGGGCTTAAACCCAATCAGAGGGAAATCACATCTCCACTTGTCACCCACCTGGTGACTGTCGTGGAAGAGCAAGTTGAGGATACCGCTCCTCCTATGCTAAAAACAAACTATGTTCGGATCTCCGAGCCCTACGAGCCGGACACTCATCTCCGAGAAGAGATCATCTGTCCTCCGAACATAGAATCAGGTGCTGAGTCTAAAAACCCCATGACATTCCGGATCCTGGGCCAATGACCTCAGAATTTTTTCAAAATCGGGATTCCAAAGTGGGTCAGGGTTCGGATTTAAGCCCACCCGCCCACCACAATCAATACTCTCCAAGCAATTCCCGTCCCCCGGACATATGCGACTTAATGTATATACGATAGCAACCTCAGGAAACAGTCCATTACTTTTGGGCTAGATTCCTACTTGTTAAAAACAAGATTAAAGATTGTTGCGACGATGATGCGGTATCAGTCTTTTGCCGCAACTGTATGGACGAGGGCATCCTCAATGCCCTCAATAAACGCCGCATACTGCACTTTGTAGATTTGGCACACATAGTACAGAAGTATTGCGGAATGGAAAGCGCTTGGAAAACCCAAACAGCTCGATGGGAACCACCGGCCTTTAAGCCACCCACATGTCGGGCAAAAAGGATGCACCCTTACGGGGCACCTGATCATCACTTCACAGACAGGAAAACTAAACCCTTAACGGGACATAGAATTGTCCTTGAAGAATGGCTCGACAAGCCTTGTCAGTTACACGTGATGCCGAATTCTGAACCAACACATAACCTTCGGGCATGTTGGATACTCCGGCAGGTGGCTAAAAGCAGCGAGGCCAGCCTCACCAACACTACCCCGGTGAAGTACTCCCCCGAGGATGGCGATCTCAATGTGTTTAGGGTCTTCGAGACCTTTTCTTCAAATAATCGGCGTAAAAGGGCGCCCCGCGACCTTGCCGAAATTAACCAAGTAACCGCACCGAACACATGGAACGACATGGCGATAACTTTCAATGCCACTGACGAACCACGGGCCCGATCAGTCCGAGCAGCAGCCGCCTTAGGTCACAACACAATTGTGGATGGCTTTTGGCTTACTAAAGTGCTCATGGACGGAGGTAGTGGATTAAACCTCATTTATGAGGAAACACTCGACAAAATGTAAATAGACAAGAGTTGCATCGATGTCACGCCCAAGATGCGACCCTATCCTAAAGGAAGTCGAAGGTCTCACCAAGGAAAGAAGCGCAGCTTGAAGACGCTTATGCAAGGTGGATATCATTACATCAAACCATTACATAATAGTTGGGGATACATACATAAGGCGCAAACGCCCCAAGAATACATCAACATCATATAAGAGATCAACATCTGACTACGGATGGAACACAAACAGAAACTCAAACAATATCCGCCCTGCTAGCCCAGGCTGCCGACCCGGAACCTAACCCAAGATCGACGGAGAAGAAGAAGAACTCCAACACGAGTAAACATCGCTCTCGCATCATGATCATCGGATAGCCTGTACCTACAGCTGGTGTTGTCGTAATCTGTGAGCCACGAGGACTCAGCAATCCCATTACCATGGGTATCAAGACTAGCAAAGCTTAAGGGTAAGGAAAGGGGTAAAGTGGTGAGGTTGCAGCAGCGACTAAGCATGTATGGTGGCTAACTTACGAAACAAGAGCGAGAAGAGGAGCTTAGCAAACGGTCGTCAACTAGTAATGAATAAAGATGACCCTCGGGCTCCGGAAAGCCAAGGGAAAAAGGCTTAGGTTGTTAGGCAAATGTAAAACCAAAGTTGTGCCTTGCTGGATGAGTTTTATTCAAAGCGAACTGTCAAGGGGGTCCCATAAATCACCCAACCGCGTTAGGGACGCAAAATCCGGGAACATAATACCGATATGACGGTAACTAGGGCGGTAAGAGTGGAACAAAACACCAGGCATAAGGCCGAGCCTTCCACCCTTTACCAAGTATATAGATGCATTAATAATATGAGAGATATTGTGATATCCCAACATAAACATAATCCAATGTGGAGCAATCTTCATCTTCACCTGCAACTAACAATGCTATAAGAGGGGCCCAGCAAAAGCGGTAACATAGCCAAACATCGGTTTGCTAGGAAGGGTGACAAAGGTTAGAGGTTCATGATAATTTGAGAGGCTTGATAAGCAAGTGGTAGGTAACGCGGCATAGCGATATAACAAAGCAACTAGCATAGCAATGATAGTAATGAGATCCAAGGTGACGGTCATCTTGCCTGAAATCCCGCTAGGAAGAAGAACGAGTCCATGAAGAAGATGAAGCCACGAAGACGAACAAAGCATAGACGAACGAATCCTCACGATCACAACGAAACAGGAACTAACAAGAAGGAGCACAACTGGAAAGAAGCAAACAACATGGTAAACACACAACACATAAACAAGACATGATGCACAATCAAGTATGATGCATGTTCGGTTCAATGAGGCATGACATGGCAAAGTGCTACAAACAATACTACAAATTAAGTGGAGCTCAATATGCAACGAGTTGCATATTGATGAAACACCACATTCAAATGTTTAGTTCTCTCCCAATTATGCTACTCATCAACATTAAATGTTGGTTATCATGGCAAGAGGTGAAGCATAATAAAACTATCTATCTAGGCAAGTTTAAATGAGGCCGGAAATAACAAACTACAATTCCGGAAAATCCACATATGCATATTTCAAATTTGGTACTGTTCTGCCCTAAACAATATTTTAATGTTGTTAAACAGCAAATTAAAGTGCACCATGTTAAACTATGCATTTTTCTACCCCATTTACATATCAAGTTTATTTAATTCGGAGCTACGGTTATTTAGTTTTGAAATAAACCATTTTAACATGGCATTTATGTAAATTAATGCAAACAGAAATTTTAAATATTTTTCACAGGGATGAAAGTTGCATATTGTGAAAGTACATGAAATTCTAAGCAAGTTGCATATATGACATATTTTATTTGGATGCATGGACATTTAATTATTCACAAATCAAAATGATGGCATTACTGTAAATGAGAATGCACTGGAAAATGCTAAAATACACAGACTGGGAAAAAAATATGCACGGGCCGGATTGCAGCAGCCCAGAAGCGAAAGAGGGAAAAAATTGGGATGCCTGGGAATTGAACCCAGCACCTCACAATTGAAAACAGAGCGTGCTAACCAGCTCGCCTAGAAGATGTTTATGATGGATACTGGACTTGACCCGAACATGAACAAGAACAAAGCTTGATCTGGTAAGGCAAAAATTGATGGCAAAGAATGTGCCCGTGGGGATTTGATTCCCTGGTCGCCTGGGTGACAAAGGTGAAGCGGAAGACTAACCGGTTGGGCTACTGCGTGTGTTGTGCGCATAAGGAGGTGGCTTTCTTCATAACCAAACAACAGAAGTGGCGAGCTTCAGCGATATGCCGAGAAAGCTCACGACAGCGGCGAGCGAACGCGGCGCCGATCTCTGCTGCTAAGCATCAGCTGGCGTGCGGAAAAGGGTGTGCATGCGGACGAACCAAGCGGTGGCTGCTGCGGGCATACGCACAAGGCTATGGGTACTGTAAACCAGGAACGAGCAGGAGCTTGTCTCGGTCATGGTGGTTACAGGTCGAAGCAGGCAACGGAGCTCGCGAGTGAGATGCGTGTGTGCTGCGAGGCGTGTGCGGGAGTTGCAGGCGCAACTGCAAGCAGGGGCGGCCATGTGCATGGAGCTGGAGCTCCTTGGCCATGGCGAGAGCGGCGAGGCAGCGAGCAAGCAGGGTGCGCGTGCGAGCAGGTTAGCGGGCGAGCTCCTCGGAGGAAACTCCGGCGACCAAAAGCTACGGAGGAGGGGCGCGATCGATGCACAGGACAAACCCGCACTCCCGTGTGCCACTCACGACACCAAATGACGACAGAGACATCGCCAGGATCGGCAGGACAGAGGCGGCAGAGCCCAACCCAACACGGCGGACGGCGGGGTGAAACGGTTACTAGCTGGAAGAAAACGCACCTGCAGAGGAGCCTAAGCCTAGCGATGCAAGGAAAACGGGCAGGATGCCACCGGAGGAGATCCGGCGACAACGACGCGGGGCGACGCGCTAGGCCGGGAGGAATCAGGAGGGACAAGAAGCAATCGAGAAGACGAGGCATGGGGAGGAATCAGGTGATCACCACAAACACGCAGGTGTGCTTGGATTGCCGAGAGGTGGTCGGAGACGACCGGATGGCGCCGAAGACAGGAAGTGGCCGACGTCGGGGAAGAAGACCCTCGCGGCGTTGGCTCCCGGCATGAAGTAGAGTACGCAGGGGAAGTAGAGGGACTTGGCGAATCTCCTGGACGAGGTGTGGAAGACGAAGACGACGATCTTGACGCTCCCGAGGAAGAAGAGGGTGGCCACCGGAAGGATCAAACCGAGCACGAGCTCAAACTCGACTCGGACATGGCGTCGGCTATGGCGTGGAGAGCTTACCTTGCGGCGGCTAGACGAGGAGGAGGGAGGAATGGAAGGAGGAGAGACCCTAGGGCACCGGGGCATGATTTATAGGAGGTAGGGAGGCTGTCCTGGCCGTCAAATCAAGCCGGCTGCCGACGTGGAGGTCTGGATGTGCGCCGTACAGGAGGAGGACGAAGCTCCTATGGAGATGGGCTGGCTGTGCGCTGTGGGACGCAGTGAACAGGTAAGATAGGTGGGCGCTGGGCTTCTCTTCCTGCCTCAACTTCTTTTTCTTCTCCATTTTCTTCAAACAGAAACTTGGAGGAAAAGAAAGAAAGGGGTAGACAGGGAATTTGACAGAGATACAAATATATTAGGCGTCCTGGAAACATGCACAGTTTGAATAAACTGGTTTGGGAATTTTTAAGGATATAAAACTAATTCAAGTTTGAATTAAATTCAAACTTGAGCCATTTTTGAACCCAACCAAAACAATTCCAAAGGATCTGTAATTCGGCAGAGAGTGTGTAGGCATCATTTAGGATTTATAGGGATATGTTGAATATTTTTTCAAATAGGGAAAATGTCACAAGAAAAATAAATGGAATAAATAAGAAAGGAGAAGTTTGGATGGGATAGAAACTTGGGTGAATCCAAGTTGAAGTTGAGCAATAAGTAAAAGAGAAAGGATGAAGGACAAGAAGAAGGAGTTGTAATGCACATGAATAAGTAAAAGGAAACAAGCACAACAATAATATGGAGACGAATGCATGATGCAACATAATAATAATAATAATAATAATAATAATAATAATAATAATAATAATAATAATAATAATAATAATAATAATCATAATAATAATAATAAAACATCACAATCAAGCAAGCAATCATGAACATGCTGGATGCAAATGCACATGGCAACATACATGAAGATGGAATGCATAAAAAGAGAATAAAAGATAACACAAGCATGATGATTCAACAATTTATTATGACAATCATGGAAATCCATACATGGCAACAACAAAATAAATGGAAGGCAACTAGAGCATCGGTCTCGGGGTGTTACAATCGAGCAGAGCAGTACAACCTTTCGAGGTATTATCCGCAGCCGAGAAGCGCGGTGTTGGGGATATGACTATCGGATATGACCAGCCTAGGAGGGGCCGTGTTATCCCAATGGCGGTTCATCTAAATGAAGCCCAAGAGTATATGGAAGATAGCGTTTCATACGATAGGCTTGTTAAGGGTCCCAAAACCGAAGGCGTCTTAAGGCCCGTAAGTGTAAACTGCCATGTATATGTGACTTGTATTGTAAGGCATGTAAGATAAGTCACCGAGCCAGACACGTTTGTATGAGCCGGCCGGGACTCTGTAGGCCGCAGGGCGTCAACCCATATATATAAGGGGACGATCCGGCATCGGTTTAGGGCAAGAAACAATAGACCGAAATCCAGGCAAAGCGTATTCGCTCCCTGGTAATCGAAACCCTAGCAGTACCACCACAAACTGGATTAGGCCTTTACCTTCACCGGAAGGGGCCGAACCAGTATAAACTCCTCGTGTCCTTTGTCCCGTTTAATCCCTTTAAGCTAACCTCGTCGCCATGGCTCCACAACCAAGTCCTTTCACTAGGACATCTACCGTGACAACTCCACGACAGTTGGCGCTCACCATGGGGCCAGCACACGGTTGTTTTGAGTTCTTGAAGGGCAGCTTCGAAGGGATCAAGGGATACGCCCTGGGCCGGATGACCAAGAGTCGTTGCGGCAAGGTCTATATCAACGATGTAGGCAAGGGCCCCGAGGTTGGCTCAATTGAGTACGGGTACCGGGTCCCCTTCGGCGGAATCCAGGTCTTCATCGGCAAGATCGGTGAACCGGGCCCTGAGCCAGAAAGCTGCACCGACATCATCGAGATGGCTCAGCGTGCACGACCTGCCCAGGTTCCACCCGCCGTGAAGTGTGCCTTCGCCGGATTTATCCACGGGGCTGAATTGGAAGGCTCAAGTTTTAACAGATCTATTGGATGATCTGGCGACTCTGATGGGAGTGGAGGTAACCCCAGACAATTAGGAACGGCATAAGGCGGATTTGGCTAAGCTGCGTGATGAGATAGCACAGGCCAAGGAAGATCTGGCGGTGGAGAATGCTAGGATGAATGCAGAGCGGGCCGTTTTAAATGCACAAGCATAGCGAATTCAAGCGGATTCGTACCGGCTCTCGGTGGATCAGAATGCTGCCAACGAGGTTTTGAGGAGAAAGCACAGGAGTCGTCTGTCTTTGGTTTATGATTTAAGGAACCTCTTCAACACACCCGGAGCAGGGGCCAGTAACCCGCCGGGGATAAATCAGATGGCCGAAGCACGAGGGGGTGGAACGCCGGGTCATCCGCACGTGACAGGTTCTCCGTATATGAACAACACCCCGCCTCAGCACATGGTGACGCCGCCGGGTCATTACTCCACTCATTTAGACAATATGATTGCTGCAGCTACGCGATTGGCGATTCTGCCAGTCGAGGGTGAGACTCCGACGGCGGTTGAAACCCGAAGGGCTAGAGACCTTCTTCAAACAGCTTTGGTACAACAGCAGGCTTATTCTTATTGTCATGACCGGATATATTCGACCCCTCGTCCAAGCTGGAGCTACAGTAGGCACATTGACTCGCCATCTGTCTCGAGTACTGAGAAGCACCATAACCAACCTCATGGACATGACCCGTCGCGCAATGGTGCCGATGCACAGGATTTTGTGTACCAGGGCAAAGCGCGTCAGGAGGCTGAGCTGGCAGCTCAACTGACGGCTCATCAGCACGCATCGGCTTACCCGACGGCTTCAATTCCGGCAGGAGTAACATCTAGAGCTTTGGGTTTGCCGTGTTTAACAACGACTATACGAAACGAGCGTCTGCCCATGGACTTCAAAGGCCCTCGTAAGGTGCCTAACTACACAGCGGACCAACTCCCTGAGGCTTGGGCGGAGAGTTATGAGATGGCTATGGAGATGCTGGATGTTACTGAGGCTGCATACGCTAAGTATTTCACCATGATGTTAGAAGGGACGGCTCATACTTGGTCGAAGGGGCTGCCGGCCAATTCCATTGGATCGTGGGTAGAGCTGAAGGCCCGGTTTATCCAGAATTTCAAAGACACGTGCAAGCAGCCTATGTCCATCGTGGATTTGGTTTCTTGTGTTCGATCTGAGGGCGAGTCAACGACCAGCTGGGTGTGTCGGGTCTCGACTATCATACATTCTTCAGATAACATTAACATCGGCTCAGCGGTTCTAATGTTGGAGAAAAACTGTTGTTTCATTCCACTTAAGCATAAACTTGGGCGGCTTAAGCGTCATTTTAATGACACGGGGAGCTTATGGTGGCTCTTGTCAAGTGTGCCGACTCTGATGGTACCAAGGACCCCGACTCTGAGGATGAAAGATCGGTAAAGGGAAAGAAGAGTAGCGGCTTGAAGGGACAGCAGCACAACCCTACCAATTAGGGTGGCAATAGTAAGCGCAAGGCTGATGATTTCGTGGCTAAAACTGGTGCGCAAAATTATAACCAGCTTCATAAGGGGAGCCGACTCAAAGGACAAGGTTTGACCTTGAAGCAATATTGAATCAGCCATGTCCAAAACACGGAACGGATCAGAAGCCGGCTACTTATCTGTGGAAGGATTGCATTATATTGAGGCACTTTAGGGAATCCATCCAGCACAACCATGGCCCGCACGGCAGTTCATGGTCCGGCTCTCATGGTCCGGGTCATGGAGGCGGCGGTTTAAATTCCGGGTTTCAAGGCCACGGCAACCAAGGTATTTACAACCAGCAGAATAATCTGGAAAATCAGCAGCAACAATAGTCTGGCTATCAGAGCACCCGAAGCAACTGAATAGTGGGCAATACCACGTCTTCACCACCAGTTTATGTAAGCAGGATTAGAAGCTTCATAAGAGGGCAGTGAATGCTGTTGAGACGGCGGTGCCACATTATTTACGGTGGTCAGAACAGCCTATTGTGTGGAGCCGTGAGGATCATCCGCCACGGGTTGATAATCCAGGTCACCTAGCTCTGGTGGTGGCGCCTCAGGTTGGGGGTTTATAAATTTACTAAGGTACTCATGGATGGAGGCAGCAACATTAACGTACTTAATTATGAGACCTTCCGTCGCATGAGACTGACTGATAAGAATCTTAAACAGCCAAACACTATTTTCCATGGTGTGGTGTCGGGTAAGTCAGCCTATCCAATGGGTAAGATATCTTTGGAAGTTACCTTTGGAGATGAGCATGATTCCAGGTCTGAGACTCTAATAGTCGGTGTCAAAACCGGCGGATCTCGGGTAGGGTGTCCCGAACTGTGCGTCTAGGCGGATGGTAACAAGAAACAAGGGACACGATGTTTTTCCCCAGGTTCGGGCCCTCTCGATGGAGGTAAAACCCTACTCCTGCTTGATTAATATTGATGATATGGGTAGTACAAGAGTGGATCTACCACGAGATCAAGCAGGCTAAACCCTAGAAGCTAGCCTATGGTATGATTGTTGTTCGTCCTACGGACTAAAACCCTCCGGTTTATATAGACACCAGATAGGGTTAGGGTTACACAGAGTCAGTTACAATGGTAGGATTTCTACATATCCGTATCGCAAGCTTGCCTTCCACGCCAAGGAAAGTCCCATCCGGACACGGGACGAAGTCTTCAATTTTGTATTTTCATAGTCCAGGAGTCCGGCCGACGGTGATAGTTCGGCTATCCGGACACCCCCTAATCCAGGACTCCCTCACTAGCCCCCGAACCAGGCTTCGATGACGATGAGTCCGGCGTGTAGTTTGTCTTTGGCATTGCGAGGTGGGTTCTTCTCCAAATTCCATATACTTGTCGAATAGTGCCCGGCGTCTGATAAATGCTGCGCTCCTCGGCTTCCATGCCCAATAATTGCCATCTTCCACGTGTTTGAATGAATGTGAAAAGCCAGGGTATTTTTACACTTATCCCCCTAGCAGCGCAAGTGAGCCGCCTATAAAAGGGACGAGGACCCAGATCTGAGTCACACCATCCCCCCTCTGCGAGCTTTCATCGGAGCGCCTCTGACAAAAATCAATTCCATCATGGATGATGACGCTGCTCCTCCTCTCGCGCTCCCGTCGGCCACCGAAATTGGGAGAGATGCTCACCAAGACAAATGAGCTAGTGATACTCCAAACCAAGGGATTTCTTCCCCCGGCCTTCATGGTTCCGGTTCGAGCCGGACTCGCCACCTATAAGGGCGGAAAGTAAGCAGAGAGTGTCCCCGATCCCTTCAAAGGAGAGCGGGTATGCTTTATCTCTTATCTAGTAAGAGGACTTGGATTTCCAATTCATATGTTACTCCCGGGGCTCTTGGAGTTATACGGCCTCCAGTTGCACCACCTTACGCCTGACTCCGTTTTGCACATCGCGGGCTTCGTGGCCCTTTGCGAACTGTTCTTGGGCATCGAGGCTCATTTTGCGCTGTGGAAGAGATTATTCTGCCTTGTACCCCGTTCTCATGAGGAGTCAATATATCAAGTGGGCGAAGCCGAGCTGTGCCGCATTGCCGGGACCGGATATCTATCCGGAACTCCAAAGAAGGCGTCCGAAGACTGGCCTTTGAAATGGTTTTATATAGAAGACGTCCCGCTGCCGGATCCTGCTCAGATCGGTCTCCCGGAGTTCAGCAATGCTCCTTTGAAGAAACGCCTGAGTTGGCGCCCGCGGAGCCCCCAGAGGGAAGTCGACAGGGATGTCCTTTACCTGATGAGCCGAATAAGATTGTTGGCTCATGCCGGACTGACCATGATCGGTGTCATGGCCACATGTATTATGCGGGGGGTGCAGCCGCTCCAGTATAGGGGCCACCCCATATGGGATTTCAACGGGGAGGACGATGCCACCCGTCATGGCCGTAAGGGGCCGGGATCGGTCGCCGATCTGGTGAAGATCTTGTCCGCGATGTACAAGGGAGAAGGGGAAGATTTTCTCCGCGTCAGTCCATTGAACGGATTTTCTATGAACAATCCTCGAAGATGGGTAAGCGGACATTTCTTTTTTGCACACCCGATCCGTATTCCCATGGTTAGGTATCTTATTTTGTGATTTTGACGCAGGAACTGCATCAGGCCGTAAAAGACATAAACAGCCTGCCTCCACAACCTGAGGATCCAGAAAGGTTCCTCGATCCGGCCTCCCAAGAGGATCCGGACATATTGGTGGAGCTGATTGATGGGGTATATCAACAACTGAGCATCGATAATGCCTTGGTTGCCATTACGGCCGATTACCCCGGAATACTTCCAGCCTCACAGTAATCGAGACCGAGGTCCCGATACTGATAATGACCCATCGCTGCTTATTTTTTATCACCGTATACCAATGGTGTTTCGCAGGGCGTGCCTTCGAGGCAGGAGGCCGAGCCCGCGGCGGCTAGCCAACAAGGGGCAGTACGGCCCCGCAGGCTAAAAAGAAGTGCGGTCCGGATCGAAACGCCGCCGCAACGGTATGGTGCGTCACCATATTGCTAGGATTGATTCCTGGAAGGCGTACTAACGCTGGTGCTCTTTTCAGGAAAAAGAGCGCTCGCCGGACTGAGTCCGGAGAGGTTGCCAATCGAACCTCCGCCAGCCAGGCTCCAAAGCCGGGTCCAGAAGCGGAGGCGAGCATGAGGCGTGCGTCGGATGCTCCTCCGACAGAAGATGCCGACAGATTGCCCGCCACCAACTCCGAGGTGGAGAGCACCATGAATCACAGGTGCCGCCGGGCAGTTCTTCATGACGCATGTTTCTCCCAAGAGGCCTTGAATGCCTTCAATTCGGGAGATGCGCACCTCCGTGCCGCTCAAGATGGTCTAGCCAGAGCCACAGAGCAGTATGTAAAGGACATACGGGTGAGGAAATTTGATGATTATATATGCCAAGAGCCCCGAGACTTAAAATAGTTACGATAACTGATTTAAGGATCATTTGTTATGCAGGATCTTACAAAAAAGAATACCCGACTGTCCCAGGAGCTTGAAGAACGCAAGGCCCAACTTGAGGCCGCACTAGCCGCTACAGTGGGAGCCACAGAGACCCCCTCTAGTAATATATGCTTCAAAAGATAAATAGTTTGTGAAGTGCGGCGTGTGTGTAAATTTGACAATAATATTGCAGATGGCGCCGGACTAGATCCGGACAAGCAACAACTCTTGCGCCAGTTGAAGGCCGGCGAGAATGTGCTTACAAGGGTGAGGCAAGAGAAAAATAATCTCCATGATGCCAACACCCAGCTGGGTGAGGAACTAAAGGATGTTCGTGCCCAGCTATCTGAATCCGTGAAGGAGAATCGGCGGCTTCGTCGCGGCATTTATAGTAAGTGCTTGAGCGAACTTTGAAAAAGAGTTCGGCGAGGAAGTCAATTAACAGAGTTATGTCTGTAGGTATGCTCACGGGTCGTCCTGAAGAGGAAATGCCCGGTTCTACGAGTGACCTTCTTCCCGAGTTCGGCAGGTGATGAAAGGCGTCGCCCAGGCCATGTGGCCATCTATCTCCCTGCCCGAAGGCCATGGAGAGCTTGCAGAGAAGCTTCTGGGAGCACGGCGGCGCTTCCGACTATGGAAGATATCGGCCTGTCGTCAAGGCGCCAGGAGGCTCGGGCCATGGTGAAGACGCGGTACACGCAGGCGGACCCAAACCACATGGCCGAGGTCGGACCTGTGGGGCCCGACGGAAGGAGATCCTGTGAGCTTTGTGTACGGCCAAGTAGAGTTGGCAGCAAAGTATTCCCAGCAGGATCAGTAAACTAGACAGCCTATTAGACGACATTGAAGAGGAATACAATCACCAATTTGACTATGTAATTTAAAATGACAGTAAAATGCCTTCTAGACGGATTGTAGATCGTTTGTCGAAGCGGACCTTTTCGCTTCAACCTCGGGACCCAATAGTCCGGAGTGTGTCCGAATACCCTCGCGGTTATGTAAAACCGGGGCATGCGTGGAGACCAAAGGCGTAGGGGTCATGAGTGCTTTATCGCATAAGTGCCCAACTAGTTATGTTATATTACATGGTTAGTAAGAAACATCTTCCAATGATAATAGTTCCGTTAGGGGTTCCTTTTCCTGGGAGGCATGCCCTAAAGTGCATGTCCGACCGCGAAAAAAGGTAAAAGCATCTGGGGGCAGATAAATGAAAAAAAAAATCGTATTTTAGTTCACCGACCGAATATTCCCTTAAGAACGCTAGCTTTCGGCTTCACCCAGTCTAAGGTACACGTCCGGCTGACCCGGCCGTAACAATCACAGAGGTGCTCCCTTTACCACCTAGCCGAACAATCGGGAACATAGGGGTAAGCACAGGAGCCAGGCAACCCAGCTTGGCCAAAACTTAAGTCATATCTATGCATATAATGGTGAATAAAAGGTACATGCGGAAGTGTGACACATGTGTTGGGCATAAAGCCCGTATAAATAAGCTTCTGTTGAAGAAGCCCCCAGGTATAATGAGCGCGGATAGCGTGTCAAGTGTGTGCGAACAATGCGCAAACGAGCCTTTAGCGGCTTCGGAAAAAAGGGAGGGAGAAGGAGAGAAATATAAGACTTCTTAAAATATAAAATATAGACGAAGGAAGGAGACGGACTCAGAATCCGGCGCTAGGCGTAGAATCTTCGGAGACGGGCTGCGTTCCATGGGTTCGGCTCGAGTTGGTTATCCGATGCGTTTTGCAGACGGTACCCTCCGCCGGTCAGGACTTGGTCGATGATGAAGGGACCCTCCCATTTGGGCTTGAGTTTGTCCTTTTTCTTGTCCGGCAGGCGTAGAACTAGTTCGGCAACGTTGTAAGCTTTGGCTCGTACTTCCCTGCTTTGATATCTTCGAGCCTGCTGTTGATAGAATGCAGAATGAGCTTTTGCCACATTGCGCTCCTCCTCCAAGGCGTCCAAGCTGTCTTGCCGATCTAACTCGGCTTCTCTTTCTTCGTACATGCGCACGCGAGGTGAGTCATGAATTATGTCGCAGGGCACAACTGCCTCTCTACCGTATACCATAAAAATGGTGTGAATCCGGTAGTGCGATTCGGCGTGGTCCGCAGCCCCTAGAGTACGGAGTCGAGCTCCTCTACCCAGTGCATGTTAGATTCCTTGAGGGACCGCACTAGTCTGGGTTTAATGCCGCTCACGATTAGACCGTTTGCTCGCTCGACTTGACCGTTAGTTTGGGGGTGATAGACTGAAGCGTAGTCGAGCTTGATGCCCATGTTTTTGCACCAGAGTTTGACCTCTTCGGCCATGAAGTTCGTGCCGTTATCAGTGATGATGCTATGGGGACGCCAGAACGGTGTACTACCCCTGGTATGAAGTCTATCACCGGTCCGGATTCGGCCGTCTTTACAGGCTTGGCCTCTATCCATTTGGTGAATTTATCCACCATGACCAATAGGTATTTTTGCTTGTGGGTTCCTCCTTTAAGGGGTCCAACCATGTCAAGCCCCATACCGCGAAGGGCCAGGTGATGGGTATAGTTTTGAGGGCGGTGGGTGGCATGTGGCTTTGATTAGCAAAGAGCTGGCAACTGACGCATCGCTGGACTAGGTCCTGAGCATCTGCCCAGGCTGTCGGCCAATAAAATCCTGTACGGAAGGCCTTGCCTACAAGGGCCCAGGCTACGACATGGTGCCCACCGAGTCCGGCATGAATTTCAGCCAGGAGATTCCGCCCTTCCTCTTCGGAGATACACCTTTGAAGGACTCCAGTTGTGCTTTTCTTATAAAGCTCTCCCTCATGGACCTTATAGGCTTTAGACCGCCGCACTATGCAGCGGGCCTCGTTTTGGTCCTCGGGAAGTTCCTGCCTAGTTAGGTAGGCTAGGAATGGTTCTGTCCATGGGGCGATGACTACCATAATTTCGTGGGCTGACGGTGTTCTTTCGTTGTCGGGACCACCAACTATGTCGGAATCTTTGGTGTGGGGCAGTGCGGTTGGGACGGGTTGTTATTTTCGGACTCTCCCTCCCATAGTACAGATGGCTTGAAAAGTCTCTCTAGGAAGATATTGGGGGGCGGCATCGCGCTTATGCGCCAATGCGTACAACACATCTGCTGGTTGTTATCCAGGCTATATGGTGAAATTCGAGCCCCTCAAACCGAGCTGACATTTTTAGGACGGCATTGCGATAAGTTGCCATTTTCGGATCCTTGGCATCAAAGTCCCCATTTATTTGGGATATCGCGAGGTTCGAATCCCCGCGCACCTCTAGGCGTTGAATGCCCATGTAGACTGCCATCCGGAGACCATGTAGAAGGGCCTCGTATTCGGCTGCGTTGTTGGAGTATGTGTACATTATTTGAAGTACGTATTAGACTGTATCTCCGGTTGGGGACGTAAGAACGACGCCAGCCCCCAGGCCGACCAACATTTTGGAGCCGTCGAAGTGCATGATCCAGTTGGAATATGCGCCGTACTCTTTAGGGAGTTCGGCTTTAGTCCATTCAGCGATGAAGTCAGCCAAAACTTGCGACTTAATAGCTCACGGTGGCTTGTAGGTTATGTCGAACGGGAGGAGCTCAATGGCCCACTTAGCAATCCGGCCCGTTGCATCACGGTTGTTTATAATGTCATTAAGAGGTACTTCGGATGCTACTGTTATCGAACACTCTTGGAAGTAGTGTCGCAGCTTCCGGGATGCCATGAAAACCGCGTATGCTATCTTTTGGTAATGTGGGTACCGTGACTTGCATGGAGTTAGGACAGTGGACACGTAGTAAACTGGTTTTTGGAGAGGGAACTTGTGTCCGTCCGTTTCTCGTTCAACAACGAGCACCGCACTTACAACTTGATGGGTTGCTGCGATGTATAATAGCATTGGTTCGCCCATGTTGGGCACGGCCAGGACCGGATTTGTTGCCAATATGGCTTTGATTTCTTCGAGTCCGGCCATGGCAGCATCCGTCCACTCGAAGTGTTCGGTCTTGGCCGAGGAGGCGATAAAGGGTAATGCCTTTTCTCCTAAGCGGGAGATAAAGCGGCTTAGAGCCGCCACGCATCCCGTCAGTTTTTGTATTTGTTTGAGGTCTTTGGGGATATCCAATTGTGACAGAGCTCGGAGCTTGGCTGGGTTTGCTTCAATTCCTCTACCGGATACAATGAAGCCAAAGAGCTTTCCGGCTGGTACGCCGAAAACGCATTTTTTCGGGTTGAGCTTGATGTCATATGTTCAGAGATTATCGAATGTGAGCCTCAAATCGTCGACTAGGGTTTCGACATGCTTGGATTTGACGACCACATCGTCTACGTATGCCTCCACTGTTTTGCCGATCTGGTTTGCCTGACATGTCTGAATCATGCGCTGATATGTTGCGCCGGCGTTTTTGAGCCCAAAGGTAATTGTGTTGAAGCAGAATGGGCCGTATGGCGTTATGAATGCCGTTGCGGCTTGGTATGGCTCTGGCATCTTAATTTGGTCGTAGCCGGAGTATGCGTCGAGGAAACACAATGAATCGTGTCCTGCGGTAGCGTCGATAATTTGATCGATGCAGGGGAGGGGGAAGGGATCCTTTGGGCAAGCCTTGTCAAGGTCCTTAAAATCGACACATAGGCGCCAGGATTTGTCCTTCTTTGGTACCATTACCAGGTTTGCTAGCCAGTCCGGATGTTTAATATCTCTGATGAATCCGGCCTCCAATAGTTTAGCTAGCTCCTCTCCCATGGCCTGTCTCTTGGGTTCGGAGAAACGCTGAAGAGCTTGTTTTACTGGCTTGAATACTTTTAGGATATTTAGGCTGTGCTCTGCCAGCCGGCGTGGGATTCCTGGCATGTCTGAAGGGTGCCAGGCAAAAATGTCCCAATTTTCGCGTAGGAATTCTCGTAATGCGGCGTCCACATCAGGGTTTAATTGTGCCCCGATGGAGGCCGTTTTTGTAGGGTCCGTTGGATGGACTTGGAATTTGACTATTTAAATGCGCGGTATAAAGAGGTGGACTTGGATCTCTTATCGAGTATCACATCGCCCCAGTTCACCGTGGAGCGCAGCGAAGTGAGTTCCTATACAGCTAGGGCTTCGTATAGTGACTCAATGGCAAGTGCGGCTGTTTAATTTTCAGTGCTTAGAGCTATGTCCGGGACACAAGCGAGAGTGATAATTCCGGTGGGTCCGCATTTTGAGCTTCATGTACCCGTAATGGGGTATAGCTTGAAAAATTGTGAATGCCTCTCGCCCTAATAGAGCGTGGTATCCGCTGCTGAACGGGGCCACTTGGAATGTGACCTCCTCGGACCTATAATTGTCCGGCATGCCGAACACCACATCTAGTGTGATCTTTCCTGTACAGCATGCTTCCCGACTGGGGATTATTCCTCTAAAGGTTGTGCTGCTTCGCTCAATGCGGCTCCAGTCTATTTCCATTTTTCAAAGGGTTTCCTCGTAGATGAGGTTTAATCACATTGCCGTCCATGAGTACCTTGGTAAGGTGAAAAGCGTTATATCGACTAGAGGGGGTGAATAGGCGATTTTTATGAATTCTTCACTGAGGAATTTGCCGGTGAGGAAATTCCTTAGGGAAGAACTACTTGCAGCGGAATAAGTACTCAGAAGTAAGCATAACAGAATACATGCATGGTCATCATGATGAAATGAAGACAAACAGTACAGAAAGCGTAATCACAGGATAATACAAGATGAAGACAAACTGACTGAAGAAATTGAAGTGAGGAAATTGACAAAGTCTTCAGTCAAAGTCTTCAAGCACAGATATGAACAAACACTCAACACAATAATGAGGAAATGAAAGGGTTGAGGAAATAGAACCAGTAAGGTTGGTGAAGACAATGATTTGGTAGACCAGTTCCAAATGCTGTCTCAGTTGTACGTCTGGTTGGAGCGGCTGAGTATTTAAACTCGAGGACACACAGTCCCGGACACCCGGTCAGCCGAAAGCACGCAGCTCGAGACACCAAGTCCTCACCGTATTCTCCTTGAACTAAGGTCACATGACCTCGTCCAATCACTCGTGGTAAGTCTTCAGCGACTTCCAAACCTTCACAGACTTGGTCACTCGGCGATCCACAATTCCTCTTGGATGCTCTAGACCATGACGCCTAACCGTCTGGAAGAAGCACAAGATTCAAAGGTAACAAGCGTCGGATCCACGCAGGATCAATTTCTTGATGATGCTCAATCACTTTGGGTTTGTAGGGTTTTGTGTTTGGGTTTTTCCTCACCGATGATTTTCGCTCAAAGTCCTCGGAGGATGGGTTGCTCTCAAATGACAAGTGTCAAGTTCTCTCGAGCAGCCAACCCGCTAGTGGTTGTAGGGGGCGACTATTTATAGCCTAGGGAGCAGCCCGACATGATAAGACATAAATGCCCTTCAATGATATGACCGTTAGGTGGATAAGATATTTTGGGACAGCCGGTAGCGCAAGAAGACAAAGAACGGTCGGAAGTTTGACTCTCAAATTCCTCGTGGCTATGATGTTCCTCACTGTAGCAATCCGACCGGCGAATACCTAACTCCTCGGTCGGGACAAATTCCTCACGACTGTAAGAACTTCGTCTCTTTCATCAAGAAATTGACTGAATCAGTATGAGATTTCCAAAGGCTTCACTCGAAGGGATTAGTAGGTGTAGGATTTTGAGTTGAGCATCACATGGAAATTTTTCCTTAGTATTTCCTCGACCCCTTTAACAGATGCGGTGTTTCCTATGACTCAAGAAAGAGAAAATGAAACTACGAAAACAAAAGTCTTCACACTTCATGTTCCTCAAATGAATACCAAGTCTTCAAGGTCACACCAATTTCTTCACTTGCAAAGTCTTCAGAAAGTCTTCAGAATATCAAAGTCTTCAACAAGAACTTCATTTTTAGGGGTCGACTTTCTCTGTAAATATCAAACTCCTCATAGACTTATAGACCTGTGTACACTCACAAACGCATTAGTTCCTTAATCTATAAGTCTTTAATCCACCAAAATCACTAAGGGGCACTAGATGCACTTACAATCTCCCCCTTTTTCGTGGTTGATGACAATATAGGTTAAGTTTTCAACGGGGATAAACATATGAAGTGTAAATACTGATAATGAGGAATTTGATTGCAAGATATAGAAGAACTCCCCACGAAGATGTGCATAGTGAGGAATTTGCTTTTGAGGCAATGCACATTTGAAGAGTTGAATCATGGAGATCTCCCCCTATATCTTGTAATTCATAGACGCATTTGACATATAGTATGAAGAATTTGAAATGCATGATGAAATATGGTGCTTGATGTAATTCACCATGCGTGCGATAACATTAATGAGGAACAAGCATGCAAAATAACGCATCAAGAGTATTAGAGCTCAAATAGATTTGCTATGAAGATTTTCAAGGAGCTCAAGAGAATCGAGGCGTAGTGCAAGAGCATAATGCATCAAAAGTATAAAAGCAACATAGTGTTTAAGATAACAACTCGATACAATAAAAGTTTTAGAAGAACGAGAGTTGTAAATTAACAAAAATAAATTACTGTATATAGGCAATAAACTAGACCCGCTTGAAGACTAACTCAAATTTCTCCCCCTTTGTCATCAAATGACCAAAAGGATCGAAACTAAGGACTAACACTCCTGAAGAATTTCAAGTTGAAGAAGGAGCGCCAGCGTTGTTGGGGTCGGTTGTTGTAGTAGGACCTGCCGCGGTGTCGTCCAAGTCTTCATTTTCATCAGTGTCACGCGGTGAAAAATAGGAGCTGGCCACCAAGGAAGGAACTTTGACCTTCTTGTATTTCTTCGGAGGAGGTGCAGACCAGTCAAATTCTTCCTTGAGTCCCATTGACGTCAGTTCTTCCGCATTGTAGACATGTGAAAGAACAGCTGAGGTGCGTTTGAAGGTTTGATGGAGGTAGTAGTGGTTTTTCTTCACTACATTGTGTGTTGAGGTCATGTTGTCAAGAATTGAACCAAACTGACGCTTGGCCCATTTATGATTGCGATCAACCTTCTGATGAAGACTGAGGAGTAACTCACGATCAGTCATCACCCTGGGTGCAGTGGCTTGAGGACTTTGCTTGTCTGAGGTATTTGCGGCAGAGTCATGGGTGACAGAGTCATCATTGGTGGAGTAGGATGCTGCTTTGCGAAACTGTCCATCCAATGGACAAATGCCTTCATCGATCACAGCAGTAGCCTTGCCCTTGTCATCATCTGAGGTAAATGTCCGTTTGAGGACTTCAATCGGGGCATGTAGCTGCGGTGGTTCGAGTATCAGCCTTGTAATTGAGTGAAGACCTTGTCCTGATGAATCTCATTATCCAAGGCGCATAAGGCTTCAAATCAAATGGTGACATAGCAACGTTTGCCGAGTCCTCATGAAGAAATCATGGAAGTTGACGGGAACACCATGGATGATGTAGAAAAGCATATTCTTCATGATGCCAACGACTTCTTCATCATTCGAGTCGTGGCCTTTGATAGGACTCATTGTCTTCGTCAGAATCCGATAGACAGTCCGAGGCACATACAATAATTCCTTGACGAGGCATTTGGTTCTTGGGCCTGCCTTGGCTTCAAAGGCTTCATCAGCACTTGCATATAGTGATTTGAAAGTTCTGGTTCGTTGTAGATACGACGTGCACCATCAAGCGGAGGACTGAGTGGTAGAGCACGAAGCAATTCGATTCTTTGGTGCCTTGTAGTGAGTATTTTCGGACATCCGATCTAATACCCATGAGTTCACGTCTTGGCGTCTCCGGTGATGTGCAGCGTTGCATAGAATTGAAGAATTAGTTCTTCATTCCAATCACAGATATCAGTGCAGAAATTTAAAAGTCGTGCGTCGTGAAGAACACTGAGGACTGGCTCAAAGCCTGGCAGAGACTCCATGTCCACGTGAGGAATATGAGCATGATCGAAGATTTTGTCCTTGTTGAAGAGCACTGAGGAATAGAAGTTGGCTTGGCTGGCAGTCCAGAAACGCCTCTTCCTTATGCGAGCTGAGTCGTATGGGTTGTAATCCGTGAAGAACACGTGCTCGCCAAAGAAATCTTCAGCCTTGAACTTTTGCTTTGTTGAGAAAGGATTCTTTTGCTTGGGCAGAGGGGTGTCAGTGAGTAGCATCACCACCTCAGGAATCGCAAGTTCAGGTTCTTCAGGCTGAGGAATTTCTGGTTCCTCTATATGTGCAGTCTGAGGATCAGCAGCAGGTTCAGAACAGGTGGGTTGATTTTCTTCAGAGTCCATTTGGACTGTTTGTGCTGGGGACTGAGGAATCTGTTGGAGCAGGGTGAAGAGAGGAGTATTGAGATGCAGACTGTCCCAAAAGTCATCATTCATCACTGGTGTGGTGCACCCAATATCCACATCTTCATCTTCAACTTCCTCAACACCAGCCTCTTCAGCAGTGAACTGAGGCGTAGGTGAGGAAATGACTGGGGTTGAAGGAATTGCGTCCACTTCAATTTCTTCATCAATCTGCTCTGACGAAGCAGCAGAATTACGTTCTTCAGCAGATCCGATTGGGATCTCATAGTCTTCTCCAAAAGGAACAAGGTCCTTTGATGGCTTGGAGGAAATTGGAACAGCATCAATTGGATTTTCGAATGAGATGGTCATTGGCTTCATTTTCTCCGCAGCCGAAGAATGTGACACAGCTGATGCCTTCCTTTTCTTCACTGTAGCTCGTTCTGCAGCCTTGGTTTTCTTCACATCAGAGGCAGATGGAAGAATTGGAGTTGGCGTTGGCGCAGGAGGAGCTGAGGAATCAGGATGAATTTCTTCAGCGCAATCGATGCGCAGTTGCCTGATCTCTTCGATTTCTTCAGCGCACCACTAGTGGATGCCACCGCAATTTCTTCGATGGCTGGAATTGAGTCATCAGCCACGGAACTAGTATTTTCATCGGCGGGCTGAAAATCATCGATCGTCTTGGCATGTTCTTCAAGCCGAGCAGAGGCTGCAACTGAGGAATTTCCTATGCGTTGGGGTTGCAACATTTGTGAAATTCTTCGTCGATTGATTTAATCGACCTTGGCTCCTTGCCAATCAGCATAGTAAGAATCGAAGTTTTGCTGAGGTCTTGAATTTCAGTCTAGACCTTGAGAAGTTCCTCAGGTGTCATTTAGACAACGTTTATCATCAGGAACTTCTCCTTGCTGTAATGAGCCATCTTGATCTCTCTTGCCAAATCAAACTTCAATTTCTCTACAGCGATGAAAAGGGTCAACATATGACTTTGTCCAGGGGTCATATGAAAGTCAGGCATAGGGGTATTGGGATCCTTGTGCCAGAGATCAATATAATCGAGGACTTTCTTCGGATCCAACAGCAGTGGCACAAATGTGCCTTTGGCTCTAGCGGCCCTTTCTTGGTGATCTCTGATGATTTCCGCAAGTTCTTCATCAGAAGCTTCATCATCAGAAGGCACATGGAATGCAACCTGTTTCTTCTTTGGACTTGGCCGAGGACCTCGTCCAGCTGTTGCTTTGGTCTAAAGCACACCGGGCCAGATGATGAAATTGGTGCTTCTTTGAGGAACTTCTGAAACTCTAGAGGCAATTGAGAAACCAGCAGTCCTTTGACATGTAGCCAGATGCACAGGAGCTGAGGACTTTGACGGAGCTGTTGAGGACTTTGGTGGAGCTGTAGCAGTGTGAGGAATTTGCCGTGAGGGCGATGATGAAGCACTTGGCTTATGAGCAGACTTCTTTGGCATGGATTTCATCGGTTTGACCGAGGCCTCGATGCGATAGCGATGGCGTAATCCTCATTGAATTTCCTCACCGCCTCCTTGGCTTGTCTTGCCAATTTAGCTTGGCGCTTAGCCCATTCTTCAGAAAGTCCTCACCACGCTTGATCTTTGGTGGGGTCAGCTACTTGGCCAGGTGCCAATGGAGCTCTTGGGCATGGAGGATTGAGAGCAAATTTCTTCATGTACTTTGGAGTCACATATCTGTATTCCCTCCATTCCCTTGCCCATCTCCGTTCAATCTTCTGAATGCGCACCTTGCGCTGATTTTTGTTTTCTTCATCAGGTGTGCAATAGTCAGCATAGATTTCCTCAGGGATCTCAAAAGCAGTCATAACCTCAGGTTTCTTTCCTCCTTTCTGTTGCTTCTTTCCGTCTGCCATTTTCTTCAGTTGAGGAAATTGAACAATTGAGTTCTCTGAAGAAGTATGCAGTTTTTCTTCGAGGTACGCTGCAAATGAGTTATGTTGATGAGAACCTAGTGATTCAGCAGCGGACATGTGTACCTGTGAACAGAGTATAGTTGCGAGGAATTTGGAGAGGTCATATGCGTTCTCAGAAGGTTTTTCAAAAAGAAAAAGTTTTGAGGATTTTGACCAGATGAACCTTGAAGAATTTCACTAAGCGTTCTTTGTCTTAGGTTCCAGAGTTGTACAGATCGAGGATCCACACAATTGAGGAATCTTGAAGAAAATGATTGCTTAGAGAAACGAATCAAGAGCAAATAGCTTGTGAGGTGTTTGTGTGTGAGGATTTGAAGAATAAACACCTTTGAAGATTTTCAGGAAAGCTTGAGAATCAAAGCGAGTAATAAAAGTAACTTTTATTTACCCTAAATGAAGAACACGACGAACTGGGTGTTGTAGATGTGAAGCTCGTCTGTTCAGATCTTCCACGCCCTAGCTCGGCGGAGGAAGACAGCTACGGCGGCGGCAGAGTGAGGAATTCCGCGGTCGGCGTGAGTACGACGGCGACGAGGTAGAGGCAGTGAAGCTCTTCCTCACCGGCGATGATGGAGTAGCGGCGGTGCTAGGGTTTGAGGAGCTCGAGCGGGAGAGAGAGGTCGAGCGGGGTAAAAGAAGTGAGGAAGGGGAGAGGGGTATTTATAGACAAGGTGAAAAACTGTTCTCAAGATTTAGGACAAACGTGCCTGACCATTCTCCTTCTCACGACATGTGTCACCCACGTACTGTGTAGTGGAGATCGTGTATGATCGTGGGTGAGTAAAATAATGCATCGTGGGATGCGGAACGGTTTGAGCGGCAAAACCGAAAGTTTGGATAAGATCAGTTTTAAAGTTCCGTTCGCAATTTCTTCAGCTGACAAGGACACAGTGAAGATTTTGAGCGAGTTTCAAATAGAACGCACATGAAGAATTTGTGAATAGATTGGGTTGAGTATAGCATAGAGGGGGAAGGGTCCGATCACATTCACTTAGCAGAAAAAGCGACTTGAAGAAATAGCTATAAGTGAATGATGTAGAGGACATAAACCCATATATATATATATAGCCAACGAAGAAAGACGACGGAAACAGTGAAGATTTTGCAAAGTTGAAGAATTTGAAAAACTGAAGAATTTCAAAACTGAGGAAAAACTCAAATTGAAGATTTTCAACTTTGGTGGTGGCGTGACACACCGTATAAGAATGATGATTTCAGACACCGCGTACAATTGTCGTAGGGTTATGAGAATCAAATTCTTCATTAATTTCTTCACTCTTAGAGTGTTATTCTTCATTGATTGAAGAAAAACGTTTCTTCATATGTTGCACATCTAAGTCGTCAATTTTGCATAAGTGTTAGGATGTGTGTCTTTTTCAAAGAACATTCGAAGATTCTAAGATATTTAGCTCACACTGCAACTTGCTAAATCTCTTCTCATCCAAGGGCTTAGTGAAGATATCGGCTAGTTGTTCTTCAGTCTTCACGTGCTCGATAGAGATGTCGCCCTTCAACACATGATCACGAAGAAAATGATGACGAATTTGAATGTGCTTTGTCTTCGAGTGCTGAACTGGGTTGTGAGCAATCTTGATGGCACTCTCATTGTCATAGTAGAGAGGCACATTCTTCATGTTGATGCCGTAGTCCTTGAGAGTTTGCTTCATCAAAAGCAATTGAGCACAACACGAGCCAGCAGCAATGTATTCAGCTTCCGCATGATGACAAGGATACGCAGTTCGCTTTCTTCGAGGACCAACAGAACAAAGATCGTCCGAGGAAATGACAAGTGCCGAAGTTGACTTGCGGTCCACACGATCACCAACATAGTCAGTCGAGAATATCCAATGAGATCAAAAGCAGAGCCCTTTGGGTACCATAATCCTAGTGTTGGTGTGTGAGCTAGATATCGAAGAATATGCTTCACACCTTATGGTGTGATTCATTTGGTGTAGCTTGAAATCGGGCACACATGCAAACACTAAGCATTATATCTGGCCTAGATGCACATAAGTACAATAAAGAACCAATCATGGAGCGGTATACCTTGTGATCGAAGTCAATACCATTTTCATCGATTGCATAGATGGCCATTTGTGGGCATAGGAGTTTTGACGCCTTTGCAATCTTGCATGCCGAATTTCTTCGTGACATCTTTGAGGTATTTCTCCGAGATATGAATATGGCATTGTGTTGTTGACGAATTTGAAGACCTAAGAAGAATTTCAACTCTCCCATCATAGACATTTGATATTCTTCACTCATCATATAGGCAAATTCATCACTATAACGTTGGTCAAGACAGCCAAAGATAATATCATCAACATATATTTGACACACAAACAGTTCACCATCATAAGATTTAGTAAAGAGAGTAGGGTCGAGTGAACCTGGTGTGAAGCCATTCTTCACGAAGAATTCCTTCAATGTATCATACCACGCCCGTGGGGCTTGTTTGAGACCATAGAGGGCCTTATTAAGTCTGAAGACTTTGTCATGATTCATTGGATCTTCAAAACCCGGGGGTTGAGCAACATATACTTCTTCCTCAAGCTTACCATTGAGGAATGCACTTTTCACATCCATTTGATATAAAGTGATATTGTGATGGTTAGCGTGGGCGAGTAATATGCTTGAATAGACTCAAGTCTAGCAACAGGTGCAAAAGTTTCATCGAAATCAATTCCTTCAACCTGTGTGTAGCCTTGAGCTACTAGTCGTGCCTTATTCGTCACCACAAGGCCATTTTCATCTTGCTTGTTGCGGTAGATTCACTTTGTGCCAATGATATTGTGCTTGCGAGGATCTGGACGTTTGACCAGTTCCCAGACATTGTTGAGGTCGAACTGATGTAATTCTTCTTGCATAGCCTGAATCCACTCGGCTCGTAAATGCTTCATCTACCTTAGTGGGCTCTGTGATAGAGACAAAAGCATAGTGCCCACAAAAGTTAGATAAATGTGAAGCTTTTGAGCGTGTGAGAGGACCTGGCGCTTTAATGTCATCGATGATCTTCTCCACTTGCACTTCTTTTGCAACGCGAGGATGAGCTGGTTGTCGTCGAGGAATTTGATCATTTTCCTCAGCACCATTGTCTTCAACATTATCTTCAGGTGCATCAGCTCGACGATCTTCGCGGACAGGATTGAATTCTTCAACAGTTTCTTCAGTAGGGATGACATCCTCAGTTGCCTTGAACTTGATTGAATCCTCAGGTGCTGGTTCATCTAACACAGAAGGTAGGTGCTCTCTTTGCGAGCCATTAGTTTCATCGAACCGCACATCTGCAGTGTCAACAATCTTGTGAAGAGTGATGTTGAAGACTCTGTAGGTGTGCGACTCCTTTCCGTATCCAAGCATAAAACCTTCATGTGCTTTCGGTGCAAATTTAGAATTGTGATGAGGATCTCTAATCCAGCATTTAGTACAGAAGACTTTGAAATAACTTACATTGGGTTTCTTGTGAGTGAGGAGTTCATAGGCAGTCTTCTTGAAGAATTTGTGAAGATATACTCTGTTGATGATGTGGCACGCCGTATCAATTGCATCAATCCAAAAACGACTAGGCGTTTTGTATTCATCAAGCATAAGCGCGAGCCATCTCAACAAGAGTTCTGTTCTTGCGCTCCACGACGCCATTTCTTTGAGGAGTATAAGGAGCAGATAACTCATGAGTAATACCAAGTTCATCAAGATAGTCATCAAGACCTGAATTCTTGAACTCAGTTCCATTGTCACTCCTGATGTGCTTGATCTTCACACCAAAGCTGGTTGAAGCCCTTGAGGAAAATCGTTTGAAGACTTCCTGCACTTGATTTTTGTAAGTAACAATGTGTACCCATGTGTAGCGAGAGTAATCATCAACAATAACAAAGCCATATAGAGATGCATCATTAACGACAGTTGAGTAATGATTGGGACCAAAGAGGTCCATGTGAAGCAATTCGAAGGGACGAGTAGTGGTCATGATAGTCTTCGCTGGATGCTTGGCCTTGGTCATTTTTCCAGCTTCACAGGCTCCGCATAAGTGATCCTTGAGGAATTTGACATTCTCAATGCCAATGACATGCTTCTTCTTCGCAAGCGTGTGCAAATTCCTCATGCCTGCGTGACCAAGTCGCCGATGCCATAGCCAACCTTAGAAGCTTTTGCAAGTAGACACACGGCTGGTTGTGGTCCTGTAGAGAAATCAACAATATACAAGTCTCCTCTCCTAAAGCCTTGGAAGACTTTGGAATTGTCGGCTTCCATAATCACAACACAACGATACTTGCCAAAGATGACAACCATATCAAGATCACAAAGCAATGAGAATGATATGAGGTTGTATCCTAAGGACTCAACAAGCATGACTTTGTCGATGTGTTTATCCTTAGAGATCGCAACCTTACCAAGACCCAATACCTGACTTTTGCCTTTGTCAGCAAAGATGATATGCTTCAGATGTGACGGTGATAAGGGAGCATCCATCAATATATTCTTGTCACCGGTCATGTGATTTGTACAACCACTATCGAGAACCCACTCAGTGGCTTTGGGTTGATCATCCTGTAGACGAATTAGTACAACTTACGATCTCATATACTTCATCAGTGAAGAATATGATATCAAGTTCATCAGATGAATTTCATCAGTCAGTATAACAGATAAGCAGTATGAGGACGTGTGAAATGAAAGTTCATTTCATCAATATTAGCCTGCGTCCTTTCAGGCAATTTCGTCAGTTCCCCAGCAAATTCTTCAGACGTTAAGGCACGTCTGGAGACCTGACCCTGCAGGAGAGATTAGTTCTTTTTCTTCACCACCCACATCTGAAGGGGTGGCAAAGAGTTCATTACTCTGCGAGCACCATATGAGAATGGTGGCATAGAAGCCAAACCATTTTGTTTCACATAAGAGGGGTTAGGGTAAGCATATGAATAAGCAGAGAAATTCTTCGAGGACTTATGAACATATTGGTTTGAAGAATAATGCACATATTCATAGCCCTTAGCTCTACCCTGCGAAACAGAGTTGTTAGCACGATGATAATCATATGAGGACTTTGATCCTTTTGAGGAATTTAATCCACGTGAGGAATTTAGTCCGTATGAGGACATGGATCCATATGAAGAATTTGGTCCATATGAAGAATTTGTTCTGGGGTTCCTAATCTTCACAGGTGGTGTCATGAGGACATTCACCTGAAGACTTTCAAGGCACTTCTTGGGAACCCAGATTTTCTTCATAGGGGAACCGTTCCTGCAGTTAGTGCCAACATATCTAGCAAATACTTCACCATTCTGATTTTGAAACAGTTTATAGTTGAGTCAAATGACTCATCAGAAGAATGAGGAGATTCGCATGTAAAGCCAGATAAGTTAGATGGATCAACTGGAGGTCCCTTTGCAGCAATCCATGAGTTTTTGGGATACTGCTCAGGCATCCAATATGTTCCATCAGCATTGAGTTTTCTCTCAAAAGCAATACCCTCTTTCCTAGGGTTCCTGTTGAGGATCTGCTTTTTAAGCACATCACAAAGAGTCTGATGCCCTTTGAGGCTTTTGTACATGCCTGTCATATACAATTCCTTCAGCCCTGCATCGTCAGTGATACTAGCAATGTCCTTAGGTGAGGAATTAGTGATAGCAGAGGCAGGTGAAGAATTTGTAACAGTAGAAGCATTTGAACATTCAGGTGAAGAATTAGCAGATTCACGTTAAATGCACTTTAAGCATGGAGGAACAAATTCTTCCTGAGAAGTGCTGATTTGTTGAGCAAGTAATGAATCGCGCTCCTTCTGAAGATCTTTATAACTCACTCTTAGCTTCTCTAGGTCTTGCTTTCTTTGAAGAAATTCATAAGAAAGTTTCTCACGGTCAGATAAGAGAGTGTTATGATGACCTTGAAGGCTGTCAAACCTAGACTGAAGTCTCTGAAGATTTTCAGTGAGGGCTTTAGTGCGATCCATTTCTTCACCTAACATATCATCACTCTTATCTAGCATGTTTTGAACCTTTTCCAAAGCCCTTTGTTGTTGTACAACAATTTTAGCAAGTTTTGAGTAACTGGGCTTTAGATCTTCATCAGATTCATTTTCACTAGATTCAGAGGAGGTATAGTTGAGTACCTTGGCACCCTTTGCCATGAAGCAATAGGTGGGAGTGTAGTCATCACTATCTTCATCAGCATTGTTGGTGAGGTCATTTTCTTCAGAGTTGAAGATGGACTTGCCGACGAAAGCGATGCGAGAGCTAGACTCGCCACACCGGACTCAGATTCTTGATGCCTCCTCTTCCTCATGTTCCTCAGATTACTTGAGTCCATGTCCTTGCCAATGAATGCACGAGCATTTTTGGAGCTGCTCTTCTTGTGAGAAGAAGGCTTTGAGGATTTTGATGATGAAGATTTCGATGATTTCTTCTTCTTCTTCGCGTCATCAGAACTGTAATCCTTGTGTTTCTTCTTCTTTAATTCCTTTTCCCACTGAGGACTATCTTGGATGTAGTGACCAGGTTTCTTGCATTTGTGACAAAGTCTTCTCTTATAGTCACTGGATGAGGAATCACTGTTTCTTGGGGATTTTCCAAAGCGACCACGTCTCGTGAACTTCTGGAATTTCTTCACGAGCAGTGCTAGCTCCTGGACTAATTCTTCAGGATCTCCAAGGCTACTACTAGAGTCTTCACACTCAGATTCAGACACAGCCTTGGCCTTCAGGGCACGTGTTTTTCCATAGCTAGAACCATAGAGATCTCTCTTTTCAGCAAGCTGGAGCTCATGAGTATTTAGCCTCTCGAGGATATCAGCAGGATCAAGTGACTTGTAGTCAGCACGCTCTTGTATCATCAATGTCAGAGTATCAAATGAGGAATCAAGCGATCTTAACAATTTCTTCACCACCTCGTGGTCGGTGATGTCAGTTGCGCCAAGTGCTTGAAGCTCATTTGAGATGTCAGTGAGGCGATCGAAGGTTTGTTGAACATTTTCGTTGTCGAGTCTTTTGAAGCGGTTGAATAGATTCCGAAGAACATCAACTCGAGAGTCACGCTGAGTTGAGACTCCTTTATTCACTTTGGACAGCCTGTCCCAGATGAGCTTGGCAGTTTCCAAAGCACTCACTCTTCCATATTGACCTTTGCTCAGATGGCCACATATGATATTCTTCGCTTGAGAATCAAGTTGCTTGAATCTCTTCACGTCAGCATCATTCAGAGAAGGTGTGACTGAGGGAACACCATTTTCCACAACATATCAGAGATCATTGTCAATTGCTTCAAGATGCATTCGCATCTTGTTCTTCCAGTAGGGGTAGTCCGTCCCATCAAAGGTAGGACACCCTGCTGAGACCTTGATCATACCGCGGTCGACATAACTAAAACTCCGGTGGTTAAACCAAAATCACACGAGAACAAGGGAGTACCTTGCTCGATACCAATTGAAAGTGCGTTATATCGACTAGAGGGGGTTGAATAGGCGATTTTTATGAATTCTTCACTGAGGAATTTGCCGGTGAGGAAATTCCTTAGCGAAGAACTACTTGCAGCGGAATAAGTACTCAGAAGTAAACATAACAGAATACACGCATCGTCATCATGATGAAATGAAGACAAACACAGAGTACAGAAAGCGTAATCACAGGATTACACAAGATGAAGACAAACTGACTGAAAAATTGAAGTGAGGAAATTGAGAAAGTCTTCAGTCAAAGTCTTCAAACACAGATATGAACAAACACTCAACACAATAATGAGAAAATGAAAGGGTTGATGAAATAGAACCAGTAAGGTTGGTGAAGACAATGATTTGGTAGACCAGTTCAATTCTTTGTCTCGGTTATGCGTCTGGTTGGAGCGGCTAGATATTTAAACTCGAGAACACACAGTCCGGACACCCGATCGTGAGCACGCAGCTCGAGGAACCAAGTCCTCACCGTATTCTCCTTGAACTAAGGTCACAGACCTCGTCAATCACTCGTGGTAAGTCTTGAGCGACTTCCAAACCTTCACAGACTTGGTCACTCGGCGATCCACAATTCCTCTTGGATGCTCCAGACCATGACGCCTAACCGTCTGGAAGAAGCACAATCTTCAAAGGTAACAAGCGTCGGATCCACGCAGGATCAATTTCCTCAGTGATGCTCAATCACTTTGGGTTTGTAGGGGTTTGGTGTTTGGGTTTTTTCCTCACTCGATGATTTTCGCTCAAAGTCCTCGGAGGATGGGTTGCTCTCAAATGACAAGTGTCAAGTTCTCTCGGAGCAGCCAACCCGCTAGTGGTTGTAGGGGGCGACTATTTATAGCCTAGGGAGCAGCCCGACATGATAAGACATAAATGCCCTTCAACGATATGACCGTTAGGTGGATAAGATATTTTGGGACAGCTGGCGCGCAGCACAGCAACGGTCGGAAATTTGACTCTCAAATTCCTCAGGGCTATCATGTTCCTCACTGTGTAGGCAATCCGCTTTGGCGAATTCCTAACTCCTCGGTCGGGACAAATTCCTCGGCGACCGGAAGAACTTCGTCTCATCCTTTGAAGAAATTGACTGAACTGTATGAGATTTCCAAAGGCTTCACTCGAAGGGATTGGTAGGTGTAGGATTTTGAGTTGAGCATCACATGGAAATTTTTCCTTAGTATTTCCTCGACCCCCTTTAACAGTACGGTGTTTCCTATGACTCAAGGAAGAGAAAATGAAACTACAAAAACAAAAGTCTTCACGCTTCATGTTCCTGAAATGAATACCAAGTCTTCAAGGTCACACCAATTTCTTCACTTTCAAAGTCTTGAAAGTCTTCGAATATCAAAGTCTTGATCGAAGAACTTCATTTTTAGGGGTCGACTTTCTCTATAAATATCAAACTCCTCATAGACTTATAGACCTGTGTACACTCACAAACGCATTAGTTCCTTAACCTATAAGTCTTCAATCCACCAAAATCACTAAGGGGCACTAGATGCACTTACATAAGGCGAAAGCCATCCACTATTGGACTGAGGACCAATGCGGCTGGTGCTCGGGCTGTTCGGAATTTAGGTTCGTCACTGGCGTTAAAGGTAATAGCCGTGTCACTCCATGGATTTATTGTTGCTATCTGGTGGACTTCGGCAAGGTTGCGGAGTGTTCGTTTCCGCATATTACTTGACGTGAAAGTCTCGAAGACTGTTAATACCGTACTGGTATTGCTGGCCTGGTGCTCTGGAGCTAAAAGCTCTTCCCCACTTTTGGCCACCTGCGGTAGTATCCAACATGCTCTAAGGCTATGGGTTGGAGTGGTGCTCTGTGCTATGAATTTTGCAGGGTCCATTGAGCCATCCCTCCAGTACGGTTCCATGCCCTTTGGGGGGTTTTTGCTTTTTGGTATGTAACCCAGGTGCCTGGTGATGATGCACCCTTTTATTTCGGACAAGGGTCATATTCGGGGCCGGATTATCCCAAAATTTGATTTCGGTTTTCCAGGCGCTCTCCATCGCGTAGTACTTTCGTACTATGGACGCCAAGTCAGGGAAGCGTGTAATTTCACGATGACTTATGGCGTTTAGGATTCCCTTGTCCGTGCAATTGTTGTAGAAGAATGAGATTGCGTCCTCCTCGCGGCAGTCCTTTATCCTGTCCATAACCAAGAGGAATCTGTCCCAGTAATGATGTACTGTTTCATCGGGCTCTTGCCGGATTTGGGATAGATCGTTTATGTTTGGGTGGGCGGGTGGAATTGAATTCCAAACCCCATCCGATCTAAGGTTCAGGGGCCAAGAAGTTTCCGAAGTTGGAAGCTTGGGTTCTTGGAGGTTGTCCAATGAATCTAGCCTGCTGCCTGACTTTAAATTCAGGGCTTGTGTGGTGCCCTCCCCTCCGCGGGAATCCGGCATGGAGGGGTCAGGAATCCGGACATAACTAGTCCTTAAGGTAGGAGAAGAGTCGCCGTATAGTTCCTCTACCACAGCAACGTGGTGGGTAGCCTGGGGGGAGTTGATCTCTCTCAGATCGGTTTTAGGCCCAATCTGATCGTAGTCTGTAGCGACTCCCAGGGCGGCGATGCAATCCAAGAGCTCGTTGAAGGAAGAGAGATCCATCGGATCTAACTGCTCGGTGAGTTCCGAGTTAACGTGAATATTGCTTTCGATTACCCGAGAAGTCATCGTCGGCGCGGCGGCCGAACAGGAGGTCTTAAGAAAACCGCCTAGCCGGAGAGTTTGGCCGGTGGCCAAAGCTGCTTTAGCAACAGTGCCGTCTTTAAAGACGGGATGAGGCATCCTTCCTGAGAGCGATGGCATAGAGGAATTCTCAATGAAAGCACCAATGTCGGTGTCAAAACCAGCGGATCTCGGGTAGGGGGTCCCGAACTGTGCGTCTAGGCGGATGGTAACAGGAGACAAGGGACACAATGTTTTTACCCAGGTTCGGGTCCTCTCAATGGAGGTAAAACCCTACTCCTGCTTGATTAATATTGATGATATGGGTAGTACAAGACTGGATCTACCACGAGATCAAGGAGGCTAAACCCTAGAAGCTAGCCTATGGTATGATTGTTGTTCGTCCTACGGACTAAAACCTCCGGTTTATATAGACACTGGATAGGGTTAGGGTTACACCGGATAAGCTTGCCTTCCACGCCAAGGAAATTCCCATCCGGACACGGGACGAAGTCTTCAATCTTGTATCTTCATAGTCCAGGAGTCCGGCCGACGGTGATAGTTCGGCTATCCGGACACCCCCTAATCCAGGACTCCCTCACTAACCTTCAAAGTGGTCAAGATCAAGAGCCCTTATCATGCTCTGTTTGGGCGGCCGGCTTATGCTAAGCTCATGGCGAGGCATTGTTATGTTCACATGCAGCTTAAGATGCCGAGTTACAAGGGTACCATCACTGTACATGGGAGTCGCAAGGTGGCCTTGGAATGTGAAGAAGGCGATGCTGCTTACGCTGAGTCTATTTGTGTAGGGGAGGTGTTGAAATTTTACAAGGATAATGTTGACCCGGCAGACATGACATCCTTAAAGAAGCCAACCACAGAGCATGATCCTTCCTTAAAATTTAAGTCGGTAGATGACACTAAGATGGTTGACTTCATTCCTGGTGACTCATCTAAATAGTTCAGCATCAGTGCTAATCTGGATCCGAAATAGGAAAGCGCGCTCATCGAGTTCATCCGTGAGAACCGGGACATCTTTGCATGGAAACCTTCAGACATGCCGGGTGTACTGAGGGAACTCGCTGAGCACACTCTTAATATTGATCCAAAGTTTAAGTCGGTCAAGCAATTCCTTCGTTGTTTTAATGAGGAGAGGTAGAAGGCCATTGTTGAAGAAGTGGCCTGGCTCTTAGCGGCCGGGTTTATCGTTGAAGTTTTTCATCCTGAGTGGTTGACTAACCCGGTGTTGGTGCTCAAGAAGAATGGCACTTGGCGAATTTGTGTGGATTACCCGGATTTAAATAAGGCTTGTCCAGCTGATCCGTTTGCTCTCCCCCGTATTGATCAAATCATTGATGCTACGGCGGGTTGTGAGCGTTTGAGTTTTTTATATGCTTATTCTGGTTATCATCAGATCAAGAAAGCAGTTAAGGACCAGGAGAAGACAACTTTCATTACTCCGTTTGGAGCCTTATGCTATGTGTCTATGCCTTTCGGGCTCAAGAGTGCCCAGGCGACTTATCAGCGGTGTGTGCAAAATTGCCTTCACAATCAGATCGGGCATAATGTTCATGCTTACGAGATGACATCGTGGTGAAATCCAGGAAGAAGGAGACCTTGATTGATGATTTGAAGGAAACGATTGACAATCTCTGGGTATACAATATGATGCTTAACCCAGCCAAGTGTGTTTTTGGTGTACCAGCAGGCAAGCTCTTGTGTTTTCTAGTTTCCAACAGAGGCATCGAAGCTAACCCGGAGAAGATCAAAGCCATTATTTCTTTGGCTAAACCGTCGTGTGTTAATGATGTTCAGCGTCTGGCGGGTCGCATTGCAGCTTTAAGCCGGTTGGGAGAGAATGATATCCCTCTGTATCACATGATGTAGAAGACAGATAATTTCGTCTGGAGTGATGCTTCTAATGAGGCATTTGAGGCGCTTCAGAAGCAGCTGGCTGAGCCGCCAGTCCTTGTTGCTCCTATTGATAAAGAGCCTCTGTTGTTATATGTGGCTGCCAATAGCCGAGCCGTCAGTGTGGCTATTGTGGTGGAAACAAAAGAGGCAGGCAAGGAGTATCCGGTTCAACATCCGGTTTACTATATCAGTGAGATGCTTATTGAGTCCAAGCAGAGATATCCGCATTGGCAGAAGCTCGTGTATGGGGTCTTCATGGCAAGCCGGAAGCTTAAGCAATATTTCCTGGGTCACCCCATTACTGTGGTTAGCTCTGCCCCTTTAGGGGACATTATCCAGAACAGAGAAGCTACATGCCGGGTTACCAAGTGGGCAATGGAGCTTGGACCCCATGGTTTGAAGTATGTGCCTCGTACGGCCATCAAGTCCCAAGCACTCGTGGATTTTATCAATGACTGGACAGAGTTGCAGACGCCTAAGGAAAAACCAGACAACACATATTGAACTATCCACTTTGATAGATCCAGGCAGTTGGAGGGCTCGGGGGCTGGAGTTGTCTTGACTTCCCCACGAGGTGATAAATTTTCTTATGATCTCCGTCTAATGTTCCCTTGTACTAACAATGCAGCTGAGTATGAGGCCTTGCTCCATGGTCTTCAGATGGCTAAAGAGAGAATTTAAGCCGGGTGAGGTGCTTTGGCGATTCAGATCTAGTAGCTCGGCAAGTTTCTGGTACTTGGGATTCTAAGGATCCGTTCATAGCTGAGGGAGTCCTGGACTAAGAGGTCCTCGGGGCGGCCGGCCTGTTAGCCATGGGCCGGACTGATGGGCTGTGAATATACAAAGACCGAAGACTCTACCCGTGTCCGGATGGGACTCTCCTTGGCGTGGAAGGCAAGCTTGGCGACCAAATATGAAGATTCCTTTCTCTGTAACTGACCTTATATAACCCTAGATCCCTCCGGTGTCTATATAAACCGAAGGGCTAGGTCCATAGAGGCCAATCGATCATAATCATAGTCATACATGCTAGACTTCTAGGGTTTTAGCCATTACGATCTCGTGGTAGATCAACTCTTGTAACATTGATGTTCATCAAGATCTATCAAGCAGGAAGTAGGGTATTACCTCCATAGAGAGGGCCTGAACCTGGGTAAACATAGTGTCCCCCGTCTCCTGTTACCATTAACCTTAGACGCACAGTTCGGGGCCCCCTACCCGAGATCCGCCGGTTTTGACACCGACATCGGTGCTTTCCTTGAGTGTTCCACTGTGACGTCGAGAACACGGTTGATGGCTCACCTCGTTGTCAAGGAAAATATCACCTCCCAAGGAGCCCTGGCTCCGGGCCAAACCCTCTGACTTGGCGGCTTTATCATGACCGCCTGTTCGGCCGTTAAGTCGACGATGACCTCTCGAGTCATCGAAAATCGTCTCCGCGTTGACTCCGAATACTCCAAACGGATGGATCCGACGGAGTTGTCGTCTTTAAACGAACTCCTAGATCACATCGCCGCCTAGGGGTTCGCTACAGACTACGATCGGATTGGGCTTAAACCTAACCAGAGAGAAATAAAATCACCGCCGATCACTCATCAGATAGCGGTAGTGGAGGAGCAACACAATAACTCTTCCTCTATATTGAGGACGAGCTATGTCTGAGTTTCCGAGCTCGAGGAGCCGGACACTTGGCCGTGGAACGACGTGCCCTGCCCTCCGAACCTAGAATCGGACGTCGGGCCTAAAACATCAGTTGATATCCCGGAGGCCGAACCATTAAGTTCGGAAGATTTACAAACTCCGGATCCCAAATCGGGTCAGGGTTCAGATTTAAAACCACCCACCCACCCAGCTATACGCGATCTTATGTACATACGACAACAGTCTCAGGAAATGGTCCATCACTTCTGGTCCAGATTCCTCCTTGTCAAAAACAAGATTAAAGATTGCCACGATGAAGACGCAATCTCAGCATTCTACAATAATTGCACGGACGAAGGAATCCTCAACGCCATCAACCGCCATCGTGTATTACACTTTGCTGACTTGGCAACCATAGTACATAAGTACTGGACAATGGAAAGCACCTGGAAAACTCAGGCAGCTCGTTAGGAACCACCGGTTTCAACTCAGCCCCTCGTCCGGGCAAAAAGGACGCACCCTCGTGGCGTGCCTGACCCAATAGTAAAGAAATCAAAGCCCATTATGGGGCGCGGAACCATTCTGGAGGGATGGCTCGACAGGCCATGCAAAATACACGCAACACCGGATACCACACCAGCCCACAACCTTAGAGCATGTTCGATACTCCGGCAAGTATCCAAGAGCGGCGAAGACTTCCACACCAAAAATACCCCAAAACAACACCCCCAGAAGATGACGACCTCAGAGTAATGACGGTCTTCGAGACCTCTGCTTCATCGGCGCAAAAGGGCACTCCGTGACCTCGCCGAGCTCTGCCAAGTCACAGAAATAAACCCCTGGAACAACACGGCCATAACTTTCAATGCCAATGACGAACCAAAATTCAGTGCAGTCCGTGCACCAGCCGCCTTGGTCCTCAGTCCAATCATGGACGGCTTTCGGCTCACCAAAGTGCTCACGGATGGCGGCAGCGGACTAAACCTCATCTACGAGGACACACTCATAAAAATGGAAATAGATAGGAGCCGCATTGAGCAAAGTAGCATGACCATCCGGGGAATCATTCCCAGTCGGGAGGGGCAATGCACGGGAAAAATCACGCTCGACGTGGTATTCGGCACGCCGGAGAATTATCGGTCCAAAGAGATAACCTTCCAAGTGGCCCCTTTCAACAGTGGATATCACGCCTTAGTGGGGCAAGACGCATTCACACGCTTCCAAGCTATACCCCATTACGATTACATGAAGCTCAAGATGCCTGGGCCCAACGGCACCATCACTCTTGCCAGTGATCCGGACACAGCACTGCGTGCCGAAAATAAAACCGCATCCTTAGCCCTCGAGGCATTGTCTGCAGCCCTCGCGGACAAAGAGCTGGCCGCCCTGTGCTCCACTGTGGATAGGGATGACGTAATCCTGGAAAAACGACCCAAATCCACCTCCTTCAAACCAGCATAAGAAATAGTCAGATTCCAAATCCATCCAACGGACCCCAACAAGACAGCACCCATCGGGGCACAACTCGACCCAACGGTCAATGCCGCGCTACGAGAGTTCCTGCGTGAGAATTGGGACATATTCGCCTGGCACCCTTCTGACATGCCAGGAATCCCACGTAGGTTGGCCGAACACAGCCTCAATATCTTAAAGGGATATAAACCGGTCAAACAAACACTGCGGCGTTTTTCTGAACCCAAACGACAAGCTATGGGAGAGGAGCTAGCCAAGTTACTCGAAGCCGGATTCATCAGAAAAATAAAACACCCGGACTGGCTAGCAAACCTGGTGATGGTACCAAAGAAAGATAAATCCTCGCGTCAATGCGTCAATTTTAAAGACCTCAACGAGGCTTGCCCTAAGGATCCCTTCATCCTCCCTCGCATCGATCAGATTATTAACGCAACCGCAGGACATGACACAATGTGTTTCCTCGACGTGTACTCTAGATACCATCAAATCAAGATGAAGGAGTCCGATCAAGCCGCAATGGCATTCATTACCCCATATGGGCGTTTCTGCTTCAACACTATGCCTTTCGGGCTAAAAAACGCTGGCACCACCTACCAACGCATGATTCAAACATGCCTGGAGAAGCACATCGGCAAGACTGTTGAAGCATATGTGGATGACATCGTCAGAAAAACCAGGCACGTCTAGTCACTAATAGACGATTTACGTCTCACATTCGACAACCTCCGTGCATATGACATTAAGCTCAATCCGGAAAAGTGTGTTTTCGGCGTCCCTGCTGGAAAACTGCTGGGCTTCATTGTTTTCAATAGAGGAATCGAAGCAAATCCAGCCAAAATCTGAGCTTTGTCATAGTTGGCTATGCCAACGGACCTTAAACAGGTCCAAAAACTTGTCGGATGCATGGCAGCTTTAAGCCGCTTTATCTCCAGATTGGGAGAAAAGGCATTGCCACTGTATCGCCTACTCTGGCGTACCGATCACTTTGAGTGGACGGATGCGTCAACGGCCAGACTGGAAGAAATAAAAGCCCTTGTAGCAAGCAACCCAATCCTGGTCGCGACAAACATTGGCGAACCCATGCTATTATACATATCGGCAACACACCAGGTGGTGAGCGCCGTGCTCATCGTTGAGAGAGAGCAGGACTGACACAAATTCCCGCTTCAGAAGTCGGTATATTACGTTTCCACTGTCCTCACACCATGCAAATCCCGGTACCCCCATTATCAAAAGATAGCATACGCGGTCTTCATGGCATCCCGGAAGCTATGACACTACTTCCAAGAGTGTTCGACGATGGTGGCTTCCGAAGTACCACTCAACGATATAATAAACAATCACGATGGTACGGGATGGATTGCCAAATGGGCTATCGAGCTCCTCCCATTGGACATAACATACAAACTGCGTCAAGCCATTAAATCCCAATTACTGGCGGACTTCGTCGCTGAATGGACAGAGGCCGAACTCCCTAAAGAGTATGGCACATATTCCAACTTGGTTATGTATTTCGATGGCTCCAAAATGCTGGCAGGATTAGGAGCGGGCGTCGTTTTAATGTCCCCCACTGGAGACGTAGTCCAGTACGTACTCCGAATATTATACACAGACTACAACAACGCAGCCGAATACGAGGCCTTATTGCATGGTCTTCGGATGGCCGTTTCCATGGGCATCCAACGCCTGGAACTGCGCGGGGACTCAAACCTCGCAATATCTAATATAAATGAAGATTTCGACGCCGAAGATCCGAAGATGGTGCCTTATCGCAACACCGTCCTGAAAATGTCGGCTCGGTTCGAGGGGCTCGAGTTTCATCACGTGGCTCGAGAACGTAATCAAGCGGTGGACGTCCTTGCTTGCATCGGCGCCAAGCGCGACCCCGTCCCACCTAACATCTTTCTGGAAAGGCTTTTTAAGCCATCCGTGGTGTGGAAAGTGGAGAGCGGACCAGTCCGGATCCGAACACAACCCCAGATTCCGAACACACCGATATCATCGGGGGCTAGCCACCGAAATAACACCGTCGGCCCATCTCATCATGGTAGTCATTTCCCCATGGACCGAACCCTTCTTGGCCTACCTTAATAGGAGAGAACTCCCTAAGGATCAGAATGAGGCTCGCCGCATTGTCCGGTGTTCGAAGGCCTACAAGGTTCATGACGGAGAGCTCTACAAGAAAAGCTCCACCGGAGTCCTTCAAAGATGTATCTGTGATGAAGAGGGGCAGCAGCTCCTGGCTGAAATTCATGCCGGTCTCGGCGGTCACCACGCCGCAGCTCTGGCCCTTATTGGCAAGGCCTTCTATATAGGTTTTCATTAGCCGACGGCCCGAGCAGACACACAGGACCTTGTCCAACATTGCGTCGGATGCCAGCTTTTCGCCAACCAGAGCCATATGCCACCCACCGCTCTGCAAACAATCCCCATCACTTGGCCTTTTGCGGTCTGGGGGCTTGATATGGTTGGACCCCTTAAAGGAGGAAGCCATAAGAAAAAATATCTGCTGGTCATGGTGGATAAATTCACTAAGTGCATAGAGTCCAAACCAGTTAAAACGGCCGAAGCCGGACCTGTGATAGACTTTATATCCGACATTGTACACCGTTATGGTGTTCCACACAGCATCATCACCGATAACGGCTCCAATTTCACAGCCGACAAGGTAAAAAACTCGTGCGCCAATTTGGGCATTAAGCTCGATTACGCCTCCGTCTATCACCCGCAAACAAACGGTCAAGTCGAATGGGCCAATGGTCTTATTATGAGCGGCATCAAGCCTAGAGTAGTGCGGTCTTTGAAAGAATCAAACAAGCACTGGGTTGAGGAGCTCGAATGTGCACTCTGGGGGCTGCAGACCATGCCCAATTGCACTACCGGATATACACCTTTCTTCATGGTGTACGACGCAGAGGCTGTGTTGCCCTGCGACATTATTCATGACTCACCCCGAGTGCGCATGTACAAAGAGAGAGAGGCCGAGCTTGATCGGCAGGACAGATTAGATGCCCTGGAGGAGGAGCGCGATGTTGCAAAAGTCTGTTCCGCATTTTATCAACAGCTGGCTCGCAGGTATCAAACCATAGAAGTGCGGGCCAAGACTTATAATGTTGGCGAACTTGTTCTACGCCTCCTGGAGAATAAAAAGGACAAACTCAAGCCCAAGTGGGAGGGCCCCTTCATCATTGACGAAGTTCTCACCGGAGGAGCGTACCGCCTACGTGATGCGTGAGACAATCGCCTAGAGCTGAACCCCTGTTATGCGGCCAGACACTAAAGATTCTATGCCTAGCGCCGAATTCTTTGTTCGTCTCCTTCTCCCTCTTGTTCCCATTGCTTTTTCCTCTCTTTTCGCTTCTTCTTCTTTTTCTTTTTTAGCCTTAAAACTTTTCGTGCGGCTAAACCGTGCACCTGTGACATACACATACTCAAATATGTGCGTCCATTATACCTGGGGGCTTCTTTGATAGAAGCTTATTAATGTTATTTTTCGAGCATCAAGACATCACATATGCGCGTTTTCCCCATATGTACCTTTTCTTCGCCATTATATGCATCGATATGACTTAAATTTTGGCCAAGCTGGGTTGCCTGGCTCCTGTGCTTATGTCCTGCGTTCCCGTTAGTTTGGCTAGGGCATAAAGGGAGAACCTCTGCGATTGTTACTTCCGGGTCATCCGGATGTGTACCTCAGACTGGGTGAAGCCGAAAGCTAGCGTTCTTAAGGGAATATTCGGTCGGTGGATTAAAGTTGTTTTTGCATTCACCCCATTGTGAACCCCCAGATGTTACTTATACTGCGGTTGTTCCAATCGCAGTTCAGACATGCATTTTTACGCATGCACACCCAGGGAAAGGAACCCTTAACGGAACTATTCTCTCTGGAAGATGTTTCTTACAATCATAATGTAATATAACATAACTAGCCGGATACAACTTGTCTGTTCAAGAAATTATGACCCCTACGCCTGGTTTCCACGCATACCCCGGTCTATTTTACCGCTCAGGTATTCGAAAACACTCTGCACCTTCGGGTCCAGAGGTTGAAGCGAAAAGGTATGCCATGACAATTGTTTTACAATGCATCTAAAAGGAAAGTACATAGTCACTTGGACTCAAAAATTTCCTCCTCTATGCCTTCCAGCAGGCTGTCTAACTTACAATCCTGCTGGGAATACTTGGCAGCTACTTTTACTTGGTCATAGACCCAATTAGCCAGAACTACTTTTCCATTTGACCCTAGAGGTCCGACTGAGGCATATGATTCGGATCAAGCTTGGTGTACCATGTTTTCACCATGGCCCAGGCTTCTCGTGCACCTTCCCGGCAGGCCGATATCTTCCATAATCGAAAGCCCCGCCGCGCTCCCTTGAATAGCTCTATGAGCTCCTCCATCTTTCTCGGAGGGGAGGCAAATGGCCACAAGGCGTTGGCAACACTTTGCATTGCCCGCCAAGCTTGCTCATGCATTTGCCACAGCTCTTGTAGCAGATTACCCGAGAATCCAGACATCTCGTCTTCAGGACGACTGGTCAGCATACCTGCAGACATAACTCTGTCAGTCCACTTTATCACCGAATTATTCGAAGGTAAGTTCGACCACATACTGAATATGCCGCCTTGCAGCCTCTTATTTTCCTTCACAGAATCAGCCAGCTGGGCCCGTACATCTTTCAGTTCTTCGCCCAACTGGGTGTGGGCATCCTGCAGCTTGTTTTTCTCATCTCTGACTCGTGTCAGCACACATTCGCCCGCGGCCAGCAGTCTTTTGGCTTCTTGTTCTTTCGTTTTGGCGGCTTTCAGTTGCTCCTTCAGTTGATCTGATGATCCTGCCATAAGTTGAGCAACAGTCTTAGCATTGCCAGTATATAATTATGTTTTCTCAATGGAGGGAAACTTTACGAGGTGATGCCTTCTTGATTTGTCCAGTTCGGCGGTAGCACCAGTTAGCTGGGTCTGACACTTTTTTAGTTCCTGAGACAACATATTGTTTTTCTCTGATAACACCTAGTTATACAAGGATCCTTATATTAGTTGTATCAAATGCTTCAAGTCTCAGTGTCTACTAGTATATAATTATCAGTTTTGTACAATAAACTTACCCGTATGTCTTCCACATGTTGGTTTGTGGCTCTGGCAAGCCCGTCTCGAGCAGCTTGAATATATGCACCAGCTGAGATGAAGGCATTGAACGCCTCGTTCGTAAAGCCGGGGTCGCGTAGAACGGCTCTCCGGCACCGATGATTCATGGGCGCTCTCCACTTCCTAGTTTGTGACGGATACATTATCCGACTCCTCTACCGAAGGACAATCTGGTGTCACTCCCATACCAGCCCTTGCCTTTAAACCATGATCGGGAACCTTACTTGTGGAGGCATGGCCGGTAAGATTCCCGGACATAGTCTGGTGAATGCTTTTCCTGATAAGACGTGGCGGATAATGTCACAGTTGGACGTGACTGCCAAAGTGCATATTTAAAAGCCATAACTCTTCGATGAAGGATCAGCCATATCTTTGTTTGCCTTCCTCTTCGAAGGCTTGCCCGGCGTGGGTGCCGCTCTCTTTTGGGTTGCCTCTTGGGTAGCAGGATGCGCCGAATGCCTCCCCTTTTGAACACGAGACAATACGGTGGGTGAGGCAGAACAAGGAAACTCTTTCAGAGGAGATGTCTCCTGATTACTTACATGTGAAGCAGGGAGAAGACCGGGATAATTGACGGTGATGGCCACTTCCGTGCCGTCATAGCTCGCCTTGTAAAACACCCCGTCCTCGAGCACCACGAATATATCCGGATCGTCTTCGAATCCAGAGTCAAGGTCCCGATTGTGGCCCTCTGGCTGTGGGGCGGGGCTATAAAGCCCCTCGGAGATCTTTCGCCAGGGCCGTTATAAATGGACGGCTTAATATTTATCGAAAGTGGTTCGGGGAGTGGAGTAAGTAGAGCAGAGGGGTTGGGACTTACCCAGCTAGGAGGATTGTACATGGAAAATCCATCTCTGTGCTTGATACGAAGAAATTCCTCTTCCTCCCATTTGAACAGTTCGGCCAATATTTGGCCAGAGCGGCGGGGGTGTCCGGACCCTTCCGGCCGCAGCGGGAGGCATCGTCCTCCCCATTGTAGTGCCACATGGGAAGACCTCTGTATTGGAGTGGCTGAACCCCCCGTACTATTGAAGTCGCCATTACCTCGCCAATTCATAATCCGGACTGGGCGAGCGTCCTTATCTTGCTCATGAGTTGAAAAACTTCCGCACTATCTTCCTCCTCAAGGCTCCAAGGGCACCAGCTGTGGTGTTTCTTCAAGGGAACTCTTGTGAACTCGATAAGACCCCTCCGAACAGGGTCAGGAAGTGCGTGTCCTCAATGTAGAACCATTCGGAAGGCCATTCTTCGGATGCCTTCTTTGGTGTGCCGGGCAGGTATCCGGTCCAGGCGATGCGCCATATTTCAGCTCCGCCCATTTCAAATATTGATCCCTCGTGGTTGCGCGGGAAGGTGTCCCATCTTTCGATGAGATGGTGGCTATCATTTTGGAGGAAGTCGACTTTTACAATCCGACTACGAACGTGCGAGGACATCGTGCCTTAGCAATAGCTAAACCAACTCCGAGAGATTATTGACCACGCCGGAGCACAATCAACCTGACCACGAAGGTCTGTTTCATGCAGGCAAACGAAGAACAAGCAATAAACTAAGATTGCAATCTCGATATTATGAATATAAGAGGAAAGCTTTATTGATCAAGGTGGGGTTTTGTGACGCCTTTGTCTGGTAGTTGAACACAAACAAAGTACGCGAAGTTGCAGCTATGGCGAACTTTTAATCTAAACAAAACCCAAAGTCTAAACGACGCCTTAAGGGCTATATATATGGAGGAAGAGGAGGGAATTTCATGGCCCTTGAGGGAGGGGTCTGAAACCAACCCTAACTCTTGTTTCCCCACACATACGGACTCTAAAAACAGCCTATACTTAAGTATTTCGAAATTACATGGGCCTGGCCCAATAATAAGGTGATGCAGCACCTAGAATAGCCTATGGACAAATATTATGAAGTGGCATCTTGTATATTTCGTCCAAGGCTTCATGCACTCATTATGGTGGCCTCAAGTCCTGAAATCATCACTTGTAACTCCGTTCTTGTTCCCCTCGTGCATACCATCATCTCCATGCTTGGTCTTGCTCCAGTGTTCATCCCTCTTATCCATGACAGGCCCTTCATTTGTAAGCAAAACAAATGTATGCAATTTAGGCAGCATCATATTCTCATGAACATTAGAATCATTACCAAGAAATGGAAGTACCTAATAATTTAATTGGCGTGCGCGAGCTCTAGTAATTGGTCCAGTATGTATAGCAGCAGGGGCTGTGGGTGTAACAATGGTATTGATGTCCTCATCACGAGACAGAATAGCTTTCTCCATAATTCAAAATGGGCCTCGCAACCCACGAATAGCTCGTAAAGAGCGACGTAACCCGCGATATGCAGGATGGAGGAGGGAGTGAAATTGTGCAGTTGGAGGCCATAATACTCCAGATGCCCTTGGAGGAACGAATGAATTGGAAATCCCACACCTCTTAGCAAATAGGGGATGGAGCACACTCATTCCCCCCAGATGGACTGGGGAAATTCTTCGCTTGGACCCCTTCATTGAAGAAAGTCAACCCCGCCCGAACAGGGACCAGATCCGCGGGGGGAAGGAATCCCTGTGTTTGCAGCTTCTCTAGCTGACTGTGGGATACGAAACATTTCTCCCAATCACCTTTTTCTAGGACGTAGGGATGGGAGGAGCTGGGAGCGCTAGCCATGTTGGAGTGGTCTTTCCTAGCAATCTCTGAGGATTTTTTCCGCGTTGTGCCGAATGGATCTGAGATCCAACCTCTTTAAATAGACACTCTTTCTTACATAGCCAGGGTATTATGTGCAAAAATAACCTGACCTCTCACATTCGCTTGACACGTGGAAGCTGAAGTTGTTGATACACAGAAGCCGAGGGGTATGACATTAAATGGAAGGCCGAATACATCGTTTAGAAGTCATCGAATGAGGAACCCGCCTTGCAATGCCGAAGACAATCTGCGCACCAGACACCTCGTCATTAAAGCCTGGTTCGGGGGCTACTAAGGGAGTCCTCGACTAAGGGGTCCTCAGGCGTCCGGCCTGTTAGCCATGGTCCGGACTGATGGGTTGTGAAGATACAGAGACCAAAGACTTTACCCGTGTCCGGATGGGACTCTCCTTGGCGTGGAATGCAAGCTTGGTGACAAAATATGAAGATTCCTTTCTCTCTAACCGACCTTATGTTACCCTAGATCCCTCCGGTGTCTATATAAATCAGAGGGCTAGGTCCGTAGAGGCCAGTCGATCATAATCATAGTCATACAGGCTAGGCTTCTAGGGTTTTAGCCATTACGATCTCGTGGTAGATCAACTCTGTAACACTCATATTCATGAAGATCAATCAAGCAGGAAGTAGGGTATTACCTCCATAGAGAGGGCCCGAACCTAGGTAAACATTGTGTCCCCCGTCTCCTGTTACCATTAACCTCAGATGCACAGTTCGGGACCCCCTACCGAGATCCGCCGGTTTTGACACCGACAATGGCGGCTTATCATCGGAGGTTGATGCCATTGCGGGTCATTTTAAGGGTTACCAAGTTGACCATATTGATCGTAGGGAGAATGAGGCGGCTGACGCATTAAGCCGGCTGGGCTCTCAGCGTAAGTTGGTGCCACCCAACACGTTCTTGGATGTTCTGCTCAACCCTTCTGTCAAATTACCTACGGAGGATATCTTGTTGTTCCTGACCCGGAAGCGCAATTGGTGGCGGATCTTCATGCTATTCCTGTTTGGACAGTGCATTATTTGGATTACATGACCCGGGGTGAGTTACCTGAGGATGAGACCTTAGCCAGGCAGATAACCCGGTGATCTAAGTCAATGACGATTGTTCATGGAGAGTTGCACCATCGCAGTGTCACAGGGGCGTTTCAACGTTGTGTCTCTCCTGAAGAAGGTTGTGAGATTCTGTGAGAGATTCATAAAGGCGACTGTGGTCATCATGCAGGTGCTAAATCTCTTTTAGATAAGGCTTTTCGTCACGGTTTCTATTGGTTGACGACTCATGCTGATGCTGAGGATCTGGTCAGCAAATGTGACGGTTGTCAGAAATTTTCATGACGAGTTCATGTTCCGGCTCAGGAGTTGAGGATGATTCCAATTACTTGGCCATTTGCAACTTGGGGGCTTGATATGGTGGGGCCTTTCAAGAGGTCCAAGGATAAGAAGACCCACCTTTTGGTGGCAGTTGACAAGTTTATTAAATGGGTTGAAGCAGAGCCGGCCAGTAAGTGTGATGCAGCAATGGCGGTTCAATTCATCAAAAAGGTGATCTTCCGTTTTGGCTTTCCACATAGCATTATAACAGATAATGTTACTAACCTCTCTAAAGGCGCTATGAGAGAATTCCGTCAACGGGAGCATATTCGACTTGACGTCTCCTTTGTGGCACACCCTCTGTCCAATGGTAAAGAGGAACAAGGTAATCAAGAGATTCTGCGAGGTATCAAGCCCCGGCTTATGGTTCCTTCGCAAAGAATGTCGGTTTGTTGGGTGGAGCAGTTACCTTATGTAATATGGAGTATCAATACAACCCCCAACAGATCTACGGGTAACACACCTTTATTCATGGTTTATGGAGTAGAGTCGGTTCTCCCTAGTGACATCCATCACGATTCACCCCGGGTGGCGGCTTACGTTGAAGCTGATAACAAAAAGGCACGTCAAGAATCACTGGACCTGTTGGATGAGGAGCATGATCTATCGGCGGCTCGTTCGGCGATTTATCAGCAAGATCTACGTCGTTATCATAGCCGCCGGGTCAAAACTAGAACTTTTCAAGAAGGCAACTTAGTGCTCAAGCTCATCCAGGATTAGACAGATATGCATAAGTTATCACCGCCTTGGGAAGGAACTTTTGTGTTCAGCAAGAATCTGCATAATGGGTCATACTATCTTATCAACATTCGAGACCGTAAGGACTCACGTAAGTCGGAGGAGGAGACCCATCGCCTGTGGAATATTTCTCATCTTCGGCCCTACTACACTTGAGCCACCGGCTCTCATGATGTACATAGTCAGATAATGTATATGTTATAAAAAGTATGATAAAGCCGGCATCCCTGATAATTCAGGGCCTCTATCGTTTCACTTCCTCGAAGCTGAGTCTTTATCATCATCTTACATATTCATTTAAGAGGCTTGACGCCTAAACTTCAGGGAGCTAAGAGAGTTGGATGCACAACAAATCTCAAACATAGGTCCCCGACGAGCATGACTTGTCAGTATGTCACTTGGGGGCTTTCCTGTTCAAACATAGGCGTATTCGACCAAAGAGAACATAGCGTTACTACCCTCTTGACCAGGTTATCTTGTTCAAACATAGGCGTATTCGGCCAAAGAGAATATAACCTTTCCGCGTCATCCTACCTGTAACCAGCTGCTTCAACTCCATCGGGTAATCCCGATTGACTCGCTGAACTCTTAACGATCAATCTTTACAGCGTATTCGACCAAAGATCTGAGCTTGTTAAGGTTAAAACGGCAGCTTGTTATGCGAGAGCACGGCTTACAGATAGTCAGGATAGATCCAGGCTTCATAAGCCGCCTTCTTTGAAACTTGGCTAAATCGGCCTGTGATGCATGCTGCTACTCGTACTCCTGATAAGTCTATCTTTATACAAGACCTGACTTTATCTGGGTTCAAATGTCGATTGGGTACTGTGAGTGCCGGCTCACGGAAAGCACGTACCTTCCAGTGGCTCAGGTTAGTTTCATCGAAGAAGATACTTTGGCTTTGCAGCCTACAAAAGCCTCGAATTTTTTTGATTTTTTTATTCCTTTTCTTTATATGATATCTTTTTTGCCATCTGGTTTTTACAATTGGGCCAGGCTGCCCTACTTATGGCTCATATTTGAAGCATCTTTTGGGTCTCTACAACCCGCCAGGATGGCAGACTCTAAGTCATCAAAGTATCATACTCTTCTGTTTTGAGTTATAACTTTACTTATTCTAACTGCGTAAGGTTGCTAAACCGGCAGTCTAAGCATATACCATAGGTACGATATTTTATTATGTCAGACCGGCCTTGTTTATGGACTATTCGTCCCAAGTGGCTTCAATTGGGTATCATGAACCGCCCGGCGGTAAGCCGCCAGGGCACTTGTACTTTCTTTGTCTGCAGGGCAATGATAAATCAGATCTGCATTAATCAATGCTTTCATAAGCATAAAGTGATGGTTCCTTAAACCAGCGGTGCCGGATTTCGGGTTCCGGCAGACCCTCTAGGTTCGAACACTGGGTGCGCGCTGAGATCTTGCCCTCTACCTACCTGCACCTCGCCACCTCGCTAGGATCTAAGCTATGAAAAGAACAACACAAGAGACACAGGGTTTATACTAGTTCGGGCCACCATTGTGGTGTAATACCCTACTCTAGTTTGTGGTGTGGTGGATTGCCTCTTGGGCTGATGATGAACAACACAAGGAAGAACAACCTCGCGAGGGTCTGTTCTTGGCTGGTGCGATGAACTGCTAGGGGGAGTTCAGTCGCTCTCTCTCTCTCTCTCTCTCTCTCCCTGTGTAATCTCCAAGATTTCTAGATGCCTCTACCCTGTTCTGGTTTCCGGATCACTCTACCCTGTGGGAGGCTAGTCCTATTTATAGGCAGAGGCCCAGGGCCTCTTCCCAAATATTGAGCGGGAAGGGCGCCAACAATTGGCCATTTTGAAGGGGAACATCTAGTACACTTATCCTGACTAAAGTTGGTCCTCGCGTGTCAAAGGCTCTAGTGGTGACGGCGGCTTGGGCTCCATAATGACTTCCTTCCTGCCGTTGCGACGGTCTTGGTCTTGTTGCACCGAAACGGATGCCTTTGCTTGATACTCTTGCCTGCGCTTGCTCCCTTTGCACCAAAGAGGAAAGGAGGACACTGCGCGGGCTGGCGCCCGCCTGGCGCCCTTGGTCGTCATGGCTTGCGTCATGGGCACCTCATGAGGTACCCCGCCTTGATCTCTCCGCCTCCTCGCGAGCCAGCCTGACGAGGCCGTGCCTGAGGAAGCTCCCTGTCGTCCTCCCCGTGAGGCTTGGCCCCTCGCGAGGGTCTTGAGCTTGTGCTGATGAAGATGGGCCGTGCTGGGCCACCCCTTGAGCCACGCCGTAGGCCGCAGGCAGGCAAGTCTGGGGACCCCCGTTTCCAGAATGCCGACAGTAGCCCCCGGGCCCAAGGCGTGCCCGGACTTGGCTGAGCAGAGAGGCGAAGGGGTAAGTGCGAAGTGCCGCGGGCCCTAACAGCCTGCGGCCTTGGGCGCCGCGTGGCGGTTGGTTGGACGTAAGCACCATAGCAACTGCGCGAATCGACAAAAGAGCGGCGTCTGTCTAGGCTTTGCTTCCCTCGTCTCCTCCGGTCATTGCCCATATCCCCTTTCTTGCGCCTTTCCTTCCTGCCTCAGAAATCTCCAGATCTACTTCGACCGCGTGCCCTAGCAAGACATGGCGCCTCGCCATACCCCGGCCGGAGCTAGGTACTCAGCCGCCTTGGACTCACCGAATGTGTCGGAGGAGGACCTTGCCGGGGTGCCCCGGATGGTGGCGGAGCAAGGCATCGACGGGGCAGAGGTGTTCAAGGCTGGCTCCGCCCTTTCCGGCAATCCGAGGCCGCCACGTCAGCTCCAACCGCTCCCGCGCCCAACCCCGTCGTGCCACGTGTCCACCGCGCCCCACATCGCCGCTGAGCCCACGGAGCCCATTTCCGGCCCTCTCCGGGCCATGGCGGACCTGATCCGCCCGGATCCCGCGCCGCTTCCGCCGGACTTCGCCGCCAGCGCCATCGCGGCGCCAATTCCGGCGACCAGGCGCCCGTCCGCCGCCTCCTCGCGCGCCTTGCGGACCCGCTTCGCCGTCGACCACCCGGCCGCCCGCGCGCAGCTCCTCCGCCCGCCCGCGTCGCTCCTCCCGAAGCCACCGCCACTGCAGCGCCTACGCCGCCGCTGCTCCACCACCCCCGTAAATGCGCTGTTCGCGCGCCGCCGCCCTGCTGCACTGCTGTCCCGCGCCGCCACGGCTCGCCGCCGTCCTTCCCACGCTGCCCCGCGCCGGGATTTGGCCGGATCCGGCGGGATCCGCCCGGATCCGCCTCCTCCGGCCGTCCCCTCCGCTCGCTCCGGCCGTCGTCGCTTGACCTCGCCGGAGTCCCGATCTGGACGTCGCCGTCCAGGAACGCCGTCGTCCTGCCAATCAATCACGCGGCCTCGTCCCGGATCGCCTCGTCCCGCATCTCCCCGTCCATTTCTCGAAGTGGTATATTTTTCTAAGTCCCTGTTTTCCTACATTCGGGTGCCTCCTTTGACATGCTATAACTCCTTGCATATAGCTCCGTTTCATGCATATGATATATCGGAGTGTTCATCATGATGTGCTCTTTGTTTTCTTCCATTGTGCCATGTTTGTTTGAGTTAAGCTTGATGTGCTAATAGTCATTGCAAAAGTGCTATATGATGTTAACTGCTGTCTGTTAACAGAACTTGCTGTTTTGTCTTTTTCATTGCATTTTGTGTGTGCATCCTTTGGGCATGAGCTCTACATGTGTCTTGATCTATGCCATGCCATATTTACAGGGATTCTTTCCATATTGTTTTTTGATCTATGTGGTGACTAGCACAAGCATGCAAACTAGGCTTCGTGATGTTGCTGATTTCAGTGACTTGGGATTTTACCAAGTCTTTGTTCTGCTGTTATTTTCATGCCATGCATTCATGTTGCTACAGTGAGATCCATGCCTCTTTTCAGTATGTTCAGTAAGGATGTTTTGTTATACATGTTATGCTCTATCAATCCATGCCCCAGATTGCATTTATGGAATGCCCTAGCATGTCTTAATCTTGCTCTACTTTTTCTATAAAAGTTCCTGGCAGTTTGTTTACATGTTAATCAATTTTGCCAAGGTTGTTGTAGTTGATCCTTGCATGCTATGAGCCTGTTATTGCCATTGTTAGTTTCATTGGCATGTCTTCTTGCTGATGCCATGCTTATCTTTTCATGCATTGTATTGTGATGAGTGAATCGAGCTTGCAAAGATACCTTCATAATTCTGTTTATGCCATGCACTGTTATTTTCACTGTCCGAATCTATTTATGAAACTTTCTATGTTTATATGGGTGCCATTATATCTTCTATGACTTTTTGGCTCATGATCAGTAAGGGACTTTTGTTATATGCGATTAGTAGATTCACGCCATGCCTTTGGTTGCCATGATAAATTCCTGTATCATGTTGTTTGATAGCTCTAAGCATTGCCACCTGTTGTTATTTCTGTCATGTCCTGTGAATTCGTTAGTTCCACCTGTTGTTATTTCTATCATGTCTCAAGTCTGTGAAACTGATATTATTTGCAATCTTTCCTTCTCCTTTTGAGCATGTTCTAGTGATTTTTGGAGATAGCTCAGTGTTCATGTTTTGTAATGCTTTACCTCTACATCATGCCCATGCCATTTGTTTTCATGTTGAGGTGATGTAGCATGTTGTTTTGATGCTTGCAAGTTGCCTAGTTGTTGTTTTGGACAACTTGTCCTTTAAACTTGTTTCATGTGTATGTGTTGAACCGTTGCTCCGTTTTGAGTGTGCTCTATATGAAACTTGCTTAGTTTTGCATGTAGTTTCATATTACCTTGTTAGATCCATGTTTTGAATGTGTTTTCTTGATGCTTGAATGAATTTTGCATCAATGCCATGTTTAACTTGTTTTGCTCATATCTTCTAGGCCGTAGCTCCGAATTAAATGAACTTTATATTTAACTCGACTAGAATTTCGTGTAGATCATCGTGGTGCATCTTAACTTGATTTTTAACAACTTGAACATAAAGTTTATTCAGATCTGGACCAATTTTGAAATTTGCATATGGGGACTTACCGGAATTGTTATATGTTGTTTCCGGCCTCATTTAAACTTGCTTTGATGTGTTGCCCTTGTATGCATCATCTCTTTCATTGAGTAGCTTCATGTAGCCTTGTCATGCATCATACTTGGTTGAGCATCATGCCTTGTTAATGTGTGGTGTGTTTACCATGTTGTGTGCTTCTTCTCGATAGTTCCTGCTTGCTATGCGATCGCGAGGATTCGTTCGTCTACGCTTGGTTCGTTTCGTGGCTTCATCTTCTTCATGGAATTCGTTCTTCTTCCTAGAGGGATTTCAGGCAAGATGACCGTCACCTTGGATCTCACTACTATCATTTCTATGCTAGTTGCTTCGTTCTATCGCTATGCTGCGTTACCTACCACTAGCTTATCAACCCTCCCAAATTGCCATGAACCTCTAACCTTTGTTACCCTTCCTAGCAAACCGTTGTTTGGCTATGTTACCGCTTTTGTTCAGCCCCTCTTATAGCGTTGCTAGATGCAGGTGAAGATGAAGATTGCTCCATGTTGGTTTATGTTTATGTTGGGATATCACAATATCTCTTATATTATTAATGCATATATATACTTGGTAAAGGGTGGAAGGCTCGGCCTTATGCCTGGTGTTTTGTTCCACTCTTGCCGCCCTAGTTTCCGTTATATCAGTATTATGTTCCCGGATTTTGCGTCCCTAACGCGGTTGGGTGATTTATGGGACCCCCTTGACAGTTCGCTTTGAATAAAACTCCTCTAGCAAGGCCCAACCTTGGTTTTACCATTTGCCTCACCACCACCTACTTTTCCCTTGGGAGTCGCTCTCTCGAGGGTCATCTTTATTTAGCCCCCCCGGGCCAATGCTTCTCTAAGTGTTGGCCCGAAACGAGCAGACTGCGGGGCCACCTCGGGGAAACTTGAGGGCTGGTTTTACTCGTAGGATGTCTCACCCGGTGTTGCCCTGAGAACAAGATATGTGCAGCTCCTATCGGGATTGTCGGCACATCGGGCAGCTTTGCGAGTCTTGTTTTACCATTGTCGAAATGTCTTAGTCTGATCGGGTCTTCCCGGGAGAAGGAATATCCTTCGTTGACCGTGAGAGCTTGTGATGGGCTAAGTTGGGACAACCCTGCAGGGTCTTTCGAAAGCCATGCCCGCGGTTATGTGGCAGATGGGAATTTGTTAATATACGGTTGTAGTAAACTTGAAGTAAACTCTTCTAAAATACACCAACCGTGTGCGTAACCGTGAGTGTCTCTTTTCGGGGTTGTTCGAGAGGAGAACACGGTTTTTGGGTTATATTTGACGTAAGTAGGAGTTCAGGATCACTTCTTTATCATTACTAGTTGACGACCGCTTGCTTTGCTTCTCTTCTCGCTCTTATTTGCGTAAGTTAGCCACCATACTTGCTTAGTCGCTGCTGCAACCTCATCACTTTACCCCTTCCTTACCCATTAAGCTTTGCTAGTCTTGATACCCATGGTAATGGGATTGTTGAGTCCTCGTGGCTCACAGATTACTACACCAACAGTTGCAGGTACAAGTTATGCGATGATCATGATGTGAGAGCGATGTTAATTGTGTTGGAGTTCTTCTTCTTCTTCATCGTTCTTTCGTTAAGTTCCTGGTCGGCAGCCTGGGCTAGCAGGGTGGATATTCTTTGAGTTTCTGTTTATGTTTCATCCGTAGTCGGATGTTGTTCTCATGTGTATTGATGTATTCTTGTGACATTGTATGTCTTGGTTGTATCCCCACTATTATGTAATGTTGATGTAATGATATCCACCTTGCAAAAGCGTCTTCAAGATGCGCTTCTATCCTTGGTGGGACCTCGGAGTTCCTTTAGGATAGGGTCGCATCTTGGGCGTGACAAGTATGCTTACGGATTGGAGGGGTCAAACCCATCACTTTATAAGCCATGGTAGGCATCTTCTAATTCTCCATGGTGTAAGCCGGATGATATTTCGATAGATCCGTTTCATTTGCAATAAGACTGGCGAAAGGGCGTATTTCTTTAACACAGGCAGCAAAGTCTATTTGATCAAATGAAGTGTCGTCTTCCTTTAAGCTTGGGTATCTAGTAGCTACCTCAGACGGGTCAAGCTCTGGTACCCATGCCTTGGCCCGGCTCAAAGCTGTCACGACACCGGCTCTTGTAGACGACCGCTTCATTTCATCAAATCTAGCAGGCAACACAGAAAGTTTTTCCAAGACATCTATCAAAAGAGTAGGCGCTTGATTCGTTGGAGAAATTCTGGCCAGTGCATGTTGAGCTCCCGTGTATAGCTATTTGACATGTGTGTAGACAGCTTTGAGCTTCACAAGCATGTCCTGGTTAAGGTTGCTGCTCCTAGGGCCGGAATACATCACAGATTGGATAATGGCGGTTTATATTATCACAACAAGGGTTTACTTTTGATGACTAGCAAGGCGACTCACGAAAGATAGCAGAAACCATCTGAGATACATGGTGTTTTATGCCGGTTTAAAGAGCTTAGTGGTCACCTGTTGAAGAGCTGCTTCTGCTTTTTCATCTCGCTGCGTTAAAACAGTCTTTTCATCAGCACAAGTGCTTTTCTCTGCCTCAAAACTGGTCTTCAGCTTTTCCGATTCAGCTATGCTAAACTGGAATTTTGATTCAGCTTTCCGGATCTCAGACTCCCGATTCGCCAGCCGGGTCTCTGCATCATTTAACTGTGACTCAAGTTCAGTAGTAGCAGCCTGTATGAAGCACAGAGTTGTCAACATATTCATATCAGGATTACAAGAATATAAGTCCCAAGTCTTTTGCAAGCAACAACACTTGGCATTGGGGGCAAATGTCTGTCAAAGAATTTTTTCAAGTAAATGGCTCTTATGAATAAAGTCCCAAGCACTTTGCAAGCAAGACTACTTGGCACTTGGGGGCTAATGCATATCGCTTGTATCTTCTTTATGATGAACCGGTTGTGCTGTAAACAATCACAGCCGACTCTTGGGGCTACACAGATAAGCTCTCCTTTCTTCAACGATGGTAAAAAGGACCTGCTCATTCATGCTGATTAAACCGGCCCTTGGGGACTACGAATGCAATGCTAAATTGTTTAACATCCGGTTTAATTTTAACTATGACAACCGGCCTTGGAGGATTCTACTGCAGAAGCTTATGTATTATTCTAAGTCTACAACCTATTCAATCTTATAATAACCAGTAGACTTGGGGGCTAGCAGGATGTACATAACTTATTTAATGTCGGAAGCCATACCTCATACTTATGATGCATCTGCTTCACCATGTCAATTTCAAGATCATGGTTGGAGTATACTTGGTTGTGGTAGCCAGACATAATTTCACTACTGCTCAATTGTGCATAGTGGGAAACATCAAACCTCACTTTCCGCCTCTCAATAACCTCTTCCTTGGCGGAGTGCTTGGCCAAGACAATTGGATTTCCAGGTTCTGTAAAACCGGCGCCAGTAATCAGAACGTCACCAGCATTAGTCTCTGACAGTTTAAGTGAGCCAGATGGTTCAGTGTTCAAAGAGCCAATATTGGTTTGATCAACAGAGAGGTCAGGAATTTCAGGTGAAGCATCAGAGACAGGTTCTTCTGGTTGTTTTTCAGAAACTTCAGGAGAATAGACTTGTTGTTCCAGTTCAATAACTTTAGGTGCCTCAGTTGACTTGGTCACCTTCACTTTCTTATTAGGCTTTTCTTGTCCACTGCATGGGTTGTGATAAGTCGGCATAATATAAAGAGGTACAGAATAAAAAGTAATTGTCCTTACCCAGGGGCAGTCTTAAAAGCTGGTAGTTGGGTCTGGGATGAATCGCCAGAGGAAGAACGAGAAATCTCCTAGTAGTTTGAATCAGTGGAATTAAGTGGCTGGCGAAAGAGACCCGCCAGCGGGTAAAAAGAAGTTAAGTTTGAAAGAACCTCATTTTTGTGTTTCCGTGGAACCGAAGTATTCGGTAAGCCGGAGGACAATTCTTCACCTCCGCTGTTCTGAGTCTGGCGCCGGCTCTCGTGCTACTGTTGCTTCAAAAGAAAGTAAGGATCCAAATGAGCTAAGGGGTGTGAAAACCATACTTTGTGGGTTACTCGTCGAAATTTCTGTCTTGGCAAAGGTTCTGAGTCGGAGGAAATAATAGTTACCTCTTGTTCAACTGATTGGCTGGCCCCCGTGTCATCCTGAGAGTAATCAATGTCAATAACATAATTGAAAAAGGAGCCAAGAGAGTCAAGGGTTACCTCCGACTCAGAGGTGTCATCTAGATCAAACATGTCGGAGGCAGTTGGTTTCTTCCTATGTTTTTAATGGTTTTCTTGGCGGCTTTCTTGGCAGCCCTGGCCTTCTTGGCAACTTCATGATCATATTTCTTCTTCCAAAAATCAGTCAGCCTGTGAAAAGACATCAAGGTTGAATTAATAAAGAATTTGAATAATGAGGTAAAAATAAGTAAATTTAGAGGCTCACATCCGGTGGCGGGTTAAGTTTCCAGAAAGTGTTCACACCCACTTTACTGCAATCTTCCGGGTCTTCATTCAGAAGGGACTTGGTCATTTCGCCAATTGCCTCGTTAGTTAATTGCACAGAGTTGTGGCGCACTAGATCCTTTACACCACCAGTGTAAGTACACATTAAGCCGGGCCGGCGACTCAAGGGTATGATCCGCCAAGAAACCTAGCACCGAACCAAGTCAATGCCAGTTAACCCATTGCCCAGCAGAGGCTTGACTTTTGCAATAGTGGGGGAAAGCTTTGCACGTTCAACAGCAGTAAGTTTTCAGGAAGAAGATGTTTTGGGTCCAGGTGCTCAATACGGTAACCCGGCAATGGATTCTCATCAGCCGGAGATGTATCTTTGCAATAAAACCATGTCTTATTCCAATCCTTGGGGTGACTCGGCAAGATCGCATAGGGGAAGATGGCGTCTCTTCTTTGTTGAATCGATATTGCACCAAGTTCCAAGATGGATCCATTTGTTAACTCGTTTAGGCGGTTCAAATAAAAATATTCTCTGAAAAGATCAAAGTTGGGCTCCTCTTGAAGGTATACTTCGCAGAAGACTTGAAAGTTGCAAATGTTTGACACGGAATTGGGTCCGATATCTTGAGGATGGAGTTGAAAGAAGTGCAGAACATCTCGAAAAAACTGAGAGCCAGGTGGTGAGAAGCCCCAGTTCATGTGATCAGTGAATACAATGACTTTGGCTGAGGTCTCTCTTTGCTTGGTTTAGGGGCACAATAATGCATAACACTCTTTGCGGGAAAGTACCCGATTTTGGCAAAGTCTTTGGGTGAGGTAAAAGTTACAGTATGCGTTCAGAATGACGGCTTAAATGATATGTGGGCACTTATAAGCCGGTGATGTAAGCTTCCATGACAAGTACTCTTAACTAAGAACTGACAGGAGTGAATTTTACTAAGTGTTGGGACAAACAGGTTTCAGAGATTAAAGTTATACGATTGGATCTGCGGCAATTCAGAAAAAGGAAATAAATTCTAAACCTAAGGTGGCGGTAGCAGAAAAGTAGGGGTGCCCAGATGAGATCTGCTGCAATGAGGATATCTTCTAGTATCAAAAACCAAGTGCTAAAACTGCTACCGCGCAGCACCTGTATTATTTTCAGATCAAAACTATGCGAACTAGAAGGAAAAAGAGGAACAGTGATGAGCACCGACGAACAAGGAAAACCTAAATACATATCTACTATGAGGAAAGATGAAGGCTTATCGATGCTGATGAACAGCGGAGGGGCGTCGCAGCGTTCTGGTCCGTTCAGGGTCATGCAGCGGCCGGAGTCGAAGCAATGGACGAAGATCGACGGCGGCAGAGTTCAGGCGCGCTAGTGTGTTGCGAGGAGGAAGATGAAGACGAGAAAGAAAAGGGGGGAGAATGGAAATAGGACCCGTGGCCTTATTTATAGGACTGGAAGGATAAACGGCAGGCGCGGGAATCGAGGAGACAAGGAAATGGATATGTGACGGCGCAGACGCCTTAATTTTCGGAGGTTTAGTAAAGGAAAATATTTATTAAGATTTGGGCTGTATGTGATATTAATAACATGTGACGTCACTGTGGGTCACCGCAATTTTAGGAGATGACGTCATGGCGGGTTACGATAACCCGGAAATGTTGAAGATTGACATGAACAAGTTAAATCAACCTGGGGCCTAATATTGGGGATATGACTATCGGATATGACCCACCTAGGAGGGGCCGGGTTATCCCAATGGTTGTTCATCTGAATGAAGCCCAAGAGTATATGGAACATGGCGGTTCATAAGACAGACTTGTTAAGCGGCCTAGACCCGAAGGCGTCTTAAGGCCCGTAAGTGTAAACCGCCATGTATATGTGACTTGTATTGTAAGGCATGTAAGATAAGTCACCGAGCCAGACATGTTGGTATGAGCCGCCCGGGACTCTGTAGGCCGTAGGGCATCAACCCATATATATAAGGGGACGATCCGATAGCGGCTTAGGGCAAGGAACAACAGACCGAAAGCCAGGCAAAGCGTATTCGCTCCCTGGTAATCGAAACCCTAGCAATAACACCACAAACTGGATTAGGCCTTTACCTTCACCGCAAGGGGCCGAACCAGTATAAACTCCTCGTGTCCTTTGTCCCGTTTAACCCCTTTAAGCTAACCTCGTCGCCATGGCTCGACAACTAAGTCCTTTCACTAGGACATCTGCCGTGACAACTCCACGTCACACGGTGTGCGGGAAAAATAGAACTTGATGTGGTACTCGGCACGCCTGAGAACTGCAGGTCCAAAGAATTAATCTTCCAGGTGGCGCCTTTCAACAGCGGATATCATGCCTTGTTAGGGCGAGATGCATTCACACGCTTTCAAGCCATATCTCATTACGGGTAAATGAAGCTCAAAATGCCCGGGCCCAACGGAGTTATCACTATCGCCAGTGATCCGGACATAGAACGGAGGCACTGTCCGAAGCCCTTGAAGCCGAGGAGCTCACCGCTCTGCGTTCCATAGTGGATAGAGACAACATAATTCTTGATAAAAGGCCTAAATCCACTTCTTTCAAGTCAGCAGATGAAATAGTCAAATTCCAAGTCCACCCAACGGATCCTAATAAAACATCAGCCATTGGGGCACAGCTGGATCCGGCGGTCGATGCCGTTCTAAGAGCATTCCTGTGCGAGAATTGGGATATTTTTGCCTGGCACCCTTCGGATATGCCAAGAATCCCACGCAGACTGGCCGAACACAGCCTCAATATAATAAAGGGGTTTAACCCATTTAAGCAAGCGCTACAGCGATTTTCCGAACTAAAGCGGCAGTCTATGGGGGAGGAGCTAGCCAAACTACTTGAAGCCGGGTTTATTCGAGAAATAAAACACCCGGATTTGCTAGCAAACCTGGTCATGGTGCCAAAGAAGGACAAATCATGGCGCCTTTGCATCGATTTTAAGGACCTTAATAAAGCTTGCGCCAAGGACCCCTTCCCACTGCCCCGCATTGACCAAATCATTGTTGCAACTGCAGGACATGATTTACTGTGTTTCCTCGACGCATACTCCGGATACCATCAGATTAAGATGAAGGAATCCAGTTAGGCCGCAACAACATTTATCACCCTGTATGGGCCTTTCTGCTTTAACACTATGCCTTTCGGACACAAGAACGCCGGTGCCATCTACCAATGCATGATCCAAACATGCCTGGAAGAACAAATTGGCAAGACGGTGGAGGCATATGTAGCTGATGTTGTCATCAAAACCAAACATGTCGAATCATTGGTGGATGACTTACATTCGACAACCTCCGAACATATGACATATGGCTCAATCCGAAAAAATGCGTTTTCGGCGTTCCGGCCGGAAAGCTGCTCGGGTTCATCGTTTCCAATCGAGGAATCGAGGAAAACCCAGCGAAAATCCGAGCCTTGTCACAGTTGGCAATACCAACAGACCTAAAACAGGTCCAAAAACTAGCTGGGTGCGTGGCAACCTTGAGCCGCTTTATCTCCAGATTGGGAGAAAAGGCGCTGCCGCTATATCGACTGCTTCGCCGTACCGACCACTTTGAGTGGACGGACGTGACAACAGCCGGGTTGGTAGAAATAAAAACTCTGCTAGCGAGCAACCAAATCCTTGCCGCACCTAACGTCGGTGAACCTATGCTCCTGTATATATCTGCAACTCACCAGGTGGTAAGCGTGGTACTCATCGTCGAACGAGAGGAAGAGGGACATAAATTCCCCCTCCAAAAACCCGTATACTATGTATCGGCGGTTCTCACACCATGCAAATCCCGATGCCCACACTATCAAAAGATAGCATATGCGGTTTCCATGGCCTCTCAGAAGCTACGACACTACTTTAAAGAGTGCTCGATCACAGTGGCCTCCGAGGTATCACTCAATGACATCATAAACAATCGAGACGCCACCGGCCGCATTACAAAATTGGCCATCGAGCTCCTACCATTTGAAATAACGTACAAACCACGCCGAGCAATTAAATCTCAGGTGTTGTGCGACTTCATCGCCGAATGGACAGAAGCCGAACTCCCTAAAGAGTATGGCACATACTCCAACAGGGTGATGTACTTTGACGGCTCTAAAATGCTAGCTGAATTAGGGGCCGGTGTGTATTGCAAATTATGTATACAGACTCCAATAATGCAACCGAATTTGAGGCCCTATTGCATGGTCTCCGGATGGCTGTTTCTATGGGCATACAACGCCTTGAGGTGCGGGGGATACAAATCTAGCAATATCCCAATTAAACGGAGAATTTGACACAAAACATCCAAAGATGGCAGCTTACCGCAATGTCGTGCTCAAAATATTACCTTGGTTCGAGGGGCTTGAGTTCCATCACGTGGCCCAAGACAGTAACCAAGTAGCAGACATCCTTGCTCAAATGGGCACTAAACGCGACCCCGTTCTGCCTAACACCTTTCTGGAGCGGCTATTCAAGCCACCCGTAGTATAGCAGGACGAGAGCGGAACCACCAGTCCAGTGCCGAGCACGACCCCAGATGCCAAACACTATTCAGATATCATCGGGGGCTGAGGCACAGAACCAACACCCTCCGCCCATGTAATCATGGCAGTAATCGCCACATGGACCCAACCCTTCCTGGCCTATCTTAATAGGCGGGAGCTCCCTGAGGACTAGAATGAGGCTCGTTGCATTGTTCGATGCTCGAGAGCCTACAAGGTTCATGAAGGAGAGCTCTACAAGAAAAGTACTACCGGAATCCTTCAAAGATGTATCTCTGAAGAAGAGGGGCGGTAGCTCTTGGCCGAATCCATGCTGGTCTTGGCGGCCATCACGGCGCAGCTCGGGCCCTTGTAAATAAGGCCTTCCGTACTGGTTTTTCTAGCCTACGGCCTGAGCAGATGCACAAGACCTCGTCCAATGTTGTGTAGGATGCCAACTTTTCTCCAATCAAAGCCATATGCCGCCTACCGCCCTACGGACAATACCCATTACTTGGCCTTTTGCGGTCTGGGGGCTTGACATGGTCGGACCCCTTAAAGGGGGAAGCCAAAAGAAAAAATACCTGTTGGTCATGGTAGATAAATTCACTAAGTGGATAGAGGACAAACCAGTTAAAATGGATGAAGCCAGACCAGTGATAGATTTCATATCCGGTGTCGTACACCATATGGTGTCCCACACAGCATCATCAGCGATAACGGCTCTAACTTTACAGCCGACGAGGTAAAAACTTGGTGTGCTAATCTGGGCATCAAACTCGATTGTGCCTTCGTGTATCACCCTCAAACAAACGGTCAAGTCAAACAGGCTAATGTCCTGACAATGAGTGGCATTAAACCCATACTAGTGTGCTCCTTAAAGGAGTCAGATAAACACTGGGTTGAGGAGCTCGACTCCGTACACTGGGGGCTGCAGACCATACCCAATCGCACGACCGGATGCACACCGTTCTTCATGGTGTACGACGCAGAGGCCGTCTTGCCCTGCGCTATTATTCATGACTGACCTCGAGTGCGCAGGTATGAAGAGAGAGAAGCCGAGCTCGATCAGCAAGATGACTTAGATGGCCTAGAGGAGCAGCGCGATGTCGCAAATGCTCGTTCAGCATTCTACCAACAACAAGCTCGAAGATACCAAAGCAGAGAAGTGCGGGCCAAGACTTATAAAGCCTACCAGAGAAGAAAAAGGACAGGCTCAAGCCCAAATGGGAGGGTCCCTTCATTATAGATGAAGTTCTCGCTTGAGGAGCCTATCGCCTTTGTAATGCATCGGACAATCATTTAGAGACGAACCCATGGGAACGCTGCCAGACTCCGAAGATTCTACACCTAAGTCCGGACTCATTGTTCGTTACCTTTTTCTCTTTTTTTTTATCTTTTTTTCGTTTTTATACAACTTCTAGCTCGTGTTCGGATAAACCACACACTTAAGGGGTATAAATCCTTAAATGTACATACCCCACAATACCTGGGGGCTTCTTTTCATAGAAGCTTATTATTATTTTTCGAGCGTCAAGCTCACTGAGGGAGTCCTGGATTAGGGGGTGTCCGGATAGCCGAACTATCACCGATGGCCGGACTCCTAGACTATGAAGATACAAGACCGAACTATCACCGATGGCCGGACTCCTAGACTATGAAGATACAAGATTGAAGACTTCGTCCCGTATCCGGATGGGACTTTCCTTGGCGTGGAAGGCAAGCTTGGCGATACGGATATGTAGATCTCCTACCATTGTAACTGACTCTGTGTAACCTAACCCTATCTGGTGTCTATATAAACCGGAGGGCTTTAGTCCGTAGGACGAACAACAATCATACCATAGGCTAGCTTCTAGGGTTTAGGCTCTCTGAGCTCGTGGTAGATCTACTCTTGTACTACCCATATCATCAATATTAATCAAGAAGGAGTAGGATATTACCTCCATCGAGAGGGCCCGAACCTGGGTAAAAACATCGTGTCCCTTGTCTCCTGTTACCATCCGCCTAGATGCACAGTTCGGGACCCCCTACCCGAGATCCGCCGGTTTTGACACCGACATTGGTGCTTTCATTGAGATTTCCTCTGTGTCATCATCTATAGGCCCGATGGCTCCTTCAATCATCAACAACGACGCGGTCCAGGGTGAGACTTTTCTCCCCGGACAGATCTTCGTATTCGGCGGCTTTGCACTGCGTGCCAATTCGCTAGGCCATCTGGAGCAGATCGAAAGCTACGCCCCTGGCCATCAGGTCAGATTTGGAAGCTTGAACTATACGGCTGATGTCCGCGGAGATTTGATCTTCGACGGATTCGAACCATAGCCAAGCGTGCCGCACTGTTTCGATGGGCACGATCTAGCTCTGCCGCCACGAACAAAGGTCCTCGAGGTCAAGATTGTGAGGCCGCTCCGACCCTTAGCTCGGAGCCGACTCCCGAATCAAGGACGAGTGGTTGGACACCGCCTGGGCTACGATCTCAACGGCGATTGAGCGGAACACCATCCTCGTCTCATGCGAAGACCGTGACTCCAAGGTGCCGGACTCCTCTCCGGACTCCGAACCTCTCATACCGCCAATCGAATCCGATTGGGCGCCGGTCATGGAGTTCACTGCCATGGACATCTTTCAGCACTCGCCCTTTGGCGGCATCCTGAATTCACTAAAGTATCTCTCCTTATCAGGAGAGCCCTGGCCTGACTACGGTCAGGAAGGTTGGGATGCGGACGACAAAGAAATTCAACCCCCACCCACCGCCCACTTTGTAGCCACTGTCGAAAGCTTAAACGATGTGCTCGATTTCGACTCCGAAGACATCGACGGTACGGACGACGATGCAGGAGACAACCATGAACCAGCACCTATAGGATACTGGACAACCACCTCATCCCATAATGTATACATGGTGGATACACCTAGAGGAAGTGACGACGAGGAACAACGGGACACTACGAAGGATAAATCCCTCGAAAAGCAGTCAAAACAGCAACGTAAACGCCGCACCAAGTCCCGCCTCGACAAAGACCCAGCCATAGAGCAGGGCAAACCGGTGGACGACGAACATGCTATCGAGCAAACGTCCAAACAAGAAAACTTGGATAAACAACCCGTCCCCTGCGAAGATAACAGTCCGGAAGATCTCACGCCGGACAAATTGTTGGAGCAGAAGAACCTCCACAAAAGGCTCGTCGCCACTGCGCGTAGCCTGAAAAAGCAGAAACGGAAGCTCAAAACAGCGGAAGATGCACTCGAGAATCAGATGGAGCAAAGTACTCAACACCGCAGACAACGACGGCGACAGTCGCGGAACAACGAGCTACCCACAGAGAAAACTACTGCCCGAATTTGATGAGGAGGCCGTAGAGCTCCCACAATCAAAAAGCAAGAAGGCCACCCGGTCGGATGGACGACCCCACTGAAACAGAGAGCGGCAAATGGCGCCGACACAAGCCGGTACGCGATCCGCATAAGGATTCAGATCAAAATGATGGCCCAGCCAGTCCATCTATGGGCCGAGAAAGCAAGCTCTTCAAAGCAATGCAACACGCCAAATATCCGAACATCACGGCACACCCAAATACATGGGCGCCACACATCCCCTATGTTTCACCGATGAGGTGCTGGATCATGAATTTCCAGCGGGATTCAAACCCGTAAACATAGAGGCATACGACGGAACAACAGACCCTGGAGTCTGGATTGAGGATTACATCCTCCACATACACATGGTTAGAGGAGATGATCTCCATGCCATAAAATACTTACCCATCAAACTCAAAGGGCCAGCTCGACATTGGCTTCAAAGCCTTCCCGAAAGCACCATTGGAAGTTGGGAAGAGCTCGAGGATGCGTTTCGGGCAAATTTTCAGGGGACCTATGTCCGCTTCTTCGGATGCGCATTTATCTAAGTCACATAACTCAACAGCCCGGAGAGTCAGCCCGGAAATTCGGAACATGTTCCTTACTAAAAGAAGCAAATAGTCGATCGTCTCGGACGCCGAGGCCTTAGCAGCCTTCAAACACAACGTCCGAGACGAATGGCTCGCCAGACACCTCGCCAAGAAAAGCCAGAACAATGGCCGCATTAAAAGCCTCATGACCCGCTTTTATGCGGGAGAGGATAGCTGGCTAGCAAGATGCGATCAGCGACCCAAGTACATCCAAGTCGTGGATGGAATGGGAAACCACGGCGCAACAAGGACTAGCGCCGGATTAAGGGGAACGGTCCAAAGAGCATGGCAGTCAACTCCGGATTCAAAAGCTCACGGCAGAACAATAAAAAACTGTCCCTTAAGGACAATAGCGACGAGCTATCCAACTTAAACAAAATCTTGGACAAGATATGCCAAATCCACAGTACTCCTGGGAAGCCTGCAAACCACACCCACAGAGATTGTTGGGTCTTCAATCAGTCCGGTAGACTCAATGCCGAACACAAGGGACTCGACACACCAAGTGAGGATGATGACGAACCCCACAAGCAGAGCACCGGAAAACAAAAGAATTTCCCACAAGAGGTCAAGACAGTAAACTTACTTCAAGTAACAAAAGGGGAGAACAGAGCGACATCCATTGAATTACGCGCCGCACAATCTACCCCAGCGGAGTACCAACACTGGTTGTCAAAACCAATCACCTTCGACCATCAGGACTACTCCGAAAGTATCCGGAACGCAGGATGGACTGCCTTGATATTGGATCCTATAATCGACGGACTCCAATTTACACAAGTCCTCATGGACGGCGGCAAAGGACATAAACCCGATATATCGGGACACAATCCGCAGGATGGGGATAGACCCAACCAAAATTAGCCATAGCAACACTTCTTTTAAAGGAATAATGCCAGGCACATATGCCCATTGTACGGGCTCCCTAACATTAGAAGTTATGTTTGGATCATCCGACAACTTCCGTCGCGAAAAGTTAGTCTTCCATGTCGCCCCATTAAAAAGTAGCCATCAAGCACTATTGGGACGCGAAGCTTTCGCCCTCTTTAACGCGATTCCGCATTATGCATCTCTTACACTTAAAATGACCGGTCCACGAGGCAACATCTCACTAAAGGGAAACTCCGAGTATTCCTCGAATACGAAAAAATGTGAGACTGCCTTAACAGCCTCACAACAAAAACGGCTTTGCTGATCAAAGCATCTAAAGTAGGTCGTTCAGACCCCGGACACGGTTAGGCAAGTCCGGCTTAAATAAACAAGGGGCTTACTAGCCGCGTAACCCCTTACAAGGGGCTCCACGCATGTACAACAAGAGACAATAAAGCTCAATTTTATTCATTTTTTGAATCATACTTTGTTTATTTCAAATTACATTTTTCGCACGATCTTTTTTCAACTAAGTTCCTCTCTTTTACAGATGAACGCCGTGCTATACCCGTCCAGGATACGGCACAACGGAGACACAGGCGCAGACGTGCAGCAGGGACCCGTTGCAAGGATTCTTTTCAGATTAAGACCCTGCGTAAACCTTTCTCACTGTCTCTTGTTGATTCATCCCCCGGTCTCTTGTTATAACCGAGGAGGAGGCTGGCGTTTTGGCATCGGCCGCGTCAGAATTTTGCACGTACCTGGACACCAGGGGCTTATTACCAAGGGCATTGTTCTGCCCACTTTATAAAAGACCGAATACCTTAGGGAGTGTTCGGCGTCTCGAGTTAGGCCTTATATGCATCAGCTCCGAATCATGTCTTTGGTCAAATGTTGAGTTTGCCCGGCTCCTGTGTTTTGCTGCCTTACGTTCCGTTCTATCGGCTAACGCGACACCAGGAGAACTACTGCGATTGTGCCCTGGTTCGGCCGGGCGAGCACCTCAGTAGAGAAAGCCGAAAACTGACTGTCATGATATAGCAAGAGACTGGTCAACCACTCGATGACTCACCGGAATGTTTAGAATTCCTCCGCATTAACGAAGGACCGGTTTTCGGTCAGGCAAATACGCACTTTTGAATTCGGGAGAGTGTGGTGCCCCCAGGGGCTATATAGTAGCCCCACCCTCCAACTCCTATGGCTAAGTGAAAGTGATAAAGCATTCTAGTCCGGTTGCCTAGTTTGCTACGCCACCACCTCCTTTATAGGACCAAGACGTTGGATTAAGTGTGAAAGCGCGACTTCTTTGCAAACACCCCCGCACTATGTGCGTGGGGCTGAAGTCAAGACTGCCATCTTTCAGGTTATATATACATATACATCAACGGCCGCACAGGGAGTAGTTTACTAATTGAACGCACAAGTATAAAAAGCTCTTATATTATATTGAAACGCTGTTTCATACGTTACACATGTCATTCAAACATAAGATCCTTCGAGCACTGCGTCTCTATTAAACGAGCGCCCAAAAGAACTTCCTCAAAATAGTGCTCGGCAGGTACTCGGCTTCTGTCCGAATCCTGGGATGCAACATCGTTGGCCTTCATCTCCGCCCAGTATGTATTGACACGGGCAAGAGCCATCCGCGCTCCCTCTATGCATGTCGACCGCTTCATTGCATCGATACGCGGTACCGCTCCAAGGAACTGCTGCACTAAGCCAAAATAACTCTTCGGCTGGGGTCCGCCTGGCCACAAAAGAGTCATGACATGCTTCATGGCAAGTCCGGATAATTGATTCTTCTCGGCCCATTCGCCAACCGATCGGTCAATGTAAGAGGACTCTCCGGACTATGGAATTGGCGACCAATATAGCTCTTCCTTATGTGCCCCTTCCGCCTCGGAAGTGCTCAACCAGCGTCCGCAGCGCTTCGCCGCTAGGTCCAGATAAGCATCCTCTGAACTCCACAACTTGTCCAACCGAGCATACTTTGATCCAGATATTTCCTCCGCAGCAAAAGGCTTCCCAGAAGCAACATCCACAACTGACGCAGCTCCTCCTTTGCAGCTCTCATTGCGGGCGAGCATCCTTAACCCGGCGGTGGCCTTTTTCAGGTCCTCTTGCTCCGCTTGATGTTCTTTTCAAGAACCCCGCAGCGGTCGGTAGAATTCTTCAACTTTATGGCCATATCAGCCATTTCCTCTGCCTTGGCGTTGAGCAGCCCGTTCGCTTTTAGCTCTTCGCCGCCCTTATCATGCGCCGACATTACTATTTCTGTCTTGCTCTTTAGCTCGGGCGAGTTCTGCCCGCAGCTCCTCCACAGCAACGGCACCACCTGCATTAAGCATACAAGTAGTAAGGCACGGGCGTCAAGCTCCCTTACCAGGCGTCCGCGAAGAAGTCGCATACCTTGTGACTCATCAAACCGCTTATTTACAAGCGCGATGTCCGCATCTGCCTTGTCAAGTTGCCGCTTTAGTTCGGCAAATTCACCAGTCCGGCTGGCCACCGGATGCCCCGCCACCTATTTAGGAGCGGTGATATGTTATAACTGAGATTATGATCCTCGGCACGCTGTCAATTTTGACAACATACCGAGTCTCAGGGGCTACTATCTATACAGGGCGCATTCTATATGCATAACTGTCAGAAGGTACATCATTTTTATGCACTCGAACCCGTCGAGAAGCTTCGGCGGCTTCATGCAATCCGCTCTCAGCAGATGCAATTCTTTCAATCACCGTACCCATTAGCGCACGGTGATCTTCTGAGATAGCCGCTCGCCCGAGCAGATCCTTTAGCTCCTCCCGCCGCACGCCAGTTGGCGCCGGACCTTCCGCCCCGCCGGACCCGGGGAAACCCTCCACGACGACACCTCAGGGTCATCCGCCTCGCATGAAGGTGCGACAGGCGGAGGCGTTTCGCTCTCCATCATCTCCGGAAGAAGAACCCCCGAAGACGAGCTCTGCTGAGAAGGGTTGAGATCCGAACTACAAGGTACAATTTCGGTTATCTTCGGAAATAAATACAGGGATGTTCTTTATTCGCAGGACCCCTTCTTTTTACTTACGGCTCGCTGGAGGGCTGATCCCCTTGGGGAAATAGTGCGGCTGGGGTACTTCCCAGCGCCGGACTCTCTGACGAAGATTTCTTTCCCCTCTTTGAGGCCTTAACCTCTGGGTCTTCCGAAGCGGTCCTCTTCTCTCGTTGGAGGGTGGAACTTTTGATCCCTCCTTCCTTGAAAGCCTCCTTCGTGGAGGCAGTTGCTTCCCCGCTCCCCCCTTCGCCTTCACTAAAAGGCGCGGCCTTCAACATCTTGGTCAGCATGGGATCCGGCGTGGTCTCTGGGAGGGGAGCCGGACACCTTATCAACTTTGCCTTGGCTATCCACTCCTGTCCAGGAAACGGCTCCTTTAAAGGGCATATATATGATAAATGAATGAACAGCCTGTCCGGATACAGGACTTCTTACTTGAGTATCTGGGCGATTGCAGCTTATCCCTGCGTCCTCAGTCAGGTCCGGACACTTCTCTTGTTATCCGAAGAACAGTTTACACATCTCCACGGGCGTCGTACCCATAAAATGTTGGAGAACTCGTGGTCCCTCCGGATTAAATTCCCAGAGACGGAGGGGGCGACGTTTGCAGGGCATAAGGCGCCGAATCGACATAACCTGCGCCACTACGACCAGATTGATCTCTCTTTAATGGAGGTCTCGAATACGGCCCTGCAACAGAGGAACGTCCTTGGACGGCCCCCAGTCGAGCCCCTTGTTGACCCATGACGCCAACAGCTGTGGTGGACCTGTGCGGAAGGCGGGAGGCGCCACCCATTTGGTGCCCCTGGGAGCGGTGATATAGAACCACTCCCGTTGCCACAAACCATGCTCCTCTTGAAAAGAGCCCTTGGGCCAAGGAGCATCAGCACACTTGCTTATGACCGCCCCTCTGCACTCTACTTGTTGCCCCTCGATCATCTTCGGCTCCACCTTGAAGGTCTTGAGCCACAATCCAAAGTGAGGGGTAATATGGAGGAAGGCTTCACATACGACAATGAATGATGAGATATGGAGGATGGACTCCGGATTCAAGTCATGGAAATCCAGCCCATAATAAAACATGAGCCCCCGCACAAAGGGATCCGTCGGGAAGCCTAAACCCCGAAGCAAGTGAGACACGAACACCACGCTCTCGCCGGGCTCGGGAGTGGGAATGACCTGCCTTGGAGCAGGCAGCCTATGCGAAATCTCGCCGGTTAAATACCTGGCATCTCGCAGCTTTAACACATCTTCTTCTGTGACGGAAGAAGACATCCATCGGCCGAGCTAGTCGGAGCCGGACATCGTCGAAGGTCCGAAGCGCCTAAATCTGAAGCTTTGGGTGTTAGAACCCGAAGCGCGAAGCGAACTCGATGGAGGGTGGAAAAAAAGAAGAGGGCCTTGGTCTCATTATAAAGAGGTTGAATACCAAGAGCCCTCCCCGTGGTCGATTAGGACTCGCCTTCGATAGAGGAGGCGTGCCAACGGGCGCGATCGGGTTACCCACGCCCGCATTGATGAGAATCCCGGAATAAGGGGGCACGATCTACGCTTTGATAAGACGTGCCAAGGAAACCGCCTCACTAAACGCGCCGAGGTGGGATAGTAGAAAACGATTCGAATAAAGGCTTGGCCGTGGTGTGATGTCACGCCGCGGAATACGTCAGCAGATCTGTGCAAAGAATTATTCTCTCTACGGTAGTATGTCGAACTTGTTTTGCAGAGCCAAACTATCACCGTTGGCCGGACTCCTAGACTATGAAGATACAAGATTGAAGACTTCGTCTCGTATCCGTATGGGACTTTCCTTGGCGTGGAAGGCAAGCTTGGCGATACGGATATGTAGATCTCCTACCATTGTAACCCTAACCCTATCCGGTGTCTATATAAACCGGAGGGTTTTAGTCCAGAGGGACGAACAACAATCATACCATAGGCTAGCTTCTAGGGTTTAGCCTCTCCGATCTCGTGGTAGATCTACTCTTGTACTACCCATATCATCAATATTAATCAAGCAGTGAGTAGGGTATTACCTCCATCGAGAGGGCCCGAACCTGGGTAAAAACATTGTGTCCCTTGTCTCCTGTTACCATCCGCCTAGACGCACAGTTCGGGACCCCCTACCCGAGATCCGCTGGTTTTGACACCGACACTCACCGTATATATGTGTCGTCTTCTCATATATGTCTTTTCTTCGCCATTATATGCATCTTTATGACTTAAGTTTTTGCCAAGCTGGGTTGCCTGGCTCCTGTGCTTATGCCCTATGTTCCTGCTTGTTCGGCTAGGGCATTGTCACAACCCTAGGTTTGGCCCTTGCTTGTCATTGCATATGCATCCATGCATCATCTTAAATTCAAGGAAATTGAATTGAGGGAATTTTCAAGCCTCAAAATCCTTTTAAAAATGATCAACATTAAAATCTTTTCAAATGAGTGCAAGGAAATGTTCCTGTTAATCTCTGAAAATATGGGCAAGAGCTAAAATTCAAACCAATATTTATTGAATTTCAGAAATGATTAATTTGGGACTTTGAATCAAGCCAATAATTATTTGAATTGGATTCATATGTACTATGTATAAAATATGAATCCAGTAAGCTTGAAAACCTGTGAGTGTGGCTTTGAATATATTGTATCAAGCAAATGAAATATTTTCAGAAGCTACTGAAATGATTTGGACTGTGAATCAAATCAAAACAAAATTTAAATATTAGAAAACAAAAACAGAAATGTGAAAAAGAAGAAAACTAACCGGACCCAGCTTACCTGCACCTGTAGCAGCCCAACACCGTTGCTGGCCCAGCCCACCAAGGGCACCGTGGTCATCTTCAACCTCGACAAGAGGGCAGAGGGCGGTGCCACACACAAGACGCAGAGTCCTCCACCTCCTGCTTCGCCGTGGCAGCCTCCTCGGCCTTCGAACCGCGCCACGGAGACGCCCAGCACCTCCCCCTCGATCCCCCTATCTCTTTGGTGCCTCTCTCCCTCCCTAGCCCTGCTCCACGTGACCACCCGAGAGCCCCACCGACCACTGCTGCCGCTCGCGTGGCCATCACCATCCCCTCGTTGCGCTGCCATGCTCAGGAGATCTACGCCGACCTAGTACGCGTCTCCAACGACGACATGAACCGGAGGAGCACCACATGGCCGCCATCGGTGCCGTCTTCGTCCTCTGCACCAACGGCCGTTGTCGTCGATTCGCAGCAACCCGACCGTCCCCGACTTCGCCGACTACGCCATCAGATGCGTTGTGAGCTCCGTAGCTATTTCCCCTACTCCCTTGGTCGTGCTCGTCTGCTAACTGACGTCGCCGTCCTACCCGCAAGCTCCAGCCGCCGCCAAGCTCCCTTCCGCTGCCTACTCCGGCCACCCCAGCCGCTGCCTCTCGCATAGTTGGATGCACGCAAGTCCGGGCTTCACGTGGATTGTCTCGGCCATCCATTTGGTCGCCGGAGCGGTCATTCCGACGCCCTCCGCTGCGCCTGGCGTCGCCGGTGTAGCCATCAGCATAACTCCGGTATAATCATCACTAATGACGCCATTAGCTAATCCCTGTGCCACTGACGGTTGGGCCCCATGCCTAATTAACCCCCGGCTTTATTTATTTTAGATTAGATTATAACACAGCGGGACCCACACGTGAGCTTTGACTACGATGACGTGGCCGTTGACCAGGCCCACTTGTCTGTGACTCTAGCCAGCGCTCTGTCACTGGCCTACAGGTCCCACTGGCCAGGTTTGACCTGGACCCGGCCTGTTGACTTGTTGATGTCACACCGACGTCATGCTGACATAGTAAATGCTTTTCTATTTTTTCTTATTTCAGAAATGATTTAGAAATTCCAATAAATAGTATAAACTTCAGAAAATCATAGAAAAGAATCTATAACTCAGATTGAAATAATTTATATATGAAAAATGATCAGGAAAAGCCAATCTATCCAATGGTACTGTTTTCATGCATATTGGAACAGTTAATCTCACTGAATAGGATAACTAATGATTAGGGCAACTTATAAAATAAGATTTGGAGTTGGAATTTGATCTTATTTGAATTCCACTTCAATTAACTTGGATAAATATTGCATTAGGTGAATTCAGTACCTTAAAATGACATGCCATTCATATGAATGTGCATTGCATTGATTGTGCTCCTTCTCTGTTTGCAAGTGTTGTTCCCTCTCAGTGGAGGCTGTTCCGATGTTGTCATCATGTCCTACTGTTGAGAGCTAAGTGTGTGAACACGATTTGGTAAAGTTAGTAGTGAGAGGCAATGTAGGAGTACATGGTGGGTTGACACATTGAAACCGTCCTCAGGAACTGAGTTCTGTGTTTCTGATCCATAAACAACTACTACCACACATTGGGCTCCGGGCACTCCAAGCTCTCTCGACTTATTAATCAACCTGATCTCTGTCCAGGAGTTGCAACTAGTTTCTGTTGTTTGTAGATAGTGCTAGTAGTCTACCAAGTGGCACCCGCTACAGGTGGGCTTGGGACAGACTAGGTGCAGTGGCACGGTGTACCAAGCATCGTCCGTTTGATGGGCTTGGGAACCCTGCTCACATCGTTTGGGTCCATGAGCGACACCCCGGCCGGATCTCCTTGCGGATGGAACCCGAATAGGCGATAAACCTGGACTAGAGTCTTGCGTGGTTAGTCAGGTCGTGCCCGACACCCTCGCCAGGCTTCCGCTTGAAGGTTGCCGAGATACATGATGTGTACATGGCAGTAAGTGGCGAGAGCGTGTGTGAAGAAGTACACCCCTGCAGGGTTATAAATGATCTATCTGAATAGCCGCGTCCACGGTAAAGGACCTCTGGGCTGCCTATATAGTTCATAGACAAGTGAAAGTGGATACTCTAAAATGCACAAGATAAGCCTGAGTGCTATGGATGGCGTCCTCGTAGGGAGACGGGAGCGGATCCATAAAGGTGTATTGATATGGTGAATATGTGGACTCGTGTGCGCCACCTCAAAAGAGTTACTTGCAGTCGTAGTTTAGGATAGCCACTGAGTCAAAGCTGGCTTGCTGCAGTTAAACCCCACCATCCCTTTGTTGATAGTGATGCTTATGTAGCTAGTTCTGATGTAAGTCTTGCTGGGTACATTTGTACTCACGTTTGCTTAATTTATGTTTTTGGAGAGAGACTTCAGTCTCACTAGTAGTTTTCCGTGGACTTCGAAGTTTAGCTTGCTGCCTCATCTACGATCTTGTAGCCTTGGGAGGATCTTGTAGATAGTCAGGCTTCTCAGCCCTTTTTCATTTGTAGTTGTATGTACTCAGACATGTTATGCTTCTGTTGTTTGTATGCTATGAATGTTGGGTCATGAGACCCATGTTTGTAATGCTTGGCTCCTCGGAGCCTAATGAATAAATACTTTGAGTCATAGAGTTTTTTTGTGATGCCATGCTGTATTTGCACATATCGAGCATATTGTGTCTATGTTATTGAAATGCTTGGTATGTGTGGGATCCGACAACCTAGTTGTTTATTCTTGGTAGCCTCTATTATGGGGAAATTTCTCCTAGTGCTTCCACTGAGCCATGGTAGCTTGCTACTGCTCCGGAACACTTAGGCTGGCCTGCATGTGTCCTTCTTCGTTCCTGTGTCTGTCCCTTCAGGGAAATGTCACGCGTTGTTCCTTTAAGTCCTTGTATCTTGCTACGACTTGGGTTCATACGTTGATGACCGACACGTTCGTTGCTGGGTCATGTTTTTTTGTCCCTGTAAGTTAGTGCCACTTTGGATTCACAACTAGTCATGTCGGCATGGGTTCTTTGTCATATGGATGCTAGCGACACTATCATATACGTGAGCCAAAAGGTGCAAACGGTCCCGGGCTAGGTAAGGTGGCACCCGTGAGAATACTGTGCGTGAGGCCGCAAAGTGATATGATGTGTTACATGCTAGATCGGTGTGACTTACGATCGGGTCCTGACAGCTTTGGTATCAGAGCCTGACTGCTTGTAGGATTACTAAGCCAAACTGGTCGAAGTCGAGTCTAGAAATGCATTAGTTATATAAGGGAATTGATTGTGGAAGGGAACGTAACGCTCTTTTTACTCCTTTACCTTATGCCCTTCTGATCTAAGTCAACCTCTTCCTTTCTACGAGGGTTAAGAAACTAGGCTTTCTCTTCTTTCTATCAGGATCACGTGTTACTAATCCGTAGACTCTTAGGAATGATGGATTCAATTCTCAGTTCAGTTCCTACTATTTCCGTGTGTTGACAATTGATCTCGGAATCTTGATATTGTGATGTTGAGTGGTTATGCCACCATTTTGCAGGATTTCTCAAATCCTTTTGAGCTTTTACATCCGTCATGTTGTCCGAGTCATCCCAGGTTTCTAAATAGTCTGATGCATTTGCAAATCCCTTCTTTTCATTCTCGATGTTCTTTGGGTCAATTTAACCACACTAATTGGTGTGTTGGGGTACTCCATTACCTCGACATATATTTGGGAGCTATTATTATGACATTAGGGTATCTTAGAGAACCACCTAGTAATCTAGCCATGTGTTGTGTTACAAGTGTGATAATTCTGGCCATCATCCTCGAAAGCATCCCATAATGCCATTTAGCTAGTAGGTATTATTTCTCCGGGTTCTTGACCCCAAGATTCACCCTACTTACTTCATGTTGATAGTGTTTGCTAGTTCCTTTAAGATATTATAGTAATCTTTGCGATAGACCTCGATGTCTATGGTATTTCCTTCGTCCAAAAACCATGAACTTCTTATGGCAGAAGTTCTTTTGAACCAAAAGATCAAAACCAGAGCGCTCTTGATGAGTTCTCTGTTATAGTTGTGACTCTGCCAATCCAACCCTTCTGCATGGGTTATCCGGAAGAAATATGTTGAGCTTTGTTCAACATACTAATCTATGCATCCACAACTTAGCAAGTGTTATGATCCTTTGGGTTGTCCCTCTTTGGTTGTATTCCGGCCCTCATGTATCAGTTGACAGTCAAGAGTATGTCGTGCATTCATGTTCATCGGTGCATATTATTACTATGGCCCGTCAATCCGTTCCATCCAAGAATGACTAGCTGAAATAAACTCCAATACCTTATCCATCTCGACGATTGGGTCAAAGTAGTTGTAATCCGTAGATCAAAATGCCAATCCAGCTTTTGTTCTCTTCCACCCTGGAATATTACGCTCTTTTGTCAATAATATCATAGGAATTGCACAACATATTATGAATTCTTGATACAGTGATACTTCTCACAATCATTATTCATTCCTCGGTCCCATGTTGTCGCAACCGGAATGCCGACAAAGTGAACCGTGATGTGTGAAATCAATACTCCTAGCAACCTCGTTGATTGGTAGTTAATGGACAATAATTTCATTCTTAGCGTGTTGGTTATTGAATTATCATTCTAAGAATGATCATGTTACCTAGTCCATTCTTCCTGGTGCACTCTTCGATCAATGAGTTTGGATTATGTTAATTCCTTGCTCTTTTGATCATATCGTCTTGCCCTGAAAAGCAAGATTGTTCTCGAGCTTAGTAACATATCGGTGATTCGTGATTTTCCGAATGTCTTCTTAGAAGTATCACCAAGTTGTCACCTGAATGTTATGTTGAGTTCGTGATCAAGTTGGTTTCTTGTAAGCCACCCATTCTCCAAGGTTCTGTGTTGGATACCCTAAACTAGGTGGTTGAGCTAAACAACAACTTGGAGAGTTGTGAGATGAAAGCTTGTCCCACTTAGTTCATTGCTGAAGGGATATCATTGTGTTTGTGTGTGTTGAAGAAAGATGATATCATCATTGATTGATCCTAGTGGTCAATTGTTGGACCTATTGTCCTGTCCAATCTTTGACTTGATTATGGGCTATCGTCAAGTCAAATCAGAACAAACGATGTTCGTAATGTTGTCTTACTCTTGGTTGATCCCTCGGTCATACACCATTACATCTTTTTGTGTGACCAGTGCTATCACCGTGTTCACTTAGCCGTGGAACTCCATTTATATGGAAACCTGGATGAATTGTTGTTGAGCCCATTGGCAACATAATTATCATCTCCATGATTTGTGTTGAACATTAAAGCTAGTGTTTGAAACTTCGTAAGCAACGCCTTTGTGTTCCGTTCATGAGGTATATGTTTGGATGAAAGAAGAGACTTCCCCTAATTCACGTGCATTCGATACAAGTTGCCGCCGTGAATTTGAGAAAGCTTTTTTTTGCTTCCTTCGGAACCATCCCAAGTCAGTCATGCATATATGTGAAGTATTCTATGGTTTGGAGACTTGCAACCTTCATTCTATATGTATCCCTAGCACGCCAAGCCACTGATTGATTTGTTCAAGATAAAGGAGTCTGTTCCAAACTATTAATCCTTTGGACTTCCGTGCGGAGACTTCGATATCATTAATTATGGTTCCCAACCAGAACTCGGTAGTGTTTTTGCTGTAAGACTATTATGTGGTCATGCTTGTCTGGGACAACGTGTTCACATGTGTGTAGTAGAGCCGGCTCATGTTTTGGAGCTTGCTATTGTAGTTCATCTCCCGAGAATCTCGCAACGTCATCTCATCAATTGTGTTGCAACTCTTCTTTGCAGACATGTTGAGCCTGAAGTATCCTGTTACTAACCAGATATGAATCTCAGGCAGATATGATGGTTGGAACATTCCCAACATATGCATTTTGTTCCTAGCTTGCACTGCTATTGTGCCATTTTCCCATGGGCTGCCCTTCACAAGAATTTTTATCCAGGATCATCTTCAAAAGTGGACTTATCATGGGTCCCATCCATTTTCGATGATAAGAAAAAATCATCCATTGTGTTGTCATCAACAAGGTAGTCCACATCGTCCATTCTAGTCTGAGTATGCCATCCTTTCAAACCCCTTCAAACGATTGTCTGTGAATTGTCGTAGTCTGGTATGAAGAGTTTCGATGATCCCTATATCAAAAGTAATTCTTTTTGCCACTTAAGGGAATAATCCTACGAGTCACCTCTTTCAGGGTGCCCGTTGTGGTATGCAGGGAAATTAACTCCTCGCTACTTCGACACCATGCCCCATCTTACTTATGCATGGAGTTGTTGCTTACCAAAATTGAACCTTCGTCATCGGCTCCTTACCATCACCCCTTATATGTGTTTTGTGACTCAACTCAAGAGATGTTTCAATGTCTCACTCCATGAGTTGATCTTGGTTGCTCGATCTTCGAGTAGATCGATTCCTTACGAGTTTCTTTCTGTCAGTATCGTGGGGGATGAAGATCTCGAAAGCAAAGACGTGAATGACAACATGAAGCAATGATTAAACATCTTCGAGAAGGGCAGTTGGATCATGAAGATCGTGTTAGCTTTGTGTCCCCTCTATCTTCTTACCTCACGTCTTGAATCTCGGGACGAGATTCTTGTTTAGTGGGGGTGAGTTGTCACAGCCCTAGTTTTGGCCTTTGCTTGTCATTGCATATGCATCCATGCATTGTCCTAAATTCAAGGAAATTGAATTGAGGGAATTTTCAAGCCTCAAAATCCGTTTAAAAATGATCAACATTAAATCTTTTCAAATGAGCACAAGAAAATGTTCCTATTAATCTCTGAAATATTGGCAAGAGCTAAAATTCAAACCAATTTTTTGAATTTCAGAAATGATTAACTTGGGACTTTGAATCAAGCCAATAACTATTTGAATTGGATTTATATTTACTATGTATAAAATATGAATCCAATAATCCTGAAAACCTGTGAGTGGCTTTGAATATATTGTATCAAGCCACATAAATTTTCAGAAGCTACTGAAATGATTTGGTCTGTGAATCAAATCAAAACAAAATTGAAATATTAGAAAACAGAAACAGAAATGTGAAAAAGAAGGAAACTATCTTGGCCAGCTTACTTGCACCTATAGCCGCCCAACACCGTTGCTCGCCCAGCGCACCAAGGGCGTCGTGGTCTTCTTCAACCTCTGCCAGTAGGCAGAGGCGAAGTCGCACACGCGCACGCAGAGTCCTCCACCTCCTGCTTCACCGTGGCAGCCTCCTCGGCCTTCGAACCGCACCACGGGGACGCCCAACACCTTCCACCTCACTCCCCCCATCTCTCTGGTGCCTCTCTCCCTCCCTAGCCCTACTCCACGCGACCACTCCAGAGCCCCACCGGCCACCGCTGCCGCTCGTGTGGCCATCGCCATCCCCTCGTCGCGCTGCCATGCTCAGGAGATCTAGGCCGACCTAGTACGCGTCTCCAACAATCACAGCAACCGGAGGAGCACCACATGGCCGCCATCGGCGCCGTCTTCGTCCTCTGCACCAACGGCCGTTGTCGTCGATTCACAGCAACCCGTCCATCCCCGACTTCACCGACTACGCTATCGGATGCACTGTGAGCTTCGTAGTTGTTTCCCCCTACTCCCCTGGTCGTGGTCATCTGCTAACTGACCTAGCCGTCCTGCCCACAAGCTCCGGCTGCCGCCAAGCTCCCTGTCGCTACCTACTCCGGCCACCCCAGCCGCTGCCTCTCGCATAGTTGGATGCGCGCGAGTCCATGCTTCGCGTGGATGGTGTTGGCCATCCATTTGGTCGCCGGACCGGCCGTTCCGACGCCCTCCGCCGCACCTGGCGTCACCGGCGATTAGTTGCATGCCTAACCTCGACATAATCAGCACTAATGACGCCATTAGCTAATCCGTGTGCAACTAACGGTTGGGCCCCATGCCTAATTAACCCCCGGCTTTATTTCTTATAGATTATCTTATAACACAGCGGGACCCACGCGTCAGTTTTGACTACGCTGACATGGCCATTGACCAGGCCCACTTGTCTGTGACTCTAGCCAGCGCTGTGTCACTGGCCTACGGGTCCCACTGGTCAGGTTTGACGTGGACCCGGCCTGTTGACTTGCCGACGTCACACCGACGTCATTCTGACGTAGTAAATGCTTTTCTAGTTTTTCTTATTTCAGAAATGATTTAGAAATTCTAGAAAATAGTATAAACTTCATAAAATCATAGGAAAACAATCTATAACTCAGATTGAAATAATTTATATATGAAAAATGAAAATAAAAATCCAGTCTATCCAATGGTACTGTTTTCATGCATATTGGAACAAGTTAATCTCACTGAATAGGACAAATAATGATTAGGGATACTTATGAAATAACATTTGGAGTTGGAATTTGATCTTGTTTGAATTACACTTCAATTAACTTGTATAAATATTGCATTAGGTGAATTCAGTACCTTAACATGACATGTCATTCATATGAATGTGCATTGCATTGATTGTGCTCCTTCTCTTTTTGCCGGTGTTGTTCCCTCTCAGTGGACGTTGTTCCGATGTTGTGATCGATGACACCGATGAAGAGCTAGTACTATCTTCATAAGTGCCAGGCAAGCAACCCCCCCCCCCCCTTGTTCATTCTGATACAATCCCACTCTCTCGCTCCTGCTCTCTTTTACTACATTAGGACAACAACGATTCATCTGTTACATGTTGCGGTAGTTGAACCCCTTTCCTCTGCATGACCTGTCATTGCCACAGTAAATAGATGAAACCCACTAGGATGAGTAGGAGTTGTTTGAGCCCTGATGTGCCTACTCATTCATGCTTGTTTTTCATGCCTACTATGCTTAGAGTTGTGTCAGGTTTGCTTCATCGGAGATGAATTGGAATGTGGTCATCATGTCCTACTGTTGAGAGCTAACAATACAAAAAAAGACACATCCGTGATATTTTGGGCCGAACGAAAAAAAAATCGGTCATACTTATGACACTTCTATGACGATAATTGTGACAAAACCCAGTATAATCATAGATGTGGTGGGGTTCTACTTCTATGACGAAAATTAATGACAAAAAATGGGCTTTTCATCCTGGGCGGGCCAGAGACGCAGCTGCATGACATTCTTTGGGCCGTCCATGATGGAAAAAACCGTGGTAGAAGCGAGGGCAAGGAAAATATCGGGGTGTTCCTAGTTACGGTGGGTGGTCCGGGCCGGGCGATGCGTGATGTCTACTACACAACCTTCTTCTTGTAGACATTGTTGGGCCTCCAAGTGCACAGGTTTGTAGGACAGTAGCAAATTTCCCTCAAGTGGATGACCTAAGGTTTATCAATCTGTGGGAGACATAGGATGAAGATGGTCTCTCACAAACAACCCTGCAACCAAATAACAAAGAGTCTCTTGTGTCCCCAACACACCCAATACAATGGTAAATTGTATAGGTGCACTAGTTCGGCGAAGAGAAGGTGATACAAGTGCAATATGGATGGTAGATGTAGGTTTTTGTAATCTGAAAATATAAAAACAGCAAGGAAACTAATGATAAAAGTGAGCACAAACGGTATTGCAATGCGTTGAAACAAGGCCCAGGGTGCATACTTTCACTAGTGCAAGTTCTCTCAACAATAATAACATAATTGGATCATATAACTATCCCTCAACATGCAATAAAGAGTCACTCCAAAGTCACTAATAGCAGAGAACAAACGAAGAGATTATGGTAGGGTACGAAGCCACCTCAAAGTTATCCTTTATGATCGATCTATTCAAGAGTCCGTAGTAAAATAACACGAAGCTATTCTTTCTGTTCAATCTATCCTAGAGTTCGTACTCGAATAACACCTTAAGACACAAATCAACCAAAACCCTAATGTCACCTAGATACTCCAATGTCACCTCGAGTATTCGTGGGTATATTATACGATATGCATCACACAATCTCAGATTCATCTATTCAACCAACACAAAGTACTTCAAGAGTGCCCCATAGTTTCCACCGGAGAGTCAAGACGAAAACATGTGCCAACCCCTATGCATAGGTTCATGGGCGGAACCCGCAAGTTGATCACCAAAACATACATCAAGTGGATCACGTGATATCCCATTGTCACCACAGATACGCACATGCAAGACATACATCAAGTGTTCTCAAATTCTTAAAGACTCAATCTGATAAGATAACTTCAAAGGGAAAACTCAATCCATTACAAGAGAGTAGAGGGGGAGAAACATCATAAGATCCAACTATAATAGCAAAGCTCGTGATACATGAAGATCGTATCACCTCCAGAACACGAGAGAGAGAGAGAGAGATCAAACACATAGCTACTGGTACATACCCTCAGCCCCGAGGGTGAACTACTCCCTCCTCGTCATCGAGAGCGCCGGGATGATGAAGATGGCCACCGGTGAGGGATCCCCCCTCCGGTAGGGTGCCGGAACAGGGTGCCGGAAAAGGGAAAACTCAACCCATTACAAGAGAGTAGAGGGGGAGAAACATCATAAGATCCAACTATAATAGCAAAGCTCGTGATACATGAAGATCGTATCACCTCAAGAACACGAGAGAGAGAGAGAGAAAGAGATCAAACACATAGCTACTGGTACATTCCCTCAGCCTCGAGGGTGAACTACTCCCTCCTCGTCATCGAGAGCGCCGGGATGATGAAGATGGCCACCGGTGAGGGATCCCCCCTCAGGTAGGGTGCCGGAACAGGGTCCTAATTGGTTTTTGGTGGCTACAGAGGCTTGCGGCGGCGGAACTCCTGATCTATTCTGTTCTCTGGAGGTTTCAGTATTTATAGGATTTTTTGGCGTAGGTCTCACGTCAGTGGGGTCTCCGGGTTGTCCACGAGGCAGGGGCCCATGCCCAGGGGGGTGGGCGTGCCCCCCACCCTCGTGGGCAGCCCGGGACTCTCCCGGGCCAACTCTTTTACTCTAGGGGCTTCTTTTGGTCCAGAAAAAATCATCAAAAATTGGCACATCAATTGGTTTCCTTTTTTGCAAAACTTAAAAACAAGGAAAAAACAGAAATTGGCACTGGGCTCTGGGTTAATAAGTTAGTCCCAAAAATAATAAAAAAGTGCATAGTAAAGCCCATTAAACATCCAAGATGGGTAATATAATAGCATGAATACTTCATAAATTATAGATACGTTGGATACGTATCAATGTGTGTTTCTCTCATACACGCACGCGCGTGGGTGTGAGGCGTTGGGCTCTAACTGAACCCGAGCGATTGCACTGCAGGCTACGCCTTACTGAACCCGAGCGATCGATCGATGGCTGTTAACTGAACCCGATCGAGCGATTCCTTCACTACTGCTGCTAACTGAAGCCGATCAATGCTGCCTCTGGATGAACAGTGAGCATTGCTGGGGGGGGGGGGTTGGATGAACAGTTCCGGGTGGGGGTGGATGAACGTGACCCCGTGGTGTTGCCTCTGGATGAACAAGACCCCGATTGATCGAGCCGGTGTGGGCTGGATGAACAGTACCCCATGGAAGGCAGGATGAACAGGACCATGCGGTGGAGGGCAGGATGAACAGTAGACGGTGGAGGGCTGGATGAACAGTAGCCCGTGGAGGGGTGGTTGAACAGGAGCCAGTGGAGAGGGCTGGTTGAATAGTAGCCGGTGGAGGCTGGATGAACAGGAGCCCGTGGCTGAACAGTCGCACGTGGAGGCTGGAGGAGGTCGACGGTGGACGAACAGTAGCCCGTGGAGGCTCGAGGGGGTTGACGGTGGAGATGAACAGTATCTCGTGGAGTCCCGTTTTGCGGTACGCCACACCCCTCCCGATGAACATGACCCCCGTTTCGACCGTAGCGCTCCAACACAAGAAAGTTTCCTCTGTTTTGCGGTACGCCACACCCCTCCCGGTCAACAGGACCCCCGTTTTGACCATAGGAGGTCGGTTTCCTGCGTTTTGCGGTACGCCAGACCCCTCCCGATGAACAGGATCCCGTTTCGACCGTGGCCGATCGAACACAAGGCTGTTTCTCCGTTCTGCGGTAGCCAGGCCTCGTTTCCATTGGTTGTTCCGTCCAAGCCCTCCCGATGAACACGACGATGCATTCCGTTCTGACCCAGCCGGTTGGCTCCCTGTGAACACGACGACAACGCAGTTTCTCCGCTCCGACCCAGCAATGTACACGAGCCCTGGCCATACGTATGCGCGAGTAGGCATTCGAGACCTTGGCTGTATGTACGTACATGGCCGTATTTTCTTTCTTGCACACTTGCCGCCGTACGTACATGTACATGCTACGTGCGCGCCTCTACTACGACACATGCGCGCCTCTACATCGACCAGTATGTACGTACACTTTCGCGACCAGAATGAGAACGCTACGTATGCTTCGACAAGGTGGGTCCCGACTGTTAGGCACTTCCTTGCCTGCAAAGATGTAGCTGGTCGGTCCCAACAGTCAGGGGGCCGAATCGTTTTTTTTCCGCCCGGACGCACTTCCTTGCGTGCGAAGATGTTGCTGGTGGGTCCCAGCAGTCAGGGGAAATGTTTTTTCGCGAAATATGATGGCCCGTCGTGTCACATCCTAGCTAGTCCATGCATTAGAGTATTGCATCATGTCTACTTTCATCAGAAACCTGAATTGGGGAAGACAGAACCCCCAGAACCCCTCTGAATCCAACTAAGGTTACTAAAAATATTTTCAATGAACCTGAATTGCCATTCTAAAAAGTTCACCCTCTTTGTCTTGGGTTAGAACCTCTGGCAAAATTGGTGCATAATTTTCTAGGTCAACAGAAGGTCATTGAATTAAATCATATGTAAATTGCATTTCGGCATTTAAAGGCTAGTAAATATTTTTAATGCTCAAATAATTATGAAAATAAGTGTGGGTTGTTGGAGATTTCCTAAACAGAGCCTCTGATTATTTTCAGGATTTTTAGAAGTGCCTAACTATTTTTAATAAGTCCACAAACTTATAGAATAATAGAAAAGGAAAAACCAAAGCAAGTAGTGGCTTACCTGGCTCCCATCTGGCAAGCCCACCTGCCGGCCCAGCGCAGCCACCGCTCCAGCGAGCTACTTGGCTTGGCCAGGCAGGCAGCCAGGTGCTCGACGGCGGCACCAGCGGGCGCCACGCAGCTGCCCGCCGCCCTGCCTCCTCCACTCACCGTTCTACCGCACTGGGTCGGTCACCCACTCCTCCCCCGAGCTCGCAGACACGCTCTCTCCTCCCCAGCTCCTTTCCCTCGCTCGCCCGCACCATGGCCGACGCTGCCGCGCCCGTGCCAAAGTGAAACTCGCGCTCTCCGTCGTCCCTGCACCGCGCCACCCTGTCCAGGAGCTCCGCCGCCCTCCTCTCCTTCGAGCAAGCCGAGCCCCGAGCGCTCGCTTGCCTCGGAGCCGCTGCACCGACCTCGCAGACTCCGCCACCGCCGGAGATCCCTTTTGCCGTCACCGCCACACCAGGTCGTCCCCGACCGCGTCGACTACACCATCGTGACCGCCGTGAGCTTAGCTACCTCCTCCCCCTTCTTGTTCTCGCTCCCGAACACTGCGGTGACCCCATGGAGCTTCACTGCACGCGCCACCGTCGAGCTAGTCGCCGACCTATCCCCGGCCAACCACCGGCCACACCACCGTGTCTAACACACTCACCGCATCGCGAGGAGTCCAACGCACCACTCCACGCGCCTCGCCGTGCCCCGTAGCCACGGGTCCATCTTCACCCGACTCCGGCGACCGCCAAGGTTGTCGCCGGCGACGTTTCCGGCCACCCCGAGCTCAACTACCGCCACCAAACGCTGCAGCTTGTTCCCAGCTACACGTAGATGGCCTCCGCCGCTCATTTGGTCGCAAAATGCACTCTCACCGCCGCGTCTGGCCTCGCCGGCGGCTAAACACCATCGTGTTGACCTTTGACTTTGACTAGGGTGGGCCCAGGTTGACTCCCCTGAGTCTATGACAAGTGGGGCCCCCTTCTGCTAATTAACCCAGATTAGTTTTAACTAAACTTAACTAGTTTAATTAACTACTGACATGCAGGACCCACTGGTCAGGTTGACCTGGATGTCCCCTTTGACCACTGACGTCACCCTGACGCACTGCTGACGCAATAACTAATTTCTGGATTTTTTTTTTATACAGAAAATTCCATAAATTGTTGCAAACTTCAAAATTTCATAGAAATTAATATGTAACTCCAAATGCAAAGATTTATATATGAATTTTGATCAGAAAAATTCAATCTATCCATTGGTATTGGTTTCATGCATGACAGAACAAGTTAACCTTGCTGTTTATGCAGAATAAGATAATGCACTATTATGACTATGTTAAATGAACTAGCATTTGAATCTTCGATTCAAATGAGTTCATTCCTTTCTGTTCTAGCTCGCATTAGGCCAAGACACATTCATATTGCCATGTCATAGCATGCATCATATTGTTGCATATCGTCATGTGTTGATTATGTACGGTGTGTCTTTCGTGGTAGGTTCTGTCTCCGAGGATAACCCTAAATATCCTTCTGAAGGGCAGTACCCTACTACCACTACATCAGGCAAGCAACCATTGATCATTCTGATACAAAAGCATGATCTCACTTCTGCTCTTGTTTACTGCATTAAGACAACGCGTTTCAAACTGTTGTGTGTTGCGGTAGTTGAACCCACTTCCTTTGCATGACCTGTCATTGCCACAGTAACTAGATGAAACCCACTACTAGGTGTAGGAATTGATTGAGCCATATTTGTGTTCCTACCATGCTATGCTTGCTATGCTTAGAGTTGTGTCAGGTCTGGCTCATCGGGATGATGAACTAGAGTGAAAGGTTGTGTTGGTAACGAGAGTGAAGTGTTGAACACGATTTGGTAAAGGTATCGATGAGAGGCCATGTAGGAGTACATGGTGGGTTGTTTCATTGAAGCCGTCCTTAAGAACTGAGATCTGTGTGTGTGATTTAAGATTCAGCTACTACCACGCATTGGGCCCGAAACCAATGGACCCTCTCGACTTATTAACCTCTGTTTTCCTCTGTCCGGGACTTGCAAAGTAGTTTCTGGTGTTTGTAGCATGCTGGGGGCCACACGCAGCGCTGACCTTAGGGGTGGGCTGTGTTGCGGTAGGCACATGGCACGGTGTACCGATTCGCCGGTTTGGTGTCTCGGGAACCCTGCACACATCGTTCGGGGCCATTATTGGAAACCTCGGCTAGACTCCCTGCGAATGGAACCCGAATAGGCGATAAACCTGGACTAGGGACTCATGTGTTTAGTCAGGTCGTGGCCGACACCCTCGCTGGGCTTCCGCTTGAAGGTTCCCGAGTACACGTCATGTAACGGCGATAAGTGGTGAGAGCGTGTGTGAAGAAGTACACCCCTGCAGGGTATAAAACTATTCGAATAGCCACGTCCGCGGTAAAGGACTACTTGGTCATCTATACAGTTCATAGACAAGTAAATGGACACTACAAAAAGCCTCAAGATAAGTAAGAGTACCGCGGATGGCCCTCTCGTGGGTTGACGAGAGAGGATCCACTGTGGTGTATCGTGTTGGTGATTAGTGGACTCGTGTGCGACAAATGCTTTTCAAGTGGTGTCACGTAGGATAGCTTAGCCAAGAGTCAAAGCTGGCTTGCTACAAATAACTCCACTACCTTCTTGAGAATGTGCATGTATAGTAGGATTTTGTTGTAAGACTTGCTGAGTACCTCCATACTCATGTTGCTTTAATTAATTCTTTCAGACGACAACACCGCCCCCTCCGATGGGTTCTATGTAGACCTTGACGTCGATGAGTGACTAGCCACCCAGGTGGTGGTCCAAGACTTGTGAAGGGCCGATGTAGATAGAAGGGCTTCGTCAAGCCTTCTTTTCTTTTTAGTGTCTCAGTACTCGAGACTAGTTTGCTTCCGCATGTGCTTGTATGTTTGTATGACTTGAGTGTCGGGTCCTGTGACCCCTATCTGTATGAACAGGTTATGTATGGCTCCTCGGAGCCTTTTAAATAAAGTACTTTGAGTTGTAGAGTTTTGTTGTGATGCCATGTTGTATGTACTCATATCGGGCATATTGTGTGTATGATTGAAATGCTTGGTATGAGTGGGATCCGACAATCTAGTTGTTTATCCTTGGCAGCCTCTCATATGGGGAAATGTAGTCTAGTGCTTCCTGGGTGATAGTAGTTCACTACAGCCCGGTTCACCGGAGTCCTGCTAGCCCATCACTACTGCTCTGGACACTTGACTGGCCGGCATGTGTTTCACTTCGTTCCTGTGTCTGTCCCTTCGGGGAAATGTCACGCGGTGACATCCGGAGTCCTGCCTAGCCTGCTACAGCCCGGGTTACCGGAGTCCTGTTAGCCCAGTGCTACAGCCGGGATTCATACGTTGATGACCGACATGCTCGATGTGATTCATGTATGCCTGTCCCCATGGGTTAGAGCCGCTTTGGGTTCACGACTAACCATGTCGGCCCGGGTTCTCTGTCATGTGGATGCTAGCGACACTATCATATACGTGAGCCAAAAGGTGCAAACGGTCCCGGGCCATGGTAAGGCTACACCCGTGGGAATACCGTGTGTGAGGCCGCAAAGTGATATGAGGTGTTACCGGCTAGGTCGATGTGACTTGGAATCGGGGTCCTGACAGCGTTGGCATCAGAGCCGGACTGCCTGTAGGTTCGCTAAGCCAAACTGGTCGATGTCGAGTCTAGAAATGCTTTAGTTATATGTAGGGGAATTGATTGTGGGAGGGACGTAAGGCTCTTTTTACTCCTTTACCTTATGCCCTCTGATCTGTGTCATTCTCTTCTCATTCTACGCGGGTTAAGGACTAGGCTCTCTTGTCTCTATCAGGTTCACGTGTTACTAATCCATAGTAACTTATAGGATTGTTGGTTACCAGCCTCAGTTCAGTTTCTACTACTTTTAGTATGTTATCAGTTGAACCAGAACCTTGATATGATGTTGTTGAGTGGTTTTGTAATCTGTTGTGAATGTCTCAAATCTGTACCTTAGCATTTACCGCTATTATGCTGTCCGATTTCCCCTAGAAATTCTAATGTCTTTGCATTGTGGCTGTGCTTTCAGATGGCCACTCGTGCTCAAAACCAAGTGGTTCGCCTGACCAGGTGCCTCGACGTGCCCGGTCATACGGCTATGTTAGTCCGGGTAATGATTGAGACGGGTTACCGTTGGTATCCCTAATACACCGTCGAAGAGCAATTCCGAGACTTTAATCAAAGCCAATACCTCTGCACTGTCAGGATATTTCCTTCTTATCCTGGAACGACTGAGCCCCTCCACTGTTCCTATGGACTCGAGGTTACAATTGAGATGGCTGTGCAGGATGAGGCATATTCTATGATGACCATCATGCGAGTCAGGACTGGCCTGCTTCGGAACAATGATTTCCGTTATATGCCAGCTTCACTCCCGGGGGCGCAAGGGTATCTTCAGGCTATCTATGTTGATTCCACTCAGGAGGACTCACTAACCCGCACCACTACTGAGATGCTCGAGGATAAGGACCGAGAGAATCGGGCCTTGAGACAGGAGCTTTTCAACACCCGTGCCGATCATTGGGCCACTTTGACTCGGTTTGCACCGACTGTGCAAGATGGATGTATGGATACGAGGGATCTGTGTCCTGTGAGATCTGCTCTGCCACACATGGTGGATTGGCGTGATGTGGGAGGCATCACCCCACCCCGTGGTCCCCGCAGGCCACCGTTTGTTGGTCCAAGACCTCGTCCTAGCCCCTATGGTCCACAATCTCCTCAGGACCGTCTGTTTCTGAATAATCACGTTGAGCTTCCAGGCTATGGAGGTGACTTCTATGAGGACTACTACGGAGCTGTCTGAGTTAGTTGTAGTATCACTAGTATTGTAATAGTTGTATTTCCACCGTCCTGCGTGACCTGTGGAATATGACTTAGTGTGTATCAATTGCGGAGGTGTAGAAAAATAATGTATAGGAGCTTGGAATGCTTCCGATGAGATGTAACATCTTCCACCGTAGTTGTACTCTAGCCGGGCTTGTATTAAACTATGAATGGTGTGTATGACCGTTGGTATATATATGGCAGTTTCTACATTACCATGTCATACGGATGAACATCTCTGCATTCCGTGTTATCCATTGCATTCCGCACTTCCTGGCCAAATTTTGCTATCCCTGTCTAAACCGTTGCCTTGTTTCCTAGGATGGTCAACACTCGCAACAACCCTGCTGCTCCGGAGCAGGGTGAAGCCAGCGCAGCTAGGAATGTTAATCTGCCTCAACCGCCTTCTCTCGGCCGGGTTATGCTGGAGGCAGAATGAAACAAGCGTGAGACCAATCGCTTGCTGGAGCGGATTGAGCAGAATACTGCATGCCAGCCGAGGAATGACTTGGTGTCAATCAATGACTTTGTCAAGCTGTATCCACCGAAGTTTAAACACTCCGTCGAGCCTCTCGATGCGGATGCTTAGCTTCGCAGCATCACCCACAAGCTACGCTTCGCCAACGAAGTAGCCGATAAGGTTACCTTCGCTGCCTAGCACCTCGAAGGCCCTGCTAGCCTTTGGTGGGAGAGTTTTGAGGCTATGCGCCCGGTCGTCCAAATCACTACCTGGGCTGAGTTCAGTGCGGCTTTCCGTGAGCATCACATCCCGGAAGGTCTCATGGATCGTAAGAGGGAAGAGTTCTGCAATTTCACCCAGGGTAGACTGGCTGTGGATGCATACAGTCGTGAGTTTGGAAATCTAGCGCGTTATGCTCCTGAAGAAGTATCCACCGACGCCAAGAAGTACGCAAGGTTCCGCAAGGGACTTAGCCCCGAGCTTCGCCGTGATCTTCGATTGCACGATTGCACCTCCTTCCAGAAGTTAGTCAACAAGGCCATCAGTGCTGAGACAGGACAGTCTGACTTTGAGGCTTCACGCAAGCACTCCCGTGACTTTGGATATTCATCCAGCTCTGGATCTTAGAAGCGCCGGGTGTGGATTCCAAGCACCGCTCTGCCACCCAGATTCACTCCGAGGCCATCCTTTGAGGCGCCTCGCCCCAACCAGCAGTATGCACTGCCCAAGGCCTATGGTGGCCCCACTGCTAATGCTGCTCCACGCCTCAATGTGATAACTTGTTTCAAGTGTGGGGAGACGGGTCACTACATCTGTGAGTGTCCCCAGAACAACCCCAACCAGATCGGAAAGTCTGTTGGCCGTGGTAAGCCAGCAGGAAAGGTGCTCTACGCCAAACCAGCCACCACTGCTCATGGCCATGTCAACTACGTCTCAGCTGAGGATACCCATGAGGATCGCCTTCAACTTGAGTACCCCACCTTCTTTCCGACGGATCCATAATCTCGGGACGAGATTCTTTTGAGTGGGGGTGACTTGTCACATCCTAGCTAGTCCATGCATTAGAGTGTTGCATCATGTCTACTTTCATCAGAAACCTGAATTGGGGAAGACAGAACCCCGTAACCCCTCCGAATCCAACTAAGGTTTACTAAAAATATTTTCAATGAACATGAATTGCCCTTCTAAAAGATCACCCTCTTTTTCTTGGGTTAGAACATCTGGAAAAATTGGTGCACAATTTTTTATGTCTATTTTAGGTCATTTAATTATATATTATGTAAATTGCATTTGTGCATTTAAATGCTAGTAAATATTTTGTATTCTCAAATAATTCTGAAAATAAGTGTGGGCTGTTGGAGATTTTCTAAACAGAGCCTCTGATTAGTTTCAGGATTTTTAGAAGTGCCTAACTATTTTTAATAAGTCCACAAACTTACAGAATAATAGAAAAGGAAACACCAAAGCAAGCAGAGGCTTACTGGCGCCTAATCTGCAAGCCCCCTGCCCAGCCCAGCCACCGCTCCAATGAGCTGCTTGGCTTGGCGAGCAGTAGCAGCAGTGCTCGGACGGCGGCACCAGCGCGCGCCACGCAGTTGCTCGTCGCCCTTTCTCCTCCTCTCACCGTTCTGCCGCCCTGGGTCGGTCGCCCACTCCTCCCCCGAGCTCGCAGACACGCTGTCTCCTCACCAGCTCCTCTCCCTCGCTCGCCCGCACCATTGCCGACGCTGCCCCGCCCTCGCCACCGTGAAACCCGCGCTCTCCGTCGTCCCTGTGCTGCGCCACCGTTTCCAGGAGCTCCGCCGCCCTCCTCTCCTTCGAGCAAGCCGAGCCCCGAGCGCTCGCTTGCCTCGAAGCCGCTGCACCGACCTCGCCGACTCCGCCACCGCCGGAGATCCCTTTTGCCGTCACCGCCACACCAGCTCGTCCCCTACCGCGTCGACTACACCATCGTAATCGCCGTGAGCTCAGCTACCTCCTCCCCCTTCTCGTTCTCGCTCCCGAACACCACAGCGACCCCATGGAGCTTCACCGCACGCGCCACCGCCGAGCTCGTCGCCGACGTGTCTCCGGCCAACACCGGCCACACCTCCGTGTCTAACACACTCACCGCATCGCGAGGAGTCCAACGCACCACTCCACGCGCCTCGCCGTGCCCCGTAGCCACGGGTCCATCTCCACCCAACTCCGGCGACTGCCAAGGTTGTCGCCGACGACGTTTCCGGCCACCCCGAGCTCAACCACCGCCTCCCAGCTACATGTAGATGGCCTCCACCGCTCATTTGGTCGGCGGAATGCACAAATGCACACTCACCGCCGCGTCTAGCCTCGCCGGCGTGTTGACCTTTTACTTTGACTAGGGTGGGCCCAGGTTGACTCCCCTGAGTCTATGACAAGTGGGGGCCCCCTCTGCTAATTAACCCAGATTAGTTTTAACTAAACTTAACAAGTTTAATTAACTACTAACATGCAGGACCCACTGGTCAGGTTGACCTGGACGTCCCCTTTGACCACTGACGTCACCCTGACGCACTGCTGACGCAATAACTAATTTCTGGATTTATTTTTTATACAGAAAATTCCAGAAATTGTTGCAAACTTCAAATTTTCATAGAAATTAATATGTAACTCCAAATGCAAAGATTTATATATGAATTTTGATCAGAAAAATTCAATCTATACATTGGTAATGGTTTCATGCATGACAGAACAAGTTAACCTTGCTGTTTAAGAAGAATAATATAATGCACTATTATGACTATGTTAAATGAATTAGCATTTGAATCTTTGATTCAAATGAGTTCGTTCCTTTCTGTTCTAGCTTGCATTAGGCCAAGACACATTCATATTGCCATGTCATAGCATGCATCATATTGTTGCATATCGTCATTTGTTGATTATGTTCGGTGTGTCTTTCGTGGTAGGTTCTGTCTCTGAGGATAACCCCGAATATCCGTCTGAAGGGCAGTACCCTACTACCACTACATCAGGCAAGCAACCATTGATCATTCCGATACAAACCCATGAACTCGCTTCTTTTCTTGTTTACTGCATTAAGACAACGCGTTTCAAACTGCTGTGTGTTGCGGTAGTTGAACCCAATTCCTTTGCATGTCCTGTCATTGCCACAGTAACTAGATGAAACCCACTAGTATGTGTAGGAGTTGATTGAGCCATATTTGTGTTCCTACCATGCTATGCTTGCTATGCTTAGAGTTGTGTCAGGTCTGGCTCATCGGGATGATGATCTAGAGTGAAATGTTGTGTTGGTAACGAGAGTGAAGTGTTGAACATGATTTGGTAAAGGTATCGATGAGAGGCCATGTAGGAGTACATGGTGGGTTGTTTCATTGAAGCCGTCCTTAAGAACTGAGATCTGTGTGTGTGATTTAAGATTCAGCTACTACCACGCATTGGGCCCGAAACCAATGGACCCTCTCGACTTATTAACCACTCTTGTCCTCTGTCCGGGAGTTGCAAAGTAGTTTTTGGTGTTTGTAGCATGCTGGGGGCCTCACGCAGCGCTGACCTTAGGGCTGGGCTGTGTTGCGGTAGGCACGTGGCACGGTATACCGATTCGCCCATTTGGTGTCTCGGGAACCCTGCACACATCATTCGGGGCCGTTAGTGGAAACCTCGGCCGGACTCCCTGCGGATGGAACCCGAATAGGCGATAAACCTGGACTAGTGACTCGTGGGTTTAGTCAGGTGGTGGCCGACACCCTCGCTGGGGCTTCCGCTTGAAGGTTGCCGAGTACACGTCGTGTAACGGCGATAAGTGGTGAGAGCGTGTGTGAAGAAGTACATCCCTACAGGGTATAAAACTATTCGAATAGCCACGTCCACGGTAAAGGACTACTTGGTCACCTATACAGTTCATAGAAAAGTAAATGGATACTACTAAAAGCCTCAAGATAAGTGTGAGTACCACGGATGGCCCTCTCGTGGGTTGACGAGAGAGGATCCACGATGGTGTATTGTGTTGGTGATTAGTGGACTCGTGTGCAATAAATGCTTTTCAAGTGGTGTCACGTAGGATACCTTAGCCAAGAGTCAAAGCTGGCTTGCTGCAAATAACTCCACGACCTTCTTGAGAATGTGCATGTGTAGTAGGATTCTGTTGTAAGACTTGCTGAGTACCTCCGTTCGACAACACCACCCCCTCCGATGGGTTCTATGTAGACCTTGACATCGACGAGTGACTAGCCACCCAGGTGGTTGTCCAAGACTTGTGAAGGGCCGATGTAGCTATAAGGGCTTCATCAAGCCTTCTTTCTTTTTAGTGTGATGCCATGTTGTACTTTGAGTTGTAGAGTTTTGTTGTGATGCCATGTTGTATGTACTCATATCGGGCATATTGTGTGTATGATTGAAATGCTTGGTATGAGTGGGATCCGACAATCTAGTTGTTTATCCTTCGCAGCCTCTCATATGGGGAAATGTAGTCTAGTGCTTCCTGAGCGATAGTAGTCCGCTACAGCCCGGTTCACCGGAGTCCTGCTAGCCCAAAGACTACCGCTGGACACTTGACCGGCCGGCATGTGTTTCACTTCGTTCCTGTGTCCGCTTCGGGAAATGTCACGCGGTGACATCCGGAGTCATGCCTAGCCTGCTATAGCCCGGGTTACCGAGTCCTGTTAGCCCGGGCTACAGCCCGGATTCCTACGCTGATGCCCGGCATGCACGAGGTGAGTCAAGTATGCCTGTCCCCATGGGTTAGTGCCGCTTTGGGTTCACGACTAGCCATGTAGGCCCGGGTTCTCTGTCATGTGGATGCTAGCGACACTATCATATACGTGAGCCAAAAGGCGCAAACGGTCCCGGGCCGTGGGAATACCGTGCGTGAGGCCGCAAAGTGATATGATGTGTTAGGCTAGATCGATGTGACTTGGAATCGGGGTCCTGACACATCTGGTGGGTCCCCGCTATCAGGTGGAGGAATAATTATTTTGCGCATAATAAGGAGGCACTTCCTTGCTGCGGACGTGGACCCAGCTACCAGCCCCTCCACATACAGTCCACGTCCAATGGAAGCTGTTCCTTGAACACGTTGACCACGTCGCGCCGAGAGACCCGGGGCGGTGGACGACGGCGAGGCCTAGGAAGGTGGACGATGCGGAGCCGGGGAAGACGCGGCAGTGGAAACCCGCGCGAAGAGGAGTACGAGGATTCACTGGTTCAGCTGCGGTGTGAGGCTATCATCGCCGCAGAACAACAGGGTGTGTGGGTAAGTGGAGGGATGGCCTAGCCAGCGGTGGGAGTAGTAGGGGGCGGTGAGGGCCTCATGCGGCACAAACAGCCACCCACGGAGGCAGGAGCACGAGGCACGACCGACGCTGGTTTGGGCAGCTGGAGAAAGAAGACCAGAGGTTGAAGAAGCACTAGGGCCGTTGGATGGACATCGTATGTTCACTGGAGCTAGAATCGTGCATGTTGACTAAGTTGGCAAAGCCCTCCGTCCCCGTTAACTTAGTACGCCCACAAGTCAGCCTTTTGCGCGTAATAAGTAGGTCCGTCTCCATACTGGGTCCCAGCTAACAGGGGGAGTATTCATTCTTTTGTCGTAATAAGGAGGCACTTCTTTCCGTGCGAAGATATAGCTCGTGGGTCCGAGCTGTCAGCGGCGGTAACGTTTTTTTTTCGTGAAATACAGTGGCCCTTTCGTTGGGTCCAAGATGTCAGGTGGAGAATCATTATTTTGTGCGTAATAAGGAGGCATTTCCTTCCATGCGGTCGTGGAGCTAGCTGTCCGCCTCTCCACGTACAATCCACTTCATATGCATGTCGGTCGTTGACCATGTTGACCAGGCGGTGCCGAGAGCACCAGGGCGGTGGACGACGGCGAGGCCTAGGAAGGGAACGACATGGAGGCAGGGAAGACTCGACAGTTGTTTCCCACACGAAGGGGAGTACGACTGTACGAGGGTTTACTGGTTCGTCCGTCATCGCTGGAGAATAACAGCAAGTGTGGGTCAGTAGATGGATGGCTAGGCCAGCGATGGGAGTCCGGTGGGGCGGTGAGGCCTACGCGGCTGAACAGCCGGCTGCAGGGAGGAGAGAGCAGGCAGTCAATGTGGTCAACGACCGACTTCCATCGGTTAGCATTATAGCCCATTTTCCATTATTTCTAATAATTTACAGCCCATTTACTAATTCTTAAGGTTTTTTTTGGAGCCCATATTCTTTTTGTTAGCTTTACAGCTCATATTTAGGCCACGGTTAAAAAATTCTAAGAAATTTTGCATATTTCGGTGCGGTCCGAACTGTTTTTAATCCCGAAATTTCGAGTCACATTCAAACTGATTTAAAAAATAAATGTATATCAATATAAAATCCAACAAATTGCCCACGCATAAAAATCAATGCAATTTAAAATGTAGAAATGAAAAAAAAGAAATTTGAAACTAATTCCGGTTTGATGTGTTTTAAAAATGCACAACCCATTTCTCATTACTAATAGGCCATTTTCTCGGCCAGCCGAATGAAGCTCTCCTCGTCTTGAAAGATTTGCAGCCCAACAGGCCTGACAAAAGCGACTTACTTGGCAAATCACAAAAAAACTGGGCTGTGGCCATGGACCCAGTTATCAGCCTCTCCACGTACAGTACTCTTTCGATGGAAGTCGATCGTTGACCACATTGACCATGCCATGCCACGCCGAGGAATGGCCTGGCCAGCGGTGGGAATAGAATGGGGGCGGTGAGGCCTCCGCGGCAGCACAGCCGGCCACGGGATTCAGGAGCAGGCGGCACGACCGGCGCTGCTTTGGGCGGCTGGAGCAAGAAGACTAGAGGTGGAAGAAGCACTATGGCCGTTGGATGGACATCGTACGGTCGCTGGAGCTAGAATCGTTCAAATTGACTAAGTTGACAAAGCCCTCTATCCCCGTCAACTTAGTAGGCCCACAAGTCAGCCACCCACTATGGTGCCTACCAGCTAGCAGGGGGTATTCATTTTTTGTGCATCATAAGCAGGCACTTCCTTGCTTGCGAAGATATAGCTGGTGGGTCCGACCTGTCAGCGGGGGGGACATTTTTTCACGAAATACAGAAGCCCTTCCCGTGGGTCCTAGCTGCCAGGTGGAGGAATCACTATTTTGCGCGTAATAAGGAGGCATTTCCTTCCGTGCAGTCGTGGACCCAGCTGTCAGCCTCTCCACGTACAGTCCACTTCCGATGGATATCGTTCATTGAGCACGTTGACCAGGCCGCGCCGAGAGCACCAGGGCGGTGGACGACGGCGAGGCCTAGGAAGGGAACGACACGGAGCCAGGGAAGACTCAGTAGTTGTTTCCCACACGGAGGAGTATGAAGGTTTACTGGTTCGTCTGCCATCCCTGGAGAATAATAGCAGGTGTGGGTGAGTAGAGGGATGGCTAGGCCAGCGATGGGTGTACAGCGGGGCGGTGAGGCCTGCGTGGCAGCATAGCCGGCCGCGGGAGGAGGGAGCAGGAAATCCCGCCGACGCTTGTTTGAGCGGCTGGAGCAGGAAAAGCAGAGATTGCAGAAGCACGACAGCCGTTGGATGGACATCCAACAGTTAGTGCTCTCGTGTGCATTATTTCTAATAATGTACATCCCATTTTCTAATTATTAAGAATTTTTTTGGAGCCCATCTGCTTTTTGTTAGCATTACACCCCATATTGTGGCCACGGTTAAAAAGTATACGAAGTTTTTGCATATTTCTATGCGGTCAAATATTTTTAATCCCGAAATATCGATTCACATTCAAACTATTTTGAAAAATAACTTATATAAATATAAAATCCAAATAATTGTCCACGCATAAAAATCAATGGAATTTAAAATCTTGTAATGAAAAAAAGTTGAAACTAATTCCCGGTTTGATGTGTTTTAAAAATGTACAGCCCATTTCTGGGCAAACCGAATGAAACTATCCTCCTCTTGAAAGATTTGCAGCCCAACTGGGCTAATAAAGCATGTAGGCCTCGTTTGGGTATTTATTTAAAAAATAGAACTAGGCTAGCCATTTTCAGCAAGAAAAAAACACAACTGGGCTCATGATGTGGTAAACATAAATAAAACCCTGGCTAGATGGGCGACAGCCCCCGCACAGCCCCGTTGTTACCCTGATCCGTCGCTAAAACTAGTATAAATAACAAATGCTTGTTCCTAAAAAAACTGCGTGACCTGCTGGGTCCCTGGTGTCAGTCGCTCGTAGTGTAATTCTCTCGTTTATTGACTATGTTGACAATCGCGTGAGCCCCAGATGTCCAACCATTAGGAGGAACCATATTTTTGGGCTTGTATTATAGAGGCACTTGCTTGCATACTGCCAAGACGCTGGTGGGTCCCTACTGTCATCCTCTCCACGTACAGTCATCTCCTTGTTCCTCTCGGTTGTTGACGACATTGACAATGCAAGAGGGCGGCGCACCGTGCACGGCGAGCGAACCAATGACGCAAGGCGGAGGACGACGACGAGGCCTTGGACCGAATGAACAGGAGCCGTGGAAGATGCGCCGGTCCAGTCGCATGCGGAGGGGAGTACGAGGGTTGACTGGTTCGGGTGCGGGTGCGTACTAGGGCTGATGTCGCCGGAGAATAACATGACGTGTGGGGGAATAGACGGAGGGCTTGGCCAACGTTGGAGGGTATGTACGGTAGGGTGGCGGAGGCGCAGCTAGCCATGGGAGGCGGGAGCAGGCGTAGCCGACGGGGTGGTTTGGTTTGGGTGGCTGGAGGAAGAAGAAGACAAGAGATAGAATATACACGACAAATGTTGGATGTCAATCCAACAGCTGGTAGGCAGAATCGTTTGTTTACTGGCTAGTAAGTCGACACCACCTTGGATAGGCTATTTCTTCGCGGGTCCCAAATGTCAGAATCCAAATCTGTCACGGTCATGCAGCCCTTCCTAAGAAAATTTACAGCCCATTTGACGTGATTGTTGGAAATAAGTTTGTGGGTGCTGGTGGAGGCTAATCACTTGACTTTTGTAATGCACAGTGAGCTCAAGAAGCCGGCGAGAGTGATGTTATTTCCCTTGGTTGGGATTTTTTAGTTGTTACAATATTTCACTCTAAATTAAACTACTGGCAAGCCATTTGCCTTGCTTCAAAGAAAACATGACAGTCAGAGCCGAGTTGAAAAGGGCAAGAACATCTAACTCCATCTTACAAAACTGTACAAAAGCACGAGGGTTAATTGTTCATCAGGTTTACAAAAAAAACCCAGGTTGAAAAGGGCAACAACATCTAACTCCGGCACTGTTTTTGGCAGTCACAGTCAAAATGGATCAGTCAGGTCCATAGAATGAACATCATGGGTCGTAAAATTTACTGGATTATGACCACAATATGTTGTAAATAGAAGCCCGGCACGTTCGGAAGCTCTTTTGCCCAAAACTCCTTTTTTTGCTCTTCCACATACCCATCCGTCAAAACCATGCTGCTGATAAACTTAAGCCTGATGGACAATAGTAACCTCGCATTAAGCAGGAAGAATGTGACAAATCTAGTGTTTGCACGGTTGGCTACACTACAAAAAAAGACGCATCCGTAACATTTTGGGTTGAACGAATTTTTTTTCTGTCATACATATGACACTTCTACGACGATAATTGTGACAAAACCCGGTATCATCATAGATGTGGTGGGCTCCTACTTCTATGACAAAAAATCATGATAGAAAATGGGCTTTTCATTCTGGGTGGGCCGGAGACGTAGCTGCATGACATTCTTTGGGCTGTCCATGACGGAAAAAACCGTGGTAGAAGCGAGGGGGAGGAAAATTTCAGGGAGTTTCCAGTTACGATGGGAGAGCGATGCGCGTTTCTCTCGTGACAGTACATCGCGTGCGACGCGTTGGCTCTAATCAACCCGAAAGCGAGGCGTTGGGCTCTAATCGAACTCGAGCGACAGTAATCAGAGGGCTACATGTTAATGAACCCGGCGATCGATCGATGGCTGTTAATCGAACCCGATGGAGCGATTCTTCGCTCATCGCTGCTAATCAAGCTGATCGATGCTGCCTGGGATGAGCAGTGAGCGTTGCGGGGGTTGGATGAACAGTGAGCGATGGCGTTGCCTCTGGATGAACAGGAACCCGTGGTGTGGAGGGCTGGATGAACAGTAGACAATGGAGGGGTGGCCGTGGAGGGGTGGTTGAACAGGACCCCGTGGTGTGGAGGGCTGGATGAACAGTATACGGTGGAGGGGTGCCCGTGGAGGGATGGTTGAATAGTAGCCGGTGGAGTAGCGCACGGTGGAGGCTGGATGAACAGGAGCCCGTGGAGGCTGGAGGAGGTCGACGGTAGCCCGTGGAGGCTAGAGGAGGTCGACGGTGGACATGAACAGTATCCCGTGGAGTCCCGTTTTGCGGTACGCCACACCCCTCCCCCCCGTTTCGACCGTAGCACTCCAACACATGTCCGTTTCGTCCATTTTGCGGTACGCCACACCCCTCCCGATGAACAGGACCCCTGTTTCGACCGTAGCGCTCCAATAAAAGTCCGTTTCATCCGTTTTGCGGGACACCACACCCCTCCCGATCAACAGGACCCCTGTTTCGATAGTAGGAGGTCTGTTTCCTCCGGTCTGCGGTACTCCAGGCCTCGTTTCCATCGCCTGTTCCGTCCAAGCCGGTTGGCTCCCACGCGTTCTGTTGCCTCCCGATGAACACGACGCATTCCGTTGCCTCCCCATGAACACGACGCATTATGTTGCCTCCCCATGAACACGACGCATTCTGTTGCCTCCCCATGAACACGACGCATTCCGTTGCCTCCCCATGAACACGATGCATTCCGTTGCCTCCCCATGAACACGAGCCCCCGCCGTACATATGCGCGACTAGGCGTTCGAGACCCCACCCGTATGTACACATACGTGGCCGTATTTTCTTTCTTGCACCCTGGCCGACGTACGTACGTGTACCTGCTACGTGCGCGCCTCTACAACGACCAGTATGTACGTACATGTTCGCGACCAGAATGACAACGCTACGTACGCTTCGACCAGGTGGGTCCCAATTGTCAGGCACTTCCTTGCGTGCGAAAATGTAGCTGGTGGGTCCCAGCAGTCAGAGGGGCGAATCATTTTTTCACGGACACACTTCCTTGCGTGCGAAGGTGTAGCTGGTGGGTCCCAGGAGTCAGGGGGGAAAGGATTTTCCTCGTAATTACGTTGGCCCGTCCGGTGGGTCCCCGCTGTTAGTTTGAGGAATAATTATTTTCCTCGTAATAACGAGGCACTTCCTTGCTGCGGCCATGGACCCAGCTGTCAGCCTCTCCACATACAGTCCATGTCCGATGGAAATCGTTCCTTGACCACGTTGACCACGCCGCGCCGAGAGCACCGGGGCGGTGGATGACAGCGAGGCCTAGAAAGGGACGATGGGGAGCCGGGGAAGACGCAGCAGTGGAAGCCCGCGCCGAGAGGAGTACGAGGGTTCACTGGTTCGGCTGCGGTGTGAGGCTGTCGTCGCTGCAGGGCCTGGCCAGCGGTGGGAATAGTAGGGGGCGGTGAAGCCTCCGCGGCAGCACATCCGGCCACAGGAGGCAGGAGCATGCGGCACGACTGGCGCTACTTTGGGCGGCTGGAGCAAGAAGACCAGAGGTTGAAGAAGCACTACGGCCGTTGGATGGACATCATACGGTCACTGGAGCTAGAATCGTTTATATTGACTAAGTTGACAAAGCTCTCCGTCCCCGTCCACTTAGTAGGCCCACAAGTCAGCCTCCCACCAAGGTGGGTCCCAGCTTGCTGGGGGGTATTCATTTTGTGCGTAATAAGGAGGCACTTCCGGTGGGTCCGAGCTGACAGCAGGGGGAACGTTATTTTCGCGAAATACGGTGGCCCGTCGGGTGGGTCCCAGTAGTCAGGGACAAACATTTTTTTCGCGAAATACTGGTGGCCCGTCCGTTGGGTCCCTGCTGTCAGGTGGAGGAATAATTATTTTCCGCGTAATAAGGAGGCACTTCCTTGCGGCTGCCGTGGACCCAGCTGTCAGCCTCTACACGTACAGTATTCTTCCGATGGAATTCGGTCGTTGACCACATTGACCACGCCGCGCCGAGAGCACCATGGCGGTGGATGATGGTGAGGCCTAGGAAGGGGATGACGCAGAGCCGGGGAAGATGCGACAGTGGATGCTCACGCGGAGAGGAGTACGAGGGTTCACTGGTTCGGCTGTGCTGCCGTCGCCGCAGAATAACAGGGGGTGTGGGTGAGTGGAGTGGAGGGATGGCCTGGACAGCGGTGGGAGTACTATGGGGGCGGTGAAGCCTCCACGGCAGCACAGCCGGCCACGGGAGGCAGGAGCAGGCGGCACGACCGGCCCTGCTTTGGACGGCTGGAGCAAGAAGACCAGAGGTTGAAGAAGCACTACGGCCGTTGGATGGACATCGTACGGTCAGTCGAGCTAGAATCGTGCATATTGACTAAGTTGACAAAGCCCTTCGTCCCCGTCAACTTAGTAGGCCCACTATGCAGGGTCCCAGCTTGCAAGGGGTATTCTTTTTTTTTGGGCGTAATAAGGAGGCACTACCTTGCGTGCGAAGATATAGCTGGTGGGTCCGAGCTGTTAGCAGCGGTAACATTTTTTTCATGAAATACAGAGGCTCTTTCGGTGGGTCCCAGATGTCAGGTGGAGGAATCATTATTTTGCGCGTGATAAGGAGGCATTTCCTTGCGTGCGGCCGTGGACCCAGCTGTCAGCGTCTCCACGTACAGTCCACTTCCGCTTGATGTCGTTCATTGACCATGTTGACCAGGCCACGCCGAGAGCACCAGGGCAGTGGACGACGGCGAGGCCTAGGAAGGGAACGACAAGGAACCAGGGAATACTCAGCAGTTATTTCCCACGTGGAGGAGTACGAGGGTTTACTGGTTCGTCTGCCGTCGCCGGAGAATAACAGCATGTGTGGGACTAACGGTGAGTAGAGGGATAGCTAGGCCAGCGATGAGAGTACGATGGGGCAGTGAGGCCTGCGCAGCAGCAGAGCCGGCCACTGTCGGATTTCGAGTTCCGGCAGACCTCTAGGGTCGAACTCTAGGGTGCACGCGGAGATCACACCTCCAACCTGCCTACGTCTCGTCGCCTCACAAGGATCTAAACTACACAAAGAACCACACAAGGAACACGAGGTTTATACTGGTTCGGGCCACCATTGTGGTGTAATACCCTACTCCAGTTTGTGGTGTGGTGGATTGCCTCAGGGGCTGATGATGAACCATACAAAGGGAGAATAGCCTCGCGAGGGGCTGTTCTTGAGCTGGTGCGATGAACTGCTTGGGTGAGTTCGATCGCCTCTCTCTCTCTACTAGGGTTCTATCTGAGGGGTCTCTTCCAGGTTGATCCTTCCAGATTCACCCCTACTCTGTGGTGGCTAGCTCTATTTATAGTGGGAGGCCCTGGGCCTCTTCCCAAATATTGAGCGGGAAGGGTGCCAACAATTGGCCATTTTGAAGGGGAACATCTACTACACTTATCCTGACTAAAGTCGGTCCTCGCCTGCCAATGACTCTGATGGTGACGCCGGCTTGGGCTCCATGATGACCTCCTTCCTGCCGTCCTACTGGTCGTGGTCTTGTTGCACCGAAATGGTTGCCTGTGCCTGATGCCTTGGCCTGCACTTGCCTCCTTTGCACCAAAGGAGAAATGAGGACACTGCCCGGGCTGGCGCCCGCCTGGCGCCCTCGGTCGTCATGCCTTGCGTCATGGGCACCTCGTGAGGTACCCCACCTTAATCTCTCCGCCTCCTCGCGAGCCAGCCTGACGAGGCCGTGCCTGAGGAAGCTTCCTGTCGTCCGCCCCGCGAGGCTTGGCCCCTCGCGAGGGTATTGAGCTTGTGTTGATGAAGATGGGCTGTACTGGGCCACTCCTTGAGCCACGCCGCAAGACGCAGGCACGCAAGTCTGGGTACCCCTGTTCCCAGAACGCCGACAGTAGCCCCCGGGCCCGAGGCGCGCCTGGACTTGGCTTAGCAGAGAAGCGAAAGGGCAAGTGCGAAGCACCGCGGGCCCCAACAGCCTGCGGCCTTGGGAGCCGCGTGGCGGTTGACTGGACATGGGCGTCCATGCTTCCCGGCGATGCCTCGGCAACTACACGAATTGACAAGTCCCTGCGTGCAAAGAGGGTCATGATTACCTGTGATCATGGAGGCCGACGGTTGGCCTCCCCCGGCTATATGTACAGAACGGCGTGAGCCCTTCCAGTCCATCTCTTCTTGCTTCTCCTTCTTCTCCATGTTTGCCCTTGCTCCACATTGCGACAATGGCTCTGATCCGCCGGTTCTCCGTAGAAGAGAAAGGAAAGGCCCCCGAGAGGGTCCCGACCCGCTTTCGCCGAAGAAACGGCTAGTCATCTGCCGCCGAGATGAGGGCGCCCGGCAGGAGGTGTCGAGGCCATGGTATGAGTGGCCGCCTCCTGGGTTCCCATGGCCCTTGTACGCCCGCATTGAGGGCCCTGAAGGAGTTGACGCCGAGCGCCACGGACGACGCCGCCGTCGGCGTCGGCGGGTCACGGCGGTGCGCGTTGTTCCTCCTGGAGTCCATGCCGAGGGCTCCTCTTGAGAGCTTGTGCTCCACGCCGCCATGCCTCCTCAGTCTTGGATTCGCCTTCCTCCCTCCTTCGCCTTCGAGATCCCGCGGAGGGGCTCTCTAAAGCTTTGGTTGCAGCATGCTGGCTATAGCACCCCTGCGACCGGAGCGGAGGTTGCGGTCGTCGCTCCGGGCAAGGTCTTCATGACCCGAGGCTAGGGAGAGATTGCCCGGGTCTGCCGGACGAGGGGCGCTCTCGTGATCCACCTGGAGTACGAGGGCGCTTCCTTGATGTTCTTCAAGGTCTTCGACGCGGAAGGGCGCCGGCTGGAATGCTACCCCGAGAAGGGCGGTCGTGGCGTCGTCGTCGCAAGGACTAGGCCCGCCGGTCGCTCCCTCGGCAGCTCCTCGAGCAGCAGCGAAGGGGACGGAGGGTCCAGCGCCTCTGCCGAGCTTCTGGCGACTCCGGAGATGAGCGATGACAGCTACGAGCCCCCGAGCTCGAGACGCACTCGGAGCCGGGCGGGCGCGTTGGGCTCCCAGCGCCGGTGATCTGGATGGGGTTGGTGCAGGTGCCTGGCGGCCCACTGTTGATGATGGCGTCCCCAGCGGAGGCCTGCCTAGTAGGCGTTCCTTAGGATTCGCACCTTTTATTTCCTGCAAAGAATCAAAGTAGCACCCCGCGGGGGTATGTAAGGCGCTGGCCATGTTTTTGTGAATATTATGTCCTTATGATGAATTGGTGCGAGATGCTCGTTCTGTCTCAGCTCATCTCCCCCTTTCTTTCCTCACGAGGGCTTGGTGCTCTGCGCTGACAGGTCCCGGTCCCCAGGTAGTCTTCAGCCGTCGCTGGTATGACAGGCGCGATGCCGTAGGTCAAGGCCAGGTGGTGAGCGGCCCGAGGTCCAGTAAGAGCCCCTGAGTCGTGATCCTCAGGAGGTCCCCTTTAGCGCTCAAGCAACATCCGTAGGGCAAGAAAGTCAAGCGGCTTTGCCGTGACAGAGCAGCAGTAGGCGAGGGTTTCAGTGCGGAGGCAGTTCAGTTTATGGCGTGACTTATCCTGCGAGTTTGGAGCGGCGTTCGATGAGGTACCATGTCTGTGTGACGTCAACTACGGTGTTGTTGGATTGGGACCTGGTGAGCTTTTTCCCTCTCCCCCGCGCTTTCTTTAATGCTCTACGTCCTCAGGTCCCGGCCCTCGAGCGAGCTCAGTCGCCGCTGGTATGACAGGTCGCGATGCCGTGGGTCAAGGCCAGGGGGTGAGGTTGGAGAGCCGAAGAGCCCATGAGTCGCGATGCTCGGTGCCCCCTTTTGACGTGCAAGCGGATCGCGGAGAGGAGGAGAGAAGGCTCGTGAGGCCACCAGCGTTAATCCAGAGCAGGCCCCGCATACCAATCAAGGGGAGACAAGGTTAAATGCGTTACTGTTGCCAGCCAACCATTGGTCGCTCCAAGGGAGTGATCGGGGGCACTGAGGGCCTGGTGAGGTGGCGCCTTGCGGGGCTGCCGCAGCCAGAGCTCAGCCACTTAGGTTTGTCAGTGTTGCAGGGACGGACTCGTGCGCAAGTACTGTGCCGGAGCGAGCGACTCCAAAGGTAGGTGTCAATGAGCAGGCGATTAGGTCATGCATGTTATGCATAGATAAGCAAGTCCAACTAGATAGGTGCGGAGAAAGCATGCGCCACTGTGTCTGGCCCGAGCACCTTGAGGGGTAATGCAGCCCGAGGGGCGCCCCCGATAAGGTAAACTAAAAACATGAACCAAAGGGATACATGCCGCAGGGACGGACCCATGCGGCTTGGGAATGATGCAGCCCTGGGGTGCGCTCCCAGCTGAAAATGAAACTCGAAGGACGTCACCTGGTGATGTTGGAGATGAAGGGATGCTGAAGTAGCGGGCGTCGTGCACTGCGGAAGCCGATCTTCACGAGCCCCAGCCCAGGAGCCTCGGGAGGCTCCAGAAGTGCTGGTCGCTCCTCGCAGACCATCTCCATCTCCGCCAGGACTGCGGAATGCCTGGCCACTTGAGCCTCCAGGATGCTCCTCATGAGGCGCTGGCGCACGGCAACCGCGTTCGGCAAGCCGTAAGGCATGCGAACATAGCTGTGAGGTGGACCTTCGCAGCATCCCATGCGTGAGGGCCAGAGGCGCTCCTGAGAGGCGGCTCGGTTGAGCCCTGATATGTTGATGCAGACGCGTAGCCCACCATCCATGCCTGGATGGGGAGCTACGGTGGGTAAGCAACGACTGCCACGCATGACTCTTGACTCCTGCAACTCCTGAATGATCTCGCTGACGAACTCCTGAGGGTTTGGCCCTCCTTTCCTTGCTCCTGCTTGAGGGAAACGTGCTTTGAAACACGCCTCCAAGTGGTGCCCAAGCGCCTCCCTCGTGATCTTAGCAAAGTCGATGGCCCTCCAGGAGAGAGCCCCCGAGCCTTGCTCGAGGAGGGCGCCGAGCGCGCCTTCCTATGCGGCAGAAGGAGGCGCCCCTGGAATGGGCACAGACTCTGAGGGGCCTGCCTCCCGAGGGTTGTGACCAGGGGATGTCTTCTTTTTCTTAGGGACCACCTCGGGAAGCCCTCCGCTTCTGCAATCTGGGTCTTCAATTGACGCGGCTTGAAAAGCACGCTCCAGGGAACACACTGCGTCTCTCTCTTCACAAGGCACCATTATGACTCCACCGCTTCCTAGCATCTTGAGGACATTGTAGCCATGATGAGTCACGGCCATGAATTTGGCCAGAGCTGGGTACCCGAGGATGGCATTGTACGGCAGGCGAATGTGCACGATGTCGAAGTCAATGAGCTCGGTGCGGTAGTTGTCACGCATCCCGAAGGTGATAGGAAGGCGGACCTGCCCTATCGGAACTGTGGAACCATCGGTGACTCCGGAGAAAGGCTTGGTTTGCTGAAGCTGATTGTATGGCACTTGGAGATTGTTGAATGTCTCGACGGACAGGACATTGAGCCCTGCTCCACCATCGATGAGGGTCCTGGTGACTTGCACATTGCTGATGATTGGGGAACAAAGCATCGGGAGGACTCCGGTTGTGGCTGCGCACTTGAGCTGATCTGCTGAGCTGAATGTGATGGCGCACGCTGACCACCTGAAGGGGCATGTGGCTTCGAGCCTGGGGAGGACTGCATTCACTTCGCGGGCGAACTGCTTGAAGATGCGCTGAGAGGCTGGGGCTTGAGCTCCGCCCAGGATGCAAGCGATTGCGCGTGGCTCCTGGAAGCCCCCAGCCCCCTCGTCCTGATGATGGTCTTCATTTCTCCTTGGTTGCGGTGGCAGAGGAGGGAGGCCTGCGTTGCCTTGTGGGCGATCCTCGCGAGGCTGATCCTGTTGGGGAACGTTGCAGAAAATAAAAAATTTCCTACGGTTTCACCAAGATCCATCTATGAGTTCATCTAGCAACGAGTGATAGGAGTGCATCTACATACCTTTGTAGATCGCGAGCGGAAACGTTCAAGTGAACGGGGTTGAGGGAGTCGTACTCGTCGTGATCCAAATCACCGATGACCAAGTGCCGAACGGACAGCACCTCCGCGTTCAACACACGTACGGAGCGGATGACGTCTCCCACGCCTTGATCCAACAAGGAGGAGGGAGAGGTTGATGAAGATCCAGCTGACGACGGCGTGGTGGTGGATGCAGCAGAAGTCCCGGCAGGCTTCGCCAAGCGATCAAGGGAGGAGGAGGTGTAGCAATGGGGAAGGGAGGCGCCAAGTGCAACGGTGCGGCTGCCCTCCCTCCCCCCTCTATATATAGGGTCCCTAGGGGGGGCGCCGGCCCTAGGAGATGGGATCTCCTAGGGGGGCGGCGGCCAAGGGGGGTGGAGTGCCCCCCAAGGCAAGTGGGGCGCCCCCTCATCTAGGGTTCCCAACCCTTGGCGCAGAGGGGGGCCCAAAGGGGGGGTGCACCAGCCCACAAGGGGCTGGTTCCCCTCCCACTTCAGCCCATGGGGCCCTCCGGGATAGGTGGCCCCACCCGGTGGCCCCCGGGACCCTTCCGGTGGTCCCGGTACAATACCGGTGGACCCCGAAACTTTCCCGATGGCCAAAACTTGACTTCCCATATATAATTCTTTACCTCCGGACCATTCCGGAACTCCTCGTGACGTCCGGGATCTCATACGGGACTCCGAACAACTTTCGGTTTGCTGCATACTCATATTCATATAGCCCTAGCGTCACCGAACCTTAAGTGTGTAGACCCTACGGGTTCGGGAGACATGTAGACATGACCGAGACGGCTCTCCGGTCAATAACCAACAGCGGGATCTGGATACCCATGTTGGCTGCCACATGCTCCTCGATGATCTCATCGGATGAACCACGATGTCGAGGATTCAAGCAACCCCGTATACAATTCCCTTTGTCAATCGGTATGTTACTTGCCCGAGATTCGATCGTCGGTATCCCAATACCTCGTTCAATCTCGTTACTGGCAAGTCACTTTACTCGTACCATAATGCATGATCCCGTGACCAAACACTTGGTCACTTTGAGCTCATTATGATGATGCATTACCGAGTGGGCCCAATGATACCTCTCCGTAATACGGAGTGACAAATCCCAGTCTCGATCCGTGACAACCCAGCAGACACTTTCGGAGATACCTGTAGTGCACCTTTATAGTCACCCAGTTACGTTGTGATGTTTGGTTCACCCAAAGCACTCTTACGGTATCCGGGAGTTACACGATCTTATGGTCTAAGGAAAAGATACTTGACATTGGAAAAGCTCTAGCAAAACGAACTACACGATCTTGTGCTATGCTTAGGATTGGGTCTGTTCCATCACATCATTCTCCTAATGATGTGATCCCGTTATCAATGACATCCAATGTCCATAGTCAGGAAACCATGACTATCTGTTGATCAACGAGCTAGTCAACTAGAGGCTCACTAGGGACATATAGTAGTCTATGTATTCACATGTGTATAATACAATTATAGCATGAATAAAAGACAATTATCACGAACAAGGAAATATAATAATAATCCTTTTATTATTGCCTCTAGGGCATATTTCCAACAGTCTCCCACTTGCACTAGAGTCAATAATCTAGTTACATTGTGATGAATCGAACACCCATAGAGTTCTGGTGTTGATCATGTTTTGCTCGCGGAAGAGGTTTAGTCAACGGATCTGCGACATTCAGATCCGTATGCACTTTGCAAAATCTATGTCTCCATCTGGAACATTTTCACGAATAGAGTTGAAGCGACGCTTGATGTGCCTGGTCTTCTTGTGAAACCTGGGCTCCTTGGCAAGTGCAATAGCTCCAGTGTTGTCACTGAAGAGTTTGATCGGCCCCGACGCATTGGGTATGACTCCTAGGTCGGTGATGAACTCCTTCACCCAAATTGCTTCATGCGCGCTGCCTCCGAGGCTGCCATGTACTCCGCTTCACATGTAGATCCCGCCACGACGCTCGCTTGTAGCTGCACCAGCCATCGCTCGACCATTCAACATATACACGTATCCGGTTTGTGACTTAGAGTCATCCAGATTTGTGTCGAAGCTAGCGTCGACGTAACCCTTTACGACGAGCTCTTCGTCACCTCCATAAATGAGAAACATGTCCTTAGTCCTTTTCGTGTACTTCAGGATATTCTTGACCGTTGTCCAAAGTGTTCCTTGCGGGATTACTTTGGTACCTTCCTACCAAACTTACGGCAAGGTTTACATCGGTGCTGGTACACAGCATGGCATACATAATAGATCCTATGGCTGAGGCATAGGGGATGACACTCATCTCTTCTTTATCTTCTGCCGTGGTCGGGCATTGAGCCGAGCTCAATTTCACACCTTGTAATACAGGCAAGAACCCTTTCTTGGACTGATCCATTTTGAATTTCTTCAATATCTTTTCAAGGTATGTGCTTTGTGAAAGACCTATGAGGCGTCTCGATCTATCTCTATAGATCTTGATGCCTAATATATAAGCAGCTTCTCCAAGGTCCTTCATTGAAAAACTCGTATTCAAGTAGGCCTTAATGTTGTCCAAAAGTTCTATATCATTTCCCATCAAAAGTATGGCATCTACATATAATATGAGAAATGCTACAGAGCTCCCACTCACTTTCTTGTAAACGGAGGCTTCTCCATAAGTCTGCATAAACCCAAACGCTTTGATCATCTCATCAAAGCGAATGTTCCAACTCCGAGATGCTTGCACCAGCCCATAAATGGATCGCTGGAGCTTGCATACCTTGTTAGCATTCTTAGGGTCGACAAAACCTTCCGGCTGCATCATATACAGTTCTTCCTTAAGATAGGCGTTAAGCAATGCCGTTTTGACGTCCATTTGCCATATCTCATAATCATAGTATGCGGACTTCAACTTCACTACGGGAGAGAAAGTCTCATTGTAGTCAACCCCTTGAACTTGCCGATAACCTTTAGCGTTGATTCGAGCTTTATAGATGGTGACATTACCATCCGCGTCCGTCTTCTTCTTAAAGATCCATTTGTTTTCTATCGCTCGCCGATCATCGGGCAAGTCTGTCAAAGTCCATACTTTGTTTTCATACATGGATCCTATCTCGGATTGCATGGCTTCAAGCCATTTGTTGGAATCTGGGCCCGCCATCGCTTCTTCATAGTTCGAAGGTTCACCGTTGTCTAACAACATGATTTCCAGGACAGGGTTGCCATACCATTCTGGTGTGGAACGTGTCCTTGTGGACCTACGAAGTTAAGTAGCAACTTGATCCTAAGTACCTTGATCATCATCATTAATTTCTTCTCTAGTCGGTGTAGGCACCACAGGAACATTTTTCTGAGCTGCACTACTTTCCGGTTCAAGAGGTAGTACTTCATCGAGTTCTACTTTCCTCCCACTTATTCCTTTCGAGAGAAACTCTTTTTCGTAAAGGATCCATTCTTGGCAACAAAGATCTTGCCTTCGGATCTAAGGTAGAAGGTATACCCAATGGTTTCCTTAGGGTATCCTATGAAGACACATTTTTCCGACTTGGGTTCGAGCTTTTCAGGTTGAAGTTTCTTGACATAAGCATCGCATCCCCAAACTTTTAGAAACGACAGCTTAGGTTTCTTCCCAAACCATAATTCATACGGTGTCGTCTCAACGGATTTAGACGGTGCCCTATTTAAAGTGAATGTAGTCGTCTCTAGAGCGTATCCCCAAAATGATAGTGGTAAATCAGTAAGAGACGTCATAGATCGCACCATATACAATAGAGTGCGATTACAATGTTCGGACACACCATTACGGTGAGGTGTTCCAGGCGGCGTGAGTTGTGAAACGATTCAACATTTCCTTAAGTGTGTACCAAATTCACGACTTAAATATTCTCCTCTGCGATCTGATCGTAAGAACTTTATTTTTCGGTCACGTTGATTCTCTACCTCATTCTGAAATTCCTTGAACTTTTCAAAGGTCTCAGACTTGTGTTTCATCAAGTAGACATACCCATATCTACTCAAGTCATCGGAGAGTGAGAACATAACGATATCCTCCATGAGCCTCAATGCTCATTGGACCGCATATATCGGGTATGTATGATTTCCAATAAGTTGGTTGCTCGCTCCATTGTTCCGGAGAACGGAGTCTTGGTCATTTTTCCCATGAGGCATGGTTCGCATGTGTCAAATGAGTCATAATCGAGAGACTCTAAAAGTCCATCAGAATGGAGCTTCTTCATGCGCTTGACACCAATGTGACCAAGGTCGCAGTGCCACAAGTATGTGGGACTGTCGTTATCAACTTTACATCTTTTGGTATTCACACTATGAATATGTGTAATATTACGTTCGAGATTCATTAAGAATAAACCATTGACCATCGGAGCATGACCATAAAACATATCTCTCATATAAATAGAACAACCATTATTCTTGGATTTAAATGAGTAGCCATCTCGTATTAAATGAGATCCTGATACAATGTTCATGCTCAAACTTGGCACTAAATAACAATTATTGAGGTTTAAAACTAATCCCGTAGGTAAATGTAGAGGTAGCATGCCGACGGCGATCACATCAACCTTGGAACCATTCCCGACGCCAAGATCGTCACCTCGTCCTTCGCCAGTCTCCGTTTATTCCGCAGCTCCTGCTGTGAGTTACAAATATGAGCAATGGCACCGGTATCAAATACCCAGGAGTTACTACGAGTACTGGTAAGGTACACATCAATTACATGTATATCAAATATACCTTTAGTGTTGCCGGCCTTCTTGTCTGCTAAGTATTTGGGGCAGTTCTGCTTCCAATGACCCTTCCCTTTGCAATAAAAGCACTCAGTCTCAGGCTTGGGTCCATTCTTTGACTTCTTCCCGGCAACTGGCTTACCGGACGCGGCAACATCCTTGTCGTCCTTCTTGAAGTTCTTCTTACCCTTGCTCTTCTTGAACTTAGTGGTTTTATTGACCATCAACACTTGATGTTCTTTCTTGATTTCTACCTCTGCTGACTTCAGTATTGAAAATACTTCAGGAATAGTTTTCACCATCCCCTGCATATTATAGAACATCACAAAGCTCTTGTAGCTCGGTGGGAGCGATCAAGGATTCTGTCAATGACCGCCTCGTCCAGGAGGTTAATGTCCACTGGGACAGGCGGTTGTGCAACCTGCACATTTTGAGTATGTGCTCACTAATGTAACTATTTTCCTCCATCTTACAACTATAGAACTTGTCGAGACTTCATATCTCGACCGGGCATGAGCTTGGAAAACCATTTTCAGCTCCTCGAACATCTCATATGCTCCGTGTTGCTCAAAACGCTCGAGCCCCGGTTCTAAGTCAGTAAAGCATGCCACACTGAACGAGGGAGTAATCATCAGCACGAGACTGCCAAGCGTTCATAACGTCTTGGTTCTCTGGGATGGGTGCTTCATCTAGCGGTGCTTCTAGGACATATTGTTTGTTGGCAGCTATGAGGATGATCCTCAGGTTCCGGACCCAGTCCGAATAGTTGCTGACATCATCTTTCAGCTTGGTTTTCTCTAGGAACGCATTCAAATTCATGGTGACATGAGCATTGGCCATTTGATCTACAAGACATTTTGCAAAGATTTTAGACTAATGTTCATGATAATTATGTTCATCTAATCAAATTATATAATGAACTCCCACTCAGATTTAACATCCTCTAGTCATCTAAGTGTTACATGATCCGAGTCGACTAGGCCGTGTCCGATCATCACGTGAGACGGACTAGTCATCGTCGGTGAACATCTCCATGTTGATCGTATCTTCCATACGACTCATGTTCGACCTTTCGGTCTGTTGTGTTCCGAGGCCATGTCTGTACATGCTAGGCTCGTCAAGTTAACCTAAGTGTTTTGCATGTGTAAAACTGTCTTACACCCGTTGTATGTGAACATAGGAATCTATCACACCCGATCATCACGTGGTGCTTCGAAACAACGAACTTTAGCAACGACGCATAGTTAGGGAGAACACTTTCTTGAAATTATTATAAGGGATCATCTTATTTACTACCGTCGTTCTAAGTAAACAAGAACATGATCATATAGCTCCTTTGATCTCCATCTTCGGGGCTCCATGATCATCTTGTCACCAGCATGACACCATGATCTCCATCATCATGATCTCCATCATCGTGTCACCATGAAGTTGCTCGCCAACTATTACTTCTACTACTATAGCTAACGGTTTAGCAATAAAGCAAAGTAAATACATGGCGTTGAATCAATGACACGCAGGTCATACAATAATTAATACAACTCCTATGGCTCCTGCCGGTTGTCATACTCATCGACATGCAAGTCGTGATTCTTATTACAAGAACATGATCTCATACATCACAATATATCATTCGTCATTCATCACAACTTTTGGCCATATCACATCACAAGGCAATTACTGCAAAAACAAGTTAGACGCCCTCTAATTGTTGTTGCATCTTTTACGTGGCTGCAATAGGGTTCTAGCAAGAACGTTTTCTTACCTACGAAAAACCACAACGTGATTTGTCAACTTCTATTTACCCTTCATAAGGACCCTTTTCATCGAATCCGCTCCAACTAAAGTGGGAGAGACAGACACCCGCTAGCCACCTTATGCAACTAGTGCATGTCAATCGGTGGAACCTGTCTCATGTAAGCGTACGTGTAAGGTCGGTCCGGGCTGCTTCATCCCACAATACCGTGAAGCAAAATAAGACTAGTAGCAGCAAGAAAGTTGACAACATCTACGCCCACAACAAATTGTGTTCTACTCGTGCAATAGAGAACTACGCATAAACCTGGCTCATGATGCCACTGTTGGGGAACGTTGCAGAAAATAAAAAATTTCCTACGGTTTCACCAAGATCCATCTATGAGTTCATCTAGCAACGAGTGATAGGAGTGCATCTACATACCTTTGTAGATCGCGAGCGGAAGCGTTCAAGTGAACGGGGTTGAGCGAGTCGTACTCGTCATGATCCAAATCACCGATGACCAAGTGCCAAACGGACAGCACCTCCGCGTTCAACACACGTACGGAGCGGATGACGTCTCCCACGCCTTGATCCAGCAAGGAGGAGGGAGAGGTTGATGAAGATCTAGCAGCACGCCGGCGTGGTGGTGGATGCAGCAGAGTTCCGGCAGGGCTTCGCCAAGCGACTACGGGAGGAGGAGCTGTAGCAAGGGGGAAGGGAGGCGCCAAGTGCAAGGGTGCGGCTGCCCTCCCTTTCCCCTCTATATATAGGGTCCCTAGGGGGGGCACCGGCCCTAGGAGATGGGATCTCCTAGGGGGGCGGCGGCCAAGGCGGGTGGAGTGCCCCCCAAGGCAAGTCGGGCGCCCCCTCCCCTAGGGTTCCCAACCCTAGGCGCAGAGGGGAGCCCAAGGGGGGGCGCACTAGCCCACCAGGGGCTGGTTCCCCTCCCACTTCAGCCCATGGGGCCCTCCGAGGTAGGTGGCCCCACCCGGTGGATCCCCGGGACCCTTCCGGTGGTCCCGGTACAATACCGGTGGACCCCGAAACTTTCCCGACGGCCGAAATTCGACTTCCCATATATAATTATTTACCTCCGAACCATTCCGGAACTCCTCGTGACGTCCGGGATCTCATCCGGGACTCCGAACAACTTTCGGTTTGCTGCATACTCATATTCATACAACCCTAAGCGCCACGAACCTTAAGTGTGTAGACCCTACGGGTTCAGGAGACATGTAGACATGACCGATACGGCTCTCCGGTCAATAACCAACAGCGGGATCTGGATACCCATGTTGGCTCCCACATTCTCCTCGATGATCTCATCGGATGAACCACGATGTCGAGGATTCAAGGAACCCCGTATACAATTCCCTTTGTCAATCGGTATGTTACTTGCCCAAGATTCGATCGTCGGTATCCCAATACCTCGTTCAATCTCGTTATCGCAAGTCATTTTACTCGTACCGTAATGCATGATCCCATGAACAAACACTTGGTCACTTTGAGCTCATTATGATGATGCATTACCGAGTGGGCCCAGTGATACCTCTCCGTAATACGGAGTGACAAATCCCAGTCTCGATCCGTGACAACCCAACAGACACTCTCATTGATACCTGTAGTGCACCTTTATAGTCACCCAGTTATGTTGTGACGTTTGGTACACCCAAATCACTCTTACGGTATCCGGGAGTTACATAATCTCATGGCCTAAGGAAAAGATACTTGACATTGGAAAAGCTCTAGCAAAACGAACTACACGATCTTGTGCTATGCTTAGGATTGGGTCTTGTCGATCACATCATTCTCCTAATGATGTGATCCCGTTATCAATGACATCCAATGTCCATAGTCAGGAAACCATGACTATCTGTTGATCAACAAGCTAGTCAACTAGAGGCTCACTAGGGACATATAGTAGTCTATGTATTCACACGTGTATTACGATTTCGGGATAATACAATTATAGCATGAATAAAAGACAATTATCACGAACAAGGAAATATAATAATAATCCTTTTATTATTGCCCAGCGGCCACGCGCCTTGGGAGCAAGGTGCCTTCTTTAGGGGGAGGCGGCTAAGGCGCCCCCGGAGCTTCATCGCCCGCGCAAGGCGGGGCGCGGTGTAGTGAGAGGGATGGCGCAGGGGAGCCCCCAGCGGCGCTGACGAGCTCGGTGATGCGGGAGAGCCACTCGTCGTAGAGGTCGTCGACGGGACGGTAGTGCAGGAGTTCCCGCGCCAGGAGCAACGCGCGTCGGCGCGTCTGCAGGAGCGCCGGCGTGGCGGGACGCACGAACCGGCGAGAGTCGGACGGGTGGCAGTGCGGCCTTCCCGCCGCACCGAAGGATGCCGAGACGATGCCTGCTGCTCGTTCCCCGCCGGGCCGGTGGCGGCGTTGACGGCAGGCGACGGGGAACGGCGGGGGCGGCCGCCAACGAGGGCCATCTGGGCGACGCGAGTGGCGAGAGCGGCCCGGCTGGCGCGCCAAATGTCGGATTTCCGGCTCCGGCAGACCCTCTAGGTTCGATCTCTGGGGTGCACGCGGAGATTACACCTCCAACCTGCCTACGTCTCGTCGCCTCGCAAGGATCTAAACTACACAAAGAACAACACAAGGAACACGAGGTTTATACTGGTTCGGGCCACCATTGTGGTGTAATACCCTACTCCAGTTTGTGGTGTGGTGGATTGCCTCAGGGGCTGAAGATGAACAATACAAAGGGAGGACAGCCTCGCGAGGGGCTGTTCTTGAGCTGGTGCGATGAACTGCTTGGGTGAGTTCGATCGCCTCTCTCTCTCTTCTAGGGTTCTATCTGATGGGTCTCTTCCAGATTGATCCTTCCAGATTCCCACCTACTCTGTGGTGGCTAGCTCTATTTATAGTGGGAGGCCCTGGGCCTCTTCCCAAATATTGAGCGGGAAGGGCGCCAACAATTGGCTATTTCGAAGGGGAACATCTAGTACACTTATCCTGATCAAAGTCGGTCCTCGCCTGCCAAAGACTCCGACGGTGATGCCGGCTTGGGCTCCACGATGACCTCCTTCCTACCGTTCTGCTGGTCTTGGTCTTGTTGCACCGAAATGGTTGCCTTTGCCTGATGCCTTGGCCTGCGCTTGCCTCCTTTGCACCAAAGGGGAATGGAGGACACTGCGCGGGCTGGCGCCCGCCTAGCGCCGTCGGTCGTCTTGGCTTGCGTCATGGGCACCTTGTGAGGTACCCCGCTTTGATCTCTCCACCTCCTCGCGAGCCAGCCTGACAAGGCCGTGCCTGAGGAAGCTTCCTGTCGTCCGCCCCGCGAGGCCTGGTCCCTCGCAAGGGTCTTGAGCTTGTGTTGATGAAGATGGGCCGTACTTGGCCACTCCTTGAGCCACGCCGCGGGCCGCAGGCAGGAAAGTCTGGGTACCCCCGTTCCCAGAACGCCGGCAGTAGCCCCCAGGCCCAAGGCGCGCCTGGACTTCGCTTACTAGAGAAGCGAAAGGGCAAGTGCAAAGCGCCGCGGGCGCCAATAGCCTGCGGCCTTGGGCGCCGCGTGGCGGTTGACTGGACATGGGCGTCCATGCTTCAACGCGACGCCTCGGCAACTGCATGAATTGACAAGTCCATGCATGCAAAGCGGGTCATCATTACCTGTGATCGTGGAGGCCGACGGTTGGCCTCCCCCGGCTATATGTACGGAACGGTGCGAGCCCTTCTAGTCCATCTCTTCTTGCTTCTCATTCTTCTCCATCTTCACCCTTGCTCCACATTGCGACAATGGCTCCGATCCGCCGGTTCTCTGCAGAAGAGAAAGGACAGGCCCCCCGAGAGGGTCCCTACCCGCTTCCGCCGAAAAAACGGCTAGTCCTCTGCAGCCGAGATGAGGGCGCTCGGCAGGAGGTGTCGAGGCCATGGTACGAGCGGCCGCCTCCTAGGTTCCGATTGCCCTTGTACGCCCGCATTGACGGCCCTGAAGGAGTTGACGCCGAGCGCCACGGACGACGCCGCCGTCGGCGTCGGCGGGTCACGACGGTCCGCGTTGTTCCTCCCGGAGTCCATGTCGAGGTCTCCTCCCGAGAGCTTGTGCTCCATGCTGCCATGCCTCCTCAGTCTTGGATTCGCCTTCCTCTCTCCTTCGCCTTCGAGATCCCGCAGAGGGGCTCTCTGGAGCTTTGGTTGCAGCATGCTGGCAGCAGCACCCCGGAGCGGAGGTTGTGGTCGTCGCTCCGGGCAAGGTCTTCATGACCCGAGGCTGGGGCGAGATCGCCCGGGTCTGCCAGACGAGGGGCGCTCTCGTGATCCACCTGGAGTACTTTGGCGCTTCCTTGATGTTCTTCAAGGTCTTCGACGTGGAAGGGCGCTGGCTGGAATGCTGCCCTGAGAAGGGCGGTCGTGGCGTCGTCATCGCGAGGACTAGGCCTGCCGGTCGCTCCCTCGGCAGCTCCTCGAGCAGCAGCGAAGGGGACAGAGGATCCAGCGCCTCTGCCGAGCTTCTAGCGACTCCGTAGATGAGCGGTGACAGCTACGAGACCCCGAGCTCGAGCCGTGCTCGGAGTCGGGCGGGCGCGTCGCGCTCCTAGCGCCGGTGATCTGGATGTGGTTGGCGCAGGTTCCTGGTGGCCCACTGTTGATGATGGCATCCCTAGCGGAGGCCTGCGTAGTAGGCGTTCCTTAGGATTCACACCTTTTATTTCCTGCAAAGAATCGAAGTAGCACCTCGCGGGGGTATGTAAGGTGCTGGCCATGTTTTTGTGAATATTATGTCCTGATGATTAATTGGTGCGAGATGCTCGTTCTGTCCTAGCTTAGCTCCCCCTTTCTTTTCTCACGAGGGCTCGGTGCTCTGCGCTGACAGGTCCCGGTCCCCAGGTAGGCTTCAGCTGTCACTGATATGATAGGTCGCGATGCCGTGGGTCAAGGCCAGGAGGTGAGCGGCCCGAGGTCCAGTAAGAGCCCCTGAGTCGCGATGCTCAGGAGGTCCCCTTTAGCGCTCAAGCAACCTCCGCAGCGCAAGAAAGGCAAGCGGCTTTGCCGTGACAGAGCAGCAGTAGGTGAGGGTTTCAGCGCGGAGGTAGTTTAGTTTATGGCGTGACTTATCTTGCGAGTTTGGAGCGGCGTTCGGTGAGGTGCCATGTCTGTGTGACGGGAACTGCGGTGTTGCTGGGTTGGGACCTCGCGAGCTTTTTCCCTCTCCCCCGCACTTTCTTTAATGCTCTACGTCCTCAGGTCCCGGCCCTCGAGCGAGCTCAGCCGCCGCTTGTATGACAGGTTGCCATGCCATGGGTCAAGGCCAGGGGGTGAGGGCTGGAGAGCCAGTAAGAGCCCATGAGCCGCGATGCTCAGGTGCCCCCCTTTTGACGTGCAAGCGGATCACGCCGGAGAGGAGGAGAGAAGGCTCGTGAGGCCACCAGCGTTAATCCTGGAGCAGGCCCTGCATACTAATCAGAAGGGGAGACAAGGTTCATCGTTACGGTTGCCAGCCAACCATTGGTCGCTCCAAGGGAGTGAACGAGGGCACTGAGGGCCTGGTGAGGTGGCGCCTTGCGGGGCTGCCGCGGCCAGAGCTCAGCCACACAGGTTTGTCAGTGCAATTTAAAATCTCAAAATGAAAAAAAAGATATTTGAAACTAATTGTCGGTTTGATGTGTTTTAAAAATGTATAGCCCATTTCTCATTACTGATGGGCCATTTTCTTGGCCAGTCGAATGAAGCTCTCCTCGTCTAGCCCAACAGGGCTGATAAAGTGACTTACTTGACAAATCACAAAAAAACTGGGCTAGCCATTTTCAAAAAGAAAAAAACTACTGGGCTGGTCTGTGGTAAAAATAAAGGAAAAGGCTGTCTAGACAGGCCAGGGTGTCCCGCATAGCCCAGTTGACACCCTGCTTCCGTCTCAAAAACATATTAGATAAATGCCACTCCAATTATGGCGGTTCATAAAAATGCCACTACAATTTCCAAACTAAGAAAATTGCCACTGCAATTTTTGCAAACTTTGAAAAACGCCACTGCAGTTTAAAAACTTTGAAAAACGCCACTCCAGACTTCAAAAAATGCCACTAGAAATGGCATGAAATGGCATTTTTCAAACTGTGGAAATTCCAGTGGCATTTCCCGGAGGCATTTATCAAATTAACTCAAAAAAATAACTGGGCGAGCTGCTGGGTCCCTGGTGTCAGCCGCTCATTGTGCAATTATCTCGTTTATTGACTATGTTGACAATGGCATGGGACCCAGATGTCAGAAATCCACTAGGAGGAGCCATTTTTTTATTGGCTTGAAATAAGGAGGCACTTGCTTACGTACTTCCATGACCTTGGCGGGTCCCTGCTGTCATCCTCTCCACATACAATCATCTCCCCGATTGTATGCGCATCAACTTGGTAGGCCCACAAGTCAGCCTCTAAACCCGTGGAGGACAAATACATCCCATTTAAAAAAGTAACAGCCCATTCCATACGATCAAACGGAAAGTTCAACATTCAGAGAAAAGTAACAGGTCTAAGCCACAGATAGAGTACTGAACTACCACGATGACAACCATCATAGCCAAGTTAACTATCTACTCCCACTAGACAAGTAATAACTTACTCTTAGCTAACTAGACGATGCCGCGGTACACGCTAAACGCCGGCACCGCGCCCCGCCCGCCGGACTTGCTGTGAGGTGCAATAGGGCGCGTTGTTCGCGCTGCTGCTGGTTCTTTCCATGCCGGGCGTGGTCCATCAAGCTTCGCTTCCAAGCGGGAAACACACTTGACAAGCTGGTAGTAAAAATCGGCGCCATGAACGCAGCGTGCGTGCCGACAGCCACCGTGGCTATTTGTCGGGCGCCGCCTCCACGTAGTCGGCCCAGCTTATGGGCGCTCGCCGCGACTCAGAGCGCGTCGGCGCTGCTGCTCCATGTCCACCGGGCGGCGCTTAATCGGTGTTACGCTGCTCCGCCAGCGGTCGCACTCCAACAACTCCTGCTCCTCCGCCATGCGGTCGCGCCCAACAACTCCTCGATCTACGCATTGCCATCTAAAGACAGATAGAATGCCTCCTCCCTCCGCTCGCCTTCCGTGAAAAACCGAACACTAGTTCCGGCGGTGACCGCCTCGGTGTCGCCAACCCCGGACAGGCGGGGCATGGCGGACGTGGCGGCGACGCCGGGCTGGTGGGGGCTTATGAGGATATGGCGAAGTTGGGTCACGGTGGCACCGGAGAATGCCGGAAACAGTACTTATAGGGGGAAGGTAGCGTGACGGCCATCGGAATTCATCGCATAATGGCTTAGCGCGCCAAATTGCTGTGGAAAACTAGGGAAACTGTAATTATGACCGTGCCGCCCCGTCCCGTCTGGGTCGCACGCCGGCATGGCGGTCAAACGAGTGCACTCGAATCATCTCCCTCCTTGTCAATAATGATTTCACGTATTTAAAAAGCCCGCAACAATTAAAGCGTATCTTTTTTCGCATCAATTAGCTACCTTAATTACGGCCGCTGCATGCAGGCACTCAGAATCGCACGCAAGCAGTATGCGAAGCAGCATGCAACGAGTCGCAGCCGAGGGCACGCATGCAGCCACTTAAATCGCTGGAATTAATTAGGCTTAAACTTCTACATGCCGTTAATTATTGCCATGCCTTGGTCTTGCTGCTTTGCTCACGGGACTAATAAACCCGGACGGAGGGAGTACCTTGGTTGGTGAGAGGTTTGAATTAAGCCCTGCAAACCGGTAAGGAGGTACTAGTACGTGCGTGATCCGCTATTTAGTTGTGTAGGATCGAGTAGGTCGTTTGTTGAATTGAGCCCTGCAAACCGGAAAGGAGGTAGTATGTGCGTGATATGCTATTTATCCGTGTAGGATCGATAGTGTAGCTTGTCAGTTTCTTCAGAGGTAGGCATTTTTATTCAAAAAACTGCCACTTCGCATCTTGCGTCGCAAATAAAACTGCCAAAAGCGCATTTGTAGGCTAGCTAGTGATCGATCGCCATTACTTGTAAACACCGAGCAAAGAGAAATAAGTAATCGTTAATGCATCTCAATGATTCACAGATCATATACAAATATGTAGCTCCAAAAGCAAAAGATCAGCCACTTCGGATCTTAAGGCCGTCAAGAACCAAAACTAACCAGTACGATTCCCATACATAAGATGAACATGTTAATGCATCTCAATGATTCACAGATCATATACAAATATGTAGCTCCAAAAGCAAAGATCTAGAAAAACATCTGTTCTTCCTACTAACATGGATGCTTCTCTTCGCCAACATTCAAGACAGATCGAAAGACAAATTTGTTTGTGAAGTCTACATTTCCTCTTGCAAACGTAAGTGGTTTCACCAACAAATTGGAACCATGAGAATGAACCACACATGATGGAGGAACATCCACTGCAATATAATTTGGTCTTCTCTCGATCACACCGCGAGACTATTTTTGGAATACAAACTTTAACTTAGGGAAAATGATGCCCATTGTATAATCAGACCAAAGAAATGAAGCACCAAGTGTTGGCCAAGAATAGTACAAGATTACTTTTCTGCAGTCCATGAAGTGACTATCCAATCTTTTATGTCTATTTTCAAATGGCACCGCATGCAAAGGACTATACTATTCTCTTGTGCAGTTCAACCAAAATTGCGGACACTTTGTTTGTTTGCCAAATAGCAACGGGCAGACATCTCTGTATGTGCAAATATCAAGCAGCTAGTAAACATATACCACACCATGTTCGCAGTGATGGAAGAGGTGAAATCGATACAACCGAAATTGAGCATCCAATCATTGAATCATGTCCTGCTCCTCCAATGTAGGTCCACCCTGCCAATAAATTCACATGCAAACCACTAGTATTACTATCTAATGACAGTACAAAAAGAGTAGCAAGATAGTAGCAAACCATGTACCTTCGTAATGAACAGCTCATAGTGCCACCAATTGGAAATAAAGGTTTGGAAGAAAACATGCTCCTAATGTTGAACCAGTTGGACTTTTTGTGCAGCTCCACTAAAATCGAGCATCCCTGTTTGCATAGATATTGAAAGTGTGATTACTATAAAAGTGGCACTAGTTGAAGCATAGACTCACAAATATAAGTATTCCAATTTCTTAATGGGAAAAGGTAGCAAGACTGCTTTCTAACCAATTGCTTGAAGGAATAAATAAAGCAATAGCGGCTGATGTCAGGAAGGCATACATAGTTTTTTTCTGAAAAACTGAGCCATTCCTGACCTTTCCTCTTCTTTTAAGAAAATTTTGTGCAGTTCTACAAAAATAAAATCCCATCACCACCTTGACAATTTAGTTACACTGTACAAAAGGAAATGACTTAACATTACATCATGATGTCGGGTATGTAGTAGACAGGCATTAGTGACAAACATACAGACCTCCTCCGATAACATAACGAACATTAATTTTAACAAAGGTGTGACTAGCTTTACCGGGATAATTTGAGTGAACTCTACACCCTCTGTTCCTTAATATAAGACGTTTTCCCGGTTCAGTTTAAAGTACCCAAACGTCTAGTATTTAGAAAAACAGGTAGTAGTTTTCTTGAGCACATATCTGGGAAAGCTTGCCACACTTTATTTATGTCCATACGCTAATGCACCACCATTCAATACTACAAATATACACTAATCCAAAGGGCTAGTGCAACAAAGAGAGTAGTTAGTTTATTACAGTGGTACAAGACAATGGTTTTAATGAACAGATTTTAATAAACTCTAGCAATCGAAGGTTTCTATAAGAATTAACAATACAAAATGTAAAGGTAACAAGTTTCAAAGCATTGGTATACTAGCTGTGCATGAGCATTAAACCAAATACAAAAGTCTCAAGGTAACTAGAATTATTAACCAATGACAAGATAAAAAATTACAAACCATGTACCTCCAAGGTAAATGTCATTTCGAACTCGGGGACCTTAAAATTGCTATCCCAATCTTGATAATCGATCAAACATAAAACTTGATCTTTCCTCTTGATAATCAAGAGAACAAAGCCGGAGGAGGAGGTGCCCACTTGACCTTTCCTCTTGTCTTCATAATTGTCCGTGCAGTTTAACCAAAATAAAATGACATCGCCGCTTTGGCATTTTGGTGACACTGCATAAAAAAAATTAACTTATCTCATGAAAGTGAGGTATGTAATCTATAAGCATTAACAGTGCAAAAATCTGAAGGTAGTAACAAGTTTCATCGTTGGTATACTGGATGTGCAATAGCATTAGAATGCCTTAGCTGAAAAATATTTAATACATACACAATCAACAGCTAACCCTGAAATGATCCAGTGACATTAAATGACACTGCTTAAAATTATTTGTGGCATTAGACTGAGAGCGGCATTAGTTAAATGTGGCATCACTTTAGCAGTAGCATTGCTTGACTTGACTGCTGGCGTTATACTAATAGCAAAAAAAGTGGCAATTAGAGCATGGGAGGCCCATTCGGACAGTGGGCGCACCAGTACGATGTACCTCCACGGACGCAGAGTGGTGAGGGAGGTATGGTTGCCCAGAGGAACAAATATGCAGGCATCATATGTGGATTACGTCCCATTTTTGTTCTCTTTAGCCACCTTTTTCCTATGTGAGTACAACAAACCGATCGACCAGGTCATTCTCTATTGCGTTGTCATGCCTTTCTACCCTTCTTGAACCAAGAGACACGAGACTCGTTCCTTAGCTACTGATTTTCCCCTTTTCAACATAGATGTGGGTTCGATGCCTACTCTCTTGGACAAGACAGCCTCCCTTCCTTTCCTTATTCAACCTGCATATGCATTAGTCTGCATGAAGTAGGGTTTCCTTTAATAGTGCAAATTATGGTTTTCGTCTGCGTGCCCAGCAGAGCAGAGGATAGCAAATTGGGAAGATGGTGGAGTGGAAAAAGATCCACATGCAACGACGTGCTAGATGGGGCAATAGAACAAGGGTATGGTTTGAAAAGAGGTGGCATAACTGAGGGTCGACGGGAAGTGGCTTCGCTCATGGTCGTCGTCCTCCGCACACACTACGGCAGCGATCCCGCGCGGGCGCTAGGTCTGAGACGACGGCCTTTTTGTCAGCGCGTGAGCTCGCTCGCCGATGACGAAAAGGCCAACGCTGCATCGCCCTTTTTCTTCCCGGCGGATCTGTGACCACCGTGAGGAGGGAGAGAGGGGCCGCTTTTTTAGATCCGGAGAGAGGGTGGTAGTGTGAGAAGCAAGTGGGCAGCCCTTGGCAAGAAAGCTACCAAGCTCCTATATATCTTCTTTATACTACTAGTACTGGAGGTGGAGTAGTGGTAGAGTAGTTTATATTTTCTCTGCGTACAGTACCAGTTAGTCGTGCTTCAAAACTGAACGGCGCGCCATTAAAAAAATAAAGGCCGATAACTAATGCGGCACCTCGGGCCAACGTGGCCAGATCGCATTTTCCACGAGAAATTACACACCATGTCTCCTTGACATGTGGTCCTGATCCACATATTAGTGAGACGACGACGAGTAGTAGGAGTATTTCCGAACCGACGTGTAGGCCGGGGCGCCCCTTCGTGAACCGTGGCAAACTGGCAACCGACCACCGACTCTTCGCCTTTCCCTCTCGATTTGGATCTGCTGTCGCACGCTCTTCCTCTCCCTCCTCCGTTTTCCTTCAGCCCTTCACCCTTTCTTCTGCCATTGTTCGATCGTCTTCTCCATGGAGGGAACAGGACGGAAACGACCCCGTTATTCTTTCCCCGATCTGAAAGATGACGTGGTGGAGGAACTCATTGATCGGTGCGACGTCATCACCTCGGCTAGCATGGCAGGTTCGTTCAAGCCCATTCTCGACTCAACTAATAACATCATTACATGGAACCCAAGAGTCAAGGAGCGCTTGATCTCCCTATCTTCTTCGCCAGGACTCGATGATCGGCGCCATCACGATGCAGGCCTCGCCTCGTGCAAGTTGATGCCGCTTGATAATGATACGTATGATGTTAAGATGCCATCGCTTGAGGGCAAATCTTGGGCAGGCACAAATGGAGATTGGGTTGTTTACATTGGGTCCAATTGCGAGTGGGAACTTGTGAATGTGTACACTCGTGACTGGGTTCCACTTCCAAAAATCTCAGCATACTGCCCAGAGGTTCAACACACCGGTATTGTACGCACGTTAAAATACTATCATGGTGACTGTCTTCTACGGAAGATAGCAATTTCTCGAGTCCCCAACCGCTCTTGGAATTACAAAAACTATGAAGTAGTTTCTATCTTTGACAAGCTTGTTGCCGTTGTCAGTGGTTTGACTGGATGGATATTGCTCAAAAATCAATTTCTGTACACGGATGAGTACTGTGATGGAATTCAATACGAGGGCCTTGTGTTTGCTGCCACCCCTCGTGGCACTGTTTTTGCATGGCATCCTTGTTGTTTCGGTATGTTTGGCTTCCATCGTAATTATAATTGTTTCATCCACATGCATGCGGGTTAGTTACTAATTAACCTTCTTCTTGTGTTTCCAAGGTCCTGTGAACATTCCACCACCTATACTTGAAGATTTTTATAACCAAGGGGGAGATGCTGATGGTGATGATCACGAGCATGAGGATGAGTAGCACCCATATACTATTTGGCGCCTGGCAACTAATTCCGATGGATCACCTCTTCTCGTGTGTATACAGCCCACTAATGATGTTACTGCTAAGGAAGCAGGTGTAGTCTCCCATGGTTGCACTCTCCGGACCTATTCCAACACCCGTTGCATTGTATTCGGGATGGATACTAGTGTGCTAGCGCCAACTCCTTCTCCCTGGTACAGAAGTGATAGTCTTGGAGAAAACTCGCTCTTCCTTGGACAAAACTATCCAATGATGGTGAAAGGCGATCCAACTGCTGTTGACACAACGTTACTACCATTTATGAGAAGCAAATGTGTCTATACCTCGGATATTTGGGAGGTTCCCTACCCTGGTACTGATATAGTAGGCCGCTTCAGCCTGGATGTTCAGTCCCGCGTTGGTCTCCAAATCGACAATGAATGGCCTGTCCCAGAGAATCACTTGTGGTTCAAAGCAAGCTTTTCCAACGCCGAGGAATGGTTGAGTTGAAGTTCATTTCATTGCTTGTTATTTGTTGTGTGGTGAAAACTTTAGTATTTATAATGTATCCTCGTTGTTGATGTGGGTTGATGACCTGTTGTATGTAATAAAATGATATGCCTGTGATAAACTTACTAAATTTATGAATGGATTTTGAGTTGCTTCTGTGAGTGAGTGGTGCGACGAGGCAAAAAAAATATTTTCCGAATACATAATTGTACGTGCATTGCAACAGGTTATCAGATGGGGCCAATCAACAATAGTAGTACACTATTTGTACTAGCTTCACATGCTTTGCGCGTCGTGCGGGTGTTTTTACTGTAGCCATACTGTACTACATAACCAGCACCTCGAATCCTCAATACTAGTAGTACTATATAGTACTAACTAGTAGGAGTAGTAGGATGGCATTGTCGGCGTTCTGGGAACGGGGGTACCCAGACTTGCCTGCCTGCGGCCAGCGGAGTGGCTCAAGGAGGGGCCCAGTACGGCCCATCTTCATCAACACAAGCTCGAGACCCTCGCGAGGGGCCAAGCCTCGCGGGCCGGACGACGAAAAGCTTCCTCAGGCACGGCCTCGTCAGGCTGGCTCACGAGGAGGAGGAGAGATCAAGGCGGGGTACCTCGCGAGGTACCCATGACGCAGGCCATGACGACCAAGGGCGCCAGACGGGCGCCGGCATGCGCAGAGTCCTTGTTTCCCCTTTGGTGCAAAGGGGGCAAGCGCAGGGCAAGGGTATCAAGCAAGGGCAACCATTTCGGTGCAACAAGACCAAGACCAGCTGAACGGCAGGAAGAAGGTCATCGTGGAGCCCAAGCCGGCGTCACCGTCAGAGTCTTTGGCAGACGAGGACCGACTTTGGTCAGGATAAGTGTACTTGATGTTCCCCTTCAAAATGGCCAATTGTTGGTGCCCTTCCCGCTCAATATTTGGGAAGAGACCCAGGGCCTCCCACTATAAATAGAGCTAGCCACCACAGAGTAGAGGGGGGATCTGGAGAAGATCAATCTGAGAGAACCCTAGCAGAGTGAGAGACAGAGGTGAAGGAAATATGCCCTAGAGGCAATAATAAAGTTATTATTTATTTCCTTATTTCATGATAAATGTTTATTATTCATGCTAGAATTGTATTAACCGGAAACATAATACATGTGTGAATACATAGACAAACAGAGTGTCACTAGTATGCCTCTACTTGACTAGCTCGTTAATCAAGATGGTTATGTTTCCTAACCATAGACATGAGTTGTCATTTGATTAACGGATCACATCATTAGGAGAATGATCTGATTGACATGACCCATTCCGTTAGCCTAGCACTTGATCGCTTAGTATGTTGCTATTGCTTTCTTCATGACTTATACATGTTCCTATAACTATGAGATTATGCAACTCCGTTTACGGAGGAACACTTTGGGTACTACCAAACGTCACAACATAACTGGGTGATTATAAAGGAGTACTACAGGTGTCTCCAAAGGTACATGTTGGGTTGGCGTATTTCGAGATTAGGTTTTGTCACTCCGATTGTCGGAGAGGTATCTCTGGGCCTTCTCGGTAATACACATCAGATAAGCCTTGCAAGCATTGCAACTAATAAGTTAGTTGCGAGATGATGTATTACGGAACGAGTAAAGAGACTTGCCGGTAACGAGATTGAACTAGGTATTGGATACCGACGATCGAATCTCGGCAAGTAACATACCGATGACAAAGGGAACAACGATGTTGTTATGCGGTTTGACCGATAAAGATCTTCGTAAAATATGTAGGAGCCAATATGGGCATCCAGGTCCCGCTATTGGTTATTGACCGAGAATAGTTCTAGGTCATGTCTACATAGTTCTCGAACCCGTAGGGTCCGCACGCTAAGGTTTCGGCGATGCTTATATTATGAGTTTATGAGTTTTGATGTACCGAAGGAGTTCGGAGTCCCGGATGAGATCGGGGACATGACGAGGAGTCTCGAAATGGTCGAGACATAAAGATTGATATATTGGACGGATATATTTGGACACCGGAAAGGTTCCGGAGAAGTTTGGAGCTCCGGGAGGTTACCGGAACCCCCCGGGAGGTATATGGGCCTTATTGGGCCCATGTAGGAGGAAGGGAGAAGGAATAAGGGAGGGGGGCGCGCCCCCCCAAGCCCAATCCGACTGGGAAGGGGCCGGCCCCCTTTCCTTTCTCCTTTCCCCTCTTCCTATTCCTACTACTAGTACTACTTCCTAATACTAGTACTCTTTCCTTCCCCCTCCAAATAAGATAAGGAAAAAGAGAGGGAAACCTACTTGGAGTAGGTTCCCCCCCCCTTGGTGCGCCTCCTCCTAGGCCGGCCACCCCCTCCCTTGCTCCTTTATATACGGGGGCAGGGGGGCACCCCATGACACACAAGTTGATCCTTGAGATCGTTCCTTAGCCGTGTGCGGTGCCCCCCTCCACCATATTCCACCTCGGTCATATCGTAGCAGTGCTTAGGCGAAGCCCTTCGTCGGTGAAACATCAAGATCGTCACCACACCGTCGTGCTGACGGAACTCCTTCTCCCCGGAGCTTTGCTGGATCGGAGCCCGTGGAGCGCCATCGAGCTGAACGTGTGCCAAGAACTCGGAGGCGCCGGAGTAACGGCGCTGGGATTGGCTGGATCGTGAGGAGAACGTACGACTACTTCCTCTACGTCATCATCGACTCGGAGGTGCCGGAGTAACGGCGCTGGGATCGGCAGGATCGCGAGGAGAACGTACGACTACTTCCTCTACGCTGTGATCGCTTCCGCTTACGGTCTACGAGGGTACGTAGACAACACTCTCCCCTCTCGTTGCTATGCCATCACCATGGTCCTGTGTGCGTAGGAAATTTTTGAAATTACCGCGTTCCCCATCGCTGGCATCCGAGCCAGGTTTTATGCGTTGATGTCATATGCACGAGTAGAAAACAATTTAGTTGTGGGCGATACATGTCATTCTGCCTACCAGCATTTCATACTTTGGTTCAGCGGTTTTGTGAGATGAAGCGGCCCGGACCGACATTACGCCAGACGCTTACGCGAGACTGGTTTCACCGCTACGAGCATTCGTGCTTAAAGGTGGCTGGCGGGTGTCTGTCTCTCTCACTTTAGTTGAACCGAGGCTACGCCCGGTCCTTGAGAAGGTTAAACGGAGTCTATTTGACGAAGTATCGCTGTGGTTTTAATGCGTAGGTAAGAACGGTTCTTGCTCAGCCCGTAGCAGCCACGTAAAACTTGCAACAACAAAGTAGAGGACGCCTAACTTGTTTTTGCAGGCATGTTGTGATGTGATATGGTCAAGACGTGATGCTATATTTTATTGTATGAGATGATCATGTTTTGTAACCGAAGTTATCGCAATCGGCAGGAGCCATATGGTTGTCGCTTATTGTATGAAATGCAAACGCCTGTAATTGCTTTACTTTATCACTAAGCGGTAGCGATAGTCGTAGAAGCAATAGATGGCCTAAACGACAACGATGCTACGATGGAGATTAAGGTGTTGCTCCGGTGACGATGGTGATCATGACGGTGCTTCAGAGATGGAGATCACAAGCACAAGATGATGATGGCCATATCATATCACTTATATTGATTGCATGTGATGTTTATCCTTTATGCATCTTATTTTGCTTTGTTTGACGGTAGCATTTTAAGATGATCTCTCATTGAAATTATCAAGTAGTGTTCTCCCTGAGTATGCACCGTTGCCAAAGTTCGTCGTGCCGAGACACCACGTGATGATCGGGTGTGATAAGCTCTACGTCCATCTACAACGGGTGCAAGCCAGTTTTGCACGCTGCCAGAATACTCAAAGGTTATACTTGACGAGCCTAGCATATGCAGATATGGCCTCGAACACGGAGACCGAAAGGTCGAGCGTGAATCATATAGTAGATATGATCAACATAAGATGTTCACCATTGAAAACTACTCCATCTCACGTGATGATCGGTTATGGTTTAGTTGATTTGGATCACGTGATCACTTAGATGACTAGAGAGATGTCTATCTAAGTGGGAGTTCTTAAGTAATATGATTAATTGAACTTTAATTTATCATGAACTTAGTCCTCGGTAGATTTTTTTTGCAAATTATGTTATAGATCAATAGCTCGCGTTGTTGCTTCCCTATGTTTTTATATGTGTTCCTAGAGAAAATTCTATTGAAAATGTTAGTAACAATGATACGGATTGGATCCGTGATCCGAGGTTTATCCTCATTGCTGCATGTAAGAATTATGTCCTTAATGCACCGCTAGGTGACAGACCTATTGCAGGAGCGTATGCGCACGTTATGAACGCTATGGCTAGCTCAATATGATGACTACTTGATAGTTTAGTGCACCATGCTTAAACGGCTTAGAATCGGGACTTCAAAGACGCTTTTGAACGTCATGGACCATATGAGATGTTCCAGGAATTGAAGTTAATATTTCAAGCAAATACCCGAGTTGAGAGATATGAAATCTCCAACAAGTTCTATAGCTAAAAGATGGAAGAGAATCGCTCAACTAGTGAGCATGTTCTCGCATTGTCCGGGTACTTCAATCGCTTGAATCAAGTGGGAGTTAATCTTCCGTATAAGACAAAGTGATTGACAGAATTCTCTAGTCACCATCACTAAGTTACTAGAACTTCGTGATGAACTATAGTATGCAAGGGATGACGAAAACGATTCCCGAGCTCTTCGTGATGTTGAAATCGACGAAGGTAGAAATCAAGAAAGAGCATCAAGTGTTGATGATTGACAAGACCACTAGTCTCAAGGAAAAGGGCAAAGGGAAGAAGGGAACTTCAAGAAGAACGGCAAGCAAGTTGTTGCTCGAGTGAAGAAGCCCAAGTCTGGACCTAAGCCTGAGACTAAGTGCTTTTGCTGCAATGGAACTGGTCACTAGAAGCGGAACTAACCCAAGTATTTGGCGGATAAGAAGGATGGCAAAGTGAACAAAGGTATATTTGATATACAGATTATTGATGTGTATTTTACTAGTGTTCGTAGCAACCCCTCGGTATTTGATAATCGGTTCGGTTGCTAAGAGTAGTAACTTGAAACGGGAGTTGCGTAATGAATGTAAACTAGTTGAAGGGGAAGTGACGATGAGTGTTGGAAGTAGTTCCAAGATTGATATGATCATCATCGCACACTCCCTATACTTTCGGGATTAGTGTGGAACCTAAATAAGTGTTATTTGGTGTTGAGCATAAATATGATTTGATCATGTTTATTGCAATACGGTTATTCATTTAAGTAAGAGAATAAATTGTTGTTCTGCTTACATGAATAAAACCTTATATGGTTACACACCCAATGAAAACGGTTCATTGGATCTCGATCATAGTGATACACATATTCATAATATTGAAACCAAAAGATGCAAAGTTAATAATGATAGTGCAACTTATTTGTGGCAATCGCCGCTTAGGTCATATTGGTGTAAAGCGCATGAAGAAAACTCCATGTCGATGGACTTTTGGAATCACTTGATTATGAATCATTTGATGCTTGCGAACCGTGCCGCTTGGGCAAGATGACTAAAACTCCGCTTCTCCGGAACAATGGAACAAGCTACTGACTCATTGGAAATAATACATATCGATGTATGCGATCCAATGAGTGTTGATGCTCGTGGCAAGTACCGCTATTTTCTCGACTTTCACAAGATGATTTGAGCAGATATGGGTATATCTACTTGATGAAACATAAGTCTGAAATAGTTGAAAGGTTCAAAGAATTTCAGAGTGAAGTGGAAAAATCATCGTAACAAGAAAATAAAGTTTCTGCGATCTAATCACAAAGACGAATAATTGAGTTACGAAGTTTGGTCTTCAATTAAAATAATGTGGAATAGTTTCACAGCTCACGCCACCGAACACCACAATGTTATGGTGTGTCCGAACGTCAGAATCAAGCACTTTATTTGATATGGTGCGATCTATGATGTTTCTTATTAATTTACCATTACCGCTTTGGGGTTATGCATTAGAGACAGCTGCATTCACGCTTAATAGGGCACCATCTAAATCTGCTGAGACGACACCATATGAACTATGGTTTAACAAAGAACCTAAGTCGTCGTTTCTTAAAAGTTTGGAGTTGTGATGCTTATGTGAAAAAGTTTTCACCGATAAGCTCAAACCCAAATCGGAGAAGTGCGCCTTCATAGAATACCCAAAGGAAATTGTTGGGTATACCTTCTATCACAGATCCAAGGCAAAAACATTCGTTGTTTATAAATGGATCCTTTCTAGAGAAGGAGTTTCTCTCGAAAGAAGTGAGTGGGAGGAAAGTGGAGCTTGATAAGGTAATTTGTACCTTCTCCCGAATTGGAAAGTATTTCATCACGGAAATCAGTTCCAGTGATTCCTACACCAATTAGTGAGGAAGATAATGATGATGATCATGTAACTTCAGATCAAGTCACTACCGAATCCCGTAGGTAAACCAGAGTGAGATCCGCACCAAAGTGGTACGGCAATCCTGTTCTGGAAGTCATGCTACTAGATCATGACGAACCTACAAACTATGAAGAAGCGATGGTGAGCCCAGATTCCGCTAAAATGGCTAGAAGCCATGAAATCTGAGATGGGATCCATGTATGAAAACAAAGTGTGGACTTTGGTTGACTTGCCCGAGGGTCGGCAAGCAATAGAAAATAAATGGATCTTCAAGAGGAAGACGGACGTTGATAGTAGTATTACTATCTACAAAGCTCGACTTGTCGCAAAAAGGTTTTTTGACAAGTTCAAGGTGTTGACTACAATGAGATTTTCTCAATCAGAAGCGATGCTTAAAGTCCGTCCGAATCATGTTAGCAATTGCCACATTTTATGAAATCTGCAAATGGATGTCAAAACTACATTCTTTAATGGTTTTATTAAAGAAGAGTTGTATATGATGCAACCGTAAGGTTTTTTCAATCCTAAAGGAGCTAACAAAATGTGCAAGCTCCAAATGATCCATCTATGGACCGGTGCAAGCATCTCGAGTTGGAATAAACACTTTGATAGTGTGATCAAAGCATATGGTTTTATGCAGACTTTTGGAAAAGCCTCAGTATTTACAAGAAAGTGAGTGGGAGCACTACAAAGATTTCCGATAAGTATATGTGAATGACATATTGTTGATCGGAAATAATGTAGAATTATTCGCAAAGCATAAAGGAGTATTTGAAAGGAGTTTTTCAAAGAAGGACCTCGTGAAGCTATGCATAAATTGAGCATCAAGATCTATTGAGATAGATCAAAAACGCTTGATGAGTTTTTTTTTTTCAATAAGAACATACCTTGTCAAGATTTTGAAGTAGTTCAAAATGGAACAACAAAGAAAAGTTCTTGCCTGTGTTACAAAGGTGTGAAATTGAGTAAGACTCAAATCCCGACCACAGCAGAAAATAGAAAAGAGAATGAAAGTCATTCCCTATGCCTCACCATAGGTTCTATAAAGTATGCTATGCTATGTACTGCATCTATTGTATACCTTGCTCAATTTTGCAAGGAGTACAATAGTGATCTAGGAGTAGATCATCGACATTGGTCAAGAACATCCTTAGTGAGGACTAAGGAAATATTTCTCGATTATGGAGGTGATAAAAGAGCCCGTCAGAAAGAGTTACATCGATGCAAGCTTTTTACACTGATCCGTATGACTCTAAGTCTCAATCTGGATACATATTATAAGTGGGAGCAATTAGCTAGAGTAGCCCCGCAGAGCATTGTAGACATAGAATATTTGCAAAATACATACAGCTCTGAATGTGATGCATCTGCTGACTAAGCTTCTCTCACGAGCAAAACATGATCATCCATTAGTACTCTTTGGGTGTTAATCACATAGCGATGTGAACTAGATTATTGACTCTAGTAAACCCTTTGGGTGTTGGTCACATGACGATGTGAACTATGGGTGTTAATCACATACAGATGTGAATATTAGTGTTGAATCACATGATGATGTGAACTAGATTATTGACTCTAGTGCAAGTGGGAGACTCAAGGAAATATGCCCTAGAGGCAATAATAAAGTTATTATTTATTTCCTTATTTTATGATAAATGTTTATTATTCATGCTAGAATTGTATTAACCGGAAACATAATACACGTGTGAATACATAGACAAACAGAGTGTCACTAGTATGCCTCTACTTGACTAGCTCGTTAATCGAAGATGGTTATGTTTCCTAACCATAGACATGAGTTGTCATTTGATTAACGGGATCACATCATTAGGAGAATGATCTGATTGACATGACCCATTCTGCTAGCCTAGCACTTGATCGCTTAGTATGTTGCTATTGCTTTCTTCATGACTTATACATGTTCCTATAACTATGAGATTATGCAACTCCCATTTACCGGAGGAACACTTTGGTACTACCAAACGTCACAACGTAATCGGGTGATTATAAAGGAGTACTACAGGTGTCTCCAAAGGTACATGTTGGGTTGGCGATTTCGAGATTAGGTTTTGTCACTCCGATTGTCGGAGAGGTATCTCTGAGCCTTCTCGGTAATACACATCGATAAGCCTTGCAAGCATTGCAACTAATAAGTTAGTTGCGTAGATGATGTATTACGGAACGAGTAAAGAGACTTGCCGTAACGAGATTGAACTAGGTATTGGATACCGACGATCGAATCTCGGGCAAGTAACATACCGATGACAAAGGGAACAACGATGTTGTTATGCGGTTTGACCGATAAAGATCTTCAGAGAATATGTAGGAGCCAATATGGGCATCCAGGTCCCGCTATTGGTTATTGACCGAGAATAGTTCTAGGTCATGTCTACATAGTTCTCGAACCCGTAGGGTCCGCACGCTTAAGGTTTCGGCGATGCTTATATTATGAGTTTAGGAGTTTTGATGTACCGAAGGAGTTCGGAGTCCCGGATGAGATCGGGGACATGACGAGGAGTCTCGAAATGGTCGAGACATAAAGATTGATTTATTGGACGGATATATTTGGACACCGGAAAGGTTCCGGAGAAGTTTGGAGCTCCGGGAGGTTACCGGAACCCCCCGGGAGGTATATGGGCCTTATTGGGCCCATGTAGGAGGAAGGGAGAAGGAATAAGGAGGGGGCGCGCCCAAGCCCAATCCGACTGGGGAAGGGGCCGCCCCCTTTCCTTTCTCCTTTCCCCTCTGCCTATTCCTACTACTAGTACTACTTCCTAATACTAGTACTCTTTCCTTCCCCCTCCAAATAAGATAAGGAAAAAGAGAGGGAAACCTACTTGGAGTAGGTTTCCCCCCCCGTGGTGGGCCGCCGCCGAGGCCGCCACCCTCCCTTGCTCCTTTATATACGGGGCAGGGGGCACCCCATGACACACAAGTTGATCCTTGAGATCGCCTCAGCCGTGTGCGGTACCCTCCACCATATTCCACCTCGGTCATATCGTAGCAAAGTGCTTAGGCGAAGCCTGCGCCGGTGAAACATCAAGATCGCTACCACACCGTCAGGTCGACAAAACTCCTTCTCCCCGGAGCTTTGCTGGATCGGAGCCCGTGGAGCGCCATCGAGCTGAACGTGTGCCAAGAACTCGGAGGCGCCGGAGTAACGGGCGCTGGGATCGGCTGGATCGTGAGGAGAACGTGACGACTACTTCCTCTACGCCATCATCGACTCGGAGGTGCCAGAGTAACGGCGCTGGGATCGGCAGGATCGCGAGGAGAACGTACGACTACTTCCTCTACGCTCGATCGCTTCCGCCACGGCCCACGAGGGTACGTAGAAAACACTCTCCCCTCTCGTTGCTATGCCATCACCATGGTCCTGTGTGTGCGTAGGAAATTTTTTGAAATTACTGCGTTCCCCATCAAGAGGCGATCGAACTCATCCAAGCAGTTCATCGCACCAGCTCAAGAACAGCCCCTCGCGAGGCTGTTCTCCCTTTGTATTGTTCATCATCAGCCCCTGAGGCAATCCACCACACCACAAACTGGAGTAGGGTATTACACCACAATGCTGGCCCGAACCAGTATAAACCTCGTGTTCCTTGTGTTGTTCTTTGTGTAGTTTAGATCCTTGCGAGGCGATGAGACGTAGGTAGGTTGGAGGTGTGATCTCCGCGTGCACCCCAGAGTTCGAACCTAGAGGGTCCACCGGAACCCGAAATCTGACATCCGCCTTTCGCCGCCCTGCTATTCGCCACCGTGATCTGTGTCCGACGCCATCGAGCCTGGCCGAAGCGCCGCCGCTCGCCACTGCTGCCGCCTGCATAGCCCTGCCGGCGGCCGCCCCGCTGCCTTCGCCGCCGCCATCAATGCCGCCACCGCTCAAGCGGGAACGAGCAAGAGGGCGTTGTCTCAGATCCTTCGGTGCGGGCGGAAGGCCGTGATCGCCACCCCTGCCGCCGACTCCCGCCGGTTCCTCGTCCCACACCCGTCGCGCTCCTGCGGACGCGCACGCTGCGTTGCTACTGGCGCGGGAACTCCTGCGCTACCGTCCCGTCGTCGACCTCTATGACGAGTGGCTCGCCCGCATCACCGAGCTCGTCAGCGCCGCTGGGGGGGGCTCCCATGCGCCATCCCTCTCGCTGCACCGCACCCCGCCTTGCCCGGGCGATGAAGCTCCGGGGGCGCCTTAGCCGCCTCCCCCTCAAGAAGGCGCCTTGGCACCAAGGCGCGTGGCCCCTGGGCGGAACCCACTCCGTCCGGCACCAGCACAGCAAGAGAAGAGCTGCCAAGAGATCCCTCATGCCCAAGAAGCTGCCCAAGTGCTCCCCGCACCGTCCTGGCACGAACGCGCTCCTGCTCTAGCGCGCCAAGACCCCGCGCTGCTCCTGGTGGCAGCGCACGGGGACCTCCAAGATCAAGCCCTCCATCACCAAAGGCCTCCCATGGCCACTGCAGGCTGCCACGCCTTCACCGCCGAAGGCGCGCAGCGTGGCTCGCCAGTAAGTTCAAGCCGCACCTTCACCCACGCTTATGATGGCACGGCTGACCTCGCGAGTTCGCCCAGCTCACGAGCTGGGCATCAAGCCGCCAACGGGACGAGAAGGTCATGGCGAACTGGTTTCCCATGGCGCTGGGCGACGGCGCTCGCACTCGCTCCCCGAACTGGCTCCTGGCACGATTTCCTCCTGGAACGAGATGCGCACCCGGTTCATCGCCAACTTCCAAGGCACCCGCGATCGGCCCCCGGCCATGAGTGACTTGCGCCGCATCAAGCAGCAGTCAGGGGAGACCCTGCAGAAGTTCATCCAACGCTTCAACAACGCTCGCCTTAAGATCGACAAGGTGTCTGAGGAGGCCATCGTCTTAGCCTTCTCCGACGGTGTGCGTGACATCAAGATGAAGGAAGAGTTCGCGATCCATGAAGACTCAAGCACATCCCTGGAGCTGTTCAACTTGGCGACCAAGTGCGCTAGGGCTGAGGAAGGACGCCTTTCCCTTCTCGAGCTGCTGGCTGCCGACCCGAAAGAGAAGAAGCCCAAGGTCAAGGACGCTGCGCAGGGGGCTGCCGTGCTTGCAGCAGAGCCGACACCAAGCGAGGAAGGGATCAGCCCGAGTCATCCAAGGGCAGTTGGTACTACGTGTACCATGACCTCCACACCCACAACACCAACGAATGCCAAGAGCTCGTGGCCGTCAAGGGACGCAGGCAGCCGCCAAAGCCCCGAGCGCAGCGACCGGGCTATGGCCGAGGAGGAGGAAGAGGTGGAGGACGATGGGAAGACCGTGGCCCTCACCAAGGGTGGCGTGACTGACCATGAGGACCGGCTGGCAGGATCAGCCTCGCGAGGGAGGTTGGAGGGATCCGCCTCACGAGGGAGGCTGGAGGGATCAGCCTCGCGAGGATCGCCCACAAGCCAACGTGGGCCTCCCTCCTCTGCCACCGCAGCCAAGGAGAAATGAAGACCATCATCAGGATGAGGGGCTGGGGCTTCCAGAGCCGCGCTGCAATCGCTTGCATCCTGGGCGGAGCTCAAGCCCGAGCCTCTCAACAGATCTTCAAGCTGTTCGCCCGCCAAGTGAATGAAGTCCTCCCTGTGCTAGAAGCCACACGCCTCGTGTGGTCAAGATGCGCCATCACATTCAAATTTCACCGGATCAGCTCAAGTGCGCAGTCACAGCCAGAGTCCTCCCGATGCTTTGTTCCCCAATCATCAGCAATGTGCAAGTCACCAGGACCCTCATCGATGGCGGAGCAGGGCTCAATGTCCTGTCCGTCGAGACACTCAACAATCTCCAAGTGCCATACAATCAGCTTCAGCGAACCAAGCCTTTCTCCGGAGTCACCGATGGTTCCACAATTCCAATAGGGCAGGTTCGCCTTCCTGTCACCTTCGGGACGTGCGACAACTACCGCACCGAGCTCATTGACTTCGACGTCGCGCACATTTGCCTGTCGTACAATGCCATCCTCGGGTACCCAGCTCTGGCCAAATTCATGGCCGTGACTCATCATGGTTACAATGTCCTCAAGATGCCAGGAAGCGCTGGAGTCATCACGGTGCCTTGTGAAGAGAGAGAGAGACGCAGTATGTTCCCTGGAGCGTGCTTTTCAAGCCGCGTCAATTGAAGACCCAGATCGCAGGAGCGTAGGGCTTCCTGAGGTGGTCCCTAAGAAGAAGAAGACGTCCCCTGGTCACAACCCTCGGGAGGCAGGCCCCTGAGAGTCTGTGCCCATTCCAGGGGCGCCTCCTTCTGTCGCATAGGAAGGCGCGCCCGGCGCCCTCCTCGAGCAAGGCTCGGGGGCTCTCTCCTAGAGGGCCATCGACTTTGCTAAGATCACGAGGGAGGCGCTCGGGCACCACTTGGAGGCTTGTTTCAAAGCACGTTCCCTCAAGCAGGAGCAAGGCAAGGAGGGCCATACCCTCAGGAGTTTGTCAGCGAGATCATTCAGGAGCTGCAGGAGTCAAGAGTCATGAGTGGCAGCCGCCGCCACTCCACGAGCTCCCCATCCAGGCGAGGATGGTGGGCTACGCGTCTGCATCGACATACCAGGGCTCAACCGAGCCGCCTCTCAGGAGCGCCTCTGGCCCTCACGCGTGGGATGCTGCGAAGGTCCACCTCACAGCTATGTTCGCATGCCTTACGGCTTGCTGAACGCGGCTGCCGTGCGCCAGCACCTCATGAGGAGCATCCTGGAGGCTCAAGTGGCCAGGCATTCCGCAGTCCTCGCCGAGATGGAGATGGTCCACGAGGAGCCACCAGCGCCTCCGGAGCCTCCTGAGGCTCCTGGGCTTGGGGGCTCGTGAAGATCGGCTTCCGCAGTGCACGACGTCCGCTACTTCAGCATCCCTTCATCTCCAACATCACCAGTGACGCCCTTCGAAGTTTCATTTCCACCGAGCGCCTCTGTGGCTGCATCATTCCCAGGCCGCGTGGGTCTGTCCCTGCGGCATGTGTCCGTTTTGCTAATGTTCTTTACTTACCTTATCGGGGGCGCCCCTCGGGCTGCATTACCCCCCAAGCTGCTCGGGCCAAACCCAGTGGCGTATGCTTTCTCCGCACCTATCTAGTTGGACTTGCTTATCTATGCATAACATGCTTGACCTAATCGCCGCCGATTGACACCTACCATTGAGCCGCCGCCCGCACGGTGCTTGGCGCACGGGCCCGCCCCTCGCAACACCGACAAGCCCGAGTGGCCGAGCTCGCCGCTGCAGCCGCAAGGCGCCACCTCACCAGCCCTCGGTGCCCCGATCACTCCCTTGGATCGACCAATGGTTGGCTGGCAACCGTAACGACGAACCCTGTCTCCCCTTCTGATTGGTATGCAGGGCCTGCTCCAGGACTAACGCTGGTGGCCTCACGAGCCTTCTCTCCTCCTCTCCGGCGCGATCCTCTTGCATGTCAAAAGGGGGGCACCTGAGCATCGCGACTCATGGGCTCTTACTGGCTCTCCAGCCCTCACCCCTGGCCTTGACCCACGGCATCGTGACCTGTCATACCAGCGGCGGCTGAGCTCGCTCGAGGGCCGGGACCTCAGGATGTAGAGCATTAAAGAAAGAGCGGGGGAGAGGGAAAAAGCTCACGAGGTCCCAACCCAGCAACACCGCAGTTGCCGTCACACAAACATGGCACCTCACCGAACGCCGCTCCAAACTCGCAAGATAAGTCACGCCATAAACTGAACTACCTCCGCGCTGAAACCCTCGCCATCGCTGTTCTGTCACACGGCAAAGCCGCTTGCCTTTCTTACCCTCGCGAAGGTTGCTTGAGCGCTAAAGGGGACCTCCGAGCATCGCGACTCAGGGCTCTTATCGACCTCGGGCCGCCACCTCCCGCCTTGACCCACGGCATCGCGACCATTATACCAATGACGGTCAAGCCTACCTCGGGAGCGGGACCTATCAGCGCAGAGCACCAAGCCCTCGTGAGGAAAGAAAGGGGGAGCTGAGCTGGGACAGAACGAGCATCTTGCACCAATTCATCATAAGGACATAATATTCACAAAAACATGGCCAGCGCCTTACATACCCCCACTGGGTGCTACTTCGATTCTTCGCAGGAAATAAAAGGTGCGAATCCTAAGGAACGCCTACTACGCAGGCCTCCGCTAGGGATGCCATCATCAACAGTGGGCCGCCAGGAACCTGCGCCAACCCCATCCAGATCACCGGCGCTGGGATCGCGACGCGCCCGCCCGGCTCCGAGCGTGGCTCGAGCTCGGGGGCTTGTAGCTGTCATCGCTCGTCTTCGGAGTCGCCAGAAACTCGGCAGAGGCGCTGGACCCTCCGTCCCCTTCGCTGCTGCTCAAGGAGATGCCGAGGGAGCGACCAGCGGGCCTAGTCCTCGCGACGACGATGCCACGACCGCCCTTCTCGGGGCAGCATTCCAGTCGGCGCCCTTCCGCGTCGAAGACCTCGAAGAACATCAAGGAAGAGCCATCGTACTCCAAGTGGATTACGAGAGCGCCCCTCGTCTGGCAGACCCGGGCGATCTCGCCCCAGCCTCGGGTCATGAAGACCTTGCCCGGAGCGACGACCACAACCTCCGCTCCGGTCGCGGGGGTGCTGCAACCAAAGCTCTAGATAGCCCCTCTGCGGGATCTCGAAGGCGAAGGAGGGAGGAAGGCGAATCCAAGACTGAGGAGGCATGGCAGCGTGGAGCACAAGCTCTCGGGAGGAGCCCTCGGCATGGACTCCAGGAGGAACAACGCGCACCGCCGTGACCCGCCGACGCTGATGGCGGCGTCGTCCGTGGCGCTCGGCGTCAACTCCTTCAGGGCCCTCAATGCGGGCGTGCAAGGGCAACCGGAATCCAGGAGGCGGCCGCTGGTACCATGGCCTCGACACCTCCTGCCGGGCGCCCTCATCTCGGGGGCAGAGGACTAGCCGTTTTTTCGGCGGAAGCGGGTCGGGACCCTCTCGGGGGGCCTTTCCTTTCTCTTCTGCGGAGAACCGGCTGATCTGAGCCATTGTCGCAATGTGGAGCAAGGGAAAAGATGGAGAAGAAGGAGAAGCAAGAAGAGATGGACTAGAAGGGCTCGCGCCGTTCCGTACATATAGCAGGGGGAGGCCAACCGTCGGCCTCCACGATCACAGGTAATCATGACCCGCTTTGCATGCAGGGACTTGTCAATTCGTGCAGTTGCCGAGGCGTCGCGGGGAAGCATGGACGCCCATGTCCAGTCAACCGCCACGCGGCGCCCAAGGCCGCAGGCTGTTGGGGCCCGCGGCGCTTCGCACTTGCCCTTTCGCTTCTCTGCTAAGCCAAGTCCAGGCGCGCCTTGGGCCCGGGGGCTACTGTCGGTGTTCTGGGAACGGGGGTACCCAGACTTGCCTACCTGCGGCCCGCGGCGTGGCTCAAGGAGTGGCCTACTATGGCCCATATTCATCAACACAAGCTCGAGACCCTCGTGAGGGGCCAAGCCTCGCGGGGCGGACGACGGAAAGCTTCCTCAGGCACGGCCTCGTCAGGCTGGCTCGCGAGGAGGCGGAGAGATCAAGGCGGGGTACCTCGCGAGGTGCCCATGAAGCAAGCCATGACAACCAAGGGCGCCAGACGGGCGCCGGCCTGCGCAGAGTCCTTGTTTCCCCATTGGTGCAAAGGTGGCAAGCGCAGGCAAGGGTATCAAGCAAAGGCAACCATTTCGGTGCAACAAGATCAAGACCAGCTAAACGGCAGGAAGGATGTCATCGTGGAGCCCAAGCCAAGGCCACCGCTGTAGTCTTTGCCGTGCAAGGACCGACTTTGGTCAGGATAAGTGTACTAGATGTTCCCCTTCAAAATGGCCAATTGTTGGCGCCCTTCCCGCTCAATATTTGGGAAGAGGCCCAGGGCCTCCCACTATAAGTAGAGCTAGCCACCACAGTGTAGAGGGGGGATCTGGAGAGGATCAATCTTCAAGAACCCTAGCAGAGTGAGAGACAGAGGCGATCGAACTCACTCAAGCAGTTCATCACACCAGCTCAAGAACAGCCCCTCGCGAGGCTGTTCTCCCTTTGTATTGTTCATCATCAGCCCCTGAGGCAATCCACCACACCACAAACTGGAGTAGGGTATTACACCACAATGGTGGCCCGAACCAGTATAAACCTCGTGTTCCTTGTGTTGTCATGTCAGGACCCCGATCCTAAGTCACACCGATCTAGCATGTAACACATCATATCACTTTGCGGCCTCACGCACGGTATTCCCACGGGTGTCGCCTTACCATGGCCCGGACCGCTTATGCCTTTTGGCTCACGATATGATAGTGTCGCTAGCATCCATATGACAAAGAACCCGGGCCGACATGGCTAGTCGTGAACCCAAAGCGGCACTAACCCATGGGGACAGGCATACATGAATCACATCGAGCATGTCGGTCATCAACGATAAATTCGGGCTGTAGCACTGGCTAACAGGACTCGCAACCCGGCTGTAGCAGGCTAGGCAGGACTCGAATCACACCACGTGACATTTCCCGAAGGGATGTATATAGGAACGGCGTGAAACACATGCCGCCACCAAGTGTCCAAGCAAGAGTGTCGGGCTAGCGTGACTCCGGTGAACCGGTCAGAAGCGGACTACTATCGCCGTAAGCACGAGACTACATTTCCCCATATGAGAGGCTGCCGATAAACAACTAGTCTGTCGGATCCCACACATACCAAGCATTTCAAACATACACACAATATGCTCAATATGTGTAAATACGACGTGGCATCACAACATAACTCTACGACTCAGATATTTATTCATTAGGCTCGCATGAGCGAGATATTACAAACATGGGCCTCATGACCCAACACTCAGAGCATACAAGTCAAAACACAAGCGGAAGCTAATCATGTCTCGAGTACGCATAACTAAAATGAAGAAGGCTGAGGAGCCTGACTATCTACCAGATCCTGCCGAGGGCACAAGATCGTAGCTGAGGTAACAAGCTAAACGTCGAAGTCCACGCGAAACTACTAGCGAGACTGAAGTCTCTCTCTGCAAAACGTAAAATAAGCAAACGTGAGTACAAACGTACTCAGCAAAACTTACATCAGATCTAACTACATATGCATCATTATCAAAAGGGGGTGGTGGAGTTTGACTGCAGCAAGCCAGCTTTGACTCGGTGGCTATCCTGAACTACTACTGCAATTAACTCTTTTGAGGTGGCGCACACGAGTCCACATATTCACCATATCAATACACCACTATGGACCCGCCTCCGCCTCCCTCACGAGAACGCCATCCATAGCACTCACGCTTATCTTGGCGATTTTAGAGTATCCACTTTCACTTGTCTATGAACCGATATAGGCAACCCAGAAGTCCTTCTCCGTGGACACGGCTATTCGAATAGATCATATTAAACCCCGCAGGGTGTACTTCTTCACACACGCTCTCACCACTTACCGCCGTTTACACGACATGTACTCGGCAACCTTCAAGCGGAAGCCCAACGTGGGTGTCGGCCACGACCTACCTAAACACACAAGTCCCAAGTCCAGGTTTATCGCCTATTCGGGTTCCATCTGTAGGGAGGCCGGCCGAGGTTTCCCATACAGCCCCGAACGATGTGTGCAGGGTTCCCGAGACACCAAACGGGCGAATTGGTACACCGGGCCACGGTGCCTATCGCAACACAACCCACCCCTATGGTCAGCGCTATGCGGCGCCCCCAAAGATACTACAAACACCGTAAACTACTTGCAACTCCCTTGACCGAGGACAAGGGTGGTTAAGAAGCCGAGAGGGTCCATTGGTTTCGGGCCCAATGCGTGGTAGTAACTGTTTCATGGATCACAAACACAGAACTCAGTTCCTCAGGACGGCTGCAATGAGACAACCCACCCTGTATTCCTACATGGCCTCTCACCGCTACCTTTACCAAATCGTGTTCACACACTTAGCTCACACACAATAGGACATGTTCACACAACCATTCCAATTCATTCCCGATGAATCGCACCCAACTCAACTCTAAGCAGAGCGGTGCATGACAACAAGCATAAATGAGTAGGCACAACATGGCTCAAACAACTCCTACTCATGCTAGTGGGTTTCATCTAATTACCTTTGTGGAATGACAGGTCATGCAGAGGATAAAGGGGTTCAGCTACCGCAGCAAGTAACACATGAGTTGTTGTTGTCCTAATGCAGTAAAATAGAGCAGGAGCGAGAGAGTGGGATTATATCGGAATGAACAAGGGGGTTTTGCTTGCCTGGCACTTCTGAAGATAATATAGTTCTTCATCGGTGTCACCGAACAATCGTCGCAACATCGTCTATCGAGAGGGGGCAATTACCGGCAAACAAACAAGAGAGAACACAATCAATGCAATGCACATTCACATGAATGACATGTCATGTTAAGGTACTGAATTCACCTAATGCAATATCTAGCCAAGTTAATTGAAGTGGAATTCAAACAAGGTTAAATTCCAACTCCAAATGTTATTTCATAATTTGCCCTAATCATGATTCATCCTATTCAGTGAGGTTAACTTGCTCAAACATGCATTAAAGTGCCATAAACAGATTCTTCATATTTTTCTGATCATTTTTCATATATAAATTATTTCCATTGGAGTTACGGTTGAATTTCTATGAATTTTAGAAGTTTAGGACATTTTCTGAAATTTCCTAAATTATATTAAATCCAGAAAACTAGTTATTGCGTCAGCCTGACGTTGATGTGACGTCAGCGAGTCAATCGGGTCGCTGTCCAGGTCAACTCGACGCTGGGGCCCACTGGTCAGTAGTTAGTTTAACTAACTAATATCGGTTAGTGTTAACCCTGTTTAGTTAGTGGCCGGGCCCACTCGTCAGTGACCCAGGGGGGTCAAATCCCTGGTCAACCGGGGCTAATCCACCGGCATCGAGTCGCCGGCGAGGCCGAGACAGTGGAGGCCTTCGGGTTTCTTGCTCCGGCGACCAAACGGACGGGGGAGGGGCTCTACGGGTAGCTGGAAGAGCGCCGCATCGGGTGGTGCAGATAGTTGGGCTCGGGGTCGCCGGAAAATGCGCCGGCGACGAGGTTTGCGGCTGCCATGGTTCGGTTGGCGGCGGTTTCGTAGCTACAGCGTGCAGATCGACTAGCTAACGGCATATGCATGACATACGCGTGCCCACGAATCCGTTGGACATGGTGGTGTGACCAAAAGGTCGCCGGAATAGCGCCGACGACGAGCTCGGGCGGAGGCGAGCTTCGGTCATGGTTGGGGATGAAGCTAGCGGGCGCAAACGAGAGAGGGAGAAGAGGGGTCCGGAGCAGAATCTCACAGCTGCGTCGTTTGACGGTGTCGGGTGGCTCGGGAAGCACCGAGCGAGCGAAGCAGTGAGGGGGATCTCCGGCGGCCGGCAATGAAGATGTTGAGGATGACGATGATGTGGGGCGTCCGGTGGTGTGTGTGTCCTCGAGGAGGCGTAGACGACGGAGGCGGATCTCCTAGACATGCTGGGGTGGCTAAGCGGTGGAAGTGGCCGCGCGAACGGCGCCGGTGGCGGCGGCTGCCGTTCGTGAGCTCGTGGAAGAGGGCCAGAGGGGAAAGAGAGGGAGCAGCGAGTGAGGGAGAGGAGCGAGGGGCACGGGCGCCGTCGTGGCCGCGAGGAGGTCGGGAGGCCGCCAAAGACGGGCAGAGGTGGCGTCGGGCGCCGGGCAAGCGCCACGCCTCGCCTCTGCCATCGGCAGAGGAAGACGACGAGCGGCGAGGCGGTGGTGGGCTGGGCCACCACCGGGCCGTCGAGGAGGAGGGGGGAGAGAAGGTCGGGCTGTGGGCTGCGCAGTAAGCCGTAAGGTACTCTCTCTCTCTCTCTTTTATTTCCATTTTTCTATTTTCTCGTAATTATGTTTGGCTTTAATAAAATGCCGTATATTTCCAAAAATCATGAAACTGGTCAATGTCACTGTTTGGAATATTTCCAACAACAAACATTTCAGTTCATGATTATTTGAACATTTAAACTATTTATTAGCATTAAATGCCCAAATGCAAATACTATATGATTTAATTCAAAAATCCAAATGTCATGGAAAAATGTGCAACATCTCCGTTATCAAGCTTCAAAGATTTTTTCCAAAAATGGTGAACATTTTTGAAGGCCATTTGGTTCATTGAAAAATATTTCTTAGTTGAACCTATTTGAATTGTTTTTGGTGCTAGGGCTTGGTCATCCCCATTTCAAATTTAAAAGAAATTTAGACATGATGCATGGATGCAATGCCACTAGTTACAAGCAAGCTCTAGGGCTGATCTGGGTCAGATACCAATTTCACCCCACTAAACAAGAATCTCGCCCGAGATTCAAGACGTGAGGTAAGAGGAAGAGGGAAATCACAAAACTATCACAATCTTCATGATCCATTTGCCCTTCTCGAAGATGTTGATTCACTCCATCATCTTGGTCTTGACGTCTTTGCTTTCGAGATCTTCACTCGACACGACAACAGAAAGAAGGGGGAAACCCTACAGGATTTAATCTTCTTGAAGATCAAGTAAACATGATCGACTCACGGACTAAGATGGTGACACATCTCGAGTTGAGACACAAAACACATCGAAAGGGAGGAATAACAAACGACAAGGTTTGATTAGTGGGCAACAATTCCACGCTTAGGGAGATGATGGATGGTGTCAAGGTGGCGAGGAAATAATTGTCATGATTCAATAGCGGGGCACCTCAGGGGAGGTGACGCGAGGAACTATTCCCTTAAGTGGCAAAAAGAATTACTTATGATACAAAGATCATTGAAACTCTTCATACCAGCCTAAGGCAATTCACAACGATCGCTTGGTGGAGTGCAAAGAAATGGTACACCCGGACTAGAATGGATGATGTGGACTACCTTGTTGAAGACAACGAATGGATGATTTTTGCTTATCATCGGAGGTGGAGGGGACCCATGGTAAGTCCACTTTTGAGGACGATCCTCGAAAAGAATTACTAAGAAGGCAGCCTATAGTGAAATGGCACAAGGACGGTGCAAGCTGGGAACGAAATGCAACTGTTGGAATGTTCCAACCATCATATCTGCTCGAGATTCAGATCCGATTGGTGCCAAGATATTCCGCACTAATCGGTCCGGAAAGAAAATGAAAGTTTGCAACACAATCGATTTAGATGGTGTTGCGAGATTCTCGGATATGAACTACGATAGCGAGCTCCAAAACATGAGCTGGTTTTGCTACAAACATGTGAACACGTTGTCCTAGACAAGCATGACCACATAGTAGTCTTATAATAAAACACTACCGAGTTCAGGTGGGAATCATCATTGAGGATGATGAAGTCTTGTGCATTACCATGGATTATCACTTAACTCCTTTTCCTAGAACAAGTCAATCAGTGGCTTAGTGTGCTATGGAATTCATAAGGAATGAAGATGATCAGTCTATCAGACCATGGAATACTTCGCACGTGCATGACTGACTTGGAATGATTCCGAAGGAAACAAAACAAACCTTTCTCAAATTCATGGCGGCAACTTACACCTAAAACACATGAATTCGAGGAAGTCACTCTTTCATCCAAACATATGCTTCATGAACGAAACACGAAGAAATGCTTACACAAGTTTCCAATACTAGGTTGATGTTCAACATGACTCATGGGGAGACAAAATGCTGCCGATGGGCTCAACAACAACTCATCGGAATTTCCATATCACCGACTTCCACCATCATGTGAACACGGTAATAGTATTGGTCGCACTAAAAGATATAATGTGTATGCCCGGGGTCAACCACGAGTAAGACAACATTACGAGCATCGTTGGTACTGATTTGATTTGACGATAGCCCACACTCAAATCAAAGGATTAATGAGACCATAGGTCCAAAGAATCGATCACAAGGACCAATCGATGGAGATATCATCTTTCTTCAACACACACTACACAGAATAACCCTTTGGAACGAACTAAGTCGTGCAAGCTTTTATCTTCCAACTCTCCAAGTTGTTGTTTGGCTTAACCAACTAGCTCGTGGATATCCAACACAGATTCTTGGAGAAAGGGTGGTTCACAAGAAACCAACTTGATCACGAGCTCAACATAACAACAGAGACAACCCGGTAACACTTCCAAGAAGATATTTGGAAAGTCACGAACCACCGGTATGTTACTAAGCTCGAGAACAATCTTGCTTTTGAGGGCAAGACGATATGATTAAATGAGTGAGGACTTGATATAATCCTAACTCATCAATCGAAGTGTGCACCAGAAATAAGGACTAGGTAGCACGATCAATCTTAGGATGATGATTTAATAACCAACACGCTAAGAATGAGGATATTGTCCATTAGCTGCCAAGCAACGAAGTTGCTCGGAGTATTGATTTCACACATCACAATTCACTCGCCGGCATTCCGGTTTCAACAACTCGGAACCGAGGAATGAATAATGATGGCGAGAAGTACCATCGCATCAAGAATTCATAAGAGAAGGTGCAATTCTCATGACATTCTTGACATAAGATGGTAACACTCTGTGGAACAAAGCATCAAAAGCTGAATTGGCATTTTGATCTGCTGGATACAACTACTTTGACCCAATCCTAGAAATGGATGAGGTATCGAGTTTGTTTCTCCTAGTCATTCCGTAATGTAATGGCTTGACGGACCACAAGGATAATAGACATCGATAAACGAATGCACACATACTCTTGGTTATCAATTGACAGACGGGGTCGGAATACAACTAGAGAGAGCAACTCAAAGGAACATATAATTTTCTGAGTTGTGGATGCATAGATTAGTATGTCGAACAAAGCTCAACATTTCTTCCGGATAATCCATGCAGAGAAAGTAGAACTGGCAGAGTCACAATATAGAATGGAGTACTCCTCAAGAGCACCTCGACAGGATCTTTTGGTTCAAAAGAACTTCGCCATAAGCGGTTCGTAGTATTTGGAAGAAGGAAATACCACGGACCTCGAGGACTATCACAAAGTTACTAATATCCTAAAGGAACTAGCAATTACTAACAACATGAAGTAGGGTGAATCTCGGTTCAAGAACCCAGGAATAGAATGCCTACTAACTAATAACATCACGGGAAGCTTTCAGAATAATGGCCGTAATCATCACACTGGGATACAAAAGCGTTGCTAAGTTGCTAGATGACTTCCTAAACACCTAGGGTCATAATAATAAATCCAACATATATGTTGAGGCAGCGGAGTACCTCAACATACCAATTTGTGTGATTAATCCGCCCGATGAACATTAGAAATGGAGGGGAGGATTTGCAAACGCATCAGACTATTTAGAGACTGGGATGACTCGGACAAAGCATAACGGCTGTAAATGCTCAAAATGATTTGAGACATCCTGCAAAATGGTGGCATAACCACTCAACATCACAATACCAAGGTTCCGAGATCAACAAGCTATCATACGTAAATAGTAGGAACTGAACCGAGGCTTAAAACCAACAATCTTATAAGTCAATGGATTAGTAACACGCCATCCTCGATAGATAGATGAGAAGCCTAGTTCTTAACCCCGTAGAAGAGAAGAGGATGACTCAGATCGAAGGCCATGAGGTATAAGGAGTAAAAAGAGCCTTACGCTCCTTCCACAATCAATTCCTTACATAACTAAAGCATTTCTAGACACAACTTCACCGCTTTGGCTTGGTAATCCTCTGTGCAACAAAGCTCGATACCAACGCTTATCAGACCCCGATCCTAAGTCACACCGATCTAGCATGTAACACATCATATCACTTTTGCGGCCTCACGCACGGTATTCCCACGGTGTCGCTTACCATGGCCCGGGACCGCTTATGCCTTTTGGCTCACGATATGATAGTTTCGCTAGCATCCATATGACAAAGAACCCGGGCCGACATGGCTAGTCGTGAACCCAAAGCGGCACTAACCCATGGGGACAGGCATACATGAATCACATCGAGCATGTCGGTCATCAACGATAAATTCGGGCTGTAGCACTGGCTAACAGGACTCCGTAACCCGGCTGTAGCAGGCTAGGCAGACTCGAATCACACCGCGTGACATTTCCCGAAGGGATGTATATAGGAACTAAGTGAAACACATGCCGCCACCAAGTGTCCAAGCAAAGAGTGCTGGGCTAGCAGACTCCGGTGAACCGGGCTGTAGTGGACTACTATCGCCGTAAGCACGAGACTACATTTCCCCATATGAGAGGCTACCGAGGATAAACAACTAGTTTGTCGGATCCCACACATACCAAGCATTTCAAACATACACACAATATGCTCAATATGTGTAAATACGACATGGCATCACAACATAACTCTACGACTCAGATATTTATTCATTAGGCTCCGCAGAGCGAGATATTACAAACATGGGCCTCATGACCCAACACTCAGAGCATACAAGTCAAAACACAAGCGGAAGCTAATCATGTCTGAGTACAGACAACTAAAAATGAAGAAGGCTGAGGAGCCTGACTATCTACCAGATCCTGCCGAGGGCACAAGATCGTAGCTGAGGTAACAAGCTAAACGTCAAGGCCACGCTGAAACTACTAGCGAGACCAAGTCTCTCTCGCAAAACGTAAAATAAGCAAACGTGAGTACAAACGCATTTCAGAAGACTTACATCAGATCTAACTACATATGCATCATTATCAAAAGGGGGTGGTGGAGTTTGACTGCAGCAAGCCAGCTTTGACTCGGTGGCTATCCTGAACTACTACTGCAATTAACTCTTTTGAGGTGGCGCACACGAGCCCACATATTCACCATATCAATACACCACTATGGACCCGCTCCTGTCTCCCTACGAGAACGCCATCCATAGCACTCACGCTTATCTTGCGCATTTTAGAGTATCCACTTTCACTTGTCTATGAACCGATATAGGCAACCCAGAAGTCCTTCTCCGTGGACACGGCTATTCGAATAGATCATATTAAACCCCGCAGGGTGTACTTCTTCACACACGCTCACCACTTACCGCCGCTTACACGACATGTACTCGGCAACCTTCAAGCGGAAGCCCAACGTGGGTGTCGGCCACGACCTACCTAAACACACAAGTCCCAAGTCCAGGTTTATCGCCTATTCGGGTTCCATCCGCAGGAGTCCGCCGAGGTTTCCCATACAGCCCCGAACGATGTGTGCAAGGTTCCCGAGACACCAAACGCATGAATCGGGTACATCAATACGGTGCCTACCGCAACACTACCCACCCCTATGGTCGTTGCTATGCGGCCCCCAAAGATACTACAAACACCGTAAACTACTTGCAACTCCCGGACCGAGGACAAGGGTGGTTAAGAAGCCGAGAGGGTCCATTGGTTTCGGCCCAATGCGTGGTAGTAACTGTTTCATGGATCACAAACACGTAACTCAGTTCCTCGAGGACGGCTGCAATGAGACAACCCACCATGTACTCCTACATGGCCTCTCACCGCTACCTTTACCAAATCGTGTTCACACACTTAGCTCACACACAATAGGACATGTTCACACAACCATTCCAATTCATTCCCGATGAATCGCACCCGACTCAACTCTAAGCAAGAGCGGGCATGACAACAAGCATAAATGAGTAGGCACAACATGGCTCAAAACAACTCCTACTCATGCTAGTGGGTTTCATCTAATTACCGTGGAATGACAGTCATGCAGAGGATAAAGGGGTTCAGCTACCGCAGCAAGTAACACATGAGTCGTTGTTGTCCTAATGCAGTAAAATAGAGCAGGAGCGAGAGAGTGGGATTATATCGGAATGAACAAGGGGTTTTGCTTGCCCGGCACTTCGAAGATAATATAGTTCTTCATCGGTGTCACCAACAATCGTCGAACGCCGCTTCATCGAGAGGGGCAATTACCGCAAACAAACAAGAGAGAACACAATCAATGCAATGCACATTCACATGAATGACATGTCATGTTAAGGTACTGAATTCACCTAATGCAATATCTAGCCAAGTTAATTGAAGTGGAATTCAAACAAGGTTAAATTCCAACTCCAAATGTTATTTCATAATTTGCCCTAATCATGATTCATCCTATTCAGTGAGGTTAACTTGCTCAAACATGCATGAGAGTGCCATAAACAGATTCTTCATATTTTTCTGATCATTTTTCATATATAAATTATTTCCATTGGAGTTACGGTTGAATTTCTATGAATTTTAGAAGTTTAGGACATTTTCTGAAATTTCCTAAATTATATTAAATCCAGAAAACTAGTTATTGCGTCAGCCTGACGTTGATGTGACGTCACGAAGTCAATCGGGTCGCTGTCCAGGTCAACTCGACGCTGGGGCCCATCGGTCGCTGGTTAGTTTAACTAACTAATATCGGTTAGTGTTAACCCTGTTTAGTTAGTGGCCGGGCCCACTCGCCGCTGACCTGTGGGGGTCAAATCCTCGGTCAACCGGCTAATCCACCGGCATCGAGTCGCCGGCGAGGCCGAGACGGCGGAGGCCTTCGGGTTTCTTGCTCCGGCGACCAAACGGACGGGGGAGGGGCTCTACGGGTAGCTGGAAGAGCGCCGCATCGGGTGGTGCAGATAGTTGGGCTCGGGGTCGCCGGAAAATGCGTCGGCGACGAGGTTTGTGGCTGCCATGGTTCGGTTGGCGGCGGTTTCAGAAGCTACAACGTGCAGATCGACTAGCTAACGGCATATGCATGACATACGCTGCGTCTCACGAATCCGTTGGACATGGTGGTGTGACCAAAAGGTCGCCGGAATAGCGCCGACGACGAGCTCGGGCGGAGGCGAGCTTCGGTCATGGTTGGGGACGAGGCTAGCGGGCGCAAATGAGAGAGGGAGAAGAGGGGTTCGGAGCAGAATCTCACAGCGCGTCGTTTGACGGTGTCGGGTGGCTCGGGAAGCACCGAGCGAGTGAAGCGGCGAGGGGATCTCCGCGGCCGGCAATGAAGATGTTGAGGATGACGATGATGTGGGGCGTCCGGTGGTGTGTGTGTCCTCGAGGAGGCGAGACGACGGAGGCGGATCTCCTAGACATGCCGGGTGGCTAAGCGGTGGAAGTGGCTGCGCGAACGGGCGTCGGTGGCGGCGGCTCCGTTCGGTGAGCTGTGGAAGAGGGGCCAGAGGGGAAAGAGAGGGAGCAGCGAGTGAGGGAGAGGAGCGAGGGGCACGGGCGTCGTCGTGGCGTCATGAGGAGGTCGGGAGGCCGCCAAGACGGGCAGAGGTGGCGCTGGGGCGTCGGGCAAGCGCCACGCCTCGCCTCTGCCATCTTGGCAGAGGAAGACGACGAGCTGGCGAGGCGGTGGTGGGCTGGGCCACCACCGGGCCGTCGAGGAGGAGGGGGAGAGAAGGCTGGGCTGTGGGCTGCAGTAAGCCGGTAAGGTACTCTCTCTCTCTCTTTTATTTCCATTTTTCTATTTTCTGTAATTATGTTTGGCTTTAATAAAAATGCTGTAGCATTTCCAAAATCATGAAACTGGTCAATGTCACTGCTTGGAATATTTCCAACAACAAACATTTCAGTTCATGATTATTTGAACATTTAAACTATTTATTAGCATTAAATGCCCAAATGCAAATACTATATGATTTAATTCAAAATCCAAATGTCATGGAAAAATGTGCAACATCTCAAGTTATCAAGCTTCCAGATTTTTTCCAAAAATGGTGAACATTTTGAAGGCCATTTGGTTCATTGAAAAATATTTCTTAGTTGAACCTATTTGAATTGTTTTTGGTGCTAGGGCTTGGTCATCCCCATTTCAAATTTAAAAGAAATTTAGACATGATGCATGGATGCAATGCCACTAGTTACAAGCAAGCTCTAGGGCTGATCTGGGGCTGTGACATGTTATTTGTTTAGTTTAGATCCTTGCGAGGCGACGAGACGTAGGTAGGTTGGAGGTGTGATCCATACGTCCAGGAGGGTCTGCCGGAACCCGAAATCCGACAAGCATGGGCAAGAACAAGCATTCACGTCCAGGAGTACGACACACGCCACCAGCACGACTTCCCTCTTGTCAGGACCCCGATTCCAAGTCACATCGATCTAGCCGGTAACACCTCATATCACTTTGCGGCCTCATGCACGGCATTCCCACGGGTGTCGCCTTACCATGGCCCGGGACCGTTTGCGCCTTTTGGCTCACGTATATGATAGTGTCGCTAGCATCCATATGACAGAGAACCCGGGCCGACATGGCTAGTCGTGAACCCAAAGCGGCACTAACCCCTGGGGACAGGCATACATGAATCACATCGAGCATGTCGGTCATCAACGTGTGAATCCGGGGTGTAGCACTGGGCTAACAGGACTCCGTAACCCGGCTGTAGCAAGCTAGGCAGGACTCGGATGTCACCGTGACATTTCCCGAAGGGACGTACACAGAACGAAGTGAAACACATGCCGGCCAAATAAGTGTCCAGAGTAGTAGTGCTAGGCTAGCAGGACTCCGGTGAATCGGGTCAGAAGCGGACTACTATCGCTCAGGAAGCACTAGACTACATTTCCCCATATGAGAGGCTGCCAAGGATAAACAACTAGATTGTTGGATCCCACACATACCAGGCATTTCAAACATACACACAATATGCTCGATATGTGTAAATACAACATGGCATCACAACATAACTCTACGACTCAAGTATTTATCCATTAGGCTCCGAGGAACGAGATATTACAAACATGGGTCTCATGACCCAACATTCAGAGCATACAAGTCAAAGCACAAGCGGAAGCTTAACATGTGTGAGTACAGACATCTACAAATGAAAAAGGCTGAGAAGCCTGACTATCTACCAGATCCTGTCGAGGCACAAGATCGTAGCTGAGGTAACAAGCTAAACGTCGAAGTCCACGCGGAACTACTAGCGAGACTGACGTCTCTCTACAAAACATAAAATAAGCAAATGTGAGTACAAATGTACTCAGCAAGACTTACATTAGAACTATCTACGTATGCATCATTATCAACAAAGGGGGTGGTGGAGTTTTACTGCAGCAAGCCAGCTTTGACTCGGTGGCTATCCTGAACTATGTCTGCAAGTAACTCTTTTGAGGTGGCGCACACGAGTCCACATATTCACCATATCAATACACCACTATGGTTCCGCTCCCGTCTCCCTACGAGAACGCCATCCATTTCACTCACGCTTATCTTGCACATTTTAGAGTATCCACTTTCACTTGTCTATGAACTGTTATAGGCAACCCAGAAGTCCTTTACTGCGGACACGGCTATTCGAATAGATGATGTTAACCCTGCAGGGGTGTACTTCTTCATACATGTTTCCACCACTTAGCATCTGCACACGACATGTGCTCGGCAGACTTCAAGCGAAAGCCGACGTGGGTGTAGACCACGACCTACCTAAACACTCAAGTCTCTAGTCCAGGTCTATCGCCTATTCGGGTTCCATCCGCAGGGAGGCCGGCCGAGGTTTCCACTAACGGCCCCGAACGATGTGTGCAGGGTTCCCGAGACACCAAACGGGCGAATCGGTACACCGTGCCACGTGCCTACCGCAACACAGCCCACCCCTAAGGTCAGCGCTCCGTGCGGCTCCCAGCATACTACAAGCACCAAAAACTACTTGCAACACCTGGACAGAGGACAAGGGTGATTAAGAAGTCGAGCGGGGTCATATTTCAGGGACCAATGCATGGTAGTAGCTGAATCATGGATCACAAACACAGAACTCAGTTCCTGAGGATGGCTTCAATGAGACAACCCACCATGTACTCCTACATGGCCTCTCACCGCTACCTTTACCAAATCGTGTTCACACACTTAGCTCACACATAGTAGGACATGTTCACACAACTCCGATTCATTCCCGATGAATCGACTGACTCAACTCTAAGCAAGAGTAGCAGTGCATGACAAACAAGCATGACCGAGTAGGCACAACAGGCTCAAACAACTCCTACTCATGCTAGTGGGTTTCATCTATTTACTGTGGAATGACAGGTCATGCAGAGGATAAAGGGGTTCAGCTACCGCAGCAAGTAACAGATGAATCGTTGTTGTCCTAATGCAGTAAAAGAGAGAAGGAGTGAGAGAGTGGGATTGTATCTGAAGATTATATAGTTCTTCATCGGTGTCATCGAACTCATCGTCGGTACGTCGTCTACTGAGAGGGGACAAACACCGACAAACAAAGGAGAAACACAATCAATGCCATGCAACAATATGATGCATGAAGATGACATGGCAGTATGCTGTTGATTGGCCTAATGCATCTAGCAGCAAGTTAAATGGGGTTGGTTTGAACACTAGGTTCAAATTCAAACTCCATATGTGAAAGTTTAAATGCCATTTATTTGATTTGACCTGATCAGCAGGTATAAGTTGTTCTAACATGCATGAAAATGGTACATATGGATAGATTGGATTTTTCTGATCATTTTTCATATATAAATTATTTCATTCTGAGCTACGGTTGATTTTCTATGATTTTTAGAAGTTTTGGTTATTTTCTGGAATTTCCTGAATAAACTTAAATCCATAAAATGCATTATCACACAAGATTAAGGCCACTGTGATGTCAGTGGTCAACGGAGACGGTCCATGTCAAACATGACCAGTGGGACCCATACATCAGTGTCTCAGGCTGGTTTGGGTGGATGACAAGTTGGACCGGTCAACGGCCACGTCAGCGGGGTCAAACCCGCCGGTCAGCGGCTCAAAGCCTGCCGGCGAGGCCAGACGCGGTGGCGTGCTGCGGGATTTGCCCACAGGGCTCCATTTTCTATGCGGAGAGCAGCTACGGGCAGCTGGTGCTCGCCTGCAACCAGCCGTGGTGATGGCTTGGCCGGGGAGTGGCCGCAGCATCGCCGGCGACGATTTTGGCGGAGGCCGAAGCTCGGGCCAGCTCGTGCGCGTGGCTGCAGTGGCCTAGGCGGTGTGGCGCTAGCACCTACAGCCTGTACGCGGCGCGAGGAGTGTGACAGGCACAAGCCCGTGACCAAATGGTCACCGGAGCAGCGCCGGCGACGTGGTCAGGCGGCGGCATGTTCGAGCACAAGAGACGCGGCGTCTACGGTATTCTAGGGGCGAAACAGAAAGCACGGGGAGGTTCAACAGCTCACAGAGAAGCCGCAGGGATGGTCAGCGTGCTCGGGGAAGGCTCGGTGCGGTCGGAACGACGACGGCGATCTGGGGCGGCCCGAGGTTGAAGACGGCGGCGGCGGGGATGATGCAGGGGCTCCGACGTCGTGCGGCTTGGCTAGTCGACGTAGTCGACGACGACGAACCGTCTGGATACGGTGAGAGGGCGCGGGGATGGTGTTGGACGCGGCTGCGGCGAGCGGCGGCCACAGTGACTTCTCGGGCGACGTCGGGGAGGGCGAGAGAGAGGAGCCAGAGGGGAGGGCGAGTGTCTGCGAGGTCGGGGAGAGAGAGAGGGTTCGTCCCACGTCGAAAACTCGACGAGGGGAGTGGCGAGGCGGCGGGCAACTGCGTGGCACGCATGTTGTACTCACCGTCGAAAGCAGCTGCTTCGCTGGCCAAGCCAAGCAGCTCACCGAGCGGTGGCTGGCTGGGCCGGCAGTGGGCTTGCTTGGGTGGCGCCGTGTAAGCCTTTCTCTTTCTCTCTTATTCTATTTTTGTTCTGTTTTCTATTTCTTTTCTGTTTTTGATTTAGTAGTAATACTAAACCATTTTTAAAACTCCTGAGAAAATTTGTGGGCACTTTTAAAATGTTTACTAACAGCCCTCAAATGTTTTCAGAATTATTGAAGCATTTAAAATATTTATAGCCATTAAATGCTCCAATTCAAATACTTATGATTTAATCCAAAAACCTTAAATGACCTAGGGAAAATATGCACCAATTTTTGTCAGGGGTTTTCACCAGTTTCAAAAATTATGGACTTTTCCTGAAGTCACTTTGGTTTATTGGAAGTGATTTTATTTGAGCCTATTTGAATTCATTTGGTGCTAGGGTTTGGTCAGTCCCCATTTCAAGTTTAATTGAAAATGAAAATGATGCATGGATGCAATGCCACTAATTACAAGAAGATTTCTAGGGCTGTGACAACTCATCCCCACTAAACAAGAATCTCGTCCTGAGATTCAAGACGTGAGGTAAGAAGACAGAGGGGGTACAAGACTAACACAATCTTCTCGATCCAGGTTGCACCTCATAAGGTTGTTGATTCGTTGCATACGTTGATCTTGACATCCTCACTTTTGAAATCTTCATCCACGCCGATGACGAGAAATAAACTATACTAGGATTGATCTTCTCGAAGATCGAGCTATACAAGAACAACTCGCGAAATGAGATGTTGAAACATCTTGAATTGAGACACAGAACACATCGAGAGGGATGGAAGAACAAATGACGGGGTTTGATTTTGTGGGCAACAATTCCACGCCTAGAAAGAGGGTGGACGGTGTCAAGGTGGCGAGGAAATAATTGCCATGATTCCGTAACGGGGCTCCTTGGAAAAGGTGTCTCGTTGAACTGCTCCCTTAAGTGGCAAAAAGAATTACTTTTGATCCATAAATCATTGAAACTCTTCATACCAGCTTAAGGCAATTTACAATCGATCATTTGAAGGAGTTCGAAAGAACGACATACTCGGACTAGAATGGATGATGTGGACTACCTTGTTGAAGACAACGTGATGGATGACTTTGCTTATCATCGGAAATGGATGGGACCCACAGTAAGTCCACTTTTGAAGATGATCTTGGACAGCAACTGCTGAGAAGGGAAGCCCATGGGAAATTGGCACAATGGCGGTGCAAACTAGGAACAAAAAGCAACTGTTGGGAATGTTCTAACCATCATATCTGCCTGAGATTCAGATCTGGTTAGTAACAGGGTACTTCAGACAATATGTCCGAAAAGGAAAAGTTGCAACACAAATCGACGAGATGATAATGCGAGATTCTCGGGAGATGAACTATGGTCGCAAGCTCCAAAACATGAGCTGGTACTGCTACTCACATGTGAACACGTTGTCCAAGACAAGCATGACCACGTGGTAGTCTTATGATAAAACACTACCAAGTTCAGGTGGGGCACCATCAACAAGGATATCGAAGTCTTGTGCATGAACTAGTATTCGCACATCAACTCCTTTTCCTTGAACAAATCAATCAGTGGCTTGGTGTGCTAAGAATACATATAGAATGAAGGTTGCAAGTCTTCAAACCATAGAATACTTCGCACATATGCATTACTAACTAGGGACGATTCCAGAGGAAACAAAACAAACCTTTCTCAAATTCATGGCGGCAACTTACACCTAAAGCACATGAATTCGAGGAAGTCACTACTTCCATCCAAGCATAGGCTTCATGAATGGAACACTAAGGCATTGCTTACAAAGTTTTCAACACTAGGTTGATGTTCAACATGTATCATGGGGGAGACAAAATGCTGCTGATGGGTCCAACAACAACTCATCGGAATTTCCATATCACTGGACTTCCACCATCATGTGAACACAAGGATAGCATTGGTCGACCCAAGAGATATAATGGTGTATGCTCGAGGGATCAACCACGAGTAAGACAACATTAAGAATATCATTGGTTCTGATTTGACTTGACGATAGCCCATACTCAAGTCAAAATTTTGACAAGGCAATAGATCCAACAACTGATCACAGGGACCAATCGATGAAGATATCATCTTTCTTAAACACACACACACCGGGATATCCCTTGGAGATGAACTAAGTCAGGTAAGCTTTTATCTTCCAACTATCAAAGTTGTTGTTTAGCTTAACCAACTAGCTCAGGGGTATCCAACACGGATTCTTGGAGAATGGCTGGTTTAGAGAAGACCAACTTGATCACGAGCTCAACATAACAGCCAGGGGACAACCTAGTAATACTTCCGAGAAGATATTCAGAAAATCACGAACCACCGATATGCTACTAAGCTCGAGAACAATCTTGCTCTTCAGGGCAAGTTGATATGATCAACAGAGCAAGGGTTTGACGAAATCCTAACTCATCGATCGAAGAGTGCACCAGAAATAAGGACTAGGTAGCACAATCTATCTTAGAATGATGATTCAAGAACCAACACACTAAGAATGGAATTATTGTCCTTTAACTACCAAGCAACGGGGTTGCTAGAAGTATTGATTTCACACATCACAATTCACTTGTCGGCATTCCGGTTACAACAACACGAGGACCGAGGAATGAATGATGATGGTGAGAAGTATCACTACATCAAGAATTCATAAGGGAAGGTGCAATTCTCATGACGTTCCTGACATAAAGTGGGTAATACTTCAGGGTAGAACAGAACAAAAGCTGAATTGGCATTTTGATCTGCGGAATACAACTACTTTGACCATTCCAAGAAATGGATGAGGTGCTGGAGTTTGTTTCTCCTAGTCATTCCGGAATAGAATGGCTTGACGGACCACAAGAATAATAGGCATTGATGAAAACGAATGCACAATTACTCCTGACTATCAATTGATAGACGAAGGTAGGAATACAACTGAAGAGGGACAACTCAAAGGAACATATAACTTTTCGAGTTGTGGAGGCATGGATTAGTATGTCGAGCAAAGCTCAACATTTCTTCCGGATAACCCATGCGGAAAGGTAGAACTGGCAGAGTCACAATATAGAATGGGGAAATCATCGAGAGCACTCTTGTTGTGACCTTTTGGTTCAAAGGAACTCCTGCCAAGGATGGTTCATGGTATGTGGAAGAATGAGATACCACGGACCTCGAGGACTATCGCAAGGTTACTAATATCCTAAAAGAACTAGCAAATACTAACAACATGAAGTAGGGTGAATCTCGGGTTCAAGAACCCAGGAATAGAATGCCTACTAACTAAGTTGCATCACGGGATGCTTTCGAGAATGATGGCCAGAATCATCACACTCGGAACACAAAACACGGCTATATTGCTAGGTGATACTCTAAGACACCTAGGGTCATAATAATAACTCCAACATATATGTCGAGGCAATAAAGTACCTCAACTGACTGGTTAGTGTGCTTATTCTGACCAAAAGGACATCGGGAATGGAAAGAAAGGATTTGCAATGCATCAGGCTATTTAGAGACCTGGGATGACTCGGACAGCATAACGGTTGTAAATGCTCAAAAAGATTTGAGACATCATGCAAAATGGTGGCATAACCACTCTACAACATCATAACAAGATTCCGAGATCAACAGTTTAACATACAGAAGTAGTAAAAACTGAACTGGGCTTAAAACCAACAATCTTAAAGGTCTATGGATTAGTAACACGTCATCCTGATAGATAGATGAGAAGCCTAGTTCTTAAACCCCGTAGAAGAGAAGAGGATGACTCAGATCAGAGGGCATAAGGTAAAGGAGTAAAAAGAGCCTTACGTCCCTCCCACAATCAATTCCCCAAACATATAACTAAAGCATTTCTAGACTCGACATCGACCAGTTTGGCTTGGTAATCCTACAGGCAGTCAGGCTCTGATACCAAAGCTGTCAGGACCCTGATTCCAAGTCACATCAATCTAGCCGGTAACACCTCATATCACTTTGCGGCCTCACGCACGGTATTCCCACGGGTGTCGCCTTACCATGGCCCGGGACCGCTTGGGCCTTTTATCTCACGTATATGATAGTGTCGCTAGCATCCATATGACAGAGAACCCGGGCCGACATGGCTAGTCGTGAACCCAAAGCGGCACTAACCCATGGGGACAGGCATACATGAATCACATCGAGCATGTCGGTCATCAACGTGTGAATCCGGGTGTAGCACTGAGCTATGAGGACTCCGGTAACCCGGGCTGTAGCAGGCTAGGCAGGACTCCGGATGTCACCAAGCGTGACATTTCCCGAAGGGACGGAACCACGAGGAACAAAGTGAAACACATGCCGGCCAGTCAAGTGTCCAGAAAGTAGTGCTAGGCTAGCAGGACTCCGTGAACCGGGCTGTAGCGGACTACTATCGCTCAAGAAGCACTAGACTACATTTCCCCATATGAGAGGCTGCCAAGGATAAACAACTAGATTGTCGGATCCCACACATACCAAGCATTTCAAACATACACACAATATGCTCGATATGTGTAAATACAACATGGCATCACAACATAACTCTCGACTCAAGTATTTATTCATTAGGCTCCGAGGAGCGAGATATTACAAACATGGGTCTCATGACCCAACATTCAAAACATACAAGTCAAAGCACAAGCGGAAGCTTAACATGTGTGAGTACAGACATCTACAAATGAAAAAGGCTGAGAAGCCTGACTATCTACCAGATCCTCTCGAGGGCACAAGATCGTAGCTGAGGTAACAAGCTAAACGTCGAAGTCCACGCGGAACTACTAGCGAGACTGACGTCTCTCTGCAAAACATAAAATAAGCAAACGTGAGTACAAATGTACTCAGCAAGACTTACATCAGAACTATCTACATATGCATCATTATCAACAAAGGGGGGTGGTGGAGTTTGACTGCAGCAAGCCAGCTTTGACTCGGTGGCTATCCTGAACTACGACTGCAAGTAACTCTTTTGAGGTAGCGCACACGAGTCCACATGTTCACCATATCAATACACCACTATTGTTCCGCTCCCGTCTCCCTACAAGAACGCCATCCATAGCACTCACCCTTATCTTGCGCATTTTAGAGTATCCACTTTCACTTGTCTATGAACTGTTATAGGCAACCTGTAAGTACTTTACATGAGACACGGCTATTCAATAGATGATGTTAACCCTGCAGGGTGTACTTCTTCATACATGTTTCCACCACTTAGCGTGCCCCAGACACGACATGTGCTCGGCAGACTTCAAGCGAAAGCCGACGTGGGTGTAGACCATGACCTACCTAAACACTCAAGTCTCTAGTCCAGGTCTATCACCTATTCGGGTTCCATCCGCAGGGAGGCCGGTCGAGGTTTCCACTAACGGCCCCGAACGATGTGTGCAGGGTTCCCGAGACACCAAATGGGCGAATCGGTACACCGTGCCACGTACCTACCACAACACAGCCCACCCCTAAGGTCGGCCATGCGTGCCCCCAAAGATACTACAAACACCAGAAACTACTTGCAACTCCTGGACAGAGGACAAGGGTGATTAAGAAGTCGAGCGGGGTCCTATTTCAGGGCCCAATGCATGGTAGTAGCTGAATCATGGATCACAAACACAGAACTCAGTTCCTGAGCACGGCTTCAATGAGACAACCCACCTTGTACTCCTACATGGCCTCTCACCGCTACCTTTACCAAATCGTGTTCACACACTTAGCTCACACATAGTAGGACATGTTCAGACAACTCTGATTCATTCCGGATGAATCAGACTTGACTCAACTCTAAGCAGTAGCAGGCATGACAAACAAGCATGAATGAGTAGGCACAACAGGGCTCAAACAACTCCTACTCATGCTAGTGGGTTTCATCTATTTACTGTGGAATGACAGGTCATGCAGAGGATAAAGGGGTTCAGCTACCGCAGCAAGTAACAGATGAATCGTTGTTGTCCTAATGCAGTAAAAGACAGCAGGAGCGAGAGAGAGGGATTGTATCGGAATGAACAAGGGGGTTTTGCTTGCCTGGCACTTCTGAAGATAATATAGTTCTTCATCGATGTCATCGAACTCATCGTCGGTACATCGTCTACTGAGATGGGAAAAACACAGACAAACAAAGGAGAAACACAATCAATGCCATGCAACAATATGATGCATGAAGATGGCATGGAAGTATGCTGTTGATTGGCCTAATTCATCTAGCAGCAAGTTAAATGGGGTTGGTTTGAACACTAGGTTCAAATTCAAACTCCATATGTGAAAGTTTAAATGCCGTTTATTTGATTTGACCTGATCAGCAGGTATAAGTTGTTCTAACATGCATGAAAATGGTGCAGATGGATAGATTGGATTTTTCTGATCATTTTTCATATATAAATTATTTCATTCTGCGCTACGGTTGATTTTCTATGATTTTTAGAAGTTTTGGTTATTTTCTGGAATTTCCTGAATAAACTTAAATCCAGAAAATGCATTATCACACAAGATTAAGGCCACCGTGATGTCAGCGGTCAACGGAGACGGTCCAGGTCAAACCTGACCAGTGGGACCCATACGTCAGTGTCTCAGGATGGTTTGGGTGGATGACAAATGGGACCAGTCAACGGCCACGTCAGCGGGGTCAAACCCACCAGTCTGCGGGTCAAAGCCTGCCGACGTTTAGCCACCGGCGAGGCCAGACGCGGCGACGTGCTGCGGGATTTGCCCACAGGGCTCCATTTGCTACGCGGAGAGCAGCTACGGGCAGCTGGTGCTCGCCCGCAACCAGCCGTGGTGATGGCTTGGCCGGGGAGTGGCCGGAGCATCGCCGGCGACGAGTTTGGCAGAGGCCGAAGCTCGGGCCAGCTCGTGCGCGCGGCTGCAGTGGCCTAGGCGGTGTGGCGCTAGCACCTACAGCCTCTACGCGGCGCGAGGAGTGTGACGGGCACAAGCCCGTGACCAAATGGTCACCGGAGCAGCGCCGGCGACGTGGTCAGGCGGCGGCGCGTTCGGGCACAAGAGACGCGGCGTCTACGGTATTCTAGGGGCGAAACAGAAAGCACGGGGAGGTTCAGCAGCTCACAGAGAAGCCGCACGGATGCTCAGCATGCTCGGGGAAGGCTCGGTGCGGTCGGAACGGCGATGGCGATCGGGGGCGGCCCGAGGTTGAAGACGATGGCAGCGGGGATGATGCAGGGGCTCCGGCGTCGTGCGGCTTGGCTAGTCGACGTAGTCGATGACGACGAACCGTCTGGACACGGTGAGAGGGCACGGGGACGGCGTTGGACGCGGCTGCGGCGAGCGGCGGCGATGGTGACGTCTCGGGCAACGTCGGGGAGGGCGAGAGAGAGGAGCCAGAGGGGAGGTCGAGTGTCTGCGAGGTCGGGGAGAGAGAGAGGGTTCGTCCCACGCCGACTCGGCGAGGGGAGCGGCGAGGCGGCGGGCAGCTGCGTGGCATGCATGCTGTGCTCGCCGTCGAGCAGCTGCCTGCCTGCCTGGCCAAGCCAAGCAGCTCGCTGGAGCGGTGGCTGGCTGGGCGGCGGTGGGCTCTTGGGTGGCGCCTGGTAAGCCTTTCTATTTCTCTCTTATTCTATTTTTCTTCTGTTTTCTATTGCTTTTCTGTTTTTGATTTAGTAATAATACTAAACCATTTTTAAAACTCCTGAGAAAATTTGTGGGCACTTTTAAAATGTTTACTAACGGCCCTCAAATGTTTTCAGAATTATTGAAGCATTTAAAATATTTATAGCCATTAAATGCTCCAATTCAAATACTTATGATTTAATCCAAAAACCTGAAATGACCTAGGGAAAATATGCAGCAATTTTTGTTCAGGGGTTTTCACCAGTTTCAAAAATTATGGACTTTTCCTGAAGTCACTTTGGGTTTATTGGAAGTGATTTTATTTGAGCCTATTTGAATTCATTTGATGCTATGGTTTGGTCAGTCCCCATTTCACATTTAATTGAAATTGAAAATGATGCATGGATGAAATGCCACTAATTACAAGAAGATTTCTATGGCTGTGACACATCTGATATCATATTTCTTGGAGTCCGTGCTAGAGCAATCTCTTCAACCTCATCGTTTCTCTAACTCAGCCATCGCGTGGCGGGCGAGGTGGGGGTTTGCCGATAGTCGGTTCCCTTAACTACGGTCCCACTTGTAAGGCCAACGGCAACACACGACCCCAAACGGACCTCCATTTTGCACGAACTCCAACGATAATTTTGACTAGAAAAGCAAGACCAAAGAAAACAAGAACCACAAGAATACATTTTACTACTCCCGTAAGTTGGATTAGTGCCTTCTCGATGCATTCATTGTTGATCTGCGGAGGCTCGATCTTGCGTGCTTCTTTCTTCTTCGAGTGTAAAGAAGTAGACGTTGCTTCCTCGCATCTAGTCTCATGTCTAGCCTCTATTCAGTACTCCCTCCGGTCCTTTTTTCTCTGCGTCTAAGAAGCAACACGCATACCAATTAGGAGTATCAACAAGTGCACTAATCTCTTCTATAGCCTCTGTGCTAGCTAAAAGTGATAGAACTTCTACTAAATTGCGCTCTATCAATATATGGATGTACTCTTCTTCCCAATACAAAAACTTGCGTACATACTACTCCCTCCGTTGCACAATACATGCCATCTATTTGTCAAAATATATATGTATCTAGACATGTTTTAGTATATAGGCACATCCATTTTTGGACAAATGGAAGTCAAGTATTTTGGAACGAAGGGAGTACACAATAAAAATTTTAAGTTAGCACAACTAGTCTAATCCGAGAGCACAACCGAAGATTTGGTCGGGTTCTTCCTCCTTTTGCTGACACGTGGGACATCCGGATCCAGGTCATGTCATGAAAGAAAATAGAGTGGTAGTTGATAAGTTGAAGCCACGAGATGTGCATCTTGGGTTAAACTGTAAATAGAATCTTACTACTCTTGAGTAACTCCAAAAGCGGCCACCGAGATGTGCATCTTGGATTTGTTTTTCATCACCAGCACGTCGAGGTGAAAGATGTGCAGGTTCAGTGGGTCCGCTTGCATTTTCACTGACATGTGGGACCGCATATGAGCAAACAGACAATGTATTGTACCTCGATATAGGCTCGTTATAGTGGGGTGGCATGGGCCATAACTAGCATTCACGTCTAGCACTACGGCACACGCCACCCGCACGAGTCCCATTCGACACCAATTTTCTTGGAGTCCGTGCTATAGCCATCTCTTCTCCCTCCTGTTTTCTCAGCCATCATGTGGTGGGCAGGGTGGCGGTTTGCCGATAGTCGGTTTGCTCAACTACGGTCCCACTTGTAAGTGAAAATGCAACACTACACGCATTCCCGCTTGACCGGCGTGCCGGACCAAACGTGTGGGGGTGCGACGAACACGACATGCTTTTCCTTTTGAAGTCGTAACTTGTAAAATTTGGTTCTGCTCCATGGCGCGATCGATAGATAGAAAACAACGATTTTGCCTAGAGTAATGAGAAGTTTGGTTCTGGCGCCGTTCATGCATGGAGTACGTATGAAAATTATGAAGTTGATGCGAAAGGTAAGATAATTACTGTAGTATCATATACTACTACATGGATTTGACGGAAAGATAAAAATACATATGGATCCATCAACGACATCCTCACGACCTAATGCGCCGGGTCACCAACCGACGTGTGAGGAGCAGCGGCGTTGGCGGCGAGCTCAACGTGCTTCTGAACAGTGTGTACAAGGTTGCCCTATGGTCCAAGAAGGCCAGCATCTTATCGTCCTCCTCTTGCATGCGCGTAGACGTGGGTGATTATGTCCATGGTATCTTGCTGCGCCCGGCGCTGCGTGACGAGCGTGACCTCAAGGTGGACATTCTCTAGCGCGAAGGCGGGTAGTCGCAGGGCCACCAGTGCGTCAAAGAGGTTGTCACCATAGTGGCTGTTGAGGGTGGCGGGCATCACAGAGCTTGGGCGTGTCGGCTAAAGGCTTACGTCAAAGTCGTCCGCGAGCTTCTTGACGACGGTGAACTTGTAGAGGAAACCGACGAGGACCTCGTCGAACAAGGAGACGAAGCTGTCTTCCAAGCGGGCCCTCGCCCTGCCGGCCTCAAGCAATACTACCTGGAGACGTTCCTCGTTGCCGGCCTGCAGGCCGGCGTCGTGGACCATCTGGCACAGCCGGTTGATGCTCGCACTCATCGCCTCCATGGGTCTAGCTTAGCTTCTACTATTCAACTGATCTTGTGATTCGAGTGATCACTCTTGCCCTTGGTTAGCGTGCGTAGGTGCGTAGGATTTCGTACTACTTCTCGGCGCTCTACTGCACCTGCCTTTGGCTTATGCACTAGTAGAAAAAGGGCCTATTGTCCTGGTTGGTAAGGGCCTTTTTTCCCGGTTCCTGAACCAGGACTAAAGGGTTGGTACTAATGCCCTGGCCCTTTATTCCCGGTGCAATCCAGAACCGGGACAGATGGGCCTCCACGTGGCATGTGCGCTGAGCCCAGGCAAGAGGGCCTTTGGTCCCGGTTGGTGGCACCAACCGGGACCAATAGGCATCCACGCGTCAACATTTCAGTTGCTGGGTTTTTTTTTTTAAAGGGGGGTTTGGGGTTTTGGGCGATTAATTTAGGTGTTTCATATATTGTGTTAGCTAGGTAATTAATAGAGAGAAGTGTCCTCTCTTTGTCCGTGCTTGGTCGATGCTACGTACTATACATAATGATAGAGAGGACTAGCTAGACACGCTTAGCTAGCTAGTAAGCAAACGAAGGAAACAGAAGATCGTCATGAACATATATGCATACAGAGAGAAGTGATATCGACCACCTCTCCTTCTCCGAGAGATTGGTCGAACAACAAGTTCTCATATATCTATCCGACACAACCCGCTACATATATACAATAATTAGCTTTTACAAATATAATCTCCTAACATACGGATGCGTGGTCCACATAGTATTCTCCATCTTCAGCGATCACGTGGTCAAGAAAGAATGTCGCCAATTCCTCTTGAATTGCTCGCATGCGATCTGGTGCTAGGAGTTCATCCCGCATCCGAAACATCTAATTTTATGAAGGGGTCAATACATATATATATATATATATATATATATATATATATATATATATATATATGAATGAATGAAACTCAACACAAATGATGGTAATAAAATAAAATTGTGAATATTGTTATTTTTACGCACTTCATATTGTTTGTCGAGTAGCCCGCTCACATTAGGTGTGGCGGATGGACTCGCAAATGTAGTATCCACAGAAATCATTCCCTTGTTCCTGCCACAACCACTTTACAATTAAGAGAGGTCAATCAAACTGATAATTAGCAAGCATGCTAAATGGCATTGATGAAACTAGCGCTTGAATCACTAGGAGATGCGTGGAATATGCTACTATAGTACTTACTTTCGGTGTCTAAATTGCAGCTTCTTCGGCAGTCCCTGAGCTTTTTTGGTGAATTTTCTCCAAACCCTGCCAGACAAAGAAAACAATTACTTGATATGAGGAAATGAACAAAGTTGCTGATATGGTGGATAATGATCGATTTAACTTACTTCTCGAGGATTTCAGTCATGTCCGCATACTCCTTGGGATCTTTTTCGTCTCGAGTCTAAGATGCTACTACCCCCTGCTCAAGCTTAATCTCTAGGTGAATATAGTGGAAGCTGCGCACGCATGCATAACTTGTCAATATTACATTACTATAACCTGGACTAATAAAGGGAAACCGAATATGCCACAAGACAGTAACACTCACTTGAAGTTGTAAGGAAAGAGAATTATATCTTTGTGTTCATTTATTACCAACGATTGTAGCAAGTTGGCCTCGGTATTTTCGACATCAAATTCAACCTCGGTTGCATCTATGAGATATGTGTTAATGAACCCAATATCACCCACTTGTCTTTTCTTCATTCGGCGATCTTCAATCTGCATAATATAGTGAGGATAATTATAAATACATGCAATGAAAGAGCTGAGTTATATAGAGAGACTTAATGATGTATAGTACTACTTACGCATGAGCAGGTGACCGTTGCTTTATCGAGGGCCAATTGATTGAAAAACTGATTAAACTCCTCAAATGGAATAGGCAATAGTTCAATTCCAACGAGGTCATGCTCCTTTTTAACTCTCACATACAAAGTACTCCTCCCCTCAGACTCTCTGCAGGTTTTCATGTACCAATCATGCAATCTTCGCATCATCGTTGATCTTCCCGTACTCGTATCTTTGTATCTGCACCTCCAAGAAATCATAATGTGTATTGTCGGGCAGGTAATCTCCAGGATTGCTATAACCGGGCACCGTCCTCGGATCGACGATGTCGCTAGCAGGCACCTTGAGCGGGGGGCACGATTGCTTCGCTTGTTCGCCGAGCTGGGCAATTTGTTTCCCAGCTCATCGTTCTTTCATCCTTTGATCACTTTTAGTACTTCCCACCTCTCCGCTTCACAAATGCCTTTCCAATAATGCGCTCATAGTTGCCTTTCGGCGGAGACTTGGGTGGTTTTGTTAGGGCAGCCAGTGTGCGCTTCACTTTCACCGGATCTACCTTCTCCTCCGGAGGTGGATGTCTCTTTGCTCTCAACACTTTAAAGAAGTCCTTCACTTTGGTCCGCACGATCTTCGTGTTTTCCTCCTCAGTCCTCTCGTACGGTAACTTCTCTGGAGTCTTCAGAGAAGGACCGAATCAGATGTACTCCCCGCCTTTGGCTGTCTTGCTAGACGCCGCAGAAAGCAGAGCGGAGGCGGATGTCTTCTTTCCTTGCTTACGAGGCGGAGGAGAAGGACTACGACACGCCGGAGCAGCCAGGCGGCAGCAGGTCTCTTCCGCCCTTGCCGACAAGGCGGAGAAGGAGGAGGCTGGCTGCTCGCTGGCCTTGGCCAAGAAGCGGAGAAGGAGGCGGAGTGCCGCCATGCACCGGAGAAGGAGTCGGCCGAGTGCCCTGATCGTCACTTGCCAGAGGAGGAGGCAGTGGAGGAGGCGGAGTGCCCTGACTTGCCGGAGGAGGAGGACAAGGCAGAGGTGTCCAGTTCAGAAGGTTGATGAGATCCTTCCGCCATAGGCATGGAGTCTTCAGAGAAGAACCCAGCCGAGTCTCCCTTTCACCGGTAGGGTGGTCAAGCTGGAGGTCCTCAAATCCCTCCATTATTTCATCAACCATCACCCTAGCATATCCTCCATTGCGCCATAAGGTGGCTATTTTCAACCTCCATGATAGCATCCACGGGATAGCTGGCAGGAGCCGTCAAGGCATGCTCCGGCTGAAGCAGCTCGGTGGAAGCCACGCTGCTTCTCCGCTGAGATGGCAGGTCGTTTGCTGCGATCTGCTTCTCGTTCCTCTGTCGCTTGTACCCTTGCATGCAGTGCCTGCAGTTTGGTCTGCTGCACTTTCTTCCTCCTCTCCTGGCATTTGTAACCGCCTGCGTCCGAAAACCCAGCCTTCCACGAAACGGAGCCTGGCGTGCCTCGTGTCCGTCCAGGGTGCTCAGGATTCCCGAGGGCCATTGTGAGCTCGTCGTTCTCTCTGTCTAGAAAGAACGTCCCTCACTGTGCTGCTTCGATATATTGCTGAAGCCTCTTGACTGGTATGTACAATTGATCGTCCGTCCAAATGCACTTCCTTGATACAGGGTCCAAGGTTTCGCCAGCCCCGAAGAACCAAGTCCGGCAACGGTCTGGCCAGTTCATTGTCTCTGGTTCGATCCCTTTATCAAGTAGATCATTCTCAGCCTTGGCCCACTTAGGCCGGGCTATGAGGTAGCCACCTGACCCCGTGCGATGGTGAAGCTTCTTCTTCGCAGCATTTTTCTTGTTTGTCGCCGACATCTTTTTACTCTTTTCCGATGTCTTGTGGGCCACAAATGCAGGCCACTCATCTCTGATCTTCTCATATTTGCCCTTGAATTCCGGGGTCTCTTTTTTATCGACAAACTTATTCAGGTCTTTCTTCCAATTCCTGAATAGGTCTGCCATCTTCTTCAGAGGAAAAGACTTGATTAATTGCTCAATTGGCTTCTCCGGATCAACCTCTGGCGGTAGGGCGAAATTTGACTTCAGCTCAGTCCAAAGATCATTTATACTCATATCATTGACATAAGACACCTCGTGGTCGTTCTTGAGGCTTATACCATTGCTGGATGCTAATCGGGATCTTGTCCCTAACCGTAACCCGCACTGAGCAACAAATGCCTTCTTTGTCCGGATGGGTTCAATCGGTTGCCGTCGCGCGCGATTTCTATGATCTCAAACTTTTCATCCGGGCTCAACTTTTTCTTCGGGCCTCGTCTCTTTACCGAAGTTGTGCTCGATCCGGAGGGCTAGAAAAAAGAACAAAGAGGAGAGTTAATTAATATGTGTACATATCGAAAGAATGAATGCATCAATTAGCTAGTCAGCACAGGCTTAACTAATATATATACCTGGCCGGACTCGGTTCAGTTATCATTGGAGTCGTCCTCACGATCTACTTCTTCACCCTCTCCTTCTTGCACCGGCATTGGGTCATCCGAGCCATCATAATCATGGCCAGCTGCTTCTTCACCCTCTCCTTCCTTCTGCGATTATGTCCCTCAACAACGCTTCTTGTGCTTCGTCTCGGGGCGGGGTGTCCATAGTTTCTACAAATATTTACAACATGGCAATTATTATTCAAACATGACATATATGGATATATTAGTGGCAAACGTAGAACTAGCTAGCTAATCACAATAAGGAATCATATTAATTAGTGGCCGCGACGCTGCTTCTCTAGGGTTTCGGGTGGCCTCGACAACGCTTCAAGGGTTAGAGGTGGCCTCGAGAACGCTTCAAGGAGGGGGTAATATCGACCCCCCCCCCCACGTGTTGAAGCTATCGGGAGGGGGTATATCGACAACGACGACATACGTACATGGGAAAATAATATGCTTGTTTTTTCCTTCTTAAAAATACATGAAGCTATCGGGAGGGGGTATATCGACAACAACAACGACGACACTACATCTATGTCCCACAAGTGACGTGGGCATCGACGCCTGCGTCACTTGTGGAACGTGGATGTAGTGTCCGACACCGACGGCCACATGTATCTCACACCGACGATACTTGCTATTTAATTAGGATTTCCCAGATAAGATAATTTGCTTTTTGGTACAAAGTTCAGCAAGAACCTTCCGAATATCGCTATTTGGAAGGCCTTTGATGAAATTCATACAAAAAGGCAAATTATCCTATCCGGGACTCCATTCCAGAATAACTTTGGAGGACTTCGTACCATCATGCCCTGGTTACTTCCGGCTAATGATGAAGCCATGGATTTCTTCAATACTTTGACACTAGGAAACCTCTCTCGACCCCTCGGCGATCCTCGACCCCTCGAACCCTCGACGACCCTGGAACCCTCGACCCCTAGACGACCCTGGAACCCTCGACCCTCGATCCCTCGACCCTATAGAACCCTCAAACCCTCGACCCTGAAACCCTCGACCCTTGATCCCTTAACGACCCTCGACCCTCTACCCTAGTTCCCCACCCTCGACCCTCGGGTGATCCTCGACACCCTCGTTCCCGATAAAAATTAAGAAGAAGAAGAAGAAAAAGAGGAGAAAAAAGGAGAAGAAGCTCCTCTATTCCTTCTTCTTCTCCTCTTTTTTCTTCTTCTTCCTCTTCTTCCTCTCCACGTCTTCTCCTTCTTCTTCTCCTTCTTTCTCTACTTATTTTCCTTTTTCCTCTCCTTCTTTTTCTTCTTCTTCCTTCCTCTTTTCTTCCTTTTCCTTATTTTACTTTTTCCTCTCCACTAACATAAAATGCACTAACCGAAAATGCAACAAACATAAAATGCACTAAATCGATCAACTAACCTAAAATCAGTGATAAAATGCACTAACCTAAAATCGATATCTACTAACAACTTAAAAAAATTATACAAATATGAAAAAATGCATATATGAAAAAAACATCATCATATCATCAACATGAACATATCATCAACATTATCATATCATCAACATCATCATATCATCAACATCATCATATCATCAACATCATCATATCATCATAAACATATATATGAAAAAATGCATATATATATATATATATATGAGGAGGCGGCCGCCTGCATCAGAAAAGGGAGGCGCGGACTGGGCGGCGATGGTGCAGGGCAGGGCGGGCGCTGCGACGGCGTCGGGCGCTACGGGCGAGGGCGCTGGGCGACGGCGACGGCGGGGCGGCGGGCGGCGAGGAGCGGGCGACGGCGATGGGCGGGCGATGCGGCGAGGGCGCTGGCGACGGCGATGACGGGCGCGGGCGACGGGCGACGACGGCGGCGACGGCTAAGGCGGGCGGCGGCGGCTTTGGGGCAACTGGCAAGGCGTCGATGTGCTTGGCATCGCTTGGGAAACGGCGAGGGAAATCTGAAATTTCCTAAGTGCTGGCTTATATAGCAAAGCCATTGGTCCCGGTTGGTTAACGAACCGGGACCAATGCCCCCCTTAATCAAGGTTGGTGCCACCAACCTAGACCGAAGGCCTCTTTTCAGCAGCCCAAAGGGCGGGAAGCGGCGGCCTTTGGTCCCGGTTGGTGGCACCAACCGGGACTAAAGGTTGGCATTGGTCCCGGTTGGTGGCACCAACCGGGACTAAAGGACTTGTGCTGCCACGCGCCCAAATGTTTAGTCCCACCTCGCTAGTTGAGAGGGAGCCGCACCTGTTTATAAGGTGCGGTGCGCCTTCCCTCTCGAGCTCCTCTCTAAAGAAGGCTTTCGGGCCAAACCGTGCAATGTGTGCCTGTGGGCCTACTGGGCCTCCCGCGGGCCTGAATCCTGGCCCATGGTAGGGTTTCTATTCGTATTCAGGCCGTGGGGGCCCAGTAGGTGGCACTTTTTTTGTTTTTTTGTTTTCTTTGTTGCTTTATTTAGTTTATTTTGTTTCTACTTACAACAAAATACTTATTGTTGCTATATTTATTTTTTTCCAGTTTTTTTGTTTTGTTTTTTGCATTATTTATTTTCTTTTGTTTTTTTCTTTATTTTTTAATTCTTTTTGCTTTTAGTTTTAGAAAAAATTCTAAACTTTCTGTTAGTGCCATTAGTTTTCAAATTTGAAAACTCTTTTTTTGTTTTCTTTGTTGCTGTATTTATTTCATTTTGTTTCTACTTACAACAAAATACTTATTGTTGCTATTATTATTTTTTTTCAAGTTTTTATGTTTTGTTTTCTGCATTATTTATTTTCTTTTGGTTTTTTGCTTTATTTTTTAATTCTTTTTGCTTTTAGGTTAGCAAAATTATAAACTTTCTGTTAGTGCCATTAGTTTTAGAAAAATTATATTTTCTGTTTGTGCCATTAGTTTTCAAATTTGAATAGTTAAAATTTGAATTCTTTGAAAATTCGACCTAAATTCATAGTTTTCAAATGAACTCAGAAAAAGTTGGCATAGCATGTGCATGTACAAAACGGACAATGGTATCATACTCGTCTGTTACAAAGTTGGCATGGTATCATCATAATAGTTATGGAGAAAGTCTTTACTTTTTCTTCGCTTGTGTCATTTGCTTATTGCGCCGTAACCATGGATAATCTTCATCATTTATCAGGATGCTTGGGTCAGCCTTGACTTTGAAGGGAGGGATTTCATGGAACTTTTCATACTCTTCTCGACATGTCCTGTCTTGCCCTCCACTCCTGTGGATGTCCCTTTTACCGAAAGAACTATGTGGCGCTTTGGCTCATCGTATGATGTATTCGCTTCCTTATCTTTTCTTTTCCTCACCGTAGACATGTCCTTCACATAGATAACCTATGCCACATCATTGGCTAGGACGAACGGTTCGTCAGTGTACCCAAGATTTTTCAGATCCACTGTTGTCATTCTGTACTGTGGGTCTATGTATACCCCGCCTCCTGACAGATTGACCCATTTACACTTAAACAAAGGGACCTTAAAATCTACTCCGTAGTCAAGTTCCCATATGTCCGCTATGTAACCATAATATGTGTCCTTTCCCCTTTCGGTTGCTGCATCAAAGCGGACACCGCTATTTTGGTTGGTGCTCTTTTGATCTTGGTCAATCGTGTAAAATGTATTCCCATTTATCTCGTATCCTTTCCAAATCATTACAGTCGAAGATGGTCCCGGACAACAAGTACAACTCATCACAAACAGTGATGTCACCTCCGAGACGTGTTTCCAAACCAACCGCTGAAAGTCCCGATGTGTTCAAATGTAATCCGTCGTCAGACCGCTTCGGGTGTTTGGAGCGCAGATCGTTCTTGTGTTCATCGACATACGGGGTCACCAAGGTCGAAGTTCTCAGAGAACTGTAGTGTGCTTGAGACAAAAATATCCGTCCTCGCATATTTTTGAGTTCCTTCCAAGCGTGCCTTTTCCAATCAGTCTCCCCTCATACCGCGATTTAGGGAGACCTATCTTCTTAAGGCCAGGAATGAAGTCAACACAAAACCCTATGACATCCTCTATTTGATGGCCCATGGAGATGCTTCCTTCTGGCCTAGCGTGGTTACGGACATACTCCCTCCGTTCCTTGATATAGGGTGTATAGTTTTCTTGCACGAATATTAACGCACGGGCTGGGAGGGGAGATTTCGTTAGTTTTGGACGTAAAAGCCCCTGCTGCAAACACGTGAGACTAGAGAGAAAAATAGGAAAATCACGATCCTCTCTATCCCGTGCAGTTTACTTCCTTATTTAGCCTGACAAATCCCACAATATCCACAATAAAAGGACAGCAGTACGATGTAATCTTCTCTTTCCAAACAAACCTACATCACATGCACAACATGCATATACGAGATGGGGATTTGCCATCTTTTTTTCTAGGAAGGTCATGCGTGGGCTGTAGCTAATGGAGGGGTAAAAGTGTCAACTAAAGGGATACACCTTATAATATGAACTTTTTCACGAAAAACTATACACCCTATATCAAGGAATGGAGGGAGTATTTCTTTAGGACTCCCATGAACCTCTCAAAGGGGAACATATTGTGTAGAAATACGGGCCCCAGAATGACAATCTCGTCGACTAGATGAACTAGGACGTGCGTCATGATATTGAAGAAGGATGGTGGGAACACCAGCTCGAAACTGACAAGACATTGCGCCACATCATTCCTTAGCATTGGTACGATTTCTGGATCGATCACTTCTGAGATATTGCATTGAGGAATGCACATAGCTTCATAATGGCTAATCGGACGTTTTCCGATAGAAGCCCCCTCAATGCAAACTGTAAGCGATTGCGCCATAATCACGTGGCAGTCATGAGAATTTAGGTTCGGAACTTTTTCTCCGGAATATTTATTATTCCCTTTATATTCGACGAAGCCACCGGGACCTTCATAATCGAAAGCGTGCATTCAAAGAAGATTTTTCTCTTCTTTCAGAAGAGCGTGAGCTGGCAGGACCTTCATATCGCTTGGAGGCATGCCCTCTTTTTCGTGCAAGCATTGCAGGTCCTCCCGTGCCTCAGATGTATCTTTTGTCTTCCCATACACGCCCAAGAAGCCTAGCAGGTTCACGCAAAGGTTCTTCGTCACGTGCATCATGTCGATCGAAGAGCGGACCTCTAGGTCTTTCCAAAGAGGGTAGGTCCCAAAATATAGATTTCTTCTTCCACATGGGTGCGTGATTCTCAGTGTCATTCGGAACAGCTAGTCCGCCGGGACCCTTTCCAAAGATTATGTGTAAATCATTGACCATAACAAGTACGTGGTCACCGGTACGCATGGCGGGCTTCTTCCGGTGATTTGCCTCGCCTTTGAAATTCTTGCCTTTCTTTCTACATTGATGGTTGGTCGGAAGAAATCGATGATGGCCCAGGTACACATTCTTCCTGCAGCTTCCCAGGTATATCTATCGGTGTCAAGTAAACAATGCGTGCATGCGTTGTATCCCTTGTTTGTCCGTCTCCGAAGGTTATCGAGAGCGGGCCAATCGCCGATGGTCACGAACAACAACGCCTTTAGGTCAAATTCCTCCTTTTGTGCTCATCCCACGTAAGTACACCGCTTTCCATTCCACAACTGTATAAGTTCTTCAACTAATGGCCTTAGGTACACATCAATGTCGCTGCCGGGTTGCTTAGGGCTTTGGATGAGAACTGCATCATAATGAACTTCCGCTTCATGCACATCCAAGGAGGAAGGTTATACATACATAGAGTCACATGCCAGTGCTTTGTGATTGCTGCTCTGTTCCCCGAAAGGATTAATGCCATCCGCGCTTAAAGCAAACCATACGTTCCTTGGGTCCTTTGCAAACTCATCCCAGTACTTTCTCTCGATTTTTCTCCACTGCGACCCGTCAGCGGGTGCTCTCAACTTCCCGTATTTCTTACGGTCCTCACTGTGCCATCGCATCAACTAGGCATGCTCTCTGTTTCTGAACAGACATTTCAGCCGTGGTATTATAGGAGCATACCACATCACCTTTGCGGGAACCCTCTTCCTGGGAGGCTCGCCGTCAACATCACCAGCGTCATCTCGTCTGATCTTATACCGCAATGCACCGCATACCGGTCATGCGTTCAGATCCTTGTATGCACCGCAGTAGAGGATGCAGTCGTTAGGGCATGCATATATCTTCTCAACCTCCAATCCTAGAGGGCATATGACCTTCTTTGCTGTGTATGTACTATCGCGCAATTCGTTATCCTTTGGAAGCTTCTTCTTCATTATTTTCAGTAGCTTCTCAAATCCTTTATCAGGCACAACATTCTCTGCCTTCCACTGCAGCAATTCCAGTACGGTACCGAGCTTTGTGTTGCCATCTTCGCAATTGGGGTACAACCCTTTTTGTGATCCTCTAACATGCGATCGAACTTCAGCTTCTCCTTTTGAATTTCGTGATTGCGTCCTTGCATCGACAATGACCCGCGGAGATCATCATCATCGGGCACATCGTCTGGTTCCTCTTGATCTTCAGCAGCTTCGCCCATTGCGGCACCATCGTGCACATCGTCTGGTTCCTCTTGATGTTCAGTAGCATCACCGTATTCAGGGGGCAAATAGTTGTCATTGTACTCTTCTTCTTCGCCATCTTCCATCATAATCCCTATTTCTCCGTGCCTCGTCCAAACATTATAGTGTGGCATGAAACCCTTGTAAAGTAGGTGGGTGTGAAGGATTTTCCGGTCAGAGTAAGACTTCCTATTCCCACATATAGGGCATGGACAACACATAAAACCATTCTGCTTGTTTGCCTCAGCCACTGTGAGAAAATCATGCACACCCTTAGTATACTCGGAGGTGTGTCTGTCACCGTACATCCATTGCCGGTTCATCTACGTGCATTATATATAATTAAGTGTGTCAAAAATCATTACAGAACATCATGAATAGATAATTAAGTGACCAAATTAATAGAAGTTCATCATCACATAAAAACCAAAGTACATACATAGTTCTCATCTAACAACATAAAGCTCTGCAGAGCATCTAAATTAATTAAACCATACATGGAAACTATGTAAAACATTTCAATGCGGAAACAAATGCGATCATAATCGCAACCAATGTAGGAACTGATCCAATGCCATAATGATACCAAGCCTCGGTATGAATGGCATATTTTCTAATCTTTCTAATCTTCAAGCGCATTGCATCCATCTTGATCTTGTGATCATCGACGACATCCGCAACATGCAACTCCAATATCATCTTCTCCTCCTCCAGTTTTTTTTCCTTCAAGAAATTGTTTTCTTCTTCAACTAAATTTAACCTCTTGACAATAGGGTCGGTTGGAATTTCTGGTTCAACAACCTCCTAGATAAATAAAATCTATGTCAGGTTGGTCGGCATAATTTTCATAAACAATAAATGAACCAATAGTTATGAAAATATAATATATACCACATCCGAATCATAGACAGGACGAGGGCCGACGAGGGCGGATACCAAAACCATCGCACTATATAACATGCAATAATAAAAGTAAGAAAATAATACAAGTATCTATCTAAACATACAAGTAAGAATATTTTTCCTTTCAGAAAGAAGATAAGAACAAGAGGTTCACCACGGTGGTGCCGGCGATGAGATCGGTGCGGGTGATCGACGGCGGTGAAGACAGGGACGGAGTGTGACGGACCGCTAAGCCTAGACAAATATTGAGGAAAATGGAGCTTGGAGGTCGAGCTTGGTGTCGGTGTACTAGGGTAGGGGTACCCTAGTATCCCGTACTGCAGACGATTCTGACACTCAGACATGGCGAGGTTTGCCTCGTCACCGCCAAGATCCTCCGTGGCTCCTTTGGAGCCATTCTAGAACAAAGTATTTGACTAAGAAGACAAGGCCCTGGAAGAGGAGCTTGCCGGAAGGCCACTCAAGGCATGCAGAAGACAAGGCCCCGGCAAGAGGAGCTTGCCGGGAAGGCTCGGAGCGCGACAAGTCTCCGGACGCTACAAGTCTCCGGACGCGGCAAGCAACCTCTCTCCATCTCCGATCCAGCTCATCCAGCAACGTGTCGCCATGGGACCATTCCATGCGCACGTGTCGAGAGGCTGTGTAGCCAACGGAGAGCAGCGATAAGCGGCGCTGACAAGCTTGCCATCGTGGCGAGCGGTGGCGCACCTGACGGTCTCTGTTGCACTGTTTGTACCCACGAACACCTATGGGGCCGGCGGACCAGGCCCCTTTGTGGTTCGGAGGGGGGCGGAGATCGCACGAAGAGCGGATCGAGGCGAGGCACACGAGCAGTTTACCCAGCTTCGGAGCTCTCCGGAGAGATAAAACTCCTACTGCTGCTTGTTTGATGTATTGTGTTCTTGCTAGGGAGCGATGCGAGCTACAAAACCTAGCGTGAGCGTATCTGGTCTCTAGTGAGTCGAATGAACCGAACCCCCTCTACGTTGCGCATGGGCCTCCTTTTATATGCTCAAGGGGTCTCCGGCTGTGGCAACATAGGCGAGGGTACAAATGTAAAAACAGGAGTTGGTACACCTACCGAGCAAAGGTACAAAGGTAAGATACCTAACTCGACGGCAAGGGACAAAAGCAATAAATGCCCGTCGGTGTCGCCAAACAAAGGCAACAGAGATCGTCAGTGTGCCATCGCCGCCACGATGGCAAGCTTGTCGGCGCCGCTTATCGCTGCTCTCCGCCGGGCTGCACAGCCTCTCGACACGCGCGCATGGAATGGTCCCATGGCGACACGTTGCTGGATGAGCTGGAGCGGAGATGGAGAGAGGTTGCTTGCCGCGTCCGGAGACTTGTCACGTCCGGAGACTTGTCGCGTCCGGAGACTTGTCGCGCTCCGAGCCTTCCCGGCAAGCTCCTCTTGCCGGGGCCTTGTCTTCTGCATGCCTTGAGTGGCCTTCCCGGCAAGCTCCTCTTGTCGGGGCCTTGTCTTCTTAGTCAAATACTTTGTTCTTAAATGGCTCCAAAGGAGCCACGGAGGATCTTGGCGGTGACGAGGCAAACCCTGCCGCTGGTCTTTGCAATCGTCTGCTGCACGAGTACGGGATACTAGGGTACCCCTATTCTAGTACACCGGCAGAGCCCTCGGCTCGGGTCAGACACGGTGCCGCTACTGTCGGGCCAGGCCCAAAACAGTGCACGGTCACACGCGGCCTTGATCACGTCGCAACTCGCCCCGGACCCACCACGACCCCCACTAATGGCACGCACCAAACGTGGCGTCGTGCGAGAGATCGTGGGCGTGGTCGTGAGGGTTTCTTTATTAGGAAAAGCGGAACGTCCGCCCCCTCCCCCTCTTTATAAGCGGAGGAAACAGGGGCAGGCCGTCCACTCCGCCATTGTTGTCTTGTCAAGAAAACCACCGCCGCTCCCCCCTTCTTCTCTAGTGCGAAGAGAGCAGCGCCCCGCCCCCTTTCGCCACAATCGCACTCACCGCCGTCGGCCTCCTCCGCCGCCTCGCCATGGCTCAAAGTCGACAAGGAGAAGGGCGTCGTCGGCCGAGGCGCAGCGGCGCGCGCTGCGCAAGGAGCGGGCCATCTTCCCCAGCTCGGCGCGCAAGGGAGCTGCGGGATGTCTTCTATCTCTTTTGGTCGACGGAGACGCCGTGGCGCATCCGGGCCATCGAAGGTACTCCCCGCCTCCGCTTCTGATTTGGCCCCAACTGGGTACCCCTTCTTTGCCCTTTTCTTTTATTGCGGGCTTTGCCCGCCCTTTTCCGAGTTCTTCTGCGATATCATGAACACATATGGCCTCCGCCTCCTTGATTTCACCCCCAACGCCGTCTTGACCATGGCAGTTTTCCCGCACCTTTGCAAAAACTTTGTCGGAGTCCACCCAAATGTGGCACTCTTCCACCACTTCTTCGTGCCCCGCGTCGAGAGAGGAGAGCCACTTGCCGGAGGGATAGCTTGGGTCTCCAGGATCGGCAAGAAAGAAGCCAATCTGGAAGGAGAGTTCCGCAACAAGTGGGAGGAGTGGAGAGCCAATTGGTGTTGGGTCGAGAGGAGAACCCGCAGCCCTTCATCGCTGCAGGCGCCAAACCCCCCAATAGTGCGCGCAGAGATTGGAGTAACTTGGCGCCGGAGGATGCTAGGTTGAAGATAGTCAGTGACCGGATTTTGCGCCTCGGGCTTTCCGGACTAACTGTAGGCGCGGTTAGGCGCAGACTTTCTTCGGCCACAGACGCTTCCCTTGCAGGAGAGAGGAGGCCTGCTTGGGAGTTCCAAAATGCGGCGTACATTATGAGGTTGCGCCCGGCCTGAATCTGGAATTTCACCGTCTTGGAGTTGGATGCGATGCTGCTAGAGCTGTTCAAGAACGACCCGATCACCCTGAGTGGTTTAGGTTGCCGAGGGGTCGCCCCATTGTGCAACAACTTCGGTGCTCGATCAAGAATCCGCGCCATGATGCCGTTGCCAGCGATTCCCATGGAATCGCTCCAACTGGCAGGAGCCCCCGACGAGGTCGTGCAGCGGTTCTTCGACGACTTGGAAGAAGTGCCGATCCGCCCGGACGAGCAGAAAGGCTTACTCGCGACACTACCGACGAGGAGATGGCGCGTATTGCCACCAGTGGAGGAGGAGGCGGCAGCAGCCGCCCGCCGGAGCCTTCGTGTATACCGTGGAGGAGGCGGACGCCATGGCGGCAAGCCTTGCCGATCAAGGGAGATCGTCGGGCGAGGACGAGCTTGTCGAGCCCGAGGCCGGGTCGAGTGGACCCGCCGAGGGCGCTTCTTCTCCACCACCCAGCGACTTGCCGCCAGCCGAGCCCCAGTTCGCCAAGAGGCGCTCTGCAAGGCCGTAGACGAGCCGGGACGGTAGATCGCCCACAAGAAGAAGCGCCCGCGACGCTTCCACCGCTGACAAGCGGCGTTGCCGCTGGAGCGCCTCACACTGCTGCGACAACCGGGCGAGATCTTCTCGTGCCACCGCCGATGCTTCCGCTTAAGCGGCCAAGAGAGCACACTCGCCCGCCACACCGGAGGCGAGCCGGAGTTTGACTTCTCCGCTCAGCTCCGAGGAGGAAGGCGAAGAGTAAGCTCTTGAGATTGTGCTTGTATTTCTTCAATTTTATTGCTTCATCTTGAATCTGATTTGCTTAGATTCGACTCTTTCCTTTTCGTGACGCTGGCCCGTAGAGCGTCGAAGAGGGCTAAGATCCCGACGGTCGCCGTTGAGGACGATTCTCCGTGGCAACAGGGGACGCGTCCCTGAGACCCCCCCCTTGCCGGACTGCAACCCCTTCCTCGTGAGCAGCCCCAAAGACAGCCCCCAAAGTAAGTGTGCGGTTTTCTCCTTACTATTAGGTGTGCAGGGGTGCTCCTTCTTCGCTGATACCTGATTGTTTGCTTGTGTAGGAGGAGAGCAGCCTCATCAGAGGGCTCGAAGCCGCCTCAAATCCTGTCTCATCGCCACTACGCCGCCAAGGGAGGATTCTCCGGCAAGGGAGCACCCTCCCGACAAGGGAGGCCACTCCGGCAAGGGAGGCTACCCGGCAAGGGACAGCGCTAGTGACCCTCCAAAGGGTCGAGGCCATGGCTGCGGATCCTGCTGCGGTGTAATTCCCTTACACGAAAATTTCCCTTGGGCTTGCTTTCTTTTTTTTCTCTTTTTGAACATTTGCTTGACTGCTCTTTCTTCGTCTGACGCAGAGCCGATGGAGGTCGAGGCTGCCGGCGAGGAGGAAGCGCGCGGCAACACCGACGAGGCTGCCGTCGTGGAAGAAGAGGTCGTTGCTGTGGAAGAAGAGGCCGTTGCCAACGAGCCTGTTGGCGAGAAGGCCACCGAGGCTGCCGACGCAGAAGCCGGGCGAGGGTCGGCGATAGCACCGACGGCCCCGAGGCCGCAGGAGCGCTTAGGTTTCACAATCGACAGCCGACTCTGTCAGTCGCGCAGCTGTCCAGCTCCGAGGAGCCCTCAGCCCGCGCCTACTCAAGGCCGGGCGAGGGTGTCTTCATCAAACTCCCACAGGAACCGAGCTCAGTGGCGCCGTTCAAGGAGAGACCTTCGACGGCGAGCTACTCGCCTCTCATTGGGCTAATCTGGTGGACGCGCCAAGTGGCGGCAATGGCGAAGTCGAGGAGGAGAAGCTCTTTGAAGAAGCCGCTGCCGCTCTACCGCGCCCGGCAAGCCAAGTTGGTGTCCCGGGAAGCACTTGTTGCGAGGGCAGGAGCGGACATGGAGAAGCGCGCAGAAGAGCTCCGGAGCGCCAACCATGAAACTCTCCGCGACGTAGCAGAAGCGCGGAGGCAACTTGCAGAAGAGCGCCTGACCTTCATCCTTGAGAAGGTCAGAAGCTGAGGAGCAGCTGCTGGCTGCCGAGAAGCTCTCCACGCAGGAAAGCGAGCTGGCGCAGCGGAAGGTCAACCTGGACAGCCATGAAGAAGACCTTGCCGCGCGCGAGGAGTCACTTGGCGGGGCGCTTAAGGAAGCGAAGGATGCTGCCGCAGCAGCCGAGGCCACCAAGGAAGAGTTGAAGGTGAAGGTGGCACAGCTGGAGGCCAGCCTCAAGAAGAGCGGCGAAGAGCTTGCCGCGCTCAAGCATGAGCGCGAGAAGGATGCCTACACTCTTGGCGAGCTGCAGAGTTGTCTCGCTGATAGGGGCAAGGAGCTCGACGCCGCCAAGGATTCCAAGGCGGATCTTGAGCTGAAGCTGACCACTCTGACGCAGACGTTGGACGGCGCCAGAGAGCGGGAGGTGGGCTTGTTGGAGACGATCAAGGCCAAGGAGGAGCTGCTAGCGAATGTTGCCTCCATCCAGAGCGCCTTGAGGGAGAGCGTGGTGCACCGGATCAAGGTCTTGTGGACACCGCCACGACATCCACAACGAGCTGATGGAGCTGGGGATGATGGACCTTGCATACTCCTCCGACGAGCATCTCCAACCCAGCGCCAAACTCAGTTTATTCTTCAAAGGCGTGGTGACGGGTCTCCAGCGACTCCGGGAAGAGGTCCCAAAGCAGCTGGCCGAGGAATCACGACAGATCTGTGCAAGAGCCCTCGAGAAGGTGTTGATAAAGGTGGCCTTCCGCAATCCGGGCCTCAACCTTAACGGGCGCCCTCGGATCCTTGCCGCCAGATGCCAACGTGGAGGAGTTTCAAAGCCCTTGTCGCACCCATTGTGGACAAGGTGAACAAGATCAAGCGGATTGATGGCGACCGCGTAGACTAGGCCGCCAATTTTATCTTTCCCTTCTCGCTGCTGATCATGTTTAGAACACTTTGTTAGATCAGCGACAAGTTATTTTGTAATATACTCTATCTTAGGCGATCAATACAACGTTATTTCCTCTACTTGATTCCTTCCTTTGGACGTTTCTGCCTTACGCATTTGGGGGACTTGTCGGTGCGGGCACCTTTGCCGCGAGCACTGAGTGCGGGACGTCAGCAGCCTGCTGGCAGTGCTACCTCCGACAAGCAACCTTGTCGCGACTAGCCGCAGCTCACTTAAGTTGTTGAGCGGACTCGAAACAAAGTAAGGGCGCGACTAGCCTGCGAGTTGGTTCCTCTGCGCACAGGTTTTCCATACAAAGTACTATCGTTCGAGGAAGATAACTTAAAAATTTAAAAATTGATTGCTCAAACTTTGGCAACTTAGCTTTTCTGTCTCTTGCTTCCCGATGAGGCAAAACTTCCTCGAGCGGTGCCTGGTCCATAGTATTATCTTCTCCTTCCCCCCTGGTTAACTTGTGCGCGAGGGAGCCTTCCTTTCTTTGAGAAAAGAGAAAGAAGAGGAAATAAAGTTATGGAGCCCAACGGCTCGATTTTGCTTACCGGGTGTGGTTGCTGCACAAAGTGTTAGCCAAAACATGCAATAAAATGATGAAAGCATGAATTTGACAAGTTGTGCGCAACACATGAGCTTTAATCGATGCACGGGTTCTGCGCCCGGCTTTGTACAAAGGATTACATGCAACAGCGGCAAGACTTGTACAAAAGGTGGTTGCGGAACGGGTTCCGCAACCGCGCCCTATGGGTAAAACTTACGAAGATGCTGAATATTCCAGAGTTGCTCACCGATGCCATCTTCGGTCTCAAAAGCGAACGGACAGCCAGGCCTAGTGACTCGTTTCACCCGATAAGGGCCTTCCCACTTTGGTGTCAACTTGTTTGAATTCTTGGCGGACTGAACGCCAGAAGAACAAGGTAGCCTTCCTCGAGACTTCCGCACTAACTCAAGGGCTATGGTAGCGACGCAAAGCTTGCTGGTAGCGAGCAGCTCGCACAGCGGCCTGAAGACGATCCTCCTCAAGGAGCAGCGCGTCATCTTGTCGCAGCTGCTCTTGCTCAAGCTCATCATAAGCGAGCAGTCGAGGTGATCCGTATACGAGTTCCGTGGGGAGAACTGCCTCTGCTCCATAGACTAGAGCAAAAGTTATGCGGCGGTGGCTCGATTTGGCGTCGTCACGATCGACCAAAGAACCACCGGCAGCTCCTCGATCCAGTTTCTTCCGCACTTGTGCAGCCCGTCGAAAGTTCTGGTCTTGAGCCCGCGCGAGCACTCCAAAGCATTGCCCTCTCGCTTGTCCGCTGCTTCTCGGGTGAGCAACGGAAGCAAAGTGCACCTTGGCGCCAAGATCTTGGACGCATCGCATGAAGGTGCGACCAGAATTGTGTGCCGTTGTCGGTGATGATCCTGTTAGGGATTCCAAACGGCAAACAATCGACCAAGAACTTGATCGCCGACCGTGTTGTCACCTTCCTCACTGCTTCCACTTCCGCCACTTTGTGAACTTGTCGATGCCGACGCATAAGTATTCAAAGCCCCGACAGCTCGGGGAAGGGGCCGAGGATGTCGAGCCCCGCACCGAAAATGGCCAGGATAAAGGGATCGTCTGGAGAGCCTGAGCTGGTTGGTGTATCTGTTTGGAATGGAACTGGCACGCTTCACACTTGGTTACTTGTGCAGTTGCATCCTGGAGGGCTGTCGGCCAGAAGAAACCTTGCCGGAAAGCTTTGCTAGCAAGTGCTCTCACGCCAATGTGGTGACCACATATGCCTCCGTGTATCTCTGCCAAAAGCTTCTGTCTATCTTCCCTGGGAATACACTTCAATTTCACACCGTTGAGTCTTCTTCTGTACAGTATGCTGTCGACAAACTCGTACATACTCGACCGCCGGGCTACTCTTTACGCTTCTTCTCGCTCTTCGGGAAGTTCTCCTGTCTGAAGGAAATGGACAATCTGATGTGCCCATGCTGGAGCTTGCGGCTCGACAACAAGGACCAAAGGCACATCTGCTGCTGCGGGAACATCAGCTTCTACGGCAGAACTCGTGGCTCTGCCGAGCTTGACGCCTCCCCGCAAGCTTGCCGAGCAAAACTTGTCGGAAGTGTACGCTTCAACGAAACAAACCCTCGGGCTTGTCGGAGCAGACCGCCTCAAAGATCTGTTGGTGTTGATCTTGGGGACCTTCGCAATGACGGCTTCGAAGCTCTGCCGGAAAGTAGTCACCAGAGATCAACTTCCTCTTCTTGCTTTGTCCAGTTGATGGTGTTACGGTTGGCTGAGTTAGCTTGAGCACGAAAATCCCTGGTTCCACAGACAACTTAAGTGCAGCGCACTTTGACAGGCCGTCAGCAATATCATTCTGAGCTCTTGGAACATGTTCCATTTGCAGTCCGTCAAAGTGCTCTTCTAGCTTCGTCACTTCATCAACGTAGGCTTCCATCAACGGACTCTGGTAATCTTTGTTCACTTGGCGGACGACAAGTTGCGAGTCACCCCTGGCGATAAGCTTTTTGATCCCAAGGTCCATCATGATCCACGAGACCGCAAGCAAACCTTCATATTCTCGCGGTATTGTTTGTTGCTAGCTCCTTGGGAAAGTGCATCCGACTACGTGCTTGAGGTGCTCTCCGTGGGTGCGATAAGCAAGACGCCGACACCGGCGCCTTTGCAGCAGAAGGCACCATCAAAGTACATCAGCCACTCTTTGCTTGCTTCCTTGACGGGAATGCTGCGTCTCCGGAATCTCTTCATCCGGCGTTGGCGTCCATTCTCGCTATGAATTCTGCCAACGGTCCGCTTTGGATAGTTGATGTGCTTTCAAACTTGAGACCAAAGCATGAAAGTACCAATGCCCACTCGACAATCCTGCCTGTTGCTTCTGGATTCTGCAGTATCCTCTTCAGCGGAAAGCGAGTGACAACCGTGATCTCATGTGCTTGGAAGTAATGGCGCAGCTTTCTCGAGGCCATGAGGAGGCCGAAAAGCAATTTCTGCACACCAGAGTACCTTGACCTAGCCCCACAGCAGGAGGGAACCGACAAAGTAGACTGGGCGCTGCACCATCCTTTTCTGCATCTGGTCATGCGTCTGCGCGGATTCGTCCTTGTCGGGACCAGAGCTTGTCGGCGAAGCCCCCTGCTTGTCGCTGGATGTGCTTGCCGTGGTTGCTGGCTCGTCATCCGCCTGCCTCTCCGCTACTAACGCAGCACTAACCACTTGATCGGTTGCTGCTATATATAGCAGCAACTTCTCTTGTGGTTTAGGTGCGACAAGTGTTGCAGTGGAGGACAGTATCTCTTTAAGTTACGCAGCGCAGCCTCCGCTTCGAGTCCATTTCATTGGACCTGCCTTTTCAAAATCTTGAAAAGCGGCAGTATGCCGCTCAGCAGACCTAGAAATAAACCTCGCCGAGAGCAGCTACGCGAACGGGCAAGTCTTCGTACATCCTTGACGCGCTTTGGTGCTTCAATCAGCTCAATGGCCTTGATCTTTTCGGGATTAGCTTCAATCCCTCGTTGAGATTTAAGAACCCGAGAAGCTTGCGGAAGGGACTCCAAACACGCACTTCTCGGGTTGAGCTTGAGGTTGATCTTGCGCAGATTTGCAAAGGTCTCGCCCAAATCTTGAACCAGAGTTGCTTTGTCCTTGCTCTTGACCACTATGTCATCCATGTAGGCTTCTACATTTACGTGCATTTGCGGCTCAAAAGCGTCATGGACTACTCTTGCAAACGTTGAACCAGCATTCTTCAAACCGAAACGCATCCGTGTGAAACGATAAAGCCACATGGAGTAATGAATGCGGTTTCTCCTCATCTTCTTCAGCCATGAAGATCTGATGGTATCCTGAGTATGCATCAAGAAACGAAAGCAAATCACATCCAGCTGTGGAGTCAACAATCTGGTCAATGCGCGGCAAGGGAAATGGATCTTTGGGACAAGCTTGATTAACATCCATGAAGTCAATACAAAGTCTCCATTTTCCATTTGCCTTGCGCACGACTACAGGATTGGCCAACCACGTAGGATGGAGCACTCCTCTGACAAGCCCTGCTGCTTCCAGTTTCTTGATCTCTTCTGCTATGAATTCTTGGCGTTCCACTGCTTGCTTCCTGACTTTTTGCTTGACGGGCCGTGCATGAGGACAAACAGCCAGGCGGTGCTCAATCACTTTCCTGGGAACACCGGGGATGTCGGACGGTTGCCATGCAAACACGTCGACATTCGCCCGCAGGAAAGCAACGAGCGCGCCTTCCTATTTAGGGTCGAGAGAGGCACTGATGGTAAAGGTACCACCAGTGTCGTCCTCCTTGGCGGGCACCTTCTTGGTCTTTGGCGGAGCTACCCTCTTCTTGCACTTGCCGGTGGAGCTCGATGGTGCGTCCTCGACGGTAGCGCAGCACTCCGAAGAGGTGCGCTTGCCGGAGTGAGCATCAGAGCTCTTGCCGGACTTGGACTTTGTCTTCTTCCCCCGGGGAGCTTTAGCGGCAAGTGTTTGGCAATCTGTCGCGGCTGCTGCATCCCAAGATCTTGTCGGCACGTATAAGGGCATCCTTCTTGTCGCCATGGACAGAGATGACGCTTATCGGGCCTGGCATCTTGAGTAAGTTGTAGGCGTAGTGAGAGGCTGCCATGAACTTGGCGAGTCTTTGGGCGGCCAAGTATCCCATTGTAAGGCAATGGGAAATCGGCAACGCCAAATGTGACCCTCTCAGTCCTAAAGTTCAGCTCGCTGCCAAATGTTACCGCAACGTAATCTTCCCTTCGCTTGCTCCTTCCCGGATTGATTCCTTGGAAGGTGCCGGTCTCTTCGAGCTCATTGCCGTGGATTTGAAGCTTCGGAGCACCGCGGAGGAGATCAGATTCAAGCCGCCCCGCCGTCAACTAGCAGTTTGGTGACCTTGAGGTTGCGGATGGTTGGTGGGACCAACATCGGCAAGCACCGACCGCAGTTATGCGATCGTGGTGGTCTGAATATCAAAGACGATAGGCGTCTGGACCACTTCAGTAGGCTTGCGTGACTCTACGGATGGTTCCGCTGCATTGACCTCCCGCATCCATTGCTTGAGTTGGCGGTGGGAGGTATGCGAAGCACCTCCGCCAACGCAGAGGACCTCGTGGCTTTTTCAAACTCCCCGCTCATCGGGCGTCGTCGTCTTCCATATCTTCGTCGTCGTCATCATCTTCATCCTTATCGCGGCCAAGGAGGTCTGTCTCCTTGCCGTTGCTTGGCCTTGCCGCGGAGTCCTCCCCGGCCGGGTAGTTTCTTGCTTGCTACCCCAGCTCCTTCCTTGGCCTTCTCTTTGTCGCGCCGCTCGTACTGAGCCCTCTGCTGTTCGACGTGCTGATAGACCTTCTTGCAGCTCTGGATGTCGTGGCCCTTGGTGCGGTGGATCTTGCGATCGCTTGCCGGAGACGCCCCGCTTGTCGGGCGGCCGCCACCGATCGGTGGTTGGCGTCGTGACAACCTCCTTGCCAGAGCCACCAGCCTTGGCGTTCTTGTCGCCACCTCCGTTGCCGGACTGCTAAACAGCTAGCACTTCTCTACCTTTCTTTTTCATGTTGCCTCGCCGCCGCCCTTCTTTCTTGCAGGCGGCCTCCTCACTATCGAGACCACCTTGCGCATTCTCTCCCTGAGTCTCCTCCTTCCTCGGTAGCGTGCACACTTGTCGGCCAAGGCGTACAACTCACCGACGTCCTTGACTTTGCACATCGCCATCTCCTCCTCATCCTGCGGTTCCGCACATTCCGATGAAACGCTACCGATCACCGCGGGGTGGACATCCGGGATGTTGTAGTGCACACGGTTGAATCTCTGAATGAACTTGCGCAGGACTCTCCTTCCTTCCGGGCGGCAGATGAAGGTCACTCTCTTGGCCATGAGGTTTGTGGCCACCCCGTGAAGGCGCCAACAAACCGATGGCACAGATCTGCCAAGAGGATATGGAGCTGTCCGGCAAGTGCATGAGCCAAGATCGACGTTGGGCTTGAGCACGGCGGGAAGTAGTTGGCGAGGATCTTGTCGTCCCTGGCCCCCCGCAGCCTGCACCGCGATGGTGTAGGTGCCGAGGAACTCCGACGGATGCATCCTGCCATCATACTTCTCCGCAAGACGCGTCTGGTTTGAAGTTTTTCTAGCTGGGCCTTCGGACTTGCCGCAGCTCACGAGTGAACGCAGGGCAACCTACCGTCTGACGCAAGTCGCCTGGCTCCTCCGGGCGCCACAAGACGTCAACAGAAGGCCCAGCGCTTGTTTGACCGACGTCAGCGCTTCTCTCCGGCGCCGATGCGAGTTCGAGCGCCCTCTTGTTGTCGCTCATGAAGAACTTGGCGCTGATCGCGGCGAGCTCGCGGATCCGATGATGCGGTGGAGTCGCTGTCGAGGTGGATCCGGTGAGTCGGCGATCTTGGCCTTCGTGGCGGAGAGTGCATGGTGGTTACACCTCCGACAGTCTCGTCGCCACCGGCTCGTGCCTTGTCGTCTTGCCGCGGCAATGATGGCGTTGGTTGCCGCGGAGCGTCGCCGTTGGCAAAGCCAATGAGGCTCTGGATAGTGGCCCTCCACTCGTCGACCTTCTTGGCCGTTGGAGGGTAGTCGAGGAGCAGCTGAGCTCTCGCCAGAGCTTCTGCTAGAGTAGTGGGTGGCATTGGCGAACGGTGCAAGGAGCGGGATATGCTCGGACTTCTAACTACGTTAGAAGGAGCAGCACCCGCCCAGCAACCGTATCTCACTCGTGCAAGCATGTTGGCGCCGCATGCTGGTCTTGAGGGTCTCGATCCAACGAACGTATGGCATTGTGAACGCCATGACGTTGTTGGTCCCGACCTCCCGAGATGGGTGCGGGGATGCGCGGACGCCGAGGTTTGCGGGGCCTTGTCCTTGGACTTGGCAACGTCGCGAACACCTTCGCCGGGCGCCCGTTCCTCCGGCTGGCATCTGCCCCACCACCCATTTGCTGTGGTGAGGGTGGGTACGACGCGGACGGCTCTGCTGCCGCCGAAGCCTTCTTCTTCGGTGGCATGTTGAGGAAGATGTTGAGGACGCTGCTCGTGTGAACGTCGGATCAGATTCACACGGCCTCGACGCCCCCTACCTGGCGCGCCAAATATGTCGGGTAAACTGCTCGTGTGCCTCGCCTCGATCCGCCCCCCTCCGAACCACAAAGGGGCCTGGTCCGCCGGCCCCATAGGTGTTCGTGGGTACGATCAGCCTCCCCGACATCTTTGGCGCGCCAGGTAGGGGGAGGGGGCGGACGTTCCGCTTTTCCAAATAAAGAAACCCACACGACCACGCCCACGATCTCTCACACGACGCCACGTTCGATGCGTGCCGTTAGTGGGGGTCGTGGTGGGTCCGGGGCGAGTTGCGACGTGATCAAGGCCGCGTGTGACCGTGCACTGTTTTGGGCCTGGCCCGACAGCGCTCGGCACCGTGTACGGCCCAGGCAGGGGCTCTGCCGGTGTACTAGAGTAGGGGTACCCTAGTATCCCGTACTGCACGGATGCAGACAGATTCTGAGCACCAGCAGCGGGGTTTGCCTCGTCACCGCCAAGATCCTCCGTGGCTCCTTTGGAGCCATTCAAGAACAAAGTATTTGACTAAGAAGATAAGGCCCGGCAAGAGGAGCTTGCCGGGAAGGCCACTCAAGGCATGCAGAAGACAAGGCCCCGGCAAGAGGAGCTTGCCGGGAAGGCTCGGAGCGCGACAAGTCTCCGGACGCGGCAAGCAACCTCTCCCCATCTCCGCTCCAGCTCATATCGCCATGGGACCATTCCATGTGCGCGTGTCGAGAGGCTGTGCAGCCAGCGGAGAGCAGCGATAAGCGGCGCTGACAAGCTTGCCATCGTGGCGAGCGGTGGCGCACCTGACGATCTCTGTTGCATTGTTTGGGCGACACTGACGGGCATTTATTGCTTTTGTCCCTTGTCGTCAGAGTTAGGTATCTTGCACCGCATAATCGCTCGAGTAGGTGTACCAACTCCTGTTTTTACATTTGTACCCTCGCCTATGTTGCCACCTGTCAGAGACCCCTTGAGAATGTAAAAGGAGGCCCACGCGCAACGTAGGGGGGGTTCGGTTCATTCGACTCACTAGAGACCAGATATGCTCACTCTAGGTTTTGTAGCTCGCATCGCTCCCTAGCAAGAACACAATACATCAAACAAGCAGCAGTAGGAGTTTTATCTCTCCGGAGAGCTCCGAAGCTGGGTAAACTGCTCGTGTGCCTCGCCTCAATCCGCTCTTCGTGCGATCTCCGCCCCCCTCCGAACCACAAAGGGGCCTGGTCCGCCGGCCCCATAGGTGTTCGTGGGTACGATCAGCGTCCCCTGAGTTTGGCGCTGGGTTGGAGATGCTCGTCGGAGGAGTACGCAAGGTCCATCATCCCCAGCTCCATCAGCTCGTTGTGGATGTCGGCGGCGGTGTCCACAAGACCTTCAGTCCAGTGCTCCACGCTCTCCCTCAAGGCGCTCTGGGTGGAGGCAACATTCACTAGCAGCTCCTCCTTGGCCTTGATCGTCTCCAACAAGCCCACCTCCCGCTCTCTGGCACCGTCCAACGTCTGCGTCAGAGTGGTCAGCTTCAGCTCAAGATCCGCCTTGGAATCCTTGGCGGCGTCGAGCTCCTTGCCCCTATCAGCGAGACGACTCTGCAGCTCGCCAAGAGTGTAGGCGTCCTTCTCGTGCTCGTGCTTGAGCGCGGCAAGCTCTTCGCCGCTCTTCTTGAGGCTGGCCTCCAGCTGTGCCACCTTCGCCTTCAACTCTTCCTTGGCGGCCTCGGCGTCTGCGGCAGCATCCTTCGCTTCCTTAAGCGCCCGCCAAGTGACTCCTCACGCTGCAAGGTCTTCTTCGTGGCTGTCCAGGTTGACCTTCCATCGCGCCCAGCTTCGCTTTCCTGCACGGAGAGCTTCTCGACAGCCAGCCGCTGCTCCTCCTCAGCTGCGGCCTTCTCAAGGATGAAGGCCGTGCGCTCTTCTGCAAGTTGCCCCCTCGCTTCTGCTACGTCGCGGAGAGTTTCTTGGTTGGCGCTCCGGAGCTCTTCTGCGCACTTCTCCATGTCCGCTCCTGCCCTCGCGACAAGTGCTTCCCGGGACTCCAACTTGGCTTGCCGGGCGCGGTAGAGCGACAGCAGCTTCTTCAGCAGCTGCTCCTCCTCAGACTCGCCGCTGCTGCCACTTGGCGCGTCCACCAGCGTTAGCCCAGCAGAGGCGAGTAGCTCGCCGTCGAAGGTCTCTCCTTCGACCGGCGCCCTGGAGCTCGATTCCTGTGGAGTTTGATGAAGACACCCTCATGGCCTTCGTAGGCACCGGCTGGGGCTCCTCGGGAGCCTGACAACTGCGGCAGTGGCCGGGGAGTCGGCTATCGGTCTAAGCGCCTGGCGCTCCTGCGACCTCGTGGCCGTCGGTCTGATCGCCCGACCCCTCGCCAGCTTCTGCGCCGGCAGCCTAGGTGGCCTTCTCGCCAACAGGCTCGTCGGCGACGGCCTCTTCTTCCATAGCAACGACCTCTTCTTCCACGACGGCGGCCTCGTCGGTGTTGCCGCGTGCTTCCTCCTCGTCGGCAGCCTCGACCTCCATCGGCTCTGCGTCAGAAAAGGGCAAAGAAGGGGTAGCCAGTTGGGGCCAAATAAGAAGCGGAGGCGGGGAGTACCTTCGTGCGCGGATGCGCATGCGTCTCCGTCGACAAAAAGAGATAGAGGACATCCCGCAGCTCCCTTGCGCCGAGCTGGGGAAGATGGCGCGCTCCTTGCGCATGGCGCCCATGAGCCGCTGCGCCTCGGCCGACCTGACGCCTTCTTCTCCTTGTCGGCTTTCAGAGCCATGGCGAGGGCGGCGGAGGAGGCCGACGGCGGTGAGCGCGCTTTGTGGCGAAAGGGGCGCCTGCTCTCTTCGCGACCGGAGAAGAAGGAGGGAGCGGCGGTGGTTTTCTTGACAAGACAACAATGGCGGAGTGGACGGCCTGCCTCGCTTCCTCCACTTATAAAGAGGGGAGGCGGGACGTTCGCTTTTCCTAATAAAGAAACCCCACGACCACGCCCACGATCTCTCGCCTGACGCCACGTTCGGTGCGTGCCGTTAGTGGGGGTCGGTGGGTCCGGGGCGAAGTTGCGGCGTGATCAAGGCGGCGTGTGACCGTGCACTTTATTTTGGGCCTGGCCCGGGCGCTTCGACACGATGTCACGCCCGAGCCGGGGCTCTGTCGGTGTACTAGAGTAGGGTACCCTAGTATCCCGTACTCGTGCCGCAGACGATTCTTGCAAAGACCACGCCGAGGGGTTTGCCTCGTCACCGCCAAGATCCTCCGTGGCTCCTTTGGAGCCATTCAAGAACAAAGTATTTGACTAAGAAGACAAGGCCCCGGCAAGAGGAGCTTGCCGGGAAGGCCACTCAAGGCATGCAGAAGACAAGGCCCCGGCAAGAGGAGCTTGCCGGGAAGGCTCGGAGCGCGACAAGTCTCCGGACGCGACAAGTCTCCGGACGCGGCAAGCAACCTCTCTCCATCTCCGCTCCAGCTCATCCAGCAACGTGTCGCCATGGGACCATTCCATGCGCACATGTCGAGAGGCTGTGCAGCCAGCGGAGAGCAGCGATAAGCGGCGTTGACAAGCTTGCCATCGTGGCGAGCGGTGGCACACCTGACGATCTCTCACAGTAATCGCTTTGGGCGACACCGACGGGCATTTATTGCTTTTGTCCCTTGCCGTCGAGTTAGGTATCTTGCACCGCATAATCGCTTTGAGTAGGTGTACCAACTCCTGTTTTTACATTTGTACCCTCGCCTATGTTGCCACCTGTCGGAGACCCCTTGAGCATATAAAAGGAGGCCCGTGCGCAATGTAGGGGGGGTTCGGTTCATTCGACTCACTAGAGACCAGATACGCTCACGCTAGGTTTTGTAGCTCGCATCGCTCCCTAGCAAGAACACAATACATCAAACAAGCAGCAGTAGGAGTTTTATCTCTCCGGAGAGCTCCGGCTGGGTAAACTGGTCGTGTGCCTCGCCTCGATCCGCTCTTCGTGCGATCTCCGCCCCCCTCCAAACCACAAAGGGGCCTGGTCCGCCGGCCCCATAGGTGTTCGTGGGTACGATCAGCCTCCCCGACACTTGGAGAGGAGAAAGCTTGAGTAGTGTGTCTTGGGCATTCCATCGAACACCTTTTGTGCATAGGAGGTGAGCTAGAGCACCACCAAGCCCTCTCCCCTCGGCTAAGACAAAAAACAGAGCAGTGTGCTCTGCTCTTACACGGGGGGTATATATAGGCACATCATTGGTCCCGGTTGGTGGCATGAACCGGGGCTAAATGGCAGCCATTGGTCCCCGGTCAAGCCACCAACCGGGACCAGTGGTGGTGGGCCAGGAGCGAGGCCCATTGGTCCCGGTTTGTCCAACCAACCGGGAACAAAAGGGCCCGACGAACCGAGACCAATGGCCCATGTGGCCCGGTCGGACCCTTGGGCTCCCGAACCGGGACAAATACCTCCATTTGTCCCGGTTCGTGGCAGAACCGGGACTAATGGGCTGAACCGGCCTGGGACATTGCCCCCTTTTCTACTAGTGATGATAGGTGGGCCAGCCACCCCCTGGGCCCATGTGTCATTCACCCAAAGGCAGTTGCCGTAAGTCAATGAAGCTGCGCCCCCCTCCGTGTCGGTGCAGTATAGTCATCTCACCGGACCTCTAGTTGGGGCCAAACGAGAGAAGTTTGATGTTTACTGGTTTATTGGTCCCCTTTGCATTTTGCGCCAAGTTTTGACCTTTGATTTAACTAAGAAAATGTTAATGCATGTAAACAAAAATGTTGTGTAAGTCACATTACGAAAACGAAATAATCCGAAAACACTTAGGCTAGTCATAGTGGGGAGTAACTTAGACTAGTGTCATGCACATAACACTAGTGTTTGTTACTACCTTCATAGTGCAAAGTAACATACAAGTAGTATCATAGATGATAGTATTTATTACATTATAGACTCATTTTGCTTTGGGTTGCGTTATGTTACAGTAACATATTATGTTACTCCAAACACCTATTTCCTCATTAACTCTATGCCACATAAGCAAACCTGTCTTGAAATGCGCTATGTTACTTGCTAAGTTTTTTTTTTGACTGTGAACTGTGGGGCAAAACCCCCACAGCATATCAAAACTTTATTGATAAAAGAAGTAAAACAACAAGTTGATTACAAGGAGTAACATAGATATTACTTGCTAAGTTACTTCCAATATGACCAGCCTTAGGCACGATGCATTAACTCCCTCCTTGTTTCTTATTTCGTGACATATCAACCAATGAGAGATGTGGGCCGTGCATGCTTTCAATGACTTGAGACTACCAAACATGACATGCAGTGTTTAGTTCATTGCATGTAATCCTATTAAGACTCTAGTTAGCAAGAAAACATTAAGTTCTCTCGCCGATAGGAATAAAACACCATGTATTTATTTACAGAGGGAGTAGTACAATTTTGTGACATGCATTACTAGATATTGCTAGTCAAATACTAAAATCCAGATGGACGTGGTAGTACTCCTAAATCCAGACGGGGGTGCTACTAGTACTAGTAGTAGTACTACCAATGTAGTACTCCTAGGAGTACTAGCACTATACTACCCGTTGGTCAAATTATTACATGCTGCTCCTCACAATGAAGTGACAAGACCCTGCGCCGGAGATGACACCTGAGTATAGGCGCCGTGTTCGGCATACCATAGTCAGCCTCACCGTCTGCAGTCACTATTATCATGGTTGTAGAGCTAGCCTGCTTACAACTAGCCCTGTTCTACATAATTTCCCGTGCGTAGATGCCCGTGCATTGCACGGAACACCAAGATTGGCGGTGGATCTGCTCGGCAGCGCCATCGCGCCAGATTTTTCCACGGCCTTCTAGATGTGGTGGGGAGGAGATAAGGCTGATTGTGAGAGACAAGGAGTTGTTTGTAAATAGGGAACAAGTGCGGGCATCTTTTTGCAAAATGGAGAAGCTTGGTTTGTATCGTCAGATCTAGATCCGACAGCTCTTGGTGGAAGATGGGAGGCACAACATCATCACCAACTCAGACCTATTTGATTCGCAGGATTTTGAAAACGCAGGAATAGGACACGGCAATATTACAAGTTTCAAACTGATATTACAAATGTTAGGAGTAATGCTGCACCTAGGAAAAGGGAATTACTAGGAAGTTCACGCAAGGACTTTTGTTACTTTAGGTGGATGCAGCGTTACCGTACAAACTAAAATACACCTCCTTGACAAGTCACTAATGGGAAAATAAGTTTTCGAGTCTCTGGCCACTTGATGTTTCAGAAAAAAATTCAGCTTCTGCGGAGACTTTGTCATTTAGGCTTAGACGCTTGGGGTGATCAGCACGCCATTCATTGTTGCGCCAGAGAACGCCAAACCTCATTACCTTGAGCACACTTGCCTCCAGAACAAAGAACTGCCAATTTAATCTCAGATGTGCTGCCTCGGTAGTCGATCAAATCAATTTCTGTAAGATGGAGATCAAGGCATTCGATGAGATTGTTATAGTGCAGCACATTTTTCACTTTCGGGTCTTTTTTTATCTACAAAAGAAGAGAACATACTAGAGCAGCTGGTTGCATAAGATTGCCGTGCCATCAAGATGTACCAATATCTTTTGCTCATACAATAGGGTTGGCTGGCTAGTGATATTTTTCACTCTCTCTCTCTCCCTCTCTCTCTGTTTCTGTTTCCTCTCATTTAACTAGGAGCACATGAAGAGCTTGGGCATTTGTTGCCTTCCATTATGTGGCCGATGCCATATTTCACAAAAGTATGCCACATAATACGCATCGATGTCAAATCAAAAGATTTTGGCACCGCTCTCGCGATGTGAGAGAGTTGGCACCGTTGTGCACACAGACCCACATGTATAAACAAATCAATAAAACCTACTACACCAGCCTCTCACTCTCCCAAACAAGCGTTTTTTTATTGCCTCAGTCCTCTCTCTCTCCCACGCAGTGTTTTTTCATTGCGTGAGTTAATTTGGCAACGGAGCAAAGTAGGTGCTCCAGATTGGGGCACCAGGTGAGCAATGGCGGGGCATCGATGCCAAATGCATCACAAGTGAATTTGGCACATGTTTTGGCCTACATAGCCCACTTTTGTACTCCCTCTGTCCCAAAATTCTTGTCTTAAATTTGTCTAAATACGGATGTATCTAGTTACATTTAGTGTTAGATACATCCGTATCTAAACAAATGTAAGACTAGAATTTTGGGACGGAGGGAATACTACCTCGAATTTAGTATAAAATTTTGACCATAGATTTACCTAAGAAAATGCCAATGCATGTCACTAAAAATTACACCATTTATAATTATGTTCAAATACGAATCCAATGATATAGTTCTTAGTGACATGCATTAACATTTTGTGAGTTAAATCTATGGTCAAATTTTATACTACAAAATTGGAAGAGTAAACCAGGACGGAGGTAGTACTTGCCCTTAGGGTAACCATAGAGTTACTGGAGTAGTCTAAGTTACTTTCCACTATGACTAGCCTAGGCTACTATAGTAGTACAGGATAAAATTGATGCAGGTGATCACGTGAGAAAAAATACTAAAAACATTTCTTTCGGTGCGGTCGTAGATGTAGTTTTGAACACTACACTTGTCATCGTAATTTGGGGAAAATTACGAAAAATTGAGCTCCGTTGTGATTACTGTTTACTAATAGGAAAGAAGTTTCACCTCGATGAGTAGCTTCTCCGTGCATGGAAAGCATGTAAGGAATCCAACAACTTGATCCAGATTGGGGCCGATAGATTTTAGTGCTAAGATCTTCTCTGTGCGCATGGACTGGGTCAAGCTTGTGGGAATCATTTTCTGGAAGACGGTCGTAAATACATCAAGAAGAAATTTAAAAATGTGAATTTCAAGAAGATGGAGAACAAGATGAGTGATGTACCTGAACGATTACGGATCCAATAAAGAGTTCGGAGAATTTGGCAGACGAGTACGCCAACGCTGTCAATTTCAGCGCGTCAATGACCCTGATTTTTGTTGGACCTTCTAGATCCGATACAAGCAATCTCTCAAGGAAAGGCGCATTCTCAATGACCATAACGTGGAACACCTGGAGTGATCTCTTCCCAATTGATGTCTTATTGCGGGGCTAGCAAGACACATAAATCCATTGGAGATTCGTCGAGGCGATGTGGAGGCTAATGAACCCGTGGATCTGCTCAAGACGAAGGTACTCGAGCGCAGTACAACTGCAGAGCAGGTGCTCCATAGCCTTCTTCGAGATGACAACGTCGAAGAGGTCGAGTTGCTTGAGTTGAGTGACAAGAAGGGCGGGACGACATTAATCTGGGGAAGATAGCAGGAGCTGAAGCTGGCGCGGCGCAGCGTTGGCATGAGGAGCTGAAGCTGGGGTGTTCGGGATCAACTTGAGCGCTCTTGTTCCCATTTTTGGGTCCATCTAGGGAGGCGCTCAACACAACGAACAAGGCCACCGGACTTATAATGCTTGAACACTCTCACTTAGCCATAGAATTCTATAATTTTAAATTTCGCGAAGCCCCTAGTCTTCTAAGGTCAATTTGGGGCGCTTATCCACGCCTTGGCCGGACAAGATCCGGCTCCTCGCTCTAAGCGGCATAAGTCTTTAAGGACTTCGCAGAAAACCTCTCGAACAGCGAATCGGTCTCTCGCCTCATCATGACGGGTCAGTTTTAGCTTTCCTCCGAGGCGTTAAACCAGCCGAACTGGGGCGGAATCGCAGTGGTTCTCCTGGTGCTACCTTAGCCGATATAACGGAACGTAAGGTACCAAAACACAGGAGCGGGGCAAACCCAACTATTGACCCAAGACATGATTCGGAGCCGATGCATATAGTGCTATAAGTTCGGGGTGCCGCACTTGTGAAAGTATTGGGACTCATCACACCATAACGCGGGAGACATAAGCCCCTGGTGTATATTAGCCGTACCAAAGTGTACGGATGCAACATGTCGTGAATGAACATATGTATGAAAAATAAATGCAATTATAAGCAAAAAGGTGCTGCATTGTTTTATTCAATAAGTGCTGCTACGAATGCGTAACGATACAAATAGCAAGGCGATAAGCAAGGTAGGAGACTGTTAAACATGTCTCTCCGTGGGTAGGCTGCAGATTGGTGTATGAAAAATGCTCGTAATGGAGACCACCAGATATTCGTTGTAGCCTTTATCCTTCCCCCTGGCTATTGCATCGTGAGTTCGGCAGGTCTGCCATTTGACAGGCTTCCACAAACGGAGTCCCTGTGTTTAAAAAGTAAACGGTAAAAAGAAAAGAAAAAGGAACGACACACTTGAGAGCCCCTTGTGTGGTTGAGCCGCAGTCTGGGTGTATTGTGGTCGTGCCCCCTCCCCATGCCCATGGTATCTTCAGAGCGTAATGGTGTACGCGAAGGACCTGCTTTGACGTTTCGCAGGAGCTGGGGTTAGGGCCGCACTACTACGCGTGCTCGGAACGTGCCAGGTGGTCTTGTTGTAAGTTACTCCGGGCGCGCTTGGCTGTGTTCGGCCGCTTAACGGCGGGATTCGATAATTGCCTTAAGAGGCTGCATTGCACTTCTGCCGTGAGAGCTGGCCAGATGTTCCTCCGTGCGAGAGAACGCTCGTTGTTTCCGTTGACCATAATTACTCCTCGAGGGCCTGGCATCTTGAGCTTGAGGTATGCGTGGTCGCGGCACCGCTGTTGAACTTTGCAAACGCTGCACGCCTGAGCAAGGCATGATAGCCGCCATGAATGGGACTATGTCGAAGATTAACTCCTCGCCGGAAGTTATCCGGGGATCCGAAGACCACTTCCAGTGTAATTGAGCCTGTACAATTGGCTTCTACACCTGGTATGACGCCTTTAAAGGTCGTTTTGGTTGGTTTAATCCTTGAGGGGTCTATGCCCATTTTGCGCACTGTATCCTGGTAAAGCAGGTCCAGGCTGCTGCTGCCGTCCATCAGGACTCTAGTTAGGTCAAATCCATCGACGATTGGGTCTAGGACCAGTGCGGCGAATCCGCCGTGGCGGATCTTTGGGTGGTCCCTTCAACAAAAGTGATCGGGCAGAGGACCATGGATTGAACTGGGTAACTGGCTCCATCGCGTAGACATCCCTGAGTGCACGCTTCCGCTCCCTTTTGGGTATGTGGGTTGCGTATATCATGTTCACCGTCCGCACCTGTGGGGGGAAACCCTTCTGTCCTCTATTGTTTGGCGGTTGGGTATCGTCCTCGTCATCCCTATGCAGCTCCTTGTCATTGTTTTCGGCAATTAACTTGCCTACCTGCTTGAATACCCAACAGTCCCTGTTGGTGTGGTTAATGGTTTTCGGGGTGCCGTGTATCCGCACAAGCGGTCGAGTATTCGGTCCAAATTGGACGGACCCAGAGTAGTTCGTTTGAATGGCTTTTTCCGCTGACCGGGTTTAGAGCCTTTGAATCCGGCATTGATTGTCGTATCCTCATTATTGTCGCTGTTAGTGCGGCGTTTGTTTTTGTTACGACGCTGCCCGCCGCTTTTGGTCCTTGAAGTCCGGACTGCTGCACTTTTGCTGAGGTTGTTGTTGCGTGCTAGCCAGCTGTCCTCACCCGCCAGAAGCGGGTCATGAGTGATGTGAGGGCTGCCATGGATTTCGGCTTTTCCTGTCCTAGGTGCCGCAAGCCACTAGTCACGAGATGTTATGCTTGAAGGCGCGAGGGCCTCCAGATCTCGACAATCGACGATTTGGTTTTTCTTGGTTAAGAACCGTGTCCGTAATTGTCCGCTGATTCGTCTGGCTGCTGAATTATGTGGCTTAGGTCATCGGCGTCTGGTGGTCGCACATAAGTGCCCTAGATGTTATCGAGGAATGCGGCTTCCAGGTCCTCCCAGCTCCCAATTGACTCTGCTGGCAAACTATTGAGCCAATGCCGGGCTGGTCCTTTAAGCTTGAGGGGTAGGTATTTGATGGCGTGAAGATCGTCACCGCGGGCCATGTGGATGTGAAGGAGATAGTCTTCGATCCAAACCGCGGGGTCTGTTGTGCCATCGTAGGAATCAATATTGTCGGGTTTAAACCCTACCGGGATTTGATGATCCATTACTTCGACTGTGAAGCATAGTGGGTGTCTTGGCGCCTCAGATCGGGCGATATCACAGCGAGCTCAAAAGATCTTGATCTGTTTTGTTCGGCCCGGCTGGACTTACTGTGTCCGGCGCGACGGTTGTCGTCACGTACCGTGGGGCGCCCAGGCGATCCATAGATCGATCTTGATTGTCTTGCCTTGTCCTCCAATATATCTTGCAAGTCCGGAGCATTCCCCTTTGGCCAAGTGCTTTTTGAGCGATGCCGGGGTACGGTTCTAGTGAAGGGCCTAGAGGCCTCTCTGTCGCGGCCACGGGGTGGTCGGTCAGCCGTATTGTCTCCTGGTGATGCGGGTTCGTAAGCCTCCTCCTCTAATCGGGGGAGGAGCTTGCATTTAGGGTAGCTTTTGGAGGCGTTCGAGCTCATGCTCTTCGCCGCGAGGACTCTGGTCCATCTCCATCGGCTAGCGATCCTGATCAGCTCTAAGCTGTTGCTGCTTTTTCTTTAGGCTGTTCGCCGTGTCCATAAGACTGCGTCTAACACGCTATTGTTCGTCGGGATTCTCTGTCACGTCTAATTCATTGTCGTCGAGGCTTGCTTCGTCTTCGGAGGGAGGCATATAATCCTCTACCTCTTCTTCTGCCGCTCTCTCTTAAGGGCTGGCGTCTTCATCCTCCTGCGATGGATCTTGTTGGAGTGGATTGTCTTCAGCGTTGTCCGGTGTATTGTTATCGCCGGTGCCGGAATCTTCATTCTTGCTGTGGCGGGATCTAGAGCGGCGCCACTGACGCCGGCGCTTGGGCTGTTTCTTGGAGGGGTCATCCTCCGTTGTTCCATCGCCGTTCCCATCTTTTGGGATGTCCACCATGTATATGTCGTAAGACGAGGTAGCCTTCCAGTGCCCTATAGGCGCTGGGTCTTGGTCGTCTCCGGCATCGGCGGCCCAACCGTCGATGTCTTCGGAGTCGTAGTCTAGCATGTCGGTTAGGTCGTCGACAGCGGCTACCAAGTGGGTGGTGGGTGGGCGTCGAATTTCTTCGTCGACCGTATCCCAACCTTCCTGACCGTAGTCCGGCCAAGGCTCTCCGGATAAAGAGAGAGACTTTGTGAATTCAGGATGTCACCAAAAGGCGAGTGCTAAAAGATGTCCGCGGCCGTGAACTCCATAACGGGCGCCCAATTGGATTCGACCGGCAAGGGCGCAGAGGGTTCGGAGTCCGGATAGGAGTCTGGCGCCCTGGAGTCGGAGTCTTTGCAAAGGACAGGGATGGTGTTCGGCTCGATCGCCGTAGAGATTGTAGCCCCCGAAGCGGTGTCCAACCACTCGTCCTCGGTCGGGGAATCCGGCTCTGGATTAAGGGCCGGAGCGGATACTGGTGCGGACTCCAGGGCACTGTTCGGCTGCAGAGCTAGATCATCCCCATCGAGATAGTGCGGCACGCTTGGCTGCGGCTCGAATCCGTTGAAGATCAAGTCTCCGCGGATATCGGCCGTATAGTTTAGACTTCCAAATCTGACCTGGTGGCGGGCGAAGCTTTCGATCTGCTCCAGATGGCCAAGCGAATTGGCCCGTAGTGCAAAAGCCGCCGAACACAAAGATCTGTCCGGGAGAAAAGTCTCACCCCGGACCGCTGCCTGTTGTTGATTATCGGAGGAGCTATCCGCCTATCCGCATTTGGCTACGCAGGAACTCTCAATGAAAGCACCAATGTCGGTGTCAAAACCGGCGGATCTCGGGTAGGGGGTCCCGAATCGCGCGTCTAGGCGGATGGTAACAGGAGACAAGGGACACGATGTTTTACCTGTGTTCGGGCCCTCTTGATGGAGGTAAAACCCTCGTCCTGCTAGATTAATATTGATGATGTGTGTTACAAGAGTGGATCTACCACGAGATCAAAGAGGCTAAACCCTAGAAGCTAGCCTATGGTATGATTGTTGTTCGTCCCTCTGGACTAAAACCCTCCGGTTTATATAGACTCCGGATAGGGTTAGGGTTACACAGTCGGGTTACAATGGTAGGAGATCTACATATCCAGATCGCCAAGCTTGCCTTCCACGCCAAGGAAAGTCCCATCCGGACACGGGACGAAGTCTTCAATCTTGTATCTTCATAGTCTTGGAGTCCGGCCGATGATGATAGTTCGGCTATCCGGACACCCCCTAGTCTGGAACTCCCTCAGTTACAAACCAGGTATTCGCAAAAGATCCAAATGCCAGGAGATAATAAACCAACTCCATTTTTCATAGATACTGCTCCAGCACAGAGAAACCCAACTCCCACTGATAATAAGCAGATTCCAGTGGCCAAAGAACTAGTCCGCTCGATCCAGCAAAAGAATGTCAACTCCATTCTAAGAAGCGCGTGCGTATCGTCGCATCATGAAATTTTATAGCATTCTGATCATATTTTCTACATGTTTCTTACCCATCTCTCTTTTAGAAAATAAGGTTAAACAATAGAAGACTTCTTCCACTGGGATCGTATTCGAGGAAAATATCTTGCGGGAATTCTCTGTGCTCCAATGCTAATGTAAGTACCTGTTGTATATCACTATATTTTTACATCAACATGTATTTTGTTAATTAGCGTGAATCTAACCTTTATCTGATCTAAAATTAGTTGTAGCAAAATGTTAAAGGCGCCAATGTTGATTTTTGTAAGGAAAACTCCCTGCTAGTTTTGCATACTGAGCTGCATGAATGTACTATCTCATATCACGAACATTACTGAATTGTATTGCTTCTCTGGTTGCCCATTCATTCATTGTGTCAAAGTTGCTTTCGTACTACCTTACCTAGCTGATGATAGTTGTGCCATATTGTGTTAATTTGGTGTAGGCTACTTGCCCAAACATTTGTTGTGTCAATGTTGCTTTCCTATTATCTGACTTGGCCAATGATAGCAATGCTAGTGTGTTAATTTTGTGCAGGCTGCTGAAGATAAGAAGACAAACTCTGAAAATAGCAAGGCAACCCCATTGTTTCTTTCCAGTAAATCTAGGCCAGGTAATATGGCAATAACTCATGATTAATCTATTTGTTTCTCGTCCTAATTTATGTTATGATGCAGTGGTCGAGACACTCTCCACTATCAATAATACATGCCTGCCAAAATCGCCATCTGAATCTGTTCAGTATCCTCTGTCTTGAATGCAACGGAATAAATGTATGTTTGTGAACCAATTAATGGCTGAAGCAATGATGGAAATGGTGGATGAATCAGAGGTGCAGAGTCGTGCGACACAACAACTGATCAATGTTTTCAGAGACAGTGTAGCAAAGCAGAAAGAACTTGCCCACATGCTTATGGGCGTCATCTATGCTGAGGCTGCAGATTGTGACGTTGTAGATGGTTAGGTTCTGCTCATTTATTTGCACTGGCATCAATCTTTGATTGCCCAGTGGATGTAATTTCCTATAATATATGCTGGATGTGGAACGTTATTCCCTGTATGCCGTACCTTTGCGTGATCGGTTTTGGTCCTGTGCATAATTGCTCGTCGTAATGGGCTCAAATTATCGAATTTGGCCTAAAGACATGTACGAACTTTAGTGGGCCCATTAAGTTAATGGGCCTTTACTAAACCGAAGTTAATGGTCGGCCCTCTTACCTCCCGGGTCATTAATCGCCAACATCGAAGCGGGCAATGTGGCCCCAGTTTATTTCACGGGCCGTTAACGAGCCGTTACTAAGTTTGGGCTACATATGGACCAACTATACTTGTAGGCCTTTAACAAGCCGAAGAGACAAATGGCTTGTATCGACCATGAAGACCATGGGCCGCTAAGAGGCCGAAAAGTCAGGTCGTATTGTAAATGGCCCAATCTTGTGGGCCCTTAGCAGCCGAAGAGAAACCGGGCTGGTATTGGACCATGAAGGGCATGGGCCGTTAAAGGGCCAAAACTAAGGTCCGACTACAAATGGCCCAACTCATTTATGGTCCGTTAACAGCCGAAAGTCACATAGGGCCGGAATTGGCCCAACACTTAAATGGGTCGCTAAAAGGCCAAAACTCAGGTCCGACTAAAAATGGCCCAACCGATTTATGGGCCGTCAGCAGTCGAAAGTGACACCGGCGGAAAATTGGCCCAACACTTAAATGGGCCGCTAAAAGGCGAAACTCAGGTCCGACAACAAATGGCCCATCAGATTTATGGGCCGTCAACAGGCTGAAAGACACACCGGGCCGGAAACTAGCCCAACCTTTAAATGGGTCGCTAAAAGGCCGAAAGATGTACATCCTGAAAATTGCCCCATCCATTAAACATGCCGTTAACAGGCCGAAATCTCATCGGGCCGACATTGAGCCTAGATATATAGCGGGCTGTTAATGGGCTCGATCTGACGATGGGCTGCAATGGTGTCAAATCTTTAACGGGCCGTTGACGGGCCGAATTGGCTCATCTCGTATGGGCCGTAGGCTTAAATGGACCTGACACAACTAGGCCTTATATGGGCTGGCCTGCTAATTATTACTAGGCCGGCCTTTTCACAGGAATGGGCCTCTGTTGGGCCGTGCCACGTGTCGATGTACCATAGGCGTCTTCCGTCCAATGAGTGGATGACATCTGTCCCAACGGTGAGCCGACACGTGTTTCCTCCAGCCAATGATGATTTTACACGTGGAAAATCCCCATTGGTCGGGGCTGTTAACGGGTTATCGGATCCAAAACCCGACCCGATAGCTTAACAGCGTTCTGTTATGATGGATGGCACGTGTCGGTCACCCTTGACGAAAGCACTTCTGTGATGCGCGATTTATCGTCATGGAAGTGGACACTTCCGTGATGATAATTTTGGTAATGTCATGGAACACTTTTACGACAGCACAGGTATGACTATCTTGATTCTGTCATAAATTTGTCATGGATGTACATGCATGACAAAAAACGCGACCTACTGTGACAAACACTTATCATCACGGAAGTGTATCTTTTTGTAGTGCTACATATAGTTCTAGCGTTATTGTCTTCAATCGAATCTCATGAGAAGTGAGAAAATCCCGATGCTTACGAATCCACCGATTGGTTATAACTTTCTTACCCCGTCCTGTTGCCTAAATAGACATGAAGATTGAAAACAGTTAAGGTCTAAAAAAAGAGTGTCAAAAGAGCAACAGTTGGACGGTTAATTCTAGTACACTATATGCGGGCTTCCAATGTGCGTGAAATTATCACATTTATATACAACTTCTCCAGACATGGAAAGCATTGCAGCATGCCAATAATCTTGTTCAGATCAAAACTATTCATTTGGATATATAAGATCTTGACAGAATCCAGCACCATTGATAGGCCATCCATGGAGAAACTCTTCATTGAGCATAGAACATAATATTAGTACAAAATGTGTACTCCAAGATGACATATAACTTATGCGCAGAAATTTAAAATGGAGCTTATGGTTACAAGTGTAGATGATAATGTAAAGTACCTGAAGAAATGTGGAGCCAAACACCATATTGAAATGAGCACAGAGATCATGTATTACACCAAAGGTCTCCAGTTTAGGCGCAGAGAGGACGATTATTTGCAATGGTGAATAACTAGAATCAAGGATCAACCTTTGAAGTGAAGGGGCATCTTGGATGATGAGCTGCCTTCCACAAAACAAATTCCAATTCTTACAAGGTTAGGGCGACTTTATTTGGAGACAACCGATTCTAACTGTGAAAACAAGCACCAAGCACCTCCGAGGCAGGGCAACTGGAGTGGATGATGTTGTGCAATGAGGCCTCCGATATCTGAACCCGCACAAGTGAAAGTTTCTTGAGAAATGGGAGTCGAAGGTTTAGTACCAGATTGTTTGGTAGGTGGTCGCAGTATCAAAGGTGGCGGTGTGGAGAGAGGAGGAAAACTGCGAGAGACGGACATTGGTGCCGAGGGCAGGTAGATGGCGCTCGTATCTGGTAGGTGATTTCAGGGAATAGTAGAACTCCAAAGCAGTTTGTAGTTATGTGAATTCAGGGGATTTCAGCCAGGCGTCCACCGTGCAGGGCATGGTATGCTTGCTCAAGTAGCATGACCGGATGCAGAGGCTTTGAACGGAGCCCTGGTGGGAGGAGATGATGGCTCTGGGGATTTCAAAATCATTGAAGAGAGATAGCTGACGAAAGTCGAGATTAAGGGGTGCGACACGCCATAGAGGGCGCCACCGAATTGAGAGGACTTGGGTGCGGCAGCAATCCTTGGTGGGGAGAAGCGAGTTGATCTACCCAAGGACGGCGTCCGGGAGATCGCTGATGCGGCCCATCCGAGATTCTACGAGTTCCTGGGATCCAGTGGGGGCGGGGTCGCCGCTTCTCCCCACGCTGCCGGGTGCGGGATGTACAACAGGCGTCTCCGCTGGCGGGAGCCTCATCTTCTTGGTGCTGGGGTCAGCCGACTCCATTTTCCTTGAGGGCGTCGCATCGCGCTCACGGATTTGAGAAGAGAAACGAATGATGAGCCTATTTGTAGTGCGAGTAAAGAAGAAGGGGAGCTGGGGTTTTTCTGTAGTAGTGAGGAAGAAGGGGAGCTGGGGTTTTCTGTAGGAGTGAGGTGAGGAATTTGGGGGTACGAGTGGAGCGAGCTGACATGAGGTGGGTGGGAGTGAGGAGGAAGAAGAACACCCAGGTTTTTTTGGGGGCGGTGTGCTGGGTGTGGGTAGCACCTCTCATTCAGTAAATATATGGACTTTTGAGTTGATTTTACTATTTACTAGGGTGGATGGGCTAATTTGTCTTAGGCCCAGAGAAACAATTACTACTAGTACAGTGGAGACACTCTACAGCTACCCAGAAAAACAATTACTACTAGTACAGTGGATACAATGCCGCTTCTGGCTCCTCCTAGGACATCGAAACGTCTCCCTCTACTGAATGTCGTTATACTTTTGTTCACCGACATGCAAGCCATGCAGCGCGTGGGCTGTCGGCATTCTAGGAACGGGGGTACCCAGACTTGCCTGCCTGCGGCCTGCGGCGTGGCTCAAGGGGTGGCCCAGTACGACCCGTATTCATCAACACAAGCTCAAGACCCTCGCGAGGGGCCAAGCCTCGCGGGGCGGACGACAGGAAGCTTCCTCAGGCACGGCCTCGTCAGGCTGGCTCGCGAGGCGGAGGAGAGATCATGGAAGGGTACCTCACGAGGTGCCCATGACGCAAGCCATGATGACCGAGGACGCCAGGCGGGCGCCAGCACACGCAGTTTCCTCATTTCCCCTTTGCTGCAAAGGAGGCAAGCGCAGGCCAAGGCATCGGGCAAAGGCAACCATTTCGGTGTAACAAGACCAAGACCAGTAGAACGGCAGGAAGGAGGTCATCTTGGAGCCCAAGCCGGCGTCACCATTAGAGTCTTTGGCAGGCGAGGACCGACTTTAGTCAGGATAAGTGTACTAGATGTTCCCCTTCAAAATGGCCAATTGTTGGCGCCCTTCCCGCTCAATATTTGGGAAGAGGCCCAGGGCCTCCCACTATAAATAGAGATAGCCACCACCAAGGCAAGGATGAATATGGAAGGGGGATCTGGAGAGGATCAATCTGAGAGAACCCTAGCAGAGTGAGAGACAGAGGCGATCAAACTCACCCAAGCAGTTAATCGCACCAGCTCAAGAACAGCCCCTCGCGAGGCTGTTCTCCATTTGTAGTGTTCATCATCAGCCCCTGAGGCAATCCACCACTCCACAAACTCGAGTAGGGTATTACACCACAATGATGGCCCGAACCAGTATAAACCACGTGTCCCTTGTGTTGTTCTTTGTCTAGTTTAGATCCTTGCGAGGCAGCGAGACGTAGGTAGGTTGGAGGTGCAATCTCCGCGTGCACCCCAGAGTTCGAACCTAGAGGGTCTGCCGGAACTCGAAATCCGACATGGGCTGTCGGTGTACTAGAGTAGGGGTACCCTAGTATCCCGAACTCGCAGACCGGGCAGCTTGCAGCACCTCGCTGCAAGGCTTGCTCGGTCGCCGCCAAGATCCTCCGTGGTTCCTTTGGAGCCATTCAAGAACAAAGTATTTAACCAAGAAGACAAGGCCCCGACAAGAGGAGCTTGCCGAAGGCCACTCAAGGCACGCATAAGACAAGACCCGGCAAGAGGAGCTTGCCGGGAAGGCTCGGAGAGCGACAAGCCTCCGTGACGCGACAAGGATTCAGCCGTGGCAAGGCACTTGCCGCGGCAGGCAACCTCTCTTCATCTCCGCTCCAGCTCATCCACCAACGTGTCGCCATGAGACCATTCCATGCGCGCGTGTCAAGAGGCTGTGCAGCCAGCGGGGAGCAGCGATAAGCGGCGCTGACAAGCTTGCCATCGTGGCGAACGGTGGCGCTCCTGACAGTCCCTGTTGCACTGTTTAGGCGACAGGGACGGGCATTTAATGCTTTTGTCCCTTGCCGTCGTGGTTAGGTAGAGTACACCGTACCTTTGTCGCATAAGTAGGTGTGCCAACTGCTTTTTTCCATTTGTACCCTCATCTACGTTGCCACCTGTCGGAGACCCCTTGAGCATATAAAAGTAGGCCCACGCGCAATGTAGAAAGGGTTCAATCGGTTCGACTCATTCGAGACCAGAGACACTCACGCTAGGTCTTGTAGCTCTCATCGCTCCCTAGCAAGAACACAATACAATCAGACAAGCAGCAGTAGGAGTGTTATCTCTCCGGAGAGCTCCGAAGCTGGGTAAAACTGCTCGTGTGCTTCGCCTCGATCCGCTCTTCGTGCGATCTTTGCCCCCCTCCAAACCAGAAGGGACTCGGTCCGCCGGTCCCATAGGTGTTCGTGGGTCCGATCAGCCTCCCCGACATCTTTGGCGCGCCAGGTAGGGGGCGTCGAGGCTGTGTGAACCTGATCCGGCGTTCACACGAGCAACATCTTCATCATCTTCAACATTTTCATCAACATGCCACCGAAGAAGAAGGCTTCGGCGGCAGCGGAGCCGTCCGCGTCGAACCCACCATCACCGAAGCGAACGGGTGGTGGAGCAGACGCTGGCGGAAGAACGGGCGCCGGCGAAGGAGTTCGTGACGCTGCCAAGTCCAAGGACAAGGCCGCGTAGACCTCGGCGTCCGTACATGTCCCGCCCCCATCTCAAGACCGAGCTGGAGGATCTCGAGACCCTCAAGACCAGCGTGCATGCCAACATGCTGGCACGAGCGAGATACGGTCGCCTGGACGGGATGCTGCTCCTTCTAACATAGATAGAAGTACGAGCATATCCCGCCTCGCGCCGCTCGCCATCGCCACCCACTACTCCAGCGGAAGCTCGCGAGAGCTCAATCGCTCTCGACTACCCTCCAACGGCCGACAAGGTCGACGAGTGGAGGGCCACAATACAGAAGTCTCATCGGCCGCTTAACGGCGACGCCTCCTTGACAACCGAGTGCGTCGCTGCCGCGGCAAGAACGCCAAACGCTAGCCGGTGGCGACGAGACCGGTGGGGGTGCAACCACCATGCATTCTCCACTCCAAACGCCAAGATCGCCGACTCGCCGGATCCACCTCGACAGCGACTCCACTGCGTCTTCGGATCCACGAGCTCGCCGCGATCGGTGCCAAGTTCTTCATGAACGACAACAGGAGGACGCTCGAACTCGCATCGAGTGCCGAAGAGAAGCGCGACGTCAATCCGACAAGCGCGCTGGGCCCTCTGTTGACATGCACACGCCAGAGGAACCGGGCGACTTGCCGTACGCGGTAGGCTGCCCTGCGTTCACTCATGAGCTGCGGCAAGTCCAGTGGCCCAGCAAGAAAAACTTCAAGCCAGACGTACCGGAGAAGTACGATGGCAGGACGCATCCGTTGGAGTTCCTCAGCATCTACACCATCGCGGTGCAAGCTGCGGGGGGACGAGACGGCAAGATCCTCGCCAACTACTTCCCGCTGGTACTCAAGCCCAACGTCAGGTCCTGGCTCTGCCGGACAACTCCATATCTTCTTGGGCAGATCTATGCCATCAGTTTGTTGGCGCCTTCACAGGCGGCCACAAGCCTCATGGCCAAGAAAGTGACCTTCATCTGCCGCCCGTAAGGAAGGAGAGTCCCGCGCAAGTTCATTCAGAGATTCAGCCGTGTGCACTACAACATCCCGGATGTCCACCACGCCAGTGATCGGCGCGTTTCATCGAACGCGCGGAACCACGGTGATGAGGGAGGAGATGGCGATGTGCAAAGTCAAGGACGTCGATGAGCTATATGCCTTGGCCGACAAGCGTACGCGTCTTTGAGGAAGGGAGGAGACTCCCAGGAGAGAATGCAGAAGCAGGATCTGACAGTGAGGAGACCGCTCCGGCAAAGAAGAGCCAGCAGCAGGGCAACAGGAAGAAGAAAGGCAGAGAAGTGCTAGCCGTCGAGCAGTCCGGCAACGGAGGTGGCGACAAGAACGCCAAGGCTGGTGTCTCCGGCAAGGAGGTTGCCGCTGGCGCCAACAACCAGTCTGTGGCGGCCGCCGACAAGCAGGACGGCTCCGGCAAGCAGTACTGCAAGATCCACCGCACCAAGGGCCATGACCTCCAGAGCTGCAAGAAGGTCGAGCAGCTTGTCGAACAGTAGAAGGCTGAGTACAAGCGGCGCGACAAGGAGAAGGCCCAAGAAGGTGCCGAGGAGCCAGCAAGAAACGTCCCGGCCGGGGACGGCGCCGCGGCAAGGCCAAGCAGCGGCAAGGAGACAGGCCTCCCCGCGGCCGCGACAAGGATGAAGATGAAGACGACGATGAAGATATGGAAGACGACGAGGCCGATGAGCAGGAGTTTCAGAAAGCTACAGAGGTCCTCTGCGTTGACGGAGGTGCTTCCCTGCATACTTCCCACCGCCAACTCAAGTAGTGGATGCGGGAAGTTAATGCAACTGAGCCATCCGTAGAGTCACGCAAGCCTCTGAAGTGGTCCAGCACGCCTATCATCTTTGATATTGAGGACCACCCTGATCGCATAATCAAGGGTCGGGTGCTTGCCGATGTTGGTCTCACCAACTATCCGCAACCTCAAGGTCACCAAGATGCTAGTTGATGGTGGGGCCGGCTTGAACCTGATCTCCTCCGCGGTGCTCCAGAAGCTTCAGATCCCTGACAGCGAGCTCGAAGAGACTGGCACATTCCAAGTAATCAATCCGGGAAGGAGCAAGCTGAAAGGGAAGATCACGTTGCCGGTAGCATTTGGCAGCGAGCTGAACTTTAGGACTGAGAGGGTCACATTCGACGTTGCTGATTTCCCATTGCCTTACAATGGGATACTTGGCCGTCCAGCACTCGCCAAGTTCATGGCGGCCTCTCACTACGCCTACAACTTACTCAAGATGCCAGGCCGATAAGCATCATCTCTGTCCATGGCAACAAGAAGGATGCTCTTATCTCGCGCCGACAAGATCTACCGGGAAGCAAAGAGTCGCAATGTAAAAGCAAAACACTTGCCGCTGAAGCTCCCGGGGGGAAGAAGAAGACCAAGTCCGGCAAGAGCTCTGATGCCCACTCCGGCAAGCGCACCTCTTCAGAGTGTTGCGCTACCGTCGAGGACGCACCATCGAGCTCCATCGGCAAGTACAAGAAGATGATGGCAGCTCCGCCAAAGACCAAGAAGGTGTCCGCCAGGGAGGACGGCACTGGTGGTACCTTCACCATCAGTGCCTCTCTTGACACTAAATAAGAAGGCGCGCTCGTTGCTTTCCTGCGGGCGAACGTCGACGTGTTTGCGTGGCAACCGTCTGACATCCCCGGTGTTCCCAGGAAAGTAATTGAGCACCGTCTTGCCGCTTTGTCCTCATCGCGCGCCCATCAAGCGTAAAGTCGAAGCAAGCAGTGGAGCGCCAAGAGTTCATCGCAGAGGAGATCAAGAAACTGGAAGCAGCAGGCCTTGTCAGAGGAGTGCTCCATCCTACGTGGTTGGCCAATCCTGTAGTTGTGCGCAAGGCAAATGGGAAATGGAGACTTTGTATTGACTTCACGGATGTTAATAAAGCTTGTCCCAAAGATCCATTTCCCTTGCCGCGCATCGACCAGATTGTTGACTCCACGGCCGGATGTGATTTGCTTTCATTTCTGGATGCATATTCAAGATATCATCAGATCTTCATGGCGTAAGAAGATGAGGAGAAAACCGCATTCATTACTCCATGTGGCACATATCGCTTTACACGGATGCCTTTCGGTTTGAAGAATGCTGGTTCAACGTTTGCAAGAGTAGTCCATGACGCTTTTGAGCCGCAAATGCACAGAAATGTAGAAGCCTACATGGATGACATAGTGGTCAAAAGCAAGGACAAAGCAACTCGGGTTCAAGATTTGGATGAGACCTTTGCAAATCTGCGCAAGATCAACCTCAAGCTCAACCCCGAGAAGTGCGTGTTTGGAGTCCCTTCTGGCAAGCTTCTCGGGTTCTTCGTGTCTCAGCGGGGAATTGAAGCCAATCCCGACAAGATCAAGGCCATTGAGCAGATTGAAGCACCAAAGCGCGTCAAGGATGTACAAAGACTTGCCGGTTGCGTAGCTACTCTTAGCAGGTTTATCTCTAGATCTGCTGAGCGCGCCCTGCCATTTTTCAAAATCTTGAAAAAGGCAGGTCCAATGCAATGGACTCCAGAAGCGGAGGCAGCGCTGCAGGACTTGAAGAGTTACCTCCCCTCCACTCCAACACTTGTCGCACCTAAGCCACAAGAGAAGTTGCTGCTATATATAGCGGCAACCAATCAAGTGGTTAGTGCTGCGTTAGTAGCGGAGAGGGAGGCGGATGATGAGCTAGCAGCCACGGCAGGCACATCCAGCGACAAGCAGGGGCTTCGCCGGCAAACTCTGGTCCCGACAAGGACGGATCTGCGCAGACGCATGAGCAGATGCAGAAAAGGATGGTGCAGCGCCCAGTTTACTTTGTCAGTTCCCTTCTGCAGGGGGCTAGGTCAAGGTACTCTGGTGTACATAAATTGCTTTTCGGCCTCCTCATGGCCTCGAAAGCTGCGCCATTACTTCCAAGCACATGAGATAACAGTTGTCACTCGCTTCAATAAGAGGATACTGCAGAATCCAGAGGCAACATGCAGGATTGTCGAGTGGGCACTGGAACTGCCAAGCTTTGGCCTCAAGTTTGAGAGCACGTCAACTATCCAAAGCAGAGCATTGGCAGAATTCATAGCAGAATGGACGCCAACACCAGATGAAGAAATTCCAGAGACAAGCATCCCCGTCAAGGAAGCAAGCAAAGAGTGGCTGATGTACTTTGATGGTGCCTTCTCACTGCAAGGCGCCGGTGCTGGCATGCTGCTTATAGCACCCACCGGAGAGCACCTCAAGTACGTAGTCCAGATGCACTTTCCCAAGGAGCAAGCAACAAACAATCTCAGAGAGTATGAAGGTTTGCTTGCCGGGTCTCGTGGATCGCGTAGAACTTGGGATCAAGAAGCTCATTGTCGTGGTGACTCACATCTTGTCGTCCGCCAAGTGAACAAAGATTATCAGAGTCCATTGATGGAAGCTTATGTTGATGAAGTGAGGAAGCTAGAAGAGCACTTTGACGGCCTGCAAATGGAACATGTCCCAAGAGCTCAGAATGATATTGCTGATGGCCTGTCGAAGTGCACCGCACTTAAGTTGCCTGTGGAACCAGGGATTTTTGTGCTCAAGCTAACTCAACCAACCGTAACACCGTCAACTGGACAGAGCAAGAAGAGGAAGTTGATTTCTGGTGACTATTTTCCGGCAGAGCTTCCCGAAGCCGCCACCAAAAAGGTCCCCAGGATCAACACCGAGAATGCTGAGGGGCAGTCTGCTCCGACAAGCCCCAGGGTTTGTTTCGTTGAAGCAGACGCTCCCGACAAGTTTTGCTCCGGCAAGCTTGCCGGGGAACGTCAAGCTCCGGCTGAGCCGCAGGTTCTTGCCGTGGAAGCTGAGCCGCAGGTTCTTGCCGTGGAAGCTGATGTTCCCGCAGCAGCAGATGTGCCTTTAGTCCTTGTTGTCGAGCCGCAAGCTCCAGCATGGGCGCGGCAGATTGTCCATTTCCTTCAGACATGTGAGAACTTCCCAAGAGCAAGAAGAAGCGTAAAGAGTAGCCCGGCAGTCAAGTATGTACTAGTTTGTCGACAAGACACTGCATGTATGAGACTCAACGGTGTGAAATTGAAGTGTATTCACCGCGAAGACGGACAAAAAGTCATTGGCAGAGATACACGGAGGCATATGTGGTCACCACATTAGCGCCAGAGCACTTGCCGCAAAGCGTTCCTAAGAAGGTTTCTTTTGGCCGACAGCCCTCCGTGATGCAAATCGCACAAGTAACCAATTGTGAAGTGTGCTGTTCCATTCAGCAGATACACCAGCCAGCTCAAGCTCTCCGGGCGATCCCTTTATCCTGGCCATTTTCTGTCTGGGGCTCGACATCCTCGACCCGTTCCCCGAAATGTCGGGGCTTTGAGTACTTGTGCGTCGCAATCGACAAGTTCACAAAGTGGCCGGAAGTGGAAGCGATGAGGAAGGTGACAACACGGTCGGCGATCAAGTTCTTGGTCGATTGTTTGCCGCTTCGAATCCCTAACAGGATCATCACCGACAACGGCACACAATTTACTGAAGTCGCACCTTCATGCAAGACGTCCAAGATCTTGGCGCCAAGGTCTGCTTTTGCTTCGCTGCTCATCCGAGAAGCAACGGTCAAGCGAGAGGGAAAATGCTGCAGTGCTACGCGGGCTCAAGACCGTAACTTTCGGCTGTGCTGCACAAGTGCGGAAGAAACTGGATTGAGGAGCTGCCGGTGGTTCTTTGGTGGATCAGTACAACGCCAAATCGAGCCACTGGCCAGACACCTTTGAGCAAGAGCAGAGGCAGTTCTCCCCACGGAACTCGTATACGGATCGTCTCGAGTGCTCGCTTATGATGAGTTTGAGCAAGAGCAGTCAGGACAAGATGACGCTGCTCCTTGAGGAGGATCGTCTTCAGGCACCGTCACGAGCTGCTCGTTACCGAGAAGCTTTTGCGCCGCTACCATAGCCGCAAAGTCGCGCTGTAAGTCTCGAGGAAGGCGACCTTGTTCTTCGGGCGCTGCTCAGTCCGCCAAGAATTCAAACAAGTTGACGCCGAAGTGGGAAGGCCCTTATCGGGTGAAACGAGTCATCGGGCCTGGCGCTATCCGCTTTGAGACCGAAGATGGCATTCCGTGAGCAACTCCCGAACATTGAGCATCTTCGTAAGTTTTACTCCGTAGAAGCGCGGTTGCCGGAACCTGTTCCGGTAACCACCATTTGTACAAGTCTTGCCGCTGTTGCATGTAATCCTTTGTACAAAGCCGGAAGCGCGAACCCGTGCATCGATAAAGCTCATTTGTTGAGAACAACTTGTCTAGTTCATTCTTTCATCATTTTATTGCTTGCTTTTGCTATCACTTTGTGCAGCACCCACACCCAAGATGCGTGATGTCGAGCCGTTGGGCTCCATAAATTTATTTTCTCTTCTTTCTCTTTTCTCAAAGAAAGGAAGGTTCCCTCGCGCACAAGTTAACCGGGGGGGGGAAGGAGAAGATAATACTATGGACCAAGCGTTGCTCGAGAAAGTTTCGCCTTATCGGGAAGCAAAGACAGAAAAGCTAAGTTGCCAAAGTTTGAGCAATCAGTTCTTAAATTTTGAAGTTATCTTCCTTGAACGATAGTACTTTGTATGGAAAACCTGTGCGTAGAGGAAACAACTTCATGACTAGTCGCTACTTTACTTTGTTTCGAGTCCGCTCAACAACTTAAGTGAGCTGCAGCTAGTCGCGACAAGGTTGCTTGTCGGAGGCGGCACGGCCAAGAAGTTGCCGACGTTCCGCACTCAACACAAGGCAAAGGTGCCTGCACCGACAAGTTCCCTAAAAGCGTAGGGCAGAAACGTACAAAGGAAGGAATCAAGTAAAGGAAATAACATTGCAATCATCGCCTAAGATAGAGTTATATTACAAAATAACTTGTCGCGGATCTAATAAATTGTTCTAAACATGATCAGCAGCGACAAGGGAAAGATAAAATTGGCTTCCTAGTCTACGCGGTCGCCATCAACCCGCTTGATCTTGTTCACCTTGTCCACAATGGGTGCGACAAGGGCTTTGAGCGCCTCCACATCGGCATCTGGCGGCAAAGATCTAAGGACGCCGTTGAGGTTGAGGCCTGGGCTGCGGAAGGCCACCTTCATCAACACCTTCTGGAGGGCTCCTGCACAGATCTGGCGTGATTCCTCGGTCAGCTGCTTTGGGACCTCTTCCCGGAGTCGCTGGAGGCCCGTCACCACGCCCTTGAAGAATAAGCTAAGCTTGGCGCTGGGTTGGAGGTGCTCGTCGGAAGAATATCCAAGATCCACCATCCCCAGCTCCATCAGCTCGTTGTGGATGGCGGCAGCAGTATCCACAAGACCTTCGGTCCAGTGCTCCACACTCTCCCTCAAGGCGCTCTGGGTGGCAACAGCATTCGCCAGCAGCTCCTCGTTGGCCTTGATCTGCTCCAACAGCCCACCTCCCGCCTCCTTGGCGCCGCCCTGGCTCAAGGCTGTGGTGGTCACTTCAAATTAAGATCTGCCTTGGAATCGTTGGCGGCGTCGAGCTCCTTGCTCCTCTCGGCGAGACGGCCCTGCAGCTCACCTAGAGTGTAGGCGTCCTTCTCGCGCTCGTGCTTGAGCGCAGCAAGCTCCTCGCCGCTCTTCTGGAGACTGGCCTCCAGCTGCGTCACCTTTGTCTCCAACTCTTTCTTGGCGGCCTCGACGGCTGCGGCAGCATCCTTCGCTTCCTTAAGAGCCCCGCTTAAGTGACTCCTCGCCGACAAGCTCTTCCTCGTGGCTGTCCAGGTTGACCTTCCGCTGCGCCCATTTCGCTTTCCTCACAGACAGCTTCTCGGCGACAAGCCGCCTGCTCCTCCTCACTGTGGCCTTCTCGAGGATGAAGGCCGTGGCGCTCTTCAAAGAAGTCGCCCCGCTCTTCCGCTACATTCCGGAGAGCTTCTTGGTTGGCGCCCGGAGCTCTTCTCTCGCTGCTTTCTCCATGTCTGCTCCCGCCCTCGCGACAAGTGCTTCCCGGGACTCCAACTTGGCTTGTCGGGCGTGGTAGAGCGACAACAGCTTCTTCAGCAGCTCGTCCTCCTCAGACTCGCCGCTGCTGCTGCTTGGCGCGTCCACCAGCGTCAGCCCAGGGGAGGCGAGCAGCTCTCCATCGAAGGTCTCTCCTTCGACCGGGCGCCTGAGCTCGACGCCTTGGGAGCTTGATGAAGACGCTGCTGCCGGCCTTCGATAGGGCGCCGGGCTGGGTCTTCAGAGTCTGACGCTGCAGCAGCGGGGAATCGGCGGTCGGTGTAGCGCTGGCGCTCCTGCGGCCTCGGGGCCGTCAATGCGAAGATGGGGCTCTGCTGTGTACTAGAATAGGGTACCCTAGTATCCCGAACTCGCATGGGCAGTTGCAGCACTCGCCGGCAAGGCTTGCACGGTTGCCGCTAAGATCCTCCGTGGTTCCTTTGGAGCCATTCAAGAACAAAGTATTTAACCAAGAAGACAAGGCCCCAAAGAAGAGGAGCTTGCGGAAGGCCACTCAAGGCACGCAGAAGACAAGACCCGACAAGAGGAGCTTGCCGGGAAAGCTCGGAGAGCGACAAGCCTCCGTGACGCGACAGGATTCAGCCTGCAAGGCACTTGCCGCTGGCAGTAACCTCTCTTCATCTCCGCTCCAGCTCATCCACCAACGTGTCGCCATGAGACCATTCCATGCGCTCGTGTCAAGAGGCTGTGCAGCCAGCGGGGAGCAGCGATAAGCGGCGCTGACAAGCTTGCCATTGTGGCGAACGGTGGCGCTCCTGACGGTCCTGTTGCAGATTGTTTAGGGCGATGTGATGTACATTTAATGCTTTTGTCCCTTGCCGTCGGGGTTAGGTAGAGTACACTGCACATCGCATAAGTAGGTGTGCCAACTACTTTTTTTCCATTTGTACCCTCATCTACGTTGCCACCTGTCGGAGACCCCTTGAGCATATAAAAGGAGGCCCATGCGCAACGTAGAAAGGGTTCGGTCGGTTCGACTCATTCGAGACCAGAGACACTCATGCTAGGTCTTGTAGCTCTCATCGCTCCCTAGCAAGAACATAATACAATCAGACAAGCAGCAGTAGGAGTGTTATCTCTCCGAGAGCTCCGGCTGGGTAAAACTGCTTGTGTGCTTCGCCTCGATCCGCTCTTCGTGCGATCTCCGCCCCCCTCCGAACCAAAAGGGACTCGGTCCGCCGGTCCCATAGGTGTTCGTGGGTCCGATCAACCTCCCCGACACGGGCCCAAATGCCATCCACCAAATTTGTAACCTCCCTAGTTCTGGTATGACCTAGACTAGCTAGTCATGTGAGCATCATGTTTAAATTTTATTTAAATTTGAAATGGGGATTTGTGAAACCCTCAGAAATCATTTCTGGAATTAACCCAGATAAAAATTGCTCCAAAAAGGTCCAAGAAAATGTTCATGATTCTCTCTAAAAATATTGGTTAGAGGTAAAATTCAAACCAATATTTTTATGAGCTCATAAATATTTATTTTGGCCATTTGGAATCACTGCATAATTATTTGCATTGGATATATATATATATATATATATATATATGAAATATTTATTTATATATGTCAAATAATTCTAATTTTTATGTGAGGGGCTCTGGAATATTTCAACTAGCTCCTACAATAAATTTCATAAGAAAATAAATTGATTTAGTATTTTACTAAATCAGAAAACAAATTACAGAAATAGAAAAGTAAAACAAAAAAAAGGAAAAACCTTACCTGGGCTAACTTGTGGCCTGGCACTCTGCCGGCCCAACTGTGCTGGCCCATCCCACTGGCCACCGCACCGTCCTCCACCTTGGGCTAGTAGGCGAGGCGTGTGCCCGGCGCGCGCGCTTCGCGCGCCACGCCACCTTCCGGCCTGTCCTCCTCCTCGTCGCCTGGATACCCCACGCGAAGCACCGCGCCGCCCCGCACCTCTCTCTCTCTCTCTCGTGGCCTCCCTCCTCTCCCTCGCTCTCTCTCACTGCAAGGCTGAAGGCCGCTGTCAGCTGGGCCGACGCTGCCAGCCGTTGCTTGGCCACGGGCCTTGCCTCCCCGACAAGTCCAACAGCTCCGCGCTGTCTTCCTCGTCCTCGAAGCCAAGCCACGTGCCTCGGGAGGCCCTGGAGCACCACCATCGCCATCGTCTTCGTCTGCGGCTACCCGAGATCGTTGTCGCCGTTCCTCTCGCGTTCGACCCTCCCCGAGCTCGCTGGCGACGTCTACGGTCTCCCCATGATCTCTATGTCGTTTCCCCTCCTCCCCGTGCTCGTTTGCCCCACCTAGCTAGCTCAGCTGCCACGCTCGAGACCTCCTCGCCGCCGGCCATGGCGCCACGGTGGCCAGAGCCCGAGCCAGCCGCTCCCGCGCGCGTCACCGTGCTCCTGGTGACGCCAGGAGGCCTTAGAGGCCCTCCGCAGCCCCTGCCGTGCACCGCAGCGCTGCGCCCGCACGCCACCGAACTCTGGCCACCTCCCCGAGCTCTGCTCCGGCGAGCTCCGGCACCCCCGCAGCCTCCCGGTAGCTCCAAACGACGCGGATGAGCTCGAGCTCCTTGTCCGTGGTCTCCGCCACCTAAATGGTCGCCAGAGGGCGATTCCCGTGCCCCTCCGCCGCTTTCGGCCTCGCCGGCGGCTAAACGTTGGCGGGTTGACTGGGTTTGACCCCCAGTTGACCAAATTTGACCACCCACGGTCAATGACATGTGGGGCCAGACCCTGCTAATTTTTAGTTTAGGATTAGTTTAACAACTAATTAACTCTGTTAACTAACTATGACACAGACGTGTGGACCCCACACGTCAGATTTGACATGGACAACCACGTTGACTCGCTGACGTAGTGATGATATCATGCAGATGCAGTTATTCATTTCCTGGATTTTAGTTAGTCAGGAAATTCCAAAAAAATGATATAAACTACAAAAATTCACAGAAATTCAACCGTAGCTCAGATTGAAATAATTTATATATGAAAAATTATCATAAAAATTCAATCTATCCATCTATACCAATTTCATGCATGAAAAATCAACTTATACCTGCTGTATAGGTGAAAACACATGAATGGCATTTATAAAGGTTTATTTTGGAGTTGCATTTGAATCTTTGTTTCAAATGGACTTCATGCAAATGAATGCTAGTTGCATTAGCTCAAACAACATCACATATTCATGCCATGTTCATGCATCATATTGTTGCATATGTTGTGTATTGGTTGCCGACACCGTTCCTTCTCGATAGGTCCTGCTCCGGAGAGTGCTCCAGAGTACCTATCATTAGGACAACAATGATTCAACTGCTACATTATGTTGCGGTAGTTGAACCCATTCCTCTGCATGACCTGTCAAAGGCCACAAGAATAGTTGAAACCCACTAGCATGTGTAGGAGTTGAATGAGCCATGTTGTGTTCCAACCATGCCATGCCTGCTATTGCTTAGAGTTGTGTCAGGTCTGTTTCATTGGGAATGGATTGGAGTGTTATGATATGTTCTGATGCTCAGAATTAAGTGTGTGAACATGATTTGGTAAAGGTAGCGGTGAGAGGCCATGTAGGAGTACATGGTGGGTTGTCTCATTGGGACCGTCCTTAAGAACTGAGTCCTGTGTAAGTTGTCCAATGACTAGCTACTACCATACATTGGGCTGCGGGCGCTCCAAGCTCTCTCGACTTATTAACCAACTTGATCTCTGTCCAGGAGTTGCAAATAGTTTCTGGTGTTTGTAGGTAGTATTTGTAGTCTACCAAGTGGCACCCGGTCAGGTGGGCTTGGGACAAACTAGGAACAGTGGCACGGTGTACCAAGTGGAACCCGGATGGTGGGCTTGGGAAACCTACTCACATCGTTAGGGGTCGTGAGCGACACCCTGGTCGGATCTCCTTGCGGATGGAACCCGAATAGGCGATAAACCTGGATGAGAGACTTGTGTGGTTAGTCAGGTCGTGGCCGACACCCTCACTGGGCTTCCGCTTGAAGGTTGCCAAGTACACGTTGTGTAAATGGCGATAAGTGGTGAGAGCGTGTGTGAAGAAGTACTCCCCTGCAGGGTTTTCATGATCTATTCAAATAGCTGGGTCCGCGGTTATGGACTTCTTGGATGCTTACGTTGTACATAGACAACTTGAAGTGGATACTCTAAAATGCTCAAGACAAGTGTGAGTGCTATGGATGGCCTTCACATAGGGAGACGGGAATGAATCCATAGTAGAGTATTGATGTGGTGATTAGTGGACTCGTGTGCGCTTTCTAATCTCAAAGAAGTTACTCGTAGTCGTAGAATAGGTTAGCCACTGAGTCAAAGCTGGCTTGCTGCAACTAAACACCACATTGCCTCCTCGATGTTAATGCATGTATGATATGATCTGATGTACGTCTTGTTGAGTACCTTTGTACTCACGGTTATTTATTTATGTTTTTGCATCGGAGACTTCGGTCTTACTAGTTTACGTGGATTTTGACAAGTAGCTTGTACCTCAGCTACTATCTTGTGCCCTCGATAAGGTCTTGTAGATAGTCAGGCTTCTCAGCCTTTTTCTTTTGTAGTTGTCTGTACTCAGACATGTAATGCGTCCGTTGCTTGTATGCTCTGAATGATGGGTCATGTGACCCCTGTTTGTATTTGATGCTATGTGGCTCTTCTGGGCCTTTATCTATATGATTTGTCGAGTTATGTTGTGATGCCATGTTGTACAACACATACTTGCATGTTATGCGTACGTGTAATGTGTATTGCTATGTGTGGGATCCGACAACCTAGTTGTTTATCCTTGGTAGCCTCTCTTACCAGGAAATTTCTCCTAGTGCTTCCTCTGAGCCATGGTAGCTTGCTACTGCTCCGGAACACTTAGGCTGGCCGGCATGTGTCCTTCTTCGTTACTGTGTCTGTCCCTTCGGTGAAATGCCATGCGGTGTCTACCAGAGTCCTGTTAGCCTGCTACAGCCAGGATTCTCCGAAGTCTTGTTAGCCTAGCTGCTACAGTGCGGATTCACTCGCTGATGACCGACACATTCATTGCTGGGTCATGTATGCCTGTCCCTATAAGTTGATGCCACTTTGGGTTTACGACTCATCATGTCGGCCCGGGTTCTCTGTCATATGGATGCTAGCTACACTATCATATACGTGAGCCAAAAGGCGCAAACGGTCCCGGGCTAGGTAAGGTGGCACCCGTGGGAATACCGCAAGGAGGTCATAAAGTGATGTGATGTGTTACATGCTAGATCGGTGTGACTTAGGATCGGGGTCCCGACAGCTTTGGTATCAGAGCCTGACTACCTGTAGGATTACCAAGCCAAACTGGTCAAAGTTAAGTCTAGAAATTCTTTAGTTATGTAGGGGAATTGATTGTGGAAGGGAACGTAAGGATCTTTTTACTCCTTTTACCTCATGCTTTTCTGATCTGAGTCATCCTATCTTTCCTACGGGGTTAAGGAACTAGGCTTTCTCTTCCGTCTACCAGGATCACGAGTTACTACTCCGTAGTCTCATAGGTTTGGTTGATCAGAGTCATATTCCAGTTTTCGAGTGCTTCCGGTGTAGTTTGTTTAGTACTATCTCAGAACCTTGGGTGATGATGTTGAGTATGGTGCTACCCCTTTTTTTTTGCAGAATGTCTAATTTTGAGCATTTTACTACTGTTATGCTACCGGAATTGTCCTAGGAGTTTGAGAGATACTAAATTTCCTTGTGCTATATGTTGCATCCTATAGTTGTTGTTGACCTCTTCCTTGGTTCCGCTTCTCAGGATGTCGTCAGTTAACCGAAGTTATGTTGCTCGTTGCCTGAACCACATAGGTGGTAGGGATGAGGAGGATCCTCCCGACCAGCCTTCGTTGGCAGAGTTCATGTTAGAAATTGAGAGGAACAACAGTGAGACTAACCGCTTGCTGGCATGGATCGAGGAGAACATCGCCCATCATCGTAATGAGTTGGTTTCCATCACCGACTTCATTGGCTGAACCCACCCACCTTCCATCATTCCATGGAGCCACTTGATGTAGATGACTGGCTCCGTAGTATCACTCACAAGCTCCGTTGCGCGAACGTGGCTGAAGGAGACAAGATCACCTATGCTACATATCACATGGAAGGTCCTGCTAGCCTTTGGTGGCAGAACTATGAGGCTATGCTTCCAGCAGGCCAGATACCTACCTGGAAAGATTTCATTGAGGCTTTTCGCGAACATCACATTCCTCAAGCCCTCATCGATCACAGAGAAGGGTTCTGTAGTTTCACCCAGAGTAAGATGCATGTTGATGCTTAGAGCAGAGAGTTTGAGAACCTCGCCCGCTATGCTACAGAAGAAATGTCCACAGATGCCAAGAAGCAGGCTAGGTTCTGGAAGGGTCTCAACCCCAAGTTGCATCGTGATTGAGGGAGTCCTGGATTAGGGGGTCCTTCGACAGCCGGACTATATACTTTGGCCGGACTGTTGGTGTATGAAGATACAAGATTGAAGACTTCTTCCCGTGTCCGGATGGTAATCTCCTTTGCGTGGAAGGCAAGCTTGGCAATTCGGATATATAGATCTCCTCCCTTGTAAATGACTCTGTGTAACCCTAGCCCCCTCCAGTGTCTATATAAACCGGAGGGTTTAGTCCATAGCACAAGAACAATCATAATCTTAAGCTAGCTTCTAGGGTTTAGCCTCTACGATCTCGTGGTAGATCAACTCTTGTAATACTCATATCATCAAGATCAATCAAGCAGGAAGTAGGGTATTACCTCCATCGAGAGGGCCCGAACCTGGGTAAACTTTGTGTCCCCTGCCTCTTGTTACCATCCGCCTCAGACACACAGTTTGGGACCCCCTACTCGAGATCCGCCGGTTTTGAAACCAACATTCGTGCTTTCATTGAGAGTTCCACTGTGCCGTCACCATAAGGCTTGATGGATCCTTCGATCATCGGCAACGATGCGATCCAAGGTGAGGTTTTTCTCCCCGGACAGATCTTCGTATTCGGCGGCTTCGCACTGCGGGCCAACTCGCTTGGCCATCTGGAGCAGATCAAGAGCTACACCCCTAGCCGTCAGGTTAGGTTCGGAAACTTAAACTATACCGCCGACATCCGCGGAGACTTGATCTTTGACGGATTCAAGCCCATGTCAGGTGCGCCGCACAGTCACGACGAGCATGACTTAGCTTTACCGCCGGACAGTGTTTGGGAGATCACCCCTGTGGCAACTCCGGCCCTCGATCCGAAGCAGATCGCGCCGACCGAGGACGGGTGGATGGACCCCGCCACGGAGGCCGCACACTCAGTGGCGATAGAGCCGAATACTGACTTCACCTCCTACGAGACCTGTGTTGTCAGACCCTTGGATTCGTCCCCGGCCACGGGCTCCGAACCGCCTGCGTCCGTGCCTATCAAATCGGATTGGGCGCCGATTATGGAGTTTTCCTCCGCGGATATCTTTTCAAAGACTCGCCCAAGGCCGTGGTTAAATTCATTAAGGTCTCTCTCCTTGTCAGAAGGCCCTTGGCCGAACTATGTCCTACTTGAGTGGGAAGAGGACGATGAAGAAATTAGTTCCCCACCCACCACCCACTTAATAGCCACTGTCGACGACTTAACCGACAAGCTTGATTTCGGCTCCGAAGACATCGACAGTATGGACGACGATACAGGAGAAGAACAGGAACCACCGCCCGCAGGGCGCTGGACTACCACCTCATCATATGATATATACATGGTGGACACCCCCAAAGAAAGCGATGGCAATAAGGCAACGGAGGATAATCCCCTCGAGAAGCAATCTAAGCACTGGTGTCATCGGCGCCACTCTAAGCCCCGCCATAACAAAAGCGGCGATACTGGCACAAGAGACAATAACGTTGCCGATAGTGCCGAAGACAAAGACAATCCCCTCCAGCCAGGCTTCGAGCAGGAGGATGGGCAAGCTAGCCCTAAGAAACAGGCGACAGACGGAGAATCAGAAGATGACACTTACATGTCCCTCGCTGAAGACGAGGCGAGCCTCAGCGACAAAGAATTTATCGTGCCTGAGGATCCCTTCGAGCAGGAGCGCTTCAAGCGCCAGTTTATAGCCACAGCAAAAAACCTGAGGAAAAAGCAGCAGCAGGTTCAGGCTGATCAACATCTGCTAACGGATAGATGGACCGAGGACCTGGTAGACGAGGAATACAAACTCGAGCGCCCAAGGAAAAGTTACCGAAAGCGCAGGTTGCTATACCAACTCGAGGAGGAAGCATTAAAGCCTACGCTCCCAGCGTATGATGTGGCTGACCGGCCACCTCGTGGCCGAGACAAAGCGGCATATCTGGCCAAAGTCCAGCCCGCACCCCGTCGCCAGTTAAACAAAAATACCAAGGCCCGGGGTAACACGCAGGACCTGCAAGACGTATTGGAAAACAAATCAGGACATAAAAGATCGGTCTACGGATCATGGGAGCGCGCCCCAACGCGTGACGACAACCTTCACACCGGATATACTAAAAGCAAATCCGGCGTGGCCGAACACAGCAGACAAGACTCATATGAATCAAGGCTGCGTGATATAGCCGCCCGCATGCAGGCGCCAGACACCCTCTATGCTTCACCGATGAAGTAATGGATCGTGAATTCCCAGCAGGGTTTAAACCCGTGAACATTGAATCATATGACGGCACTACGTAATTCTGCTGGTATGGATAGAGGATTTCTTCGTCCACATTCACATGGCCCGTGGGGATGATCTACACGCCATCAAGTATCTCCCGCTAAAACTCAAAGGGCCAGCTCAGGATTGGCTGAATAGCTTGCCGGCAAACTCCATCGGAAGTTTGGAGAACCTGGTAGACGCATTCCTGGACAACTTCCAGGGCACTTATGTGCGGCCACCGGATGCTGACGATTTAAGTCACATAACACAACAGCCCGGAGAGTCTGCCAGGAAATTCTGGACTCGGTTCCTAACTAAAAAGAACCAAATTGTCGACTATCCGGATGCCGAAGCCCTAGCGGCCTTTAAAAATAACATGTGTGACGAGTGGCTCGCCCGACATCTCGGCCAAGAGAAGCCAAAATCCATGGCAGCCCTCACAACACTCATGACCCGCTTTTGCGCGGGCAAAGATAGCTGCTTGGCCCGTAGCAACAACACAGCAAGCAACCCTGGCACATCAGAAGCCAGAGATAGCAACGGCAAACCCCGACGCAACAAACACAAGCACCGCAAAGATGGTGAAAACACTGAAGATACGGCAATCAATGGCGGATTTAGGGGCTCTAAGTCCAGCCAGCAGAATGGGCCACTCAAAAATGACAATTCGGGTCCATCCACCGACCGCATACTACAAATTTATGCCAAATTCATGGCACCCCAGGAACACCAGCCAGTCATACCAATAGAGAATGCTGGGTCTTCAAACAAGCCGGCAGGTCAGGCGCCAAAAACAAAGATAAGGGGTCTCAAAGCGACGATGGCTACGAGGAGCCCAGATCACCGAGTACAGGAGGGCAAAACAAATTTCCCCCGCAAATCCAAACGGTGAACGTGGTAAACGGCACCTACAACCGGGACCGGATGCGCACCCTTAGGGATGTCGACTTAACGAAACCAGTCATCCCACAATATGAACTAGGGCCGATTACCTTCAACTGCACGGATCGTCTAGTTAACACCAATCAGGGCAAAATCAGGGCAATCCAGCCGCATTAGTCCTCGACCCAATAATTGACGGGTTCCACCTCACATGAGTCCTTATGGACAAAGGTAGCAGTCTAAACCTGCTTTACCAGGACACAGTGCACAAGATGGGCATCGATCATTCGGTGTTTAAGCCCACTAAAACCACCTTCAGAGGTATTATACCAGGTGTGGAGGCCAGCTATACAGGCTCCATCGCCCTTGAGGTAGTCTTCGGATCACCAGACAATTACCGTGCCGAAGAGTTAATCTTCGACATCGTCCCCTTTCACAATGATTATCGTGCATCGCTTTCGGACGAACCGCGTTTGCTCGATTCAACGCGGTACCACATTATGCCTACCATAAGCTCAAGATGCCCGGTCCGCAGGCGTCATCACGGTTAATGGCAAGGCCGAACTTTCCTCGGTACCAAAGAGTATACCGCTGCTTTAATGCCAGTAAGCAACGAGTGGCACCTTTCAATCGAACCTCGAGTCGACGGCCAGGCTCTCGGACACCGCCAAAGGACTCCGAGCTACTTCGCGGCAGGATAGCCTGGCTCGTCCAGAGCTCAATTAAACACTCTGGATAAGGCCAGGACATGCCACATACCGCAGCTCAACCGCTCTGCGGCACACAAGCATTTCTTACATTTTGTTTGCAGGTTCAACTTTGCGCAGACCAGGACTGGCCATATGGAAGTAGCTCTAACGCGCAAGGGAATCCTTAGATATTCCCCGCGATGACTATCCGACTATACTCCGGATCCGCACACAGCTTCTTCCCCCCTAGTCTCAGCAGGCTCCACAGTGATATTTCTTTTTTATCACATTACTTGTACTCATACGAATCGACGTACTATTGAAATACAACATGTGGATTTATATAACGCTTATCTGTTGTTATTTCTTATTGAAATTCTTTTATGAACTGGCATCTGTACACCGCGATATGCCTTAAATATGCCAGGGGCTTCGTTTTACCCATAATACGGCAATAAAGTCTGAACACCTTCATGGAAGTTTGGAACCCCGAACTTTTAGCATTATATGCGTCAGCTCCGAATCATGTCTTGGGTCAAATGTTGGATTTTCCTGGCTCCCTTGTTTTGCTGCCTTACGTTCCGCTATATCGCCAAGGTGGCACAGGGAGAACTACTGTGAGTGTGTCCCGGTTCTTCTGGACGAGCACCTCAGTAGAGAAAGCCGAAAACTGACGGTCATGATATGGCGAGAGCTGGTCAGTTGTTCGAGAGGTTGTAAAATCTTTAAGGATTCTTCCCGCATAATGCCATAACCAATGCAGCGTTCGATGGATCGGCTTTTCTTCTGATCAGGTGCTTATAGAGCCCCTCGTGCGGTCTTCCGAACACCAGGGGTTGCGCCTACCTTCCTTTTCTAAAGCTCCTATGGCTAAGGGAGAGTAATAAAGCCCTATAGTCTGATTTCCTGGTTCGTTGTGCTGAACACCTCCTTCGAAGGACCCAAAACTGGGATAAAGAGTGACCAGGTTTATCTCGAACACCCCCGTACTTCCTACATGGGGGCAGAAGCCGACGACTGGCCAACTCTCAGGATTAATATATAAAATAACGTGTAGGAGGATAAACTTTTATATAATAGGCAATAAATAACAGAAATGACCTTGTTCAACATTACAAAGGACAACATGATTGTATTAATGGAAATATAATGTCCTTGGTGCATTTCTCCGCCAAGAAGGCGTGATCCTTCGTGACACTTTCATAATATAATTCGGGCTTCCGGTGCTCCTTCCCCTCTGGTGGTCCCTCGGTCATCAGCTTTTCAGCATCCATCTTCCCCCAGTGCACATTTGCGTGGGTGAAGGCCATTCGCGCACCCTCTATACAGATCGACCGCTTGATGACGTCAAGTCAAGGGCAGGCACTCACAAGCCGCTTCACGAGCCCGAAGTAGCTGCTTGGAATCTTGAAGCTCCTGCTCAGCTTCTATAAACCTGGCCTCGTGCTTCTCACGAAGAGCCTGCTCTGTGGCCGCCTTTTCCTCGGCCTCGGCAACAGCCTTCCTCAGAGCCTCGACTTCGGTCATCGCCCCTGGCGCAAATAATGAAACATATTTTATCATACTGGAAATTTGTTCGCACTGAACGCGAACAAGGCTTGCGCATATCTTGTTTATCTTCCAACTGGCTTTTCAACTAACCAAGTTCTTCTTTGGCCTGTTCCAGTCTTAGATTCAGTCCGGAGACCTCCGCAGTATGAGAGGCAGTAGCTGCTACAGACGCCTGCTTATAAAAGAAGAGAGATAGATGTCATCGAGTAAGTCTTCCTGCGAACGTAAAATTAATCCTCTGTCCGGTTCTTTCTTGCACCGAACAGTGTATCAGGGGCTATTATCCATACTTTGACACTCTTCGAAACCTCATAAAACATAACTCAAAGCCTCTTATAAGGCTGATACAGGCTTCATTCAGTCCACTCTCAGCAGACTGAATCTCCTTAATCACCGCACCCATCAAAGCAGGATGTTCATCGACAATGGAGGCGCTCTTCGGCGCCGCCAACAAAACATTCGGTACCTCTGGTTGGATAGAGATTGCCGGTCGAACAGGCACGCCCCCTCCAGCCGAGGGAGGCCGCCTGCTTGGTTTTCGAGCCGTATTGGTCTCCGAAATTGCGTCCGGCTGGGAGTCAAATTCAAGATGGCTCCCACCGTCGACTCCCATGGGAATCTCCCCCCCCCCCCCCGCCCCCCATGTCTCCGGCCCCTGAAATTTGACCTACGGGCGACGCTTTCACGATCTCTTCCCCCCTCCTTGGCCAGGGTCCTTCTGGGACGAAGCCTCGGTGTTATTCACATATTTGGGGGAAGGGGCCTTCGGGGGCGTCCCGCTCTCCATAGCATCCGAGCTCAGCAAATCCTCTTGTCAGGACCCCGATTCCAAGTCACATCAATCTAGCCGGTAACACCTCATATCACTTTGCGGCCTCACGCACGGTATTCCCACGGGTGTCGCCTTACCATGGCCCGAGACCGTTTGCGCCTTTTGGCTCACGTATATGATAGTGTCGCTAGCATCCATATGACAAAGAACCCGGCCGACATGGCTAGTCGTGAACCCAAAGCGGCACTAACCCATGGGGACAGGCATACATGAATCACATCGAGCATGTCGGTCATCAACGTATGAATCCGGCTGTAGCACTGGCTAACAGGACTCCGGTAACCCGGGTCATGGCAGGCTAGGCAGGACTCCGGATGTCACCGCGTGACATTTCCCGAAGGGATGTATATAGGAACGAAGTGAAACACATGCCGCCAGTCAAGTGTCCAAAGCAATGAGTGTGGGCTAGCAGGACTCAAAGTGAACCGGTCAGAAGCGGACTACTATCGCCAGAAGCACTAGACTACATTTCCCCATATGAGAGGCTGCCAAGGATAAACAACTAGATTGTCGGATCCCACACATACCAAGCATTTCAAACATACACACAATATGCTCAATATGTGTAGATACAACATGGCATCACAACATAACTCTACGACTCAAATATTTATTCATTAGGCTCCGAGGAGCGAGATATTACAAACATGGGTCTCATGACCCAACATTCAGAGCATACAAGACAAAGCACAAGCGGAAGCTTAACATGTCTCACTACAGACATCTACAAATGAAAAAGGCTGAGAAGCCTGACTATCTACCACATCCTGCCGAGGGCACAAGATCGTAGCTGAGGTAACAAGCTAAACGTCGAAGTCCACGTGGAACTACTAGCGAGACTGACGTCTCTCTGCAAAACATAAAATAGGCAAACGTGAGTACAAACGCATTACTCAGCATGACTTACATCGAACTAACTACATATGCATCATTATCAACAAAGGGGTGGTGGAGTTTGACCGCAGCAAGCCAGCTTTGACTCGGTGGCTATCCCGAATCACTACATTAATCGCAAGTAACTCTTTTGAGGCGGCGCACACGAGTCCAAAAATTCACCATATCAATACACCACTATGGACCCGCCTCCGCCTCTCCTCACGAGAACGCCATCCATAGCACTCACGCTTATCTTGCGCATTTTAGAGTATCCACTTTCACTTGTCTATGAAATGTTATAGGCAACCCAGAAGTCCTTTTCCGCGGACACAGCTATTCGAATAGATCATATTAACCCTGCAGGGGTGTACTTCTTCACACACGCTCTCACCACTTACCGCCGTTTACACGACATGTACTCGGCAACCTTCAAGCGGAAGCCCAACGTGGGTGTCGGCCACGACCTACCTAAACACTCAAGTCTCTAGTCCAGGTTTATCGCCTATTCGGGTTCCATCCGTAGGGACTCCGGCCGAGGTTTCCACTAACGGCCCCGAATGATGTGTACAGGGTTCCCGAGACACCAAATGGGCGAATCGGTACAGCGGGCCGCGGTGTATCTACCGCATCATAGCTCACCCCTAGGGTCAGCGCTACGCACGGCCTCCAACACATATCCTACAAACACCAGAAACTAGTTGCAACTCCTGGACAGAGAACAAGGGTGGTTAAGAAGCCGAGAGGGTCCATTGGTTTCGGGCCCAATGCTTGGTAGTAACTGTTTCATGGATCACAAACACAGAATTCAATTCCTGCGGACGGCTGCAATAAGACAACCCACCATGTACTCCTACATGGCCTCTCACCGCTACCTTTACCAAATCGTGTTCACACACTTAGCTCACACACAGTAGGACATGTTCACACACCATTCCAATTCATTCCCGATGAATCAGACCTGACTCAACTCTAAGCAGTAGCAGGCATGACAAACAAGCATGAATGTGTAGGCACAACAGGGCTCAAGCAACTCCTACTCATGCTACTGGGTTTCATCTATTTACTGTGGAATAAAAGGTCATGCGGAGGATAAAGGGGTTCAGCTACCGCAGAAAGTAACAGATGAATCGTTGTTGTCCTAATGCAGTAAAAAGAGCAGGAGCGAGAGAGTGGGATTATATCGGAATGAACAAGGGGGTTTTGCTTGCCTGGCACTTCTGAAGATAATATAGTTCTTCATCGGTGTCATCGAACTCATCGTCGGAACCACGTCTATCGAGAGGGGGCAAACACCGGCAATTGAGAAAGAACACAATCAATGCAATGCCACAATATGATGCATGATCATGACATGGCAATATGCTGTGATTTGAGCTAATGCATCTAGCTATGATTTAAATGAAGTTGGTTTGGATACATGATTCAAATTCCAACTCCATATATGATTATTTAAATGCCCTTTAATTGTTTTGTCCAAAACAGAGGACAAACATTGTTCAAACATGCATGAAAATGGTATAGATGGATTCCTTGAATTTTTCTGATAATTTTTTATATATAATTTAATTCATTTGGAGCTACGGTTGAATTACTATGAATTTTAGAAGTTTTGGGCATTTTCTGGAATTTCTTGAATTAAATTAAATCCAGAAAATGACTAACCGCGTCATAAGGCGTCCTGCGGACGTCGGGTCAACGGGCAGTCCAGGTCAAACCGACCAAAGTGGGTCCCGCATGTCAGTGTTATTAGTCTAACTAATTTTTAGTTAGTCCTAATCCTAACTTAATCAGCAGGCGGGTCCCATTTGTCATGGACCCAGAGGGTCAAACTGGGCCCACCCGGGGTCAACTTGGTCAGCAGGTCAAACCCGCGACTTGATGCAAAGTAGGCCGGGCCGGCAAGCCTCGGATTTGCGTCTCCGGCGACCATACGGGCGGCCGAGGCCATCTACGGGGAGCTGGAGCTCACCCGCATCTAGCGCGGCATGTGGCGGCAGCGGGGACGGCCGGAGCTCGCCGGAAATGAGCTCGGGGGCGGCGCCGATGTTCGGATGAACGCGGGATTGGTGATGCGGTGCGCGAACGAACGCAGCGAGGCACTAGGGAGTCTCTATGCGCGGCGGAGAGCATGCTGGACGCACGCCCGGGACCAAATGGTCACCGGAGCGTCACCGGCGACGAGCGTAGGCGGCGGCGCGTTCGGTCACAGGCGAGATGGCGGCTATGGTATGCAAACGAAGCAAAGGGGAGGGGGGTTAGGGGTAGGAGCTCACGGCGGATGCGAGGAGAGACTCAGCGGGCTCGGGGAGGCCGGGAGCAATGGGCGGCGGCGATGGAGATCTCCGGCGTCGGGAGGTTGAAGACGACGGCGTGGAGTGCTCGGGGGTGTCCGACGTTGCACACCTCGACGAGGAGGAAGAGGGGTACTAGGCGGAGCTCTTGGGCATCTCAGGGCGTCGCCGGGATGGCGGTGTCCGCGGTGGTGGCGAGCGGTGGCGACGGAGGCGTTCGGGCGGAAAGAACAGAGGGGGGGGGGGCGGAGAGCGTTCGGGGGAGAGAGAGGGAGTCAGAGGGATCGGGACGACATGAGGAAAACCGTCCACGCGTCCGGGGGCTCGGTGGCAAGCAGGAGGTGGCCGTGCGGTGGCCGTCTTGCAAGATCGGGCACATGTCAGGCATCCGATCAAGGGAGGAACAAGACCTCCCCCTTACAGTGGGTGGGCGGGCTAGATGGGCTGCCAGGTAAGTTCCTTCTCTCTCTTGTTTCTTCTGTTTCAGTTTTTCTATTTTGTTCTGTTTTGTTTTGGTTTAGTAAAAATACTAAACCATTTTATAAAATCCTAAAGATAATTATGTGGCTAGAACTAAAGTATACCAAACCACATAAAATGTCCCAGAATTATTGGACATATATTAATTATATATAAAATATATATCCAATGCAAGTAGTTATTGAATTAATTCAAAGGCCCAAAATAAAATGTTTCAGTCACTCCAAAAATATTGGTTTGCATTTTAAATGTTGGTTATTTTTAGAGGTTTTCTGAGGCTTTTGAAAACTCCTCAATTCAAATTTCATTTGAATTGAAACATGATGCTCACATGGAAGCTAGCATAGGTGAGTCCAGAACTAGGGATGTGACAACTCACCCCCACTAAACAAGAACCTCGTCCCGAGATTCAAGACGTGAGGTAAGAAATTAGAGAGTCACAAGTTAACACGATCTTCATGATCCAAAAGCCCTTCTCGAAGATGTTGATTTATTGCTCCAATTGATTTTGACGCCCTTGCTTTCGAGATCTTCATCCAGCACGATGGCGACAGAAAGAAACTCTATAGAAACAATTTCCTCGAAGATCGAGCACTCAAGATCAACTCGTGGAATGAGATGTTGAAACATCTCGAGTTGACACACAAAACACAACGAGACGGATGGAAGAACAAACGACGGGGTTTGATTGGTGGGCAACAATTCCACGCTTAGAAAGATGGTGGATGGTGTCAAGGTGGCAAGGAAATAATTGCCACGATCCCGTAACGGGGCACTTTGGAAAAGGTGACTCGAAGAACTGCTCCCTTAAGTGGCAAAAAGAATTAGTTTTGATCCCTAGATCATTGATACTCTTCATACCAGCCTAGGGCAACTCACAAGCGATCATTGGAAGGTGTTCGAAGGATTGACATACTCGGACGAGGATGGATGATGTGGGCTACCTTGTTGAAGACAACGTAATGGATGATTTTTGCTTATCATCGGAGATGGATGGGACCCATGGTAAGTCCACGTTTGAAGATGATATTGGATAGCAACTACCGAGAAGGGCAGCCCATGGGGAATTGGCACAATGGCGGTGCAAACTGGGAACAAGATGCAACTGTTGGGAATGTTCCAATCATCATATCTCGCCTCGAGATTCAGATCCAATTGGTAATAGGATACTTCAGACTCAAAGATGTCTGAAGAGAAAGTTTGCAACACAATTTGACGATATGGCGCTAAGTAGATTCTCGAGGAATGAACCAAGGTAGCAAGCTCCAAAACATGAGCTGGTTCTGCTAAACACATGTGAACACGTTGTCCCAGACAAGCATGACCACATGGTAGCCTTACTACAAAACACTACCGAGTTCAGGTGGGGAACCATCAACGAGGATATCGAAGTCCCTACATAAGTCCGGATTAGCTCTTATGAAGGAACTCCTTCTCCTTGAACAAATCAATCAGTGGCTTGGTGTGCTAGGAACACATGTAGAGCGAAGGTTGCAAGTCTCCGAACCACAGAATACTTCGCACGTATGCATGACCGATTTGGGATGATTCCAAAAGAAGCAACATTGACTTTCTCGAATCCACGGCGGCAACTTGCATCAGATGCACATGAATTAGAGGAAGTCACTACTTTCATCCAAACATATGCTTCACGAACGAAACACGAAGAAATGCTTACACAAGTTTCCAACACTAGGTTGATGTTCAACATGACTCATGGGGGAGACAAAATGCTGCTGATGGGCTCAACAACAACTCATCGGAATTTCCATATCACTGGACTTCCACCATCATGTGAACACGGTGATAGTATTGGTCAGACCAAAAGATGTAATGGTGTTTGCTCGAGGGGTCAACCACGAGTAAGACAACATTACGAACATCGATGGTAATCTTGATTTGATGTGGTGATAGCCCATACTCAAATCAAAGTTTGATAAGACAATAGGTTCAACAACTGATTACGAGGACCAATCGATGAAGATATCATCTTTCTTCAACACACACACACACTCAAGGATATCCCTTAGTGATGAACTAAGTCGGGCAAGCTTTCATCTTCCAACACTCCAAGTTGTTGTTAAGCTTAACCAACTAGCTCAGGGTATCCAACACAGATTCTTGGAGAAGGGGTGATTTAGAAGAAAACCAACATGATCACGAGCTCAACATAACAGTCAGGAAACAACCCGGTAATACCTCCGAGAAGATATCCGGAATATTACGAACCACCGATATGTTACCAAGCTCGAGAACAATCTTGTTTTTCAGGGCAAGACGATATGATCAAAAGAGTGAGGGATTGACACAATCCTAACTTATTGATCGAGGCGTGCACCAGAAATAAGGACTAGGTAGCACGATCAATCTTAGAATGATGATTCAATAATCAACACACCAAGAATGATATTATCGTCCATTAACCACCCAAAGAACGGGTTGCTAGGAGTATTGATTTCACACATCACGATTCACTTGTCGGCATTCCGGATGTGACAACACGGATCCGAGGAATGAATAATGATGGCGAGAAGTATCACTATACCAAGAGTTCATAAGAGGTGGTGCAATTGTCATGATGTTCCTGACATAAAGATGGTAACACTCCAAGGTAGAGCAGAATCAAAGCTGGATTGGCATTTTAATCTGTGGAATACAACTACTTTGACCCAATCCTCGAAATGGACAAGGTACTGGAGTTTGTTTCTCCTAGTCATTCTCGGATAGAATGGCTTGACGGGCCACAAGAGTAGTGGCAGCGATGAACACGAATGCATAACTACTCCTGACTATCAATCGATAGACGAGGGCCGGAAAACAACTAAAGAGGGACAACTCAAAGGAAAACATGTTTTTCTGAGTTGTGAATGCATGGATTAGTATGTCGAACAAATTCAGCATATTTCTTCCGGATAACCCATGCAGAGAGGTTTAACTGGCAGAGTCGCAAAATAGAATCGAGAACCCATCAAGAGCACTCTTGTCGTGAACTCTTGGTTCAAGGAACTTCTGCCAAGAATGGTTCGTGGTATTTAGAAGAATGATGTACCATGGACCTCGAAGACTATCGCAAAGGTTACTAATATCCTAAAGGTACGAGCAACACTAACAACATGAACTAAGTAGGAAATCTCGGGTTTAGAAACCCACGAGTAGAATATCTACTACTAAGTGGCATCACGGGATGCTTTTGAGAATGGTGGCCAGAATCATCACACCGGGAACACAGAACATGGCTAGATTACTAGGTGACTCCCTAAAACACCTAGGGTCATAATAATAGCTCCAACAGAAATGTTGAGATGTGGAGTACCTCAACTCAGCAATTAGTGTGGTTAATCTGGCCCAATGAACATTAGAAACGGAGAGAAGGGATTTGCAAATGCATCAGACTATTTAGAAATCTGGGATGACTCGGACAACATAACGGCTGTAAATGCTCAAAATGATTTGAGACATCCTGCAAAATAGTGGCATGACCACTCAGAATCATAATATCAAGGTTCCGAGAACAACTATGAACACACGGAAGTAGTAGAAACTGAACTAGGGCTTGAATCCAACAATCTTATTAGTCTATGGATTAGTAACACGTCATCCTGCTAGATAGATGAGAAGCCTAGTTCTTAAACCCCATAGAAGAGAAGAGGTTAACTCAGATCAGAGGGCCATGAGGTATAAGGAGTAAAAAGAGCCTTACGTTCCCTTCCCCAATCAATTCCCTTACATAACTAAAGCATTTCTAGACACAACTTCGACCAGTTTGGCTTGGTAAACCTACAGTGCATGTGCTCGTACCAATGCTGTCGGGACCCCGATTCCAAGTCACATCGATCTAGCCGGTAACACCTCATATCAATTTGCGTCAAGACGCACGGTATTCCCACGGGTGTCGCCTTACCATGGCCCGGACCGCTTATGCCTTTTGGCTCACGTATATGATAGTGTCGCTAGCATCCACATGACAAAGAACCCGGGCCGACATGGCTAGTCGTGAACCCAAAGCGGCACTAACCCATGGGGATAGGCATACATGAATCACATCGAGCATGTCGGTCATCAACGTATGAATCCGGGCTGTAGCATTTGGGCTAACAGGATTACGGTAACCCGGCCGTAGCAGGCTAGGCGGGACTCCGGATGTCACCAAGGTGACATTTCCCGAAGAACGGAACATATAGGAACGAAGTGAAACACATGCCGGCCAGATCAAGTGTCCAAAGCAGTAGTCTTTGGGCTAGCAGGACTCCGGTGAACCGGGTCAGAAGCGGACTACTATCGCTCAGAAGCACTAGGCTACATTTCCCCATATGAGAGGCTGCCAAGGATAAACAACTAGATTGTCGGATCCCACACATACCAAGCATTTCAAACATACACACAATATGCTCAATATGTGTAGATACAACATGGCATCACAACATAACTCTACGACTCAAATATTTATTCATTAGGCTCCGAGGAGCGAGATATTACAAACATGGGTCTCATGACCCAACATTCAGAGCATACAAGACAAAGCACAAGCAGAAGTTTAACATGCCTGAGTACAGACGTCTACAAATGAAAAAGGCTGAGAAGCCTGACTATCTACCACATCCTGCCGAGGGCACAAGATCGTAGCTGAGGTAACAAGCTAAACGTCGAAGTACAAGCGGAACTACTAAGCGAGGACCGACGTCTCTGCGAAACATAAAATAAGCAAACGTGAGTACAAACGTACTCAGCAAGACTTACATCGTAATCTAACTACATATGCATCATTATCAACAAAGGGGTGGTGGAGTTTGACCGCAGCAAGCCAGCTTTGACCCGTGGCTATCCTGAACTACGACTGCAAGTAACTCTTTTGAGGCGGCGCACACGAGTCCACATATTCACCATATCAATACACCACTATGGACCCACACCCGTCTCCCTACGAGAACGCCATCCATAGCACTCATGCTTATCTTGCGCATTTTAGGGTATCCACTTTCACTTGTCTATGAACTGTTATAGGCAACCCGAAGTCCTTTTCATGGACACGGCTATTCAAATAGATCATATTAACCCCGCAGGGGTGTACTTCTTCACACACGCTCACCACTTACCGCCGTTTACACGACATGTACTCAGCAACCTTCAAGCGGAAGCCCAACGTGGGTGTCGGCCACGACCTACCTAAACACTCAAGTCTCTAGTCCAGGTTTATCACCTATTCAGGTTCCATCCGTAGGGAGTCCAGCCGAGGTTTCCACTAACGGCCCCGAACGATGTGTGCAGGGTTCCCGAGACACCAAACGGGCGAATCGGTACACCAGGCCACGGTGTATCTACCGCATCATAGCCCACCCCTAGGGTCAGCGCTACGCACGGCCTCCAACACATATCCTACAAACACCAGAAACTAGTTGCAACTCCTGGACAGAGGACAAGGGTGGTTAAGAAGCAGAGGGTCCACCGGTTTCGGGCCCAAAGGCGTGGTAGTAACTGTTTTCATGGATCACAAACACGTAACTCAGTTCCTGAGGATGGCTGCAATGAGACAACCCACCATGTACTCCTACATGGCCTCTCACCGCTACCTTTACCAAATAATGTTCACACACTTAGCTCACACACAGTAGGACATGTTCACACACCATTCCAATTCATTCCCGATGAATCAGACCTGACTCAACTCTAAGCAAAGAGTGCATGACAAACAAGCATGAATGAGTAGGCACAACAGGGCTCAAGCAACACCTACTCATGCTAGTGGGTTTCATCTATTTACTGTGGAATGACAGGTCATGCGGAGGATAAAGGGGTTCAGCTACCGCAGCAAGTAACAGATGAATCATTGTTGTAAAAAGAGCAGGAGCGAGCGAGTGGGATTATATCGGAATGAACAAGGGGGTTTTGCTTGCCTGGCACTTCTGATGATAATATAGTTCTTCATCGGTGTCATCGAACTCATCGTCGGAACCACGTCTATCGAGAGGGGGCAAACACCGGCAACTGAGAAAGAACACAATCAATGCAATGCCACAATATGGTGCATGATCATGACATGGCAATATGCTGTGATTTGAGCCAATGCATCTAGCTATGATTTAAATGAAGTTGGTTTGAATACATGATTCAAATTCCAACTCCATATAAGATTATTTAAATGACCTTTAATTGTTTTGTCCAAAACAGAGTACTAACATTGTTCGAACATGCATGAAAATGGTACAAATGGATTCCTTGAATTTTTCTGATGATTTTTCATATATAATTTAATTCATTTTGAGCTACGGTTGAATTACTATGAATTTTAGAAGTTTTGGGCATTTTCTGGAATTTCCTGAATTAAATTAAATCCAGAAAATGACTAACTGCGTCAGCGTTAAGGCCACTGTGACGTCACCTGGTCAACGGGCAGTCCAGTCAAACCCGATTGGGTCCCGCATGTCGGTGTCATTAGTCTAACTAATTTTTAGTTAGTCCTAATCCTAACTTAATTAGCAAAAGGGTCCCATTTGTCATGGACCCGGAGGGTCAAACCGGCCCACCCGGGTCAACTTGGTCAGCAGGTCAAACCCGCCGGTGACTTGACGCCGGTGAGGCCAGTCGCGGCAGCGAGCCTCGGATTTGCGTCTCCGGCGACCATACGGGCGGCCGAGGCCAACTACGGGGAGCTGGAGCTCACCCTCATCCAGCGCGGCATGTGGCGGCAGCGGGGACGGACGGAGCTCGCCGGAAATGAGCTCGGGGCGGCGCTGATTTTTGGATGAACGCGGGATTGGTGCTGCGGTGCGCGAACGAATGCAGCGAGGCGCTAGGGAGTCTCTATGCGCGGCGGAGAGCATGTTGGACGCACGCCCGTGACCAAATGATCAACGAAGCGTCACCGGCGACGAGCACAGGCTGCGGCGGGTTCGGTCACAGGCGAGATGGCGGCTATGGCATGCAAACGAAGCAAAGGGGAGGGGGGTTAGGGGTAGGAGCTCACGGCGGATGCGAGGAGAGACTCAGCGGGCTCGGGGGGAGGCCGGAGCAGTCGGGGCGGCGATGGAGATCTCCGGCGTCGGGAGGTTGAAGACGACGGCGTGGAGACACTCGGGGTAGTCCGACGTTGCACAGCTCGACGAGGAGGACGAGGGGTACTAGGCGGAGCTCTTGGGCATCTCGAGTATGCCGCTGGGATGATGGTGTCATGGCAGGTGGTGGCGGCGGCACGGAGGCGTTTCGGGCGGAAAGAACAGAGGGGGGAGAGCGTCGGGGAGAGAGAGGGAGTCAGAGGGATCGGGACGACACGAGGAAAACCGTCCACGCGTCCGGGCTCGTCTTGAAGGAGGAGGTGGCTGCAGTGGTGGCCGTGGCGCGCTGCCGGGCACGCTACTGTGCATCCGATCAAGGGAGGAAGAAGACCTCCCTGCCCCTGGTGGGCTGGGCGGGCCAGATGGGCTGCCAGGTAAGTTCCTTCTCTCTCCTGTTTCTTTTGTTTCAGTTTTTCTATTTTGTTCTGTTTTGTTTTGGTTTAGTAAAAATACTAAACCATTTTATAAAATCCTGAAGATAATTATGTGGCTAGAACTAAAGTATACCAAACCACATAAAATGTACCAGAATTATTGGACATATATTAATTATATATAAAATATATATCTAATGCAAATAGTTATTGAATTAATTCAAGGGCCCAATATAAAATGTTTCAGTCACTCCAAAAATATTGGTTTGCATTTTACCTCATGCCAATATTTTTACAGAATAATAGGAACATTTTCTTGGACTCATTTGATGAGATTTAAATGTTGGTTATTTTTAGAGGTTTTCTGAGGCTTTTGAAAACTCCTCAATTCAAATTTCATTTGAATTTAAACATGATGCTCACATGGAAGCTAGCATAGGTCAGTCCAGAACTAGGGATGTGACACCTCTGATGAGGATCGTTCGGCGCGAGACCTTGCCGGACTACAAAAAATATAGCTCAGGTTAAAATATTATGCCATGATGAGTCTGGATGCATAAACGTGTTCGGATTTTATACTCACGAGTTCACCAGGGGCTGGGCCCTGGGACCCCACACCGGGCCGCTGTCGGCAGCGGCAGTGGACTCCTCCGGAAGAGGAGCTTTTCCCCTTTTAGGCGATTCAGCCTCCAAATGTATGGAGGTCGCCCTCTTCTTTCTTCCCCCCGCTGGGGATTCTTCTTCCTCCTCCTCGTCATCTTCGGAGGAAGAACGGACGTTGGAGCCTTCGGATATTGTGTCCGAAGTGCCGCGGCGACGAAGGCCGCCCCGGGCCTTTTTCGCCTCCTTCTCGGCCTTCTTCTTCGGCGCCTTGTACGGCACCTAGACCAGCATCTTCGTCAGAAGTGGGCCGGCCGGTTCTTCGGGCAGCGGGGCCGGACAGTCGATTCGTCCCGCCTTCTTCGTCTAGCCCTAGGGGAGTTGAGGAAAACACATTAAGCATTTCCCTTGGGTTATGCGGATAAAACATATAATAACTTACCGAGCTTGCAGGGTGGGACAGTTGGTACCCGCAGTCCTCGGCCGAGTCCGGCCATGATTTCCCGGACTTGAAAAGCACCTTCCAGATGTCTTTGTGCCAGGATCCAAAGAGCTCTTGCAGGGTCTGGTGCTTGGCCGGATCGAATTCCCATAGATTGCAAATACAGTGTTGACAAGGCAGGATCCGGGGAACTAACATCACCTGGACTACATTGACAAGTTCGATGTTCTTGTCTTCCATATCTTTAACGCACGTCTGGAGCACCGACAGTTCATCAGACGAAGACCAGTTCAGGCCCTTCTTGGGCCAGGACGTAAGCCGCAGAGGGGCTCCGGATCGGAACTCTGGAGCAGCGGCCCATTCCATGCCCCGCGTCTCAGTGATGTAGAACCACTGTTGTTGCCACTCTTTGACGGAATCATTAAAAGTACCTGTTGGCCATGTGACATTGGGCATCTTGCTCACCATAGCGCCCCCTTTTCGGCGTGCTTTCGCCGCCACCACCTTGGGCTTCACATTAAAGATCTTCAGCCATAAGCCGAAGTGTGGCGAGATGCGGAGAAAATCCTCGCACACGACGATGAATGTCGAGATGTTGAGGAAGGAATTGGGGGATAGATCATGAAAATCGATCTTGTAATAATACATGATGCCGCGAACGAACGGTTGGAGGGGAAACCCTAGCCCGTGGACAAAATGAGGGAGGAATATAACCCTATCGTGGGGTTCTGGAGTAGGAACGATCTGTCCCGCCGTCGGGAGACGGTGGCTGATTTTCTTGGCCAGATACCCGGCCTCCCAAAGCTTTTTGATATCATTCTCCCGGACAGTAGAGGCCATCCACTTGCCTCCTGCTCCGGATCCGGACATTTTGGGAGGGCCTTTGTGGGTGGAGAAGACGAACGCTCGGGCGCTGGAGCTTGAGCGAAGGGGAATGGATCGGGAAGAAGAAAGCGTGGGTGCGAAAGGGAGTCCTTATCTCCTTATAAAGGCAACAGGGATTCTGCACCTCCCCAAATGTCGTGATTGATGGCGCGGTTGGGTTACCCACACCCGTATTGATGAGAATCCCGTGATAAGGGGACACGATCTCTGCTTTGACAAGACGTGCCAAGAAAACTGCCTGACAATATGTGCAGTAGATGGTTGAGAAAAACGGTTCGAATAATAACCGGGCCATGGCGTGATGTCACATTATGAAAAGTTGTCAGCAGATTAGATTTTTGGAAATATTATACTCTCTACGGTGGTATGTGGAATTTGTTTTGCAGAGCCGGACACTATCCTTGTGTTCGAAATCTTCTAGGGAGTATTGGCAGGAAGAACCCGCCTTGCAATGCCGAAGACAATCTGCACGCCGGACTCATCGTCATTGAAGCCTGGTTCAGGGGCTACTGAGGGAGTCCTGGATTAGGGGGTCCTCGGACAGCCGGACTATATACTTTGGCCGGACTGTTGGACTATTAAGATACAAGATTGAAGACTTCGGCCCCGTGTCCGGATGGGACTCTCCTTTGCGTGGAAGGCAAGCTTGGCAATTCGGATATGTAGATCTCCTCCTTCTAAGCGACTCATGTAACCCTAGCCCCTCCGGTGTCTATATAAACCCGGAGGTTTAGTCCATAGGACAACAACAACCATAATCATAGGCTAGCTTCTAGGGTTTAGCCTCTACGATCTCGTGGTAGATCAACTCTTGTAATACTCATATCATCAAGATCAATCAAGCAGGAAGTAGGGTATTACCTCCATCGAGAGGGCCCGAACCTAGGTAAACATTGTGTCCCCCGCCTCCTATTACCATCCGCCTTAGACGCACAGTTCGGGACCCCCTACCCGAGATCCGCCGGTTTTGACACCGACAATGATCTCCACCTGCATCAATGTGATACATTCCAGGCCCTCGTGAATAAGGCCATTAATGCTGAGACAGCTCAGCTCACTTACGAGGAGTCTCGTAAACACACTCGTGATTTGATTCCTTCCTCCGGTTCTAGTCCTCAGAAGCGCCAGATTTGGATTCCGAACTCTGCTCTTCCACCCGGATATTCACCGAGGCCATATTATGTGGCGCCTCACCCGGTTCAGTCGCATGCTCCACCCAGGCCTATTGGTAGACCTCTTGTCGATGCGGTTCCACGTCCTACTTCAGGGACTTTCTTCACATGCGAAGAGCCAGGACACTATGCATGTGACTGCTCTCAGGCCAGTTATGCTCCACCCCAGCCTGAGAAGTCTGTTGGCTGTGGTAAGCCACCATGCAAGATGATGAGTGTCAAGTTAGCTCCCACTGAATGTGGACATGTGCATCACGTCTCAGATAAAGACGCTCATGATGATCCTGATGTCGTTCTTGGTACACTCCTTGTCAACTGTCATCCAGCTTCGGTGTTGTTCGATACCGGAGCATATCACTCCTTCATCTCTGAAGGCTATGCTCGTTTACACGACATGTCATTTTGTGATATGCCCACTCCGCTTGAAATCCAAACTCCGGGGTCTAGATGGCAAACTACCAGAATAAGCCATGGTAATGAAATCCTTGTTGACAGACTTGTATTTCTTGCATCACTTGTAGCCCTCAAGTCTTCAGATATTAACATCATCTTGGGTATGGACTGGATGACAGCTCATCATGCCAAGATTTATTGTTTCACCAGGTCTGTTCAGCTTACACACCCATCTGGCAAGATAGTCAGTATCTCCACCAGAGTTGCAAAGCGTTAACTCTACTCTCTTAATGCCAGCCCTATTCCAAACCTTGAAGATATCCCGGTAGTTCGTGACTTTCTGGATGTCTTTCCAGAGGAACTGCAAGGTATTCCACCTGACAAAGATGGAGAGTTTGTCATAGATCTTATCCCAGGAACCGCCCCAATTTCTAGGAGACCTTACAAGATGGCATTGAGGGAGTCCTGGAGTAGGGGGTGTCCGGTTGGCCGGACTATAACCATTGGCCGGACTCCTGGACTATGAAGATACAACATTGAAGACTTTGTCCCGTGTCCGGATGGGACTTTCCTTGGTGTGGAAGGCAAGCTTGGCGATACGGATATGTAGATCTCCTCCCATTGTACCCGACTCTATGTAACCCTAACCCCCTCCGGTGTCTATATAAACCGGAGGGTTTTAGTCCGTAGGATGAACAACAATCATACCATAGGCTAGCTTCTAGGGTTTAGCCTCTCTGATCTCGTGGTAGATCTACTCTTGTACTACCCAGATCATCAATATTAATCAAGCTTGAGTAGGGTTTTACCTCCATCGAGAGGGCCCGAACCTTGGTAAAAACATCGTGTCCCATGTCTCATGCTACCATCAGGCTAGACGCACAGTACGGGACCCCTACCCGAGATCCGCCGGTTTAGACACCAACATTGGTGCATTCATTGAGAGTTCCTCTGCTTGCGTCATCTTTAGGCCCGATGGCTCCTCCGATCATCAACAACGATGCGGTCCAGGGTGAGACTTTTCTCCCCGGACAGATCTTCGTATTCGGTGGCTTTGCACTGCGGGCCAATTCACTTGGCCATCTGGAGCAGATCGAAAGCTACGCCCCTGGCCATCAGGTCAGACTTGGAAGTTTGAACTACACGGCTGACGTCCGCGGAGACTTGATCTTCGACGGGTTCGAGCCACAGCCGAGCGCCGCAAGATTACGATGGGCATGATCTAGCTCGCCACCGAACAAAGGCCCTAGAGGCCGCACCGTGTACGCTCCGACCCTCATTTCGGAGCCAGGCGCATGTCGAGGACGGGTGGCTGGACACCGCCTCGGGGGCTGCAATCTCTACGGCAATCAAGCCAAACACCAGCCTTTTCCTTTGCGAAGCTTGTAACTCCATGGTACCGGACTCCCCTCCGGACTCCAAACCTTCCGCGCCCCTGGCAATCGAATCCGATTGGGCGCCAATCATGGAGTTCACCACCGCGGACATCTTTTAGTACTCGCCCTTCGGCGACATTCTGAATTCACTAAAGTCTCTCTCTTTATCAGGAGAGCCCTGGCCGGACTATGGTCAGCAAGGTTGGGATGCGGACGACGAAGAAATTCAAAGCCCATCCACCACCCACTTCGTAGCCACTGTCGATGATTTAACCGACATGCTCGACTTCGACTCCGATGACATCGACGGTATGGACGCCGATGTAGGAGACGACCAGGAACCAGCACCTACAGGGCACTGGAAGGCCACCTCGTCGTATGACATATACATGGTGGACACCCCAAAAGAAGGGAACAACGATGGAACAACGGAGGATGACCCCTCCAAGAAGAAGCCTAAGCGCCGGCGTCAGCGGCGCCGCTCTAAATCCCGCCAAAGCAAAAACGGTGATTCCGGCACGGGAGACAATAACACCGGACAAGGTTGAAGACAACCCCTCCAAAGAGGATTCAGCGCAGAGGATGGAGAAACTAGCCCTCATGAGATAGCGGCGAGTGAGAGGTAGAGGACGATAATTACATGCCTCCTCCGAAGACGAGGCAAACCTCGATTTACGCAATTTAATTTGTCGTGCCTGAGGATCCCGTCGAACAAGAGCATTTCAAACGCAGGCTTATGGCCACGGCGAGCATCCTCAAGAGAAAACAGCAACAACTTCGAGCTGGCCAAGACTTGCTAGCCGACAGATGGACTGAAGTCCTTGCGGCCGAAGAGTACGAACTCGAACACCCCTCCAAGAGCTACCCAAAACGCAGGCTGCTACCCCGATTAGAGGAGGAAGCACCTAGACCTACATCACCAGCGCATGATGCCGCCGACCGGCCACCTCGTGGGTCATGCTGACAGAGAGGCCTCTCGGCCCTCCACTCAAGCCGCACCCCGGCGTCGCTCAAAGAATACCAAGGCACGGGGAAATGCGCTAGACCTGCGAGATATATTGGAGGACAAGGCAAGGCAAACAAGATCGATCTATGGATCGCGTGGGCGCCCCACGACACGTGACAATAACCGTCATGCCGGATATGGTAAATCCGGCCGGGCCGAACAAAGTAGACAATCCTTGTTTGAGCTACGTCGTGATATAGCCCAGTACAGAGGCGCCACACACCCACTATGCTTCACAGATGAAGTTACGGATTATCAAATCCTCGAGGGTTTCAAACCCGTAAACATCGAATCATACGATGGCACAACAGATCCTGCGGTATGGATCGAGGATTACCTCCTTCATATCCAAATGGCCCGCGGTGATGATCTACACGCCATAAAATACCTCCCACTCAAGCTTAACGGACCAGCTCGGCATTGGCTTAACAGCTTGCCAGCAGAATCAATTGGTTGTTGGGAGGACCTGGAAGCCGCATTCCTCGTCAATTTCTAGGGCACCTTTGGGCGACCACCAGACGCCGATGACCTAAGCCACATAATTCAGCAGCCAGAGGAATCAGCAAGACAATTCTGGACACGGTTCCTAACCAAGAAAAATTAAATAGTCGACTGTCCGGACGCAGAGGCCCTTGCAGCCTTCAAACATAACATCCGTGACGAGTGGCTTGCCCGGCACCTAGGAAAGGAAAAGCCAAAATCCATGGCAGCCCTCACAACACTCATGACCCGCTTTTGCGCGGGAGAAGAAAGCTGGCTAGCTCCTAGTAATAACATGACCAAGAGCCCTGGGAATTCGGATACCAAGGACAGCAATGGCAGGTCGCGTCGCAACAAGCACAAGCGCCGCATTAACAGACAAAGGTTGAGGATACGGCAGTTAATGCCAGATTCAGAGGCTCTAAACCCGGTCAGCGGAAAAAGCCATTTAAAAGAAATACTCCGGGCCCGTCCAGTTTGGACCGAATACTCAATTGCTCGTGCCAGATACACGGCACCCCTGAAAAACCAGCAAATCACACCAACAGGGATTGTTGGGTGTTCAAGCAGGCAGGCAAGTTATGTGCCGAAAACAGAGACAAGGGGCTGCATAGCGATGACGAGGAGGAGCCCCGGTCGCTGAACAATAGGGGACAGAAGGGCTTCCCCCCACAAGTGCGGACGGTGAACATGATATACGCAACCCACATCCCCAAAAGGGAGCGGAAGCGTGCACTTAGGGACGTATATGCGTTGGAGCCAGTCGCCCCAAAATTCAACCCATGGTCCTCCTGCCCGATCACTTTTCATCGAAGGGACCACCCCACTAGCATCCGCCATGGAGGATTCGCCGCATTGGTTCTAGACCCAAGCATTGACGGATTTCACTTCACTGGAGTCCTTATGGACGGCAGCAGTAGCCTTAAGCATTGAAGTTTTCTTGTTTAACAATAAAATTATCAAACTCATCCAAACATTGACTAGCAGACTTATTATGAGGAATATCACCTTCATCAAATCTACAAAGAGAGTTTACCTCTACTACATGTGTCGGGTTATCAAGACCATGTATTTCTTCAATAGGTGGTAGATTTTTAACATCTTAACCTGCTTTATCAGGACACGGTGCGAAAAATGGGCATAGATCCCTCAAGGATTAAACCCACAAAGACGACCTTTAAAGGCGTCATACCAGCTGTAGAGGCCAACAGTACAGGCTCGGTTACACTTGAGGTGGTCTTCCGATCCCCGGATAATTTCTGAAGCGAGGAGTTAATCTTTGACATAGTCCCGTTCCGCAGTGGCTATCACGCACTGCTCGGACGAACCGCATTTGCAAAGTTCAATGCGGTGCCGCACTACGCATACCTCAAGCTCAAGATGCCAGGCCCTCGAGGAGTCATTACGGTCAATGGAAACACTGAACGCTCTCTCCGAATGGAGGAGCATACGGCGGCCCTCGCGGCAGAAGTACAAAGCGGCCTCTCAAGGAAATTCTCCAGTCCGGCTATTAAACGTCCGGACACCGTCAAAGCGCGCCCGGAGTAACCTACAACAAGACCGCGTGGCACGTTCCGAGCAAGCGTAGCAATGCGGCCCCAACCCTAGCCCTCGTGAAATTGCGAAACCAGTACTACGCGTACATAACTATGCGCTGGAAATACCATGGGCATAGGGGGAAGGGCACGACCACGGCATGCCAAAAATACGGCTCAACCGCACTAGGGGCTCCCGATTTTGTCATTCTTTTTCTTACTTCCAGGACTCCACTCTACGGAAGGCCTGTCCGGCAGTACAACCGCCGAACACACGTTGCAACAACTAGGGAGGTAGAAAGCTACGTCGAGTGTCCAGGTGGTCTCCATAACGAGCAGTATACTTGTTTCACATAGCATCCCGCAGCTCGGCCCTGGAGGGGGACATGTCAAATAGTCCCATCTCTTGCTTATCGCACTATTTGTATCGTCCTGCTTTTACCGCAGCCTTTTCGAATAAACAATACATAGCTTTTGTCTATTATTGCATTCCCTTTTTTATCTATATATGTTCATTAATGACATGTTGCACCCTTACACTTTGGTACGGACAAATACACCAGGGGCTTAAGTACCCCAACATACGGTGTGATAAGTCCGAACACTTTCACAAGTGCGGCACCCCGAACTTATAGCATTATATGCATCAGGTCCGAATCATGTCTTGGGTCAATAGTTGGGTTTGCCCGGCTCCCATGTTTTGGTACCTTACGTTCCGTTATATCGGCTAAGGTAGCGCTGGGAGAACCACTGCGATTGTGCCCCGGTTGAGTTGGGCTAAGCACCTCAGTGGAGAAAGCTAAAACTGACCGTCATGATAGGGCGAGAGCTGGTCGCTGCTCGAGAGGTTTTCAAGTCCCTAAAGACTTATGCCGCTTGGAGCGAGGAGTCGTCTTTGTCAGGCCTAGACGTGGATAGCACCCCGAACTCGGTCTTCCGAATACTAGGGGCTTCGCCGAAATTTAAAATTATAGAATTCTATGGCTAAGTGAGAGTGTTCAAGTATTATAGTCCGATTGCCTTGTTCGTTGTGTTGAACGCCTCCCTCGAAGGACCCAAGAATGGGAAAAAGATCACTCAAGTTTATCCCGAACACCCCAAAGACTTTCATGGCATGGGGGCGGTTTACTACTCGCCATCTCTCAAATTTAATATACGTCACATGTAAGGTAATATTTTAAATTCAAAAGCGTTGCTTAGCGCATATGAACAAGTTTTCAGCGTACAGGATCACAAATGCGAGCTTACTCAAAAATTACATCTTTGGAGCATTCATCTGCTATAAGGCGGGCACACTTCAGGACGCCCTCATAATACATCTCGGGCTTACGATGCTCCTTGCCCGACGGTGGTCCGTCCGTCACAAGCTTCTCAGTGTCCATCTTGACCCAGTGCACTTTAGCACGGGCAAGGGCCCTACGGGCACATTCGATGCATACGGAGTGCTTGATGACTTCAAGCCATGGACAGGCATCCACCAGCCGCCTCACCAGCCCGACGTAGCTCCTGTGCATGGTTTCTGTGCCACAGCCGGACTATGAGACCCTTCATGGCCTGTTCGGACACCTTATGGAGCTCGACCAGCTGCTTCAAATGGTCGCTCATAAAGGGCACTGTGTGTCCGGCCTCAAAGATATCGAGACCAGAACACCTTCTCCGTCGAACTCCCCTCTTCGGCTTGGTAGAGTGCGGCAGCGTCGGACACACTCCGAGGAAGATCTGCGAATGCTCCTGGAGAGCTCCGGACTCGGGTAAGTAACAAGTAATTCACTTTCACATGCTTGCTTTGCAGAAAGAATGCCTTACCCGCCGCTATCTTCGTCATTGCCTCAATTTCCTAGAGGGCTTTTTGGGCTTCGGCCTTGGCAGATTTGGCGCTCTCAAGGGCCGAGGCGAGCTCGAACTCTCGAGTCTTTGAGTGAAGCTCCAAACTCTCGTGTTTTTCCACGAGAGCCTGGAGCTCTTGCTGCACCTCCGCCACGCGCGGCTCCTGCTTCTCTCGCTCAGGCGCCCACGGCCGCCTTGTCTTCGCCTTGATAGCGCTTCCTTCGTGGTCGCCACCTCGGTTGTGGCCTTGTAATACTCACGTTGGTCCTGTCATTTTTGCAACCACATCTTTTATATACTTACATAAGGTATTACTAACCTTCCTTGTCTTCGAGCTGCTTCTTGGCAAGGCCGAGCTCGTTCTCGGACCGCCGAGGCTCGCTTCAATGCATCGACGTCCGCAGCCAAGGCGGCAGAGGTCAGCCAAGCGCAGCCTGCATTCCCATATTGACATACTTATGTTAGACTCCTGCGTATATCTTTTAGATCCTCAGTTCGGTTTTTCTATCCGAACACCAAACTGAGCATCAGGGGCTACTGTCTATGCGGTAATATTTTTACATATCTTAAATACATACTGTCGGATTTCGGGTTCCGGCAGACCCTCTAGGTTCGAACACTTGGGTGCGCGCGGAGATCTCGCCCTCTACCTACCTGCACCTCGCCTCCTCGCTAGGAACTAAACTATGAAAGGAACAACACAAGAGACACAAGGTTTATGTTGGTTTGGGCCACCATTGTGGTGTAACACCCTACTCGAGTGTGTGGTGTGGTGGATTGCCTCTTGGGCTGATGATGAAAAATACAAGGAAGAACAGCCTCGCGAGGGGCTGTTCTTGGCTGGTGCGATGAACTGCTAGGGGGAGTTCAGTCGCTCTCTCTCTGCTGATTCAAGGTGCTGGATCCTCTATGAGGCTCTCATCTAGCTGCTTCTACCCTGTGGGTGGCTAGTCCTATTTATAGGCAAAGGCCCTGGGCCTCTTCCCAAATATTGAGCGGGAAGGGCGCCAACAATTGGCCATTTTGAAGGGGAACATCTAGTACACTTATCCTGACTAAAGTTGGTCCTCGCCTGTCAAAGGCTCTGGTGGTGACGCTGGCTTGGGCTCCACGATGACTTCCTTCCTGCCGTTGCGACGGTCTTGGTCTCGTTGCACCGAAACGGATTCCTTTTCTTGATACTCTTGCCTGCACTTGCCCCCTTTGCACCAAAGAGGAAAGGAGGACACTGGGCGGGCTGGCGCCCGCCTGGCGCCCTTGCTCGCCATGGCTTGCGTCGTGGGCACCTCGTAAGGTACCCCGCCTTGATCTCTCCGCCTCCTCGCGAGCCAGCCTGACGAGGCCGTGCCTGAGGAAGCTTCACTGTCTGGCCCGCGAGGCTTGGCCCCTCACGAGGGTCTTGAGCTTGTGCTGATGAAGATGGGCCGTGCTGGGCCACTCCTTGAGCCACGCCGCAGGCAGGCAAGTCTGGGTACCCCCGTTCCCAGAACGCCGATAGTAGCCCCTGGGCCCAAGGCGCGCCTGGACTTGGCTGAGCAAAGAAGCGAAGGGGCAAGTGCGAAGCCCTATGGGCCCTAACAGCCTGCGGCCTCGGGCGCCGCGTGGCGGTTGATTGGACGTGGGTGCCTTAGCAACTGCGTGAATCGACAAAAGAGCAGCGTCTGTCTAGGCTTTGCTTCCCTCCTCTCCTCCGGTCATTGCCCAGATCCCCTTTCTTGTGCCTTTCCTTCCTGCCTCTGAAATCTCCAGATCTACTTCGATCACAAGGTTCTAGCAAGACATGGCGCCGCTGCACCTGGCCGGAGCTTGGTACTCAGCCGCCTTGGACTCGCCGAATGTGTCGGAGAAGGGCCTTGCCCGGGTGCGCCGGATGGTGGCGGCGCAAGGCATCGACGGGGCAGAGGTGTTCAAGGCCGGCTCCGCCCTTCTCGAGGGCCAAGGGAGAACCTTCTATCCGCTCTTCATGAGCGCCATTGCTGCCGGTCTGGTGCCTCCCTTTTATGAGTTCTTCTTCTCTGTCCTCCGCCACAACAAACTGCAAGCTCTGCACCTCCACCCCAACTCTGTTCTTCTTCTGGTGATCTTCGCCTACTATTGTGAGGCTCACGTCGGGGTGCAGCCCTCAGTGGCCTTGCTGCGCCACTACTTCTACCTCCGGACCTCTCGCGGTCCCATCTCCGCGTCCGCGAGCTGTGTTGCGTATGGCAGCTCCAACGCCATATCAGAGCCCGGGAAGAGGATTGAGGGCTTCAGGAGCAAGTGGGTCATGGTAGATGCTGGGCGCATCCACCCTCTGCTGATTCTGCCCATGGAGCACCCCACGACCTCTGACGATTGGTCTCGCGCGGAACTCGTGGATCCCCGCGCGAAGCCGGTGCTGGAGAAGATGGACGCGCATCTGTGGCCGAGCAACATGGCGCCAGCAAAGCTGACTGGTGCGTCGCTCTTGAGGGAGTTCCTGGAGCATCAGGTGGCCCCGCTTAGTCAGATTCGCCTGGCCGTGGAGGCCCGCCTCGAGCCCCTGCAGTCTTGGCCGACGAAGATCTGGCCGCGGTCCTCAAATCTTTGGTCGGGGGAGACGTGGCGAGGCTGGAGGGCGCTCCTGTGCCCCTGTTCCTTCGAGATGATTGGGAGTAGGTGGTGGAATATAGGCCCGTCTTCAATGGGGACGGGCCCGTGCCTGCGGAGGTTCCCGAGGACCCGCGACGCTGGCGACGGTGAACGTGTCCTCCGGCGACTCCTGCGAAGAGGAGCAACAAGAGGAGCGGGAAGCGGGGCCTGACTCCGAGGCGACCGACGGGGAGTCGAGAGCGCCCCTCCCCAGGCGCAGGTCCCGCGCTCTCCGCCTCTTGCCGAGCGACGACGATGACGATGGCGACGAGCGGGGCGACGAGGGCTTGCCCCTGATCCAGAAAAAGGACAGGACTGGGCTGGTCCCCCGCGGGTCTGCCCCGGCTCCGAGGCGATCTGCAGACGTGCCTCCTGCTCCCGGGCCTCTTGAGGCTGATTCCTGCAGCCGGTTCTCGGGCTTCAAGTATGGCCGGAGGTTGCTCGAGCTCGCAAGCGATGACCAGTAAGTGCTTGATTCTTGCTTTATTCCTTGCTTTGTCGCTGAGGCTTGATATCTGTATCTCTTGGCTAGGCTGGCGCCTGCGGCGAAGAAGCTGAAGGGAGCTCCTGAGGCTCCATCTCGGGCAGCGCCTCCGCCTGCGAAGGAATGCGACGGTAAGACACAGGCCTTTCCTGCCCGGTCAGCCTCGTGAGGCCAGGTGGAGCTGGCTGGGGCGAGCTCAGCCCCCATGGCCCAAGCGACTCCTGAGGTATCCTTGCCTGATGCCACCGCCATAGCTGTTGGGGCGGAGCAGGTTCCGCCTCAGGATACTGTGGTTACGCTGCCGTCCTCTCCTCCTACTCCACCAACTGTTGTCTCTGCGACTCCTCCCACTGTCCTGGATCGTGCAGCTGCTGAACTGGACCGGCTGCAGCAAGATCTTCTGGGCGCCGACCCTCGCTTGGTGGCCGGGCGCTTGGAGATGGCCTCTGGCTGGATTCGCTCTGACACTTTGATTCGAGCGGCGCTGGTTCAGGCCTCGACGGCTTGCGACGAGGAGAAGCAGGCCGTCCTTGGGGCGAAGGCTGCTCGCGACGCTGCCCGAGGGGAGGTAGCCGATGTCCGAGGTCGCTGCAAGGCGCTGGAGAGCGAGCTGCTGGGCCTGCGTGACCAGCTTGCCAAGGAGGCCCGCAGCCGCCAAGAGAAGGAGGAAGACAGGAAGGCTCGCAAGGCGGCCGTCAAGGACCGGGACGCCAAGCTTAACAAGTGTCATGACTGCCTGGGTGTGCTGGAGCAGGAGTTGGAGGCGAAGAAGGTCGAGCTGGACGGCAAGGCGCGGGTCCTTGCCGAGGACCGCGAGGCCTTCACGGAGATGGAGGTGAAGGCTCGCACCCTGCTGAGGTCGTGACACGACAGCCGCCTGAAAGCCGCCGCCGGCGCCGAGGATGGCCCTGCCAACCTGCTTCCCTTCCTGATCCGCGCCCTTGAAGATGTCACCCTTGGGCTTGGCCCTATGGGAGAGGCCGAGGTGCGTGTCCTATCTTCTGCAGCGCTGACGCGGGTCCTTACCCACGTCTACCTTCGCGATCCCGCTGTCGACCTCGACAGCCCATCGGAGCCGGGCCGAGCGGGCGAGCTTGCTTGCCGGGCCGAGGCCGTGGAAGGGTCGTGCGGAGGCTCACGGGTGAAGTTCCGTGCCTTCAGCACTAAGCCGGGGCGAGGCGCTGCCGGTCCCTGGGCTTCACGAGGCGAACCCGCTCAGCGCAGCTCCACCGCCAACAAGTGACTCGTTGCCAGGCTCCTGCTCCACTTTCAAAGACGCAACATGCATCATGCCTCGGGAGGCGTTAAACTTGTGTTTGGTGTTGTGATAATAGTTATGGACTGTAATGTTTCCTTTTAAATTCCTTGAGATTTATGCGTTTTCCTTCCTACTTGCTTATGTTCCCACGCCGCAGAGCCCGCCTCACAAGAAACCTCGGCCAAGTTAGCCCCGACCGGAAACCAGGATGGGACCAAGGAGTGAGGGGCTACGTGACAAGTTAGGCTCCCGAGTCGCGATGCTCAGGAGTCCCCCTTGGCGCACGAACAGCAAGTAGGGAGGTGAGATGTGTGGGTGAATCTACCATTCTACGTCTGAAGAGCCCGGCCCCGTGCATACCTCAACCGCCGTTAGCCTTTCAGAACTAAGGAGTGAGGGGCTACGTGACCAGTTAGGCTCCTGAGTCGCGATGCTCAGGAGTCCCCCTTGACGCTCAAACGGCCTTCGTACCTTGGTTCCGCTCAGGGAGAGACGTCAGTGACGAACCAGGCCCGAGGGGCCCTGGCTGGGTGGCGTCGTCTGGCGTGACCAGTCGTAACCCCGTGCCCAGCCCCTCGCGGCACTCCCGAGGAGGCGTTGCGATGAGGCCAGACACCGAGCCTGGGCTCCCCGAGGTTGATGCGCCGGGGCCACCTCGCTTGTTTATCACCGGTCTTGAGCATAAGCGCTCCGTATGTGTGCAGGCATAGCCTCCTCGGCAGTTTTCGTCGGCCAACATGGAGCATGGTGCTTCCACTGGTAAGTGGGAGGGGGCTCCCCTCCGGGAGAAGCCCCGGGGCGTGTACAGCCCCGCCCTGACACATGGCCGGGACGGTAGGGCTAGGAGAGGTATATCTGGGCACCCGTGAGCCAGCGCGGGACTCACGAGGCCCTACCTCGAGGTGGGTTGCGCCTGGCTCTGGGCCTTAACTTGTGATGTGTTCCTGCAAATTTGGTTAGATGCCGACGCTCGCCCTCGTCCCTCGCCTCGAGCGGGTCTCAGCCATTGCAGGTATGCCAGGTCGCGATGCCGTGGACAAGGCCAGAGGGTGAGGGCTGGAGAGCCAGTAGGAGCCCATGAGTCGTGATGCTCAGGTACCCCCCCCCCTTTAACGTGCAAGCAGCCGACATGAAGGAAGAAGGGGTGCCGTGGACAGGCACCAAATAACAATCATGATGGGTAGAACGCATGCCCCGAAATAAACGCAAGAGAGGTACATGCCGCTGGGTCTGGCCCGAGCGACTTGGGGATGATGCAGTCCGAGGGGCGCACCCAACAAAGTAAGCTAGGAACATGAAGTAAAGGGGATACACGCCGCAGGGACGGACCCACGCGGCCTGGGAATAAAGCTGCCATGGGGGGCGTTCCCAGCTGGAAATGAAAGTTGAAGGATGTCACCTGATGACGTTGAAGATGAAGGGATGTTGATGTAGCGGACGTCGTGGGCTGCGGAAGCCGATCTTCACGAGCCCCCAGGCCCAGGAGCTTCGGGAGGCTCCAGAGGCGCTGGTGGCTCCTCGTGGACCATCTCCATCTCCGCTAGGACTGCAGAACGCCTGGCCTCTTGAGCCTCCAGGATGCTCCTCATGAGGCGCTGCACGTGGCGGCCTGCTTGGCACGCCGTGGGGCATGCGAACGTAGCTGTGGGTGGACCTTCAGCCTGCCAGCGTGAGGGGCCAAGCGCCCCGAGAGGCGGCTCGGTTGAGCCCTGGTATGTCGATGCAGACGCGCAGCCCACCATCCTCGCCTGGATGGGGAGCTACAGCGGGTAAGCAGCGGCTGCCACTCATGACTCTTGACTCCTGCAGCTCCTGCGTGATCTTGCTGACGAACTCCTGAGGGTTTGGCCCTCCTTGCCTTGCTCCTTCCTGAGGGAAACGTGCTTTGAAACACGCCTCCAAGTGGTGCCCAAGTGCCTCCCTCGTGACCTTTGCAAGGTCGGTGGCCCTCCAGGAGAGAGCCCCCGAGCCTTGCTTGAGGAGGGCGTCGGGCGCACCTTCCTATGCGACAGATGGAGGTGCCCCCTGAGCAGGCGCGGACCCTGAGGGGCCTGCCTCCTGAGGGGTCGGGCCTGGCGATGTCTTCTTCTTATTGGGAGCGGTCTCAGGGAACCTCACGCTCCTGCGATCTGGGTCTTCAAGTGATGCGGCTTGAGAGGCTCTCTCTAGGGAGCACACTGCGTCTCTCTCTTCACAAGGCACCGTGATGACTCCACCGCTTCCTGGCATCTTGAGGACGTTGTAGCCGTGATGAGTCACGGCCAGAACTTGGCCAGAGCTGGGTACCCTAGGATGGGATTGTATGGCAGGCGAATCTGGGCGACATCAAAGTCGATGAGCTCGGTGCGGTAGTTGTCGCGCGCCCCGAAGGTGACAGGGAGGCGGACGTGCCCAATCGAACCGTGGAGCCATCAGTGACTCCGGAGAAAGGCTTGGTTGGCTGAAGCTGATTGTAAGGCACTTGGATATTGTTGAATGTCTCTACGGACAGGACGTTGAGCCTTGCTCCGCCGTCGATGAGGGTCCTGGTGACTTGCACGTTGCTGATGATCTGGGAACAAAGCATCGGGAGGACCCCGGCTGTGGCCGCGCACTTGAGCTGATCCGCTGAGCTGAACGTGATGGCGCACGCCGACCACCTGAGAGGGCGCGTGGCTTCGAGCTTGGGGAGGACTGCATTCACTTCGCGGGCGAACTGCTTGAAGATGCGTTGAGAGGCTGGGGCTTGAGCTCCGCCCAGGATGCAAGCGATCGCGCGCAGCTCCTGGAAGCCCCCAGCCCACTCGTCTTGATGATGGTCCTCGTTTCTCCTTGGCTGCGGCGGCAGAGGAGGGAGGCCTGTGTTTCCTTGCGGGCGGTCCTTGGGAGGCTGATCCTGCCAGCGATCCTCGCGAGGTCGGTCGCGCCACCCTTGGCAAGGGCCACGGTCTTCCCAGCGTCCTGCGTTCCTTCCTCCTCCTCGGCCATAGCCTCGATCGTTGCGGTCGGGGCGTCGGCCGATCCTCCCTTCTCGCACGGCCGGGAGCTCTTGAAATTCGTTGTTGTTGTGGGTGTGGAGGTCGTGGTACACACAGTACCGGCTGCCCTTGGAAGACTCGGGCTGATCTCTGTCCCGCTTGGTGTCTGGTTCTGCCGCGATCACGAGAGCCCCCTTGCGCTTCATGTCCTTGGCCTTGGATTTCTTCTCTTCTGGGTCTGCGACTGGCAGCTCAAGGAGGGAAAGGCGCCCTTCCTTAGCCCTGGCGCACTAGGTCGCCAAGTTTAACAACTCCAAGGAAGTGTACAAATCTTCATGCATCGCCAGCTCCTCCTTCATCTTGACGTCACGCACTCCGTCGGAGAAGGCTGAGATGATGGCCTCCTCGGTCACCTTGGGAATCTTGAGGCGTGCATTGTTGAACCGTTGGATGTACTTCTGCAGGGTCTCCCCTGGTTGCTGCTTGATGCGGCGCATGTCGCTCACGGCAGGAGGCCGGTCGCGACTACCTTGGAAGTTGGCGATGAAGCGGGTGCGCATCTCGTCCCAGGAGGAGATCGTGCGAGGAGCCAGGTTCAGGAGCCAGGTGCGGGCTCCGTCCTTGAGTGCCATGGGAAACCAGTTCGCCATGACCTTCTCTTCCCCGTTGGCGGCTTTGATGCCCAGCTCGTAAAGCTGGAGGAACTCCGCAGGGTCAGCCGTGCCGTCGTAGCGAGGCAGGTCTGGCTTGAACTTGTCGGGCCATGCGACGCTGCGCAGCTCGGTGGTGAAGGCGCGGCAGCCTGCAGCGGCCACGGGAGGCCTTTAGTGACGAAGAGCCTGGTCTTGCGGGTCCCCATGCACTACAGCTGGGAGCAGCGCGGGGTCTTGGCGTACGGGAGCAGGAGCGTGGTCGTGACGAGCCGGTGCAGGGAGCACTCTGGCGGCTTCTTGGGAGCGAGGGACCTCTTGGCAGCTCTGCTCTTGCTGCGCTGGCACAGGACGGAGTGGGTTCCGCCCAGGGGCCACGCGCCTTGGGGCCAGGGCACCTTCTTGAGGGGAGGCGGCCGAGGCGCCCGAGCTCGTCGCCGCTAGAGGCGGGCGCGATGCAGCCGAGAAGGACGGGCGCGGGGAGCCTCTGGGCGTGGGACGAAGCTTCGCACGCTGGTCGAGCCACTCTTCATAGACGTCGTCGACAGGGCGGTAGCGCAGGAGCTCGTTTGCCGCGATGAGTGCAGCTCGAGCCTCCATGGGTGTGCGGAGCGCGCGAGACGAATTACCAGCTGGGGCGACCGAAGGAGTAGCAGTGCGGCCGTCTCGCCTCACAGACGGATGCTGGGACAATGCTTGCTGCTCGTTCCCCGCCGGGCCGATGGTGGCGTTGACGGCAGGCGACGAGGAATGGCGGGGACGGTCGCTGACGGGGGCCGTCTGGGCGACGCAGGAAGTGAGAGCGGCTCGATGCTCGACACGGGCCCGTCGAGCGTCTAACATGGATGCGGTGGTCGGCGAAGAACAGGGTGGCGGAAGACGAATTCCGGCGCACCCCTACCTGGCACGCCAAATCTCGGATTTCGGGTTCCGGCAGACCCTCTAGGTTCGAACACTTGGGTGTGCGCGGAGATCTCGCCCTCTACCTACCTGCACCTCGCCGCCTCGCTAGGAAATAAACTATGAAAGGAACAACACAAGAGACACAAGGTTTATACTGGTCGAGCCACCATTGTGGTGTAACACCCTACTCCAGTGTGTGGTGTGGTGGATTGCCTCTTGGGCTGATGATGAACAATACAAAGAAGAACAGCCTCGCGAGGGGCTGTTCTTGGCTGGTGCGATGAACTGCTTGGGGGAGTTCAGTCGCTCTCTCTCTGCTGATTCAAGGTGCTGGATACTCTATCAGGCTCTCATCTAGTTGCCTCTACCCTGTGGGTGGCTAGTCCTATTTATAGGCAAAGGCCTTGGGCCTCTTCCCAAATATTGAGCGGGAAGGCCGCCAACAATTGGCCATTTTGAAGGGGAACATCTAGTACACTTATCCTGACTAAAGTTGGTCCTCGCCTGTCAAAGGCTTTGGTGGTGACGCCGGCTTGGGCTCCACGATGACTTCCTTCCTACCGTTGCGACGGTCTTGGTCTCGTTGCACCGAAACGGATGCCTTTGCTTGATACTCTTGCCTGCGCTTGCCCCCTTTGCACCAAAGAGGAAAGGAGGACACTGCACGGGCTGGCGCCCGCCTGGCGCCCTTGCTCGTCATGGCTTGTGTCATGGGCACCTCGTGAGGTACCCCGCCTTGATCTCTCCGCCTCCTCGCGAGCCAGCCTGACGAGGCCATGCCTGAGGAAGCGTCCTGTCGTCTGCCCCGCGTGGCTTGGCCACTCACGAGGGTCTTGAGCTTGTGCTGATGAAGATGGTCCGTGCTGGGCCACCCCTTGAGCCACGCCACAAGCCGCGGGCAGGCAAGTCTGGGGACCCCCATTCCCAGAACGCCGACACATACCTCAAAGCCTGTTAGAAGGCTGGCACAGGCTTCAGTCAGCCCGCTGTTGGCGGACTGAACCTTCTGGATCACCACACTCATAACAGTGCGGTGCTCCTCATCGATGGAGGCGCTGTTAAGCACCTCCAGCAGATTATCCGGTGCCTCCGGTTGGACGGAGTTCACCGGCGTCGTAGGCTTGCCCTTACAACGGGGCGCCTGCCGGACTCCGGAACCACTAAAGGTTCGGGTGCGGTGTCCGGCCTAGGGCCGGACTTTGATCCCTTGGGGGTTTTGTCCCCTTTGCGCCTGGAGTCCGGGAGGTCGCCTTGCGGCGCCTCCAGGACCACCTCCTCCTGGCTTGGACCCTTTTGGGACTCCACCTCGGCATCATCCGCAGCGCGAGGGGAGGAGGTGGCCGGAAGTGAAGTGTTATTCACATCCGACGAACCCAGGAGCCGCCGACGAAGCATCGAGCCCGGCCTTGGGCGGACTGCATGATTATATTCGGCGTCAGAAGATACTGTGCAACAAAGGAATGCCATGAGTTATTCTGGTATCCGGATACTTACGATTTTGCCAGGGGCTTGGCACTGGATGGCCACTTCTCTTCGCCGTCGTCGGCGTTGGTGGAGTAGTCCGGAGGATGGGTCCTCCCCTTCTTGGACCCTCCGGCCCCCCCAGTTGGGGCGGCCTTCCTTTTCTTCTCTTCCCCCGCTGGGGGAGTGACCTCTTTTTCCTCCTCCTCGTTTTTGCGGGAGGAGTCTGCCTCGGAGTCATCGGACGATGAGTCCGACACCATCAGGCGCCGGCAACTCTTTCGAGTTCCCGTGGCCTTCTTCTTGGCCTTTTTCTCCGGCACCACGTAAGGTGCCGGAACCAGCAGCCCCGTCAAGCGGGCGTCTGCTGGGTCTTCTGGCAAGGGAGCCGGACAGTCAATCTGCCCGGACGTCTTCTGCCAATCCTGTCAAAGGAAAGGGAGTTTAGATCCCGCATAGAGTCAAACTATGAAAAACAAGTATCCCATAAATGGTAAAATAGCTTACCGCGTTGGCTTGATGCTGCGCGCTGAATCCGCGATCCTCGGTAGCGGATGTGGGAGCCTCGGCGCCCTTGAACAACACCTTCCAGGCGTCTTCGTACGAAGTGTCGAAGAGCCCACTCAGGGTTCGGTGCTGTGCCGGATCAAACTCCCACAAACTGAAAGCCCGTTGTTGGCACGTGAGGATCCGGCGGATGAGCATGACCTGGACTATGTTGACGGTTTTGAGATTCTTGCTCACAAGATTTTGGACGCAGGTTTGGAGTCCGGTCAGCTCCTCTGAATTACCCCACGACAGGCCCATCTCTTTCCAGGAGGTGAGCCGTGTGGGGATGCCAGATCGGAATTCGGGGTCCGCTTCCCATTCTGGGTCACGCGGCTCGGTGATGTAGAACCACCCCGATTGCCACCCCTTTATTGTCTGCACGAAGGAGCCCTCGAGCCATGTAACGTTGGGCATCTTGCCCACCATGGCGCCTCCAAGACTCGCTTGGCCGCCCACTACCTTCGGCTTGACATTGAAGGTCTTCAGCCATAAGCTGAAGTGGGGCTGGATGCAGAGGAAGGCCTCGCACACGACGATGAACGCCGAGATGTTGAGGATGAAGTTCGGGGCCAGATCGTGGAAATCCAGGCCGTAGTAGAACATGAGCCCCCAGACAAATGGGTGAAGTGGGAAGCCTAGTCCGTGGAGGAAATGGGTGAGGAACACCACCCTCTCATGGGGCCTGGGGGTGGGGATGAGCTGCCCCTTGTCGGGGAGCCGGTGCGCGATGTCATTGGACAAGTATCCGGCTTTACTCAGCTTCTTGATGTGTCCCTCCGTGATGGAGGAGGCCATCCACTTGCCTCCCGCTCCGGACATAGCTGGAGAAGGTTGAGGTGGGATGTGCGGACTTGGGCGCTGGAGCTCGAGTGCACGAAAATGGATAAGCAAAGGAGGAAGAAGGCGTAGATGAGAAAGGTGGATCCTTATCCCTTATATGGGCGACGAAACTATGTGCCCCCACCAGCCTAGTAAAACTCAAGTTATCTCCAAGCGCCATAATTAATTGCACGGTTGGGTTACCCATGCCCGTATTGATGAGAATCCCAAATAAGGGGACACGATCTCCTGCTCGACAAGACGTGCCAAGGAAACCGCCTCGCTAAGTTCACGAGGTGGGACAAGAAAACGAATAAAGGCTTGGCCGTGGTGTGATGTCACGCTGCAGAATACGTCAGCAGATTGGATTTGTGTAAATATTATTCTCTCTACGGTGGTATGTGGAACTTATTTTGCAAAGCCGGAAACTATCCTTGTGTTCAAAATCTTCTATGAAGTATTCGGAGGAGGAACCCGCCTTGCAATGCTGAAGACAATCTGCATGTCGGACTCGTCGTCATTGAAGCCTGGTTCAGGGGCTACTGAGGGAGTCCTGGATTAGGGGGTGTCCGGATGGCCGGACTATAACCTTTGGCCGTACTCCTGGACTATGAAGATACAAGATTGAAGACTTTGTCCCGTGTCCGGATGGGACTTTCCTTGGTGTGGAAGGCAAGCTTGGCGATACGGATATGTAGATCTCCTCCCATTTGTAACCGACTCTATGTAACCCTAACTCCGTCCGGTGTCTATATAAACCGGAGGGTTTTAGTCCATAGGACGAACAACAATCATACCATAGGCTAGCCTCTAGGGTTTAGCCTCTCTGATCTCGTGGTAGATCTACTCTTGTACTACCCTTATCATCAATATTAATCAACTAGGAGTAGGGTTTTACCTCCATCAAGAGGGCCCGAACCTGGGTAAAAACATCGTGTCCCTTGTCTCCTGTTACCATCCGCCTAGACGCACAGTTTGGGACCCCCTACCCGAGATCCGCCGGTTTTGACACCGACAGGCACCCTTAGAACTAGCTGAACTTAAGAAAAAACTTGATGAGTGCTTGCAAAAGGGTTTCATCCGTCCAAGTTCTTCTCCCTGGGCTTGCCCCTTCCTCTTCGTCAAGAAGAAGGATGGTACGGACCGGATGGTTGTAGATTATCGTCCCGTTAATTTGGTCACAATAAAGAACAAGTATCTGCTCCCTAGGATCAACGATCTGTATGACCAGCTCGCTGGATCCTTAGTCTTTTCCAAGATGGATTTGAGGTTAGGCTACCATCAAATCAAGATTAGAAACGGGGACATTCCTAAAACGGCTTTTGTCACTCGTTCTGGCCAGTACGAGTACAACATCATGTCCTTTGGTCTAACCAATGCTCCAGCTACATTCTCTTGCTTGATGAACTCGATCTTCATGGAGTACATAGATAAGTTCTTCGTGGTTTACCTCGATGATATTCTTATTTACTCGAAGAACAAGGAAGAGCATGCCGAACATCTTAGACTTGTGTTAGAAAAACTCAGAGAGCACCGCCTTTATGCCAAGTTCTCCAAGTGTGAATTTTGGTTGCCAGAAGTGACCTACCTAGGCCACGTGATCTCTGGTAAGGGCATTGCTGTCAATCCCGAGAGAGTTCAGGTCGTTCTTGATTGGACTCCACCTGAAACCGTTAAACAAGTTAGGTGTTTCTTTGGTCTAGCCAGTTATTGTCGCCGCTTTGTTGAGAACGTCTCCAAAGTGGCCAAACCTCTCACGGAACTTGTCAAGAAAGATATAAAGTTTGAGTGGTCCCCACAGTGTGAGTACATTTTTCAGGAACTGAAAAGACGCCTGACTTCTGCCCCCATACTTGTGCCACTGGATTTCACTAAGGACTTTGTTATCTATTGCGACGCCTCATGACAGGGACTAGGTTGCATTCTTATGCAGGATCGTCATGGGATTGCTTATGCATCCCGACAGTTGCATCCACATGAGGATAATTATCCTACACATGATTTAGAGCTTGCACACGTAGTCTATGCACTGAAGACATGGCGACATTACCTTCTCGGTAAACGTTGTGAGATTTAGACTGATCACCAGAGTCTCAAGTATACCTTCACCCAACCAGATTTGAACCTTAGGCAAAGACGTTGGTTGGAGTTGATCTCAGATTACGACTTAGGGATTACCTACACCGCAGGCAAGGGCAATGCCATGGCTGATGTCGGTGTCAAACCGGCGGATCTTGGGTAGGGGTCCCGAACTGTGCATCTAAGGCGGATGGTAACAGGAGGCGGGGGACACAATGTTTACCCAGGTTCTGTCCCTCTCGATGGAGGTAATATCCTACTTCCTGCTTGATTGATCTTGATGATATGAGTATTACAAGAGTTGATCTACCACGAGATCGTAGAGGCTAAACCCTAGAAGCTAGCCTATGGTATGATTGTTATTGTCCTACGGACTAAGCCCTCCGGTTTATATAGACACTGGAGGGGGCTAGGGTTACACAGAGTCGGTTACAAGGGAGGAGATCTACATATCCGTATTCCCAAGCTTGCCTTCCACGCCAAGGAGAGTCTCATCCGGACACGGGACGAAATCTTCAATCTCGTATCTTCATAGTCCAACAGTCCGGCTAAAGTATATAGTCCGGCTGTCCGAGGACCCCCTAATCCAGGACTCCCTCAGTAGCCCCTGAACCAGGCTTCAATGACGATGAGTCCGGCGCGCAGATTGTCTTCGGCATTGCAAGGCGGGTTCTTCCTCCGAATACTCCGTAGAAGATCTTGAACACAAGGATAGTGTCCGGCTCTGCAAAACAAATTCCACATACCATCGTAGAGAGAATAATATTTCCAAAAATCTAATCTGCTGACAACTTTTCATAACGTGACATCACACCACGGCCTGGTCATTATTCAAACCGTTTTTCACAACCAGCTATTGCACATATTGCGAGGTGTCCCCTTATCACGGGATTCTCATCAATACGGGTGTGGGTAACCCAACCGCGCCATCAATTACGGCGCTTGGGGAATAAGCGAATTTACCAGGCAAGTGGGGAGGCGTATAGTTTCTTCCGCCCTTATAAAGGGACAAGGATTCCTCTTTTTCACCCACGCCTTCTTCTTCCTTGCTCATTCATTCTTGCGCGCTCGAGCTCCAGCACGCAAGTTCGCATTTTCTTCTCGAACTACTCCAAGCTTGTCCGGAGCAGGAGGCAAGTGGATGGTCTCCTCCGTTAGGGAGGAGAACATCACAAATCGACGGGGAGCAAGATATCTGGCCGCGGATATCGCACACCGGCTGCCAGATGCGGGGTAGATCGTCCCTACTCCAAAACCCCATGAGAGGGTGGTTTTCCTTACCCACTTCGTCCGCGGACTGGGATTTCCCCTTCACCTGTTTGTCCGGCGGGCTCATGTTCTACTACGGGCTGGACTTTCATGATCTGGCCTCCAATTTCATCCTCAACATCTCGGCGTTTATCGTCAGGTAAAAGTAGGCCTTCCTTCGCATCAAGCCCCACTTCTGATCAGGTCAAGACCTTCAATGTTAAACCGAAGGTGGTGGTCGGCCAGGAAGCGGAGTGCGGAGGCGCCATGGTGGGCAAAATGCCCAGTGTCATCTGGCTCGAAGGCTCCTATGTGGAGACCATAAAGGGGTGGCAATCGGGGTGGTTCTACATCACCGAGCCGCGCGACACCAACTGGGTGGCGGCCCCCAAATTTCGACCCGGAATCCCCATACAGCTCACCTCCTGGAAAGAGAAGGGCCTATCCTGGGGTTCATTGGTGGAGCTGACCGGACTCCAGAAATGCATCAGGAACATGATGAGCAAGAAAATCAAGCTCGTCAATGTGGTCCAGGTCATGCTCTTCCACCGGATCCTCCCGTGTCAACGACGGGCATTCAACATGTTGGAGTTTGACCGGGCCGAGCACCAAACACTGCGAGAGCTCTTCGACATGACGCATAAAGACGTCTGGAAAGTGCTGTTCAAGGGCGCCGAGGTACCTCCTCCCCTCATTGACGATCGCGGGCTCAGTGCAAAGCGCCTTGCCAATCCGGTAAGTCTTTTATATCTCATAAGATGTTCATGTTCCCCAGTTTTAACCATGCGTGGGATCTAAGCCTCCACGCCATTTAACAGGACTGGGTAGCGACAGCGGAGCTGATCGATTGTCCAACCCCCTGCCCGAAGATCTAGCAGATGCTCTCCTAACGGAGATGCTGGTTCCGGCGCTTTACGAGGTTCCGGTGAAGAAGGCCAAGAAGAAGGCCAAGGGGACCAGGAAGGGTCTCCGGCACAAGGTTGTATCAGACTCATCATCCGAAAACACCGAGGCGCACTCCTCCCTCGAAGACGAGGAGGAGGAAGAAGAAATTTCACCCCCTCCTGTCAGGGGAGACAAGAAAAGGAAGGCCGCCCCATCCGGGGACAACGAGTGGTTGCCCAAGGACAAGCCCCTGGCGAAGTCGTAAGTATCCGGAAACCGTAATAATTCTTGATATGTTTTATTGCACTGCTCTCATCACGCCGAACATGATTATGTAGTCCGTCCCGAGCCCATGTCGATGTATCTTCGTCGGATGGTTCTTTGGACCCGTCGGATATGAACAATGATTCACTTCTGACCGCCTCCTCCCCTAGCCCTACTGACAACGTCGAGGTGTTGTCTCAGAGGGCACCGAACCAAGGGGAGGTCATCCTGGCGGCGCCTCAAGGCGGCATTCCGGACACTGGGCGCAAGGGGAGCAAGACTCCCATGGGCTCCGATGATGGGGGCAGCAAATTCGGCACCCAGCCGAATACTACGCCGGAACCTCCAGTGGTTCCGGACTCGGTCAGGCGACCCCTGGCTAAGAGGGGCAAGCCGCCTGTGCCGATGGCCTCTGTCCATCCAGAGGCATCGGACAACTTGCTGGAAGCACTTCGCGGCGCTTCCATCAACGAAGAGCACCGCACTATCATGAGTGCGGTGATCGAGACGGTTCAGTCCGCCAAAAGCGGATCGATCAAGCTCGTGCGACCTCCTAACAAAGCTTTCAGGTAAGTAATCAAATTATAAGAAAATGTTACAGCATAAACAGTAGCCCGTGATACTCTGTTAGGCGTTCGCGAAGAAAGGCCGAATAGAGGACCAAATAATAACCGCAGGAGTCTAATCGGAATATGTCTATGTGCATATGCAGGCTTCACTGCTGGCTGCTGCCGCACGTACTGCGGAGGTCGACGCACTAAAGCAGGACCTTGAGCGGTCCAAGGAAGAGCTCGGCCTTACCAAGAGGCGGCTCGAAGAGAACGAAGGTAAGTGATACCATGTCTATAAATTGATAAAGAGAAATGTGGTTTTGGAATGATAGGATCGTCATGAATTTTGCTAGGGGCCACTACCGAAGTGGCGGCCCTAAAGAAGGTGCTATCCAAGGCCAAAGACAAAGCGACCAAGGAGCGCACCGAGCGTGAGAAACGAGAGGCCCGAATTGGCAAGGTGCAGCAAGAGCTCCAGGCTCTCGCCAAAAAACACGAGTCCTTGGAGCTTGACTCTAAGACGCAAGAGTCCGAGCTTGCGAAGGCCCTCGAAAGCGCACAACATGCCAAGGCTGAAGCCCAAAAGACCCTCCAGGAAATTGAGGTGGTTAAGAAGATAGCAGCGGGTAAGGCATTCATTATGCAAAGCAAGCATGTGAAGGAGACTTTCTGTTTACTTACCCAAGTTCGGAGCTCTCTAGGAGCGTTCGCAGATCTTCCCCGCAGTGTGTCGGACGTCGCGGAGTTCTACCGGGCTCAGGAGGGGAGCTCGACAGAGAAGTTGTTCTGGTCTCAGTATACTGGGACTGAACACCCAATGCCCTTGAGCGACCAGCTGAAGCAATTGGTCGAGCTCCACAAGGCGGCCGAATAGGCCATGAAGGGTCTTATAGTTCGGATGTGGCCTGGCGAGCCCCTGCCTGATAGCTACTTCGGTCTGGTGAGGCGGCTTGTGAATGCCTTCCCATGGCTCGAAGTCATAAAGCGGTCCGTCTGCATCGAGGGTGCGCGCAGGGATTTTGCCCGGGCGAAAGTGCACTGGGCGAAGCTAGACGCCGTAAATCTAGTGAAGGAGGGGCCGCCGGAGGGCAAGGAGCATCGTCACCCAAAAATGTATTATGAGAGTGTCCTGAATGGTTCCCGCCTTGTGGAGCAGGAATGTAATATTCGAATGAATGTACTCATGTGATCCTGTAATGTGAAACGAGTTCATTTCCGCTATGCAACGCTTGTTAATTTAAAATATTACCTTCTATGCGGCCGTTTATGAAATCTGAGGGTTGGCCAGTCGTCAGCTTGTGCCCCCATGTAACTAGTACTGGGGTGTTCGGGATAAACCTGTGCACTCTTTATCCCAATTTTGGGTCCTTTTAAGGAGGTGTTGAGCACAGCGAACCAGGCAATCGGACTATAAAGCTATATCACCCTCACTTAGCCATAGAAGTCTACAATTTAAAATTTTGGCTAAGCCCCTAGTATTCGGAAGGCCGAATTTGGGGCGCTATACACGCCTAAGTCGGGCAAGGCCGACTCCTCGCCCGAAGCGGAAAAAGTCTTTAAGGACTTGAGACCTCTCGAACAGTGACCAGCTCTCGCCTCATCATGACAGTCAGTTTTCGGCTTTCTCTACTAAGGTGCTTGTCCGGAAGAACCGGGACACAATCGCAGTTGTTCTCCCAGCGCTACCTTAGCAGATTTTGCAAAACGTAAGGTACCAAAACATGGGAGCCGGGTAAAGCAAACTATTGACCCAAGACATGATTCGGAGCTGATGCATATAATGCTATAAGTTCGGGGTGCCGCACTGTCGAAAGTGTTTGGACTTCTCACGCCATGTTATGGGGTATACTGAAGCCCCTGGCGTACTAGCGTACCAGAATACGGGTGAGTTCTGTCGTAAATAAGAAGACAAGAGGAAAAAAGGAAAGGCTGATGCAATAATAAGCTAACGCTATGCATTGTTATTAAATGGTACGCCGAAGCGTACGGATACAAGTAGTGCAATAAGCAAAAAATAGGACTATTTGACATGTCCTATCCAAGGGCAAGCCGCGTATGGGATGTAAAACAAGTATATTGGTCGTTATCAGAGACCACGTGAGGATTCACTTGTACGTCAAACCGTCTTGCTTCCTTGGTATTCCCTTACTGCCATGAGTTCAACGATTAGACTGCCGGAAAGGGCTTCCAGAGAGTAAGGTCCTGAAAGAGAGAAAAATGATAAAGGTAGACGGCCCCTGGGGCAGTTGAGCCGCATTGTGGGATGTGCCGTAGAGGTGCCTCTGCCTATGCCCATGGTATCTTGAGTGCGTAGTTATGTATGCGTGGCACGAATTTCGCCACTTGACTCGGACTAGGACGGAGGGCGAATTGCTAGTCGAGCTCAAAACGTGCCTGCTGATCCACCTGTGGGGTACTCCGGACTCGCTTGAAGGTGTCCGGGGTCTTTTTCGCCGAATTGACGGTTTGCCTAATAAGGCTGCTTTGCGCTTCTGCTGCGAGGGCCGCATTGTGCTCCCCTGTGCGGAGCGAGCTCTCCGTGTCTTCATTAACTGTTATTACCCCACGAGGTCCTGGCATTTTGAGCTTGAGGTATGCATAATGCGGTACTGCATTGAATCTTGCAAATGCGGTTCGCCCAAGCAGTGCGTGATAGCCACCGCGGAACGGGACGATATCAAAGATTAACTCCTCGTTTCCAGTGTGATTGAGCCCGTGCAATGGGCCTCTACACCTGGGATGACGCCTTTAAAGCTGGTTTTAGTGGGTTTGATCCTCGAGGGGTCTATACCCATTTTGCGCATTGTATCCTGATACAGCAAGTTTAGGCTGCTGCCGCCATCCGTAAGGACTCGAGTGAGGTGAAATCTGTCAATGATGGGGTCGAGGACCAATGCGGCAGATCCGCCATGACGGACACTAGTGGGGTGGTCCCTGCGACCGAAGGTGATCTGACAAGAGGACCATGGGTTGAACTTTGGGGCGACTGGCTCCATCGCATAGACGTCCCTTAGTGCACGCTTCTGTTCCCTCTTGGGAATGTGGGTTGCATATATCATGTTCACCGCTTTCACTTGTGGAGGGAACCTCTTCTGTCCTCCTGTGTTCGATGGCTGGGGCTCCTCCTCGTCGTTGCTATGCAGCCCCTTGTCCTTGTTTTCAGCATTCAACTTGCCGGCCTGCTTGAATACCCAACATTCTCTGTTGGTGGGATTGGCTGGCTTATCGGGGGTGCCATGAATTTGACACGAGCAATCGAGTATGCGGTCCAAACTGGACGGGCCTGGAGTACTTCTCTTGAATGGCCTTTTCCGCTGACCGAATTTAGCGCCACTGAATCTGGCATTGGCTGTCGTGTCTTCGGCGTTATCGCCGTTGTTGCGGCGATTGTGTCTGTTATGACGTGGTCTGCCGTTAGTATCTTTGGTATCTAAAGTGCCAGGATTCCTTGATGTGTTGTTGTTGCGAGCCAGCCAGCTATCCTCGCCCGCGCAAAAGCGGGTCATGTATGTCGTGAGGGCTGCCATAGACTTCGGCTTCTCCTGGCCGAGGTGCCAGGCGAGCCACTGGTCACGGATGTTATGCTTAAATGCCGCTAAGGCTTTTGCATCCGGACAGTCGACAATTTTGATTTTCTTATTAGGAACCTGGTCCAGAATTTCCTGGTCAATTCCCCTGGTTGCTGAATTATATGGCTCAAGTCATCAGCATGTGGTGGCCGCACATAAGTGCCCTGGAAGTTGTCAAGGAATGCATCTTCCAAATCCTCCCAACTGCCAATGGAGTCTGCTGGCAAGTTATTCAGCCAATGCCGAGCTGGTCCTTTGAGTTTTAGTGGGAGGTACTTGATGGCATGTAGATCATCACCGCGAGCCATGTGGATGTGGAGGAGGAAATCCTCGATCCAAACCGCGAGATCTGTAGTACCGTCATATGATTCAATGTTTATGGGTTTAAAACCCTTTGGGAATTCGTGATCCATTACTTCATTAGGGAAGAATAGGGGGTGTGCGACACCTCTGTGCCGGGCTATATCACGACGCAGTTCGTACGAGTCTTGTCCGCTGTATTCGGCCCGGCCGGATTTGCTTTTAGTATATCCGGCGTGACGGTCATCGTCCCGCGTTGGGGCGCGCCTCCGTGATCCGTAGATCGATCTTGCACGTTTTGCTTTGTTTTCCAATACGTCTCGCAGGTCACGCATGTTGCCCCGGGCCTTGGTATTTTTGTTTGAGTGGCGGCGGGGTGCAGGCTGGACTTTGGGCTGATATGCCTCTCTGTCTCGGCCACGGGTTGCCGATCAGCCGCATCATACGCTGGAGATGTAGGTTTCAATGTTTCCTCCTCGAGTTGGGGTAGCAACCTACACTTTGGATAACTCTTTGTTGGGCGTTCGAGTTCGTATTTCTCGGCCGCAAGGACTTCAGTCCATCTATCCGCTGGCAGATCCTGATCAGCTCAAAGCTGTTGTTGCTTTTTCCTAAGGCTGTTTGTTGTGGCTATAAGCCGGTGCTTGAAGAGCTTCTGTTCGACGGGATCCTCAGGCACGATAAATTCTTCGTCGCCGAGCCTCACCTCGTCTTCGGAGAGAGGCATATAATTGTCATTCTTCGATTCTCCGTCTGCTGCCTGTTCCGGAGGGCTAGCTTGTTCATCCTCCCGCTCTAGGTCTGGCTGGAGGGGATTGTCATCGTCTTCGGCACTATCCGTAGCGTTATTGTCTCTTGTGCCGGTATCACTGCTTTTGCTATGGTGGGACTTAGAGCGGCGCCGCTGACGTCGGTGCTTGGATTGCTTCTTGGAGGGATTATCCTCTGCTGTCTTATCGCCATCGCCTTCTTTGGGGGTGTCCACCATGTATATGTCATATGATGAGGTGGCAGTCCAGTGCCCTATGGGCGGTGGTTCTTGTTCGCCTCCTATATCGTCGTCCATACCGTCGACGTCTTCGGAGCCGAAGTCGAGCATGTCGGTTAAGTCGTCGACAATGGCTACTAAGTGGGTGGTGGGTGGGGAGCGAATTTCTTCGTTGTCCACATCCCAATCTAGCCGGCATAGTTCGGCCAAGGATCTACTAACAGGGACAGAGACCTCAATGAGTTTAGCACATCGCCAAAGGGCGAGTGCTGAAAGATATCCGCGGAGGTAAATGCCATGATCGGTGAGGGAGTCCTGGATTAGGGGGTATCCGGACAGCCGGACTGTATACATCGTCCGGACTATGGAAGCGTGAAGATACAAGACTCAAGACTTGGACCCGTGTCCGGATGGACTTTCCTTGGCGTGGAAGGCAAGCTTGGTGATCCGGATATTATATTTCCTTCCTTCTAACCAACTCCATGTAGACCCTAGCCCTCTCTGGTGTCTATATAAACCGGAGAGGTTGGTCTTTAGGAGGGCTATCACAATTACAATCATACCATCATAGGCTAGCTTCTAGGGTTTAGCCTCTACGATCTCGTGGTAGATCTACTCTTGTACTACTCATATCTTCAATATTAATCATGCAGGAAGTAGGGTTTTACCTCCATCGAGAGGGTGCGAACCTGGGTAAACATCTATGTCCATTGCTTCCTGTTACCATCAGCCTAGATGCACAGATCGGGACCCCCTAGCCGAGATCTGCCGGTTTTGACACCGACATTGGTGCTTTCATTGAGAGTTCCTCTGTGTCTTTGCTGCAAGGCTCAATGGCTCGTCTAGTTGTCAGGGACAACATTACCGAAGGGGGAGCTTTGGCTGTAGGCCAAACTCTCCGACTAGGCGGCTTCGTCATGACCGCCCCATTGGCTGCCGCGCCGACGATGGCCTCTCGGGTCATCACGCATAAACTTCACATCAATTCGGAGCTCGCCGAACAGATGGATCTGATAGAGCTCTCTTCTCTCAATGAGCTCTTGGATCGCATCGCCGCTTTGGGAGTCGCAATGGACTATGACAGGATCGGGCTTGAACCCGACCAGAGGGACATTAAATCCCCTCCGGCCACCCACGAGATAGCGGTATCGGAGGAACCACACAAGGAGTATCCCTCTATTTTGAGGACGAATTATTGTTGGGGAACGTAGTAATTTCAAAAATTTCCCTACGCACACACAGGACCATGGTGATGGCATAGCAACGAGAGGGAAGAGTGTCCGTCCACGCACTCGTGAGACCGAAAGCGAAGCGTTATAACAACGCGGTTGATGTAGTCGCACGCCTTCACGATCCGACCGATCCAAGCACCGAACGACGGCACCTCCGGAAGTTCTGCACACGTTCAGCTCGATGACGATCCCCGGACTCCGATCCAGCAAAGTATCGGGATGAGTTCCACAAGACGACGGCGCAGCGACGATGTTGATGCTCCACCGACGCAGGGCTTCGCTTAAGCTCCGCGACGATATGACTTCTCCGCGCAGGGCTTCGCCTAAGCTCCGCGACGACGATATGACCAAGTGGAATATGGTGGAGGGGGCACCGCACACGGCTAAGGAACGATCCGTAGATCAACTTGTGTGTCTGGGGTGCCCCCTGCCCTGTGATATAAAGGAGCAAGGAGGAGGAGGCCGGCCCTTAGGAGGGCGCGCCATGGTGTGGAGTCCTACTAGGACTCCCTAGTCCTAGTAGGATTCCACCTCCCTTGTTGGAGTAGGAGAGGGGAAAGAGGGGAGAAGGAGAAGGAAAGGGGCTGCGCCCTTGTCCACCCGGACCTGAAGGGGGCGCAGGCCTCCTCCCTTTGGCCTCTCTCCTCTATTCCTGTATGGCCCAATAAGGCCCATATACTCCCGGCGAATTCCCGTAACTCTCCGGTACTCCAAAATACCCGAATGACTCGGAACCTTTCCGAACTCCGAATATAGTCGTCCAATATATCGATCTTTACGCCTCGACCATTTCGAGACTCCTCGTCATGTCCCCGATCTCATCCGGGACTCCGAACTCCTTCGGTACATCAAAACTCATAAACTCATAATATAACCGCTATCGAAACCTTGTTGCGTGCGGATTCTACGGGTTCGAGAACTATGTAGACATGACCTAGAACTATTCTTGGTCAATAACCAATAGCGGAACCTGGATGCCCATATTGGCTCCTACATATTCTACGAAGATCTTTATCGGTCAAACCGCATAACAACATACGTTGTTCCTTTTGTCATCGGTATGTTACTTGCCCGAGATTCGATCGTCGGTATCCAATACCTAGTTCAATCTCAAGCATCGCAAGTCTCTTTACTCGTTACGTAATGCATCATTCCGTAACTAACTCATTAGCTACATTGCTTGCAAGGCTTATAGTGATGTGCATTACCGAGAGGGCCCAGAGATACCTCTCCGACAATCGGAGTGACAAAACCTAATCTCGAAATACGCCAACCCAACATGTACCTTTGGAGACACCTGTAGTACTCCTTTATAATCACCCAGTTACGCCAGGACGCTTTGGTAGCACCAAAGTGTTCCTCCGTAAACGGGAGTTGCATAATCTCATAGTTACAGGAACATGTATAAGTCATGAAGAAAGCAATAGCAACATACTAAACGATCAAGTGCTAGGCTAACGGAATGGGTCATGTCAATCACATCATTCTCCTAATGATGTGATCCCGTTAATCAAATGACAACTCATGTCTATGGCTAGGAAACTTAACCATCTTTGATTCAACGAGCTAGTCAAGTAGAGGCACACTAGTGACACTATGTTTGTCTATGTATTCACACATGTATTATGTTTCCGGTTAATACAATTCTAGCATGAATAATAAACATTTATCATGAAATAAGGAAATAAATAATAACTTTATTATTGCCTCTAGGGCATATTTCCTTCAGTCTCCCACTTGCACTAGAGTCAATAATCTAGTTCACATCATCATGTGATTCAACACCGATATTCACATCTCGTATGTGATTAACACCCATAGTTCACATCGTCATGCACCAACACCCAAAGGGTTTACTAGAGTCAATAATCTAGTTCACATCGCTATGTGATTAACACCCAAAGAGTACTAAGGGATGATCATGTTTTGCTCGTGAGAGAAGCTTAGTCAACGGGTCTGTCACATTCAGAGCCGTATGTATTTTGCAAATATTCTATGTCTACAATGCTCAAAGACGGGCTACTCTAGCTAATTGCTCCCACTTACGATATGTATCCAGATTGAGACTTAGAGTCATCTGGATCAGTATAAAAAGCTTGCATCGATGTAACTCTTTACGACGGGCTCTTTTATCACCTCCATAATCGAGAAATATTTCCTTAGTCCTCACTAAGGATGTTCTTGACCAATGTCCAAAGGATCTACTCCTAGATCACTATTGTACTCCCTTGCCAAATTCAGAGCAAGGTATACAATAGGTCTGGTACATAACATAGCATACTTTATAGAACCTATGGCTGAGGCATAGGGAATGACTTTCATTCTCTTTCTATCTTCTGCCGTGGTCGGGCTTTGAGTCTTACTCAATTTTACACCTTTGTAACACAGGCAAGAACTTTTCTTGACTGCTCCATTTTGAACTACTTCAAAATCTTGACAAGGTATGTATTTATTGAAAAACTTATCAAGCCGCCTTGATCCATCTCTATAGATCTTGATGCTCAATATGTAAGCAGCTTCACCGAGGTCCTTCTTTGAAAAACTCCTTTCAAATACTCCTTTATGCTTTGCAGAATAATTCTACATTATTTCCGATCAACAATATGTTATTCACATATACTTATCGAGAAATGTTGTAGTGCTCCCACTCACTTTCTTGTAAATACAAGGCTTCTCCAAAAGTCTCAGATAAAACCATATGCTTTGATCACACTATCAAAGCGTTTATTCCAACTCCGAGATGCTTGCACCAGTCCATAGATGGATCGCTGGAGCTTGCACATTTTGTTAGCTCCTTTAGGATTGACAAAACCTTCTGGTTGCATCATATACAACTCTTTCTTTAATAAATCCATTAAAGAATGTAGTTTTGACATCCATTTGCCAGATTTCATAAAATGTGACAATTGCTAACATGATTCGGACAGACTTAAGAATCGCTACAGTTTGAGAAAATCTCATTGTAGTCAACACTTTGAATTTGTCGAAAACCTTATGCGACAAGTCGAGCTTTGTAGATAGTAACACTACTATCATCATCTGTCTTCCTCTTGAAGATCCATTTATTTAACTTGACTTGCTGATCATCGAGCAAGTCAACCAAAGTCCACACTTTGTTCTCATATATGGATCCTTTCTCAGATTTTATGGCCTCAAGCCATTTCATGAATCTGGGCTCATCATCGCTTCCTCATAGTTCGTAGGTTCATCATGGTCTAGTAACATGACTTCCGTAACACGATTACCGTGCATTCACTGTGCGGATTTTGCTCTGGAAGACCTACGAGGTTTGGTAGCAACTTGATCTGAAGTTTTATGATCATCATCATTAACTTCCTCACTAATTGGTGTAGGAATCATCGGAACTGATTTACGTGATGAACTACTTTCCAATAAGGGAGAAGGTACAATTACCTCATCAAGTTCTACTTTCCTCCCACTCACTTCTTTCGAGAGAAACTTCTTCTCTAGAAAGGATCCACCTTAGCAACGAATAACTTGCCTTCGGATCTTGTGATAGATGGTGTACCCAATAGTTACCTTTGGGTATTCTATGAAGACGCACTTCTCCGATTTGGGTTCGAGCTTATCAGGTGAAAAATTTTTAACATATGCATAACAACTCCAAACTTTATGAAACGACAGCTTAGGTTTACCGTTAAACCATAGTTCATACGGTGTCGCCTCAACGGATTTAGATGGTGCCCTATTAAACGTGAATGCAGCCGTCTCTAATGCATAACCCCAAAACGATATTGGTAAATCGATAAGAGACATCATTGATCGCACCATATCAAAATAAAGTACGGTTATTTATGTTCGGACACACCATAACGTTGTGGTGTTCCGTGGCGTGAGCTGTGAAACTATTCCACTTTGTTTTAATTGAAGACCAAACTCGTAACTCAAATATTCATCTCCACGATCAGATCGCAGAAACTTTATTTTCTTGTTACGATGATTTTCTACTTCACTCTGAAATTCTTTGAACTTTTCAACTATTTCAGACTTATGTTTCATCAAGAAGATATACGCATATCTGCTCAAATCATCTGTGAAGGTCAGAAAATAATGATACTTGCCACGAGCATCAACACTCATTGAATCGCATACATCGGTATGTATTATTTCCAATAAGTCAAGAGTTTGTTCCATTGTTCCGGAGAACGGAGTTTTAGTCATCTTGCCCAAAAGGCACGGTTCGCAAGCATCAAATGATTCAAAATCAAGTGATTCCAAAAGTCCATCAGCATGGATTTTTCTTCATGCGCTTTTACACCAATATGACCTAAACGGCAGTGCCACAAATAAGTTGCACTATCATTATTAACTTTGCATCTTTTGGTTTCAATATTATGAATATGTGTATCACTATGATCGAGATCCAATGAACCATTTTCATTGGGTGTGTAACCATATAAGGTTTTATTCATGTAAATGTAACAACAATTTATTCTCTTACTTAAATGAATAACTGTATTGCAATAAACATGATCAAATCATATTTATGCTCAACACCAAATAACACTTATTTAGGTTCCACACTAATCCCGAAAGTATAGGGAGTGTGCGATGATGATCATATCAATCTTGGAACTACTTCCAACACTCATCGTCACTTCCCTTCAACTAGTTTCTGTTCATTCTCGCAACTCCTGCTTTCAAGTTACTACTCTTAGCAACTGAACCAGTATCAAATACCGAGGGGTTGCTACGAACACTAGTAAAATACACATCAATAATCTGTATATCAAATATACCTTTGTTCACTTTTTCCATCCTTCTTATCCGCCAAATACTTGGGGTAGTTCCGCTTCTAGTGACCAGTTCCATTGCAGCAAAAGCACTTAGTCTCGTGCTTAGGTCCGGACTTGGGCTTCTTCACTCGAGCAAGCAACTTGCTTGCCGTTCTTCTTTGAAGTTCCCTTCTTCCCTTTGCCCTTTTCCTTGAGACTAGTGGTCTTTGTCAATCATCAACACTTGATGCTCTTTCTTGATTTCTACCTTCACGATTTCATCACGAAGAGCTCGGGAATCGTTTCGTCATCCCTTGCATACTATAGTTCATCACGAAGTTCTAGTAACTTAGTGATGGTGACTAGAGAATTCTGTCAATCACTATCTTATCCGGAAGATTAACTCCCACTTGATTCAAGCGATTGAAGTACCTGCATAATCTGAGAACATGCTCACTAGTTGAGCGATTCTCTTCCATCTTTTAGCTATAGAACTTGTTGGAGACTTCATATCTCTCAACTCGGTATTTGCTTGAAATATTAACTTCAATTCCTGGAACATCTCATATGGTCCATGACGCTCAAAACGCCTTTGAAGTCCCGATTCTAAGCCGTTAAGTATGGTGCACTAAACTATCAAGTAGTCATCATATTGAGCTAGCCAAACGTTCATAACGTCTCGCATTTGCTCCTGCAATAGGTCTGTCACCTAGCGGTGCATTAAGGACATAATTCTTCTGTGCAGCAATGAGGATAAACCTCAGATCACGAATCCAATCCGCATCATTGCTACTAACATTTTTCAATACAATTTTCTCTAGGAACACATATAAAAACATAGGGAAGCAACAACGCGAGCTATTGATCTACAACATAATTTGCAAAATACTACCAGGACTAAGTTCATGATAAATTTAAGTTTAATTAATCATATTAAAAACTCCCACTTAGACAGACATCTCTCTAGTCATCTAAGTGATTACGTGATCCAAATCAACTAAACCATGTCCGATCATCACGTGAGATGGAGTAGTTTCAATGGTGAACATCACTATGTTGATCATATCTACTATATGATTCACGTTCGACATTTCGGTCTCCGTGTTCCGAGGCCATATCTGTTATATGCTAGGCTCGTCAAGTTTAACCTGAGTATTCTGCGTGCGCAACTGTTTTGCACCCGTTGTATTTGAACGTAGAGCCTATCACACCCGATCATCACGTGGTGTCTCAAAGACGAAGAACTTTCGCAACGGTGCATACTCGTGGAGAACACTTCTTGATAATTTTAGTGAGAGATCATCTTATAATGCTACCGTCAATCAAAGCAAGATAAGATGCATAAAGGATAAACATCACATGCAATCAATATAAGTGATATGATATGGTCATCATCATCTTGTGCTTGTGATCTCCATCGCCAAGCAATCGCCATGATCACCATCGTCACCGGCGCGACACCTTGATCTCCATCGTAGCATCGTTGTCGTCTCGCCAACTATTGCTTCTACGACTATCGCTACTCCTTAGTGATAAAGTAAAGCAATTACATGGCGTTTGCATTTCATACAATAAAGCGACAACCATATGGCTCCTGCCAGTTGCCGATAACTCGGTTACAAAACATGATCATCTCATACAATAAAATATAGCATCACGTCTTGACCATATCACATCACAACATGCCCTGCAAAAACAAGTTAGACGTCCTCTACTTTGTTGTTGCAAGTTTTACGTGGCTGCTACGGGCTGAGCAAGAACCGTTCTTACCTACGCATCAAAACCACAACGATATTTCGTCAAATAGACTCCGATTTAACCTTCTCAAGGACCGGGCGTAGCCACACTCGATTCAACTAAAGTGAGAGAGACAGACACCCGCCGGTCACCTTTAAGCAACGAGTGCTCGGAGCGGTGAAACCAGTCTCGCGTAAGCGTACGCGTAATGTCGGTCCGGGCCGCTAAATCTCACAATACCGCTGAACCAAAGTATGACATGCTGGTAGGCAGTATGACTTGTATCGTCCACAACTCACTTGTGTTCTACTCGTGCACATGACATCAACGCATAAAACCAGGCTCTGATACCACTGTTGGGGAACGTAGTAATTTCAAAAAATTTCCCTACGCACACACAGGACCATGGTGATGGCATAGCAACGAGAGGGAAGAGTGTCCGCCCACGCACTCGTGAGACCGAAAGCGGAAGCGTTATAACAACGCGGTTGATGTAGTCGACGTCTTCACGATCCGACCGATCCAAGCACCGAACGACGGCACCTCCGGAAGTTCTGCACACGCTCAGCTCGATGGCGATCCCGGACTCCGATCCAGCAAAGTATCGGGGATGAGTTCCACAAGACGACGGGCGTGGTGACGATGTTGATGCTCCACCGACGCAGGGCTTCGCCTTATCTCCGCGTCGATATGACTTCTCCGGCGCAGGGCTTCGCCTAAGCTCTTCGACGATATGACCAAGTGGAATATGGTGGAGGGGCACCGCACGGCTAAGGAACGATCCGTAGATCAACTTGTGTGTCTGGGGTGCCCCTGCCCCGTATATAAAGGAGCAAGGAGGAGGAGGCCGGCCCTTAGGAGGGCGCCATGGTGTGGAGTCCTACTAGGACTCCCTAGTCCTAGTAGGATTCCACCTCCCTTGTTGGAGTAGGAGAGGGGAAAGAGGGGAGAAGGAGAAGGAAAGGGGCTGCGCCCTTGTCCACCGGACCTGAAGGGGGCGCAGGCCTCCTCCCTTTGGCCTCTCTCCTCTATTCCCGTATGGCCCAATAAGGCCCATATACTCCCGGCGAATTCCCGTAACACTCGGTACTCAAAAATACCGAATGACTCGGAACCTTTCCGAACTCCGAATATAGTCGTCAATATATCGATCTTTACGTCTCGACCATTTCGAGACTCCTCGTCATGTCCCCGATCTCATCCGGGACTCCGAACTCCTTCGGTACATCAAAACTCATAAACTCATAATATAACTGCCATCGAAACCTTGTTGCGTGCGGACCCTACGGGTTCGAGAACTATGTAGACATGACCTAGAACTATTCTTGGTCAATAACCAATAGCGGAACCTGGATGCCCATATTGGCTCCTACATATTCTACGAAGATCTTTATCGGTCAAACCGCATAACAACATACGTTGTTCCTTTTGTCATCGGTATGTTACTTGCCCGAGATTCGATCGTCGGTATCCAATACCTAGTTCAATCTCAAGCATCGCAAGTCTCTTTACTAGTTACGTAATGCATCATTCCGTAACTAACTCATTAGCTACATTGCTTGCAAGGCTTATAGTGATGTGCATTACCGAGAGGGCCCAGAGATACCTCTCCGACAATCGGAGTGACAAAACCTAATCTCGAAATACGCCAACCCAACATGTACCTTTGGAGACACCTGTAGTACTCCTTTATAATCACCCAGATACGTTGTGACGTTTGGTAGCACCCAACGTGTACCTCCGGTAAACGGGAGGTGCCTCATCTCATAGTTCCAGGAACATGTATAAGTCATGAAGAAAGCAATAGCAACATACTAAACGATCAAGTGCTAGGCTAACGGAATGGGTCATGTCAATCACATCATTCTCCTAATGATGTGATCCCGTTAATCAAATGACAACTCATGTCTATGGCTAGGAAACTTAACCATCTTTGATTCAACGAGCTAGTCAAGTAGAGGCACACTAGTGACACTATGTTTGTCTATGTATTCACACATGTATTATGTTTCCGGTTAATACAATTCTAGCATGAATAATAAACATTTATCATGAAATAAGGAAATAAATAATAACTTTATTATTGCCTCTAGGGCATATTTCCTTCAATTATGTCCGGATCGCCGAGCTCCCGGAGCAGGATACCCGCCCGGGGGATGATATGACCCGGGTCCCGGACTTAGAACTGGGCACGGGGCCAGAAAAATTGGGCAGCGTCCCGAATCCCGAGCTGTTGAACTCGGAAGCTTCCATGCCCTGGGGTGCTAGATCGGATCAGAATCCGGATTCACCTATAACCACCCACTCGGACTTAAAAAGTCTCTCCCATATCAGGCAAGAGCCCCAGGAGACAGTACATCATTACTGGGCCAGATTCCTCCTTGCGCTAAACAAGGTCGAGGACTGCCACGAGGAGGATGTAGTCTTGCTCTTCTGCAAAAACTGCACGGACAAAGGAATCCTCAATGCTATAAGTCGCCGTGACATAGTATGCTTTGTGGACTTAGCAATCATCGTATAGAAATATTGTGCGATGGAAAGCGTCTGGAAAACTCAAACTGAGTTTTGGGACAATCCGGCTTTCACCAAAACCTTTGTCCGAACTAAACGGGCGAACTCTCATACGTTGTCCAATCCAATCCCCAAGAAACCAAAGCCCACCCCAGGGCGGGAAACCGTATTGGAAAAATGGCTCAATGGGCCATGTAAACTCCACAGCACTCCAGACGCAGCACCAACTCATAGCCTAAGGGCATGTTGGATACTCCGGCAGGTTGCAAAAAGTGGCGAGGATCTTCTTACAGAACAACATCCCACCAACGAGCACAATACAGTACTAACAGTCTTCGAGACTTTTGCCTCAAACAGTAGGCGCAAACGAGCTCATCGAAGCTCTGCAGAAATTTGCCATACGGCCAAGATGAACCCCTGGAACGACACTGCTATAAATTTCAACGCCAGTGACGAACCTCGATCCCGGACTGTCCGGGCACCAGCCGCTCCGGTTCTTAGCCACATCGTGGACAGCTTTTGGCTCAGTAAAGTGCTCATGGATGGCGGAAGCGGATTAAATCTGATCTATGAAGAGACACTCAGCAAGATGGAAATTTACAAAGGCCGCATTGAACAAAGCGGCACAACTTTCAGGGGCATTATCCCTAGTCGGGAAGCACGGTGTGCGGGAAAAATCACACTTGACGTGGTATTCGGCACCCCGGAGAATTATAGGTCCGAAGAAATCACCTTCCAAGTGGCCCCTTTCATCAGCAGATACCACACCCTTTTAGGGCGGGACGCGTTTGCGAGCTTTCAAGCTATACCCCATTACGGGTACATGAAGCTTAAATTGCCCGGGCCCAATGGAATCATCACTCTAGCCAGTGATCCGGACGTCGCACTTCACGCCGAAAACAAAACCGCAGCACAAGCCCTGGAGGCACTATCTGAGGCCCTAGCAGCCGAAGAATTAACAACACCGTGGGCCATCGTGGACAGGGACGAAGTGATACTCGACAAGCGACCCAATTCTACCTCATTTAAACCCGCAGACATGATAGTAAAATTCCAATTCCATCCAACAGACCCCACGAAGACAGCTTCCGTCGGGACACAGCTGAGCCCCGCGATGGACGCTGCACTGCGAGACTTCTTACGCGAGAATTGGGATACAGACTCTAAGATTGTTTTCAGAGCCCAAACGGCAGGCCATGGGGGAAGAGCTAGCCAAACTACTCGAGGCCAGATTCATCAGAGATATCAAGCATCCGGATTGGCTGGCAAACCTAGTAATGGTTCCAAAGAAGGACAAATCATGGTACCTATGTGTCGACTTTAAAGACCTCAACAAGGCTTGCCCCAAAGATCCCTTTCCTCTCCCTCGCATCGATCAAATAATTGATGCCACAGCAGGACACGACTCGCTGTGTTTCCTCGACGCATACTCTGGATACCATCAAATAAAGATGGCAGAGTCTGACCAAGCTGCAACAGCTTTCATAACGCCATATGGCCCTTTCTGCTTCAACACTACGCCTTTTGTGCTCAAGAACACCGGTGCAACCTACCAACGCATGATTCAAACATGCCTGGAAAAGCAAATCGGCAAAACAGTTGAGGCATACATGGATGACGTGGTCATAAAAACAAGACACGTCGAAACCCTAATAGATGACTTGAGGCTTACATTCGACAATCTCTGGACATACGACATCAAGCTGAACCAAGAAAAAATGTCTTTTTGGCGTCCCCTCGGGGAAGCTACTCGGTTTCATCGTTTCCAACAGAGGAATTGAAGCGAACCCGGCAAAGATCCGAGCTCTGTCACAGTTGGCTATACCAACAGACCTCAAGCACATCCAAAAACTAGCCGGATGCGTGGCTGCTCTCAGTCGCTTTATCTCCAGGTTAGGAGAAAAGGCATTACCTCTTTACCGCCTTCTTCGGCGCACCGAACACTTCGTGTGGACGGATGCAGCCGCGGCCGGACTGGATGAAATAAAGACCTTATTGGCCAGTAATCCAGTACTAACAGCACCGAATATCGACGAACCTATGCTGCTGTACATAGCTGCAACGCATCAAGTTGTAAGCGCAGTGCTCGTCGTTGAACGAGAGGCTGACGGATACAAATACCCGCTCCAGAAGCCGGTTTACTACGTGTCCACGGTCCTAACCCCATGCAAATCCCGATACCCACACTATCAAAAATAGCATACGCAGTGTTCATGGCATCCCGGAAGCTACGACACTACTTTCAAGAGTGTTCGATTACAGTGGCCTCCGAAGTACCACTCAATGACATAATAAATAATCGTGATGCTACGGGCCGGATTGCTAAATGGGCCATTGAGCTCCTTCCGTTTGACATAACATACAAACCTCGGCGGGCCGTCAAGTCACAAGTATTGGCTGACTTCGTCGCCGAATGGACAGAAGCCGAACTCCCTAAAGAGTACGGCGCATACTCAAACTGGATCATGCAGTTCGACGGCTCTAAAATGCTGGCCGGATTGGGAGCAGGTGTGGTCCTGACGTCTCCCACTGGAGACACGATCCAATACGTCCTCCAAATATTATACACCGACTCCAACAATGCAGCCAAATACGAGGCTCTATTGCACGATCTTCGAATGGTTGTTTCTATGGGCATTCAACGCCTAGAAGTGCACGGGGATTCAAACCTCACAATGTCACAAATAAATGGAGATTTTGATGCCAATGGCCCGAAAATGGCGGCCTACCGTAATGTCGTCCTCAAAATGTCAGCTCAGTTCGAGGGGCTCGAATTCCACCATGTGGCTTGAGAAAACAATCAAGCGGCGGATGTCCTCGCTCGCATCGGCGCTAAACGCAACCCTGTCACCTAACGTATTCTTGGAACGGCTGTTCAAGCCATCCGTAGTATGGGAAGGGGAGTCCGACAATACTAGCATGGATCTGAATAAACCCCCAGATTCCAAACTATCAGACATAGTCGGAGGTTCTACCACCGAAATAACGTACTCGGCCCATGAAATCATGGTTGTAATCGCTCCGTGGACCGAGCCTTTCTTGGCCTACCTAAATAGGCAGGAACTCCCCGAAGGCCAAAATGAAGCACGCTGCATTGTCCGGCGCTCTAAAGCTTACAAAGTCTACGAAGTAGAACTCTACAAGAAAAGCGCTACCGGAGTACTTCAAAGATGCATCTCCGAAGAGGAAGGGCGGCAGCTCTTCGCTGAAATCCATGCCGGACTGGGCGGGTACCACGCCGCGGCTCGAGCATTAGTCAGCAAGGCCTTCTGTACAGGTTTCTATTGGCCGACGGCCCAAGCAGACGCACAGGACCTTGTATAACATTGCCAATCAGAGTCATATGCCCCCTACCGCTCTCCAAACAATCCCCATAACTTGGCCCTTTGCGGTCTGGGGGCTGGATATGGTCGGACCTCTTAAAGGGGGAAGCCATAAGAAAAAATACTTATTGGTCACGGTGGACAAATTCACAAAATGGATAGAAGATAAACCAGTCAAAACGGCTGAATCCGGACCAGTAATAGACTTCATATCCGGGGTCGTACACCGATACGGTGTCCCCCACAGCATCATCACTGATAATGGCTCAAATTTCACAGCCGATGAAGTGAAAACTTGGTGCGCAAAAATGGGCATTAAGCTCGATTACGCTTCCATCTACCATCCCCAAACAAACGGCGAGGTAGAGCGGGAAAATGGTCTCATCATGAGCGGCATCAAACCCAGACTTGTGCGATCCTTGACAGAGTCAGATACGCACTGGGTCGAGGAGCTCGACTCCGTACTCTGTGGGCTGCGGACCATGCCAAATCGCACCACCGGATATACACCATTTTTTATGGTGTACGGCGCGAAGCGATATTACCTGCGACATAATACATGATTCGCCACACGACGCATGTATGCGAAGAGAAGGAAGCCGAGTTAGATTGGCAGGATAACTTGGACGCCCTGGAGGAGGAGCGCAACGTCGCAAAAGCCCGCTCCGCATTCTATCAGCAGCAGGCTCGACGATATCAAAGCAGAGAAGTGCGGGCCAAAACTTATAACATTGGCGAGCTCGTTCTACGCCTAGCAGAGAAGAAGAAGGACAAACTCAAACCCAAGTTGGAGGGTCCCTTTGTCATTGACAAAGTTCTCACCGGAGGAGCATACCGCTTACGTAATGCATCCGATAACAGACTCGAGCCGAACCCATGGAACGCGGCCAGACTCCGGAGATTCTACGCCTAGCGCTGAACTCAGTGTTCGTATCCTAACCCCTCCTTTTTAATTATGCTCCATCCCTTTTTCCTTTCTCGACCTTTTTCTCTCTTCACACAAAGTATTCAATACAGTGCGGATTCCGGATCACTCTGGCCGCACTAAGTGTGTAAGCAATACCTGGGGGCTTCCTATACGGAAGCTAAAAATAATTACTCACATGGCTTTCTGCCCATCACATATGCATTCTTTTTCAATATGTGCCTTTTCTTCACCATTATATGCATCGATATGACTTAAGATGTTGCCAAGGTGGGTTGCCTGGCTCTTGTGTTTATGCCCTACGTTCCCGTTAATTTGGCTAGGGCATAAGGCGAGCACCTCTGCGACTGTTACTGGCGGTTCAGCCGGATGTGTACCTCGGACTGGGTGAAGTCGAAAGCTAGCTTCCTTAAGAGAATATTCGGTCGGTGAACAAAAGATGTGTTCGTTTATTATAACGTAAATCCCCAGAAGTCTTGTATCATGCGCCATCGTTCGCAGTCCGGACATGTGCATCGTCGCATGCGTACCCAGGGAAAGGAACCCCTAACGGAACTATTCTCCCTGGAAGATGTTTCTTACTATCCATGTAATATAACATAACTAGTTGGGTACTTGTCTGTTCAAGCACTTATGACCCCTACGCCTTGTTTCCACACATACCCCGGTTTTGTATAACTAAGTGGGTATTCGGACACACCCCGGACTGTAGGATCCTGGGGCTGAAGAGAAAAGGTCCGCCATGAAAAATGATTTTAATTCGGCTAGGGGCTAATCATGCCCATTAAATTACACAGTCACTTGGACTGACTATATTCCTCCTCTATACCGTCCAACATGCTATCTAGCTTACAATCCTGTTGAGAATACTTAGCGGCTAACGCTACCTGGTCATACACCAGACTCACAGGAATTTCTTGCCCATCGGGCCCCGCCGGTCCTACTTCGGCCATATGGTTCGGGTCGAGCTTGGTGTAGCGCGTCTTCACCATAGCCCAGGCTTCTCTTGCGCCTTGCCGGCAAGAGGACACCTTCCACAGTCGGAAGCGCCGTCGTGCTCCTTGAAGCATATTCACAAGCTCCCCCATGCCATTCGGCAGCAAGCTTGATGGCCAGAAAGGCTGAGCAACACCCTGCATAACTTGCCGAGCTCGCTTGTGCAATTGCGAAAGGTCTTGCAGTAAATCACTTGCAGATGAGGGCATCTCCTCTTCAGGGCGACCCGTTAACATTCCTGCAAGCAAAATTCTTTCAATATACTTCCTTGCCAAACTATACTACAATTCGTCTAGGCACTTACCGTAAATGCCGCGCCGAAGCCTTTTGTTCTCCTTCACGGAGTCCGCCAGCTGAGCGCGGAGATCTTTTAACTCCACGTCCAGCTGGACTTTGACATCTTGAAGATTGTTCTTCTCCTGCCTAACTCGCATCAGAATGCACTCGCCAGCCTCCAGCTGCCTTTTGAGATGCGATGCGTCCTCTCTTACGCCCTCCGTATTCACCCCAGGATTGTCTTCAGAATTTTCTGTTAGACTTGTCATATCAGCCATTTACTAACTGGTGCACCTTCGTACAATTGTGACAATTGTTACTACATAAGGGCTTTTGGGGTTCCTCTAACTTGGCAATTGCGGCCCTCAGTTCGGCCTTGCATTCCTCCAGCTCCCGAGACAATTGCTCATTCTTATCTACAACAACCTGTGCATAAATTGATCCTTAAAGCAGTTGTTCCAACCGTTTCAAGTCTCAGGGGCTACTGCTACACATGCTTGTAACGCCCTCGATGCGTCTATATCTCCCATGTGTCGAAGCACGACTTAGAGCATAACCGCAATGAAAGCAATGTCGCAAGTAAGGTAATCTTCACACAACCCATGTAATAAATAAGGGAAAAAGATACATAGTTGGCTTACAGTCGCCACTTCACACAATACATAAATAAACATCCATCATCCAGATTACACTCAAGAATGCGACTACGGAACCAAAATAAAAGAAGACTACCCCAAATGCTACACGGATCCCCGATCGTCCCAACTGAGCTCCACTACCGATCATCGGGAAAAGACACATAATGCTGACCACGTTCCTCGTCGAACTCCCACTTGAGCTCGGTTGCGTCACCTGCCACCGCATCGTCGGCACCTGCAACTGTTTTGGTAGAATCTGTGAGTCACGGAGACTCAGGAATCTCACACCCGCGAGATCAAGACTATTTAAGCTTATAGGAAGGACAGATTTGTGAGGTGGAGCTGCAGCAAGCGACTAGCATATATGGTGGCTGCATTCGCAAAAGAGAGCGAGAAGAGAAGCAAGGCACGGTCGTGTAGCTAGTAGCGATCAAGAAGTGATCCTGAAACTACTTACGTCAAACATAATTCCAACACCGTGTTCACTTCCCGGACTCCGCCGAGAAGAGACCATCACGGTTACACACGCGGTTGATGTATTTTAATTAAGGTCAACTTCGGGTTTTCTACAACCGGACATTAACAAATTCCCATCTGCCTCATAACCGCGGGCACGGCTTTGAAAGATAATACCTGCAGGGTATCCCAACTTAGCCCATTATAAGTTCTCACGGTCAATGAAGGATATTCCTTCTCACCGAAGACCCGATCGATCTCGGAATCCCGGACTACAAGACATTTCGACAATGGTAAAACAACCAGCAAAGCCGCCCGATTGTGCCGACAAATCCCGATAGGAGCTGCACATATCTCGTTCTCGTGGCACATTCGGATGAGCAGTCCATTACAACTAAAACCAGGCCTCAAGTTTCCCCAAGGTGGCGCTGCAAAGGGCTCTAGTTTGGACCAACACTCGAGGAGCATTGGCCGGGGTTAAATAAAGATGACCCTCGGGCTCGCGAAAACCCGGGGGAAAAAGGCTTAGGTGGCAAATGGTAAAACAAAGTTGGGCCTTGCTGGAGGAGTCTTATTCAAAGCGAACTGTCAAGGGGGTCCCGTAAATCACCCAACCATGTAAGGAACGCAAAATCAAGGAACATAACACCGGTATGACGGAAACTAGGGTGGCAAGAGTGGAACAAAATACCAGGCATAAGGTCGAGTCTTCCACCCTTTACCAAGTATATAGATGCATTAATTAAACAATAGATATTGTGATATCCAACAATTAAACATGTTCCAACAAGGAACAACATCTCCATGTCCCAACAAGGAACAAACTTCATCTTCACCTGCAACTAGCAACGCTATAAGAGGGGCTGAGCAAAGCGGTAACATAGCCAAGCAACGGTTTGCTAGGAAAGGATGGTTAGGGGCTTGACATGGCAATATGGGAGGCATGATAAGAAAGTGATAGGCATCGTAGCATAGGCATAGCAAAAGAGCGAGCATCTAGCAAGCAAAGATATAAGTGATTTCGAGGGTATGGTCATCTTGCCTGCAAGGTTCTCAGAGTTGTCGAAAGCTTGATCCTCGTAAGCGTTCTCAACAGGTTCCTCATTCACGTACTCGTCTCCCGGCTCTACCCATAGCAAGAACACAAACAAAGGAACCACAATAAATCACGGTGCAATGCACAAGAAACATGATGCAATACATGGCATGATATGCGAGATGTGAGATGCAATGCATATGCGTGCTCCGGAAGGAAAAAGATGAACAAGGCGTCAACTGGGCAAACCAAGTATGCCGCTGGAAAGGTGAGATGATTTTGGTTGAAATCGATATAAAGATCACCGGAATCGGATGCACGGTTTGCAAATCACAAGCAAAACAAGAATGGCACAAATCTGTCATTAACAGCATGATGCCACATAGCAAGCAACAAGAAATTAAGCTACTGCACCCAAACGTACCAACAAAGCATATGGAAGTGATCTACTCAATATGGTTGACAAAAGATGAACACTGGGCTACGGCTAAATCACACGATAACAGGTTCAAACAAGCATGGCAAAAGTGCAAAAGATATCAGCTTCACAGACTTGGTGAAAATACTGAACATGGCAGAATCAGCATCAGGAAGCAATGTTCAGGCATGGCATGAATCTAATCAAAGCATAGAACAAAAGTCCCTTACTGACCATGAGCCAAAAAGGATCAGAAGATATGATGGCACCCACGTAAACATAGCAAGTTTCGTTAACAAATTAAGCAACCAGGGCATGACATTGACAGAATTATGAAGGCATCTTCGCGAGCTCGCTGCACTCACAACAGAGCAGTTCATGATAAACTAAGCATACATCCATCAAGAATACATGGCATAGATGCTATACATGCCAAGAAAAACATCATATCATACACGGATAAACTACAACAACGTTGGCAAAATTGAATAACATGTAAACAATCTGCCAGGAAACATTTTATAGCAAAAGTAGAACTCGATTGACTCAATCTATGGCACTCCATAATTGCAAAAAGGGCATGTATCGATAGATAATAACCATATTTTCAAAACATCCTTAGTGAAGTATCTCAAAATATGCATTGATCTCTCGGTAGCATCAAGTTTACATGGCATAAAAATATCAGAAAAACAGGGGCTGAAATCAGCAACATCATGAAGCCAAGTTTGCATGCTTCTTCTAGTCACCACATAGATCACAAAAATACATGGCATACACCCCTGTAAAGATGGCATGACATATTACAAAACACATGTAGGACTGAAGATCATAGGATGCACACATCAATCATGGCAAAAATGACAAAAGTGCATGTTCTGATAAGAATCTTAAGCTAACATCACATAGCCCTCTTCTAACAGCATTTCGGGCATCAAGATGAGCTCAAATGAATATGACGCAATAAGATGAAATTATGTACTCATCGTGGCGAACAATACGGTATGCTACACGCCAAAAACAGAGCCACGGGTGCAACGTTATGATGCGATGAACATGCAACAAAATATCTGCAGAAAAATGACTTGGAGGAAAACCGGGGCTCGGGGAAAGTCAACCTTCCGCGATTTGGATCTCAGATCCCGCGAGCTCACCGGAGCTCGTCGCCGGAGATCGAGAGGGGGAGGGTGCTGGCCGAAGGAGGGAGCCGGAGAGGGAGAGGGCGCCCGGGGCGACGGCGGAGCGGAGGCGGCCGGGCGGGCGCGAGGTCGGCGGCGTAGGCGGCGGAGGCGGCCAGCGACGGGCGAGGTCGGCGGCGAGGCGGCGGAGGCGGCCGGGCGACGGGCGGGGCGGCCGGGTCGGGCGCGGGCGGCGGCGAGGGCGGGCCGCGAGGGCTCAGCGGGCCGGGCGGCGCGGCGATGTGGGCACGCCCACGTGGCGGCCTTGGATTGGCCGGGCGGCGGCGGGCGGACGTGTCCGGCCCGGTCCGGATGTGTCCGGCGGCGCGGAGAGGAGCGGGGCTAGGGTTAGGGGTGGAGTTGATCCGGAATTTCGGGGGAGGAGGTGTTTTTATAGGTAGGAGGAGCTAGGAAGCTCCAAATGAGGTGTAGTTTTCGCCCACACGATCGTGATCGAACGGCGATGGACATGGAAGTGAGTTAGATGGGTTATTGGGCTGTTTTGAAGGGGTGTTGAACTGCAACCCAAAAGAAGCCTTTGCGGTTATGCGGTTAACCGTTGGAGTATCAAACGAGCTCCAAATGACTCGAAACTTGACAGGTGGTCTACCGGTGGTGTACCAAGGCCACCTGACAAACCTCGGTCCATTCCGAGAAAGTTTAGTACCCGCTCACGGAAAAATGTAAAAGGGGACGCCGGGGGACATAGGTGTGCCGGATTGCAAAACGGACAACGGAACACGTATGCAAATGAGATGCACATGATGACATGATATGAGATGCATGACATAAACAAAATGCAAAACGAAAGACAAAAACCCAACCACGGAGGGAATATCATATCACAATGCCGAAAATGGCAAGAGTTGGAGTTACAAATAAGGAAAGTTACATCCGGGGTGTTACAATTCTTATCAAATTTTCTTACCCGTATATCTTTGGTATACTGGTCCGTCGCTCGGGCAAGCCCGCCTTGAGCAGCTCGGATGTATGCGTCTCCCGAATTGAAGGCATTAAATGCCTCTTCAGAAAAGATGTTGTTCCGAAGTACGGCCCGTCGGCGCTTGTGATTCATGGCGCTCTCTACTTCGGAATTCGTGGCTGAGAGCATATCCGCACTCTCTGTAGGAGAACCATGCGCCATCGGCCCCGCTCCCGCCTCCGCTCCCGAAGCTGGTTCTGGAATCCGGCTGGTGGAGGCGTGGTTGGCAGGATCCCCAGATATAGTCCGGCTGCTCCTCTTCCTGCCAGAACACAAAGGGTGCTGTCATACTTCAAAATACCATAATCACAGCACAAGTTTTTGTCTTACGTCTGTAGCGGCGAGTCGACCCTTACCGCCTTCCTCTTGAGCCTGCCCGATCTGGACGACCTTGGCCGACGAGTCCCTAGGGGCTCGGCCCCACGCTACGATCGTCATCTCTGCAAAAACATGACACTTCAAGGGTAAGGCATGACATCTGAAGGGAGTCCTCTTCGGAGGATAGGGTTTTTCGACTTGGCTTACGCGCGACATAGGAAGCGGTCCGGGATAGTCGGCAGTAATGGCCACTAAGGTGCCATCGCAGCTCGCTTGATAAAATATCCCGTTCACAAGCTCCACGGTAATATCCGGATCTTCTTCGAGACCTGGATCTAGGGCCCTTCCGGGGTCCTCCGCTGCGGGAGGGCTGGAGATTCCTTCTACGGCCCTCCTCAGTTCCTGCTCGGGAATATCGAGGCAGTTGATCTTAGCAAAGAATGCCACAATAAGTGACGCAGGGAAAGAAACGACAACTTACCCAGTTTGGGGGTTGTACATGGAGAATCTCTCTCTCGGCTTGATATGAAGGAATTCCTCCTCTTCCCCTTTGTACAAATCAGACAATATCCTTGCCAGAGCAGTGGCGGAGTCTGGACCCTAACGGCCACAGCAGGTGGCATCATCTTCCCCATTGATGTGCCACATGGGCTTCCCCCGATATTGAAGTGGTTGCACTCCCCGTATTATGCATATTGCCATAACCTCGACTATCGTCAGTCCGGAGTTGGCCAGTAACTTTATCCTGCTCATCAGGTAATATATTTCCCTGGTATCCTGCTCTTGGGGGCCTCAGGGGCGTTACTGAACTGGGGGAGACCTGTCCGGACTGGATCCGGAAGGGGAACATCGTCATGTAGAACCACTCTGAAGGCTAGTTCTCTGGTACCTTCTTGGGAGTGCCGGATAGGTATCCGATCTCAGCAATGCGCCATACTTCGGCCCCGCCCACCTGACATAGGGATTCTCCCTGGTTGCGGGGGACAAGGCAGAACAGCTTCTTCCATAACCCGAAGTGAGGCTCGCAGCCTAAAAATAGCTCGCAAAGGGCAATGTATCCTGCTATATGTAGTATAGAGGCAGGGGTGAAATTGTGTAACTGGAGGCCGTAGAACTCCAGGAGCCCGCGAAGGATTGGGTGGATAGGAAACCCAACGCCCCTTAGCAGATGCGGGATGAGGCATATTCGCTCCTCTGGAGACGGATTCAGAGATCTCTCCGCTTGCTCCCCCACCATTATAGGTGGCTATTCCGGCTCGGACAGGGACCATGAATGCTGGTCGAAGAAACCCTTGGATTTGTAACTCGATCAAATGGCTATGGGGAACTGAACACTCTTCCCAGTCCCCCAACTTGGGGTGAGGAGAGCGAGCAGAAGAGCTGTGACGACCGGCCATGTTGGAATGGTTTTTCCGGAGCGCTCTGTTGGATGCTTGCTCGAGGGGGAGGAGTGAGGTTTGGATCTGAGAATCCTTGTCTGTTCAAATAGGCGGTCAGCCCAAAAGATTAAGGGTGGTAATTGCGAAAAACACCTCTGCTCCTCGCATTCGCTCGACACGTGGAGATGGTCATTATTGAGGCATTGAAGCCAAGGAGTACAACATTGATGGAGTTCCGGACACTATTCGTCGTAACAAGTACTTTGGAGTATTCGGAGATGGAACCCGCCCTGCAATGCCGAAGACAAGACTGCGTGTCGGACTCATCGTCATTGATGCCTGGTTCAGGGGCTACTGAGGGAGTCCTGGATTAGGGGTTATCCGGACAGCCTGACTGTATACATCTTCCAGACTATGGAAGCGTGAAGATACAAGACTCAAGACTTCGACCCGTGTCCGGATAGGACTTTCCTTGGCGTGGAAGGCAAGCTTGGCGATCCGGATATTGTATTTCCTTCCTTGTAACCGACTCCATGTAAACCCTAGCCCTCTCCGATGTCTATATAAACCGGAGAGGTTGGTCCTTTGGAGGGCGATCACAATTACAATCATACCATCATAGGCTAGCTTCTAGGGTTTAGCCTCTACTATCTCGTGGTAGATCTACTCTTGTACTACCCATATCTTCAATATTAATCAAGCAGGAAGTAGGGTTTTACCTCCATCGAGAGGGCCCGAACCTGGGTAAACATCTGTGTCCCTTGCTTCCTATTACCATCAGCCTAGACGCACAGATCGGGACCCCCTACCCGAGATCCGCCGGTTTTGACACCGACAATCGGTGCCCAATCGGATTCGATAGGCACGGACGCAAGCATCTCGGAGCCCGTGGCCTGGGACGAATCCAATGGTTCGGCCACACGGCTCTCGTGGGTGGTTAAGTCAGTATTCGGCTCTATCGCCACTGAGAGAGCGGCCTCCGTGGCGGGGTCTATCCACCCGTCCTCAGATGGCGCAATTTGTTCCGGATCGAGGGCCGGAGTAGTTGTAGGTGTGATCTCCCGAACACTATCTGACGGTAGAGTTAAGTCATGCTCGTCGTGATTGTGCGGTGCACCTGACATGGGCTCGAATCCGTCAAAGATCAAGTCTCCACGGATGTCGGCAGTATAGTTCAAGTTTCCAAACCTGACCTGACGGCCAGGGGTGTAGCTCTCGATCTGATCCAGATGGCCAAGCGAGTTGGCCTCCAGTACGAAGCCGCCGAATACGAAGATCTGTCCGCGGAGGGAAACCTCACGCTGGATCGCATGTTTGGCGATGATCGAAGGAGCCATCAAGCCTTACGGTGACGGCACAGTGGATCTCTCAATGAAAGCAGCAATGTCGGTGTCAAAACTGGCTGATCTCCGGTAGGGGGTCCCGAACTATGCGTCTAAGGCGGATGGTAACAGCAGGCGGGGGACATGATGTTTACCCAGGTTCGGGCCGTCTCGATGGAGGTAATACCCTACTTCCTGCTTGATTGATCTTGATGATATGAGTATTACAAGAGTTGATCTACCAAGAGATCGTAGAGGCTAAACCCTAGAAGCTAGCCTATGATTATGATTGTTCTTGTCCTATGGACTAAACCCTCCGGTTTATATAGACACTGGAGGGGGCTAGGGTTTCACAGAGTCGGTTACAAGGGAGGAGATCTACATATCCGAATTGCCAAGCTTGCCTTCCACGCAAAGGAGAGTCCCATCCGGACACGGGACGAAGTCTTCAATCTTGTATCTTAATAGTCTAACAGTCCGGCCAAAGTATATAGTCCGGCTGTCCGAGGACCCCCTAATCTAGGACTCCCTCAGTAGCCCCTGAACCAGGCTTCAATGACGATGAGTCCGGCGTGCAGATTGTCTTCGGCATTGCAAGGCGGGTTCTTCCTCCGAATACTCCCTAGAAGATTTCGGACACAAGGATAGTGTCCGGCTCTGCAAAACAAATTCCACATACCACCATAGAGAGTATAATATTTCCACAAATCTAATCTGCTGACAACTTTTCAATCTCGTAACTTCATAGTCCAACAGTCCGGCTAAAGTATATAGTCCGGTTGTCCGAGGACCCCCTAATCCAGGACTCCCTTAGCTGATGCGCTAAGTCGTAAGTCCTATTGCAACAATCTTATGTTGCAGTAGGGCCAACCACTTCTCCATGAGGAATTCTGTAAGCTTAACCTTCACATTGCTCCTCAAGGATTCCTTTCTACCTTGGTGGCGAAACCTACTCTTGTGGATCAGATCATCTCTGCTCAGAAGCAGGATACGGGAATTTCGGGGATCAAGAGAAACATTAACAAGGGAGTTGGTGTTAGTTTCACTATGGATGACCGAGGTGTTGTTTTCTACGAGAATCGCTTAGTGGTTCCCAAGAATCAACATCTTAGGCAACTGATCCTTAAGGAGGCCCATGTATCTCCTCTCACGATTCATCCCGGTAGTACTAAGATGTATCAGGACCTACGCCAGAGGTTCTGGTGGACTAGGATGAAGAGATTAATCACTCAGTTCATTGCTAATTGTGACGTTTGTCGTCGCGTTAAGGCAGAACATCAAAGACCTGCTATCACCCTTCAGCCCTTAGCTATTCCTGAGTGGAAATGCGATAAGGTTGGTATGGACTTCATCACCGGCTTTCCCAAGACCAAGAAAGGGAATAATGCTATGTTCTTATTCATTGATCGTCTTTCCAAAGTGGCTCACTTCCTACCTGTTCGAGAGAGTATCACTGCTAGTCAGCTCGCTAACTTATCTATCTCTCGAATAGTTTCACTTCATGATGTTCCACTAGAGATAAATTCAGACCATGGTAGTCTCTTCACTTCTCATTTCTGGGAGAGTTTCCAAACTGCCATGGGCACCCATTTTTCCTTTAGTACCGCTTTCCACCCTCAGTCAAGTGGTCAGGTGGAACGGGTCAACCAAATTCTCGAAGACATGCTTAGAGCTTGCGTTATCTCATTCGATATGGATTGGGAGAAGTGTATTCCTTTCGCCGAGTTTGCTTATAACAATAGCTATCAATCCAGTCTCAAGAAAGCTCCTTTCGAGATTCTCTATGGACAAAGATGTCGAACACCTTTGAACTGGTCAGAAACCGGTGAAAGACAATTCTTTGGACCAGATATGATCCAGGAGGTAGAAGAGCAAGTTCGCATCATTCATGAGAATTTGAAAACAGCCCAATCTCATCAAAAGAGTTAGTATGACCATCATCATAAGGAAATGACTTATGAGGTTGGCGATAAGGCTTACCTTCGGGTTACTCCTTTAAAGGGTACCCATTGATTCAGTATCAAGGGCAAGTTGGCTCCTCGTTATATTGGTCCCTTTCTCATTCTCGCTAAACGAGGAGAGGTTGCCTACCAGTTGGAACTACCCACACATCTTTCTCGAGTACATGATGTCTTCCATGTCTCTCAACTCAGGCGTTGCTTCTAGGATCCCATCGGTGAAGTGGACCACGAAACGCTTGATCTCCAATATAACCTCACGTATCGAGAGTACCCTATTCGTATTCTTGATCAAGAAGAGCGTGTCACTCGAAGTCAGAACATCAAGTTTATCAAGGTTCAGTGGTCTCATCATTCTGAGAGAGAAGCTACTTGGGAGCGAGAAGATCGTCTTCGGCTGGAGTACCCCACCTTCTTTCCATCGACCCCTGAATCTCGGGACGAGATTCTTTCAAGTGGGGGCGAGTTGTAACCTCCCTAGTTCTGGTATGACCTAGACTAGCTAGTCATGTGAGCATCATGTTTAAATTTCATTTAAATTTGAAATGGGGATTTGTGAAACCCTCGGAAATCATTTCTGGAATTAACCCAGATAAAAATTGCTCCAAAAAGGTCCAAGAAAATGTCCATGATGCTCTCTGAAAATATTGGTCAGAGGTAAAATTCAAACCAATATTTTTTATGAGCTCATAAATATTTATTTTGGCCATTTGGAATCAATGCATAATTATTTGCATTGGATAAATATATATGAAATATTTATTTATATATGTCCAATAATTCTGATTTTTATGTGAGGGTCTCTGGAATATTTCAACTAGCTCCTACAATAAATTTCAGAAGAAAATAAATTGATTTAGTATTTTACTAAATCAGAAAACAAATTACAGAAATAGAAAAGAAAAACAAAAAAAGGAAAAACCTTACCTGGGCTAACCTGCGGCCTGGCACTGTGCCGGCCCAGCTATGCTAGCCCAGCCCACTGGCCACCGCACCGTCCTCCACCTCGCGCCAGTAGGCGAGGCGTGTGCCCGGCGCGCGCGCGCTCCGCGCACCACGCCACCTGCCTGCCTATCCTCCCCTCGTCGCCTGGATGCCCTGCGCGACGCCACGCGCCGCCCCGCACCTCTCTCTCTCTCTCGTGGCCTTCCCTCCTCTCCCTCGCTCTCTCTCACCGCGGTCGTGCACTGCCGTCGCTGCCACACGCCATTGTCATGCCCACCGCCACGGCCTCGCCTCCCCGACAATTCCAACAGCTCCGCGCCGTCTTCCTCGTCCTCGAAGCCAAGCAACGTGCCTCGGGAGGCCCTGGAGCGCCGCCATCGCCATCGTCTTCGTCTCCGGCCACCCGAGATCGCTGCCGCTGCTCCGTTCGCCGCCTTGACCGTCCCGAGCCTCTCGACGACGTCTACGGTCTCCCCGTGAGCTCTACTTCGTTTCCCCTCCTCCCCGTGCTCGTTTGCCCCCCTAACTAGCTCAGCTACCGTGCCCGAGACCTCCTCACCGCCGGCCATGGTGCCACGGTGGCCAGAGCCCGAGCCAGCCGCTCCCGCGGGCGTCACCGTGCTCCTAGTGACGCCAGGAGGCCGTAGAGGCCCTCCGCAGCCCGTGCCGTGCACCGCAGCGCTACACCCGCACGCCACCGAACACCGGCCGCCGCCCCGAGCTCCGCTCCAGCGAGCTCCGGCACCCCCGCAGCCTCCCGTTAGCTCCAAACGACGCGGACGAGCTCTAGCTCCTCGTCCGTTGTCTCCACCGCCTAAATGGTCGCCAGAGGGCGATTCCCGTGCCCCTTGTCGAGGGCAGCCACGTTGACGCGCTGACGTAGTGATGACATCATGCTGACGCAGTTATTCATTTCCTGGATTTTATTTAGTCAGGAAATTCCAGAAAATGATATAAACTTCAAAAAATCACAAAAATTCAACCGTAGCTCAGATTGAAATAATTTATTTATGAAAATTATCAGAAAAATTCAATCTATCCATCTATACCAGTTTCATGCATGAAAAATCAACTTATACCTGCTGTATAGGTGAAAACACGTGAATGGCATTTATAAAGGCTTATTTTGGAGTTGCATTTGAATCTTTGGTTTAAATGGACTTCATGCAAATGAATGCTAGTTGCATTAGCTCAAACAACATCACATCTTCATGCCATGTTCATGCATCATATTGTTGCATATGCTTGTGTATTGATTGCCGACACCGTTTCTTCTCGATAGGTCCTGCTCCGTAGACTGCTCCAGAGTACCTGTCTGTGGAGCAGTGCCCCCTGTTGATCTACCAGGCAAGCAAACCCCTTGTTCATTCCGATACAATCTCACTCTCTCGCTCCTGCTCTCTTTTATTGCATTAGGACAACAACGATTCAACTGCTACTTTATGCTGCGGTAGTTGAACCCATTCCTCTGCATGACCTGTCATTGCCACAGTAAATAATTGAAACCCACTAGCATGTGTAGGAGTTGAATGAACCATGTTGTATTCCTACCATGCCATGCCTGCTATTGCTTAGAGTTGTGGCAGGTCTGTTTCATTGGGAATGGATTGGAGTGTTATGATATGTTCTGATGCTGAGAGTTAAGTGTGTGAACACGATTTGGTAAAGGTAGCAGTGAGAGGCCATGTAGGAGTACATGGTGGGATGTCTCATTGGGACCGTCCTTAAGAACTGAGTTATGTGTAAGTTGTCCAATGACTAGCTACTACCACACATTGGGCTCCGGGCGCTCCAAGCTCTCTTGACTTATTAACCAACTTGATCTCTGTCCAGGAGTTGCAAATAGTTTCTGGTGTTTGTAGGTAGTGTTAGTAGTATACCAAGTGGCACCCGGCCAGGTGGGCTTGGGACAGACTAGGCACAGTGGCACGGTGTACCAAGTGGCACCCGGATGGTGGGCTTGGGAACCTTGCTCACATCTGTCAGTGTTCTGGGAACGGGGGTACCCAGACTTGCCTGCCTGCGGCCCGCGGCGTGGCTCAAGGGGTGGCCCAGCACGGACCATCTTCACCAGCACAAGCTCAAGACCCTCGCGAGGGGCCAAGCCTCGCGGGGCGGACGACAGGAAGATTCCTTAGGCATGGCCTCGTCATGTTGGCTCGCGAGGAGGCAGAGAGATCAAGGCGGGGTACCTCACGAGGTGCCCATGACGCAAGCCATGACGACCAAGGGCGCAAGGCAGGCGCCAGCCCGCGCAGTGTCCTCATTTCCTCTTTGGTGCAAAGGAGGCAAGCGCAGGCGAGGGTATCAAGCAAAGGCACCTGTTTCGGTGCAACAAGACCAAGACCTTCGCAACGGCAGGAAGGAGGTCATCGTGGAGCCCAAGCCGGCGTCACCGCCAGAGCCTTTGACAGGCGAGGACCAACTTTAGTCAGGATAAGTCTACTAGATGTTCCCCTTCAAAATGGCCAATTGTTGGCGCCCTTCCCACTCAATATTTGGGAAGAGGCCCAGGGCCCTTGCTTATAAATAGGACTAGCCACCCACAGGGTAGGGGGATCGGTGATCCGGATCCGGAATCTGGAACAGAGCTAGAGATCAAGCAATCTAGAGGGAGAGAGAGAGAGCAACTGAACTCCCCCTAGCAGTTCATCGCACCGGCAAAGAACAGCCCCTCGCGAGGCTGTTCTTCCTTGTATTCTTCATCATCAGCCCAAGAGGCAATCCACCACACCACACACTGGAGTAGGGTGTTACACCACAATGGTGGCCTGAACCAGTATAAACCTTGTGTCTCTTGTGTTGTTCCTTTGGTAGTTTAGACCCTAGCGAGGAGACGAGGTGCAGGTAGGTAGGGGGCGAGATCTCTGTGCGCACCTCAGAGTTCGAACCTAGAGGGTCTGCCGGACGACGAAATCCGACATTTGGCGCGCCAGGTAGGGGTGCGCCGGAATCCGCCAACTGCCGCTTCGCATCCCATCGCATCTTCATCGTCATGTCCGGCGACCAGGCGGGCAACCTTGATCCCTGGGCGGCCTGGCCCACCCATGCAGAACCGCTCGCCCCGGGCGACCCCATGCCCCAGGCAGCTCGCAATCCGCAGGGCGCTACGGGCCGTGGGCGACGCGGTCAGGCAACGACAGCTCTCACGCCGCAGCAGGCGCGGTCGGCAGCGAGGGCCTCCAACCATGCCGCGGCCACGACGCGTACACCCGACGGGAGCATGCGAACTCAAGGGCCACACTCACAGTGGCCCGAGAGCTACTGTAATGCAGGCTGCTGGAGGGCGGTCACGACGTGCTGCTGGAACGGGTGGCAGAGCTCCTGGGCTTCGCCGCATCGGGGGCTCACCCCTTCTGTACCCAACTCCCACCTCAGGTCCAGGGTGGCCCACGTGGAGGCTCCACGCACGCCCGCACAGCTCCAAGTGGACTCCAAGGACACCCCAACGCCAGCCAGGCCGTCAAGGCGAAAGGCGGCGCTGCTGCCTCCATTGGCCGGCCAGCGAAGAAGGACTCGCCACGACCCACGGCCCAAGTGGGCCACCGCGCTACCACCCCAAGGTGGGCATCTCAAGCAGAACTGCGTGGCACAAGGGGCACTACGGTGCAGCGTTTGGGATGGCGGCCCCGGAAGAGTACATGCCCCACATGATGGATCAAGGGCACGCGCAGGAGGACGAACATGGCTCGCTCCTCGGCCCAAGCTAGGGGGACGAGGCACCAGAAGCTGAGCTCTTCCAGAGCCCCGGAAAGCCCGTCGGCTTACCGCTTGGAAGCAACGATTATCGGGTACCGCTAATTCCTCAGGAGCAGGCATATGCTAACCATGGATCGCAGGAGGTACAGGTCGCCGTGGAGGACGGCTGCCCCACTCCCGCAGTTTCCTACCCCTCAGGAGGAGGGCGCCGGGGGCTGCAGGAGAGGGGCCGAGATCCAGCATCACCACCGCGGCGTTCGGAGCAAGGCGTCCTAAGGAGGTAGGCCCTCTGCCAAGGAGGTGCCTTAGGGCTTGCCCCAGGCAGAGGACCCGTGGTCGTCGGGGGAACCGCTGGCAACCGCTCTACCCCATCGGCGGCGTCCTTGGTTTCCGGTCATCGTCGGTGGCACTAGAGTGTTGCGCAAGGCGAGGCCCTCGTTTGGCGATATGAAGCAAGGCCGGTACCTATGAAGAAGGCCCAGTGCCTGTGAAGCATGCCGCCCCGTGACACTCTCACGTAATAATGAGTGGGGCTCCCTCCCACGCCCAGTGGCAGCACTTAGCTCCGCGCTGGTGAGAAGACGTCCAAGACTAGACTAGGTGCCGGACGCGGCCTTTTTCTGCTTTCCTTGCTTTTCCCCTTGGCTGTCGTTTTCCCCCGTTGGATTTAAGTTGGATTTGAGCTTGAGATTTGCGTGTGTTCGGGGAAGGGGTGTTTAGTCTCGTTCGAGCAATCTCTCGCGTTCTGGTTACCACTTTGCCTCAGCTGCCTCCCCTCGTGAGCCCCTCGCGAGCCGGGCCAGGACTAGCTTGCGTGCAGCTCAGGAGGTCTTCATTACAGGTTCAATGGGCTCGTTCAGGAGACCCTCGGGACACCATAGCCCTCCGCAGGATATCTCGAGGCCCACGCGGGACGAAGGTAAACAAACCAGCCAGCTCGTCACAAAGCCAGCCACTTGGCGCAGGCGTATGGGTGATATCGCATCTACTAATACGTTGAATGCAAGTTTTTACATGAGGGGCTCCCCCTCCCAAAATGCTCTTACAACCTTCAGGGCAAAGCCATAACTCTATCTGTGCAGGGTAAGAAAGCAGGAACAACATGCGGTCAGCCGGATAAATCCCCCAATGCATTCTCGAGGGCACCTCCTCAATCGTCACTGGCGTCGCTGGCCTCGCCATCGCTCCCCGCTTTGCCGTCAGCGGCGTCAGGGCCATTCACCACGCCGCCTTCATCAGCAGCCACGACCATGCCATCATTGTCAGTAGCGAAGGCCCTGACAAGGGCATCCATGTTGTCTTCCACCCAATGCGCCAAGTCGTCCCGGATGGCCTGGGGTACTGGGGCGATGGCGGCATCAAAATCGAAGTTGGGGTCCATGTCCCGAAGATGGCTGAAGACGCGAGAAGGCACGCCCGAGCAGGGCGCGACTCCTCTCCTCCACCAACCTGTTGGCTCTGCCCGACCGCGCCTCCAGGTGCGTCACCACATCAGTGAACAACTGGAGGTTACCAGCATAGTTAACCGCGTGAGGCTCCCCAACGGCTGCCTCACAGATGTTGCCCAAAGCCGTGTTATCTCTCTCCCGGAGCGTGGAGAGCATGGGGCCATGCTCGTGCTCCAGGATCCGCCGCTGGCGTATCTCGTCCTCGTTCTGCCGCGCAACGACCTCAGTCTCGTCCACCCGTTGACGGAGAAGAAGCGCCTCGACGCGGGAGGTAGTCAGCTCCTCCTGCGCCATGCCGAGGACGGCCCGGGAAGCGTCGGCCCGCCGCGTCACTTCATCCAGCTTGGCCCTCAGGGCGGTGGTCCTGCCTTCAGCCTCGACCCTGATCAACCCCAGCCTCTCCTCGAACTCGCGCTCAAGGTTCAAGCGGGCCGTCGCCACCCAGCGTTCAACCTCTTCCAGGACTCGGGCCTCCCGTGCAGCAACGTCATCCTCCGCATGCGTCACCAAGCGCTCCCTCGTCTCCAGACGCTCAAGATCGCGGGTGCACTCGGCAGCTTCCAACGTCAATGCCTCCTCGCGTCTCTGGAGCTCAGCCTGGTCGACGGAAGCCCCCTTCATCGATGCAAGGGCCGCCTCGCGCAGCTCCACCTGCTGCTCCAGGGAATTTCTCCAGGCCTGGAGCTCCAGCGCCCGCTCCTCCGCCGCCTCACGCCGCCGGTCAGCCTCCCGGGCCTCCTCGATGGCCCGGGAATGGGCCTCCCGTGAGGCCGCCAGTGACGCCTCGGCCTTCTCATTTTCGAGGTTGCGCTGGTGGCGCGCAAGGGCAACGGCCACCTTCTGCTTGCGCCCCTCTTTAGCTAGGCGCAGGCCCTCAGCTTCAAGGCGTGCGTCTTCGTCAGCAAGCTCTACGCCAAGCTGGCTCACCGCTTCAGCCGGCCTCTGGAGAAACCCTTGGCGAAGGGCACGGCGCTCCCAGGCGCGCCCGAGCACGTATTCTGCGTCATCATCCGCCCCAAGTAAGCGCGGGGGGCCACGAATCAGCACTCCCCCTCTGGGCAGGGGGATGGGGGCTGGCGCCCTCGTGATGGTCGGGCACGCCCTGCCAGAAGCCCGGCCTAGGGCTGGCTCGTCCCCGAACGAAGAACGAAGGGCCGATGTCGGTGTCAAAACCGGCGGATCTCGGGTAGGGGGTCCCGAATCGTAAGGCCCGTGCGGATGGTAACGGAGACAAGGGACACGATGTTTTTACCCAGGTTCGGGCCCTCTCGATGGAGGTAATACCCTACTCCTGCATGATTGATATTGATGATATGAGTAGTACAAGAGTAGATCTACCACGAGATCAGAGAGGCTAAACCCTAGAAGCTAGCCTATGGTATGATTGTTGTTCATCCTACGGACTACAACCCTTCGGTTTATATAGACACCGAATAGGGTTAGGGTTACACAGAGTCGGTTACAATGGTAGGAAATCTACATATCCATATCGCCAAGCTTGCCTTCCACGCCAAGGAAAGTCCTATCCGGACAAGGGACGAAGTCTTCAATCTTGTATCTTCATAGTCCAGAGTCCGCCAACGGTGATAGTTCGCTATCCGGACACCCCTAATCCAGGACTCCCTCAATAGCCCTGAACCAGGCTTCAATGATGACGAGTCCGCGCATATTGTCTTCGCATTGCAAGGCGGGTTCTTCTTCCGAATACTTCATAGAAGATTTTGAACACAAGGATAGTGTCCGCTCGCAAAACAAGTTCTACATACTACCGTAGAGAGAATAACTTTTGCACAGATCTGCTGACGTATTCCGCGGCGTGACATCACACCACGGCCAGGCCTTTATATGAATCGTTTTTTACTATCCCACCTCAGCGCGTTTAGCGAGGCGGTTTCCTCGGCACGTCTTATCAAAGCGGAGATCGTGCCCCCTTATTCCGGGATTCTCATCAATACGGACGTGGGTAACTCATCCGCGCCATTGATTACGTCGCTTGGGAGATAAGCGAGTTTTACCAGGCTGGCGGGGGATGCATAGCTTCGTCCGTCCATATAAGGGGATAAGGATCCACCATTTCACCTACGCCTTCTTCCTCCTTTGCTCATCCATTTCCACGCACTCGAGCTCCAGTGCCCAAGTCCGCACACCCCACCTCAACCTTCTCCAACTATGTCCGGAGCGGGAGGCAGGTGGATGGCCTCCTCTGTCACGGAGGGGCACATCAAAAAGCTACGGAAGGCCGGATACTTGTCCAGCGACATCGCGCACCGGCTACCCGACGAGGGGCAGCTCATTCCCGCCCCCGGGCCCCATTAGAGGGTGGCGTTCCTCACCCACTTCCTCCGCGGACTAGGTTTTCCACTTCACCCATTTTTCCGGGGGCCCATGTTCTACTACGGCCTGGATTTCCACGATCTGGCCCCGAACTTCATCCTCAACATCTTCGCGTTTATCGTCGTGTGCGAGGCCTTCCTATGCATCCAGCCCCACTTCGGCTTATGGCTGAAGATCTTCAATGTCAAGCCGAAGGTAGTGGGCAGCCGCCAAGCGGAGTGCGGAGGCGCCATGGTTGGCAAGATGGCCAAAGTCCTATGGCTCGAGGGCTCCTTTGTGGAGACCATAAAGGGGTGGCAATCGGGGTGGTTCTACATCACCGAGCCGCGCGACTCTCAATGGGCGGCGGCCCCCGAATTCCGACCTGGCTTCCCCACACGGCACACATCATGGAAAGAGACGGGCCAGACGTGGGGGGATTCAGATGAGCTGTCCGGACTCCAAACTTGCGTCCAGAACCTGGTGGACAAGAATCTCAGGCTTGTCAACGTAATCCAGGTGATGCTCATCCGCCGGATTCTCCCATTCCAACAACGGGCCTTCAAATTGTGGGAGTTTGATCCGGCACAGCACCCAACTTTGAAAAGGCCCTTCGACACTACGCACGAAGACGCTGGAAGGTGCTTTGTTCAAGGCGCCGAGCTCCCACATCCGCTACCAAGATCATGGATTCAGCTCGCAGCGTCAAGCCAGCGAGGTAAGTTATTTTACCCTTTATGGGACTCTTGTTTTTCATAGATTGACTCTATGTGGGATCTAAAACTCCCTAACCTTTGACAGATCGGCGAAGACGTGCGGACAGATTAATCGTCTGCCCCTTTGCCAGAAGACCCAGCGGATGCCCGATTGACGGGGCTACTGGCTCCGGCACCGCACGTGGTGCCGGAGAAGAAGGCCAAGAAGAAGGCCATGGGAACTCGAAGGAGCTCCCGGCGCCAGGTGCTGTCGGACTCATCGCCCAACAACCCTGAGGCGGAATCCTCCTCTGAAGAAGAGGAGGAGGAAAAAGAATCCTATCCCCCAGCGGGTGGAGAGAAGAAAAGGAAGGCCGCCCCAACTAGGGAGGCCGGAGGGTCCAAGAAGGGAAGGATCCTTCCTCCGGACTTCTCCACCAACGCCGACAACGACGAGGAGGAGTGGCCAACAAGGGCCAAGCCCCTGGCGAGATCGTAAGTGTCCGGATACCCATGGCTTTTTTCATTGCATAGTGTTCTCTAATGCCGAACAATCATGCAGCCCGCCCAAGGACGAGCTCGCCCGCCGTCGGCGGGTCCCACAGTTCGTCGGAAGTGGAGAGTACTTCACTTCCGGCTGCCTCCTCACCTCACGCTATGGAAGACGGCGAGGTGGGGCCCCAAGGGGGCCTGGTCAAGAGGAGGTGGCGCCGGAGGCGCCGCAAGGCAACCTCCCGGACTCCAGGCGCGAGGGGAGCGAGACCCCCAGGGGCTCTAAGCCCGACCCTCGTCCGGACTCCATACCGGAACCTTCGGCGGTTCCGAAGTCCGGCAAGCAGCCCCTTCGTAGGAAGGGTAAGACGCCGGTGTCCTCCGTCCAACCGGAGGCAGCGGATAGCTTACTGGAGGCGCTTAACGGCGCCTCCATCGACGAGGAGCACCGCACTGCGGGCCAATTCACTTGGCCATCTGGAGCAGATCGAAAGCTACGCCCCTGGCCATCAGGTCAGATTTGGGAGTTTGAACTACACGGCCGACATCCGCGGAGACTTGATCTTCGACGGATTCGAGCCACAACCAAGTGCGCCGCACTGTCTCGATGGGTATGATCTAGCTCTGCCCGCCCAAAGTGCCTTGAAGCCACACCAGAGTCCGCTCCGACCCTTAGCTCGGAGCCGACTCCCCCGATCGAGGACGAGTGGTTGGACACCGCCTCGGGGGCTACAATCTCTACGGCGATTGAGCCGAACTCCATCCCTGTCCTTTGCGAAGACCGTGACTCCAGGGTGCCGGACTCCGAACCCTCCGCGCCCCTGCCAATCGAATCCAATTGGGCGTCGGTTATGGATTTCACCGCCACGGACATCTTTGAGTACTCGCCCTTTGGCGATATCCTGAACTCATTAAAGTCTCTCTCTTTGTCAGGGGAGCCCTAGCCGAACTATGGTCAGGAAGGTTGGGATTCGGACGACGAAGAAATTCAACGCCCACCCACCACCCACTTTGTAGCCATCCGATGATTTAACCGACATGCTCGACTTCGACTCAAGACATCAAGGTATGGACGACGGTGCCGAGACGATCAAGAGCGGCGCCCACGGGCACCGGAAGGCCACCTCGTCATATGACATATACATGGTGGACATCCCAAAAGATGGGAATGGCGATGGAACGGCGGAGGATGACCCCTCAAAGAAACAACCCAAGAACCGACGTCAGCGGCGCCGCTCTAAATCCCGTCACAGTAAAAATGACGATTCCGGCACGGGAGACAATAATACCCTGGACAGTGTCGAAGACGAACCCCTCCAGCAGGACTCAGCGCGGGAGGAGGGAGAAGCAAGTCCGCATGACAGTGCGGCAGAAAGAGAAGTAGAGGACGATAATTATGCGCCCCCCTCCGAAGACGAGGCAAGCCTCGACGACGACAAGAGCGTTTTAAACGCAGGCTCATGGCCACGGCAAGCACCCTCAAGAAAAAGCAGCAACCGCTTAGAGCTGACCAAGACCTGCTAGCTGACAGATGGACTGAAGTCCTTGCAGCCGAAGAGTATGAACTTCGACGCCCTCCAAAGCTACCCCAAACGCAGGCCGTTGCCTCGATCGGAGGAGGAAGCACCCACGTCACCCGGCGCCGCGACATGGCAGACCGACCACCCTGTGGCGCTGACGAAGCCTCTCGGCCCTCCGCTCAAGCCACGCCCTGACGGTGCTCAAAAAGTACCAAGGCACGGGAAAACGCGCCGGACTTGCGAGATATATTGGAGGATAAGGCAAAGCATATAAGATCGATCTACAGATCGCGTGGGCGCCGAACGACTCGGGATATAACCCAATACAGAGGCGCCACACACCCACTATGCTTCACAGATGAAGTAATGGATCATCAAATCCCTGAGGGCTTCAAACCCGTAAACATCGAATCATACGATGGTACCACAGATCCTGCGGTCTGGATCGAGGACTATCTCCTCCATATCCACATGGCCCTCGGTGATGATCTACATGCCATCAAATACCTCCCACTCAAGCTTAAAGGACCAGCTCGGCATTGGCTCAACAAGCTTGCCAATGAGTCAATCGGTTGTTGGGAGGACCTCGAAACCGCATTCCTTGATAACTTCCAGGCACATATGTGCGACCACCAGACGCCGATGACCTTAGCCATATAATTCAGCAGCCAGAAGAATCGGCCAGACAATTCTGGACGCGGTTCTTAACAAAGAAAAATCAGATCGTCGACTGTCCGGATGCAGAGGCGCTAGCAGCCTTCAAACACAACATCCGCGACGAGTGGCTAGCCCGGCACCTAGGACAGGAAAAGCCGAAATCCATGGCAGCCCTCACCACACTCATGACCCGCTTTTGCGCGGGAGAGGACAGCTGGCTAGCTCGAAGCAACAACTTGGCCAAACACCCTGGTAGTTCTGATACCAAGGACAGCAATGGCAAGTCGCGTCGCAACAAGCATAAATGCCGCATTAACAGTGATAATGCTGAAGATACGACAAGAATGCCGGATTCGTGAGGCTCTAAACCCGGTCGTGGAAGAAGCCATTCAAAAGAAATACCCAGGCCCGTCCAACTTGGACCGAATACTCGATCGCCAGCGGATACATGGCACCCTGAAAACCAGCCAACCACACCAACAGGGATTGTTGGGTGTTCAAGCAAGCAGGCAAGCTAAGCGCCGAAAACAACGACAAGGGGCTGCATAGCGATGACGAGGAAGAGCCCCAGCCGCCGAACAATAGAGGACAGAAGGGCTTTCCCACACAAGTGCGGACGGTGAACATGATATACGCAACCCACATACCCAAAAGGGAGCAGAAGCGCGCAGTAAAGGGCGATATCTGGCGATGGAGCCAGTCGCCCCGAAGTTCAACCCATGGTCTTCCTGCCCGATCACCTTCGATTGAAGGGACCACCCCACTAGCATCCGTCACGGTGGTTTCACCGCATTGGTTCTTGACCCAATTATTAACGGATTTCACCTCACCAGAGTTCTAATGGATGGCGGTAGCAGCCTAAACCTGCTTTATCAGGATACAGTGCGCAAAATGGGCATAGACCCCTAAGGGATTAAACCCACAAAAATAACCTTTAATGGCGTCATACCAGGTGTAGAGGCCAATTGTACAGGCTCAGTTACACTCGAAGTCGTCTTCGGATCCCCGGATAACTTCCGAAGCGAAGAGTTAATCTTCGACATAGTCCCGTTCCGCAGCGGCTATCACGCACTGCTCGGACGAACCGCATTCGCAAAATTGAATGTGGTGCCGCACTACGCGTACCTCAAACTCAAGATGCCAGGCCCTCGAGGCGTAATCACGGTCAATGGAAACACCGAACGCTCCCTCCGAATGGAGGAGCATACAGCCGCCTTTGCGGCAGAAGTGCAGAACAGCCTCTTAAGGCAATTCTCTAGTCCGGCCAATAAACAATCGGACAACATCCAAGCGCGCCGGAGTAACCTACAGCAAGACCGCTGGCACGTTCCAAGAAGCGTAGTAATGCAGCCCCAACCTCAGCCCTCGCCCGAACTCGCGAAGCCAAGATTACGCGCGCACGTAATTGCGCTCAAGCACCATGGGCATAGGGGCGGGCCACGACCACGGCACGCCCTGCACGCGGCTAGACCGCACTAGGGGCTCCGTTTGTGTCATTCCTTTTTTCTTTTTCTTCCTTTTACTTTCAGGACTCTGTTCTCCGGAAGCCCCTGTCCGCATTCGCGCCGAATACACGATGCAACAGCCAGGAAGCGTAAAACTGCGTCGAGTGTCCGGTGGTCTCTATTACGAGCGGTATACCTGTTTTAATACCACACATAAACTTACCTGGAAGGGGACATGTCAAAAGTCCCGTACCTTGCTTATCGCACAATTTGTATCGTTCTGCTTTTATTTGCAATTTCTTTTTAATAACCAATATATAGCTCTTGCCTATTATTGCATTCTTTCCCATTATATATGTTCATTTATGACATTGCGCAACCGTACAATTTGGTACGGCCAATACACCAGGGGCTTAAGTACCCCAAAAATATGGTGTGATAAGTCCGAACACTTTCACAAGTGCAGCACCCCGAACTTATAGCATTATATGCATCGGCTCCGAATCATGTCTTGGGTCAATAGTTGGGTTTGCCCTGCTCCCATGTTTTGGTACCTTACGTTCCGTTATATCGGCTAAGGTAGCGCTGGGAGAACCACTGCGATTGTGCCCCGGTTGAGCTGGGTTGAGCACCTCAGTGGAGAAAGCTAAAACTGACCGTCATGATAAGGCGATAACCCTAAAGACTTATGCCGCTTAGAGCGAGGAGTCGGCATTGTCTGGCCAAGGCGTGGATAGCGCCCCGAACTCGGTCTTCCGAATACTAGGGGCTTCGCCGAAATTTAAAATTATAGAATTCTATGGCTAAGTGAGAGTGTTCAAGCACTATAAGTCCGGTTGCCTTGTTCGTTGCGTTGAGCGCCTCTCTCGACGGACCCAAGAATGGGAACAAGAGCGCTCAAGTTTATCCCAAACACCCCAGCACTCGTGGCATGGGGGCTGAAGCCAACGAGTTGCCATCTCTCAAATTTGATAAACGGCCGCCTGTAAGGTAATATTTTAAATTAACAAGCGTTGCTTAGCGCATATGAACAAGTTTTCAGCGTACATGATAACAAATGCGAGTCTATTGAAAAATTACATCTTTGGAGCACTCATCCGCTATACGGCGGGCACCCTTCAAGACGCCCTCATAGTACATTTCGGGCTTGTGATGCTCCTTGCCCTTCGGTGGCCCGTCCGTCACAAGCTTCTCCGCATCCAGCTTGCCCCAGTGCACTTTAGCACGGGCAAGGGCCCGACGGGCACCTTCAATGCAGACGGAGCGCTTGATGACTTCAATCCATGGACAGGCGTCCACCAGCTGCCGCACTAGCCCAAAGTAGCTCCCAGGCATGGCTTCCAATGGCCACAGCCGAACTATGAGGCCCTTCATGGCCTGTTCGGTGACCTTGTGGAGCTCGACCAGCTGCTTTAGCTAGTCGCTTAGGGGCACCCGATGTCCGGCCTCAGCATACTGAGACCAGAACACCTTTTCCGTCGAGATCCCCTCCTTGGCGCGGTAGATAGCGGCAGCATCAGACACACTACGGGGCAGATCTGCGAATGCTCCTGGAGAACTCCGGATTCGGGTAAGTAATAGGTAATTCACTTTCACTTGCTTGCTTTGCATAAAGAATGCCTTACCCTCCGCTATCTTCTTTAATGATTCAATCTCTTGGAGGGCTTTTTGGGCTTCGGCCTTAGCGGCTTTGGCACTCTCAAGAGCCGAGGCGAGCTCAGACTCTCGAGTCTTCGAGTCACGCTCCAAACTCTCGTGTTTTTCCACGAGAGCCTGGAGCTCTTGCCGCACCTCCGCCACCCGCGCCTCCTGCTTCTCTCGCTCGGTCCTCTCCGCGGCCGCTTTGCTTTCGGCCGTGGACACCGCTTCCTTCAGGGTCACCACCTCGTTCGTGGCCCCTACAATACCCACATTATTCCTGTCATTTTTTGCAACCGAATCCTTTCTATAAGGTATTTCTTTAATAAGGTATTTCTTACCTTCCCTGTCCTCGAGCTGCTTCTTGGCAAGGCCGAGCTCGTTCTCGGACCGCTGGAGGCTCTTCTTCAATGCATTGACCTCCACAGTCAGTGCGGCAGAGGTTAGCAGCGCAGCCTGCATTCGAACATTACATACTTATGTTAGACTCCTGCGTATATCTTTTTAGATCCTTAGTTCGGCTTTTCTTTCCAAACACCGAACTAAGCATCAGGGGCTACTGTCTATGCGGTAATATTTATACATATTCTAAACTTACCTCAAAGCCTGTTAGAAGGCTGGTACAGGCTTCAGCCAGCCCGCTCTTGGCGAACTGAACTTTCTGGATCACCACACTCATAACAGTGCGGTGCTCCTCGTCGATGGAGGTGCCTTTAAGCGCCTCCAGCAAGCTATCCGGTGCCTCCAGATGGACAGAGGTCACACCCTTCTTACGAAGGGGCCGCTTGCCGGACTTCGGAACCACTGAAGGTTCCGGTACGGAGTCCGGCACAGGGCCAGACTTAGAGCCCTCTGGGGTTTCGCCCCCTTTGCACCCGAGTTCAGGAGGTCGCCTTGCGGCGCCTCGGGACCACCTCCTCCTGGTTGGGCCTTTGGGGACTCCACCATGATGTCGCCTGCGTGGCGAGGAGGCGGTCGGAAGTGAAGTACTATTCACATCCGGCAATTGAGGAGCCGCCGGCAAGCGAGCTCGTCCTTGGGCGGGCTGCATGATTGTTCGGCATTAGAGAACACTATGCAATGAAAAAAAAGCCATGGGTATCCGGACACTTACGTTCTCGCCAGGGGCTTGGCCCTTGTTGGCCACTCCTCCTCGTCGTTGTCGGCGTTGGTGGAGAAGTCGGGAGGAAGGGTCCTTCCCTTCTTGGACCCTCCGGCCTCCCGGTTAGGCGGCCTTCCTTTCCTTCTCTCCCCGGGGAGAGGCTTCTTCCTCCTCCTCTTCCTCGTGAGGAGGATTCTGCCTCGGGGTTGTCGGGCGATGAGTCCGACAGCCCCTGGCGCCGAGCTCCTTCAAGTTCCGCGGCCTTCTTCTTGGCCTTCTTCTTGGCACCATGTGAGGTGCCGGAGCCAAAGAGCCCGTCAATCGGGCATCCGCTGGTCTTCGGCAAAGGGCGGACAGTTAATCTGTCGGGCGTCTTCACCGATCTGTTAAAGGTTAGGGAGTTTTAGAACCAGCATAGAGTCAAACTACGAAAAAGAGTCCCATAAAGGGTAAAATAACTTACCTCGCTGGCTTGACGCTGCGAGCTGAATCCGCGATCTTCGATAGCGGATGTGGGAGCCTCGGCGCCCTTGAACAGCACCTTCCAGGCATCTTCGTACGTAGTGTCGAAGAGCCTTTTCAGAGTTGGGTGATGTGCCGGATCGAACTCCCACAATTAGAAGGCCCGTTGTTGGCATGGGAGAATCCGGCGGATGAGCATCACCTGGATAACGTTGACAAGCCTGAGATTCTTGTCCGCCAGGTTTCGGACGCAGGTTTGGAGTCCGGATAGCTCGTCGAATCACCCCACGACATGCCCGTCTCTTTCCATGATGTTAGCGTGGGGAAGCCAAATCGGAATTCGGGGCCGCCGCCCATTGAGAGTCATGGCTCGGTGATGTAGAACCACCCGATTGCCACCTTTATGGTCTCCACAAAGGAGCCCTCGAGCCATAGGACTTTGGCCATCTTGCCAACCATGGCACCTCCGCACTCCGGCTTGGCGGCCGCCCACTACCTTGACTTGACATTGAAGATCTTCAGCGATAAGCGAAGTGGGGCTAGATGCAGAGGAAGGCCTCGCATACGATGATGAACGCCGAGATGTTGAGGATGAAATTTGGGGCCAGATCGTGGAAGTCCAGGCCGTAGTAGAACATGAGCCCCCGGACAAATGGGTGAAGTGGAAAACCTAGTCTGCGGAGGAAGTGGGTGAGAAAAACCACCCTCTCATGGGGCATGGGGGTTGGAATGAGCTTCCCCTCGTCGGGGATCCGGTGCGCGATGTCGATGGACAAGTATCCGGCCTTCTGCAGCTTTTTGATGTGCCCCTCTATGACGGAGGAGGCCATCCACCTGCCTCCCGCTCCGGACATAGTTGGAGAAGGTTGAGGTGGGGTGTGCGGACTTGGTATTTGGAGCTCAAGTCTTGGCGGAAATGGATGAGCAAAGGAGGAAAAAGGCGTAGGTGAAAATGTGGATCCTTATCCCCTTATATGGACGGACGAAGCTATGCGTCCCCCGCCAGCTTGGTAAAACTCGCTTATCTCCCAAGCGTCGTAATCAATGGTGCGGATGGGTTACCCACGTCCGTATTGCTGGGAATCCCGGAATAAGGGGTCACGATCTCCGCTTTGATAAGACGTGCCAAGGAAACCGCCTCGCTAAATGCGCTAAGGTGGAATAGTAAAAAATGATTCGTATAAAGGCCTGGCCGTGGTGTGATGTCACGCCGCGCAATACGTCAGCAGATCTGTGCAAAAGTTATTCTCTCTACGGTGGTATGTGGAACTTGTTTTTCAGATCCGGACACTATCCTTGTGTTCAAAACCTTTTAAGTATTCGGAGGAGGAACCCGCCTTGCAATGCCGAAGTTAATATGCACGCCGGACTCGTGTCATTGAAGCCTGGTTCAGGGGCTACTGAGGGAGTCCTGGACTAGGGGGTGTCCGGATAGCCGAACTATCATCTTTGGCCGGACTCCTAGACTATGAAGATACAAGATTGAAGACTTCGTCCCTTGTCCGGATAGGACTTTCCTTGGCGTGGAAGGCAAGCTTGGCGATCTGAATATATAGATTTCCTACCATTGTAACCGACTCATGTAACCCGAACCCTTTTCGGTGTCTATATAAACCGATGGGTTTTAGTCCGTAGGACGAACAACAATCATAACAGAGGCTAGCTTCTAGGGTTTAGCCTCTCTGATCTCGTGGTAGATCTACTCTTGTACTACCCATATCATCAATATTAATCAAGAAGGAGTAGGGTATTACCTCCATCGAGAGGGCCCGAACCTGGGTAAAAACATCATGTCCCTTGCCTCCTGTTACCATCTGCCTAGACGCACAGTTCGGGACCCCCTACCCGAGAGCCGCCGGTTTTGACACCAACAGCGGGGTACCTCACGAGGTGCCGATGACGCAAGCCATGACGACCAAGAGGCGCCCGGTGAGGCGCCCGGCCAGCGATGTCCTCATTTCCTCTTTGGTGCAAAGGAGGCAAGCGCAGGCGAGAGTATCAAGCAAAGGCACCCGTTTCGGTGCAACAAGACCAAGACCGTTGCAACGGCAGGAAGGAGGTCATCGTGAAGCCCAAGCCGGCGTCACCGACGGAGCCTTTGACAGGAGAGGACCAACTTTAGTCAGGATAAGTGTACGAGATGTTCCCCTTCAAAATAGCCAATTGTTGGTGCTCTTCCCGCTCAATATTTGGAAGAGGCCCAGGGCCCTTGTCTATAAATAGTACTAGCCACCCATAGGGTAGGGGGATCGGTGATACGGATCCGGAATCTAGAGGGAGAGAGAGAGAGATCGACTGAACTCCCCCTAGCAGTTCATCGCACCGGCCAAGAACAGCCCCTCGCGAGGTTGTTCTTCCTTGTATTGTTCATCATCAGCCAAGAGGCAATCCACCACACCACACACTGGAGTAGGGTGTTACACCACAATGGTGGCCCGAACCAGTATAAACCTTGTGTCTCTTGTGTTGTTCCTTTGGTAGTTTAGACCCTAGCGAGGCGACGAGGTGCAAGCAGGTAGGGGGCGAGATCTCCGTGCGCACCCCAGAGTTCGAACCTAGAGGGTCTGCCGGAACACGAAATCAGACAACATCGTTTGGGGCCGTGAGCGACACCTCGGCTGGATCTCCGTGCGGATGGAACCCGAATAAGCGTAAAACCTAGATGAGAGACTTGTGTGGCTAGTCAGGTCGTGGCCGACACCCTCGCTGGGCTTCCGCTTGAAGGTTGCCGAGTACACGTCGTATAAACGGCGATAAGTGGTGAGAGCATGTGTGAAGAAGTACACCCCTGCAGGGTTTTCATGATCTATTCGAATAGTCGGGTCCGCGATTATGGACTTCTTGGATGCTTACGTGGTACATAGACAACTTGAAGTGGATACTCTAAATGCTCAAGACAAGTGTGGGTGCTATGGATGGCCTTCTCGTAGGGAGACGGGAATGAATCCATAGTAGTTTATTGATGTGGTGATTAGTGGACTTGTGTGCGCTTTCTCACCTCAAAGAAGTTACTCGTAGTCGTAGAATAGGTTAGCCACTGAGTAAAAGCTGGCTTGCTGCAACTAAACCCCACATTGCCTCCTTGATGTTAATGCATGTATGATAGGATCTGATGTAAGTCTTGCTGAGTACCTTTGTACTCACGTTGCTTTATTTATGTTTTTGCAGCGGAGACTTCGGTCTTACTAGTTTACGTGGACTTCGACAAGTAGCTTGTACCTCAGCTACGATCTTGTGCCCTCGACAAGGTCTTGTAGATAGTCAGACTTCTCAGCGTTTTTCTTTTGTAGTTGTCTATACTCAGACATGTAATGCTTCCGTTGCTTGTATGCTCTGAACAATGGGTCATGTGACCCCTGTTTGTATTTAATGCTATGTGGCTCTTCTGGGCCTTTATCTATATGAGTTGTCAAGTTATGTTGTGATGCCATGTTGTACATCACATACTTGCATGTTACGCGTACGTGTAATGTGTATTGCTATGTGTGGGATCCAACAACCTAGTTGTTTATCCTTGGTAGCCTCTCTTACCAGGAAATGTCTCCTAGTGCTTCCACTGAGCCATGGTAGCTTGCTACTGCTCCGGAACACTTAGGCTGGCCGACATGTGTCCTTCTTCGTTCCTGTGTCTGTCCCTTCGGGGAAATGTCACGCGGTGTCTACCGGAGTCCTGTTAGCCTGCTACAGCCCGGATTCTCCGGAGTCCTGCTAGCCCAGTTGCTACAGCCCGGATTCACTTTCGGCTGATGACCGACACGTTAATTCTTGGGTCATGTATGCATGTCCCTGTAAGTTAGTGCCACTTTGGGTTTACGACTAGTCATGTCGGCCCGGGGTTCTCTGTCATATGGATGCTAGCGACACTATCATATACGTGAGCCAAATGGTGCAAACGGTCCTGGGCCAGGTAAGGTGGCACCTGTGGGAATACCTTGCGTGAGGCCGCAAAGTGATATGATGTGTTACATGCTAGATCGGTGTGACTTATGATCGGGGTCCCGACAAAATTAGAAGGCAGTATGCAAGCGGAGAGTCACCCCGGTCATAGCGCGGCAATAACAAGCCGTCGTTTCACAAAACCCCACCTCCCCGTAGTCTAAGTTTGACGGACAAAGCAACCATCATTTCACTCTTCGTTGAATCCCCTTCTCCCTCACCGTCTTCAAGAAAGGCAACACTCGCATCTGCCCTTGTTCTTCTCTACTTAGCGAAGGGAAGGTAAGCGGATCTGTGATGTTGGTATATTTTCATTCAAAAAAGAACTTTTGCAAAGCGATAACCGATCCTCACTCTCTTTTTTGTTTCATTGTCATTGCGATTGTGTTTTCCTTTTAGTGGTCTCCTAGTATTCGTCAGTTTCATGATGGACCAAGGAGAACCAGGCAAAGATCTTCCGATATTGGAGCAGACGCAGGAGGCTGATCCCCACGAGACAGAGAGCTCCTAGAAGATGGAGGCAGCCTCCGAGCCGACCCCAGATACGCTCACGGCCACTACTGAGATGGTTAACGCCCCATTTGAGCTTACAGCCCCCATGGCACTGCAGGAGCAGTTTTCCCCCTTGAGGATGTGTCCCCCCCCCCTCGCTGAGCTACCCAAGGTGATTTTCTTCTTTGCCGATCTCGATTGTGGTTTTTCATCTAAGTATGTGGTGATGAAGAATGCAAAATTTAATTAGCTTCAATGCCATGCTATACATTGTGGTTTAAATAACTTGTGTTTCTTATACTGGAAAGTAATTCAGAATTTGTTTCAATTTCAATTAGAGCCACGATGCGCATAAGGATTGTGTGGTTGTACATGTCACTTTCGCTATGAGGCGGATGACCTGAATATCTGACTGGGAAAACAGAGTTTTAGGCTGTTGGATCACGGAAGCCATTTGCACTTATACCAATGAAGAGTTGTATTCGGCCTCCTTTGTTGTCAGGCGTGTTGTCTAGGGTGTACTGAAGCACAAGAAGTTCAAAGCTACTCCTTCGTTTGTGAGGCATACTGTTCTTGTCAAACTTACGAAGGAAGATGACGCGGCATGCCTCCACAAACAAGTTTATGAGTGGCAAGGCCACAAGGTTGTCTTCATGAAGGTTCACAGGATTGAGCTGCTGCCGGACGTCCTCGATGATGTTCATGGCAAGGTCCGTCTTGTGTCCAGCCCAAATTAGATCAAGGCATGAAATACTTTCCCCAGCTAGTTTTTAATAGTAGTTTGTATTCTGTTTAATTATTCGAACCTTGCCTGTTATCGAGCCCTCTGGGGCTAGTACTCTGTTTGAATCCATCTATGGGAACTGCTTCTACTTTTGTGTGCCCGTGAATCATCGTAATTGTTGCCAAAACAGATGCATCCTCACTAGTTTTATCATACAAGCAGTGTGTGTTTTGATGAAATAGAGTACTCGTTTGAGAACTGTGCGTCGACGTATACATAAGTACTTGTAAACACTATTGGTGCTACCCCACTTGTCAGCAGTTGTGCAAAACACGACACATTGGCTCAGCTCGCTCCAACACTAGGCTATCGACTAGCTAACAATCAGCAATCTCCTATTTGACATATAAGCAATTGTGTATCTTGTTATAGTGGTTCATGTAGTTAACTGAGGCCACAATGTAAATTCCAAACGTTCACACGCTAGTCCAGGGTTCATGTGGAACACTCATATTAAACTCGGCTTCATAAAAAAACTTGAGAAGCATAAGTTAAGCAATGTTATACATCTCAATGATTCATAGAACATAACAAACATATACTAGTTCACAGCAAAAGACAGTTGTGAGAAGGTTTAAAAATCAGGAAAAAACAAGCAAGGCTTCTCTGAGCAAAGGGCCTCCCGAAAGGCTTAAATTTCCTGGAGTTCACTCTGGTTTTTTCTTGTTGCCACCATCCAGGGTTAGGTTCTCCTATTCCAGAATAACCAATTATAATTGTGTTCTCAGCTGGAATGCTGAACTGAACCATGTAGTGTGCTGAACAGCTGAAATTCTTGTGCATTCCACTAAATTTAAGCACCGCTATTTGCACAAATAAGCAAACCACAATGCCTCTTGTCTGCGCACTTGTCTAAAAAACCGTCGTGCAGCCGTGCCACCTAGTCATCGGTCCATGGATGAACTGGTAGAAAGTGCATTCTGGACGAGGATGCAGTTGTTTTCGGTCGTCCCTACACTGCAATCAGGAAGTAAAACGTACAAATCAACTTCTTTTAGATAGCTACGTTGGGGTGTGCGGTCCCAAAGAGCCGAATCCTTCTCCAGTATGCCATGGGCCTCCTTTTATAGTCGAAAGAGGCTGCCACAGTGGCATACAGGAGGTGGAAAGGCGTCCAGTATTGCGAGCTTATCACTCGTATTATAGGACAAGACACATTTAATGCGCCAGTAAGGTCTCCCCTAGCTTTATCGGGGACGGGGGCGAGGCCCGTCCCGTTCGTCAACGCTCCTCCTCGCTTCGACACGCGCCCTGGCCAGTGATGCATGCGGTGCCATGTAGGAAGGCATGCAGCTGAGGTGGCGTGGTGGTGGAGCCTCCACAAAGATCGGCTTGCCGCCACGCGAGCACTTGATGAGTTGGCCCGGGAGATGCATGTTGCCACGCAGGTGCCTGCACCTTTCGGCTGGTTGGCAGCATGCTAATCTGACAGCGGTGGAAACTTGGTTGGTCTTGAACTGGCGATTAGCGTCTTTGGCGTCCTCGGTGAGGGCCTTGCCGGGTGGCGTGGCAAGGGTCTTGCCGTGGCGCGCTGTCGTCCCCGGCAAGGACCTTGCCGGGGATCTAGTGGCCTTCCTCGGCAAGGATCTTGCCGAGGGTCATCATCGTCTAATCCTCATATGATCTTGAGTGTTCCTTGTCTTCACAAAGATCTGCATGCCACCACAGAGGTGCCTCCCGAGCCCTGGCCCAAAGTGGTTGATGGTGTTGCGGATGTGGGGTCAAGGATGTCTCATTCCGTTGGTGTTTGGGCATGCTGCCCCGACAAGGGTCTTGCCGGGGCTGCTGAGGCCGTCCCCGACAAGGGTCTTGCCGGGGGAAACTGCTCCTCCCCTCTGCCTCTTTGCATCCTTCGTCTTGGCGTTGCTCTGGCTGCCTCGGGCTTTGGTTTTACATTGGTTCACCTCCCCTGCTCTGCTTGGTGTGGCCGTGGGCGCGGCTCCGACTGCCCGTGCACAGGTAAAGGGGTACAAAGATGCGCCCCTTTGTTTGTTCACCGACAGGAGCCCCGGGGCCTGGGCCACACATAAGCGCGATACGTTGTTGGGCCAGGCCCAAAACGGTGCGCGGGCAGGCCGGGCGGTTTTTACCGCGGTAAAACTTTTCGCGCTCTGCGCCTCCCACAACCCCGCGCACGGCGTGGCACGGTGTGGAGGGGTGCGCATGACGTGGGCGGCATGCGTGGGGCAGTTTCCGCATGCATGCGTCACATCAGGGTAAAGAGGCGGCTCATGTCCTCCCCATAAAAAAGAGGGAGGAGTGGAGGCGCGGCTCATTTACTGCGCGGGGCCGGGTGATACGTCTCCAACGTATCTATAATTTTTTATTGTTCCATGCTATTATATTATCTGTTTTGGATGTTTATGGGCTTTATTATGCACTTTTATATTATTTTTGGGACTAATCTATTAACCCAGAGCCCAGTGCCAGTTTTTGTTTTTCCATTGTTTCAGTGTTTCGCAGAAAAGGAATATCAAATGGAGTCCAAACGGAATGAAACCTTCAGGAAAGTTCTTTTTGGAACGGAAGCAATCCATAGGACTTGGAGTGCACGTCAGGGAATCAACAAGGAAGGCACGAGGCAGGGGCACGCCCACCCCCCTGGGCGCGACCTCCACCCTCATGGGCCCCTCGTGGCTCCCCTGATGTATTTCTTCCTCCTATATATGCCAATATACCCTAAAACCATCGGGGAACAGAATAGATCGGGAGTTCCGCCGCCGCAAGCCTCTGTAGCCACCAAAAACCTATCGGGACCCTGTTCCGGCACCCTGCCAGAGGGGGCAACCCTCACCGGTGGCCATCTGCATCATCCGGGCGCTCTCCATGACGAGGAGGGAGTAGTTCACCCTTGGGGTTGAGGGTATGTACCAGTAGCTATGTGTTTGATCTCTCTCTCTCTCTCTCGTGTTCTTGAGGTGATACGATCTTGATGTATTGCGAGCTTTGCTATTATAGTTGGATCTTATGATGTTTCTCCCCCTCTACTCTCTTGTAATGGATTGACTTTTCCCTTTGAAGTTATCTTATCGGATTGAGTCTTTAAGGATTTGAGAATACTTGATGTATGTCTTGCCGTGCTTATCTGTCGTGACAATGGGATATCACGTGATCCACTTGATGTATGTTTTGGTGATCAACTTGCGGGTTCCGCCCATGAACCTATGCATAGGGGTTGGCACACGTTTTCGTCTTGACTCTCCGGTAGAAACTTTGGGGCACTCTTTTAAGTACTTTGTGTTGGTTAAATAGATTAATATGAGATTTTCTGATGCATATCGTATAATCATACCCACGGATACTTGAGGTGACATTGGAGTATCTAGGTGACATTAGGGTTTTGGTTGATTTGTGTCTTAAAGTGTTATTCTAGTACGAACTCTATGATAGATTGAATGGAAAGAATAGCTTATGCTATTTTACTACGGACTCTTGAATAGATCGATCGGAAAGGATAACTTTGAGGTGGTTTCGTACCCTACCATAATCTCTTCGTTTGTTCTCCTCTATTAGTGACTTTGGAGTGACTCTTTGTTGCATGTTGAGGGATAGTTATATGATCCAATTATGTTATTATTGTTGAGAGAACTTGCACTAGTGAACGTATGAACCCTAGGCCTTGTTTCCTAGCATTGCAATACCGTTTGTGCTCATTTTTATCATTAGTTACCTTACAGTTTTTATATTTTCAGATTACAAAAACTTATATCTACCATCCATATTGCACTTGTATCACCATCTCTTCGCCGAACTAGTGCACCTATAAAATTTACCATTGTATTGGGTGTGTTGGGACACAAGAGACTCTTTGTTATTTGGTTGCAGGGTTGTTTGAGAGAGACCATCTTCATCCTACACCTCCCACGGATAGATAAACCTTAGGTCATCCACCTGTGAGAAATTTGCTGCTGTCCTACAAACCTCTACATTTCTAGGCCCAACAACGCCTACAAGAAGAAGGTTATGTAGTAGACATCAAGTTCTTTTCTGGTGACGTTGTCGGGGAGGCTAGGTAAGCGGCACTCACACCCTGTCAACTAAGTTCACGACAACAATTGTTGAAAATCACCAGAAAGTGATAAAATACTGATTCCAAATGGAGAATATCAATAAAAAAATAATCTAGGTCGTCCTATTTTGGTAAAAAAAATTGAGTTCCAGAAGTTTGCGTTAGTTACAGATTCCTACAGACTGTTCTGTTTTGACAGATTCTGTTTTTCGTGCGTTGTTTGCTTATTTTGATGAATCTATGGCTAGTAAAATAGTTTATAAACTATAGAGAAGTTGGAATACAGTAGATTTAACACCAATACAAATAAATAATGAGTTCATTACAGTACCTTTAAGTGGTGTTTTGTTTTCTTTCGCTAACGGAGTTTACGAGTTTTCTGTTAAGTTTTGTGTTGTGAAGTTTTCAGGTTTTGGGTAAAGATTCGATGGAATATGGAATAAGGAGTGGCAAGAGCCTAAACTTGGGGATGGCCAAGGCACCCCAAGGTAATATTCAATGATAACCAAGAGCCTAAGCTTGGGGATGCCCCGAAAGGCATCCCCTCTTTCGTCTTCGTTCATCGGTAACTTTATTTGGAGCTATATTTTTATTCCCCAAATGATATGTGTTTTGCTTGGAGTGTCATTTTATTTTCATTTGTTTTGCTTTCTTTGAATAAAATACCAAGATCTGAAATTCTTAAATGTTAGAGAGTCTTCACATATTTGCATAATTATTACACTACTCATTGATCTTCACTTATATCTTTCGGAGTAGTTTGTTGTTTTCTCTAGTGCTTCACTTATATCCTTTTAGAGCACGGCGGTGGATTTATTTTGAAGAAATATGAACTCTCATGTTTCACTTATATTATTTTGAGAGTCCTAAACAGCATGGTAATTTGCTTTGGTTATGAATTTAGTCCTAATATGATGGGCATCCAAGATGGGTATAATAAAAACTTTCATATAAAGTGCATTGAATACTATGAGAAGTTTGATTCTTTATGATTGTTTTGAGATACGAAGATGGTGATATTAGAGTCATGCTAGTTGAGTAGTTGTGAATTTTAGAAACACTTGTTCCAAAGTTTGTGATTCCCGTAGCATGCACGTATGGTGAACCGTTGTGTGATGAAGTCAGAGCATGATTTATTTATTGATTGTCTTCCTTATGAGTGGCGGTTGGGGACGAGCGATGGTCTTTTCCTACCAATCTATCCCCCTAGGAACATGCGCGTAGTACTTCGTTTCGATAACTTATAGATTTTTGCAACAAGTATATGAGTTCTTTATGACTAATGTTGAGTCCATGGATTATACGCACTCTCATCCTTCCACCATTGCTAGCCTCTCTAATACCCCGCACCTTTCACCGGTATTATACACCCACCATATACGTTCCTCGAAACAGCCACCATACCTACCTATTATGGCATTTCCATAGCCATTCCGAGATATATTTCCATGCAACTTTCCACCGTTCCGTTTATTATGACACGCTCCATCATTGTCATATTGCTTTGCATGATCATGTAGTTGACATTGTATTTGTGGCAAAGCCACCTTTCATAATTATTTCATACATGTCACTCATGAGTCATTGCACATCTCGGTACACTGCCTGAGGCATTCATATAGAGTCATATTTTGTTCTATGTATCGAGCTGTAATTCATGAGTTGTAAGTAAATAAAAGTTTGATGATCATCATTATTAGAGCATTGTCCCAGTGAGGAAAGGGTGATGGAGACTATGATTCCCCCACAAGTCGGGATGAGATTCCGGACTAGATAAATAAAAGAAAAAAAGAGGCCATAAAAAAGAGAAAGGCCCAAATAAAAAAATTTAAAAATGAGAGAAAAAGAGAGAAGGGACAATGTTACTATCCTTTTACCACACTTGTGCTTCAAAGTAGTACCATGATCTTCATGATAGAGAGTCTCCTATGATATCACTTTCATATACTAGTGGGAATATTTCATTAGAGAACTTGGCTTGTATATTCCAATGATGGGCTTCCTCAAAATGCCCTAGGTCTTCGTGAGCAAGCGAGTTGGATGCACACCCACTGAGTTTCTTTTGTTGAGCTTTCATTTACTTATAGCTCTAGTGCATCCGTTGCATGGCAATCCCTACTCACTCACATTGATATCTATTAATGGGCATCTCCAAGCCCGTTGATACGCCTAGTTGATGTGAGACTATCTTCTCCTTTTTGTCTTCTCCACAACCACCATTCTATTCCACATATAGTGCTATGTCCATGGCTCACGCTCATGTATTGCGTGAAGATTGAAAAGGTTTGAGAATATCAGAAGTATGAAACAATTGCTTGGCTTGTCATCGAGGTTTTGCATGATTTAAATATTTTGTGTGATGAAGATAGAGCATAGACAGACTATATGATTTTGTAGGGATAGCTCGCTTTGGCCATGTTATTTTGAGAAGACATGATTGCTTTGTTAGTATGCTTGAAGTATTATTGTTTTCATTTCAATATTAAACTTTTGTTTTGAATCATATGGATCTGAATATTCTTACCATAATAAAGAATATTACATTGATAAATATGCTAGGTAGCATTCCACATCAAAAATTCTGTTTTCATCATTTACCTACTCGAGGACGAGCAGGAATTAAGCTTGGGGATGCTGATACGTCTCCAACATATCTATAATTTCTGATTGTTCCATGCTATTATATTATATGTTTTGGATGTTTATGGGCTTTATTACACACTTTTATATTATTTTTGGGACTAACCTATTAACTCAGAGCCCCGTGCCAGTTTCTGTTTTTCCCTTGTTTCAGTGTTTAGCAGAAAAGGAATATCAAACAGAGTCCAAACGGAATGAAACCTTCAGGAAAGTTATTTTTGGAACGGAAGCAATCCAGGGGACTTGGAGTGCACGTCAGGGAATCAACGAGGAAGGCACGAAGCAGGGGGGCGTGCCCTCCACCCTCGTGGGTCCCTCGTGGCTCCCCTGACTTATTTCTTCCTCCTATATATACCAATATGTCGAATTTCGGGTTCCGGCAGACCCTTGAGGTTCGAACACTGGGGTGCGCGCAGAATATCGCCTTCTACCTTCCTGTACCCCGCCACCTTGCTAGGATCTAAACTACGAAAGGAACAGCACAAGAGACACGGGGTTTATACTAGTTCGGGGCACCATTGTGGTGTAATACCCTACTCTTGTTTGTGGTGTGGTGGATTGCCTCTTGGGCTGGTGGTGATGAACAATACAAGGAAGAACAGCCTCGCGAGGGTCTGTTCTTGGCCGGTGCGATGAAATGCTAGGGGGAGTTCAGTCGCCTCTCTCTATCTCTCTTGTTTGTTCTCTTGCTATCTTTCTGAATGCCTGATCTTGGATCTCTCATCCCCCCCTCTTACTATGGTGGCTAGCTCTACTTATAGGCGGAGGCCCTGGGCCTCTTCCCAAATATTGAGCGGGAAGGGCGCCAACAGTTGGCCATTTTGAAGGGGAACATATGGTACACTTATCTTGACTAAAGTTGGTCCTCGCCTGTCAAAGGCTCGGGTGGTGACGCCGGCTTGGGCTCCACAATGACTTCCTTCCTCATTGTTGGACTGGTCTTGGTCTTGTTGCACGAAATGGGCGCCTTTGCTTGATGCTCTCGCTGCGCTTTCTCCCTTTGCACCAAAGAGGAAAGAAGGACACTCCATGGCTGGCGCCACTTTGGCGCCCTTGGTCGTCATGGCTTGCGTCATGGGCACCTCGTGAGGTACCCCGCCTTGATCTCTCTGCCACCTCACGAGCCAGCCTGATGAGGCCGTGCCTGCGGAAGCTCCATGTCGTCCGCCCCGCGAGGCTTGGCCCCTCGCGAGGGTCTTGAGTTTGTGTTGATGAAGATGGGCCGTGATGGGCCCCCCTTTGAGCCACGTCGCAGGCCGCAGGCACGCAAGTCTGGGGACCCCCGTTCCCAGAACGCCGACAGTAGCCCCCGGGCCCAAGGCGCGCCCGGACTTGGCCGAGTAGAGAGGCGAAGGGGCAAGTGCGAAGCGCTGCGGGCCCTAACAGCCTGCGGCCTTGGGCGCCGCGTGGCTGTTGATTGGACGTGGCTGTCGATAAAGGACCGGCGTCTGCCTAGGCTTTGCTTCCCTTGCTTTCTCTGGTTACTGCTCAGATTCCCTTTCTGGCGCCTCTCCTTCCTGCCTCCGAAATCTTCAGATCCACCTCGACCGCACGCCCTAGAAAGGCATGGCGCCTCGCCAGACCCCAGCCGGAGCTTGGTATGCGCTTGCCCTGGACTCGCCGAACGTGTCGGAGGCGAGCCTTGCCCAGTGCGCCCGGATAAGCGGCGACGCAGGGCATCGGCCAGGCGAAGGTGTTCAAGGACAGCTCCGCCCTCCACGAGGGCCAAGGGAGCACCTTCTATCCGCTCTTTGTAAGTGCCATCGTTGCGGTCCGATGCCTCCCTTTCCGAGTTCTTCTTCTCCGTCCTCCGCCATTACAAGCTACAAGCTCTGCACCTCCACCCCAACTCCGTTCTCCTCCTGGCGATCTTAGCCTACTCTTTGTGTGGCTCACGTCGGGGTGCAGCCCTCTGTGGCCCTGCTGCGACTCTATTTCTCCCTACGGAACTCTCGTGGTTCCTCCTCTGCGTGTCTGAGCTTAAATGCATACGGTAGCTCCATCGCCATTTCAAACCCCGGGAAGAGGATTGAGGGCTTCAGGAGCAAGTGGGTCTTGGTGGATGTTGGGCACATCCACCCTCGGCTAATCTTGCCCACGGAGCACCCCATACACTCCGACGACTGGTCTCGAGTGGAGCTCGTGGATCCCCGCGCGAGGCTGTTGTTGGAGAGGATGGACATGGATCTGAGGCCGGCCAGCATGGCGGCGGCGAAGCTGACCGACGCGTCGCTGCTGAGGGAATTCTTGGAGCACCAGCTGGCTCCGCTTCGTCAGTACCCACTTCCAATGTGGAGGCCCCACCCGAGCACTGCGGTCTTGGCCGATGAAGACCTGGCTGCGGTTCTCTAATCTTTGGTTGGGGGCGACGTGGCAAGGTTGGACAGCGCTCCTACGCCCCTGTTCCTCCGCGATGACTGGGAGAAGGTAGTGCAGTCCATGCCCGTCTTCAACGGGAACGGGCCCGTGCCCGCGGAGGCTCCCGAGGAACCGGTGGATGTGTCCTCCGATGACTCTAGCGAGGAGAAGGGAGAAGGGGAGCGGTAAGGGGGGCCCGACTCCGAGGCGACCGACGGAGAGTCGAGGGCTCCCCTCCCCCGGCGCAAGTCACGCGTTCTCCGCCTCTCACCGAGTGACAACGACGACAGGATGATGATGAGAAGGGCCGCGGGAGCTTGCCCCGATCCCGAAGAAGGACAGGACCGGGCTGGTCCCCCGCGGGTCTGCCCCGGCATCGAGGCAATCCGCAGGCGCGCCTCCTGCTCCCGAGCTCCTTGAGGCTAATCCCAGTAGCCGGCTCTCGGGCTTCAAGTATGGCCGGAGGTTTCTCGAGCTCGCGAGTGACGACCAGTAAGAGCTCAACTGCTGTCTTATTTCTTGTTTTGACGTCTGTATCTTTTGGTTAGGCTAGCGCCCGTGGCAAATAAGCTGAAGGGATCTCCTGAGGTTCCGTCTGGGGCAGCGTCTCTGCCCCTGAAAGAAGGTGGCCCTGATGCACGGGCCTCTCCTGCCCGGTCATCCTCGCGAGGCCTGGTGGAGATGGCTGGGGCGAGCCCAGCCCCCATGGCCCAAGCGACACTTGAGGTGTCCCTGCCTGATGCCACCGCCACAGCTGTTGGGGCGCAGCAGGTCCCGCCTCAGGACACTGTGGTTACGCTGCCGTCCTCTCCTCCTACTCCACCAACTGATGTCTCTCGGACTCCTCCTACTGTTCTGGATCGTCTTTGTTGCGGCCGGACCGATTCTTGGCAGAGATCTTCGGTAGCCGACCCTCGTCACGGTGGCGGGCGCTGGAGCTGGCTTCCGGCTGGATTTGCTCCGATGCTTCAATCCGGGTGGCGTTGGTCCAGGCCTCGACGGCATGCGACGAGGAGAAGCAAGCTGTCCTTGAGGCGGCTTGCTTTCATGACGCCGCCTTGGGCGAGTAGCCGAGGTCCAAAAGGTCATTTTGCAAAGTATTTGGAGAAGCGAGCTGCGAACTGCGGGACCAGCTCGCCAAGGAGGCCCGCCTTCGCCAAGAGCAGGAGGAAGGCATGAAGGCTCGCGAGGTGGCCGTCAAGGATCGGGACGCCAAGCTCAAGAAGCACCGCGGACGCCTAGGTGTGTTGGAGCAAGAGTTGGAGGCGAGGAAGGTCGAGCTGGACGGCAAGGCACGGGTCCTTGCCGAGGATCGCGTGGCCTTCACAGATATGGAGGTGAAGGCTCGCACCTTGCTGAGGGAGCTTTATGACAACGGCCTGGAGAGCCCGCTGGCTGGCGCAGAGGACGGCCCCGCCAAGCTGCTTCCCTTCCTGGTTCGCGCTCTCGAAGATGTCGCCTTGGCCTTGGCCCTACGGCTGAGGCCGAGGCGCGTGTCTTGTCTTCTGCAGCGCTGACGCGGGTCCTCACCCACGTCTACCTTCGCGATCCCAACGTCGACCTCGACAGCCTGCTGAAGCCAGCGAGCGGCAAGCTTGCCGCTGCCGCTGCTGAAGCCGTGAAGGGTCATGCAGAGGCTCTGCTGGGGAAGTTCCGGGCCTTTAACACCAAGCCGAAGCGAGGCGCTGCCAACCCTGCGGCTCACAAGGTGAACCCGCTCCGCGCAGCTCCACTACCGACAAGTGACTCCGTTGCGACTCATGTTCTTCTTTCGATTCATGCACATGTATCATGCCTCGGGGAGGTGTTTAAACTTGCATTTGGCGTTGTGATAACAGTTATGGACTGTAATATTTGCTTTTGAATTCCGTGAAATTTGCGCTTCCTACTTGCTTATGTTCTACGCCGGCAAAGCCCGGCCTTGCCTTATACCTCAGCCCGTTAGCCCGACCCGGAAACCAGGGCCGGGACCAAGGAGTGAGGGGCTATGTGACAAGTTAGGCTCCTGAGTCGCGATGCTCAGGAGTCCCCCTTGGCGCACGAACAACAAGTAGGGAGGTGAGATGTGGGTGGATCTACCGTTCTACGTCTGCAGAGCCCGGCCCCGCGCATACCTCAACCGCCTTTAGCCTTTCGGAACTAAGGAGTGAGGGGCTACGTGACCGCTAGGGTTCTCTGAGTCGCGATGCTCGAGAGTCCCCTTGACGCTCAAGCGGCCTTCGTATCTTGGCTCCGCTCGGGGAGGGGCCTTGACGAACCAGGCCCGAGGGGCTGGCTGGGTGGCGTCTTTGTCGTGACCCAGGCGCAGCCCGTGCCCATCCCCTCGCGGCACTCCCGAGGGGAGGCGTTGACGAGGCCAGAATCGAGTTCTTGGCTCCACGAGGTTGATGCAGCCCGGGACCACCCTCGATTGTTTATCACCAGCGGAGCATAAGCGCTTCATTATGTGTATGCAGGCAGAGCCGCTCCTCGGCGATGTCGTCGGCCAGCGCGAGCATGGTGTTTCCACTAGTGCGTGGGAGGGGCTCCCCTCCGGGAGGAGCCCCAGGCGTGTACAGCCCATACGACACGTGGCTGGCACGGTAGGGCTGACGAGGTGTATCTGGGCACCCGTAAGCCAGTAGCGGGACTCATGGGGCCCCTACCTCAAAGGCGGGTTGCGCTTTGCACTTTGGGCCTTATCTTGTGATGTGTTCCTGCAGATTTGGTTAGATGCGGCGCTCTCGTCCTCGGGTCCCGGCCCTCGAGCTGGTATCGGCCGTCATTTGGTATGCTGTGTCGCGATGCCGTGGACCAGGCTAGAGGGTGAGGGCTGGAGAGCTAGTAGGAGCCCTGAGTCGCGATGCTCAGGTACCCCCCCCCTTTAACGTGCAAGCGGTCGGCATGAACAAAGAGAAGGTGCCATGGATTGGCATCAAATAACAAGCATAAGGGGTCGAACGTATGACCCAAAATGAACGCAAGAGGGATACATGCCGCCGGGCCTGGCCCAAGCGACTTGGGGATGATGCAGCACGAAGGGCGGCCCCCAATAAGGTAAGCTAGGAACAGGAAGTGAAAGGGGTACACGCCGCAGGGATGAACCCAAGCGGCCTGGGAATAATGCAGCCCCAGGGGGACGCTCCCAGTTGGAAATGAAACTTGAACAATGTCACCTGGTAGCGTTGAAGACGAAAGGTTGTTGGTGCGGCAGACTCGGTGGGCTGCAGGAGCCGATCCTCACGAGCCCCCAGGCCCAGGGGCCTCGGGAGGCTCCGGAGGCGCTGGTGGCTCCTCGTGGACCATCTCCATCTCCGCCCGGGCATGGAGCACTGGCCTCTTGAGCCTCAGGATGTCCTTCATGAGGCGCTGGTGCGTGGCGGCTGCGTTGGCAGCCGTGTAAGGCATCTGCGAACGTGGCTGTGGGGTGGACCTCCATGGCGCCCCATGCGAGAGGGCCAGAGGTGCTCATGAGAGGCGGCTCGGTTGAGCCCTGGTATGTCGATGCAAACGCGCAGCGCACCATCCTCGCCTGGATGGGGAGCCACAGCAGGTAAGCGGCGGCTGCCTCTCATGACTCTTGACTCTTGCAGCTCCTGAATGATCTTGCTGACGAACTCCTGAGGGTTTGGCCCCCCTTGCTTTGCTCCTTCTTAAGGGAAACATGCTTCAAAACACGCCTCCAAGTGGTGCCCAAGCGCCTCCCTCATGACCCTAGCAAGGTCGGCGGCCCTCCAGGGGGGAGCTGCCGAGCCCTGCCTGAGGAGGGCGCCGGGCGCGCTTTCCTATGCGATATAAGGAGGTTCCCCTTGAGCAGGCACGAACCCTGAGGGGCTGGGCCGGACGATGTCTTCTTCTTCTTGGGAGCGGTCTCGGGAGGCCTCCTGCTTCCGCGATCCGGGTCCTCCAGTGATGTGGCCTGAAAGGCTCGCTCCAGGGAGCACACTGCGTCTTTCTCTTCGCAGGGCACCATGATGACTCCGCCACTTCCTGGCATCTTGAGGATGTTGTAGCCGTGGTGGGTTACGGCCATGAACTTTGCCAACGCTGGGTACCCGAGGATGGCGTTGTATGGTAGGCGAATGTGGGCGACGTCGAAGTCGATGAGCTCGGTGCGGTAGTTGTCGCGTGCGCCGAAGGTGACGGGGAGGCGAACCTGCCCGATCAGGACCGTGGAGCCGTCGGTGACCCCAGAGAAAGGCTTGGTCGGCTGGAGCTCATTGTAAGGCACTTGAAGATTGTTCAACGTGTCCACGGACAGGACGTTGAGCCCTGCCCCACCATCAATGAGGGTCTTGGTGACTAGCACGTTCGCGATGATTGGGGAACAGAGCATCGGGAGGACTCCGGCTGTGGCCGCACACTTGAGCTGATCCGCTGAAGCTGAACGTGATGGCGCACGCCGACCACCTGAGAGGTCGTGTGGCTTCGAGCTTGGGAGGACTGCATTCACTTCACGGGCGAACTGCTTGATGATGCGTTGAGAGGCTGGGGCTTGAGCTCCTCCCGGGATCTGCAGATCAGCGCGCGGCTCCTGAAGCCCCAGCCCCTCGTCTCCCGATGATGGTCTTCATTTCTCCTTGGCTGCGGTGGCAGAGGAGGGAGGCCTGCGTTGCCTTGTGGGTGATCCTCGCGAGGCTGATCCCTCCAGCCTCCCTCGCGAGGCGGGTCTTGCCAGCGATCCTCGCGAGGCTGGTCACGCCACCCTTGGCATGGGCCGCGGTCTTCCCAGCGTCCTGTGTTCCTTCCTCCTCCTCGGCAGTAGCCCCGGTCGCTGCGGTCGGGACGTTGGCCGATCCTCCCTTCTCGCACAGCTCGGAGTTCTTGACATTCGCTGGTGTTGTGGGTGTGGAGGTCGTGGTACACGCAGTACCGGCTGCCCTTGGAGGACTCGGGCTGATCTCTGGCCCGCTTGGTGTCCGGTTCTGCCGCGAGCACGGCAGCCCCCTTGCGCTTCATGTCCTTGGCCTTGGGTTTCTTCTCTTCTGGGTCTGCGGCAGGCAGCTCGAGGAGGGAGAGACACCCTTCCTCTGCCCTGGCGCACTTGGCCGCCAAGTTGAACAGCTCCAAGGAAGTGCACAGATCTTCATGCATCGCCAGCTCCTCCTTCATCTTAACGTCGCGCACACCGTCGGAGAAGGCGGAGATGATGGCCTCCTCGGTCACCTTGGGAATCTTGAGGCATGCGTTGTTGAAGCGCTGGATGTACTTCTGCAGGGTCTCTCTGATTCTTTGCTTGATGCGGGCGCATGTCGCTCCGCGGCGGTGGCGATCGCGAGTTCCTTGGAAGTTGGCGATGAAGCGGCACGCATCTCGTCGAGGAGGAGATCGTGCACAGGGCCAGATTCGAGAGGCAGTGCGGGCCCGTCTTTGGCGCCATGGGAAACCAGTTCGCCATGACCTTCTCGTCTCCGTTGGCGGCTTCGATGCCCAGCTCGTAGAGCTGGAGGAACTCTGCGGGGTCGGCCGTACCGTCGTAGCGAGGAGGTAGGTCCGGCTTGAACTTGCCAGGTCACGCGACGCTGCGCAGCTCGGGGGTGAAGGCACGGAAGCCTGCTGTGTCACATCCCTAGTTCTGGTATAACCTAGACTAGCTAGTCATGTGTGCATCATGTTTAAATTCCATTTAAATTTGAATTGGGGATTTGTGAAACCCTCAGAATCATTTCTGGAAATGACCCAAATAAAAATTGATCCAAAAGGGTCCAAGAAAACGCTCATGTGGCTCTCTGAAAATATTGGACAGAGATAAAAATCAAACCAATATTTTTAGGAGCTCATAAGTATTTAATTTGGGCATTTGGAATTAATCTAATAATTAATTGCTTTGGATATACTTTTTTATATAATATATGTCCAAACATTATGCTAGTTGTTGAGGAGCTCTGGAATAATATACCTAGCTCCTACAAAAATTGGCATAAGAAAATAAAATGATTTAGTATTTTTATTAAATCAAAACAAATGTCAGAAAATAGAAAAGAAAAAACAAAAGGGAAAAGCTTACCTGGCGCTTACCTCCCTGTGGCCCGTTCTGTTTACGGCCCAGCCACGGGGCATAGCCGTCTTCCTCCTCTTGCCCGAGGCGAGAGGAAGCGGTGCCCGACGCCGTGCGCGCCGGCACGCAGCTGCCTGCCTGGCATCCTCCCCGTCGCCCTGGAACGCCCAGACGACGCCACGCGCCCCCCGGACCCTCTCATTCTCCCCCGGTCCTCTCCTCTCCCTCGCTTTCCCTCTCGCGTCCGAACACGCCCGCCGCCGCCGACGAGCACCACCGCGGCCACCGGCCACCCCTCGACCTGCCGCTGCGCCCAGAAGCTCCGCCACATCGCCGGTTACCTCTCCGCCAAGCCACGCGCCTCGGGAGGCCCTGGAGAGTCGCTAGAGCCGCCGTCTTCATCTCCGGTCGACGGAGATCGTCTTCGCCGCCCCGCTGTCTTCAGCGCGTCCCCAAGCTTGCCGACAAGCCCGGCGAGTCCGCCGTGAGCATCTCCATGTTTTCCCTCTCTTCTCCCCCTCGTTCCCGCGTCGTAGCCGTCGTTTCCACCATGGCCGAAGCCATCGCCGCTGCACCTCCTCGCCGTCGTGGCCACAGCCGCCGTAGCCCGCAGCCGAGCTCGCCTTTGCACTCAGTGCACCCTGGCGAGTCGCGCGGACCCGCTCGCAGCCTCCTCCGTGCCCCGCAACGTCAAAACCCCGATGGCCGAACTCCGGCCGCCGCACTCGTCGTCGCCGCCGTCATTCTGGGCCACCTCCGGTGAAACCCTTTGCACCGTTGGATGCGTCACTCCGCCAGCTCCCCGTAGCTCCTCTCCCTGTGTTGTCTGGATGTCGGAACAACGACTCCGGCGAAGAACCGCCGCGGCTCGAGGTCGTCGCCGGCCGAACTCCGGCGAGGCCGACGTGGCTGTCATTAGCGCCTAATTCCGCAGCCTAAACCACCCCACCAAATACCGACCGTGGGCCCCGAGGCCAAGTCAAACCCTGGTCAAGGGTTTGACCCGGCCTAACCAACATGTCACCGGCGTGTGGCCCCCACACGTCGAGTTTGACCCCAGCCGTAGTTGACTTGACGACGTCATGCTTCTCAATCTTGTGACGATGATGCAATTTTCTGGATTTATTCCTTTTAGGAAATTCCAGAAAATGTTATAAACTTCAAAAATTCATAGAAATTCAACCGTAGCTCAGATTGAGATATTTTATATATGAAAAATCATCAGAAAAATGCAATATTTCCATCTGTACTAGTTTCATGAATGAAAAACCAACTTATACATGATGTATATGAGAAAACACATTATGGCATTTTAAGAGACTTAATTTAGAGTTGCATTTGAACCCTGTGTTCAAATGGATCTCTTCCAAATGATTGCTAGTTGCATTAGCCCAAACAGCATCACATCTACATGCCATGTTCATGCATCATATTGTTGCATATGCTTGTGTATTGATTGTTGGCACCGTTCCTTCTCGATAGGTCCAGCTCCGGAGAGTGCTCGAGAATACCTGTCTGTGAAGCAGTGCCTCCCTTGTTGATTTATCAGGCAAGCAAACCCCCTTGTTCATTCCGATACAATCCTACTCTCTCGCTCCCGCTCTCAGTTATTGCATTAGGACAACAACGATTCATCTGCTACTTTGTGCTGCGGTAGTTGAACCCATTCCTCTGCATGACCTGTCATTGCCATAGTAAGTAGTTGAAACCCACTAGCATGTGTAGGAGTTGATTGAGCCATGTTGTGTTCCTACCATGCTATGCCTGCTATTGCTTAGAGTTGTGTCAGGTCTGATTCATTGGGAATGAATTGGAGTGCAATGTGATGTTCTGATGCTGAGAGTTAAGTGTGTGAATACGTTTCGGTAAAGGTAGCGGTGAGAGGCCATGTAGGAGTACATGGTGGGTTGTCTCACTGGAACCGTCCTTAAGCACGGAGTTCTATGTATGTTGTCCAATGACTCGGTACTACCACACAATGGGCTCCGGGCGCTCCAAGCCATCTCGACTTATTAACCAACTTGGTCTCTGTCCAGGAGTTGCAACTAGTTTCTGGTGTTTGTAGGTAGTGCTAATTTTCTACCGAGTGGCACCCGGCAGGGTGGGCTTGGGATAGACTAGGCACAGGTGGCACGGTGTACCAAGTGGCATCCGGATGGCGGGCTTGGGAACCCTTCTCACATCGTTTGGGGCCGTGAGCGACACCCCGGCCGGATCTCCTTGCGGATGGAACCCGAATAGGCGATAAACCTGGACTAGAGTCTTGTGTGGTTAGTCAGGTCGTGGCCGACGCCCTCGCCGGCTTCCGCTTGAAGGTTGCCGAGATAGATGACGTGTACATGGCGGTAAGTGGCGAGAGCGTGTGTGAAGAAGTACACCCCTGCAGGGTTATCATGATCTATTCGAATAGCCGTGTCCTCGGTTATGGACTTCTTGGATGCTTACGTGGTACATAGACAACTTGAAGTGGATACTCTAAAATGCTCAAGACAAGTGTGAGTGCTATGGATGGCCTTCTCGTGGGAGGCGGAATGAATCCATCGTAGTGTATTGATGTGGTGACTAGTGGACTGCGTGTGCGCCATATCACCTCAAAGAAGTTCTGGTAGTCGTGAAACAGGATAGCCACAGAGTCAAAGCTGGCTTGCTGCAACTAAACCCCACATTACCTTCTTGATACAAATGCATGTATAATAGGATCTGATGTAAGTCTTGATGAGTACCTTTGTACTCACGTTGCTTTATTTATGTTTTGCAGCGGAGATTTCGGTCTTACTAGTAGTTCCGCTTGGACTTCGACAAGTAGCTTGTTACCTCAGCTATGATCTTGTACCCTTGGGAGGGCTTGTAGATAGTCAAGCTTCTCAGCCTTTTTCTTTTGTAGTTGTCTGTACTCAGACATGTAATGCTTCTGTTGCTTGTATGCTCTGAATGATGGGTCATGTGACCCCTGTTTGTATTTAATGCTATGTGGCTCTTCTGGGCCTTTATCTATATGAGTTTGTGTTATGTTGTGATGCCATGTTGTACAACACATACTTGCATGTTATGTGTATGTGTAACGTGTATTGCTATGTGTGGGATCCGACAACCTAGTTGTCTATCCTAGGTAGCCTCTCTTATGGGGAAATGTAGTCTAGTGCTTCCACCGAGCCATGGTAGTCCGCTACAGCCCAGTTTTACGGAGTCCTGCTAGCCCAGCACTACTGCTCCGGAACACTTGACTGGCCGGCATGTGATTCACTTCGTTCCCGTGTCTATACCTTCAGGGAAATGTCACGCGGTGACATCCGGTGTCCTGCCTAGCGTGCTACAGCCCGGGTTCCCTGAGTCCTGTTAGCCTAGTGCTACAGCCCGGATTCGCACGCTGCTGACCGGCATGCTCGATGTTGATTCATGTATGCCTGTCCCCATAGGTTAGTGCCACTTTGGGTTCCACGACTAGTCATGTCGGCCGGGTTCTCTCTCATATGGATGCTAGCGACACTATCATAGACGTGAGCGAAGGCATAAGCGGTCCCAGGCCATGGTAAGGCGATACCCGTGGGAATACCGTGCGTGAGGCCGCAAAGTGATATGAGGTGTTACAGGCTAGATCGGTGTGACTTAGAATTGGGGTCCTGGCAACTTTGGTATCAGAGCCTGACTGCCTGTAGGATTTCCAAGCTAACATGGTCAAAGTTGAGTCTAGAAATTCTTTAGTTAGGTAAGGGAATTGATTGTGGGAAGGAACGTAAGGCTCTTTTTACTCCTTATACCTCATGGCCTTCTGATTTGAGTCATCCTACCTTTCCTACGGGGTTAAGGAACTAGGCTTCCTCTTCTGTCTATCAGGACCACGTGTTACTACTCCATAGTCCCATAGGATTGGATGATCAGAGTCATACCCCAGTTTTCGAGTACTTCCGGTGTAGTCTGTTTAGTAATATCTCAGAACCTTGAGTGATGATGTTGAGTATGGTGCTACCCCGTCTTATGCAGAATGTCTCATTCTGAGCATTTTACTGTCGTTATGCTGCCGGAATTGCCCTAGTAGTTCGAGAGTTACTAATTTCCTTATCCTACATTCTTCAGTCGATAGTTGATGCTGATCCGTCCTTGGTTTCGTTTCTCAGGATGTCATCAGTTAAGCGAGATTACATTGCTCGTAGCGGGACCCACGGAGATGGTAGGGATGAGGATCCTCCCGACCAGCCTTCGTTGGCAGAGTTCATGTTAGAGATGGAGAGGAACAAGCGTGAGTCTAACCGCTTGTTGGAACGTATCAAGGAGAACACCGCACATCAGTTCAAAGGATCTGTGACCATTCATGACTTCATTCGCTTGCATCCACCCCTTTTCATCATTCTATTGAGCCACTCAATGCAGATGACTGGCTCCGTAGCATCACTCATAAGCTACGTTCTGCGAACGTAGCTGAAAGTGACAAGGTCACCTATGCCACATACCACCTGGAAGGTCCTGCTAGTCTTTGGTGGCAGAACTATGAGGCTATGCTTCCAGCTGGCTAGATTCCTACCTGGAGGGATTTCACCAAGGCTTTTCGCGAGCATCACATTCCTGAAGCCCTCATCGAGCACAAGAGAGAAGAGTTCTGTAGTTTCACCCAGAGTAAGATGGCTGTTGATGCTTATAGTAGAGAGTTTGAGAACCTTGCCCGCTATGCTTCAGAAGAGGTGTCCACGGACGCCAAGAAGCAGGCTAGGTTTCGAAAGGGTCTCAACCCCAAGTTGCGTCGTGATCTCCACCTACATCATTGTGATACATTCCAAGCTCTTGTGAACAAGGCCATTAATGCAGAGACAGATCAGCTCACCTACGAGGAGTCTCGTAAGCACACCCGTGATTTGGTTTCTTCCTCTGGTTCTACTTCTCAGAAGCGCCGGATTTGGATTCCGAACTCTGCTCTTCCACCCGGATATTCACCGAGGCCATCTTATGCGGCACCTGACCCAGTTCAGCAGTATGCTCCACCCAGGCCTATTGGTAGACCGCTTGTTAACGCGGGTCCACGTCCTACTTCAGGGACTTGCTTCACATGCGGAGAGCGAGGACTATATACGCATCTTGCTCTCGGGCGATTATGCTCCAACCCAGCCGAGAAGTCATTGGCGTGGTAAGCCAACACGCAAGATGATCAGTGTCAAGTCAGGTCCCACTGAACGTGGACGTGTGCATCACGTCTCAGCTAAAGACGCTCATGATGAACCAGATGTCGTTCTTGATACACTCCTTGTCAACTGCCATCCAACATCGGTTTTGTTTGATACTGGAGCATCCCATTCCTTCATTTCTGAAAGCTATGCTAACTTGCACAACATATCATTTTGTGATATGCCCTCTCCACGTGTCATTCAAACCCCTGGATCCAAATGGCAAACTTCTAGTGTAAGCCATGGTAATGAAATCCTTGTTGATGACTTGTATTCCTTGCCTCACTTGTAGCCCTCAAGTCTCTGAGATATTAACATCATCTTGGGTATGGACTGGATGAAAGCTCATTATGCCAAGATTGATTGTTATACCAGGTTCGTTCAGCTTACACACCCATCTGGCAAGATAGTCACTGTCTCCACTAGAGTTGCAAAGTGTCAGCTCTATTCTCTTAATGCTAGCCCTCTTCCAGACCTTGAAGAAATCCCGGTAGTCAGTGACTTTCCGGATGTCTTATCCCAGGAACCGCTCCAATCTCTAGGAGACCTTACAAGATGGCACCCTTAGAGATAGACGAGCTTAAGAAACAACTTGATGAGTCCTTGCAAAAGGGTTTCATCCGTCCTAGTTCTTCTCCCTGGGCTTGCCCCGTCCTCTTCGTCAAGAAGAAGGATGGTACGGACCGGATGGTTGTAGATTATCGTCCGTTAATTTGGTCACGATAAAGAACAAATATCTGCTTCCGGGATCAACGACACTGTATGATCAGCTCGCTGGATCCTCGATCTTTTCAAGATGGATTTGAGGTTAGGCTACCACCAAATCAAGATCAGAAACGGGGACATCCCCAAGACAGCCTTTGTCACTCGTTATGGACAGTACGAGTACACCGTCATGTCCTTTGGTCTAACCAATGCTCCAACAATGTTCTCCCGCTTGATGAACTCGATCTTCATGGAGTACTTAGATAAGTTCATCGTGGTTTACCTCGATGATAGTCTTATTTACTCGAAGAACGAGGAAGAGCATGCCGAACATCTCTAACTTGTGTTAGAGAAACTCAGAGAGCACCGCCTTTACGCCAAGTTCTCCAAGTGTGAATTTTGATTGCCAGAAGTGACCTACCTAGGCCACGTAATCTCTGGTAAGGGCATTGCAGTCAATCCCGAGAGAGTTAAGGCCGTTCTCGATTGGACTCCACCTGAAACCGTTAAACAAGTTAGGAGTTTCCTTGGTCTAGCCAGCTATTGTCGCCGCTTTGTTGAAAACTTCTCCAAAGTAGCTAAACACCTCACGGAACTTCTCAAGAAAGATAAAAAGTTTGAGTGGTCCCCATAGTGTGAGTACAGTTTTCAGGAATTGAAAAGTCGCCTGACTTCTGCTCCCATACTTGTGCCACCGGATTTCACGAAGGACTTTGTTATCTACTGCGACGCCTCACGACAGGGACTAGGTTGCATTCTTATGCAAGATCGTCATGTGATTGCCTATCCATCTCGACAGTTGCATCCGCATGAGGAGAATTATCCTACACATGATCTAGAGCTTGCAGCCGTAGTCTATGCACTCAAGACCTGGTGACATTACCTTCTTGGTAAACGTTGCGAGATCTACACCGTTCACTAGAGTCTCAAGTATATCTTCACCCAACCAGATTTGAACCTTAGACAAAGACGTTGGCTGGAGTTGATCTCAGATTATGATCTAGGGATTACCTACACTCCAGGTAAAGCTAATGTCATGGCTGATGCGCTAAGTCGTAAATCCTATTGCAACAATCTCATGTTGCGGCGGAGATAACCACTTCTCCATGAGGAATTCTGTAAGCTTAACCTTCACATTGCTCCTCACGGATTCCTTTCTACCTTGGTGGCGAAACCTGATCTTGAGGATCGGATTATCGCAGCTCAAAAGCAGGACACGGAAATTTCCCGGATCAAGAGAAACATTAAGAAGGGAGTTGGTGGATGTTTCTCTATGGATGATCATGGTGTTGTTTTATTTGAGAATCGCTTGGTGGTTCCCAAGAATCAACATCTGCGAAAATTGATTCTTAAGGAGGCGCATGAAACTCCTCTCACGATTCATCCTAGTAGTACTAAGATGTATCAGGACCTGTGCCAGAGGTTCTGGTGGACTAGGATGAAGAGAGCAATTGCTCAATTTATTGCTAACTGTGACGTTTGTCGCCGCGTTAAGGCAGAGCATCAGAGACCTGCTGGCACTCTTCAGCCTTTAGCTATTCCTGAATGGAAATGGGATAAAGTTGGTATGGACTTCATCACCGGCTTACCCAGGACCAAGAAAGGGAATAATGCTATCTTCGTAGTCATTCATCGTCTCTCCAAAGTGGCGCACTTCCTACCTGTTCGAGAGAGTATCATTGCTAGTCAGCTCACTGACTTATATATTTCTCGAATAGTGTCACTTCATGGTGTTCCACTAGAGATCAATTTAGACCGTGGTAGTCTTTTCACTTCTCATTTCTGGGAGAGTTTCCAAACTGCCATGGGAACCCATCTTTCCTTCAGTACCGCTTTCCACCCTCAATCAAGTGGTCAGGTGGAAAGGGTCAATCAAATTCTCGAAGACATGCTTAGAGCTTGCGTTATCTCATTCGGTATGGATTGGGAAAAGTGTCTTCCTTTTGCCGAGTTTGCTCATAACAATAGCTATCAATCCAGTGTCCAGAAAGCTCCTTTTGAGATTCTCTATGGACGAAGATGTCGAACACCTTTGAACTGGTCAGAAACCGGTGAAAGACAATTCTTTGGACCGGACATGATCCAGGAGGTAGAAGAGCAAGTTCGCATCATTCGTGAGAATTTGAAAACAGCCCAATCTCGTCAAAAGAGATAGTATGACCGTCGTCATAAGGAAGTGGCTTATGAAGTTGGCGACAAGGCTTACCTTCGGGTTACCCCTCTAAAGGGTACCCACTGTTTAAGTATCAAGGGCAAGTTGGCTCCTCGTTACACTGGTCCTTTTCGCATTCTCGCAAAACAAGGAGAGGTTGCGTACCAGTTGGAACTACCCCCACATCTTTCCAGAGTGCATGATGTCTTCCACGTCTCTCAACTCAGGCGTTGCTTCTCTGATCCTATTTGCGGAGTAGACCACGAAACGCTTGATCTCCAAGATAACCTCACATATCGAGAGTACCCTGTCCGCATTCTTGATCAAGCAGAGCGTGTTACTCGACGTCAGAACATCAAGTTCTCAAGGTTCAGTGGTCTCATCATTCCGAGAGAGAAGCTACTTGGGAGCGAGAAGATCGTCTTCGACTGGAGTACCCCACCTTCTTTCCATCGACCCCTGAATCTCGGGACGAGATTCTTTCAAGAAATGGCGAGTTGTCACATCCCTAGTTACGGTATGACCTAGACTAGCTAGTCATGTGTGCATCATGTTTAAATTCCATTTAAATTTGAATTGGGGATTTGTGAAACCCTCAGAATCATTTCTGGAAATGACCCAAATAAAAATTGCTCCATAAGGGTCCAAGAAAATGCTCATGTTGCTCTCTGAAAATATTGGACAGAGATAAAAATAAAACCAATATTTTTAGGAGCTCATAAGTATTTAATTTGGGCATTTGGAATTATTCCAATAATTAATTGCTTTGGATATATATTTTTTATATATAATATATATGTCCAAACATTATGCTAGTTGTTGAGGAGCTCTGGAATAATATACCTAGCTCCTACAAAAATTGGCATAAGAAAATAAAATGATTTAGTATTTTTATTAAATCAAAACAAATGACGGAAAATAGAAAAGAAAAAAGAAAAGGGAAAAGCTTACCTGGCGCTTACCTCCCTGTGCGGCCCGTTCCTGTTCTGGCCCAGCCCACCAGGGGCATAGCCATCTTGCTCCTCTTGCCAGTAGGCAGAGGGGAAGCGGTGCCCGACGCCGTCTTGCCAAACGCAGCTACTGCTGGCGTCCTCCCCGTCGCCCTGGAACACCCAGACGACGCCACGCGCCCCCCCCCCCCCGGACCCTCTCACTCTCCCCCGGTCCTCTCCTCTCCCTCGCTTTCTCTCTCGCATCCGAACACGCCCACCGCCGCCGACGAGCATCACCGCGGCCACCGGCGACCCCTCGACCTGCCGCTGCGCCCAGAAGCTCCGCCACATCGCCGGCTACCTCTCCGTCAAGCCACGCGCCTCGGGAGGCCCTGGAGAGTCGCTATCGCCGCCGTCTTCATCTCCGGTCGACGGAGATCGTCTTCGCCGCCCATTGTCTTCAAGCGTCCCGAAGCTTCGCCGACAAGCCCGGCGAGTCCGCCGTGAGCATCTCCCCGTTTTCCCTCTCTTCTCCCCCTCGTTCCCGCGTCGTAGCCGTCGTTTCCACCATGGCCGAAGCCATCGCCGTGCAGCTCCTCGCCGTCGTGGCCACAGTCGCCGCAGCCCGCAGCCGAGCTCGCCGTTGCACTCAGTGCACCCTGGCGAGTCGCGCGGACCCGCTCGCAGCCTCCCCCGTGCCCCGCAACGTCAAAACACCGATGGCCGAACTCCGGCCGCCGCACTCGTCGTCGCCGTCGTCGTTCTGGGCCACCTCCGGTGAAACCCTTTGCACCGTTGGATGCGGCACTCCGCCAGCTCCCGTAGCTCCTCTCCACAGCCATGCGGGCGCCGGAACAACGACTCGGCGAAGAACCGCCATGGCTCGAGGTCGTTGCGGCGAACTCCGGCGAGGCCGACGTGGCTGTCATTAGCGCCTAATCCGCGGCCTAAACCACCCCACCGGCCCGTGACCGTGGGCCCCGAGGCCAAGTCAAACCACAGTCGGTCGCGGGTTTGACCGAACCTAACCAACGTGTCAGCGGCGTGTGGCCCCACACGTCGAGTTTGACCAGTCAGCCGCGATTGACTTCAGGCGTCATGCTTCTCAATCTTGTAGCGATGTAATGCAATTTTCTGGATTTATTCTTTTCAGGAAATTCCAGAAAATGTTATAAACTTCAAAAATTCACAGAAATTCAACCGTAGCTCAGGTTGAGATATTTTATATATGAAAAATCATCAGAAAAATGCAATCTTTCCATCTGTACTGGTTTCATGCATGACAAACCAACTTATACATGTTGTATATGAGAAAACACATTATGGCATCTTAAGAGACTTAATTTAGAGTTGCATTTGAACCCTTGGTTCAAATGGATCTCTTCCAAATGATTGCTAGTTGCATTAGCCCAAACAACATCACATCTACATGCCATGTTCATGCATCATATTGTTGCATATGCTTCTATATTGATTTTTGGCACCGTTCCTTCTTGATAGGTCCAGCTCCGGAGAGTGCTCGAGAATACCTGTTTGTGAAGCAGTGCCTCCCTTGTTGATTTACCAGGCAAGCAAACCCCCTTGTTCAATTCGATACAATCCTACTCTCTCGCTCCCGCTCTCAGTTATTGCATTAGGACAACAATGATTCATCTGCTACTTTGTGCTGCGGTAGTTGAACCCATTCCTCTGCATGACCTATCATTGCCCACGATGAAATAGTTGAAACCCACTACCATGTGTAGGAGTTGATTGAGCCATCTTTGTGTTCCTACCATGCTATACTGCTATTGCTTAGAGTTGTGTCAGTGTCTGATTCATTGGGAGCGAATTGGAGTGCAATGCTATGTTACGATCTTTGAGAGTTAAGTGTGTGAATACGTTTGATGAAAGGTAGCGGTGAGAGGCCATGTAGGAGTACATGGTGGGTTGTCTCACGGAACCGTCCATAAGCAAAGTTCTATGTATGTTGTCCAATGACTCGATACTACCACACATTGGGCTCCGGGCGCTCCAAGCCCTCTCAACTTATTAACCAACTTGGTCTCTGTCCAGGAGTTTCAACTAGTTTCTGGTGTTTGTAGGTAGTGCTATTTTTCTACCGAGTGGCACCCGGCAGGGTGGGCTTGGGACAGACTAGGCACAGGTGGCACGGTGTACCAAGTTGCACCCGGATGGTGGGCTTGGGAACCCTGCTCACATTGTTTGGGGCCGTGAGCGACACCCCGGCCGGATCTCCTTGCGGATGGAACCCGAATAGGCGATAAACCTGGACTAGAGTCTTGTGTGGTTAGTCAGGTCGTGGCCGACACCCTTGCGAGGCTTCCGCTTGAAGGTTGCCGAGATACATGATGTGTATATGGCGATAAGTGGCGAGAGCGTGTGTGAAGAAGTACACCCCTGCAGGGTTAAAATGATCTATTCGAATAGCCGGGTCCGCGGTTATGGACTTCTTGGATGCTTACGTGGTACATAGACAACTTGAAGTGGATACTCTAAAATGCTCAAGACAAGTGTGAGTGCTATGGATGGCCTTCTCGTAGGGAGACGGGAATGAATCCATCGTAGTGTATTGATGTGGTGACTAGTGGACTCGTGTGCGCCATATCACCTCAAAGAAGTTACGGTAGTCGTGAAACAGGATAGCCACAGAGTCAAAGCTGGCTTCTTTGCAACTAAACCCCACATTACCTTCTTGATACAAATGCATGTATAATAGGATCTGATGTAAGTCTTGCTGAGTACCTTTGTACTCACGTTGCTTTATTTATGTTTTGCAGCGGAGATTTCGGTCTTACTAGTAGTTCCACTTGGACTTCCACGAGAAGCTTGTTACGTCGGCTACGATCTTGTACCCTTGGGAGGGTCTTGTAGATAGTCAGGCTTCTCAGCCTTTTTCTTTTGTAGTTGTCTATACTCAGACATGTAATGCGTCCGTTGCTTGTATGCTCTGAATGATGGGTCATGTGACCCCTGTTTGTATTTAATGCTATGTGGCTCTTTTGGGCCTTTATCTATATGAGTTTGCGTTATGTTGTGATGCCACGTTGTACAACACATACTTTCATGTTATGCGTCGTGTAGCGTGTATTGCTATGTGTGGGATCCGACAACCTAGTTGTCTATCCTTGGTAGCCTCTCTTATGGGGAAATGTAGTCTAGTGCTTCCACTGAGCCATGGTAGTCTGCTACAGCCGGGTTCACCGGAGTCCTGCTAGCCCAGCACTACTGCTCCGGAACACTTGACTGGCCGGCTTGTGATTCACTTCGGTCCTGTGTCTGTCCCTTCGGGGAAATGTCACGCGGTGACATCCGGAGTCCTGCCTAACTGCTACAACCCGGGCTCCGGAGTCCTGTTAGCCAGTGCTACAGCCGGATTATCGCCTTGCTAACCGACATGCTCGATGTTGATTCATGTATGCCTGTCCCATACGTTAGTGCCACTTTGGGTTCACGACTAGTCATGTCGGCCCGGGTTCTCTGTCATATGGATGCTAGCGACACTATCATATACGTGAGCCGAAAGGCGCAAACGGTCTCGGGCCATGGTAAGGCGACACCCGTGGGAATACCGTGCGTGAGGCCGCAAAGTGATATGAGGTGTTACAGGCTAGATCGGTGTGACTTAGAATCGGGGTCCTGACATGTTGTGGCCATGGGAGGCCTTGGATGACGAAGAGCTTGGTCTTGCGGGTCCCCATGCGCTGCAGCTGGGAGCAGCGCGAGATGTGATGTCTTGGGACCAAGGCGTGGTCGCGGCGAGCTGGGCGGGGAGCACTTGGGCAGCTTCTTGCGGGCGAGGACCTCGACAGCTCTGCTCTTGCCGCGTTGGCGCTGGACGGAGCGGGTTCCGCCCAGGGACCACGCGCCTTGGGGCCAGGGCGCCTTCTTGAGGGGGAGGCGGCCGAGGCGCCCTCGGAGCTTCGTCGCCTACGCAGGACGGGGTTCGGTGCAGCGGGACAGACGGCGCGGGGGAGCCACCTGCGGCGCGGGCGAGCTCAGCGACGTGGTCGAGCCACTCTTCGTAGACGTCGTCGACGGGGCGGTAGCGCAGGAGCTCGTTTTCCGCGATGAGCGCAGCTCGAGCCTCCATGGGCGCGCGGAACACGCGAGACGAAGAACCAGCCGGGGCAAGCGAGGGGGTAGCAGTGCGGCCGTCTTGCCTCACAGAGGGATCTTTGGGGCGATGCTTGCTGCCGTTCCCGCCGAGCCAGTGGCGGCGTTGACGGCGAGCAATGGGGAAGCAGCGAGGCGCCCGTCGGCGAAACCGTCTGGCGGCAGCGGGAAGCGAGCGGCTCGGCGCTTCGGCACAGGCCAAGCGTCGAACATGGATGCGGTGGTCGACGGAGAACAGGGCGACGGAAGACGAATCACGGCGCACCCCTACCTGGCGCGCCAAATGTCGGACTTCGGGTTCCGGCAGACCCTTGAGGTTCTTGGATCTCTCATCCCCCCCTCTTTCTATGGTGGCTAGCTCTACTTATAGGCGGAGGCCCTCGGCCTCTTCCCAAATATTGAGCGGGAAGGGCGCCAACAATTGGCCATTTTGAAGGGGAACATATGGTACACTTATCCTGACTAAAGTTGGTCCTCGCCTGTCAAAGGCTCGGGTGGTGACGCCGGCTTGGGCCCCATAATGACTTCCTTCCTTCCGTTGGACTGGTCTTGGTCTTGTTGCACCGAAATGGACGCCTTTGCTTGATGCTCTCGCCTGCGCTTGCTCCCTTTGCACCAAAGAGGAAAGGAGGACACTGCGCGGGCTGGCGCCCGCCTGGCGCCCTTGGTCGTCATGGCTTGCGTCATGGGCACCTCGTGAGGTACCCCGCCTTGATCTCTCCGCCACCTCGCGAGCCAGCTTGATGAGGTCGTGCCTGAGGAAGCTCCATGTCGTCCGCCCCGCGAGGCTTGGCACCTCGCAAGGGTCTTGAGTTCGTGTTGATGAAGATGGGTCGTGATGGGCCCCCCTTTGAGCCACGCTGCAGGCCGCAGGCAGGCAAGTCTGGGGACCCCCGTTCCCAGAACGCCGACACAATATACCCTAAAACCATCAGGGAGCAGAATAGATCGGGAGTTCCGCAGCCGCAAGCCTCTGTAGCCACCAAAAACCAAACGGGACCCTGTTCCGGCACCCTGCCGGAAGGGGGAACCCTCACTGGTGGCCATCTTCTTCATCCCGACGCTCTCCTTGACGAGGAGGGAGTAGTTCACCCTCGGGGCTGAGGGTATGTACTAGTAGCTATGTGTTTGATCTCTCTCTCGTGTTCTTGAGGAGATACGATCTTGATGTATCGCGAGCTTTGCTATTATAGTTGGATCTTATGATGTTTCTCCCCCTCTACTCTCTTGTAATGGATTGAGTTTTCCCTTTGAAGTTATCTTATCGGATTGAGTCTTTAAGGATTTGAGAACACTTGATGTATGTCTTGCCGTGCTTATCTGTGGTGACAATGGGATATCATGTGGTCCACTTGATGTATGTTTTGGTGATGAACTTGCGGGTTCCGCCCATGAACCTATGCATAGGGGTTGGCACACGTTTTCGTCTTGACTCTCCGGTAGAACTTTGGGGCAATCTTTGAAGTAATTTGTGTTGGTTGAATAGATTAATCTGAGATTTTGTGATGCATATCTATAATCATACCCACGGATACTTGAGGTGACATTGGAGTATCTAGGTGACATTAGGGTTTTGGTTGATTTGTGTCTTAAGGTGTTATTCCAGTACAAACACTATGATAGATTGAACGGAAAGAATAGCTTCGTGCTATTTTATTACGGACTCTGGAATAGATCGGTCAGAAATGATAAATTTGAGGTGGTTTCGTACCCCTACCATAATCTCTTCGTTTGTTCTCCTCTATTAGTGACTTTGGAGTGAATCTTTGTTACATAATGAGGGATAGTTATATGATCCAATTATGTTATTATTGTTGAGAGAACTTGCACTAGTGAATGTATGAACCCTAGCCCTTGTTTCCTAGCATTGCAATACCGTTTGTGGTCATTTTTATCATTAGTTACGTTGCTGTTTTTATATTTTCAGATTACAAAAACTTATATCCACCATCCATATTGCACTTGTATCACCATCTCTTCGCCGAACTAGTGCACCTATACAATTTACCATTGTATTGGGTGTGTTGGGGACACAAGAGACTCTTTGTTATTTGGTTGCAGGGTTGCTTGAGAGAGACCATCTTCATCCTACACCTCCCACGGGTTGATAAACCTTAGGTCATCCACTTGAGGGAAATTTGTTGCTGTCCTACAAACCTCTGCACTTGGAGGCCCAACAATGTCTACAAGAAGAAGGTTACGTAGTAGACATCACCGGGTCGCGGTCTTCAAGGCGTCCACACCCCACGATCACGGGGCTGGGAGAGGTCGCTTCACGCGCCCCCATGATTCTGCACGTTCGCCACGCGTCCTTCATGCGCTTGGGATGGCAAGCGGTGGAGGCGGGAAACCAGGCCGCCGATGATTGCGGAAGCGGGTCGGTCTCGTTTCATTGCACCCCTGGTGGCTGGATTGGCCGATTGGGGTGGCCGAGCCCCGACCCCTCCCCTCTATAAGGAGGGGGAGGGGGATGGCATCCCGCACTCTTCTGTCATCTATCTCCTCCTGCTTGTGCTTCTTCCTTTCACTTGCCATGGAGAAATGGAATCCTGGTCCCTCGACGGTGGCGGCAAGGGTCGCTGCTCGATAGCGCGTCCCTCCTCCTCATGAGCCTGCGGTGGGGGAGCCTGCCGTGAGGGGAAGGGGGAGGGTCGAGGCCGTGGGCGAGGCCGGGGCAGAGGTCGTGGTGCTCGGGGAAGAGGAGGACGGGGTGGCGCGCCAGCTTCGCCCCCGCCAATGATTCCTTTTCCGATGGAAGGCCATGTCGGAGACCTGTCCCGCGAGTTCTTCATCAGGCTGCGCCGGCCTCCGCGTCACCGTATTCGTCTTCCTGCCCCGTTCGCTCGGGAGTTGGAGCGTGACCCGCCCCAATCCCTCAGATTGCCCTAACTTTCAAGAAGGATCCCTTTTTCTGCACTTCACCTACCGCACACATATGGTGTTTTACAGGGAAGGCCCTCGGGACGCCATGCCGAACCCGCATTGACTCGCCAACAAGGGGCACCGAAGCCGGGTTGGCTTAAAAGGAAGGCGGTCAGGACTGAGACGTCGTCGCAGAGGTAGGAAAGAGAACCCCGCTCCGTGGTAGTCGTCTTTTGAAAATATAATAACGCCCATGTTTCCTAGTAGAAAAAACGCTCGCCAGACTATATCCGGAGAGGTTGCCGGTCACGCCTCCACCAGTCGGGCTCCAGAGCCGGACATAGAGGCAGACGCTCACATGGGACCAAAGCCGGATGTTCCTCCTACACAGGATGCAGATAGGCCATCCGCTACAAATTCTGAAGTGAAGAGCGCCATGAATCATAAGCGTCGCCGGGCCATATTCCGTGACGCTTGTTTCTCCCAAGAGGCGTTCGACGCCTTCAACCCAGGACACGCGTACATCCGAGCTACTCAAAATGGCCTTGACAGAGCCACGGACCAGTATGTAAAGGATATACGGGTAAGAAAATCTAATAATTATGTATATCAGTAGCCCCTGAGACTTGAAACAGTTGGCACAACTGATTTAAGGATCATTGTTTGCATAGGTTCTTAAGGAGAAGAATACCAAGTTGTCTCAAGAGCTGGAGGAGTGTAAAGCCCTGCTTCAGGCCGCAATTGCCGCAATGAAAGAGTCCGAGAAGGCCCCATCAGGTAATACTTGCTTCCATTGCAAAGAATGTCATGTACCAGGTAGTATGCGGCATGCGTGCAAATCTAACAATAGATGCTGCAGATGACTTCGGAGTGAATCCGGAGGCCATGCCAGGGGATGCATAGCGATGCTGTCGGCTTGACTAAATCTTTGGTGGCCCAGCGTGCTTACTGGCAGTTAGGCAGGAGAAAAACAATCTCCAAGATGCCAATATCCATCTGGGCATGGAACTGAAAGATGTTCGAGCCTGGCTTGCTGACTCCGTAAAGGAGAATAAGCGGCTTCGACGCGGCATTTTCATTAAGTGCTTGAACGAACTTTTAAAGAGCTCGGCAAAGAAGCCAACTATCAGAGTTATGTTTGCAGGTATACTGACGGGTCGTCCCGCGGAGGAGATGCCCGGTTCTACAGGTGATCTTCTGCCAGAGCTCTCACAACTGCACGAACAAGTTTGGCAGGTGATGCAGGGTATTGCCCAAGCCTTGTGGCCATCCGCCTCCCCGCCAGGAGGTGTGGGGGAGCTTATAGACGAGCTCAAGGGAGCGCGGCGGCGCTTCCGATTATAGAAGATATCGGCCTGCCGACAAGGTGCGAGGGAAGCCTGGGCCATGGTGAAGAAGCGATATACCAAGGCTGACCCGAACAACATGGCCGAGGTCGGACCCGTGGGGCCTGATGGGAAAGAAATCCCCGTCAGTTTGGTGTATGACCAAGTAGAATTAGCTGCAAAGTATTCCCAACAGGATTGTAAGTTAGACAGCCTGTTGGATGGTATAGAAGAAGAATTTAGTCAGTCTAAGTGACTGTGTACTTCAAGTGACATATATTGTCCCTAGCCGGACTGTAAATCATTTGTCTTGGCGGACCTTTTCGCTTCAACCTCCGGACCCTATAGTCCGGAGTGTATCCGAATACCCGCTCAGTTTAAAAAAAATCGGGGTACGCGTGGAAACCAGGCGTAGGGGTCATAAGTGCTTGAACAGAAAAGTACACAACTAGCTATGTTATATTACATGGGTAGTAAGAAACATCTTCCAGGAAGAATAGTTCCGTTAAGGGCTCCTTTCCCTGGGTACGCATGCCCTAATGTGCATGTCCAAGCTGCGAAAAGAGGCGCAGGATATAAACATCTGGGGGCATGTATTACAATAAATAAAGATCGTCTTTTGTTCACCGACCGAGTATTCCCTTAAGAACGCTAGCTTTCGGCTTCATCTAGTCTGAGGTACACATCCGGCTGACCCGGCAGTAACAATCACAGAGGTGCTCCCCTTATGCCCTAGCCGAATTAACGGGAATGTAGGGCATAAACACAAGAGCCAGGCAACCCAGCTTGGCCAAAACTTAAGTCATACCGATGCATATAATGGAGAAAAAAGGTATATGTGGAAGAATAACACATGTGCGGGGCATAGAGCCCGGAAAGTAGTTATATTAAGCTTCTATATAAGAAGCCCCCACGTATAATGAGCACGGCTAGCTCGTCAAGATTGTGTAGTGAAGACACATTTTATCCTTATAAGGTCTTGAAGAAAAAAGAGAAGAAAGAAAGAAAAGACAGATAATGAATATGTTAAAAATTGACAGAGGTAGGGGGACGAACACAGAGTCCGGCACTAGGCGTAGAACCGTTGGAGTCTGGCTGCATTCCATGGATTTGGCTCGAGTTGATTATCCGATGCATCCCGCAGACGGTACGCTCCGCCGGTCAGAACTTGGTCAATAATGAACGGACCTTCCCACTTGGGCTTGAGCTTATTCTTTTTCTTCTCCGGTAGGCGTAGAACGAGTTCGCCAACGTTACAAGTTTTGGCCCGTACTTCTCTGCTTTGGTACCTTCAAGCCTGTTGCTGATAGAATGCGGAACGGGCTTTTGCCACGTCACGCTCCTCCACCAGGGCGTCCAAACTGTCCTGCCGATCAAGCTCGGCTTCTTTCTCTTCGTACATGCGCACTCGAGGTGAGTCATGAATTATGTCGCAAGGTAGTACTGCCTCCGCGCCGTACACCATAAAAAAGGTGTGTATCCGATAGTGCGATTCAGCGTGGTCCGCAGCCCCCATAGTACGGAGTCGAGCTCCTCTACCCAGTGCGTGTTTGATTCTTTCAAGGAGCGCACCAATCTGGGTTTAATGCCGCTCATAATAATACCGTTTGCTCGTTCGACTTGACCGTTAGTTTGTGGGTGATAGACAGAAGCATAATCAAGCTTGATGCCCATGTTGCTGCACCAAAGTTTTACCTCATCGGCTGTAAAGTTCGAGCCATTGTCAGTGATGATGCTGTGGGGGACGCCATAACGGTGTACAACCCCGGATATGAAGTCTATCACTGGTCTGGATTCAGCCGTTTTAACCGGTTTGGCTTCTATCCATTTGGTGAATTTATCCACCATGACCAATAAGTATTTTTTCTTATGGCTTCCCCCTTTAAGGGGTCCGCCCATATCAAGCCCCCAGACCGCAAAGGGCCAAGTAATGGGGATTGTTTGGAGAGTGGTAGGCGGCATATGGCTTTGGTTTGCAAAAAGCTGGCAGCCGACGCAACGTTGAACAAGGTCCTGTGCGTCTGCTCGGGCCGTCGGCCAGTAGAAACCTGTACCGAAGGCCTTGCTTACAAGGGTCCGAGCTGCGGCATGGTGGCCGCCAAGTCCGGCATGAATTTCTGCCAAAAGCTGCCGCCCTTCCTCTTCGGAGATGTACCTTTGAAGGACTCAGGTAGAACTTTTCTTATAAAGCTCTCCCTCATGGACCTTGTAGGCTTTAGACCGCCGCACAATGCAGCGCGCCTTGTTTGGGTCCTCGGGTAGTTCCTGCCTAGTTAGGTAGGCCAGGAATGCTTCTGCCCACGGGGCAATGACAACCATTATTACGTGGGCGAACGGTGTTATTTCGGTGGCAGAGCCTCCGATTATGTCAGAGTGTTCGGTATCTGTTCTTGTGGACGGGTCAGGACTATTGTTACCGGTCTCCCCTTCCCATACGACGGATGGCTTGAACAACCTTTCTAAGAAGATGTTAGGTGGGACAGGGTCGCGCTTAGCGCCAATGCGGGCAAGGATATCCGCCACCTGATTGTTTTCCCAGGCCAAATGGTGGAATTCAAGCCGCTCGAACTGAGCTAACATTTTGAGGACGGCGTTGCGATAAGCCGCCATTTTTGGATCCTTGGTGTCGAAGTCTCCATTTATTTGAGATATTGTGAGGTTCAAGTCCCCACGCACCTTCAAGCATTGAATTCCCATGGAGACTGCCATCCGGAGACCATGTAACAGGGCCTAATATTCTGCCGTGTTGTTGGAATCTGTGTATAGTATTTGGAGTACGTACTGGACTGTATCTCCGGTGGGGGACGTCAGGATGACGCCAGCCCCCAGAACAGCCAGCATTTTGCAGCCGTCAAAGTGCATAATCTAGTTGGAGTACGCGCCGAACTCTTTTGGGAGTTCGGCTTCTGTCCATTTGGCGATGAAATCAGCTAGTACTTGTGACTTAATGGCTCGCCGTGGTTTGTATATTATGTCAAACGGGAGGAGCTCAATAGCCCATTTAGCAATCCGACCGATGGCTTCGCGGTTGTTTATTATGTCGTTGAGTGGCACTTCAGAGGCCACAATAATTGAACACTCTTGAAAGTAGTGTCGTAGTTTCTGGGATGCCATGAAGACCACATATGCTATCTTTTCATAATGTGGGTACTGTGATTTGCATGGAGTGAGGATAGTGGATACATAGTATACCGGCTTTTGAAGCGAACTTATGTCTGTCCATATCTCGTTCAACGACGAGCACTGCGCTTACAACTTGGTGTGTTGCCGCTATATATAGTAGCATTGGTTCGCCGATGTTGGGTGCGGCCAGGATTGGGTTTGTGGCCAAAACAGCTTTTATTTCCTCTAATCCGGCCGTGGCCGCATCCGTTCACTCGAAGTGTTCAGTGAGTCGCAGAAGGCGATAAAGACGCAGTGCATTTTCTCCTAATCGGGAGATAAAGCGGCTTAAGGCAGCCATGCATCCAGTTAGTTTCTGGATTTGCTTGAGGTATTTTGGGATGGCCAACTGTGACAGAGCTCGGATTTTAGCCGGATTTGCTGCAATTCCTCTACTGAGACGATGAAGCCTAAGAGCTTTCCAGCGGGCACACCGAAGATACATTTTTCTGGGTTGACCTTAATGTCGTATGTTCGGAGATTGTCGAACGTGAGCCTCAAGTCGTCTATTAAGGATTCGACGTGTCTGGTCTTAATTACCACATCGTCTATGTATGCCTCCACTGTTTTGCCAATCTGTGTCTCCAAGCATGTCTGAATCATGCGTTGATAGGTTGCACCGGCGTTTTTGAGCCCGAAAGGCATGGTGTTAAAACAGAAGGGGCCGTATGGAGTGATAAATGCCGTCGCGGCTTGATCGGACTCCACCATCTTAATTTGATGGTATCCGGAGTATGCATTGAGGAAACACAATGAGTCGTGTCCTGCGGTAGCATCGATAATTTGATCAATGCGAGGGAGGGGGAAGAGATCCTTTGGGCAGGTCTTGTTAAGGTCCTTGAAGTCGATGCATAGGCGCCGAGATTTGTCCTTCTTTGGTACCATCACCAGGTTTGCTAGCCAGTCCGGATCTTTTATTTCTTGAATGAATCCGGCCTCCAGTAACTTGGCTAGATCCTCTCCCATGGCTTGTCGCTTAGGCTCAGAGAAGCACCGAAGAGTTTGCTTGACCGGTTTGAATCCCTTTAGGATGTTAAGGCTATGCTCGGCCAGCCTGCGTGGGATTCCTGGCATGTCTGAAGGATGCCAGGCGAAGATGTCCCAATTCTCGCGCAAGAACTCCTGTAGTGCGGTGTCTACTGTGGGGTTTAACTGTGCCCCGATGGATGCTGTTTTTGTAGGGGCCGTTGGATGGACTTGGAATTTGACTATTTCATCCGCTGGTTTAAAATAGGTGGACTTGGATCTTTTGTCGAGTATTACGTCGTCCCTTTCCACTGTGGAGCGCAGCGCAGTTAATTCCTCGACCGCGAGGGCTTCGGATAACGCCTCGAGGGCCAGTGCGGCTGTTTTATTTCCAGCGCGGAGTCCTATGTCCGCATCACTAGCTAGAGTGATGATTCCTTTGGGCCCGGGCATTTTGAGCTTCATGTACCCGTAATGGGGTATAGCTTGGAAGATCGTGAATGCCTCCCGACCTAGAGGGGTGTGGTATCCGCTATTGAACGGGACCACTTGGAATGTGATTTCTTCGGACCTGAAATTCTCCAGCGTGCCGAATACCACGTCTAGTGTGATTTTGCCAGCACATCGCGCCTCCCGACTAGGGATGATTCCTCTGAAGGTCGTGTTGCTTTGCTCAATGCGGCTTCTGTCTATTTCCATTTTTCAAAGAGTCTCCTCATAGATGAGGTTTAATCCGCTGCCGCCGTCCATGAGAACTTTAGTAAGCCGGAAGCCATCCACAATTGGACTTAGGAGCAAGGCGGCTGGTGCTTGGGCTGTTTGGAATTTAGTTTCATCACTGGCATTGAAGGTGATAGCCGTATCGCTCCATGGATTTATTGCTGCTACTTGGCAGACTTCGGCAAGGTTGCACAGTGCTCGCTTACGCCTATTATTTGAGGCGAAGGTCTCGAATACTGTTAATACTATATTATTGTTCTCCACGGGATGGTGCTCTGCAGTATTGTTGATGAAGATATCCTCACCGCTCTTGACCACCTTCCGGAGTACCCAACATGCTCTAAGGCTATGTGTTGGTAAGGTATCCGATGTACTGTGAATTTTGCATGGCCCGTTGAGCCATCCCTCCAATACGGTTCCACGCCCTGTAATGGGCTTTTGTTTCTTTGTAATTGGATCGGGTGACTTATGAGAGTACGCCCTTTTAGTTCGGACGAGGGGTTTAGTGAGAGCCGGAGGATCCCAAAATTGTGTTTGGGTTTTCCAGGCGCTGTCCATCGCACAATACTTCTGTACTATGGCTGCCAAGTCAGCGAAGTGTGCTATGTCACGACAACTTATGGCGTTGAGGATTCCCTTGTCCGTGCAGTTTTTGCAAAAGAATGAAATTGCATCTCCCTCTCGACAGTCCTTGACCTTGCTCATTACAAGGAGGAATCTGGCCCAATAGTGATGTACTGTCTCTTGGGGATCTTCTCTAATGTGGGAAAGATCACTTATATCTGGGTGGGTGGGTAGATTTAGGTCTGAACCCTGACCCGATCTGAGACCCAGGAGCGGCGGAGTTTTTGATCTTGAAGGTTCAGGCTCCGGTTTGTTGCCCAATAGGTCTGGCCCGCTGTCTGATTCTAGGTTCAGAGCTTGGGCCATGTCCTCCCGTAGACGGGTATCCGGCTTAGAGAGCTCGGGAATCCGGACATAGCTTGTCCTCAAGATAGAGGAAGAATCGTTGTGTTGGTCCTCCACCACCGCTATCTGATGGGTAACTAGCGGAGAGTTAATATCCCTTTGGTCGGGTTTAAGCCCGATCCAATCATAGTCCATAGCGACTCCCAAGGCGCGATGCGATCCAAGAGCTCGTTCAAAGAAGAGAGCTCCATTGGATCCATCTGCTCGGCGATTTCCGAGCCGACGTGGACACAGTTTTTGATGACCCGAGAAGTCATCATCGGCGCAGCGGCCGAATGGGCGGTTATGACGAAGCCGCCTAGTCGGAGAGTTTGGCCTACAGCTAGGGCTCCCCTAGGTGATGTTGTCCTTGACAACGAGACGATCCATCTAGCCTTATGATGACGGCACAGTGGAACTCTCAATGAAAGCACCAATGTCGGTGTCAAAACCGGCGGGTCTCGGGTAGGGGGTCCCGAACTGTGCGTCTAAGGCGGATGGTAACAGGAGGTGGGGACACGATATTTACCCAGGTTCGGCGCTCTCGATGGAGGTAATACCCTACTTCCTGCTTGATTGATCTTGATGATATGAGTATTACAAGAGTTGATCTACCACGAGATCATAGAGGCTAAACCCCAGAAGCTAGCCTATGGTCTGATTGTTGTCGTCCTACGGGCTAAACCCTCCGGTTTATATAGACACCGGAGGGGGCTAGGGTTACACAGAGTCGGTTACAAGGGAGGAGATCTACATATCCGTATTGCAAAGCTTGCCTTCCACGCTAAGGAGAGACCCATCCGGACACGGGACGAAGTCTTCAATCTTGTATCTTCATAGTCCAACAGTCCGGCCAAAGCATATAGTCCGGCTGTCCGAGGACCCCCTAATCCAGGACTCCCTCAGTGACGTCTACCCGCAGATAGACGGTGGGTGCGAGAGGACTCGAGAGGGTGCGTGTGCGTGAGAGAGAGGGGGCACGTATCAATGCAATGCATGTGTCCGTAAATCATTATCCGACAAACGTTCGCCATAAGCGTTTTCCTAACGAACGCCGTAAGAACCGTTAGATCGGCATCTGACAGTGTCAGTTTTGCCATGTCATTTAACAGAACAACCACTCCTCCTACACAGAAATCTTCCACGTGAGTGTTAGCAACTGCCGTACGCTCCCTCCGCTCCAAAATGCAGTGCATATAGCTTTATTGAAAATTAGAACCTCGCAAACTTTTACCGAGTTTTCGTGTACCAAATTCCACATGTAGAATACCCTATATATATCATTTCATTCATCTTCAAGAGGTAACTATAAAGATGGGGGAGGAGTCTACAAAGAAAGACCATCGTATCACCTGCAGAAATTTCAACCATCCTTTGGTGTGGAGGAATATCATAGGAACTCTATATGATATGATTTTTATAGGATTTTTTCCTTTAGAGCCAATTGGTTCATAGGAATAGATTCATATACTCCACATTTCAAAGGTAATAAACATGATATCATTTCTATAGCTTTAGAGCCACTTGGTTCATATGAATGGATTCCTATACTCCCATAATTTCAAAGGAAAATAAACATTAGCATATATTGAATAGAAAAGTTCCTATGATATGAACCAAATTACATCTCTTTTCTAATCCATCCTCATAGGAATTGAGATACATGTCATCTCTAGATTCAATAGAAAAGTTCCTATGATGTCAACTGAATGACATCTCTTTTCCAATCCCTACTCATAGGAATTGAGATACTCCATGTCATCTCTTTCCCTACAACTTCCCTGTATACATCTTCTATTCCTAAATAGCTAGTACAACCCACTAGTAGCTTTTTTCCAAGACATGCAGCTATGGCACAAGAACTATATAGTGTGCGAACAACTTGAAAGATGGTCGCTGGATGAAGCTAATCCGATAGTGTAGAGATGGCAAATCCGAGCACTACTGGCCGTTGGATATCATCAACATTCCACCAGATCTACCACATGTATAATTTAGAAGACCCCATGGTTGAACTTAAGCATAATGCACAAACCTCAAAACACAAGCAGTTCTCCTTTGTTCTAGAATCTTCCGTATCATAATTGATGTTTTTTTCTAAATGAATTGCCATTATTTGTTTTTTACTTTATGCTTTACCATGCACAACCCCATGAATCTTAACATTTTTATAAAACTAATTGATTTTGAATGAGATGAACTATAAGAACTAAACGAACATATGCATCATGCATATATGACTCAAAGCTTTACATGCTATAGTGTGTATTTATTCATAATTTGGTTTCAAAATCTCATGCGTTCAATGCATGTGTACCTTACTAGTTTTGAGCAGAGTAGCAAATTTCATGCGGCCCCGGGTATATCAAAATGCAGGGCCCATGCATCATTGCCTTTCGGTCGAACCTACGTCCACAATTTTTTGTACGTACTATATCTCCACTGGTCCCCAAACCCAAAATGCTGCCTCGTTCCCCTAAAACCAAGCAGCCCACACATATTTAAGGCGTCGACTCAAACTCAATCCCTCTCCCATTTACTATGAAGTGGCCCCGCACGCCCTAGTAGTACTCCTACAAACCCTACCGCCGCACGCATCATCGGTTTTCTTCAAGAGGACGAGGGAGAAGCCGATTTGTAGTGGAGGCGCTTTAAAAAAATGATCTGTAGTGGAGACCCCTACCCTAGGGTGCCCTAGGTAGCTGCCGCACGCATCATTGGTTTTCTCTTTTCTTTATGCTCTTGCGCCCTAGAGTGAAATGATGGTTGCTTTGTCCATCCAAATTTTAATCTTTGGAAAGGTGGGGCTTTGTGATTTGACCCTCATCGCTCATTTTCTACTCTTTGGCGCTTCTGACCGGGGTGCCTCCAATTCCAACCGCTGCTCCGAACTGTAATTTGGTGCATCGCACGTGGAACAAGGCGGTGGATGAGCGACATGTCGGCCAAAGGGGTCATGTTAAGTGTGTCACCATTTCGTGTGTGGACTGACCCTGCTTGAGTCGCTACGCCGACACGACAGGTGCGGCCTACCACTTGGTTTTGCTCCTTGGTGAATCCTGACTATATTGATCTAAAAAGATACGTACTGAACTACCCTCTCCGTCTCGTTTTTTTAGACGTCTCGGTTTATAGGGCATGCACATAGTTCTAGGTCATCCATTTGACTAACTAAATCTGGGCTACTATGTCACAAAAAGTATATCATTGGATTATTAAGAAGATGTAGTTTCTAAACATATACTGTTCATCACATATATAGCCAGTTAAATTCTCAACCTAGAACGACATGCATGCCATGTAAACCGATACGGAGGAAGTATAGTAGTAAAAATGAGGTGATTTTACCAAGCGATTAGGGGGGGAGCATGGCCTGTCATGCGGTCCCACGTGTCATGATGTACCAAGGCGATGCACATGTCCCTTTTGAGGCAGAAGCAATACTACGTGGTTTGAGATGATGGCGAACCGAAGTGTGAAATAATGGTTGCTTCGTCCGTCTGGGAAGGTGCGGCATTGTGATTTGACGTCTCATTGCTCATTACTACTACTACTGGGGCGGTACGACTGGGGTGTGTCCCCCCCTGCTGTTCTGCACACGTCGACCTGGTTGCTATATCTCGCACATGTCGGCGACATGAAGTACAAAATTCATGAAAGCGAGCGTCGACGGAGGAGTACAAGACACGGCTTGGGTTTTTGCTGCTTCGCGGATCCATCGATACAAACCCGGACTAAGAAAATGCGAGGGTGGGTCTTTTCCCGCGCGGCAGGCAGGGGAGTTTGGCATAGTCTATTTGAGGCAAGGACGCAGGAAGGGAAACAAGCAAATAAAGGTTGAGCAACTTAGCTTTGGTAAAATCTGATTTTATGGAGTACGTACCCACTAGGGTTTATAGGGCTCATCTAAAAAACATTCGTTTTTCCGTTTTATAAGTCTCAATTCTACTACTAGTAGTAGTACCATCACATGTTGGATTTCGAGGTGCGTTAGATTACCCGATGCAAGCAGTGTCAAGAGAAAACTCACCAATGCATGTAGAATTTCATGGAAATTTAGTGGTCATTCATGCATTCGTTCTAATTAATGCCTCAGTAAACATAACTTCTTGAGAAAAGTGAGCGTACTAATTACTTGTGCAAACTAGGAGTACGAAATTAATTCGACCACTCACCGTCTACCTTGGTTGGAGAGATTTTGAAATTGAGCCATAAACTGGAAAGGAGGGAGTAGTAACTTTTGTCTCGATTACTATTTGTGGCCTTGTATAGATGCAAAATGTATTTTTTATAGTGGCCTTGTATAAGTAAATGGAGGGAGTACTAAAGGACATATATATTCCAAACAATATGATAATCTCCCTAACCAAGGTAGTAGGGACGAGGAGTAAACGGAGGGAGTAGTAAAATTTTCTCCTCGTCCTGTGAGCCACCGCGCGCGTGGGCGAGGGAGCGGGTGTAAGTCATACTAAGCAAGCTTCACCTCATCCTGCGAGCCACTGCGCCCGTGGGCAGGGGAGACGGTGTACTAAGCAAGCTTCTCCTTGTTCTGCGAGTTGACGGGACATATCAAAAGTACTCCAGTGTATAGAGCCTTGCCTCTAAGGTAGGCCCCACATGGTTTGCCTCTTTTTTAACATAACTCGTCAAGTCGCAATTTGTTTGTTCACCCGTGGTAGATGATCCTCCCTTCATCTAGTGGACAACTAGTACATGTGTCAAGTTACCACGTGGGCTACCTTTTCGTACAGAAATGAGCTCCACCGTGTACCCGCACGGGTGTGGTTGGGAATGAGACGGGAGTACGTGTGTCGTGCGTGCACCTCTTCTCTTCGTGCACATCCCCCACATACGTGGGTGTGTGTGAGAGGGACTATAGAGGTACAAACCTAGACATAATGCGCCGTCCATCCCCATGCCTCCGCCCAGTCCGACCACCAGTCACCACCACGCCCCACTCCTCCTCACCTTATCTCTCATCTTTCTCCCTCCATTTTTATATGCAAGGCAACTATCAAAATTACAATTTGCAGATATACAAGGCCACTAACACTAATTGATGCAATATAAATGGTGTTTGCCTCGTAGTACTACTAGCAAAGGAGGACATTAATTATCCCTTGCATGCAAGTGTCTGTGTACAAAAGTAGGGGCACACCTTTGTACCCATTTACTTGTGCACGAGCAATCGGAGCCGCGCGCCACAGCCACACAAAGCAAAGGCAGAGGAGGGGGGCTAGAGAGAAGCCGAAGCCAAGGACAACGCCAAGGCCAACAACACAAAGAATCAGAGGGACGGAGCAGGTTCCCCCGGCAAGACCCTTGCCGGGGCAGCTCGCCCACACCAACAGAGTGAGCTGCCCTTGAGCCCACAGGTTCCAACCCAACCAACTATGTTGGGACCAGGGCTCGGGAGGCACCTCCGTGGTGGCATGCAGATCTTTGTTAAGAACATAAAACACACAAGATCAGATGAAGAGCCAGAAGATGGCAACCCTTGGCGAGATCCTTGCCGAGGAAGGCCACAAGACCCCCCGGCAAGATCCTTGCCGGGGACGACTGCGCTCCATGGCAAGACCCTTGTCGGACCCCTGGCAAGGCCCTTGTCGAGGATATCAGCGGGGCCACTGCCAGGCCTGCATCCGCCAAGTTTCTACTACCGTTCGCATGCAGCTGCCAGCCCGACCAGTTGGGCTGGCACCTGCGTGGCAACATGCAGCTTCCAGGCCAGATCAGCAAGTGCCTGCGTGGCGGCATGCAGATCTTCGTGAAGACCCTGCCACCTCAACTGCTTGCCTGCCTATGTGGCACCGCATGCATCGCTGGCCAGGACGTGTGTCGAAGCGAAGAGGAGCTGCGACGGACGGGACGGGTCTCACTCCCCGTCCCCGATAAAGCTAGGTGACACCTAAGCGACGCATTAAATGCGTCTTGTCCTGTAGTACGGGCGATAAGGTCACAGTACTGTAGGCCTTCCCACCTCCTGTGTGCCACTGTGGCAGCCCCTTTCGACTATAAAAGGAGGCCCATGGCATACTAGAGAGGGATTCGGCTCTTTTGAACTGAGCAGCAACCATAGCTAGTTCGAGAGCTCAAGAACTCTCTCAAATACACACCAAAGTAGGACTAGGGATTTACGCATCCTCGCCGCCCGAACCTAGGTAAACGATCCTTGTGCTGACTGTTAATCCTACTCTTCTCACAACCCCGCGCCCCGGCAACCGTAGTAGGGATTCTCGTGATCCCATAGGTATCGTTTCCCACCGACAGTGAGCATTGGCTTGATGTGCATGAAAGATAAGAATACACATTAATTTACACGGCAAACAAGGAAACAAGGTGGCTTGCTACATTCAGTTAGAAGACATTAATTTTTCCCTTGGTACCTGTAATATGGGTTTGTGGCCTTGTATACAAAAATGGAGTCCGATAAAATTCTCGAGATACCATTTATCCGATAAAATTCTAGAGCATTAGTTTTTACAAAATGGAATTACTCCTGCATGGGTCAATCACAACAGGTGTTTTGTAAAAAAATGCATATTGATGTTCCGTGCAATGCACAGGCATCTTGCTAGTTCATGAAAACAACACATGGCAAAATTCCACGGCGAACGAGGGATTTCAATCTGTTGGGAGGGGCTATTTGGATCTTGCCTGGGGTAGCCAAAATATTGGCGACCCTTTTGTCCACCGGTGCCTTTGCCACCGATGAACGAGGAATGGCTCGGGTTCTCATGCATCCTCCAGCGCGCATTGGAGACGAGCTCGCGCGAGATGTGTTCTTTTTGTCCCACCACGCCGCTCGAGCCGTCTGCAGACCGACCAACGACCCACAAATTACGCCATCCAACCGTAGCCGCACACATTATGACAGCAAGTCAACCAAACGGACGAAATTCACGCAAACACGACGATATTTCATATAAACAATGAAAGAAATCATATAAGATACCGGATTTTCATACAAACATGACGGATTTCATTACATTCAAATGAACTACGCAGTGCTAGTTCTAGACAGCACAGGTATATAATACCTGGCCTAAATGGTCGCCCGCCGATCAATTTGTGTTCCTCATGTGTGGCAGCACGATCACCGGACTGCCGGGAGCCCCGTAGGTATATGCGGGGTCGACAAAGGTCCTCGCAACAAAACAATCTGGCAAGACACCTGCTGTGTACGGCGGCGGCGCCTCCGTGGTGGCCTTCATGGGACCCAAGCGGCGGTGGCCTCCCGTGTTCTACTTCTCCTCGATGAATACGGCGGAGGCGCTGGCCACCGACTCGTCGCTCTCCGGGCACCCGGCTTCTGTCACTGCTTGCATGGCGCGGCCGCCGGCATGGGAGTCTCGGCCACAGAAACGGGAGACGCGGGTGCAGGCGGCGGCGTGGACGGCAACAATGATGCCCGTCTTGCTGCTCCTCGTCGAGCTGGCCTAGAGCGGCGATTCTTTGAACAGCAGCGCGCCGGCATGGGGCGGCAAGTGGCTCCGTCGGGCGAGGGGAGGGAGGTGGATCAGCGAGCTGCATAGCTCGTATCCGGCGGGCTCGGCAGACCACCCAGCCGGCTTGGATGCAGAATAACTACTCTTCGTAAGCCATTGTAAGAGTGGACAAAATGGTGAAGGAGGAGATAGGGGAGCGGTGGAGGTGTGCAATTCTTGGTTGGCGTTTGGCCTCATTTAAATAGGAGATTAAATAGACGGCAGACGGGAGGAGCTCGGCCGGCTTTGCCTTTAATGTCGGCCCGGTCATGAACGGACATGTGTCCAGAGTGGATTTCTCGGCTTCCACACGGGCGGGTTTCATGGAGGCGGTTGAATGCGGCAAGGAGGCGTGTTCAGCCAAGTGTGCAGCGAGTGGCGCCCTCGACTCTGACGTAGGACAGCGCGCCGTTCTCCCACTGAGGTGTGGGCTCTTTGGGTACATGGCCTGCATGTAGGTGACCCAATGCAGCAGCGCTGTGAAGGAACCTTTGGTGGGCCAGGCGGTCGATGGCGGGCATTTCATAAACCGATGATTGTTCATTGAGTGTGACATCATCCTTTTCATGTAGATAAGCCTACTATGTTGATAGCCCGTTCGATACGTTGTGATTCATAAAGACCGCTACAAATATCAATGTTCTGTTTATCATAGATAATATTGATTAATACCCGTAACAATCCATGTCCTTAACAAAGGGTGCATGCACGTATAGGTTGAGTGTGTGTCTTGCGTCGTGTGCTATGTGCATGCAGGCGTGCGAGTGTTGCTTGCATGCAAGGGTACGTTTCAATGTTGCATGCATGTGTGTGTACGTGTATGTGTTCGTGAGTGCATGTGTACGCGTCAGTGTTGCACGCCTGCAAGCGTGCGTGTGTTCGTTATGTGTACATGTCAGTGTTGCACGCCTGCATGCGTGCCTGTCTTGCGTGCGTGCATGTGTACATGCGGGGTGAGGCCACACGTCAGTCAACTAACTTTTTCATCTCTGGTCATTAGATTTTCTAGCCGTTGGATACAAAATCAAGGGCCTACAGTTTATCATCAAACTCCACCCCCCCGCTGCCGGCCCGCGCCGCCACGCTGCCCCACCCGCCCCGAAACCACTCCTCACGCTTGATGCGCGCCGCCGCCATCCCTCTTGCCCCCTCCCCCGCGCCAAGCTTTTTCTCCGGCGATCGCCACCCCACCGCCCAATCAACGCTCCCCCCTCCCCACCGCTGCCGACTGCCAACCAGAGGTCTAACGACTTAGAGTAACCACAGACCACAAATTTATTACCATTTACATCCTTCATATACTGTTGGCCAGGTGGGCCCTATGGTAATGTGTGCTGCTGAATGTGGACCGTTTGACTGGTCAATTGATTGTGTCATCAACAAATTACGGAGCTGTATGGTGAGCCAGTGACCGTATGATCACCCTAAAATGTATTTTATTAACATAGTACAGACTCAAACTACCATTTCTTTCTTTCATATACGGGCTGACAGGTGGGCCCCATGGTTACGCGCCCCGATGGTGCAACACTAGTTGCGCCACGTGGAACGTTTGACTGGTCAATTGATTGTGTCATCAACAAAATACGGAGTTGTACGGGTGAGCCAGTGACCATATAATCATGGCATGTATTTTTTTAGCATTGTACAGATGCAAGGGCTCATATATACGTGCAAGCACTCACCGCTATAAGCGCACACACGCAGACCCTACCCCTATGAGCACCTTCGAGAGAGTGGGCCAGCATATGATCTTGAGATTTTACGAAGTCACCATAGATGCCTCGTATTCGAGTGCAACGTCTCCTCCCACTGAACGCACACGCCGGAAAATACTGAAATTAACCCAGGATAAATGCGAGCATCGGGACTTTAACCCTGGTGGGCTAGAGAAACCACTGTCCTCCTAACCGTCCAACCACATGTTGGTTAGCATGACAAAATGTATGTGGTGACCGTGATGAGCTTATTCTGAAGTACAGTGACCATATCATGCTTTCGCTTCAAATACAATGACCGTAAGTGTCGTCAACAAAATACGGAGCACGCATCAAATGCAAAGTCCGTCAGTGTCATAAAGAAAATACGGAGACGTATCGTGAGCTAGATACCGTATTATCACCATGCGAATGTATATGGTGACCGTAATGAGAATATTCTTAACTACAGTGACCGTAAGCGTCGTCAACAAAATACGGAGCACCCATCAAATGCAAAGTCCATCAGTGGCATCAAGAAAATACGGAGACGTACCGTGAGCTAGATATCGTATGATCACCACAAGAATATATACGGTGACCGTAATGAGAATATTCTTAACTACAGTGACCGTATAGTGCTTTAGCTTGAAATATAGTGACCGTCATGCGTGAATGTGTCGTGGGCATGCATACTTTTAGAGGGCCGAGAGATAGTTTGTGTGCGTACGTGAAAGTGGTGTAGAAAGAGGGGATGTCCGGTGGAGACAAGGAGATATGCCCTTCGTTTCACTTTCCCGTGACTAATATTTTAGGAGAATATATAAACATTCACAATGCAGAACAAATATTTTTGGATGCACCATGCAATTAACTTTCATGTATAACATTGTACTATTGTATATGTTATTTTCTTAGCGGCCGATTGCGTGTGTGGTGTGGTGGGCACATCATTTCTAGTTGTGGTGGGTCAACATGAGGACTCATGGGTCGGTTCCATCCTGCGCCACATAGGTTGGATCGAGAGGCGTTATACGAAGACCCATGTGGAGGACTCGGCGTACAACACGAAGCTAGCTACTAGAGTCGCGGAGGACTCTATCCCCGCTGGTGATAAGCCGACTATATATGATTTGTAACCCTAGGCCTCCAGTATGTTATAGAAGCTTGGGGGCTAGTTCGTCGATAGTATACACACACTCACAATGCCTGGTATTCACGTGTACTTTGTACACACCCCTATCACTTATATACAATACCAGGAGTAGGCTTTTTCCTCAACTGCAAGGGTCCGAACTAGGGTAAAAATTTGCCTCGTATTACCATCCAGCCTAACGATGTGGATATCCTACCGAATGATATGATGGAATCATATCTGCCAACTACTAAGAGAGAGGTGTGTCTAGGGGGGGGGGGGCAATGTGTGCGAAAGAGGCCTAAAGATAATGTGCGTGCGGGAGACACGTAGGCACATATACATGCGTATAGAGGGCTAGTAGAGACCGTGCATGTGTATATATGCATGTGAGAGAAATAGTGTTTTCCAACTGAGTTTAGTGAAAAGAGAGGTACATAGTAGCTAGAAGGAGAGAGAGAGAGATATACAGAGAGAGCATGTGCGTGAGACTCCCTGACACCCCGAGAGAGATTGTGAGCATGTGTGAAAGAGAAATGCCGATGCATATAAAGTGTGTGAACTTATGCGGTAGATAGAGAGATATATAGCGCGTTTGTGAGAATGGGCCAAGGCATAGTGCATCTACGTGTAAAAGGCGGTTCTACGCATTAAATTAAAATATAAATGGCATTATTATTTTTGGATGAGATCATGAATTTTGCAAATTGCATATGGATGAAAATCGGTCTATCAGACACCCATACTCTATTGAATTCTAGCATGTGCATGTCTTTATTTCACATTATCAATCCATAGAGTGAGAGCGGTTTGAAATACAGACAATGAATGCTTTTGCAATTCATATATAAACATTAATTAGTGCACTCCATGTTGTTAGTGTGAAGCACTTTATACATTTGTCACTTGCATGGATACTTTCCAAATTGCTAGCTACGAAATAGAATACATGTTGAATTCAACATGAAGGGGGTTTCGAAGATTCAAATTCATAGGAAGTGCATTCATCTATTTGAACCCGAGACAATGGCATTTGTAAATCAGATTTAAAAGGGGGCATCAATCTTTGTTGTGCGCTTGAACATGCTATATATATTTATACGCATGTCTAACTTTTTATTGCAACCAAGGAGATTATATCTGGAACCATGCATGAACTGAGGTAAGTTGCATATTTTTTAATACATACTCATGTACAATGTATATTCAAATGTACCACCTCCATTCCAAAATAATCGTAGCTTTAGGATTTTCAAGAGTAAAGATTTGTGAAGTTTGAAAAATCATGAATGTTCAATTCAAGAGAACTGAAAACATTAATGCTTCTGCTCCCAAATATTGAACGAAGCGCCAAATAGGCCTCTGGTCACCCGGAACTGCGCGAGACTAATGTTTGGTGGTAGGAAATTACTGTCTTGACTCTAGCCCGTGTAGCCTATCGGCCCGATGTCCAAAGGTCTAAACAGGGGTAGGTTTGTAACTTCACCAAGACGCCAGTCTCAACCACCTCCGAAAAGCATTAATACGACGTGGGCGCCTAAACACCCATGCACTCGGCCGAAATCTATCCTGCCCACATTTGGGAACCTGGGATTACTGTCCTACCCCCAACCCGCAATATGTCTGAAATTTTAGATGGGGGCAAAGTTCGTAACTTTCCCCAAATTTCAAACAAGCGCGTCCCAAACCGAAACATTGTTCCCCCTTAGTTCCCTGGCTCCCTCCGTTTCCCCATTCATACTCTGTGGGCACCAAAACGCCCCCTCCACCAGCCGCGAAACCCCAGCCTCCTCCGTCCTCCACCCCATAGCGCCCAATCCACCGCCGCCAAACTCCATCTCGCCGGAGCCAATACCCTGACGTCGTCGTCCAACGCAACCGCAACCGCAACGCCATCAAGGACTTAGCAGCTGAAGCCGAGGTAGAGCTGCATCCACGACGCCGACGCCAACGTGCGCTGCCAGAACCACTCCGACCACGCCGTCCTGCGCCTCACTGCTGCCGCTCCACTATTGCAACCGTCCACCGCACCGGAGCTGTTCCCGCTACGCCATCATTCGCCGCCTTGGATCTGCTTCCCCGCCGCCGAAAGACGGCCACTGCACCACACTCAACAACTTGGCCATGGGTTCGTCTAAGGCTGCACCGTCCTCCACAACTTCTCGTTTCCGGCGGACCACAAGAAGATCGTTGGAAACAGAAGGAGGACACAGCACTGCCAGCAGAAAGAGGTACTCCTCTTCCCTTATTCGTGCAAACCTTACGTCTCTGCTCACACCGTATTCATCCCACGAAAGAAACTAGTTGAGTGCTTCTTACTGCATCTTCTTCGTGATACTAAATGCACAAGGTTTCCTCCCTTTATTATTTCACCATTGCTAGAGGTCAGTAGCCCGCCTGGATTTCAATTCAGGTCCAGTCGAACCGCAATTTAAATTAGCAGCACCGGCTTAGGCGCGCGGAGCACCTAGTCCGCCTGTTCGCCGGGGAAGCGGCGCATCGGTGTCTATCATAGGGGTGTGGGGCATAGGAGCTGCTTGCGCCCGCTTTGGAGGTCGGCGGGGCTTGAATGGATTGCCGGGGGCGGTGCCAAGCACGGTGGTGCGGTGAGGTCAAGGGGCGGGCACAGGCAGGGGACTGGGCCGGTGGTCTCTACCGTTTCGAGGAAGATCGTCAACACTGACTAGCTGGAGGTAGATGAAGGCGATCTGCCCGTTCTTTGTACATCAGACGGTGCAAAAAAAATGGACTGACCTATTTGTTTTCAGTCGGGTGTTATTTTCATAGAATCTTGTAGTAATTTAGTGTGCCATGCATGTTGTAGAGCTATCATATGTCTCCCGTCATTTATTTCTCACCGACCTACTATCTGCTACCTTTACACTGTACTAATTGTGCACACACTTCACCCATACTCACACTATTGTTTTTTATGCATGGGTATTTCAGACTCTGACGCAGTGTTGATGAATGCTGAAAAGAAAAGACAGAAGTCGCTCGGTGTAATTCAAGATGAGCACTAAGCGTTTGACACTCTAAAGGATGCAAGGTCGCTAGATTGGAGACGATGGCGTAGCTCTGCAGCTGATGATCTCAATTGCCACACACAACCATCCCAGGTGCTTGCTTTAACTTCGCGCTATCAAATGTGGTTGCATGTTGCATATGGTGTCTAGCTTGTATTGCTTCCAATTTGGTTAAATTGCATCTGCTTACTCTACACATTATACCTTTGATAATGACATGCCTTCTTGTTTTTAATACATACTACATATGTCTATTAACCATGTTCGTACATCAAACTAATGCTCTTTTGTATCCTCGTCAATCACTTATGATGAGACAGTCACCCGGGTGGGTTACTGTGAGACGCCATACTCGTTTAAAGAGTGCAGTGTCATCCTCCCCACATGATTCTCAAGAAACATCAAGGCTAAATGAAAATAGGCAACGTAGCTCGCTAGTTGATGACCGCAATTCCCCCACACCACCATCACAGGTGCTTGCTCTAACTTCGCAGTGTGATATGTGGTTGCATGTTGCATACGGTGTCTAGCTTGTAATGCTTCTAATTAGGGTAAATTGCATCTGCTTAGTTTACACATTATACCTATGAATATGACATGCCTTCCTATTTTTGGTACACACTACATCTATGTGTTAACCTTGTTCTTACATGAAACTACCTCTCTTCTGTATCCTGCATCAATCACTTACGATGAGTCACATTTATTCGTTGCATACTGTATATTATTTCTAGCCTGTTGCCATGTATTGCTTCTAATTTTTGTCAAATGCATTTGTTAGGCACCCTTTTAATTTGGCAGAGTGATATTGGTTTCATCTTTCATATGGTTTCTAGCTTGCATTGATTCTAAAAAGTTCAAGCACCTTGTGCTTAGTTTACAGTTTATACATCATACATGTCAATATGTCACGCCGTCTTGTTTTTCATACATATTCCATCCTCCTATCATGCGGCTGCCTTACATGAAAGTAGTGTTCGTCAGTATCATGCATCAATGAGTTCTGAAGAGCAAATTTTATTACTTTTTCTTGTGGGTTTGACTTGACAAGGCAAAATCAAGAAAGAGGAAGGAAAAGAGTAAGGAAGGCGATGATGGTGGTCCTCTGCAGCAACGTAAACGGAGCATCTTTACCGATTCTCCTTGTAGTGATAGTGCATTACAAGGTCCAAGTCTCCGCTCCCCTACTCCACCATCCAAGGTGCTTGCTCTAACTTGGCAGTGTGATATCTGGTTGCATGTTGCATATGATGTCTAGCTTGTATTGCTCCTAATTACTGTAAACTGCATCTGCTTAGCATACACATGATATGTGTGAATATGACACGCTTTCCTGTTTTGGTACATACTATATCTGTCTATCAACCATGTTCTTCCATGAAACTACTCTTCTTGTGTATCATGCATCAGTCACTTGTGATGGAACACCTTTAAGTTGGCAGTGTGATATTGGTTTGCGTCTTGAATATGATTTCTAGCATGTATTGCTTCTAGTTTGATGAACGTCACCTATGACGAGACAGTTTTAACTTGGCAGAGTGATATTGATTGCACCTTTCATATGATGTCTAGTTTGCAGTGCTTCTAATTTGTTGAAGTGCCTTCTACTTAGTTACCACATCATAGGTGTGAATATGTCAAACCGTCCATTTTTTCGTACATATTCCATCCTCGTATCACGACATTGCCTTTCATCAGAGTAGTGTTCGTCAGTATCATGCATCAATGAGTTCTGAAGAGCAAATTTTATTCCTTTTTCTTGTGGGTTTGACTTGACAAGGCAAAATCAAGAAAGAGGAAGGAAAAGAGTAAGGAAGGCGATGATGGTGGTCCTCTGCAGCAACATAAACGAAGCATCTGTACTGATTCTCCTTGTACTAATAGTGCATTACAATGTCCAAGTCTCCGCTCCCCTACTCCACCATCCAAGGTGCTTGCTCTAACTTGGCAGTGTGATATCTGGTTGCATGTTGCATATGGTGTCTAGCTTGTATTGCTCCTGATTAATGTAAATGGCATCTGCTTAGCTTACACATGATACATGTGAATATGACACACTTTCCTGTTTTTGCTACATACTATATATGTCTATCACACCATGTTCTTACATGAAACTACTCTTCTTGTGTATCCTGCATTAGCCACTTATGATGAAACACCTTTAAGTTGGAAGTGTGATATTGGTTTGCGTCTTGAATATGATTTCTAGCATGTATTGCTTCTAATTTGATGAACGCCACCTATGACGAGACAGTTTTAACTTGGCAGAGTGATATTGATTGCACCTTTCATATGGTGTCTAGTTTGCAGTGCTTCTAATTTGTTGAAGTGCCTTCTGCTTAGTTACCACATTCTAGGTGTGAATATGTCAATCCGTCCATTTTTTCATACATATTCTATCCTCGTATCTTGACTTTTCTTTCATCAGAGTAGTGTTCGTCAATATCATGCATCAATGAGTTCTGATGAGCAAATTTTATTCCTTTTTCTTGTCGGTTTGACCTCAGAATGCAAAATCAATAAAGCTGAAGCAAATTGGCAAGGCATTGGATGAAGGTGGTCCTTTCGAGCAACTGAAATGGAGGTTCTCTGCAGATTCTACTCCGCCATCCTCCCAACAAGATTCGCAAGACAACGCAAGGCTAGTGTCGGTGTACTAGAGTAGGGGTACCCTAGTATCCCGAACTTCTGCACGGGCGATTCTGGACCCTCACGTGGCGGGGGCTTACCGGGTGACCGCCAAGGTCCTCCGTGGTTCCTTTGGAGCCATTCAAGAACAAAGTATTCAAGCCAGGGAGACAAGGCCCCGTCAAGAGGAGCTTGCCGGGAAGGCCACCCAAGGCACGTAGGAGACAAGGCCCCGGCAAGAGGAGCTTGCCGGGAAGGCCACCGCAGGCACATACAAGACAAGCCCCCGGCAAGAGGAGCTTGCCTGGAAGGCCCGGTGAGCGACAAGCTTTCGGGCGCGACAAGACAACAACCGCGGCAAGGCGCTTGCCGCCGCAGACCACCTCTATGTACCTACGCTCCAGCACAACCACTAACGTGTCGCCTTGGGACCTTTCCAGGCGCGCGTGGCGAGAGGCTGTGCAGCCAGCGGTGCGAGGTGGCAAGCAGCGCTAACAAGTTTGCCATCGTGGCGAACGGTGGCGCCCATGACGGTCCCTGTTTGCACTGTTAGGGCGACTAGATGGGCATTTAATGCCTTTGTCCCCTATCGTCAGGGTTAGGTATATTATACTGTACACTGTACAAGTAGGTATACCAACCACTATTTTTCCATTTGTACCCCCATCTACGTTGCCACCTGTCGGAACCCCTTTGAGCATATAAAAGGACGCCCATGCGCAACGTAGAAAGGGTTGGTCGATCAGTTCCCTCCACGCTCAGCCTCGTTAGCAGCTCGTGTGTACTATAGCACTCAGCGCTCCTGAGCAAGAATGAAATACACCTAGACATGCAGCAGTAGGAGTGTTATCTCTCCGGAGAGCTCGGCTGGGTAAACCTCTCGCGTGCTTCGCCTTGATACTGCTCTTCGTGCGACCTCTGCTCCCCCCGCCAACCGAAGGGGCTCGGTCCGCTAGCCCCATAGGTGTTCGTGGGCCGATCAGCCTGCCCGACATCTTTGGCGCGCTGTGAAGCGTCGAGGTTGTGTGAACCTGATCCGGCGTCCACGCGAGCTAGATCTTCATCATCTTCGTCAACATGCCACCGAAGAAGAAGGCTTCGGCGGCAGAGGCCTCGTCCGCGTCGAACCCACCACCACCAGAGCAAACAGGTGGTGGGGTAGACGCCGACGGAAGAATGGACGACGACGGGGGAGCTCACGGTGCTGCCAAGTCCAAGGACAAGGCTGCGCAGACCTCGGCGTCCGTACATGCACCGCGCCCGTCTCAGGAGGCGCGGGACCAACAGCGTCATGGCATTCACAATGCCATACGCTCGTTGGACCGAGATCGAGCTGGAGAATCTCGGGATGCTCAAGACTAGCATGCACGCCAACATGCCGGCGCGAGCGAGGCACGGTCGCTCGGACGGGATACTGCTCCTTCTAACATAGTTAGAAGTCCGAGCATATTCCGCTCCTCGCGCTGTTCGCCACTGCTACCCACTACTCCGGCAGAAGCTCTGGCGAGAGCTCAACTGCTCCTGGATTACCCTCCAACGGCCGACAAGGTCGATGAGTGGAGGGCCACCATTCAGAGTCTCATCGGCCGCTTAACGGCGACGCCCGCTGACAACCGAAAGTGCATTGCTGCCGCAGCAAGACTGCCAAACACGAGCCGGTGGCTCACGAGACCGTGGGGGTGCAACCACCATGCACTCTCTCCGCCCGAAGGCCTAGATCGCCGACTCGCTGGATCCACCTCGGCAGCGACTCCACCGCTGCGTCATCAGATCCACGAGCTCATCGCGATCGGCGCCAAGTGCTACGATCGACAAGAAGAGGACGCTCGAACTTCGCATCGGCGCCCGAAGAGAAGCGCGACGTCAATCCGGACAAAGCGCGCTGGGCCCTTCTGTTGACATGCAGCGCCGCCGGAGGAACCAGCGACGCGTCGTGACGCGGTAGGTTGCCCTGCGTTCACTTTCGTGAGCTGCGGCAAGTCCAGTGGCCCAAAGAAGAAAAACTTCAAGCCGGACGTCTGCGGAGAAATACGGCGGCAAGACGCATCCGTCGGAGTTCCTCAAAGCATTTACACCATCGCGGTGCAGGCGCCGGGGCGAGACGACAAGATCCTTGCCAACTACTTCCCGCTGGTGCTCAAGCCCAATGTCGAGTCCTGGCTCATGCACTTGCGGACAACTCCATATCTTCTTGGGCAGATCTATGCCATCGGTTTGTCGGCGCCTTTACAGCGGCCACAAGCCCCATGGCCAAGAAAGCGACCTTCATCTGCCGCCGGAAGGAAGGAGAGCCCCTACGCAAGTATATTCAAAGATTCAGCCGTGTACGGCACAACATCCCGGATGTCCACCCCGCGGTGATCAGCGCGTTCCATCGTATCATAAACCGCAGGATGCGGAGGAGATGGCGATGTGCAAAATCAGAGACGTCGATGAGCTATACGCCTGGCCGACAAGTGTGCACGTCTTTGAGGAAGGAGGAGACTCCGGAGAGAATACCGAAGCAGAGGATCTCGGCGGTGAGGAGACCGCCTCGGCAAAGAAGAGCCGGTGGCGGGGCAACAGGAAAAAGAAAGGCAGAGATGTACTAGCTGTCGAGCAGTCCGGCAACGGAGGCGCCGCCAAGAACGCCAAGGCTAGTAGCTCCGGCAAGGAGGTTGCCGCTGGCACCAACTGCCAGTCTATGGCGGCCGCCGACAAACAGGACGGCTCCGGCAAGCAGTACTGCAAGATCCACCGCACCAAGGGCCATGACCTCCAGAGCTGCAAGAAGGTAGAGCAGCTTGTCGAGCAGCAGAAAGCTGAATACGAGCGACGCGACAAGGAGAAGGCCCAGGAAGGTGCTGGAGGAGCCAGGAAGAAACGTCCCAGCCGGGGAGGGCACCACGGCAAGGCCAAGTAGCGGCAAGGAGACAGGCCTCCCCATGGCCGCGAAAAGGATGACGATGACGACGACGACGAGGACATGGATGATGACGACGCCGATGAGCAGGAGTTCCAGAAAGCCACAGAGGTCCTGTGCGTTGACGGCGGTGCTTCTCTGCACACCTCCCACCGCCAGCTCAAGCAGTGGATGCGGGAGGTCAATGCAGCAGAACCATCCATCGAGTCACGCAAGCCTCTGAAATGGTCCAGCACGCCCATCATCTTTGACATTGAGGACCACCCTGATCGCGTAACAGCGGTCGGGTGCTTGCCGATGTTGGTTTCACCAACTATCCGCAACCTCAAGGTCACCAAGATGCTAGTTAATGGCGGGGCGGCTTGAATCTGATCTCCTCCGCGGTGCTCGAAACTCCAGATCCCCGATGGCGAGCTCGAAGAGACCGCACTTTTCAAGGAATTAATCCGGGAAGGAGCAAGCGAAGGAAAGATCATGTTGCCGGTAACATTTGGCGGCGAAGTTGAACTTCAGGGTGAGAGGGTCACTTTTGACGTTGCTAATTTTCCATTGCCTTACAATGGGATACTTGGCCGTCCAAAGACTCGCCAAATTCATGGCGGCCTCTCACTATGCCTACAACATGCTCAAGATGCCAGGCCCGATAGCGTCATCTCTACATGCTGGCGACAAGAAGGATGCTCTTATCTGCGCCGACAAGATCTACCAGAAGCGGCGGCTGACAGATTGCAAGCCACTTGCGCTGAAGCTCCGGAGGAAGAAGAAGACCAAGTCCGGCAAGAGCTCGATGCCCACTCGGCAAGCGCACCTCTTGAGTGCTGCGCTACCGTCGAGGACGCACCATCGAGCTCCACCGCAAGTATAAGAAGACGATGACAACTCCACCGGAGACCAAGAAGGTGTCCGCCAAGGAGGGCACCGGTGGTACCTTCACCATCGATGCCTCTCTCGACCCTAAATAGGAAGGCGGCGCTCATTGCTTTCTGGCGGGCGAATGTCAACGTGTTTGCATGGCAACCGTCGACATCCCCGGTGTTCCCGTGAAAGTAATTGAGCACCATCTTGCCGCTTGTCCTCATCGCGCCCGTCAAGCGAAAGTCGAGGAAGCAAGCGTTGGAGCGTCAAGAGTTCATCGCGGAAGAAATCAAGAACCGGAAGCGAGGCCTTGTCGGAGAGTGCTCCATCCTACGTGGTTGGCCAATCCTGTAGTTGTATCGCCAAGGCTAACGGGAAATGGAGGCTTTGTATCGACTTTACAGATGTCAATAAAGCTTGTCCCAAAGATCCATTTCCTTGCCGCATCGACCAGATTGTTGACTCCACGGCCGGATGTGATTTGCTTTCATTTCTGGATGCATATTCAGGATATCATCGGATCTTCATGGCGTAAGAGGATGAGGAGAAGACCGCATTCATCACCCCATGTGGCACATACTGCTTTGTGCGGATTCCTTCGGGTTAAAGAATGCTGGTTCAACGTTTGCAAGAGTAGTTCATGATGCTTTTGAGCCGCAAATGCACGTAAATGTGGAAGCATACATGGATGACATAGTGGTCAAAAGCAAGGACAAAGCGACCTGGTTCAAGATTTAGATGAAACCTTTGCAAATCTGCAAGATCAACCTCAAGCTCAACCCGAGAAGTGCGTGTTTGGAGTCCCTTCCGCAAGCTTCTCGGGTTCTTCAGTGTCTCAATGGGGATTGAAGCCAATCCCGACAAGATCAAGGCCATTGAGCAGATTGAAGCACCAAAAGCGCGTCAAGGATGTCTGAAGGCTTGCCGGTTCGCGTAGCTGCTCTCAGCAGGTTTATCTCTAGATCTGCTGAGCGCGCCCTGCCATTTTTCAAAATCTTGAAAAAGGCAGGTCCGATGCAATGGACTCCGGAAGCGGCACTGCCAGTAGGCCGCTGACATTCCGCACTCAGCGCTCGCGGCTCAGGTGCCCGCGCCGACAAGTTCCCTAAAAGCGTAAGGCAAAAACATACAAAGGAAGGTATCAAGTAAAGGAAATAACGTAGCGATTGATATCCAAAATAAAGTTATATTACAAGATAGCTTGCCGCAGCTCTAATGGATTGTTCCTATGACTTGACCAGCAGCGGCAAGAGAAAGAGAAAACGGGCGGCCTAATCTACGCGATCGCCCTCAACCCTCTTGATTCCGCTCACCCTGTCCATAATGGGTGTGACAAGGGTCTTGAGCGCCTCCACATCTGCATCCGGCGGCAGAGACTTGAGGACGTTGGTGAGGTTGAGGCCTGGGTTGCGGAAGGCCACCTTCATCAACACCTTCTGGAGGGCTCCCGCGCAGATCTAGCGCGACTCCTCGGCCAGCTGTTTTGGGACCTCTTCTCGGAGTCGCTGGAGGGTCGTCACCACGCCCTTGAAGAACAAGCTAAGCTTGGCACTGGGTTGGAGGTGCTCGTCGGAAGAGTATCCAAGATCCACCATCCCCAGCTCCATCAGCTCGTTGTGGATGGCCGCAGCAGTATCCACGAGACCCTCGGTCCAGTGCTCCACACTCTCCCTCAAGGCACCACAGGCGGCAAGATTCGCCAGCAGCTCCTCGTCGGCCTTGATCTTCTCCTTCAAGGCCACCTCCCGCTCCTTGGCGCCGTCCGGCGTCTGAGTCAAAGTGGTTAGCTTCAACTCAAGATCTGCATTGGAGTCCCTGGCGGCGCTGAGCTCCTTGCTCCTCTCGGCGAGACGGACCTGCAGCTCGCCAAGAGTGTAGGCGTCCTTCTCGCGCTTGTGCTTGAGTGCGGCAAGCTCCTCGCCGCTCTTCTTGAGGCTGGCCTCCAACTGCGCCACCTTCATCTCCAGCTCCTTCTTGGCGGCCTCGGCAGCCGCGGCATCCCTTGCCTCCTTGAGAGCCCGTCAAATGTTTCCTCGCGCATGGCGAGATCCTCCTCGTGGCTGTCCAGGTTGACCTTCCGCTGCGCCAGCTCGCCTTCCTGTGCAGACAGCTTCTCGGCGGCAAGCCGCTGTTCCTCCTCAGCTGCAGCCTTCTCGAGGATGAAGGCCTTGCGCCTCGGCGAAGTTGCTCCGCTCCTCCGCCAAGGACCGGAGAGCTTCTGGTTGCGGCCCCGGAGCTCCTCCGCGGCCGCTCGATGTCTGCTCCGCCTTCGCGACAAGCACCTCCGGGATGCCGATTTTTCTTGTCGGGCGCGGTAGAGCGGCAATGCTTCGCTAGCTCCTCCTCCTCAGGCTCGCCGCTGCTGCTGCTTGGCGCGTCAACTAGCGTCAGCCCAGCGGAGGCGAGCAGCTCTTCATCGAAGGTTTCTCCTTCGGCCGGCGCCCTGGAACTCGACTCCCATGGGAGCTTGATGAAGACACCGTCGCCGGCCTTCAAGTAGGCGCCGGGCTGGGGCTCTTGAACTGGCAGCTGCTGGCAGCGGCGGAGGGATCGTGATCGGTGTAGCGCCTGGCGCTCCTGCGGCCCCAGGGTCGTCAGTGCGATCGCCAGACCCCTCGCCAGCTTCTGCGGCGGCAGCCTCGGTGGCCTCTTCGCCGGCGGCTCGTCAGCGCTGGCTTCTTCTCCCACGGCGGCGGCTTCGTCAGTGTTGCCGCACGCGTCCTCCTCGCCGGTGACCTCGGTCTCCATCGGCTCTGTGGCGGACGGATGAAGAAAGTCAAGCAAATATTCAAAGACAAAATCAGAAGAAGAAAAACACAAGGGAAGTACTCAGGTGAGAAGGTTACCGGCGCCGGGGGTAGCGGTCATGTTCTCCGCCGCCAAGGGATCGCTGGTGCCGTCCCTTGCCGGAGAGCTGCCCCTTGCCGGAGAAGGCTCCCTTGCGGAGAAGGCTCCTTGCCGGGAACGCTCCCTTGCCGGGGAATCCACCCTTGGCGGCATAGTCGAAGCGGAGAGGCTGCTCTGCTCCTACACAAGTCAACAGTCAGATATCAGCAAAGGAAAAAGCACCCATGCACGCCGAACATCAAGAAGTAGACCATATACTTACGCTGGGGGCTGCGCTGGGGGCTGCTTTGAAGGAGAGTTGCCTCATCCGGCAAGGTTGCCTCGGACGCGCCTCCTGCCGTCGCAGTAGGTTCGTCCTCGATGATAATCACTGGGGTCTTGGCTCTCTTCGACATCCTCTGGGCCAGCGTCCTGAAAAGGAATGGATTCAGAGTAAAGCGAATCGAGATACAATACAAGGCAACAAATCGAAGAATTATAACTACAAGAAGGAATCTTACTCTTCCTCTTCCTCGTCGGGCTGGCCGAGCGGAGAGGTCGGTCAGCCCGCCTCCCGGTATGACGTGAGGCGGAGGTAAACTCCTTGGACGCTTGGCGGGAGCGGGACCGGTGGCCTGCGAGGGCCCCGCTCCAGTTGACGTTGCGGCGTGAGGAGCTCCCGCGGCGATAGTGCTTGCCGCGGTGGAGCGCGTCCAGCTGGCCAGCTGCTGTTGGGCCCGTCTGCCGCCCAGCTGCGTCTCGGCCTGCGCAACGCCTTCTTGGTGGAGCCGGTGGCTCCGCTCGCGGCAAGCTGCTTGGAGGTGGGGAGGATGCACCCTCGGCGGGCTCGCTCGACTCGGCCTCAGGCTCGGCAAGCTCTTCCTCGCCGACGAACTCCTTTCGCTCGACAAGACTTGCCGCCTCGGCTGCCTCCGCCTCCTCCACGTAAAGCCAAACTCACCCGCGGCGTGGCTGCCTCCTCTTCTAACTTTGGTGGCGATCTGCTGCATCTAAATGCGTCGATGAGTGTCGCTGGTGAGGCCCCTCTGCTCATTAGGCGGACCGGCATCTCCACTAGATTGTCGAAGAACCGCCGCCTGACGTCGTCTGCCGGCTCTTGCCAAGTGGGGACAATTCCGTGGGAGTCGCACAACGGCATCATTGCACGGATGCGGTCAGGCGACGAGTTGTTGCACAGCGGAACGACGCCCCTCGGCAACCTAAACATCTCCGGATGATCAGGATCAGGCTTGAACAGCTCTAAGAGCATTGCGTCAAGCTCCAAGATAGTGAAGTTGAAGTTGAGGCCTGGGCGCAGCCTCATGATGTCTGCTGCGTTCTGAAATTCCCAGGCAGGTCTCCTTCTCTCCTGCAAAGGGGCGTCTGGCAGCGAAGAAATTCAGCAAGCGTGCCTCTGATGGAGTCCGGCAAGTCTCGAGGCGGAGGATTCGGTGCTTCGATCTTGACCCTAAGCGTCCTCCGGGGCAGATTGCTCCAATCATTGCAGCGTACTCTTTGGGGTTTGGCTATTTGGCGGTAAAAGGCTGAGTTCTCCTCAACAATCCGGCACCAATCTGCCCTCCACTCCTCCCATTTGGTGCAGAGCTCTCCCTCTAGATAGGCCTCCTTCTTGCCGACCACAGGAGACCCAAGCAATTCCTCCGGCAAGGGCTCTCCTCTCTCGGCTCGGGGTCAAAAGAAGTGACGGAAAAGAGCTACATTTGGGTGGACTCCGACAAAATTTTCGCAGAGATGTGCGAAACTGCCATGGTCGAGCAGCGTTGGGGGTGAAATCAAGGAGGCGGAACCCGTAGGTGTTCATAATGTCACAAAAGAACTTCAGAGAAGGGCGGGCAGAGCCCGCAGAGAAGAAGAGCGCTAAGAAGGGATACCGTGGTCAGCCAGTTCTCCAGCCAGCGGCGGGAGTACCTTCGTCTTGTGGATGCGCGCGTCTCCGTCGACCGGAAGAGGTAGTAGTTCTCCCTCGGCTCCCTCGCGGCGGTGAGGGGAAGCAACCGCTCCTTCCAGCGCCGCTAACGCAGCGCCTCGGCCGACTTCACGGTCTTCCCCTTGTCGGCTTCGGGCCCATGGAGGAGGCGGTGGAGGAGATCGGCGGTGTTGAGTGTCTTTGGTGGCGATGGGGGGCGGAGCGCTGCTCTCTTTTCAGCCTTGAGAAGAAGGGGGGAGCAACGGTGGTTTTTCGATGGGACAGCAACTGGCAAGGTAGGCGACGTGCCCCTATTTCCCCTGCTTATAAAGAGGGAGGGGGCGGACGTTCCGATTTTTCGAATAAAGAAACCCCCACGATCTCGCCCACGTTCTCTCATACGACACCATGTTCGATGCGTGCCGTTCGTGGGGGGCGTGGTGGGTCCGGGGTGAGTTATGGTGTGACCCGCGCCGCGTGTGCCCGTGCCCTGTTTTGGGCCTGGCCCAATAGCGCTCGGCACCGTGTGCGGCCCAGGCCCGGGGGCTCCTATCGGTGTACTAGAGTAGGGGTACCCTAGTATCCCGAACTTGTGCCTGGCGATTCAGCCCTCATGGCGGGGGCTTACCGGGTGACCGCCAAGGTCCTCCGTGGTTCCTTTGGAGCCATTCAAGTACAAAGTATTCAAGCCAGGGAGACAAGGCCCCGACAAGAGGAGCTTGCCGGGAAGGCCACCCAAGGCACGTAGGAGACAAGGCCCCGGCAAGAGGAACTTGCCGGGAAGGCCACCCCAGGCACATACAAGACAAGACCCCGGCAAGAGGAGCTTGCCGGGAAGGCCCGATGGCGACAAGCTTCCGGGCGCGACAAGACAACAACTGCGGCAAAGGCGCTTGCGCGGCAGACCACCTCTCTGTACCTACGCTCCGGCACAACCACTAACGTGTCACCACAGGACCTTTCGGTGGCGTGTGGCGAGAGGTCAGTGACCCGGTGATCCGAGGTGGCAAGCAGCGACAAGTTTGCCATCGTGATTTGAACGGTGGCGCCCCAACAGTCCCTGTTTGCCTTTGTTAGGGGCGACTAGACGGGCATTTAATGCCTTTGTCCCCTGCCGTAAGGGTTAGGTATATTACACTGTACACTGTACAAGTAGGTATACCAACCACTATTTTTCCATTTGTACCACCATCTACGTTGCCACCTGTCAGAACCCCTTTGAGCATATAAAAGGAGGCCCATGCGCAACGTAGAAAGGGTTGGTCGATCAGTTCCCTCCACGCTCAGCCTCGTTAGTAGCTCGTGTGTACTGTAGCACTCAGCGCTCCTGAGCAAGAACGCAATACACCTAGACATGCAGCGGTAGGAGTGTTATCTCTCCGGAGAGCTCCGAAGCTGGGTAAACCTCTCGCGTGCTTCGCCTCGATCTGCTCTTCGTGCGACCTCCGCTCCCCGCCGAACCGAAAGGGGCTCGGTCCGCCGGCCCCATAGGCGTTCGTGGGCTAGATCAGCCTGCCTCGACAGCTAGACAGTCAACATAGCTGTGTAGATGATGAGCACATCCCCCCTACTCTATCATCACAGGTGCTGGCTCTAACTTGGCGCTATTATATGTGGTTGCATGTTGCGTATGATGTCTAGCTTGTCTTGCTTCTAACTTTGTTGAATTGCATCTGCTTACTTTATACATAATGCCTGTGAATATGACATGTGTTCCTGTTTCTAGAACATACGTGTACATGATGAGCACATCTCCCCTACTCCACCATCACAGGTGATTGCTCTAACTTGGCACTATTATATGTGGTTGCATGTTGAGTATGATGTCTAGCTTGTATTGCTTCTAACTTTGTTGAATTGCATCTGCTTACTTTACACATAATGCCTTTGAATATGACCCGTGTTCCTATTTCTAGAACATACATGTACATGATGAGCACATCTCCCCTACTCCACCATCACAGGTGCTTGCTCTAACTTGGAACTGTTATATGTGGTTGCCTTTTCTGTATGTTGTCTAGTTTGTATTGCTTCTGATTATGTTGAATTGCATCTGCGCAGTTTACAACTTATACCTACAACGATCACTTACCCATAAGACACATTTAACTTGGGACAATGATGTAGGTTGCATCTTGCATTGTCTTCTAGCTTGTACTGCTTCTAATTTTTTGAAATGGCACTTACGACGAGACACTTTTTACCTGATAGAGTGATATTGGTTGCATGTTCATATGGTGCCTAGCTTTCATTTCATCTAATTCTGTTGAAATGCCTTCCGCTTACTGTTTTTTCATACATATTCCATCCTCCTATCGTACGTGTGAATATGAAACGCTGTCTTTTTTTGTATATATTCCATCCTCCTATCCTACGCTTGCCTTACATCAAAGTAGTGTTCGTCTATATCATGCATCAACGAGTTATGCAGAGCTAATTTTATTCATCTTCTTGTGGTTTTGAGTTCATAAGGCAATATAAGAAAATAGGAAGGAAAAGAGTAAGTTAGGGGATGTTGGTGGTCCTCCTTATAACGCAAATAGAGACTCTCTAGATTTTCCACTGCTAGTGCTAATGAAGTTGAAGTCCCAAGTTTACATGATGAGTTCATCTCCCGTACTCCACCATCGCAGGTGCTTGCTCTAAGTTGACAGTGTGATAATTGGTTTCATGTTGCATATGTTGTCTAGCATGTATTTCTTCTATTTTGATTAAATTGCACCTGCTGAGTTTATATGTTATACATGTGCATATGACATGGCGTTCTGTGTCTAGAATACCTTTGCATCTATCTATCATACCATGTTCTTACATCAAAATCTTGATGTTGTGTATCCAGCATTAGTCACTCATGATTGGACACTTTTAACATGGAAGTTTGATAGTGGTTGCATCTTGCATTGATTTCTACGTTGTACTGCTTCTAATTTTTCGAAATGCCACTTATGACAAGACACTTTTAACTTGGCAGAGTAATATTGGTTGCATCTTTCATATGGTGTCTAGCTTGCATTACTTCTATTTTCTTCAAAATCCTTTTGCTTAGTTCACACATCGTAGCTGTGAATATGTCATGTCATCCTATTTTTCTTACATATTCCATCCTCATACTATTGTCTTACATCAAAGTATTGCTTGTCTGTATCATGCATCAATGAGTTCTGAAGAGTGATTTTATTCTTTTGTGTTGTGGGTACAGCTTCACATTGCAAAGTCAAAAAAGAGCAAGGAAAATAATATAGTAGGGAGTGGTGTTACTCGTTGGGTGAAACGGAAAAGGATCTACCGTCCAGATTCTGCTGGTACTTATAGTGCAGTAGAAGGTCCAAGTCCACCGACTAAATTTACAAACATAGTATCACCTGCTCCACCTGTTGCAGCATCCGCTTCAACTGTACCAGCATCTCAACGAGTTACTCGTTCGTTTGCTCCGGAACTGGCCAGTTCCCAAGCTGCCTTCACACCTAACACTACTTCCGAAGCACTGCTGACACAACATGACTTGGCAAGATCAGATGAACCTCAGAGCATCAACACCAAGACGGTACCTGACACTAATAGGAAAAGGGCTATAGATGGGATGGACACTAATGGCGCACTGTACATGTGGTGCGCCATTACTAAATACTAATGGCGCACCATGTGTTGGTGCGCCATTAGTGTGCAAACTCTAATGGCGCACCACATCCCACAGTGCGCCATTAGTAATTTTTTAATTTTTCAAAACTACTAATGGCGCCACGGTGGGAGTAGTGCGCCATTACTATGTTGACATAGTAATGGCGCACCACACCCACCGTCGCCATTAGTAGTTTTGAAAAAAAAGTAAAAAAATTAAAAATATTTGTTACTAATGGCGCACCATGTCTCGGTGCGCCATTACTAATTTAACTAGTAATGGCGCCTTTGCCAACTGGTGCGCCATTACTAAGTTTTAAAAAAAAATTCAAAAAAATATCAATTTTTTTTTCAAAACTAGTAATGGCGCACTGTGGGTGTTGTGCGCCATTACTAGTTTAACTAGTAATGGCGCACCACCCCACGGTGCACCATTACTAACTTGCCCCAACACCGAATGCACCCCCAAGTGGATCGCCTTTTCAGTTTTAAAAAAATAAAAGAAAATGATGGAAATGTCAAAAAAATAAGTTTCCCATGTGCTATGTGGTCTAGTTGTTGGGAAAATTTACAAATATGAATTTCGACTTTATTTGCAAAATCTCTCTGGAAATTTGTAAAATGGGCATAACTTTTGCATATGAACTCGGATGAAAAAGTTTTTTATATACTCGAAAAGTTACATCCAAATTTAACCGGGGGATCCCCGTTACAGAAAAAAGTTACAGGGCTTTTAAGATCTGGAGGCAAAAAAATTCAAAAAAATTGATTTTGAATTTTTTTTGAATTTTTTTTCAAAAAAATGATACGTAATATGACCGGGAAGTTTGAAATATTTTTCAAAATTTCATCATAGTCATGAACATGAACAAAGTCCTAGACATCAACAAGGTATAATAGGATTGATATGCTAGATATATCAACAAGTGCCTATGATGTGAGCTGTTGCTGGGGTTGGATAGAAATACGAAGTTAAGCATGCTTGGGCTCGAGTAGTGTGAGGATGGGTGACCTTTCGGGAAGTTTGACCACAGAGTGCGATTTGACCCGAGATTAAGCCATAGTGAACTGAGATTAAGAAAAATAATGAAAAAAAAATTTGAAATTCTTTTTTTTTAATTTAAAAAAAATGAAAAAGAATTTTGAAAAAATATTGTTACTAATGGCGCACTTCTGTGTGGTGCGCCATTAGTATCTGGTATACTAATGGCGCAGTAGTGCGCCATTAGTATGTCTGATACTAATGGCGCCTGCAGGTGCGCCATTAGAAAAAAATCTAATGGCGTGGTGCTAGTGGCGCACCTGTAGTGCGCCATTAGTAGCGAAAACAGGTGCGCCACTAGCAGCCCTTTTTGTAGTAGTGTGACCGAGTCAAGTTGTAGTTGCATGCTCCTTTATATGTACTCTAAGAGTTTGATGTACACTAACACTTTCCATATTCGTTGTTGAACTAGCACCACAATGCAAGTGGAAACAGACATCAGGGATAATGCTTGACAGATTAACAAAATCTAAAGGAGGAAGAATGGAGATCCATTAAGGTTTAAAAAGGCCACGTGATGCTACAGAGTCAGCCAAGTTAGTATCAGAGGCAGCCGTTGTCGTTAGGTATCATGCACGTATCTCCCAACGTGGATCCAGTACAGGAATGAGAAAGACAATACCCAGTTTAACACCTTCTTTGAGCATTTATCCATAAGTAATGTTATTCATCGCAATTAGTAATATTGTATTGCTCTATCCCATACTTTCTAGCTTCCTCCTAATAAGACTCACATTCTTTTTTCAACAGATGACGTTCAAGTTGGATCCAAAAGATGATGCAACTAAACAAGCATGCACTCATGTTTTTCGATGCGCTCTGCGACAGTATCAGTACCACCTTAGAAAATCTCACTTTGAAGGCAAGGCTAACAATGAAATCGCCCAAACATCTCGAGTGGAATATATTACAGATGAAGACTGGACAACCCTTGTTAAATACTGGTCTGGTCCAAAGTATCAGGTAGGCTATATGTATTTGATCAGACCACATATTGAACTTGTATTTATGTATGTGTCTTACAAGTGTATCTTCTTCTAGGCTAACTGTTTGAAGAACAAGACCAACCGTTCTAAAGTGAAATTCCAATAGACAACAGGATTTCGTAGCTATATTGCACACTACGAGGCTCTTGTAAATACCTGCTACTTGCTTCATTTTTCTGTGCCATATTATCGTATCTATGTTGACTTGTTCCAAATACAGAGGAAAGCCTGTGCGGACCAAAAATAACCTGAACCGAATGAAGTGCAAATCTTCAAGGATTGCCACACCAGCAAGATGAAGGGCATGAGCACACCAGTTCAAGCCGCTGTTGTAAGTCCTTACTCCTCCTGCCTTTGAATTGATTGGTACTGTGATCTGTTCATTTAACTACTTTGTTTGCAGCCAATGTCAGTTACTCTGTTCACTTTTATACACAGTTGTCTTAACGTTACATTTCACCTTACATGGTTTAAAAGAGATGAAGGATATTCTTTTGGTCTTGATCTGTATTCTAGTTGTTATGTTCATGTGCGCACACAATGATAAAATAGCCTGTTTGTTTTATATCTGCTCGCCCATGATATGAATGATGTCATACTATGTTCGTCCTACTTTAAAACATGTCTCTTTATCCTTAGATGTCAACGAATGTGAGGAAATAGACAATACAGTAGGCATGCTACATGGACATATGTTCCGAAAGTGATTTTATTATGTAGTTGGCACTACAATACATGCTAATGTATTACAGTAGTTCACCAAAATAAGTTATGTATAAACATGTAACCAACTTTGTTTGTTTTTGTCTCATTAGTAACTTATCTGGTACACTAATCTACAAGTTCAAACTTTCAGGAATCTATGGAAAAATGATTGAACAGCCACAACCACCTGAAGGTGACGAGGCTACCACAGGCACAATGTCACCTCTTGCTGCCGGTCGTCAAGATCTCTCCACTAACAGTGCAAAAAGCACCTTCCTGCGTAATTCTGGGTGGGTTGTCAAGGTAACCTCGTCCAAATCGCCTACTGAACAAAATCTTCCTGCTAGGCAGAGTGATATATCTGTGCTCTAGACACAAGTCCAATCCCTAATGGACGTCGTTTTGGAAACAAGAATAGTGGTTGACAAATGTCGTCAAGATATGAATGGTTTTGAAACCAGACTATCAGACATTCGCTCCGTTGTTTAAGAGCAATGGCGGAAAAAAGGTGAAAATCGTGCTACTCCATCAGATTCTACAGCCTGAAACATTAGCACTCAGGTCAAATGATCTGTGCTTCTATACATCTGATGGTGCTTTTATCTGCAAGGACTATAAACTTTATGCCAACATGCCTTTTGTTGTGATACAGCATTTATGATGCTGCCAAAGGCTGCAATAATTACGACGCTATTTTTGTATAGTGTAGGTTTATCTTAGTAATGTATTCGGCCGAAAGCTTCGTAGGAGCCCAACATGCCAACATTCGTCGGGCCCATTCCAATTGGGCTAAAAACGATTATAGGCCGAAATTTGCATGTAGCCCACTAAAAATATCTGGGCCTAAATCCACATAAGATTTCATATTTTTCTGGTAGGCCTGTGCCCGTAGTGGGCCTTTAACAGGCCTAAACATAATTTGGGCCCTCAGTAACAATAGGCCATTTATAGGTGTAAATATCTCGAGCCCATAAAAAATATGGGCCTTTAAAAGGCCGAAAGTGAGATTGGGCACATTTACGATGCGGATCTTTCAGAGGCCGAAATTCAGACGGGCCGTAAATGCGCCGACCTAATACACGGGCCTTTAATAGGCCAGAAGTTCGGTTGGGCTAGATTATCGTCATTTTTATATGGGACGTTAATGGGCCTGATGTGACGTTGGGCCACATATGGCCCATGGATTTCGTCCGATCTTAACGGTCGAAAATCAGAACAGGCCGAAGTGGCCCAAATCTATAGTGGGTCTCTAACAGGCCGAATGTCAAACATGGCCGAATATGACCCAAATCCTTCACGGTCGTTTATGGGCCGAAAGTTTCAATGGCCTGTAAATGGGCCCAAATGAAGCAGGAGCTTTAATACGCCAGAAATACACCGGGCCATAATTCAGCCCATATACTTAGCAGACTGTTAACAGGCCAGAAGTGACCATGGGCCGTGATGATGAAAAGTTTAGAATAGGCCGTTGACGGGCCGATTTGACACTAGTCGTACGGGCCTTAACTGAGAATGTTGGGCCTTTAGCTGGGCCGGCCCATTATGGTCTGCAAAATCTCGCGGGCCTTTAGCTGGGCCGGCCCATTATGGCCCGCAAAATCTCGTGGGCCTTTAGCTGGGCCGGCCCATTATGATACACAAAATCTCGTGGGCCTTCTGCTGGGCTGGCCCATTATGGACCGCAAAATCTTGTGGGCCTTTAGTTGGGTCGGCCCATTTAAACTTTATGGACCCCTTTGGGCCGTTCCACGTGTCAACATATCATACGCGCATCTCGCCCATTGGATGAGTGACACCTATGCCAACGCGGAGCTGACACGTGTTTCCGTCAGCCAATCAGAATTTTACACGTGGAAAATCCCCATTGGTCGGGGCTGTTAACTGGTTATCGGATCCAAAACCGGACCTGATAGCTTAACGGCGTTCCGTAACGGTGGATGCCACGTGTCAGTCACCCTTGACGAAAGAACTTCTGTGACGCGCAATTTATCGTCATGGAAGTGGACACTTCCGTGATGATAATTTTGGTAATGTCATGGAACACTTCTATGACAGCACATGTATGACTATCTTCATTCTGTCATAAATTTGTCATGGATGTACATGCATGACAAAAAACGCGACCTACTGTGACAAACACATATCATCACGGAAGTGTATTTTTTTGTACTGTAAGTGTGTGAACATGATTTGGTAAAGGTAGCTGTGAGAGGCCATGTAGGAGTACATGGTGGGTTGTCTCATTGAAACCACCCTCAGGAACTGAGTTCTGTGTTTGTGATCCATGAACAGCTACTACCACACATTGGGCTCCGGGCACTCCAAGCTCTCTCGACTTATTAATCAACCTGATCTCTGTCCAGGAGTTGCAACTAGTTTCTGGTGTTTGTAGGTAGTGCTAGTAGTCTACCAAGTGGCACCCGGTACAGGTGGGCTTGGGACAAACTAGGAGCAGTGGCACGGTGTACCAAGCATCGCCCGTTTGGTGGGCTTAGGAACCGTGCTCACATCATTTGCGACGGTGGGCGACACCCTAGCCGGATCTCCTTGCGGATGGAACCGAATAGGCGATAAACCTAGACTAGAGTCTTGCTTGGTGAGACAAGTCATGGCCGACACCCTCACCAGGTTTCCGCTTGTAGGTTGCCGAGATACATGACGTATACATGGTGGTAAGTGGCAAGAGTGTATGTGAAGAAGTACACCCCTGCAGGGTTATAAATGATCTATTCGAATAGCCGCGTCCGTGGTAAAGGACCTATGGGTTGCTTATACAGTTCATAGACAAGTGAAAGTGGATACTCTCAAATGCGCAAGATAAGCGTGAGTGCTATGGATGGCGTTCTTGTAGGGAGACGGGAGAGTATCCATAGTGGTGTATTGATATGGTGAATATGTGGACCCGTGTGCGCCACCTCAAAAGAGTTACTTGCAATCGTAGTTTAGGATAGCCATTGAGTCAAAGCTGAGGCTTGCTGTAGTTAAACCGCACCATCCCTTTGTTGATACTGATGCATATGTAGCTAGTTCTGATGTAAGTCTTGCTGGGTACATTTGTACTCACGTTTGCTTAGTTTATGTTTTTGTAGAGAGACTTCAGTCTCACTAGTAGTTCCGTGTGGACTTCGATGTTTAGCTTATTACCTCAGCTACGATCTTGTAGCCTTGGGAGGATCTTGTAGATAGTCAGGCTTCTCAGCCCTTTTCATTTGTAGTTGTTTGTACTCAGACATGTTATGCTTCCGTTGTTTGTATGCTCTGAATGTTGGGTCATGAGACCCATGTTTGTAATGCTTGGCTCCTCGGAGCTTAATGAATAAATTCTTTGAGTCATAGAGTTTTGTTGTGATGCCATGTTGTATTTTCACGTATCGAGCATATTGTGTGTATGTTATTGAAATGCTTGGTAAGTGTGGGATCCGACAACCTAGTTGTTTATTCTTGGTAGCCTCTCTTATGGGGAAATGTCTCCTAGTGCTTCCACTGAGCCATGGTAGCTTGCTATTGCTCCGGAACACTTAGGCTGGCCGGCATGTGTCCTTCTTCGTTCCTGTGTCTGTCCCTTCGGGGAAATGTCATGCGTTGTTCCTTTAAGTCCTTGTAGCTTGTTATGACTTGGGTTCATACGTTGATGACCGACACGTTCGTTGCTGGGTCATGTATGCATGTCCCTGTAAGTTAGTGCCACTTTGGATTCATGACTAGTCATGTCGGCCTGGGTTCTCTGTCATATGGATTCTAGCAACACTATCATATACGTGAGCCAAAAGGCGCAAACGGTACCGGGTCAGGTAAGGTGGCACCCGTGGGAATACCGTGCGTGAGGCCGCAAAGTGATATGTGTCACGACCGGTTTTTCAAAAAAATGCTTATTGAGAAACTGACCTTTTGAGTCCAGTACGAGGAAAAATCCTCCTGACTGGTAGACAAAATCTTGACACAATAAGCCAGTAGCCTTAGAATATATTACAGGGTCGACCTGGGGTGCTCAACCATTTATTTCAAGCACGCCAATAAATATACATAATGGCGGATATGACACAATGGAGTGGCTTACTACTGACTCGAGAATAAAGCGGTGGTGGAATATCACAGTGGAGTGGATAATATGACTCCTATACTGGCGGCTCATCGAGGAGAGGCTCGATGAATTTATTTGGGTAGCGGAAGCGGATATAACACAGTGACCAAAACCAAGGTCGCACGAGACTGACTGGGATTCCTCTAGGCGTCGGACTCGCTATCGAACTCTTCATCCATGAGATCACCTTCGTCAGCATCTGGCCAAATCAACATGCCAGGTGAGTACTTTGAAAGTACTCGCAAGACATTTCGGACATAAGATATAACAAATGCATGCATGAATGCGTCATGAGCAATAAGTAATGTACATCCAAATGAGGAAGTAACATGACATTAATTAGTAGGAAGGAAGTCAGGTGGTAGTAAAAATAACTGAAAACCGATCGGTTGTCTGAAGCGACGCCTCGAAGGGTGAACAAATAAATAAATCATGCCACAGTCGGGCGTCTGAGCGACACCACATAAAGGGCTTATATTGAAAATAAATGACAACAATGCCGCAGTCGTACGTCAGAGCGACATCGCAGAAAGGTCTTATATCAAAAGTAAATAATAACAATGCCGCAGTCGGACGTCTGAGCGACATCGCAGAAAGGGCTTATATCAAAAGTAAATAATAACAATGCCAAAGTCGGGCGTCTGAGCGACATCGCAGAAAGGGCTTATATCAAAAGTAAATAATAACAATGCCGCAGTCGGACGTCTGAGCGACATCGCAGAAAGGGCTTATATCAAAAGTAAATAATAACAATGCCGCAGTCAGACGTCTGAGCGACATCGCAGAAAGGGCTTATAATTCACTTTTCATATCTGTTAACTTGCAAGAAATAGTGCTCATAGGAAAATATTCAACACATGATAATAAACGGGTTAGTTCATCCATAGGAAATAAACATTTAATCAGACTTAACACTCATGTGGTTCTCAGGAGTTTCTGTCACCGAAACTGACACTGTATGAAAGATAATGAGCACGGTAACTGGACATGGATAAGATGATTTCAAGGATTTTTGACTCTGCGGAGTTTGTTCTAAATTACCCACAGCCAACGGATTTCCGTAGTCACGAAGGACTAGTTCCGTTTACGGTATTTCGGAGGAAACACATCTAACCAGTACACACCCATCCCACCTCACGATGCCAGGAATCACCCTAGACAGTGTTCAAGAAAAACTTTGAGACGAGGAGATCACAATCTCGAATAGCATGGGATCAAATTTATATATGCGCTCTAAGGGGTGCCCCCTCTCGGTCCCAACCGGAAACACCCATGCCCTCGACGGATGATAGGCTTTAATCCGGGGCCATGGAACCCTCATCCCGACCTCTCGATTTTGTGTGTACCCGTAAAGGGGTTCGCAACTTACTAAGCCATATTTCCTTGCGGAAAACATGTGGTAGTACAGAGGGAAAGCGGATGGGCTGGACCGATTCATGTTGACACCGGTCAAACAGTCGGGCATAAGACTGGCAGGCTACAACACTGCCATCTTACCCATTCTCATGCCATCTCATGGCCATGCAAACTCATATCCAACAACTTATGGATTATCGAAATTCACTTGCCTCAACTTTGCATGTAATATAACCTTCATCAAGATTCTTCAAAAACATGCCATGGAACTACTTAATGCAAACATGCCAAGACACTCATCATATCAAAGGTTCAAACATGCTTGCCTGGTTCGGAGTAGTCGGGGCCTAGCTCAGTGAAGTTTGCAGTTCCGCCACCTCCTTCGGCATCTACGGTATACAAACATACACACGCTATCGTAAATACCGTGAGGTGTACAAAAATATACCAAATATTTTTCAAATAAATCTGATAAAAACTAGACAAAATTTTGAAGAGGGCAGAAAAAGAATCACTCAAAAATCCTTTTCTGTTTTTGTCCAAGGACCTTTCTGTAATGAAACAGAAACTTCCCAGGGGGCCAAGCAGAAAAGTCCAGAAAACGCTTCAGACTGGAAAGCGCATTTTGCCAGAATACGCTTTCAGAAAATGGTTTGTTAAAAAAAATTAGAGACTGACAGGCGGGTCCCACCCGTCAGGTTTGAAAATTTAAAACGAGGAGACGAAGCTCGTCGCTGCCCGAGAGCTGCGGTGGTCGCCGACGGTGATCCACGGCGAGGCAGGGGGATCGGGTGGTACCTCCGTGCTTAGTGCATCCTTCCGCGTCGGTGGGTGGTGGTGGTGGTCCCCGGCGAGCACTACGTCGACGGCGGCCCTTGCTCCGGCGGGTGGCGGTTCGGGTGGAGTTGGGTCTCGCCGGAGAGTGCTGCGAAAGGCAAATTGAAGTGGGGGTTAGACTTCTGGGTGCTCGGGGCGATTGCTGACGAGGTTTGGGCACCGGGGATGGCCTCACCGGAGTGAATCGAGTTGGAGGCCGAGGCAGAACGGGGCAGCCGGAGTTGGGGGAGGATACCACCTCGAGGTCCTCCTAGTGGCCTGGCGGAGTGTTCGTGAGGAGAAGAGGTGGTGCGTGCTCGAGTGCGAGCTCGGGGCCCCTTTTTATAGGCGATCCGAGGTGATGGCCGTGAACGGAGTTCTCCGGCGAAGGTTACGGCTGCGCAGGGCTTGGTCGGGGTGGTTTAGTGGTTGAGCATCATCGTGGAGGTCCACTGGCTCCATTTAGGCACTAAATGCGCTTGGATTAGAAGCTTTGGGGGGGGGGTTCGACGGAACGGGGCGGCGCGGGCCCGTCGGCGGCAGAGGGCGTTCCCTGTGCTTGCCGGTCCACGGCGACGGTGCAGCGGGAGTGCGCTGGCATGCATGAGCCATGCGGAGCGCCAGGGAGCAATGGGCGGTGCCGGGTGGCGTGGCGAGCAGGCTCAGGCCCTCGCTGGCCGCCACGGGTGGCGCAGCCACCGCAGAAACTGCCAACGCCGGCGAGGCTCGCCGCCACTGACGCCTTCACCCGGCCCAAGGCGGCGGCGCCTAGCCAGGGAGGAGGGGCCGTGCGCAACGCGCCAGGGCGCACTGTTGACAGGTGACTGAACTCTGACGAAGAAAACGACACTGAACTTTCTGAATCACTGAATTTCTCTCAAAGTGCAAAGTAACAGTGCAGGCCAGGTGTTCGACGAAATGATTTTGGCATGTGGGGATTTTTCCTTGAGCTGATTTTTGGTGAGGTGGCCTCTCACTGCATCTGGGGGCTGCCTGAATTTTGGTGGGATTTGTGGAGAAGAGGAGATATGAATTGCACCAAATTTGACAAATCTGGTCCAAACTTGCAGGTTTGAAACTTGAAAATTTTGAAGAGAAGACGAGTGGATCTTGATGGTTCTAGGTTGTGGGTGCTAGGGACTATCCAGAGGAGTTGGTTTGAGATCAAAGTTCAAAGGCAATTAGGTACTTGCTTTGCAAATCACCTAGGCTCAAAATAATGGACATAATTGTTTTGGGGAAAGAAATAAATGAAATAAAATCCAAAAATGAGTTGGACTTGTTGGGACAGAATATTTGGATTGCCCCAAAGTGGAAGGAGGGGTTTTGGGAAGATTTACCACATGAGGCATGGTAAAACCATGGGTGGTTTCAATATAAGAGAAGACCCAAAACTCCTAGGGTTTTCTTTGAAAAAATAAATTCCAAGAATTAAATTTGAGAAGGGGAGAATCAGAAGAAAGGTTTTTAATAACCAAACACCAGGGTTGAAAAGATGCCAAAATTAAAAATCCTTTGCCAAAGGGGAAAATTTTGAGAGAGAGAGATTTTTGGAAGGGTTTAAATGACCCTCTTCAAAACCAACAAGGTTTGGTTGAAAACCAAACAGTTTTTTTTTGGGAGTCACAACACCTACCCCCTTAGGAAAAATCTCGTCCCCGAGATTTCAGCTGATCCTCAAATAAATGTGGGTGCTCTGTCCGAAGAAAATCCTCCCTTTCCCAAGTGGCTTCACTCTCGGTGTGATTGCTCCACTGAACTCTGAAAAACTTGATGGTTTTCCGTCGGGTCCTCCTTTCAGACTCCTCCAAGATTTTTATTGGATGCTCCCGATATGTGAGGTCTGGTTGCACGTCAATGTTTTCATGGGATACCTGCTTCTCTGGGTTGCTTACGCACTTCCTCAACTGCGAGACGTGGAACACGTCGTGGAGGTCGGATAAATCCTCGGGTAAGTCTAGGCTGGTAGGCTACCGTGCCTCTCCGTGCCACTATCACGTAATGGTCCGATGAATCTTGGTGCTAGCTTCCCCTTAATCTTGAATCGTTGCAGGCCCCTCATAGGAGATACCCGTAGGTACACAAACTCACCGGGTTCAAAACTGACTCCCCGATGTTTTTGATCGTAATAACTCTTCTGTCGACTTTGGGCTGTCTTGAGTCGATCCCTAATCACCTTAACTTTATCTTCAGCCTCCTTGAGCATGTCTGGGCCGAAGATATGGTTGTCTCCGGTTTCTGACAAATTTAGCGGGGTACGACATCTCTGCCCGTACAGAGCCTCGAATGGTGCAATTTGCAGGCTGGCTTGGTAACTGTTGTTGTATGCGAACTCTGCGTATGGTAAGCTTAATTTCTTCCCAACTGGTCCCATAGGTGAGGACACATGCTCTTAGCATGTCTTCTAGAATTTGGTTTACGCGTTCAGTTTGTCCATCAGTCTGGGGGTGGTATGCGGTACTGAACGCCAGTTGAGTTCCCAGAGCTTGTTGTAAGTGATCCCAAAATCGGGAGACGAATTGAGTGCCTCTGTCATTGTCTTTGGGACTCCATGTAAGCAGACGATACGGGAAAGATAAAGCCTGGCAAGTTTCTGATTGGTGTGGGTTGTCTTCACGGGGATGAAGTGTGCTACTTTAGTTAGTCTAGTGATGATCCATATGGCATCATTTCCGTGTCGTGACCGAGGTAGCCCAACAATAAAATCCATTCCAATCTCGTCCCATTTCCACTCGGGTATTTTATTTGGCTGTAAAAGTCCGGCCGGTTTCTGGTGCTCGGCCTTGATGCGTTGACAAGAGTCACAACATGCGATGAACGTGGCTATGTCCCTTTTCAGACCGTGCCACCAAAATTTCTCCTGAATATCCTTGTACATTTTGTTCCTCCAGGATGGATTGAATACGGAGCAGTGTGGCCTTCAGCTAAGATTTGATGTTTAAGGTCCTTGATATTTGGTACGCAAAGTCTATCTCCGTACAACAATATCCCTTTCTTATCAATAACGAACTATGAGGCCTTGCCCAAACTCACTTTCCGTTTAATGCCTTCAATGCTGGGGTGTCCATGCTGAGCCTCTTCAATCTTTTCTATCAAGGTAGGCTGCATTTCTAAATTCGATATGCTGCCTTTGGTAACTACCAGCAAGTTGAGTTTAGTAAACTCCTGCCGAAATTCAGGTCTCAGGTTTGATAGGTTGTCGTCGTTTGGGCTAGGGTTCCGACTTAGAGCGTCTACCACTACATTTGCTTTTCCTGGATGGTAGTGGATTCCAACGTCATAATCCTTCACTAATTCCAACCAGCGTCGTTCTTAGTAAATTCAGTTCCAGTTGTGTGAAAATATACTTGAGGCTCTTATGGTGCATGTATATTTCACAAAGATTTCCAAGTAAAAAGTGTCTCCATTCCTTGAGTGCATGAATAACTGCCGCTAACTCCGTGTCATCGGTAGGGTAATTTTCCTCATGCTTGCGAAGTTGTGCGGAGACATATGCGACTTCTTGCCTTCTTGCATCAACACGCATCCGAGGCCCTTCCGGATGCGTCTGTACACCTCAAAATTCTTGTGTATGTCCGCACAATTAATCTTTGGTCTTTGTCGTTAATTTCCTTTTAATTCTTGGAAACTTGTCTACAAGCTTCCGTCGATTCAAACTTCTTGTCTTTCTTGAGTAGCTGCGTCATTGGCTTTGCTATGGTGGAGAATCCTTCAATAAATCTTCGGTAGTATCCTACCATTCCCAAGAAACTTCAGACGTCCGTTCTGTTGGCTGGTGGTTTCCGACCAAATGCAGTTGACTTTTCTAGTTCTCTGGCAATACCCTCTTGGGTTAGTACGTGGCCCAGAAAACCTACTTGCCTTAGCCAAAACTCACACTTGCTGAATTTAGCGAACAATTGATGTTTCCTGAGTTCCCCTAGTACCATTCGGAGATGTTCAGCGTGCTCTTCTGGTGTCTTGGAGTATAACAGAATATCATCGATAAATACCACAACAAACTTGTCCATAAACTTCATAAATACTTTGTTCATGAGGTGAACAAAATATGCGGGGCGTTCGTTAGTCCAAATGGCATTACGGTGAACTCATATAATCCGTATCTGGAGGTGAATGCCGTCTTGGGAATATCTTCTGTTCGTACCTTTAATTGATGGTATCCCGACCTTAAATCAATTTTTTAGTATACCTTGGCCTGAGCGAGCTGATCAAATAAATCATTAGTCTGTGGCATCGGGTATTGTTCTTGATTGTGACCATGTTAAGCGCTCGATAGTCTATACACAATCTTAGAGTTCCATCCTTCTTTTTGGCAAATAAAATTGGTGAACCCCAAGGTGAGGAGCTGGCTCGTATATATCCTTTGTCCAGTAATTCTTTTATTTGCTTCTTCAGTTCTACCAATTCGGATGGTGCCATTCTGTATGGTTTCTTGTATATGGGGGCAGTTCTGGGTGCTAGCTCAATGCTGAATTATATCTCTTGGTCTGGTGGCATGCCTGGTAGTTCTTTGGGAAATACGTCTGGAAATTCACACACTACTGGAACCTTGCTTAATTCAGAAATATCCACCTTGTTCAATCTCGGTTGCCGGGATATTTTTCTTTCTTTGGCTGTAACTTTTATTGTCTTCCCGTGGTGCTGGGTGGAATTACGTTCCAGTTGAAGCAGTCAATAAAACCTTTGTTGGTGGTTAACCAATCCATCCCTAAGATGACATCCAGTCCTTTATTTTCCAACACAATAAGATTGGCGTGAAACTCCAACCCTTCGAACTCAATAACCACACCTTGGCAATAACTCTGGGTAACCTGCTTAATCCCAGGGGACTTGACGAACATAGATTTTTCCAAGGGAAGCATCGAAAAATTATTTTGCGAGGCAAAACTTTTCGAAATGAACGAGTGAGAAGCTCCAGAATCAAACAAAACCATGGCAGGTATTGTGTTGACAGGAAACGTACCGAGTACGATATCTGGGGCATTCTGTGCTTCCTCTTTGGTCACGTGGTTTATATGACCCTTCCTGTGGTTGTTATTTGGGTTGAAATTGTTGTGCTTTGGCGCCGAATTATTGCCTCCGTTGTTCGGCTTTGGGGTCAAGTTCCTTGGCTTGGGGCACTGCTTGGCATAGTGCCCTTCTTCTCCACAAGCGTAGCAAGTAACGCCTGGGCGGTATGTGAAGTCCTTGTCCCTTGCATGGAAATTCTTGATTGGGCGTGAGATGTTTGTCGCGGGTTTGGGTGTCCCACCTTTCTGAAAATCTGTCTTGCTGCGGTGGTTGCGAGCATGATTAGTCTGGTCCCTTTTTCGCTTGCGAAAATCTTCCAAGCTGCGTCTCTCATTTTCCAAGGTAATGGCCTTATCCACCAGCGTTTTAAAATCTGGGAAGGTGTGCACAACCAGCTGGCATTTAAGTGCGGGCGCCAGACCGTCTAGGAATTTTTCCATTTTCTTGCTTTCATACATACGCTCCTCGTTGGCGTAGCGAGACAACAAAGTAAACTGATTGTTGTATTCTGACACCGTCATGGTCCTTTGCTTGAGGTCATCAAATTCTCTCTTTTTGATCTTCATAAGACTTTTAGGAATATGTGCTCCACGAAAGCCTTCTTTGAACTCCTCCCATGTTATATTATTTTCGTTGGGGTCCATGTGTAGGAAATTTTTCCACCACGATGCAACTGCTCCAGTAGATAGTGCGGTGCATATAGCACTTCCTCAAGATCTGAACACTGGGCAATAATTAATTTTCTTTCCATGTCTCGAAGCCAGTCCTCGGCTTCAAGAGGTTTGTCAGTATGAGAAAATGTTTGGGGACGCGTCTTCTGTAGCTCAGATAACTTTGATTGCTGCTGATACTGTCCACGGTGATTTCCATATTGATGACTTGGTTCATAATTTCCTGATGTTGTTGCTGACTTTGGTCATAAAGACGGCACATTTGGGAAAGTGTTGTTTCACTGTCTTGTTGACTTGACTGCCCCTGTGTGAAATTGTTGCTTGGTTGTGTGCCATAATTTTCCTCTGACGGAGTTGGCATGGAGCACGTCCAAGGATGAGACATTGATCACTCTGGGATATATTTTGTAAAACTCATAAGAAAAGAAATTGAGTCACAAAAATCAATAAATTCATGAAGACGGAAAAAGTCTTAAATGCTCCAAGATTTTTCAAGAGAATAAACGTTTGCGCACGGAGAAGGACTGCTCATTACATATCTTACACGCAAGCAGTAATTATACAATACATCACTCAGGATATGCGTACATATACCTGACATGTTATTAGGCTAGTTCACTTCTCCCAGTTCCTACATGATGCGCAAACAAGCTACTTCTCACAGCCTATGTAGATATAAACATATCGTACAAGTCGGTACATCACATGGCGGCTAAGTGTACTCAGTCGGAGATGGTAAGGATTTCCCTTGGCCTGCCGAGGGTGAGGCGCAGTGAGGCTGGGGACTCAACCTCCTCCTCGCTAATAGGCTCCAAACGTGAAGTGCTCCGCTGAGTTGGTGGAACAGGCACCCTATGCGGGACAACACGAACAGGAGTGGGCGCAAGGGGTGGTGCAGAACGAACTGGAGTAGGCGCAATGACTTGATTGAACTCCTCAGTGGTAGGCAGGCGACGTGTAGCAGCGAGAGTAGTAGGTGCAAAAGATGCCGATGACGAGACGAAAGTCAGTGGCGGTGCGGAGCGCAGGAGCTCCCTCCTGTTGGCGGCACAGCCATGGACTGAGTCCATGAGGGCAGCCACAAGGTCGTCCACCAGGTTGTTGAAGGCTGCCTCCAAAGCCCGGAGATACTCGATAAGCATCTCAAAAGCTTCGTCTCGTTCTCCTCTGGGGCAAGAGAACGCGTAGTGACAGGTGTATGGCACGTGACATGGAAGGTAGCGGTAACGACGGGTCTTCATCGAAAGAAGGACATCCCTGAGACGAGCTATTGCCTCACGGGCAGCCATCTGCATCGCATGCTTCTCCATAGGCATGGCTCTCCCCAAGAACCGGAAACGGCGTAACTCAACACGCCCTCCCTTGAATTGCACCGCAGCCTGGGGCATGGTTAGACTGTCGATGACCTTGTGCTGAGAGAGTGTGAAGACTGGGCGCACAGATGGCCCCATTGCGACATGGACGATGAAGGAGAGAAGCTTGACGAACCCATCAGGCATGTTGGCGAACATCTGTGACTCGCAGTCATTGCCAGCCATCTACAAAAGTTGGCAAAAATTCTGAGTGGTCAGATCATAAATTTATCTTGTTGTCGAATCGGACTACATTGGTAAAAATATGAATTAGCTCTATTATGCTAATAACCGATTAGCGATCGCACCTAGTGGCTTCCTCTGATCAGCCTAGCTCGTACCAAGCTTGTCACGACCAGTTTTCCAAAAAATGCTTATTGAGAAACCGACCTTTTGAGTCCGTGCGAGGAAATATCCTCCCGATCGTAGACAAAATCTTGATACAATAAGCCAAGAGCCTTAGAATATATTACGAAATTAATTTGGGGTGCTCAACCATTTATTTCAAGCACGCCAATAATTATACATAATGGCGGATATGACACAATGGAGTGGCTTACTACTGACTCGAGAATAAAGCGGTGGTGGAATATCACAGTGGAGTGAATAATATGACTCCTACACTGGCGGCTCATCGAGCGTCGAGGAGAGGCTCGATGAATTTATTTGGGTAGCGGAAGCGGATATAACACAGTGACCAAAACCAAGGTCGCACGAGACTGACTGCGATTCCTCTAGGCATTGGACTCGCTATCAAACTCTTCATCCATGAGATCGCGTTCGTCAGCATCTGGCCAAATCAACAAGCCAGGTGAGTACTTTGAAAGTACTCGCAAGACAATTCGGACATAAGATATAACAAATGCATGCATGAATGCGTCATGAGCAATAAGTAATGTACATCCAAATGAGTAAGTAACATGACATTAATTAGTAAGAAGGAAGTCAGGTGGTAGTAAAAATAACTGAAAACCGATCGGGTGTCTGAAGCGACGCCTCGAAGGGTGAACAAATAAATAAATCATGCCACAGTCGGGCGTCTGAGTGACACCACATAAAATGCTTATATTGAAAATAAATGACAACAATGCCGCAGTCGGACGTCGCAGCGACATCGCAGAAAGGGCTTATATCAAAAGTAAATAATAACAATGCCGCAGTCGGACGTCTGAGCGACATCGCAGAAAGGGCTTATATCAAAAGTAAATTATAACAATGCCGCAGTCGGACGTCTGAGCGACATCACAGAAAGGGCTTATATCAAAAGTAAATAATAACAATGCCGCAGTCGGACGTCTGAGCGACATCACAGAAAGGGCTTATATCAAAAGTAAATAATAACAATGCCACAGTCGGACGTCTGAGCGACATCGCGAAAAGGGCTTATAATTCACTTTTCATATCTGTTAACTTGCAAGAAATAGTGCTCATAGGAAAATATTCAACACATGATAATAAACGGGTTAGTTCATCCATAGGAAATAAACATTTAATCAGACTTAACACTCATGTGGTTCTCAGGAGTTTCTGTCACCGAAACTGACATTGTACGAAAGATAATGAGCACGGTATCTGGACATGGATAAGATGATTTCAAGGATTTTTGACTCTGCAGAGTTTGTTCTAAATTACCCACAGCCAACGGATTTCCGTAGTCACGAAGGACTAGTTCCGTTCTGATATTCGGAGGAAACACATCTAACCAAGTACACACCCATCCCACCTCACGATGCCAGGAATCACCCTAGACAGCGTTCAAGAAAAACTTTGAGACGGGAGATCACAATTTCGAATAGCATGGGATCAAATTTATATCTGGCAGCTCTAAGGGTGCCCCTCTCGGTCCCAACCGAAACACCCATGCCCCTGACCGGATGATAGGCTTTAATCCAGGGCCATGGAACCCTCATCCCGGCCTCTCGATTTTGTGTGTACCAGAAAGGGGTTCGCAACTTACTAAGCCATATTTCCTTGCGGAAAAACATGTGGTAGTACAGGAGGGAAACGGATGGAACTGGACCGATTCATGTTGACACTGGTCAAACGGTCAGTCATAAGACTGGCATGCTACAACACTACCATCTTACCCATTCTCATGCCATCTCATGGCCATGCAAACTCATATCCAACAACTTATGGATTATCGAAATTCACTTGCCTCAACTTTGCATGTAATATAACCTTCATCGAGATTCTCCAAAAACATGCCATGGAACTACTTAATGCAAACATGCCAAGACACTCATCATATCAAAGGTTCAAACATGCTTGCCTAGTTCGGAGTAGTCGGGGCCTAGCTCGGTGAAGTTTGTGGTTCCATCACCTCCTTCGGTATCTACGGTATACAAAAATACACGCGCTATCGTAAATACCGTGAGGTGTACAGAAATACACCAAATTTTTTTCAAATAAAACTGATAAATAACTAGACAAAATTTTGAAGAGGGAAGAAAAAGAATCACTCAAAAATCCTTTTCTGTTTAATAGTTATAAGTGTTTTGGTCCAAGGGCCTTTCTGTAATGAAACAGAAACTTCCCAGGGGGCCAAGCAGAAAAGTCCAGAAAACGATTCAGACTAGAAAGCGCATTTTGCCAGAATAAGCTTTCAGAAAACGGTTCGTTAAAAAAATGAGAGACTGACAAGCGGGTCCCACCCGTCAGGTTTGAAAATTTAAAACGGGGAGACGGAGCTCGTCGGCTACCGAGAGCTGGCGGTCACGCCGTGGCGATCCACGGCGAGGCAGGGGGATCGGGTGGTACCTCCGTGCTCAGTGCATCCTTCCGCGTCGGTGGGTGGTGGTGGTGGTCACCGGCGAGCACTACGTCGACGGCGGCCCTTGCTCCGGCGAGCGGCGGTTCGGGTGGAGTTCGGTCTCGCCGGAGAGTGCTGCGAAAGGCAAATTGAAGTGGGGGTAAGACTTCTGGGTGCTCGAGGGGATTGCTGACGAGGTTTGGGCGCCGAGGACGGCCTCACCGGAGTGAATCGAGGTGGAGGCCGAGGCGGAACGGGGCGGCCGGAGTTGGGGGAGGAGACCTCCTCGAGGTCCTCCTAGTGGTCTGGCGGAGTGTTGGTGAGGAGCAGATGTGGTGCGTGCTCGAGGGCGAGCTCGGGGCCCCTTTTTATAGGCGATCCGAGGTGATGGCCGTGAACGGAGTTCTCCGGCGATGCCGCCGACGACGCAGGGCTTGGTCGGGGTGGTTTAATGGTTGAGCGTCACCGTGGAGGTCCACTGGCTCCATTTAGGCACTAAACGCGCTAGGATTAGAAGCTTTGGGGGGGTGTTCGACGGAACGGGGCGGCGCGGGCCCGTCGGCGGCAGAGGGCGTGCCCTGTGCTTGCCGGGCCACGGCGATGGTGCAGCGGGAGTGCGCTGGCATGCATGAGCCACGCGGAGGGCCAGGGAGCGATGGGCGGCGCCGGGTGGCGTGTCGAGCAGGCTTAGGCCCTCGCTGGCTGCCACGGGTGGCGCAGCCACCGCAGAAACTGCCAACGCCGGCGAGGCTCGCCACCACCGACGCCTGCACCCGTCCAAGGGGCGGCGGGCGCTCTGGCCAGGGGAGGAGGGTCGTGCACAACGCGAGGGCGCACTGTTGACAGTGGTGAACTCGACGAAGAAAGCGACACTGAACTTTCAATCTCTGAATTTCTCTGAAAGTGCAAAATGCAGGTGCAGGCAGTGTTCGATGAAATGATTTTGGCATGTGGGGATTTTTCCTTGAGCTGATTTTTGGTGAGGTGGCCTCTCACTGCATCTGGGGGCTGCCTGAATTTTGGTGGGATTTTTGGAGAAGAGGAGATATGAATTTCACCAAATTTGACAAATCTGGTCCAAACTTGCAGAAGGTGAAACTTGAAAATTTTGAAGAGAAGAAGAGTGGATCTTGATGGTTCTAGGTTGTGGGTGCTAGGGACTATCCAGAGGAGTTGGTTTGAGATCAAAGTTCAAAGGCAATTAGGTACTTGCTTTGCAAATCACCTTGGCTCAAAATAATGGACATAATTGTTTTGGGGAAAGAAATAAATGAAATAAAATCCAAAAATGAGTTGGACTTGTTGGGACAGAATATTTGGATTGCCCCAAAGTGCAAGGAGGGGTTTTGGGAAGATTTACCACATGAGGCATGGTAAAACCATGGGTGGTTTCAATATAAGAGAAGACCCAAAACTCCTAGGGTTTTCTTTAAAAAAAATTCCAAGAATTAAATTTGAGAAGGGAAGAATGAGAAGAAAGATTTTTAATAACCAAACACCAGGGTTGAAAAGATGCCAAAATAAAAATCCTTTGCCAAAGGGGAAATTTTTGAGAGAGAGAGATTTTTGGAAGGGTTTAAATGACCTTCTTCATAACCAACAAGGTTTTTGTTCAAACCAAACAATTTTTTTTTGAGAGTCACAATATGATGTGTTACATGCTAGATTGGTCTGACTTACGATCGGGGTCCTGACTGGCATAAAGGGATCACCTGTGCGATTGTTACAGTCGGGTTATCCGGACGTGAACCTCAGACAGGTGAAGCCGTAAGCTAGCGTTCTTAAGGGAATAATTGGTCGGCGGACAAAAGACGAACTGCCCTTGTTGCAATATAAGCCCACAACAATGTATGCTGGCCCATGGAGAGGAACCCTTAACTGAACTATTCTCTCTGGAAGATGTTTCTTACAATCAATTGTAATATAACATAACTCGCCGAATACAATTTGTCTGTTCAAGCAACTATGACCGGACTTCTTGGTTTCCGAATATACTTTGGTGTTTACCAATGGTATAGTATTCGGAAACAGTCCAAACCTTGGTTTTCGGAGGTTGAAGCAGAAGGTCTGCCATGACAATCATTTTACAGTTCGGGTGGAGATAAGTTTGCCGATAATAGTACATTGCTACTTGGACTCAATAACTTCTTCCTCCTCTATACCATCTAACAGGCTGTCTAGTTTACAATCCTGTTGTGAAAACTTGGCGGCTATCTTTACTTGGTCATACACCAAGATAACGGGAATTTCTTGTCCATCGGGTCCCTGAGGTATGACCCGGGCCATATGATTCGGATCAAGTCCGGTGTACCGTGTTTTCACCATGGCCCAGGCCTCTCGAGCGCCTTCTCGGCATGCTGATATCTTCTTGACGAGCTCCCTTGAATAAATTCACGAGTTCCTCCATACTTTCTGGAGGAGAATCGGATGGCCATAAAGCCTTAGCAATGTTCCTCATTGCCTTCCGGAGATGTGCTGACTGGACAGCTCTTGTAGCAGATCGCCTTGAAATCCAGAAACTTCTCCTTCGGGCCGCCCAGTCAGTACACCTACAGAAACAAACTTGTTAAACTTTCCATCAGGGGACCATACGAAACTGAGGTTCAAGAGCATACTGAATTTGCTGCCTGTCAGCTTTCTGTTCTCCTTCAAAGCATCCGCCAGTTGGGCTCGTATGTCCTTCAGCTCTTCGACTTGCTTGATATTTGCATCTTGTAGTTTGTTCTTCTCATTAATGGTCCGTGTTAATACATGTTGATCAGCGGCTTCTTGCCCTTCAGCATGTTCTTTGTCTTCCTGAGCAGCCCTTAGCCTTTCGTCCAACCGGTCTGACGATCCTGTCGTTGCATACAAAAACAATGCATGGTTAGAATCATTGTGGGTATGGAATAATATTCTTCAAATACTGTTGTGCTTACCATTGGTGCCCCCTTGGATTTCTTTCAATTTTCAAGGCCACCCGGTGGCAACAGTTAGCTTAGTTCGACATTCTTCCAGCTCCTTGGATAATTTGTTATTCTTCTCCGTGAGTACCTGATGGCGTAACGACCCTTAAATCAGTTGGGCCAACTGCTTCATGGATCGGGGGCTACTGGCATATGATTATGAAATCTACACAACAGTGCTTACCTGCGTATCCTTTGAAAGATGGGGAGTGGCTCCAGCAAGCCCACCCCGAGCAGCTCGGACGTATGCATCTGCTGCGTTGAAAGCATTGAATGCCTCTTCGGTGAAATTCGGGTCGCGCATAGCTGCCCTCCCGCGCCGATGGTTCATCGCACTCTCCACCTCGGAGTTGGTGACGGATACATTATCTGAATCTTCGGGGAGAGGACAATTCGGCATTGCACCCGTATCAACCCTACTCCTTGGGGCAGGGTCCGGGGTCGGATTGGCTGATGCATGACGGGCGAAGTCTCCGGACATAGTTCGACGTATGCTCTTCCTAAAAATGTGGCACAGCAGGAAACGTCACAATCCGGTATGTCTGCCTAGTGCATATTAAAAACCATACCTCCTTGATGAAGGTGGGGGCTCGGTAGTATCGCCATCCGCCTTTCTTTCCGAAGACCCGCCATGCGCAGGTGTCGCCTTCTTAAAGGATGCCTCTGATACGGCGTGGCGAGACGAGCGCCGCCCCTTTTGAGCACGATACAGTGCGGTGGGTGAGGCGCAATGAGAAAACTCTTTTGGAGGAGACGTCTCCTGGGTACTTACGTGGGAGGAGGGGAGAAGGCCGGGGTAATCGGCTATATTTGCCACTTCCGTGCCATCGTAGCTCGCCTGATAAAAGACCCCCTCCTTAAGATCTATAAAAATATCCGGATCTTCTTCAAATCCGGGATCCAGGTCTCGAACATGGTCCTCCGGCTGCGGAGCGGGACTATGGATCCCCGCGACGACCTTTCTCCATTCCTGTTAAAAATTGTCAGATTAAGCTCAACTAAGTACGACTCAGGAGGAGGATTGAATAAGGCTACTGATGGAAAGCTCGCCCAGCTAGCAGGGTTGTACATGGAAAGACCTTCTTGGCCTTTAAGGCGAGTAAAATCTTCTTTCTCCCCTTTGTAAAGATCAGCCAACATGGCAGCCAATGCGGCAAAGTTGTCCGGACCCTTGCGCCCGCAGTGTGATGCGTCATCTTCCCCATTGTAATGCCACATAGGGAGTCCCCTTGATTGGAGTGGCTGAACTCCTCGCGTTATTGAAATCGCCACTACCTCGATTATAGATAGTTCGGATTGGGCGAGTATTTTTATCTTCCTCATTAGCTTCTTAATCTCCACACTGTCTTCCTCCTCAAGGCTTCGGGGGCGCCAGCTGGTGCGCTTCTTTAACGGAGGATTGGAAAATTTAGGAAGGCCTCGCCGGATTGGGTCTGGAAGAACAACATCTTCAATATAAAACCATTCTAAGGCCCACTCTTCGGATGCCTTCTTCGGAGTGCCGGACAGGTATCCTGGCCCCGCTACGCGCAATACTTCAGCACTGCCCACCTCCAATATGGATCCCTTTTGGGAGTGGGGGACGAGGCAAAAAAGTTTCCTCCATAAATCAAAATGGGCCTCGCGTCCTGGGAACAGCTCGCAAAGAACGACGAAACCCGCGATGTGCAGGATTGAGCCCGGCGTAAGATTGTGCAGTTGGAGGCCATAATACTCCAGGAGACCTCGGAGGAAAGGGTGGATTTGAAATCCAATGCCTCTTAATAGGAAGGAAACAAAGCACACTCGCTCCCCTTCAGTAGGATTGGGGAAGTTTTCCGCCAGGGCTTCGCCATTGATAGAAGTTAATCCCACCCGAACGAGGACTAGATCAGCGGGAGGGAGATACCCCTGCATCTGAAGCTTTGTCAACTGGGTGTGGAATACCGAGCAACTCTCCCAATCGCCTTTTTGAGGGCCGTGGGGGCGTGAGGAAGAACTGGGAGCGCCAGCCATGTTTGCGCGGTTTCCTACCGTAAGCTCTAAGGATTTTTGCCTATTGTGGAATGGCATCTGAGATTAAATCTCCTTAAATAGATGCCTTCCCTACAAAGTCACGGTGTTATCTGTAAAAACACTTGGACCCTTTGTATTCATCTGACACGTGGAAGCCGAGGCGACGGTGGTGCAGAAGTTGAAGGTTATGATATTTAATGTAAGGCCGAAGCTGCCCGAAGTATCAGGGAGGGCCCACCTTACAAAGCTGAAGATATAAAGTCGGATACTACGTCTTCATCGAAAAGCCAAATACAGTTCTTTCGTTCAAATTGTTTTGGAGTATTCGGAGGAGGACGAACCCGCCTTGCAATGCCGAATATAATCTGCGTGCTGGACATGTCGTCATTGAAGCCTGGTTCGGGGGCTACTGAAGGAGTCCTGGATTAGGGGGTCCCCAAGTATCCGGGCTATGTGACATGGGCCGGACTAATGGACCATAAAGATATGAGATTGAAGGCCTTCCCCCATGTCCGGATGGGACTCTCCTTTGCATGGATGGCAAGCCTGGCGTTCGGATATGAAACTTCCTTTCTCTGTAAACCGACTCTGTACAACCCTAGCCTCCGATCCTGTATCAGGGTTTAGTCCGTAGAGATCATCAGAATTCACACATGCTAGACATCTAGGGTTTAGTCATTGCGATCTCGAGGTATATCAACTCTTGTAACCCCTATACTCGTCATACTCAATCAAGCAGGAAGTAGGGTATTACATCCATTAAGAGGGCCTGAACCTGGGTAAACATCGGGTCCCCTGCCTCCTGTTACCTTCGATCCACTGACGCACAGTTCGGGACCCCCTACCCGAGATCGGCCGGTTTTGACACTGACATCGGCTACAGCCAGACTATGACGTCCTTCATGGCCACGGCGTACATCCTATGCAGCTCCGCCAGTTGCTTCATCTGGTTGTTCAAAAGCACCGGGTGTTTCGGTGCCAGGAACTGTGACCAGAAGAGCTTCTCCATTGAGCTCCCCTCCTGTGCTCAGAAGAACTGTGTGGCGTCGGCGGCACTCCTCAGAAGATCCACAAAGGAATTTGGAGAACTCCATAGTCGAGTGAGCAAAGCATATCTTTGACCCCCAAATAGACTCTCCAAGAGAAAGGGCTTACCAGCCGCTATCTATTCGGCCTGCCAGGTCTCCTCTTGAGCACTCCAGGATTCGGTGCGCACCTCTTTGACCTCCTGTAGGGCCTTGGTGAGATTGGCCGCCTGGGTCGTACTCTTCTCCTCCAAGGCCTCGCAGCTGCCGTAGGCGTCCTTCAGCTCTTGCTCTACCTCGGTCACCCTCTCCTCATGCTGGCGGCGGGCGACCTGTTCAGCCTTTAAATCCACAGCTACTTTGTCAGCGGCCGCCTTGCTCGCCTTTGCCTCCTCCTTGGCTTGGGCAAGGGTGCTCTTGAGGGTCTCACGTCAGCCGGGCTACCTACAATCATATTGATAGTAGTCCATGAGCTTTACTCTGAATTTGCAAATCACTTTAGGCATATAAGAGCTCTTTTAAACATACCTTGCACCTCATCGAACTGCTTGTTAATGCGGTCAATATCATCGTCTGCCAGCTTCAGCTTCCACTTGAGTTCGGAAACATAGCCGGCCTAGGCGGTCTCCGCTAACTGGGAAGCCTGTTATAAAACAGAAAAGTACGTCACCTCTTCCGAATACTATGTGATCCTCTGTTCGGCTTTTTTCAAAACCAAACACAGTCTCAGGGGCTACTATATATACATACATATTTCCTCCATATGAAAAGCGTATAAGAGTATTACGTCGCATACCTTGAAACCTGTTAGCGGGCTGGTGAAAGCTTTGTTCAGCCCGCTCTTGGCAGACTGAACCTTCTCAACCACCACACCCATCAGGGTGCGGTGCTCCTCCATGATGGAAGCACGTCGTAGTGCCTCCATCATAGTGTTGCTCGCCCCTCCTTCGAAGGGGGTTGCTCGCTCGATTCTCGAGCCATATGGGTCTCCGGAATAGTGTTCGGTTGGGGTCGGACTGGTCAGCCCCCCCCCCCCCCGCCCCGTCAGTCACCATGGGTGTTGCGCCCCCCATGTTCTCAGTAGCCGAGGCCTCAGACACCGTATTGGCAGCTTCAGACACTTTTGTGTCATCCGCGATGGTTGGCGGAGAGGATTGCGGAGGCATCTCGCTCTCCACCATCTCTGGTGCTAGAGAGTTCCCCTCCGATAGCGATGGTTGGGGGAGGTCGCGGGCCGGACTAAAACACACAAAATAATATGTTATATTACAACCATAAAAAACCTAATATATTTAATGTATCCTTTGAAACTTACAATGTGGTCAGGGGCTTTTCCCTGGGGCGCCTCTTGGGGGTCTGTTCGGCATCTGTATCCGAACCATCCGAAAGGGTTATCTTCTCCCTCTTGGACGCCCTTTCCTCTGGTTTTGCGGAGGCTACTCTCTTCTTTTTCCTCCCCTTGAGGGAAGAGTAACTTTCCGCCTCCTCCTCCTCTTCGTCTTCATCTCCCTCGTGGGAGGAGGGGACTTCGGTCTCTCCGGACACTACATCCGAAGTACCTTTACGGTGGAGGCCACCCTTGGCCTCCTTGCTCTTCTTCTAGGCCTTATTCTCCTGCGCATGATAGGGCACCGGAACCAGCATCTTCATAAGCTGGGGTGTGGCCGGATCTTCAGGCAGCGGTGCCGGACACTTGATCCGCTCCGCCTTCGCTGTCCAGCCCTGTGAGAGGGATAGAAAACTCATTATACCTAAAAATTTATGGACCAAGGTGTATGTTCGAATAAAACACTTACCGGAGTGGCCGGATTCGTGCTGTCGAGGCTGATGTCTTCGGTCTTCTTTGGCCACGTCTTCTGGGCCTTGAAGAGCAGCTTCTAGATCTCTTCGAGCATTGCGCCGAAGAAGCGCTGCAGGGTCCGGGGACCTTCCAGATTGAACTCCCACATATGGAGACGCCGGAGTTGGCAGGGGAGGATCCGGTGGAAGAGCATCACCTGAATCACGTCAGTGAGACTGGTGTTCTTACTTATCATGTTTTTTATATGCTTCTACAGCATCAGCACTTCCGCGGTCGACCCCCAGTCCAGACCCTAGTTGGGCCATGACGCGAGCCACATAGGGGGGTCCAGATCTAAACTCAGGAGTGGCCGCCCATCGGGCGCCGCATCGTTCGGTGATGTAGAACCACTCCTGCTGACACACCTTAACAGTGTAAGTGCATCTAGTGCCACCCCTAGTGGGTAGTGGAGTATTGACGACAAACTTGGTTGAGGGACTAATGTGTTTGTGAGAATTGCAGGATAACACAGGTAGTAGTCCCTTATTGATTCAGTTTACCTACCAGAGACGACCCCTAAAAATGTGTGAAGACATTGAAGACAATGGTGGTTCGTGAAGACATTCATGATGAAGATTATGACATGTGAAGACATTCACTTGAAGACTATGGAGTACGAAGACATAGTTTTTTCATAGTTTCCTTTTCTTCTTTGTTGAGTCATAGGAACCACCGTACTGTTAAGTGGGGTCCAAGTGAACAAAGTCATAGTGACTGAAGTGATGCTCAGCCTAAATCCTATGTCTTCGAGCGAAGATAATGAGAGCAAATCGTATCCAGAGCTGGATAAGTCAGCTTTGCTTGTAGCCCAAGTATAGCTGCCTTGTGTGTTTGAAATCCGACCGTTGGAACACGTGTCAGTTCCTTAGTGACCCAGCGTCATTTCGGAGATAACAGGTCGGGTTGCCTAGTGTCTATAAATAGCCCACCCCCTACAGCATAAATTGGTGGCTGCTCAGAGTTAGTGCACGACTTTTGTCGTTTGAGAGCAACCCACCTCCGAAGCATTTGAGAGAGAGAGAGAGAGATCCTTGCGAGGACAAAGCCCAAAACACCCAGAGAAAGAGTGTGTTAGGCATCACTGAAGTATGTCTGTCTGCGTGACTTGAAGACTTGTTACACTTGAGGACTGTGAATCCTCCAGTCGGTTAGGTGTCACGTTCTGAGCATCCAAGAGTTATTGTGGATAGCCGGTGAACGAAGTCTGTGAATGTTTGGAAGTCTACCTTGAAGACTTACCAGAGTGATTGGGCGAGGACTGGGTGTCCTTAGCTTAAGGGGAATAAGGTGAAGACACGGTCTTCTGAGATAAATCTCAGCCTCCCTAACCAGACATACAGTTGTCACAACAACTGGAACTGGCCTACCAAATCCTTGTCTTCACCAAGCAACTGGTTCTATCCTCCACTTCCCTCTACTTTACAGTTTGTCTTTGTGAAGTCATTGCCTGCTTGTCTGATCTGATTGACTTCACTGAGTGAAGACTATTTACAGTTTGGCTTCATATTGTCTTCCATCCTGATCCATACTACCTAGCTGCTGATAGTCTTCGTGCTTTCACTACATTGCTTACTTTACTATGGCTTGTCTAGTGTAGTCTATCTTCCGCTGCATACCAATGGGTTCATTTCTACTGTTTGTCTTCAAAGACCTCGTGTTTTGAAGACTTTCATAGAAATTGCCTATTCACCCCCCTCTAGTCGATAACTAGCACTTTCAATTGGTATCAGAGCAAGGTGCTCCCTTGTTCTGTGTGATTAGGTTTAACCACCTGGAGTTTTAGCTATGTCGACTATAGGGATAATCAAGGTCTCCGCTGCTTGCCCCATTTTTTATGGTCATGATTATCCCAGATGGAAGGCTATGATGAGGAAGCGCCTCCTTGCGATGGACAGTGAGCTTTGGACCGTCACGGAGATTGGTTGCACCGACTTATGCAAGATGGCGCATGCTGACGACATTCAGAAATAAAATCTTCTGGATATCACGGCGAAGGCTGTTATATGCTCCTGCCTATCTAGAGACGAGTTCAGGCGCATCATGCATCTAACTCTCAATCCAACCTTCTGGAGGGAGGTCCGCCATATAATTAGGTATCTTGCGAAGACCCTTAAAATCTTTTGGCAGACACTCATTACGCAAAGCCGGTACTAGACACGGCACCCTGAGACTTCTACTGCTCAACCCGGCCTCAGTCGAAGCTGAAGGAATCACACGGGGCGACCCATAAGCCCCTTGTTTGCTATTTCCGCCGACTGATGGGCCTTGGCAGCGTCCAGGAGCTCTCGAGCCGCACTCCGAGGATCGGGCGGGTTAACATGAGGTGGGTTCCGACGCTGTTCACTGCTGGAGACTGCGGGCGACTCAATCCGCCGACTATAACTATGACTCAGGAGGGGAGTCGAGTGCACATGATCACGGATGTAGGAATAAGCCACCTACTGTGCAATGGCTGTTTCTAGGAGCTCAACTACAATCCGGGTATCAACCGCGACTAGTGACTCACCAATGATCGGGATCGCCGCCAGCCAGGAAGGTGCTGCTAACATGTTATCCACCGGGTTAGAAAAGTGCCCTGGTGTTGTCAAAGCACGCTGAGGTGGTGTCTGGTTGGGGCGGGTTAGACGCCCGCTCCTCCCTCCATGCCAGCTCAGGCTGGCGAGGTTGAGCCGCCGCCCGATTCACAGCACATCTGGGTTTAACATAGGGTTCACCCATGCATCTTGAGTGCTTGGACCTGCCCCGGCGTGTTAAATAGATTCATCGGCTCATAATACAAAGGTAGACGGGTTTGGTGCCTCCTACGGAGAACCGCATTGGAAGCGTTCATATCCAGACTTAAACGCCAAGCTTCAGCCTTGACACGCCCTGCCTCTGCATCAATCTGAGCCTTCACCGCAACTGTTTGGTTATTCTCAGCCACAATATCCTCTTGAGCCTTGATTATCTCCGCACGAATCCTTATGACCTCTGTGTTGTGCTCTGCCTGATTCATCACAGTGACCTATGTTGCCAGCAAGGCTATCAAGGTATCCTTGAGATCCAGCATACTTGAGCCGGCAGCCTGCCAGTCCCAGACCCACCGACCTTTGCTTCAGCCGGGTCAGAGGCCATTGTAGCCGTCGTCGAAGAATTGGGACCCAGTCATGTGCCAATCATGAAGATAACAGCCCACCATCTTCAAGCTGATAGATCGACTTTGTCTCTTCGGTTCAGGACTCATCACCTGAGTAGATGAGAGTCTCTCCCCCAGATGTAGAATCTTCCACAAGTTCCTTGCCCTGTGTGAAGCCAACGAAAACAAACTTCCGGCCAGGTTGAACCCGGGCGGGTTTCGCGCGCCGAGTCGGCTAGATGATGTCAGTGCTGATGTCCGGTTCAGGCTCTGATCCACAGATCTTGCCGATGAAGACATGTATACCACCGAAGGGGACCCGGTACCCATACTCGATTGAGCCTGCCTCGGGGCCCCAGCCAGCATCGCCGATGTAGAGCTTGCCGCGGCGCTTGTTGGTAATCCTGCCAATGGCGTATCCCTCGATTCCTGGGAAAGATCCCTTTAAGAAATTAAAACCACCTTGCGCTGACCCCATGTGGGCGCCAACTGTCGTGGGGTTAGCACGGCAGATGCCATGGTAACAATGATTACCTTAAAAGGGTTGAGCGGGACGAGACACACGAGTTTACCAGGTTCGGCCCCTCACGGTGGATGTAAAAGCCTACTCCTCCTTTGGGGACTATTGCTTGAGTATCAATTACATGGGAGCCGCTTGACCTAGCTATCGATTGATTGTACCTTAACTCTAACACGCCGCAGGGACTCGCCTTTATATACACAGGTCGAGGCCTTGGGCTTACTAGAGTCCGGGTCGGGTTATACTTCACAATGGACCCTTGTTGTAAGTCACCTTGCCTTCTTGGGCAAGTCACCGCCGGGCGGCCTACACCACTGGGTCACACACCATCTTCTGGTCTTAGGCCTTCAATCGGCCCACCTCGTAAGCCGCCTCCTGGCTCCGTGTCTTGGTTTCTTGGGCCTCTCTAAGGCTTCTGTAGGACCTTGAAGTATGTCTAGAGGGGGGTGATTAGACTACTTGACCAATTAAAAACTTAACCTTTCCCAATTTTAGACTTTGGCAGATTTTAGCTATCTTTGAGCAAATCAAGCAATCTTCACACAATTCAAGCAAGCATGCAAAGAGTATATAGGCAGCGGAAAATAAAGCATGCAACTTGCAATAATGTAAAGGGAAGGGTTTGGAGAATTCAAACGCAATTGGAGACACGGATGTTTTTGTCATGGTTCCGATAGGTGGTGCTATCGTACATCCACGTTGATGGAGACTTCAACCCACGAAGGGTAGCAGTTCTTGCGAGTCCACAGAGGGCTCCACCCACGAAGGGTCCACGAAGAAGCAACCTTGTCTATCCCACCATGGTCGCCGCCTCTGAAGGACTTGCCTCACTAGCGGTAGATCTTCACGAAGTAGGTGATCTCCTTGCCCTTACAAACTCCTTGGTTCAACTCCACAATCTTGTTGGAGGCTCCCAAGTGACACCTAGCCAATCTAGGAGACACCACTCTCCAAGAAGTAACAAATGGTGTGTTGATGATGAACTCCTTGCTCTTGTGCTTCAAATGATAGTCTCCCCAACACTCAACTCTCTCTCTCATAGGATTTGGATTTGGTGGAAAGAAGATTTGAGTGGAAAGCAACTTGGGAAGGCTAGAGATCAAGATTCATGTGGTTGGAATGGAATATCTTGGCCTCAACACATGAGTAGGTGGTTCTCTCTTAGAACTGGTAAGTTGGAAGTGTAGGTTTGTTCTGATGGCTCTCTCCATGAATGAAGAGGAGGTGGAGGGGTATATATAGCCTCCACACAAAATCTAACCGTTACACACAATTTACCAAACTCGGTGGGACCGAATCATCAAACTTGGTCGGGCTGATTTAGTAAACCTAGTGACCGTTAGGGTTTTCGTGGACTGACATGCAACTCGGTAGGACCGATATGATTAGGGTTAGGGCATAACGTAATCTCGGTGAGACCGGTTACACAAACTTCGGTGAGAACGATTTTGGTAATTAGCTAACGGAGAGTTGGTCGTAAACTCGATGGGACGATTCACTCTTTCGGTGAGACCGAAAAGTTACGAAAGGGAAACAGAGAGTTTACATTGCAATCTCGGTGGGACCGATCGTTCACTTGGTTAGACCGAAGCGTTCTGAAAGGCAAACAGAGATTAGAATCCCATCTCGGTGAGACCGAGATCCCTATCGGTGAGACCGATTTGCCTAGGGTTTGTGGCAGTGGCTATGACATTTGAACTCGGTGGCGCCGGATAGAAAGAATCGGTAGGGCCGAGTTTGACTTTAGGTTTAGATCATATGTGGATGTGAGAAAGTAGTGGAGGGGTTTGGAGCATATCACTAAGCACATGAAGCATGATGCTCATTAAGCAACACCTCATCCCTTCTTGATAGTATTGGCTTTTCCTATAGACTCAATGTGATCTTGGATCACTAAAATGTAAAATGTAGAGTCTTGAGATTTTGATCTTGAGCCAATCCTTTGTCCTTGATATTTTGAGGGATCCACTTTCATCATCCATGCCATGCCATTCATTGAGCTTTCCTGAAATATTTGTCTTGTAATAGCATTAGCTCAATGAGCTATATGTTGTTATGAATGACCGAAACCACCTAGGGATAGTTGCACTTTCAATCTCCCCCTTTTTGGTAATTGATGACAACACATGGATCAAAGCTTCGACAAATGATAATAAGATTGAAAAACATCGTCACTTTGAGAAGTATGTGATAAGCAAGAGCTCCCCCTAAATTTGTGCATGTTTTAAGATTTGCTTTGGACTGCAAATGCCCAAGGAATTAGACTCATGGGTTACTCTTCCATGTCACATACATCTTGGTGGAGCGCTCAAAATAATAAAGATTGAATACATGCACTCATCACCAAGCACAGTGAATGATCATATGAGCATAAGTAAGATAATAACATATAACAAGCATAAGTGTAGCTTATGATCAAACACATGATCATCAATGTCTCACAGGTAATAGCATAGTATCTCAAGCAAACAAAGATCAACCAAGAAGACAAGAGAGAACAACAGCAGCAAATCCCTCTCTTGAAGCCTATGATCCATACATTTTTCTCCCCCTTTGGCAACAAGTTACCAAAAAGTTCCTAGAAAATGCTTAGGACTATATCGTCTCTTAGGCTTGGTCTTCAGGTGGTGGTGTCCGGAGAATCCAAGAACAAAGGCTTCAGTCGATGTAGATGGAGCTGAAGGAGTGGGTGCTGGAGCTGGTTGCGCTGGAGTTGTAGCTGGAGCAGATGAAGTGGCTCTGTTGACTGGTACTGGCTCTACAGTTGATCTCTAAGCTCGAGGCACTCTGGCAAATGCATCAGTTGTTGTCCTGCCCTTCCTCTCCTGCATGTCATCATGTAGCTGCTCCACAGCTGACTGGATCTCAGTTACTTTGACATCAAGATCATAGAATTTTTGTTCCATGATTCTTTCCAGGCTCTCCTGGTTTTGAGTTAGGGTGGCCAACTCCTTCTCAGTCCACAGAGTTGATGCTATCAAGTAACCAAGCTGCTCCTGCTTGTTCTTCAGGAAGTACTCAGATGCCTCTGCTTGAGTTGGCATCTTGGCAGCCTTCTCTTTCCTTGCCTTCTCCTTCTTCTCTTGAGCTTGTATTGATGATGGTTCATTCTCAGTCATGACAACTTGATTGTCCTCAAATTCAGGATAGAGAACCAAGTGTTCCTTATCCAATGTGATACTTCCTTGTGCCCATTTTTGAGTTAATCAACTCCACGAATCTGTGGGGCATATCCACAGCCTCCTCTTTTGGTCTGCTGCTGTCCTCTTGATAGTTTCAACTATGAGGCTCATGACCTTGAATTTCTGGGGCACATCAAAAATGTGAAGCAAATTAATTGCATGCCCTCTAATCATGTTGTGGTCACCTGATTTGGGCAATAGAGTGTGCCTTAGGATCCAGTTGATCGTAGGCAGCCCTGACAGAAGAAAATTAACTGATCCAAACTTAAAAGTCTCAAGTGCATCATCAGGGTTCTCCTTGTATATCTGTGACATTGAGTTATGATCCATTTTCTTCTTGGCATAGATGTCCAAGTCATTTTCACTCTCCTTGGGGGCATGGATCTGACTTGCCCATTCCTCTATGGTTGATTGGTATCTTGTTCCTTCTGACATCCAAACTATCCTGCCATTTGGATAGAAATGTGCTGTGGAGTAGAATTGCATAATGAGCTTGTCATTCCAGTTTGTGAGCTAATGCCCAACAAAATTTGCAACTCCACATGCATTGAAGCTGTGATACAGTCCAGGATAGTGTTCTGCATTCTCATGAATGTAGGTCCAGTCGACCCACCTCATATCACAAACTATGGGCTTCTTATCCAATAAGATGGTCTCATAGAAGTCCTTCTCCTGGTGGCATATGGATCTGAATCTCTCCATAGCCTCAACCCTAAATCTCTCCTGATCTTCATGTTCTCAGCCACAGGATGAGCATCATTGTGGTCTGGAATCTTGGGTTTGAGGTTCCTTAAGACCTGCCCTTCTTCACCTTCCTCAAGACAACATCGTGCACCTTTGGGGCCTTGTTCTTTTCAGCTTTGGTATACTCTGGTATTCCTCTTAGGTGCACTCTTAGGCTTGGGGGCAGCTTTGGGTGCTACTTTGGGCTTTGAAGTTGCAGCCCACGACTTTATGGCATCACCCATCACCATGCCTTGGGTGCTGGTTCAGCAACCTCTTCTTCTTCCTCTTCCTCCATCATAGAAGGCTTCCCAATCACTCTGGCCATGGTCTTCTTGACCCTTTCCTTCCTTTTCATTCCTTCAGCAGCAGCAGGCTCTTTGGGTTGGGATTCCAAAGAAGCTTGAGTGGAGACTCTGGCTTTGGACATTGGTTGTCTACCTGCAGGCCTTTCGATCTTCATGCCTGGCTTTACTGCAGTTGAGCTGTACTCCTTCTTGAGCACTTTCTTCTTTGAACTTGCATCATCCTCAACTGCCACATAATCCTCATCCTCAGACTCTGAGGTCTTCTTCTTCCTTGTCCTTGTGGCAGCCTTGGGCAGATTGCTGGGAGTGCTTCTGCTCCCCTCATCTGAGCTGCTAGAGGGACTAGTGCCCTCACTCATGTGAATCTGCTCTTCTGACTTGTTCTGTCACTTTGGTCCGACATGCCGCACACACCGATCGCTGACCACTGTGAATAGTTATAGATGAGGTAGAGTGGATGAGCATCACAAAATGCAGAGATTTTTACAAAGAATGATTCAAAAAACTTAGTTTTAGTTTTCCACAGAAAGCATTTCGGATCTACCGATTTTTAAATTCGGTGATACCGAAGCAGTTTTGGAACCTAAACTAGTGAACTCGGTCAGACCGAGTCACAGTTCGGTGGCACCGAGACTGCTAGGGTTTCACAAAGTTTTAAAATCGGTCACACCAATTAGCAATTCTCGGTCAGACCGAGACTTACTAGTGCAATGGCGTTAGCCAAATCGGTGGGACCGAGTTTTTCAACTCGGTGGGTCCGAGATGGTTTCGGCGGAAACCTATCCCTAAATTTTCGAATCACACCTATTCTAAGGATTGTTTTGACTGGATAGAAGTGTTTCAATCGTGGCAAGAAGCATTACAAACACAATGTGCTGAGAATCAGACGAGGATAGCACTATGATCGAGTTCATACCCTAGTTCGGCGGTGAACTCGCTACGGCGGCAACGACGGAGAATAATTCCGTTGACGGCGGCGGAGACCAGCGACAGGAGGCGGCTGGTGACGAGGTCGACGATCCGTAGACTTAGTAGGCAGAGCGAGCTATGCGCGGGCGAGGAGTTTCAGAGAATGTTTTCCAAAATTTGCCCATGAGAATATATAGCCCGACACTGTCGGTGTGACCGAGTGGAACAACTCGGTGGCACCGAGATGCATAATCATATAAGATTCTGACAACTCGGTGTGACCGAAAAGTTCAAATCGGTTGCACCAAGATGAAAACCTAGATCGACTTAGTGATCTCGGTATGACCGAAATGGAGGAATCGATCAGACCGAAAATCACAAAGAAGTTTTGGAAGTTTAAGTCTATGACGAATCGGGGACTCCGAGTGCTCCTCACACAGAGTGGTTCGAATTTGACTTGATCAAATTTTGTGACGTAGCATGAATAGAGTTAGAGACGAGAAAAGCATAGATAGCTAGAGAAGGTTCTTAGGTATTCTTGTCCATCCACTTGGCCAAAGAAAAAGAAGCCAATCAATCAAAACAACAAGTGGATGTCCTCGAATGAGTAAAATATGCATCCAACATGCTCACACAATTAAATGACAAATGAAATATGTGACAAAGCATGCACAACCAATTCTAGCATCTATCAAACAATTGGCGATGACTAGGTCATCTATATATGAGTATATTGACTTAGGAGTCAAATGAGAACATTTTGATCATAGGTCATACTCATCGTTTAAGCTCAAGTGGGGTTACCACTTTTACATAAAGCATTTATGTGTTCACATCATTAGAGTTGCTTTGACTCAATTTTTAGAGTTAAGCTCCCCCTAGATGTGAGATCCCCCCTTAGAGGGATAAACTAACCTTGGGTTTTGTCGATGATGACTTCATGTAGGTGTTGAAGATGTGGATGCTCAATGTTGATGTAGATCTCTTGGAGCAATCCTTTGGAGTGAGTTGCACTTTCAATACCTACATGGGTTAGTCCCACAAGGAACAAACAAGAATATCCATAGACATAGAGTGATGCACACACAAAATGATGTCCATGAAAACATTAGGTTACCTTGTCCCTTGCCTTACCAACATGAGGGTTTGTGACTCCTTGAACTAGTGCAAGATATGGAAGGTGGTTGCACTTGTCCTGGCCATAATGATGTGAGTGAAAAATGTTAGCGGAGTCACCCTCAAGAACTCTCTAGTTCTTCTTCTTCGGGATCCACATCATCTTGATGGGAATCCTTGGTGTAGTAGTTGTGCTTGATGAAGTAGAACTTGACGTAGTCTTGGGAACCCACTTGACCAAGGCCTTAGGTGCTTCTTCAAATGCATCAATCTCCTCTTGAAGCTTGTCCTTTCCTTTGTTCTTGTGGTCTTGTGGTGGAAGATCATCTTGTGCTTGTGTTCCCTTGAAGGAAGTAGGATCATACTTCTCTTGTTGAGGAACAAACTTCGTCTTGGGGTATTGATCTTCTTCCCACTCAACTCCATTGGCATTGAACTTTCGTTCAAACCAGCACCTTGATTCTTCCGGTGCCTTCCTTGCTTATGCATAATTTTCTCAAATTTCTTACTCCCGGCAAGGCTCATGTATACACCTTTCTCTATAATCCCCTTCAATAAGCTGTTTTCTTGCTCAAGTGTAACTTGGCTAAGAGAATCATTAGTGGAATCAAGAGAACTACTAGAAGCAACAATATTGGATTTAGCATTGTTATTGTTACTACTAGAAGAAGAATCTTTCTTGTTCTTGTTACTAGACTTGACTTGAGGCATGTAAGTAGATAAGAGTAAATGCTTGGCAATATAAGAAGAACTTTTCTTACGGAGATCATCATTGATCACTTTTAGGAACTCATGCTCATGCTCAAGATTGAGCTTTTCAAAGCGTAACTTCTCATGAGCCCTTAAAAGTTCTCGATGATCTTCGAAGATAGTTTCATGAGCTAACTTAAGAGTGTATAGTTCTTTAGTTAGACGCTCAATCTTCTCCTTATAATTGTCATTCGTTTCATCTTGATTAGCATGATTAATTGACGTTACATCATAGTATTCATCACTAGAGTTGTCAATAAGTCAATCATCATCACCTAACAAGTCATCTTCATCACTATTAAAATCAACATACTCGGGGTATGTTACCTTAGGACCTTTGGCCATGAAGCATCTTCCAATTCCTTCATTTGGTGATTCAAATATGTCGTAGGAGTTGGTTGACACAAGTGCTAGACCGGCAACACCTTCATCTTTGATTGTATTCGGATTCGGAGTGATAGCTTCTCTCGGAGTAATTGTCGGAGTCGGAGCCGGATACCCATTCACCAACATGAGCTTGATGTCTTCGTTTTGTGTAGCTCTTTGATGACTTGACCTTCCTTTCCGAATCCTTGCTTCTCCGTGAGGGTCTTCATTCATAACGATCATCTCTACTCCTTCTCTCTCTTGGTGGTGATTCTTCTCTTCTACTTCTTCTTTTGGGAGAATCTTCTCTTCTTTTGTAGGGTGCCCTACACTCATTGAAATAGTGTCCGGGTCTCCCACAATTGTAGCAATTGCGCTCTCGACTAGAAGATCTTTTGTCATTGTAGGACCTTGACTTAGAGCTTCTTTCTTTGCTTCTACTCTTGTAGAATTTGTTGAAGTTCTTCACCATTAAGCTCAATTCTTCATTGAAGGTTTGTTTCTCACTTGATGATGTGGGGGTTTCACATGAGGCTTTGTAAGCACCACTTGACTTGTTGTGAAGTTCCTCCTTATCCTTGGAGTGACATCTCATGAGCAACAATTCTTCCAATGACTTCCCATTGCTTGAGATCTTTGTAATTTGGCATCATTTGGATCAATGTGCACACGGTATCATATTTTCCATCCAATGCTCTTAGGATCTTCTTGATGATGAATCTGTCGGTCATCTCTTCTCTTCCTAAGCCGGCAATCTCATTTGTGATAAGAGCAAGCCTAGAGTACATTTCAAATGACACCTTCACCATCCTTCATTTTGAACTTGTCAAGCTGACTTTGGAGCACAACCAACTTGCATTCCTTGACGGAGTCGGTACCTTCATGCATATCAATCAAAGTATCCCAAATTTCGTTTGCATTCTCAAGACAGCTGATTTTGTTGAATTCTTCAGGGCACAAGCCATTGAAGAGGACATCACAAGCTTGAGTGTTGTATTGCAGCATTTTCAACTCTTCCGCACTAGCTTCACGGTTCGGTTCTCTCCCATCAAAGAATTCACCTTGCAAACCAATACACACAATAGCCCAAACAACGGGGTTATGTCCGAGAAAATGCATATTCATCTTATGCTTCCAACTTGCAAAATTAGTGCCATAAAAGTAAGGACCTCTACGGTGATAATTTCCCTCGCTAGACGCCATACTCTCCTAGGTTGTGAAACCAAGGCTATGACCACCAAAATCTATGGAAATCAAAGCAAATGGAGACCAAAGCTCTGATACCACTTGTAGGACCTTGAAGTATGTCTAGAGGTAGTTATCTTTGAACAAGTCAAGCAATCTTCACACAATTCAAGCAAGCATGCAAAGAGTATATAGGCAGCGGAAAATAAAGCATGCAACTTGCAAGAATGTAAAGGGAAGGGTTTGGAGAATTCAAACGCAATTGGAGACACGGATGTTTTTGTCGTGGTTCCGATAGGTGGTGCTATCGTACATCCACGTTGATGGAGACTTCAACCCACGAAGGGTAACAGTTGCGCGAGTCGACGAAGGGCTCCACCCACGAAGGGTCCACGAAGAAGCAACCATGTCTATCCCACCATGGCCATCGCCCACGAAGGACTTGCCTCACTAGCGGTAGATCTTCACGAAGTAGGCGATCTCCTTGCCCTTACAAACTCCTTGGTTCAACTCCACAATCTTGTCGGAGGCTCCCAAGTGACACCTAGCCAATCTAGGAGACACCACTCTCCAAGAAGTAACAAATGGTGTGTTGATGATGAAATCCTTGCTCTTGTGCTTCAAATGATACTCTCCCCAACACTCAACTCTCTCTCATAGGATTTGGATTTGGGGAAATAAGATTTGAGTGGAAAGCAACTTGGGGAAGGCTAGAGATCAAGATTCTTGTGGTTGGAATGGAATATCTTGGCCTCAACACATGAGTAGGTGGTTCTCTCTTAGAACTGGTAAGTTGGAAGTGTAGGTTTGTTCTGATGGCTCTCTCCACGAATGAAGAGGAGGTGGAGGTGTATATATAGCCTCCACACAAAATCTAACCGTTACACACAATTTACCAAATTCGGTGGGACCGAATCATCAAACTCGGTCGGACCGATTTAGTAAATCTAGTGACCGTTAGGGTTTTCGGTGGGACTGACATGCAACTTGGTAGGACCGATATGATTAGGGTTAGGACATAACCTAATCTCGGTGAGCCGATTACACAAACTCGGTGAGACCGATTTAGGTAATTAACTAACCAGAGAGTTGGTCAGGTAAACTCGGTGGGACCGATTCGCTCTTTCGGTGAGACCAAAAAGTTACGAAAGGGAAACAGAGAGTTTACATTCCAATCTCGGTGGGACCGGTCGCTCACTTCGGTTAGACAGAAACCTTACGAAGGGAAACAGAGAGATTAGAATCCCATCTCAGTGAGAACGAGATCCCTATCGGTGAGACCGATTTGCCTAGGGTTTGTGGCAGTGGCTATGACATTTGAACTCGGTGGCGCCGGATAGAAAGAATCGGTAGGGCCGAGTTTGACTTTAGGTTTAGGTCATATGTGGATGTGAGAAAGTAGTGGACGGTTTTGTAGCATATTACTAAGCACATGAAGCAAGAGGCTCATTAAGCAACACCTCATCCCTTCTTGATAGTATTGGCTTTTCCTATAGACTCAATGTGATCTTGGATCACTAAAATGTAAAATGTAGAGTCTTGAGCTTTTGAGCTTGAGCCAATCCTTTGTCCTTGACATTTTGAGGGATCCACTTTCATCATCCATGTCATGCCATTTATTGAGCTTTCCTGAAATATTTTTCTTGGAATAGCATTAGCTCAATGAGCTATATGTTGTTATGAATTACCAAAACCACCTAGGGATAGTTGCACTTTCAGCTTCATAGTCTAAGTTGCCAATAACCTAACCCGGCCCTTACAGGGCGAGTTACACCATGGGGTTATATCCCCAATAGTACCTGCACACAAAGAACAAATACTTGCAACCTGACGCTTATGAGGGGTTGTTAATTCCTTTTGGTAACGGCATTAGAAATTGGCAAGTTGACGTGATAATAATTGTGATAGAATGGATAAATACATCTCGATAAAACACAAAACAAAATATGCAAATAAAAATGCAACACGGTATTTTTGGGTTTTTGGAATAATATATTTGAAAATAAAAGTGGCAAATAATAGATCGGAAAGCAAATATGATAAAGAATAGACCTGGGGGCCGTAGATTTCACTAGTTGCTTCTCTCAACAAATAGCACACGGTGGGTAAACAAATTACTGTCGGGCAATTGATAGAAGATCGAATAATTATGATGATATGCAAGGCAATGATCAATATATAGGCATCACGTCCAAGATTAGTTGTGACAGCCTGGTTTTTGCCCTCTTCCCTTTGTCTGATTTTCATTTGATTTTGTTTTGAAATCTGGAGTTTTGAATCTTTTCATATGGACTTAAACACTTGGGTACCCCTTGACTTTCACCCAAGTGCCTCATTTCCTTCTCTAACTATCATTTTCTCTCTGGTTCACCTCAAAATAATATTTTGAATATTTTTCTTAAATGAAAAATATTCATTTCCCTCTCTTAAACCCTAGCTAGCTCAATGTGCTCCAAAGCAACCCCAATTTTTCTTGCCACAAAAATCTGAAAAAATTCCCAAAGATTCTTTGAACCCTAGGGCACCTTCCCTATCAAAAATATTTCATCACTTTTTGGAATATTTTTGCTACAGAAAATATTTTCTGTTCTGGACAAAAATGGTAGTTTCTACTGCAACTACCATTTTACTTGCTCTATTGTGGCTGATTTTTTCTTGTGCATCATCATATTAGTAGATGGTTGCTAACCTCCAAAACCTAGCTCCCAACTCTCAGTACTTTGACCACAGTAAGCTCTCAAAGTTACTGACCAGAAACTTACCAGGCAGTTGAAATCCATTCTACTGCGCCTGCGATCAAAACCAAGTGTGGTAACCTCTAAAACTACCATGAACTACATGCCAGACATGAGGTTTAGGCTTAGGTTGGCCTGAGGTCAGAGTTCACGTGGTGACCGCGTTCGTCCAGGCGTGCTGGCATATGGCCGACGCGCTCTGCGATGCGCCCGAGCCTCTGTTGATCGCGTGCTCGCTTCCCCGACTGCCAAGCCTTGCCAAACTTTGCCATGATCTTCGTCCCCAACTTCTTAACTACCTCCTGGCGCTCGCCGACGCCGGAGCTCGCCGCAGCGAAAGCAGGCGTGATCCGCCAACGTGATGTGTTGCGCACTGTGTTCGTCGCCACCCTCTCGCCCCTGTGCTCGTCTCCGCTCGCCCATAGTTCCCGTGTGAGCTGCGTCGCCTTCCCCCTCGCTCACTGACGTTGTTCGTCACCGGGTGTCGTGTCCAAGTGTCCTCCGGCGGAGCCCGATCCCCTCTCGACGCTCAGCTATAAATAGAGCCCTCCCCAGCCTCCTCGAGCATCATCCACTCCTCCCACACACTCCACAATCTCGTAGAAAGCCATAGCTCGGCCGGGCAGGCGGCGGGCCGCCGTCCCCGAGCTCGAGCTCGCCGGTGATCCCCTCGGGTAGTCCCCGTGACTCCAGCCCCTCCTAGGCCCGGGCCACCCTTCCAGGACCTCCGTCGTGCCTCGGTGGTGCCGTTCCGCCCGGTTGGAGCCCCTGGTGTCGCCTCTGGTCGCCGTCATCTTCATCTCCAGCGACCTCTGCTTCCTGTCTCCGCTAGAGAGGCTCTTTTCGATGCCGTCCGACCACCCCTAGCTAACCTACGAGTATGAGCAGGTGCGTCTCCGTCTCTTCTTTCGATCCCTCCCTCCAGTTCTGGCCAAGGAGCTCTCCTCGCCAGCGTGTGCTCCGGCGGAGCCGCGGCGCCCTCTGTTTCCCTCTCCCCCTCCCTCTCACCTGACTAGCAGGGCCCGCTAGTCAGCCACTCTGTACGCGCATGAAGCGGTAAGAGGCGTGGCGCCCGCGAGGTTTGCGCCTTCGATGTCACCCTTCCCCCCTCAGTTCTGTTTTATTGAAATTCAAATTTAATTTTATCCAGAGAGCTTCAAATAGCTAAAACTTTTTAACCATAAGTCCGAATGAATTGATTCATTTTTCTCTGCTGTCTAGATTTTCAGGTGAATTTCAGAAGGGTTCTTGATGTTTTCTTTTGGTGTTTATAATTATTTTCAGAAAGTGAAGCTTGTCTTGAGGATCACCAGGAGGATTGTGAACCTCATCTTACTAAGGCAAGCCACAGCAACATTTTCATGGTGCCATTACAATATTTGTGATTTTCAACTTGAATTAATGATTTAATCCATGCATTTAAATCACTCTTATATTATTTATATTCTGTTGGTTGCTTATTTAAGTTGATATGCTTAGTTTACAGAAGTTTGAAGCTAACTAAGTTGGTTAAATAACTAGAAGAAATAGTTGTTATAAAGAAGTAATATGGTTATGGATATAAGTAATTATTTTGAGTTATTTTCTTGGAGGACAAAATGATAAATTTTCTAAGTAAAGATTCTGTTTAAAGTGATGATTAATCATAACCAGGGAAGTGTTATGAGCTGTGATGTTTATGCTTAGTGTGGATATAGTTGACGCAGTATTTCCGATGATATATGATGCATATATTCGTGTTGCATTTTCATGGCATATTATGACACTGGTTACCTTCACTTTAAGTTGAACCTGATAATAACTCAACTTGGATATATTGTTGACCGGGTCATGGTGCCACTGAATCGAGTTTTCCCAGTGCAATCACATTTGCCTTAATGCGAAGGCCTTTATTCGGTCCGTTGTCATGCCTCTGGTCTATGCCTCCAACAAGGGAAGGTTATGGGTGTGCGGTACCCTGACCCGGTGAGCAGACATAACATTGTGTACCCGTTGTTGATTTTATGGTACCTTGTCCCCGTTTGGGACCGTTTATGTTTTTCCACGACAGTGGCCGTTGGGGTCTTTGGTAAACACGGGGCCACCCAGGACTAACCCAGTGGGGAGTGAGTCGGAGTGGCCGAGAGAGTCTCATGGCAATGGAGGGGTTTCGTCGGAAGGCCGTTGGTCCACCCGAATCGGAGTGCGAGGCCATGGGTTCCATGGTGTGGGTACAGTGCGCTACCTCTGGAGAGTGTAATAAATCTATCGATAGCTGAGTCCACGGTTACGGACACGCTCGAAAGTAGGTCACACCATGGGTCAATGTTTAATGAATCTTGCACACTAAGTTAAGAACTTTGCATTGTCGATGATGGTGGGTAGACCATCTTGATGTTGGAGACCAAGTGTTGGTCATGGTTGTGATCGCCGGAAAGATCACCGTTTGAGACCAATTGTTGGTCATGGTTGTGATCGCCGGAATGATCACGGTTTGGTTACGAGGTAACCCGATCTAAGACCATGAGGTTGGTCCATTTTTGATCCGAGAGCGATCACCGTTGGTAAGCACGTCCGAGGGGCTTATATCACAAGAGCATGATCACAACATGTTGGATATATTGTTGCATTATTAAACAATTGGTTAAATATCATGATATTGTTTGTCATTATGTTTATGCTTGTTGTGAGCTTGCAAGTACATTCAATGCACTGTCCTGGCGTGTCATGCTAGATTTCAGGAAAGCCTCGTTGGAAAGGAGTGTTCTCTGAGTCTAGATCGTGTCCACATCGGAGGCCCTGTGCTATGGAGTTCCGCTACGACGTTGTTCCCCTGCCGCATAGTTGTTATGATCGAGGTCCCTTTATGTTCACTAAATAATGTACATATTGTTCAACCACACCGTGTGTGCCACTTGGCCTCGCCACCTGTTGTAATATAAACTATGATCCGCTAGCATCAATAAAGCGGTTTTTTTCTATACCAAGATGTTGTGTGTTGCCAGAAGACATGGTCTCTGGGCTGGCAATGCATGGTAAACCGGTTGCTCTGAGCCAGGGTGCCACAACGCTTGGTATCAGAGCCGCGCTGACTGTAGGCCACGCTAGACTACGACGTGTTAACTGGACGTTAGATACGAGTTTAAGTTGAGTGCCGGTAGCATTTGTAGCTTGTTGTTGCATATATGCACTCGTTTTATTTTTATGCTAACCTGCTAATAGTTGTGAGTGTACATGGCTCCAGTGTCGTATCTGTGCCAGTTGCAGATGATGCTGTACACGTCGCCGCATCTCCTTAGTAACGTGGACTTGAACATGGCATGTTGTTTACCTTTCATGTATGAGTCTATGTATAATTATGTTGGAACTCTATTGTATTCGCCGTATTTTCTTCATTATTCCGGTTTCTCTCGGGCTTTGTTGCTGCCTTTTCCCCTATTTATTTTTGGATGTTTCTCATCTTGGTTGCGTTGTCTTGGGAAAAATCCACAATAGGATGATGCGGGGAGACAGCAGTAGCGACGCTCATGAGGATGCTCCTGTTCATCGTTCCGCACGAAGGGCAGGACACTCCCCGAGCCGTACGTTCCACCACCACCTCCACCTCCAAATCCGCCCTCCACTAAGAAAATTCTGCGTATGTTTGAGGAAAGGAGGAATAATGATCTGATTGAAATATTAAGAAGTGTGCAAGTTGTGGTTGGACAGAATGGAAATCAGAACTGTCATCACTCCAAGCTGTCAGATTTTCAGAGGACCAAGCCTCTGAGTTTCAGTCAGGTTATTGATCCCTTGGATATAGACGATTGGTTGCGAACCTTTGAGAGGAAGCTCGAGATTTCTCGTACTGAAGAAGATGATAAAGTTCTATTTGCAACCCATTATCTTGAAGGTGCTGCTGCCATATGGTGAGAAAACGCAAAAGCCATGTGGCCTGCTGAAGAAGAAATCACCTGGGCAAAATTCAAGGATCAGTTCCGGAAAGATCATATTCCTACTGGAATTATGAAGGTTAAGCAACATGAATTTCTCGCGCTCCTCCAAGGAAATCAGTCTGTGGGTGAATATTTGCAAAAATTCAATCATCTGGCCCATTACTCCCTTTATGATGTGGCCACCGAAGAAAGAAAGATTGACAGGTTTCTTGGGGGATTAAACCCGCAACTCCGATTGTCGGGGAGGCTGATCGTACCCACGAACACCTATGGGGCCGGCGGACCAGGCCCCTTCGTGGTTCGGAGGGGGGCGGAGATCGCACGAAGAGCGGATCGAGGCGAGGCACACGAGCAGTTTACCCAGCTTCGGAGCTCTCCGGAGAGATAAAACTCCTACTGCTGCTTGTTTGATGTATTGTGTTCTTGCTAGGGAGCGATTCGAGCTACAAAACCTAGCGTGAGTGTATCTAGTCTCTAGTGAGTCGAATGAACCGAAACTCGAACCCCTTCTACGTTGCGCATGGGCCTCCTTTTATATGCTCAAGGGGTCTCCGACAGGTGGCAACATAGGCGAGGGTACAAATGTAAAAACAGGAGTTGGTACACCTACTCGAACGATGTCTAATGCAAAATACCTAACTCGTGACAAGGGACAAAAGCAATAAATGCCCGTCGTTGTCGCTCAAACAAAGGCAACAGAGACCGTCAGTGCGCCTCCGCCGCCACGATGGCAAGCTTGTCGGCGCCGCTTATCGCTGCTCTCCGCTGGCTGCACAGCCTCTCGACACGCTGCATGGAATGGTCCCATGGCGACACGTTGTTGGATGAGCTGGAGCGGAGATGGAGAGAGGTTGCTTGCCGCGGCAAGCGCCTTGCCGTGGCCGAATCCTTGTCGCGTCCGGAGGCTTGTCGCGCTCCGAGCCTTCCCGGCAAGCTCCTCTTGCCGGGGCCTTGTCTTCTGCATGCCTTGAGTGGCCTTCCCGGCAAGCTCCTCTTGCCGGGGCCTTGTCTTCTTTATCCAATACTTTGTACATGAATAGCTCAAATTGAGCCACGGATGATCTTGGCGGTGACGAGGCAAACCTCGCCGCTGGTGCTGCAATCGTCTGCGTGCATCAGTACGGGATACTAGGGTACCCCTACTCTAGTACACCGACAGAGCCCCGGCCTGGGCAGACAGTGCCGAGCGCTGTCGGGCCAGGCCCAAAACAGCACGGTCACACGCGGCCTTGGCCACGCCGCAACTTCGCCCGGACCCACCACGACCCCACTAACGGCACGCACCGGACGTGGCGCCATGCGAAGATCGTGGGCGTGGTCGTGGGGGTTTCTTTATTAGGAAAAGCGGAACGTCCGTCCCCTCCCCCTCTTTATAAGCGGAGGAAACAGGGGCAGGGCGTCCACTCCGCCATTGCTGTCTTGTCAAGAAAACCAGCGCCGCTCCCCCCTTCTTCTCCGGTGCGAAGAGAGCAGCGCCCCGCCCCCTTCGCCACAAGCGTGCCCACCGCCGTCGGCCTCCCCCGCCGCCCTCGCCATGGCTCCGAAAGCCGACAAGGAGAAGGGCGTAAAGTCGGCCGAAGCGCAGCGGCTCGCGGCGTTATGCATGAGCGGGCCATCTTCCCCCTAGCTTGGCGCAAGGAGCTGGGGATGTCTTCTATCTCTTTGGTCGACGGAGACGCGTGCGCATCCGCGCACGAAGGTACTCCCGCCTCCGCCTCTGATTTGGCCCCAACTGGGTACCCTTTTTGCCCTTTTCTTCTATTGCGGGCTTTGCCCGCCTTTTCCGGAAGTTCTTCTGCGACATCATGAACACATTTGGCCTCCGCCTCCTTGATTTCACCCCCAACACCGTCTTGACCATGGCAGTTTTCGCGCATCTTTGCGAAAACTTTGTCGGAGTCCACCCAAATGTGGCACTCTTCCGCCACTTTTTCGTGCCCCGTGTCGAGAGAGGAGAGCCGCGTGCTGGAGGGATAGCTTGGGTCTCCAGGATCGGCAAGAAAGAAGCCTATCTGGAAGGAGAGTTCCGCAAAGGAGTGGAGAGCCAATTGGTGTTGGGTCGTAGAGGAGAACTCAAGAGCCCTTCATCGCTGCGGCGCCAAACCCAAATAGTGCGCGGCAGAGATTGGAGTAACTTTGGCGCCGGAGGATGCGAAGTTGAAGATAGTTGTGACCGGATTTTGCGCCTCGGGCTTGCCGGATTAATCAGGCGCAGCTTGGCGCAGACTTCGCTTCGTCGCCGCGCCGCTTCCCTTGCAGGAGAGGAGGAGGCCTGCTTGGGAGTTCCAAAATGCGGCAGACATCATGAGGCTGCGCCTGGCCTGGAATCGAATTTCACCCTCTTGGAGTTGGATGCGATGCTGCTAGAGCTGTTCAAGAACGACCCGATCACCCCTGAGTGGTTTAGGTTGCCGAGGGGGTCGTCCCATTGTGCAACAACTGGCGCCGACCGCATCCGCGCCATGATGCCGTTAGCGATTCCCATGGGATCGTTCCAACCTGGCAGGAGCCCCCCGACGAGGTCGTGCAGCAGTTCTTCGACGACTTGGAAGAAGTGCCGATCCGCTCCGACGAGTAGAAAAGGCTCACTCGCGACACCACCGACGAGGAGATGTCGCGTATTGCCACTGAGGTGGAGGAGGCGGCAGCAGCCGCTGTCAGCTGGAGCCTTCGGGTATACCTTGGTGGTGGCGGACGCTGCGATGGCAGCAAGCCTTGCCGCGCGTGGGGTGATCGCCGGCGTGGACGTGCTTGTGGAGCCCGTGGCGGGGTCGTGTGGACCCGCCGCGGGCGCTTCTCCGCCACCACCCCCCGACTGGCCGCCAGCGGAGCCGCCGGCTCCGCTGACGAGGCGTCTCCGCAAGGCCGGAGACGAGCCGACGGTAGATCGCCCACAGAAGCAGCGCCACATGACGCTTCCACCGCTGACAGCGACGTTGCTGGAGCGCCTCACCGCCTGCGACAACCGGGCGAGATCTTCTCGAGCCACGCGATGCTTCCGCTTAAGCGGCCAAGAGAGCACACTTCGCCTCGTCGCACCGAGGCGAGCCGAGTTTGACTTCTCCGCGCCAGCTCCTGTGAGGAAGGCGAAGAGTAAGCTCTTGAGATTGTGCTTGTATTTCTTCAATTTTATTGCTTCATCTTGAATCTGATTTGCTTTGCTCGACTCTTTCCTTTTCGTGACGCCGCCCAGAGAGCGTCGAAGAGGGCCAAGATCCCGGCGGTCGTCGTTGAGGACGATTCTCCCGTGGCAACAGGGGACGCGTCTGAGACCCCTTGCCGGACCCGGCAACCCCTTCCTCAGAGCAGCCCCTGACAGCCCCTGCAGTAAGTGTGCAGTTTTCTCCTTACTATTAGGTGCGCAGGGGTGCTCCTTCTTTGTTGATACCTGATTGTTTGCTTGTGTAGGAGAAGAGCAGCCTCATCAGGAGGGGACGGAAGCCGCCCCCGAGATCCTGTCAGCTGCCACTACGCCGCCAAGGGAGGAATCTCCGGCAAGGGAGCCCTCCGACAAGGAAGGCCACTCCGGCAAGGGAGGCTACCCGGCAAGGGGCAGTGCAGTGACCCTCCGTGTGGTCAAGGCCATGGCTGCGGATCCCGTTGCAGGTAATTTCCTTACGAAAATTTCCCTTGGGCTTGCTTTCTTTTGTTTCTCTTTTGAACATTTGCTTGACTGCTCTTTCTTCGTCGACGCAGAGTCGATGGAGGTCGAGGCCGCCGGCGAGGAGGAAGCGCGGCAACATCGACGAGGCCGCCCGTCGAGGAAGAAGAGGTCGTTCTTTGTGGAAGAAGAAGAGGCCGTTGCCGACGAGCCTGTTGGCGAGAAGGCCACCGAGGCTGCCGACGCAGAAGCTGGCGAGGGGTCGGGCGATCGCACTGACGGCCCTGAGGCCGCAGGAGCGCCAGGCGCTACACCGACAGCCGACTCCCCCGCCGCTGCTGCGGCGTCAGGCTCCGAGGAGCCCCAGCCCGGCGCCTACCTGAAGGCCGGCGAGGGTGTCTTCATCAAACTCCCCTGGGAACCGAGCTCCAGGGCGCCGGTCGAGGGAGAGTCCTTCGACGGCGAGCTACTCGCCTCTGCTGGGCTGACGCTGGTGGACGCGCCAAGCAGCAGCATCGGCGAGTCAGAGGAGGAGCAGCTGCTGAAGAAGCTGTTGTCGCTCTACCGCCCCCGGTAGGCCAAGTTGGAGATCCGGGAAGCACTTGTCGCGAGGGCAGGAGCAGACATGGAGAAGCGCGCAGAAGAGCTCCGGAGCGCCAACCAAGAAGCTCTCCGCGACGTAGTAGAAACGCGGGGGCAACTTGCAGAAGAGCGCACGGCCTTCATCCTTGAGAAGGCCGCAGCTGAGGAGGAGCAGCGGCTGGCCGCCGAGAAGCTCTCCGCGCAGGAAAGCGAGCTGGCGCAGCGGAAGGTCAACCTGGACAGCCACGAAGAAGACCTTGCCGCGCGCGAGGAGTCACTTGGCGGGGCACTTAAGGAAGCGAAGGATGCTGCCGCAGCCGCCGAGGCCGCCAAGGAAGAGTTGAAGGCGAAGGTGGCACAGCTGGAGGCCAGCCTCAAGAAGAGCGGCGAGGAGCTTGCCACGCTCAAGCGTGAGCGCGAGAAGGACGCCTACACGCTTGACGAGCTGCAGAGTCGTCTCGCTAATAGGGGAAAGGAGCTCAACGCCGCCAAGGATTCCGAGGCGGATCTTGAGCTGAAGCTGACCACTCTGACGCAGACGTTGGACGGCGCCAGGGAGCGGGAGGTGGGCTTGTTGGAGGCGATCAAGGCCAAGGAGGAGCTGCTAGGGAATGCTGCCTCCACCCAGAGCACCTTGAGGGAGAGCATGGAGCACTGGACTGAAGGTCTTGTGGACACCGCCACGACATCCACAACGAAATGATGGAGCTGGGGATGGCGGACCTTGCATACTCCTCCGACGAGCATCTCCAACCCAGCGCCAAACTCAGTTTATTCTTCAAAGGCGTGGTGGACGGGTCTCCAGTGACTCGGGAAGAGGTCCCAAAGCAGCTGGCCGAGGAATCACGCCAGATCTGCAGGAGCCCTCGAGAAGGTGTTGATCAAGGTGGCCTTCCGCAATCCGGGCCTCAACCTTAATGGCGTCTTCAGATCCTTGCCGCCAGATGCCAACGTGGAGGAGCTCAAAGCCCTTGTCGCACCCATTGTGGACAAGGTGAACAAGATCAAGCGGATTGATGGCGACTGCGTAGACTAGGCCGCCAATTTTATCTCTCCCTTGTCGCTGCCGATCATGTTTAGAACACTTTGTTAGATCAGCGACAAGTTATTTTGTAATATACTCTATCTTAGGCGATCAATGCAACATTATTTCCTCTACTTGATTCCTTCCTTTATGCGTTTCGCCTTACACATTTGGGGGACTTGTCGGTGCGGGCACCTTTGTCATGAAGCGCCGAAAAGTGAACATCAAGAGCCTCTTTGGCAAGGTTGCCGCCTCCGACAAGCAACCTTGTCGCGACTAGCCGCAGCTCACTTAAGTTGTTGAGCGGGCTCGAAACAAAGTAAGGGCGCGACTAGCCTGCGAGTTGGTTCCTCTGCGCACAGGTTTTAAATACAAAGTACTATCGTTCGAGGATGATAACTTAAAAATTTAAAAATTGATTGCTCAAACTTTGGCAACTTAGCTTTTCTGTCTCTTGCTTCCCGATGAAGCGAAACTTCCTCGAGCGGTGCCTGGCCCATAGTATTATCTTCTCCTTCCCCCTGGTTAACTTGTGCGCGAGGGAGCCTCCCTTTCTTTGAGAAAAGAGAAAGAAGAGGAAATAAAGTTATGGAGCCCAAGCAGCTCGATTTTGCTTACGGTGTGGTTGCTGCACAAAGTGTTAGCCAAAACATGCAATAAAATGATGAAAGCATGAATTTGACAAGTTATGCGCAACACATGAGCTTTTATCGATGCACGGGGTCTGTGCCCGGCTTTGTACAAAGGATTACATGCAACAGCGGCAAGACTTGTACAAAAGGTGGTTGCCGGAACGGGTTCCGGCAACCGCGCCCTATGGGTAAAACTTACGAAGATGCTCAATGTTCCAGGAGTTACTCACCGAGATGCCATCTTCGGTCTCAAGGTGGACAGCGCCAGGTCTAGTGACTCGTTTCACCCGATAAGGGCCTTCCCACTTTGGCGTCAACTTGTTTGAATTTTTGGCGGACTGAACGCGCCGAAGAACAAGGTCGCCTTCCTCGAGACTTCTGGCACTAACTCTGCGGCTATGGTAGCGACGCAAAGCTTGCTGGTAGTGAGCAGCTCGCACAAGCTCTGAAGACGATCCTCCTCAAGGAGCTGCACGTCATCTTGTCGCAGCTGCTCTTGCTCAAGCTCATCATAGCGAGCACTCGAGGCGATCCGTATACGAGTTCCGTGGGGAGAACTGCCTCTGCTCCATAGACTAGAGCAAAGGTGTCTGGCGGTGGCTCGATTTGGCGTCATCCTGATCGACCAAAGAACCACCGACAGCCTCGATCCAGCTTTCTTCCGCACTTGCGCAGCCTGTCGAAAGTTCTGTCTTGAGCCCGCAGCACTTCAGCATTTTCCTCTCGCTTGACCGTTGCTTCTTGGGTGAACAACGGAAGCAAAGCAGACCTTTGGCGCCAAGATCTTGGGACGTCTTGCATGAAGGTGCGACTTCAGAATTGTGTGCCGTTGTCGGTGATGATCCTGTTAGGGATTCCAAACGGCAAACAATCGACCAAGAACTTGATCGCTGATCGTGCCGTCACCTTCCTCATCGCTTCCACTTCCGGCCACTTTGTGAACTTGTCGATGGCGACGCATAAGTACTCAAAGCCCCGACAGCTTCGGGGAAGGGGCCGAGGATGTCGAGCCCCTGCACCAAAAATGGCTAGGATAAAGGGATCGTCGGAGAGCTTGAGCTGGCTGGTGTATCTGCTTGGAATGGAACTGCACGCTTCACACTTGGTTACTTGTGCAGTTGCATCCGGAGGGCTGTCGGCCAGAAGAAACCTTGCCGAAAGCTTTCCGGCAAGTGCCCTTCTTGCGCCAATGTGGTGACCACATATGCCTCCGTGTATCTCTCGCCAACAGCTTCTCCCATCTTCCCCAGGAATACACTTCAATTTCACACCGTTGAGTCTTCTTCATGCAGTATGTTGTCGACAAACTGGTACATACTTGACCGCCGGGCTACTCTTTCCGCTTCTTCTTGCTCCTCGGGAAGTTCTCCCGTCAAGGAAATGGACAATCTGCTGCGCCCATCTTTGGAGCCCGGCTCGACAACAAGGACCAAAGGCACATCTCACTGCCGCGGAACATCAGCTTCTACGGCAAGAACCTGTGGCTCTGCCGGAGCTTGATGCTCCCCGGCAAGCTTGCCGGAGCAAAACTTGTCGGAAGCGTCTGCTTCAACGAAACAAACCATGGGGCTTGTCGGAGCAGACTGCCCCTCATCACTGCTGGTGTTGATCTTGGGGACCTTCGCAACGACGGCTTCGGGAAGCTCTGCCGGCAAGTAGTCACCAGAGATCAACTTCCTCTTCTTGCTTTGTCCAGTTGATGGTGTTACGGTTGGTTGAGTCAGCTTGAGCACGAAAATCCCTGGTTCCACAGGCAACTTAAGTGCATTGCACTTTGACAGGCCGTCAGCAATATCATTCTGAGCTCTTGGAACATGTTCCATTTTCAGGCCATCAAAGTGCTCTTCTAGCTTCCTCACTTCATCAACGTAGGCTTCCATCAACGGACTCTGGTAATCTTTGTTTAATTGGCGGACGACAAGTTGTGAGTCACCCCTGACAATAAGCTTTTTGATCCCAAGGTCCATCATGATCTCGAGACCGGCAAGCAAACCTTCATACTCTGCAGTATTGTTTGTTGCTTGCTCCTTGGGAAAGTGCATCTGGACTACGTACTTGAGGTGCTCTCCGGTGGGTGCGATAAGCAGCACGCCGGCACCGGCGCCTTGCAGCGAGAAGGCACCATCAAAGTACATCATCCACTCTTTGCTTGCTTCCTTGACGGGAATGCTCATCTCCGGAATCTCTTCATATGGTGTTGGTGTCCATTCTGCTATGAATTCTGCCAACGCTCTACTTTGGATAGTTGATGTGCTTTCAAACTTGAGACCAAAGCTTGACAGTTCCAATGCCCACTCAACAATCCTGCCCGTTGCTTCTGGATACTGCAGTATCCTCTTCAGCCGGAAAGCGAGTGACAATCGTGATCTCATGTGCTTGGAAGTAATGGCGCAGCTTTCTCGAGGCCATGAGGAGGCCGAAAAGCAATTTCTGCACACCAGAGTACCTTGATCTAGCCCCCTGCAGGAGGGAACTGACAAACTAGACTGGGCGCTGCACCATCCTTTTCTGCATCTGGTCATGTGTCTGCGCAGATTCGTCCTTGTCGGGACCAGAGCTTGTCGGCGAAGCCCCCTGCTTGTCGCTGGATGTGCTTGCCGTGGTTGCTGGCTCGTCGTCCGCCTCCCTCTCTGCTACTAACGCAGCACTAACCACTTGATTGGTTGCTGCTATATACAGCAGCAACTCCTCTTGTGGCTTAGGTGCGACAAGTGTTGGAGTGGAGGACAGGTATCTCTTCAAGTCCTGCAGCGCAGCCTCCGCTTCGAGTCCATTTCATTGGACCTGCCTTTTCAAAATCTTGAAAAATGGCGAGGCGCTCAGCAGACCTAGAAATAAACTCGCTGAGAGCAGCTACATAACCGCAAGTCTTCGTACATCCTTGACGCGCTTTGGTTCTTCAATCTGCTCAATGGCCTTGATCTTGTCGGGATTAGCTTCAATCCCTCGTTGAGACACGAAGAACCCAAGAAGATTGCCGGAAGGGACTCCAAACACGCACTTCTCGGGGTTGAGCTTAAGGTTGATCTTGTGCAGATTTGCAAAGGTCTCGTCCAAATCTTGAACCAGAGTTGCTTTGTCCTTGCTTTTGACCACTATGTCATCCATGTAGGCTTCTACATTTCTGTGCATTTATGCGGCTCAAAAGCGTCATGGACTACCCTTGCAAATGTTGAACCAGCATTCTTCAAACCGAAGGCATCCGTATGAAACAAGATGTGCCACATGGTGTAATGAATGCGGTCTTCTCCTCATCTTCTTCAGCCATGAAGATCTGATGGTATCTCGAGTATGCATCAAGAAACGAAAGCAAATCACATCCAGCCGTGGAGTCAACAATCTGGTCAATGCACGGCAAGGGAAATGGATCTTTGGGACAAGCTTTATTAACATCCGTGAAGTCAATACAAAGTCTCCATTTTCCATTTGCTTTGGCGCACGACTACAGGATTGGCCAACCACGTGAGGATGGAGCACTCCTCCGACAAGGCCTGCTGCTTCCAGCTTCTTGATCTCTTCGCTATGAATTCTTGGCGCCCACCGCTTGCTTTCTCGACTTTTTGCTTGACGGGCCGCATGAGGACAAACGGCCAAAGCGGTGCTCAATCACTTTCCTGGGAACACCGGCGATGTCGACGGTTGCCATGCAAACACGCCGACATTCGCCCGCAGAAAGCAACGAGCGCCTTTCCTATTTAGGGTCGAGAGAGGCACTGATGGTAAAGGTACCACCAGTGCCGCCCTCCTTGGCGGCACCTTCTTGGTCTTCGGCGGAGCTACCATCTTCTTGCACTTGCCGGTGGAGCTCGATGGTGCGTCCTCGACGGTAGCGCAGCCCTCCGAAGAGGTGCGCTTGCCGGAGTGAGTATCAGAGCCCTTGCCGGACCTGGACTTTGTCTTCTTCCCCCCGGGAGCTTCAGCGGCAAGTGTCTGGCAATCTGTCGCGGCTGCTGCATCCCGGTAGATCTTGTCGGCACAGATAAGGGCATCCTTCTTGTCGCCATGGACAGAGATGACGCTTATCGGGCTGGCATCTTGAGTAAGTTGTAGGCGTAGTGAGAGGCTGCCATGAACTTGGCGAGTCCGGACGGCCAAGTATCCCATTGTAAGGCAATGGGAAATCGGCAACGTCGAATGTGACCCTCTCACCCTAAAGTTCAGCTCACGCCAAATGTTACCGCAACGTAGTCTTCCCTTCGCTTGCTCCTTCCCGGATTGATTCCTTGGAAGGTGCCGGTCTCTTCGAGCTCGGCCGTCGAGGATTTGAAGCTTCGGAGCACCGCGGAGGAGATCAGATTTAAGCCGGCTCCGCGCCATTAACTAGCATTTTGGTGACCTTGAGGTTGCGGATGGTTGGTGAGACCAACATCGGCAAGCACCCGACCGCAGTTATGCGATCGTGGTGGTCCTCAATATCAAAAATGATAGGCGTGTTGGACCACTTCGTGAGGCTTGCGTGACTTCACGGATGGTTCCGCTGCATTGACCTCCCGCATCCATTGCTTGAGTTGGCGGTGTGAGGTATGCAGGGAAGCACCTCCGTCAATGCAGAGGACCTCTGTGGCTTCGAAACTCCTGCTCATCGGTGTCGCTGCCTTCCATATCTTCGCTGCCGTCATCATATTCATCCTTGTCGCGGCCGCGGGGAGGTCTGTCTCCTTGCCGTTGCTTGGCCTTGCCGCGGCGTCCTCCCCGGCCGGGATGTTTCTTGCTTGCTCCCCCAGCACCTTCCTCGGCCTACTCTTTGTCGCGGTGCTCGTACTCAGCTCTCTGTTGTTCGACAAGCTGCTCGACCTTCTTGCAGCTCTGGAGGTCGTGGCCATTGGTGCGGTGGATCTTGCAGTACTGCTTGCCGGAGCCGTCCTTCTTGTCGGCGGCCGCCACCGACTGGTTGGCGTCGCGGCAACCTCCTTGCGGAGCCACCAGCCTTGGCGTTCTTGTCGCCACCTCCGCTGCGGACTGCTCAACAGCTAGCACTTCTCTTCCTTTCTTCTTCCTGTTGCCTCGCCGCCGGCCCTTCTTTGCCGGGCGGCCTCCTCATCGCCGATCCTGCTTCCGCATTCTCTCCTGAGTCTCCTCCCTTCCTCAAGGCACACTTGTCGGCCAAGGCGTACAGCTCATCGACGTCCTTGACTTTGCACATCGCCATCTCCTCCTCATCCTGCGGTTCCGCACATTCTCGATGAAACGCGCTGATCACCCCGGCAGGGTGGACATCTGGGATGTTGTAGTGCACACGGCTGAATCTCTGAATGAACTTGCGCAGGGACTCTCCTTCCTTCTGGGCGAGCAAATGAAGGTCACTCTCTTGGCCATGAGGTTTGTGGCCACCTGTGAAGGCGCCAACAAACTGATGGCACATATCTGCCCAAGAGGATATGGAGCTGTCCGGCAAGTGCATGAGCCAAGATCTGACGTTGGGCTTGAGCACGAGCGGGAAGTAGTTGGCGAGGATCTTGTCGTCCGTCCTCCCGCAGATCGCACGCGATGGTGTAGATGCCGAGGAACTCCGACGGATGCGTCCTGCCATCATACTTCTCCGGCACGTCTGGTTTGAAGTTTTTCTGGCTGGGCCACTAGACTTGCCGCAGCTCACGAGTGAACGCAGGGCAACCTACCGCGTACGGTAAGTCGCCTGGCTCCTCCGGCGCGCGCACGTCAACAGAAGGCCCAGCGCGCTTGTCGGACTGATGTCGCGCTTCTCTCCGGCGCTCGATGCGAGTTCGAAAGGTCCTCTTGTTGTCGCCATGAAGAACTTGGTGCTGATCGCGGCGAGCTCGCGGATCCGGCGACGCGGTGGAGTCGCCGTCGAGGTGGATCCGGTGAGTCGGCGATCTTGGCCTTCGTGGCGGAGAGTGCATGGTGGTTGCACCTTCGACAGCCTGCCGCCACCGGCTCGTGCCTTGTCGTCTTGCCGCGCAACGATGGTGTTGGTTGTCATGCAGCGGGCGTCGCGTTAACCAAAGCCGATGAGGCTCGATTGTGGCCTCCACTCGTCGACCTTGTTGGCCGTTGGAGGGTAGTCGAGAGCAGGTGAAGCTCTCGCCAGCTTCTGCTGGAGTAGTGGGTGGCATTGGCGAGCGGTGCGAGGAGCGGATATGCTCGGACTTCTAACTACGTTAGAAGGAGCAGCACCCCGTCCGGGCGACCGTATCTAACTCGTGCCAGCATGTTGGCGCGCATGCTGGTCTTGAGGGTCTCGATCCAACGAACGTATGGCATTGTGAACGCCATGACGTTGTTGGTCCCGCGTCTCCTGAGATGGGCGCGGGGATGCGCGACGCCGAGGTTTGCGAGCCTTGTCCTTGGACTTGGCAACGTCGCGAACACCTTCGTCGGCGCCCGTTCCTCCGCCGGTCTGCCCCACCACCCGTTTGCTGCGGTGAGGGTGGATGCAGCCGACGGGCTCTGCTACCGCCGAAGCCTTCTTCTTCGGTGGCATGTTGAGGAAGATGTTGAGGACGCTGCTCGTGTGAACGTCGGATCAGATTCACACGGCCTCGACGCCCCCTACCTGGCGCGCCAAAGATGTCGGGGAGGCTGATCGTACCCACGAACACCTATGGGGCCGGCGGACCAGGCCCCTTCGTGGTTCGGAGGGGGCGGAGATCGCACGAAGAGCGGATCGAGGCGAGGCACACGAGCAGTTTACCCAGCTTCGGAGCTCTCCGGAGAGATAAAACTCCTACTGCTGCTTGTTTGATGTATTGTGTTCTTGCTAGGGAGCGATTCGAGCTACAAAACCTAGCGTGAGCGTATCTAGTCTCTAGTGAGTCGAATGAACCGAAACTCGAACCCCTTCTACGTTGCGCATGGGCCTCCTTTTATATGCTCAAGGGGTCTCCGACAGGTGGCAACATAGGCGAGGGTACAAATGTAAAAACATGAGTTGGTACACCTACTCGAGCGATTATGCTGATGCAAAATACCTAACTCGACGGCAAGGGACAAAAGCAATAAATGCCCGTCGGTGTCGCTCAAACAATTACAGAGACCGTCAGTGCGCCTCACTTCGCCAGCGATGGCAAGCTTGTCAGCGCCGCATATGGCTGCTCTCCGCTGGCTGCACAGCCTCTCGACACGCGCGCATGGAATGGTCCCATGGCGACACGTTGCTGGATGAGCTGGAGCGGAGATGGAGAGAGGTTGCTTGCCGCGGCAAGCGCCTTGCCGTGGCCGAATCCTTGTCGCGTCCGGAGGCTTGTCGCGCTCCGAGCCTTCCCGGCAAGCTCCTCTTGCCGGGGCCTTGTCTTCTGCATGCCTTGAGTGGCCTTCCCGACAAGCTCCTCTTGCCGGGGCCTTGTCTTCTTAATCAAATACTTTGTTCTTGAATGGCTCCAAAGGAGACACGGAGGATCTTGGCGGTGACGAGGCAAACCCTGACGCTGGGTGCCTGTAATCGTCTGCGCAGTATGGGATACTAGGGTACCCCTACTCTAGTACACCGAGACCGATGTACCCTTAGTATGCTTGATTTCCTAGATTTCCAAACTCTGGCGAACAAGGCTTTCATTGCTAAAAGGGAGCACAAGCTCATATCGGACAATAGGCCTGCTAATAATGAGCACAAGCGCAAGTTCGAGCCAAGGAAGGAAGGGCATCCAGTGCAAAAGGCTCGTACCTAGCAGCATACTGAGGTGAAGTACAAGCCTGATTGGCAACAGAATGTTAACAAGACCACCACCCAAGTCAAGAATGTCGTGACCAACCCAGTGCACGAGGAGCGCCAGCGCAACAATTCTTGCTTCAGTTGTGGGCAAACCGGACATTATGCCAGACAGTGTCCCAAGAACGGCAAGGCAAGTGCACTAATCAGGCCACAAGTCAACTTTATGGAGTCATGCCCAACCCAGCAAAACATCACTGGGCACGTTCATCACCCCTCCGCAGATGAAGCCCAAGAGAACCCCAAAGTCGTTATTGGTATGTTTTCTGTTAATAACATACCTGCCGTAATTTTATTTGACTCTGGGGATTCTGAAAGTGCAACTATCCCTAGGTGGTTTTGGTAATTCTTAACAACATATAGCTCATTGAGCTAATGCTATTCCAAGACAAATATTTCAGGAAATCTCAATGAATGGCATGGCATGGACGATGAAAGTAGATCCCTCAAAATATTAAGGACAAAGGATTGGCTCAAGCTCAGAAGCTCAAGACTCTACATTTTACATTTTAGTGATCCAAGATCACATTGAGTCTATAGGGAAAGCCAATACTATCAAGGAGTGTGTCACAGCCCTAGAGCTTGCTTGTAACTGGTGGCATTGCATCCATGCATCATGTTTAATTTTCATGAAATTTGAAATGGGGATTGCCTAAACCCTAGCATTAAAGGAATTCAAATAGGCTCAACCAAAAATATTTTTCAGTGATTTCAAATGGCTTTAGAAAATGTTCATCATCTCTCGAAAAATGCTTTAAACCGTAACCAGAGGTGCTGCACATTTTTCATGACATATTTGGTCAATGGATTAATTCATTAAGTATTTGCATTTGGGCATTTAAATGCTATAAAATATTTTAAATGCTCAAATAATCATAAACTTAAATGTTTGCTTTGTTGGATATTTTCCAAACAGTGGGCTTGAGCAAGTTTCATGATTTTTGGGATAGTATTAGTATTTTTAATAAAGCCCTAAAGACTACAGAAAAATAGAAAACTAAAATAAATAAAAGAGAGAGAGAGAGGACTACCTAGCCCACCTACCTGTAACCGGCCCAGCCCCAGCGGCCCAGCCCACCACCGCCTGGCTCCCTGTCGCCTTCCTCCTCGCGCCCGAGGGCAGGCGCGTGCTGCGCCAGCGTGGCCACGCCGCCACCTCCTCCCTGCCTGGCTGCCTCTTCCTCCCCGACGCCTTCCCCGAGCGCCACGCACCCCCGACCCTCTCTCCCTCGTCCGTGGCCTCTCCTCCTCCGCTCCCTCCCTCTCCCACCGAGCGGAGCTCGCCGCCCTTCGCCACCACCGCGACCCAGGGCCTCCCTCGCTCCCCGACTAGCCCACAAGCTCCGCCACTCCATCCTCGCCCTCCCCACACGTCACCGGAGAAGCCCCGAGGCGCCCGCCCGCCGCTTTCCTCCATGGACCCGCTTGATCGCCGTCGCCCGATTCATCGAACTCCGGACGCCCCAGCCCGACCACCTCTCCCTCTCCACGGTGAACTCCTCTTCCTTCCCCCCTAGCTCCCTGTGTTTGTTTGGCCTCCGTAGCCGCCGTTTCCACCTCGCCAAAACTCCCGCCCTTGCCATGCGCCAGCGTGGCTGTGGCCACCCGGCTGCGCCCGAGCATGTTACCAAGTTCACCGTCCTCCCAGGAGCCCGCAACGCCCTTTCGTTTCCCCTCTAGTGCACCTCAGCGTCGAGCCCGAGCTCGCCCGAGCTCCTACGGCTGCCTAGGTCGTCGCCGGCGCCGATTCCGGCCGCCCCGACCCCAACTGACTCCACCAAGAGCTGCGGCTCGACTCCAGCCTGCGTAGATGCCCTCCACGACCCATTTGGTCGCTTAATGGCAAAATTCACTTGCGCCGCCGCGTCGCTCGCCGTGACTGGGCCGACAGCCGACTTTGATTTTGACGGTGGGCCTCTGGTTGACTCTCTGAGTCAATGACAGTGGGGCCCAGCCACATTAACTAAATAGGTTTAGTTTTAATTAAAATTTAGTTAAGCTAATTACTCTGACACGCGGGACCCACTTTCAGGTTTGACCCGGACCATGTCTCGTTGACCACTGACGTCACACTAACGTCAGGCTGACGCAGTAATACCCTTTTCTGGATTTAATTTAATTCAGGAAATTTCAGAAAATACCCCAAACTTCAAATATTCATAACTTTTAATCTGTAACTCCAAATTAAATAATTTATATATGAAAAATGATCAGAAAAATATGAAGAATCTGTTTATGGCACTTTCATGCATGATTAAGCAAGTTAACCTCACTAAATAGGATGAATTCAGTAATGATTAGGGCAATTTATGAAATAACATTTGGAGTTGGAATTTGTTCTTGTTTGAATTCCACTTCAATTAACTTGGCTAGATTTTGCATTAGGTGAATTCAGTACCTTAACATGACATGTCATTCATGTGAATGTGCATTGCATTGATTGTGTTCTTTCTCAGTTGTCGGTGTTTGCCCCCTCTCAGTAGACGACGTTCCGACGATTGTTCGATGACACCGATGAAGAACTATATTATATTCAGAAGTGCCAGGCAAGCAAGACCCCCTTGTTCATTTCGATATAATCCCACTCTCTCGCTCCTGCTCTATTTTACTGCATTAGGACAACAACGACTCATGTGTTACTTGCTGCATAGCTGAACCCCTTTATCCTCTGCATGACCTGTCATTCCACAAGAATTAGATGAAACCCACTAGTATGAGTAGGAGTTGTTTGAGCCATGTTGTGCCTACTCATTCATGCTTGTTTGTCATGCCTGCCATCGCTTAGAGTTGAGTCAGGTCCGTTAATCGGGAATGAATTGGAATGGTTGTGTGAACATGTCCCTCGTGTGTGAGCTAAGTGTGTGAACACGATTTGGTAAAGGTAGCGGTGAGAGGCCATGTAGGAGTACATGGTGGGTTGTCTCATTGCAGCCGTCCTTAGGAACCGAGTTACGTGTTTGTGATCCATGAAATAGTTACTACCACGCATTGGGCCCGAAACCAATGGACCCTCTAAACTTCTTAACCACCCTTGTCCTCATCCGGGAGTTGCAAGTAGTTTCGGTGTTTGTAGTATGTCAGGGGCCGCACGCAACGCTGACCGTAGGGTGGGTTGTGTTGCGGTAGGCACCGTGGGTCAAGTACCGATTCGCCTGCTTGGTGTCTCGGGAACCCCTGTACACATTGTTCGGGGCTGTATGGGAAACCTCGGCCGGACTCCCTGCGGATGGAACCCGAATAGGCGATAAACCTGGACTTGCGACTTGTGTGTTTAGGTAGGTCGTGGCCGACACCCACGTTGGGCTTCCGCTTGAAGGTTTCCGAGTACATGTCGTGTAAACGGCGGTAAGTGGTGAGAGCGTGTGTGAAGAAGTACACCCCTGCAGGGTTAATATGATCTATTCGAATGGCCGTGTCCATGGAGAAGGACTTCTGGGTTGCCTATACCAGTTCATAGACAAGTGAAAGTGGATACCCTAAAATGCGCAAGATAAGTGTGAGTGCTATGGATGGCGTTCTCGTAGGGAGACGGGAGCGAGTCCATAGTAGTGAATTGATATGGTGAATATGTGGAATCGTGTGCGCCACCTCAAAAGAGTTACTTGCAGTCGTAGTTCAGGATAGCCACCGACTCAAAGCTGGCTTGCTGCAGTCAAACTCCACCACCCCCCTTTGATACTGATGCATATGTAGTTAGTTCTGAAGTAAGTCTTGCTGAGTACGTTTGTACTCACGTTTGCTTATTTTATGTTTTGCAGAGATACTTCGGTCTCGCTAGTAGTTCCGCTTGGACTTCGACGGTTAGCTTGTTACCTCAGCTACGATCTTGTGCCCTCGGCAGGATCTGGTAGATAGTCAGGCTTCTCAGCCTTATTTCATTTATAGTTGTCTGTACTCAGACATGTTTAGCTTCCGCTTGTGCTTTGACTTGTATGCTCTGAGTGTTGGGTCATGAGACCCATGTTTGTAATATCTCGGTCCTCGGAGCCTAATGAATAAATATTTGAGTCGTAGAGTTATGTTGTGATGCCAAGTTGTATCTACACATATTGAGCATATTGTGTGTATGTTTGAAATGCTTGGTATGTGTGGGATCCGACAAACTAGTTGTTTATCCCTGGCAGTCTTTCATATGGGGAAATGTAGTCTCGTGCTTCTGAGCGATAGTAGTCCGCTACAGCCCGGTTCACCGGAGTCCTGCTAGCCCAAAGACTACTGCTTGGACACTTGACTGGCCGGCATGTGTTTCACTTCGTTCCTATGTCTGTCCCTTCGGGGAAATGTCGCGCGGTGTTATTCGGAGTCCTGCCTAGCCTGCTACAGCCCGGGTATACCGGAGTCCTGTTAGCCCAGTGCTACAGCCCGAATTTATACGTTGATGACCAACATGCTCGATGTGATTATTGTATGCCTGTTCCCATAGGTTAGCGCCGCTTTGGGTTCACGACTAGCCATGTCGGCCCGGGTTCTTTGTCATGTGGATGCTAGCGACACTGTCATATACGTGAGCCAAAAGACGCAAACGGTCCCGGGCCATGGTAAGGCGACACCATGGGAATACCGCATGCGTGAGGCCGCAGAGTGATATGAGGTGTTACCGGCTAGGTCGATGTGATTTGGAATCGGGTCTGACGGTGTTGGTATCGAGCACGACTTCAGTAGGATTACCAAGCCAAACCGGTCGAAGTTGTGTCTAGAAATGCTTTAGTTATGTAAGGGAATTGATTGTAGAAGGGAACATAAGGCTCTTTTACTCCTTATATCTCATGGCCTTCTCGATCCGAGTCATCCTCTTCTCTTCTACGGGTTTAAGAACTAGGCTTCTCATCTATCTATCGTGATGACGTGTTACTAATCCATAGACCTTTGAGATTGTTGGTTTTAAGCCTCGCCTCAGTTCCTACTATTTCTGTAAGATAATTGTTGATCTCGGAACTTTGATATTGTGATGTTGAGTGGTTATGCCACCCTTTTGCAGGATGTCTCAAATCATTTTGAGCATCTACAGCCGTTATGTCAGTCCGAGTCATCCTGTGTCTCTAAATAGTCCGATGCATTTGCAAATCCTTTTCCTCCGCTCCTCGATGTCCTTTTTGGTCGTAATAAGCACACTAATCGGTAAGTTGAGGTACTTTGTTGCCTCGGCATAGATGTTGGAGCTATTATTATGACCCTAGTTGTTTAGGAAGTCATCTAGCAATTTAGCAATGCTTTTGTATCCCGAGGTGATGTTTCTGGCCATTATTCTTGAAAGCATCCCGTGATGTTATTAGTTAGTAGGCATCCTATTCCTGGGTTCTTGAACCCGAGATTCACCCTACTTCATGTTGCTAGTATTTGCTAGTTCCTTTAGGATATTAGCAACCTTTGCGATAGTCCTTGAGGTCCGTGGTATTTCCTTCTTCCAAATACCATGAACTAGTTATGGCAGAAGTTCTTTGAACCAAAAGATCACAATAAGAGTGCTCTTGAGGAGTTCTCCATTCTATATTGTGAATCTGCCAGTTCTACTTTCTCTGCATGGATTATCCGGAAGAAACCTGTTGAACTTGGTTCGACATACTAATCTATGCATCCACAACTCGAAAAATTATATGTTCCTTTGAGTTGCTCTCTTTAGTTGTATCCCGACCACCTCTATCGGTTGATAACCAAGAGTAGGTGTGCATTCGCTTATCGATGTCTGTTATCCTTGTGGTCCGTCAAGCCATTCTGCTCGAATGACTAGGAGAAACAAACTCCAAAGACCTCATCCATTTCTAGGATTGGGTCAAAGTAGTTGTATTCCGCAGATCAAAATGTCAATTCAGCTTTTGTTCTGTTTCTACCCTGAAGTATTACCCACTTTATGTCAGGAATGTCATGAGAATCGCACCTTCTCTTATGAATTCTTGACGTAGTGATACTTCTCGCTATCATTATTCATTCCTCGGTCCCGTGTTGATGCAACCGGAATGTCGACAAGTGAATTGTGATGTGTGAAATCAATACTCCGAGCAACTCGTTGCTTGGTAGCTAATGGACAATATCCTCATTCTTAGCGTGTTGGTTATTAAATCATCATCCTAAGATTGATCGTGCTACCTAGTCCTTATTTCTGGTGCACACTTGATTGATGAGTTAGGATTATATCAAGTCCTCACTCATTTGATCATATCGTCTTGCCCTCAAAAGCAAGATTGTTCTCGAGCTTAGTAACATACCGGTGGTTCGTGACTTTCCAAATATCTTCTTGGAAGTGTTGCGGGTTGTTTCTCGATTGTTATGTTGAGCTCGTGATCAAGTTGGTTTCTTGTGAACCACCCTTTCTCCAAGAATCTGTGTTGGATATCCCTGAGCTAGTTGGTTAAGCTAGACAACAACTCGGAGAGTTGGAAGATAAAAGCTTGCCTAACTCAGTTCAAGCCAAAGGGATATTCTTGTGTAGTGTGTGTTGAAGAAAGATGATATCTTCATCGATTGGTCCCTGTGATCAGTTGCTGGACCTATTGTCTTATCAATCTTTTGACTTGAGTATGGGCTATTATTAAGTCAAATCAGAACCAACGATATCCGTAATGTTGTCTTACTCGTGGTTGATCCCTCGAGCATACCCCATTACATCTTTTGCTCTGACCAATGCTATCACCGTGTTCACATGATGGTGGAAGTCCAAAGGATATGGAAATTCCGATGAGTTGCTGTTGAGCCCATCAGTAGCATTTTGTCTCCCCCATGAGTCGTGTTGAACATGAACCTAGTATTGGAAACTTGTGTAAGCATTTCTTCATGTTTCGTTCATGAAGCATATGTTTGGATGGAAAGAGTGACTTCCTCGAATTCATGTGCTTTAGGTGTAAGTTGCCGCCATGAATTTGAGAAAGGTTTGTTTTGTTTCCTTTGGAATCATTCCAAGTCAGTCATGCATCGCATAAGTATTCTATGGTCTCGATAGATCGATCATCTTCATTCCATATGAATTCCATAGCACACCAAGCCACTGATTGATTTGTTCAAGGAGAAGAAGTTCCTTCTTAAGACCGCGGCTTATACAAGGACTTTGATATCCTCGATGATGGTTCCCCACCTGAACTCGGTAGTGTTTCATGATAAGACTACTACGTGGTCATACTTGTCTTGGACGTCATGCTCACATGTATGTAGCAGAATCAGCTCATGTTTTGGAGCTTGCTGTCGTAGTTCATATCCCGAGAATCTCGCAACATCCTCTCGTCGATTTGTGTTGCAAACTTTCATTTTTCTTCTAGACTCGATGAGATTGGGATATCCTAACACCAACCAGATCTGAATCTCAGGCAGATACGATGGTTGGAACATTCCCAGCATTTGCATTTTGTTCCCAGCTTGCACCGCCATTGCGCCAAGTTCCATGGGCTGCCCTCTCAGTAATTGTTGTCCAGATTCATTTTCAAAAGTGGACTTACCATGGGTCCCATCCATCTCCGGTGATAAGCAAAATTCATCCATTGCGTTGTCTTCAACAAGGTAGTCCACATCATCCATTCTAGTCTGGGTATGCCATTCCTTTGCACTCCACCAAACGATCTTTGTGAATTGCCTTAGGCTGGTATGAAGAGTTTCAATGATCTCCGATTCAAAAGTAATTCTTTTTGCCACTTAAGGGAATAGTTCCTCGCGTCACCTCCCCTGGGGTGCCCCGTTATTGAGTCATGGCAAATATTTCCTCGCCACATTGACACCATCCACCATCCTTCTAAGCATGGAATTGTGGGCCACCAATCAAACCCCGTCGTTTGTTCTTCCATCCCACTCGATGTGTTTTGTGTCTCAAATCGAGATGTTCACCCTCTCATTCCGTGAGTTGATCGTGAGTTGCTCGATCTTCAAGAAGATTAAATCCTGTAGGGTTTCCCCCTTCTTTTTGTTGTCATGTTGAGTGAAGATCTCGAAAGCAAAGACGTCAAGACCAAGATGATGGAATGAATCAACATCTTCGAGAAGGGCAAATGGATCATGAAGATTGTGATAGTTTTGTGACTCCCCTTTTCCTCTTACCTCACGCTTTGAATCTCGGTAGATTCTTGTTTAGTGGGGGTGAGTTGTCACAGCCCTAGAGCTTGCTTGTAACCAGTGGCATTGCATCCATGCATCACGTTTAATTTTCATGAAATTTGAAATGGGGATGGCCTAAACCCTAGCATTAAAGGAATTCAAATAGGCTCAACCAAAAATATTTTTCAGTGATTTCAAATGGCTTTAGGAAATGTTCATCATCTTTGGAAAAATGCTTTAAACCAGAACCAGAGGTGCTGCACATTTTTCATGACATATTTGGTCACTGGATTAATTCATTAAGTATTTGCATTTGGGCATTTAAATGCTATAAAATATTTTAAATGCTCAAATAATCATAAACTTAAATGTTTCTTTGTTGGATATTTTCCAAACAAAGTGGGCTTGAGCAAGTTTCATGATTTTTGGGATAGTATTAGTATTTTTAATAAAGCCCTAAAGACTACAGAAAAATAGAAAACTAAAATAAATAAAAGAGAGAGAGAGAGGACTACCTAGCCCACCTACCAGAATCGCCCAGCCCAGCTGACCCACCACCGCTTTGGCTCCTGTCGCCTTCCTCCTCGCGCCCAAGAGGCGGGGCGCTGCCCGGCTGCGTGGCCACACGCCGCCACCTCCTCCTGCCTGGCTGCCTCCTCCTCCCCTGACGCCTTCCCGAGCGCCCACGCACCCCCCCCTCTCTCCCTCGTCCGTGGCCTCTCCCTCCACTGGCTCCCTCCCTCTCCCACCGAAGCGGAGCTGTCGCCGCCCTTCGCCACCACCGCGCCACAGGCCTCCCTCGCTCCCCGACTAGCCCACAAGCTCCGCCACTCCATCCTCGCCCTCCCCGCCGTCCTGTGACGGGCTCCCAGGCGCCGCCCGCCGCTTTTCCTCCATGGACCACGGTCGCCGTCGCCCGATTCATCGAACTCCGGACGCCCCCGAGCCCGCTGACCACCTCTCCCTCTCCACGGTGAACTCCTCTTCCTTCCCCCCTAGCTCCCGTGTTTGTTTGGCCTCCGTAGCCGCCGTTTCCACCTCGCCCGAAAACTCCCCGCCGCCGGCCATGGCGCCGCCGTGGCCAGGGCCACCCCAGCTTGCGCCCGAGCATGTTACCAAGTTCACCGTCCTCCCAGGAGCCTGCAACGCCCTTTCGTTTCCCCTCTAGTGCACCTCAGCGTCGAGCCCGAGCTCGCCCGAGCTCCTACGGCCGCCTAGGTCGTCGCCGGCGCCGATTCCGTCCGCCCCGACCCCAACTGACTCCACCAAGAGCTGCGGCTCGACTCCAGCTACACGTAGATGCCCTCCACGACCCATTTGGTCGCCGGAATGGCAAAATTCACTTGCGCCGCCGCGTCGGGCTCGCCGGCGGCTAGACGCCGGCAGCCAACTTTGATTTTGACCAGGGGTGGGCCCTGGTTGACTCTCCTGAATCAATGACAGGTGGGGCCCAGCCCTGTTAACTAAATAGGTTTAGTTTTAATTAAAATTTAGTTAAGCTAATTACTCTGACACACGGGACCCACTATCGGGTTTGACCGGACCATGTCTCGTTGACCATCGACGTCACATCGACGTCAGCCGACGCATAATACCCTTTTCTCGGATTTAATTTAATTCAGGAAATTTCAGAAAAATACCCCAAACTTCAAATATTCATAACTTTTAATCAGAACTCCAAATTAAATAATTTATATATGAAAAATGATCAGAAAAATATGAAGAATCTGTTTATGGCACTTTTATGCATGATTAAGCAAGTTAACCTCACTGAATAGGATGAATCATGATTAGGGCAATTTATGAAATAACATTTGGAGTTGGAATTTGTTCTTGTTTGAATTCCACTTCAATTAACTTGGATAGATTTTGCATTAGGTGAATTCAGTACCTTAACATGACATGTCATTCATGTGAATGTGCATTGCATTGATTGTGTTCTTTCTCAGTTGTCGGTGTTTGCCCCTCTCAAGAGACGACGTTAAGCGATTGTTCAATGACACCGATGAAGAACTATATTATCTCCAGAAGTGCCCGGCAAGCAAAACCCCTTGTTCATTCCGATATAATCCCACTCTCTCGCTCCTGCTCTATTTTACTGCATTAGGAAAACAACGACTCATGTGTTACTTGCTGCGGTAGCTGAACCCCTTTATCCTATGCATGACCTGTCATTCCACAGTAATTAGATGAAACCCACTAGTATGAGTAGTAGTTGTTTGAGCCATGTTGTGCCTACTCATTCATGCTTGTTTGTCATGCCTGCTACTGCTTAGAGTTGAGTCAGGTCTGATTCATCGGGAATGAATTGGAATGTTGTGTGAACATGTTCCACTGTGTGTGAGCTAAGTGTGTGAACACGATTTGGTAAAGGTAGCGGTGAGAGGCCATGTAGGAGTACATGGTGGGTTGTCTCATTGCAGCCGTCCTTAGGAACTGAGTTCTGTGTTTGTGATCCATGAAATAGTTACTACCACGCATTGGGCCCGAAACCAATGGACCCTCTCGGCTTCTTAACCACCCTTGTCCTGAGTCCGGGAGTTGCAAGTAGTTTTTGGTGTTTGTAGTATGCTGGGGGCCGCACGCATAGCGCCGACCGTAGGGGTGGGTTGTGTTGCGGTAGGCACCGTGGGTCTGTACCGATTCGCCTGCTTGGTGTCTCGGGAACCTGTACACATCGTTCGGGCTGTATGGGAAACCTCGGCCGGACTCCTCATGGATGGAACCCGAATAGGCGATAAACCTGGACTTGGGACTTGTGTGTTTAGGTAGGTCGTGGCCGACACCCACGTTGGGCTTCCGCTTGAAGGTTGCCGAGTACATGTCGTGTAAACAGCGGTAAGTGGTGAGAGCGTGTGTGAAGAAGTACACCCCTGCAGGGTTAATATGATCTATTCGAATAGCCGTGTCCACGGAGAAGGACTTCTGGGTTGCCTATACCAGTTCATAGACAAGTGAAAGTGGATACCCTAAAATGCGCAAGATAAGCGTGAGTGCTATGGATGGCGTTCTCGTAGGGAGACGGGAGCGAGTCCATAGTAGTGAATTGATATGGTGAATATGTGGACTGCAGCGCCACCTCAAAAGAGTTACTTGCGATCGTAGTTCAGATAGCCACCGAGTCAAAGCTGGCTTTGCTGCAGTCAAACTCCACCACCCCCTTTGATACCGATGCATATGTAGTTAGTTACGAAGTAAGTCTTGCTTTGAGTACGTTTGTACTCACGTTTGCTTATTTTATGTTTTGCAGAGGTACTTCGGTCTCGCTAATAGTTCCGCTTGGACTTCGACGGTTAGCTTGTTACCTCAGCTACGATCTTGTGCCCTCGGCAGGATCGGTAGATAGTCAGGCTTCTCAGCCTTATTTCATTTATAGTTATGCGTACTCGGACATGTTTAGCTTCCGCTTGTGCTTTGACTTGTATGCTCACGAGTGTTGGGTCATGAGACCCATGTTTGTAATATCTCGCTCCTCGGAGCCTAATGAATAAATATTTGAGTCTTAGAGTTATGTTGTGATGCCATGTTGTATCTACACATATTGAGCATATTGTCTATATGTTTGAAATGCTTGGTATGTGTGGGATCCGACAAACTAGTTGTTTATCCCTGGCAGCCTTTCATATGGGGAAATGTAGTCTCGTGCTTCGAGCGATAGTAGTCCGCCATGACCGGTTCACCGGAGTCCTGCTAGCCCAAAGACTACTGCTTGGACACTTGACTGGCCGGCATGTGTTTCACTTTGTTCCTATGTCTGTCCCTTCGGGGAAATGTCGCGCGGTGTTATTCGGAGTCCTGCCTAGCCTGCTACAGCCCGGGTATACCGGAGTCCTGTTAGCCCAGTGCTACAGCCCGAATTTATACGTTGATGACCGACATGCTCGATGTGATTCATGTATGCCTGTTCCCATAGGTTAGCGCCGCTTTGGGTTCACGACTAGCCATGTCGGCCCGGGTTCTTTGTCATGTGGATGCTAGCGACACTGTCATATACGTGAGCCAAAAGATGCAAACGGTCCCGGGCCATGGTAAGGCGACACCCGTGGGAATACCGTGCGTGAGGCCGCAAAGTGATATGAGGTGTTACCGGCTAGGTCGATGTGATTTGGAATCGGGGTCCTGACAGAGGGATGAGGTGTTTCTTAATGAGCCTCTTGCTTCATGTGCTTAGTGATATGCTCCAAAACCCTCCACTACTTTCTCACATCCACATATGACCTAAACCTAAAGTCAAACTCGGCCCTACCGATTCTTTCTATCCGCGCCACCGAGTTCAATTGTCATAGCCACTGCCACAAACCCTAGGCAAATCGGTCTCACCGATAGGGATCTCGGTCTCACCGAGATGGGATTGTAATCTCTCTGTTTCCCTTCGTAACGTTTCGTTCTAACCGAAGTGAGAGATCAGTCCCACCGAGATTGCAATGTAAACTTTGTGTTTCCCTTTCATAACTTTTCGGTCTCAGCAAAAGAGCGAATCGGTCCCACCGAGTTTACCTGACCAACTCTCTGGTTAGCTAATTACCAAATTTGGTCTCACCGATTTTGTGTAATCGGTCTCACCGAGATTATGTTATGCCCTAACCCTAACCATATCGGTCCTACCCAGTTGTATCTCGGTCCCACCGAAAACCCTAACGGTCACTAGGTTTACTGGATCGGTCTGACCGAGTTTGTTGATTCGGTCCCACCGAGTTTGGTAAATTGTGTGTAACGGTTAGATTTTGTGTGGAGGCTATATATACCCTCCACCTCCTCTTCATTCGTGGAGAGAGCCATTAGAACAAACCTACACTTCCAACTTACCAGCCTCGAGAGAGAACCACCTACTCATGTGTTGAGGCCAAGATATTCCATTCCTACCATATGAATCTTGATCTCTAGCCTTTCCCAAGTTGCTTTCCACTCAAATCTTCTTTCCACCAAATCCAAATCCTGTGAGAGAGAGTTGAGTGTTGGGGAGACTATCATTTGAAGCACAAGAGCAAGGAGTTCATCATCAACACACCATTTGTTACTTCTTGGAGAGCGGTGTCTCCTAGATCAGCTAGGTGTCACTTGGGAGCCTCCGACAAGATTCTGGAGTTGAAACAAGGAGTTTGTAAGGGCAAGGAGATCGCCTACTTCGTTAAGATCTACCGCTAGTGAGGCAAGTCCTTCGTGGGTGACGGCCATGGTGGCATAGACAAGGTTGCTTCTTCGTGGACCCTTCGTGGGTGGAGCCCTCCGTGGACTCGCGCAACCATTACCCTTCGTGGGTTGAAGTCTCCATCAACGTGGATGTACGATAGCACCACCTATCGGAACCACGACAAAAACATCCGTGTCTCCAATTGCGTTTGAATCCTCCAAACCCTTCCCTACATTCTTGCAAGTTGCGTGCTTTATTTTCCGCTGCCTATATACTATTTGCATGCTTGCTTGACTTGTGTGAAGATTACTTGACTTGTTCAAAGATAGCTAACATCTGCCAAAGTCTAAAATTGGGAAAAGGTTAAGTTTTTAATTGGTCAAGTAGTCTAATCACCCCCCTCTAGACATACTTCAAGGTCCTACAGATTCCCACTCTTTTATTTCTCGGAGTTTTGTTGCCCAAAATAAATTTCCTTGTTCACTTTTGGGAAAGAATATGCTGGTACAAACCCCGGGATCCTTAATCAGGAGCAATCTGGTGTGTCACAATCTGGAAATCAATATCAACGGAGTATGTTTTCCAACTTCCTTGATAATCATTGAGTCTGTAAACTTGGATGTTATCTTGGGTATGAATTGGTTGACCCAATATCAAGTATGCATAAATTGCGCGACCCAAGAAGTCACTTTGACCAGTCAGAAGGGGCAGGCTACCAAATTCTATGCTCGCAGAAGCATACCCAAGAAAGAAATGGTCTTCACCGCTGTGGCTGGTGAGTTGGAATTAATTCCTGTGGTCAGTGAGTTTCCTGATGTATTTCCAGAAGAACTGCCAGGCATGCCACCAGATCGAGAGCTTGAGTTTGCAATAGATCTTGTGCCCGGAACCGCACCGTTATACAAGAAGTATTACCGGATGCCCTCATCAGAATTAGTGGAGCTAAAGAAACAGCTTGATGAAATGCTCCAGAAAGGATATATCTGCGCTAGCTCTTCACCATGGGGATCACCTGCTATCTTCGTGGACAAGAAGGATGGCAGCCTCCGCATGTGTGTGGATTACCGTCAGCTGAATGATGTCACCATCAAAAATAAATATCCACTGCCCAGGATTGATGACTTGTTTGATCAGCTCAGTGGGGCCAAGGTATTCGCCAAGATTGATTTAAGGACATGATATCATCAACTCAATATTAAAAATAAAGATATTCCTAAGACCGCATTCATTACTTGGTATGGTCTTTATGAATATACAGTTACGTCCTTTGGTCTCACCAATGCCCCTGCCTTCTTCATGCATATGATGAACAAAGTATTAATGGACTTCCTCGATAAATTCGTGGTAGTCTTTATCGATGACATACTTATATACTCAAAAAGTGAAGAAGATCACAAAGAACACCTCCGAGCAGTGCTACAACGACTCCACGACCATCAGCTATACGCCAAATTCAGTAAATGCGAGTTTTGGCTCAAGCAAGTTGGATTTCTCGGACATGTGCTATCCGCCGAAGGTATAGCCATGGACCCGAGCAAAGTAAAGGATGTGCTCGATTGGTTGCCACCTAGAACCGTATCCAGATCCGGAGTTTTCTTGGATTAGCCGGATATTACTATTGTTTCATTGAAGGGTTTTCCAAGATTGCCCAACCCATGACAGAGCTGCTCAAGAAGGATAATAAGTTTGAATGGATTGAGCACTGTGAGAAAAGTTTCAGATATCTACCGCAGCTTTGATGTGTACTGCGACGCCTCCAGACAAGGACTTGGATGCGTACTTATGCAAGATGGCAAGGTGGTAGCATATGCATCGCGACAGCTACAACCCCACGAGGGAAATAATCCTACTCATGATCTGGAATTGGCCGCGGTGGTTCATGCTCTAAAAATTTGGTGACACTACCTCATCTGGAAGAGGTGCCAAATTTTTACCGACCACAAAAGTCTCAAGTATATATTTACTCAGCCAGATTTAAGTCTCCGTCAACGAAGATGGCTCGAGTTAGTCAAGGATTATGATCTTGGAATAAATTACCACCCAGGTAAGGCCAACGTGGTTGCCGATGCACTCAGTCGAAAGCATGTCAGCCTGAATGTCATAATGGAATCCTTGCCTCCTGAACTTCAAGAGGAGATTGCTCAGCTCAAACTGGTCATAGTTGATGTTGGTCTTGCTAATATTTTGGAAGTTGCACCTACACTTGAGGAAGAGATCCACAAGGCCCAGCCAGCTGACACCGTCCTGCAGAAACGTGCCAAGAGTATGGTAGCAGGACAGACTTCAGATTTTTTAAAGGATCAATTTGGTACCCTCCTATTCCGTGGAAGGATTTGTGTACCCAGTCAGGCGGATTTAAAGAAGAAAATCCTGTGAGAAGCACACGAATCTTCATATTCTATTCACCCTGGAGGTACTAAAATGATGTAAACCTTCGACAAATATTCTAGTGGGATGGAATGAAGAAAGGCATTGCCTATTTTGTGGCCTATTGCGACATATGCAACAAGGTGAAGGAAGAGCATCAGAAGCCAGCCGGACTTCTCTAACTGCTGCCAGTTTCACAATGGAAATGGGATGATGTCTGCATGGATTTTATCACAGGGCTACATAAGACTCAGCGAGGCAATGATGCAATCTGGGTCATAGTGCACACCTTAACCAAGGTAGCTCACTTTATCCCAATCAGAACCACATATCGAGCGGATCAACTTGCACAACTGTATGTATCTAGAATCGTCAGTCTGCATGGAGTACCACGAACAATCACTTCTGACCGAGGGTCACTTTTTACCTCCACTTTTTGGTCACGTCTCCATCAAACCTAGGGGATAGCGCTAAAATATAGTACCACTTATCTTCCAAAGACTGATGGACAGACTGAGTGGGTAAACCAAATACTCAAACATATGGTACGAGCCTATGCTTTGGCCCAAGGACCTAAATGGGAAGGCTGCCTGCTGTATGCCGAGTTCTCTTATAACAACAGCTTCTATACCAGTCTAAGGATGTCACTGTATGAGGCTTTGCATATCAGTTGGAACCACCCCCTGAATTGTCGGAAGTGCACAATGTGTTTCATGTTTCACAGTTGAGGCGATGTATATCGCCGCCTGAGAAAAAGACTGCTATGACTGAAATAGAATTGGCAAAGGATTTAACATATGAATAGAAACCGGTCAGAACTTTGGATCAGATGGAAAGGGTCACTCGTAGTAAAGCAAGGAAGTTCTACAAAGTTCATTGGGAGCATCACACCGAGGCAGAATCGACTTGGGAAAAAGAAGAATTTCTAAAGGCACATTATCCAGAATGGTTTTCCCAAGAAACCGAATCTCGAGGACGAGATTCATCCTAAGTGGGGGAGGTTTGTGACAGCCTGGTTATTGCCCTCTTCCCTTTGTCTGATTTTCATTTGATTTGATTTTGAAATTTGGAGTTTTGAATCTTTTCATATGGACTTAAACACTTGGGTACCGCTTGACTTTCACCCAAGTGCCTCATTTACCTCTCTAACTATCATTTTCTCTCTGGTTCACCTCAAAATAATATTTTGAATATTTTTCTTAAATGAAAAATATTCATTTCCCTCACTTAAACCCTAGCTAGCTCAATGTGCTCCAAAGCAACCCCAATTTTTCTTGCCCACAAAAATCAGACAAAATTCCCAAATATTCCTTGAACCCTAGGGCACCTTTCTGAGAAAAAATATTTCATCACTTTTTGAAATATTTTTGTTATAGAAAATATTTTCTGTTATGGACAGAAATGGTAGTTTCTACAGCAACTACCATTTTACTTGCTCTATTGTGGCTGATTTTTCTTGTGCATCATCACCTTAATAGATGGTTGCTAACCTCCAAAGCCCAGCTCCCAACTCTCAGTAGTTTGACCACAGTAAGCTCTCAAAGTTACTGACCAGAAACTTACCAGGCAGTTGAAATCCATTCTACTGCGCCTGCGATCAAAACCAAGTGTGGTAACCTCTAAAACTACCATGAACTACACGCCAGACATGAAGTTTAGGCTTAGGTTGGCCCGAGGTCAGAGTTCACGCGGTGACCGCGTTCGTCCAGGCGTGGTGGCATACGGTCGACTCGCTCTGCGACGCGCCCGAGCCTCTGTCGATCGCGTCCTCGCTTCCCCGACTGCCAAGCCTTGCCAAACTTCGCCATGATCTTCGTCCTGACCTTCTTAACTCCCTCCTGGTGCTCGTCGATGCCGGAGCTCGCCGCAGTGAGCACGGGCGCGGTCCAGCCAACGCAACAGTGTGTTGCGCACTGTGTTCGTCGCCACCCTCTCGCCCCTGTGCTCGTCTCCGCTCGCCCCCAGTTCCCTGGTGAGCTGTGTCACCTTCCCCCTCGCTCACTGACGTCGTTCGTCACAGGGCACCGTGTCCAGGTGTCCTTTGGCGGAGCCCGATCCCCTCTCGACGCTTGGCTCTAAATAGAGCCCTGCCCAGCCTCCTCGAGCATCATCCACTCCTCCCACACACTCCACAATCTCGTAGAAAGCCGTAGCCTGGCCGGGCAGGCCGCGGGGCGCCGTCCCTGAGCTCGAGCTCGCCAGCGATCCCCTCGGGCCGTCAACGCGGCTCCAGCCCCTCCCAGGCCCGGGCCACCCTTCCAGGACCTCCGCCATGACTCGGTGGAGCCGTTCCGGCCGGTTGGAGCCCCTGGTGTCGCCTCTGGTTGCCGTCGTCTTCATCTGCAGCGACCTCTGCTGCTTGTCTCCGCTAGAGAGGTTGTTTCCGACGTCGTCCGACCATCCTAGCTAACCTACGGGTACGGGCAGGTGCGTCTCCGTCTCTTCTTTCGATCCCTCCTCCAGTTCTGGCCAAGGAGCTCTCCTCGCTGGCGTGTGCTCCAGCGGAGCCGCGCCGCCCTCTGTTCCCCTCTCCCCCTCCCTCTCACCTGACTAGCGGGGCCTGCTAGTCAGCCACTCCGTACGCGCGCGAAGCGGTACGAGTGGTGGCACCCGCGAGGTTTACGACGTCACCCCCCCTCAGTTCTATTTTATTTAAATTCAAATTTAATTTTATCTAGAGAGCTTCAAACAGCTAAAACTTTTTAACATAAGTCCAAATGAATTGATTCTTTTTGCATTGTGTTCTTTATGAAGAAATCTAGCAGCTCACCAAAAATGAGATTTTTCTCTGCTGTCTAGATTTTCTGGTGAATTTTAGAAGGGTTCTTGATGTTTTCTTTTGGTGTTTATAATTATTTTCAGAAAGTGAAGCTTGTCTTGAGGATCACGAGGAGGATTGTGAACCTCATCTACACTAAGGCAAGCCACATCAACATTTTCATGGTGCCATTACAATATTTGTGATTTTCAACTTGAATTAATTATTTAATCCATGCATTTAAATCACTCTTATATTATTTGTATTCTGTTGGTTGCTTGTTTAAGTTGATATGCTTAGTTTACAGAAGTTTAAAGCTAACTAAGTTGGTTAAATAACTAGAATAAATAGTTGTTATGAAGAAGTAATATGGTTATGGATATAAGTTATTATTTTGAGTTATTTTCTTGGAGGAGAAAAAATGATAAATTTGCTAAGTAAAGATTTTTTTTAAAGTGATGATTAATCATAACCAGAGAAGTGTTATGAGTTGTGATGTTTTTGCTTAGTGTGGATATAGTTGACCTAGTTATTTCCGATGATATATGATACATATATTCGTGCTGCATTTTCATGGCATATTATGACACCGGTTACCTTCACTTTAAGTTGAACCTGATAATAAATCAACTTGAATATATCGTTGACCGGGTCATGGTGCCACTGAATCGAGTTTTCCCGGTGCAACCACATTTGCCTTTATGGGAAGGCCTTTATTCAGTCCGTTGTCATGCCTCTGGTGGGTGCCTCCAACGAGGGAATGTTATGGGTGTGCGGTACCCTGACCCGGTAAGCAGACATAACCTTGTGTACCCGTTGTTGATGTTATGGTACCTTGTCCCCGTTTGGGACCATTTATGTTTTGCCACGACGGTGGTCGTTGGTGTCTTTGGTAGACACAGGGCCACCCAGGACTAGCCCAGTGGGGAGTGAGTCGGAGTGGCCGAGAGAGTGTCATGGCAATGGAGGTGTGAGGCCATGGGTTCTGTGGTGTGGGTACAGTGTGAGGCCATTGTGTTCGTCGGAAGGCCGTTGGTCCACCAGAATGGGAGTGCGAGGCCATGGGTTCTGTGGTGTGGGTACAGTGCGCTACCTCTACAGAGTGTAATAAATCTATCGATAGCCGAGTCCACGGTTACGGACACGGTCGAAAGTAGGTCACACAATGGACCATCTTGATGTTGGAGACCAAGTGTTGGTCATGGTTGTGATCGCCGGAAAGATCACCGTTTGACACCAAGTGTTGGTCATGGTTGTGATCGCTGGAAAGATCACCGTTTGGAGAGGTAACCCGATCTAAGACCATGAGGTTGGTCCGTTTGTGAACCGAGAGCGATCACCGTTGGTAAGCAAGTCCGACGGACTTATATCACGAGAGCATGATCACAACATGTTGGATATATTGTTACATTATTAAACAATTTGTTAAATATCATGATATTGTTTGTCATTATGTTTATGCTTGTTGTGAGCTTGGAAGTACATTCAATGTACTGACCTGGGTGTCATGCCAGATTTCAGGAAAGTCTCGTTGGAAAGGAGTGATGTTCGAGTCAAGATCGTGTGCGCATCGTTGTCCCTGTTCTATGGAGTTCCCCTACGATGTTGTTCCGCTGCCGCGTAGTTGTTATGATCGAGGCCCCTTTATGTTCACTAAATAATGTAGATATTGTTCAGCCGCACCGTGTGTGCCGCTTGGCCTCACCACCTGTTGTAATATAAACTATGATCCGCTAGCATCAATAATGCGGTTGTTTTCTGTACCAAGATGTTGTGTGTTGCCAGAAGACATGGTCTCTGGGCTGGCAATGCTTAGTAAACCGGTTGCTCTGAGCCAGGGTGCCACATTAGTAGACGACTCCTGCCTTCATCTACTATTATTACTCCACACATCGACCGCTATCCAGCATGCATCTATTGCATTAAGCTCATTAAGAAACAGAGTAATGCAATAAAAATGTTGACATGATGTAGACGAAATCTATTCATGTAGGAATAGCTCCCATCTTGTTTTCCTTAAAAGCAATGATACATGTGTGTCTTGCATCCCCTTTTGTCATAGGGAATGAACACCGCACGGTCGAACCCATCACAAAGCACCTCTTCCCATGGCAAGAAAAAATGATCCAGTTGGCCTAACTAAACCAAAGATTCGAACAAGAAATACGAGGCTATAAATAATCATGCATATACGAGATCAAAAGAACACTCAAATAATATTCATGGATATAGATCTGATCATAAACTCAAAGTTCATCGGGTACCAACGAAAACACTGCAAAAAAGAGTTACATCAAATAGATCTCAAAGAGACCATTGTATTGAAAATCAAAAGAAAGAGAGGAAGCCATTTAGCTACTTCCTATGGACCCGTAGGACTATGGTGGACTACTCACGCATCATCGGAGATGCACCAATGAGGATGATGAACCCCTCCATGATTGTGTTTAGATTGGATCTCGTGGGTCTGGAACCCTCCATGATTGTGTTTAGATTGGATCTCGTGGGTCTGGAACTTGCGGTGGCTGGAATTGTGTTTCGTCGACTCCCCTAGGGTTTCTGGAATATTTGGGAATTTATAAGGTGAAGAGGTGGTGAAGGGGGGCTCCATGGGGGGCACAACCCATCTAGGCATGCCCTGTGGGTTGTGCCCACCATGGACTCCCCTCTGGTAGTTTCTTGGCCCACTGGGTGTCTTCTGGTCCAGAAAAAATCTCCAAAAAGTTTTGCTACGTTTGGAGTCTGTTTGGTATTGATTTTCTGCGAAACTGGCACTGGGCACTGGGCACTATGTCAATAGGTTAGTCCAAAAAAATGATACAAAGTTGCTATAAAATGATGGTAAAACATCCAAGAATGATCATATAACAGCATGGAACAATAAAAAATTATAGATATGTTGGAGACGTATCAGCAAGCAAGCATGTGCGTAACACAAACTAATGGAGGTCTCGGAACGGACAACCGAGCGAGCGAGGAGATACTACAACTATGAACGGATGCAAGTTTTAAAAAGAATGACGACACGAAGTGCCTCTGCGATGCGAATGATGCGATAATGAATGCAGAAAACAAACAAAACGCTCAGTGACCGCGAAAATTAATGGAAGGCAACTGGAGTGTCGGTCTCGAGGCGTCACAACATGTAATAGTTGAATTGTTGTGATCCTAATGCAATAAAAGAGAGTGGGATTGTATCGGAGTGATCAAGGGGGATTTTCTTGCTTGGCACTTCTGAAGATAGTACTACTCTTCATCAATGACAATGATCACAATGTCAGAAGCATCGGCTAACGAGAAGGAACAACATACCGACTAGCAAAGAAGGAACACAATAAATGAAATGCACAATCATATGAAAGATATGACTTACTAAGGTACTGAATTGAGCTAATGCACCAACGAGTCATTTTAATTGAAGTGGAATTTAAATATATAGCAAATTCCAACTCCAAAACTAATTACCATATATTCCATAATCATGAATTGTCCTAGTTGGTGATGTTAACATGCTCAAACATGCATGAACATGGCATAAAAAGATTCTTCATATTTTTATGATAATTTTTCATATATATAAATTATTTCACTTGGAGTTACGGTTAATTTCTATGATTTTTAGAAGTTTAAGTAATTTCTAAAATTAATAAATCATTTCTGATTTATTTAAAATCCAGAAATTAGCTACGGCGTCAGCGTTACGTTAGCATGGCGTCAGCGGGTCAAACTGACCTGTGGGACCCATTTGTCACAGGCATGACGTTAGTCAGAGATTTAATAAAGCTTAACCAAAAAATGTTAGATTGCCCGGACCCACTTGCGAGTGTCACAAAAGATCATTAGCACTAATTGAATCAGGGTTTGACCCGTGCTTAGTCACCGACGGTGACCAATGACGGCAGAGAGCATCAGAAACCGCATTTCGGTGAACTTTCTAATGGTAGGAAGCATCTATGCGTAGCTGGCGTTCACGTGCATCCAAAGGAGCAAGTAGGGCAAGCTGGGGTGGCCAAAAGCCTTGCCGGCGTCGAGCTGTGCGGCTATTGGATCTCGGGTGAGCTCAGGATTGAGGTTACGAAGGCCGTGGCAATCCTTTCTTAGCACTTATGGTGTCTACAGATGCTGACAAAGCTAATGGGCACGTTGGAATGACGAGATGTTCACTGGAGCATCGCCGGCCACGAGCTCGAGCGGAATATGGCGTCAGATGGATCAGGAGCTCAGAAGGAGTCGGATGCGGCAGACGACGAGCTTGGGGACGTCTTGTCGGTAGTGAATTGACGATGGTGATGATCGGATCCCAAGGCAGAACACAGTGGCGATGATGATGCTATGGCACATCCCGGCTTGCTTAGCTCGGTGGAGATGACGAGGACAAAGGCGCGAAGCTCGAGGGCATGACAGAGGGGCGAGAGGGTGGTATTGGCCTGATGACCCAGAAGTATAGGGGGAAATCATAGTCCTTTCGATAACTAAGAGTGTTGAACCCAACATGGAGCAGAAGACAATGACAAGTGATTTTCAGCAAGGTAATTTCTGCAAGCACTAGAATTGTTGGTAATAGGTAGTTTGATAGTAAGATAATTTGTAACAAGTAACAAGTAACAATAGTAACAATAGTAACATTAAGTGCATCAAGGTAGCCCAATCCTTTTTGTAGCAAATGACAGGCCAGAACGGTCTCAGATAATAAGTAACGTTCTTGAGGACATACGAGAATTTCATCTAGTCACTTTCATCATGTTGGTTTGATTCACGCTCGCAAGTTTGATAAACTGATATGTGGGTGGGGTTCTTGGGTTCTATTCTTACTTGAACAAGCCTCCCGCTTATGATTAACCCCCTCGCAAGCACCCGCGACTACGAAAGAAGTATTAAGATTAAATCTAACCATGACATTAAACATATGGATCCAAATCAGCCCCTCACGGAATAGTGCATAAACTAGGGTTTAAGCTTTTATCACTCTAGCAAACCATCATATAATAACTACCCCACAATGCATTCCCTTAGGCCCAAAATGGGGAAGTGTCATGTAGTCAACGTTCACATAACACACTAACGGAATCACAACATACATATCATCAAAATATCGAACGAATACCAAATTCACATGGTTACTTGCAACATGACTTCTCCCGTGGCCTCAAGAACAAGGGCAATTACTCACGAATAATATTCATGCTCAAGATCATAGGAGTAATAAATATCATAATGGATCTAAACATATAATCTTCCACCAAATAAACCATCTAGCATCAACTACAAGATGTAATCAACACTACTAGTCACCCACAGGTACCAATCCGAGGTTTGATACAAAGATTACACACAGGAGATGAACTAAGGTTTGAGATGAGGTGGTGTTGTTGAAGATGTTGATGAAGATTGGCCTCCCAAAGATGAGAGGGTTGTTGGTGATGACGATAGCTTCGATTTCGCCGTCCCGGAGGGAATTTCCCCCAGCGGAATCGCTCCACCATAGGGAAAAAGTACTCCTTCCCAAGTTACTCCTCGAGATGGTGTCCCGCCATCCCGAAAGTCCTCTCCTTATTTTTTGTAGGTCAAAAGACCTTATGTACCAGAAGATGGGCACCGGAGGTGGGCCGAGGAGCCCACTACCCACCAAGGTGCGCCAGGGGGGCAGGCACACCCTGGTGCCTTGTGGGCACCTAGGTGGCCCCCTCTGGTAGTTCTTTTCTCCAATATTTATTATATATTCAAAATAATTCTCCACAAAATTTTAGCTCATTTGGAGATGTGTTGAATAGGTATCTCTGACATAGCTTTGTCAGGTCCAAAATTCCAGCTGCCGATATTCTCCCTCTTTGTGTAAACCTTCCATATTATGAGAGGAAAGGCATTAGAATTACACCACAATGTATTATATTGCTTAAAAAATACTATAAATAACAGTAAGAAAACATGATGCAAAATGGACGTATCAACTCCCCCAAGCTTAGACCTCGCTTGTCTTCAAGCAAAAGCTGATATCGAAAATCATGTCCACATGTTTAGAGAGAGAGGTGTCAATAAAAACAAAATACGAACATAGTAGCATCATGCTTATTATTGTAACAACAAAAAACTTTATCATATAGCTTCTCATGAACAAGTAATAATTCATCACAACATCGAAGTAGAAAGCATAAACTTTACTGAAAACCAACAAACTATCTTATCGGTCAACTTTGCAACTACAATTCATCCTATTTTCAGGAAAGGGTCTCGTATTGGAGCCTTTAGCAAGTCCACATACTCACCCATCATTTAGTCTTCTATGATTGCTAACACTCACAACATATATATGAGCAAAAAGTTTCAACCGGACACATAGAAAGATAGGGGCTTATAGTTTCACCTCCCAACTTATTCACCTCAAGGATGATGTCAACAGTAATAACTCATGCTTACTCATATCCAATTGGATATATGTGCCTAGATATTTCCCCACCACATGATGCTTTCCGAAGAAAAAAAATAAAAGGAATAGTGGAAAATACTTTGACTCTTGCATAAAAGTACAAGATAGGCCCTTCGCAGAGGGAAGCAGAGGTTGCGATGCACTTTTTGGTTTTGTATGCACAATTCCTTAATGCAAAAGAACGTCACGTTATATTGCCCCTTATGATAGCAACCTTTACTATGCAGTCCGTCGCATTTATTACATTGCCATCACAAGTTCGTACAACGCTTATTTTCCCTTACACTAAAAGATCAAACACATTTATGAGCAATTGTTATTGCCTTTTTTGGACCGATGACAACTTACTTGAAGGATCCACTACAAAAAAAAGACACATCCGTGACATTTTGGGCTGAACGAATTTTTTTTCTGTCATACATATGACACTTCTATGACGATAATTGTGACAAAACCCGGTATCATCATAGATGTGGTGGGATCCTACTTCTATGACAAAAAATCATGATAGAAAATGGGCTTTTCTTCCTGGACGGGCCGGAGACGCAGCTGCATGACATTCTTTGGGCCGTCCATGACGGAAAAAAACGTGGTAGAAGCGAGGAGGAGGAAAATTTCGGGGAGTTGCCGATTACGGTGGGAGGTCGGGGGCCGAGCGATGCGCTGCTTTCTCGTGACGACAGCGTGTGTGTGAGGCAATCGCTCTAATCAACCCGAAGCGAGGCGTTGGGCTCTAATCGAACCCGGCGATTGCTTTGCAGTTACGCGTTACTGAACCCGAGCGATCGATCGATGGCTATTAACTGAAGCCGATCGAGCGATTCCTTCAGTACTGCTGCTAATTGAAGCCGATCGATTGGCTGAACAGTGAGCGTCGCTGGGGGGTTTGGATGAACAGTGAGCGGTGGCGTTGCCTCTAGATGAACAGGAACCCGTGGTGTGGAGGGCTGGATGAACAACAGATGGTGGAGGGTGGCCGTGGAGGGGGGGTTGAACAGGACCCTCTGGTGTGGAGGGCTGGATGAACAGTAAACGGTGGAGGGGTGCCCATGGAGGGGTGGTTGAACAGTAGCCGGTGGAGTAGCGCGCGGTGGAGGCTGGATAAACAGGAGCCCGTGGAGGCTGGAGGAGGTCGACGGTAGCCCGTGGAGGCTGGAGGAGGTCGACGGTAGCCCGTGGAGGCTGGAGGAGGTCGACGGTGGAGATAATCAGTATCCCGTGGAGTCCTGCTTTTGCCGTCGCCACACCCTCCCGATGAACAGGACCCCGTTTTGATCGTGGCGCTCCAACACAAATCCGTTTCGTCCGCTTTTGCGGTACGCCACACCTCCCGATCAACAGGACCCCCGTTTCGACCGTAGGAGGTCCGTTTCCTCCGTTTTGCGGTACGCCACACCCCTCCCGACCAACAGGACCCCTGTTTCGACCGTAGGAGATCCATTTCCTCCGTTTTGCGGTACGCCAGACCCATCCCGATGAACAGGATCCCATTTCGAACGTGGCCGGTCGAACACAAGGCCGTTTCCTCCATTGTGCGATACGCCAGGCCTCATTTCCATCGTATGTTCCATCCAAGCCCTCCCGATGAACACGACCACGCATTCCGTTCGGACCCAGCCGGTTGGCTCCCATGTGTTCCGTTGCCTCCCGATGAACACGACGCATTTTGTTGCCTCCCCATGAACACGACGCATTCCGTTGCCTCCCCATGAACACGACGACGATGATGTTTCTCCGTTCCGAACCAGCCATGTACGTATGCGCGAGTAGGCGTTCGAGACCCTGCCCGTATGTACGTATGTGGCCGTATTTTCTTTCTTGCACCCTCGCCGCTGTATGTACGTGTACATGCTACGTGCGCGCCTCTGATACGACACGTACACGCCTCTACATCCACCGGTATATATATATATATATACGCATATCGTTATGACGTAATGACAACGCTACGTACGCTTCGACCAGGTGGGTCCCGACTGTCAGGCACTTCCTTGCCTACGAAGATGTAGCTGGTGGGTCCCAGCAGTCAGGGGGGCGAATCATTTTGTTCTTTTTTACCCGGACGCACTTCCTTGCGTGCGAAGGTGTAGCTGGTGGGTCCCAGCAGTCAGGGGGGAAACATTTTTTTCACGAAATATGGTGGCCCGTCCGATGGGTCCCCGCTGTCAGGTGGAGGAATATTTATTTTGTGCATAATAAGGAGGCACTTCCTTGCTGCGGCCGTGGACCCAGCTGTCAGCCTCTCCACGTACAGTCCACGTCTGATGGAAGCCGTTCCTTGACCACGCCGCGCCGAGAGCACCAGGGCGGTGGCGACGGCGAGGCTAGGAAGGGGACGACGCGGAGCCGGGGAAGACGCGGCAGTGGATGCCCATGCGTAGAGGAGTACGAGGGTTCACTGGTTCGCTGCGGTGTGAGGCTGCCATCGCCGCAGAATAACAGGGGGTGTGGGTGAGTAGAGGGATGGCCTGGCCAGCGGTGGGAGTAGTAGGGGGCGGTGAGGCCTCCGCCGCATCGCAGCCGGCCACGGGAGGCAGGAGCACGAGGCACGACCGGCGCTGGTTTGGGCGGCTGGAGCAAGAAGACCAGAGGTTGAAGAAGCACTACGGCTGTTGGATGGACATCGTACGGTCACTGGAGCAAGAATCGTGCATATTGACTAAGTTGACAAAGCCCTCCGTCCCCGTCAACTTAGTAGGCCCACAAGTCAGCCTGCCACTATACTGGGTCCCAGCTAACAGGGGGAGTATTCATTTTTTTTGCGTAATAAGAAGGCACTTCCTTGCATGCGAAGATATAGCTGATGGGTCCGAGCTGTCAGTGGTGGTAACATTTTTTTCGCGAAATACAGAGGCCCTTTCGGTGGGTCCCTGATGTCAGCTGGAGGAATCATTATTTTGCGCGTAATAAGGAGGCATTTCCTTGCGTGCGGTCGTGGACCCAGCTGTCAGCCTCTCCACGTACAGTCCACTTCAGATGCATGTCGGTCGTTGACCACGTTGACCACGCCACGCCGAGAGCACTAGGGCGGTGGACGACGGCGAGACCTAGGAAGGGAACGACACGGAGGCGGGGTAGACTTCGGCAGCTTGTTTCCCAGCGAGGGGAGTACGACTGCATTTAGGGTTTATCGTCTGCCGTCACGCCGGAGAATAAAAGCAGGTGTGAGTGAGTAGAGGGATGGCTAGGCCAGCGATGGGAGTACGATGGGCGGTGATGCTCAGACGGCAGCACAGCCGACCATCAAGGGAGGAGGGAGCAGCAGTCCACCGGCGCTTGTTTGAGCGGCCGGAGCAGAAGAGCAGAGATTGAAGAAGCACGACGGCCGTTGGATGGACATCCAACAGTCACTGCTTGTGCATCAACCTTTTTTTTAGGAAAGCCTCAAATCTAAGGAAAACAGCATACAACCCATTTGCCATTATTTCTAATAATTTACAGCCCATTTGCTAATTCTTAAGGTTTTTTTGGAGCCCATATTCTTTTTGTTAGCATTACAGCCCATACTGTGGCCACGGTTAAAAAAATATACGAAATTTTGCATATTTCAAAAGCGGTCCGAACTGTTTTTAATCCTGAAATTTCGACTCACATTCAAACTGATTTTAAAAATAAATGTATATCAAGATAAACTCCAACAAATTCTCCACGCATAAAAATTAATGTAATTTAAAATCTCGAAATGAAAAAAAAGATATTTGAAACTAATTGCCGGTTTGATGTGTTTTAAAAATGTACAGCCCATTTCTCATTATCACTTTGGGCCATTTTCTCGGCTTTGTCGAATGAAAGCACTCCTCGTCTTGAAAGATTTGCAGCCCAACAGCCCCGACAAAGCAACTTACTTGGCAAATCACAAAAAAGCTGAAATGTGGCTGTGGACCCAGCTGTCAGCCTCTCCACGTACAGTACTCTTTCGATGGAATGTCGTTGACCACATTGACCACGCCGCGCCGAGAGCACCAAGGCGGTGGACGACGGCGAGGCCTAGGAAGGGGACGACGCGGAGCCGGGGAAGACGCGGCAGTGGATGCCCACGCGTAGAGGAGTACGAGGGTTCACCGTTTGGCTGCGGTGTGAAGCCTGTTCGTCGCCCTTGAGGCACATGGCTAGCGGTGGGAGTAGTAGGGGCGATGAGGCCTCAACGGCAAAGACCCGGCCACTGGAGGCAGGAGCAGGCGGTCTCCCCGGTGCTAGTTTGGGCGGCTGGTGCAAGAAGAGCAGCGATTGAAGAAGCAGCAGGACCGTTCGATTCAAATTCAACGGTTAGTGCTGCTAGAATCGTTTGTTGACTAAGTTGACAAGCCCTGCATACGCGTTAACGTAGTAGGCCCACAGGTCAGCCTCCCAACCGGTGTGCCCCAGATGTCAGTGGGAGGAATCATTTTTTCGCGTAATAAGGAGGCAGTTGATTGCGTGCGGCCAGGCCAGCGGAGGGAGTAGGGTGGGTCGGGGAAGCCTGCGGTATCTGGCAACGGGCCACAAGAGGAGGGAAGCAGTCCCTTGGCCGCTAGTTTAGGCGGCCGGAGCAAGAAGATCGAGATTGAAGAAGACGTCGGCCGTTGGATGGACATCCAACGATTCTTCGCTGCTAGAATTGTGTGTTCACTAACAAAGCCTTGCGTAAACAAGTCAGCCTCGAAATCTGTGGCGTGTACAGCCCATTTGCTAGTATTTTTATAATTTTTTACTCATTTTATAATTCATATGGAATTTATTGCAACCCGTTTTCCATTTTTAGAATTCCCGGCCATTTTCTCGTCGATGCAGGTCAAAAATTAACTAAATATGTGGTAAATTTTGAAAATTCGCAAATTTTTGCTGGGGAACGAAACATTCTTAATCCAAAAAATAATAACCATACTAAAACAAATTTAAAAAAAAAGTAGAACTATGTCATGTTAAATCCAATGAAATACGTATAAGATATCAGTGAAGAACAAAATTAAAAAAAAAACTAGTATCCCATTTGCTATAAATTTTTTGGAATTTTCAACCCCTTTTGATATTACTTTTAACAGACATTGACCATACTCTTTGGCCAGGACGGAATGCATCCCTGCTCGTCTTGAAAGATTTGCAGCCTAGTAATTCGGAGAAAACAAATAGGCCTAGCTTGGGTATTCTTCAAAAAGAAAAATTGGGCTACCTATTTTCCCAAAGAACTGGTGCATGAGCATTTAGCTTTATTTATTTATTTACTTATTTATGTTTAGGGGACCATGAGCATGTACCTGGGCTGGATTCATGTGAGAGCCTCCCTTCCAGTTAATTATGGGCTCCTCTATTGGGCCTTCATCAGTGGGCTGCATGTTATCAACAAGTGGAAAATGTGTTCCGTACAAAAAATAGTAGGAGCTACGCACGGTATGGGGCACTAAAGGATCGAACCGTGCAACGACTTCGAAAACAACACATTTATTCAACCAATGTATCTAAATATACTACTGATTGTACATTGAAAACAGCGGCAGAAGAACCAGGGCTGGGGGTGCAACAAAAGCAGTAAGCAGGCCAGAAGAGTGAGGACGCAGCTCTCTCTTCCAAACCAAACATCAGCCATCATTACAAAAGGGCTACCAAAAAAGAACAAGTGTATGCGTCAAACTAAATAAAGATCCTACTACACCAAGTGTACGCATCTAACTAACTGGCTCAGATAGACTTTACTATTTATTAAGCTGTGGAGATTGGCTGACGGCTTGAACCAGATGGGTGCCTGACGGGGAAACTCCAGCCAATAGGTCGGTATGATACTTGCGACCCTCTCTCCTACTTTGGGCTGCAGAGCGTGGCGGCACATATCGTGGTATGTTGCATGCAGAGACGCATGGTACGCTGTGTACACACGCTTTTGCTCGATGAACGAAACTGCTGCCATCATGATCCTTGCCGTCGGTTATCTCCTGGTTAATCGAATAATTCAATCCGACAAATAGAGAGCATGTACCAAGGCTACTTACCAGCCTCCAGTCAAAAATTCCTGAAGGCCCAGAGAAGCTAGGATCCTGCTCAAAGACCTTGCAGTGACTGTGATTGTATTCCACGAAACAACACGTCCGGTACGTGCGAACGATCATCAATCTTTCGCCGTCGTCTGATCGAGCCAGGAACCACCTGCAACTGCCATACCGCTTTTCTTTGAAAGGTTCTGGGATTAGGAAGGGTAGGGATAGCAGGCGGCCTAAAACATCATATCAAGTTGGAGTCATATAAAAAAGGGCTCTTGATTTAATCAATCTTAAGAACAGCATGTTATGAGCATGAATATTTTTTCAGTAAATGTTGACAGTAATATAAGCAAGCCATCATGATATCATAGGAAAGTAACATACCGTCAGTAACAGCCGTTTGTAGCGATGACTGGAGTAGGCCAGCAATACGTCCAGCCATAGAAGGAGTCGACAGCATAAATGAAGCCCTTGTGTTCAATGGCATCAGAGAACCATGGAGGATGTATGATCCTGTGATGGACGTGCAGATTTATCCACTTACCGCAGTGACCTGTCAGATAGGCGAGACCGCGGTTGAAGAATGCAATTAGCCTGAAATATTTATAATTCGCAGATCTTGTGGGCACTTGGCAGATTACAACCTTGAGCAAATCAAACTTGGTATCATGTTGGCTACTGTAAGATTCCGAGTATTCTGGGCCGCGGTGCCAAAGCAGTGCAGTGTTAATCGAAGGAAGGGGGATCAATCTCCGGGTGTAGACCTCTACGAGATTCCAGCTGCCACGACCGTCGACGAGCACCATCCAAGACGTGTTCATGCCGACCCAGTACATACTGTTAATGTAGCTGAGGCTGACGGGGATCGGATCGTAGTGAAGGGGGTTGATGCTCACCACCCTACAATCGTTATGCTGCGTGACATGCCGTTTCTGAAGATCAGGCGGCATCAACAAGCAAGGAGCTGGCTTAAAAAGCTCCGGCCTGAGGGCTTTGAGTAAACGGTACAGCCCGGACGAGCACGCGGCGAGCGGCATGGTACTGAGATTGTCCACATGCGAAACAATGAGCTTGATTACCTCTGTGGGGAGCGAATTCCAGCCACTCTTTTCGGCGGACGCTGCTCGGATCTCCATTGTTAGTGCTTGGGTTTTGGACGAGGGGGGGGGAGGCGCCTTAGCGGGGATGGAAGCTTGGACGAGATTATGTGCGGACAAAGATGGAGAAGCGAATATGTCCTACGGGAAGTGGACAGGTGATGATGACTACAGCACGCTGCTTGACTTACGAGACACATACCAGGAGCGTAGGGTCATATCGATGCCAGACAACTTGCTTGAGTGATCGCAGTACTAGTACTCCCTACAGTACCTACTACAGTACTATGCCCTAGCTTGCTAGAGTAGAGTAGTAGAGTAGGACTCTGCTCTACTACTAGCACCGGAGGAGTAGTATATTCTAATCTAAAATAGTTACAAACTTCAATGCCCGAGCGTGGAACGACTACAAACCGTGCTCAAAGACCGTGTCTACGTGGTGTTTGGACTTATATGCAAAAGAAAGCATGATGCTCGTGCATTGCACGGCACACCATCATCACCAACTCGGTTTTTTCTCTACTCCTACTCCTATAAAAGACTCAGTTGGTGATGATGGAGGCGAGGAGGCGTGTTCAGCCGGGCGTGCAGCGGACGACGCAACACTATTCGATTTGTTATAAAAGAAAAGTCGTAGAGATAGAGACATAGGGAGGAGCACGAGGTTGTGGGAGATAAGGATGAACGAGGCAAGGCCTTATCTGTAAATGTGGAGAGAGGTGCGGGTATCTTTTGTAAAATTGTCATAGTTGGCTTTCTATCCGTCAGATATAGATCGGACGGTCTATATTACAAGATGGCAGGCATACCATCATCACCAACTCGGTTTTCTATAAGAGTAGATATATATAGATATAGATAGATAGAGATTAGGGATTACTAGTAAGGACACCATCTAATGCTTCGTGTGCTACTCCTGCGCTCCATTCGGCGGCCGCAACGTCCCCTACAGCCACTCCCTCCTGCGCTCCATTCGGCGGGCGTTGTTGAAATCTGGGGAGCGCACCCTCGAGACTGCTGGCAGCTACGACTTCACCGACGACGACTTCTTCCCCGACCTCGACAACTTCTTCCTCAACGACATGGGCAACAACCTCAACGCCAACGGTGCTGCTCCCGTTGCACTGTATGTGTTTCTATCCTTCCTGTTCGAAATCGTGGTAGAATTCATGTTTCTACTCTGTATCCTACTACTATGCTTGTCCACATGATTAGTTTCATCTCTGTTATAGCCGTCATGATTTATTTTGTGCTTATTCAGATTAAATCTCATAGTAACTTGCTCACATATTCAACCGGCGCAACGTCCCCTACAGCCACTCCCGTTTCATGGATGGCCTGGTCGATGCCTCAAAGGAGCCCTTCATCCATTTCTATGAGTGCCCGATGCCGTTTTGTGGCTTGCCGGCGGACATGGTGCACCACCTCACGGATGCGTGCAGCGGTCACTGCTGGCCTTTGGCATAGAACATCAAGTACGACACATGCTACCGGTTCACCATGCCGGAGTCGCTGGAGGATCACCGCCGCCTGCTAGTCTCAGAGGAGGACGGCAGCGTCTTCCTCTTGATCGTGGGCACCAGCGAGGCCCGCGCAGGCTGCCGCCCCGTCTCTGTAACGTCGTCGTCGGCGTCGCGCCACGACGCTGACACTGACATGAGGCAGATGTACGGGTGCGTGGTCAATGTTACTACCCCTCCGGGTCGCGTGGGTGGTGAAACCGACCTCATCGGACAGACTTGGACTCTGAGGAGCTGGGACTATCCCGCCAATGTGGACTTGGAAAACCCATGGCATCCGTTCTATCATTTACCCGCCGACTCAGTGCACGGGGACTCCAAGGAGGTTCACCTGGACATACGCATTATCAGGTGCACTTAGAAAACATGTAGTGTGTGTGTGGGCGCTTATGGCCCGTGTCTTTGCCGCTTTTGATTCTGTAAGCTTGTCGTTAAACTTGAGTGGCTTTCGCGCAGTCCTTCCTTTGAACTGCTCCTCTTAGTGAGCTGATGTAAGACACTTTGGGTTTCATTTGATAATGGAACCGGGAGGAGCCTCCTGTTCTTCTAAAAAATACGCATTATCAAGTTAAATGTTGATCATTAGTCTTCGCTCAATGTAATCCGCTATCTAAGCATGTGGAGACTTCCATGCAGGATCTTGCTCTATTGGAGTATCGCGCATGAATAGAAGTGTATCCATTTATGGTTTAGTCTAGAATGTTCCATGTATGAATTTTTACTACAATACTGGTGAAAGACTTACGATGAACCATTCCTTACATCTCCTCTGCCCCCTTGCAAGTCATCCTGATTTAATCCCTCCGTCTAGGTGTCTAAGGGCATGGTTAATATTACTTAATAGTATAGCCAACTATTGACTATAAGAAAGTGTCATGTCATCTGTAGACAACATGTATAACAATCTATACTCAAAAACTAATTCTTAAAGATCATTTCTTGCAAAGCACAATAAGTGTTATTTCTTCACAAGTTTTGGAAGCAGGTTGAACATTTGAACGCTTTTGTTTGCAAAAGATACCTTTTTATCTATTTCACCCGTATGTTTGTGAGCTCCAGAGATGAGATAATATCCGAAGAAACCTATCGATACCCGTTACACATGAGATGACCCCCACATCCTTTGTCAAAATAAACAACTCCCCGATCAATGCATTGCACTCTTCGTTGAAACGCACGGGCACCTTACTACTATAGATTAGTACGACCAAAAATTGAACTAACATTATATATAGTACGATAAATACTGATGCATGTCACCTAAAATTATATCATTCAATACTATGTTCAAATACGAATCCAACGATATAGTTTTAGTTGACATGCACTAACATTTTGTCAGTTAAATCTTCAGTCAAATTCAATGGGAGACTAATAAACCACGACCGATGTAGTACAAGTGTAGAGGGCGGCGCTGCACGGGAGTCTCACCTCTCACTCGTGGCGCGGCAGTAAAGCCGTCATATCACAAAACCCAACCACTCCCAGTAATAAGTGGCCTGGTAAAATAAACGGACAAGCAACCATCACATCCTTTCGTCTTTTTTGCATTTCATCTCTCTGCATTTACTTTCTTCGGTTCATCTCCCACACTCGATCCCTAGCTACTACTCCTAGGGCCAGTTCTTTTGGCGGCTTCCCCAGCTTTTCCCACCAGACTAGTCACAGTGGAGAGAAACAATAAGGCGCCTCACTCATTTCACTACAAAAAAAATACACTTCCGTGATGATACGTGTTTCTCACAGTAGGTCGCGTTTTTGTCATGCATGTACATCCATGACAAATTTATGACAGAATCAAGATAGTCATACCTGTGCTGTCATAGAAGTGTTCCATGACATTACAAAAATTATCATCATGGAAGTGTCCACTTCCATGACGATAAATCGCGCATCATAGAAGTGCTTTCGTCAAGGGTGACCGACACGTGGCATCCACCGTAACGGAACGCCGTTAAGCTATCGGGTCGGGTTTTGGATCAGACAACCCGTTAACATCCCCGACCAATGGGGATTTTCCACGTGTAAAATCATCTTTGGCTGGAGGAAACACGTGTCGGCTCACCGTTAGGACAGATGTCATCCACTCATTGGACGGAAGCCGCCTATGGTACGTCGACACGTGGCACGACCCAACAGAGGCCCATTCCTGTGAAAAGGCCGGCCCAGTAAAAATTAGCAGGCCAGCCCATATAAGCCCTACTTGTGTCAGGTCCATTTAAGCCCACGGCCCATACGAGATGAGCCAATTCGGCCCATCAACGGCCCGTTAAAGATTTGATACCATTGCAGCCCATCGTTAGTTCGAGCCCGTTAACAGCCCGCTATATATCTGGGCTCAATATCGGCCCGATGAGATTTCGGCCTGTTAACGACCTGTTTAATGGATGGGGCAATTTTCAGGATGTACATCTTTCGGCCTTTTAGCGACCCATTTAAATGTTGGGCTAGTTTCCGGCCCGTTGTGTCTTTCAGCCTGTTGACGGCCCATAAATCTGATGTGCCATTTGTTGTCGGACCTGAGTTTCGGCCTTTTAGCGGCCCATTTAAGTGTTGGGCCAATTTTCTGGCCCGATGTTACTTTCAGCCTATTGACGGCCCATAAATTAGTTGGGCCATTTTTAGTCGGACCTGAGTTTTGGCCTTTTAGCGACCCATTTAAGTGTTGGGCCAATTCCCGGCCCTGTGTGACTTTCGGCCTGTTAACGGACCATAAATGAGTTGGGCCATTTGTAGTCGGACCTTAGTTTTGGCCCTTTAACGGCCCATGCCCTTCATGGTCCAATACCAGCCCGGTTACTCTTTCGTCATGCTAACGGCCCACAACACAGTTGGGCCATTTACAATACGACCTGACTTTCAGCCTCTTAGCGGCCCATGGTCTTCATGGTGCAGTACAAGCCCGTTGTCTCTTTCGGCCTGCTAAAGGCCTACAGTATAGTTGGGCCATATGTAGCCCAAACTTAGTAACGGCCTGTTAACGGCCTGTGAAATAAAATGGGGCCACCTGTTGCCCGCTTCGATGTCGGCCTGTTAACGACCCGGGAGGTAATAGGGCCGACAATTAACTTTCGGCCTAGTAACCGCCCATTAACTTAATGGGCACACTAAAGTTCGTACATGTCTTTAGGCCAAATTAGATAATTTGAGCCCATTACGACGAGCAATTATGCACAGGACCAAAACCGATCACACAAAGGTACGGCATACAGGGAATAACGTTGCACATACAGCATATACTACAGGAAATTACATCAACTGGCAACCAAAGATTGATGCCAGTGCAAATAAATGAGCAGAACCTAACCATCTACAACGTCACAATCTGCAACCTCAGCACAGATGACGCCCATAAGCATGTTGGCAGGTTCTTTCTGCTTTGCTACACTTTCTCTTAAAACATTGATCAGTTGTTGTGTCGGACGACTCTGCACCTCTGATTCATCCACCATTTTTACCATTGCTTCAGCCATTAATTGGTTCACAAGCATACATTTATTCTGTTGCATTCGAGACAGAGGATACTGAACAGATTCAGATGGCGATTTTGGCAGGCTTGTATTATTGATAGTGGATAGTGTCTCGACCACTGCATCCTAACATAAATTATGACAGGAACCAAACAGATTAATCATGAGTTATTGCCATATTACCTGGCCTAGATTTACTGGAAAGAAACAATGGGGTTGCCTTGCTGTTTTCAGAGTTTGTCTTCTTATCTTCAAAGCACGCACAAAATTAACACACTAGCATTGCTATCATTGGCCAAGTCGATAATAGGAAAGCAACATTGACACGATTTAACGCGTTTGGGCACGTAGCCTACACCAAATTAACACAATATGGCACAACTATCATCAGCCGGTAAGGTAGTACGAAAGCAACATTGACACAATGAATGAATGGGCAACCAGAGAAGCACTACAATTCAGTAATGTGCGTGATATGAGATAGTACATTCATGCAGCTCAGTATGCAAAACTACCAGGAAGTTTTCCTTAGAAAAATCAACATTGGCGCCTTTAACATTTTACTACAACTAATTTTAGATCAGATAAATGTTAGATTCACACCGATTAACAAAATACATGTTGATGTAAAAATATAGTGATATACAATAGGTACTTACATCAGCATTGGAGCACAGAGAATTCCCGCAAGATATTTTCCTCGAATACGATCCCAATGGAGGAAGTCTTCTATCGTTTAACCTTATTTTCTAAAAGAGAGATGGGTAAGAAACATGTAGAAAATATGATCAGAATGCTATAAAATTTCATGATGCGAGGATACGCACACGCTTCTTAGAATGGAGTTGACATTCTTTTGCTGGACTGGAGCGGACTACTTCTTTGGCCACTGGAATCTTCTTATTATCAGTGGGAGTTGGGTTTCTCTATGCTGGAGCAGTATCTATGAACAATGGAGTTGGTTTATTATCTCCTGGCATTTGGATCTTTTGCAAAGACCTGGTTTGTAACCCTTCAGATTCTAACAGAGCCGTCTTCCCCTTGCATGCCTTATATAGAAGAATGGTGATTCAGTTATAAAACATGCTACAACAGAGATGGAATAGGTACTCAAGAATAGAAAGGCATGACATATTGACATGTATTCCCTCCATCCGGAAATAAATGGACGGGTCTAGGCGTATTTCAGTTCAAGATACATCCAATTTTATCCATTTCTGCGACATTTAATCCGAACGGAGGGAGTATGATGTAAGAGCAAGGGATACGACAGGACAACACAGTAAAAAAAACGCTGAAAAACCCACTGCAGAACCAAAGTATTCAAACCCACTGATATGAGATATTACACTCATGCAGCTCAGGATGCAAAACTACCAGGCAGTTTTCCTTACAAAAATTAACATTGTGGCCTTCAATCATACATTTTGCTACAACTAAATTTTGATCAGATAAAGGTTGGATTCACGCCGATTAACCAAATACATAGTGATGTAAAAATATAGTGATATACAATAGGTACTTACATCTACATTGGAGCACAGAGAATTCCTGCAAGAATCTTTCCTCATAAATGAAACCATTGCAGAAATTCTTCTATCTGTTAAGCTTATTTTCTAAAAGAGAGATGGGTAAGAAACATGTAGAAAATATGATCAACATGCTATAAAATTTCATGATGCAAGGATACGCACATGCTTCTTAGAATTGAGTTGACATATTTTTGCTCGAGTGGAGCGGACTAGTTCTTTGGCCACTGGAATCTGCTTATTATCAGTAGGAGTTGGGTTTCTCTGTGTTCGAGCAGTATCTATAAAAACTAGAGTTGGTTTATTATCTCCTGGCATTTGGATCTTTTGCAAAGGCCTTGTTTGTAACCCTTCAGGTTCTAACATAGTCGTCTTCCCCTTGCATGCCTTGTATAGAAGAATCGTGCTTTAATTATAAAACATGCGACAACAGAGATATGGAATAGGTACTGAAGAATAGAAAGGGATGACATATTGACATGTATTCCCTCCATCCGGAAAAACATGGATGGGTCTAGGCTTATTTCAGTTCTAGATACATCCTTTTTTATCCATTTTGGCAACATGTAATCCGGACGGAGGGAGTATGGTGTAAGAGCTAGGGATACGACAAGACAACACAGCAAAAAAACTAGTTGAATGTAAAACTATATGCTAGCGGAATACGTACAAAAATAACCAAGGCAACATACATGTGTATGATTGGGAAAATAAGATGGCATTGCAACAGAGCACTAGAACAACACTTCAAAGTAAAAAAACATGGTATGGCAGACAGATGAAGTACATGCTGATGAATAACAATGCATAAGATATTCAGAAGCATGATGTCCAAGTTAAACAGATGGCATTGCGATACAGTAGAATGACAGTACTTGAATTTGAAAATATGTTATCATGAATGGAATAGGTACTGAAAAACAGGAAGGCATGACATATTTACATGCATGATGAGCATGCTAAGCACATGGCATTGCAACAGAGTAGATACACTCCAGGACATTATATGCATGTTGTACCCATATCACAGGCCAAGTTAGAGCAAGGACCTTGTGGGGTGAAGAGGATTCATCATCTTTCTGCAAGTCTTTTTAAGAACTGCCTTTACATATTCCATGATATTAGGTATCATTGACATCAAGTTTATTGGCCTTTAAATTGCTCCGTGAGGTTCTTGTGGATATATCAGTGTGTGCAATTATATCTAACATGCATGGAAGACAACTAGTAGTTAGATTTTATGTAAATGAGTGCCTGTAGGAGAAGACATAAATAGTAGGACTGGGGTTAACTAGCAGCAACAGGTCTCATAAACTAAAGGGAGAACACAGATGAAAGCTACAGAATATGTATCGTTTGTACTCGAGATTAACTAGATGGCACACAAAAGTATTAAAGAACAACATAGGTAATACTAGAAGTGGTATAATACTATAATCACCAGCCTGTGGGATAGCATTGGCTGATGGATGATAACTATGGAACATTACCTAAAGAACAAGTATCTTAGCTGAACTATGGAACAGCGTGAACTCCTGAACAAGACCCGTAAGAGATTAACATGAATATACAGTGAAAAGTGATGATCTATTTTCCGTGCTTAGATGAATAACAAAGCCACAAATGTTGCACACAAGTAAGATGAGGGTAAAACCTATCTGGCTGCCATCCATAGGAGTGAGCATCATGTGCTGACTTGTCGATGCCGTGCAGTTGTTGTGGCTGTCCATGTCGGGCACGCGCATTCGATGCCGGGAACTGTTGAGTGGGGACTGTAGCTCCCTTCTGGTGTATGCTTCCCTTGTTGGAGCAGTTGCGGTGAGTCGGAAGACGGTGTGTCTGAAGATGTAGATAAGGCAAAAAGTTAAGAATGACATATCTCTTTGATCCGAAGAAATACACTAAGAGATCAACAGCAAGGTACGAGAGTGGTCACACGTCTGTTGACTGAAGACTAAATTGGAATCACACGATTTTATTTTATTTTGGTACTGTCCGATCTACGCCGGATGGCTTGATGGCCGTCTTGTGCCTCCCAGCTGACACTGATCGGAATCTTCCCCGAAGAGCCAGTGACCAACGGCAGAGCAGCCTGCCTCCGCCGTCCGTGGCCCCGTCCAAAACACCGCTCCCCGCCCCACCGCACTGCCGTGGTTGCGCCGCCCCCGGGCCAATCCACAAAGACTCCCCGTTATCGAGATCCGGCGGCGGCAGTACCTTCAACCCACGCAACTCTAAAAGATAGCGATCTAAGCGCTACTTCCGCGGCGAACTTGCGGCACCGCACCCTTACGTTAGACACCAGCCAACCGGCAGCCTAGGAGCTCCGCCGCCTCGATGGGTGCTGCTTCCCATTGGGAATCGATTGGCCCAGAATAAAAATTCAGACAACTGACGCCTAAATAAAGTGATTTCAGATGAGGGTGCGACCTATCTGGCGGCATGGTGAAGTAGGCAGGTCCAGCTGCCGAGCCGGTGAGGCCGGCGCGGTTGCGGTGGTGAATGGCGGCAGAGAAAGAGCGATGTAGCAACGGTCGACGGCTACGCGGAAGCAGCGCCAGGACTCTGGACGGATCTGAAGTTGGAGCCGCTCCGGCGCCGTGAACAACGGCGGGGGTGAATCGGCTCCGGTACAGTTCACACGGCCGTCGTCGAGGCAGCACCAGCAGCACGGAGTAAGAGGCACACGGCCCAGTGCACAACGGCAATTGGACAGCGTCTCCGGCATTAGGGAGGAGGGCGGCTGTGAAATTGGTGCGGTGGGGGGCGCCATGGATGTGGGGCTGAGGTTTCGCGGCTCGGGAGAAGGGAGCTTCCCAGGGAGAAGGTGATTTGGCGCCCACGAGGTATGAATGGGGGGCAGGGGGGATTGGGAGGGGAGTGGAACCATGTCTTACAGACGCATTTGTCTGAAATGTGAGGGGGAGTTACAGTTCTACCCTTTCCTATAGGCTTCTTGGCTTGGGCCTGTGTACTGAGGGTCGGGGATAGTAGAGTAACTTTGCTTCTCCCCAAATAGTGGGCGGGAGCGATTTTGGGCGAGGAGGGCGTGTTTTGAACTATAGTGGGTGCGAGCGAATTCGGGCGAGGAGAGCGTGTTTTGAAATAGTGGGCGTGAGCTATTTCGGGCGAGGAGAGCGTGTTTTGCCGACCATGTATTATGAATTATTCGGCACATGTCATTTCGGCCGAGGAGAAGGCGCGCTTGGATGAAGTTACGAACCTACCCTCGATGTACAACGGGCCAATTGATGCGTGTCCCACATAGGACGGTAATTTCACGTCTCCCATTTATTTGCTCGGTAATTCCACCGAAAGCGTAGAGGATGTTTAACGGTTCGTTCAAATTTTGGGAGAACGAGCATCCATGTCTACCTTACCAAGTCGATTCGAATCAAATTTTGAAATATTAGCTTGCCACTTCTTTTTTAGATGGAGAGATGATGCTTGGGAGTAATGTGTTTTTACATGCTCGTTGCTAGCGATTTACTATATGACAAATAGTTCGACCCACTCAAAAACGCGAATCAAACCCCAAATGAAATATCTCGATTCAATGAACTAGCTCATTTAGTAGGTCAAAATAGTGAACTAAATCCAAAATTGAACACCTCAATCGAGTAGCATGTTGTATAGTATTATAGTATTCCATGAACATGTTGAAAGTCAAATTAATGAACTTGTTTGATATACGCATATGTCCGTTCATGTGTTGATTGCAGACAACATGGTCTCCAATTTAAATATTTGAATGCAAGTTTATATCAGTCTTTGATGCATAAAACGCGACCTCCCCCTCTCCCGAACTCCAGTTCTCTCTCTCTCTCTCTCTCACTCTCTCGCGGACAATCTTCAATTCTGTCGCACGCATCCGACACAAAAACCTTGTTGGTCCCTGAGGGAGTCCCAGACTAGGGGGTGTCCGGATAGCCGGACTATCATCACGGCCGTACTCCAAGACTATGAAGATACAAGATTGAAGACTTTGTCCCGTGTCCGGATGGGACTTTCCTTGGCGTGGAAGGCAAGCTTGGCGATACGGATATGTAGATCTCCTACCATTGTAACCGACTCTATGTAACCCTAACCTATCCGGTGTCTATATAAACCGGAGGGTTTTAGTCCATAGGACAGAACAACAATCATACCATAGGCTAGCTTCTAGGGTTTAGCCTCCTTGATCTCGTGGTAGATCTACTCTTGTACTACCCATATCATCAATATTAATCAAGCAGGAGTAGGGTATTACCTCCATCGAGAGGGCCCAAACCTGGGTAAAAACATCGTGTCCCTTGTCTCCTGTTACCATCTGCCTAGACGCACAGTTCGGGACCCCCTACCCGAGATCCGCCGGTTTTGACACCGACATTGGTGCTTTCATTGGGAGTTCCTTTGTGTCGTCACCGATAGGCCCGATGGCTCCTTAGATCATCAACAACAACGCGGTCCAGGGTGAGACTTTTCTCCCCGGACAGATCTTCGTATTCGGCGGCTTTGCACTGCGGGCCAATTCGGTTGGCCATCTGGAGCAGATCAAAAGCTACGCCCCTGGCCATCAGGTCAGATTTGGAAGTTTGAACTATACGGCAGATATCCGCGGAGACTTGATCTTCGACGGATTCGAGCCGCAGCCAAGCGCGCCTCGTCTCGATGGGCATGATCTAGCTCTACAGCCGAACAGTGCCCTGGAGGCCGCACCAGCATCTGCTCCGACCCTTAATCCGGAGCCGGATTCCCCGATCGAGGACGAGTGGTTGGACACCGCCTCGGGGGCTACAATCTCTACGGCGATTGAGCCAAACTCCATCCCTGTCCTTTGCGAAGACCTCGACTCCAGGGTGCCGGACTCCTCTCCGGACTCCGAACCCTCCGCGCCCCTGCCAGTCGAATCCGATTGGGCGCCTGTTATGGAGTTCACTGCCGTGGACAGGTTTCAGCACTCGCCCTTTGGTGACATTCTGAATTCTCTAAAGTCTCTCTCTTTATCTGGAGGGCCCTGGCCGGACTGTGGACAGGAAGGATGGGATACGGACAACGAAATTCAACGCCCACCCACCACCCACTTTGTAGCCACTGTCGATGATTTAACCGACATGCTCGACTTCGACTCCGAAGACGTCGACGGTATGGACGATGACGCCGGAGACGACCAAGACCCAGCGCCTACAGGGCACTGGAAGGCCACCTCGTCATATGACATATACATGGTGGATATCCCAAAAGATGGGAACGGCGACGGAACAACGGAGGATGACCCCTCCAAGAAGCAACCGAAGCGCCGACGTTAGCGGCGCCGCTCTAAATTCCGCCACAGCAAAAACGGTGATTCCGGCACAGGAGATAATAACACCCCAGACAGTGCCGAAGAGAACCCCCTCCACTAGGACTCAGCACAGGAGGAGGGAGAAGCAAGTCCGCACGACAGTGCGGCATAAAGAGAGGTCGAGGACGATAATTATGCGCCTCCCTCCGAAGATGAGGCAAGCCTCGACGACGACGAATTTGTCGTGCCTGAGGATCCCGCCGAACAGGAGCGTTTCAAACGCAGGCTTATAGCCACGGCAAGCAGCCTCAAGAAAAAGCAGCAACAGCTTAGAGCTGATCAAGATCTGCTAGCTGACAGATTGACTAAAGTCCTTGCAGCCGAAGAGTATGAACTCGAACGCCCCTCCAAAAGCTACCCCAAACGCAGGTCGTTGCCTCGATTAGAGGAGGAAGCACCCAAGTCACCAGCGCACGACATGGCAGACCGGCCACCCCGTGGCTGCGACAGAGAGGCCTCTCGGCCCTCCGCTCAAGCCACACCCCGACGCCGCTCAAAAAGTACCAAGGCACGGGAAAACGCGCCGGACTTGCGAGATATATTGGAGGATAAGGAAAAACATACAAGATCGATCTACGGATCGCGTGGGTGCCCAACAACACGGGATGATTACCGTCGCGCCGGATACAGCAAACCCGGCCGGGTCGAACACAGTAGACAAAGCTCATATGAGCTACGTCGTGATATAGCCCAATACAGAGGCGCCGCACACCCACTATGCTTCACAGATGAAGTAATGGATCATCAAATCCCTGAGGGCTTTAAACCCGTAAACATCGAATCATACGATGGTACCACAGATCCTGCGGTCTGGATCGAGGACTACCTCCTCCATATCCACATGGCCCGCAGAGATGATCTACATGCCATCAAATACCTCCCCCTCAAGCTTAAAGGACGAGCTCAGCATTGGCTCAACAGCTTGCCAAAAAATCAATTGGTTGTTGGGAGGACACGGAAGCCGCATTCCTTGATAACTTCCAGGCACATATATGTGCGACCACCGACGCCGATGACCTTAGCCACATAACTCAGCAACCGGAAGAATCGGCGAGACAATTACGGACACGGTTCCTCACAAAGAAAAATCAAATCGTTATTTGTCCGGATGCAGGCCCTTGCAGCCTTCAAACATAACATCCGCGACGAGTGGCTTGCCCGGCACCTAGGACAGGAAAAGCCGAAATCCATGGCAGCCCTCACAACACTCATGACCCGCTTTAGTGCGGGAGAGGACAGCTGGCTAGCTAGAAGCAACAACTTGGCCAAACACCCTGAGAGTTCGGATACCAAGGACAGCAATGGCGGTGTCGCCGCAACAAGAACAAACGCCGCGTTAACGGCGAGCATATCAAGATACGTCGTCAATGCCGGATTCAGAGGCTCTAAACCCGGTCAGCGGAAGAAGCCATTCAAAATAAATACCAGGCCCGTCCAACTTGGACCGAATACTCGATAAACTTGTGCGGATACATGGCACCCAAAAACTCAGCCAATCACACCAACGAGGGATTGTTGGGTATTCAAGCAAGGTGCAAGTTAAGTGCCGAACTCAATGACAAGGGGCTGCATAGCGATGACGAGGAAGAGCCCGATCGCCGAACAATAGAGGACGAAGGGTTTTCCCACACAAGTGCGGACGGTGAACATGATATACGCAACCCACATACCCAAAAGGGAGCGGAAGCGTGCACTAAGGGACGTATATGCGATGGAGCCAGTCGCCCCAAAGTTCAACCCATGGTCTTCTTGCCCGATCACCTTCGATTAAAGGGACCACCCCACTAGAATTCGTCACGGTGGTTTCACCGCATTGGTTCTTGACCCAATTATTGACGGATTTCACCTAACCAGAGTCCTGATGGATGGCGGCAGCAGCCTGAACCTGCTTTATCAGGATACAGTGTGCAAAATGGGCATAGACCCCTCAAGGATTAAACCTACAAAGACGACCTTTAAAGGCGTCATACCGGGTGTAGAGGCCAGTTATGCGGGCTCGATTACACTCGAAGTGGTCTTCAGATCCCGGATAACTTCCGGCGAAGAGTTAATCTTCGACATTGTCCCATTCCGCAGCGGCTATCATGCATCGCTCGGACGAACCGCATTTGCAAAGTTCAATGCGGTGCCGCTCACGCATACCTCAAGCTCAAGATGCCAGGCCCTCGAGGAGTAATCATGGTCAACGGAAACACCGAATGCTCTCTCCGAACGGAGGAGCACACGGCGGCCCTCGCGGCGGCGGTACAAAGCAACCTCTCACAGCAATTCTCGAGTCCGGCCACTAAGCGTGCGGACCTTTGTCAAGCGCGCCGGAGTAACCTACAACAAGACCGCCTGGCACGATTCAAGCACGCGTAGCAATCCGGCCCCAACCCCAGCCCTCGCGAAATTGCGAAGCTAGTATTACGTGTACATAATTACGCTCTGGAGATACCATGGGCATACGGGGAGGGGCACGACCACGGCACGCCAAGAATGCGGCTCGACCGCACCAGGGGCTCCCGATTGTGTCATTTTTTTTTATTACTCTCAGGACTCCGCCTTCTAGAAGTCCTATCCGGCACTAGAATTGCCGAACTCACGATGCAACAACCAGGGAAGCAGAAAGCCACGTCAAGTGTCCAGGTGGTCTCTATTACGAGCATTATACCTGTTTTACATATCATCCCGCAGCTTACCCCTGGAGGGGGACATATTAGATAGTCCCATTCCTTGCTTATCGCACTATTTGTATTGTCCTGCCTTCATCGCAGTACGTTTTTGAATAAACAATGCATAGTTTTTGCCTATTATTGCACTCTTTTCTTTATCTATATATATGTTCATTTCACGACATGTTGCAACCGTACACTTTGGTACGGCCAATACACCAGGGGCTTAAGTATCCCAAAATTATGGTGTGATAAGTCCGAACACTTTCACAAGTGCGGCACCCCGAACTTATATCATTATATGAATCGGCTCCGAATCATGTCTTGGGTCAATAGTTGGGTTTAACCGGCTCCCGTGTTTTGGTACCTTACGTTCCGCTATATCGGCTAAGGTAGCACCGGGAGAACCACTGCGATTGTGCCCCAGTTGAGCTGGGTCGAGCACCTCGATGGAAAGCTAAACTGACCGTCATGATAGGGCGAGAGCCGGTCGCTGTTCGAGAGGTTTTTCGGGTCCCTAAAGACTTATGCCGCTTAGAGCGAGGAAACGGAATTGTCCGGCCAAGGCGTGGATAGCGCCCGAACTCGGTCTTCCGAATACTAGGGGCTTCGCCGAAATTTAAAATTATAGAATTCTATGGCTAAGTGAGAGTGTTCAAGCATTATAAGTCCGGTTGCCTTGTTCGTTGTGTTGAGCGCCTCACTAGATGGACCCAAGAATGGGAACAAGAGTGCTCAATTTTATCCCGAACACCCCACACTTTTCGTGGCATGGGGGCTGAAGCCAACGACTTGCCATCTCTCAAATTTGATAAGCGGCCGCATGAAGGTAATATTTTAAATTAACAAGCGTTGCTTAGCGCATATGAACAAGTTTTCAGCGTACAGGATAACAAATGCGAGTCTATTCAAATATTACATCTCCGGAGCACTCATCCGCTATTCGGCGGGCACCCTTCAGGAGGCCCTCATAGTACATTCCGGGCGTGCGATGCTCCTTGCCCTTCGGTGGCCCGTCCGTCACAAGCTTCTCCGCATCCAGCTTGCCCCAGTGCACTTTAGCACGGGCAAGGGCCCGACGGACACCTTCGATGCAGACGGAGCGCTTGATGACTTCAATCCGTGGACAGGCGTCCACCAGCCGCTGCACTAAGCCGAAGTAGCTCCCAGGCATGGCCTCCAATGGCCACAGCCGCGCTATAAGGCCCTTCATGGCCTGCTCGGCGACCTGGTGGAGCTCGACCAACTGCTTCAGCTGGTCGCTCAGGGGCACCGGATGTCCGGATCCTCAAAGATATCGAGACCGTAACACCTTTTCCGTCGAGCTCCCTCCTTGGCGGCGGTAGAATGCGGCAGCATCGACGCGCCACGGGCAAATCTGCGAACGCTCCTGGAGAGCTCCGAATCCGGGTAAGTAATAGGTAATTCACTTTCACATGCTTGCTTTGCATAAAGAATGCCTTACCCGCCGCTATCTTCTTTAATGATTCAATTTCTTGGAGGGCTTTTCGGGCCTCGGCCTTAGCAGCTTTGGCACTCTCAAGAGCCGAGGCGAGCTCGGACTTTCGAGTATTCGAGTCACGCTCCAAACTCTCGTGTTTTTCCATGAGAGCTTGGAGCTCTTGCCACTCTGTGGCCAGCTGCGCCTCTCCCTTCTCTCGCTCGGTGTGTTCCGCAGCCGCTTTGTTTTCGGCCACGGACACCGCTTCCTTCAAGGTCGCCACCTCGTTCGTGGCCCCTGCAGTACCCATGTTATTCCTGTTATTTTTTGCAACCAAAACCTTTTATATAAGGTATTTCTTTAATAAGGTATTACTTACCTTCCTTGTCCTCGAGCTGCTTCTTGGCTTGTCCGAGCTCGTTCTCGGACCGCTCAAGGTTACCTTGATGCATTGACCTCCGCGGTCGGTGTGGCGAGAGGTCGACGGCAGCCTGCATTCCCATATGGACATACTTATGTTAGACTCCTGCGTATATCTTTTTAGATCCTTAGTCCGGCTTTTCTTTCCGAACACCGAACTAAGCATCGAGAACTACCGTCTATGCGGTAATATTTTCACATATTCTAAACTTACCTCAAAGCCTTTGTTAGAAGGCTGATACGAGCTTGATCCGATCGCTCTTGGCGGACTGAACTGTCGGATCACCGCACTCATAGCAGTGCGGTGCTCCTCCTCGATGGAAGCGCTGTTAAGCGCCTCCGATGCTATCCGGTGCCTCCGGTTGGGCCGGAGGACGCCGGCGTCTTTCCCTTCTTACGAAGGGACCGCTTGCCGGACTCCAGAACCACTGAAGGTTCCGGCATGGAGTCCGGACAAGGGTCGGGCTAGGAGCCCCTGGGGGTCTTGCCCCCCATGCGCCTGGAGTTCGGGAGGTTGCCTTGTGGCTCCTCCTGCGCCACCTCCTCTTAACCAGGCCCCCCTTGGGGCGCCACCTCGGTGTCGTCCGTAGCGTGGGGCGAGGAGGCGGTCGGAAGCAAAGTACTCTCCATTTCTGACGAACCCAGGGACCCGCTCGTCGAGGCGGCTAGCTCGCTCTTGGGTGGGCTGCATGATTGTTCAACATTAGAGAACACTATGCAATAATTAAAAAGTCATGGGTATCCGGACATTTACGATCTCGCCAGGGGCTTGGCCCTTGTTGGCCAATCCTCCTCGTCGCTGTCGACGTTGGTGGAGAAGTCCGGAGGAAGGGTTCTTCCCTTCTTGGACCCTCCGGCCTCCCCAGTTGGGGCGGCCTTCCTTTTCCTCTCCTCCCCCGCTGGGGGAGGAGCTTCTTCTTCTTCATCCTCGTCCTTCGGAGAAGATTCTGCTTCAGATTCTGACAGTACCTGGCGTCGGGAACTCTTTCGAGTTCCCGTAGCCTCCTTCTTGGCCTTCTTCTCCGGCAATCGGGCGTCCGCTGGGTCTTCCGGCAAAGGAGCCGGACAGTTAATCTGTCCGGACGTCTTCAGCCAATCCTGTCAAAGATTAGGGAGTTTTAGATCCCATATAGAGTCAATCTATGAAAAAAGAGTCCTGTAATCGGTAAAATGACTTACCTCGCCGGCTTGACGCCGTGAGCTGTATCCGCGATCTTTGTTAGCGGATGCAGGGGCTTCAGCGCCCTTGAACAGCACCTTCCAGGCATCTTCGTATGTAGTGTCGAAGAGCCGGCTCAAGGTTCGGTGCTGTGCCGGATCGAACTCCCACAAATTAAAGGCCCGTTGTTGGCATGGGAGAATCCGGCGGATGAGCATCACCCGGATTACGTCGACAAGCTTGAGATTCTTGTCCACCAGGTAGTGGACGCATGTTTGGAGTCCGGATAGCTCGTCCGAATTCCCCCCACGTCGACCCGTCTCTTTCCATGACGAGAGCCGTGTGGGGAAGCCAGATCTGAATTCGGGGGCCGCCACCCACTCGGGGTCGCGTGGCTCGATGATGTAGAACCACCCCGATTGCCACCCCTTTATTGTCTCCACGAAGGCGCCCTCAAGCCACAGGACTTTGGCCATCTTGCCAACCATGGCGCCTCCGCACTCCGCTTGACGGCCGCCCACTACCTTCGGCCGGACGTTGAAGATCTTTAGCCATAAGCCGAAGTGGGGCTGGATGCAGAGGAAGGCCTCGCACACGACGATAAACGCCGAGATGTTGAGGATGAAATTCGGGGCCAGGTCGTGGAAGTCCAGGCCGTAGTAGAACATCAGCCCCCGGACAAATGGGTGAAGTGGAAAACCTAGTACGCGGAGGAAGTGGGGGAGAAACACCACCCTCTCATGGGGCCCGGGGGTTGGAATAAGCTGCCCTGCATCGGGCAGCCTGTGCGCGACGTCGCCGGACAAGTATCCGGCCTCCCGCAGTCTTGTGATGTGCCCCTCCGTGACGGAGGAGGCCATCCACCTGCCTCCCGCTCCTGACATGGTTGGAGAAAGGTTGAGGTGGGATGTGCGGACTTTGGCGCTAGAGCTCGAGTGCGCGGAAATGGATAAGCAAAGGAGGAAGAAGGCGTGGGTGAAAAGGTGGATCCTTATCCCCTTATATGGACGGACGAAGCTATGCGTCCCCCACCAGCCTGGTAAAACTCGCTTATTTCCCAAGCGTCGTAATCAATGGCGCGGATGGGTTACCCATGTAACGCCCCGGATTCGATGCGCCAGGTGTCTGCCAGTTATTCGCCGTCTTTGCCATGTCATGTGCTTGCGTGTTGCACTTTGCCATGTCATCATCTGCATTTCATATCATGCCATCATGTGCATTTCTTTTGCATATGTGTTCGTCTCATGCATCCGAGCATTTTCCCCGTTGTCCGTTTTGCAATCCGGCACTCCTATGTCTCCCGGCGCCCCATTTTACCTCTTTTCATGTGCGGGTGTCAAACGTTCTCGGAATGCCCCGAGGTTTGTCAAGCGGCCTTGGTATAGCACCGGTAGACCGCCTGTCAAGTTTCAGATCATTTGGAGCTCGTTTGGTACTCCAACGGTTAACCGGGTAACCGCAAAAGCCTCTTTTGTTGCAGCCCAACTCCCCCTTCAAAGTGGCCCAAAACCCAGCAAACTCCCCTCCATGCTCTCGGTCGTTCGATCACGATCGCGTGGCCGAAAACCGCACCTCATTTGGACTCTCCTAGCTCCCTCTACCTATATATACACCTTCCCCTCCAAAATCGCAGTCCAAATCTCTCCCGAAACCCTAAATCGTCCCCGCGCCGCGCCGGACATGTCCGTCCCCGGCCGGACGCATCTCCGCCGCCGCCCGCGCCCAACCGGGGGTCGCCACGTGGCCTCCTCACGCCCCCACCGGCGCCCGGCCCTTGAGCCCATCAGCGGGCCCGCCGAGCCCGCCGCCGCCGGCCAGCGCTACCAGCGCCGCTCTCGCCGAGCTCCCTCCGCCTCCTGCCGCCGCCCGCCGATGCGCGCCACCTCCGTCTCCGGCCGCGCCCGGCAAGCGCCGGCGACCAGCGCCACCGGCCCGTCCGTCGCGCCCGGGCAAGCTCCCGCCGCCCGCCCGCGACCACGGGCGCTGCCCGCCAGCAGCGCCGCCCGTCGAAACGCCCGCCGGCGACCCGCCTCGATGCGTGTCGCCGCCTCCCGTAGCCCCGCCGTCCAGCCGTCCGCGTCCTCGCTCCGGCGCCGGAACCGCCCGTCGCCTCCATGCCCCGTTGCTCCGGCGCCGCCCTCCTCGACGTCCGCGCCCGCTCCGGCCGCCTCCTCCGACCCCCTCCGGCCGGATTCCGGCGAGCTCGCGCCGCCGCCTCGAGAACCGTGCCATGAACCCTAGATCCCGGAGGTTGATATTTTTCCCCAAGTCCTCGTTATTTTGATATTTCGTGCCATTTACATTGCATCGTATCTGTGTCATCGTAGCTCCGTTTTGGGCGTGTAATATGTCAAAATGTTCGTCTCGAAGATTAGATCATTTCATCTCATTGCATCATTTTCATTTCAGCTCATCTTGATGCCCGAAATGCTGTTAGGAGAGTGCTATGTGATGTTAGTTTCTGTTTCTTAACAGAATATGCATTTTTGTCATTATTGCCATGATTGATGTGTCCACCCTATGAACTTGAGTCCTACATGTGTTTTGTTATATGCCATGTCTTCTTTCCAGTGGTGCTTTCTATGTATTTCTGTGATCTATGTGGTGACTAGCACAAGCATGCAAACTAGGTGTCTTGTTGTTGCTGATTTCAGCCCTGATTGCTGTTATTTTGATGCCATGTTAACTTGATGATACCTAGAGTTCCATGCATATTTTGAGATACTTCAGTAAGGATGTTTTGTTCTATACGTCTTTCTCTATCCATCCATGCCCTTGTTTGCAATTATGGAGTGCCATAGCTTGAGTCAATCGAGCTCTACTTTTGCTATAAAATGTTCCTGGCAGATTGTTTACATGTTATTCAATTTTGCCAAGGTTGTTATAGTTGAACCGTGTATGATATGATGTTGTTCTTGCCATGTATAGCTTCTATGCCATGTCTTATTACTGTGAGTTGCCTTGTCATGCCATGTATAGCTCTGTGGTGAGTGGTTCAAGCTCACCAACATGCCTACTTATTGTTGTTCCTGCCATGTTTAAATCTGTAATATAACTTTCCATGTTTACATGGGTGCCATCATATTTTCTGATCCTTTTTGGCTTATGGTCATTAAAGGACTTTTGTTCTATGCAATTATTAGATTCATGCCATGCCTTTGTTTGCCATGACAAGTTCCTGTAACATGTCGTTTCATAGCTCTAAACATTGCAACCTGATGTTATTTCTGCCAATGCCTGAAACTGTTATTAGTTGCAATCTTGCCATATCATTTTGAGCATGTTCGATTCATTTCTGGAGATAGCTCAGTGTTCATGTTTTGTAATGCTTTACCTGTAGATCATGCCCATGCCTTTTGTTTTCTTGTTGAGGTCCTGTAGCATGTTGTTTTGATGCTCGCAATATGCCTAGTTGTTGTTTTGGACAGGTTGTTGTCATGTCTTGTATAGTGTGTATGTGTTGAACCGTTGCTCCGTTTTGAGTGTGCTCTATATGAAACTTGCTTGATTTTGCATGTAGCTTCATATTATCATGTTGCACCCTTGTTTTGAGGTGCTTCCTTGATGTTTATATGCATTTTGCATCAATGCCATGCTAAACTTGTTTTGCTCATATCTTCTAGGCCGTAGCTCCGAATCTAATGAACTTTATATGTAACTTGACTAGAATTTCGTGTAGATCGTCGTGGTGCATCTTAACTTGCTGTTTAACTACTTGAACATAAGGGTTATTCAGATCTGGACCAATTTCGAAATTTGCATATGAGGACTTACCTAATTGTTCTATGTTGTTTAGGCCTCATTTAAACTTGCTTTGATGTGTTGCTCTTGTTTGCATCATCTCTTGCCATGAGTAGCTTCATGTAGTCTTGTCATGCATCATGCTTGGTTGTGCATCATGTCTTGTTCATGTGTGGTGTGTTTACTATGTTGTGTGCTTCTTCTTGTTAGTTCCGTTTAGATTTGCGATCGTGAGGATTACGTCGAGTCTACGTTTGGTTCGGCCTCATCCGTTCGTCTTCTTCATGGACTCGTTCTTCTTCCTTGCGGGATTTCAGGCAAGATGACCGCTACCCTGGATCTCACTACTATCATTGCTATGCTAGTTGCTTCGTTCTATCGCTATGCTGCGCTACCTATTACCTGTTATCAAGCCATCCCAAATTGCCATGTCAGCCTCTAACCTTTTGCACCCTTCCTATGCAAACCGTTGTTTGGCTATGTTACCGCTTTGCTCAGCCCCTCTTATAGCGTTGTTAGTTGCAGGTGAAGATGAAGTTTGTTCCTTGTTGGGACATGAAGATGTTGTTCCTTGTTGGAACATGTTTACTTGTTGGGATATCACAATATATCTTATATAATTAATGCATCTATATACTTGGTAAAGGGTGGAAGGCTCGGCCTTATGCCTGGTGTTTTGTTCCACTCTTGCCGCCCTAGTTTCCGTCATATCGGTGTTATGTTCCCGGATTTTGCGTCCCTAACGCGGTCGGGTGATTTATGGGACCCCTTGACAGTTCGCTTTGAATAAGACTCCTCCAAGAAGGCCCAACCTTGGTTTTACCATTTGCCTCACCACCACCTACATTTCCCTTGGGAGTAATTAACCCAAGGGTCATCTTTATTCAGCCCCGGGCCGATTGCTTCTCTAAGTGCTGGCCTGAACAGCTTCTGCTTGGGCCACCTTGAGGCAACCCGAGGTTTGGTTTTACTCGTAGCTAGTCTCATCCGGTGTTGCCACGAGAACGAGATATGTGCAGCTCCTATCGGGATTGTCGGCGCATCGGGCGGCTTTTGCTGGTCTTGTTTTATTCTTTGTCGAAATGTCTTGTAGCCGGATTCCGAGATCGATCGGGTCTCCCGGGAGAAGGTCTATTCGCTTCGTTGATCGCGAGAGCTTATCATGGGCTAAGTTGGGACACCCCTGCAGGGTATAAACTTTCGAGAGCCGTGCCCGCGGTTATGTGGCAGATGGGAATTTGTTGATATCCGGTTGTAGAAAACCCGAAGTTGATCACAATTAAAATACACCAACCGTGTGCGTAACCGTGAGTGTCTCTTTTCGGGGTTGATCGAGAGGAGAACACGGTTTTCTTGGGTTATGTCTGACGTAAGTAGGTGTTCAGGATCACTTCTTGATCATTACTAGTTGACGACCGTTCCTTTGTTTCTCTTCTCGCTCTCATTTGCGTATGTTAGCCACCATATATGCTTAGTCGCTGCTGCAACCTCACCACTTTACCCCCTTCCTTTCCCATTAAGCTTTGCTAGTCTTGATACCCATGGTAATGGGATTGCTGAGTCCTCGTGGCTCACAGATTACTACACCACCGATTGCGTGTACAGGTTATGCGATGATCATGGCGTGAGAGCGATGTTTGCTTGTGTTGGAGTTCTTCTTACGCTTTTTCTTCGATCGGGGATAGGTTCCAGGTCGGCAGCTGGGCTAGCGTGGTGGATGTCGTTTGAGCTTGTTTATGTTTCATCCGTAGTCGGATGTTGATCTTGTTTATGATGTTGATGTATACTTGTGGCATTTGTGCCTTATGTATGTATCCCTATCTATTATGTAATGTTGATGTAATGATATCCACCTTGCAAAAGCGTTTCAATATGCGGGTCTATCCTTGGTGGGACCGTCGAGTTCCTTTTGGATAGGGTCGCATATTGGGCGTGACAACCCACGTCCGTATTGATGAGAATCCCGGAATAAGGGAGCACGATCTATGCTTTGATAAGACGTGCCAAGGAAACCGCCTCGCTAAATGCGTTAAGGTGGAACAGTAAAAAACGATTCATATAAAGGCCTGGCCGTGGTGTGATGTCACGCCACGGAATACGTCAGCAGATCTGTGCAAAAGTTATTCTCTCTACGGTGGTATGTGGAACTTGTTTTGCAGAGCCGGACACTATCCTGGTGTTCAAAACCTTATATGAAGAATTCGGAGGAGGAACCCGCCTTGCAATGCCGAAGACAATATGCGCGCCCGGACTAAATGCGTCATTGAAGCCTGGTTCAGGGGCTACTGAGGGAGTCCCCGACTAGGGGGTGTCCGGATAGCCGGACTATCATCACGGCTATGAAGATACAAGATTGAAGACTTCGTCCCGTGTCCGGATGGGACTTTCCTTGGCGTGGAAGGCAAGCTTGGCGATACGGATATGTAGATCTCCTACCATTGTAACCGACTCTGTGTAACCCTAACCTATCCGGTGTCTATATAAACCGGAGGGTTTTAGTCTGTAGGACAGAACAACAATCATACCATAGGCTAGCTTCTAGGGTTTAGCCTCCTTGATCTCGTGGTAGATCTACTCTTGTACTACCCATATCATCAATATTAATCAAGCTGGAGTAGGATATTACCTCCATCGAGAGGGCCCGAACCTGGGTAAAAACATCGTGTCCCTGTCTCCTGTTACCATCCGCCTAGACGCACAGTTCGGGACCCCTACCCGAGATCCGCCGGTTTTGACACCGACAGTCCCTCTCCCTCTCTCTCTCTCTCTCTCTCTCTCTCTCTCTCTCTCTCTCTCTCTCTCTCTCTCTATCTATCTATCTCTGTGTGTGTGTGTGGGGGGGGGGGTCTTTCTAGTCCGCATTCATATATACACCATCTATAGGTCTCTCTCGCACACTATGTATGATACTCTAGCTAGTCCAAGCTAGATATCTTGGGTGCACTCATCGTATGCACACAAATTCCTTGGCTCTTTGCCCGTAACTCTCTCACGCACCACTATGTCGTCTCGGAGCTCTTCCCCCCTCTCTCAAACTCTCCATCCACTTGGGTCACACATACACATGCATATCTCACTCACTTTTCGATAGGCCCATCTAAAACTATATCTCTCTCCATCATTCTCTCTCCATCTCACACGCACACACACACACACACACAATCTCATGCCCAGCTAGCCAAGTATGATGGTCTCTCACTCAATTGTAGGCACACGCGGTCCCCCCTATATGTATATGACTAGCTAATCTTAGTCTCCATCACAAACATGTGCATGGTCTATCTCGATTTCTCTCGGGGCATCTTTATATCGCGCACGCACTCCTCGATCTCCCACCCATATAGTCCCTCAAAATCTCGAGGGATCTCTCTATCACAAACACACCCTCTCTCCCTCCCCATGCGTCCATGCCATCCATGTGTCCCTCTCTACCTTTTTTCCTTGTTGGCCAGACCTCTATTGGACATGTGCTACAGGGGTGTCTCTCTCCGTTGCAAACAATCACACACGAGCTATCTTCGTGGACCTCCTCGCCTCGCTTTTCAATCTCGGAGATGCATGCGTGATATGTCCGCATAAGAAACGAAAAAACACACACTCTCTCTCTAATTTATCATTTGTTGTCACTTTCTCTTTCACACACATACTCTTTTTGCACACTTACTCATTCTCCTTCACACGCACTTGATTTGTCTCGACTGAAGCACTCACCGCCATCCATAGCACATAGATTTATTGAAAAGTCAAACATCACAAAGTTTGACCATGTACGTGGAGAAAAAGAATTGCATCTAGTACGGCAAACATATACCATTAGATTCACCATGAGATGTAGTTTTGTATGATGTATCTTTGGTATCGTAGATATAAATAACATTTGCGTAAACCTGATCAAAGTTTCCAAAGTTTGACTTCTAAAAAATTTACATGCACTGCATTATCGAGCGGATGGAATATCTCTTTCCCCCTCTCAGCTATCTGACGCACCACTCAGCCTTATCGGGGCTCCTCAATCTCTCTTAAACGTTATTGGTCAGTTTGATTCGTGACCTTACCCTCATGCCTTGATGGTCGGTACTGCCTGGTGTGGATGTGAGATGTAAAGTATTTCTGCCTGGCCAGGCTTGTGTGGTGCTGAAGCGTTTGGTTCATGCCTGGGCCAGGCAAAGCATCAACGTCCCATCAATCAATCCATGCATCAATTATTTAATGCTAATATCCATCCATGTTGCTGTTAGCTAGCCTCGTGGCCGCACGACCAGGCACGGCCAGGCGTTCGAAATCGGTCGCTTGGGCCAGGCTACTTGTAGTGTCTGGAGTTCAGCCAGGCTAATTAAAGTGCAAGGGAACCCATCCCATGCGGGCTTTCTTTTTCACAGGGTAGCAACCAAACAAGTGTGCATGAAATCCAGCCACAACCCCATGCCACGCAAAAGGTGCTCACGAGGCAAGCCAAACGGGCCTTATATCTCCCTGGTTCACACATACACATGGCTCGCTCGCGCTATACATATAGACCCATCCAACACTCTCCGCCCTAGTTCTCTCTCCATGTGACACGCACCCCCCTAAGTACCATAATCCCTCACTCCATCATAGGCTCTATTTGGATACATGGGTTAGAGTTAGTTTGGGTTAGTTTGGAGTCAACTATCCCAAAAAGATCCAAACAGGAGGGTTAGTTTAGGTTAGATGCATCTAACCCATCCAAAAAACTAACCCACCCAAGAGGTGCTTATTTGGGTTAGTTCTTCTCGGGACCACTAATAAACACTTTTTTCTCTCGCTCTCCCCACAGCAGATCCCTCCCCACTTCCTCGAAGCTTCTCGTCCTCTCCCTCCCTCCCTCTCACACCGGCCGTGAAGGTGCCTCGCCGTATCCGCGCTCCATCTAACCCTGCCATCCAAACACCTCTTTACATAGAGCTAGTTCAGGGTTAGAATCTAACTCTAACCTCTAACTGAGTTAGAGTATCCAAACAAGGCCATAGGCGCAAGCACTCCCCCCTCCTAATTATGATTATCTCTTACTAGCCATCAGGAACACACGTATTGTCTCCTTCCATCCATACGTCTATCTCGATATCTCTCGGGGCATCTTCTATCGCACACACACCTTGTCACTCAATCTCCCACCCATGTATTCCCATCACGATCACTAGAGGATCTCTCTATGACAAACATACACTCTCTCCTCCCCATGTCTGCATTTTCTCCGTACGTCTCTCTCGACCTCTCTCCCTTGTTTGTCAGACCCCTCTTGGCCACGTGCTGGGGTCTTCCTCTCTCGGTTCCAAACAACCACACACTATCTCCTCACCTTGCCTCCATTGTCGAAGATGCATGTGTGATATGTTTGCATAAGATACGCACGCTTTTTCTCCACTTCTATCGTGTGTTGTCCATGTTTCTTTCACACACGCACACACATTTCTCTCTCTCTCTCTCTCTCTCTCTCTCTCTCTCTCTCTCTCTCTCTCTCTATCTCTCTCTCGTCAGGGACTCTGTCACGTCCATAAGCATATGGATGTTTTGAAAAGTCAAACCACAGAAAAGTTTGACTAGGTATATGTGGAGAAAAACAATTACATATGGAACGATCATTAGAATCATCACAACATGTACTTACTTCATACTGTCATTTATCTTTGGTATTGCCGATATAAGTAATTTCTTTATAAACTTGGTCAAAGTTTCAAAAGTTTGACTTTAAAAGAATGTTGTAACTACATTATCGAACGGAGGGAGTAGCTCTTTCTCTCTCTCTGCTATCTCTCACGGGCCTCCCCTCTCACTCGAACTCTCTATACCGACGGATTATACGCTCACTTTGTCAGCGTATAGCTCTGTATATTGTTTAGTTGACCGTTCAACCAATCCACATGTTGTGTTGTCAGCTCGTGTTCTGTATCTTGGTGTGCTGGCCCATGTGGCAGTGGGTGAAAATAAGTAAACTAGAGGCCCATCTGACACGTGGTGAAGGAAACAAAGTTGAAACCACTCGGGGTAGCACCCCGCACGCTAGTAAATTGAGGGCGCATTGAGGACAAACTTCTTGCGCGCGAAGGATGCACTCGCGCACAATTCACCACTGCGCGGCGGCATGCACAGAAGGACGCACTCGCGCACACCCAGCACACAACACACACCAGCACGCGTGTACACCGGCGTCGCCACCGGTTGAGATGGACGGCGAGGCAGCCAACAAGCGGAGGCTGCTCGAGCCAAAACCGCATCCGGCGAGCCTGGACTTCATCAGCAGCCTCCCCGACGACATGCTGCTCGTCATCATCGGCTTCCTCCCCACCAAATCTGTCGCGCCGACCGCCCTGCTCTCCCGGCGGTGGCGCCCCCTCTGGAGCTGCGTCCTCCTCAACCTCACCGTCGACAGCTGCCTCTACGACAGGAATTGCAAACGCATGGCCGAAGTCTCCAAGATCCTTTCATCGCACCCTGGGTCAGCCAGACGCCTTGACATCCGCATGTCCAGTACCAACTGCAAGGTCCAACCCAAGTTCGACGAGTGGTTCTTATCCCCCGCCCTAGATCAGCTCGAGGAGCTCAACTTTGAAGCTGGACGATGTCGCTCTCTGCCGCCGTCCGCGCTCCGCCTCACGCCAACGCTGCGCCGCGCCAGCTTCAGCTCCTGCTATCTTCCCCAGATTAATGCCGCGCCCGCCCTTCTTCTCCCTCAACTCAAGCAGCTCGACCTCTTCGACGTTGTCATCTCGAAGAAGGCTATTGAGCACCTGCTCCGCAGCTGTACTGCGCTCGAGTACTTTCGTCTTGAGCAGATCCGCGGGTTCATTAGCCTCCACATCGCCTCGACGAATCTCCGATGGATTTATGTGTCTTGCTGGCCCCGCAACAAGACATCAATTGGTAAGAGATCACTCCAGCTGTTCCACGTTATGGTCATTGAGAATGCGCCTTTCCTTGAGAGATTGCTTGTATCGGATCTAGAAGGTCCAACAAAAATCAGGGTCGTTGACACGCCGAAATTGACAGGGTTGGTGTACTCGTCTGCCAAATTCTCCGAACTCTTTATTGGATCCGTAATCATTCAGGTACAACATTCATCTTCTTCTCCGTCTTCTTGAAATTCACATTTTTAAATTTCTTCTTGATGTATTTACGACCGTCTTCCAGAAAATGATTACCACAAGCTTGACCAGTCCATGCGCACGGTGAAGATCTTAGCACTAAAATCTATCGGCTCCAATGCGGATCAAGTTGTTGGATTCCTTACATGCTTTCCATGCACGGAGAAGCTACTCATCGAGGTGAAACTTCTTTCCTATTAGTAAACGGTAATCACAACGTAGCTCAATTTTTTCATAATTTTCCCAAATTACGATGACAAGTGGAGTGTTCAAAACTACGTCTACGCACTGCACCGAAAGAAATGTTTTTATTATTTTTTTCTCACGTGATCACCTGCATCATTTTTATGTTGTACTACTATAGTAGCCTACGCTAGTCATAGTGGAAAGTAACTTAGACTACTCAAGTAACTCTATGGTTACCCTAAGGGCAAGTACTACCTCCGTCCTGGTTTACTCTTCCAATTTTGTAGTATCAAAATTTGACAATACATTTAACTGACAAAATGTTAATGCATGTCACTAAGAACAATATCGTTGGATTCGTATTTGAACATAATTTCAAATGGTGTAATTTTTAGCGACATGCATTGGCATTTTCTTAGGTAAATCTGTGGTCAAAATTTTATACTAAATACGAGGTAGTATTCCCTCCGTCCCAAAATTCTTGTCTTAAATTTGTTTAGATATGGATGTATCTAACACTAAAATATAACTAGATACATCCGTATGTAGACAAATTTAAGACAAGAATTTTGGGACGGAGGGAGTACAAAAGTGGGCTATGTAGGACAAAACATGTGCCAAATTCACTTGTGATGCATTTGGCATCGATGCCCCTCCATTGCTCACCTGGTGCCCCAATCTGGAGCACCTACTTTGCTCAGGTGCCAAATTAACTCACGCAATGAAAAATCACTTCATGGGAGTGAGAGAGGACTGAGGCAATAAAAAAACACTTGTTTGGGAGAGTGAGAGGCTGGTGTAGTTGGTTTGATTGATTTGTTTATACATGTGGAGTGCATGTGCAGCGGTGCCAGCTCCCTCACATCGCGAGAGCGGTGCCAAAATCTTTTGATTTGACATCGATGTGTATTATGTGGCATACTTTTGTGAAATATGGCATCGGCCACATAGTGGATGACAACAAATGCCCAAGCTCTTCACGTGGTCCTAGTTAAATGAGAGGAAACAGAAACAGAGAGAGAGAGAGAGAGAGAGGGAGAGACAGAGAGTGAAAAAATATCACTAGCCAGCCAACCCTATCGTATGAGCGAATGATATTGGTACCTCTTGATGACACGGCAATCTTATGCAGCCAGCTGCTCTAATATGTTTTCTTCTTTTGCAGATAAAAAGAGACCCGAAAGTGAAAAATGTGTTGCACTATAACAATCTCATCGAATGCCTTGATCTCCATCTTACAGAAATTGATTTGATCGACTACCGAGGCAGCACAACTGAGATTAAATTGGCCAAGTTCTTTGTTCTGGAGGCAAGTGTGCTCAAGGTATTGAGGTTTGGCGTTCTCTAGCGCAATAATGAATGGTGTGCTGATCACCGCAAGCGTCTAAGCCTAAATGACAAAGTCTCCGCAGAAGCTGAATTTGTTTTTGAAACATCAAGTGGCCAGAGACTCGAAAACTTATTTGCCCATTAGTGACTTGTCAGGGTGGTGGATTTTAGTTTGTACGATAACGCGCATCCACCTAAAGTAACGAAAGTTCTTACGTGAACTTCCTAGTAATTCCCTCTTCCTAGGTGCAACATTACTCCTAATATTTGTAATATCAGTTTGAAACTTGTAATATTGCCGTGTCCTATTCCTGCGTTTTCAAAATCCCGCGAATCAAACAGGTCCTAAGTTGGTGATGATGTTGTGCCTGCCATCTTTCACCAGTAGCCGTCGGATCTAGATCTGACGCATACAAACCAAGCTTCTCCATTTTTGCAAAAAAATGCTCGCACTTGTTCCCTATTTACACAACTCCTTGTCTCTCACAATCAGCCTTATCTCCTCCCCACCACATCTAGAAGGTTGTGGAAAAATCTGGCGCGATGGCCGCTTCCGGAGCAGTCCACCCCCAATCTTGGTGTTTCGTGCAATGCACGGGCATCTACGCACGGGAAATTATGTCGAATAGGCCTAGTTGTAAGCAGGCTAGCTCTACAGCCATGATGATAGTGACTGCAGACGGTGAGGCTGACTATGGTATGCCGAACACGGCGCCTATACTCAGGTGTCATCTCCGGTAGCGGTCTTGTCACTTCACTGTGAGGAGCAGCACGCAATAATTTGACCAACGGGTAGTACGGTGCTAGTAATCCTAGAAGTACTACATTGGTAGTACTACTACTAGTACTAGTAGCACCACCGTCTGGATTTAGGAGTAATACCACGTCCATCTGGATTTTAGTATTTGACTAGCAATATCTAGTAATGCATGTCACACAAAATTTACTACTCCCTCTGTAAATAAATACATGGTATTTTATTCCTATCGCGAGAGAACTTAACGTTTTCTTGCTAACTAGAGTCTTAACAGGATTACATGCAATGAGCTAAACACTGCATGTCATGTTTGGTAGTCTCAAGTCATTGAAAGCATGCACGGCCCACATCTCTCATTGGTTGATATGTCACGAAATAAGAAACAAGGAGGGAGTTAATGCACCGTGCCTAAGTGTTTTGGGATTATTTGGTTTTCGTAATGTGACTTACACAACATTTTTTTTTACATTTATTAAAATTTTATTAGTTAAATCAAAGGTCAAAACTTGGCGCCAAAATGCAAAGGGGACCAATAAACCAAGTAAACATCAAACTTCTCTCGTTTGGCCCCAACTAGAGGTCGGTGAGATGACTATCTTGCACCCGCACGGAAGGCGAACTTCATTGACTTACGGCAACTGCCTTTGGGTGAATGACACGTGGGCCCGGGGGTGGCTGGCCCACCTATCATACAACCAAAGGCGAGGTCTGAGAGAACCGAGGTAATGCGAAATCCTACGCACCCTACGCACGCTAACCAAGGGCAAGAGTGATCACTCGAATCGCAAGATCAGTTGACTAGTAGAAGCTAAGCTAGACCCATGGAGGCGATGAGCGCGAGCATCAGCCGGCTGTGCCAGATGGTCCTCGATGCCGGCCTGTGGCCTGGCAACAAGGAACGTCTCCACGTAGTATTGCTTGAGGCCGGCAAGGCGAGGGGCCGCTTGGACGACAGCTTGTCTCCTTGTTCGACGAGGTCCTCGTCGGTTTCGTCGACAAGTTCACCGTCGTCAAGAAGCTCGCGGACGACTTATACGTAAGCCTTCAGCCGACGTGCCCAGGCTCTGCGATGCCCGCCACCCTCAACGGCCACTATGGTGACAACCTCTTCGACGACTTTGGTGGCCTCTGCGACCGCCCGTCACGCCGGAGAATGTCCACCTTGAGGTCGCGCTTCGCGCCTGGCGCAAGAAGACACCATGGACATAATCACCCACGTCTGGCGCATGCAAGAGGAGGACAATAAGATGCTTTGGCCTTCTTGGACCGCAAGGAAACCTTGGGCCGCCTTTGTTGAAGCACGTTGAGCTCGCCGCCAACGCCGCTGCTCCTCACACGTCGGTTGGTGACCCGGCGCACTAGGGCGTGAGGATGTCGTTGATGGATCCTATGTATTTTTATCTTTCCGTCAAATCCATGTAGTAGTATATGATACTACAGTAATTATCTTACCTTTCGCATCAACTTCGTAATTTTCGTACGTACTCCATGCATGAACGGCGCCAGAACCAAACTTCTCATTACTCTAGGCAAAATCGTTATTTTCTATCTATCGATCGCGCCATGGAGCAGAACAAAATTTTACAAGTTACGAGTTCAAAAGGAAAAGCCTGCCGTGTTTGCGTCGCACCCCCACACGGTTGGTCCGGCACGCTGCTCAAGCCTTGAATGCGTCTTGTGTTGCATTTTCACTTACAAGTGGGACCGTAGTTGAGCAAACCGACTATCGGCAAACCCCCACCCCGCCACCACGCGATGGCTGAGAAAACAGGAGGGAGAAGAGATGGTTGTAGCACAAACTCCAAGAAAATTGGTGCCGGATGGGACTCGTGTGAGTGGCGTGTGCCGTAGTGCTAGACGTGAACGCTAGTTATGGCCCATGCCACCCCACTATATCAAGCCTATATCGAGGTACAGTACGTAGAACAAATTTCCTGCAGTCCGTGCTCGGCACTCCTCTATCTCTCTTCTTAGCCAGCCAGCAGACGCGCGGAGCCCATCGTCTGTTTGCTCACATGCGGTCCCACATGTCAGTGAAAATGCAAGCGGACCCACTGAACCTACACATCTTTCACCTCGATGTGCTCGTGATGAAAAACAAATCCAAGAAAGATCTTCAGTGGCTGCTTTTGGAGTTACTCAATAGTAGTAAGATTCTACTTACAGTTTAACCCAAGATGCACATCTCGTGGCTTCAACTTATCAACTACCACTCTATTTTCTTTCATGACACGACCTGGATGCCGGATGTCCCACATGTCGGCAAAAGGAGGAAGAACCCGACCAAATCTTCGGTTGTTCTCTCGGATTATCCTAGTTGTGCTAACTTAAATAATTTATTGTGTACTCCCTCCGTTCCAAAATACTTGACTTTCATTTGTCCAAAAATGGAAGTGCCTATATACTAAAACATGTCTAGATACATATATATTTTGACAAATAGAAGGCATGTATTGTGCAACGGAGAGAGTAGAATGGATGCAAGTTTTTGTATTGGGAAGAAGAGTACATCCATATATTGATAGAGCGCAATTTAGTAGATGTTCTATCACTTTTAGCTATACAGAGGCTATAGATGAGATTAGTGCACTTGTTGATACTCCTACTTGGTATGCGTGTTGCTTCTTAGAGCCTTGAGAGAAAAGCGGACGGAGGAGTACTAGAATAGAGGCTAGACATGAGACTAGATGCGAGGAAGCAACGTCTACTTCTTTACACTCGAAGAAGAAAGAAGCACGCAAGATCGAGCCTCCGCAGATCAACAATGAATGCATCGAGAAGGCACTAATCCAACTTACAGGAGTAGTAAAATGTATTCTTGTGGTTCTTGTTTTCTTTGGTCTTGCTTTTCTAGTCAAAATTATCGTTGGAGTTCGTGCAAAACGGAGGCCCGTTTGGGATCGTGTGTTGCAGTTTGCCTTACAAGTGGGACCGCAGTTAAGGAAACCGACTATCGGCAAACCCCCACCTCGCCCGCCACGCGATTGTTGAGTTAGAGAAACGATGAGGTTGAAGAGATTGCTCTAGCACGAACTCCAAGAAATATGATGTCAGATGGAAGTCGTGCTGGTGGCGTGTGCCGTACTCCTGGACGTGAATGCTTGTTCTGGCCCATGCCACCCTACTACTACTAGTTAGTACTACTATATAGTACTACTAGTATCGAGGATTCGAGGTGCTCGTTACGTAGTACAGTATGGCTACAGTAAAAACACCCGCACGACGCGCAAAGCATGTGAAGCTAGTACAAATAGTGTACTACTATTGTTGATTGGCCCCATCCGATAACCTGTTGCAATGCACGTACAATTATGTATTCGGAAAATATATTTTTTGCCTCATCGCACCACTCACCCACAGAAGCAACTCGAAAGCCATTCATAAATTTAGTAAGTTTATCACAGGCATATCATTTTATTACATACAACAGGTCATCAGCCCACATCGACAACGAGGATACGTTATAAATACTAAAGTTTTCACCACACAACAAATAACAAGCAATGAAATGAACTTCAGCTCAACCATTCCTCGGCGTTGGAAACACTTGCTTTGAACCACAAGTGATTCTCCGACGGGCCATCCATTGTCGTCTGGAGACCAACGCAGGGTGATCATCCGGTGAAGCGGCCTACTATATCGATACTAGGGTAGGGAACCACCCAAATGTCCGAGGTATATGAACACAGTTGCTTCTCATAAATGGTAGTAACATTGTGTCAACAGCAGTTGGATCGCCTTTCACCATCATTGGATAGTTTTATCCAAGGAAGAGCGAGTTTTCTCCAAGACTATCAATTCTGTACCAGGGAGAAGGAATTGGCGCTAGCACACTAGTATCCATCCCGAATACCATGCAACGGGTGCTGGAATAGGCCGGGAGAGTTCGACCATGGGAGACTACACCTGCTTCCTTAGCAGTAACATCATCAGTGGGCTATATACACACGAGAAGAGGTGATCCATCGGAGTTAGTTGCCAGGCGCCAAATAGTATATGGGCGCTGCTCGTCCTCATGCTCGTGATAATCACCATCATCATCTCCGCCTTGGTTATAAAAATCTTCAAGTATAGGTGGTGGAATGTTCACAGGACCTTGGAAACACAAGAAGAAGGTTGCATGCATGTGGATGAAACAATTATAATTACGGTGGAACAAACGTGCGAAACAATGAGGATGCCATGCAAAAAGCGATTGCCACAGTGGTGGCAGCGAACACAAGGCCCTCGTATTGAATTGCATCACAGTACTCATCCGTGTACAGAAACTGATTTTTGAGCAATATCCATCCAGTCAAACCACTGACGACGGCAACAAGCTTGTAGAAGATAGCAACAACTTCATAGTTGTCGTAATTCCAAGAGCGGTTGGGGACTCAAGAAATTGCTATCTTCCGTAGAAGACAATCACCATGATTGTATTTGAACGTGCGTACAATACTGGTGTGCTCAACCTCTGGGCGATCTTTGAGATTTTTGGAAGTGGAACCCGGTCACAAGTGTACACATTCACAAGTTCCCACTCGCAGGTTGGACCCAATGTAAACAACCCTATCTCCATTTGCGCTTTGCCAAAGCCTTGCCCTCAGCGATGGCATCTTAACATCATCGTATCATTATCAAGCGGCATCAACTTGCACAGGCGAGGCCTCCGTCGTGATGGCGGCGATGTCGAGTCACGGCGAAGAAGATAGGGAAATCAAACCGCTCCTTGACTCTTGGGTTCCTTGTAATGATGTTATTAGTTGAGTCGAAAATGGGCTTGAACGAACCTGCCATGCTAGCCGAGGTGATGAGGTCGCACCGATCAATGAGTTCCTCCACCACGTCATCTTTCAGATCGGGGCAAGAATAACGAAGTCGTTTCCGTCCTGTTCCCTCCATGGAGAAAACGATCGAACAATGGCAGAAGAAAGGGTGAAGGGCTGAAAGGAAAATGGAGGAGGGAGAGGAAGAAGCGTCTGACAGCGGTTCCAAATCGAGAGGGAAAGGCGAAGAGTTAGTGGGCGGTTGCCGGTTGCCACGGTTCACGAAGGCGCCCGGTCTACACGTCGGTTCGGAAATACTCCTACTACTCGCCGTCGTCTCACTCATATGTGGATCTGGACCACATGTCAACGAGACATGGTGTGTAATTTCTCGTGCAAAATGCGATCTGGCCGCGTTGGCCCGAGGTGCCGCTCTAGTTATCGGCCTTTATTTTTTTAATGGCGCACCGTTCAGTTTTGAAGCACAACTAACTGGTACTGTATGCAGAGAAAATATAAACTACTCTACCACTACTCCACCTCTAGTACTAGTAGTATAAAGAAGATATATAGGCTGGAGCTTCAGCGCTTTCTTGCCAAGGGCTGCCCACTTGCTTCTCACACTACCACCCTCTCGCCAGACCTAAAAAGACGGCCCTCTCTCCTCCTCACCGGTGGTTACAGATCCATGGGGAAGAAAAGGGCGTCTGTGGCCTTTTCGTCGTCGGCGGCCGAGTCACCTGCAGCGACAAGGCCGTCCTCTCAGACCTAGTGCCCGCGTGGGATCGTTGTCGTAGTGTGTGCGGAGGACAACGACCACGAGCGAAGCCACTTCCCACCGACCCTCAGGTATGCTACCTCTTTTCGAACCATACCCTTGTTCTATTGCCCCATCTGGCACGTCGTTGCATGTGGATCTTTTTCCACTCCACCATCTTCCCAATTTGCTATCCTCTGCTTTGCTGGCCACGCAGACGAAAACCAAAATTTGCACTATTAAAGGAAACCCTACTCCATGCAGACTAATGCATATGCAGGTTGAATAAGGAAAGGAAGGAGGCTGTCTTGTCCAAGAGAGTAGGCATCGAACCCGCATCTAGGTTGAAAAGGGAAAATCAGTAGCTAAGGAGCGAGTCTCGTGTCTCTTGGTTGAAGAAGGGTAGAAAGGCATGACAACGCAATAGAGAATGACCAGGTCGATCGGTTTGTTGTCCTCACATAGGAAAAAGGTGGCTAAAGAGAACAAAAATGGGACGTAATCCACATATGCTGCCTGGATATTTGTTGCTCTGGGCAACCATACCTCCCTCACCACTCTATCCAAATGGGCCTCCCATGCTCTTATTGCCACTTTTTTTGCTGTTAGTATAACGCCTTGACGATCCAAGTCAAGCAATGCTCTTGCTAAACCGATGCCACATTTAACTAATGCCGCTCTTAGTCTAATGCCACGAGATAAATTTAAGCGGTGCCATTTAATGTCCTTTGGATCATTTCAGGGTTAGATGTTGATTGTGGATGTATTAAAGATTTTTCAGCTAAGGCATTCTAATGTTGTTGCACAGCCAGTATACCAACGATGAAACTTGTTAATACCTTCAGATTTTTGCACTGTTAATGCTTATAGATTACATACCTCACTTTCATGAGATAAGTTAATTTTTTTGTACAGTGTCACCAAAATGCCAAGGCGCTGATGTCATTTTATTTTGGTTAAACTGCACAGACAATTATGAAGACAAGAGGAAAGGTCAAGTGGGCACCTCCTCCTCCATTTGTTCTCTTGATTATCAAGAGGAAAGATCAAGTTTTTCTGTTTGATCGATTATCAAGATTGGGATAGCAATTTTAAGGTCCCCCGAGTTGAAATGATATTTACCTTGGAGGTACATGGTTTGCAATTTTTTATCTTGTCATTAGTTAATAATGCTAGTTACCTTGAGACTTTTGTGTTTGGTTTAATGCTCATGCAGCTAGTATACCAATGTGAAACTTGTTACCTTTACATTTTGAATTGTTAATTCTTATAGAAACCTTCCAGTGCTAGAGTTTATTGAAATCTGTTCATAAAACCATTATCTTTGTACCACTGTAATAAACTAACTACTCTCTTGTTGCACTAGCCCTTTGGATTAGTGTATATTTGTAGTATTCAAATGGTGTTGCATTAGCGTATGGACATAAATAAAGTGTGGCAAGCTTTCCCAGATAAGTGCTCAAGAAAACTACTACCTGTTTTTCTAAATACTAGACGTTTGGGTACTTTAAACTGAACCGCGGCGCGTCTTATATTAAGGAACGAGAGGGTGTAGAGTTCACTCAAATTATCCCGATAAAGCTAGTCACACCTTTGTTAAAATTAATGTTCATTATGTTATCGGAGGAGGTCTGTATGTTTGTCTCTAATGCCTGTCTACTACATACCCGACATCATGATGTAATGTTAACTCATTTCCTTTTTATGCAGTGTAACTAAATTGTCAAAGGCGGTGATGGCATTTTATTTTAGTAGAACTGCACAAAATTTGCTTAAAAGAAGAGGAATGGCTCGATTTTTCAGAAAAAACTATGTATGCCTTCACGACATCAGCGTTGTTGCTTTATTTATTCCTTCAAACAGGTGGTTAGAAACAGTCTTGCTACCTTTTCCCATTAAGAAATTGGAATGCTTATATTTGTGAGTCTATGCTTCAACTAGAGCCACTTTTATAGTAATCACACTTTCAATATCTATGCAAACAGGGATGCTCGATTTTAGTGGAGCTGCAACAAAAGTCCAACTGGTTCAACATTAGGAGCATGTTTTTTTCAAACCTTTATATCCAATTGGTGGCACTATGAGCTGTTCATTACGAAGGTACATGGTTTTCTACTATCTTGCTACTCTTTTTATACTGTCATTAGATAGTAATACTAGTGGTTTGCATGTGAATTTATTGGCAGGGTGGACCTACATTGGAGGTGCAGGACAGGATTCAATGATTGGATGCTCAATTTCGGTTGTATCAATTTCACCTCTTCCATCACTGCGAACATGGTGTGGTATATGTTTACTAGCTGCTTGATATTTGTGTAGACAGAGATGTCTGCCCGTTGCTATTTGTCAAACAAACAAAGTGTCCGCAATTTTGGTTGAACTGCACAAGAGAATAGTATAGTCACTGCATGCAATGCCATTTGAAAATAGACACAAAGATTGGATAGTCACTTCATGGACTCGGAGAAAAGTAGTCTTGTACTATTTACTTTGGCCAACACTTGGTGCTTAATTGCTTTGGTCTGATTATACAATGGGCATCATTTTCCCTAAGTTAAAGTTTGTATTCCGAAAATAGTCTCGCGGTGTGATCGAGAGAAGACCAAATCATATTGCAGTGGATGTTCCTCCATCATGTGTGGTTCATTCCCACGGTTCCAGCTGTTGGTGAAACCACTTACATTTGCAAGAGGAATTGTAGACTTCACAAACAAATTTGACATTCAGTCTGTACTGAATGTTGGCGAAGTGAAGCATCCATGTTAGTAGGAAGAACAAATGTTTTTTCTAGATCTTTGCTTTTGGAGCTACATATTTGTATATGATCTGTGAATCATTGAGATGCATTAACATGTTGATCTTATGTATGGGAATCGTACTAGTTAGTTTTAGTTGCGACGCAAGATCCGAAGTGGCTGATCTTTGCTTTTCGAGCTACATATTTGTATATGATATGTGAATCATGGAGATGCATTAACAGTTACTTATTTCTGTTCGCTCAGTGTTTACAAGTTACTGATCGATCACTAGCTAGCCTACAAATGCGCACCTGGCAGTTTTATTTGCGACGCAAGATGCGAAGTAGCAGTTTTTTGAATAAAAATGCGTACCTCTGAAGAAACAGACAAGCTACACTATCGATCCTACACGGATAAAAATGCCTACCTCTGAAGAAACTGACAAGCTACACTATCGATCCTACACGGATAAATAGCGTATCACGCACGTACTACCTCCTTTCCGGTTTGCAGGGCTCAATTCAAGAAAGCGACCTACTCGATCCTACACGAATAAATAGCGGATCACGCGCGTACTAGTACCTCCTTTCCGGTTTGCGGGCTTAATTCAAACCTCTCACCAACCAAGGTACTCCCTCCGTGCAGGTTTATTAGTCCCGTGAGCAAAGCGGCAAGACCAAGGCATGGCAATAATTAACGGCATGCGAAGTTTAAGCCTAATTAATTCCAGCGATTTAAGTGGCTGCATGCGTGCCTTGGCTGCGACTCGTTGCATGCTGCTTCACGTCTTGCTGCGGCGATTTTGAGTGCACGCATGCAGCCGGCCGTAATTAAGGCAGCTAACTGATGCGAAAAAAGATACGCTTTAATTGTTGCAGGCTTTTTAAATCCGTGAAATCATTATTGACAAGGAGGGAGATGATTCGAGTTCACTCGTTTGACCGCCATGCCGGCGTGCGACCCAGACGGGATGGGACGTCACAATCATAATTTCAGTTTCCCTAGTTTTCCACGGCAAGCTGGCGCGCTAAGCCATTATGCATTGAATTCCAATGACCATCGCGCTACCTTCCCCCTATAACTATTGTTTCTCGGCATTCTCCAGTGCCACCGTGACCCAACTCGCCATATCGTCATAAGCCCCCACCAGCCCGACGTCGCTCGCCACGTCCACCATGCCCCCGCCCGTCCGCGATAGGCGACGCCGGAGGCGGTCACCGCCAGAACTAGTGTTTGGTTTTTCACCGAAAGGCAGACGGAGGGAGGAGGCATTCTATCTGTCTTTAGATGGCAATGCGCAGATCGAGGAGTTGTTGGAGCGCGACCGCATGGCGGAGGAGCAGGAGTTGTTAGAGCGTGACCGCCTGGCAGGGGAGCAGCGTAACGCCGGTTTGTGCTGCCAGCGGGACATGGAGCAGCAGCGCACCGACGCTCTGAGTCGCGAGAAGAGCGCCCGCAACTGGGCCGACTACGTGGAGGCCGGCGCCCGGCAAATAGCCCTGGAGGCTGTCGGGCATGCACGCGTTCGCGACGCTGAGTTTTACTACCAGCTCGTCAAGTGGGTTTCCCGCTTGGAAGCCGAAGCTTCGGTGGACCACACCGGCATGGAAAGGGCCAACGCGCGTGAGCAACGCGCCCTATCACACCTCTGGCAAGTCCGAGCCGAGGCGCAGGACGCCATTGCCGGTGTTTAGCGTGTACCGCCGGCATCGTCTAGTTAGCTAAGAGTAAGTTAGTACTTGTCTAGTGGGAGTAGATAGTTAACTTGGCTATGATGGTTGTCAACATGGAAGTTCAATACTCTATATGTGGATCAGACCTGTTACTTTACTCTGAATGTTGAACTTTCCATTTGAACGTATGGAATGGGCTGTTATTTTTTCAAATGGGTTGTATTTGTCCTCCACGGGTTTAGAGGCTGACTTGTGGGCCTAGCAAGTTGACGCGTACACAATCGGGAGATGATTGTGCGTGGAGAGGATGACAGCGAGGACCCGCCAAGGTCATGGCGATGCAAGCAAGTGCCTCCTTATTTCAAGCCAATAGAAAAATTGGCTCCTCCTAGTGGATTTCGACATCTGGGTCCCATGCCATTGTCAACGTAGTCAATAAGCGAGAGAATTACTGTGGCGGCCGCACCAGGGACCCAAAGCTACCAATTATTATTTTTTGGGTTAATTTGATAAATGCCTCCGAGAAATGCCACTGCAATTTCCAAACTTTGAAAAATGTCATTTCATGCCATTTCTAGTGGCATTTTTTGAAGTCTGGACTGGCATTTTTCAAAGTTTGCAAACTGCTGTGGCGTTTTTCAAAGTTTGCAAAATTGTAGTGGCATTTTTCAAAGTTTGGAAATTGCAGTGGCATTTTTATGAAACGCCATAATTGGAGTGGCATTTATCTAATATGTTTTTGAGACGGAAGAAGGGTGTCAACTGGGCTGTGCGGGACACTCTGGCCTGTCTAGACAGCCTTTTCTTTTTTGTTTACCACAAACCAGCCCAGTAGTTTTTTTTTTCTTTTTGAAAATGGCTAGCCCAATTTTTTTTGATTTGTCAAGTAAGTCACTTTATCAGGCCTGTTGGGCTAGACGAGGAGAGCTTCATTCGGCTAGCCGAGAAAATGGCCTATCAGTAATGAGAAATGGGTTGTACATTTTTAAAACACATCAAACCGGCAATTAGTTTCAAATATCTTTTTTTCATTTCGAGATTTTAAATTGCATTGATTTTTATGCGTGGACAATTTATTGGATTTTATATTGATATACATTTATTTTTCAGATCAGTCTGATGTGACTCAAAATTTCGGGATTAAAAACATTTCAGACCGCACCGACATATGCAAAATTTCGTATAATTTTTTAACTGTGGCCACAATATGGGCTGTCATGCTAGCAAAAAGAATATGGGCTCCAAAAAAACACGTAAGAATTAGCAAATGGGCTGTAAACTATTTGAAATAATGGCAGATGGGCTGTATGTTGTTTTCCACAGATTTGAGGCTTTCCACAGATGGCTGTATCTTTGTTGGATGTCCATCCAACGGCCGTCGTCTTCTTCAATCTCTGCTCTTCTTGCTCCGGCCGCTCAAACAAGCGCCCGGGGACTGCACTGCTTCCTCCTCCCAGCGGCGGTTGTGTCTGCCATGTGACCTCACCGCCCCATCGTACTCCCATCACTGACCTAGCTATCCCTCTACTCACCCTCAGTCCCACACATGCTGTTATTCTCCGGCGACGGCAGACGAACCAGTAAACCCTCGTACTCCTCCGCGTGGGAAATAACTGCCGAGTATTCCCTGACTCCGGGTAGTTCCTTCCTAGGCCTCGCCGTCGTCCACTGCCACAGTGCTCTCGGCGCGGCACAGTCAACGTGGTCAATGAGCGACATCCGTCGAAGTGGACTGTGTCGTGGAGAGGCGACAATTGGTCCCGCAAGGAAAGGCCTCCTTATTACACGCAAAATAATGATTCCTCCACCGACATCTGGGACCCACCGAAAGGGCCTCGTATTTAAAAAAAAGCGTTACCGGGCTGACAGCTCGGACCCACCAGCTATATCTTCGCACGCAAGGAAGTGCCTCCTTATTACACCCAAAAAAAGGATACCCCCTGCTAGCTGGGACCCAGTATAGTGGGCCTACTAAGTTGACGGGGACGAAGGGCTTTGTCAACTTAGTCAATATACACGATTCTAGCTCGACTGACCATACGATGTCCATCCAACGGCCGTAGTGCTTCTTCAACCTCTGGTCTTCTTGCTCCAGCCGCCCAATGCACGCTGGTCGTGCCGCCCGACTCACCTCCCGTGGCCGGCTGTCTTTGCCATGAGGCCTCACCGCCCCCATACTACTCCCACCGCTGGCCAGGCCATCCCTCCACTCCACTCACCCACACCCCCTGTTATTCTGCGGCGACGGCAGCGCAGCCGAACCAGTGAACCCTCGTACTCCTCTCCGCGTACGGATCCACTGCCGCGTCTTCCCCGGCTCCGCATCGTCCCCTTCCTAGGCCTCGCCGTCGTCCACCGCCGTGGTGCTCTCGGCGCGGCGTGGTCAATGTGGTCAACGACCGAATTCCATCGGAAGAATACTGTACGTGGAGAGGCTGACAGCTGGGTCCACGGCAGCCGCAAGGAAGTGCCTCCTTATTACGCAGAAAATAATTATTCCTCCACCTGACAGCAGGGACCCACCGGACGGGCCACCAGTATTTCGCGAAAAAAACGTTTTCCCCTGACTGCTGGGACCCACCCGAAGGGCCACCGTATTTCCAGAAAAAACGTTCCCCCTGCTGTCAGCTCGGACCCACCGGAAGTGCCTCCTTATTACGCACAAAAAAATGAATACCCCCCCCCCCCAGATAGCTGGAACCCACCTTGGTGGGAGGCTGACTTGTGGGCCTACTAAGTTGACGGGGATGGAGGGCTTTGTCAACTTGTTCAATATAAACGATTCTAGCTCCAGTAACCGTACGATGTCCATCCAACAGCCGTAGTGCTTCTTCAACCTCTGGTCTTCTTGCTCCAGCCGCCCAAAGCAGCGCCGGTCGTGCCGCATGCTCCTGCCTCCCGTGGCCGGATGTGCTGCCGCGGAGGCCTCACCGCCCCCTACTATTCCCACCTCTGGCCAGGCCCTGCGGTGACGGCAGCCTCACACCACAGCCGAACCAGTGAACCCTCATACTCCTCTCGGCGCGGGCTTCCACTGTCGCGTCTTCCCCGGCTCCCCGTCGTCCCCTTCCTAGACCTCGCCATCGTCCACTGCCCTGGTGCTCTCGGCGCGGCGTGGTCAATGTGGTCAAGGAACGATTTCCATCGGACGTGGACTGTATGTGGAGAGGCTGACAACTGGGTCCAAGACCGCAGCAAGGAAGTGCCTACTTATTACGCGCAAAATAATTATTCCTCCACATGACAGCGGGGACCCACTGGACGGGACACCGTATTTAGCGAAAAAACGTTTGCCCTTGTCTGCTGGGACCCACCAATTACATCTTCGCACTCAAGGAAGTGCGTCCGAAAAAACGATTCGCCCCCCTGAAAGTGCAACTATCCCTAGGTGGTTTTGGTAATTCATAACAACATATAGCTCATTGAGCTAATGCTATTCCAAGACTATTATTTCAGGAAAGCTCAATGAATGGCATGGCATGGATGATGAAAGTGGATCCTCCAAATACTAAGGACAAAGGATTGGCTCAATCTCAAAAGCTCAAGACTCTTCATTTTACATTTTAGTGATCCAAGATCACATTGAGTCTATAGGAAAAGCCAATACTATCAAGAAGGGATGAGGTGTTGCTTAATGTGCCTCTTGCTTCATGTGCTTAGTGATATGCTCCAAAACCCTCAACTACTTTCCCACATCCACAAATGACCTAAACCTAAAGCCAAAATCGGTCACACCGATTCTTTCTATCCGGCGCCACCGATTCCAAAAGTCATAGCCACTACCACAAACCCTAAGCAAATCGGTCTTACCGATAGGGATCTCGGTCTCACCGAAATGGGGTTGCAATCTCTCCATTTCCCTTCGTAACGTTTCGGTCTAACCGAAGTGAGTGATCATTCCCACCGAGATTGCAATGTAAACTCTCTGTTTCCTTTTTGTAACATTTCGGTCTCACCGAAAAGAGCAAATCGGTCCCACCAAGTTTACGTGACCAACTCTCTGGAAAGCTTATTACCAAAATCGGTCTCACCGAGTTTGTGTAATCGGTCATACCGAGATTACGTTATGCCCTAACCCTAACCATATCGGCCTCACCGAGATGCATGTCAGTCCCACTGAAAATCACTAACGGTCACTAGGTTTACTAATTCGGTCCGACCGAGTTTAACTATTCGGTCCCACCGAGTTTGGTAAATTGTGTGTAACGGTTAGATTTTGTGTGGAGGCTATATATACCCCTCCACCTCCTCTTCATTCGTGGAGAGAGCCATCAGACTGAACCTACACTTCCAACTTACCATTTCTGAGAGAGAACCACCTACTCATGTGTTGAGGCCAAGATATTCCATTCCTACCATATGAATCTTGACCTCTAGCCTTCCCCAAGTTGCTTTCCACTCAAACCCTCTTTCCACCAGATCCAAATCCTATGAGAGAGAGTTGAGTGTTGGGGAGACTATCATTTGAAGCACAAGAGCAAGGAGTTCATTATCAACACACCATTTGTTACTTCTTGGAGAGTGGTGTCTCCTAGATTGGCTAGGTGTCACTTGGGAGCCTCCGACAAGATTGTGGAGTTGAACCAAGGAGTTTGTAAGGGCAAGGAGATCGCCTACGTCATGAAGATCTACCGCTAGTGAGGCAAGTCCTTCGTGGGCGACGGCCATGGTGGGATAGACAAGGTTGCTTCTTCATGGACCCTTCGTGGGTGGAGCCCTTCGTGGACTCGCACAGCCGTTACCCTTCGTGGGTTGAAGTCTCCATCAACGTGGATGTACGATAGCACCACCTATCGGAACCACGACAAAAACATCCGTGTCTCCAACTGCCTTTGAATCCTGTAAACCCTTCTCCTTACTTTCTTGCAAGTTGCATGCTTTAATTTCCGCTGCCTATATACTCTTTGCATGCTTGCTTGAATTGTGTGATGATTGCTTGACTTGTCCTAAAATAGCTAAAATCTGCCAAACTATAAAATTGGGAAAAGGTTACGTTTTATTGGTCAAGTAGTCTAATCACCCCCTCTAGACATACTTCAAGGTCCTACAAGTGGTATCGAGCTTTGGTCTCCATTTGCTATGATTTCCATAGCTTTTGGTGGTCATAGCCTTGGTTTCACAACCTAGGAGAGTATGGCGTCTAGCGAGGAAATTATCACCGTAGAGGTCCTTACTTTGATGGTACTAATTTTGCTAGTTGGAAGCATAAGATGAAAATGCATATTCTTGGACATAACCCCGCTGTTTGGGCAATTATTTTTATTGGCTTGCAAGGTGAATTCTTCGATGGGAGAGAACCGAACCGTGAAGCTAATGCGGAAGAATTGAAGATGCTACAATACAACGCTCAAGCATGTGACATCATCTTCAACGGATTGTGCCCGAAGAATTCAACAAAATCAGCTGTCTTGAGAATGCAAAGGAAATTTGGGATACTTTGATTGATATGCATGAAGGTACCGAGTCCGTCAAGGAATCCAAGTTGGATGTGCTCCAAAGTCAGCTTGACAAGTTCAAAATGAAGGATGGTGAAGGTGTCGCTCAAATGTACTCTAGGCTTGCTCTTATCACAAATGAGATTGCCGGCTTAGGAAGTGAAGAGATGACCGACAAATTCATCATCAAGAAAATCCTAAGAGCATTGGATGGAAAGTATGATACCGTGTGCACATTGATCCAAATGATGCCAAACTACAAAGATCTCAAGCCAACGGAAGTCATTGGAAGGATTGTTGCTCATGAGATGTCACTCAAGGATAAGGAGGAACTTCACAACAAGTCAAGTGGTGCTTACAAAGCCTCAAGTGAAGCCCCCACATCATCAAGTGAGAAATCAATCTTCAATGAAGAATTGAGCTTAATGGTGAAGAACTTCAAAAAATTCTACAAAAGTAGAAGCAAAGAAGGAAGCTCCAAGTCAAGGTCTTACAATGACAAGAGATATTCTAGTCGAGAGCGCAATTGCTACAATTGTGGGAGACCCGGACACTACTCCAATGAGTGTACGACACCTAAAAAAGAAGAGAAGATTCTCCAAGAAGAAGGAGCAAAAGAGAAGAATCACCACCAAGAGAGAGGAGGAGTAGAGATGATCGTTATGGACGAAGACCCTCACGGAGAAGCAAGGATTCGGAAAGGAAGGACATGTCATCAAAGAGCTACACAAAACGAAGCCATCAAGCTCATGTTGGTGAATGGGTATCCGGCTCCGACTCCGACCATCACTCCGAGAGAAGCTATCACTCCGACTCCGAATATACTCAAGATGAAGGTGTTGCCGGTCTAGCACTTGTGTCAACCAACTCCTACGACATATTTGATTCACCAAATGAAGGAATTGGAAGATGCTTTCTTTGCCAAAGGTCCAAAGGTAACACATCCCGAGTATGTTGATTTTAATAGTGATGAAGATGACTTGCTAGGTGATGATGATTTACTTGTTGACAACTCTAGTGATGAATACTATGATGAAACGTCAATTAATCATGCTAATCAAACGAATGACAATGATAAGGAGAAAATTGAGCTTTTAACTAAAGAACTAAACACTCTTAAGTTGGCTCATGAAACTATCTTCGAAGATCATCGAGAACTTTTAAGGGCTCATGAGAAGTTACGCTTTGAAAAGCTCAATCTTGAGCAAGAGCATGAGTTCTTAAAGGCAATCAATGATGATCTCCGCAAGAAAAGTTCTTCTTACATTGCCAAGCATTTACTCTTATCTACTTACATGCCTCAAGTCAAGTCTAGTAACAACTACAAGAAAGATACTTCCTCTAGTAGTAACAATAATAATGTCAAATCCAATGTTGTTGCTTCTAGTAGTTCTCTTGATTCCACTAATGATTCTCTTAGTAAAGTTACACTTGAGCAAGAAAATAGTTTATTGAAGGGAATTATAGATAAAGGTGTTTACAAGAGCCTTCTTTGGGAGTAAGCAATTGAGGAAATTGTACGCAAGCAAGGAAGACACCGAAAGAATCAAGGTGTTGGTTTTGAACGAAAGTTCAACGCCAATGGAGTTGAGTGGGAAGAAGATCAATACCCCAAGACAAAGTTTGTTCCTCAACAAGAGAAGTATGATCCTACTTCCTTCAAGGGGACACAAGATCAAGATGATCTTCCACCACAAAACCACAAGAACAAAGGCAAGGACAAGCTTCAAGAAGAGATTGATGCATTTGAAGAAGCACCTAAAGCCTCGTTCGAGTGGGTCCCCAAGACTACGTCAAGTTCTACTTCATCAAGTACAACTACAACTCCAAGGATTCCCATCAAGATGATGTGGATCCCGAAGAAGAAGAACTAGAGAGTTCTTCAGGGTGACTCCGCCAACATTCTTCACACATCATTTTGGCAAGATCAAGTGCAATCAACTTTCACATCTTGCACTAGTTCAAGGAGTCACAAACCCTCATGTTGGTAAGGCAAGGGACAAGGTAACCTAATGTTTTCATGGACATCATCTTGTGTGTGCATCACTCTATGTCTATGGATATTCTTGTTTGTTCCTTGTGGGACTAACCCATGTAGGCAAGTTGAAAGTGCAATTCACTCCAAAGGATTGCTCCAAATGATCTACATCAACATTGAGCATCTACATCTTCAACACCTATATGAAGTCATCATCGACAAAACCCATCGTTAGTTCATCCCTCTAAGGGGGGATCTCACATCTAGGGGGAGCTTAACTCTAAGAATTGAGTCAAAGCAACTCTAATGGTGTGAACACATTAATGCATTATGTAAAAGTGGTAACCCCACTTGAGCTTAAACGATGAGTATGACCTATGATCAAATGTTCTCATTTGACTACTAAGTCAATATACTCATATATATATGACCTAGTCATCGCCAATTGCTTGGTAGTTGCTAAAATTGGTTGTGCATGCTTTGCCACATATTTCAATTGCCATTTTATTGTGTGAGCATGTTGGTGCATATTTTACTCATTCAAGGACATCCACTTGTTGTTTTGTTTGTTCGGTTTCTTTTCTTTGTGCCAAGTGGATAGACAAGAATGCCTAAGAACCTTCTTTAGCTATCTATGCTTTTCTCGTCTCAAACTCTATTCATGCTACATCACAAAATTTGATCAAGTCAGATTCGAACCACTCTGTGTGAGGAGCACTCGGAGTCCCTGATTCATCATAGACTTAAACTTCCAAAACCTCTTAGTGATTCTCGGTCTGACCGATTCTTCCATTTCGGTCCTATCGAGACCAACAAGTTGATCTGAGTTTTCAATCTCGGTGCAACCGACTTGAACTTTTCGGTCTCACCGATTTGTTGTAACTGAACACAGTTATGCATCTCAGTGCCACAGAGTTGTTCCACTCGGTCACACCGACAGGGTCGGGCTATATATAGACACGGGAATTTTTTTGGAAATTTCTCCGAAACCCTTCGCCCGCGCAACAGCTCGCTCTGCCATCGTGGTCTCCGGATTGTCTCCTCGTCGCCAGCAGCCTTCTGTCGTTGGTCTTCGCCACCGTCAACAGATTTCGTCCTTGCCGTTGCCGCCGTAGCAAGTCCACCGCCAAGTTAGGGTATGGACTTGATCTTTGTGCTATCCACGTCTGATTCCTGGCACATTGTTTTCATATTGACTCTTGCCACGATTGAAATCCATCTATCCAGCCAAAGTAGTTCATAGATTAGATGTGATTCAAATTTTTAGGTTTAGGTTTCCGCCGAAACCATCTCGGACCCACCGAGTTGAAAAACTCGGTCTCACCGATTTGGCTTATGCCATTGCACAAGTGACTCTCGGTCTGACCGAGAATTACTAATCGGTGCAACCGATTTGAGAATTCTGTGAAACCCTAGCAGTCTCGGTACCACCAAACTGAAACTCGGTCCAACCGAGATCATCAGTTTAGGTTCCAAAACTGCTTCGGTATCACCGAGTTTGAAAATCGGTGGATCCAAAATGCTTTCTGTGGAAAACTAAGACTGAACTTTTGAGTCATTCTTTTGCAAAAACCTCTGCATTTTTTGATGCTCATCTTTTCTATCTCATCTACAACTCTTCACAGGGTCAGCAGTCAGCCTTTGCAGTATGTCTGATCAAAGTGATAGCCAGAACAGGTCAGAAGAGCAGATGAACTTGAGCGAGGGCACTAGTCCCTCAACTTCAGATGAAGGGAGCAGAAGTACTCCTAGCAATTTGCCTAAGGCTACAACTAGGCAAAGGAGGAAAAGAACTTCAGATTCAGAGGAAGAAGATTATAGAGCTGAGGAAGATGAGGCTATCTCCAAGAAAGTGGTGCTCAAGAAGGAATATGGCTCAGCAAAGAATGCCAAGCCAGGCATGAAGATCAAAAGGCCTGCAGGAAGACAACCAATGTCCAAGGCCAGAGAATCAACTAAACTGCCTGAGAAGCCTGATCCCAAAGAGCCTGTTTCAGAAGGGAAGAAAAGAAAGGAAAGGGTCAAGATGACCACGACCAGAGTTATTGGGAAGCCTTCAATGATGGAAGAGGAAGATGAAATTGCTGCACTAGCTCCAAAGTCACCAAAGCTTATGGGTGATGCTATTAGATCAGGGGCTGCCACAACTAAGCCCAAGGAAGCACCCAAAGCTGCCCCCAAGGCCAAGTCTGCACCAAAGAGGAATACTAGGAGTATTCCAGCTGCTGAGAAGAACAAGGCCCCAGTGCCTCAGGAAGCTGATGAGGAAGATGAAGAAGGACAGGTTCTGAGGAAGCTCAAGCCAAAGATACCAGACCACAATGATGCCCATCCTGTGGCTGAGGACATGAGAATCAGGAAGGACTCAGGATTGAGGAAATGGAGGATGGCAGATCCATATGCCACAAGGAGAAGAACTGCTGTTGATTACAGGTTCCACACCAAGGAACAACAGGACTTTTATGAGACCATTTTGCTGGACAAGAAGCCCATAGTTTGTGATATGAGGTGGGTCGACTGGACCTACATGAAGGAGAATGAAGAGCACTATCCTGGAGTACAAGACAACTTTATTGCTTGTGGAGTTGTAGATTTTGTTGGGCAAAAGCTCACAAATTGGAATGATGAACTTATCATGCAGTTCTACTCCACAACACATTTTTACCCAGATGGGAGAATTGTTTGGATGTCTGAAGGTACAAGGTACCAGTCCACTGTTGAAGAATGGGCAAAGCTGATAAATACCCCAGAGGAAAATGAGGATGACCTAGACATTTATGCAAAGAAGAAGATGGGTCACAATTCAATGGCTCACATGTACAAGGACATTCCAGACAAGGCATTAGGAACTCACAAGTTTTGATCAGTTCATTTTCTGCTGTTAGGGTTGCCAACCAGAAATTGGATTCTGAGGCACACTTTGTTGCCCAAGTCTGGTGACCATAACATGATCAGAGGGCATGCCATCAACATGTTGCATGTGTTTGATGTGCCACAGAAGTTCAAAGTCATGAGCCTGATCATTGAAACAATGAAGAGGACTGCAGCAGATCAAAAGAGGAGCTGTGGATATGCACCTCTGTCGGGGAGGCTGATCTGACCCATGAACACCTATGGGACCGCCGGACCGAGCCCCTTTCGGTTCGGCAGGGGGCGGAGGTCGCATGAAGAGCAGATCGAGGCGAAGCACACGAGCGGTTTACCCAGCTTCGGAGCTCTCCGGAGAGATAACACTCCTACTGTTTCATGTCTGAGTGTATTGAGTTCTTGCTCAGGAGCGCTGAGTGCTACAGTACACACAAGCTGCTAACGAGACCGAGCGTGTCTGGCTTCGAACCTTCCGAACTCCCTTCTACGTTGCGCATGGGCCTCCTTTTATATGCTGAAGGGGTCTCCGACAGGTGGCAACGTAGACAAGGGTAAAAATGGAAAAGGAGTGGTTGGTACAGCTACTTGTACAAAGGTAACATACCTAACCACGACGGCGGGGACAAGGGCATTAAATGCCCGTCTCACGTCGCCCTAACGGTCAGAAAGGGACCGTCGAAGCGCCACCGCTTGCCACGATGGCAATCTTGTCGGCGCCGCTTGCCACCAGCGCTCCGTGGCCGCACGGCCTCTTGCCACGTCTGGAAAGGTCCTGTATGGCGACACGTTAGTGGATGTCTTTGGAGCGCAGTACAGAGTGGTGGTCTGCCGCGGCAAGCGCCTTGCAGCGGTTGTTGTCTTGTCGCATCCGGAAGCTTGTCGCTCACCGGGCCTTCCCAGCAAGCTCCTCATGCCGGGGCCTTGTCTCCTAGGTGCCTTGGGTGGCCTTCCCTGCAAGCTCCTCTTGTCGGGGCCTTGTCTTCTTGGCTTGAATACTTTGTTCTTGAATGGCTCCAAAGGAACCACGGAGGACCTTGGCGGTCACCCGGTATGCCTTGCCGTGGAGGGCTGCAACTGCTCGTGCACAAGTTCGGGATACTAGGGTACCCCTACTCTAGTACACCGATAGGAGCCCTCGGGCCTGGGCCACACACGGTGCCGAGTGATGTTGGGCCAGGTCCAAAACAGGGCACGGGCACGCGTGGCCTGGGTTACGCAGTAACTTACCACCGACCCACCACGCCCTCCACGAACGGCACGCGTCGAATGCGGCGTCGTGTGAGAGATCGTGGGCGAGATCGTGAGTGGTTTCTTTATTCGAAAAAACGGAACGTCCGCCCCCTCCCTCTTTATAAGCAGGGGAAACAGGGGCAGTCCGCCCATCTCGCCAGTTGCTGTCCAATCTCGAAAAACCCCCGCTGCTTCCCCCTTCCTCCCAAGGCTGAAGAGAGAGCAGCGCTCCGCCCCCCATCGCCACCAGCATCACCAACGCCGTCGATCTCCCTCACCACCTCCGCCATGGCTCGGAAAGCCGACAAGGGGAAGGTCGTCAAGTCGGCCGAGGCGCAGCGGCTTGCGGCGCTGCAGAAGGAGCGGGCAATCTTTCCCCCCCAGCTCGCCGCGAGGGAGCTGAGGGAGAACTACTACCTCTTCTGGTCGACGGAGACGCGAGCGCATCCGCGCACGAAGGAACTGGCTCCGAATGGGTACCCCTTCTTCGCGCTGTTCTTCTACTGCGGGCTCTGCCCGCCTTTCTCTGAATTTTTCTGCGATATCATGAACACCTACGGGTTCCGCCTCCTTGACTTCACCCCCAATGCTGTTCTGACCATGGCAGTTTTCGCACATCTCTGCGAAAACTTTGTCGGAGTCCATCCAAACGTAGCCCTTTTCCGCCACTTCTTTATGCCCCGAGTTGAGAGAGGGAGCCTCTTGCCGCGGAATCGCTTGGATCTCAAGGATTGGCAAGAAGGAAGCTTATCTGGAGGGAGAGCTCCGCAGCAAGTGGGAGGAGTGGAGGCAGATTGGTCTTTGGATTGTCAAGGAGAACCCGCAGCCATTTACCGCCAGCGCCAAACCCCAATAGTCTTGGCGACAACGATTGGAGCAACGTGGCACGGAAGACGCTAGACCAAAGATTGCCGTCACCGGATCCTGCGCCTCATGCTTGCCGGGCTCATCAGAGGCACCGTTGGCGCAGACTTTCTTCGCCGCCGCATCGCCCCCTTGCAGGAGAGGAGGAGACCCGCCTGGGAATTCCAGAATGCGCCGGATATCATGAGGCTGCGCCTGGGCCTAAATTTAAACTTCACTGTCTTGGAACTGGACGCGATGCTTTTGGAGCTGTTCAAGCCCGATCCTGATCATCCCGAAATGTTCAGGTTGCCAAAGGGTGTCGTTCCGCTGTGCAACAATTCCTCGCTCGACCGCATCCGTGCAATGATGCCGTTATGCGACTCGCATGGAATCGTTCCAACTGGCAAGAGCCTGCAGATGACATCGTCGCGAAAGTGTTCTTTGACAACCTGGTAGAAGTGCCGGTCCGCCCGATGAACAGAGGAGCCTCACCCGCGACATCGCCGATGATGAGATGCAGCGCCGCCACCAGCCGGAAGAGGCGGTGGCGAGCTGCTGTGGCGAAGTTCGGATTCACCGTGGAGGAGGCGAGAGGCAGAGGCGGCAAGCCTTGTCGAGCGAAAGGAGTTTGCCGGCGAGGAAGAGCTTGTCGGGCCTGAAGCTGAGTCGAGCGAGTCCGCCGAGGGCGCCTCCTCCCCTCCTTTAGACAGCTTGCCGTGAGCGGAGCCCCCAGCTCCACCAAGAAGGCGTCTCCGCAAGGCCGGAGACGTAGCGGGGCGGCAGACGGGTCAACAGCCGCCGCGCCGCGCGACGCGCTCCACCGCGGCAATTACCGTTGCCGCGGGAGCACCTCACGCCGCCACGGCAACTGTAGCGGGGCCCTTGCAGACCACCGCTTCTGCTCCCGCCAAGCGGCCAAGGGAAACTACTCCTCCGCCAAGTCGTACTGGAGGCGGGCCAGAATTTGATCTCTCCGCGCTCAGCTCCGACGAGGGAGAAGAAGAGTAAGATTCTTTGCAGCATTTGTAGTTCTTCGGCTTGTTGCTTTGTCTTGTATCTGATTTGCTTCATTCTGAACCCATTCCTTTTCAGGACGCTGGCCCAGAGCGTCGAAGAGAGCCAAGGCCCCGGTGATTGTCATCGAGGACGAACCCACCGCGACAGAGGAGGCGCGTCGAGACCACCTTGCCGGACGCGGCAACTCTTCCTCAAAGCAGCCCCAGCGCAGCCCCCAGCGTAAGTATATGGTTTACTTCCTGTTGTTAGGCGTGCATGGGTGCCCTTTCTTTGCTGATATCCGACTGCTGATTTGTGTAGGAGCAGAGCTTGCCGGTGAAGCCCCCTGCTTGTCGCTGGATGCATCTGCCATGGTTGCTAGCTCATCATCCGCCTCCCTCTCCGCTACTAACGCAGCACTAACCACTTGATTGGTTGCTGCTATATATAGCAGCAACTTCTCTTGTGGCTTAGGTGCGACAAGTGTTGGAGTGGAGGATGTATCTCTTCAAGTCTGCGGTAGCGACCTCCGCTTCCGAGTCCATTTCATCGGACCTGCCTTTTTCAAGATTTTGAAAAAGCGGCGCGCCAAAGCAGAACCTAGAGATAAACTCGCCGAGAGCAGCTCACGCAACCGCAAGTCTTCGTGACATCCTTGACGCGCTTTGGTGCTTCAATATGCTCAATGGCCTAGATCTTGTCGGGATTGGCTTCAATTCCCCGCTGAGACACGAAGAACCGAGAAGCTTGTCGGAGGGGACTCCAAACACGCACTTCTCGGGGTTGAGCTTGAGGTTGATCTTGCGCAGATTTGCAAAGGTTTCGTCTAAATCTTGAATCAGAGTCGCCTTGTCCTTGCTTTTGACCACTATGTCATCCATGTAGGCTTCCACATTACTGTGCATTTGCGGCTCAAAAGCGTCATGGACTACTCTTGCAAATGTTGAACCAGCATTCTTTAATCCGAAGGGCATCCATATAAAAACAGTATGTGCCACATGGGGTGATGAATGCGGTCTTCTCCTCATCCTCTTCTGCCATGAGGATCTGATGATATCCTGAGTATGCATCCAGAAATGAAAGCAAATCACATCCGGCCGTGGAGTCAACAATCTGGTCGATGCGCGGCAAGGGAAATGGGTCTTTGGGACAAGCTTTATTGACATCGGTAAAGTCGATAAAAAGTCTCCAGTTCCCGTTTGCCTTGCGTACAACTACAGGATTGGCCAACCACGTAGGATGGAGCACTCCTCTGACAAGGCATGCTGCTTCCAATTTCTTGATTTCTTCTGCGATGAACTCTTGGCGCTCCACTGCCTGCTTCCTGACTTTCTGCTTGACGGGCCGCGCATGAGGACAAATGGCAAGATGGTGCTCAATTACTTTCCTGGGAACACCGGGGATGTCAGACGGTTGCCACGCAAACACGTCGACATTCGCCCGCAGGAAAGCAACGAGCGCGCCTTCCTATTTAGGGTCGAGAGTGGCACTGATGGTGAAGGTACCACCAGTGCCGTCCTCCTTGGCGGACACCTTCTTGGTCTCTGGTGGAGCTGCCATCGTCTTCTTACACTTGCCGGTGGAGCTCGATGGTGCGTCCTCGACGGTAGCGCAGCACTCCAAAGAGGTGTGCTTGCCAGAGTGGGCATCAGAGCTCTTGCCGGACTTGGTCTTCTTCTTCGCCCCGGGAGCTTCAATGCAAGTGGCTTGCAATCTGCTGCAGCAGCTGCTTCCCGGTAGATCTTGTCGGCGCAGATAAGAGCATCCTTCTTGTCGCCAGGGACAGAGATGACACTTATCGGGCCTGGCATCTTCAGCATGTTGTATGCATAGTGAGAGGCTGCCATGAATTTGGCGAGTGCTAGACGGCCAAGTATCCCATTGTAAGGCAATGGAAAGTCAGCAACGTCAAAAGTGACCCTCTCAGTCCTGAAGTTCAACTCGCTGCCAAATGTCACCGGCAACGTGATCTTTCCCTTCGGCTTGCTCCTTCGCGGATTGATTCCTTGGAATGTGTCGGTCTCTTCGAGCTCGCCATCAGGGATCTGGAGTTTCTGGACCACCGCGGAGGAGATCAGGTTCAAGCCGGCCCCGCCGTCAACTAGCATCTTAGTGACCTTGAGGTTGCGGATAGTTGGTGAAACCAACATCGGCAAGCACCCGACCGCAGTTATGCGATCAGGTTGGTCCTCAATATCAAAGATGATAGGCGTGTTGGACCATTTCAGAGGCCTGCGTGACTCGACGAATGGTTCTGCTGCATTGACTTCCCGCATCCACTGCTTGAGCTGGCGGTGTGAAGTATGCAGAGAAGCACCGCCGTCAACGCACAGGACCTCTGTGGCTTTCTGGAACTCCTGCTCATCGGCCTCGTCATCATCCATGTCTTCATCATCGTCGTTGTCTTCATCTTGTCGCGGCCGCGGGGAGGTCTGTCTCCTTGCCGCTGCTTGGCCTTGCCGCGGCGTCCTCCTCGGCCGGGACGTTTCTTGCTAGCTCCTCCAGCACCTTCCTGGGCCTTCTCCTTGTCGCGTCGTTCGTATTCAGCCTTCTGCTGCTCGACAAGCTGCTCGACCTTTTTGCAGCTCTGGAGGTCAGGGCCCTTGGTGTGGTGGATCTTGCGATCTTGCTTTGTTGGAGCCGTCACGCTTGTCGGCGACCGCCACAACTGGCAGTTGGTGCCAGCGGCAACCTCCTTGCCGGAGCTACCAGTTTTGGCTTTCCTGGCGCCACCTCCGTTGCCGGACTGCTCAACAACTAGCACATCTTTGCCTTTCTTCTTCCTGTTGCTCCGCCGCCGGTTTTTCTTTGCCGGGGCGGTCTCCTCACTATCAGAGCCTCCTGCTTCAGTATTCTCTCCGGGAGTCTCCTCCCTTCCTCGGCCGTGCACACTTGTCAGCCAGGGCATATAGCTCACTGACGTCTCTGATCTTGCACATCGCCATCTCCTCCCGCATCCTGCGGTTTCGCACGTTCTGATGGAACGCGCTGATTACCGCAGCAGGGTGGACATCTGGGATGTTGTGTTGTACACGGCTGAATCTCTGAATGTACTTGAGGGGCTCTCCTTCCTTCTGGGCGAGCAGATGAAGGTCGCTTTCTTGGCCATGGGGCTTGTGGCCGCCTGTAAAGGCGCCGACAAACCGATGGCATAGATCTGCCCAAGAGGATATGGAGTTGTCCGGCAAGTGCATGAGCCAGGATCTGACATTGGGCTTGAGCACCAGCGGGAAGTAGTTGGCAAGAATCTTGTCGTCTCGCCCCTCGGCAGCTTGCACCGCGATGGTGTAGATGCTGAGGAACTCCGACGGATGCGTCTTGCTGTCGTACTTCTCTCGCATGCGTCGGCTTGAAGTTCTTCTTCTTTGGGCCCTTTGGACTTGCCGCAGCTCACGAGTGAACGCAGGGCAACCTACAGCGTCTGACGGCAAGTCGCCTGGTTCCCCTGGCGCATGCATGTCGACAGAGGGCCCAGCGCGCTGGTCGGATTGACGCCGCGCTTCTCTTCGGCGCTCGACGCGAGTTCGAGCGTCTTCTTGCTGTCGTTCGTGAAGAACTTGGCGCTGATCGCGACGAGCTCGTGGATCCGATGATGCGGTGGAGTCGCCGCCGAGGTGGATCCGGCGAGTCGGCGATCTTGGCCTTCGAGGCGAGAGTGCATGGTGGTTGCACCCCACGGTTTGCCGCCACCGGCTCGTGTTTGGCAGTCCTGCCGCGGCAGCGATGCACTCGGCTGCCGCGGAGCGTCGCCGTTGGCAAAGCAGATGAGACTCTGAATGGTGGCCCTCCATTCATCGACCTTGTCGGCTGTTGGAGGGTAATCCAGGAGCAGTTGAGCTCTCGCCAAAGCTTCTGCTGGAGTGGTGGGTGGTAGTGGTGAACGGTGCGAGGAGCGGGATAAGCTCGGACTTCTAACTATGTTAGAAGGAGCAGATCCCGTCGGCGACCGATGCCTCGCTTCAGCGCCAAAGATGTTGGCGTGCATGCTGGTCTTGAGCATCCCGAGATCCACCAGCTCGATCTTGGTCCAACGAGCGTATGGCATTGTGAATACCATGATGTTGTCGGTCCCGCGCCTCCTGAGACGGGCGCGGTGCATGTACGGACGCCGAGGTCTGCGCAGCCTTGTCCTTGGATTTGGCAGCACCGTGGGCTCCCCCGTCGACAGCCATTCTTCCGCCGGCGTCTACCCCACCACCCGTTTGCTCCGATGGTGGTGGGTTCGACGCGGACGGAACATCTGCCGCCGAAGCCTTCTTCTTTGGTGGCATGTCGATGAAGACGATGAAGATCTAGCTCGCGTGGACGCCGGATCAGGTTCACACAATCTCGACGCCCCCTACCGGCGCGCCAAAGATGTCGGGAGGCTGATCGACCCACGAACACCTATGGGACCGGCGGACCGAGCCCTTTCGGTTCGGCGGGGGCGGAGGTCGCCGCGAAGAGCGGTCGAGGCGAAGCACACGAGCGGTTTACCCAGCTTCAAGCTCTCCGGAGAGATAACACTCCTACTACTGCATGTCCGAGTGTATTGAGTTCTTGCTCGGAGAGCTGAGTGCTCTGATACACACAAGCTGCTAACGAGACCGGCGTGTCCGGCTTCAACCTTCGAACCCCTTCTACGCTATGCATGGGCCTCCTTTTTATATGCTGAGCGGGTCTCCGGCAGGTGGCAACGTAGACAAGGGTAAAAATGGAAAAGGAGTGGTTGGTACAGCTACTTGTATAGTGTAACATACCTAACCACGGCGGCGGGGACAAGGGCATTAAATGCCCGTCTCACGTCGCCCTAACGGTCTGCGAAAGGGACCGTCGAGGCGCCACCGCTTGCCACAATGGCAATCTTGTCGGCGCCGCTTGCCACCGGCGCTCCGGCGCCGCGGCCTCTTGCCACAGCGCTACCGAAAGGTCCTGAGCGACACGTTAGTGGATGTGCTTTGGAGCGCAGGTCTGAGTGGTGGTGCACGCGGCAAGCGCCTTGCCGGGGTTGTTGTCTTGTCGCGTCCGGAAGCTTGTCGCTCACCGGGCCTTCCCGGCAAGCTCCTCTTGCCGGGGCCTTGTCTCCTAGGTACCTTGGGTGGCCTTCCCGGCAAGCTCCTATTGTCGGGGCCTTGTCTCCTTGGCTTGAATACTTTGTTCTTGAATGGCTCCAAAGGAACCACGGAGGACCTTGGCGGTCACCCGGTATGCCTTGCCGCGGAGGGCTGCAACTGCCCGTGCACAAGTTCGGGATACTAGGGTACCCCTACTCTAGTACACCGACAACCTCAGATTCAAGAATTGATAAACTCAAAGATGGGCACAGGAAAACATAAGTTGGATAAGGAACATTGTCCACTTTATCCAGACTTTGAGGACAATGAGGTTGTCATGAATGAAGATGATTCACAATCAGTTCAAGCTCAAGAGAAGAAGGAGAAGGCAAAGAGGGAGAATGCTGCCGAGATGCCAACTCAAGAGGAGGCATCTGAGTATTTCTTGAAGAACAAGCAGGAGCAGCTCGGATACTTGATAGCATCAACCCCGAGGATTGAGAAGGGATTGTCCACCCTCACTCAAAATCAGGAGAGCTTGGAGAGAATCATAGAACAAAAGTTCTATAACTTAGATGTGAAAATGGCGAGATTCAGTCTGCAGTGGAGGAACTACAAGATGACATGCAGGAGAGGAAGGGCAAAACAGCAACTGATGCATTTGCCAGAGTGCCTAGAGCCCAGAGGTCATCTGCTGTGCCAGTTTCTGACACAAGAGCAACTTCATTTGCACCAGCTACAACCTCAGTACCACCAGCTCCAGCATCTACATCAGCTCCAGCTCCATCTACTTCAACTGAAGCTTTCGTCCTCGGCGTTATCCGGACTCCACCACCACCTGAAGATCAAGCCTGAGAGTCGATCTAGCACTATGCATTTTCTATGAACTTTTTGGTAACTTGTTGCCAAAGGGGAGAAAAAATGTATAGATCATAGGCTTCGAGAGAGAGAGAGAGTGTTGCTTTTGTTCTCTCTTGCTTTATTTGGTGGTTTTTGAAACTTTGTTTGCTTTTGGTTGAGATACTATGCTTGTGAGACATTGATGATCATGTGTTTGATCATAAGCTACACTTATGCATGCTTGATATTATCCTATCTATCTTATGTGATCACTCACTATGCTTGGTGATGAGTGCATGTATTCACTGTTTATTATTTTGAGCGCTCCACCAAGATGTATGTGACACGGAAGAGTAACCCATGAGCCTAATTCATTGTGCATTTGCAGTCCAAAGCAAATCCAAAACTATGCACAAATTTAGGGGGAGCTCTTGCTTATCACATACTTCTCAAAGCGACGATGTTATTTAAATTTTATTATCATTTGTCGAAGCTTTGATCTATATGTTGTCATCAATTACCAAAGGGGGAGATTGAAAGTGCAACTATCCCTAGGTGGTTTTGGTAATTCATAACAACATATAGCACATTGAGCTAATGCTATTCCAAGACTATTATTTCAGGAAAGCTCAATGAATGGCATGGCATGGATGATGAAAGTGGATCCCTCAAAATACTAAGGACAAAGGATTGGCTCAAGCTCAAAAGCTCAAGACTCTTCATTTTACATTTTAGTGATCCAAGATCACATTGAGTCTATAGGAAAAGCCAATACTATCAAGAAGGGATGAGGTGTTGCTTAATGTGCCTCTTGCTTCATGTGCTTAGTGATATGCTCCAAAACCCTCAACTGCTTCCCACATCCACAAATGACCTAAACCTAAAGCCAAAATCGGTCACACCGATTCTTTCTATCCGGCGCCACCGATTCCAAAAGTCATAGCCACTGCCACAAACCCTAAGCAAATCGGTCTTACCGATAGGGATCTCGATCTCACCGAGATGGGGTTGCAATCTCTCTGTTTCCCTTCATAACGATTCGGTCTAACCGAAGTGAGTGATCGGTCCCACCGAGATTGCAATGTAAACTCTCTGTTTCCTTTTTGTAACATTTCGGTCTCACCGGAAAGAGCAAATCGGTCCCACCGAGTTTACCTGACCAACTCTCTGGAAAGCTTATTACCAAAATCGATCTCACCGAGTTTGTGTAATCGGTCTTACCGAGATTACGTTATCCCTAACCCTAACCATATCGGCCTCACCGAGATGCATGTCAGTCCCACCGAAAAACACTAACGGTCACCAGGTTTACTAATTCGGTCCGACCGAGTTTAACTATTCGGTCCCACCGAGTTTGGTAAATTGTGTGTAACGGTTAGATTTTGTGTGGAGGCTATATATACCCCTCCACCTCCTCTTCATTCGTGGAGAGAGCCATCAGACCGGACCTACACTTCCAACTTACCATTTCTGAGAGAGAACCACCTACTCATGTGTTGAGGCCAAGATATTCCATTCCTACCATATGAATCTTGACCTCTAGCCTTCCCCAAGTTGCTTTCCACTCAAACCCTCTTTCCACCAGATCCAAATCCTATGAGAGAGAGTTGAGTATTGGGGAGACTATCATTTGAAGCACAAGAGCAAGGAATTCATTATCAAGACACCATTTGTTACTTCTTGGAGAGTGGTGTCTCCTAGATTGGCTAGGTGTCACTTGGGAGCCTCCGACAAGATTGTGGAGTTGAACCAAGGAGTTTTTAAGGGCAAGGAGATCGCCTACTTCATGAAGATCTACCGCTAGTGAGGCAAGTCCTTCGTGGGCGACGGCCATGGTGGGATAGACAAGGTTGCTTCTTCGTGGACCCTTCGTGGGTGGAGCCCTCCGTGGACTCATGGAGCCGTTACCCTTCGTGGGTTGAAGTCTCCATCAACGTGGATGTACGATAGCACCACCTATCGGAACCACGACAAAAACATCCGTGTCTCCAATTGCGTTTGAATCCTCTAAACCCTTCTCCTTACTTTCTTGCAAGTTGCATGCCTTAATTTCCGCTGCCTATATACTCTTTGCATGTTTGCTTGAATTGTGTGATGATTGCTTGACTTATCCTAAAATAGCTAAAATCTGCCAAACTATAAAATTGGGAAAAGGTTAAGTTTTTATTGGTAAAGTAGTCTAATCACCCCCCCCCCCTCTAGACATACTTCAAGGTCCTACACCCCCTGACTGCTGGGACCCACCAGCTACATGGTCACACGCAAGGAAGTGCCTGACAGTCGGGACCCACCTGGTCAAAGCGTATGTAGCGTTGTCATTCTGGTCGCGAACGTGTACGTACATACTGGTCGATGTAGAGCCGCGCACGTGTCGTAGATGTAGAGGCGTGCACGTGTCGTAGTAGAGACACACACGTAGCATGTACACGCACGTACAAAGGCGAGGGTGCAAGAAAGAAAATACGGCCATGTACGTACATACGGGCAGGGTCTCGAACGCCTACTCGCGCATACGTACATGGCTGGGTCGGAACGGAGAAACAGCATCGTCGTCGTGTTCATGGGGAGCCAACCGGCTGGGTCGGAACGGAATGCGTGGTCGTGTTCATCGGGAGGGCTTGGACGGAACAGGCGATGGAAACGAGGTTTGGCGTACCGCTGTGGAGGAAACAGCCTTGTGTTCGACCCGCTACGTTCGAAACGGGGTCCTCTTGATCGGGAGGGGCCTGGTGTACCGCAAAACGGAGGAAACGGACCTCCTACGGTCGAAACAAGGGCTAAATTTGTAAATTTCCTCGCATTTGAGACAAGCGTGCCTTGAATACATGGTTCCCCCCTTCCTCTCTACCTCCCTTTTCCCCATTCGTACTCCGTGGATGCCAAAACACCCTCTCCACCCCACCCTCCTTCGTCCGCCGCCGTCCGCCACCCCATCCACCGCCGTCCTCCTCCAGCATGCCGGAGCTGATACCCGGACGCCGCGTCCATTACAAGAGATCTACCTCTCTCATCCACGCCTTCGGACTGGGATCCTTGCATCCCGTCCTCTCACTTCATCCCCGCCGTCGTCCACCTTGCCGGCGCTGCTCCTACGACCGTCTCGTCCACCATGCCCCGCCGCCACCGTCTACCCTCCTAGATCTGCTTCCACACCGCCGACAGCCATCGCTACCGCAACACCATCAAATTCTCAGCAGATCACGTACGGCACCGCACTGTAGGCGGTACTCTTTCAGATTCTGCTCAACTTATTTATTGCAGCAAGAAAATAGATCTCCACTGCTTTACTCTGATTTCTTGTCTTGGTTGCGAAGTTGCCTTTGTCTGGTTTGCACCTTCAGATCCGCCATGGCACGCTCAACACTATAATCCCAATGCTTATGGTTTTCCCCTTTTATATTCCACACTAGTTAAACCATAGTAGACTAAATTTCAAAATTGGGTCAGTCGATTTTTTAGAGCTCGTCGGAGTTCGCCGGTGCGATCCAAGAGGCTCGGGTGGTTGTGGGGCCTCGCCGAACGAAGAAAACTCGACGCGGGTGGGGGGAGGGGGTGGTGGAGGAACATAGGCGGTGGGGGCCGGTGGTCCGGCCGATGGCACGTGCGGTGTTCTGTATGGGAAGAATTAAGAGACGAGGGAAGAAGGGTTAGGAGACGTAGGATCTTCATCCAACCGCCTGAAATGGTCGAGAGACAGCTGGGAGTTGCATTCTTAATGCGCTCTGGTTCATCTTGTGTGGGCACTTCTTGCAACCAACATTTTATTATCCAAAATCTGCTTGCTCTTCTTTACCATGTTCCTCTTCCGTTCTTCTTTAATATGTACTCTCTCCGTTTCCTAAATACAAGTCTTTGTATAGATTCCACCATGGACTACATATGGAGCAAAATGAGTGAATCTACACTCTAAAATGTATCTAGATACATCTGTATGTGATCCATAGTGAAAATCTCTACCAATACTTATATTTTGGAACGGAGCGAGTATGCTAGTAATCTGATATGTTCCTTGTAATGAAGATGACCGAGGACATTTGCGGTGTAGAGGTCTATACGGTCGGTTGTGATGGACACTTTGAGCCTCTTTGATTCGTAGGATCTTGTAAACATAGTAATAGGATTTGTAGTGGCCTGCCCACTTGAATCCTATAAGAATAGCAAGGAAATGCGCGGAGCTGTGTCGCCTTTGAGAGTTACACTGATATTAACAGTACCGCACCTTCACTTGAAGAGAGCTGGTATCTGAAGCCTTTCTAGCCGTACAGGCATTACTAGCACATATATTCCAGCAAGTTCCACTTTGCTGATTTTACTTTGATGCTTAAGGTTTTCCCGTGATATCTACACTAAGATCTATTTAGCTGCTTTGTGTCGCACTAGCAACAGTCCACTCTTGAAGCTAAACACTGCAATGACTTACAAAATTGGCACCAAGGCTTTGAGTGCCATTCTGGATGCAATGAAACTCATACGCTCCCCACCTGTTGACTCTTGTTCAGAATATGATCCTAATGACTATTCTAAACTCGAGGAGTCAAAGGAAGATGGCATGTCCTGTTCACCCATCAAGGTGCCTGTTCTAATTTGGCAATGTTTTATTTATTGCGGGTATCTTGCATATGTTCTCTTGCATTTCTTCTACTTTGTTGCACTGCCATCTTCTTAGTTTACTCATCATATATGTCGATATGCCATGCCCATCCATTATCAATACATATTCCATCTGTCATCATACCATGTTTTTCCACTCAAATGCTTTTTGTGTGCATCAGACATCAAAAAGGAAGAGGGTGATTGCCGAACCTGATGGAGCACCAGCAAAGTCCTTGAAAAACGTGGTGGTGCCGGAGAAATCAGACAGCACCCCACTTATATTGGATGTACAACCAGTGACACAAAACGTAGGACCGACTACAGTAGACTGTACCCATACTTCACTGGCCACACCACTAGCCCCACCACACAGGACCTGCACTCTAGCAAAAGGTATTACCGATTTCATTTTCCATAGCACCAGCTGTACCACAGAAAAATCCCACTCCAGCAAAAAGTATAGCAAGTCCACCGGCCGAAGACCTATCCCAACTATAGAGACGACCAATTCCTGCAGATTGGAACAGCATTCCATTTATTCCTAGTTTAAAAGACAATGCTTTCAATGTTTTTATGGACTACATGCATATATTCCGATCATGGGAAGATTATTGCGAAGACAAACACCACTTTCACATCTTCCTGTCCAACTTACGTGTAAGTGCTATTATTCATGGTTATTATTTTCCTGTTTTCTACTGATTGAACACATCAATGATTTACATTACATTGTTGTAACTAGGCGAGGGTCAATCTGGATAGTCATGACGAGCAAAGCTTGCTTGTGCTTTTCAAGGAAGCATTGCAGCAGTATCGGTGTTACCTCAGGAAATCACACTTCGGTGGCAAGTCTATAAACGAATTTCCGGTGAAGTATCATGTGCTAAATTTAGAAGACATTGAATGGAAAAACCTTGTTATGCACTGGTCTCGTTCCGAGGATGAGGTAGTGTCTATGAAATCACATGGCAATTTGAACTTCTACTTTTCCGCATGTGCCTTACGGTTCTTTTTGCAGCAAATCTGCTCGAAGAAGAATTCCGGTTTGAAAAGAACAACAGGATATCGCAAATATGATGTCCGCTGTTTTGCTCTTGTTAGTACCTATTGTCCTGTATCACTGTACTTGCATACATACCTGGTTCATTATGTGACAGCAGTATGCATGATAGCTTGCTTATCAATTGTTCTCTCGAAATTATCTGATCTGTATGAATGGTTACATTAGTGTAGAATATATCCAATGCCAATGTTTTTTTACCTCTGCATTGTTCTTGTAAGTACATGATGTCCTTTATCAGTGTACTTATAATGACAGGTAGTTGTTCATGTACCATCACTCTGCAGCTTATTTTCCTTTGCCCTCCATTTTCTACACATCGGATCTATATTTACTCTTACCATAAGGTTGGTACTTAAGAAGTTTAGCGATTGCATTGCTCTTGGCTGTACCTTTTGCCTGTATCCTGCACTTACATTTATAGCTACTTGGTTATGTAGCATCACTCTTCATCTTATCTTAAATATTCTCCATTTTTCGTATATTATCACATCTATATTTACTCTTAACAAAATGTAGAATAAAGGCAATGCTTTTGAAGAAGATTCTGTGGTAAACTTCTTGAATTGCCCCCCCCCCCATCAGCATGGACAAGGCCTTTATAGAGCATGTCTTCACCAATAATGTAAGTTTGTCCACCTCAAGCCTTCAAGCTTTGTTGTATATATTTGGTTAGGCATGACTGCAACAGCTGTTTATTTTTTGTGTTTAAATCAAATTGCTTATTTAAAGTTTATTATGTAGTTCATAAACAAAAGTTTGTCCTTCCTCAATTTAAGTTTTCCGTTGTACAACCAAGTTCCTTCTTCATACCATGTAAATTAAACTATACAGAGCAAGTGATCTTCTTTTGCAGTGCATGTATGCTTCTGTTCTTCATCCGTAATCCAGTGGTGTGGTGAACCTACCCACTACAGCACAATGTCATATTCTGCAATGTCTTAACTATGAACAATGTCATATCATTCTACTATTATTCAAACCGTCTCTTTATTTGCCAATTTGAAATGGTATAAATTGACGGCGCACTAACCATTGATAATTATAAGTTCTTGATCTGTAATCCAGTGTTGTCGTGAAGTTGCCAACTCCTTCACAATGTCATTTCCTGCCATGTCTTGACCTGAACAATACCATATTGTGTTAATGCAATTTTAAACTGTGTCACTTTATTTGTCAGTAAGAAATGTGATGAATTGTCAGCACTGATACTTTTACGTGCAAAACCTGTCATCTGTCTGCTTGTGCAAGACATAAGTGTTGAACAAGCGCAGTCTCATCATCTTGCTCGGCTGCTTGCGCTGCAGCTCCCCAGCAGGGCTAACCTTTCTTGGACTCTATTGAAGTGTTGTAGGTTTTGTATATTATTTTGCCGGCATGTTTATTTGCACTGGTGGTGATCTTTGATGCCTAGTGTATGTAATCTGTTGTGTGCTTGTGCTTTATTATCATAGTGGCGAACTTTGATGCCCAGTGGATGTAATATGTCGTAATTTCTTTATTGTATAGTCTAGGTTTTTTCTTATTCACGATGCTGCAGTTATTTTACTGTATATATATCCTGTCTTCGCAGTAAACCGGCCAAACCATAAAATTACGGTACATAATCGGGCCGTCATGCAATCACGATGTAGGTTGGGCCTGAAACATGCTGAACAGCTCACGGGCCGGCAGCAGCCCAAAATGAACCCCGGCCCATGATTGTGCGAATCAAATCACGGGCTTTTAACAGGCCAAAATTGTCTCGGTCCTTGTTTGGCCCAATCAGATATCGGCTGCGAGCAGGCCGGATGCAAATCGGGTCGTAGTTATGCCAAACTATATGACGGGCTTTTAACAGCCGAAATTAATATAGGGCCGAAATGTTAAACGGGCCCTTAACAGGCCAAAACTAATATCAGGCCGAATTACTAAGTGGGCCTTTAGCAAGTAGGCCCAAAAGCATAGTGTCCTGTTGCCGAGCCGAATTTGATATGGGCCATAATTGAGCCCAAAGCCTCTTAAAGGGCCGGACCTGATCTGGGCCGTAATTTGGCACAGAACGTGGTAGGCTTATAACGGGCCAGATCTCATATGGGCCACTTTTAGGCCCGGAACGTGGCAGGCCATTAATGGACCGGGTCAGATATGGGCCGGCATTTTTGGCGCAAAACATGGCAGCCAGTTAATGGGACGGCCTACTAGGGTCCTCAAAATCTTGTGGGCCTACAGCTGGGCCGGCCCATTAATGTCGGCGAAATATCGTGGGCCTTTGGCTGGGCCGGCCCATTATGATCCGCAAGAATCTTGTGGGCCTTTACCTGGGCCGGCCCATTATAGCACACAAAAATCTTGTGGGCCTTTAACTGGGCCAGCCCATTATGGCCCACAAAATCTCATGGGCCTTTAGCTAGGTCGGCCCATTATGGTCCACAAAATCTTGTGGGCCTTTAGCTGGGCCGGCCCTATGGTCTACAAAACTTGTGGGCATTTAATTGGGCCGGCCCAATTAAACTTGTTGGGTCGTGCCACGTGTCGACGTATCATAGGCGCCTTCTGTCCAATGAGTGGATGACATCTGTCCTAGCGGTGAGCCGACATGTGCTTCCTGCAGCCAATGATGATTTTACACGTGGAAAATCCCCATTGGTCGGGGCTGTTAACGGGTTATTGGATCCAAAACCCAACCCGATAGCTTAACGGCATTCCGTTACGGTGGATGCCACGTGCGGTCACCCTTGAAGAAAGCACTTCTGTGACGCGCTATTTATCGTCATGGAAGTGGACACTTCCGTGATGATAATTTTCGTAATGTCATGGAACACTTCTCTGACAAAGACAGGTATGACTATCTTGATTCTGTCACAAATTTGTCATGGATGTACATGCATGACAAAAAACGCGACCTACTGTGACAAACACGTATCATCACGGAAGTGTATTTTTTTGTAGTGATCTTACTCAATCCATAGGTAGGTATGGTGGACTCTCAAAACATGGATTTGGGCTTAAGGGTTTTAGATGCACCAAGTAGTATCTTTACTTAGTGAGGATTTTTGGCTAGCAAAGATATTGAGCAAGCACCACATGTTGAAGGATCTATGACAATATAACTTCTAAGTGAATATGAATAAACATAAATCATCAAGTTGTCTTCCTTGTCCAATGCCGACAATTTGGCATAAGATATATAACGGGGGTCACAATCATAAAAGATGTCCAAGATAGTGTATTTGCATGTGAATCTTCTCTTCCCCTATTAATACTTTCATGAATTGCATCACTGACCAATGCTATGTTTGTCAACTTTCAATATATTTTACCACTTATACTTTTCCTTATGTGATGTCATTACTTACCATAAGATTAGCATATGACCTTTTTCATCATTTTCCTTTATTTTGATTGGAACATAAAAGTAAAGAAGCAAAAACTCAAAATAACTATTATATAACTCTCACTCGATGACATAGATAGATAGATCATGAAACTAGCACTCAAAAGTAGATCATACTAAACTTTTATTCAACTAAATCATGAAGTAGCTATCATACTAAACTTTTATTCAACTAAATCACGAAGTAGCTAAGGATCAAACTACGATAGGTAAAGGTAATAAAAGTGATGGTGATATGATACCGGGGCATCTCCCCCAAGCTTGGCACAAGCCAAGGGGAGTGCACATACCCGTGTGTTTAAGTCTCCTTCTTTGCTGATGGTGGTGGTGATGAGGTAGTGGGTTTGTCCTCCAACATATTAATGAGTGCCTCTCTCAAAATTTGAATCTAATGAAGGTCTCTATGAAGCAACTCAGTGTTCTATTCACTTTAGCCATAATATGTTTATTCTTCGGTCCCCAAGAATTTGTCCCTGCAACATTTTCTCTTGGACGAGATATGTCCCAATTGAACGGTATGTGCATACGAGGAGTATTTTCGAACCCATAGTTGTGAATCAAATTGTGAAAATTGTTTCGATGTAACCTGTGTAAAGGCCTCCTTGGTGGGAGTCCTTCTAGCACCTCAGGGCCCTCTTGATCATTTGTTGACCTCATGGCTAGATGGGGGTTAGGAAGAGGGGAGATGTCGTCTAGTGTGCCCCTCTCGGGGGCTGAAGGGTGGACTCCAAGGGAGTTCCCTTCATCTACTTCCATGGCATCCTCCTCAATTCCTTCTCCCCTTAACTCCTGTAGCAACCAAGCATCGCCTTCTACATTGTTGGAGAAGGGAGAAGACATGATGCCTGGCTTGATAGATCTGACAGAAAAACAACACAAAACAAGAACAAAGGATTTCTGCACCATACAGAGGTAAAATCGTTCGGGGGTATATATAAAGATTTTTTATCTTGGGAAACAAGTACACGGAAGTAACATGAAGTTGGGAACCGAGAGGCCCACTGCCCACCAGGGAGCGCCAGGTGGGGCAAGCGCGCGCCCTAATGGGTTGTGCTCAGCACAGCCCACGTCCAGTGCCCATCTTCCTTAAGTCATTTTGACCTAGAAAAAATGAGGGAGGACTTGATGGAAATATTCCCTAGAGGCAATAATAAAGTGGTTATTATTATATTTCTTTAATTATGATAAAGGTTTGTTATTCATGGTAGAGTTATATTGACCGGAAACTTAAATACATGTGTGGATACATAAACAAATACCGTGTCCCTAGTGAGCCTCTACTAGACTAGCTCGTTGATCAAAGATGGTTAAGGTTTCCTAACCATAAACATAGTTGTCATTTGATAATAAGATCTCATCATTAGGAGAATGATTTGATGGACAAGACCCATCTGTTAGCTTAGCATGTTGGTCATTCAGTTTATTGCTATTGTTTTCTTGCTGACAGATATATGTTTCTTCGACTATGAGATTATGCAACTCCCGGATACCGGAGGAATACCTTCTGTGCTATCAAACATCACAACATAACTGGGTGATCATAAAGATGCTCTATAGGTATCTCCGTAGGTGTTTGTTGAGTTGGGCTAGATCGAGATTAGGATTTGTCACTCTGAGTATCGGAGATGTATCTCTGGGCCCTCTCGGTAATACACATCATAAGTAGCCTCGCAAGCAAAGTGACTAAGTTGTTATTTGCAAGATGATGTATTACGGAATGAGTAAAGAGACATGCCTGTAACAAGATTGAACTAGGTATGAAGATACGGACGATCGAATCTCGGGCAAGTAACATACCAATGGACAAAGGGAATTATGTATGTTGTCGTAAAGGTTCGACCGATAAAGATCTTCACGGAATATGTAGGAGCCAATATGGGCATCCAGGTTCTACTATTGGTTATTGACCAGAGAGGTGTCTCAGTCATGTCTAGATAGTTCTCGAACCCGTAGGGTCCGCACGATTAACGTTCGTTGACAATATAGTGTTATACGAGTTTTATGATTTGGTGACCGAATGTTGATCGGAGTCCCGGATCAGATCACCTACATGACTAGGAGTCTCAAAATGGTTGAGAGGTAAAGATTGATATATAGGACGATGGTATTCGGACATCGGAAGTGTTTCGGAGTGCACCGGGTAGTCATTGGGTCATCGGAAGGGGTTCCCGACACCCCTGGTAAGTGTATGGGCTTAATGGTCCGAAGGAGGGGATATACCTGCCCACTTGTGGTCTGGTGCACCTCTCTACATGGTTGGCCGGCCCTAGGGGAAGGAAAGGGGAGGCGCCACCTCCTCCTTCCTTCCTCCCGCACTTATATAAGGAAGGGGGCGCCACTTGGGAAGGGATCCCAAGTAGGATTCGTCCTACTTGGGGGCGCCTCCCCCCCCCCACCTATATATATATATATATATATATACATATATATATATATGTATATATATGTGTGTGTGGGGGGGGGGGGAGGGGGCGCCTAGCACAACCACAACAATTCCTTAGCTGTGTGTGGTGCCCCCTTCCACCGTTTACAACCTCGGTCATATTTTCGTAGTGCTTAGGCGAAGCCCTACGGAGATAGCTTCACCATCACTATCACCACGCCGTCATGCTGCCGGAACTCATCCAATACCTCGTCGTCTTGCTGGATCAAGAAGGCGGAGGACGTCACCGAGCTGAACATGTGTTGAACGTGGAGGTGCCATACATTCGGTACTCGATCGGTTGGAGTGCGAAGAAGTTCGACTACATCAACCGCGTTAACAAACGCTTCTGCTTACGGTCTACGAGGGTACATAAATACACTCTCCCCTCTCGCTGTTATGCATCTCCATGGATAGATCTTGCGTGTGCTTAGAATGTTTTTTGTTTTCCATGCAATGTTTCCCAACAATGGTACCAGAGCCAGGTCTATGCATAGATGATATGCACGAGTATAACACAAAGATTTGTGGGAGGTGATAGTCATACTCCTTACCACCATCGTCTTATTTTGCTTCGGTGGTACTGTGGGATGAAGCTGCCCGGACCAACCTTACATGTCCACGCACATGAGACCGGTTCCACCGACAGACATGCAACTAGTTTTGCATAAAGGTGGCCGGCGGGTGTCTGTTTCTCGTACTTTAGTTGAATCGAATTTGACTATGTCCGGTCCTTGAAGAAGGTTAAAACAACAAACTTGATGAATCACTGTTGTGGTTTTTGCGTAGGTAAGAACAGTTCTTGTTAGAAGCCCGTAATAGCCACGTAAAACTTGCAACAACAAAATAGAGGACGTCTAACTTGTTTTTGCAGGGCATGTTGTGATCTGATATGGTCAAGATATGATATGATATATGTTGGTGTATGAGATGATCATGCTTTGTAATATAGACAATCGACGGGAGCCTTAGGGTTGTCTCTTAATTATTATATGAAATGCAAGTGCCATGTAATTGCTTTACTTTATCGCTATGTGTTAGCAATAGTTGTAGAAGAAATAGTTGGCGAGACGGTCCCGGCGCAATGATGGAGATCAAAGTGTCGATCCAATGATGATGGAGATCATGACGATGCCTTGGAGATGGAGATCAAAAGCACATGATAATGATGGCCATATCATGTCACATATTTTGATTGCATGTGATGTTTATCCTTTATGCATCTTATTTTGCTTAGAATGGTGGTAGCATTATAAGATGATCCCTTCACTAAATTTCAAGATAAAAGTGTTCTTCCCCAGTATGCACCGTTGCCAAAGTTCGTCGTTTAGAAGCACCTCATGATGATCGGGTGTGAGAGACTCTACGTTCACATACAACGGGTGTAAGACAGTTTGCACATGTATAATACTTGGGTTAAACTTGACGAGCCTAGCACGTACAGACATCGTCTCGGAACATTGTAAACCGAGAGTTGAACATGAGTCATATAGTAGATATGATCAACATAGAGATGTTCACCATTGATGACTGCCCCATCTCACGTGATGATCAGACATGGGTTAGTTGATTTGGATCATGTATCACTTAGATAACTGGAGGGATGTTAATTTAAGTGGGATTTCATTTGTAATTTGATTAGTTGAACTTAAATTTATCATGAACTTATCCTTAATAATTTTTGCATATCTATGTTGTAGATCCATAGCTCGTGATTTAGCTCCCTTATTTTTGATATGTTCCTAGAGAAAACTAAGTTGAAAGATGATAGTAGCAATGATGCGGACTGGGTCCGTGATCTGAGGATTATCCTCATTACTGCCCAGAAGAATTATTTCCTTGATGCACCGCTAGGTGACAGACCTATTGCAGGAGAAGATGCAAACATTATGAACGATTGGCAAGCTTGATATGATGACTACTTGATAGTTTAGTGCGCCATGCTTTACGGCTTAGAACCGGGACTTCAAAACCATTTTGAACGCCACGGAGCATATGAGATGTTCCAAGAGATGAAAATTGGTATTTCAGACTAATGCCCGTGTCGAGAGGTATGAGACCTCTGACAAGTACTTTTCCTACAAGATGGAGGAGAATTGCTCAGCCAGTGAACATGTGTTCAGAATGTCTGTGTACTACAATCGCTTGAATCAAGTGGGAGTTAATCTTCCAGATAAGATGGTGATTGACAGAGTTCTCTAGTCACTATCACCAAGCTACTAGAACTTCATGATGAACTATAATATGCAAGGGATGACAAAAACGATTCCCGAGCTCTTTGAGAGGCTGAAATCGGCGAAGGTAGAAATCAAGAAAAGTGCATCAAGTGTTGATGGTTAATAAGAACACTAGTTTCAAGAAAAAGGGCAAGGGAAAAAAAGGGAACTTCAAGAAGAATGGCAACCAAGTTTCCACTCCCGTGAAGAAGCCCAAAGCTGGACCGAAGCCTGGAACTGAGTGCTTCTACTGCAAAGGAAATGGTCACTTGAAGCGGAATTGCCCCAAATACTTGGCGGATAAGAAGGATGGCAAAAATGAACAAAGGTATATTTGAGATACATGTTATTGATGCGTACCTTAATTATGTTCGTAGCAGCCCCTAGGTATTTGATACCGACTCAGTTGCTAAGGTTAGCAACTCGAAACAGGAGTTGCAGAGACAAGTTAAGGGCGAGGTGACGATGTGTGTTGGAAGTGATTCCAACGTTGATACGATCACCATCGCACACTCCCTCTACCTTCGGGATTAGTGTTGAACCTAAATAAATGTTATTTGGTGTTTGTGTTGAGCATGAATATGATTAGATCGTGTTTATTGCAATACGGTTATTCATTTAAGTCAGAGAATAATTGTTTTTCTATTTACATGAATAAAACCTTCTATGGTCATACACCCAAAGTGAATGGTTTAATGAATCTCGATCGTAGTGATACACATATTCAAAAATATTGATGCCAAAACATGCAACGTTGATAATGATAGTGCAGCATACTTGTGGCACTACCATTAAGGACATATTGGTGTAAAGCGCATGAAGAAACTCCATGTGGATGGACTTTCGGAATCACTTGATTATGTAACAGCCTGATTTTTGGGCCTTTCCTTTTTCCTTTGATTTATTTGATTTTTGATCAGTTTTTCTTTTTCGAGTGGTTCTGTGGCCTTGAAACCTAGGAGATCATCATTTCTTCTTCTCCCAAGTGGTTAAGTCTCCCCCAACTCATCCCAAGATCATGCCATTTCCATTCTAGCCCAACCCTAAAATTCTTTACTAAGGAATATTCATTTTTCTATTAAAGGTATAATCATGTCTACCCTAGGTTGTGAAGCAACCTATATTTCTGTCACTCCCAAAATTCCCAAATAATTCTCATAATTTCTTTGGGTCATATGTTGCTCAAATATGCCCAAACTTTCCTGTCCTAGACCAAGAATAATTCCCCAATAATTATTCTTGATTTCTGTCCAATGTGGCTTTCTGTGAAGGAAGTGTTACCTATCCTTCCTTGGTTGCTCCCAAACATTTTGGGAATTCTTTTATGTCCAAATAATTGACTCATGCAAAAATTCAAATTTATTTGCCTAGCCAATCTTCCTCAGCAATTTTTCAAAGTTTCTGTCAAACAGAAGCCACTTTAAAGGAAGTACTAGCTAGGAGTATCCAAATGATATGAAATTTTGCACACTCCTTCATGTGCTCAAATTATCACACTCATCCAAATTTCAGCCCTATCCAATTATCTATGTGAGCACAGGACCAAATCTTTGATTTTGTTAATATTTTCAGGTTGTGAAGCAAGTATATTTTATATTGCTTCATTTTGGCTGAAACTTTACCAAAGCATTCTCATGACCATAAAACCTCTCTCCACCAAATTTGGGATCAGTTCATCAAGCCAATATTTCTCTAGAATTTTTCCAAGTTTCTGGATAGAGAGGATGTGTGTGAAACAAGTACCATTTTGGCTTGCCCATTTGGTATGAAATTTTACAGCATCTTTATATGTCGATATCATCAGGCCTTGCCAAATTTGAGCTCAAGTGGGTACTCTATGTGAGTGCATCATCTTGGTCTTAATTCTGGACCAAATATGTAGTTGTGAAGCAACGATGATGTATCTTGGTCCAATCCCCCTAAAAACCTCCAGGATCATAGTCCTTCCTTAGTTAATCACACCAGAAAACTTATTTGGCTTCAATCAATTCTCTGTTGATCACCAGTGCACAACCAAGTTTGCTACATAAAACTTCAGAGCTTAGTTCCAACCCAGCTCCCTATGCCTTGTCCTGTGGTGACCGTGCAGCTGGCATGGCAATGCACGAGCTCTGTGCGCAGTGGCTACGTCCAGGGCGTTATTTGTGCTTCGGGCCCCTCTCCCTGTCGTCGACTTCACGTGCGTGAGCATATCCAGCGTCTTCCCCTCGTCATCGCCACCTCCCTGGACCTCTCTCCCTCTTCGGAAGCCTCCTCGTCGGCGCTCGGCGCCACAGTCCCACAGGAGCACAGTGCCCCGACATGGATTTAATGCGCTTGTCTCTTCCTCCCTGTGCCCTTGGCGTTGCACTACTCCGTGACCTTCGTCCTCTCCTCCTCGTCATGATCTCACCCCTCCCCATGACTGTTGAGCATGCCAGAGCATTGGCCGGACCCGTACGGCGACAACCGACTCAGCACTGAGCCCCGCAACTACAAATAGCCAGCCCCGTGACCTCCTGAGCTCACTATCGCCCTTGCCTCACTCCACTACCCCCCCCCCTCGCCTCTTCCCTGAGCCTCTGGAGCTCTCCCAGCCCGTCATCGCCGCCATGGCCGCCGCGGCCATCTTGCCCAATTAGGTCGAGCCCGAGCCCCTCCCTCACTTCCACCACCACCACTCCAGAGCCTCCCCGCATCTTCTCCTTCTCCTCAGATGGCCTGGAGTGCCAAGATCACCGGCGGGCGAAGCCCTCCTCCGTCGCAGCGGCGTTCGTCCTTCTTTAAGAGCTCCCCGGCTGAGAAGACCCCCACCAGGCGCTGCGGCTCCGCCCCCTGAGCGCTGCGGTAGGTCGGGCGCCGCCTACCACTACTAGAAAAAGGGCTATAGATGGGATTGACACTAATGGCGCACCAGAAAGTTGGTGCGCCATTAGTATATACTAATGGCGCACCACCTTCTGATGCGCCATTAGAGTTGAAACTACTAATGGCGCACCATGCAAAGGGTGCACCATTAGTATCAAAAAAAAATTTGAACTAGTGCGCCTGTCCAAACATACTAATGGCGCATCCTTCTTAAGTGCGCCGTTAGTAGTTGTAACTACTAATGGCGCACTAACGATGTGCGCCATCGGTATAGAAAATTATTATTTTTGAACTAGTGCTTTGTCCAAACATACTAATGGCGCATCCAGATGAAGTGCGCCATTAGTAGTTGTAACTACTAATGGCGCACCGCATAAAGGTGCGCCATTAGTATTTTTTTTGCAAAACTACTAATGGCGCACCGCCGGAAGGTGCGCCATTAGTAACCTGGATTACTAATGGCGCATTTGTTGCTAGTGCGCCATTAGTAAGTGGGCAACAACTAGATATTTTGGACAGCCTCTCCTACCCACACTCACTTTCTCCCCACTTCATTCTCTCCACCTCCTCCTTGTCTCGGGTGCCTCCTCTTTTTCACCTCATTTCCACCATAGATTCATTCAAATTAAGTGGTTAAATTACCTTGTTTTAATAGGTAAGTTAGGGGGGAAGCTATATTTATGTTGTTCTCCCTACAACAATGTGCACATGCACTTTTTATGGCCTAGCTAGATCTATGTATGTTCGTGGTGTTGCATATGTTTGTGGTGTTGCATATGTGTTTGTGTTTGGAGGTGTACCGGTATTTGAAATGCGATAGTTGCCAATATTTTGCGGAATGTTGATTCATTTCTGTTTTGGCGAGAATTTTGGCATTAAGCATTCTTTTTAGTCCTATTTTAGGGAAAGTCATGCCAAATTTTTGTTTGGTTCTAAAATGTCGTTTTGCTCTACCCCTTGACGACCATGGTCCGCACGATGACCGAAGGCATCGTGAATAGGATTTGAGGTCATGAAGGCGAGATGCTTCAAAAGAACGAGGCGGAGATAAGATGTCCGTGTCGAAGATGCAAGTGAAGAGCCTTATTGCGGAGCCGGATTCGAAAAGTCTTGGGACCACCTGCTCTTGCGTGGTTTCATGGATGGCTATCGGTGGCAAGGTGATGAAGATGACTACGAAGTCGTACATGGGGGCCGGGCAAGAAATGAGGAAGGGCAGCAAGACAACCACCGCGGCTCTAAGCGGCGAGAAGACGAAGAATCCCGGGAGATGATCACGACGCTGATCATGCACGATCATCATGTAGAAGATGCAGGACAAGATGATGAGGAAGATGCCGGAGCGGGGCGAAGGGCATGATCATGAAGATGATGATGCGGCGGAGCGTGACGACGCTGGACCATCGATGGGCTGGGTGCGGGACCCTCATATTCAAGAGCTGCTTCTCAAGCAGACGGATAACGCCAGAGCTGCCGCCCGAGAAAGCCAAGATGGATCAACTTGAGTTAGACGCGGTTACTCCATTGTATGAAGGATGCAGGCCGAGGATACCCGCTGAAAGTAACGCTCATGGCTCACGGAGATGAAGGTAAAACACAAAATGACCGGCGCATGCTTCGGCGAGAACATGTCATTCTGGCACGAACGTCTTCCCAAGGGGAACAAGTGCCCGACCAGTTTGGAGGAGGCAAAGAAAATCGTGTGTCCTCTCGATTTACCGCACGTGAAATACCATGTGTGCATGAACAATTGCATCATTTATCGGGAACGAAACACGCGGAGTCTACCATATGTCCGGTGTCTTGGCGTCACTCGATACAAGAAGAGGAAGAAAGCTCCTCGAAAAGTGGTGTGGTACTTTCCGATCACTCCTCGTCTGCAGCGGTATTTCACGGACCCTAAGGTGGCAAAGCTCCTGCGTTGGCACGCCGGATAGGGAGGAGAAGAAGCGAAGATGACGCAAATGATCCGGAGATAGATAAAAAGACAAGATGTTGAGTCACCCTAAGGATGCGAGCCGGTGGCAAGCGTTGAACTTCGAAGACTCAGAATTTGGGAACGATCCAAGGAACATCGTCTTTGGCGCGAGCACCGATGGAGTCAATCCGTTTGGCAGCAGAGAAGCACACATAGCACCTGGCACTGTGTTTGTGTGGATGTACAACCTTCCCCCTGGTTGTGCATGAAGAGGAAGTACATTCACATGAGTATGCTAATTGAAGGGCGAAACAACCAGGAACGACATTTATCTCAGATCTGGGGCTGCTGAAATAGGAGCTTGACACGCTATGGAAAACGCCAGCCAATACGTGGGGCCGCCGAGAGAAAGAATATTTCCCTATGAGAGCCGCCTTTGCTCACGGCGGTGCACGACTATCTCGATTCACGGATATCTCGCAAGCGGGTAGTCCACGGATTTTACGGATGCGTAAGGTGCATGGATGACTGGCGTATCTCCAGCTAGATAGAGATCCGGGTCTTCAAAAACCGTGTTCATGGGACATCGAAGGTGGCTTGACGATGACCCATGGAGGAAACGCAAGAGATCTGTTCGATGGTGAAACCGAACCCCGAACGCCTGTACGAGGAGCGGCGAGGAAATAGAAAAGCTGTTGAAAAATTGGAAAGACAGCCCACCGCCGAAAGAAGCAAAAGGCGCCAGAGCCAGGAAAAGAAGCGAAAGGCGCCAGAGCCGCTGAAGGTATGGAAAACGAGGTCTGCTTTACGGGACTTGCCGTCTTGGAAGATCCACCGTGTGCCTCCACAGCCTTGATGTCATGCATATCACGAAGAACGTGTGAGAGAGTCTGCTTGGTACCCTGCTCAACATGCGAGAGGACCAAAGATGGGCGAAAGCAAGGGCGGACTTGAAATCAATGGGCATCAGGCAGGAGCTTCACGCTAATGATGATGATGATGATGATGATGATGATGAGGCGAAGCAGGACACAGAAAGTCGTCGCAAAGGCAAAAAGGCCAAGAAGACCGGAAATGACTACCCTCCCGCGTGCTTCACTCTAAGTCAGGAGGAGATCGAGCAGTTTTCACCTGCCTCCTAGGAGTAAAACTTCCCTTCTGATTCTGTGAGGAAGATAAGCAGATACCTAGACCCAGTGAAGCGAAGTTCGGCGGGATGAAGTCTCACGACGGTATCACGTCTTGATGACGCAGATACTTCCGGTTGCAATCCGAGGGATCATGGACACGCACGTCCGTGAAAGCGCTATTTGGCCTATGCAACTTCTTCGACGTCATCTCTCGAAGTCGATTGGCGTGAGGCAACTCGGAAGGCTACGGGGAAGAGATCGTGGTGATACTATGCGAGCTTGAGATGTACTTCCGCCCGCATTCTTCGACGTTATGGTGCATCTGCTGGTCCATATAGTGGAGGATATCATCCAACTCGGGCGACGTTCCTGCACAGCATGATGCCGTTCGAAAGGATGAATGGTGCCATCAAAGGATACGTTAGCAACATGTCACGTCGAAGGAAGCATAGCGAGGGCTTTTCGACCGAAGAGTGCATCTCCTATCGCATGAATTATCTAGGCATCGAGAACCCCGTTGGTCTGCCCGTCAACGAGCACCTCGGCAGGCTCATTTGGATGGGGTTACCTTGAGGGTCGCCGCGAAATGCATGTCGACTTCGAGGGTCGACTTCGCCGACTTTGAAAGAGCAAACCTAGTCGGCGCTACAACACATAGACGTGGTCGATCCTTGGGTGGTACAACCGCAGAACCTTTATTAAGAAGGCGTACAATGACCGAGGCCAGAGAGGACTGGACGGAGAGATACTCAAAGAGCACAACTCATGTTTCACGCGTTGGTTCAAGCGAAGCTTACATCGTACCCGTTACATGAGGATTCTTCCGCGGAAGAACAACTCATATTCGCCTTGTCACAGCGCCGAGCACAACCTCGATGACCTATGAGGCGTCACGATATCAACGGCTACACATTCTACACCGAGGCCAAGGACATGAAGAGCGATGGTTATCGAACTCCGGTAACGATGGAATCCTACACCGTAACGACAAGGACAGATACTACGGAAGGATCGAGGAGATCTGGGAGCTGAGCTACGCTGGAGAGAAGGTCCCGATGTTCCGTGTCAGATGGGCCAAGAACGTCATAAAAGAAGACCGGTATTTCACCACCATGGTTATACCCGAAGCCAAATCCAAGACCGCGGGTGCAAACGTCACCGCGAAAAATGAGCCATGGGTACTGGCTTCCCAAGTGGACCAATGCTTCTTCATTACCGTCCCGCCAAAGCCCAGTCGTGTTGTCGTGAGGAGAGGCAAAGGAAGATCATCGAATGGATGGAGTAGCCAATGAGCAAGACTTCAACAAATGCGGCGACCGAGGATCGAACATACGACGATGATGAAGTAGCAGCATACACCACAAGAAGAAGCAGGACCACCCTACCTAAAGGACGTCCGTTCCATAGAAGAACTCCATTTGCGAAAAAGAAGGGCAAGAAGATTGTGAAGAGATAGCTAGCTAAGATCGATTGTATTTAAATTGTAGACTTCATTTCTCGATTGTATTTCATGGGCACTTTTTGAACTATCATGAATATTTTTAATTTCATGGACACTCGACCCCTCCATCTCGATCCCCTCCATCTCGATCGCTATCCCACCTCGCCAGATCCGGTCCACCGGCCCGCCGCCGCCGCCCGCACCCTCGATTCCCCTACTCAACCGCCGCCGACCCCCAGACCCCTCCCCTACTCAACGCCGCCACACCCCCGCACCCTCCCCTACTCAACCGCCGCCGACCCCGCACCCTCCCCTACTCAACCGCCACGACCCCCACACCTCCCTGCTCAACTGCCCGCCGACCCCCGCACCCCGCACCTCCCCGCTCCACCGGCATTACTGTTTGATGATATTTTTTAAAAAAATATTACTGTCTTATAAAAAAATGTTAATGTTATGATTTAAACAAGTTTGAACATATTTAAACACAAGTAAGTATCAAACAGCATTTTTAATGCATACAAAAAATTTGTGGAGCCTGGGAATCGAACCCAGGACCTCCTGGTGTGAGAACTAGCTGCTGACCAGTCGAACTAGTAGAGAAGACTTGATGTGTATCAGGTCTGGTGGTAGATAACCTGTTGGCCAGGCAGAAGTAAAAAAATACTAATGGCGCTTTGGGTGAGGTGCGCCATTAGCATGTACGCATTTATGGTGCACCGAGGGTGGTGCGCCATTAGTATTGTGCTGCCCATGATCCCCTTCAGACGATCCTCTCTCTCCCTCGCCCTGCATGATCCCCTTCCCCTCTCCTCTCCCGACGCCACCGCCCCACCGCCCTCGACGCCGCCCGACACCAGCGCCGCCCCGTCCACCGACGCCTCCCTCTCCCCATCCTCCCCTTCCTCCCTCCGACCCCACCCACTCTCGCCGAGCAGCGCCGCCCGTCCACACCACACCACCGACGCCTCCCTCTCCCCATCCTCCCCTTCCTCCCCTCCGACCCCACCCCACTCTCGCCGGAGCAGCGCCGCCCCGTCCACACCACACCACCGACGCCTCCCTCTCCCCATCCTCCCCTTCCTCCCCTCGGCCTACGCCCAGCTGCCTCCCGGTGCCAATCCCAAGCTCGCCGGTAAGAATTGGATCTCCTCTTCACTGCTCGATGATTTGGGTGAAGAAATTGGCATCATTTTCCCGTTTGGCTCGATCCCTTTGGGTCGGGGAGTTGTCAATGTAGGTTTACGACCTGCTCAATAAAAATTTGGTTGTCATTTTAACTTGTAATGACGCCCAATTTCGATTAAATTATGGAGCTACCACTAACGACTTTGTGTGCAATGCGAGCTTGAGGCGCGACTTGGCAGATTCGAAGCCCGTGAAGCTCTTCCTGCCGATAACTCTCAATGAAGGTACTTACTGAAACATCAGTTCCACAAAAAAACATTCTGTCCATGGTTGTTTTGTATCGCTGGTTCTTGGAGAGCTAATTAGGAATTATTAAGTTTGATTTCCGTGATATCGATGTCCATATATAGGATAATCAGTTTACGGGAAGTGTTAATAGGCTGGACTCTGTTTTGTAACAGGAGACTAGTCAAAAAAGTGTTCATATTCCTTATAAGATAGCTGTTTCTTTCACCTTTTGTCATCTGAGTGGATCCAACATTCTTTGTGATGACTCCCTAATGAATTAACCTTGCAAGTCGCATATGAGAACCGTGGTCGTGATCAGCCTTACATGATTATAGCAACTTGAAGGTCTTCACACTTCATTGAATTCAAGCTGGTAGTATTACCAAGCATTATGAAAGCTTATGGCCCTTAAGTTAATATATTGTCTTTTTTATGCGGAAAGATGTATATTGTCTTTTTTATGCGGAAAGATGACCAAAGGAACCAAATAGGGTACTGTGCACCAAGCTGCTTCAACGCAACCATCTTATCAGCTCTGTTTGTTTTTGTTCTCGCCAATTTGTTCATCTATCTACACCCTGGCATGCCTGGCTACTTAGGTAATTAGATTTCTATGTGATGGGAGTGATGGTGTCCTTGTCGAAAACATTGTACAGAATGGATGTATGGACTGTGGTTGATAGGGCTAACTAATTTAATTAGGTGCTTGATTTCTTTGTGAGCTTGTGTTGCTTTTATTCTCCCCCTGCTAGCTATTGATTTATTAATTTGCCCGTTGTGCCTGCTTTTATTCTACCCCTCCATTCACTAGCAGGAGCCAGCACTTCTGAATCTAATCCTTCTTGGGCAAGCTCGGCTACTTGTTGTTAGTCATTCACTAAAAGATCCTCAGCAGACTGCATGCATCTAGTATTAAATTTCTTGGACGGATCATCTCTTTTAGCAAAGGACTGAAAAAATTAACTAACTGAAAATTTGACATTCTGGACTATGCTTGGCTCTGGTTTTGTGAAATCTCATCTCTTTTCTAGTGCCATGACTAGTCATGAATTTTATTTTACTTTCCACACTTTATAACATTCAGAAATTGTTTACTAGCTCAAGCTTCTCCTTTGCACTTTATCACTTCAATCTGCTGCTACCTCAAGCTTCTCGTTTACACTTGTGCCAAGTAGCATTTTTTCCTTGTATAATTATATGGTGGTTGATGAGCTGCTACTTTTTCCTTGTAGAAGATCGCAGGTCGAGTGGGAGGGATCCAGTTCTGACGACACGAATCACTAGCAAGGCAGCTGCCTAGAATAATAGGTTGACTCACCTATATATACTACTATCTTGCATCTCTCTCTTGTTTCTTCTTCTACTACAATACAAAGAGAGTCATTTCAGTTACTTGTCTTAGTGTGTGGTGTGGCTGTTTATTGTTCAACACCAGCAGCTAGCTATATTTAGGTTCAGTAGAAAGCTTGACATGGCTCTCCAATTTTTAAGTAATCTTGCATATGTTAGAAACTACATATACGGTCTCCGGTTTTCTTACCTCTACTCTAAAACACCAACGCATCAACAAAAGAAGATGGTATTTTTGTTACGCTTTCAGTTAGGTGTCGTGAGGAGATATAATGTTTTACAATCTTTCTGGTTATATTGGAGTTAGGTTTTTGAATATGAGTAGCAGTGACTTGGATATACCTTATCGAGTTGTAACAGTTCCTCTTGGTGCTTAGGTGCATTTTCTTTGTGTAACTTGGTTTAAAAATGTGATTTGGTCTTTTGTGGCATTTGGATGCCTAAATCCCATTTTCTTAATCATATTGCTTGGAAACTTGTGGTTATCTCCTCTCAGTGATGAAATAATTTATATGTACTGCACTTTTTTCATAATTAGGTAATAACGTTGGTTACGCTTTTGGTAGTTCAAATGGAATGTATCTCATTTTGTAGACAGATTATTTTACGGAATATCATATATTCAAATTTGTAATGAATGATGGCTTCTACCTGAATTGGTAGACTCTGTGGTGTTAGTTTGTTCTAAATACAGTAAGATAATTTTAACAAGCTGTAGAACATGTTGAGATTAGCAACTTTTTGTGACATCAACCAACAGTCCACATCCTTTGGGTTATCCTATTTTATATTTTTAATTACTAACTTAAGTTTGAGTAAACAGTGGCAGTGAAGTCCTCATAATAATCAGGCGGATGTTAACTTTCCGATGTCCCCGTGGTTAACTAAGATTGTGTTGCTAGTAGAGGCACATTGTGGCCTTTTCATCCATATGAAAGTAGAGGCACATTGTGGTGCTAGTTTGCTGGGTTTTGTCTCCGACCATCGTGTCGTGATGATATTGCAGGTACCCCGAGAGGCCCTTGAGTTTGCCGAAATGTCGATTAACTTCCGTTCCGGCAAATTCGGGTACTCCATATGTCCTATTTTCAGCAAAGGTCATGCTGAAATTTTCCGTGAATTTTAGCATGACTTTGCTAAAATACGACATATGGGGTACTTGTGACTAATGCATGGGCCGGGTATCTTAGTAGTTAATTAACTAGGATCAAGTGCCCGGCGTACTTGTGACTAATGCATGGCTTTTAGGGTACCTCGGTGTCGATAAAAACCGAAATGATGAAAGGTTAGGCTTTTAGGGTGCCTCGGCGTCGAAAAACCCTCAATGATAAAAGCTTAGATTTTAGGATGCCTCGATGTCGACAAACCATAAATGATGAGACCATGATCTTGTTCCTTGACAATAACCAACTTTTTGACCAAACTTTGTTTCTATTTAGAGAGAAACATGGCCCTAACGATGAGGCCGGGGTTCAAGCGGCAAGGCATTACAGGAGCTGTCCCGGAGATGGAGGAACAACCTCACTTGTATGAGGGCGCCGCCTTCCCCACCGATCCTGAGACCACCGATGGTACCGTCGAGGAGGACCCCATCGATGCCACCACCGATGGTGCCGCCGAGGATGCCACCATCGATGATGGCGGCGCCGCGCCGGATGGCAGCCAACCGAAGAGGCAACGGAAGGACCGGCGCCCGACCGTGCTCCGCACCCTCAAGGAGGAAGTTACTGAAGTGGACTCCGGCGGGAATCCAACGGCGCCCGAACGAATAGTCAAGGGGTACTCGCTTCACCTCGGGTGCATTCTCCGGAGCACCGTCTCGATCAACACCGAGAACCTGAGGCATCCTGACCGAGGGAATTTGCGCAACCTCCTCTTCACGAAGCTGCACGAGCGATACAAGTTCCCGCTGCTTTTGAAAACACAAGCCTCAAAGGGAATAAAGTGAACAATGCTGCCCTCACGAAGATGAGCAAGGCCCTGTCTACTTGGAAAAGCAATGTGAAGAGAATGATCCAGAAAGGTTAGAGTTATGAGAAGATCAAGGAGAAAAATCCTTCGATCACCGAAGATGACTACAACGACTTCAAGATCAATTGCTCGAGCACATAAACTCCCAATCAAGTCGATTGGGGAAAGAAATGCGGAGCTGAACTTAGGGAACACACACTCGGTCCCGGCGGTTCTGAGTGGCGGAGCCTATATGGGACAAGGAGGGCCGAGCGTGCCGAGCAAGGCCTACCGCCTCTTCGATACATACGGTGACAAGCAGACCAGGAACTTTGTCGGGGCCGGTACAAGAAGGACCCGAAAACAAAGGAGCTTACCACGGATCCGAAGACCGAGCGCTTGAGGTTGTTACAGTAAGGAATACCACCCCGGGTAATTAGCTCCATATGGTTGCATTCTAATTAATGAAGCCAAATTTCTAAATGGTTCACATTCCTTCCGGTATTTGAAAGCGATGGCGGGGTCGACTAAGAGCAACCCTTGGGACACCACTCTAAATAGGGCGTTGAATGTAATGAAGAACAAGGATAAGCTCGATAAGCCGGCGTCGGTGGTCGTGTGGCGGCAAAAGGCTTGTCCACAAAATGGGGTCATACAATACATTGGTGTGCGAAGGAGAAAAAGACCAGCTCGGAAAGCCAGCGCCGCGAGGTTCAAGAACTCAAGGCACGTGTGGCGCGGATTCCGGAGATTGTCCAAGAGCAAGTGCAACAACAACTCGGAGCGATGATCACCGCCATTGTGCCTACCTTGATCCAGGGGTTGAGTGCATGGATTGCGGGCGTAGCGAGGCCGCCCCGATTCCTAGCTTCACGGCCAGCAACTCGCAGAATGCGATGGCGGGAGCCATTGGTGTCTCCGGCGGAGGCGGCATTGGTGTCTCCGGCGCCGCACGGAGCTTAATGCACCGGTGTACGCCGGCGGCACCTCTGCAGCAAGAGGCCCCTCCGTCAGCCTGCGCCCGCCGTTGGCGGTGCCTCGACATTAGCCGAGCTCGACGCCATCATCACGGTAACTAATTAAGCCTCTCGGTCGAGGACTTCATCTCCTTGCCTTTGGTGGGCATCCCTGACGCCCTACATGTTTTCGCGAGCACCGCCGTCGTTCCGTGCACTCTCACGCGCCGTGAACAATGAGTTGGTCGATGTAGCCAAGGGCAAAATCGTTCAACCGGGCAACCTTGTTCCACGGTACCGGATGCCACCCAACTTGTTTAGGGTTGAACTGGTTCGGTGCAAGCCAGGCTGCGACGAGGTGTTACCTCCGATTCGACCCGTCGGGGCCGGCGATGATGACGTGATGACCCTCGGCGCCTGCCTGAGCTGGCCCTCGCTTTGGCGAAGAGCCGGATTCGTTAGAGGCGGGGACACCACCCCAAAGACAACACCGCCCGGTCGTGCCGTCGCCAAGTCGGCACCATGGCAAGACCGCCGCAACGGTGCCGGACATCCCTATGCCACTGGATCCAAACATGCATATGGCACAGGATCAGAATGACGACGACGACGATACATTTGGCAAAGTCGATCAGTACTTTGCCAATCATCGGTACGGTGGCGACTTCATGGGGCCTCCTTCTCAAGAACCCAACCCAACAAAAGACATGCGCGATCTAGCTGGTACCGCGGAGAAGCCAAGTTGCAACAGCGCCGCTCTGCCGTTCAGCTCTCAAGAGACGCCTCCGGCTGCCGACTTCACCGAGCCTCGAGATAGGGAGGTGCGAAATATTATCAGCCCCAACACACTCAAGAAGGCGGTCGGTGAGCAGAACTCGGTCCCATTACAGGAGAAGAAGAAGGCACGCATAAAGAAAGACTAACAAGGGTGCGGGCCAGCCGGCACCGAAATGCGATCCGTGCTCGGGGCGGGCCACCTTCACCGAGGATATCTCCGGGAGGGTGCATGTGGCGGGTAGGGCGATGCTACCGACAAATATGCTCAATGCTGCAACCGGTGCTATCTGAGTCTGCATGATGGTGTTCTTTCTTTGAGAAGCGGCGTCTCGTAGAGAAGGATGTGGCATACCGGTTTTCGTGGCCAAGGTGCCGGAGGGCAAGGGCTTTGTGGATAACTCCATCGGACGTAAGATCGCCCTGCGGTTTGATGACATCCACGCTATGTTGAACCTTCATCCGCTGCACTACACCTTCGTTCGGCTATTTTATTTGAGTATGGAGATGCGGATCATTCGCGACAAGACCCGGACATCGTGATAGTCGACCCCTTCTACATGCGTGCCAAGATCTTGGGAAGCGCTGGGGACCGCAAGTCGCGAAGTTCTTACCTCGAAGGCGTCATTCGCAAACCAAGATAAGGATAACTTCCTCGTGCCTTACTTTCCCGAGTAAGTCCTCCCTCAACCGCCCGTAACATATGAATTCTTAGATTTCGATCGTTTTCTTTTAACATTCCGTGTTTTCTGCGGTGACACACATTGCACGCTCATCCTCCTAAGCCCCAAATATTCCATGGCCACGTATTTCGACCCGACCGTCGATCGAAGGTAGACTACACAAATGTCAAGAAGGTTCTTGATGATGTTCTCCCGCCACGCCCAATCTGGAGGCACCTTCACCAGGCCTATTCGTAAGTACGGCAAGCACGTGTTCTCCCAATGTCGATGTTCTGCTGCGTCAAGCAGCCGCTGTGATCGGAAGGGTGCCTACTATGCCATCCATCACATGCGAGGCGATCGTGCGGGACCATCATCAACTTCGCTACCGAGTAAACTCAAAGATTGGGCCGCGAGCGTGTCGGCAATCCAGGACGCGGACATCAGACAAGAATTCTTTCGCATCTAGTCGGAGTTTGCGGAAATCATCCATCAAGATGTCCTTCATACCTCGGGGCAGTTCTACCTCAGAAATCAACCGTCCAACAGCGACATCGACACAATGCTACAAATGCAGGCTGACAACGCCCGTTCTTTCATGACTCCCACGATAGACGGCGGCTTCATCCACGCTCCGGTCCCTTGAGTCGAGTCGAAAGCGGTGATCTTGTGTCTAGTTACGAAACATCGATTGGCTCATGTTGTAATTAAACTTTAATGAACTTGTAGTATGTCTCTTTGGTTTCGAGAGTCGTTCAACTTAGATGTAATCGATGCTATGAATGTCTTGCTTTTCTCTTCCGATCGTTCTGTTGCATACTTATATATTGCTTATGTATTGTCTGTGAATTGGTACTAACGTTTCGTTTGGCTAATGCATAGCGATGCCGACGTATGTCGTGTACAAGGGTAAGGTTCCCGGAGTCTACGATGACTGGGAGGAGTGTCGGAGATAGGTTCACCGATTCAGCGTAATAACAGTTACAAAGGGTACACCACTAGGGCCGAGGCCGAATCTAGATACGCCCGCTATCTAGCGGGAGAGGAGGGAGCGTTGGAGGAACCGGATGAAGACGAAGTTTCATCGTGATGATGCTCATCGTGATGACCGCAACTCTCTTCTATGTGATGGTAGTTTAGATGATCGATATCGACTTGTAATGTGAAGACAAACTTCGCTACTCGCGGTCTCGAGACTTGTAATATAATGTTCTATCTTTGTTCGGTCTTTTCAATTCGGAGACTAATATGATGAATTGTATTCGAGACTAATATGATGAATTGTATTCAAAGACTAATCTTCTATTGTATTCGATGAATCTGTTGTTGATGTGTGCTTTGTCTATATTTTGTCAAATTATACATTTTGTAACCTGTGCAAAAAACAGAAAATAAAAAATAAAAAAACCTAATATTCATACTAATGGCGCATCACATGATAAAGTGCGCCATTAGTATGACAAAGCATACTAATGGCGCATCATCGTCAAGTGCGCCATTAGTATGCCATGGTTACTAATGGCGCATCTCGTGGTCGTGCGCCATTAGTATGCCAAAGCACCTGGTATACATGGCCTGGGAGGCATACTAATGGCGCATCAGAAGCCTATACTAATGGCGCACCGGTGGTGCGCCATTAGTATAGAGATACTAATGGCGCACCACTGGTGCGCCATTAGTAAAAGTTACTAATGGCGTGCTAGTAATGGCGCACCAGTGATGCGCCATTAATGGCCAAATTAGGTGCGCCATTAGTAGCGGTTTTTCTAGTAGTGAACGGTGACCGGAGTCGCAGGCGAGCCTCGTCGGGGCGGACTCCTCCCTCGGCCAGGCGCGGGCAGGCGCGCGAGGAAGAAGAAGCCCAGGCTAGGCCTCACCCCACGCAACCCCACCTGGCAGCGAGACAACCCTGGCCCCGCCCCTGCCTAGCTGGATAAGTGGAAGAGGATTCCGCACTTTACGCTTTCACCATGGGAAAGCATAGGGAAAGCGTATTTTGCTGGAATGCGCGACCCGCCGAGCTACTAGGGGCCTGGTTGTGAATATTTTATTTACAGAATGGTCCCTGGTCTTCAACCCTTCATATCTTTTTGATCCTAACTCCAAATGAGGTGATTCCAAAGCCCACTTCTTTGTCTCCTCGAGCCTGTTCTGTTGGAATCATTTTCCTGATGTTGTCACATTTTGAAAATGACCATTATGCCCTTGCCCTTAGTCAGCCCCCTCTGAGAGAGAATTATTTCCGGCGTTTCATTCTGCGAACTTCTCACACTTCTTCCCGGTGAATCCATCCACCCTAGGCAAGCCACACCCTCCATTTGCATGATTGCAATGAAGTGACATGGTTTACTTATTTAAACTTATTTAAAATATTGATTTAGTTATGTATGATTGTTCATGGCATTTCTCGGAGTATTATTTTGATCTTGTTATTGCCATGATGTTGCTTGGAGTTCTAGGACTTATATCTTGCAGTTTATGAGGATGACGTGTTGCCATTGGATTATTAGTGGATATTATGATTATTTTCATGATGGTATTTCATATTATGTTTTGGAGTATTACTTTGGATGTCATGCTGCGTTTGGATTATTAGTGGCTAGTATTATTTTCATCATGATGATAGTTAATATTATGTTTGGAGTAAGATTTCGGGGCTGATGCTTGCATGTGAATCTTAGCTAGATAACCTGTTCTTGCTATTGGAGTAGTAGTATTATCGTTCTTGGATTCATCATGATTGTACTTTTATGCTATCCTCGGAGTATTTTGATATGAGGATAAGATGATTTGGATTAGTTGTTGGATATTGCTATGACTTGGATTACCGGTTGATAGATGATATCGGAGTATCCATTATGACTATTATATTTTGGGGACAAATACCGTCATTAAGTTGGTCAGGTGCCACCGAAACGGGCTTTTCCAGTGCAGCCACGTTTGCCTTTTATGGGTAGGCCCTAATGCGGTCTATTGTCATGTCTCTCACCGCTGCCTCCAACGAGGGAAGGTTATGGGCGCGCGCTACCCTAATCAGGTAGGCGGACATAAGCCTTGTGTGTCCATTGTTGTTGTACCTGGGTTGTCCCCATTTGGGACCGTTTTTGTGTTTTTCCATGACGGTGGCCGTTGGATGTCACGAGTTGACATCGGGGCCACCCATGACTTAGCCCAAAGGAGAGTTGGTCGGAGTGGCCGGGAGAGTGTCATGGCAGTAGATCGGTTTTGTCGGAACACCGTTGGTCCACACGGATTGGAGTGCGAGGCCATGGGTTCCATGGTGTGGGTACAGTGCACTACCTCTGTGGAGTGTGTTTGTGTTTAATCTATCTATAGCCGTGTCCTCGATCATGGGCACAAGTTTGTACTACGTCACACCGTTCGATCAACACTCACATGACGGAATGACTTATAGGTGATTTATATGTTGATATATATATTGTGAGGAGTAACAGTTTGGCAGGATGCCGGTGATGATGTTGAGATGATCTCAAGGATGATCATTCAGTTGGTGATGTGGTCCTGAGGTGATTATGTGGATGTTTTGATCACGAGGTGATCAGGTGGATCACGAGATGATCGAGATGGTACATTGCTTGGCCGGTTAGCCAAGAGTGAGATGGTTAGGGAGATCTAAGATGTTGGTTTAGCAGCATTGCAGTTGTTTCATATCATGCTTAGTAGTTGCCTTCGTATCATAGTAGTTGTTAATTAATTAATCTGCTTAATGCTATGTTATTGTCTTGCCTTGGTGCTTTTGGTTGTTGTGAGCTTGCAAGTACATTCAATGTACTGACCTGGCATGTCATGCCAGATTGCAGGTGCTGCCATGTTTGATTGATTGCTTGTCGAGGTTTTCACGTGTGCGAGCTAGATCGTGTCCCAGCCAGAGTCCCTACGGAGTGGAGTTCACCACCTTCATCATTGTTCCGCTGCTAGAAGTATTCAGCTGCTATGAGTTGTTCTGCTGCAAGCATAGAGCAAGTGTAATATCGCAAGCATAGTGTCGTCGTGCTGATGTGATCTTCAATAACATCAGACCCTTGTACCATTATCCTTTGTAGTAAGAGCTGATTTGTTCTATGTCAAGCAGTGTCGTATTCCAGAGACTTCTCCTCCATCTCTGGGCTGGAATACAGGGTGTTCTGGTTTCTCTGAGCCGAGGTGCCACAAATTATGAATCACTTGATACTTGTGAACCATGCCTCATGGGCAAGATGACTAAAACTCCGTTCTCTGGAACAATGGAACAAGCTAATGACTTATTGGAAATAATGCATATCGATGTATGCGGTCCAATGAGTGTTGAGGCACGCTGTGGGTATCGTTATTTTCTGACCTTCACAGATGATTTGAGTAGGTATGGGTTTATCTACTTGATGAAACACAAGTCTAAAACATTTGAAAAGTTCAAGGAATTTCAGAGTGAAGTGGAGAATCATGGTAACAAGAAAATAAAGTTTCTACAATCTGATCGCGAAGGTGAATATTTGAGTTACGAGTTTGGCCTTAATTTAAAACAATTTGGAATTGTTTCACAACTCACGCCACCTAGAACACCACAGTGTAATGGTGTGTCTGAACGTCGTAATTGTAATATATTGGATATAGTGCGTTCGATGATGTCTCTTACCGATTTACCACTATCGATTTGGGGTATGCATTAGAGACAGCCGCATTCACGTTAAATAGGGCACCGTCTAAATCCAATGAGATGACACTGTATGAACTCTGGTTTGGCAAGAAACCTAAGTTGTCGTTTCATAAAAGTTTGGGGTTGCGACACTTATGTCAAAAGGCTTCGACCTAATAAGCTCCAAGCCAAATCGGAGAAGTGCGTCTTCATAGGATACCTAAGGAAACAATTGGGTACACCTTCTACCACAAATACGAAGGAAATATCTTTGTTGCCAAGAATGGATCCTTTCTAGAGAAGGAGTTTCTCTTGAAAGAAGCGAGTGGGAGGAAAGTAGAACTTGATGAGGTAATTGTACCTTCTCTCCAATTGGAAAGTAGCACATCAGAGAAATCCGTTCCCGTGATGCCTACACCAACTAGAGAGGAAGCGAATGATAATGATCATGAAACTTCAGATCAAGTTGCTATTGAACCTCGGAGGTCAACTAGAGCACGATCCGCACCAGAGTGGTATGGTAATCATGTCCTAGAAGTCATGTTACTAGACCAAGGTGAACCTACGAACTATGAAGAAGCTATGATGAGCCCATATTACGATAAATGGCTTGAGGCCATGAAATCTGAGATAGGATCCATGTATGAGAACAAAGTATGGACTTTGGTGGACTTGCCCCATGATCAGCAAGCCATAGAAATCAATGGATCTTCAATAAGAAGACTAACGCTAATGGTAAGTTACTATCTACAAAGCTTGACTTGTTGCGAAAGGTTTTTGACAAGTTCAAGGAGTTGACTACGATGACACTTCCTCACCCGTAGCGATGCTTAAATCTATCTGAATCATGTTAGCAATTGCCGCATTTTATGATTATGAAATCTGGCAAATGGACGTCAAAACTGCATTCCTTAATGGATTTCTCAAAGAAGCGTTGTAAATGATGCAACCAGAAGGTTTTTTCGATCCTAAAGGTGCTAACATAGTGTGCAAGCTCTAGCGATCCATCTATGGACTAGTGCAAGCATCTCGGAGTTGGAATATATGCTTTGATGAAGTGGTGATGAAAGCATACAGTTTTATACAGACTTACGGTAAAGCCTATATTTACAAGAAAGTGAATGGGAGCTCTGTAGCATTTCTGATATTATATGTGGATGACATATTGCTGATTGAAAATGATATAGAATTTCTGGATAGCATAAAAGGATACTTGAACACGAATTTTTTATGAAAGACATCGGTGAAGCTGCTTACAAATTGGGAATCAAGATTTATAGAGATAGATCAAGACGATTGAAAAGATTTTCAATGAGTACATACCTTGACAAGATTTTGAAGGAGTTCACAATGGATCAGTCAAATAAGGAGTTCTAGCATGTATTGTAAAGTGTGAAGTTGAGTAAGACTCAAATCCCGACCACGGCAGAACATAGAGAGAGAATGAAAATCATTCCCTATGCCTCAGTCATAGGTTCTATAAAGTATGCCATATCATGTTCCAGACCTATTGTGTACCTTGCCATGAGTTTGACAAGGGGGTACAATAGTGATGTAGGTGTAGATCACTGGACAGCGATCAAAATTATCCTTAGTTGCCTAAGAGGATAAAGGAAATATTTCTCGGTTATGGAGGTGATAAATAGTTCGTCCTAAAGGGTTACGTCGATGCAAGCTTTGACACTGATACTGGTTACTCTGAGTCTCAATTTGGATACATATTGAAAGTGGGAGAAATAAGCTAGAGTAGCTCTATGTAGAGCATTGTAGACATAGAAATTTGCAAAATACATACGAATCTGAATGTGACAGACCCGTTAACTAAACTTCTCTCACAAGTAGAACATGATCACAACTTAAGTGCTCGTTGGGTGTTAATCACATGGCAATGTGAACTAGATTATTGACTCTAGTAAACTCTTTGGGTATTGGTCACATGGCGATGTTGTCGGTGTACTAGAGTAGGGGTACCCTAGTATCCCGAACTTGTGCACGGGCAGTTGCAGCCCTCCGCGGCAGGGCCTACCGGGTGACCGCCAAGGTCCTCCGTGGTTCCTTTGGAGCCATTCAAGAACAAAGTATTCAAGTCAGGGAGACAAGGCCCGGCAAGAGGAGCTTGCCGGAAGGCCACCCAAGGCACATAGGAGACAAGGCCCGGCAAGAGCAGCTTGCCGGGAAGGCCACCTGTGCACTTACAAGACAAGGCCCGGCAAGAGGAGCTTGCAGGAAGGCCCGATGAGCGACAAGCCTCCGGGCGCGACAAGATAACAACCGCGGCAAAGGCGCATGCGGCAGACCACCTCTCTCAGATTTCCACGCCCAAATAAGCATCCACTAACGATGTCGCCTGGGCCTTTCCAGCGCCAGCGTGGCGAAAGGCTGGGCAGCCAGCGGTGCGAGGTGGCAAGCAGCGCTGACAAGTTTGCCATCGTGGCAGACGGTGGCGCCCCTGACGGTCCCTGTTTGCACTGTTAGGGCGACTAGACGGGCATTTAATGCCTTTGTCCCCTGCCGTCAGGGTTAGGTATAGTACACTGTACACTGTACAAGTAGGTGTACCAACCACTATTTTTCCATTTGTACCCCCGTCTACGTTGCCACCTGTCGGAGCCCCTTGAGCATATAAAAGGAGGCCCATGCGCAACGTAGGAAAGGGGGTTCGATCAGTTCCCCCCACGCTCGGTCTCGTTAGCAGCTCGTGTGTACTGTAGCACTCAGCGCTCCTGAGCAAGAACGCAATACACCTAGACATGCAGCAGTAGGAGTGTTATCTCTCCGGAGAGCTCCGAAGCTGGGTAAACCTCTCGTGTGCTTCGCCTCGATCTGCTCTTCGTGCGACCTCTGCTCCCCTTGAAAGCGAAAGGGGCTCGGTCCGCCGGCCCCATAGGTGTTCGTGGGCCGATCAGCCTGCCCGACATCTTTGGCGCGCTAGGTAGAAGCGTCGAGGTTGTGTGAACCTGATCCGCCGTCCACGCAAGCTCCACCATCATCTTCATCAACATGCCACCGAAGAAGAAGGCTTCGGCGGTAGAAGCCCCGTCCGCGTCGAATCCACCACCACCGGAGCAAACAGGTGGTGGGGTAGACTCCGGCGGAAGAATGGACGGTGACGGGGGAGCTCACGCTGCTGCCAAGTCCAAGGACAAGGCCGCGCAGACCTCGGCGTCCGTACATGCACCGCGCCCGTCTCAGGAAGCGCGGGACCGACAACGTCATGGCATTCATAATGCCATACGCTCGTTGGACCGAGATCGAGCTGGAGGATCCCGGGACGTTCAAGACCAGCATGCACGCCAACATGCTTTGGCGCGAAGCGAAACACGCGATGCGCCGGACGGGATATCTGCTCCTTCTAACATAGTTAGAAGTCCGAGCATATCCGCTCCTCGCGCCGTTCGCTCGCCACCCACCACTCCAGCAGAAGCTTCTGGCGAGAGCTCAACTGCTCTGGATTACCCTCCAACGGCCGACAAAGGTCGATGGTGGAGCCACCATTCGTAGTCTCATCGGCCGCCAGCGGCGACGCCCGCGGCAACCGAAAGTGCATCGCTGCCGCGGCAGGACTGCTAAACACGAGCGGTGGCGGCAGAGACCGTGGGGGTGCAACCACCATGCACTCTCCGCCCCGAAGGCCAAGATCGCCGACTCGCCGGATCCACCTCGACAGCGACTCCACTGCGTCATCTGATCCACGAGGTCATCGCGATCAGCGCCAAGTTCTTCACGAACGACAGCAAGAGGACGCTCAAACTCGCATCTAGTGCCGAAGAGAAGCACGGCGTCAATCCGACAAGCGCGCTGGGCCCTCTGTTGACATGCACGCGCCCGGAGAACCAGCGACTTGTCAGACACGGTAGGTTGCCCTGCGTTCACCGTGAGCTGCGGCAAGTCCAGTGGCCCAACAAGAAAAACTTCAAGCCGACGTCATCGAGAAGTACGACGGCAAGACGCATCCATCGGAGTTCCTCAAAGATCTACACCATCGCGGTGCAGGCTGCGGGGCGGGCGACAAGATCCTTGCCAACTACTTCCCGGCGGTGCTCAAGCCCAATGTCGATCCTGGCTCATGCACTTGCGGACAACTCCATATCTTCTTGGGCAGATCTATGCCATCAGTTTGTCGGCGCCTTTACAGCGCGCCACAAGCCCCATGGCCAAGAAAGCGACCTTCATCTGCTTTCGCCCGGAAGGAAGGAGAGCCCCTAGCAAATACCAAAGATTCAGCCAGCGTACTGCACAACATCGAGCGTCCACCACCTGCCCACGGTGATCAACGCGTTCCATCGAGCGTGTGAAACCGCGAGATGCGGGAGGAGATGGCGATGTGCAAGATCGAGAGCGTCGATGAGCTATACGCCCTGGCCGACAAGTGTGCACGTGCTGAGGAAGGGAGGAGACTCCCCGGAGAAAATACCGAAGCAGTAGGATCTGATAGTGAGGAGACCGCCCCGGCAAAGAAGGGCCGGCGGCGGGGCAATAGGAAAAAGAAAGGCAGAGATGTACTAGTTGTTGAGCAGTCCGGCAACGAAGGCGCCGCCAAGAAAGCCAAGGCTGGTAGCTCCGGCAAGGAGGTTGCCGCTGGCACCAATCGCCGCCTGTGGCGGCCGCCGACAAGCGGGGTGACTCCGGCAAGCAATATCTTGCAAGATCCACCGCACCAAGGGCCATGACCTCCAGAGCTGCAAAAAGGTCGAGCAGCTTGTCGAGCAACAGAAAGCTGAATACGAGCGACGCAACAAGGAGAAGGCCCAGGAAGGTGCTGGAGGAGCTAGCAAGAAACATCCCGGCCGAGGAGGGCGCCGCGGCAAGGCCAAGCAGCGGCAAGGCCAAGCAGCGGCAAGGAGACAGGCCTCCCCGCGGCCGCGACAAGGACGACGACGACGACGACGACGAGGACACAGATGATGACGAGGCCGATGAGCAGGAATTCCAGAAAGCCACAGAGGTCCTGTGCGTTGACGGCGGTGCTTCTCTGCATACTTCACACCGCCAACTCAAGCAGTGGATGCGGGAAGTCAATGCAGCAGAACCACCCATCGAGTCACGCAAGCCTCTGAAATGGTCCAGCACGCCTATCATCTTTGATATTGAGGACCACCCTGATCGTGTAATTGCAGTCGGGTGCTTGCCGATGTTGGTTTCACCAACTATCCGCAACCTCAAGGTCACGAAGATGCTAGTTGACGGCGGGGCCGGCTTGAATCTGATCTCCTCCGCGGTGCTCCAGAAACTCCAGATCCCTGATGGCGAGCTCGAAGAGACCGGCACTTTTCAAGGAACCAATCCGGGAAGGAGCAAGCGAAGGGAAAGATCACGTTGCGGTGACATTTGGCGTGAAGTTGAACTTCGGGACTGAGAGGGTCACCTTTGATGTTCTTGACTTTTCCATTGCCTTGCAATGGAATACTTGGCCGTCCAGCACTCGCCAAATTCATGGCGGCCTCTAACTATGCCTACAACCTCCTGAAGATGCCGGGCCCGATAAGTGTCATCTCTGTCCCGGGCGACAAGAAGGATGCTCTTATCTGCGCCGACAAGATCTATCGGGAAGCAGCAGCCGCAACAGATTACAAGCCACTTGCCGCTGAAGCTCCCGGGGGGAAGAAGAAGACCAAGTCCGGCAAGGGCTCTGATGCCCACTCCGGCAAGCGCACCTCTTCGGAGTGCTGCGCTACCGTCGAGGACGCACCATCAAGCTCAACCGACAAGTGTAAGAAGACGATGATAGCTCCACCAGAGACCAAGAAGGTGTCCGCCAAGGAGGACGGCACTGGTGGCACCTTCACCATCAGTGCCTCTCTCGACCCTAAATAGGAAGGCGCGCTCCTTGCTTTCCTGCAGGCGAATGTTGACGTGTTTGCATGGCAACCGTCTGACATCCCCGGTGTTCCCAGGAAAGTAATTGAGCACCATCTTGCCGTTTGTCCTCATGCACGGCCCGTCAAGCAGAAAGTCAGGAAGCAAGCGGTGGGCGCCAAGAGTTCATCGCGGAAGAAATCAAGAAACCTGGAAGCAGCAGGCCTTGTCAGAGGTGTGCTCCATCCCACGTGGTTGGCCAATCCTGTAGTTGTACGCAAGGCTAACGGGAATTGGAGGCTTTGTATCGACTTTACCGATGTCAATAAAGCTTGTCCCAAAGATCCATTTCCCTTGCGGCGCATCGACAGTTGTTGACTCCACGGCGGATGTGATTTGCTTTCATTTACGGATGCATATTCAGGATATCATCGGATCTTCATGGCGTAAGAGGATGAAGAAAACCGCATTAATCACCCCATGTGGCACATACTGTTTTGTCACGGATGCCCTTCGGGTTAAAGAATGCTGGTTCAACGCGTTTGCAAGAGTCGTTCACGCCGCTTTTGAGCCGCAAATGCACAGAAATGTGGAAGCATACATGGATGACATAGTGGTCAAAAGCAAGGACAAAGCGACCCTGGTTCAAGATTTAGACGAAACCTTTGCAAATCTGCGCAAGATCAACCTCAAGCTCAACCCCGAGAAGTGCGTGTTCGGAGTCCCTTCCGGCAAGCTTCTCGGGTTCTTCGTGTCTCGGTGAGGAATTGAAGCCAATCCCGACAAGATCAAGGCCATTGAGAAGATTGAAGCACCAAAGCGCGTCAAGGATGTACGAAGGCTTGCCGGTTGCGTAGCTGCTCTCGGCGAGTTTATCTCTAGATCTGCTGGCGCCACCGCCATTTTTCAAAATCTTGAAAAAGGCAGGTCCGATGCAATGGACTCTGGAAGCGGAGGCAGCGCTGCAGGACTTGAAGAGATACCTGTCCTCCACTCCAACACTTGTCGCACCTAAGCCACAAGAGAAGTTGCTGCTATATATAGCAGCAACCAATCAAGTGGTTAGTGCTGCCGTCCCGCTCGGAGAGGGAGGTGGATGAAAAGCTAGCAACCATGGCAGACGCATCCAGCGACAAGCAGGGGGCTTCACCGGCAAGCTCTGGTCCCGACAAGGACGGATCTGCGCAGACGCATGAGAAGAGGCAGAAAAGGATGGTGCAGCGCCCAGTTTACTGTCGGTTCCCTTCTGCGAGGGGCTAGGTCAAGGTACTACGGTGTGCGAAATTGCTTTTGGCCTCCTCATGGCCTCGAGAAAGTTCGCCATTACTTTCGGGCACATGAGATCACAGTTGTCACTTTCGCTTTCGGCTGAAAAGGATCTTGCCAAAATCTAGAGGCAGCGAGGCAGGATTGTCGAGTGGGCACGGGCTGTCAAGCTTTGGCCTCAAGTTTGAGAGCACTTCAACTATCCAAAGCGAGCATTGGCGGAGTTCATAGCCGAATGGACACCAACACCGGATGAAGAAATTCCGAAGCGAGCATCCCGTCAAGGAAGCACGCAAAGAGTGGCTGATGTACTTTGATGGTGCCTTCTCGCTGCAAAGGCGCCCGGTGCGGCGTGCTGCTTGTCGCACCCACCGGAGAGCACCTCAAGTACGTAGTTCAGATGCACTTTCCCAAGGAGCAAGCAACAAACAATCTACGGCAGAGTATGAAGGTTTGCTTGCCGGTCTCGAGATCATGATGAACCTTGGGATCAAGAAGCTCATTGTCAGGGGTGACTCACAGCTTGTTATCCGCCAAGTGAACAAGAATTATCAGAGTCCGTTGATGGAAGCTTATGTTGATGAAGTGAGGAAGCTAGAAGAGCACTTTGACGGCTTGCAAATGGAATATATTCCGAGAGCTCAGAACGACATTGCTGATGGCCTGTCAAAGTGCGCCGCACTTAAGTTACCTGTGGAACCAGGAATTTTTGTTCTCAAGCTGACTCAACCGTCTGTAACACCACCAACTGGACAGAGCAACAAGAGGAGGTTGATCTCTGGTGACTACTTTCCGGCAGAGCTTCCCGAAGCCGCCGCCACGAAGGTCCCCAAGATCGACACCAAGATCTTGAGGGGCAATCTGCTCAAACCAAGCCCCGAGGTTTGTTTCGTTGAAGTAGAAGCTCCCGACAAGTTTTGCTCCGGCAAGCTTGCGAGGGAACGTCAAGCTCCGGATTGAGCGCGAGGTTCTCGCCATGGAAGCAGATATTCCCGCAGCAGCAAATGTGCCTTTAGTCCTTGTTGTCGAGCCGCAAGCTCCAGCATGGGCGCAGCAGATTGTCCATTTCCTTCAGATAGGAGAACTTCCCGAAGAGCAAGAAGAAGCGGAAAGAGTAGCCCGACAGTCAAGTATGTACCAGTTTGTCGACAGCACACTGTACAGAAGAAGACTCAACGGTGTGAAATTGAAGTGTATTCACCGGGAGGACGGACAAAAACATTGGCGAAGATACATGGAGGCATATGTGGTCACCACATTGGCGCGAAAGCACTTGCCGACAAAGCGTTGCTAAGCAAGGTTTCTTTTGGCCGACAGCCCTTCAGATGCAACCTGCATAAGTAACCAAGTGTGAAGCGTGCAGTTCCATTCCAAGCAGACACACCCGCCACCTCAAGCTCTCCGGGCGATCCCTTTATCACGGCCATTTTCGGTGCAGGGGCTCGACATCCTCGGCCCCTTCCCCGGCTGTCGGGGCTTTGAAGTACTTATGCGTTGCAATCGACAAGTTCACAAAGTGGCCGAAAGTGGAAGCGATGAGGAAGGTGACAAGCGGTCGGCATCAAGTTCTTGGTCGATTGTTTGTCGTTTGGAATCCCTAACGGGATCATCACCGACAACGGCACACAGTTCACAAGCCGCACCTTCATGCGATGCGTCCAAGATCTTGGCGCCAAGGTGCGCTTCGCTTCTGTTGCTCATCCGAGAAGCAGCGGTCAAGCGGAGAGGGCAAATCTTGAAGTGCTGCGCGGGCTCAAGACCGAACTTTCGACAGGCTGCACAAGTGCGGAAGAAACTGGATTGAGGAGCTGCCGGTGGTTCTTTGGTCGATCGGGGCGGCGCCAAATCGAGCCACCGCCGGACACCTTTCGCTCTAGTCTATGGAGCGAGGCAGTTCTCCCCACGGAACTTCGTGATACGGATCGCCTCGAGTGCTCGCTTATGATGAGCTTGAGCAAGAGCAGCTGCGACAAGATGACGCTAGCTGCTCCTTGAGGAAGATCGTCTTCGGAGCTCTTACGAGCTGCTTGGTACCGACAAGCTTTCGCGCCGCTACCATAGCCGCAGAGTCAATGCGGAAGTCTCGAGGAAGGCGACCTTGTTCTTCGGTGCGTTCAGTCCGCCAAGAATTCCAACAAGTTGGCCTTGAAGTGGGAAGGCCCTTGTCGGGTGAAAGCGAGTCACTAGGCACAGCATCAGCTTTGAGACCGAAGATGGCATTCCGGTGAGCAACTCCTGGAATATTGAGCATCTTCGTAAGTTTTACCCCGTCTGGTAGCGGTTGCCGAAGTCTTGCCGCTGATGCATGTAATCCTTTGTACAAAGCGGTATGAGACCCGTGCATCGATAAAAGCTAAGCGTGCTTCACACACCATGTCAATTTCATGCTTTTTACTTCTATTTTGCATACATTATCTGACACTTTGTGCAGCACCTACCCCTGGTAAGTGATAACGAGCCACAAGGCTCCATATCTTTATTTTTCTCTTCTTTCTCTTTCTCAAAGAGAGGAAGGTTCCCTCGCACACAAGTTTGCCGGGGGGAAAGGAGAAGATAATGGTGTGGACCAGGCGTCGCTCAAGGAAGTCTAGCCTTACCGGGAAGCAAACGACAGAAAAGCTAAGTTGCCAAAGGTTGAGCAATCAGTTTTAAAATTTTTAAGTTATCTTCCTTGAACGACCGAACTTTGTATGGAAAACCTGTGCGCAGAGGAACCAACTCGTTGTTTCGAGTCCGCTCAACAACTTAAGTGAGCTGCGACTAGTTGCGACAAAGTTGCTTGTCGGAAGCGGCACCGCCAGCAGGTTGCTGACGTTCTTTTCGGCTTCATGCTCGGGGGCCCAGCGCCGACAAGTTCCCTAAAAGCGTAAGGCAAAAACATACAAAGGAAGGAATCAAGTAAAGGAAATAACATAGCAATTGATACTCAAAATAAAGTTATATTACAAGATAGCTTGCCGCAGCTCTAATGGATTGTTCCTATGACATGACCAGCAGCGGCAAGAGAAAGAGAAAACAGGCGGCCTAGTCTACGCGATCTCCCTCAACCCTCTTGATTCCACTCACCCTGTCCACAATGGGTGTGACAAGGGTCTTGAGCGCCTCCACATCAGCATCCGGTGGCAGGGACTTGAGGACGTTGGTGAGGTTGAGGCCTGGGTTGCGGAAGGCCACCTTCATCAGCACCTTTTGGAGGGCTCCCGCGTAGATCTGGCGCGACTCCTCGGCCAGCTGTTTTGGGACCTCTTCCCGGAGTCGATGGAGAGCAGTCACCACGCCCTTGAAGAACAAGCTGAGCTTGGTGCTGGGTTGGAGATGCTCGTCGGAGGAGTATCCAAGATCCACCATCCCCAGCTCCATCAGCTCCCTGTGGATGGCTGCAGCAGTATCCACGAGACCCTCGGTCCAAAGGCTCCACATTCTCCCTCAAGGCACTCTGGCGGCAACAAGATTCGCCAAGCAGCCTCGTCGGCCTTGATCTTCTCCTTCAAGGCCACCTCCTGCTCCTTGGCGCCGTCCAGCGTCTGAGTCAAAGTAGTTAGCTTCAACTCAAGGTCTGCATTGGAGTCCCTGGCGGCGCTGAGCTCCTTGCTCCTCTTGGCGAGACGGCCCTGCAGCTCGCCAAGAGTGTAGGCGTCCTTCTCGCGCTCGTGCTTGAGTGCAGCAAGCTCCTCGCCGCTCTTCTTGAGGCTAGCCTCCAACTGCGCCACCTTCGTCTCCAGCTCCTTCTTGGCGGCCTCGGCAGCCGCGGCAGCATCCTTTGCCTCCTTGAGAGCCCCGCCAAATGTTTCCTCGCGCATGGCGAGATCCTCCTCGTGGCTGTCGAGTTAACCTTCTGCTGCGCCCGGCTCGCATTCTAGCAGACGGCTTCTCGGCGGCAAGCCGCTGTTCCTCCTCAGCTGCAGCCTTCTCGAGGATGAAGGCCTTGCGCTCCTCGGCGAGTTGCTCCCGCTCCTCCGCCAAGGACCGGAGAGCTTCCTGGTTGCGGCCCCGGAGCTCCTCCGCGCGCATCTCGATGTCTGCTCCCGCCTTCGCGACAAGCGCCTCCCGGGTTGCCAGTTTGGCTTGTCGGGCGCGGTAGAGCGACAACAGCTTCGCGAGCGGCTGCTCCTCCTCGGGCTGCCACGCTGCTGCTTGGTGCGTCAACTAGCGTCGGCCAGCGGAAGGCGAGCAGCTCTTCATCGAAGGTTTCTCCTTCGGCTGGCGCCCTGGAGCTCGACTCCCATGGGAGCTTGATGAAGACGTCGTCGCCGGCCTTCAAGTAGGCACCGGGTTGGGGCTCTTCGGAGCCTGACGCTGCAGCAGCAGCGGAGGGATCGACGGTCGGTGTAGCACCTGGCGCTCCTACTTGCGGCCTCGGGGGTCAGTCGGATCGCTGTGACCCTCGCCCGGCTCTGCGGCGGCAGCAACCAGTGGCCTCTTCGCGGCAGGCTCGTCGTAGCCGGCTTCTTCCTGACGGCACGTCGATTAAGCGCGCGCCGTCCTCCCTGCCCGGCGACCTCGGTCTCCATTGGCTCTATGGCGGACGGATGAAGAAAGTCAAGCAAATATTCAAAGACAAAATCGGAAGAAGAAAAACACAAGGGAAGTACTCAGCGAGAAGGTTCTGGCGCCGGGCTGCGGTCATGGTCTCCGCCTCCAAGGGATCGCTGGTGCCGCCCCTTGCCGGAGAGCTGCCCTTGCCGGAGAAGGCTCCCTTGCCGTAACGCCCTTGCCGGGGAATCCACCCTTGGCGGCATAGTCGAGCGAAGGAGGCTGCTCTGCTCCTACACAAGTCAACGATCGAGATATCAGCAAAGGAAAAAGCACCCATGCACGCCGAACAGCAAGAAGTAGACCATATACTTACGCTGGGGGCTGCTTTGAAGGAGAGTTGCCTCATCCGGCAAGGTTGTCTCGGACGCGCCTCCTGCCGTCGCATGATGGGTTAAATCCTCGGCGACAATCACCGGGTCTTGGCTCTCTTCGACATCCTCGGGCCAGCGTCACGAAAAGGAATGGATTGAGTAAAGCGAGATCGAATACAAGACAAGGCAACAAATCGAAGAATTACAAGTACAACAAGGAATCTTACTCTTCCTCTTCCTCGTCGAGCTGGCCGGAGAGGTCAAGTCTAGCCCGCCCGCATGCGACGAGGCGGAGGTGGGCTCCCTTGGGCGCTTGGCGGGAGCGGGACCGGTAGCTCGCGAGGGCCCCACCCCTTGCCGCAGCGGCATGAGGAACTCCATGCAACGATTGCTTGCCGCGGTGGAGCTGCGTCATGTGGTGCTGACTGTTAGCCGTCTGCCGCCCCGCTGCGTCTCCAGCCTTGCGAAGACGCCTTCTTGGTGGAGCCGGTGGCTCCGCTCGCGGCAAGCTGCTTGGAGGTGGGAAGGATGCGCCCTCGGCGGGCTCGCTCGACTCGGCTTCAGGCTCGGCAAGATCTTCCTCACCGATGAATTCCTTTCGCTCGACAAGGCTTGCTGCCTCGGCTGCCTCTGCCTCCTCCACAGTGAAGCCAAACTCGCCCGTGGCGGCGGCTGCTGCCGCCTCTTCTAGCCTGGTGGCGATGCGCTGCATCTCGTCATCAGTAGTGTCGCGGGTGAGGCCCCTTTGCTCGTCGGGGTGGACTGGCATCTCTACCAGATTGTCGAAGAACTGCCGCACGACGTCATCTGCCGGCTCTAGCCAAGTGGGGACAATTCCGTGGGAGTCGCACAACGGCATCATTGCACGGATGCGGTCAAGCGACGAGTTATTGCACAGCGGAACGATGCCCCTCGGCAACCTAAACATCTCCGGATGATCAGGACCAGGCTTGAACAGCTCTAAGAGCATTGCGTCAAGCTCCAAGACAGTGAAGTTGATGTTGAGGCCTGGGCGCAGCCTCATGATGACTGCTGCATTACGAAATTCCCTGTGCAGGTCTCCTTCTCTCCTGCAAGGGGGCGTCTGGCGGCGAAGAAAGTCCGCGCCAACAGTGCCCACAGTGAGTCCAGCAAGTCTGAGGCGGAGGATTCGGGTAACTGCGATCTTCAGCCTAGCGTCCTTCGGGGCCAGATTGCTCCAATCATTGCCGCATACTACTGGGGTTTGGCACTGGGCGGTAAAAGGCTGCGGGTTCTCCTCAACAATCCAGCACCAATCTGCCCTCCATTCCTCCCATTTGCTATGGAGCTCTCCCTCAAGATAGGCCTCCTTCTTGCCGACCCTGGAGACCCAAGCAATTCCTCCCAAGAAGGGCTCTCCTCTCTCGGCTCGGGGTAAAAAGAAGTGACGGAAAAGAGCTGCATTTGGGTGGACTCCGACAAAGTTTTCGCAAAGATGTGCGAAAACCGCCATGGTCAGAATGGCGTTGGGGGTGAAATCAAGGAGGCGGAACCCGTATGTGTTCATAATGTCACAAAAGAACTCAGAGAAAGGCGGGCAGAGCCCACAGTAGAAGAAGAGCGCGAAGAAGGGATACCCCGTCGGGGCCAGTTTTGCAGCAGCGGCGGGGAGTACCTTCGTGCGCGGATGCGCCCGCGTCTCCGTCGACCAGAAGAGGTAGTAGTTCTCCCTCAGCTCCCTCGCGGCAAGCTGAGGGGAGAAGACGGCCCGCTCCTTCCGCAGCACCGCAAGCCGCAGCGCCTCGGCCGACTTCACGGTCTTCCCCTTGTCGTCTTTCGGGCCCATGGCGGAGGCGGTGGAGGAGATCGACGACGTTGAGTGTGCTGGTGGCGATGGGGGGCGGAGCGCCGCTCTCTTCAGCCTTGAGAAGAAGGGGAGAGCAGCGGTGGTTTTTCGATGGGACAGCAACTGGCAAGGTAGGCGATGTGCCCCTGTTTCCCCTGCTTATAAAGAGGGAGGGGGCGGACGTTCCGATTTCCTGAATAAAGAAACCCCCACGATCTCGCCCACAATCTCTCACACGACACCACGTTCGATGCGTGCCGTTCGTGGGGGCGTGGTGGGTCCGGGGTGAGTTATGGTGTGACCCGGGCCGCGTGTGCCCGTGCCACTGCTTTTGGGCCTGGCCCAACAGCGCTTCGGCACCGTGTGTGGCCCGAACGCAGGGCTCTGCCGGTGTACTAGAGTAGGGGTACCCTACTATCCCGAACTTGTGCACGGGCAGTTGCAGCCCTCCGCGGCAGGGCCTACCGGGTGACCGCCAAGGTCCTCCGTGGTTCCTTTGGAGCCATTCAAGAACAAAGTATTCAAGTCAGGGAGACAAGGCCCCGGCAAGAGGAGCTTGCCGGGAAGGCCACCCAAGGCACATAGGAGACAAGGCCCCGGCAAGAGGAGCTTGCCGGGAAGGCCACCCTGTGCACTTACAAGACAAGGCCCGGCAAGAGGAGCTTGCCGGAAGGCCCGTGAGCGACAAGCCTCCGGGCGCGACAAGATAACAACCGCGACAAAGGCGCTTGCATGCAGACCACCTCTGCATTTCTACGCTCCAACGCATCCACTAACATGTCGCCTGGGCCTTTCCAGCGAAGCGTGTGGCGAGAGGTCACGGCAGCCAATGATGCGAGGTGGCAAGCAGCGCCGACAAGTTTGCCATCGTGGCAGACGGTGGCGCCCACGACGGTCCCTGTTTGCACCTTTGTTAGGGCGACTAGACGGGCATTTAATGCCTTTGTCCCTGCCGCCGTGGTTAGGTATAGTACATCGCATAATCGCATAAGTAGGTGTACCAACCACTATTTTTCCATTTGTACCCCCGTCTACGTTGCCACCTGTCGGAGCCCCTTGAGCATATAAAAGGAGGCCCATGCGCAACGTAGGAAAGGGGGGTCGATCAGTACCCTCCACGTTCAGTCTCGTTAGCAGCTCGTGTGTACTGTAGCACTCAGCGCTCCTGAGCAAGAACGCAATAGTTCCAACCCAGCTCCCTATGCCTTGTCCTGTGGTGACCGCGCAACTGGCATGGCAATGCACGAGCTTCAGGCTTGCGATGGCTACGCCTGTATGCGTTATTTGTGCTTGGGCCCCTCTCCATGTTGCCGACTTCACGTGCGTGAGCATATCCGGCGTCTTCCCTCGTCATCGCCACCTCCCTGGACCCCTCTCCCTCTTCGGAAGCCTCCTCGTCGGCGCTCGGCGCCACAGGCCCACAGGAGCACAGTGCCCCGACATGGATTTAATGCGCTTGTCTCTTCCTCCCTATGCCCTTGGCGTTGCACTACTCCGTGACCTTCGTCCTCTCCTCCTCGTCATGATCTCACCCCTCCCCATGACTGCTGAGCATGCCAGAGCGTTGGCCGGACCCATACGGCGACAACCGGCTCAGCACTGAGCCCCGCGACTACAAATAGCCATCCCCGTGACCTCCCGAGTTCACTATCACCCTTGCCTCACTCCACTACCCCCCCCCCCCTAGCCTCTTCCCTGAGCCTTTGGAGCTCTCCCAGCCCGTCATCGCCGCCATGGCCGCCGCGGCCATCTTGCCCAATTAGGTCGAGCCCGAGCCCCTCCCTCAATTCCACCACCACCACTCCAGAGCCTCCCCGCATCTTCTCCTTCTCCTCAGATGGCACTGGAGTGCCAAGATCACCGTGGCGAAGCCCTCCTCCGCAGTGGCGTTCGTCCTTCTTTAAGAGCTCCCACCGAGAAGACCCCACCAGCGCCGCGGCTCCCCAGCGCCCAAGTGATGGGTCAGCCGCCATCTCTTGACCGAGTCATGGCGAGCCTCGTCAGGCGGACTCCTCCTCGGCCAGCGCGGGCAAAGCCGAGGAAGAAGAAGAAGCCCGGGCTAGGCCCCACCCCACGCAACCCCACCTGGCAGCGAGACCACCCCGGCCCCGCCCTGCCTAGCTGGATAAGTGGAAGAGGATTCCGCACTTTACGCTTTCACCATGGGAAAGCATAGGGAAAGCGTATTTTGCTGGAATGCGCGACCCGCCGAGCTACTAGGGGCCTGGTTGTGAATATTTTATTTACGAATGGTCCACAGTCTTCAACCCTTCATATCTTTTTGATCCTAACTCCAAATGAGGTGATTCCAAAGCCCACTTCTTTGCCTCCTCGAGCCTGTTCTGTTGGTATCATTTTCCTGATGTTGTCACATTTTTAAAATGACCATTATGCCCTTGCCCTTAGTCATCCCCCTCTGAGAGAGAATTATTTCCGGCGTTTCTTTCTGCGAACTTCTCACACTTCTTCCCGGTGAATCCATCCACCCTAGGCAAGCCACACCCTCCATTTGCTTGATTGCAATGCAGTGACATGGTTTACTTATTTAAACTTATTTAAAATATTGATTTAGTTATGTATGATTGTTCATGGCATTTCTCGGAGTATTATTTTGATCTTGCTATTGCCATGATGTTGCTTGGAGTTCTAGGACTTATATCTTGCAGTTTATGAGGATGACGTGTTGCCATTGGATTATTAGTGGATATTATGATTATTTTCATGATGGTATTTCATATTATGTTTTGGAGTATTACTTTGGATGTCATGCTGCGTTTGGATTATTAGTGGCTAGTATTATTTTCATCATGATGATAGTTAATATTATGTTTGGAGTAAGATTTCGGGGATGATGCTTGCATGTGAATCTTAGCTGGATAACATGTTCTTGCTATTGGAGTAGTAGTATTATCGTTCTTGGATTCATCATGATTGTACTGTTATGCTATCCTCGGAGTATTTTGATATGAGGATAAGATGATTTGGATTAGTTGTTGGATATTGCTATGACTTGGATTACCGGTTGATAGATGATATCGGAGTATCCATTATCACTATTATATTTTGGGGACAAATCCCGTCATTAAGTTGGTCAGGTGCCACCGAACCGGGCTTTTCCAGTGCAACCACGTTTGCCTTTTATGGGTAGGCCCTAATGCGGTCTATTGTCATGTCTCTCACCGCTGCCTCCAACGAGGGAAGGTTATGGGCGCGCGCTACCCTAATCAGGTAGGTGGACATAAGCCTTGTGTGTCCATTGTTGTTGTACCTGGGTTGTCCCCATTTGGGACCGTTTTTGTGTTTTTCCATGACGGTGCCGTTGGATGTCACGAGTTGACATCGGGGCCACCCATGACTTAGCCCAAAGGAGAGTTGGTCGGAGTGGCCGGAGAGTGTCATGGCGATGATCGGTTTTGTCGAACACCGTTGGTCCACACGGATTGGAGTGCGAGGCCATGGGTTCCATGGTGTGGGTACAGTGCACTACCTCTGTGGAGTGTGTTTGTGTTTAATCTATCTATAGCTGTGTCCTCGATCATGGGCACAAGTTTGTACTAGGTCACACCGTTCGATCAACACTCACATGACAGAATGACTTATAGGTGATTTATATGTTGATATATATATTGTGAGGAGTAACAGTTTGGCAGGATGCCGGTGATGATGTTGAGATGAGCTCGAGGATGATCATTTAGTTTGTGATGTGGTCCTGAGGTGATTATGTGGATGTTTTGATCATGAGGTGAGCAGGTGGATCACGAGATGATCGAGATGGTACATTGCTTGGCCGGTTAGCCAAGAGTGAGATGGTTAGGGAGATCTAAGATGTTGGTTTAGCAGCATTGCAGTTGTTTCATATCATGCTTAGTAGTTGCTTTCGTATCATAGTAGTTGTTAATTAATTAATCTGCTTAATGCTATGTTATTGTCTTGCCTTGGTGCTTTTGGTTGTTGTGAGCTTGCAAGTACATTCAATGTACTGACCTGGCATGTCATGCCAGATTGCAGGTGCTGCCTTGTTTGATTGATTGCTTGTCGAGGTTTTCGCGTGTGCGAGCTAGATTGTGTCCCAGCCAGAGTCCCTGCGGATTGGAGTTCACCACCTTCATCATTGTTCCGCTGCTAGAAGTATTCAGCTGCTATGAGTTGTTCTGCTGCTAGCATAAAGCAAGTGTAATATCGCAGGCATAGTGTCGTCGTGCTGATGTGATCTTCTATAACATCAGACCCTTGTACCATTATCCTTTGTAGTAAGAGCTGATTTGTTCTATGTCAAGCGAAAGGTCGTATTCCAGAGACTTCTCCTCCATCTCTGGGCTGGAATACAGGGTGTTCTGGTTTCTCTGAGCCGAGGTGCCACAAATTATGAATCACTTGATACTTGTGAACCATGCCTCATGGGCAAGATGACTAAAACTCCGTTCTTTGGAACAATGGAACAAGCTAATGAGTTATTGGAAATAATGCATATCGATGTATGCGGTCCAATGAGTGTTGAGGCACGCTGTGGATATTGTTATTTTCTGACCTTCACAGATGATTTGAGTAGGTATGGGTTTATCTACTTGATGAAACACAAGTCTAAAACATTTGAAAAGTTCAAGGAATTTCAGAGTGAAGTGGAGAATCATGGTAACAAGAAAATAAAGTTTCTACAATCTGATCGCGAAGGTGAATATTTGAGTTACGAGTTTGGCCTTAATTTAAAACAATTTGGAATTGTTTCACAACTCACGCCACCTAGAACACCACAGTGTAATGGTGTGTCTGAACGTCGTAATTGTAATATCTTGGATATAATGCGTTCGATGATGTCTCTTACCGATTTACCACTATCGATTTGGGGGTATGCATTAGAGACAGCCGCATTCACGTTAAATAGGGCAGCGTCTAAATCCGATGAGATGACACTGTATGAACTCTGGTTTGGCAAGAAACCTAAGTTGTCGTTTCTTAAAAGTTTGGGGTTGCGACACTTATGTCAAAAGGCTTCAACCTAATAAGCTCCAAGCCAAATCGGAGAAGTGCGTCTTCATAGGATACCTAAGGAAACAATTGGGTACACCTTCTACCAGAAATACGAAGGAAATATCTTTATTGCCAAGAATGGATCCTTTCTAGAGAAGGAGTTTCTCTTGAAAGAAGCGAGTGGGAGGAAAGTAGAACTTGATGAGGTAATTGTACCTTCTCTCCAATTGGAAAGTAGCACATCAGAGAAATCCGTTCCCATGATGCCTACACCAACTAGAGAGGAAGCGAATGATAATGATCATGAAACTTCAGATCAAGTTGCTATTGAACCTCGGAGGTCAACCAGAGCACGATCCGCACTGAGTGGTGGTATGGTAATCATGTCCTAGAAGTCATGTTACTAGACCAAGGTGAACCTACGAACTATGAAGAAGCTATGATGAGCCCATATTACGATAAATGGCTTGAGGCCATGAAATCTGAGATAGGATCCATGTATGAGAACAAAGTATGGACTTTGGTGGACTTGCCCCATGATCAGCAAGCCATAGAAATCAATGGATCTTCAATAAGAAGACTAACGCTAATGGTAATGTTACTATCTACAAAGCTTGACTTGTTGCGAAAGGTTTTTGACAAGTTCAAGGAGTTGACTACGATGACACTTCCTCACCCGTAGTGATGCTTAAATCTATCTGAATCATGTTAGCAATTGCCGCATTTTATGATTATGAAATCTGGCAAATGGACGTCAAAACTGCATTCCTTAATGGATTTCTCAAAGATGAGTTGTATATGATGCAACCAGAAGGTTTTTTCGATCCTAAAGGTGCTAACAGAGTGTGCAAGCTCTAGCGATCCATCTATGGACTAGTGCAAGCATCTCGGAGTTGGAATATATGCTTTGATGAAGTGGTGATGAAAGCATACAATTTTATACAGACTTACGGTAAAGCCTATATTTACAAGAAAGTGAGTGGGAGCTTTGTAGCATTTCTGATATTATATGTGGATGACATATTGCTGATTGAAAATGATATAGAATTTCTGGATAGCATAAAAGGATACTTAAACACAAATTTTTTATGAAAGCCATCGGTGAAGCTGCTTACATATTGGGAATCAAGATTTATAGAGATAGATCAAGACGATTGATAAGATTTTCAATGAGTACATACCTTGACAAGATTTTGAAGGAGTTCAAATTGGATCAGTCAAATAAGGAGTTCTAGCATGTATTGTAAAGTGTGAAGTTGAGTAAGACTCAAAGCCCGACCACGGGAGAACATAGAGAGAGAATGAAAATCATTCCCTATGCCTCAGTCATAGGTTCTATAAAGTATGCCATACTGTGTTCCAGACCTATTGTGTACCTTGCCATGAGTTTGACAAGGGGGTACAATAGTGATGTAGGTGTAGATCACTGGACAGCGATCAAAATTATCCTTAGTTGCCTAAGAGGACAAAGGAAATATTTCTCGGTTATGGAGGTGATAAATAGTTCATCGTAAAGGGTTACGTCGATGCAAGCTTTGACACTGATACAGATTACTCTGAGTCTCAATTTGGATACATATTGAAAGTGGGAGAAATAAGCTAGAGTAGCTCTATGTAGAGCATTGTAGACATAGAAATTTGCAAAATACATACGAATCTGAATGTGACAGACCCGTTAACTAAACTTCTCTCACAAGTAGAACATGATCACAACTTAAGTGCTCGTTGGGTGTTAATCACATGGCAATGTGAACTAGATTATTGACTCTAGTAAACTCTTTGGGTATTGGTCACATGGCGATGTTGTCGGCGTACTAGAGTAGGGGTACCCTAGTATCCCGAACTTGTGCATCGGGCGATTCTTGACCCTCATGGCAGGCCTACCGGTGACCGCCAAGGTCCTCCGTGGTTCCTTTGGATCCATTCAAGAACAAAGTATTCAAGTCAGGAGACAAGGCCCGGCAAGAGGAGCTTGCCGGGAAGGCCACCCAGGCACATAGGAGACAAGGCCCGGCAAGAGGAGCTTGCCGGAAGGCCACCCTGAGGCACTTACAAGACAAGGCCCGGCAAGAGGAGCTTGCCGAAGGCCCGTGAGTGACAAGCCTCCGGCGCGACAAGATAACAACCGCGGCAAGGCGCTTGCCGCAGACCACCTCTCAGACCTACGCTCCAACAAGATCCACTAACGCGTGTCGCCACAGGGCCTTTCCAGCGCCGCTGCGTGGCGAGAGGTCGCAGCCAAGTGCGAGGTGGCCAAAGCCAACGCCGACAAGTTTGCCATCGTGGCAGACGGTGGCGCCCACAACGTCCCTGTTTGCCTTTGTTAGGGCGACTAGACGGGCATTTAATGCCGTTGTCCCGGCCGTCAGGGTTAGGTATAGTACACTGTACACTGTACAAGTAGGTGTACCAACCACTATTTTTCCATTTGTACCCCCGTCTACGTTGCCACCTGTCGGAGCCCCTTGAGCATATAAATGGAGGCCCATGCGCAACATAGGAAAGGGGGGTCGATCAGTTCCCTCCATGCTCAGTCTCGTTAGCAGCTCGTGTGTACTGTAGCACTCAGCGCTCCTGAGCAAGAACGCAATACACGTAGACATGCAGCAGTAGGAGTGTTATCTCTCCGGAGAGCTCCGAAGCTGGGTAAACCTCTCGTATTAGCCGCCTCGATCTGCTCTTCGTGCGACCTCCTCTCCCCACCGAACCGAAAGGGGCTCGGTCCGCCGGCCCCATAGGTGTTCATGGGCCAGATCAGCCTGCCCCGACAGATGTGAACTATGGGTCTTAATCACATGGCAATGTGAACTATGGGTCTTAATCACATGGCAATGTGAACTATGGGTCTTAATCACATGGCGATGTGAACTAGATTATTGACTCTAGTGCAAGTGGGAGACTTATGGAAATAAGCCCTAGAGGCAATAATAAAATGGTTATTATTATATTTCCTTAATCATAATAAAGTTTATTATTCATGCTAGAATTGTATTGACCGGAAACTTAAATACACACAACATGTGTGGATACATAAACAAATACCGTGTCCCTAGTGAGCCTCTACTAGACTAGCTCATTGATCAAAGATGGTTAAGGTTTTCTAACCATAGACATGCGTTGTCATTTGACAACGGGATCACATCATTAGGAGAATGATGTGATGGACAACACCCATCCGTTAGCTTAGCATATGGATCGTTTAGTTTATTGCTATTGCTTTCTTGTTGACTATGATATTCTGTAACTCCAGGATACCGGAGACATCCCTTATGATGTAACCTGTGTAAAGGCCTCCTTGGTGGGAGTCCTTCTAGCACCTCAGGGCCCTCTTGATCATTTGTTGACCTCATGGCTAGATGGGGGTTAGGAAGAGGGGAGATGTCGTCTAGTGTGCCCCTCTCGGGGGCTGAAGGGTGGACTCCAAGGGAGTTCCCTTCATCTACTTCCATGGCATCCTCCTCAATTCCTTCTCCCCTTAACTCCTGTAGCAACCAAGCATCGCCTTCTACATTGTTGGAGAAGGGAGAAGACATGATGCCTGGCTTGATAGATCTGACAGAAAAACAACACAAAACAAGAACAAAGGATTTCTGCACCATACAGAGGTAAAATCGTTCGGGGGTATATATAAAGATTTTTTATCTTGGGAAACAAGTACACGGAAGTAACATGAAGTTGGGAACCGAGAGGCCCACCGCCCACCGAGGGAGGCGCCCGGTGTGGGGCAAGCGCGCGCCCTAATGGGTTGTGCTCAGCACAGCCCACGTCCAGTGCCCATCTTCCTTAAGTCATTTTGACCTAGAAAAAATGAGGGAGGACTTGATGGAAATATTCCCTAGAGGCAATAATAAAGTGGTTATTATTATATTTCTTTAATTATGATAAAGGTTTGTTATTCATGGTAGAGTTATATTGACCGGAAACTTAAATACATGTGTGGATACATAAACAAATACCGTGTCCCTAGTGAGCCTCTACTAGACTAGCTCGTTGATCAAAGATGGTTAAGGTTTCCTAACCATAAACATAGTTGTCATTTGATAATAAGATCTCATCATTAGGAGAATGATTTGATGGACAAGACCCATCTGTTAGCTTAGCATGTTGGTCATTCAGTTTATTGCTATTGTTTTCTTGCTGACAGATATATGTTTCTTCGACTATGAGATTATGCAACTCCCGGATACCGGAGGAATACCTTCTGTGCTATCAAACATCACAACATAACTGGGTGATCATAAAGATGCTCTACAGGTATCTCCGAATGTCTTTGTTGAGTTGGCATAGATCGAGATTAGGATTTGTCACTCCGAGTATCGGATAGGTATCTCTGGGCCCTCTCGGTAATGCACATCATAAGAAGCCTTGCAAGCAAAGTGACTAAGTTGTTAGTTGCAAGATGATGTATTAGGGAACGATTAAAGAGACTTGTCGGTAACGAGATTGACTAGGTATGAAGATACCGACGATCGAATCTCGGGCAAGTAACATATCGATGAACAAAGGCCATTACGTATGTTGTCATAAAGGTTCGACCAATAAATATCTTCATGGAATATGTAGGAGCCAATATGGGCATCCAGGTTCCGCTATTGGTTATTGACCAGAGAGGTGTCTCGGTCATGTCTACATAGTTCTCGAACTTGTAGGGTCCACACGCTTAACGTTCGTTGACGATATAGTGTTATATGAGTTATATGATTTCGCGACTGAATATTGTTCAGAGTCTCGGATGAGATCACGGATATGACGAGGAGTCACGAAATGGTCGAGAGGTAAGGATTTATGTATAGGACAGTATTCGGACACCTGAAGTGTTTTGGAGTGCACCGGTAGTCATCGGATCACCGGAAGGGGTTCCGGACACCCCAGGTAAGTGTATGGGCTTGATGGCCCAAAGGATGGGACACACCAGACCACTTGGGGGCTGGTGCGCCCTTCTACATTGGTGGCCGAACATAGGGGAAGGAAAGGGGAGGGGTGGCCCCTCCTGCCTTGCCCTCCTCAGGTGAGAAAGGAAAGGGAGGCCACCTCCTACTTCCTTCCTCCCGCACTTATATAAGGAAGGGGGCGCCACTTGTGAAGGGACCCCAAGTAGGATTCGACCTATTTGGGGGCGCCTCCTGGCTGCTCCCCCGCCTATATATATATATGTGTGGGAGGGGGCGCCTAGCACAAGCATGACAATTGCTTAGCTGTGTGCGGCGCCCCCTTCCACCGTTTACACCCCCGTCATGTTTTCGTAGTGCTTAGGCGAAGCCCTGCGGAGATAGCTGCACCATCACCGTCACCATGTCGTCGTGCCACCGGAACTCATCCACTAACTCGCTGTCGGTGTCAAAACTGGCCGATCTCGCGTAGGGGGTCCCGAACTACGCGTCTAGGCGGATGGTAACAGGAGACAAGGGACACGATGTTTTTACCCAGGTTCGGGCCCTCTCGATGGAGGTAAAACCCTACTCCTGCTTGATTAATATTGATGATATGGGTAGTACAAGAGTAGATCTACCATGAGATCGAGAGGCTAAACCCTAGAAGCTAGCCTATGGTATGATTGTTGTTAGTCCTACGGACTAAAACCCTCTGGTTTATATAGACACCGGAGAGGGCTAGGGTTACAGTAGTCGGTTACAATGGGAGGAGATCTACATATCCGTATCGCCAAGCTTGCCTTCCACGCCAAGGAAAGTCCCTTCCGGACACGGGACGAAGTCTTCAATCTTGTATCTTCATAGTCCAGGAGTCCGGCCAAAGGTTATAGTTCGGCTATCCGGACACCCCCTAATCCGGGACTCCCTCAGTATCCCCCGAACCAGGCTTCAATGACGATGAGTCCGGCGTGCAGATTTGTCTTTGGCTTTGCAAGAAGGGTTCTTCTCCAAATTCTGTGCACCTGATGAGCCGGATAAGGTTGTTAGCTCATTCCAGACTGACCATGATCGGGTTCATGGCCACATGCATTATGCGGGGGGTGCAGCCGCTTCAGTATAGAGGCCACCCCGTGTGGGATTTCAACGGGGAGGATGATGCCACCCGCTGCCGCCGTAAGGGGCCGGGATCGGTTTATGCTCTGATGAAGGCCTTGTCCGCATTGTACAAGGGAGAAGAGGAGGAGTTCCTCCGCGTCAATCCACAGGGCGGATTTTCTATGTACAATCCTCCAAGTTGGGTAAGCGGACACTTCTTTTTGCCCATCCGTTCCATATTCCCATAGTTAAGTACCTTATCTTGTGATTTCGATGAAGGAATTGCGTCGGGCCATAAAGGATATAAACAGCCCTCCTCGACAACCCGAGGATCCGGAACGGTCCCTCGATCCGGCCTCCCAAGAGGATCCGGACATCTCTGTGGAGTTGATCGATGGGGTATTTTACCAACTGAGCATCGACAATGCCTTGGTCCCCATTACGGCCGATTACCCCGGAACACTTCCCACCTCACAGGTAACTGAGACCAAAGTCCCAATACTTTGAAAATGATCCATTTGTGCTTATTTTTTATCACCGTATATCAATGTTGTTTTGCAGGGGGAGCCCTTGAGGTGGAAGGCCGAGCCTGCGGTGGCTAGCCAACAAGGCAGCAAGGCCAAAGAGCTGAAAAGAAGTGCGGTCCGGATTGAGACGCCGGTGCAACGGTATGGCGTGCCATCTTATTCCCAGGTTTTATTCCTCGAAGGTATACTAACGCTCGTGCTCCCTTCAAGAAAAAGAGCACCCACCGGACTATATCTGGCGAGGTTGCCAATCGAGCCTCCACCAGCCAGGCTCCAAAGCCAGGTCCAGAAGCGGAGGCGAACACGAGGCGTGCGTCGGACACTCCTCCGACAGAGGATACCGACGGACTATCTGCCACCAATTCCGAGGTGGAGAGTGCCATGAATCACAGGCGTCGCCAGACAGTTCTTGGTGACGCATGTTTCTCCCAAGAGGTATTGGATGCCTTCAATTTGGGAGATGTGCACCTCCATGCCGCTCAAAATGGTCTAGCCAGAGCCACGGAGCAGTATGTGAAAGACATACGGGTGAGAAAATTTGATGGTTATATATACCAGTAGCCCCCGAGACTTGAAATAGTTAGAATAACTGATTTAAGGATCATTTATTATCTGAGGATCTTACAAAAGAATACCCAACTGTCCCGAGAGCTGGAAGAGTGCAAAGCCCAACTTGAGGTCAAGCACTAGCCGCTGGGGAGGCCAAGGAGACCCCCTCCGTAATATACGCTTCGAAAGATAAGTATGTTGTGAAGTGCGGCGTGTGTGTTAATCTGACAATATCATTGCAGATGGCGCTAGAGTAGATCCGGACAAGCAACAACTCTTGTGCCAGTTAAAGGCCGGGGAGAGCGTGCTTACGAGGGTGAGGCAGGAGAAGAATAATCTCCAAGATGCCAACACCCAGCTGGGCGAGGAACTAAAGGATATTCGTGCCCGGTAGCCGGACTCGTGAAGGAGAATCGACGGCTTCGACGCGGCATTTTTGGTAAGTGCTTGAACAAACTTTGAGAAAGAGTTCGCGAGGAAGTCGACTAACGAGTTATTCTCAGAGGTATGCTCACAGTGTCGCCCCGGAGAAAATGCCCGGTTCTATGGGTGACCTTCTTCCCGAAGCTCTTACAACCGCATTTAACGAAGTTCGGCAGGTGATGAAAACATCGCCCGAGCCTTGTGGCCATCTGTCTCCCTGCCCGAAGGCCTTGGAGAGCTTGCGAGAGAGGCTTAAGGGAGCGCGGTGGTGCTTCGATTATGGAAGATATCGGCCTGCCGTCAAGGCGCCAGGGAGGCCTGGGCCATGGTGAAGACGCGGTACGTGAAGGCTGACCCAAACCACATGGCCGAGGTCGGACCTGTGGGGCCCGACGGGAAGGAGATCCCTGTGAGCTTAGTGTACGGCCAAGTAGAATTGGCCACAAAGTATTCCCAACAGGACTGTAAACTAGACAGCCTATTAGATGGTATTGAGGAGGAATACACCCAGTCAAATTGACTATGTAATTCAAGATGACATGTAAAAATGCCTTCTAGCCGGATTGTAGATCGTTTGTCATGGCGGACCTTTTCGCTTCTACCTCGGGACCCTATAGTCCGGAGTGTGTCCGAATACCCTCACGGTTAAGTAAGAACTGGGGCATCCGTGGAGACCAGGCATAGGGGTCATTAGTGCTTGAACAGACAAGTGCCCAACTAGTTATGTTATATTACATGGTTAGTAAGAAACATCTTCCAGGGAGAATAGTTCCGTTAGGGGTTCCTTTCCACAGGAGGCATGCCTTAAAGTGCATGTCCGGACTGCGAAAAAGCAGAGAAGCTTACGGGGGCGATAAATAAATAAGTGAGAAATCATCTTTAGTTCACCGACCGAATATTCCCTTAAGAACGCTTAGCTTTCGGCTTCACCCACCGAGGTACATATCCTGCTGACCGGCAAGAATAATCGCAGAGGTGCTCCCTTTACCACCTAGCCGAACAATCGGGAACATAGGGGTAAGCACAGAGCCAGCAACCCAGCTTGGCCAAAACTTAAGTCATATCGATGCATATAATGGTGAATAAAAGGTACATGCGGAGCGTTACACATGTGTTAGGCATGAAGCCCGTACAAATAAGCTTATGTTAAAGAAGCCCCAGTATAATGAGCGGATAGCGCGTCAAGTGTGTGCGAACAATGCGCGAACGAGCCTTTAAAGGCTGTAAGAGAAAAACAGGGAGAAGGAGAGAAATATAAGACAACTAATGTGTAAAAAATAGACAGAGGAAGGAGACGAACTCAGAATCCGGCGCTAGGCATAGAATCTTCGGAGACGGGCTGCGTTCCATGGGTTCGGCTCGAGTCGGTTATCTGATGCATCTCGCAGATGGTACGCTCCGCCGGTCAGGATTTGGTCGATAATAAAGGGACCTTCCCATTTGGGCTTGAGTTTGTCCTTTTTCTTGTCCGGCAGGTGTAGAACTAACTCGCCAACATTGCAAGTTTTGGCCCGTACTTCACTGCTTTGATATCTTCGAGCCTGCTGTTGATAGAATGCGGAACGTGCTTTTGCCACGTCACGCTCCTCCTCCAAGGCGTCCAAACTGTCCTGCCGATCGAGCTCAGCTTCTCTTTCTTCGTACATGCGCACACGAGGTGAGTCATGAATTATGTCGCAGGGCTGAACTGCCTCTGCGCGGTATACCATAAAGAATGGTGTGAATCTGGTGGTGCGATTCGGCGTGGTCCGCAGCCCCCAGTAGTCTGGTCGAGCTCCACTACCCAAAGGTGTGTTAGATTCCTTGAGGGACCGCACTAATCTGGGTTTGATGCCGCTCATGATTAGACCATTTGCTCGCTCGACTTGACCGTTAGTTTGAGGGTGATAGATCAAGCATAGTCGAGCTTGATGCCCATGTTTTTGCACGAGTTTGACCTCGTCGGCCATGAAGTTCGTGCCGTTATCGGTGATGATGCCGTGGGGACGCCATAGCGGTGTACGACCCACGATATGAAGTCTATCATCGGTCCGGATTCGCCGTCCTAAACAAAGCTTGGCCTCTATCCATTTGGTGAATTTATCCACCATGACCAGTAGGTATTTTTGCTTGTGGGTTCCTCCTTTAAGGGGTCCAACCATGTCAAGCCCCCAGACCGCAAAGGGTCAGGTGATGGGTATAGTTTGGAGGGAGGTGGGTGGCATGTGGCTTTGATTAGCAAAGAGCTGGCAACCGACGCATCGTTGGACTAAGTCCTGAGCATCTGCCCGGGCCGTCGGCCAATAAAATCCTGTACGGAAGGCCCCACCAAACACAAGGGCCCGTGGCTGCGGCGTGGTGCCCGTCGAGTCCGGCATGAATTTCAGCCAGAAGATTCCGCCCTTCCTCTTCGGAGATACACCTTTGAAGGACTCCGGTCGTGCTTTTCTTATAAAGCTCTACCTCATGGACTTTATAGGCTTTAGATCACCGCACTATGCAGCGTGCCTCGTTTTGGTCCTCGGGAAGTTCCTGCCTGGCTAGATAGGCTAGGAATGGTTCCGTCCACGGGGCAATGACTGCCATTATTACGTGGGCTGAAGATGTTACTTAGCTGGCGAGCCTCCAGTTGTGTCAGAATCTTCGGTGTTAGGCAGTGTTGTTGGGTCCGGCTATTATTTCCGGACTCCCCTTCCCATACTACGGATGGCTTGAACAGCCTCTCTAAGAAGATATTGGGGGGGACGGCATCACGCTTTGCGCCAATTCGTGCCAAGACGTCTGCTGCCTGATTGTTTTCTCAAGCTATATGGTGAAATTCGAGCCCTTCGAACCGAGCTGACATTTTTAGGACGGCGTTTTGATAAGCTGCCATTTTCGGATCCTTGGCATCAAAGTCTCCATTTATTTGGGATATCGCGAGGTTCGAATCCCCGCGCACCTCTAGGCGTTGAATGCCCATGGATACTGCCATCCAGAGACAATGTAGAACGGCCTCGTATTCGGCTGCGTTGTTGGAGTCCGTATACATTATCTGGAGTATGTATTGAACTGTATCTCCTGTTGGGGACGTCAGAACGACCCTAGCCCCCAGACCAGCCAACATTTTGGAGCCGTCGAAGTGCATGATCCAGTTGGAATATGTGTCGTACTCTTTAGGGAGTTCGGCTCCAGTCCATTCGGCGACGAAGTCGGCCAAAACTTGCGACTTAATGGCTCGCCGTGGCTTATAGGTTATGTCGAACGGGAGGAGCTCAATGGCCCATTTGGCAATCCGTCCCGTCGCGTCACGATTGTTTATAATGTCGTTAAGAGGTACTTCGGAGGCTACTGTTATCGAACACTCTTGAAAGTAGTGTCACAGCTTCCGGGATGCCATAAACACCGCGTACGGTATCTTTTGATAATGCGGATACCGTGACTTGCATGGAGTGAGGACAGTGGACACGTAGTAAACTGTTTTTTGTAGGGGAAACTTGTGTCCGTACGTTTCTCGTTCGACAACGAGCACCGCGCTTACAACTTGATGAGTTGCGGTAATGTATAATAGCATTGGTTCGCCCATGTTGGGCGCGGCCAGGACCGAGTTTGTTGCCAATATGGCTTTTATTTCTTCGAGTCCGGCCGTGGCGGCATTTGTCCACTCGAAGTGTTCGGTGGGCCGGAGGAGGCGATAGAGGGGTAATGCCTTTTCTCCCAAATGGGAGATAAAGCGGCTTAGAGCCGCCACGCATCCAGTCAATTTTCGTATTTGTTTGAGGTCCTTTGGGATATCCAATTGTGACAGAGCTCGGATCTTGGCTGGGTTTGCTTCAATTCCTCTACTGGATACAATGAAGCCCAAGAGCTTTCCGGCTGGTACGCCGAAAACGCATTTTTCCGGGTTAAGCTTGATGTCATATGTTCGAAGATTATCGAATGTGAGCCTCAAGTCGTCTACTATAGTTTCGACATGCTTGGTTTTCACGACCACATCATCTACGTATGCCTCCACTGTTTTGCCGATCTGGTTTGCCAGACATGTCTGAATCATGCGCTGATATGTTGCGCCGTTTTTTGAGCCGAAGGTCATTGTGTTGAAGCGAATGGGCCGTATGGGGTGATAAATGCCGTTATGCTTGGTCAGGCTCTGCCATCTTGATTTGATGGTAGCCGGAGTATGCGTCGAGGAAACACAATGAATCGTGTCCTGCGGCAGCGTCGATAATTTGATCTATGCGGGGAAGGGGGAAGGGATCCTTTGGGCAAGCCTTGTTGAGGTCCTTGAAATCGACGCATAGGCGCCAGGATTTGTCCTTCTTTGGTACCATCACCAGGTTTGCTACCCAGTCCGGATGTTTTATATCTCTGATGAATCCGGCCTCCAATAGTTTGGCTAGCTCCTCTCCCATGTCCTGTCTCTTAGGTTCGGAGAAACGCCGAAGAGCCTGTTTGACTGGCTTGAATCCTTTTAGGATGTTTAGGCTGTGCTTTCGGCCACCGGGCGTGGGATTCTGGCATGTTCGAGGGTGCCACGCAAAAATCTCCCAATTTTCGCGTAGGAATTCTCGTAGTGCGGCGTCTACATCAGGGTTTAATTGTGCCCCGATGGAGGCCGTTTTTGTAGGGTCCGTTGGGTAGACTTGGAATTTGACTATTTCGTCCGCTGGTTTAAGGGAGGTGGACTTGGATCTTTTATCGAGTATCGCATCGTCCCTGTACACCGTGGAGCGCAGCGCAGTCAGTTCCTCGGCCGCTAGGGCTTCGGATAGTGCCTCAAGGGCTAGTGCGGCTGTCTTATTTTCGGTGCGGCATGCTATGTCCGGGTCACTAGCAAGAGTGATGATTCTGCTGGGCCCGGGCATTTTGAGCTTCATGTACCCGTAATGGGGTATAGCTTAAAAAATTGTGAATGCCTCTCGCCCTAAAAGAGCGTGGTATCCGCTGCTGAACGAGGCCACTTGGAATGTGACCTCCTCGGACCTGTAATTACCCGGCGTGCCGAACACCACATCCAGTGTGATTTTTCCTGTGCATCATGCTTCCCGACTGGGTAGTATTCCTCTAAAGGTTGTGCTGCTTCGCTCAATGCGGCTCCAGTCTATTTCCATTTTTCGAAGGGTTTCCTCATAAATGAGGTTCAATCTGCTGCCACCGTCCATGAGTACCTTGGTAAGGCGAAAGTCGCCCATCGTTGGACCGAGGACCGATCTTCTTTGGTGCTCGGGCTGTTCGGAATTTAGGTTCATCACTGGCATTAAAGGTAATAGTCGTGTCACTCCATGGATTTATTGTTGCTACTAGGTAGACTTTGGCAAGGCTACGGAGTGTTCGTTTTCGCATAATGTTTGATGCGAATGTCTTGGAGACTGTTAATATCGTACTGGTATCCCTGGGCTGGTGCTCTGTGGATGCTGGGGTTAGAAGCTCTTCGCCACTTTTGGCCACCTGCCGGAGTATCCAACATGATCTAAGGCTATGAGTTGGTGTGGCGCCCTCTGTACTATGAATTTTACAGGGTCCGTTGAGCCATCCCTCCAGTACGGTTCCATGCCCCGTAGGGTGTTTTTGTTTTTTGGTGTTTAACCGGGGTGATTGGCTATAATGAACCCTTTTATTTCGGACTGGGTTTGTATTCAGGGCCAGATTGTCCCAAAATCTACTTCGGTTTTCCAGGCGCTTTCCATCGCACAGTACTTTCGTACTATGTACGCCAAGTCAGCAAAGCGTGTAATTTCACGGCGACCTATGGCATTGAGGATTCCCTTGTCCGTGCAATTATTGCATAAGAATGAAATTGCGTCTTCCTCACGGCAGTCCTTTATCCTGTTCATAACCAGGAGGAATCTGGCCCAGTAATGATGTACTGTTTCCTCGGGCTCTTGCCTAATTTTGGATAGATCGCCTATGTTCGGGTGGGTGGGTGGAATTAGATCCAAAACCTCACCCAATCTGAGGCTCAAGGGCCAAGGAGTTTACGAACTCGGAAGCTTGGATTCTTGGATGTTGTCCAATGAATCTAGCCCGTTGCCTGACCCTAAGTTCAGGTCTTGAGTGTCGTCCTCCCCACCGCGGGTATCCGGCTTGGAGGGATCGGGAATCCGGACATAGCTAGTCCTTAAGATAGATGAAGGGTCGATGCATTGTTCCTCCACCACGGCAACGTGATGGGTGACCTGGGGAGAGTTAATCTCTCTCAGATCTGGTTTAGGCCCAATATGATCGTAGTCTGTAGCGACTCCCAGGGCGGCGATGCAATCCAGGAGCTCGTTTAAGGAAGAGAGCTATGTCGGATATAACTGCTCGGCGAGTTTCTAGTTGACGTGAACATTGCTTCCGATGACCCGAGAAGTCATCGTCGGCGTGGCGGCCGAACAGGCGGTCATAAGAAAACCGCCTAGCCGGAGAGTTTGGCCGATAGCCAAAGTTCCTTTAGCAACAGTGCCGTCTTTAAAGACGGGATGAGGCATCCTTCCTGATGGCGACGACACAGAGGAACTCTCAATGAAAGCACCAATGTCGGTGTCAAAATCGGCGGATCTCCGGTAGGGGGTCCCGAATTGTGCGTCTAGGCGGATGGTAACAGGAGACAAGGGACACGATGTTTTTACCCAGGTTCGGGCCCTCTCGATGGAGGTAAAACCCTACTCCTGCTTGATTAATATTGATGATATGGGTAGTACAAGAGTAGATCTACCACGAGATCAGAGAAACTAAACCCTAGAATCTAGCCTATAGTATGATTGTTGTTCGTCCTATGGACTAAACCCTCTGGTTTATATAGACACCGGAGAGGGCTAGGGTTACACAGAGTCGGTTACAATGGGAGGAGATCTACATATCCGTATCGCCATGCTTGCCTTCCACGCCAAGGAAAGTCCCTTCCGGACACGGGACGAAGTCTTCAATCTTGTATCTTCATAGTCCAGGAGTCCGGCCAAAGGTTATAGTTCGGCTATCCGGACACCCCCTAATCCGGGACTCCCTCACTCGCCGTCTTGTTGGATCAATAAGGCGGAGGACGTCACCGAGCTGAACGTGTGCTAAACGCGGAGGTGTCGTACGTTCGGTACTCGATCGGTTGGAGCGCGAAGAAGTTCGAGTACATCAACCGCGTTAACAAACGCTTCCGCTTACGGTCTATGAGGGTACGTAGACAAACTCTCCCCTCTCATTGCAATGCATCTCCATGGATAGATCTTGCACGCGCGTGGAAATTTTTTTTTCGATGCAACATTTCCAAACAGGGCTTTCAGGCCAGAGTGCCGCCGTCTTGATGCGGAACTTGGGCAGGAGCACTTTTTCCCTCCGGTGGAGCGATTCCGTCGGGGGAACTTCCCTCATGGAGGAGGAAATCGAGGCCATCGTAATCACCAACAACCCTCTCATCTTTGGGAGCGCAATCTCCATCAACATCTTCAACAACATCATCTGTTCTCAAACCCTTGTTCATCTCCTGTGTTCAATCTTTGTACCGGAACCTCGAATTGGTACCCGTGGGTGACTAGTAGTGTTGATTACATCTTGTAGTTGATTACTATCTGGTTTATTTGGTGGAAGATTATATGTTCATATCCATTATGCTATTTAATACCCCTCTGATCTTGAGCATGATTATCATTTGTGAGTAGTTACTTTTGTTCTTGAGGTCACGGGAGAAGTCATGTTTCTAGTAATCATGTGAACTTGATATGTGTTTGATATATTGATTATATGTATGTTGTGATTCCCTTCGTGGTGTCATGTGAACGTCGACTACATGGCACTTCACCATATTAGGTCATAAGGGAATGCATTGTGGAGTAGTTATTAGATGATGGGTTGCTAGAGTGACAGAAGCTTAAACCCTAGTTTATGTGCTACTTCCTAAGGGACCAATTTGGATCCAAATGTTTAATGCTATGGTTAGACTTTATCTTAATAGTATTCTCATAGTTGCGGATGCTTGCGAGGGGGTTAATCATAAGTAGGAGGTTTGTTGAAGTAAGAACAACACCTAAGCACCGGTCCACCCACATATCAAGTTATCAAAGTAGCGAACACGAATCAAACAAACATGACGGAAGTGACTAGATGAAATTCACATGTACCCTATACTTGTGGGTCATCAAGAGTCTTTTCTGGTGCCGTTGCCGGGGAGTGAAGCATTCTTCATAAGTGGAAATTGATAAACAAAAATTATTACTATGTGCTAAAATTTATTGTTACTTGTTACTATGGAGAACCATCCTTTGAGGGGTTTGTTCGGGCTATCTTCACCTCAACTGGAACCACGATTAGTTGCCCCTCAACCTACTGCACCTACTAAAAATATTGGTTATGAAATTCCATCGGATATGTGCTACTTCTTGAGCTTGTATTGGTTTTTCCCTTGAAGAGGAAAGGGTGATGCAGCAAAGTAGAGATAAGTATTTCCCTCAGTTTGAAAATCAATGTATCAATCCAGTAGGAGACAACGCACAAGTCACAGAATACCTGCACAAACAATCAAACAACTTGCACCCAACGAGATAAAGGGGTTGTCAATCCCTTCACGGTTACTTGCAAAACTGAGATCTGGTAGAGATAGATAAACGCTAAAGTAAATATTTTTGGTATTTTTGGTTTATAGATCGGAAAGTAAAAGATTGCAAAATAGTAGATCAGAAACTTATATGATGGAAAATAGACCCAGGGTCCATAGGTTTCACTAGAGGATTCTCTCAAGATAGAAAATAATACAGTGGGTGAACAAATTTCTGCCGAGCAATTGATAGAAAAGCGCAAAGTTATGATGATATCTAAGGCAATGATCATGAATATAGGCATCTGATATGTCTCCAATGCATCTATTATTTTTTATTATTCCATCATGTTATATTATCAATCTTGGATGTTTTATAATCACTTTATAGTCATTTTATATCATTTTTTGGTACTAACCTATAGACATAGTGCCAAGTGCTAGTTGTTGTTTTCTGCATGTTTTTTACATCGCAGGAAATCAATATCAGACGGAGTACAAATGCAACGAAAATTCACGGAGATTTTTTTGGACCAGAATGAACATAATGGGCCCTGGCTGCGCCTGGGGGTGCCTCGAGGAGGGAACAACCCACCAGGGCATGCTAGGAGGCCCACACGCCATACAGTGGGTTGTGCCCACCTCGGGTGCCCCCGGACCGCCTCTTTGCTCTATAAATACCCCAATATTTCCAAAACCCTAGGGGAGTCGACGAAGTATTCATCCAGCCGCCGTAGAGTCCAGAGCCACCAGATCCAATCTAGACACCATCTCGGATGCGGTTCACCACCTCCATTGGTGCCTCTCCGATGATGCGTGAGTAGTTCTTTGTAGACCTTTGGGTCCGTAGTTAGTAGCTAGATGGCTTTCTCTCTCTCTCTCTCTCACTGAATTCTCAATACAACGATATCTTGGAGATCCATATGAAGTAACTCTTTTTGTGGTGTGTTTTTTGGGATCTGATGAACTTTGAGTTTATGATCAGTTCTATCTTTTTATATCCATGAAAGTTATTTGAGTTACTTTGATCTCCTATATGCATGATTGCTTATAGCCTCGTATTTCTTCTCCAATATTTGGGTTTTGTTTGGCCAACTTGATCTATTTATCTTGCAACGGCAAGAGGTGCTTTGTAGTGGGTTCGATCTTACGGTGCTTGATCCTAGTGACAGAAGGGGAACCGACACGTATGTACCGTTGCTACTAAGGATAAAACAGTTGTAACATCCAAAATTTTGAATTTGGAATGTTTTACATTTATTAGTTAAGCATCTATGCATTTTGTTTGAATTGTGTGGCATTTGAAAATTTTCAGACGCATTTGAGTTTTATTTGAATTTGGATTCAACTTGGCATTTAAAATTTATTTCAAATATCCCTAACAAATAGTTGTTTAAAAGTATGAGAGGAGCAAATGTGACATTCCAAAAAATATAAGAAGAAAATATTGCCAAAAGATTTGAATTTTATTTGGATTTTGCAGGAAATGGTTTTTTAAGTTTTTGTTTTGCCTCTGGAAAAAATGTTCGCGTTGTAGAATTTATTTTCCTGATTTACTGATAAATATATGTCCTATATTAAAATATTATAGGTTTCTCTATAATTAGTTTTCTCTCTCTCTGTGGTAATTCAAAAACAAAAATAGGAAAACCCCGGTGCGCCAGGCGCCCGGCCAGCAGGCCCAGTCGCCGAGGTCAAGACCCACCCAGCCGAGGTGCAGCCCAGCCAGCGCCGAGCCGCCTGCCCCAGTGCCTGACGCCCGAACCCTCGCCCCTCGGTCGACCGCTCGCCGCCTCCTCTCTCCCTCTCACTGACCAGTGGGGCCCGCTCCTTTCTTTCCCCTCCTCCACGTCTTGCCAAGCCGGAGCACAACCGGATCACACTCCGAAGCCTTCCCCTCGCACAAATTTATGTCCTATAAATACCTGCGCCCTTCCTCTCCCGAACCCCCTAAAACCCCTAGCCCAAAACACACCGCATCTCGCGCCCTCGCCGATCGCATTTCGCCGCTGTCGCCGCAGTTCGCCGCCCGTTCCGACTCCGGTGAGCACTCCCTCGACTCCAATTTCCACCCACGTACTTCCGTCGCCGTTTCCCACCTTTTTGACATGGTCTGCCGCCCTCTTACCCACAGCAGCGACGACCCCAAGCTCGTTCACCACCCGCCGGAGCTGCAGAGCACCGGGATCTGCTTCACCTTGCCCTCGACGTCCGCGCCGTCCCCGAGCTTCACTGACTCCATCCCCGACCTCCCCTTGAGCTGCCGCACCCGACCGACAACTCCGTCGCCGCCCCGGACCACCGGAGCACCCCCGCCACCAGCGCCTGAGCCCACCTCGCCGTCGTCACTGCTGTAAGCCACCGGACCCCCCCCCTCCACCGTTTGATCTGCAATCTACGGCGTAGATTATAAGTAGTGAAGGGTTTGGTTTTTTTAGATTAGATCGGTTTTAGTTTTGGTTTTATTCCGGTTTAGTTCCTGGTTTAGTTAGACCAGCCCGATCGGTTTATTTCTGTTAGCCCGTGGACATAGTGGTCTATTAATAGCTTAAGCGATGTTTAGCTTTAGAACGCCCACTGTTTCGGCCCGTTAGCGCGTTAGTTTTTTCTGTTTTATTTCAGTTTCTGTTTTTAACAGAATAGTTCCAATCTTGAAAAATCTATATCTTTTAGGTTATTTAATATTTTTAGTTGATTCTTTTTGCTTTAGTTTGCAAATTTCCTATAGTTTCTGAAGAAAGTAGATTCGGCCATGTTTAAGTTTGTAAAAATAGTTTTATATTAGTTTTAGTCAGATTAGTATTTCTGCTAGAAATTGAGCTAGGATTATTCTTTTTTAGTGATTCTTTTTGTCACTGCTTTGTTTTGACCTTTCCTAGCAGTAGGAATTTATCTGGGTATTTTTAGTCTTTATTAAAAATAGTTTTTACCCGAAAACAAGCTTTTCTAGTTTTTTTTAGCTTGCTGCTTTTCTGTTGTTCTAGTTATTTTAAGATTTTGTTTTTACCACTGTTATAATTTATTTTAGATTAGTTTATGTAGTTCGAGAGGGTGAACATTTATTTACAGAAAAGAAAATGTTTATTTTATTTTGTTGCTAGTTGTTGGCTTCGAGTTCTTCGAGTTTTCTTTGGTTTTGGTTTGATTGCTTTTGTGTGATTTATGTTAGCTTGTTGTTATGCTAATATGATTGTATGTTTGTATGCTTATGTGGCTATTGTTTGACTCAATAGAATTCCCGGAGTGCGAAGCCTGCTATTACGAGTCGCTAGCTTTCGAAGACCGTCAGCCAGGCAAGTCATTTGATCATGTTTCACAATACCTATGATTTTGTTGCATTAGAATTATTCCTCCCCACCATGCATGTAGTAGGAGAATTTTAAGTTATGTTCTTGAGTTGTATCATGAGGTAGGATGAACCCAATTCCCCTTGTTACCATTGCCTGAGACGATGTAGTTTATTTTGCTATGCTCGTAGACGGGGTAGGTTGAGAGATTCATAAGGGAGATGTGAGAGTCAAGATGATGACAACCCATGACTTCAAGCTCAAGATGGACTTCAAATTCACTACTGGGTGGAGGACGGTTGACGGGCACCCTGGAGAAACCAGTGGATGGCCAGGATGCTTGGAGAAGCACTATGACATCTTGCGGAAAGCTTCACCCAGCCATGAAGTGACGGATGGATATCCCTTGACCGGAAGCTTACCTGTGCAGCCGCAAGCCATTATGGGCTATGGCTTGGTCGACCCTAGGCGTGACTCTGGAGGGACGGTGCCAGCAGATGTAGAAGAATGGTAGGACATGGATGGGCACCGACAGTGCCTAGAGAAACTCTACGGAAGACCATGTTTCGTTCGTCCCGTCTTCAAACAACAGGCAGTGCGACGACATAAAGGAAGGAACCAATCTTGCGGGCAAAGTGCACAAGACTCTGTAGAGTAGAAACCTAATTGATTAGCCGTGTCCCCGGTTACGGACATTTGAGTCTCTGGAATTGGAGTATTTCGGAAATCTCAACACTGAACATAATTAATTAATTGATGGGTTATTAATAATTTTTGGGCATGAGACATTGGTTGGCGGAACCATCTCGATAACAACCAACATTTTGTAGTAATTGCAAGCAAGTCCTTTTTGTTGTAGGGAAAAATTTGCTTTTTCGCAAAAAAATAAAACTTAGAGCCCCACAGCCAAATTGCATATAGTATTAGCATTGTTATTATTGTCTTTCTCTGTGACTTGCCGGCATATTCAAAATGCTGACCTACACGGCTGTAACGTCTCATGTTGTAGAGGAGTTTTCCGACCAGGAGTGAGGCTACGATCTACGCTTGGCGATTGCCCTATGGAGTCGGATGGACTCGCTATTAGTCTATGCTTCCGCAGCTTTATTTAGTTTATTTCTCATGAGTTGGCCTTCGGCCGAATTTATTATGATGTAATAAAGACTCGATATGACAATCGTGTAAAAATTCAGGTGTGATTGAACTTTGAATCTTTTCATTGATGTACTGTGTGTGCCAGCATGATCTTGGGATGGTACAGCTACACAGAGACTTCACCGATTTTGGGTCGGGTCGCTACAAAGATGGGGTCTATCTCTACATAGATAGATCTTGTCTACATCATGTCATTGTTCTTATTGCATTACTTCGTTTCTCCATGAACTTAATACACTAGATGCATGCTGGATAGCGGTCGATGTGTGGAGTAATAGTAGTAGATGCAGGCAGGAGTCGGTCTAGTAATCTTGGACATGATGCCTATATAATGATCATTGCCGGGATATCGTCATGATCATTTGAAGTTCTATCAATTGCCCAACAGTAATTTGTTCACCCACCGTTTGCTATTTTCTCGAGAGAAGCCACTAGTGAAACCTACGGCCCCTAGGTCTCTTTCTCATATATTTTCCTTTGCGATCTACTTTTCCTTTGCATTTATTTTCAGATCTATTAAACTAAAAACACAAAAATACCTTGCTGTGTTTTATTTTATTTGCGATCTATTTATTCAATCTATTACAACTTTTTCCCGTCCACAAGCCATCCTGGGCGCCGTTACCCGAAAGGTATTGACAACCCCTTTAACACGTCGGGTTGCGAGTGGTTGTTATTTGTGTGCAGTGGTTGTTTCCGTTGTGTTGTTTGGTTCTCCTACTGGTTCGATAACCTTGGTTTCATATCCGAGGGAAATACCTAACGCCACTGTGCTGCATCATCCGTTCCTCTTTGGGGAAATACTAACATAGCTTCAAGCGACATCAGCATCATGTCCGTGTTAAGTAGACCAAAACGATTCTACATCTACTACTATTACTCCACACATCGATCGCTATCCAGCATGCATCTAGAGTATTAAGTTCATAAAGAATAAAGTAACACATTAAGCAAGATGACATGATGTAGAGGAATTAACTCAAGCAATATGATGAAAATCCAATCTTTTTATCCTCGATGGCAATAATACAATACATGCCATGCTACCCCTACTGTCACTAGGAAAGGACACCGCAAGATTGAATCCAAAGCTAAGCACTTCTCCCATTCCAAGAAAAGCCAATCTAGTTGGCCAAACCAAGACGATAGTTCGAAGGCAATTACAAAGATATCAAATCATGCATAAAATAATTCAGAGGAGATTCAAATAATATTCATAAATAAGTTGATCATAAATACACAGTTCATCGGATCTCGGCAAACACACCGCAAAAAGTATTACATCGAATAGATCTCCAACAACATCGAGGAGAACATGGTATTGAGAATCAAAGAGAGAGAAGAAGCCATCTAGCTACTAGCTATGGACCCGTAGGTCTATGGTAAACTACTCACGCTTCATCGGAAGGGCAATAGAGTTGATGTAGAAGCCCTCCGTGATCGAATCCCCCTCCGGTAGGGTGCCGGAAAAGGTCCCTAGTTGGGATCTCACGAGTACAGAAGGTTGCGGCGGTGGAGAAGTGTTTTCGTGGATGCCTCTGTTGGTTTGGGAATATATGGGAATATATAGGCACAAGAATTAGGCCAGGAAGTGCACGAGGGGCCCACAAGGGTGGGGGAGCGCCCTACCCCCCTGGGCGCGCCCTCCGTCCTTGTGGCCGCCTCGTGGCTCCTCCGACTTCATCTCCATGTCTCCTGGTTGTCTTCTGGTCCAAGAAAAATCATCGCAAAGGTTTTATTCCGTTTGGTATTCCTTTTCTATGGAACACAAAAACAGGGAAAAAACAGGAACTAACACTAGGCTCTAGGTTAATAGGTTAGTCCCAAAAATAATATAAAATAGCGTATTAATGCATATAAAACATCCTAAACAGATAATATAATAGCATGGAACAATCAAAAATTGTAGATACGTTGGAGACGTAACAAGCATCCCCAAGCTTAATTCATGCTCGTCCTCGAGTAGGTAAATGATAAAAAAGAATTTTTTATGTGGAATGCTACCTAACATATTTATGCATGTAATCTCTTTATTGTGGCATGAATGTTCAGATCCGTATGATTCAAAACAAAAGTTTAATATTGACATAAAAACAATAATACTTCAAGCATACTAACAAGGCAATTATGTCTTCTCAAAATAACATGGCCAACGAAAGTTTATCCCTACGAAATCATATAGTCTGGCTATGCTCCATCTTCATCACACAAAATATTCAAATCATGCACAACCCCAATGACAAGACAAGCAATTATTTCATACTTTTGATGTCCTCAGACTTTTTCAACTTTTGCGCAATACATGAGCGTGAGCCATGGAAATAGCACTATAGGTGGAATAGAAGGTGGTTGTGGAGACAAAAAGAAGGAGATAGTCTCACATCAACTAGGCATATCAACGGACTATGGAGATGCCATCAATAGATATCAATGTGAGTGAGTAGGGATTGCCATGCAACGGATGCACTAGAGCTATAAGTTTATGAAAGCTCAAAAAAAGTAAACTAAGTGGATGTGCATCCAACTTGCTTGCTCATGAAGACCTGGGGCAATTTGAGGATTGTCGGTGGAAAACAACACCTATGGGATCACAAGAATCCCTACTGCGGTTGCGGGGAGCGGGGTTGAGAGAAGAGCGGATCTAGCAGAGAGCACGCGGTTCGTTTATCCAGGTTCGGGCCGCGAGGATGCGTAAAACCCTAGTCCTTCTTTGGTGGATGTATTCTGAGTTCTTGAACTAGCTACGGAGTGTAACGATCTCCAAAAAGCCCAATCCTTCTCCTTGTCGCCTTGGGCCTCCTTTTATAGAAAAAGGGGTTGCCACAGTGGCACACAGGAGGTGGAAAGGCAACAGTGTTGCGAGGGTATCCTTCGTGTTACAGGAAAAAACGCATTTAATGCATCACGCAGGTGTCCCTTTGCTTTATCGGGGACGGGGGCGAGGCCCGTCCCGTCCGTCGCCGCTCTTCCTTGCTTCGACACGTGCCCTGGCCAGTGATGCATGCGGCGCCATGTAGGCAGGCCGGCAGCTGAGGTGGCGTGGCGGTGGAGCCATCGCGAGGATCTGCATGCTTCCACGCAGGAGCTTACCCAGCTGGTTGGGCTGGCAGCTGTATGCGAACGACGGTGGAAACTTGGTCGCCGGCGGGCCTAGTGGTGGCCCTGCTAGCACCCTTGGTAATGGCCTTGCCGGGTGGCCCGACAAGGGTCTTGTAGTGGCACGCTGTCATCCCCGACAAGGGTCTTGCCATGGTACGCCGTTGTCCCCGGCAAGGGTCTTGCTGGGGGTCGTCATCTTCTAATCCTCGTCTATTCTTGGATATGTCTTCACAAAGATCTGCATGCCACCTTGGAGGTGCCTTCCCGAGCACTGGCTCCACGCGGATAATGGTGTTGGGGATCGTGGGATCAAGGGTGGCTCACTCCGTTGGTGTGGGGCGAGCTGCCCCGGCAAGGGTCTTGCCGGGGCTGCCGAGGCTGCCCCCGACAAGGGTCTCCTGCCGGGGGAACCTGCTTCGTCCCTTTGCTCTTTGTGGCCTTGGCCTTGGCATTGTTCTGGCCATCGTGGGCTTCGGTCTTACCTTGGCTCACCTCCCTCGCTCTTCTTGGTGTGGTCGCGGGCGCGACTCTGACTGCCCGTGCACAGGTAAAGGGGTACAAAAATGTGCCCCTAGTTTTGTACACCGACAGGAGCCCCCGGGCCTGGGCCACACATAAGCACGACACGTTGTTGGGTCAGGCCCAAAACGGTGCGCGGGCAGGCGGGGCGGTTTTTACCGTGGTAAGATTTTTCGCGCACTGTGCTTCCCACGACCCGCGCACGCGGCACGGCGTGGAGGGGCGTGCGTGACGTGGGCGGCATGTGTGGGGCGGTTTTCACAAACATGTGTCACATCGTAGTAAATGGGCGGCGTGACCCGTAGCTTCCCCATAAAAAGGGATAACCGGGGGCACACTGTTCCTTTTACCCTCCGCGCAACCCCAATATCGGAGACCTCCGCCTGTCTCCCTCCTCTTCTCCAAACTTCGTCTCCGCTCGCCGCCGTTGTGCTTCTAACGCCCTCCGCTCCTCCCTCCTCCTTCAGCCACCATGGCGCCAAAATCCACCAAGGGCAAGGGGGTGGCCAAGGATGCTGGGGCTGTGGAGCCGCCCGAGGCCTTGTTGTCGAGACAGCAGACGCAGTCCGCCTTCTTCTTCCCCTCGACGGTCTACGTGTTCGAGCTTTGGGACTCCTTCAGGCCCCTGTGGGGAGTGAATACGGGGGGGGGGGGAGAGAATTCAGGGCACCCTGCCGCGCGCGTCATCCCCGCCGCCTGCGCCGAGCCTGCCCCAAATCGGTACCCCTTCTTCGTTGATAACTTTTCTTGCGGGCTCTGCCCTCCCTTCTCCGATTTCTTCAGCGACATCATGCACACCTTTGGCTTCCGTCTCTTGGATATTACTCCAAATGCGGTGGCGTGCATGGCCCCGACCCGAGCTGGGAGGAGCCGAAGAAAGTCGAAGTGCAGCAATTCTTTCACTCCCTGCACCAGGGGTACGTCAACACCGACGCCGAGCGACTGCTTGTCATGGACACCACCCAGGCGGAGCTGGACTACATCGCCACCAGGGCGAGGGAGGCACAGCTCGCCAGGGAGGCCGACGACGATGGCGGCGTGGAGGATAAGGGCGCGACGGCCATGGAGGAGGAGGAGCTTGCCCGGTGGGCGGCGGCCGCCAGGGGAGCCAGCAGTGCCGGCACCGAGGCTCCACTGGTTGAGGATGTGACCGGCGAGTCGTCGGAGGAGGGGGACGAGACCGCAGACCCGATGCCACCTGCGGGGAGGGGGCGAGTCCTGCGGCAGGCTAGTTCCGGTGAGCCGGTTCGGCCCCGTAGGGCTGCGCAGCCGCAGCTGACCTTGGAGGGGTCCCGGCCCCACACGAGGGCCGAGGCGGCGAAGAAGCCGGCGAAGGTCGCGGTGAAGAAGAAGACGGTCGCTCCTTCTCCATCCAAGCGTGCCCAGACGCCGCCTCCCTCCCCTCCTCCGGCGAACGGCGGCGCGGGGATTGTTGGGGAACGTAGTAATTTCAAAAAAATTCTACGCACACGCAAGATCATGGTGATGCATAGCAACGACAGGGAAGAGTGTTGTCCACGTACCCTCATAGAACGAAAGCGGAAGCGTTAGCACAACGCGGTTGATGTAGTCGTACGTCTTCACGATCCGACCGATCAAGTACCGAATGTATGGCACCTCCGAGTTTAGCACACGTTCAGCCCAATGACGTCCCTCGAACTCCGATCCAGCCGAGTGCTGAGGGAGAGTTTCGTCAGCATGACGGCATGGTGACGATGTTGATGTTCTACCGACGCAGGGCTTCGCCTAAGAACTGCTACAATATTATCGAGGTGGACTATGGTGGAGGGGGGCACCGGACACGGCTTAAAGATCAACTTGATCAATTGTTGTGTCTATGGGATGCCCCCCTGCCCCCATATATAAAGGAGCAAGGGGGGTGCGGCCGTCCAGGGAGAGGGCGCGCCAGGAGGAGTCCTACTCCCACTGGGAGTAGGACTCCCCCCCTTTTCCAAGTTGGAATAGGATTCGGGAGGGGGAAAGAGGAGGGAGATAAGGAAGGGGGGCACCGCCCCCTCTCTCTTCTCCGTAAAGTCCCACTAAGGCCCATTTACCAGGATGTTCAGGATGTTCTTGACCGCTGTCCAGTGATCCACTCCTGGATTACTTTGGTACCTCCCTACTAGACTTATAGCAAGGCACACATCAGCTCTGGTACACAGCATTGCATACATGATAGATCCTATGGCTGAAGCAAAGGGAACATCTTTCATTTTCTCTCTATCTTCTGCAGTGGTCGAGCATTGAGTCTTACTCAACTTCACACCTTGTAACACGTGCAAGAACCCTTTCTTTGCTTGATCCATTTTGAACTTCTTCAAAACTTTGTCAAGGTATGTGCTTTGTGAAAGTCCAATTAAGCGTTTTGATCTATCTCTATAGATCTTAATGCCCAATATGTAAGTAGCTTCACCGAGGTCTTTCATTGAAAAAATCTTATTCAAGTATCCCTTTATGCTATCCAGAAATTCTATATCATTTCCAATCAGTAATATATCATCCACATATAATATCAGAAATGCTATAGAGCTCCCACTCACTTTCTTGTAAATATAGGCTTCTTCAAAAGTCTGTATAAAACCAAATGCTTTGATCACACTATCAAAGCGTTTATTCCAACTCCGAGAGGCTTGCACCAGTCCATAAATGGATCGCTGGAGCTTGCACACTTTGTTAGCTCCCTTTGGATCGACAAAACCTTCTGGTTGCATCATATACAACTCTTCCTCCAGAAACCCATTCAGGAATGTAGTTTTGACATCCATCTGCCATATTTCATAATCATAAAATGAGGCAATTGCTAACATGATTCGGACAGACTTAAGCATCGCTACGGGTGAGAAGGTATCATCGTAGTCAATCCCTTGAACTTGTCGAAAACCTTTTGCAACAAGTCGAGCTTTGTAGACAGTAACATTACCGTCAGCGTCAGTCTTCTTCTTAAAGATCCATTTATTCTCAATTGCTTGCCGATCATCGGGCAAGTCAACCAAAGTCCACACTTTGTTCTCATACATGGATCCCATCTCAGATTTCATGGCCTCAAGCCATTTTGCGGAATCTGGGCTCACCATCGCTTCTTTATAGTTCGTAGGTTCATCATGATCTAGTAGCATGACTTCCAGAACGGGATTACCGTACCACTCTGGTGCGGATCTTACTCTGGTTGATCTACTAGGTTCAGTAGTAACTTGAACTGAAGTTTCATGATCATCATCATTAACTTCCTCACTATTTGGTGTAGGTGTCGCAGAAACCGATTTCTGCGATGAACTACTTTGCAATAGAGGAGAAGGTACAGTTACCTCATCAAGTTCTACTTTCCTCCCACTCACTTCTTTCGCGAGAAAATCCTTCTCTAGAAAAACTCCGAATTTAGCAACAAAAGTCTTGCCTTCGAATTTGTGATAGAAGGTGTACCCAACAGTCTCCTTTGGGTATCCTATTAAGACACATTTCTCTGATTTGGATTCGAGCTTATCAGGTTGAAGCTTTTTCACATAAGCATCGCAGCCCCAAACTTTCAGAAACGACAACTTTGGTTTCTTGCCAAACCACAGTTCATAAGGCATTGTCTCAACGGATTTCGATGGTGCTCTATTTAACGTGAATGTGGCCGTCTCTAAAGCATAACCCCAAAACGATAGCGGTAAATCAGTAAGAGACATCATAGATCGCACCATATCTAGTAAAGTACGATTACGTCATTCGGACACACCATTACGCTGTGGTGTTCCGGGTGGCGTGAGTTGCGAAACTATTCCGCATTGTTTCAAATGTAGACCAAACTCGTAACTCAAATATTCTCCTCCATGATCAGATCGTAGAAACTTTATTTTCTCGTTATGATGATTTTCAACTTCACTCTGAAATTCTTTGAACTTTTCAAATGTTTCAGACTTATGCTTCATTAAGTAGATATACCCATATCTTCTTAAATCATTTGTGAAGGTGAGAAAATAATGATATCCGCCACGAGCCTCAACATTCATCGGACCACATACATATGTATGTATGATCTCCAAAAAATCTGTTGCTCTCCCCATAGTTCCGGAGAATGGCGTTTTAGTCATCTTGCCCATGAGGCATGGTTCGCAAGTACCAAGTGATCATAATCAAGTGGTTCCAAAAGTCCATCAATATGGAGTTTCTTCATGCGCTTTACACCGAAATGACTTAAACGGCAGTGCCACAAATAAGTTGCACTATCATTATCAACTCTGCATCTTTTGGCTTCAACGTTATGAATATGTGTGTCACTACTATTGAGATTCAATAAGAATAGACCACTCTTCAAGGGTGCATGACCATAAAAGATATTACTCATATAAATAGAACAACGATTATTCTCTGATTTAAATGAGTAACCGGCTTGCATCAAACTAGATCCAGATATAATGTTCATGCTCAACACTGGCACCAAATAACAATTATTTAGGTCTAATACTAATCCCGAAGGTAGATGTAGAGGTAGCGTGCCGACCGCGATCACATAGACTTTCGGACCATTTCCCACGTGCATCGTCACCTCGTCCTTAGCCAGTCTTCGCTTAATCCGTAGCCCTGCTTTGAGGTTGCAAATATTAGCAACATGTAACCAGTATCAAATACCCAGGTGCTACTGCGAGCATTAGTAAGGTACACATCAATAACATGTATATCACATATACCTTTGTTCACCTTGCCATCCTTTTTATCCGCCAAATACTTGGGGCAGTTCCGCTTCCAGTGACCAGTCTGCTTGCAGTAGAAGCACTCAGTCTCAGGCTTAGGTCCAGACTTGGGTTTCTTCTCCTGAGCAGCAACTTGCTTGTTGTTCTTCTTGAAGTTCCCCTTCTTCTTCCCTTTGCCCTTTTTCTTGAAACTGGTGGTCTTATTGACCATCAACACTTGATGCTCCTGCTTGATTTCTACCTCCACAACCTTTAGCATTGCGAAGAGCTCGGGAATCGTCTTATCCATCCCTTGCATATTATAATTCATCACGAAGCTCTTGTAGCTTGGTGGCAGTGATTGGAGAATTCTGTCAATGACGCTATCATCCGGAAGATTGACTCCTAGTTGAATCAAGTGATTACAATACCCAGACATCTTGAGTATATGCTCACTGACAGAACTATTCTCCTCCATCTTGCAGCTATATAACTTATTGGAGACTTCATATCTCTCAATCCGGGCATTTGCTTGAAATATTAACTTCAACTCATTGAACATCTCATATGCTCCATGACGTTCAAAACGTCGTTGAAGTCGGTTCTAAGCCGTAAAGCATGGCACGTTGAACTATCGAGTAGTCATCGGCTTTGCTCTTCGAGACGTTCTTAACGCCGCTGGCCAGTTACATCGAAGCAGTTCTGGCACCCAGCGGTGCTTCCGGGGACGTAATTCTTACGTCTTGACAATGAGAATAATCCTCAAGTTACGGACCCGGTCCGTGTAATTGCTACCATCATCTTTCAACTTTGCTTTCTCAAGGAACGCATTAAAATTCAACGGAACAACAAAGACGGGCCAACTATCTACAATCAAACATAGACAAGCAAGATACTATCAGGTCCTAAGTTCATGATAAATTTAAGTTCAATTAATCATATTACTTAAGAACTCCCACTTAGATAGACATCCCTCTAATCCTCTAAGTGATCACGTGATCCAAATCAACTAAACCATGTCCGATCATCACGTGAGATGGAGTAGTTTCAATGGTGAACATCACTATGTTAATCATATCTACTATATGATTCACGCTCGACCTTTCGGTCTCCGTGTTCCGAGGCCATATCTCTGTTATATGCTAGGCTTGTCAAGTTTAACACAGTATTCCGCGTGTGCAAGCTGTTTTTGCACCCGTTGTATTTGAGCGTAGAGCCTATCACACCCGATCATCACGTGGTGTCTCAAAGATGAAGAACTTTCACAACGGTGCATACTCAGGGAGAACACTTATACTTTGATAATTTAGTGAGGGGTCATCTTATAATGCTACCGCCAATCAAAGCAAGATAAGATGCATAAAAGATAAACATCACATGCAATCAATATAAGTGATATGATATGGCCATCATCATCTTGTGCTTGTGATCTCCATCTCCGAAGCACCGTCATGATCACCATCGTCACCGGTTGACACCTTGATCTCCATCGTAGCATCGTTGTCGTCTCGCTAACTTATGCTTCTACGACTATTGCTACCGCTTAGTGATAAAGTAAATCATTACAGGCGATTGCATTCCATACAATAAAGCGACAACCATATGGCTCTCGCCGATTGCCGATAACTTCGGTTACAAAACATGATCATCTCATACAATAAAATTTAGCATCATGTCTTGACCATATCACATCACAACATGCCCTGCAAAAACAAGTTAGACGTCCTCTACTTTATTGTTGCAAATTTTACGTGGCTGCTATGGGCTTAGAAAGAACCGTTGTTACCTACGCATCAAAACCACAATGATAGTTTGTCAAGTTGGTGTTGTTTTAACCTTCACAAGGATCGGGCGTAGCCACACTCTGTTCAACTAAACTTGGAGAAACTGACACCGCCAGCGACCTATGTGCAAAGCACGTCGGTAGAACCAGTCTCGCGTAAGCGTACGCGTAATGTCGGTCCGAGCCACTTCATCCAACAATACCGCCGAACCAAAGTATGACATGTTGGTAAGCAGTATGACTTATATCGCCCACAACTCACTTGTGTTCTACTCGTGCATATGACATCTACGCATAAAACCTGGCTCTGATACCACTATTGGGGAACGTAGTAATTTCAAAATTTTCCTACGCACACGCAAGATCATGGTGATGCATAGCAACGAGAGGGGAGAGTGTTGTCCACGTACCCTCGTAGACCGAAAGCGGAAGCGTTAGCACAACACGGTTGATGTAGTCGTACGTCTTCACGATACGACCAATCAAGTACCGAACGTACGGCACCTCCGAGTTCAGCACACGTTCAGCCCGATGACGTCCCTCAAACTCCGATCCAGCCGAGTGCTGAGGGAGAGTTTCGTTAGCACGACGGTGTGGTGACGATGTTGATGTTCTACCGACGCAGGGCTTCGCCTAAGCACTGCTACAGTTTTATCGAGGTGGACTATGGTGGAGGGGGCACCGCACACGGCTAAAAGATCAACTTGATCAATTGTTGTGTCTATGGGGTGCCCCCTGCCCCCGTATATAAAGGAGCAAGGGGGGTGCGGCCGGCCAGGGAGAGGGCACGCCAGGAGGAGTCCTACTCCCACCGGTAGTAGGACTCCCCCCCCTTTTCCTAGTTGGAATAGGATTCGGGAGGGGGAAAGTGGAGGGCGAGAAGGAAGGGGGGCGCAGCCCCCTCTCTCTTCTCCGTAAAGGCCCGTTTACCTCCCGGGGGGTTCCGGTAACCTCCCGGTACTCCGATAAAATCCCCATTTCACCCAGAACACTTCCGATATCCAAACATAGGCTTCCAATATATCAATCTTCATGTCTCGACCATTTCGAGACTCCTCATCATGTATGTGATCACATCCGGGACTCCGAACAACCTTCGGTACATCAAAACATATAAACTCATAATATAACTGTCATTGTAACGTTAAGTGTGCGGACCCTACGGGTTCGAGAACTATGTAGACATGACCGAGACACGTCTCCGGTCAATAACCAATAGTGAAACCTGGATGCTCATATTGGCTCCCACATATTCTATGAAGATCTTTATCGGTCAGACCGCATAACAACATACGTTGTTCCCTTTGTCATCGGTATGTTACTGTCCCGAGATTTGATCGTCGGTATCTCAATACCTAGTTCAATCTCGTTACCGGCAAGTCTCTTTACTCATTCCGTAATACATCATCCCGCAACTAACTCATTAGTTGCAATGCTTGCAAGGCCTAAGTGACGTGCATTACCGAGGGGGTCCAGAGATACCTCTCCGACAATCAGAGTGACAAATCCTAATCTCGAAATACGCCAACCCAACAAATACCTTCGGAGACACCTGTAGAGCACCTTTATAATCACCCAATTACGTTGTGACATTTGGTAGCACACAAAGTGTTCCTCCGGTAAATGGGAGTTGCATAATCTCATAGTCATAGGAACATGTATAAGTCATGAAGAAAGCAATAGCAACATACTACGATCGGGTGCTAAGCTAACGGAATGGGTCAAGTCAATCACATCATTCTCCTAATGATGTGATCCCGTTAATCAAATGACAACTCATGTCTATGGTTAGGAAACATAACCATCTTCTATTAACGAGCTAGTCAAGCTAGTGACACTCTGTTTGTCTATGTATTCACACATGTATTATGTTTCCAGTTAATACAATTCTAGCATGAATAATAAACATTTATCATGATATAAGGAAATAAATAATAACTTTATTATTGCCTCTAGGGCATATTTCCTTCAGGGATCACCTTTGATTATGGATCCCTCAGTCCGAGGAGGAAGAGGAAGACCACAGAGGAGGAGGAAGACGATGAGTAAGCATCCGGTTCCTCTCCGTTATCTCTGCCTCCCCAACCTGCGTTACTGATCTTGACTTGTTTTCATCTTTGCAGGGACGCGGAGACGCTGGCCCAGAGAGCAAAAAGGGCCAAGGTCTCGGCGGGTGGCCAGCCCCCGGCTGGTACTTCGAGGGCGCCCTTGGTGGTATTGAGCAACCCCGACAGCAGCCCCCGACAAAGCCCCCAGGGTAAGTTCATCATTCTTCTCTCTTCGACATGCGTCAGGGGCGCGACACTTTGGTACTAACCTTGCCAGGTGTGCAGGCGGGGAGCAGCAGGAGGAGGACCCACAGGGGGCTACTCCCAACACGCCGCCCCCATCGACCACGCCGCCCCGAGGGACGTCCTCGGCAAGGGCGCCAAGCACCGAGCCCACACACATGGAGGAGGAGGAAGAGAACTTGGGCGCCGGTGGCTTTGCCTCGACGCCAAATGTTGGCGGGGAGGAGACTTCTGTTTCCCAGCTGGGTGCCGGCACCGGTAAGTCGTTCGCCGTTCATCCTTGCTTCTTCTTCTTTCCGGTTCTTGGTCTTGGCTTTGCCTCACCCCTGTCTTCGGCGCCTAGATTCCTCCTTGATGGACCCAGAGGACGTGGGCGCCGTCATCGAGGGCGTCGCCAAGGCCGCCGAGGTGTACACCGAGAAGGTCGCCGCCGAGGAGGCCGCCGAGGAGGCCGCCGAGGGGCCTACCGGGGAGGCCGACAAGGCTGCCACTGAGGAGGCCGGCAAGGGGCTTGCCGGGGAGACGGATGAGGAGGCTGGTGATCTGCCTTCCTCCTCTGCTGCTTCTGGCTCCGGCAAGTACTTGAGGGTGAGTGACGACTTGTTCGTCCACCTTCGAGGCGCGTCGAGCACCAGGACGCCTGTTGAAGGAGAGGTGTTCGACGAGGAGGTGCTTGCTGCCGTCGGGCTCGAAGTTGTTGACGAGCCAATCGTTGGAGGTGGCGGTTCGCAGGAAGAGCGGCTCCTCCACGCCGTGGGCGCAAGCTTCCGGAAGCTCCAGACGCTCCACCGCGCCCGCCTGGACAAGGTTAAGTCCAGGATGGCGATGGTGGAGAAGGCGGAGGCGGACCTCCAGGAGCGTGCCGCTGAAGCACGGGATTGGTTCCGCGAGGCCCACAAGGAGCTCAAGGCGGCCCAGGATGAGCAGGCCAAGCGCGACGTGGAGCTTACCATGAAGCTTGCCGACGTCGAGAAAGCTCAGGAGGCGGCGAAGAACTTGGCCGAGGCCACCGAGGCCTTTCGGACCCAGCGCGAGGACGCGCTGAACTCCCAGGAGGAGGACCTTGCGGCACGCGAGGAGAAGCTCGCCGCCACACTTCATGGCAAAGATGCCGAGGTGGAGCTTCTCCTGCAGCGGACAAGCAAGCTGGAGCAAAGGCACAAGGAGGCACTCAATGCCCAGGCCCAGGTTCACGCCGGCAAGGTGAAAGAGCTGGAGGAGGAGCGCGACGGGCTGAAGGAGTAGGCGTTAAAGCTGTCCCGAGAGAAGGACACGCTTAACGGTGCTCTGACGGAGGCACAGGGCGCGGTCATCAGCAAGGCTGCGGAGCTTGCCGAGGCCAACAACTCCATCGGGGATCTCAAGCTAAAGCTGAAGGGTCTCGAGGAGGCTCTGGAGGAGGCCAAGAGTCGAAAGGAAACCCTGGCCAAGGCGCTGGAGGGTGAGAAGCAGTTGCGGGAGAACGAAGGCCTCAACTTCGTCGATCATGTGGCGGGCGAGAACCGTTGGCTCGAACGCCTTACCGCCGTCGCCAACCAGGCCGCCGCACAGCTTGCCACCATGGGGATGCCGGACGTGAGGTATGTCCTGGAGCGGAGCATGAGCGCCAATTGCAGCCTGACCTTGTTCTTTGAGAAGGTCGTCCGTGCTCTGGAGCGGCTCCACGCCAATCGGGCGGCCTCACTGGCCGAGGAGTCCCGGATGCTTTGTCAGGGCGCCGTGACCAAGGTTCTCACCAAGGTGGCGCACTGGTACCCCGACCTCGACTTCAACGCCGCGCAGGAGAGCTTGCCGGAGGATGTCGACCTCGCGTCGCTCAGGGAGCGCATCAAGCCCATCATCAGCCGTGTCGGCGGAATTCCGAGGGTGGAGGGCCAGCGCCGGGATTAGGCATCCCGTTCATTATTGCCGCTGTGGGTTCACAACCAAGACAATTGCTACCTCTAGTTAGAACCGCGGCAACAATTTGATGTAACATAACTCTGCAACACTTTCAGTACTATGCATGTTATTTCCCTGTTTGATTTCCCTTTGTATACGCACCCTATGCCAACTGGGCAGGCTCGCCGACGCGGCAGCCCAAGGCGACGTCTTGGGGACGGATCCCCATTGGCCTGCCGGGTATGCGTGCTGCCGGGCGAGCCACCTCACCGTTCTTAACGCGGCTGCTCAAACTGTCGAGCTTGACTCGAGTCAGAATCGAGAGCGCTGTCAATCGCGGAAGGCTACCATAAGCTCTCGGCGCAGCCGCTTGAGGCTGAAGCGAGACTCGAAACAGGGCAAGGGTGTTGCCGACAGCGGGAGAGCCCCCTGTCGTGCAGGTTTTCCATACAAAGGCACGGCATCTCCGAGGGAAATAACCTCATATAAAAATGAAAGAAAGTAGTCAAGGTTCGGTGTGACTTAGCTTCTGCTTGTAATCGCACCGGCGTCGATCTTTCGACCCCCTCTCCTGCTTCTCTTAGAGCCATCGCAATGAAGAAACGCTCACTTAACTGCTAAAACCAATTCTGACAATTGCGCGCCCCTACTTGGCGCGCCAAAGATGTCGGCGGAAAACGACATCTATGGGATCACAAGAATCCCTACTGCGGTTGCGGGGCGCGGGGTTGAGAGAAGAGCGGATCTAGTAGAGAGCACGCGGTTCGTTTATCCAGGTTCGGGCCGCGTGGATGCGTAAAACCCTAGTCCTGCTTTGGTGGATGTATTCTGAGTTCTTAAACTAGCTACGGAGTGTAACGAGCTCCAAAAGGCCCAATCCTTCTCCTCGTCGCCTTGGGCCTCCTTTTATAGGAAAACGGGGTTGCCACATTGGCACACAGAAGGTGGAAAGGCACCAGTGTTGCGAGGTTATCCTTCGAATTACAGGACAAAACACATTTAATGCATCGCGCAGGTGTCCCTTTGCTTTATCGGGGACGGGGGCGAGGCCCGTCCCGTCCGTCGCCGCTCTTCCTTGCTTCGACATGTGCCCTGGCCAGTGATGCGTGTGGCGCCATGTAGGCAGGCCGGCATCTGAGGTGGCGTGGTGGTGGAGCCATCGCGAGGATCTGCATGCCGCCATGCAGGCGCTTTACCCAGCTGATTGGGCTGGCAGCTGTATGCGAACAACGGTGGAAACTTGGTCGCCGGCGGGCCTAGTGGTGGCCGTGCTAGCACTCTTGGTAATGGCCTTGCCGGGTGGCACGACAAGGGTCTTGTCGTGTACGCCGTCGTCCCGAGCAAAGGGTCTTGCCGTGCATGCGCCGTTGTCCCCGGCAAGGGTCTTGCCGGGGGTCGTCGTCTTCTAATCGTCGTCTATTCTTGGATATGTCTTCACAAAGATCTGCATGCCACCTTGGAGGTGCCTTCCCGAGCCCTGGCTCCACCCGGATAATGTTGTTGGGGATCGTGGGCTCAAGGGTGGCTCACTCCGCTGGTGTGGCGCGAGCTGCCCCGGCAAGAGTCTCCTGCCGGGGGAACCTGCTTCGTCCCTTTACTCTTTGTGGCCTTGGCCTTGGCGTTGTTCTGGCCATCTTGGGCTTTGGTCTTACCTGGGCTCACCTCCCTCGCTCAGCTTGGTGTGGTCGTGGGCGCGGCTCTGACTGCCCATGCACAGGTAAAGGGGTACAAAAATGTGCCCCTAGTTTTGTACACCGACAAGGATGCCCAAGTTCTATAATGAAACATTCCCACTAGTATATGAAAGTGACAAAATAGGAGACTCTCCATCATGAAGATCATGGTGCTACTTTGAAGCACAAGTGTGGTAATAGTATAGTAATATTGTCGCTTCTCTCTTTTTCTCTCATTTTTTTCCTTGGGCCTTCTCTTTTTTGGGCCTTCTCTTTTTTTTTCCTCACATGGGACAATGCTCTAATAATGAAGATCATCACACTTTTATTTACTTACAACTCAAAAATTACAACTCGATACTAGAACAAAATATGACTCTATATGAATGCCTCCGGTGGTGTACCGGGATGTGCAATGACTCAAGAGCGACATGTATAGAAAATTATGAATGGTGGCTTTGCCACAAATACAATGTCAACTACATGATCATGCAAAGCAATATGACAATGATGATGTGTGTCATAATAAATGGAACAGTGGAAAGTTGCATGGCTATATATCTCGGAATGGCTATGGAAATGCCATAATAGGTAGCTATGGTGGCTGTTTTGAGGAAGGTATATGGTGGGTTTATGGTACCGGCAAAATTTGCGCGGTACTAGAGAGGCTAGCAATGGTGGAAGGGTGAGAGTGCGTATAATCCATGGACTCAACATTAGACATAAAGAACTCACATACTTATTGCAAAAATCTATTAGTCATCGAAACAAAGTACTACGCGCATGCTCCTCGGGACATAGATTGGTAGGAAAACACCATCGTTCGTCTCTGACCGCCACTCATAAGGAAGACAATCAAAAAATATCTCATGCTCCAACTTCATTACATAACGGTTCATCATACGTGCATGCTACGGGACTCACAAACTTCAACACAAGTATTTATCAAATTCACAACTACTCACTAGCATGATTCTAATATCACCATCTTCATATCTCAAAACAATCATAAGGAATCAAACTTCTCATAGTATTCAATGCACTTTATATGAAAGTTTTTATTATATCCCTCTTGGATGCCTATCATATTAGGACTAAATTTATAACCAAAGCAAATTACCATGCTGTTTAAAAACTCTCAAAATAATATAAGTGAAGCATGAGAGTTCAATAATTTCTATAAAATAAAACCACCGTCGTGCTCTAAAAAGATATAAGTGAAGCACTAGAGAAAAATTGCCTAGCTCAAAAGATATGAGTGAAGCTGTATGATCAAAAGTATGTCTAGAGGGGGGGTGATTAGACTACTTGACCAAATAAAAATCTAGCCTTTTCCCAATTTTAAGTCTTGGCAGATTTTTGCAACTTAGCACTAGTCAAGCAATCCATCTTCACATGCAAGTCTAAGAGTATATCAGGGGAATATAAAACATTGCACATGAAGTTAAAGGGAGGAGTTTGGAGGGAGCAAACGCAATCTAGACATGGAGATTTTTGGCGTGGTTCCGATAGGTGGTGATATCATACATCCACGTTGATGGAGACTTCAACCCACGAAGGGTAAAGGTTGCGCGAGTCCACGGAGGGCTCCACCCACGAAGGGTCCGCGAAGAAGCAACCTTGTCTATCCCACCATGGCCATCGCCCATGAAGGACTTGCCTCACTAGGGTTGATCTTCACGAAGTAGGCGATCTCCTTGCCCAAACTCCTTGGTTCAACTCCACAATCTTGACGGAGGCTCCCAAGTGACACCTAACCAATCTAGGAGACACCACTCTCCAAATGGTAATAGAAGGTGTGTTGATGATGAACTCCTTGCTCTTGTGCTTCAAATGATAGTCTCCCTAACACTCAACTCTCTCTCACAGATTTGGATTTGGTGGAAAGATGATTTGAGTGGAAAGCAACTTGGAGAAGGCTAGAGATCAAGATTCATATGGATGGAATGGAATAGCTTGGTCTCAACACATGAGTAGGTGGTTCTCTCTCAAAAAATTTATGCTGGAAGTGTAGGCTTCTTCTGATGGCTCTCTCCACGAATGAAGAGTGGGTGGAGGGGTATATATAGCCTCCACATAAAATCTAACCATTACACACAAATGTCCAAACTCGGTGGGACCGAATAATGAAACTCGGTCAGACCGATTTAGTTCAAAATGTGAACGTTAGGATTTTCGGTGGGACCGACATGTCAACTCGGTGGGACCAATTTCATTAGGGTTAGGCCATAAGGTAATCTCGGTGAGACCGATTACACAAACTTGGTGGGACCGATTTTGGTAATAAGCTAACCAAAGAGTTGGTCAGGCAAACTCGGTGGGACCGATTCGCTCATCTCGATGAAACCGAAACGTTATGAAGGGGAAACAGAGAGTTTGCAATGCAAACTCGGTGGGACCGACCGCTCATCTCGGTTGGACTGACACGTTATGAAGGGAAACAGAGATTTTGCAATCGCATCTCGATGAGACTGAGATCCCTATCGGTGAGATCGAAGTGACTAGGGTTTATGGCAGTGGCTATGTCATGTGAACTCGGTGGTGCCGGATAGAATGTTTCGGTGGGGCCGAGTTTGACTTTTGGTTTGGGACATATGTGGATATGAGAAAGTGGTTGAGGGTTTTTGGAGCATATCACTAAGCATTTTGAGCAAGCAACCCATTAAGCAACACCTCATCCCCTTTTAATAGTATTGGCTTTTCCTATGGACTCAATGTGATCTTGGATCACTAAAAGTAAAATGTAGAGTCTTGAGCTTTAGAGCTTGAGACAATCTTTTGTCCTTAGTATTTTGAGGGGTCCACATTCCTAATCCATGCCATGCCAATCATTGAGCTTTCCTGAAATATTTATCTCAAAATAGCATTAGCTCAATGAGCTATATGTTGTTAGGAATTACCAAAACCACCCAGGGATAGTTGCACTTTCAGAAGCACATAGAGTACTCTAATATATCATGATTCATGCGTGTCTCTCTCAAAAGGTGTGTACAACAAGGATGATTGTGGCAAACTAAAAAGCAAAGACTCAAACCATACAAGATGCTCCAAGCAAAACACATATCATGTGGTGAATAAAAATATAGCCTTAAGTAAAGTTACCGATAGACAAAGAAGAAAGAGGGGATGCCTGCCGGGGCATCCCCAAGCTTAGGCTCTTGGTTGTCCTTGAATATTACCTTGGGGTGCCTTGGGCATCCCCAAGCTTAGGCCCTTTCCACTCCTTATTACATAGTTCATCAAATCCTTACCCAAAACTTGAAAACTTCACAACACAATACTCAACAGAAAATCTTATAAGCTCCGTTAGTATAAGAAAATAAATCACCACATTTGGTAACGTTGTGAACTCATTGTTTATTTATATTGGTGTAATATCTACTGTATTCCAACTTTTCCATGGTTCATACCCCCCGATACTACCCATATATTCATCGAAATAAGCAAACAACACATAGAAAACAGAATCTGTCAAAAACAGAACAGTCTGTAGCAATCCGGATATTTTGAATAATTCTGAAACTCCAAAAATTCTTATAAACTATGAAAACCTAAGAATTTTTTTTATTAATCTTCTGCAAAATGAATCAGTATTTTATCATGCTTACATTAAAAATGAGAATTGTTTTCCTGAGTGTAAAAGTTTCTGTTTTTTAGCAAGATCAAATCAACTATCATCGTAAGCTATCCCAAAGGTCTTAGTTGGCACAAACACTAAATTAAACCTAAAAAACATCTAACCATAGGCTAGATGAATTATATATTGCGAAACAGAATCTAAAAAGCAAAAACAAAAATAAAATTGGGTTGCCTCCCAACAAGCGCTATTGTTTAACGCCCTTAGCTAGGCATAAAACACGAATAGATCTAGGTATTGTCATCTTTGGCATGCAGTCCATAAGTAGCTCTCATAATAGATTCATAAGTCAATTTAATTTTCTTTCTAGAAAAGTGTTCCATGCCCTTCCTTAACGGAAATTGAAATCTAATATTTCCTTCTTTCATATCAATAATTGCACCAATCGTTCCAAGGAAAGGTCTACCAAGAACAATAGGACATGTAGGATTGCAATCTATATCAAGAACAATGAAATCTATGGGCACATAATTCCTATTTGCAACAATAAGAACATCATTAATCCTTCCCATAAGTTTCTTAATAGTGGAATCCACAAGATGCAAATTTAAAGAACAATCATCAAATTCACGGAAACCTAACACGTCACGTAAAGTTTTTGGAATCGTGGAAACACTAGAACCCAAATCACACAAAGCATGGCACTCATAATCTTTAATCTTAATCTTAATAGTAGGTTCCCACTCATCATAAAGTTTTCTAGGGATAGAAACTTCCAATTCAAGCTTTTCTTCAAAAGATTGCATCATAGCATCAAAGATATGTTTAGTAAAAGCTTTGTTTTGAATATAAGCATGAGGAGAATTCAACATGGATTAAAACAAGGAAATACAATCTATTAAAAAGCAATTATCATAATTAAATTCCTTGAAATCCAAAAGAGTGGGTTCATTGCTACCTAAAGTTTTGACCTCTCTAATCCCACTTTTATCAATTTTTGCATCAAGATCTAAAAACTCCAAATCATTGGGACGCCTTTTAACTAAAGTTGACTCATCTCCAGTCCCATCTTTATCAAGATTTATATTGGAAAACACAGTTTCAATAGGAGTCACATCAATCACTTTAAGTTCTTCATCATTATTTAAAGATTCTGGTTTAGCGGCCATCTTATTTACTAAGGTAGCTTGTTTATCAGAAATTTGGCCTACTAAATTTTCAAGATGAGCAAACTGAGATTTTAAAACATAAAATTCCTTAGACATATCATCGAGCTATTTATTCATGTACTCCATAAAACTTTTCTGCTCCTTGAGCTTGTTTCTAAAGAAATTATTATGTTCAAATTGCAAAGACATGAAGCTCCTAACATTATTTTTTATTTCTTCCAACCTCCTAAAGTGAAGATCAACATTCTTTGGTTGAGCCATCGTGAAAAAGCAAGCAATCAAACACACGAGCACACAAAAAGCAAGCGAAGAAAACGAACGGAAAAGGGGCGAAGAAAAGGCAAATCTTTTCGAAAATCGTTTTAGAAAGGTGAATAATGTAATGCATGAGATGAGAGTTTATGATGGGTATGGATTGACATGGCGTAGATCTCCCTGGCAACGGTGCCAGAAATTCTTCCTGCTACTTCTTGAGCTTGCGTTGGTTTTTCCCTTGAAGAGGAAGGGTAATGTAACAAAGTAGAGATAAGTATTTCCTTCAGTTTGAGAACCAAGGTATCAATCCAGTAGGAGACAATGCACAAGTCACCCAATACCTTCATAAACAATTAAACAACTTGCACCCAATGCGATAAAGGGGTTGTCAATCCCTTCACAGTTACTTGCAAAAGTGAGATCTGATAGAGATAGATAAACGGTAAAGTAATGTTTTTGGTATTTTTGGTTTATAGATCGGAAAGTAAAAGATTGCAAAATAGTAGATCAGAAACTTATATGATGGAAAATAGACCCGGGGGCCATAGGTTTCACTAGAGGCTTCTCTCAAGATAGAAAATAATACGGTGGGTGAAAAAATTACTGCCGAGCAATTGATAGAAAAATCGCAAAGTTATGACAATATCTAAGATAATGATCATGCATATAGGCATCACGTCCGTGTTAAGTAGAACAAAACGATTCTGCATCTACTACTATTACTCCACACATCGACCGCTATCCAACTTGCATCTAGAGTATTAAGTTCATCAAGAATGGATTAACACATTAAGCAAGATGACATGATGTAGAGGAATTAACTCAAGCAATATGATGAAAACCCCATCTTTTTATCCTCAATGGCAACAATACAATACATGCCTTCCAACCCCTACTGTCACTGGGAAAGGACACCGCAAGATTTAACCAAGAGCTAAGCACTTCTCTCATTGCAAGAAAAACCAATCTAGTTGGCCAAACCAAACCGATAGTTCGAAGAGAATTAGAAAGATATCAAACCATGCATGAAAGAATTCAGAGGAGATTCAAATAATATTCATAGATAAGCTGATCATAAATCCACAATTCATCAGTTCTCCGCAAACACACCGCAAAAAGTATTACATCGAATAGATCTCCAAGAATATCAAGGAGAACATGGTATTGAGAATCAAAGAGAGAGAAGAAGCCATCTAGCTACTAGCTATGGACCCATAGGTCTGTGGTAAACTACTCACGCTTCATCAAAAGGGCAATAGAGTTGATGTAGAAGCCCTTTGTGATCGAATCCCCCTCCGGCAGGGTGCCGGAAAATGTACATAGATGGGATCTCATGGGTACAGAAGGTTGTAGCGGTGGAAAAGTGTTTTCATAGGTGATCAGAATTATATATATAATTTTTGGCCTCGTGAAGGAGAAAGTATCGCTCTAGTTTGGGGGAGGCTTAAGTCATTGTTATATTCATGTCCCAATCATGAGCTCTCAAGAGAAATTATTATTCAGAATTTTTATGCTCGGCTTTCTCATGATGATCGATCCATGCTCGATACTTCTTGTGCTAGTTATTTTATGAAGAAGACTATTGAATTCAGGCGGGATCTTTTAGAAAGAATGAAACACAACTCTAAAGATTGCGAACTCGACGAAGGTAGAGAGTGAGGTATTAAGCTTATGTTTGATTGTGTTAAATCCTTTATGAATACCGATGCCTTTCACAAGTTTAGCACCAAATATGGACTTGACTCTGAGATAGTAGCCTCTTTTGTGAATCATTTGCTACTCATGTTTATATCCCTAAGGAGAAGTGGTTTAAATATCATCCACCTATTAAAGAATAAATTAAAGAACCGGTTAATGCTAAAGATTAAACTATCATTTACAGTGTTGATCCAGTTATAACTACTGCTTATATTTAAAAACCACATTTCCCAGTTAGGATAAAGGAACATGTTAAGGTATCAATTGTGGTTCGCAAAAGTAATATCAAAGCACCTAGAGCTTTAGAACAAATCAAAGTAGAACCTAGTGTTGCTATGGTTAAAGATCTCCTCGTAGAAAATATTGATGGGCATGTTATTTACTTCTGTGATGAAGCTACTAGAATTCCCAAACCCGATGAAAAAGATAAACATAGACCTGTTAAAATAGGAGATCATAGTTATCATGGTTTATGTGACTAGGGTGCTAGTGTGAGTGATATTCCTTTTACCTTATATCAAGAAATTATGAATGATATAGCACCCGTTCAAATAGAAGACATAGATGTTACTATCAAACTTGCTAATAGAGACACCATCACACCACTTGGGATTGTTAGAGATGTTGACGTCTTGTGTGGGAAAGTAAAATATCCTACTGATTTTCTAGTTCTTGGTTCCCCACAAGATGATTTTTGTCCCATTCTTTTTGGTAGACCTTTCTTGAACATCGTTAATGCTAAAATAGATTGTGAGAAACAAACTATCGGTGTTAGTTTTGGTGATGAGTCTCATGAGTTTAATTTCTCCAAGTTTAGAAGACAACCTCATAAGAAAGTATTACCTAGTAAGGATGAAATAATTGCCTTGCTTCTATTGCCGTGCCTCCTACTTATCCACTAGAACAATATTTGCTAGACCAAGAAACTGATATGCATATGCATGAAAGAAATGAAATAGATAAAATTTTCTTTTAACAACGACCTCTGCTCAAACACAATTTGCCTATTGAAACTCTAGGAGGTCCTCTTCCACCTAAAGGTGATCCTGTGTTTGAATTAAAACAATTGCCAGACACTCTGACATATGCTTATCTTGATGAGACAAAGATAAATCCTGTTATTATTAGTGCTAAACTTTCAGAACATGAAGAAGAGAGATTATTGAAAATTCTGAAGAAGCACCGACCTGCTATTAGGTATACACTTGATGATCTTAAGGGCATTAGTCCAACTCTTTGTCAGCACAAGATTAATATGGAACCTAGTGCTAAACCCGCTATTTATCACCAACGATGTTTGAATCCTAAGATGAAAGAAGTGGTAAGAACTGAAATATTAAAGCTTCTGGAAGCAGGTATAATCTATCCCGTAGCTAATAGTAGACGGGCAAGTCTCGTTCATTGTGTCCCTAAGAAGGAAGGTATTACTGTTATTCCTAATGATAAAAATGAACTTATTCCACAAAGAATTGTTACTAGCTATAGAATGGTAATTGATTTTAGAAAAATAATTAAAAAAACTAGAAAAGATCATTGCCCTCTACCTTTTATTGATCAAATGTTAGAAAGACTGTCTAGGCACACACACTTTTGCTTTCCTGATGGGTATTCTGGTTTTTCTCAAATACTTGTTTCACAACCTGATCAAGATAAAACCACCTTTACTTGCCCTTTCGGAACTTATGCTTATAGACGTATGACTTTTGGTTTATGCAATGCACCTTCTACCTTTCAAAGATTTATGACTGCAATATTCTCTGATTTTTGTGAAAAGATTGTTGAGGTTTCCATGGATGATTTTTCTGTTTACGGAACTTTGTTTGATGATTGCTTAAGCAACCTTGATCGAGTTTTGCAGAGATTTGAGCAAACTAATCTTGTCTTGAATTGGGAGAAGTGCCACTTTATGGTTAATGAAGGAATTGTCTTGGGGCATAAATTCTCTGAACGAGGTATTCAGGTGGATAAAGCTACTGTTGATGCAATTGAGAAAATGCCATGTCCTAAAGATATTAAAGGTATTCGTAGTTTCCTCGGTCATGCTGGTTTCTATAGGAGGTTTATTAAAGACTTCTCTAAAATTTCTAGGCCTCTTACAAATCCTTTACAAAAGCATGTCCCATTCTTTTTTATCATGATTGTGGAGAAGCCTTTCAAACACTTAAGAAAGCCTTAACTTTTGCACCTATAGTACAACCACCTGATTGGAACTTGGCTTTTGGAATTATGTGTGATGCTAGTGATTATGTTGTTGGTGCTGTTCTAGGACAAAGAGTTGATAAAAAATTAAATGTTATTCATTATGCTAGTAAAACTCTAGATAGTGCTCAACGAAATTATGCTACTACCAAAAAAGAATTTTTAGCAGTTGTGTTTGCTTGTGATAAATTCCGATCTTATATTGTTGATTCTAAAGTAACTGCTCACACCGATCATGTTGCTATTAAGTATCTTATGGAAAAGAAATATGCTAAACCTAGACTCATTAGGTGAGGTATTTTGCTACAAGAATTTGATTTACATATTGTTGATAGGAAAGGAGTTGAGAACCCCGTAGCTGATAACTTTTCTAGGTTACAAAATATTCTTGATGACCCACTACATATTGATGATAGTTTTCCTGATGAACAACTTGCTACAATAAATGTTTCTCATAACACTCCTTGGTATGCTAATTATGCTAATTGCATTCACTAGTACAGCGAGGTGCTATACAAAACGTTTTTAACCCCTTTCCATGATGGCATTTGGAACCGTCTCCAAGTGAGTGTGGGTGATAGGGGGTCCTTCCCACACGACCCAGAAACCGTCGGGGATATGCCCTCCTGGAACAGATGCTCGGCAAAATGTGGTCATGTGCGACCGGGGAGCGCTCAAATACGGAAATACGTACAGTAGAGCTAAAAAATACAATTATAGAGGCCAAATTGTTTCCGGTCCCAAGTACATCCCACACAGTCAGTCTCCGCTAAACATTTCCGTTCGTATGTAGATCCCACACAGTCGCTCCAAGGAAAACGTTTCTGATCACAGGTACATCACACACAATTTTCCCCATTAAATCGTTTGTGATAGCGTTGCCATTGCACACGATATTAACAATTTTATCATTTGCGTTACTGAATGCATCACACACGGTGCGTAGAAGAAACTGTGTGGCAAAGGTTGTCCATCACATACAGTTTTTATGTGGTAAACGTTTGCACCAGGTGGCCTAACGCAAACAGTTTTCAAGAGGATGTCGTGTGTGATTGTTCAATAATCTAACACCGTTTATTCCTAGAAATTGTGTGCGTTATTGAATGCATCACACACGGTGTTTTCTCAATATCCGTTTGCAATAGAAAAACTCAATTAGCATGCTAATTATCGGATTATTAATAATCCATTTATTAATCTAATTGACATTTCATATTAAGCACACAATATATTTCATTTTCGTAATTGAAAGACATCAGAGTACAACATCATATAGCTTCAACACTCAGCTACCCCATTACACAACTACACCAGCACCAAGTTTAACATGCAACATCTATAACCTTTCGAAATTAGCATCATAGACAGTACATAGACAGATGTATCTCATCTGGAAAACTGTGGAAGTAGAAGGCGAATATTGAGCCTTCATTGATGTTGAAGGCCTTTGTAACTTTAGACCAGTGCATGTGGATGATTGACCGTCCATCCCTCATCCTCTTCAGGAACACTTCAATATTGAACCGTGGGTGTTGAATGAATACCTTCCTCGCCTCCTGGCCATACATGTAGTTTGAGAGGTACTCATCAGTGAACTGCTTTGGAAAGGCCTGAAAACAAAGGATGTGCATAAATATCTTCTCTATATTGGAAATGGGGAAAAGGAATAAAAAAGGCAAGCCAATGGAGCGCGTCGGTCCTAAACAAATGGTTTAAAACCCCTTTCCGCGATGGCATTTGGAACCGTCGCCAAGTGAGTGTGTGCGATAGGGTGTCCTTATCACACGACCCATAAATCGTCGGGGATAGGCCCTCCTGGGACCTAGGCTGGGGTCGTGTGCGATCGGGCGAGGCATTGATAACCCGCAAGTGTAGGGGATCGCAACAGCTTTCAAGGGTAGAGTATTCAACCCAAATTTATTGATTCGACACAAGGGGAGCCAAAGAATATTCTCAATTATTAGCAGTTGAGTTGTCAATTCAACCACACCTGGATAACTTAATATCTGCAGCAAAGTATTTAGTACCAAGTAATATGATAGTGGTGGTAACGGTAACAAAAAGAGTAATGAAAGCAAAAGTAATATTTTTGGTGTTTTGTAGTGATTGTAACAATAGCAACGGGAAAGTAAATAAGCGTAAACCAATATATGGAAAGCTCGTAAGCATTGGATCGACGATGGATAATTATGCGGATCACGGTTCATCATGTAACAGTCATAACATAGGGTGACATAGAACTAGCTCCAATTCATCAATGTAATGTAGGCATGTCTTCCGAATATAGTCATACGTGCTTATGGAAAAGAACATGCATGACATCTTCTGTCCTACCCTCCCGTGGCAGCGGGGTCCTAATGGAATTTAAGGGATATTAAGGCCTCCTTTTAATAGAGAACCGAAACAAAGCATTAGCACATAGTGAATACATGAACTCCTCAAACTATGATCATCACCGGGAGTGGTCCCGATTATTGTCACTTCGGGGTTGCCGGATCATAACACATAGTAGGTGACTATAGACTTCCAAGATAGGATCAAGAACTCACATATATTCATGAAAACATAATAGGTTCGGATCTGAAATCATGGCACTCGGGCCCTAGTGACAAGCATTAAGCATAGCAAAGTCATAGCAACATCAATCTCGTAACATAATGGATACTAGGGATCAAACCCTAACAAAACTAACTCGATTACATGATAGATCTCATCCAACCCATCACCGTCCAGCAAGCCTACGATGTAATTACTCACGCACGGCGGTGAGCATCAAGAAATTGGTGATGGTGGATGGTTGATGATGACGATGGTGACGAATCCCCCTCTCCGGAGCCCCGAACAGACTGCAGATCAGCCCTCCCGAGAGGTTTTAGGGCTTGGCGGCTGCTCCGTATCGTAAAACGCGATGATTTCTTCTCCTTTATTTTTTTCTCTCCGAAAGCAAATATATAGAGTTGGAGTTGGCGTCGAAGGAGCCTGAGGGGGCCCACGAGGTAGGGGGCGCGCCCTATGGGGCCCCCCACCCTCGTGGACAGGGTGTGGGCCCCCTGGTCTTCATCTTTGGCAAGGATTTTTTATTATTTTCAACTAGATGTTCCGTGGAGTTTCAGGTCATTCCGAGAACTTTTGTTTTCTGCACATAAAACAACATCATGGCAATTCTCTTTGAAAACAGCGTCGATGCAGGTTAGTTCCATTCAAATCATGCAAGTTAGAGTCCAAAGCAAGGGCAAAAGTGTTTGGAAAAGTATATCTGACGAAGACATATCAACTCCCCAAGCTTAAACCTTTGCTTGTCCTCAAGCAATTCAGTTGACAAACCGAAAGTGATAAAGAAAAACTTTGCAAACTCTGTTTGCTCTTGTTGTTGTAAATATGTAAAGCCAAAACATTCAAGTTTTCAAAGCAAAGATTATGACTAACCACATTTGTAATAATTCTCAGGTCTCATATTTACTCATATCAATAGCATAATCAACTAGCGAGCCATAATAATAAATCTCGGATGACAACACTTTCTCAAAACAATCATAATATGAAATAACAAGATGGTATCTCGCTAGCCCTTTCTGAGACCAAGAAACATAAATGCAGAGCACCTTTAAAGATCAAGGACTGACTAGACATTGTAATTCATGGTAAAAGAGATCCAGTCATAGTCATACCCAATATAAATTAATAGTAATGAATGCAAATGACAACTGTTCTCTCCAGCTACTGCTTTTAATAAGAGGGTGATGACTCAACATAAAAGTAAATAGATAGGCCCTTCGCTGAGGGAAGCAGGGATTTGTAGAGGTGCTAGAGCTCGATTTTGAAATAGGGATAAATAATATTTTGAGCGGCATACTTTCATTGTCAACATAAAAACTAAGAGATGGCGATATCTTCCATGCTACACACATTATAGGCGGTTCCCAAACAGAATGGTAAAGTTTATACTCCCCCTCCACCAATAAGCATCAATCCATGACTTGCTCGAAACAACGAGTGTCTCCAACTAGCAACAGTCTCAGGGGGGGGGGGGGTTTGTTTGCAATTACTTTGATTTAGTTTGCATAAAGCATGGGACTGGCCATCCCGGTGACCAGCCATTTTCTTGTGAGTGAGGAGCGGAGTCCACTCCTCTTGAGAGTAACCCGCCTAACATGGAAGATAAGGGCAGCCCTAGTTGATACATGAGCTATTCGAGCATACATAACAGAATGTTTATTTAATGGTTTAGAGTTTGGCACATAAAAATTTACTTGGAACGGCAGGTAGATACCGCATATAGGAAGGTATAGTGGACTCATATGGAATAACTTTGGGGTTTAAGGGATTGGATGCACAAGCGGTATTCCCGCTTAGTACAAGTGAAGGCTAGCAAAAGACTGGGAAGCGACCAACTAGAGAGCGACAACAGTCATGAACATGCATTAAAATTAATAAACATTGGATGCAAGCATGTGTAGGATATAATCCACCATGAACATAAATATCGTGAAGGCTATGTTGATTTTGTTTCAACTACATGCGTGAACATGTGCCAAGTCAAGTCACTTAAATCATTCAAAGGAGGATACCAGCCCACTATACCACATCACAACCATTTTAATAGCATGTTGGCACGCAAGGTAAACCATTATACCTCATAGCTAAGCAAGCATGGCACGAGCAACTATGATCTCTAATTGTCATTGCAAACATGTTTATTCATAATAAGCTGAATCAGGAACGATGAACTCATCATATTTACAAAAACAAGAGAGGTTGAGTTCATACCAGCTTTTCTCATCCCAGTCAGTCCATCATATATCATCATAATTGCCTTTCACTTGCACGACCGAACAAAGTGAATAATAATAAGAGTGCACGTGCATTGGACTAAGCTGGAATCTGCGAGCATTCAATAAACAAAAGAAGACAAGGCAATATGGGCTCTTGGTTAAATCAACAATAATGCATATAAGAGCCACTTCAACAATTTAATCATGGTCTTCTCCTATCGACCCCCAAAGAAAAGAAAGGAAATAAAAACTATTTACACGGGAAAGCTCCCAACAAGCAAAAGAAGAACGGGAAATGTTTTTGGGTTTTATTTTTAATTATTACTACTACAGCAAGAAAAGTAAACTACTACAAATTTTTTTTGGTTTTTCTTAAGGTTTAACAAATACACAAGAAGAAAGCAGGAAAAAGAAAATAAACTAGCCTGGATATTACAGTGAAAGAGTATGAGCACCGACATCTAGCAATGAGTGTGTGTGAACATAAATGTAATGTCGGTGGGAAATACGTACTCCCCCAAGCTTAGGCTTTTGGCCTAAGTTGGTTCATTGCCAGGGATGGCCTGGTGGATACCCGTAGGTGTAGCTGGGGTCGTACTGAGATGCAGCGTTTATCGCCTCCTGAGTTGCAGCGTGGCGTCGGGCTACCTCCGCTCTCCTCTCGTACTCATCTGCCTCCTCTCTGGTAATAGTATATCTTCATTTTGCCTGATAATCAAAGATTAGTCGATATAAGAGAGGTGATTCATCCCTCTCGACAAACTGGTGGGAGGCCATAGAATTAAAATCTAAATAAGCAGGAGGCAACTCCATATCACCCTCATGAACGTCCACCTCAAGAAAATTAGCTAAGCGGGTTGCATAAATTCCTCCAAAGAAATCTCCATTATATCTATTATGATGCAACCTACATGCTACAATGGCTCCCATATGATAAGATTGGTCTCCTAACACAACACTCCTGAGAATGCTAAGGTCAGGGACACACATGTGACATGCTTCATCCTTAGCATTTATGCACCTACCTATGAAGAGAGCAAAATAATGCATAGCAGGAAAGTGAATGCTCCCTATGGTAGCTTGCGTTATATCTCTAGATTCCCCTACAGTTATACTAGTAAGAAAGTTTCTAAATTCAGATTTACGGGGATCAATAGTACTACCCCATTGTGGGAGTTTGCAGGCAAAAGTAAAATCCTCTAAGTCCATAGTATAAGATTTGTCATAAAGATCAAACATGACTGTTGGAGAATTAGGTGAAGATGAAAACTCAAACCTCCTCACAAATGAACTAGTGAGTTGATGGTACTGGGGGCATTTGTCTGCCTCAAAGTCCACAAGATCGGCGTTACGCAAATTCGCGTTAAATTCTTCTTTGATTCCCGCTCGATCCATAAAAATTTCTGACGGCCATTGGCAGGGCCGCACTGGAGCGTCCATTGGGGGCTCCTCATCAGCATCACGCATTGCAAGCCTGGGTCCTTACTTCCTTGAAGAACCACCTTGGAACATCTTCCTAAACATATTTCTTTTCTCTAAAAAAATTCTGAAATTTTTAGTAACTTCAAACAAAAGTGAACAAAGCTCAACAAAATTGATAGCAACTACTCCTACAAGTGCCTAGAGCCTATATCAAGCATTAGAACTACTTGGAACCATATAAATTTGACATGCAAGCTCAAGAACATGGTCACCTATGCAGCACAAATTTGCAAAGAATAAAGCACTAGAACAAAAACTAATTGGACCAATGGAGGAGTCACATACTAAGGAACAGTCTCCCCAAGCAGTTTTGTGAGAGGTGCTTTGAGCAAGGAGATAAAAAATCATAGCAAAGTGAGTTAGAACTCATGCTTGAGTTGGATATTCGTGTTTGTGCGAGGAAGAAGAAGAGGGTGGGTCCAGGAATAAGTGGAGGAGGGCCACCATGGGCCCACGAGGCATGGGGCGCGCCATGGGGGGTAGGGCGCGCCCTCCACACTCGTAGCCAGGTGGCACCTCCCCCCGCGGTGTTTTCAGTACCATAAATCCTCAAATATTCCCGAAAAAATCATATTAAATTGGCATGGCATTTGGAGGACTTTTATTTCCGGGGTATTTTTATATTGCACGGATAAATCAGAAAACAGACAGAAAAATACTATTTTTACATTATTTCAACTAAATAACAGAAAGTATAAAGAGGGTACAGAAGGTTGTGCTTCTAGTTTCATCCGTCTCATGCTCATCAAAAGGAATCCACTAACAAGGTTGATCAAGTCTTGTTAACAAACTCATTCCGATTAACATGGAACCGGAGAAATTTCAAATAACACTATGTTACCTCCACGGGGATATGCACATCCCCAATAATAAGAATATCATATTTCTTCTTGACAGTAGGAAGAGGAAATTCAAAACCTCCAAATATAATCGATGGAATTTTTCCAATAGAATTGATACTATGAACTTGAGGTTGTTTCCTCGGAAAGTGTATCGTATGCTCATTACCATTAACATGAAAAGTGACATTGCCTTTGTTGCAATCAATAACAGCCCTCGCAGTATTCGTAAAAGGTCTTCCAAGAATAATAGACATACTATCGTCCCGGGAATATCAAGAATAACAAAGTCCGTTAAAATAGTAACGTTTGCAACCACAACAGCACATCCTCACAAATACCGGCAATTATAGCAGTTGATTTATCAGCCATTTGCAAAGATATTTCAGGAGGTGTCAACTTATTCAAGTCAAGTCTACGATATAAATAGAGAGGCATAACACTAACACCGGCTCCAAGATCACATAAAACAGTTTTAACATAGTTTCTTTTAATGGAGCATGGTATAATAGGTACTCCTGGGTCTCCAAGTTTCTTTGGTATTCCACCCTTAAAAGTGTAATTAGCAAGCATGGTGGAAATTTGAGCTTCCGGTATCTTCCTTTCATTAGTAACAATATCTTTCATATACTTAGCATAAGGATTCATTTTGAGCATATCAGTTAATCGCATACGCAAAAAGATAGGTCTAATCATTTCAGCAAAGCGCTCGAAATCCTCATCATCGTTTTCTTGGATGGTTTGGGAGGAAAAGGCATGGGCTTCTGAACCCAAGGTTCTCTTTCTTTACCATGTTTCCTAGCAACAAAGTCTCTCTTATCATAACGTTGATTCTTTGATTGTGGGTTATCAAGATCAACAGCAGGTTCAATTTCTACATCATTATCATTACTAGGTTGAGCATCATCATTAACATCATCATTAACATTTTCACTAGGTTCATGTTCATTACCAGATTGTGTTTCAAAGATCAGACATAGATATATCATTTGGATTCTCAGGTGGTTCAGCAATAGGTTCACTGGAAGTTTGCAAAGTCCTATCATTTTTCTTTTTCTTCCTTTTTGAAGAACTAGGTACATCAATATTATTTCTCTGATAATCTTGCTCAATTCTCTTAGGGTGTCCTTCAGGATACAAAGGTTCCTGAGTCATTCTACCAGTTCTAGTAGCCACTCTAACAGCATAATCATTTTTCTTACTATTCATTTCATTAAGCAAATCATTTTGAGCCTTAAGTACTTGTTCTACTTGAGTGGTAACCATAGAAGCATGTTTGCTAACGAGTTTGAGTTCCCCTCTAATATTAGCCATATAATCACCCAAGTGTTTAATCATATAAGCATTTTGTTTTAATTGTCTACCAAAATAAGAATTGAAATCTTCTTGCTTAAACATAAAGTTATCAAACTCATCCAAGCATTGGCTAGCAATTTTAGTAGGAGGGATTTCAGCTCTATCATATCTATAAAGAGAATTTACCTTTACTACCTGTGTCCGGTTATCAGGATCAGGAGGTTCTTCCATAGGTAATGGATTAAGATCATATGTTTCTTCAACAGGCGGTAAATTAAGACAATGTATTTCTTCAATAGGAGGTAAACTCTTAACGTCTTCAGCTTTAATACCCTTTTCTTTCATAGATTTGTTTGCCTCTTGCATATCTTCGGGACTGACAAATAGAACATCTCTCTTCTTCAGAGTTGGTTTAGGAATAGGCTCAGTAATTGGAGCAGGAGCTGGCTCAGGAGGTGCCCAATTATTTTCATTTGCCAACATATTATTCAATAGAATTTCAGCTTCATCCGGTGTTCTTTCCCTGAAAAGAGAACCAGCACAACTATCCAGGTAATCTCTGGAAGCATCGGTTAGTCCATTATAAAAGATATCAAGTATTTCATTTTTCTTAAGAGGATGATCGAGCAAAGCATTAAGTAACTTGAGAAGCCTCCCCAAGCTTGTGGGAGACTCTCTTCTTCAATTTGCACGAAGTTGTATATTTCCCTCAAAGCAGCTTGTTTCTTATGAGCAGGAAATATTTAGCGTAGAAGTAATAAATCATATCACGGGGACTACGCACACAACCAGGATCAAGAGAATTAAACCATATCTTAGCATCACCCTTTAATGAGAACGGAAATATTTTGAGGATATAAAAGTAGCGAGATCTCTCATCATTAGTGAACAGGGTGGCTATATCATTTAATTTAGTAAGATGTGCCACAACAGTTTCAGATTCATAGCCATGAAAAGGATCAGATTCAACCAAAGTAATTATATCAGGATCAACAGAGAATTCATAATCCTTATCGGCAAAACAGATAGGTGAAGTAGCAAAAGCAAGGTCAGGTTTCATTCTATCTCTAAGAGATTCCTTGTTCCATTTAATTAATAGCCGCTTGAGTTCACGACTATCTTTGCAAACTAAAATAGCTGCAGAAGCTTCTTTATCAGAAACATAACCCTCAGGAATAACAAGCCTATTTTCATCATCACCTTCATCAATATAATCAGTTTCAATAATTTCTTTCTCTCTAGCCCTAGCAATTTGTTCATCAAGAAATTCACTAAGGGGCACAGTAGTATCAAGCATAGAAGTAGTTTCATCATAAGTATCATGAATAGCAGAAGTGGCATCATCAATAACATGCGACATATCAGAACGAATAGCAGAAGCAGGTTTAGGTGTCGCAAGCTTACTCACAACAGATGGTGAATCAAGTGCAGAGCTAGATGGCAGTTCCTTACCTCCCCTCGTAGTTGAGGGATAAATTTTTGTTTTCTCGTCTTTCAAGTTCTTCATTGTGTCCAGCAGATATAAATCCCAAGTAACTCAAAGAATAGAGCTATGCTCCCAAACGGCGCCTTAAATTAGTCTTGATAACCCACAAGGGTAGGGGATCGCAACAGCTTTCGAGGGTAGAGTATTCAACCCAAATTTATTGATTCGACACAAGGGGAGCCAAAGAATATTCTCAAGTATTAGCAGTTGAGTTGTTAATTCAACCACACCTGGATAACTTAATATCTGCAGCAAAGTATTTAGTAGAAAAGTAATATGACAGTGTGGTAACGGTAACAAAAAGAGTAATGAAAGCGAAAGTAATATTTTTGGTGTTTTGTAGTGATTGTAACAATAGTAACGGGAAAGTAAATAAGCGTAAACCAGTGTATGGAAAGCTCGTAGGCATTGGATCGATGATGGATAATTATGCCGGATGCGGTTCATCATGTAACAGTCATAACATAGGGTGACATAGAACTAGCTCCAATTCATCAATGTAATGTAGGCATGTATTCCGAATATAGTCATACGTGCTTATGGAAAAGAACTTGCATGACATCTTTTGTCCTACCCTCCCGTGGCAGCGGGGTCCTAATGGAAACTAAGGAATATTAAGGCCTCGTTTTAATAGAGAACCGGAACAAAGCATTAGCAAATAGTGAATACATGAACTCCTCAAACTATGGTCATCACCGGGAGTGGTCCCGATTATTGTCACTTCGGGGTTGCCGGATCATAACACATAGTAGGTGACTATAGACTTGCAAGATAGGATCAAAAACTCAAATATATTCATGAAAACATAATAGGTTCAGATTTGAAATCATGGCACTCGGGCCCTAATGACAAGCATTAAGCATAGAAAAGTCATAGCAACATCAATCTCAGAACATAATGGATACTAGGGATCAAACCCTAACAAAACTAACTCGATTACATGATAGATGTCATCCAACCCATCACCACCCAGCAAGCCTACGATGGAATTACTCACGCACGGCGGTGAGCATCATGAAATTGGTGATGGAGGATGATAATCCCCAAGTGCAAGGAATCATCGTAGCACTTTCCAAAGGTGGAAGTGATAAGTATGGAGTGTCGAACCCAGAAGGAGCTAAAGGTAAGGTCAATATTCTCTCAAGCCCTATCTTCCACTGATACGACTCTACGTGCACCGAACGTTTACTTCCAACTAGAAACGAGAAATAAAACTACGTTGTGGGTACGAAGAGGATAACTTTGCATGGTGTCGGAGAGCTAAAACATAAAGTAGGTGTTGTTATCATAAAGTTAGAATATATTACTAAATATTATAAATAGCGAGTGTGGAATAATGGTGGATCGGTGTGTGGAATTGTCCTAGGCAATTGTTAACAAGACCGGTAATCACTATTGCAATTTCAGATGAGGAAGAGGCATAAGCTAACATACTTTCTCTACTTGGATCATATGCACTTATGATTGGAACTCTAGCAAGCATCCGCAACTACTAAAGATCAGTAAGGTAAAACCCAACCATAGCTTTAAAGCATCAAGTCCTCTTTATTCCCATACGCAACAATCCCTCTTACTCGGGTTTGTGCTTCTGTTCACTCACCAACCCACTATAAGCGAATCATGATCGTATTGCAACATCCTAGAGCGGGAACCCCTCACGCTTGCGCGACACGGAGGGCACTATAGGACAGCACCAAAGTAAAACATACAACTCATACCAATCTAGATCGTCAATCAACCCAAAGACAAAAGATATCTACCCAAAACATCATAGGATGGCAACACATCATTGGATCATAATATGTGGCATAAAGCACCATGTTCAAGTAGGGATTACAGCGGGGTGCGGGAGAGTGGACCGCGTAAAAGAGATGAGGATGGTGATGATGATGGTGATGTTGATGAAGACGATCACCGTGGTGATGATTCCCCTCCCGATGGCACTCCGGTGCCACCAAGATAGAGGAGGAGAGGTCCTCCCCCTTGTGCTTCCTCCTCCATGGCCTCCACCCTCTGGTCCTTGGCCTTCATGATGATGATGACCCCTCCGGGATACTCCTCCATGGCCACCGGTGATGAGGGTCCCCTCCGGCAGGGTGCCAGAGAGGGCCTAGATTGATTTCTCGTGGCTACCGAGGCTTGCAGCAGCGGAACTCCCGATCTAGGTTAATTTTCTGAGGTTTCTGTATTTATAGGAATTTTTGGCGTCGGTCTCACGTCAAGGAGGTGCCCGAGCTGTCCACGAGGCAGGCCCACGCCCGTGCAGTGGGCGCGCCCCCCCTCGGGGGACGCTCGGGACTCTTCTGTCCCAACTTCGATGCTCCATGGTCTTCTTTTGGTCCATAAAAATCATCAAAAATTGGCGGTCAATTGGACTCCGTTTGGTATTCCTTTTACGCAAAACTCAAAAACAAGGAGAAAAGCAACCGGCACTTTGGGCTCTAGGTTAATAGGTTAGTCCCAAAAATCATATTAAATATCATATAAATGCATATCAAACATCCTAGAAGGATAATATAATAGCATGAATACTTCATAAATTATAGATATGTTGGAGACGTATCAGCATCCCCAAGCTTAATTCCTGCTCGTCCTCGAGTAGGTAAATGATAAAAGAAATAATTTATGAAGTGTGAATGCTAGCAAGGGCTTAAGTTTGATCAATGATAATTCCAATCACTTTTTCTAGCATCATTATATGTCATAACAATAGCTCATCTCATAAAACTTTTCATGATCAAGTAACAATCTATTCACAATGTCAAGTATGGTTCGGAAACTTCATTGAGAACTAACAAACTATAATCTCGATCATTGAAGCAATTGCAATTTATCATAACATCGAAGAGTCATCAATAGAGCTTTTCAGCAAGTTCACATACTCAACTATCTTGTAGTCTTCTATAATTGCTAACACTCACGAAATACTTGTGGTTATGGAGTTTCAGCCGGACACTAAGAAAGATAGGGGCTTATTGTATTGCCTCCCAACGTATTCACCTTTAGGTGATGTCAACAATAATAGCCCATGCTAACTTACATCCAATTGGATATATATATCATGATCTTTCAAACACGAAGAGCTTGCCAAAGGATAAAATGAAAAGGGAAAGGTGAAGATCACCTTGACTCAAGCATAAAGTAAAACATAAAGTAAAAGATAGGCCCTTCGCAGAGGGAAGCAGAGGTTGTCATGCGCTTTTAGGGTTGGATGCACAAAATCTTAATGCGAAAGAACGTCACTTTATATTGCCCCTTGTGATATGAACCTTTATTATGCGATGCCGCTTTTATTTCTTCCACATCACAAGATCGTATAAAGCTTATTTCCTCCACACCAATCAATCATACATATTTAGAGAGCAATTTTTATTGCTTGCACCGATGACAACTTGCTTGAGGGATCTTACTCAATACATAGGTAGATATGGTGGACTCTCATGGCAAAACTGGTTTAAGGGTTTTGGGAAGCACAAGTAGTATCTCTACTTGGTGCAAAGAATTTGTCTAGCATGAGGGGAAAGGCAAGCTCAACATGTTCGGAAGGTCAATGACAATATACTTTAACTGAGATGTGAGAAAACATAAACCATTACGTTGTCTTCCTTTTCCAACGTCAACTCTTTTAGCATGTCATACTTAATAAGTGCTCCCAATCAGAAAAGGTGAACAAGATAATATATTTATATGTGACCCTCTCTTTCCTTATTACTTCCTATTAATTGCAACGATGACCAAAACTATGTTTGTCAACTCTCAACAACTTTTATTCCTCATACTCTTGATATGTGAAGTCATTACTATCCAAGTTATAAGCATATGAAACATATATAAATTCAGATTTATGACATTCAATGCATTCAACCATTTACTCATAGGATAGACATGAATCATGTGAGCAAATGACAAACTACTCCAAAAGATATGAGTGAAGAACACTGAGTAGTAAAATTATTAACTAGCCATGGGAGGATTCTTTTTCATTCAATATTTCAGATCCAATGATTTTATGCAAACAGCAAGAAAAAAAAAATGACATTGCAAGGATAGCACAACTCATGTGAAGAAGCGAAAACTTAGGTTCAACCGATACTAACCGATAGTTGTTGAAGAGAAAAGGTGGGATGCGTAGCGGGGCATCCCCAAGCTTAGATTCTTGAGACTTATTGAAATAATGTCTTGGGGTGCCTTGGGCATCCCCAAGCTTGAGCTTTTGTGTCTCCTTAATTCCTTTTATACGTCGGTTTCTTAAATCTCAAAAGCTTCATACACACCTAACTCAACAAGAACTCGTGAGATAGGTTAGTACAAACCAATGCAAAACCTTATCCTTTTATACTGTAACAAATTACTAAAATTATTATTTAACATTGCGTACTAAATTCCTATGCATTTTTAACACTCCTATCCTCAAGTAGAATCATTAAACAAGCAAACATATGTAAACAATGCAACCATAACAGCAATCTGCCAAAACAGTATAGTCTGTAAAGAATGCAAGATTCATCATACTTCCCTAACTCCAAAAATTATTAAAGAAAAATCCCACTGTAGTAAATTTATCAGATCTTATTATTCAAAAGGTTTCAACATTTTAGCACATTCTGAATTTTCTAAGGAATTTTTGCAACAGCGGTAAACTTTCTGTTTTCAAACAGCAACATGTATACTTGCAAAATAAGCATGGTAAAAGGCTATCCTTGACATTTTTATTGAAAATAAAGATGCAAAACATTATTCTACATAACAGCAAGCAAATACTAGCAAAATAAATTGACTCTCCAAGCAAAACACATATCATGTGACGAATAAAAATATAGCTCCGAGTAAGGTATACCGATAGTTTTGAAGACGGAAGAGGGGATGCCTTCCGGGGCATCCCCAAGCTTAGGAGCTTGAGTCTTCCTTGAATATTGCCTTGGGGTGCCTTGGGAATCCCCAAGCTTAGGGTATTTCCACTCCTTATTCTCCTCATATCGATATCTCACCCAAAACTTGAAAACTTCAATCACACAAAACTTAACCAAACTTCGTGAGATAGATTAGTATGATAAAGAGCAAACCATTCACTTTGGTACTGTAAAAGACAAGGTTCATAATTGTTATCACACAATTCCTACTGTACCTTATCATTTCTACAATTTATATTGAGGAATATAAGTCATAGAAACTAGAAAACAAGCAAACTATGCAATGAAAACAGAATCTGTCAGAAAAAGAACAGTCTGTAATGATCTGAACAATAACCATACTTCTTATACTCAAAGAATTATGAAATAAATTGGTGGACGTGAGGAATTTGTATATTAATCTTCTGCAAAAATAATCAACTCAAGAGCACTCTTCTGTAAAAAATGACATATATTCTCGTGAGCGCGAAGTTTCTGTTTTTTACAGCAAGATCACATTAACTATCACCCAAGTCTTTCCAAAGGTCTTACTTGGCATTTTATTGAAACAAAATCTATAAAACATGATTACTACAGTAGCTTAATCATGTAAACACACAAAAACAGTAAGGGTAAATATTGGGTTGTCCCCCAACAAGCGCTTTTCTTTGATGCCTTTTAGCTAGGCATGATGATTTCAATGATGCTCACATAAAAGGTAAGAATTGAAACATAAAGAGAGCATCATGAAGAATATGACTAGCACAATTGATTCTAACCAACTTCCTATGCCTAGGGATTTTGTGAGCACACAACTTACGGGAACAAGAATCAACTAGCATAGGAAGGCAAAACAAGTATAACTTCAAAACTAAAAGCACATAGGGAGGAAACTTGATATTAATGCAACTCCTACAAGCATGTATTCCTCCCTCATAATAATTTTCAGAGGCATCATGGATAGTAACTTTGTTCTCATACTCAATTGGAACCTCTTCCGAAATAGTGGAATCATTACTAGCTAAAGTTGACACTCTTCCAAATCCACTTTCGTAAATATCACACTAAGATTCAACACCCTCCAAAATAGTGGGATCACTAATTCCTAAAGTTGACACTCATCCAAACCCACTTTTAAATGATATAAGTGAAGTTCATGGAGCATTCTACAACTAACCAATATCCAAGCTCAAAATGTATAAGTGAAGCACATGAAGCATTCTATAAAACCATACTCAAAAGATTTAAGTGAAGCACAAAGAGTAATTCTATAAGATCATACTTAAAAGATATAAGTGAAGCACACGAAGTATTCTATAAATCAATACAGGGCTATCTTATGCTAGCATGGTTCTTAAAGGAAAAACAAAAATACAAAATACACAAATCATGTGAACAAAACAAAAACCGAAGTATACCGATAATCGTTGAAGAAGAAAGATGGGATGCCAACTGGGGCATCCCTGTAACGCCCCGGATCCGATGCGCCAGGTGTCTGTCAGTTATTTGTCGTCATTGCCATGTCATGTGCTTGCGTGTTGCACTTTTCCATGTCATCATCTTCATTTCTTATCATGTCATCATGTGCATTTCATTTTGCATACATGTCCGTCTCATGCATCCGAGCATTTTCCCCGTTGTCCGTTTTGCAATCCGGCACTCCTATGTCTCCCGGCGCCCCTTTTACCTCTTTTCGTGTGCGGGTGTTAAACTTTCTCGGAATGGCCCGAGGTTTGTCAAGCGGCCTTGGTATATAACACCAGTGAACCGCTGTCAAGTTTCGTGCCATTTGGAGGTCGTTTGGTACTCCAACGGTTAACCTGCAACCGTAAAAGCCTCCTTCTCTTTGCAGCCCAACACCCTTTCAAACTGGCCCAAAACCCATCTAACTCCCCTCCATGCTCTCGGTCGTTCGATCACGATCGCGTGGCCGAAAACCGTGCTCCATTTGGACTCTCCTAGCTCCCTCTACCTATAAATACATCTCCCCCTCCGAAATTCGCGGATGAATTCGCCCCTAACCCTAGCCAACCTCCCCCTCCGCGCGCCGGACACGTCCATCCCGCCGCCGGACATGTCCGCCGCCCCTCGACCAACCGTGCCGCCACCTGTCCGCCCGCCGTCGTCCCCGCGTTGCCAAAACCCAGCGGGCCCTTGAGCAGCCGCGCCCAGCCGCCCGCGCCGCGCCCATGAGCCGCCGCCCGCCGCCCGTCCGGCAGTTCCCGCCCGCCCGCCGCCAGGTGCTGCCCGCCAGCTGCTCACGCCGGCGCCCGTCGCCATGGCGCCCAGCGCCGCCTGCGCCACCGCCCGGCGCCCGCTCCGGTGGCCCGGCCCGGCTTCTCCGCCTCCGGCAGCCCGCCGCCCAGCAACCTCGCGGCCCGAGCGGAGCTCCCCGCCAGCGCCGCCTTGCCTCCCGGCGCCGCTGCCTACGCCGGGCGGATCCCGTGAGGTCCGGCCGAGATCCCGCAACCCCGGCGAGCCCCGCGTCTCCGGCCGCCGCCTTCCTCCACTCCGGCGGCAACTCCGGCGAGATCCGATGGATCGGGATGAGATCCACCGGTCCCTCCAACCAAACACCTCCCCGCTGCGCCCGGATCTCCTCGTCCCGCACGCCTCCGTCCCGGGTTGACTTTTCCCAGAGGTGATAAATCCACTAAGTCCTTGATCTGCTAATTTTTTGTTGCACTTTCATCATGCCATAACTCTCTGTATATTGCTCCGTTTCGTGTGTGTAATATGTAGGATTGTTTGTCTCGAAGAGTAAATCATTTCATCTCATTGCATCATTTTCATTTGAGCTCATCTTGATGCCCGAAATGCTGTTAGAAGAGTGCTATGTGATGTTAGTTTCTGATTCTTATCAGAACATGCACTTTTGTCATTTTTGCCATGATTGATGTGTGCATCCTATGAACTTGAGTCCTACATGTGTTTTGTAATATGCCATGCCATCTTTACAGGGGTGTATGACATTTATTTTTGTGATCTCTGTGGTGACTAGAACAAGCATGCAAACTAGGCTTCATGATGTTGCTGATTTCAGCCCCTGTTCTGCTGATATTTTTATGCCATGTAAACTTGATGCTACAGAGAGATCCATGCATATTTTGAGATACTTCAGTAAGGATGTTTTGAACATATGGTTATTCTCTATCCATCCATGCCCTTGTTTGCAATTATGGAGTGTCATAGCTTGAGTCAGTCAAGCTCTACTTTTGCTATAAAATGTTTCCTGGCAGATTGTTTACATGTTATTCAATTTTGCCAAGGTTGTTGTAGTTGATCCATGTATGCTATGATGTTGTTCTTGCCATGTATAGCTTTTATGCCATGTCTTATTACTGTTGGTTGCCTTGCCATGCCATGTATTGCTCTGTGTTGAGTGGTTCAAGCTCACCAACATGCCTACTTATTGTTGTTCCTGCCATGTATGAATCTGTAATATAACTTGCCATGTTTACATGGGTGCCATCATATTTTCTGATCCTTTTGGCTTATGGTTAGTAAGGGACATTTTTTCTATGAAATTAGTAGATTCATGCCATGCCTTTGTTTGCCATGATAAGTTCCTGTAACATATTGTTTGATAGCTCTAAACATTGCAACCTGATGTTATTTCTGCCAATGTCGGAAACTGTTATTGTTTGCAATCTTGCCATGTGTGTTTGAGCATGTTATATTGATTTCTGGAGATAGCTCAGTGTTCATGTTTTGTCATGCTTTACCTGTAGATCATGCCCATGCCTTTGTTTTTCTTGTTGAGGTCCTGTAGCATGTTGTTTTGATGCTTGCAATATGCCTACTTGCTGTTATGGACAGATTGTTGTCATGACTTGTATAGTGTGTATGTGTTGAACCGTTGCTCCGTTTTGAGTGTGCTCTATATGAAACTTGCTTGTTTTTGCATGTAGCTTCATATTATCATGTTGCATCCTTGTTTTGAGATGTTTGCTTGATGTTTGTTTGCATTTTGCATCAATGCCATGCTTATCTTGGTTTGCTCATATCTTCTAGGCCGTAGCTCCGAATCTAATAAACTTTATATGTAATTTGACTAGAATTTCGTGTAAATCATCGTGGTGCATATTAACTTGCTGTTTAACAACTTGAACATAATGTTTATTCAGATCTGGACCAATTTCGAATTTTGCATATGAGGACTTACCGGAATTGTTCTATGTTGTTCCCGGCCTCATTTAAACTTGCCTTGATGTGTTGCTCTTGTTTGCATCATCTCTTGCCATGAGTAGCTTCATGTAGCTTTGTCATGCATCATGATTGTTGTGCATCTTGTCATGTTCATGTGTGGTGTGTTTACCTATGTTGTGTGCTCCTTCTTGATAGTTCCCGTTCCGTTGCGATCGTGAGGATTCGTTCGTCTACGCTTGGTTCGGCTTCATCCGTTCGTCTTCTTCATGGACTCGTTCTTCTTCCTTGCGGGATTTCAGGCAAGATGACCACTACCCTGGATCTCACTACTATCATTGCTATGCTAGTTGCCTCGTTCTTTCGCTATGCTACGCTACCTATTACCTGTTTATCAAGCCATCCCAAATTGCCATGAACCTCTAACTCGTTGTCACCCTTCCCAGCAAACCATTGTTTGGCTATGTTACCGCTTTGCTCAGCCCCTCTTATAGCATTGTTAGTTGCAGGTGAAGATGAAGTTTGTTCCTTGTTGGAACATGGAGATGGTGTTCCTTGTTGGAACATGTTTACTTGTTGGGATATCACAATATTCCTTATATTATTAATGCATCTATATACTTTGTAAAGGGTGGAAGGCTCGGCCTAATGCCTGGTGTTTTGTTTCACTCTTGCCGCCCTAGTTTCCGTCATATCGGTATTATGTTCCCGGACTTTGCGTCCCTAACGCGGTCGGGTGATTTATGGGACCCCCTTGACAGTTCGCTTTGAATAAGACTCCTCCAGCAAGGCCCAACATTGGTTTTACCATTTGCTTCACCACCACCTACATTTCCCTTGGGAGTAATTAACCCAAGGGTCATCTTTATTCAGCCCCCCCCCCCCCGGGCCAATGCTTGTCTAAGTGTTGGTCCAAACTAGAGCCCTTTGCAGCGCCACCTCGGGGAAACTTGAGGTCTGGTTTTAGTTGTACGGACTGCTCATCCGGTCGTGGCCTGAGACGAGATCTGTGGCTACTATCGTGGTGTCGGCCGCCGGGAGGTCTTGCTGGTCTTGTTTTATTGCTTTGTCGAAATGTCTTGTAGCCGGGATTCCGAGACTGATCGGGTCTTCCCGGGGAGAAGGAATATCCTTCGTTGATCCCGAGAGCTTATCATGGGCTAAGTTGGGACACCCCTGCAGGGTATAAACTTTCGAGAGCCGTGCCCGCGGTTATGTGGCAGATGGGAATTTGTTAATATCCGGTTATAGTAAACTTGAAGCAAACTCTTCTAAAATACACCAACCGTGTGCGTAACCGTGAGTGTCTCTTTTCGGGGTTGATCGAGAGGAGAACACGGTTTCTGGGTTATGTCTGACGTAAGTAGGAGTTCAGGATCACTTCTTGACCATTACTAGTTGACGACCGTTCCTTTGCTCTCATCTCGCTCTCATTTGCGTATGTTAGCCACCATATATGCTTAGTCGCTGCTGCAACCTCACCACTTTACCCCCCTTCTTTTCCCTTTAAGCTTTGCTAGTCTTGATACCCATGGTAATGGGATTGCTGAGTCCTCGTGGCTCACAGATTACTACACCACCAGTTGCAGGTACAGGTTTGCGATGATCATGACGTGAGAGTGATGCTTGCTTGTCTTGAGTTCTTCTTCCGCTTCTTCGATCAGGGGATAGGTTCCAGGTCGGCAGCCTGGGCTAGCAGGGTGGATGTCGTTTGAGTTTCTGTTTATGTTTCATCCGTAGTCGGATGTTGATCTTGTATATATATTGTGACGTATTCTTGTGGCATTTGTGCCTTATGTATGTATCCCCACTATTATGTAAAGTTGATGTAATGATATCCACCTTGCAAAAGCGTTTCAATATGCGGGTCTATCCTTGGTGGGACCGTCGAGTTCCTTTTGGATAGGGTCGCATGTTGGGCGTGACAATCCCCAAGCTTAGATGCTTGAGTATCCTTTGAAATATTTACTTGGGGTGCCTTGGGCATCCCCAAGCTTGAACTCTTGCCTCTCTTTATTCTTCTCATATTGATAGCTCCTCGATCTTCGAACACTTCATCCACACAAAACTTTAACAAAAACTTGTGAGATCCGTTAGTGTAATAAAGCAAATCACTACCTTTAGGTACTGTAATGAACTCATTCTTTATTTATATTGGTGTTAAATCTACTGTATTCCGAGTTCTCTATGGTTTATACCCTCCGATACTAGCCATAGATTCATCGAAATAGGCAAACAACACACGCAAAACAGAATCTGTTAAAAACAGAACAGTCTGTAGTAATCTGGAAGTTTGGCAAACTTATGTAACTCCTAAAATTATGAAATAAATTTGAAAATTTGAACAATTTGTACAGAAGTAATGTGCAAAAAGTTTCAGACCCATTTGTCTTTCCAGTAAAAAATGTAAATTCACGCACTACCGCCAAAGTTTCTGTTTTTGTTCTGCACATAGTAAACAAGCAATCTAATCATCCTAAAACCAAAGCTTGGTACGTTATTTTTATAATACGATGAATATATATACAAGGGGATAATTACATACAGAGAAACTTCCATGAAAAATTCTACATTGTTTCCGTGAGCATGAACACAAGTGCTCAAGGTCGACCCTCACTTCTTCAATGCAAAACCTTCCAATCACTACATTTTGAAAAACTTTTTAGGCATGAAAGGCAAGTAATTTTTTTTGTATTTTCAATCTTTTAAATAGTTTTTTGTATGTTTCACCCACAACTAAACAGAAACTAAAAGTAAAAACAAAATCTACTTAGTGAATAAAGCAAACAAGCACACACGAGAATATCAACCCCACGCTATTGCTCCCCAAGAACGGCCTTAAAAAGACCTTGATAATCCCCAAGTGCAAGGAATCATCGTAGCACTTTCCAAAGGTGGAAGTGATAAGTATGGAGTGTTGAACCCACAAGGAGCTAAAGATAAGATCAATATTCTCTCAAGCCCTATCTTCCACTGATACGACTCTACGTGCACCGAACGTTTACTTCCAACTAGAAACGAGAAATAAAACTACGTTGTGGGTACGAAGAGGATAACTTTGCATGGTGTCGGAGAGCTAAAACATAAAAGTAGGTGCTGTTATCATAAAGTTAGAATATATAACTAAATATTATAAATAGCGAGTGTGGAATAATGGTGGATCGGTGTGCGGAATTGTCCTAGGCAATTGTTAACAAGACTGGTAATCACTATTGCAGTTTCATATGAGGGAGAGGCATAAGCTAACATACTTTCTCTACTTGGAACATATGCACTTATGATTGGAACTCTATCAAGCATCTGCAACTACTAAAGATCATTAAGGTAAAACCCAACCATAGCTTTAAAGCATCAAGTCCTCTTTATTCCCATACGCAACAATCCCTCTTACTCGGGTTTGTGCTTCTGTTCACTCACCAACCCACTATAAGAGAATCATGGACGTATTGCAACACCCTAGAGCGGGAACCCCTCACGCTTGCGCGACATGAAGGGCACCATAGGACAACACCAAACTAAAACATACAACTCATAGCAATCTAGATCATCAATCAACCCAAAGACAAAAGGTATCTACTCAAAACATCATAGGATGGCAACACATCATTGGATCATAAGATGTGGCATAAAGCACCATGTTCAAGTAGGGATTACAGCGGGGTGCGGGAGATTGGACCGCGTAAAAGAGATGAGGATAGTGATGATGATGGTGATGTTGATGAAGGCGATCACCGTGGCGATGATTCCCCTCCCGGTGGCACTCCGGTGCCACCAAGAGAGAGGAGAAGAGGTTCTCCCCCTTGTGCTTCCTCCTCCATGGCCTCCACCCTCTGGTCCTTGGCCTTCATGGTGATGAGGGCCCCCTCCGGCAGGGTGCCAGAGAGTGCCTAGATTTATTTCTCGTGGCGGCGGAACTCCCGATCTAGGTTAATTTTCCGAGGTTTCTGTATTTATAGGAATTTTTGGCGTCGGTCTCACGTCAAGGAGGTGCCCGAGCTGTCCACGAGGCAGGCCCACGCGCCCGTACCAGGTGGGCGCGCCCCCCACCCTCGTGGGCAGCTTGGGACTCTTCTGGCCCAACTCCGATGCTCCGTGGTCTTCTTTTGGTCCATAAAAAATCATTAAAAAATTGGCTCATCAATTGGACTCCGTTTGGTATTCCTTTTATGCAAAACTCAAAAACAAGGAGAATATAGAAACTGGCACTATGCTCTAGGTTAATAGGTTAGTCCCAAAAATCATATAAAATATCATATAAATGCATATCAAACATCCTAGAAGGATAATATAATAGCATGAATACTTCATAAATTATAGATACGTTGGAGAAGTATTAGAGGATGGTTGATGATGACGACGGCGACGAATCCCCCTCTCTGGAGCCCTGAACAGACTCCAGATCAGCCCTGCCCAGAGGTTTTAGGTCTTGGTGGCGGCTCTGTATTGTAAAACGCGATGATTTATTCTCCTTTATTTTTTTCTCTCCGAAAGCAAATATATAGAGTTGGAGTTGGCGTCGGTGGAGCCTTCGGGGGCCCATGTGGTAGGGGGCGCGCCCTAGGGGGGCGCCCCCCACCCTCGTGGACAGGGTGTGGGCCCCCTGGTCTTCACCTTTGGCAAGGATTTTTTAATATTTTCAACTAGATGTTCCGTGGAGCTTCAGGTCATTCCGAGAACTTTTGTTTTCTGCACATAAAACAACATCATGGCAATTCTGCTGAAAACAACGTCAGTCCGGGTTAGTTCCATTCAAATCATGCAAGTTAGAGTCCAAAACAAGGGCAAAAGTGTTTGGAGAAGTAGAAACGACGGAGAAGGATCAGGCATCGAAACTCAATCATTTCTGTAGGTATGTACATCCCAGACGGTGAATCCCATAAATCATTTCCGTAGGTACGTACATCCCACACGGTGAATGTCGGTGAACAAAAATATGGGTCCCTTTTAGCACACCTTTACTTGTGCGCGGGCAGTCGCAGCCCCACGCCCCTGGCCATCCTTTGCAGGGAAGAATAAGCAAAACCACAATACAACTAGAGCAACGCTAAGACAGAAAAACAAAGAGCAGAAGGGCGAGGTGGACTCCCCCGGCAAGGCCCTTGCCGGGGCGACCTCCACAGCCCCGGCAAGAGCCTTGCCGGGGCGACTTGCCCGACACCCGCAGAGCCGCCACGCTTGAGCCCGACGGTTCCAATGCCATCAACCACATTGGAACCAAGGCTCGGGAGGCGCCTTTGTGGTGGCATGCAGATCTTTTTGAAGACCGTAAGCATTCAAGACTAGATGAAGAACTAGAAGACGACGATCCTCGGCAGGATCCTTGCCGAGGAAACCCACGAGACCCCTGGCAAGATCATTGCCGGGGATGACCGCGACCCCGTGGCAAGACCCTTGCCAGGGCCCCGGCAAGCCCCTTGCCAAAGACATCCACAGGGCCACAGCCAGGCCCACATCTGCCAAGATTCCACCGCCGTTCCCATGCAGCTGCCAGCCCACCAACTAGGAGGACACCTGCATGGCGACATGCGGCCTCTAGGCCAACTCAGCAAGCACCTGTGTGGTGGCATGCAGATCTTCGTGAAGACTCAGCCACCGCACCAACTCAGCAGCCAGCCAGCCAGCGTGGCACTACACGCCTCGTCAGTTCGGACGCGCGTCGAAGCCAGGCAAGGCAGCGACGGCTGGGACGAGCTTCCTTGCCGTTCCCGATAAAGCAAGAAGGGCACGTCGACATCGCATTAAATGTGTTTGTCCTACGGTGCCAGAGGATAGACTCAACCACTGTATAACTTTCCACCTCCTGTGTGCCACTGTGGCGGCCCCTTTTGTGTATAAAAGGAGGCCCGCGGCATACTGGGAGAGGATTCAGACTTTTTGGACCCTGCACGCCTTGTAGCTAGTCCAAGAACACCAGATAAACAAAAACCAGCAGGGGTAGGGTATTACGCACCACTTGCGGGCCGAACCTGGATAATCCCCCCCCCCCCCCCGCGTTGATCTCTCAATCCCGCTCTTTCCACAGCCCCGCGCCCACCAACCGTAGAAGGGATTCCAGTGATCCCATAGTGTCATCTCCCCCGACATTTTTGGCGCGCCAGGTAGGGGGTGCAAGCCATGGAAATCTGGCTTTAGAGCCGACGCAGTGACTCTTCCATGAGGATGGCTCGAAGGGAGAGGGCGACGTTGATCAACCGCCCTCTGGTGCCATCCACAGCCTCGACGGCCATCCGTGTGCCTGATACGTCTCCGTCATATCTACTTTTCCAAACACTTTTGCCCTTGTTTTGGACTCTAACTTGTATGATTTGAATAGAACTAACCCGGACTGACGCTTTTTCAAAGAGAATTGCCATGTTGTTGTTTTATGTGCATAAAACAAAAGTTCTCGGAATGACCTGAAACTCCACGGGATGTCTTATAAAAAATAATAAAAAATCCTTGCCAACGATGAAGACCAGGGGGCCCACACCCTGTCCACGAGGGTGGGGGCGCGCCCCCCTCCTCGTGGGCGCGCCCCCCTACCTCGTGGGCCCCCTGGACACCTTCCGACGCCAACTCCAACTCTATATATTGGCTTTCGGGGAGAGAAAAATCAGAGAGAAGAAATCACCACGTTTTATGATATGGAGCCGCCGCCAAGCCCTAAAACCTCTTGGGAGGGCTGATCTCGAGTCCGTTCGGGGCTCCAGAGAGGGGGATTCGTCGCCGTCGTCATCATCAACCATCCTCCATCACCAATTCATGATGCTCACCGCCGTGCGTGAGTAATTCCATCGTAGGCTTGCTGGACGGTGATGGGTTGGATGAGATTTATCATGTAATCGAGTTAGTTTTGTTAGGGTTTGATCCCTAGTATCCACTATGTTCTGAGATTGATGTTGCTATGACTTTGCTATGCTTAATGCTTGTCACTAGGGCCCGAGTGCCATGATTTCAGATCTGAACCTATTATGTTTTCATGAATATATGTCAGTTCTTGACCCTATCTTGCAAGTCTATTGTCACCTACTATGTGTTATGATCCGGCAACCCCGAAGTGACAATAATCGGGACCACTCCCGGTGATGACCATAGTTTGAGGAGTTCATGTATTCACTATGTGCTAATGGTTCTCTATTAAAAGGAGGCCTTAATATCCCTTAGTTTCCATTAGGACCCCGCCTTGCGGGAGGGTAGGACAAAAGATGCCATGCAAGTTCTTTTCCATAAGCACGTATGACTATGTTCGGAATACATGCCTACATTACATTGATCAATTGGAGCTAGTTCTGTGTCACCCTATGTTATGACTGTTACATGATGAACCGCATCCGGCATAATTATCCATCACTGATCTGGTGCCTACGAGCTTTCCATATACTGGTCTTCACTTATCTACTTTTCCATTGCTACTGTTAAAATCACTACAAAATACCAAAAATGTTTACTATTGCTTGCACTACCCTTTTGTTACCGTTACCACCACTATCATATTACTTTCCTACTAAACACTTTGCTGCAGATACTAAGTTTCCAGGTGTGGTTGAATTGACAACTCAGTTGCTAATACTTGAGAATATTCTTCGGCTCCCCATGTGTCGAATCAATAAATTTGGGTTGAATACTCTACACTTAAAAACTGTTGCGATCCCCTATACTTGTGGGTTATCAAGACCTTTTTACAAAGGCCGTTCTTGGTGACATAGCTCTATTCTTTGAGTCACTTGGGATTTATATCTTCTGGACACTATGAAGAACTTGAGAGACGCTAAGACAAAAATTTATCCCTCAACTACGAGGTTGGGTAAGGAACTACCATCTAGCTCTGCACTTGATTCACCTTCTGTTATGAGTAAGCTAGCGACACCTAAATCTGCTTCTGCTATTCGTTCCGATATGTCGCATGTTATTGATGATGCCACTTCTGCTATGCATGATACTTATGACGAAACTACTTCTATGCTTGCTACTACTGTGCCCCTTGGTGAATTTCTAGATGAACAAATTGCTAGGGCTGGAGAGAAAGAAATTATTGAATCTGAATACGATGATGAAAGTGATGATAAAATATGCATGTTATTCCTGAGGGTTATGTTTTTGATATGGAATCTTCTGCAGCAATTTTTGCTTGCAAAGATAGATATGAACTTAAGAGGCTGTTAGTTAAATGGAGTAAAGAATCTCTTAGAGATAGAATGAAACCTGACCCTGCTTTTGCTACTTCACCTATTTGTGTTCCCGACAAGGATTATTATGAATTCTCTGTTGATCTTGATATAATTACTTTGGTTGAATCTGATTCTTTTTATGGCTATGAATCTGAAACTGTTGTGGCACATCTTACTAAGTTAAATGATATAGCCGCCCTGTTTACTAAAGATGAGAGATCGCGCTACTCTTATATACTCAAAATATTTCCGTTCTCATTAAAGGGTGATGCTAAGATATGGTTTAATTCTCTTGATCCTGGTTCTGTGCGTAGTCCCCAGGATATGATTTATTACTTCTCTACTAAATATTTCCCTGCTCCTAAGAAACAAGCTGCTTTGAGGGAAATATACAACTTCGCAGTAAATTAAAGAAGAGAGTCTCCCACAAGCTTGGGGAGGCTTCTCAAGTTACTTAATGCTTTGCCTGATCATCCTCTTAAGAAACCTGAAATACTTGATATCTTTTATAATGGACTAACTGATGCTTCCAGAGATTACCTGGATAGTTGTCCTGGTTCTGTTTTCAGGGAAAGAACACCGGATGAAGCTGAAATTCTATTGAATAAAATGTTGACAAATGAAAATAATTGGGCACCTCCTGAGCCAGCTCCAGAGCCAATTACGGAGCCAATTCCTAAACCAACACCGAAGAAGAGAGGTGTTCTATTTCTCAGTCCAGAAGATATGCAAGAGGCAAAGAAATCCATCAAAGAAAAAGGTATTAAAGCTGAAGATGTTAAGAATTTACCTCCTATTGAAGAAATACATGGTCTTAATCTACACTTTGTTGAAGAAACTTATGATATTGATCCATTACTTATTGAAGAACCTCCTGATCCCGATAACCCGACACAGGTAGTAAAGGTAAATTCTCTATATAGATATGATAAAGCTGAAGTCCCTCCTACTAAAATTCTCTATACAGATATGATAACTTTATGTTTAAGCAAGATGACTTTAATGCTTATTTTGGTAGACAATTAAAACAAGATGCTTATATGATTAAACGCTTGGGTGATTATATGGCTAATATTAGAGTTGAACTTAAACTTGTTAGCAAACATGCTTCTATGGTTACCACTCAAGTAGAACAAGTACTTAAGGCTCAAAAAGAAGTTCTTGATGAAATGAATAGTAAGAAAAATAATCATGCTATTAGAGTGGCTACTAGAATTGGTAGAATGACTCAGGAACCTTTGTATCCTGAAGGCCACCCTAAGAGAATCAAGCAAGATTCTCAGAGAAATAATATTGATGTACCTAGTTCTTCTAAAAGGAAGAAAAAGAAAAATGATAGGAATTTGCAAACTTCTAGCGAACCAATTGCTTTGAACCACACGAGAATACTAATGATATCTCTATGTCCGATCTTTGAAACACAATCTGGTAATGAACATGAACCTAGTGAAAATGTTAATGATGATGTTCATGATGATGCTCAACCTAGTAATGATAATGATGTAGAAGTTGAACCTGCTGTTGATCTTGATAACCCACAATCAAAGAATCAACGTTATGATAAGAGAGACTTTGTTGCTAGGAAACATGGCAAAGAAAGAGAACCATGGGTTCAGAAACCCATGCCTTTTCCTCCCAAACCATCCAAGAAAAAGGATGACGAGGATTTTGAGCGCTTTGCTGAAATGATTAGACCTATCTTTTTACGTATGCGATTAACTGATGTGCTCAAAACGAATCCTTATGCTAAATATATGAAATGTATTGTTACAAATAAAAGAAAGATACCGGAAGCTGAAATTTCCACCATCCTTGCTAATTATACTTTTAAGGGTGGAATACCAAAGAAACTTGGAGATCCAGGAGTACCTACTATACCATGCTCCATTAAGAGAAATTATGTTAAAACCGCTTTATGTGATCTTGGAGCCGATGTTAGTGTTATGCCTCTCTATTTATATCATAGACTTGACTTGAATAAGTTGACACCTACTGAAATATCTTTGAAAATGGCTGATAAATCAACTGCTATACATTGCCGGTATTTGTGAGGATGTGCCTGTTGTGGTTGCAAAGCGTTACTATTTTAACGGACTTTGTTATTCTTGATATTCCCGAGGACGATAGTATGTCTATTATTCTTGGAAGACCTTTTCTGAACACTGCAGGGGCTGTTATTGATTGCAACAAAGGCAGTGTCACTTTTCATGTTAATGGTAATGAGCATCAATTCTATTGGAAAAGTTACATCGATTATTTTTGGAGGTTTTGAATTTCCTCTTCCTACTATCAAGAAGAAATATGATATTCTTATTATAGGAGATGTGCATATCCCCGTTGAGGTAACTTAGTGTTATTCGAAATTTCTCCGGTTCCATGTTATTCGGAATGAGTTTGTTAACAAGACTTGATCAACCTTGTTAGTGGATTCCTTTTGATGATCATGAGATGGATGAAACTAGAAGCACAACCTTCTGTACCTTCTTTATATTTTCTGTTATTTAGTAGAAATAAAGTAAAATAGTATTTTTCTGTCTGTCTCCTGACTTATCTGTGCAATATAAAAATATCCCGAAAATAAAAGTCCTCAGAATGCCATGCCAATTTAATATGATTTTTTCGGGAATATTTGACGATTATAGTGCAAAAATCACCGCGCGGGGAGCTGCCACGAGGGTGGAGGGCGCGCCCTACCCCCCCTGGGCGCGCCCCCTACCTCGTGGGCCCACGGTGGCCCTCCTCCACTTACCCCTGCACCCATCTTCTTCCTCTGCCTCACACAAACCCGAAAAACCAACTCAAGCACGAGTTCCAGCCACTTTTGCTGTGATTTTCGATCTCCTTGGTCAAAGCACCTCTCGCAAAACTGCTTGGGGAGATTGTTCCTTGGTATGTGACTCCTCCACTGGTCCAATTAGTGTTTCTTCTAGTGCTTTATTCTTTGCAAATTTGTGCTGCATAGGTGACCATGTTCTTGAGGTTGCATGTCAAATTTATATGGTTCCAAGTAGTTCTAATGCTTGATATAGGCTCTAGGCACTTGTAGGAGTAGTTGCTATCAGTTTTATTGAAGTTGGTTCAGTTTTGTTTGAAGTTACTAAAAATTTCAGAAATTTTTCAGAAAAAACAATATGTTTAGGAAGATGTTCCAAGGTGGTTCTTCAAGGAAGCAAGGTCCCAGGCTTGCAATGCGTGATGCTGACGAGGAACCACCAAGAGAAGCTCTTGTGAGGCCCTGTGAATGGACTTCGGAAAATTTTATGGATCAAGCGGGAATCAAAGAAGAATTTAACGCATATTTGCGTAACGTCGGTTGTCGGTGTCAAAACCGGCGGATCTCGGGTAGGGGGGTCCTGAACTGTGCGTCTAGGCGGATGGTAACAGGAGACAAGGGACACGATGTTTTTACCCAGGTTCGGGCCCTCTCGATGGAGGTAATACCCTACTCCTGCTTGATTAATATTGATGATATGGGTAGTACAAGAGTAGATCTACCACGAGATCGGAGAGGCTAAACCCTAGAAGCTAGCCTATGGTATGATTGTTGTTAGATCCCCACGGACTAAAACCCTTCGGTTTATATAGACACCGAATAGGGTTAGGGTTACACAGAGTCGATTACAATGGTAGGAGATCTACGTATCCGTATTGCCAAGCTTGCCTTCCACGCCAAGGAAAGTCCCATTCGGACACGGGACGAAGTCTTCAATCATGTATCTTCATAGTCCAGGAGTCCGGCCAAAGGTGATAGTTCGGCTATCCGGACACCCCCTAATCTAGGACTCCCTCAGTAGCCCCTGAACCAGGCTTCAATGACGACGAGTCCGGCACGCATATTGTCTTCGGCATTGCAAGGCAGGTTCCTCTTCTGAATACTTCATAGAAGATTTTGAACACAAGGATAGTGTCCGGCTCTGCAAAACAAGTTCCACATACTACCGTAGAGAGAATAACCTTTGCATAGATCTACTGATGTATTCCCCGGCGTGACATCACACCACGGCCAGGCCTTTATACGAATCGTTTTTTACTGTTCCACCTTAGCGCGTTTAGCGAGGCGGTTTCCTTGGCACGTCTTATCAAAGCGGAGATCGTGCCCCTTATTCCGGGATTCCCATCAATACGGACGTTGGTAACCCATCTGCGCCATTGATTACGGCGCTTGGGAGATAAGCGAGTTTTACCAGGCTGGCAGGGGACGCATATCTTCGTCCGTCCATATAAGGGGATAAGGATCCACCTTTTCGCCTACGCCTTCTTCCTCCTTTGCTCATCCATTTCCGCGCACTCGAGCTCCAGCGCCCAATTCCGCACACCCCACCTCAACCTTCTCCAACTATGTCCGGAGTGGGAGGCAGGTGGATGGCCTCCTCCGTCATGGAGGGGCGCATCAAAAAGCTGCGGAAGGCCGGATACTTGTCCAGCGACATCGCACACCGGCTCCCCGACAAGGGGCAGCTCATCCCAACCCCCAGGCCCCATGAGAGGGTGGTGTTTCTCACCCACTTCCTCCGCGGACTAGGTTTTCCACTTCACCCATTTGTCCGGGGGCTCATGTTCTACTACGGCCTGGACTTCCACGATCTGGCCCCGAATTTCATCCTCAACATCTCGGCGTTCATCGTGGGTATGCGAGGCCTTCCTTCGCATCCAGCCCCACTTGACTTATGGCTGAAGATCTTCAATGTCAAGCCGAAGGTAGTGGGCGGCCGCCAAGCGGAGTGCGGAGGTGCCATGGTTGGCAAGATGTCGAAAGCCCTATGGCTCGAGGGCTCCTTTGTGGAGACCATAAAGGGGTGGCAATCGTGGTGGTTCTACATTACCGAGCCGCGCGACTCTCAATGGGCGGCGGCCCCCGAATTCCGATCTTGGCTTCCCCACGCGGCTCACATCATGGAAAGAGACGGGCCTGTCGTGGGGTGATTCGGACGAGCTATCCGGACTCCAAACCTGCGTCCGAATCCTGGCGGACAAGAATCTCAGGCTTGTCAACGTTATCCAGGTGATGCTCATCCGCCGGATTCTCCCATGCCAACAACGGGCCTTCAAATTGTGGTAGTTCGATCCGGCCAAGACACCCAACTCTGAAAAAGGCTCTTGACACTACGCACGAAGATGCCTGGAAGGTGCTGTTCAAGGGCGCCGAGGCTCCCACATCCGCTACCGAAGATCACGGATTCAGCTCGCAGTGTCAAGCCAGCGAGGTAAGTTATTTTACCCTTTATGGGACTCTTTTGTCATAGTTTGACTCTATGCGGGATCTAAAACTCCCTAACCTTTGACAGGACTGGCTGAAGATGTCCGGACAGATTAACTGTCCGGCCCCTTTGCCAGAAGACCCAATGGACGCCCGATTGACGGGGCTGCGGGCTCCGGCACCTCACGTGGTGCCGGAGAAGAAGGCCAAGAAGAAGGCCACGGGAACTCGAAAGAGCTCCCGGCGCCAGGTGTTGTCGAACTCATCGCCCGACAACCCTGAGGCAGAATCCTCCTCTGAGGAAGAGGAGGAGGAAAAAGCCTCTCCCCGGGGAGAGAAGAAAAGGAAGGCCGCCCCAATCGGGAGGCCGGAGGGTCCAAGAAGGGAAGGACCCTTCCTCCGGACTTCTCCACCAACGCCGACAACGACGAGGAGGAGTGGCCAACAAGGGCCAAGCCCCTGGCGAGATCGTAAGTGTTCGGATACCCATGGCTTTTTTTTCATTGCATAGTGTTCTCTAATGCCGAACAATCATGCAGCCCGTCCAAGGACGAGCTCGCCGCTTCGTCAAGCGGGTCCCAGAATTCGTCGGAAGTGGAGAGTACTTCACTTCCAACCGCCTCCTCACCTCACGCTGCGGACGACGCCGAGGTGGGGCTCCAAGGGGGCCTGGTCAAGAGGAGGTGGCGCAGGAGGCGCCGCAAGGCAGCCTCCCGGACTCCGGGCGCGAGGGGAGCGAGACCCCCAGGGGCTCTAAGCCCGACCCTTGTCCGGACTCCATACCAGAACCTTCAGCGGTTCCGAAGTCCAGCAAGCGGCCCCTTCGTAGGAAGGGTAAGACGCCGGTGTCCTCCGTCCAACCGGAGGCACCGGATAGCTTACTGGAGGCGCTTAACAGCGCCTCCATCGAGGAGGAGCACCGCATTGTTATGAGTGTGGTGATCCAGAAAGTTCAGTCCGCCAAGAGCGGGCTGGTGGCTGTACCAGCCTTCTAACGGGCTTTGAGGTAAGTTTAGAATATGTAGAAGTATTACCGCATAGACAGTAGCCTCGATGCTTAGTTCGTGTTCGGAAAGAAAAGCGGACTAAGGATCTAAAAAGATATATGCAGGAGTCGACATAAGTATATCAATATGCGAATGCAGGCTCTGCTGACCTCTGCCCGCCTTGATCATGGAGGTTAATGCATTGAAGAAGAGCCTCGGCGGTCCGAGAACGAGCTCGGCTTTGCCAAGAAGCAGCTCGAGGACAGGGAAGGTAAGCAATACCTTATTAAAGAAATACCTTATAGAAAGGATTCGGTTGCAAAAATGACAGAATAACGTGGGTATTGTAGGGGCCCTGAACGAGGTGGCGACCACGAAGGAAGCGGTGTTCATGTCAAGGCAAAGCGGCATGAGCGCACCGAGCAAGAGAAGCAGGAGGACCGGGTGGTGGAGGTGCGGCAAGAGCTCCAGTCTCTCGTGGAAAAACACGAGAGTTTGGAGCGTGACTCGAAGACTCGAGAGTCCGAGCTCGCCTCGGCTCTTGAGAGTGCCAAAGCCGCTAAGGCCGAAGCCCAAAAAGGCCTCCAAGAAATTGAATCATTAAAGAAGATAGCAGCGGGTAAGGCATTCTTTATGCAAAACAAGCATGTGAAAGTGAATTACCTATTACTTACCCGGATTCGGAGCTCTCCGTGAGCATTCGCAGATCTGCCCGTAGTGTATACGATGCTGCGCGTTCTACCGCGCCAAGGAGGGGAGCTCGACGGAGAAGGTGTTCTGGTCTCAGTATGCTGAAGCCGACCGTCCGGTGCCCCTGAGCGACCGGCTGAAGCAGCTGGTCGAGCTCCACAAGGTCGCCGAACAGGCCATGAAGGGCCTCATAGTTCGGCTGTGGCCATTGGAAGCCATGCCTGGGAGCTACTTCGGGCTAGTGCAGTGGCTGGTGGACGTCTGCCCATGGATTGAAGTCATCAAGCGCTCTGTCTGCATTGAAGGTGCCCGTCGGGCCCTTGCCCGTGCTAAAGTGCACTGGGGCAAGTTGGATGCGGAGAAGCTTGTGACGGACAGGCCACCAAAGGGCAAGGGGCATCGCAAGCCCTAAATGTACTATGAGGGCGTCCTGAAGGGTGTCCGCCGTATAGCGGATGAGTGCTCCAAAGATGTAATTTTTTAATAGACTCGCATTTGTTATCATGTACGCTGAAAACTTGTTCATATGCGCTAAGCAACGCTTGTTAATTTAAAATATTACCTTCAGGCGGCCGTTTATCAAATTTGAGAGATGGCAAGTCGTTGGCTTCAGCCCCCATGCCACAGTCTTTGGGGTGTTCGGGATAAACTTGAGCGCTCTTGTTCCCATTCTTGGGTCCGTCGAGGGAGGCGGTCAATGCAACGAACAAGGCAACCGGACTTATAGTGCTTGAACACTCTCACTTAGCAATAGAATTCTATAATTTTAAATTTCGGCGAAGCCCCTAGTATTCGGAAGACCGAGTTCGGGGCGCTATCCACGCCTTGGCCAGACAATGCTGGTTCCTCGCTCTAAGCGGCATAAGTCTTTAGGGACTCGAAGAAACCTCTCGAACAGCGACCGGCTCTCGCCTTATCATGACAGTCAGTTTTAGCTTTCTCCACTGAGGTGCTCAACCCAGCTCAACCGGGGCACAATCGCAGTGGTTCTCCCAGCGCTACCTTAGCCGATATGAGGGAACGTAAGGTACCAAAACATGGGAGCAGGCAAACCCAACTATTGACCCAAGACATGATTCGGAGCCGATGCATATAATGCTATAAGTTGGTGCCGCACTTGTGAAAGTGTTCGGACTTGTCACACCATGTTTTTGGGGTACATAAGCCCTGGTGTATTAGCCGTACCAAATTATGCAGTTGCGCAATGTCATAAATGAACATATATAATGGGAAAGAATGCAATAATAGGAAAGAGCTATATATTGGTTATTAAAAACAAACTGCAAATAAAAGCAGAACGATACAAATTGTGTGATAAGCAAGGGATGGGACTATTTAACATGTCCCCCTCCAGGGGTAAGCTGCGGGATGGTATGTAAAAGCGGGTATAATGCTCGTAGTAGAGATCACTGGATACTCGGCGTAGCTTTCTGTTTCCCTGGCTGTTGCATCGTGAGTTCGGCAATTCTAGTGCCGGACAGGACTTCTGGAAAACGGAGTCCTGAAAGTAAGAAAAAGAAGAAAGAAAAAGAATGACACAATTGGGATCCGCTGATGCGGTTGAGCCGCGTGCAGGCGTCTTGTGGTCGCGCCTCCCCTTAGGCCCATGGTATCTCCGGGCGTAGTTATGTACGCTGTAGTAATCTGGCTTCACTATTTCGCGAGGGCTGAGGTTGGGGCCGGATTGCTCTGGCGTGCTCGGATCGTGCTGTGTGGTCTTGTTGTAGGTTACTTGGGCGCAGCGATGTTGTTCGATTGTTTATTGGCCGGACTGAAGAATTGCCTTAAGAGGCTGTTCTGCACTTCTGCCGCAAGGGCGGCCGTATGCTCCTCCGTTCGGAGAGAGCGTTCAGTGTTTCCATTTACCGTAATTACTCCTCGAGAGCCTGGCATCTTGAGCTTAAGGTATGCGTAGTGCGGCACTGCATTGAACTTTGCAAATGCGGGTCGTCCAAGCAGTGCGTGATAGCCGCTGCGGAACGGGACTATGTCGAAGATTAACTCTTCGCTTCGGAAGTTATTCGGGATCCGAAGAACTCTTCAAGTGTAACCGAGGCTGTACTTTTGGCCTCTACACCTGGTATTACGCCTTTAAAGGTCGTCTTTGTGGGTTTAATCCTTGAGGGGTCTATGCCCATTTTGCACACTGTATCCTAATAAAGCAGGTTCAGGCTGCTACCGCCGTCCATCGGGACTCTAGTGAGGTGAAATCCGTCGATGATTGGGTCAAGAACCAATGCGGCGAATCCGCCATGACGGATGCTAGTGGGGTGGTCCCTTCGATCAAAGGTGATCGGGCAGGAAGACCGTTGGTTGAACTTCGGGGCGACTGGCTCCATCGCGTATACGTCCCTTAGTGCACGCTTCCGCTCCCTTTTGGGTATGTGGGTTGCGTATATCATGTTCACCGTCCACACTTGTGTGGGAAAGCCCTTCTGTCCTCTATTGTTCGGCGGCCGGGGCTCTTCCTCGTCATCGCTATGCAGCCCCTTGTCGTTGTTTTCGGCGCTTAGCTTGCCTGCTTGCTTGAACACCCAACAATCCCTGTTGGTGTGGTTGGCTGGTTTTTTGGGGGTGCCATGTATCTGGCACAAGCGATCGAGTATTCGGTCCAAGTTGGACGGGCCCTGAGTATTTCTTTTGAATGGCTTCTTCCGCAGAGCGGGTTTAGAGCCTCTGAATCCGGCATTTACTGTCGTATCTTTAGCATTATCACCATTAATGCGGCGTTTATGCTTGTTGCGACACGACCTGCCATTGCTGTCCTTGGTATCCGAACTACCAGGGTGTTTGGCCAAGTTGTTGCTTCGAGCTAGCCAGCTGTCCTCTCCGCGCAAAAGCGGGTCATGAGTGTGGTGAGGGCTGCCATGGATTTCGGCTTTTCCTGTCCTAGGTGCCGGGCTAGCCACTCGTCGCGGATGTTTTGTTTGAAGGCTGCTAGCGCCTTTGCATCCGGAGAGTCGACGATCTGATTTTTCTTTGTTAGGAACCGCGTCGTAATTGTCTCGGCGATTCTTACAGGCTGCTGAATTATATGGCTAAGGTCATCGGCGTGCGGTGGTCGCACATATGTGACCTGGAAGTTATCAAGGAATGCGGCTTCCGTGTCCTCCCAAAGAACCGATTGACTCTGCTGGCAAGCTGTTGAGCCAATGCCGAGGTGGTCCTTTAAGCTTGAGTGGGAGGTACTTGATGGCATGTAGATCATCACCGCGGGCCATGTGGATATGGAGGAGATAGTCCTCGATCCAGACCGCAGGATCTGTGGTACCATCGTATGATTCGATGTTTACGGGTTTGAAGCCCTCAGGGATTTGATGATCCATTACTTCATGTGTGAAGCATAGTGGGTGTGCGGCGCCTCTATATTGGGCTATATCACAACGTAGCTCATATGAGCTTTGTCTACTGTGTTCAGCCCGGCCGGGTTTGCTGTATCCGGCGTGACGGTAATCATCCCGAGTCGTTGGGCGCCCACGCGATCTGTAGATCGATCTTGTATGCTTTGCCTTATCCTCCAATATATCTCGCAAGTCCGGCGCGTTTTCCCGTGCCTTGGTACTTTTTGAGCGGCGTTGGGGCGTGGCTTGAGCGGAGGGCCGAGAGGCTTCTCTGTCGCGGCCACGGGGTGGCTGGTATGCCATGTCATGCGCTGGTGGCGTGGGTGCTTCCTCCTCTGATCGAGGCAACGGCCTGCGTTTGGGGTAGCTTTTGGAGGGGCGTTCGAGTTCATACTCTTCGGCTGTAAGGACTTGATCCATCCGCCGCCTAGCAGGTCTTGGTCAGCTCTAAGTTGTTGCTGCTTTTCTTGAGGCTGCTTGCCGTGGCCATGAGCCTGCGTTTAAAATGCTCTTGTTCGACGGGGTCCTCAGCACGACGAATTAAATGCGTCGTCGAGGCTTGCCTCGTCTTGAAGGGGTGCATAATTATCTTCCTCTACCTCTCTTTCTACCGCCTTTGTCGTGCGGACTTGCTTCTCCCTCCTCCTGCGCTGAGTCCCTGCCGAGGGTCATCTTCGCACCTTTGCTGGGTATTATTGTCTCCGTGCGGAATCGCCGCTTTTACCTTGTGGCGGGATTTAGAGCGCGCCCGACGTTGGCGCTTGGGTTGTTTCGTGGAGGGGTCATCCTCCGCGGTTCCATCGCCATTCCCATCTTTTGGGATGTCCACCATGTATATGTCATTTGACGAGGTGGCCTTCCAGTGCCCCGTGGGCGCTGGCTCTTGATCGTCTCCGGCACCGTCGTCCATACCATCGATGTCTTCGGAGTCGAAGTCGAGCATGTCGGTTAAATCATCGACAGTGGCTACAAAGTGGGTGGTGGGTGGGCGTTGAATTTCTTCGTCGTCTGAATCCCAACCTTCCTGACCGTAGTTCGGCCAGGGCTCCCCTGACAAAGAGAGAGACTTTAATGAGTTCAGGATATCGCCAAAGGCGAGTCTTTGAAAAGATGTCCGGCGGTGAACTCCATAACCAGCGCCTTGATCGGATTCGACTAGCGGTAGCGGGAGGTTCGAGTCCGGAAAGGAGTCCGGCACACAGGAGTCATGAGCTTTGCAAAGGACAGGATGGTGTTCGCTCAATCGCCGTAGAGATTTTAGCCCCCGAGGCGGTGTCCAACCAACCGTCCTCGATCGGTGAAACCGGCTCCGGATTAAGGGTCGGAGCGGGCACTGGTGCGGCCTCCAGGGCACTGTTCGGCGGCAAAGCTAGATCGTACCCATTGAGACAGTGCGGCACGCTTGGTTGTGGCTCAAATCCGTCGAAGATCAAGTCTCCGCGGACATCGGCCGTATAGTTCAAGCTTCCAAATCTGACCTGATGGCCAGGGGCGTAGCTTTCAATCTGCTCCAGATGGCCTAGCGAATTGGCCCGCGATGCAAAGCCGCCCGAATCTGAAGATCTGTCCGGGAGAAAAGTCTCACCTGGACTGCGTCATCGCTGATGATTGAAGGAGCCATCGGGCCTATAGGTGACGACAGAGGAACTCTCAATGAAAGCACCAATGTTGGTGTCAAAACCGGCGGATCTCGGGTAGGGGGTCCCGAACTGCGTCTAGGCGGATGGTAACAGGAGACAAGGGACACGATGTTTTTACCCAGGTTCGGGCCCTCTCAATGGAGGTAATACCCTACTCATGCTTGATTAATATTGATTATATGGGTAGTACAAGAGTAGATCTACCACGAGATAAGAGAGGCTAAACCCTAGAAGCTAGCCTTGTGTATGATTGTTGTTCGTCCTACGGACTAAAACCCTTCGGTTTATATAGACACCGAATAGGGTTAGGGTTACACAGAGTCGGTTACAATGGTAGGAGATCTACATATCCGTATCGCCAAGCTTGCCTTCCACGCCAAGGAAAGTCCCATCCGGACACGGGACGAAGTCTTCAATCTTGTATCTTCATAGTCCAGGAGTCCGGCTGTCGGTGTACTAGAGTAGGGGTACCCTAGTATCCCGAACTTGTGCACGGGCAGTTGCAGCCCTCCGCGGCAAGGCTTACCGGGTGACCGCCAAGATCCTCCGTGGTTCCTTTGGAGCCATTAAAGAACAAAGTATTCAAGCCAAGGAGACAAGGCCCCGGCAAGAGGAGCTTGCCGGGAAGGCCACCCAAGGCACCTAGGAGACAAGGCCCGGCAAGAGGAGCTTGCGGGAAGGCCCGTGATGGCGACAAGCTTCCTGGACGCGACAAGACAACAACCGCGGCAAGGCGCTTGCATGACAGACCACCACTGTACTGCGCTCCAGCACATCCACTTACGTGTCGCCACAGGACCTTTCGGTGCAGCGTGGGAAGAGGTCGTCTTGACGGCCGGAGCCTTGATGGCGGCTGACAAGATTGCCATCTGGCAAGCGGTGGCGCCCCTAACGGACCCTTCCTGCACTGTTATGGCGATGTAGACGGGCATTTAATGCCTTTGTCCCCTGCCGTCAGGGTTAGGTATGATACACTGTACAAGTAGCTGTACCAACCACTCCTTTTCCATTTTTACCCTTGTCTACGTTGCCACCTGTCGAAGACCCCTTTAGCATATAAAAGGAGGCCCATGTGCAACGTAGGGAGGGGTCCAAAGGCGGGACCTCACGCTCGGTCTCGTTAGCAGCTCGTGTGTACTGTAGCACTCAGCGCTCCTGAGCAAGAACTCAATAGACCCAGACATGCAGCAGTAGGAGTGTTATCTCTCCGGAGAGCTCCGAAGCTGGGTAAACCGCTCGTGTGCTTCGCCTCGATCTGCTCTTCGTGCGACCTCCGCCCCCCGCCGAACCGAAAGGGGCTCGGTCCGCCGGTCCCATAGGTGTTCGTGGGCCAGATCAGCCTCCCCGACATATTTGGCGCGCCAGGTAGGGGGCGTCGAGATTGTGTGAACCTGATCCGGCGTCCACACGAGCTAGATCTTCATCATCTTCATCGACATGCCACCGAAGAAGAAGGCTTCGGCGGCAGATGTTCCGTCCGCGTCGAACCCACCACCACCGGAGCAAACGGGTGGTGGGGTAGACGCCGGCGGAAGAATGGACGTCAATGGGGAAGCCCACGGTGCTGCCAAGTCCAAGGACAAGGCTGCGCAGACCTCGGTGTCCGTACATGCACCACGCCCGTCTCAGGAGGCGCGGGACCGACAGCGTCATGGTATTCACAACGCCATATGCTCGTTGGACCAAGATCGAGCTGGTGGATCTCGGGATGCTCAAGACCAGCATGCACGCCAACATCTTTGGCGCAAGCGAAACACGATGCGCCTGGACGAGATACTGCTCCTTCTAACATAGTTAGAAGTCCGAGCATATCCCGCTCCTCGCGCCGTTCGCCACTGCCACCCACCACTCCAGCAGAAGCTTTGGCGAGAGCTCAACTGCTCCTGGATTACCCTCCAACAGACGACAAGATCTATCGGGAAGCAGCAGCTGCAGCAGATTGTAAGCCACTTGCCGCTGAAGCTCCCGGGGAGAAGAAGAAGACCAAGTCCGGCAAGAGCTCTGATGCCCACTCCGGCAAGCGCACCTCTTCAGAGTGTTGCGCTACCGTCGAGGACGCACCATCGAGCTCCACCGGCAAGTGTAAGAAGACGATGACAGCTCCACCAGAGACCAAGAAGGTGTCCGCCAAGGAGGGCGGCACCGTGGTACCTTCACCATCGATTGCCACTCTCGACCCTAAATAGGAAAGCGCTTCGTTGCTTTCTGTGAGCGACGTCGACATGTTTGCGTGGCAACCGTCGACATCCCCGGTGTTCCCGGGAAAGTAATTGAGCACCATCTTGCCGTTTGTCCTCATCGTGGCCCGTCAGCGAAAGTCGAGAAGCGGCGGTGGGCGCCAAGAATTCATCGCAGAAGAAATCAAGAAATTGGAAGCAGCAGGCCTTGTCGGAGGAGTGCTCCATCCCTACGTGGTTGGCCAATCCTGTAGTTATGCAGCGAAGCGAAGCGGAAATGGAGGCTTTGTATCGATTTCTTGATGTCAATAAAGCTTGTCCCAAAGACCCATTTCCCTTGCGGCGCATCGACCAGATTGTTGACTCCAAGGCGGATGTGATTTGCTTTCATTTCTGGATGCATACTCAGGATATCATCAGATCTTCATGGCGTAAGAGGATGAGGAGAAGACCGCATTCATCACCCCATGTAGCGCGTCTTGTTTTCGTCACAGATGCCTTTCGGATTAAAGAATGCTGGTTCAACATTTGCAAGAGTAGTCCATGGCGGCTTTTGAGCCGCAAATGCACGTAAATGTGGAAGCCTACATGGATGACATAGTGGTCAAAAGCAAGGACAAGGCGACTCGATCCAAGATTTAGACGAAACCTTTGCAAATTTGCAAGATCAACCTCAAGCTCAACCACGAGAAGTGTGTGTTTGGAGTCCCTTCCGGCAAGCTTCTCGGGTTCTTAAATGTCTCGGTGAGGAATTGAAGCCAATCCCGACAAGATCAAGGCCATTGAGCAGATTGAAGCACCAAAGCGCGTCAAGGATGTCACGAAGACTTGCGGTTGAGTAGCTGCTCTCGGCAGGTTTATCTCTAGGTTCTGCTGAAGCGCCCTGCCATTTTTCAAAATTTTGAAAAAGGCAGGTCCGATGAAATGGACTCCGGAAGCGGAGGCTACACTGCAGGACTTGAAGAGATACCTGTCCTCTACTCCAACACTTGTCGCACCTAAGCCACAAGAGAAATTGCTGCTATATATAGCGGCAACCAATCAAGTGGTTAGTGCTGCGTTAGTAGCGGAGAGGGAGGCAGATGATGAGCTAGCAACCATGGCAGATGCTTCCAGCGACGAGCAGGGGGCTTCACCGGCAAGCTCTGGTCCCGACAAGGACGGATCTACGCAGACGCATGAGAAGATACAAAAAAGAATGGTGCAGCGCCCAGTTTACTTTGTCAGTTCCCTTCTGCAGGGGGCTAGGTTAAGGTACTCCGGTGTGCAGAAATTGCTTTTCGGCCTCCTCATGGCCTCGAGAAAGCTGCGCCATTACTTCCAGGCACATGAGATCACAGTCGTCACTCATTTTCCGCTGAAGAGGATACTGCAAAATCCAGAGGCAACAGGGGATTGTCGAGTGGGCACTTTGGAACTGTCAAGCTTTGGCCTCAAGTTTGAGAGCACTTCAACTATCCAAAGCAGAGCATTGGCGGAGTTCATAGCAGAATGGACGCCAACACAAGATGAAGAAATTCGTAAGCGAGCATCCCGTCAAGGAAGCAAGCAAAGAGTGGCTGATGTACTTTGATGGTGCCTTCTCGCTGCAAAGGCGCCCGGTCTTGGGCGTGCTACTTGTTGCACCCACGGAGAGCACCTCAAGTACATAGTCCAGATGCACTTTCCCAAGGAGCAAGCAACAAACAATACTGCAGAGTATGAAGGTTTGCTTGCCGGTCTCGAGATCGCATGAGACCTTGGGATCAAGAAGCTCATTGTCGGGGTGACTCACGACTTGTCATCCGCCAAGTGAACAAGAGTTATCGAGTCCGTTGATGGAGGCTTATGTTGATGAAGTGAGAAATCTAGAAGAACACTTTGACGGCCTACAAATGGAACATGTTCCAAGAGCTCGAGCGACATTGCCGATGGCACAGTCGAAGTGCTGCTTGCACTTAAGTTACCAATGGAACTGTGGATTTTTGTGCTCAAGCTGACTCAACCGTTTGTAACGCCATCAACCGGACAGAGCAAGAAGAGGAAGTTGGTCTCTGGCGACTATTTTCCGGCAGAACTTCCGAAGTCGCCCGTCGAAGGTCCTCAAGATCAACACCAAGGGTCTTTGAGGAAGCGATCTGCTCCGGCAAGCCCTAGGGTTTGTTCCGTTGAAGCGAACACTCCGACAAGTTTTGCTCCGGCAAACTTGCCGGGAACGCCAAGCTCCGGTGAGCCGCGAGTTCTCGCCGTGGAAGCGGATGTTCCCGCAGCGAGATGTGCCTTTAGTCCTTGTTGTCGAGCCGCAAGCTCCGGCATGGGCATAGCAGATTGTCCGTTTCTTCAGACAGGAGAACTTCCCAAGAGCAAGAAGAAGCGGAAAGAAGTAGCCCGGCAGTCAAGTATGTACCAGTTTATCGACAACACACTGCATGTAAGAAGACTCAACGGTGTGAAATTGAAGTGTATTCACCGAAGACGGACAAAAGCTGTTGGCGAAGATACATGGAGGCATATGTGGTCACCACATTGGCGCGAGCACTTGCCGGCAAAGCGTTAAAGCAAGGTTTCTTTGGCCGACAGCCCTCCGTGATGCAACTGCACAAGTAACCAAGTGTGAAACGTGCTGTTCCATTCCAAGCAGATACACCAGCCAGCTCAAGCTCTCCAGACGATCCCTTTATCCCGCCATTTTCGGTGCGGGGCTCGACATCCTCGGCCCCTTTCCCGAAGCTGTCGGGGCTTTGAGTACTTATGCGTTGCAATCGACAAGTTCACAAAGTGGCCGGAAGTGGAAGCGATGAGGAAGGTGACAACCTGATCGGCCGATCAAGTTCTTTAGGTCGATTGTCCGCCGTTTGAATCCCTAACAGGATCATCACCGACAACGGCACACAATTCACGAGCCGCACCTTCATGCGATCGTCCAAGATCTTGGCGCCAAGGTCCGCTTCACTTCATTGCTCATCCAAGAAGTAATGGTCAGCGGAGAAGGCGAATCTTGAAGTCTTCTTGCGGGCTCAAGACCGAACTTTCGACGAGGTTGCACAAGTGCGAAGGAACTGAATTGAGGAGCTGCCGGTGGTTCTTTGGTCGATCAGACGACGCCAAATCGAGCCACCGCCGGACACCTTTCGCTCTAGTCTATGGAGCGAGGCAGTTCTCCCCACGGAACTCAGATACGGATCACCTCGAGTGCTCGCTTATGATGAGCTTGAGCAAGAGCAGTTGCGACAAGATGACGCGCTGCTCCTTGAGGAGGATCGTCTTCAGGCTACTGTACGAGCTGCTCGATACCAGCAAGCTTTGCGCCACTACCATAGCCGCAAAGTTCTTCGGCGCGTTCAGTCCGCCAAGAATTCCAACAAGTTGACGCCGAAGTGGGAAGGCCCTTACCGGGTGAAACGAGTCACTAGGCCTGGCGCTGTCCGCCTTGAGACCGAGGATGGCATTCCGGTGAGCAACTCCTGGAACATTGAGCATCTTCGTAAGTTTTACTCAGAGAAGCGCGGTTGCGGAACCTGTTCAAGCAACCACCTTTTGTACAAGTCTTGCCGATGTTGCATGTAATCCTTTGTACAAAGTCGGGCGCAGACCCTGTGCATAAGTAAAGCTAATGTGCTTCGCACATCTTGTCAATTTCATGCTTTCTACTTCTATTTTGCATGTGTTATCTGACACTTTGTGCAGCACCTACCCCCGGTAAGCAATAACGAGCTGTAAGGCTCCATATCTTTATTTTCTCTTCTTTCTCTTTCTCAAAGAAAGGAAGGTTCCCTCGCCCACAAGTTTGCTGGGGGGAAAGGAGAAGATAATGGTGTGGACCAAGCGTCGCTCAAGGAAGTCTAGCCTTACCGGGAAGCAAACGACAGAAAAGCTAAGTTGCTAAAGTTTGAGCAATCAGTTTTAAAAATTTTAAGTTATCTTCCTCAAACGACCGTACTTTGTATGGAAAACCTGTGCGCGGAGGAACCAACTCGTAGCTAGTTGCGCCTTACTTTGTTTCGAGTCCGCTCAACAACTTAAGTGAGCTGCGACTAGTTGCGACAAGGTTTCTTGTCGGTAGCACCGCCAAGAAGTCGACGTCTCAAGACTTTTCGGCGCTGTGTGCTCAGTGCACCGACAAGTTCCCTAAAAGCGTAGGGCAAAAACATACAAAGGAAGGAACCAAGTAAAGGAAATAACATAGCAATCACTACCGAAATAGAGTTATATTACAAGATAGCTTGTCGCAGCTCTAATAGATTGTTCTCATAACATGACCAGCAGCGGCAAGAAAAAGAGAAAGCGGGCGGCCTAATCTACGCGATCGCCTCAACCCTCTTGATCCCCTCACAATGTCCACAATGGGTGCGACAAGGGTCTTCAGCGATTCCAGATTAGCAACCTACGGCAAGGACCTGAGGACGTTGGTGAGTTTGAGGCCTGGGTTGCGGAAGGCCACCTTCATCAAGACCTTTTGAAGAGCTCCAGCAGATCTGGCGCGACTCCTCGGCCAGCCGCTTTGGGATTTCTTCCCGGAGTCGCTGGAGGGCCGTCACCACGCCCTTGAAGAACAAGCTGAGCTTGGCGCTGGGTCGGAGGTGCTCATCGGAGGAATATCCAAGATCCTCCATCCCCAGCTGCGCCAGCTCCTTGTCGATGGCTGCAGCAACATCCACGAGACCCTCGGTCCAGTGCTCCACATTCTCCCTAAAGGTATTCTCGGTGGCGGAAGACTTCGCCAGCGCCTCGTCGGCCTTGATCTTCTCCTTCAAGGCCACCTCCCTGCTCCTGGCGCCGTCCCTGAGTCAAGGTGGTCGCTTCAACTCAAGATCTGCATTGGAGTCCTTGGCGGCGCTGAGCTCCTTGCTCCTCTCGGCGAGACGGCCCTGCAGCTCGCCAAGAGTGTAGGCGTCCTTCTCGCGCTCATGCTTGAGTGCAGCAAGCTCCTCGCCGCTCTCTTTGAGATTGGCTTCCAGCTGCATCACCTTTGTCTCCAGCTCCTTCTTGGCGGCCTCAGCAGCTGCGGCAGCATCCTTTGCTTCCTTGAGAGCACCGCCAAATGTTTGCTCGCGCGTGGCTAGATCCTCCTCATGGCTGTCAAGATTAACCTTCCTCTGCGCCAACTCGCCTTCCTGCGCAGATAGCTTCTCGGCGGCAAGCCGATGTTGCTCCTCAGCTTCGGCCTTCTCGAGCAGGAAGGCTTTGCACTCCTCGGCGAGTCACTCCCGCTCCTCTGCCAAGGACCGGAGAGCTTCCTGGTTGAGGCCCCGAAGTTCCTCCACGCGCTTCTCGATGTCTGCTCCCGCCTTCACGACAAGCGCTTCCCGGGATTCCAGCTTGGCTTGTCGGGCGCGGTAGAGCGACAGCAGCTTCCGCAGCAGTTCCTCCTCCTCAGACTAGCCGCTGTTGCTGTTTGGCGCGTCGACCAGCGTCAGTCCAGCGAAGGCGAGCAGCTCTTCATCAAAAGTTTCTCCTTCGGCCGGCGCCCTGGAGCTCGACGCCCATGGGAGCTTGATGAAGACGCCATCGCCGGCCTTCAAATAAGCGCCAAAGTTGGGGCTCTTGAACTGGCAGCTGCAGCAGCGGAGGGATCGGCGGTGGTGTAGCGCTGGCGCTCTTGCGGCCTCAGGCCGTCGGTCTGATCGCCGGACCCCTCGCCCGGCTTCTGCGGCGGCAGCGGTGGCGGCCTCTTCGCCGGCGGGCTCGTCAGCGCCAGCTTCTTCTCCGATGGCAGCGGCGTCGTCAGTATTGCCGCGCGCGTCCTCCTCGCCGGCGGCCTCGGTCTCCATTGGCTCTGTGGCGGATGGATCTAACGACCGGAAAATGAAGAAAAGTCAAGCAAATATTCAAAAAGAAAATCAGAAGAAGAAGAACACAAGGAAAGTTTTCAATCAAGAGGATTACCTGTGCTAGGGTCTGCAGTCATGGTCTCCGCCGCCAGGGGATCGCTGGTGCTGTCCCTTGCCGGAGAGCTGTCCCTTGACGGAGAACTGCCCCTTTCCGGAGAAGTCTCCCTTGCCGGAGAACGCTCCCTTGCCGGGGAATCCTCCCTTGGCGGTGTAGTCGAAGCAGAAGGCATGTCGAGGCGGCTTGTGGCACTCCTGGTAGGGCTTCTCTGCTCCTACACAAATCAGCAGTCAGATATCAGCAAAGAAAGAGCACCCATGCACGCCGAACAGCAAGAAGTAAACCATATACTTACGTTGGGGGCTGCGCTGGGGCTGCTTTTGAGGAAGAGTTGCCGGGTCCGGCTAGGTGGTCTCGTACGCGCCTCCTGCTGTCGCTGTTGTTTCGTCCTCGATGACTACCACCGGGGCCTTGGATCTCTTCGACGCTCTCTGGGCCAGCGTCCTGAAAAGGAATTTGTTCAGAGTGAAGCAAATCAGATACAAGACAAAGCAACAAGCCGAAGAACTACAAATGCTGCAAAGAATCTTATTCTTCTTCTTCCTCATCGGAGCTGAGCGCGGAGAGATCAAATTCTGGCTCGCCTCCAGTAAGACGAGGCGGAAGAGTAGGTTCCCTTGGCCGCTTGGCGGGAGCAGAAGCGGTGGTCTGCGAGGGCCCCGCTCCAGTTGCCGCAGAAGCTTGAGGTGCTCCCGCGGCAACAGCGCTTGCCGCGGTGGAGCGCATCGCGCGGCGCGGCGGCTGTTGACCCGTCTGCCACCCCCCCTACGTCTCCGGCCTTGCGGAGACGCCTTCTTGGTGGAGCTGGGGGCTCCGCTCGCGGCAAGCTGTCTGAAGGAGGGGAGGAGGCGCCCTCGGCGGGCTCGCTCGACTCAGCTTCAGGCCCGACAAGCTCTTCCTCGCCGGCAAACTCCCCTCGCTCGACAAGGCTTGCCGCCTCTGCTGCCTCTGCCTCCTCCACAGTGAATCCGAACTGCGCCATGGCAGGCCTTTCTGCCGCCTTTTCCGGCTGGTGGCGATGCGCTGCATCTCATCATCGGTGGTGTCGCGGGTGAGGCTCCTCTGTTCATTGGGGCAGACCGGCACTTCTACCAGGCTGTCAAAGAACACTCGCACGACGTCATCTGCAGGCTCTTGCCAGGTGGGAACGATTCCATGCGAGTCGCACAACGGCATCATTGCACGGATGCGGTCGAGCGAGAAATTTTTGCATAGCGGGACGACATTCTTCGGCAAATTGAATGCTCCGGGATGCTCAGGATCGTGCTTGAACAGCTCCAAGAGCATCACGTCCAGTTCTAGGACAGTGAAATTGAAGTTGAGGCCCGGGCGTAGCCTCATGATATCCGCCGCGTTCCGGAACTCCCAGGCGGGTCTCCTCCTCTCCTGCAGGGGGGCGATGCGGCGACGAAGGAAATCTGCGCCAACGGTGCCTACAGTGAGTCCGGCAAGCCTCAGGCATAGGATCCGGATGACGGCAATCTTCAGCCTAGCGTCTTCCGGGGCCAGACTGCTCCAATCGTTGCCAAGACTCATCGAGGTTTGGCGCCGGGCGGTAAACGGCTGCGGGTTCTCCTCGATGATCCAGCACCAGTCTGCTCTCCACTCATCCCATTTGCCGCGGAGCTCTCCCTCCAGATAAGCTTCCTTCTTGCGGTCCTCGAGATCCGTGCGATCCCACCGGAAAGGGGCTCCCCTCTCTCAACTCGGGGCATAAAGAAGTGGCGGAAAAGGGCTACGTTTGGATGGACTCCGACAAAGTTTTCGCAGAGATGTGCAAAAACTGCCACGGTCAGAACAGCATTTGGGGTGAAGTCAAGGAGGCGGAACCCGTAGGTGTTCATGATATCGCAGAAAAATTCAGAGAAAGGCGGGCAGAGCCCGCAGTAGAAGAACAGCGCGAAGAAAGGGTACCCATTCGGAGCCAGTTCCGAAGCAGCAGCTAGGAGTACCTTCGTGCGCGGATGCGCTCGCGTCTCCGTCGACCAGAAGAGGTAGTAGTACTCCCTCAGCTCCCTCGCGGCGAGCTGGGGGGGAAAGATTGCCCTCTCCTTCCGCAGCACCGCAAGCCGCTGTGCCTCGGCCGACTTCACGGCCTTCCCCTTGTCGGCTTTCGGAGCCATGGCGGAGGTGGTGAGGAAGATCGACGGCGTTGGTGATCTTTGGTGGCGATGAAGTGAGCTGCTCTCTCTTCAGCCTTGGGAAGAAGGGGAAGCGGCGGGGATTTTTCGAGATTGGACAGCAAGCTGGCGAGATAGGCGAACTGCCCTGTTTCCTGCTTATAAAGAGGGAGGCGGACGCCCGCTTTTCGAATAAAGAAACCACCCACGATCTCTCACACGACGCCTCATTCGACGCGTGCCGTTCGTGATGGGCGTGGTGGGTCCAGGGTGAGTTACGGCGTAACCCAGGCCGCGCGTGCACGTGCCCTGTTTTGGGCCTGGCCCAACAGCGCTCGGCACCGTGTGTGGCCCGAGCCGGGGCTCTGTCGGTGTACTAGAGTAGGGGTACCCTAGTATCCCGAACTTGTGCCTGGCGATTTGCAGCCCTCATGGCAAAAGGCTTACCGGGTGACCGCCAAGATCCTCCGTGGTTCCTTTGGAGCCATTCAAGAACAAAGTATTCAAGCCAAGGAGATAAGGCCCCGGCAAGAGGAGCTTGCTAGGAAGGCCACCCAAGGCACCTAGGAGACAAGGCCCCGGCAAGAGGAGCTTGCCGGGAAGGCCACCAAAGGCACCTAGGAGACAAGGCCCCGGCAAGAAGAGCTTGCCGGGAAGGCCCGGTGAGCGACAAGCTTCCAGACGCGACAAGACAACAACCACGGCAAGGCGCTTGTCGCGGAAGACCACCACTCTGTACCTGCGCTCCAGCACATCCACTAACATGTCGCCTCAGGACATTTCCGGTAGCAGCGTGGCAAGAGGCCGTCTTGCGGCCAGCGGAGCGATGTGGCGTGACAAGATTGCCATCTGGCAAGCGGTGGCGCCCCTGACGGTCCCTTCCTGCACTGTTAGGGCGACGTAGAAGGGCATTTAATGCCTTTGTCCCCTGCCGTCAGGGTTAGGTATGATACATTATACAAGTAGCTGTACCAACCACTCCTTTTCCATTTTTACCCTTGTCTATGTTGCCACCTGTCGGAGACCCCTTTAGCATATAAAAGGAGGCCCATGCACAACGTAGGGAGGGGTCCAAAGGCGGGACCTCACGCTCGGTCTCATTAGCAGCTCGTGTGTACTGTAGCACTCAGCGCTCCTGAGCAAGAACTCAATACACCCAGACATGCAGCAGTAGGAGTGTTATCTCTCCGGAGAGCTCCGAAGCTGGGTAAACCGCTCGTGTGCTTCGCCTCAATCTGCTCTTCGTGCGACCTCCGCCCCCTGCCGAACCGAAAGGGGCTCGGTCCGCCGGTCCCATAGGTGTTCGTGGGCCAGATCAGCCTCCCCGACACCGGCCAACGGTGATAGTTCGGCTATCCAGACACCCCCTAATCCAGGACTCCCTCACCGGTCTTGTGGACTTCGAGGTAGACAAATGCCCATAGTATCATGATCTCACTAGTTAATTTGTGAGGAGGTTTGAATTTTCATCTTCACGTAATTCCCCTTCTGTCATGTTTGATCTGTATGACAAATCCTATACCATGGACTTAGAGGATTTTACTTTTGCTTGCAAACTCCCATAATGGGGCAGTACTGTTGATCCCCATAAATTTGAATTTAGAGACTTTCTTGCTAGTATAACTGTGGGGGAATCTAGAGATATAACGCAAGCCACTATAGGGAGCATTCACTTTCCTGCTACATTATTTTGCTCTCTTCATCGGTAGGTGCATAAATTCTAAGGATGAAGCATGTCACATGTGTGTCCCTAATCTCAGCATTCTCAGGAGTCTTTGTGTTAGGAGACCAATCTTATCATATGGGAGCCATTGTAGCTCGTAGGTTGCATCGTAATAGATATAATGGAGATTTCTTTGGAGGAATTTATGCAACCCACTTAGCTAATTTTCTTTAGATAGACATTCGTGAGGGTGATATGGAGTTACTCCCTACTTATTGAGATTTTGATTCTATGGTTTCCCACCAGTTTGTTGAGAGGACTGAACCACCTCTCCAGTATCAACCAGTCTTTAACAAACGGCATGTGATAGGGGCAAAGGTGTCCCGTCTTTCGATGAGATGATGGATATCGCTTTGGTGGAAATCGACTTTGATGATCCGACTACGAACGTACAAGGACGTCGCGCCTTAGCAATCTCTAAACCAACTCCGAGAGGTTATTGACCACGCCGGAGCACGATCAACGTGACCACGAGGGTCTGTTTCCTGCGAGCAAACGAAGAACAAGCAAGAACTGAGATTGCAATCTGGATATTGCGAATATAAGATGAAAGCTTTATTGATCAAGGTGGGGTTCTGTGACGCCTTTGTGCAGTCGTTGAACACAAAGCGAAATGCACGCCGAAGTTGCAGCTATGGCGAACTTTAATCTAAACAAAACCCAAAGCCTAAACGGTGCCCTAAGGGCTGTATATATGGAGGAAGAGGGGTGGGGGGGGAATTTCGTGGCCCTTGGTGGAGGGGTCCGAAAACAACCCTATCTCTTGTTTCCCCACACATACGGACTCTAAAAATAGCCTATACTTATGTATTTCAAAATTACATGGGCCTGGCCCAATAATAAGGTGACGCGGCACCTAGAATAGCCTCTGGACGAAATTTATGAAGTGGCATCTTGTATATTTCGTCCAAGGCTTCATGCACCCGGTATGGTGGATTCAAAGCCCTGAAATCATCACCTGTAACTCCGTTCTTGTTCCCCTTGCGCATGCCATCATCTCCATGCTTGTTCTTACTCCAATGTTCATCCTTCTCCAAGCTAGGCCCTTCATTTGTAAGCAAAACAAATGTATCCAATTTAGGCAGCATCATATTCTCATGAACATTAGAATCATTACCAAGAAACAAGAGTACCTGGTAATTTAGTTGGCGTGCGCGAGCTCTAGTAATTGGTCCAGTATATATAGCAGCACGGGCTGTGGGTGTAACAATGGTATTGATGTCCTCATCAGCATGTTGTCTGTATTACTCTTCCTGCCCCTGCCTTCTTTGATTCTCAGACAAAAGGAAGATATGTTATTACCAGAGAGGAGGCAGATGAGTACGAGAGAAGAGCGGAGGAGGCTCGACGCCATGCTGCAGCTCAGGAGGCGATAGCCGCTGCATCACAGTACGACCCCAGCTACACCTACGTGTATCCGCCAGCCCATCCCTAGCAATGAACCAACTTAGGCTAAAAGCCTAAGCTTGGGGGAGTACGTTTTTCCCGCTGACATTACATTTATGTTCACACACACTCATTGCTAGATGTCGGTGCTCATACTCTTTCACTGTAATATCCATGTTAGTTTACTTTTCCTGCTGTAGTAGTAATAATTAAAAAGAAAACCCAAAAATATTTCCCGTTCTTCTTTTGCTTGTTGGGAGCTTTCCCGTGTAAATAGTTTTTATTTCTTTTCTTTTCTTTGGGGGTCGATGAGAAGACCATGATTAAATTGTTGAAGTGGCTCTTATATGCATCATTGTCAATTTAACCAAGAGCCCATATTGCCTTGTCTTCTCCTATTTATTGAATGTTCGCAGATTCCAGCTTAGTCCAATGCACGTGCACTCTTATTATTATTCACACCGTTCGGTCGTGCAAGTGAAAGGCAATTATGACGATATATGATGGACTGACTAAGATGAGAAAAGCTGGTATGAACTCGACCTCTTTTGATTTTGTAAATATGATGAGTTCATCGTTCTCGATTCAGCTTATTATGAATAAACATGTTTTGCAATGACAATTAGAGATCATAGTTGCTCGTGCCATGCTTGATTAGCTATGAGTTATAATGGTTTACCTTGCGTGCCAACATGTTATTAAAATGGTTGTGATATGGTATGATGGGGTGGTATCCTCCTTTGAATTATTTAAGTGACTTGACTTGGCACATGTTCACGCATGTAGTTGAAACAAATCAACATAGCCTTCACGATATTTATGTTCATGGTGGATTATATCCTACTAATGCTTGTATTCAATGTTTATTAATTTTAGTGCATGTTCATGACTGTTGTCGCTCTCTAGTTGGTCGCTTCCCAGTCTTTTGCTAGCCTTCACTTGTACTAAGCAGGAATACTGCTTGTGCATCCAATCCCTTAAAAGTTATTCCATATGAGTCCACCATACCTTCCTATATGCGGTATCTACCTGCCGTTCCAAGTAAAGTTGTATGTGCCAAACTCTAAACCTTCAAATAAACATTCTTTTTTGCATGCTCGAGTAGCTCATATATCAACTAGGGCTGCCCTTATCTTCCGTGTTAGGCGGGTTATTCTCAAGAGGAGTGGACTCCGCTTCTCACTCATGAGAAAATGGCTGGTCACCGGGATGCCCAGTCCCATGCTTTATGCAAACTAAATCAAATTAATTGCAAACAAAACTCCCCCCGGGACCCGTTGAATGTTGGAGGCACTCGTTGTTTCGAGCAAGCCATGGATTGATGCTTGTGGAGGAGGGGGGTATAAAATTTACCATTCTGTTTGGGAACCGCCTATAATTTGTTTAGCATGGAAGATATCGTCATCTCTTAGTTGTTATGTTGACAATGAAAGTATGCCGCTCAAAATATTATTTATCTCTATTTCAAAACCGAGCTCTGGGACCTCTATAAATCCCTGCTTCCCTCTGCGAAGGGCCTATCTATTTAATTTTATGTTGAGTCATCACCTTCTTATTAAAAGCACTAGCTGGAGAGCACAGCTGTCATTTGCATTCATTACTGTTAATTTATATCGGGTATGACTATGATTGGATCTCTTTTACCATGAATTGCAATGTCTAGTCAGTCCTTGATCTTTGAAGGTGCTCTGCATTTATGTTTTGCGGTCTCGTAAAGGGCTAGCGAGATACCATCTTGTTATATCATATTGTGATTGTTTTGAGAAAGTGTTGTCATCCGAGATTTATTATTATGGCTTGCTAGCTGATTATGTTATTGATATGAGTTAACATGAGACCTAGGAGTTATTGCAAATGTAGTTAGTTATGATGTTTGCTGAAAACTTGAATGCTGGCTTGACATAGTTACAACAGCAAGAGCAAACAGAGTTTGTAAAAGATTTTCTTTTTCTCTTTCAGTTTGTCAACTGAATTGCTTGAGGGCAAGCAAGGGTTTAAGCTTGGGGGAGTTGATACGTCTCCGTCGTATCTACTTTTCCAAACACTTTTGCCCTTGTTTTGGACTCTAACTTGTATGATTTGAATGGAACTAACCGGATCGACGCTGTTTTTAGTAGAATTGCCATGATGTTGTTTTATGTGCAGAAAACAAAAGTTCTCGGAATGACCTGAAACTCCACGGGATGTCTTATAAAAAAATAAAAAAATCCTCGCCAAAGATGAAGACCAGGGGGCCACACCCTGTCCACGAGGGTGGGGGGCACGCCACCCCTCTAGGGCGCGCCTCTACCTTGTGGGCCCTCTGGACACCTTCCGACGCCAACTCCAACTCTATATATTGGCTTTCAGGGAGAAAAAATCAGAGAGAAGAAATCATCGCGTTTTACGATACGGAGCCGCCGCCAAGCCCTAAAACCTCTCGGGAGGGCTGATGTGGAATTCGTTTGGGGCTCTGGAGAGGGGGCTTCGTCGTCGTCGTCATCATCAACCATCCTCCATCACCAATTTCTTGATGCTCACCGCCGTGCGTGAGTAATTCCATCGTAGGCTTGCTGGACGGTGATGGGTTGGATGAGATTTATCATGTAATCGAGTTAGTTTTGTTAGGGTTTGATCCCTAGTATCCACTATGTTCTGAGATTGATGTTGCTATGACTTTGCTATGCTTAATGCTTGTCACTAGGGCCTGAGTGCCATGATTTTAGATCTGAACCTATTATGTTTTCATGAATATATGTGAGTTCTTGATCCTATCTTGCAAGTCTATAGTCACCTACTATGTGTTATGATCCGGCAACCCCGAAGTGACAATAATCGGGACCACTCCCGGTGATGACCATAGTTTGAGGAGTTCATGTATCACTATGTGCTAATGCTTTGTTCCGGTTCTCTATTAAAAGGAGGCCTTAATATCCCTTAGTTTCCATTAGGACCCCACTGCCACGGAAGGGTAGGACAAAAGATGTCATGCAAGTTCTTTTCCATAAGCACGTATGACTATGTTCGGAATACATTCCTTACATTGATGAATTGGAGCTAGTTCTGTGTCGCCCTATGTTATGACAGTTACATGATGAACCACATCCGGCATAATTATCCATCACTGATCTGGTGCCTATGAGCTTTCCATATACTGGTCTTCTCTTATTTACTTTTCCGTTGCTACTGTTGCAATCACTACAAAATACAAAAAATATTTACTATTGCTTGCACTGCCCTTTTGTTACCGTTACCACCACTATCATATTACTTTGCTACTAAACACTTTGCTGCAGATACTAAGTTTCTAGGTGTAGTTGAATTGACAACTCAGCTGCTAATACTTGAGAATATTCTTTGGCTCCCCTTGTGTCGAATCAATAAATTTGGGTTGAATACTCTACCCTCGAAAACTGTTGCGATCCCCTATACTTGTGGGTTATCAGTGCCCCAAAAAGCTAAGTCATGTGAAATTTTGGCTAATTTCATTTATATAAGTCTGTCATCCCTGAAAGATCTCGTTCCTTGTACGGGAAACCTGCACGCAATGGGATCCTTCCGCTATCGGCAACACCCTTGTCTCTGTCTCAAGTCCTCTCGACAGTTCATGCGGCCGTGCTGAGAACGGCAAGGTGGCCTACCCGCTACTAGCAGCGCTCTTGTCATGTTTCGAGTCCGCTCGACAGTTCCAGCGACCGCGCTGGCAGCGGCAAGGTGGCTTGCCCGGCGGCAAGCGCCCTTCTGGCAGGGTGCTAAGGATCCGTCCTCAAGGCACCACGGCATGGGTGTCCACGCCGGCAGCCTTATCCCAACAAGCGTAGGGTGCAAACGTACAAAGAAAGATCTAACGGGAAGATAGCATGTGTGATATTAAAGTATTGCAGAGTTATGTTACATCAAATAATCGCTGCGGTTCTAACTTAAGATAAAATTGTCTTGGTCTTGAACTCGCAGTGGCGATAAGGAATGGGGCGCCTAATCCTGGCGCTGGACCTCTATCCTCTGAACTTCGTTGACGCGGCTGATGATAGGCTCGATACGCTCCTCGAGCGCCGCGAGGTCCACACCCTCCGGCAAGCTCTCCAGTGTGGCGTCGAAGTCGAGGTTGGGGTTCCAGTATGCCACCTTGGTGAGAATCTTGGTCAGGGCACCCCGGCAAAGCCTCCGGGCCTCATTGGCGAAAGAGGTCGCCCTGTTGGAGCGAAACTGCTCCACGGCTCCAAGAACGCCCTCGAAGAACAAGGTCAGCTTAGCGTCCGGACTCACGTTCGGCTCCGGGGCGTACCTCACGTTTGGCATCCCCATGGCAGCCAGCTTCGTGGTGATCCTGCTGGCGACGTCGGCGAGGCGGCTGATCCAGAGGTTTTCTCCCTTCACGTAATCCTCGTGGTTGGCGGCGAAATTCCTCCGCAGCTCCCTCTCCTCCTCCAGGCCCTTGGTCAGGGTCTCCTCCCGGGCCCTGGCCTCCGAAAACGTCTCCTCAAGACCCTCCAGCGTGAGCTTCAGGTCTTTGATTGAGTCGTTGGCTTTGGAGAGCTGCTCAGCCTTGCTGAGGACTGCGGCATGCGCCTCCACCAGAGCACCGTTGAGCGTGTCCTTCTCCTTCGCCAGCTTCAGGGCATGTTCCTTCAGCCCACCATCTGTTTCCTCCAAACAGGAGAGCTCCCCGAGCAGCAGGAAGAAGCAGAGAAAGTAGCCCGTCGGTCCAACATGAACCAGTTTGTGGATGATGCCCTGTACCGAAGGAGGCCGAACGGATTTAGGCTGAAGTGCATTCCTCGGGAGGACGGGCTAGAGCTGTTGGCAGAGATACATGGAGGTATGTGTGGCTCCCACATAGGGTCAAGGACCCTTGCCGGCAAGGCATTTTGGCAGGGTTTCTTCTGGCCCACAGCCCTCCAGGATGCAGTTGCGCTAGTAACTAAGTGTGAAGCGTGTTAGTTCCATTCGAGGAAGCTTCAGCAACTAGCTCAAGCCCTTCAAACAATCCCTCTCTACTGGCCATTTTTTATCTGGGGGCTCGACATACTGGGCCCCTTCCCCCGTGCTGTCGGGGGCTTTGAGTACTTGTACGTCGCAATCGACAAGTTGACAAAGTGGCCCGGAGTGGAAGCAGTAAGGAAGGTGACAGCACAGTCAGCCGTCAAGTTCTTCAAGGGCTTAGTTTGCTGCTTTGGTGTGCCGAACAGAGTCATCACCAACAACGGCACGCAGTTCACAAGCCGCGCCTTCATGCAATACATTCAGGACCTCGGTAGCAAGGTCCGATTCGCTTAAGTGGCACACCCACGGAGCAACGGCCAGGCAGAGAGGGCAAATGCTGAAGTACTGCGAGGCCTGAGGACAAAGATTTTTGACAGGCTGCACAAGTGCGGAAGGCGCTAGATCGATGAGTTGCCGGCAGTTCTTTGGTCGATCAGAATGACGCCGAATCGAGCCACCGGCCAGACACCCTTTGCTCTGGTATACGGGGCAGAAGCAGTTCTCCCCACAGAATTCACATACGGATCGCCTTGAGTGCTCGCTTATGACGAGCTTGAGCATGAGTAGTTGCGGCAAGATGATGCGACGCTCCTTGAGGAAGATCGTCTTCGGGCGGCTGTGCGAGTTGCACGCTACCAGCAGGCCTTGCACCGCTACCATAGCCGCAAGGTTCATGCCCGAAGTCTTGAGGAAGGTGACCTTGGTCTTCGGCGCGTTCAGTCGGCCAAGAATTCCAACAAGTTGACGCCAAAGTGGGAAGACCCTTATCGGGTAATACGAGTCACCAGGCCCGGCGCAGTTCGCCTGGAGACCGAAGATGGTATCCCAGTGAGCAACTCCTGGAACATCAAACATCTTTGTAAGTTTAGCCATGAGGCGCGGTTGCCGGGCCTCCCGGCAAGCCACCTTTTGTATGAGCCTTGCCGACAAGGCATGTAACCCTTTGTACAAAGCCAGGTGCAGACCCTGAGCATAAATAAATGAAGCGCTAGCGCCCTAAGTTTTAGCATGCATGCTAGGTTAATTCTCTCTTTGGTAGGGTTGATAGTGCCCGGTGGCATCTAACCCCTAGCATAGAGGTCGGGTGTGTGTCTTTCCGTCCTTTCCAGTCTTTTCTTTGGTTCGCAGGCTGCACAGGTGTTCCTGCCAAGCCATTTAAGGGCAGGAGGACAGATCAACATCCCCGACCCCGGCATGCCATTGCCGGGGGGCTGCAGATTCAAGAACCCGGCCACGGCAACCCAGGGTTGCCGGGGGCTGTAGATCCAGATAATTCACTTATCCCCTTTTAAGCACTTCCGTATGGAATTGGGACGTATGAAGCCTCGTTCATTCCTGGACCACCGTGCTCCCCCTTTCCTGTGCCCATGAACTATTCCCAAGGCCGGAACTTGGTTGTAGTTGCGGTGACAAGGAAGCAAACGAAGGGCCTAACCCTACTTCGCCCATGCCTCCGCCGAGAGCGTGAGCATGGTCGTGAATGAAGTGAGGGGACGGCAAGGCCTGTTGCCGGGCGACAATGTTTATCTTAAAAATAACGAGGATTCATTCCTTGGCATGGGCCTTGCTCACGCACAAAGAACCCGGCAAACACTCTTTTTCATTAATACGTTCCAAAGAGGTACAATCCGTATGGAATGCAAACATGAGCAAGGGGATTACAAGGTTTAAATCTAATAGGCCCAGGCCCGGGGGCTCCTCTCGGTGTACAAAAATAGAGGTCCCTTTTTGCACCCCTTTACTTGTGCGCGGGCAGTCGCAGCCCCACGCCCCTGGCCACCCTTGGCGGGGCAGAAGAAGCAAAACCACAAGACAGCCAGAGCAACGCCAAGACAGAAACACAAAGAGCATAGGGGCGAGGTGGACTCCCCCGGCAAGGCCCTTGCCGGGGCGACCTCCACAGCCCCGGCAAGAGCCTTGTCAGGGAAACTTGCCCGACACCCGCAGAGCCGCCACCCTTGAGCCCGAGGGTTCCAATGCCATCAAGCACATTGGAACCAAGGCTCGGGAGGCGCCTTCATGGTGGCATGCAGATCTTTGTGAAGACCAGAAGCATACAAGACTAGATGAAGAACTAGAAGACGACGATCCTCGGCAAGATCCTTGCCGAGGAAACCCACGGGACCCCGGGCAAGATCCTTTCCGGGGACGACCGCGACGCCGCGGCAAGACCCTTGCTGGGGCCCCGGCAAGCCCCTTGCCAAAGACATCCGCAGGGCCACAGCCAGGCCCATATCTGCCAAGATTCCACCACCGTTCCCATGCAGCTGCCAGCCCACCAACTAGGCGAACACCTGCATGGCGATGTGCGGCCTCTAGGCCAACTCAGCAAGCACCTGCGTGGTGGCATGTAGATCTTTGTGAAGACTCTGCCACCGCACCAACTCAGCAGCCAGCCAGCCAGCGTGGCACTACATGCCTCGTCAGTTTGGACGCGCGTCGAAGCCAGGCGAGGCAGCGACGGCTGGGACGAGCTTCCTTGATGTCCCTGATAAAGCAAGAAGGGCACGTCGGCAGCGCATTAAATGCGTTTGTCCTACGGTGCCAGAGGATAGACTCAACCACTGTATAACTTTCCACCTCCTATGTACCACTATGGCAGCCCCTTTTGTCTATGAAAGGAGGCTCATGGTGTAATGGGAGAGGATTCGGACTTTTTGGACCCTGCACACCTTGTAGCTAGTCCAAGAACACTAGATAAACAGAAACCAGCAGGAGTAGGGTATTACGCATCACTTGTGGCCTGAAATCCCAGCGTTGATCTCTCAATCCCGCTCTTTCCACAGCCCCGCACCCGCCAACCGTAGAAGGGATTCCAGTGATCTCATAGTTGTCATTTCCCCCGACAGTGAATCCCAGAAATCATTTCCGTAGGTATGTACATCCCACACGGTGAATCCCAGAAAAACATTTCCGTTCGTATGTATATCACACATAGTCAATCCAAGGAATACGTTTTCGTTCTTATGTACATCCCACACAGTCAATCCAGGGAAAACGTTTCCGTTCGGATGTACATCCCACACGGTTTTATGTATACGCTCGTGTGTGAAAGGTGTAACTATCACACATGCTCTGCCTTGGTTAACTGTTTGCGTTCATTAACTACATCACACACGATTTGATGTAGAAAACTGTGTGGCATTGGGCTATCCATCGCAAGTGCTTTTACTGCTAGAACCATTTGCAAAGGTCCATGACCATCTATTCTATTTTTATTTTTGCCTGTAATTTATTATTCTAATTGGAAATTTTGAAATACGAAATGTGCAATTCGAATTCTCAGCACAATGGTTCAACAACGAATCCATAAATAAAATTGCCAGTACAATATGTTCAGTAATTATAGGATTAGGCAGCAATTAACTATGACGAACTACACTATTTAAAGGCGGTAAAGGTGAAGAGATAAGTGTAAATCATTTTGACTGCCGACGGTGTTGAATAAGCAAAATGCCCATAATGTGCCTTCCTGCATGCCATAGGCACGACCCACTTTTGTCCAACCCCTTGTGACGATCGCCCGCCCATCCTTCACCGCCTTCAGGAAGACTTCTAGAGCATTATAATGGTAGCATGAATTATATACTTTAACCTTAGTTGCCTCCACTCCGGTCATGTAGTTTGCAAGGTAATCATCAGTAAATAGCTTCGGAAACCACTGAAAAGAGAAAAATATCAGAAAACCACTGAAAAGAGAAAAATATCAGATACTGAGGTCTAATAGAGTAAGTTGTTGTGGGCAGGGGTAAAAGGCAACACATTACTTACCATCCTAAAGTTCACTGTTGTCTTCGACAAAGTGTAAATAAAGAGCTTAATTCCAACCACCCGTTTCTTTCGCCTAACAATCTTTCTTATTTTCCTCACTTGACGCTTGTTCATGAATATCTTATTACCCCATATGCAAAAGGGATCGAAGCGTGGATCAGTACCCCTCATATATGTACCTACAAGCAACTAGTAAATGTTAGAAGCTAAACTGAGATTGCACAAATGATGTAAAATACAACTACCTATGTTCCTAAGTACAAGTATTTTTTTTTGAGATTTCAATATGAACTACATACAGATGTATATAGAATTACAGATATAGTTTAGATTAGAATCTAGATTCACTCATTTTGCTCCTTATGTAGTCTATATTGGATAGAAATACTTATATTTAGGAATAGATGGTGTATAATACATTGGATGCAGCTAACCTCGACGGCAAACAACAGCATCGCCCATTGTAGCCCTGTGTAAGTACATGGAAAGCCAATGTTAACTACAACAGGGTTAACATCCACCAAAAATAGCAAATGGTAATAAAACGGCAGCATCTGTAGTGATATCTTCATTTTGAAAGAGTAGCATAGCCGCAAAGGGACTGATTAAAAAATGGATACAACTGTTAATTGCAATAGGCTTAACAACATCCTAATTCATGTTTTGTAAGTTTGTAGCCAGTGAAATACAATTCTAAATGGATACAACTGTTAATTGCAACAGGCTTAATGGCCATTGAAACCGGTACTAATAAAAATGCAATTGGCAGAGTTAAACATCACAAAGGCGAGTCTTTGCCAGAGCAGATAATGGCCCAGTTGTCTATAAAAAGGTAGGGAAAATAGCTCAAATGTGTTAGGAATGTTTACTACAACATGCTTAATACATCGACAGTAAAAAACATAGCCATTAATTGCAACTGGTATTGGTAAGATTGAACTGGTGGGTACATACTTGGTAAGTCCTGAGAGGTAGTTGCTGGGGCACTTCATCTTGGCTAGAGCCCGCCCAAAGTCAGCGGCGGCGGAGGCGAGCTATTCGTCCGGGTCGAAGCGTGGATCAATGCCACTGACATGTGTACCTACAGGAAACCAGTAAATGGTAGAAGTTAAACTGCAATTGCACAAATGATGTGAAATACTGTAAGACATGGGATGCAGCTAACCTTGACGGCAAACAATAGCATCGGCCGTTATGACCCTGCGTAAGTACATGGACAAGCATGTTAAGTACAACAGGGTTAGCATCCACCAAAAATAGCAAATGGGGCAGCATCTCTAGTATATCTTCATTGCGGAGAGTAGCATGGTAGAAAATGGACAGATTAAAAAATGGATACAACTGTTAATTGCAACAGGCATAACAACATCCTAAGTCATGTTTTGTAAGTTTGTAGCCATTGAAATGCAACTGTTTAAAAATGGATTCAACTGTTAATTGCAACAGGCTTAATAGATATTGAAATCGGTACTGATAAAAATGTAATTGGCATAGTTAAACATCACAAGGCAGGTCTTTGTCGAGCAGAGAATGGCCCAGATGTCTATAAAAAGGTAGGGATAGTAGCAAAAACGTGTTAGGCATGTTTACTAGAACATGCTTAATACATCGACTGTACAGAACATTGCCATTAATTGCAACTAGTATTGGTAAGATTGAACTGGTGAGTACATACTTGGTTAGTCCTGAGAGGTAGTTGCTGGGGCACTTCATCTTGGCCAGAGCTCGCACAAAGTCAGCGACGATGGAGGCGAGCTGTTCCTCCAGGTCGAAGCGTGGATCAGTGCCACTGACATGTGTACCTACAGGCAACCAGTAAATGGGTAGATTTAAACTGCAATTGCACAAATTATGTGAAATACTGTAAGACATGGGATGCAGCTCACCTCGATGGCAAACAAAAGCATCGGTCGTTATGAACCTGCGTAAGTACATGGACAGGCATGTTAAGTGCAACAGGGTTAGCATCCACTAAAAATAGCAAATGGGCAGCATCTCTAGTGATATCCTGAGTCATGTATTGTAAGTTTGTTGCCGGTATTGGTGAAATTAAGTCGACACGGTAATATTTGAACATCACGATTATGCGATCGAAATAAACAAGGCATGAACATGCTTAATACATCAACCGTACAAATCATAGCCGTTGCAAGTGGTATTGGTAATATTTAGCTGGTCAGATCTTACCTGTTAAGTCCTGGGGGGGGTAGTCGCTGGGGGACTTCATTTGGGCCAGAGCCTGCACCATGTCGGTGGCGGCGGCGGAGGCGAGGTATTCCTCCGGGTCAACACGCACAGCGGCCACCGCGCCATGGACCACCATCAGCTCCTGGCGGGGGGGATTTCGAGGCATGAGGATGTTTCGCAGGTGCCCTTTAAGCAATCAGGCCGGGGACGTGATAGAGATCGGTGGGTTACCTGACTGGATCCGAGCAGAACGTAGATGTGGTTGAAGCTGTGGTTGCGGCGGCGGCGGTTTGAGATGCCGGTAGGGGGAGGCGTGAGGGAGGGGGATACTGAGGGGAAGGGGATGTGGTTGGAGGAATAAATTCTGAAATTGCGCGGCTAATGAAAATTTCGGTGCGAAATTTGAAACTTGGGCGGGGGAAACACACAACACAGACGAAGCGCGTAAAATACTCGTGTGCGAGAAAAAAGAAAGTTGGCAGATCCCGTCTCCCAAAAAACGTACACGTGAACTTGATTTTTTTTGGGTCAATGGTAGGCCTGGTTTATTAGGAAATATCGCACATGTAACTGACTTATGGGTCATTAACGCAAAAAATGCAGATGGGTACGGCATAGAAACCGTGTGTTTTTTGATCTTCTACTGATTAATGCAAAAAATCACACACGGGCACACATGCTAATCAATGCTCAAAGCCCTCAAAGGATGCTCTAAACGACATTGTACGTTAATACTACAAACTTAAAGTACTACTGGTAATTTGCTCTAATACTACAAACTTAAACTACTTCTCACATGCTGCCATCAGGGATGCTAGCCAGACGCCGGCGTTCTCCTTCCCGGCCTTGTAGGCGGCATCCCAACGTGCTTCGATCTCCGCCAAGCTCTCCTCACCACGGTGTGAGACCTCTTTTTTCTTGCGGCGGCGGGACACTCTTTTCTTGACTGCTTTCTGCCTTTTCCGCTCCTTCTGTGCTGCTTTGGCCGCCTCTAGATCCACCACCCATTCGGCCATGGCAGCCTCAAAGTCCGCCCATGTAACTGTCTGGCCGCCGGCGGTGATGAACTCGGTGCGGCGATATGCCATTGCTTCCTTACCATGTGCGTGGTCGCGGGCGGCAAGGAACGCGGCGCGGTGGGATGCCATCGTTTCCTTACCCGATTCTTGTCTTCTGCGGTGCCATGGACGACGCGCTTTGGAGAGCTGCGGGATGGAGGGGCTGGGCAGCCGTACAGTGCGGTGGTATTCAAGAGCTCAACCACAAACGACAACAGAAATTTGGCTTCCCTTACAATTTTGCTTGTTCATTATCACACATGGTTCATCTCCGTCACTTTCGGAAACAGTGTGCGCTAAGCCTATTGTGTGCTGCGTTATGATTGGCCGGAACCCCGGCCACGCGGATCGCGCGTGTGCGCCGTTGGATGCACCGTGATCGGACGGCAATCCACGTCCCTCACATCACACCTGTGCACCTATAGCTGGATTGGTTTTATATGCGCTAAATGCCTTGAAAATGCACATAATCCCCTAAATATGGTAAATGAGCCCGAAAAATAATGCTAAATTGAACACGGTGATTTGCAGGTTGTATGTTCATCATAAAAAAAAATCCAGGGCAAATAACAAAGAAAATTTGGATTCCCAATCTTCAAGATATCCCTTTCGAAAGCATGGAACTTCCTCGGTGATGGTTCAATTTTTGAAGGGCGTGCATGACAACATAAGCCAAACCTTCTCAAATTTTTACCAAGGCATGGTGAGGTCATACCATGGCACCATGCCAGGCGTCATGTTTTTAAGCATTTATTTCATTTTTATAGTTGAAAACCGAACAAACAGACATTTGTAGTTGATTATTGCCACACATTTCATCGAAATATCTGTCCATTCCTTGTAAAAGGCATGAAAATTTACTAAATGGCACGAGCATGGTTTTCTAGGCCGTTCTTGTGAACCCTTTCATGCATCGATTGTTTGAACTTGAATTATGCGCATTAATGCCTAGGAAATGCACATAATCCCCTAAATATGGCAAATGAACCCAGAAAAGTGCGAAATTTGAACACGGTGATTTGCAGGTTGTATGTTCATCGTAGAAGAAAATCATGGACAAAGAACAAAGGAAATTTGGACCCCCCCCCCTTCAATCTTGGTGATTTCCCCCTTGAAACCATGAAACTTCCTCGGTGATGGTTCGATTTATGAAAGGTGTGCATCACGACATAAGGAAAAAATTCTCCATTTTTTACCAGGGCATGGTGAGGCCATACCATGGCACCAAGCCAGGTGTCATGTTTTCCAACCATGTGTTTCATTTTTCGTATAGTTGTTAACCGAGTTAACGACGCGTTTATGGTTGACTATTGTCACGCATTTCCTTGAAATATCTGTCCATTTCTTGTAAAAGGCATGAGAATGTGCTAAGTAACACGAGCATGGTTTTCCAGACCATTCTTGTGCACCTTTTCATGCACCGATTGTTCGAATTTGAATTATGTCCATTAATGCCTAGAAAATACACACAATCCCCTAAATATGGTAAATGAGCCCAGAAAATGCCAAATTTGAACACGGTGATTTCCAGGGTGTATGTTCGTCATAGAAAAAAACTCCAGGGCAAAGAACGAAAAAAATTTGTATTCCCCTTCAATCTTTAGGATTTCCCTTTCGAAAGCATGGAACTTCCTCGGTGATGGTTCAATTTATGAAGGGCGTGCATGACAAAATAAGCCAAACCTTCTATCGTGAGGTCATACCATGGCACCATGCCAGGCACCATGTTTTTTAAGCATTTATTTCATTTTTTTTATAGTTGAAAACCCAACAAACAGACATTTGTGGTTGACTATTGCCACACATTTAATCGAAATATATGTCCATTCCTTGTAAAAGGCATGAGAATTTACTAAATGGCACGAGCATGGTTTTCTAGGCCGTTCTTGTGGACCCTTTCATGCATCGATTGTTTGAACTTGAATTATGCGCATTAATGCCTAGGAAATGCACATAATCCCCTAAGTATGGCAAATGGACCCGGAAAAGTGCCAAATTTGAACTCGGTGATTTGCAGGTTGTATGTTCATCATAGAAAAACTCATGGACAAAGGACAAAGGACATTTGGATCCCCCTTCAATCTTGGTGATTTCCCCCTTGAAACCATGAAACATCCTCGGTGATGTTTCGATTTATGAAAGGCGCGCATCACGACATAAGGAAAACATTCTCCAATTTTTACTAGGGCATGGTGAGGCCATACCATGGCACCGAGCCAGGCGTCATGTTTTCCAACCATGTGTTTCATTTTTGTATAGTTGTTAACCGAGTAAACGACGCGTTTATGGTTGACTATTGCCACACATTTCCTTGAAATATCTTCCCATTGCTTGTAAAAGGCATGAGAATGTGCTAAATAACACAAGCATGGTTTTCCAGACTGTTCTTGTGCACCTTTTCATGCACCGATTGTTCGAATTTGAATTATGTCCATTAATGCCTAGAAAACGCACATAATCCCCTAAATATTGTAAATGAGCCCGAGAAAATGTCAAATTTGAACACGGTGCATTTGATGCGTTATGTTGATCGTTGGAAAAAAACTAAATGACAAACTAGGACGGAAATTAGGATTCCCCTTCAATCTTGGGGATTTTCCCTCGCAAAAGCATGGAACTTCCTCGGTGATGGTTCGATTTATGAAGGGCGTGCATGACGACATAAGCCAAACCTTCTCAAATTTTTACTAGGGCATGGTGAGGTCATACCATGCACCATGTCAGGTGTCATGTTTTTTAAGCATTTATTTCATTTTTTCTATAGTTGAAAACCCAACAAACAAACATTTGTGGTTGACTATTGCCACACATTTCATCGAAATATCTGTCCATTCCTTGTAAAAGGCATGAGAATTTACTAAATGGCACGAGCATGGTTTTCTAGGCCGTTCTTGTGGACCCTTTCATGCATCGATTTTGAACTTGAATTATGCACATTAATGCCTAGGAAATGCACATAATCCCCTAAATATGCCAAATAAACCCAGAAAAGTGTCAAATTTGAACATGGTGATTTGCAGGTTGTATGCTCATCATATAAAAAAACTCGTGGACAAAGGACAAAGGAAATTTGGATCCCCCTTCAATCTTGGTGATTTCCCCCTCGAAACCATGAAACTTCCTCGGATGATGGTTCATTTTGTGAAAGGCGCGCATCATGACATAAGAAAAACATTCTCCAATTTTTACTAGGGGCATGGTGAGGCCATACCATGGCACCACACCAGGCATCCTGTTTTCCAACCATGTGTTTCATTTTAGTATAGCATGAGCATGGTTTTCCAATCGATGCACCTTTTCATGCACCGATTGTTCGAATTTGAATTATGTGCATAATTAATGCCTAGAAAATGCACACAATCCCCTAAATATGGTAAATGAGTTCAAAAAAATGTCAAATTTGAACATGTTTCATTTGAGGCGGTATGTTGATTCCCCTTCAATCTTGGTTATTTCCCTCTTGAAAGCATTGAACTTCCTCGATGATGGTTCGATTTATGAAGGGCGTGCATGACGACATAAATCAAACCTTCTCGACTTTAACCGAGAACGCGGTGAGGCCATACCTTGGCACCATGCCGGTCGTCATGTTTTTCAAGCACATATTTCATTGTTCTATAGTTGATAACCCAGTAAATGACGCGTTTGTGGTTGACTCCATTGAAATCTCTGCCCATTCCTTGTAAAAGGCTTGAGAAATTACTAAATACCACGAGTATGGTGTTTCTAGACCGTTCTTGTGCACCCTTTCATGCACCAATTGTTTGAATTTGAATTACGTGCATTAATGCCTACAAAATGCACATAATCCCCTAAATATTGTAAATGAACTCGGAAAAGTGTCAAATTTGAACACGGTGATTAGCAGGGTTTATGTTCATCATAGAAAAAAAAACTCATGGATGAAAGACAATGGAAATTTGGATTCCCATTCAATCTCGATGATTTACTATCGCACACGGTTCTTTTCCGTCGCCTCTGCGAACCGTGTGTGTTCACTCACACATGCAAAAGGAAAAGAAAACCCTTGCCCACTTCGTCCCCACACACTCGCTTCGGACTCCTCCGCAACTCTGCACCCTAAGCTCGACGGCTGTTGACGGCGGTCGTAGGTCGCGCTCCAAATGGCACCGGATTTCGCCTCCACCGCCTATCTGCACCGACATTCTAGACTCTGGTCGACTGGTCGACTGAAGTCATCCTGGTAATCAACTTAATTAGTGAAATATTCACTCATCTCTTATCACCGTTCGTCCGTCGCTGTTAATCAATCGGCGGAAATCGCCGTGGAATCATTTTTGTTCTAGCTGATTCATGGGTGTTCATTCATGTGTGCACAGTGCGAGCACACATTGGTCAATTGTGGTCGTGGCCAGTTGGAAACGAAGTTCTATCTCACCATTCCAGATGACTTCAGGGAGCACTCGGTATGTTCAATCTCAACCTACCACGGTCGGCATGGCCTAAATTTTTGAACATATACCGTCCGTTGCTACATTATCTATATACTTGCATAAAATCTTTGTTACATTATCTATTTTTAATTCTATATTTTTGTACTTTGCTTGCATCTATATATGGATATGTTCTATCAGTTACTCCCATATTTGCATCTTGCTCGTTTATTCCAATATATCTAATTTACGATCTTAATTTTCATTTCAAGCAGTACATCCCTTGCTTTGCAAGAACAGGAGTAGAAGGAAATGTTGGGCTTTACTTTGCTGATGATGCCCAGGATGTCATATTGACAACGCAACATGGGTTTACAATGACGGTTAGCGTAATACTTGATAAAGATGGTCACTCCTATTTTAATGCGGACCTTTGGAGAAAAATGTCTAAGTGTTATGAACTGAAAGCTGGCAATAAAATTCTAGTGCATGCACCACATCCTAGTCTAATTAACACGGATGTTTACTTCCCCAACGTCATCAGCCGATCAAAATCTGATCGAGGTTAGTGTCCTTTCAACTTTCTCCATGCTGTCATATTACTATTTAAGCAACCAATTGATCACTATTTAAGGAACCAATTGTGATACCATATTCTGATTCCGTTCCTAGGCAGTAACAGATTATGTTAACCAATTTATGCGCACTATATATTCTTCTGCCATGTTCTGAATAAATAATACCTTTCCACCTTTTAGGCAGGATATGTTGGATGCATAGTGAACGATCTGTATGTTACTAAGCATAACAAATTTCACTGGAAGGACTTGAAGCATGTCATATACTTTGTTGATAATCTGACAGAGATAGCACAGCATATGAACACTGGATTTTGGATGGGATTAATTAGACCTATGGTGCACACACTGAACAAGACCAATTGATTGCACAACGTGCTGGTAAAAAGTCTTATTTTAATGTTGATGCTCATAAACTATATATATCTTCAACGATATGTTACAATTGTTTTTTAGTCTACATGTCAATAGAAATTTCCCCTGTAGCCATTCCTGGATCGATTTCCCGGCGTGGTCGAATTACACGTGTTCCTGCTAATAACGCCAAAGTGATTGCAAGGTACTGCATTTCCCGCAAAAATGGAACCATTCAAATTAACAAGTTCTCGCTTCTCGTAGTAATGCATCCATATTGGAAAATTGGAGACACTGTTCTACTACTGCTCTACCAAGGCACAGGAGGGCTCTTCCTTTTCATTGACGAGATGTCGAGTCGCTGTGATCATGCTGCTTCCAGTGGATAGTTGTGGTTGTTGGCCCTCAGCCTCTTAAAATGTGCTAGATGTTACTATATATGTTAAGTATGTAGATATGGACCATATGGTTGTTGGCCCTTAGCCTCTTAAAATGTGATAGTTGTTACTATGTTAAGTATGTAGATATGGACCATATGGTTGTCAAAACCGTGTTACGAAGATCCTCCTTTTGTCAAATAGTGTAACCACTATATATATATATATATAGATATATATATATATATATATATATATATATATATATATATATATAGATATATATTACTCAAATGTTGTTACCCAACTTCATAAATTTTCATGGAAAGTATTAGTATCATACACAGTTCATTGAGTTTAAGCGTGTGCCCGATGTCTAGAAGGCATTTGCATATTAACTGTCCATATTGCAAATTCACACACATGTTCACATAAGGAAACGTATGTGTAACATACTAATCATCGCACACGAGTACTCGCAGACGCATCGTGTGTGCGATACTGCTACCCACCGCAAGCAACTAGCTTTCATTTTTCAAAGTTTTTTGCACACACAGAATCACACACGAAGTAACTGTATTGACCGTCTGTGTTGTAATTTCTCATCACAAACAGTTCATCTGAGTCGGCTGTTTGCCACGTATCACACACATCTTGTTTACACGACTTGTTTGTGTTCTTTTGGCTCATCGCAAACAGTTCATGCATGTGAACTGTATGCTGCATATCACACACATCTTGTTAAGTTGAACTGTTTCTGTTGTGTTCCCTAATCGAAAACTATTCGTCCGAGTTAACCGTATGCCATATATCGCACACACATTGATATGGCTGCCCGTTTATGTTTTTCTACCTCATCGCAAACAGCTCGAGTGGATTAACCGTGTGTCCTGCATCGTACACACATTGTTATGGCTGCTCGTTTCTGTTGTTCTGCCTCATCGCAGATAGTTTGAATGGATTAATTGTATGCCCTTCATCGCACACGCAACTAAAACCTGAACCGTGTTTGATGCATACATCATTGCAAACATTTTGTACCTTTTTTGACGGGTTTTCTACACCATCGTTTGCGATTATTGCATCGCACACAGTTTCGGCAAAGGTCTCTAATCATAGTGTCGCGTTAGCAGTCTCCTGCAGTAGTGAGGTATAATAGTTAATACCATCCTATAGTGAACTGATGTCTTCTTCATAGTGCAGACAAAGATCTTGTTGTTTTTTGTCGCCTCTTTATCCTAACAATCTTTCTGAGTTTCTTTACTTGACTGATATTCATGGAAAACGCATTTCCCCATATGCAAAAAGGGTCGAAGAATGGGTCAAAACCTCTGACAGCAGTGAGGGAGTCCTGGACTAAGGGGTCCTCGGGCGTCCGGCCTGTTAACCATGGGCGGGGCTGATGGCTGTGAAGATATCAAGACCGAAGACTGCACCCGTGTCCGGATGGGACTCTCCTTAGCGACCGAATATGTAGATTCCTTTCTTTGTAACCGACCTTGCGTAATCCTAGATCCTCCCAGTGTCTATATAAACCGGAGGACTTAGTCCGGAGAGAGACCCATTATCATAGTCATACAGGCTAGACTTCTAGGGTTTAGCCATTACGATCTCATGGTAGATCAACTCTTGTAATACTCATATTCATCAAGATCAATCAAGCAGGAAGTAGGGTATTACCTCCATAGAGAGGACCCGAACCTGGGTAAACATCATGTCCCCTGTCTCCTGTTACCATCGACCTTAGACGCACAGTTCGGGACCCCCTACCCGAGATCCGCCGGTTTTGACACCAACATTGGTGCTTTCATTGAGAGTTCCACTATGATGTCGATGACAGGATCGATGACTCGCCTCGTCCTTAAATACAATATCACCGCCAGAGGAGGCCTAGCCCCAGCCCAAACCCTCCGGCTGGGCAGCTTTACCATGACCGCACGTTCGGCCGTTAAGCCGACGATGACCTCTCGGGCCATCGAAAATCCCTTTCGTATCGACTCCAAACACTCCAAGCAAATGGATCTGGCGGAGTTCTCGTCTTTAAACGAACTCCTGGATCGCATCGCCGCCCTGGGAATTGCCACAGATTACGATCGGATCGGGCTTAAACCCGACCGAAGAGAAATTAAATCTCCACCGGTCACCCACCAGATAGCGGAAGTCGACGAGCAAGACGGCTACTCTTCCCCTATACATAAGACGGACTATGTTCGGATCACCAACCCTGCAGAGCCGGATACCCACCAGCGAAAGGATGTGACCAGCCTTCCGAACATAGAATCGGACGGCGGGCATAAGCAATCTGAAGATACTCCGGAGTCCGGACTGTTAAGTCTGGAAAATCTTCAGACTCCGGATCATCGATCCGGTCAGGGTCCAGATTCAATTCCACCCAGCCACCCAGATGTAAGCGCTCTTATGAGCATACAACAGCAGTCTGAGGAAACGGTCCACCACTTCTAGGCCAGATTCCTCCTTGTCAAGGACAAGGTTAAAGATTGCCGCGACGAGGACATGATATCAGCATTCTGCAACAATTGCACAGATGAAGGAATCCTCAACGCCATTAATCGCTGTCGTATACTACACTTTGCTGACTTGGCAACTATCGTACAGAAGTACAACACAATGGAAAGCGCCTGGAAAGATCAGGCAGCTTGTTGGGAGCCATCGATCCCAACTCAACCGCTCGTCCAAGCGAAAAGGGCGCATCCCCGTGACACGCCCAATCCAATATCCAAGAAATATAAAGCCATTGCACGGCACGGAACCATTCTGGAGGGATGGCTCGACGGCCCATGCAAAATACACACAACACCGGATACCATATCAACCCACAGCCTTAGAGCATGTTGGATACTCTGGCAGGTAGCCAAGAGCAGCAAGGACATCCTTACCAAAAACGCCCCAGAGCAACACCCTCCAGAAGAGGACGACCCCAGAGTATTGACGGCCTTCGAGACATTCGCTTCAAACAATAAGCACAAAAGGGCACTCCGCGACCTCATTGAAGTCTGTCAAATCGCCGCGATAAACCCTTGGAATGACATGGCTATAACCTTTAATGCCGGTGACGAACCAAAATACAGGACAGTCCAAGCGCCAGCCGCATTAGTCCTCAGTCCCATCATGGACGGCTTTCGACTCACCAAGGTCCTCATGGACGGTGGCAGCGGACTAAACCTCATTTATGAGGATACACTCAACAAAATGGAAATAGATAGGAGCCGCATCGAGCAAAGCAGCACGACCTTCTGAGGAATCATTCCCAGCCGAGAGGCACGGTGCATGGGAAAAATAACACTCGACGTGGTATTCGGCACGCCGGAGAATTATCGGTCTGAAGAAATAACTTTCCAAGTGGCCCCTTTCAACAGCGGATATCACGCCCTCTTGGGGCAAGAGGCATTTACACGCTTCCAAGCTGTACCTCATTATGGGTACATGAAGCTTAAGATGCCCGGGCCCAACGGCATAATCACTCTCGCCAGTGATCCGGACATAGCACTCCGCGCTGAAATAAAACCGCATCCCTGGCCCTTGAGGCATTATCTGAAGCCCTCGCGGCCGAAGAGTTAACCGCACTGCACTCCATGGTTGACCAGGACGATGTGATCCTAGACAAACGCCCCAAATCCACCTCCTTCAAGCCAGCGGAAGAGATAGTCAAATTCCAGGTCCATCCAATGGACCCCAAGAAGACAGCATCTATTGGGGCGCAACTAGACCCAACGGTCAACACCGCGCTACGTGATTTTCTTCATGAAAACTGGGATATATTCGCGTGGCACCCTTCTGATATGCCAGGAATCCCGCGCAAGCTGGCCGAACATAGCCTCAACATATTAAAGGGATATAAACCCGTCAAACAAACACTTCGGTGCTTTTCCAAGCCCAAACGCCAAGCCATGGGAGAGGAGCTAGCCAAGCTAATCGAGGCCGGATTCATTAGAGAAATAAAACATCTAGACTGGCTGGCAAACCTGGTGATGGTACCACACTACAACGAAAACCCACATATAGCAACGGGTATCTACCAACGATACCATAACATGTGTTGTTTGTTCCACCTCCCACCCATCCCACACTTTGAACTAATCTCCCCGTACCCAAAAAACTTTTCTACTATCAAACATCTATCTCCCTCTCGCCTGATTCCCATTTGTCACCCAACTTCCATGACCACGACGCTGCTGCCACCGCCTCCAATTTTGTTGAGGAACGTATTAGCGCCACCACAAGCCAGCCCCACCACGAGCCCCCAGCCTCCATGATGGCCACAGCAGGCCACCATGCATGCACGAGCAGCCGCCGCTGCCGAACTGGCCTGACCAGATCTGGGCCAAAGCGCACACGAGAGCAGCAACTCCCTGCACCACCGACCACCTCCTCGACCTCTCCGCTGCAAGCAGGCACCAGCGCCGGAGCCCTGGAGGAGCCACCCCGCCGCCACAGCCGCCGTGGCCCCCACCGCATAGACCACTACCTGCCTCCACGAGGTCCCCCAACTCGTGAGCGCGATAGTTGGCTCCGGGAGAAACGGATCTCGCTGGGGAGGCTCTGCGCGGAATTTGGCCGTCGGAGGTTGCTGGTGATGGCGAGAGGGAGGATGAGGTGGAGCCAGCAACATTGTAGGGCCGGTAACAACACGCATCTTGAGAGACATGCACAATTCCTATGAATCATTGTAGTCTTTAACTGTTTATTCTATAAGAGCACGTTCTGGAAAAAAATGATCTGCAATGTCGAACTATTGGTATCACAGGTTTTGGTGGTAACACATGGTCACCTTCAGTTCAAACCAACAACAATGATCATGAACTGGTACCCTGTTTGTTTATTTGGAGCACACACAGATGAATCGTGGTGCACACCATTGCATAGTGTTGAAGTATGGATTGTAACCTTCATGTTATATACACAAGGGATTTATTCTGAACCCTAGTGCCACAGTTGTCTGGCACGGTTCTCTCACCAATGGTTTCTAGGCCCACTACCTCGTGTCTGCACACGAGTTGCTGCGCTCGGGCCTGACGGTGTTGTGCCTCCCGGGCTACCTATGTCGACGCTTAATCTTGACTGCAGGTTGGATCTGACACAAATTGCCTTATGGGCGCGTAATGTAGCTATGGTTCAGTTGTTGATGCTTCCCCCCTTCTGTTTTCAAGATAATACGTGCATTGAACCTATGATGAACTCTATTGACATCTATGCAGGAGCTCCAGGCTTCCTCCACATTGGCTTTGGGTTGTCATACCATGAAATCTCCAAGCTCTGCAAATCAATTCCGTGCTGAAGTTGTACTGTTCCATGACAAGTAGGTTAGTAGCACAAACTTTCCTGACCACCAATAAGATGTGTGATGAGTGTATCTAATTATATTTTCCACATGTATATCATCATGTGATTTTTTCCATGAATTTTTTGTGCCTACTAGATGTCAGCTAGCAGTTTGTCAGTCTCTAAACACTTGGAGTAGCTGTGATTTTGGTATGAAGTTTCCAGGTCAGGTTTCAAACAGTTGACAGTAGATGCACAAATAAATAAGATTGTGTTAAAATCTTTAGCTTGCCTTGGCTGATTTGTAAGGGATTAACTTACTTTAATGGCATGCAGCTTCAAGGCAGATGGATATGTACAGACTACTACATCATCGGAGAGTGAGGTAACCCATTCGCTCCTTGATTAGGTATTTTGTACATTCCCATATTTTTCCCAGTACCCTATTTTGAACATTCCTATAGGTTTTGATGTTCAGTTATTGAATGGTGTGACAAATGATACAAGATTAGGAAGCTAAAAGGTCACAAAGATCAAATTCTTTTGATATATAATATGCCACATTGGCAGCAATGGCTTATGGGTAGTATTTCATAAAACTAGGTAAGTATTGAAAAAACTAATCAGCCATGGTCTGCTTTTATTCAGACTGTTCAGCCATTACATAGGTCACCTTTTGATGCATTTTCATAAATATGTATTTAGCTTATGTACTAGGTTGGTCTTCAAGAATTAAACATCTTGGATCTCACTTCCTCTAGAAACAAAACATCCAAACTTTTTCCTAGAGAGCCCAAACCAATTCATGCCCCATCTGGGGCGGCCAGGACCATAGTCGTGGCTCATCTCTTCTAAGTATTTGTTTGTGTCTCATGTCCTCATCTCAGATTGGGGTGGTGTTGCGGTCAGAGTGAAACCAAACTTCCTATAGCAGCTCAGTCTAGTATGGTACCTCCGATTTATCTTTCCTAACTTCTAATGAATTATTCTCTTATGTCCTCTCTTCTATACTAATTAGGGCGTGATCTTGTCTGTAATAATTAGATCATGCTATCCTGCAAGGCTGAGTCAGGGGCTCAGGCCAGGCATAATGGCAAGCAGAGTGGATTATAATGTTATCCAACAACACCGCTTTTCCGTTTCATAGTTAACAACGCCAACTGCCCCAAATCTGATGATGCGTTTCTTGTTCATGTTGTTCCTTCTACAGGTTCTGAGAATGCACTCATGGATTGAAAATTTCTAACGTCTGAAGTTGTAGTTCTTAGGTAACTATGCAGTTTTGTGTGATGGTTTTTGAGCTGCCGGCATCGATATTTTCTCTCTTAATACATCATAGAAAGCAAAACTAATTAGTGCAGAGTCTTTGGAAAATAGAAATATCCAATTCTTTAGTTGATATTATTGTTACCTAAGTACTTACCATCTAGTTGGTAAACAGTTGGTTGTTGAAATTATCTCATTATCAATATAATATAATCTTTGGATAATTGTTAGTAGTAAATACATGTTGATGGTTGCTCATAGTGACCAGGCACATCCGATTGATCAAAGATGCCTACGACACGGTTCGTTCGGCTCCAGAAACGTATTGATTTTATCGTGTTGGGAAGCTTTGCTTCCGATTGGCTCTATGGAAAACACGCTTCATTTGGTTGGTGCAGATATGCTTCAGTTTTCCAATCAGCTTCGATCTGGGCATTTTTAGTTTCGTGAAGTCCTCAGACGTAAACCACAGCTATAAAAGACATTGCGGGCGAACTAAACACGATGGTACGGTTTCAGAAGCATTGAAACCGGAAACCGCTTATTTTCTACTGAACCAAACACATCATTAGTGTCTTAATCAACTCTACTAAGTTATGTGTAATACATACATAAGCTTATGTCTGTTCTCCGAAACATCTTTTTTTGGACACTTGGTATTTTTATGTGGATCCTTTCCGTAGAATGCATACATGTATATTTTTAGACTTCAAATTTCAAATTTATAACTAAATAGTATTATGGTTTTTTCTTTGTAGGTCGATGGGAAGTTCAATATTAGATGATTACTTGGGTCCTTGGATAATATATGCTTATCTTTGGTACTTGGAGGAGAGTGAAGACAGTTCACATAATTTTAGAAATTTATATCCTGTAAAATGCTTCATTTTCTAGGAAATTGATGTACTCCTAATAGATGATACTTGCATTGCAATGTAACAGATTATGCCATTGAATCAATATATTAGTTTCATTTCTACGAATTTTACTTAAGTTGTACCTTGTAGTGTGAGCTCAAAAAAAATGTGTCATGTACTGCTATTTGAACAACCTACTGTTATAAATGATTATACAGAGGTTATTCTATTTGTACAAACAACAACGCATAGAAGCGTTGGATGAATCTGTTGTTGGCTTGCAACTTATTCTTGAGATTACCAACGGATCTATATACGTTGTTGTAGACCCTTGCAACGCCACCAACGACAACGCATAATAATCTGTTGGTGTAGACCTTAGCAACGCTTATATGGAGAAAAGGCAACGCATCGATGCGTTGCTGAAGGGGGGGTTCCTGTTGTAGTGCCAAAGAAGGATAAATCCTAGCGCATGTGCGTTGATTTCAAAGACCTCAATAAGGCTTGACCTAAGGATCCCTTCCCCCTCCCCCGCATTGACCAAATAATTGACGCTACCGCAGGACATGACTCGCTGTGTTTTCTCGACGCATATTCCGGGTACCATCAAATCATAATGAAGGAGTCCGATCAAGCTGCAATAGCATTCATTACCCCATACGGGCCATTCTACTTTAACACCAAGCCCTTCGGGCTCAAGAACGCCGGCGCCACATATCAACGCATGATTCAAACATGCCTGGAGAAACAGATCGGCAAGACAGTTGAAGCTTATGTGGACGACGTCGTCATCAAAATTAGGCACGTCGAAACACTAATAGACGATTTATTTCTCACATTCAACAACCTCCGCGCATATGACATTAAGATCAATCCGGAAAAGTGTGTTTTCAGCGTCCTGCGACGTCTTGAGCTTGTGTTGGTTTTCCCCGAAGAGGAGAGGATGATGGAGCACAGTAGCGTAAGTATTTCCCTCAGTTTTTGAGAACCAAGGTATCAATCCAGTACGAGGCCACGCGTGTAACGCCCCGGATACAACTTTCCATATTCGTAACTCCAACTCTTGCCTTTTCCGGAGATGCGATATGTCATTTCCTTCGTGGTTGGGTTTTTGTCTTTTGTTTTGCATTTTGTTCATGTCATGCATTTCATCTCATGTCATCATTCGCATTGCATCGGCATCGTTTTCATAAAGCTTGCATCCGTTCTTAGTTGCCGCTTCTCCCTCGCCTCCGTTGACGTTTCTCAAGCCAACCATTCTTTTGTTGTCCGACCGTTTGGCCCTTTCTGCACAGTGCACTGACCCCCTCGCGTGCGTCCGAAAGTTGTCCCGAACCCGACCTGCTCTATTGAGACCGTTGGATCCGGATCGTCCCCAATCATCCCGAAAGTATCTTCGGTTATTTGTTGGACTCTCCCTACCTATTTACTCTCAACCGCCCGATTTTGACCGGACGGACCGGATTAACCCCTCCCCTAATCCACCTGCTATATAATCAGCCAAAACCCTAAAATCTAGGGAGATGTCCCATCCATCCCGTCTCGGCTGCCGCCACTTTCTTCGTTGGGATCTCATCCCGATCCAATTCCACCAACCGAAGCCGCTTCCACCTTCCTCGATCTCCCCTGCCACCCAGTCCCATCGATCCATCCCCAACCAACCAGCCTCCACCTCCTCCCTTCGATTCATCGTCGTGGACGCCTCCAGATCGAGCAGGTGGTTCGATCCCTAGCCACCTCTCTGCTCGAGCCTCCCCGTGCTCCTCCACCTCGCCTCGTCTCCAACCACCACACCACCAGGCCACTTCCCCGTGCCCGGATGCTCCACAGCCGCCTTGCTCTGTCCTCTCCGTCTTCCCGACGTTGAGCAGCCAGCAACCCCGAGCTTCTGCCTCCTCGTTCGAGCGCCGCTAGAGTCGCTCCATCCGTCATGCCTCGCGTGCATGGGGAGAACCCCGGTGAGTTGCGCATGCCCGTTCCCTTTTTCTCTTCTCTCTCTCACGCGTCTCTCTTTCTCTCTGTACCGCTGCAACAGGGAGCCGCCATGGCCATGGATGCCATCCGCCGCCTCCAGCTCGAAGCTCCGGTGCGCCCAAGCCTCGGAGGGAACTGGTCCGCCCGGATCGACCTTCCCAAGCCCCCAACACGGTCTCCCACCGCTTCTGCGTGCAGGCGGCGACGACCGTGCCCTTCCTCTCCAGCCTCCCCTCTGTTTTCTTCTTGCTCACCGGCAACGCTCTCTCTCAGGATCTCTCTTCTCTCTCGCTTCTCTCTACAGGGGACCGAAGCCATGGCCGCCGCCCGTCCATGGTCGCCGCTGCTGGGATCTGCTCGCCTCCGCCGCCTCCGCGCCATCCCTGTCGCCGGAGGATGCAGCCCTGCCGCCTCCAAGTCCTCTGCTTCGCCCGTGATCGAGCGAGACGACCATAAACGCAGCCGCGTTGACCGCCCGCTCGTCAGCGCCTCTCTGCCTCGCTGGCCAGGCCCAGCCTGCTCCAGCTCCTCATCCGGCCTGCTACCTCCTGCACCGACTGGGCCGAGCCCATGGGTGAGCAGCCCCATCTAGTCCCCCTCCTGTACCCTGTCGGGCCGGCAAGTTTCGGCCCGTATAGTGTTTTTTTTCCTGCCTACGAGTTTAGCTATTATCCTGTGATTTACCAGTTTTACAGAAAAAAAACCTCAAACATCATGCATATAATAACTCATGAACCGCGCATCGGATTAAAATGATTTAAACATGTAAAATGCTTAGGTTGTCTAGTTTCATAATATACCACTTTCATCCTTGTTTAAAATGTTTAAAATGCTGTTTGTTTAAATTTGCTCAAATAATATGTTAAAATTATTTATTTCATAACTAAATAACCGTAGCTCGGTTTTAAATAAATTATATATGTAAATGGGGTAGAAAAATGCCTAGTTTAACATGGTGTACTTGCTTTGCATGTTTAACAACATTAAAATTGTGTTTAGGGCAGAACAGTAGCAAATTCAGAAATATGCATATGAGGATTTTTCCGAATTGTTGTTGTTGTTTCCGGCCTCATTTAATCTTGCCTAAATAGTTAGTTTCATATGCTTCACCCCTTGCCATGTTTAATAACATTTAATATTGTTGGGTAGCCTAAACAAGAGTGAACTAAATAAATGTTGTGAAGTTTCGTCAATATGCAATTCGTTGCATATTGAGCTCCACTTAACTTGTAGTATTGCTTATTGCACTTTGCCATGCCATGCTCATTAAATCGGCATCATACTTGATTATGCATCATGTCGTGTTTATGTGATGGTTGTTTACTATGTTGTTTGTTTGTTTCTGGGTTGCTTCTCTCGTTAGCTTCGGTTTCGTTCCGGAGTTGTGAGGATTCGTTCGACTACGTCCGTTTGTCTTCTTCATGGACTCGTTCTTCTTCCTTGCGGGATTTCAGGCAAGATGACCATACCCTCGAAATCAGTTCTATCTTTGCTTGCTAGATGCTCGCTCTTTTGCCATGCCTATGCTACGAGGCCTATCACTTGCTTATCATGCCTCCCATATTGCCATGTCAAACCTCTAACCATCCTTTCCTAGCAAACCGTTGATTGGCTATGTTACCGCTTTGCTCAGCCCCTCTTATAGCGTTGCTAGTTGCGGTGAAGATGAAGTTTGTTCCTTGTTGGAACATGTTTACTTGTTGGGGATATCACAATATATCTGCTATAATTAATGCATCTATATACTTGGTAAAGGGTGGAAGGCTTGGCCTTATGCCTGGTGTATTGTTCCACTCTTGCCACCCTAGATTCCGTCATACCGTGTTATGTTCCTTGATTTCGCGTTCCTTACGGTTGGGTGATTTATGGGACCCCCTTGACATTTCGCTTTGAAAAAGACTCCTCCAGCACGGCCCAACATTGGTTTTACCATTTGCCACCTAAGCCTTTTTCCCTCGGGTTTTCGTGAGCCCGAGGGTCATCTTTATTTAACCCCGCCCCCCCCCCCCCGGGGCCAATGCTCCTCTGAGTGTTGGTCCAAACTATAGCCACTTGAGGTGCCACCCTGAGGCAACTTGGGGCATCTTCGGTTGCCGTACGTAGTGTTCATCTGGATGTGCCCTGAGAACGAGATATGTGCATCTCCTATCGGGATTTGTCGGCACAATCGGGCGGCTTTGATGGTCTTGTTTTATTGCTGTCGAAATGTCTTGTATTCCGGGATTCCGAGACTGATCGGGTCTTCCCGGTAGAAGGAATATCCTTCGTTGACCGTGAGAGCTTATAATGGGCTAAGTTGGGACACCCCTGCAGGGTATTATCTTTCGAAAGCCGTGCCCGCGGTTATGAGGCAGATGGGAATTTGTTAATGTGCGGTTGTAGAAAACCCGAAGTTGACCTTAATTAAAACACATCAACCGCGTGTGTAACCGTGATGGTCTCTTCTCGGCGGAGTCCGGGAAGTGAACACGGTGTTGGAGTTATGCTTGACGTAAGTAGTTCAGGATCACTTCTTGATCGCTACTAGCTTCACGATCGTGCCTTGCTTCTCTTCTCGCTCTCTTTTGCGAATGTAGCCACCATATATGCTAGTCGCTTGCTGCAGCTCCACCTCACCACTCTGTCCTTCCTATAAGCTTAAATAGTCTTGATCTCGCGGGTGTGAGATTGCTGAGTCCCCATGACTCACAGATTCTACCAAAACAGTTGCAGTGCCGGCGATGCCGGTCACGAGATGACGCAACCGAGCTCAAGTGGGAGTTCGACGAGGAACGTGGTCGTTACTATGTGTCTTTTCCTGATGATCAGTAGTGGAGCCCAGTTGGGACGATCGAGGATCTGTGTAGCATTTGGGGTAGTCTTCTTTTATTTTGGTTCCGTAGTCGGACCTTGAGTGTAATCTGAATGATGGATGTTTATTTACGTATTGTGTGAAGTGGCATTTGTAAGCCAACTATGTATCTATTTCCCTTATGTATTACATGGGTTGTGTGAATATTACCTCACTTGCGACATTGCTTTCAATGCGGTTATGCCTCTAAGTCGTGCTTCGACACGTGGGAGATATAACCGCATCGAGGGCGTTATAAGTTGGTAATCAGAGCCATCCCCGACTTAGGAGCCCCCGCTTGATTGTTTCTTTGGCGTTGTTGAGTCTAGAACAAAAATGTTTTGAGTCTTAGGATTATATATATCGGAGAGTAGGATTCTTTTTACTCCCCAGTCCGTTCGTCGCTCTGGTGAGGTCTCCTGACGTAGAAGTTTTGACTCTCCTCTCCTCAAATTCACTAATTTTTTTTTAGGATCACGCGGGTATCTTGGGATCGTTCCGATGGTTTTGTGACGAGAACATTGTTCTTGGTGCCTCCTGATATTTAGGGGTTGTTGCAGTGTCCCGGGGAGTTGAGCTCCGAGGTGTTGTCGTCACAATTTTATCGTTGCAGTTCTGGAATACCTGAGATTTGCCGACATCGAAAATCTCTTTTGTACAGTTGTTGGTGAGATAACCCCGATAACCCGATCTTGGGGTGAGCTCGGGAGTATTGCCATAACTTCATTATAACGGATGCTTTTCAAGGTTGAGGTACACGATTTCGGAGTTTTCTTGGTTATGTGTTGACGGATGGATACAAATTTGGATCTAGGTATTATTAGTTTGGGTGATATATTTTGTGTCCCCTGTATCCCCAACACCTGATTGCATAACCAGAAAGTTTCGGGAGTTTATAGGTGGGAATTCAAGTAGCTCCTAGAATATGTTTCCGACAGATGCATGATATGGGATTGGGTAAATCTCTATCATATGTATTTGTTCCGGCTTATTCTGCAAGCCAAATCCTTTGTTTTGTTTTATTTGTGGTATTCGAGTTGCTTTAATGCCAAATGTTGAATCCATACCTTCCCTAAACAGTGTTCTCATATTGCTTTGTGAATACTAATCCTTCTTGATCATCGAGGTCGTCATGTTAATTCTTTTCCCAACCAGCGTGCTTCTCTTCAAGTGGATCCGATCATTTCAACATTTGTGAGATCAATTCTTAGTTTTCTCGACGGTGTTTGCTTCATCCGTCCCAAGTTGTCTTTGTTTTCCCGCCCTCCCACCCTTTTCTGCAAGGACTTATATATTTTAATCAGGTATCCATTTATTCATGTGAAGTCTCTCCATTCTTTTTCGTCAATGTTCTTATCCGGTGATTCTCAGGAAGATACTAACGGAGCCTTAACTTCATCATTATTTGTTCTCTTTCTTCTCCAAAGGATTAATTTCAAGCTTTGTCAATCATATTTTTTCCTCGTCTCAAATGTTTTTCTCGTGCGGTGCACCTCTTAATCATCCACTTCTCGCTATTCAATTGTTCAAGTGATGAAGATATCTCGGAAGATTCAAGTTTCCATTCTCAATTCACTCAAGTTCTGTTGAGGATGCCATCTCATTCAAGCCATTTAATTCAACCGGTGCAACCTCTCTTTAAAATTGTTCAACTGTGTTTTCTTTCGAGTGGGCCCTAACCCACAGGTCTTTTCCCAGGATCTTACCTGACTCTTCTAATTTTCCCGGAGCTTCTAAAATTCTTTTCAAAGTTTGACGTAAGAATGAATTTTCATCACCACATGCCTTCTCCAAGGTCGCTTTCAAATATATTTTTTCATCTTTGGCTCAACCTTTCCTCTTTTAATCCTTCTGGAGTTTCTCAACAATTTGGTGGTGTTTCTCCTCGTCATTCTCAGCATGTGAAGACCGAAGAAGAGTTTCTCTTAAATCTTGCTCCATTCTCTTCAAGATTCATGGTTCTAGCTTGTTGCCATTCGCTCATAATTGTTTTCGATTGTGAGAATAATTTTCACCCATCCGGAGCATTTCACGAGTCTTTTCAGTTTGATTCTCCGGAGCCCATTATCTCAGAATTATTCATTCAAGCTTTCAGCTCCCGTTCTCCAAATCTTACCGGTGAATCGTTCAAATATCCTCTAATCAGTTCATGATCTCTTCATTCTCTTGTATCTAAATTCTCTCAAGCGTCTTCATTCGTTTTCCAATTCTTCCCGGTGAATTGTGCTTTTGCTACGTTCATTTTCAATCCTTACGGTGGTTCGTTCAAGATTTCACTTCCTTTGTTATCATATCAATTCATTCGTTGTTTCCAAATCCCACCGGTGGTTCCATCAATAGCTTCTCAAGTTTGCACTATATCTCTCTTCAATCCTTGCAAAAGAATAAGTAGTAGGCCAAATCCATTGCGTGTCATCAATTTAAGTGGCGAAGGATGAGCATAATGTAATTCTTATTCTTGTTTCATCTAGTAAATTCGATTCCTTATTCCGGAGGTTCATCAAAATTCTTGATTTCATTTGTTCATCTTTCTTTCCAGAGTTCCATGTTTTCCGCATTATCTCGTCGCGAAGCTCCATCTAAATCATTGCGAGACTTCACCTTGTGTTTTCAACTTCTCTTTCTTTCTACCATCCTTGTATTACCGGAGTTCTTCATGGAGGTTCTACAAGGTGGTTAAATCAAGGATTCTTTTAATTATTCAATTGTTCTTCAAGATTTCTCTCGAAGTTATGACCCGCCAAGCTATACTCTAAAAATAAACATGGTGCTCAACACATGTTTTGTTTTGAGGAGCTCAAGTATTCTTCATCTTGCATTCCAAAGTGCAATTCTCTCTATCTTATCTTTTGAGGTGGTGTTATGTCATTTTGACAGTTTCATTCATGTTTCATGATGCACTTGTTGTCAAGAATGAGATATTTAAATCCATCAATCTCTTCATTGGAGTTATCTTGGGTTATATTTCACCTAAAGCTTTCCCTAAGGATTGTTGCTATTTATGGTGCTTATAAATGACCCAAGTTCTTCATTTATCCTCCTGGTGAAATAAGTTTCTCATCTCCTTGTTCATACCGATACAATCTATCGTTTCCATTAGTGGCAGAATTTCACCTCATAATTTTGAGAAGTTTTCCATAAGTCCACTACAAGGTTATTCTTTTCGTTGTTGGTTTTCCAACAACTCCGTTCTATCCTTCTTTTTAAGGGTGCTTTCCAAACTCATTTGTGGTAGAAGTTGTCATTTTCTTCTCCATTCCTTTATTCCAATGATCTATCTTCAATTTTTCTTCCGGAGGCATTGTGATGTTGCTCTTTTCGACCCATCACCTCGTTTTATAAAGATCATGCTCTTTGTTCTTCTCTGCTAACGTAGTGTTTGCAATCTCGTTAATCTCTGTTGTACTCTTTCTTTTAAATTGCTCAACCTCTCAAGATTCATGGTTTCACTCGTTCGCCAAAGAAGCAACTTAGTTTTACCTCTTATCTTCCTCTTTCTTTTCCCTCCGGTGCCATCCTAGATCTCGGGACGAGATCCTCTCGTAGTGGTGGAGTGTTGTAACGCCTCGGATACAACTTTCCATATTCGTAACTCCAACTCTTGCCTTTTCCGGAGATGCGATATGTCATTTCCTTCGTGGTTGGGTTTTTGTCTTTTGTTTTGCATTTTGTTCATGTCATGCATTTCATCTCATGTCATCATTCGCATTGCATCGGCATCGTTTTCATATAGCTTGCATCCGTTCTTAGTTGCCGCTTCTCCCTCGCCTCCGTTGACGTTTCTCAAGCCAACCGTTCTTTTGTTGTCCGACCGTTTGGCCCTTTCTGCACAGTGCACTGACCCCCTCGCGTGCGTCCGAAAGTTGTCCCGAACCCGACCCGCTCTATTGAGACCGTTGGATCCGGATCGTCCCCAATCATCTCGAAAGTATCTTGGTTATTTGTTGGACTCTCCCTACCTATTTACTCTCAACCGCCCGATTTTGACCGGACGGACCGGATTAACCCTCCCTAATCCACCTGCTATATAACCAGCCAAAACCCTAAAATCTAGGGAGATGTCCCATCCATCCCGTCTTGGCTCGCCACTTTCTTCGTTGGGATCTCATCCCGATCCAATTCCACCAACTGAAGCCGCTTCCTCCTTCCTCGATCTCCCCTGCCACCCAGTCCCATCGATCCATCCCCAACCAACCAGCCTCCACCTCCTCCCTTCGATTCATCGTCGTGGCCGCCTCCAGATCGAAAGTGTGGTTCGATCCCTAGCCACCTCTCTGCCTCGAGCCTCCCGTGCTCCTCCACCTCGCCTCGTCTCCAACCACCACACCACCAGGCCACTTCCCGTGCTGGATGCTCCTGACCGCCTTGCTCATCCTCTCCGTCCTCCCGACGTTGAGCAGCCAAGAACCCCGAAGCTTCGCCTCCTCGTTCGGCGCATTGAGTCGCTCCATCCGTCATGCCTCGCGTGCATGGGGAGAACCCCGGTGAGCTGCGCATGCCCGTTCCCTTTTCTCTTCTCTCTCTCACGCGTCTCTCTTTCTCTCAGATCGCTGCAACAGGAGCCGCCATGGCCATGGATGCCGTCCACCGCCTCCAGCTCGAAGCTCCGGTGCGCCCAAGCCTCGGAGGAAACTGGTCCGGCCGGATCGACCTTCCCAAGCCCCCAACACGGTCTCCCACAGCTTCACAGCGTGCAGGCGACAACGACCGTGCCCTTCCTCTCCAGCCTCCCCTCTGTTTTCTTCTAGATCACCAGCAACGCCCTCTCTCAGGATCTCTCTTCTCTCTCGCTTCTCTCCACAGGGGACCGAAGCCATGGCCGCCGGCCGTCCATGGTCGCCGCCGCAAGGATCTGCTCGCCTCCGCTGCCTCCGCGCCATCCCTGTCGCCGGAGGATGCAGCCCCGCCGCCTCCAAGTCCTCTGCTTCGCCCGTGGTCGAGCGAGACGACCATAAACGCAGCCGCGTTGACCGCCCGCTCGTCAGCGCCTCTCTGCCTCGCTGGCCAGGCCCAGCCTGCTCCAGCTCCTCATCCGGCCTGCTACCTCCTGCACCGACTGGGCCGAGCCCATGGGTGAGCAGCCCCATCTAGTCCCCCTCCTGTACCCTGTCGGGCCGGCAAGTTTCGGCCTGTATAGTGTTTTTTTCCCTGCCTGCGAGTTTAGCTATTATCCTGTGATTTACCAGTTTTACAGAAAAAAAACCTCAAACATCATGCATATAATAACTCATGAACCGCGCATCGGATTAAAATGATTTAAACATGTAAAATGCTTAGAATGTTGTCTAGTTTCATAATATACCACTTTCATCCTTGTTTAAAATGTTTAAAATGCTGTTTGTTTAAATTTGCTCAAATAATATGTTAAAATGATTTATTTCATAACTAAATAACCGTAGCTCGGTTTTAAATAAATTATATATGTAAATGGGGTAGAAAAATGCCTAGTTTAACATGGTGTACTTGCTTTGCATGTTTAACAACATTAAAATTGTGTTTAGGGCAGAACAGTAGCAAATTCGAAATATGCATATGAGGATTTTTCCTAACTATTGTTGTTGTTTCCGGCCTCATTTAATCTTGCCTAAATAGTTAGTTTCATATGCTTCACCCCCTTGCCATGTTTAATAACATTTAATATTGTTGGGTAGCCTAAATAAGAGTGAACTAAATAAATGTTGTGAAGTTTCGTCAATATGCAATTCGTTGCATATTGAGCTCCACTTAACTTGTAGTATTGCTTATTGCACTTTGCCATGCCATGCTCATTAAATCGGACATGCATCATACTTGATTATGCATCATGTCGTGTTTATGTGATGGTTCTTTACTATGTTGTTTGTTTGTTTCCGGGTTGCTTCTCTCGTTAGCTTCGTTTTCGTTCCGGAGTTGTGAGGATTCGTTCGACTACGTCCGTTTGTCTTCTTCATGGACTCGTTCTTCTTCCTTGCGGGATTTCAGGCAAGATGACCATACCCTCGAAATCAATTCTATCTTTGCTTGCTAGATGCTCGCTCTTTTTCCATGCCTATGCTATGAGGCCTATCACTTGCTTATCATGCCTCCCATATTGCCATGTCAAACCTCTAACCATCCTTTCCTAGCGAACCGTTGATTGGCTATGTTACCGCTTTGCTCAGCCCCTCTTATAGCGTTGCTAGTTGCAGGTGAAGATGAAGTTTGTTCCTTGTTGGAACATGGAGATGTTGTTCCTTGTTGGAACATGTTTACTTGTTGGGGATATCACAATATATCTGCTATAATTAATGCATCTATATACTTGGTAAAGGGTGGAAGGCTTGGCCTTATGCCTGGTGTATTGTTCCACTCTTGCCACCCTAGTTTCCGTCATACCGGTGTTATGTTCCTTGATTTCGCGTTCCTTACACGGTTGGGTGATTTATGGGACCCCCTTGACAGTTCGCTTTGAATAAGACTCCTCCAGCAAGGCCCAACATTGGTTTTACCATTTGCCACCTAAGCCTTTTTCCCTCGGGTTTTCGCGAGCCCGAGGGTCATATTTATTTAACCCCCCCCCCCCCCCGGGCCAATGCTCCTCTGAGTGTTGGTCCAAACTAGAGCCACTTGCGGTGCCACCCTGAGGCAACTTGGGGCATCTTCGGTTGCCGTACGTAGTGTTCATCCGGATGTGCCCTGAGAACGAGATATGTGCAGCTCCTATCGGGATTTGTCGGCACAATCGGGCGGCTTTGATGGTCTTGTTTTATTGCTGTCGAAATGTCTTGTAGTCCGGGATTCCGAGACTGATCGGGTCCTCCCGGTAGAAGGAATATCCTTCATTGACCGTGAGAGCTTATAATGGGCTAAGTTGGGACACCCCTGCAGGGTATTATCTTTCGAAATCCATGCCCGCGGTTATGAGGCAGATGGGAATTTGTTAATGTCCGGTTGTAGAGAACCCGAAGTTGAGCTTAATGAAAACACATCAACCGCGTGTGTAACCGTGATGGTCTCTTCTTGGCGGAGTCCGGGAAGTGAACACGGTGTTGGAGTTATGCTTGACGTAAGTAGTTCAGGATCACTTCTTGATCGCTACTAGCTTCACGACCGTGCCTTGCTTCTCTTCTCGCTCTCTTTTGCAAATGTAGCCACCATATATGCTAGTAAACTGCTGCAGCTCCACCTCACCACTCTGTCCTTCCTATAAGCTTAAATAGTCTTGATCTCGCGGGTGTGAGATTGCCTGAGTCCCCGTGACTCACAGATTCTACCAAAACAGTTGCAGTGCCGACGATGCGGTCTGATGATGGCGCAACCGAGCTCAAGTGGGCGTTCGACGAGGAACATGGTCGTTACTATGTGTCTTTCCCTGATGATCAGTAGTGGTGCTAAGTTGGGACGATCGGGGATCTATGTAGCATTTGGGGTAGTCTTCTTTTATTTTCGTTCCGTAGTCGGACCTTGAGTGTAATCTGAATGATGGATGTTTATTTATGTATTGTGTGAAGTGGCGACTGTAAGCCAACTATGTATCTATTCCCCTTATGTATTACATGGGTTGTGTGAAGATTACCTCACTTGCGACATTGCTTTCAATGCGGTTATGCCTCTAAGTCGTGCTTCGACACGTGGGAGATATAACTGCATCGAGGGCGTTACAACGCGCAAGTCCCTCGTACCTGCACAAAACGATAGCTACTCGCAACCAACGCGATTAGGGGTTGTCAATCCCTTCACACTTACGAGAGTGAGATCTGATAGAGATAATATTTTTGGTATAAAGATGCAAGATGAAAAGTAAAGACAAAGCAAGTAAATAAAGTGATGGAGATTGATATGATGAGAATAGACCCGGGGGCCATAGGTTTCACTAGTGGCTTCTCTCAAGAGCATAGATATTCTATGGTGGGTGAACAAATTACTGTTGAGCAATTGATGAGAATTGAGCATAGTTATGAGTATATCTAGGCAATGATCATGTATATAGGCATCACGTCCGAGACAAGTAGACCGAAATGATTACGCATCTACTACTATTACTCCACTCATCGACCGCTATCCAGCATGCATCTAGAGTATTAAGTTAAAAACAGAGTAACGCCTTAAGCAAGATGACATGATATAGAGGAATAAATTCATGCAATATGATAAAGACCCCATCTTGTTATCCTCGATGGCAACATACAATACGTGCCTTGCAACCCCTTCTGTCACTAGGTAAGGACACCGCAAGATTGAACCCAAAGCTAAGCACTTCTCCCGTTGCAAGAACTACCAATCTAGTTGGCCAAACCAAACGGATAATTCGAAGAGACTTGCAAAGATAACTCAATCGTGCATAAAAGAATTCAGAGAAGATTCAAATATTTTCCATAGATAAGCTGGATCATAAACCCACTATTCATCGGTCTCAACAAAGACACTCCAAAAATAAGATTATATCGAATAGATCTCCACAAGAGAGGGGGAGAACATTGTATTGAGATCCAAAAAGAGATAAGAAGCCATCTAGCTACTAGCTATGGACCCGAAGGTCTGAAGTAAACTACTCACACTTCATCGAAGGGGCTATGGTGTTGATGTAGAAGCCCTCCGTGGTGGATGCCCCCCTCACGTGAGCTCCTAACAGGCCCCAAGATGGGATCTCGTGGATACAGGAAGTTGCGGCGGTGGAATTAGGTTTTTGGCTCCATTTCTGATTTGTTGGGGGTACGTAGGTATATATAGGAGGAAGGAGTACGTCGGTGGAGCATCAGGGGGCCCACAAGGCAGGGGCGCGCCCAGGGGGGCGCGCCCTCCACCCTCGTGACCGCCTCTGGCACTTCTTGGAGTAGGGTCCAAGTCTTGGTGAGAAGATCACGTTCCCAAAGGTTTCATTCCGTTTGGACTCCGTTTGATATTCCGTTTCTTCGAAATACTGAAATAGGCAAAAAAACAGCAATTCTGGGATGGGCCTCGAGTAGGTTAGTCCCAAAAGTAATATAAAAGTGGAAAATAAAGCCCATTATAGTCCAAAACAATAGATAAAGTAGCATGGAGCAATCAAAAATTATAGATACGTTGGAGACGTATCAGGTGTCCCCAAGCTTAATTCCTGCTCGTCCTCGAGTAGGTAAATGATAAAAAGAGAATTTTTGATGCAGAGTGATACTTTGGCATAATTTCAATGTAAATCTTCTTAATTGTGATATGAATATTCAGATCCGAAAGATTCAAGACAAAAGTTCAGACGACATAAAAATAATAATACTTCAAGCATACTAATCAAAATAATTATGTCATCTCAAAATAACATGGCCAAAGAAAGTTCATCCCTACAAAATCATATAGTTAGGCTATGCTTCATTTTCGTCACACAAAGATGTTCCCAACTTCTATACCCCGATGACAAGCCACGCAATTGTTTCATACTTAAATAATCTCAAACTTTTTCAACCTTCACACAATACATGAGCGTGAGCCATGGATATAGCACTATGGGTGGAATAGAATATGATGATGGGGATTGTGTGGAGAAGACAAAAAGGAGAAAGTCTCACATTGACGAGGATAATCAACGGGCTATGGAGATGCCCATAAATTGATGTCAACATGAGGAGTAGGGATTGCCATGCAACAGATGCACTAGAGCTATGAATGCTCAACAAAAGAAAACTAGTGGGTGTGCATCCAACTTGCTTGCTCATGAAGAACTAGGGCATTTGAGGAAGCCCATCGTAGGAATATACAAGCCAAGTTCTATAATGAAAAATTCCCACTAGTATAAAAAAGACAACTTATGAGACTCACTATAAGAAAAGCATGGTGCTACTTTGAAGCACAATATATGAGACTCACTACATGAAGAACAAGGTGCTACTTTGAAGCACAAAATATGAGACTCACTACATGAAGAACATGGTGCTACTTTGAAGCACAAGTGTGGAAAAAGAGATAGTAGCATTGCCCTTTTCTTTTCTTTTTTTTGGGCCTTTTTTTTTGGCCTTTCTCTTTTTTTTTGGGCAATGCTCTAATAATGATGATCATCACACTTCTATTGATTATAACATAAAGATTACAACTCGAAACTAGAACAAGGTATGACTCTATATGAATGCCTCCGGCGGTGTACCGGGATGGTGCAATGAATCAAGAGTGACATGTATGAAAATAATACATGGCTGCTTTGCCACAAATACGATGTCAACTACATGATCATGCAATGGCAATATGACAAAAGTAAGGTATGTCATGATGATGATGAACGGAACGGTGGAAAGTTGCATGGCAATATATCTCGGAATGGCTATGGAAATGCCATAATAGGTAGGTATGGTGGCTGTTTTGAGGAAGATATAGGGAGGTTTATGTATGATAGAGCGTATCATATCACGGGGTTTGGATGCACCGGCGAAGTTTGCACCAACTCTCAATGTGAGAAAGGGCAATGCAGTATCGAAGAGGCTAGCAATGGCGGAAAGGTAAAAGTGCGTATAATACATGGACTCAACATTAGTCAAAAGAACTCATATACTTATTGCAAAAATTTAGAAGTCATCGAAAATAAAGTACTACGCGCATGCTCCTAGGGGGGTAGATTGGTAGGAAAAGACCATCGCTCGTCCCCGACCGCCACTCATAAGGATGCACATGCCAGGTACACTTCATGTTTCAAATTTGTTACACAACTTTAACCATACGTGCATGCTACGGGATTTACTAACTTCAACACAAGCATTTCTCAAATTCACAACTACTCAACTAGCATGACTTTGATATTATTACCATATCTCAAAACAATTATCAAGCATCAAACTTATCTTAGTATTCAACGCACTCAAAAGAAAGTTTCACATATCTTGAATACCAAGTATATTAACATTAAGCAAATTACCATGCTATTAACGACTCTCAAAATAATCTAAGTGAAGCATGAGAGATCAAGTTTCTTTAAAACAAATCCACCACCGTGCTCTAAAAGATCTAAGTGAAGCACTAGAGCAAAAATTATCACGCTCAAAAAGATATAAGTGAAGCACTATGAGCAAACTATCAAGCTCAAAAGATATAAGTGAAGCACATAAAGTATTCTATAAAATTCCAATTCAGGTATGGCTCTCTCAAAAGGTGTGTACAGCAAGGATGATTGTGGTAAACTAACAAGCAAAGACTCAAATAATACAAGATGCTCCAAGCAAAACACATATCATGTTGGTGAATAAAAATATAGCTCCAAGTAAATTACCGATGGAAGTAGGCGAAAGAGGGATGCCTTCCGGCATCCCCAAGCTTTGACTTTTGGTGTCCTTGGATTATCTTGGGGTGCCATGGGCATCCCAAATCTTAGGCTTTGACACTCCTTGTTCCATAATACATCAAAAGAATTCACCCAAAACTTGAAAACTTCACAACACAAAACTCAATAGAAATCTCGTGAGCTCCGTTAGAGAAAGAAAACAAAAGACTACTTTAAGGTACTGTAATAAACTCATTTTTTATTTATATTGGTGTTAAACCTACTGTATTCCAACTTCTCTATGGATTATAAACTATTTTACTAACCATAGATTCATCAAAATAAGCAAACAACACACCATAAAACAGAATCTGTCAAAAACAGAACAGTCTGTAGTAATCTGTAACTAACGCAAACTTCTGGAACCCAAAAAATTCTACCAAAATTAGATGACCTGGAAAATTTGTTTAACGATCAGCAGCAATTGGAATCAGTATTTTATCACGTTCTGGTGATTTTTAACAAATCGGGCACTGAGCACAAAGATTCTGGAAATTACAGCAAGATCAAATAACTATCATCCAAGAAGATCCAATAGGTTCAACTTGGCACAAACACTAATTAAAAGATAAAACCACATCTAAACAGAGGCTAGATGGATTATTTATTCCTAAACAGAAGCAAAAAAACTAAAAATAAAATTGGGTTGCCTCCCAACAAGCGCTATCGTTTAACGCCCCTAGCTAGGCATAAAAGCAAGGATAGATCTAGGTGGTGTCGTAGTAATAAGATAGATCGGTGATACTCATTTCATATTCTCTACTTTCGGCAGCAAGTTTTCTTTGAGTAAAGAAAAAGTAATCAAAAGGGTTAAATTTAATAGGACAAAAGTCCCCAAGATCAATTTTAGGAGGTATAGGTTCCTCTTTCGGCCCTTCGTATTGCACAACCAATTCATCATTATAAGCATTATTTTGACAGAACTTGGTGAGCCTATACTCAAGAGAGCATCCTAGCTCATTATTTCAAATAGCCAAATCATCATTAAGCTCAGAGATTCTATCAATTAAAATATTGGTAGGCACTTTTTCCTAAGATTTTCATTGAAAGCAACATAGTCGATAGATTGAAAACGCATTATTTCTTGTTGATCAAAAGGATAGATTCTATGGGAGGACGGTGCGTCCACCCTATAATCTTGTAAAGATTTCTTTGGCTTCTTTTATTATAAATCTGAATTCATGAGCCAAAAGGATAGAAGCGGCACGCTTAACAGAGGAGTGTTCAATATTAGAAAATTCTAGGAAAATTCTTTGTATAGAAGGGTGCATATGCATAAATTGCCTTTCAAGTTCAACGATAAGCATGGCAATAGCGTCCGCAAGACTACTAGTTCTATGGAGAATAGAACCACCCATAGAGGGTAAAGCACTAGCACAAGTAAAGAAATCTTGAATAACTCCTTTTCCAATAATATTACCACTACCGATTCAAAATCTTTTTGTGTGATAGGTAGGGGATTCTTCAGCAGGAGCTTCAGAATGTTCCATATTATTATCACCCATATCGGCGATAATTTCCCCAATTTCAGACATAGCGACAAGCAAGCGAACTAACACACGAGCAAACAAAATGCAAAGGGAAAAAAGAGGAGGAGAGGAGGAGATTGGGAAAGAGAGGGCGAATAAAACGGCAAGGGTGAAGTGGGGGAGAGGAAAACGAGAGGCAAATGGCAAATAATGTAATGCGAGAGATATGGATTGTGATGGGTACTTGGTATGTTGACTTTTACGTAGACCTCCCCGGCAACGGCGCCAGAAATCCTTCTTGCTACGTCTTGAGCTTGCGTTGGTTTTCCCCGAAGAGGAGAGGATGATGCAGCACAGTAGCGTAAGTATTTCCCTTAGATTTTGAGAACCAAGGTATCAATCCAGTAGGAGGCCACGTGCAAGTCCCTCGTACCTGCACAAAATGATAGCTACTCGCAACCAACGCGATTAGGGGTTGTCAATCCCTTCACGGTCACTTACGAGAGTGAGATCTGATAGAGATAATATTTTTGGTATTTTTGGTATAAAGATGCAAAGTGAAAAGTAAAGGCAAAGCAAGTAAATAAAGTGATGGAGATTGATATGATGAGAATAGACCTGGGGGCCATAGGTTTCACTAGTAGCTTCTCTCAAGAGCATAGATATTCTACGTTGGGTGAACAAATTACTGTTGAGAAATTGACATAATTGAGCATAGTTATGAGTATATCTAGGCAATGATCATGTATATAGGCATCACGTCCGAGACAAGTAGACCGAAACGATTCTGCATCTACTACTATTACTCCACTCATCGACCACTATCCAAAGATGCATCTAGAGTATTAAGTTAAAATAGAGTAACGCCTTAAGCAAGATGACATGATGTAGAGGAATAAATTCATGCAATATGATAAATACCCCATCTTGTTATCCTCGATGGCAACAATACAATACGTTCCTTGCAACCCCTTACATCCTTTGGGTAAGGACACCGCAAGATTGAACCCAAAGCTATGCACTTCTCCCATTGCAAGAACTACCAATCTAGTTGGCCAAACCAAACGGATAATTCGAAGAGACTTACAAAGATAACTCAATCATACATAAAATAATTCAGAGAAGATTCAAATATTTTCCATAGATAAGCTGGATCATAAACCCACAATTCATCGGTCTCAACAAACACACCGCAAAAAGAAGATTACATCGAATAGATCTCCACAAGAGAGGGGGAGAACATTGTATTGAGATCCAAAAAGAGAGAAGAAGCCATCTAGCTACTAGCTATGGACCCGAAGGTCTGAAGTAAACTACTCACACTTCATCGGAGGGGCTATGGTGTTGATGTAGAAGCCCTCCATGGTGCATGCCCCCTCCGGCGGAGCTCCAGAACAGGCCCCAAGATGGGATCTCGTGGATACAGGAAGTTGCGGCGGTGGAATTAGGTTTTTGGCTCCGTTTCTGATCTGTTGGGGGTACGTAGGTATATATAGGAGGAAGGAGTACGTCGGTGGAGCGTCAGGGGGCCCACGAGGCAGGGGGCGCACCCAGGGGGGCGTCCCCCACCTCCTGACCGCCTCGCACTTCTTGGAGTAGGGTCCAAGTCTCCCGGATCACGTTCGGTGAGAAGATCACGTTCGAAGGTTTCATTCCGTTTGGACTCGGTTTGATATTCCGTTTCTTGAAATCTTGAAATAGGCAAAAACAGCAATTGGGCTGGGCCTCCGGTTAATAGGTTAGTCCCAAAAGTAATATAAAAGTGGAAAATAAAGCCCATTATAGTCCAAAACAATAGATAAAGTAGATGGAGCAATCAAAAATTATAGATACGTTGGAGACGTATCACGTCCCCGCTAGAAAACTGTTGGGCTTCATTGTGTCCAATAGAGGAATTGAAGCAAATCCAGCCAGAATCCGAGCTCTGTCACAATTGGCTACGCCAACAAACCTTAAACAATTCCAAAAACTCGCAGGTTGCATGGCAGCTCTAAGCCGCTTTATCTCCAGATTGGGAGAAAAAGCACTGCCACTCTATCGCCTTCTACGGTGAACCGACCACTTCGAGTGGACGGACGCGGCAACAGCCGGACTGGAAGAAATAAAAACCCTTCTAGCGAGCAACCCAATCCTGGCCGCGCCAAACGTCGGCGAACCCATGTTACTATACATATCGGCAACACATCAGGTGGTGAGCGCCGTACTCGTCGTTGAACGAGAACAGGACGGACACAAATTCCTGCTTCAGAAGCCAGTATACTACGTATCCACTGTCCTTACACCATGCAAATCCCGGTACCCCCATTATCAAAAGATAGCATACGCGGTCTTCATGGCATCCCGAAAGCTACGACACTACATCCAGGAGTGCTCCATCACGGTGGCTTCTGAAGTACCACTCAACGACATAATAAACAACCGCGATGCCACGGGCCGGATTGCCAAATGGGCCATTGAGCTCCTTCCATTTGATATTACAACCACGTCGAGCTATTAAATCCCAAGTACTGGCTGACTTCGTCACCGAATGGACAGAGGACGAACTCCCTAAAGAGTACGGCACATATTCCAATTGGGTTATGTATTTCAATGGCTCCAACATGTTGGCAGGGCTAGGAGCGGGTGTCGTTTTAACGTCCCCTACTGGAGACGTCGTTCAGTACGTACTCCAAATACTATACACAGACTCCAATAACGCAGCCAAATATGAAGCCTTATTGCATGGTCTCCGGATGGCTGTCTCCATGGGCATACATCGCCTGGAAGTGCGCGGGGACTCAAACCTCGCAATATCTCAAATAAATGGAGACTTTGATGCCAAAGATCCGAAGATGGCAGCTTATCGTAATGTCGTCCTAAAAATGTCGGCTCGGTTCGAGGGGCTCGAGTTCCATCACGTGGCCCGAGAAAGTAATCAAGAGGCGGACGTTCTTGCCCGTATCGGCGCCAAGCGCGACCCCGTCCCACCTAATATCTTTCTGGAAAGGCTTTTTAAGCCATCCGTGGTCTGGCAGGGGGAAAGCAGCAACACTAGTCCAGATCCGAACACAACCCCAGATTCCAAACATATAGATATCATCGGCGGCTCAGCCACCGAGATAACACCGTCGGCCCATCTCATTATGGCAGTCATCGCCCCATGGACCAAACCTTTCCTGGCCTACCTTAATAGGAAGGAACTCCCTGAGGATCAAAATGAGGCCTGCCGCATTGTCCGGCTTTCAAAGGCCTACAAGGTCCACGACGGAGAGCTCTATAAGAAAAGCGCCACCGGAGTTCTCCAAAGGTGTATCTCCGAGGAGGAGGGGCGGCAGCTCCTGGCTGAGATTCATGCCAGTCTCGGCGGGCACCACGCCGCAGCTCGGGCCCTTGTTAGCAAGGCCTTCCATACAGGATTCTACTGGCTGACGGCCCGAGCAGATGCACAGGACCTTGTCCAACATTGCGTCGGATGCCAACTCTTCGCCAACCAAAGCCATATGCCTCCCACTGCCCTACAAACAATCCCCATCACTTGGCCTTTTGCGGTCTGGGGACTGGATATGGTTGGACCCCTTAAAGGAGGAAGCCATAAGAAAAAAATATCTGCTGGTCATGGTGGATAAATTCACTAAGTGGATAGAGGCCAAACCAGTTAAAAGGCCGAGTTCGGGCTGGTGATAGAATTCATATCCAGTGTCGTACACCTTCATGGTGTTCAGCACAGTATCATCACCGATAACGGCTCCAACTTCACAGTGGACGAAGTGAAAACCTGGTGCGCTAATCTGGGCATCAAGCTTGATTACGCCTCTGTATATCATCCACAAACAAATGGTCAAGTCGAAAGAGCCAATGGTCTTATTATGAGCGGCATTAAGCCCATACTGGTGCGGTCTTTGAAAGAATCAGACAAGCAATGGGTTGAGGAGCTCGACTCCGTACTCTGGGGGCTGCGGACCATGCCCAATCGCACTACCGGATACACACCTTTCTTCATGGTGTACGGCGCGGAGGCAGTGCTACCCTGCGATATTATTCATGACTCACCTCGAGTGCGCATGTACGAAGAGAGAGAGGCCGAGCTTGATCGGCAGGACAGCCTAGATGCCCTGGAGGAGGAGCGCGACGTCGCAAAAACCCGTTCCGCATTTTATCAACAGCAGGCTCACAGGTATCAAAGTAGAGAAGTGCGGGCCAAAACATATAACGCCGGCGAACTCGTTCTACACCTGTCGGAGAAGAAAAAGGACAAACTCAAGCCCAAGTGGGAGGGTCCCTTCATCATTGATGAAGTTCTCACTGGAGGAGCGTACCGCCTGCGTGATGCATCAGTCTATCGCCAAGAGCCAAACTCTCGGAACGCGGCCAGACTCCGAATATTCTATGCCTAGCGCAGAACTCTTTGTTTGTTTCCTTATCCCTATTGTTTCCATTACTTTTTCCTCTCTTTTCGCCTTTTCCCTTTTAGCCTTAAAGCTTTTCGTGTCACACCCTGATTTCCATGGCACAACACTTAAGAATTAAATCATGCTAAAATGTGGATTGACAAAAACTTTTGAGTGTTTTTGTCTTTGCTTTGATTGAATGTTTGACTGCTGTTTGAAAGTGCTCTAAAAATCAAATAAATCCTCCAACTCTTATAATCCTTCTCCTTGATCCAAAAACCTTTCCCAATGATCATGCCATGTGTATAGGACATATAAAGAATTTCTTACAAAAATAATTTGGCCAAAAAGTATTTTCAAAAATTAGTTTTCCAAAAACCCCTGAATTGAGGTTTGCACTGCAAGTACTTGATTTGGGGTATGAAAAATATTTCAAAGAGTATATTTGAAACCCATTAGATATAGTACTCCCATAAACCACAAAAATACAACTTTAAAAGTTATTTTCCTATTTTATTTAAAAGCTTTTTCTTAAGGCCAGAAATGGTCTTTAATAGGGAAAAATTATTTTATTGCTTCAAAAATATTTGACAAAATTTAGGGAAACTCATAGGACATATATTGTCCATATATAAGAGTTTCAACACATGGTCATGTTCAACATATTGGTCAAATCCTCAAAAACCCTTTCTGGATATTTCAAGCTTTTGAAATATTTACAAGGGAAATATTCTCCAAAAATTCCAAGAAAATTCTAGCATGTCACATATGACATGTTTGATGGTCTTGCCAAGTCTCATGTCATGGAGAACAGTATAACCCCATGAAACCCTCCCAAAACCACTTCTGTCCTTTTTCAAGTTTGAACAGCTTTGCACTGCCAAACATGTCCAAATGTTCTCAAACCTTGTGACCATGCTCAAATGGTCTAATAATGCATCTAGACCAAGTGGCACAAGTTGGAGAACAATTTAACTTGATCAAAGTGCCCCAAAACCCTTCCTGTCCAGAACCAAACTTGAGCAACTCTTCATTTTGATCTCAAATTTTGTGGAAATGCTCATAACCTCAAATGATGACACTACACCAAGTGGTGCATCAAGGAGAATAGATTTGCATGACTAAATCTTGGCAAAGCCATTTCTGCTGATTTCTAGGGTTTACCAAAGTTACATTGGCAACTTTCTTCAAATGGACTCAAACTTGGTGGTCAACCTCAATTATGTGTGACACTTGATCCTGTTAATTCTCATGTCAAGTGGGGTTAATTTGCTTGCCCAAATTTGCATCAAACACCTTCTGTCACTTTTCAAAAATCACCATTTTGACCACTTACACTATTCTCCTTGAGCTCAAATTTTTACCACAACCCCTCCAAGTCCTCCTCTACCTCCAGTAACAATGGCTGCACCTCGGCTCAATGATTGAGGGGTGAAACCACCTCATTTAACCCACTGGACAGCCCCTTTCCCTCTCTTCCTCACCTCCCTCCTCCCTCCAATGGCCATCCAGGGCATCCAATGCCCCTCCCCATTTGTTTACTTCCCCCTAGAGCCCCCAGACACTAGAGGCCAAACCCAGAGTGCTGGAAAAATGGCCATGCCGGCCATATGCACGCTCGAGGCCTTCTGATCAGGCGCTCCCCAAGACCGTAGCCACCCCTTCCAACCGCCTCCGCCACCTCGGCTCTCCCCTCATGCCAGCCGATGCTCCTCGACATCCGCAAAGACGCCACGCCTCTGTCCCCTCCTCCTTCTCCCTCCTCTCGCCTCGGCTACGCAGCACGGCCGCCGAGAGCTCCAATGAGCGAACTCACGCCTTGCAGCCTCTGGCCCTCCCCCGCTCGTTCTCTTCGTTCACCTGGTCGTAGACCTCATCCACGAACGGCCCGGACTCACCTTCGTGTGCCCACACAGCCTCTGGTCTCGCCTGTGATCTCGCCGGCGCACGAGTCCACGGTGGACCAGCGCCCGGCTATTAAAGCTCGCCCCAGGTCTCTCTCATGGCATCCACCTCCTTCTCACACCCCCAAGCACGCGCCCGCACCACCCAATCAGCCTCGGAGAGCTTCTATGCTCGGGATCGACCGGAGCTCCGCCGCCTCGGTCGACCGTTGATCTCGTGGTACAAGCCTCCTTTGCCCTCTCTCTCTCTCTCAATCTGGAACCGCCTCACCTCTCTGACCATTTCCCCTCTCTCCCCCACCTCGTTTGCAGCCGAAATCGACCAGGGCGAACTCCTCCCGAAGCTTTGCCGCCGTCCTCCTCGTCGCTGGCGAACCCCTGCGCTCCGGCGACCGCCTCCACCTCCACCCGAACGGCGACTCCGCCCTGAGCACGCAGTGCCCTCGGATCGCCTCGCCGTCGACCACAGCCGACGCCGGTGAGCTCGCCTCCCTCTCGCTCGAGGTGGAAAAGCAGCGGCCGTGGGGCCCGTCAGTCAGCCTCACATACTGACGGGTGGGCCCCACCCGTCAGGTTTAAAATTGCACGCGCGCGCGAACCGTTTTCCTGCGTCGGCGGAAGGCGTATTTTGCCTTTACGCCTTCGACGTGGCAGCCTCGCGCGGGCTGAATCCCTTCTGGGCCTGCTGCACTGTGACCTTTCTAGCCCAGTGACACGGCGCCATTTTTCCTTTTTCTTTTTCTGTTATATTTCAAATAATTCCACAGGATTAAATAATAATCCAAATGCATTAATTCCAACTCCTAAATTCTTCTAAAAATCCCACCTATTTAATGGTGTAACTTTCATAAATAGCCATCAAACTTTTATGTACTGTTCAAATTTAAATTCAAATTTGAGCATTTAAATCCATCTTTGAAAATCCATTTCTTCTATTCTGCTACTGCAAATCCAAAACTAGGAATTTTACCATTCTTAGATTTCCCCTAGTATTTATCAAAAATGAGTTGACATTTTTTTGAGCACTTTGGTTTTTCTGTTTTACTATTGTCTTATTTTCTCGTTATTTTCATACGACGATTAGATCCCGTACTAGACGAAGTTGCAGAAGAAGAAGGAGAAGGATTTGAAGAACTTGAAGACCAAGGCAAGCAGCCCTTTGACCATGTCTATGAAACCCTTTTTATGCATCTCATATAGCACTTTATTATTGTTGCATCGGAAACATGATGAGATGGTAGCCACTTTGGTGGGTTGCCTTCATTCTTCCTCATTGATACTTGCATTGTGCATGACCCTACCTTCTTATGAGGGTTATGCCGGTGGGAGTAGATAGGATGCTAAGTAGTGCTACATAAAGGGACGGGAATATGCATAGAGATGGAGAAAAAAGTATTTTAAAAAGGACTTTTCAAAAACCCCGTCGGGTGCCACTTATGCCCGAGGGAGATGATGAGTTGGGTAGCCACTTGATGATGAAGTGGCGTACCGAGGCAAGTGTGTGTGTTGTTTCCGAAAACGGATTAGATTTAAGATTTGTCGACTATCCCAACCTTACATGCGCAACCACTCTACCCTTATATGGGAAAGGGCATTATTGACTACTTAGGCCGATACTAGCTTGGAGCCCGCATTACTAGTAACGGGGGAGAGTTGGTGCTCTCTCTCTCGGGACGGGGTCGTGCTGTAGGGCGGCCATGATCGTTTTTTCTGAGGCACCGGATACACCGTTGTGTCCCCTCTCAGATGTTACGATCTTGAGTGAGTCTCGTATGATGTACATCGTGAGGATACGGAACAACGAGTGGACTCCTTGTTAGTGTCATCTAGGGAAAGGTAGTGATCGGGTGCTTACCCCGGGTACTTGAGGTATCGCGGGTCGTGGATGACATGGAAGTTCCCCGGATCTTGTGGGTAAAGTGTGCAACCTCTGCAGAGTGTAAAACTATTCGAATAGCCGTGCCCACGGTCAAGGACAGTTGGGCGGTGCTGCTTAAACTACGTCCAGAGTTTACAACCGTGTGTGTGAGTTGATAAAACTACTTGGGTCAAGTCAAAGGACTTGACATGATTCAGTTGGGTTGGTGCCCACTCTATTTATGTTGATATCTGTAACCTGTCCTCATGGTTACTTGAATTCTCATGATGCATGTCTTACAAGTTGTTGAACATGTCATTGCACTCAAAACTAGCTTTCTGCAAAAATTTACCTATATCATGCATTGTTGTATCTCGAACCAAAACATGGGTTGCTTGCAAGTACATTCAAAGTACTCATTGGCTTGCCACTGGTTATTTTATTGGCCAGGCATGAAAGAACATGATATGATGAAGAATACTTCGGTGACGAACATGCGAGCTAGGACACTTCCTACGTAATGCCCGTAGGGTTAAGGCGTATGGCATGGGTCCAAGTTATCAATGAAGATTTCATTGCTATGTTATACTCAAGACTCGACCATAATGGTCCTACTTGTGTAATACGGTATGTATGGATGTAAGACTCTTGTTATTCAGCTTCTGTGTGTTCAGTGAGCATTGATCTCTGGGATCACTGTACACGTGCATTCGGTGATCACGACTTATGAGTCGGGGTCCCCACATTTCATGTGGTTAAACCGTGCACCTGTGACATACACATCCTCAAATATGTACGTCCATTATACCTAGGGGCTTCTTGGACAGAAGCTTATTATTGTTATTTTCCGAGCATCAAGCTCATCACATATGTGTGTTTTCCCCATATGTACATTTTCTTCGCCATTATATGCATCGATATGACTTAAGTTTTGGCCAAGCTGGGTTACCTGGCTCCTGTGCTTATGCCCTACGTTCTCGTTAGTTCGGCTAGGGCATAAAGGGAGCACCTCTGCGATTGTTACTGTTGGGTCATTCGGGTGTGTACCTCAAACTAGGTGAAGCCGAAAGCTAGCGTTCTTAAGGGAATATTCGGTTAGTGAACTAAAGATGTTTTTGCATTCGTCCCATCGTGAACCCCCAGAAGCTATACACGTTGTGATTTCTTCATCACAGTTCGGACATGCACATCGATGCATGCACACCCATGGAAAGGAACCCTTAACGGAACTATTCTCTATGGAAGATGTTTCTTACAATCTTAATGTAATATAGAATAACTAGCCGGATAATTGTCTGTTCAAGCAACTATGACCCCTACGCCTGGTTTCCATGCATACCCGGTCTACTCGGCCGCTCTGGTATTCGGAAATACTCCGCACCTTCGGGGTCCAGAGGTCGAAGCGAAAAGGTCTGCCATGACAATCATTTTATAATCCAGCTAGAGTTGCATATGCAAAGGAAAGTACATAGTCACTTAGGACTTAAAAACTTCCTCCTATATGCCGTCCAGCAAGCTGTCTAACTTACAATCCTGCTTGGAATACTTGGCGGCTAATATTACTTGGTCATATACTAAACTAATGGGAATTTCTTCCCCATTTGACCCTAGCGGTCCGACGCGAGCCATGTGATTTGGATCCAACTTGGTATACCGCGTTTTCACCATGGCCTAGGCCTCTCGCGCACCCTCTCGGCAGGCCCATATCTTCCATAGTCGGATACGCCGCCGCGCTCCCTTGAACAGCTCTACAAGCTCCTCCATACTCCCTGGAGGGGAGGAGGATGGCCATAAGGCCTTGGCTACACTCCTCATTGCCTGTCGAGCTTGCTCGTGCAATTCATGACAGCCCTTGCAGAAGATCACTTGACGATCCTGACACCTCCTCTTCAGGACGTCCCGTTAACATACCTGCAATCATAGCTATATCAGCTACTTTTACTTCCAAACTATTATAAGGTAAAATCCGGCCACGTACTGAATATGCCGCCTCGCAGCTTTTATTCTCCTTCACGGAGTCAGCTAGCTGGGCCCGCACATCTTTCAGTTCTTCGCCCAGTTTGGTGTTTGAGTCCTGGAGTTTGTTTTTCTCCTCTCTGACTCGGGCCAGGACACGCTCGCCTGCGGCGTGTAGTCTTATTGCCTCTTTCTCTCCCGCTTGAGCGGTTTTCGACTTCTCTTCTAGTTGACCTGATGATCCTATTATGAGATAAGCAACAGTATTAGCACATCTACTGTATAATTGTTATTCCTCGATGGAGGGGATCATTACGAGAAGATTCCTTCTTGGACTTTTTCAGTTCGGCGGTAGCAGCATTTAGTCAGGTCCGACATCGCTCCAACTCTTGAGCTAGCAGGTTGTTCTTCTCCGTTAGAACCTGGTTATACATCGATCCTTAAATCACTTGTGCCAACTGCTTTCAGTCTCGGGGGTTACTAGCATGTGGTTATCCTTTTCAGACAAAATAAACCTTACCCGCACATCCGTTAAATGCTGCTTTGTGGCTCTGCCAAGCCCATCTCGAGCAGCTCAGATGTATGCGTCAGCCGAGCTGAAGGCATCAAACGCCTCTTTTGAGAAGCCAGGGTCCCGTAAAACGGCCCTCCGTCGCCAATGATTCATGGCGCTCTCCACTTCCGAGTTGGTAACTGACATATCTTCCAAGCCCTCAGTCGAAGGACTATCCAGTGTCATCCCCGTATCGGCCCCTGTCTCTCCGGCAAGGTCCGCACCCCGGCTGTTGGGAGTACGACTGGCCGAATTCCCAGACATAGTTCGGCGAAACTTTTTCCTGATATAGGACAAACATAACAATCACAGTTGGATGTGACTAATAAAGCATACTTTCGAATCCGTACCTCTTTGACGAAGGCCCGGTCGTGTCTTCATCGGCCCTCCTTCTAGAGGCCCTACTCGGTGCAGGAGCCGCTCTCTTCGGAGTTGCCCTCAGGGTAGCATGACGTGCCGAATGCCTCCCCTTTGGAGCATGAGACAGTGCGGTGGGTGAGGTAGTGCGAGGAAACTCTTTAAGGGGGGATTTCTCCTGATGACTTACGTGGGAAACGGGAAGAAGACCAGGATAATCGGCGATAATGGCCGCTTCTGTGCCATCGTAACTCGCCTGGTAAAACACCCCTTCCGCAAGTACCACGAATATATCCAGGTCCTCTTCTAACCCAGGATCAAGCTCCCGGTCGTGGTTCTATGGCTGTGGGGCGGGGCTGTGGAGCCCCTCGATGATCTTTCGCCGGTGCTGTTATAAACAGACGGTCTAAGAATTCATTAAAGGTGACTTGGAGAGTGGAATGAGTAAAAGTAGAGGGGTCAGGACTTACCCAGCTGGGAGGGTACCCATCTCTACGATTGATGCGAAGAAATTCCTCCTCCTCCCCTTTGAACAGCTCAGCCAGTATCTTGGCCAGAGCTGCGGGGGTATCCGGACCTTTCCTACCACAGCGGGAGGCGTCATCCTCCCCGTTGTAGTGCCACATTGGGAGCCCTCTATATTGAAGTGGTTAAACCCCTCGCACTATGGAGGTTGCCATTACCTCAACTATTGTTAATCCGGACTGGGCGAGCGTCTTTATCTTGACCATGAGCTGACAAACTTCCGCACTATCGTCCTCTTCAAGACTTCGGGGACGCCAACTATGGCATTTCTTCGGTGGAACACTGGCGAATTCGGGAAGACCCTTTCAAACTGGGTCAGGGAGTGTGACGTCCTCAATGTAGAACCATTCAGAAGGCCATTCTTTAGATGCCTTCCTTGGTGTGCCGGGTAGGTATCCGGTATTGCCGAGGCGCCACACTTCGGCACCGCCCACTTCAAATATTGACTCCTCGTGGTTACGCGGGACAAGGCAAAACAACTTTCTGCACAGTTCAAAATGGGCCTCGACGCCCAGAAATAGTTCGCATAAAGCGACATAGCCCGCAATGTGCCGGATGGAGGCGGGAGTAAAGTTATGCAGCTGGAGGCCATAGTATTCCAAAAGCCCTCGGAGGAATGGATGGATTGGAAATCCGACGCCCCTTAGCAGATAGGGTACGGAACACACTCGCTCCCCCGGATGGATTGGGGAAGTCCTCCGCCTGGGTCTCGCCATTAAAGGAGGCCAGCCCTACTCGAACCGGGACCAGATCCGCAGGGGGAAGAAATCCCTGCGTTTGCAACTTCAGCAATTGACTATGGGACACAGAGCACCTCTCCCTCTTGCCTTTCTCTGGGTCGGAATGGGAGGAGGAGCTGGGAATGCTAGCCATGTTGGAATGGTCTTTCCTAGCGGTCTCTGAGGATTTTCTCCGCGTGGTGCCGAATGGATCTAAGATCCAATCTCTTAAATAGACACTCTTTATGGTCGGGGTGTTATTTGCAAAAAATACCCTGACCTTCCGCATTCGTTCGACACATGGAAGCTGAAGTCATTGATACACGGAAGCCGGGGAGGGCGACATTGAATGGAAGGCCGAATACATTACTTAAAGGTCGTCGGAGGAGGAACCCACCTTGCAATGCCGAAGATAATCTATGAGCCGAACACCTCGTCATTGAAGATTGGTACGGGGGCTACTGAGGGAGTCCAGGACTAAGGGGTCCTCGGGCATCCGGCCCATTAACCATGGGCCGGACTGATGGGTTGTGAAAACATCAAGACCGAAGACTGCACCCGTGTCCGGATGGGACTCTCCTTGGCGTGAAAGGCAAGCTTGGCGACCGAATATGTAGATTCCTTTCTTTGTAACCAACCCTGTGTAACCCTAGATCCTCCCGGTGTCTATATAAACCGGAGGACTTAGTCCGGAGGGAGACCCATTATCATAGTCATACAGGCTAGACTTCTAGGGTTTAGCCATTACGATCTCGTGGTAGATCAACTCTTGTAGTAATCATATTCATCAAGATCAATCAAGCAGGAAGTAGGGTATTACCTCCATAGAGAGGGCCCAAACCTGGGTAAACATCGTGTCCCCTGTCTCTTGTTACCATCGACCTTAGATGCACAGTTCGGGACCCCCTACCCGAGATCCGCTGGTTTTGACACCGACAAGCAGGACCTACATGTGCAAGACCAAAGTGTTAAAAACCTAAATACTAGAATGGTTCCTGCAATTGCACAATAATGTGCTATTAGACAACGGACCATGCACGTGCTAACCTCGATTGTAAACCTCAGTGCTTCCCATTGTTTCCACAACACATATAAGGTAGTTAGTCATCGTGTAAGTAAGGGTTCGCATGCTATCAAGAAATATGTTGATGAAAAATAAGCGCACTGCAGATTCATCATATTAATTCAGGCCACATGGAAAACCAATTTATCCAAACCAAGCATGATTAAGAACTAGGAAATATAGCACTTGTATATGTTTCTCATGTGTTAAGTGCAGCCAAATTTGATTTATTCCTCACATGCACAACAATACAAAATTCTACCCACGACAATTGGACATCGCATTGCAGAATTGAACCAAGCAGTTAACTAAACACCACAACAAATGAACCAAACATTAACTGAGTACCACATTGCACAATATAACATACTCCTAATAGGAGATCAGATAGTTAACCTAACCAAGGATGCTTAACAACTTGGAAATATAGCAATTGTGTTTGTTTCTCATGTATTTAGTACAGCCAAATTCAATTTATTCCTCACATTGTATACAATAATAGAATGCACCCACCACAATTGAACATCGCATTGTGGAATTGAACCAAACAAAACAGTTAACTAAACACCACAACAAATGAACCAAACGTTAATTGAGCACCACATTGCACAATATAACATACTCCTAATAGAAGATCAGACAGTTAACTAAACCAAGCATGCTTAAAAACTTGGAAATATAGCAATTGTATTTGTTTCTCATGTATTTAGTACAGCCAAATTCGATTTATTTCTCACATGGTATACAATAACAGAATGCACCCATAACATTTGAACATCGCATTGCAGAATTGAACCAAGCAACCAACCGTGTCGCGTCGTTGGCGCACGAGGCATCAACGGTGGCCTCAACGGCGAGGTGCTCCTCCAAGATCTAGGTTTGACACAAATGGCAGCCATCACGACCTCATTCGCGTGTACGGCCGTGATTTGCTTCTCCGATGCCAAATGCTCCTTGAGATCCTGGTTATACTACGCGCACCATGGCTTAGGGCGGCGCTTATTTCGTGGAGGGTCGGTGATTTGGGTGGAAGTTGTCGCACCGGCGATCGAGGCATGTGGGATGTGGAAGGAGGAGGAGGATGGGGTCGGGTGTGGATTACCTGCCTGGATAGGCGAGGCCGAGCAGCGTGAAGGAGGGTCGCCGGCGAGGAGGCGGCGCTACAAGCAAGGAGTGAAGGTTTCAACTTGGAAAGGAAGGCGGAAACAGGGGAAATGTGGCTTTTGCTAGGGGGGGGGCGGGGAGGTATGTATTTCCGTGGAAGCCGAAATTTTGGAATCGCTTCAGCGAAAAAACTGGTGCGCAAAGTGTCATCCACAAGGTCCCTTATTCATAACTGTGTACGATATATGAACATCACAAACGATTCAGATAGCTTAACTCGTGTGTGATGAGTTTGAACATCAAAAAATTTGGTTCAAATTTCCCTGGTTACAGTGGTCATCCACGTCATTGCATAATTTGGGTACACAAAGGAGACTACAACACACCCACACTTCTTAATTGAGTAAGTTCAGCAATTAAACAGAGCTAGCTGACCTAAACATTACTCTAACAAATTAAAGACCAATTCTCTTAATTAAACGAAACAAAGAGTACTACTACGGCTGGTGCTCATCGATCTCCGTCGCTGCCTCCATGTCCAGCTCACGCCTGACGGTCTCCTGGGGAAGGGGCTCCATGGCATCAACAGCACCATACTGGGCAAGCATCTTGCCATCTGCATCCACGATATCTTTGGAATAGGCCGCCACGAGTTGGGCGTGGGCGGCTATGATCTGGGCTTTGGCAGGCTCCGTCGTGGCAAGGTATGCCGCGTAGGAACGGATGGCTGCTCGAACTCTCTCGGCGATTGCCAACTCTTCAGTCGTGGGTTGTCGACCATTGTCGGAGAAGCTTCGTTCGATTTGTGCGGTGACCGCCATGAGCTGGGTGTGGACGGCCTTGACATGGTTGTGGGCGGCCTCCATCAGGGCTAAGGCCGATGCTGCGAAACGGACAGCTTCTGTGCCGCTCTCGCCAGTTGTTGTCCCCGAGGCAGATCCTGCTGCCGCTGCCTGAGAAGCTAGAGTGGCCGTTTGGGCTGCCTTGGCCCCCCGGACACAGATTGCGGTCGCCCTCACGAAGCTTGTTTGCACGCGCCTGGTGGATACGGTCGCGCTCTCGCCGGAGTGGGCCGCCGAAGTTTCCCTCATGACCCTGGTCCACGTCCCCATCTTTCACCGGCAACGATTAAACAGTGAAATGATATTTGAGGAGCGGGCTAGTGTGCTTGACACTCCGACGGTGCTCCAAGATATTTTGTGCTACATCTCACACGGTTGGTGATAATAAACTGTGTGCAATCAACATGATTTTTTGTCTTGATTTGAATTACGTAATGGGGTCACAGCTCCAAAGGATGGTGTTTGAATTGCTAGAACTTTTATCTGCAGTGCACATGCAACTATAGGTGTGTCATAAAAAAATGGAATTATTCAGGGTTCGTTTGGACGCTTTTATACATTAACTTGGTTTTGTAGGCATTTTAGGTGCATAATTCAAATATGAACTACATGCAAATGCTCCAGTGCATATAAACAGGTTGAAAAACCAAATCTATGTCCTTGGTTGCATGCTTAGGTCCCGTGCAAGAAATGGGAATGAATGTCAAATACCCTGCCACCATCACTCGGCCGCAAATATTGAGATACTTGGTTTTTAAATTCTAGTAAATCCAAAACTCGTCTGAAATTCATGAAACTTGGCATGCTATCATGGAGCGGCATCAACCTGCCGTGGTAAAATTTTAGTCCCCTTTGGGGCAGGTTTGGGTATAAGCTTCTCCCAAACCAGAGCTTCTTACAACAAGCATGATGGTTTCGGTAGGGAATGTGCCACCTTTGAGGACGAAATGATGTCCGCTGCCTCTTATTTCTTTCAAAAAAAATCTATGGTCGACATAGAACAACAGGAGTGTTGTGTTTAATTTTGGAATTTTTCAGGGTTCGTTTGGACATTTCTATACATTAAGTTGGTTTTCCAGGCATTTTATGTGCATAATTCAAATTTGAACTACATGCACATGCTCCTGTGCATATAAATTGGTTGAAAAATCAAATTTGTGTCCTTCGATGCATGCTTAGGCCCCATGCAAGAAATAAGAATGAATTTCAAACACCCTGCCACCATCACTCGGTCGCAAACATTGAGATACTTGGTTTTAAAATTCTAGTAAATCCAAAAATCGTCTGAGATTCATGAAACTTGGCATGCTATCATGGAGCGGCATCAACATGTCGTGGTAAAAAATTTGTCCCATTTAGGGCAGGTTTGGGTCTAAGCTTCTCACAAACCAGAGCTTCTCACAACAAGCGTGATGGTTTCGATAGGGAACGTGCCACCTTTGGGGATGAAACGATATCCGCTGCCACTTATTGCTTTCAAAAAATTTCTAGTGTGAACATACAACAATAGGAGTTTTGTGTTTAATTTTGGAATTTTTTGGGGTTCGTTTGGACATTTTTATACATTAACTTGGTTTTGTAGGCATTTCAGGTGCATAATTCAAATTTGAACTACACCCACATGCTCCAGTGCATATAAACGGGTTGAAAAATCAAATATGTGTCCTTGGTTGCATGCTAAGGTCCCATGCAAGAAATGGGAATGAATTTCAAACACCCTGCCACCATCACTCGGCCGCAAACATTGAGATACTTGGTTTTTAAATTCTAGTAAATCCAAAACTCGTCTGAAATTCATGAAACATGGCATGCTATAATGGAGCGCCATCAACATGTCGTGGCCCAAAAAATTGTCCCATTTGGGGCAGGTTTGGGTCTAAGCTTCTCACAAACGAGAGCTTCTCACAACAAGCGTGATGGTTTCGGTTGGGAACGTGCCACCTTTGGGGACGAAACGATATCCGCTACCACTTATTGCTTTCAAAAAATTTCTAGTGTCAACATACAACAACAAGAGTTTTTTGTTTAATTTTGGAATTTTTCGGGGTTCGTTTGGACATTTTTATACATTAATTTGGTTTTGTAGGTATTTCAGGTGCATAATTCAAATTTGAACTACACTCACATGCTCCAGTGCATATAAACGGGTTGAAAAATCAAATCTGTGTCCTTGGTTGCATGCTTAGGTCCCATGCAAGAAATGAGAATGAATTTCAAACACCCTGCCACCGTCACTCGGCCGCAAACATTGAGATACTTGGTTTTTAAATTCTAGTAAATCCAAAAATCGTCTAAAATTCATGAAACTTGGCATGCTATCGTGGAGCGGCATCAACATGCCGTGGTAAAAAATTTGTCCCATTTGGGGCAGGTTTGGGTATAAGCTTCTCACAACAAGCGTGATGGTTTCGGTAGGGAACGTGCCACCTTTGGGGACGAAACGATATCCGTTGCCTATTATTGCTTTCAAAAATTTTCTAGCGTCATTTTAGAACAACATGAGTGGTGAGTTTAATTTTCAAATATTTCAGGGTTGGTTTGGACATTTTGATACATTAACTGGGTTTTCTAGGCATTTTATGTGCACAATTCAAATTTGAACTACATGCACATGCTCCAATGCATATAAATTGGTTGAAAAATCAAATATGTGTCCTTTAGTGCATGCTTAGGTCCCTCGCGAGAAATGGGAATGAATATCAATCACCAGGGCACCGTCACTCGGCCTCAAACATTGAGGTACTTGGTTTTTAGATTCTAGTAAATCCAAAACTCGTTTGAAATTCATGAAACTTGGCATGCTATCATGGAGCGACATCAACATGCCGTGGTAAAAAAGTTGTCCCATTTGGGGCAGGTTTGGGTATAAGCTTCTCACAACAAGCGTGATGGTTTCGGTAGGGAACGTGCCACCTTTGGGGACGAAACGATATCCGTTGCCTATTATTGCTTTCAAAAAATTTCTAGTGTCAACATAGAACAACAGGAGTGTTGTGTTTAATTTTGGAATATTTCAGGGTTGGTTTGGACATTTTCATACATTAACTGGGTTTTCTAGACATTTTATGTGGATAATTAAAATTTAAACTACATGCACATTCTCCAGTGCATATAAATTGGTTGAAAAATCAAATATGTGTCCTTCGGTGCATGCTTAGGTCCGTTGCAAGAAATGGGAATGAATTTCAATCACTGGGGCACCGTCACTCGGCCGCAAACACTGAGATACTTCATTTTTAAAATTCTAGTAAATCCAAAACTCGTCTGAAATTCATGAAACTTGCATGCTATCATGGAGCGGCATCAACATGCCGTGGTAAAAAATGTGTCCCATTTGGGGCAGGTTTGGGTATAAGCTTCTCACAACAAGCGTGATGGTTTCGGTAGGGAACGTGCCACCTTTGGGGAAGAAATTATATCCGTTGCCTCTTATTGCTTTCAAAAAAATTCTACTGTCAACATAGAACAGCAGGAGTGTTGTGTTTAATTTTGGAATTTTTTGGGGTTCGTTTGGACATTCTTATACATTAACTGGGTTTTCTAGGCATTTTATGAGCATAATTCAAATTTGAACTACATGCACATGCTCCAGTGCATATAAATTGGTTGAAAAATAAAATATGTGTCCTTCGGTGCATGCTTAGGTCCCATGCAAGAAATGGGAATGAATTTCAAACACCAGGGCACTGTTGATTGCCGGCAAAACGTTGAGATACTTTGTTTTTGAATTGTAGTAAATCCAAAACTCGTTTGAAATTCATGAAACTTGGCATGCTATAATGGAATGGCACCCGACATGCTGTGGTATTTTTCCTTTCCATTTTGAGAGAAGGCGCACTCGAATAACAGCCAACAAAGGCATTTTGAAACAAATAGTTGCCAGTGTAACATCTCAAACGTTTTGTATAATTTAAATTGTGTGTGTTCTGTTAACCATTCACGTGACGCCACGCCTCACTCTTTTAATGGCTAGGAGGTGCCGTGTAGATAGGTGCTTGAGTGCTTGACTAAACGGGAGGCGTGCGAGCTGTACTCCAATACGGAGGCTCATTGGGAAGCATGCGAGTTGTACGCCATGTAGGCTCACCAGAATGCGAGCCCTTTGACTTCCATGGCCGCCTGCCTTGCTCGCATCCTCTCCATTAATGGCGCCCAAGCTGCAGTATAATACGGTTTTTAAATATAAAACACTCATCGCAAATGTTTTAGTTAGAACACCTGTATGCAAAACCGATAGCTTCCCCAGGAAGCCAAGAGAAAATGTGCCGAGCAGGATTTCTGCAGCTCTTGATCGCAAATGTTTTAGATAGAACACCCGTATGCAAAGTGAGAGCTATGGTCTTGCCCTTAAGTCGAGGGAAAATTTGCAGTGCAGGATTTGTGTATCCCTTCAACGTAAACAGTTGTTTTGGATGACCCGTGTGCAACCACGTACAAACAATTTGGTAAGATTTGCATCTATCATATTGGGTATGTTGCCATTGGTCAAACTGGAAAGATTTACATTTGTTGATCTAGTAACATTTCCATTTGTCAATCCTTGTAACACTATGATTTGTCAAAATATGTAGCTAAAAATCACTAGCACTATCTAATTTTTGCAACTAAAATTCAGTAATTAAGCATAGATTTCATTCATAGATTAAACAATCATTCTTAATTTATAAAAACAGTTCAACTCGAGAGCTGAACCGACCAAACTTTTCCCCAATTGTTGCCAACCACGTACTGAAATAGCTAGTTCAACTATATATACTAGCTAATTTTAAGTACATTGTACAGTTTCACCACACATCTATAGTCAGATGAACTAAACAAAATAGCCCCTAAATACTACTACTACGAAGGGGCTTTGTGCCACTTCTGGCAGCCTCTCCTCTGCCGAGCATGCTTAGTAAGAGGCAGAGGAGGAGGAGGAGCCTACCGACGAGCTGGACAAATGCAATACGGTGCATGTCGCTGCTACACGTTTAGCGACGCTGGCCAGCTCGAACGCCCACTGCCGCTCCAGACGATCCCTCTCGAAGCAGCTGGACTGCTCGTAGATCTCCTGATTCCTCACCTCTGCGTCGGCATGTGCTGCGGCCACGGCTGCGGTAAGGCTCTTTGCATGCTTGACGAGGCGCTCCTCCTCCTCCCGCAGGAACTCGATGTATTGTGCAAGGTCGCTGACGCACGTGCGGGCCTCCACCTCCGCCTCCCTCCTTCGGGTGGCGGTGGCGGAGTGGGTGATGATCCCGACGGTCGACGGTGGGCTGGCAGCCACGCCGGCCACCTCCCGCCTTCGGGTCACGGTGGCGGAGCGGGTGATGGCCGGCAGTGGGGTGGCGGCCACGACGGCCACCTCCCACCTTTGGGCCGCGGTGGCGGAGCGGGTGATGGCCGGCAATGGGGTGGAGGCCTCGACGGCAACCTCCTGCCTACGGGCCGCTGCGGTGAGCGGGCGATGGCCCTGGCTTTCGACGGTGGTGTGGCGGCACCGGCGGCCGGCAACAGCTGCCGACGGGCAGCAGCGGCAGAGCGTGTGGTGGATGTTCCGCGCACTCCCAACAGGGATGCCACGCGCACTACACTACGTCGGGGACTGAGCCGCCACCGTCGTGTAGCCTCCTAGCTAGAGTTGTCCTCTGATGACGGCGGAGTGGCTGAGCGAGGACGACGGACCAGTGCCATTGGCGATTGTGGGAGAAGCAGATGAGATAAGCTACAGTGAGGGAGGGGAAAATGAGACGCGGGACTCGCCGGCTGTGAGGGTTTATATAGCAGGCCGGTAAGCATTGGGATTTTGGAGGATTTCACCGAGTCGGGCGGATGCTTGCATGGGAACCTACGAGGTTGCGCGAGAACGGGCTCGCCGATGATTCATTGGTGCCACTTCGAGCCACCGTTTGGCCAAAAGAACAACCCCGCGCGTTGCGCAAGCTTGTGTTGTAAGCTGTCTGCAACAGCGGGGTGACAAGACGTGCGAGAGGAGGACGAAAGGACACGTACACATACGGTTAATACCAAAAAAACGTTTGTGATTTAATTACCTACTATACCCTTGTCCAGGTTTATAAGTAGGATTTAACTACTATATGCATATATATAGGGCTGGACTATTCTGTTACCGGTAACAGAATATTATTCTGTTACCCTCGCCCCCTATAAGGCGCGACGCGTCCACGACCGACCCAGCCCCAATCCGACCTGCTTCCTACCGCCGGAGGCAGCCGTCGCGGGCGAGCGAGCGACGGCGGCAGCCGGAGTGAGGGAGCCCGCGGCGCCGTGATTGGCCGGCGACGGATCCGCCGCCACCTCCTCCTTCCTTCTGTCACCGGATCCATCGTCGGGGTCGTCATCCCCGCCTCCTGCCTCCCTCCGTCACCGGATCCATCGTCGGGGTCGTGATCCCGGCCTCCTGTCTCGCTCCGCCGCAGGATCCATCGACAGGGCCGTGATCCCCGCCTCCTGCCTCTCTCCGTCGCCGGATCCATCGTCGGAGCCGTCATCCCCGCCTCCTGCCTCCCTCCATCGCCGGATCCATCGTCGGAGCCGTCATCCCCGCCTCCTGCCTCCCTCCGTCGTCGGGTCTCCTTCTCTGGGGCAGTTATCCCCGCAAGGTGCTTCCTCAACGAACCTCTTCGCCAGACGTCCACCACAAGCAGGTTCTGCGTCAATGGTGCCGCCTCGCAAGAACATGCCAGTAAGACGCCCACGAGAGGTAGAAGAAGAAGACAGTACACTGGAGGTAATGTCTGCTCACCACGTTTGTGTCACTCCATCAGTTCGTCAGTCCTGCTATGAAGAAGAACCCGATGGTACATTGCAAATTCTAGCATCAGTTGATTGACACCCCTGCCACTTGATGCACGATTAGGATGTCGAGGTTACTGTCAGTGCATCTAATATGCATTGCGTCAGTTCAAGTTAAAAAAATTAAACATATGCGTCAGTCCAGGTATAGTGACAAGGTTCAGCTACCGCTGAGAGTTGTATGTTGTTATTCCTAAGAGTACAAGTCATGTAATTGCGTCAGTTCAAACTAGTAACAAAATCATACCAAAAAAATTGCTACACAATAAGTTCAAGGATACATAAGCTAGCAAGACCAGAATGTATATGCATTGATGCACGATTAGGATGTCGAGGTTACCGCCAAGGCATCTAATATGCTATCTTCGTTCAAGTTAAAACAAATTAAACATCGTGCGTCGATCCGGGTAGATAGTGACGAGAGAGTGCCACAGTTACACAGTAAGTTCAGTGATACATAAACTAGGAGTACTTCTAGTGTAGTTGCATAAGTTACAAAAGAACAGAGGAGAAGTCATGCATGAGTTCAATGTCCAGTTTACAAAACCAGTGCTAAAAAAAGAGCATCAGTACATCCGTGTTTTGAACATGAACGTTCATCAGTTCGACTGAGAACGAAACCAGATTAATCACAAAAAAACTTGAATGTTGTTTGCAGAAGCATGCAAGGTGGCGCACGCAGCAAGCATTTGATGAGCAAAACAGATATGGGGCACCACCTGGTTGGGTAACACCAGAAATACCGCCTGGATATTTCAACAGTACAGGCAGATTTGAAGATACACCGCAATCATCGAAGCATGGACAGGTCCTTCTATACAAAGCAAAGCAATGTCCGAATGCAAGCTTTGCGCCATTGGGTTGCAACTAGGCCAACAATATCACCAACAACAAACGCTTTTCCTTCCCTAGCGCATGTAAAAAGCCAAGGACAGAAGCCGTGGATGGGTTGCAAGAAGGCTTCCACCGATTCGCTCCGTCAACATCAATCATCCGTGTCGCAAAAGCAGTTGCGACGGGAAGACCAGGGCAAAAAGAAAGAAATTTTGGCCACTCTAGCAGGTTCAAAAGTACAAGATGTGAGCCATATAGACAGGAGCAACATCACAATGAATCTGAGGAGAGACGTCCGTACAACGAGAGACGGAGATCTTCATCATCGTTGCTCCCTCCAAGAGATGCATTGCTGCATGTGCCAAGGGTGACACCACCGGCGCCCATAAACCAGGGAGAACAACAAACACCAGAGGCAGCGCAGAGCTATACACATGTAAGTATCCATATAGAAAAAAATACAAGCACGGTCCATACCATGGTGTTGTGACCACCCCATCTAACATTTTGTTTGGTCATCATTGTGTGCAGCCACCTGACATTTAAGCTTATGTTCTGCCAAGGCTAGAGATGAGGTTTGAAACTTTCGAAGAAAGTAAGAACTTCTACAACGTATATGTGAAGCACGCTGGTTTTGCTGTCAGGGAAGGCCCCAAGTTTAAGACCAGAGCCTACCTTTATTGCACGTGCCATGGAGTTTATGAATCAAAGGTGTCTGAAGCAAATAGACAGCGTAACAAGACGACAGCCAGAACTAATCAAGGGCTAAAATGAGGCTGAAGAAGGAAAAGGATGGAACATTTGTCGTAAAAGAGATAGTATGGGAACACAACCATAGGATACAACTCACCGCAGAAATGCTTGTCTTATTGCACTCCCACAAAAACTTTGACAAAACAATCTTGGAGTACGTCAAGTACTTGCAGTTCAAAGGCATTGAACACGCGCAAATCATGAGCATTTTGGGCGGTGATGACCCTGGTAGCTACTTCCTCGAAATGAATGCCAAAGACCTGATTAACCTGTAAGTAAAATCTTGGTCTCCTCCCCTAAACCGCCTACGTCTTTTTTCCTCTGTCAGTACAAACATATCACGCAACGCATGACTGACGCCTTGATTCAACATGCATTTTTCAATGAACTTTTAATATGCAGGAAAGCAAAGAATTCAAGGATTGATGATGTGGACGATGTCCTAAAGACTGTCAACTTCTTTAGGAGATGAAAGCTATAAACAGGGAATTCTTCAGGACATGCAACTCGATGAGTCCGACAGAGTTAAGAACATATTCTCGGGCGAACGCAAGCTGCCGAGGGGCGACGACTTGAGGATCATGCGTAACGTTTGACACAACATATAAGACCAACAAGTACCATATGCCACTTGGGGTGTTTGTCGAAACTAACAACCACTTGCAGACTACATTCTTTGGTTTTGCCCTCATAAGAGATGAGGATGCAGATTCATTCAAGTGGATGTTCAAGACATTTTTAAGGTGCATGAGAAGGAAGGCTCCTACATGCATCCTCACAGGTACACCCGCTAAAACCACCCCCAACCACCACCCCCCTTCCAAAAAGAAAAGGAAAGTAACACAATAAAAATGTTGTGTCAGTTCTATTGGTATATATGCACAACCATCTGCTGACCACTCCGAGTCTATTTTCTCATTACCAGACCAGTGCCCGGCAATGGCTTTGGCGATCGCAGATGTTTTCAAGAACACAAGACATAAGCTATGTCACCGCACATTATGAAGAAGTACATGGAACACCTCGCGTGCCTATATATCCTGCGAGGACTTTAAAGATGAATTCACATCAATTCTCAACTGGCCCCTCATGCCAACCGAGTTTGAGGATGCACGGAAAAGATTGATGGATAAGTACAACCTCCACGATGATGCCACAATGGTGGGCATGTGGAGCAGCGTGAGAAATGGATATCAGCCTACTTCAAAGAAATTTTCTGCGCCAAAATGACATCCACACAACGAAGTGAGAGCATGAACTATGTGCTCAAGAAGAACTACGTAAATGAGAGACATAACCTACACGGTTTGTCGGCCGGGTAAACTCTGAGTCAAAACCAGAGGCGCACAGAGAACCAGGAGACAATGGGTAACCGGGTATAGCTCTATCACTTGTCGTAAGACAAAAAACATGCTTACTAAAGTAAAAACTTTATTAGAAGTTTTTCCTGCAAGAAAACTAACAATTTGGTCATCATTCTTGCATCTGCAGAAGGAATAGAACACGCTGACCTTCTATGGGTTTGACACCCAGATGGTAAAGTCAGACACGCCAGCCGTACGAGATCGAAGATAGGCTAAAACTGAGCACTCTCTTCACGGCGACAGAGATGGAAGAGCCTACAAAGTACCTAGTGCGCTACAACCACCCATAAAAACTATGCGTATCGGCTCAAAGACGCTGCGTTCAAGGTGGTTGCACCCGTGGGAGAAACATATGAGTGCGAAAAGTGCTATGGGACCACATGTAAGGACTACAAAAAAGATGTTACATCTTGTACTACTTTCTTTGCAAAGTTTTTGTTCGAATGAAATAACAAAAACATGCACCTCTTCCAAAAACAAATACAGGTCTTTTCTGCGTCCATGTCACATGCATGATGCGCATAATTAAGGCTGAAAGCGTTCGGAGAAATACATACTCAGAGATACACCAAACGCCCGAACATCCAGCCAACATTTGTGAAATGACTTGAGGACACTAGCGTCAAACAAGGCATCCCAATACTGCATTGAAAGCTCACTGGCACGACGCTGAACATGAGGGTGCATGTAAAAGCTTGAGAAGCCAAGAGCAAATGGCAAGGACGCGAGTCGTCATGGACAAACTTGAACAAGAACTCGAGGCCATGCATTCTGCTGAAAATGGAGGTGTCGCAGACAATGAAGCCATTGAGCAGGATATTGCTACAATGTTATCCGAGATGAACCATATGGGAGCTATTGACCCATTTGAGAACGAGGAAGATGAGCAGCAGCAACCGGAGCTTGCCCGTGTGCACACTCAAGAGCACCGACAAACTCACATGCGAGATCATGAGCTCGATGGTGCTGTCAGAGGAACGACATGACAATAGCACATCCTACCAGCAGCAGCAGGAAAGGGTGATTAAACCCCCAATATTCTCAAACACAAAGGGGAGGAAGAGCAAGACGCAAGCAGTGAAAGCTGCGAAAGTAGCAGCCAAAAAGCCACCACGACCCATCAAGCGCGTGGAATTTGGCCCGGACGGCAAACCCCTCGGGGTAAGGGCATGCGGATTCTGCAACGTCGTGAGCAACCATAACTACCGCACATGCCCACTCCGCACAGATGCCATCACTAACAAGAACAAGCAGATTGGAGCCACCCAGCTTTCTACCAATGGAGACAACACACGTAATAGCCTACACTTGCCGCAAGTGTGGCGGGAACTGACGCATAATGCCCGGACGTGCAAAGTGGGCAAGGAGGTCGATGGAGCTGAACATAAACAGGGCAAGGTACAGAGTTCCAAGCAATCAAATGAAGACGATGAAGAAGAAGAGTTTGATGAGAATGACGGCCAATCGGACGAAGACAATGAAGATGACAAAGGTCGGGGGCGAGGAAACTGAAACTGACGATGAAGCTGCCACAGCTCAACCTGGAAAGAGCGCCGGCAAGGCACAACATTCGGGGACAGTTAGGAGAAGCTCAAGACTGAACAATACATAGTGGTTATCCTGCTGCATCAACTAAAAACTAACCTTGTAGTCTCAGTTGCATCAGCACACAATGAGGAAGCATTTCACAAAACACTGTCGTTACCAAAACTTATTTAGCTTTATCGTCGATTTCTCGATCAGAACTAAAGTTATTTTTAGTTTCTGATTTGTGCCCACCGGAGCAAAGTGACATTATTTTGTAAACCATTTTATAATCATTTTGAATGCAGTCACAAAAATCGTTTGAAAAACTTATCTGGATATATCCGACGCAAAACGCTACTGTGAACCAGTAACTCAGGGAAAAAATATGTCAAGGAAAATTTTAAACTCTTGTAGCACATCAGTACTGATAACTCTCATTCGTCAGTACAAGGCAGAGTACACATCAGTGCTGATATAATTTCTGATTTGTTCCCGCTGAAGCAGTGACATTATTATTTAAACCATTTGATAATCCTTTTGAATGCAGTCAAAAATAAAATTGAAAAAACTTATCTTGATATATCTGACGCAAAACGCCATCGGGAACCGAAGAACTCAAAGAAACAAATGTCAAGGAAAAATTTAAACTCTTGTATTATATCAAGATCGATAACTCTCATCGGCATTACAAAAGGCATAGTAATAACAAACACACCAGTGAACGATCGAAAAAAATCGTTTTGAAAAAACAAAGCTATACTGCTCTGCCATCTTAATTCGTAAAGACTATCAAGACATAAAAATAATTACCTCAAGCAAAATGCGAATATAATACATCTTGTACTGGTGAAAATCTAATTTATCTGTAAAAAATACTCACATGTTATCTTGATATAAACAATCCTTAAAAAAATATGAAAATTGTTTTAAAAAAACATTAGCACCACACATAGTCTCGCTGGTAATTGGTACGTTCAATTACACTTCAATCACCAGTCCGAGTACGACAGTAGAGGAGTTGAGACCTCCACCAACACCGCCGACACGTGCAAGTGGGATAAGCAGCTGATAAGTACAGCTTGACTATACGAATCGGTGCCACAGTAAAATGCCATCATCACCACCGTAGAGACGTGCAAGTGGGATTTTGCAGGTAGTAAGTACAGCTTGACAAGACTAAACAGTGCACCAGTAAAAACAATTTAAATTGGACGGTTAGTTCTTCGACGCCACCACCCGCGCCACCCACTGGGCGGTTGCCACGACGCACTGCAAAACGGCGACCCCACACCACAGCACCCACCACACACACGCACCCGACGAACCGCCTCCCACACACCACCGTCGGCGCACTGAAAAAATACCCCATTGTCTTCCATCTCTCCCTCGTTCCCACAAACCACCATTGTCGCTTCCATTTCCACTGCACACAAACCTCCAAATCTCTCTCCAAATCCCAAAGTCGCCGGAGGAAGGCCATGGCGGAGGAACTGGCCCGCTAAGCGTCATCATGCCGAGACGTCGGACAAGAGGAGCAACCTCGTCGACATTAAAGTCCCCGGCGAGAAGCGCAACTTCACCGAAGCGCTCAAAGGGGTTGAGCTCCACGGCAAGGAGACGCCGAGATCGTCTGCACCAGCCGAACCGCATAAGGCCGACGAGGTGATCTCTGTGCTGGAGGAAGCTTGGCGGCAGGTTTCAGAGGATCGTCGGCGTTGGTGTGCACTACACCAACGAAGATGAACCTCCCTGGATGGCGGCAGTCCTGCGGTTGTCGTCGGCCGAACTCTGCTTGGTGTACCACATCGCCATGACCACAAAATGGTGAGCAATCCTACTCATTTGCCCTGCATATGGTTATTTTATTAGTATCAGATTCTCAAAATTTAATCACACTTGTTTCCCAACTAGATGTACTAGTGTGGTTTGTGAAAAGTGGATGCACTACTGCATTTTCTCAAGTAGATATACTATAAATGTATTTTTGAACCTGATGCATTGGATTACTATTTGGAAAATCTTGCGGAAGATTAAATTTTGAAGTTGATCGACTGGTGTAGTTTATGAAGTTGATACAATAGAGTAGTCTATGTACTCGATGTATTAAAAAGATATTTCTGAACTTGATGTAGTGAAGTATTTTCTGAATTTGATGTAATGTTATTTTGTAAGAAAATAAACTAAGGACTTGGTGAAGCAACCTTTGGTTACATGTTATCCCATTTCAACAAAAGTAGACTAAACTAGTACCAATGCAGAACATACAACATTTCTTTGAAACTATGTATAATCAAAGAAGAAGAATAACATGATGTACTTAATTTAATTTCAGAACTTTCTTTACTAGTTTTTGAAGTACATTCATCCATTGTAACTCATACTACTGTTCATTCATCTAAATCTATTATTTATATATAATCTGTCCACACCACAACGAACGATCTGGTCGTAAAATAATCTCAAACCCCCACCCCCAACCTAAGTTATAAAAAAAATCAGTTCAAACATACATACAACATCAGTACTAAAACAGCGAGGATCGGTCAAAGCACTCGCACCACTCTGACATCAAATTTCAAACCCATGCGCTGTTTGAAATTACAATTCAGTTCACACAGTACTAAAACATAAGTACACTAAAAATGAGAATACAAAAACTATAAAGGCCTAACTTAGGTTGGTACAGATGAAAATAAAATAAGTACAATTTATGAGCAACAACTCCCAGGGCACTGAAAAATGTTTTGACATACACTAGTGTATAAAGGCTTCAATACAAAAACAATACTTAAATATCCACACGAAAACATCACAGATCCATAAGTACAGCTTGACTATACGAATCGGTGCCACAAGAAATGCCATCATCACCACCGCAGAGATGTGCAAGTGGGATTTTGCGGTAGTAAGTACAACTTGACAAGACTAAACAAGGCACCAAGAAAAACATTTGTCTTGGACGGTTAGTTCTTCCACGCCACCACCACGCCACCCATCAAGCGGTTGCCATGACGCACCGCAAACGGCGACCCCGACCACTACACACACGCCCGACGAACCGCCTCCCACACACCACCGTCGGCGCACTGCAAAAATACCCCATTGTCTTCTATCTCTCCCTCGTTCCCACAAACCACCATTGCCGCTTCCATTTCCACTGCACACAAACCTCCAGCGTCTCTCTCCAAAGCCAAAAGTCGCCGGAGGAAGGCCATGGCGGAGGAACCGTCCGCCAAGCGTCATCATGCCGAGACGTCGGACAAGAGGAGCAACCTTGTCGACATTAAAGTCCCCGGCGAGAAGCGCGACTACACCAGAACGCTCAAAGGGGTTGAGCTCCACGGCAAGGAGACGCTGGAGATCGTCTGCACCAAATGAACCGCATAAGGCCGACGAGGTGATGAGCAGGCTCAGGAGGAAGGGCGGCGGCTTGTATCCGAGCTTCATTGGAGTTGATGTGGAGTAGATCGACGACGAAAAACCTCCACAGATGGCGGCAGTCCTGCAGTTGTGCATCGAGGAACTCTGCTTGGTGTACCACATCGCACCGGCCACAAAATGGTGAGCAATCCTACTCATTTGCCCTGCATATGGTTTATCTGTTTTATTAGTATCAGATCACGAAAATTTAATCACACTTGTTTCCCAACTAGATTAAATTTTGAAGTTGATCGACTGGTGTAGTTTATGAAGTTGATACAATAGAGTAGTCTATGTACTTGATGTATTAAAAAAGATGTTTCTGAACTTGATGAAGTGAAGTATTTTCTGACTTTGATCTAATGTTATTTTCGTAAGAAAATAAACGAAGGACTTGGTGAAGCACTGGTTCTGTGTTATCCTATTTCCACAAAAGTAGACTAAACTAGTACCAATGAAGAACATACAACATTTACTGAAACTATGTACAATCCAAGAAGAAGAATAACATGATGTACTTAATTTAATTTCAGAACTTTCTTTACTAGTTTTTGAAGTACATTCATCCATTGTAACTCATACTACTGTTCATTCATCTGTTGTACCAGTACTAGTCACTAAAAACTTAATTAAAAATTGTTTCCCAACTAGATGAACTAATTTAGTCGATGAAGTGGATGCACGATTACATGTTTATCAACTTACATGCATTTCTGAAACTGTGAAGTGCATTGTTTCACCATATTAGCATCTGAAAACAAGTTTATAGCATTCTGAACTTTATGCACCAAATTAATTTCTGAACTTCATGAACTAGCATAGATTCTGATCTTGATGCACTAGTATAGTTTATAGAATTGATGTATTAAAAGATCTTTGGTGAAGTGGTATAGGTCCATATCTTGATGCACATGTTTCTCAAACTAATTTTTGAACTTGATATAGAATTAATGCAGAAAGATGTATCAAGCAATCGTATAGGTCTTTTATTCAACAAAAAGAAAACTAAACTTGAATCAAGCGTGCATATATCATTGACTCTGTAAAATGATTCTCTAATTTGGTGAAGCATTTGGTAAAGCAAAGAAGATAGCAAAAAAGAAAAAATAACATGGTGTAGTTGAATTTAATTTCAGGACTTTGTGTACTAGTTTCTGAATTACATTCATGCATGAGTCATAATATATAAGAATCTACCTCATGGATTATCACTTGTAGAACAAAAAAGCGGAAGAATTAAATCCTCAAAAAGAAGACTAATCTATAAATGTGTGTCTCCCCCTTTCAGGCCCAAGCGCCTCAAAGACTTCCTGCAGGAGGAGAAATTGTACACATTTGTTGGTTTCAGCATTGGAGGTGACAAGCGGATGCTCGAGAAGTCTGGTTTGGAAATCAACCCCAACAACTTCATCGACATGCAGCGCAAGTGGAAAGATCCAAAGACCGACAAATACTACGACTCCTTGGCCGATGTTGCGGTAGCGTCATCCACCCATTCTACAAAGGCATGAAGAAGAAGATGAACAGGAAGACCACAAACTGTGGGGAACAGCCCATTGCCAGACAACCTCATCACGTCGCAGGAATAGATGCGTCACGCATAGCATAAGTCATGGAAGACAATCAACAACATCGTGACAGGTTGGGATAGTTCAAAAGAGCAGGAGGTCGACCCATACTACCACCGCAACTTCAAGGGTGAAGATGCATGAAAGTCTGCATTTGTTATGTTGAACCGGATACCTTATGCTCTGTGTGTCCTTAGTATTGTTGTTTCAGATTTGTAATTTGCTTTTCGTTATGTTGAACCACCTACCTTATGCTATGTGTCAGGGTTTGAACAAGTTTGCCTATGTCTATCAAGTACATCGTTTGCTTATGTCGTCCAACAAATTTGCTAGCTTCCTATTTTGTTCATCCATCATTTGAAGGTGAAGTAGGTTGAAGTTGAAATTTTATGGCTGCCACGCAGCAGCACTAGTCATGGAGAAAAAAAAAACATGAATATTTTCCCAAAAAAAAGTGGCAGACTAAACAAAGGCCAAAAGCAAATAGTAGCCTTAGACGCTCAGTACAGCTTAGACATGAAAGGAAGTGCTATCACGCTAAAAATCAGTTTTTAGTTTCGCATTTAACACTAAAAGACTAAGTTTCAACCGAGGACAACATTCAAGACTAAAAAGCATCATGGTAAAAAGTAGTTAGAAATTCACTAAATCGCATCGAGAAAAGCAAAGAAACACCAGTACGTATTTCCTAGTCACTAGCATCCTAGAACTGAAAAGTTCTGGTACAGTTGAACACACGGTACGTTCATTCTACAAATATATAAAAAGGAACGGGAAGCTTCAGTTCGCATTCCTTAAAACAGTGACATACTAAGAATTAACAGTGGCAATACAACTGAAATCTCAATACAACTTAGTCTATACAAACAAGTGCTAGGATTATACCAAACATTGCACGGAGAAGAACCACAGCCTAGAAAAAGAAGGCCAATAACTTAATCAAAAGATATAAGTTCGACAAAAGAGAAAAATCACAAGAAACACAACAGAAGACATACTAGCATCAAACAACACAAACAATAAATAATTAATCAAAAGTACTAGCACAATTGGAATCTCAGTACAACTAAGTTTATTCGGTAAGTGCTATGATGATACCAATTAATGCATTGAGAAAGAAATAGTTTTGAACTTAATAGGACTATCTCTTAAACGTAGCTAATTTAAACCAAGAATTTAACTTTTACTATGAAGTTCAACTACTAAAGTTCAAGAAGTTCAAAAGAAATTTGGCACTAAAATTTTGAAAGCCTTATTTGAATGAGACTACAAATCAAGACTAACGTAACTATATCATAAGTACAAGAAAACGAGAGTACATAAACTATAAAGGTCCAAGTTAGGATGGAATCACATAAAAATAAAATAAATCTCACTTTCTGAGCAACAACGCGAAAATACACTTGAAAAAAAATTGTTTTCAGTTCAACTACTATATAAGTCTTCAGTACAAAAAAAAACTTAACCAAAACGAATTCCCGATGAAACATTGTGCCACACTTAAAACACAACACAAAATATACTAGTTATTACATAGTACTCGACAAGACATCAAACACTTCAAAATAGAGCCTACAATGTTTTCAAGAGATATATCACACAACTATCCAATTCACTATGCAAATGATGACCATTTATCCTATGCATCAGAGCCAAAGCACGAACCTCCTTGGGAAGCTCCGTCACCATAAGATGGTTATTCGGTTGAACACAACTCCATACAGATCCTCGGCGTTCCAATCAACAATGCGTGGCTGCAAAACAATAAAACAAATTATCAAAAATCATGACACATAAAAAAAGGATCCACAATAAGCCAAAAACAGAAATTGAAAAGCTCAACAAGAAACCCACGTCATTATTTCGAATGTTCTCAACGATCTTTTCACCATCATAGCATCCCGCATACTTCATAGTATAATGGCCACATTCATTTTTCCCCTGAAGTGGAACCTTGACAAACGTTGGTTTCTTTGCAAACAGCTCCCAATTGGGCTGCTTGCTTGCATTGTACTAAGCATCACCATACACAGCCTTCATTACTTTGACCAATCTAGAAATCTGTAAAAAAAAATAACCCACACAGTTTTAGGTCTCAGAAACAGCAGAAACAAAGATGCAGAAATATTAATCCAGTACAGATAATAAATGTCACTCACAATCTTCTCGCAGTCTTTGTGATAGGTGTTCTTCGAAGGACGGTGGTTCTTCGGATAAGGTAAAGAGTCAAGGATGTCAACGCTACTTGATCGATTCATGACATATAAGGAATAGTGGCTCACTTTCCTATCCTTTGATAAAACCATAGGCTTGAATAGAGGCATCATGATCTAAAAACAAATGACCAAAAAAGAGATGTTAAATATTCAAAGTAAAAAACCAGCATCAAAACAAACAAATAAAAACCAAAAATCAGCTAGTAGATCTCACAAGGTCGGCACTGAGCAAGTCTTCATTAGCTTTAACATAGCTCTTGAAATCTCTCGTTGCACTCTCCACATTAAACACTTTATTTTCATCCTCGTAAAACGAACAGTCAAGCACAACCTGCAAAAAAGCCAAAATAGAAAATAGACAGTGGAAAAGAATCAGCAAGCAAAGTATTATTAAAACTCGTAAAAACAATAGGCAGTCTTGTTCAACATAAAGAAACCGTTCTGATTGATTACCATGATGAAATATGGACTCAGCAATATCCTTTTCCCAGATGCGAAATCAGCATTTCTATCGGGATCTTGCTTCCAACCATCAATGAAGAAGTCCATTACATCACCCTCCATCATTTGCCCAAGTGAAAAAACTTCCCGGATGCGATTCCCAGTGAAGTTAGTTACGTTTCCATCAGGCTGAGGTATCATTGAGAATGTATTCCTGCAGCACACACAAGAACAAAAAGAAGGAGAAGCAAGATAAGGCATTCATAGCAGTTCGAGTTGTATAAAAAGGAACAGTTCAGGCCATATTTATCTAGCAGTTACAAACAACACAAGAAAAGGAAGAGGAAAAATAATGAGAGATACTCACTCGGCATACTTCTCACGCCATTCATCACTAAGCAACAGATTATACAACCTGCGAGCCTTGTCCAGGTGAGGGAATTTATAAGGGTGAAGCTGCTGCGAGGGAGCAAAACTTTATAGGAGCTCTGGGTGCACGCTTCGTGCGCTTACAACATTGCGCCGTAATCCAAAGCGGGATCTTTCCTAGCACCACCAGCTCTACGAGCCACTATTCCAGCAAGGGGAGATAAACCTTTGGCAGCAGCGCTTCTCGTGACTCTTCCAACGCCAGCAATCTTGTCAAACACATCATCATCGCTGTCTATCAATTCCACAATGGGATTCTTGGGTGTAGTAGGGCTATCTGCACAAGCAGCCGTAAAACCTCTCAGAGCTCCCAATCGCCCCTTCATAACACCAGATCTTGTCTTTTCGAGAACGCCCACAGCTAAGATCAATAGCTACGCTCGAGCTCCAAGAACTGGCTACCAAAGAACACGTAGTCATGCTCACCAAGATCCAGCCACTCACCTGGAAAAAAAAAGACCGCACAAAGCGTAAGTTCAAATACATATTTCATGACAGTACTAATAGAGAAGTACAAGCTGCAAAAAAATTACAAAAGTCCATGCACACGTACAGGGTTCGATGCCAAACAAACCCCGGAAGTCAACATCAAACAAATCGCTAGTTGCGCAGGTATACAGCAAAGTCTTCCTAATGTCCAAAATGTCTTCATGGCTGTAATTGACCATTTCAATTACACCATCCTCCCGGCAATAATAGGTCTTGCAGTTTTGTAGCATAAAGAATCCACAATCATGCCTGTAAACAAAGGAAAAATCAAAAAATGGTACAACACAAAATCCAAAAAATACAGGAACAACATCCTCCAAAGAACAAAAACAACCAGCAAAAATCATTAAAAGCGGATACTCACGTGTTTTCCTCCGAGGCACCCGCACAAACTCGCAAGAGAAACCATCAATATCGCCGGTGAGAACGGTTTGGCCCTGTCTACACCGGACTCCCTCAAAGCTTCTTTATATTATCATCATATTCCTTAAGAATCTAATTGCATCACCCCAGGTTTCATCACGGAGTGAATCAAGACACTCGAAACGACGGAACTTCAAATTCAGAACAACCAAGCACCAATGCCCAGATTCTTCACTAGGCTTCATGGTAGCCACAAATGACGGCGGATCAAATGTAGGGAAAAGAAGCTGGAAAAAAATCGCAGAAGAAAAATGAATTTACCAAATCATAATGAAACAAAAAATTCAGCCTCCAAACAATAAAATAAAAGAGGGAAATTGAAATTCATAAGTACAAACAAAAATCACATAATCATAAAGAAATTATATCCACCGCCCAAAATTGATGAACAATCATGTCAGTTCAATTCCCTTGCAACAATAAGTGCAGCTTTAATAAAAGAAGCACATATCAAGTTTATTCCCCCCACATCCCAAAACTGCAAAGAAAACATGACAGTTCTAGTTAATGAGTACAAAAGTCCAAGTTCACCTACTTGGTCAAAACCATCGACACTGATCTTGTGAACCAATTTAGCACATTGGAATCAATATTTCCATCACGGATCTTGGTGCATTGTAAAAAGAACAACAATAGTTAGAAAATTGGCAAAACAAGTTATCATCCTATTTACAAAAAACAAAATACTTGACCGTCACCCATCGGGAACTATCAACTTGTCGTTGTCTCGGTACTTTCGTAGAGAATATAAAACAACATCAAGCCTTTATGCGAGTTGAGCATGCCAGTGGGGACAAACGCTTTAACAATAGAACCAACAACGGCATCACATTCTTTATTTTGAAACATCGACATGACTAGAAAAACACAAAAGATTACATGAATTAAAACTACTGCAACAACAACAATAATCAAACTAGAGAAAGAAAAAGAGACAAAAAAATGGTACGGGCAAAATCCCAAACTAATCATTTAAATGCGGTTAAATGCGCAACCTCGTAACAATGAAGAAAAACGTATCAACCTTAACAACATTACCACTTTACGCTTGCGAAAATGATGAAAAATAATAAGTTCAACAACTACAAGAGAACATGTCCAAAATGCCAAAATTGAGAAGTACACCCCATTTACAAGTCCTTACGGACTATCAAGGTTTAATGACGACGGTAGTTCTGTGATGAGACCATTATGCCTCCGGTTTCAGGGTTTGACGATGGGACATCTTGAGAGGACACCAATATTGATGCGCTTTCGAGTGCATGAAAGAAAATCACAGGCGACAAGAGCGCCCCCTGCGTCAAAGGGGTCAAGAAATTGATAGAAGTAAATCATCATCCTCGGATGGCACCTCCTCCACGCTAGAAGCATCTTGCAATGCATCACCGTAATCAAGACCTCCGGCGGAAATTCTCCGTGACAAATCTTCACAACCGAAACATTTTCATTCCCAGCAATACCAACACCGGCGATTTGGCATCAAGTATCTTTGGCAGCACCACCATCCTCATCAGCAACTTTGGAACCAACATTGCGCCCACTACTCAATGGAACATCATGAGCATCATCTCCACCACTAAGGACAACCTCACGCTCAACATCAGTAATCTGATGAAAATAAAAATTCAGAAAAAGTGAATAATATGAACAAAACTAACAATAAAAAATAAGCTACCAATAGGTGCACAGAAAAATAAACCTTGGAAGCATTCACAGCAACATCATCGAACTTGCTGCTGCTAACATTCAAAGTGACATCACCAACAGGCAAACAAGGCTCATCGCCAACAATAGGACCCTGATTCAAATGTAATGAGACAAAAAAACAATGCTATTATGAGCAACAATAAATGGTGTGGGATAGAAAAATGAACAAGCAAGACACATCGGTGTGCATGAAATTTTAAGAAAATATTAATAAACACAATGAAAATAAAAATAACCTTGCACTTATCGATTGGATAGATCATTAACTCCACCGTCAGCAGAACCCTCAACATTATGATTGGTCTCCTGCATGAAAAGAAAAATTAATAAATAGATGTAGATCAGAAGTTCAACTACAATCTTGGCCAATGAGAACAACATAGTAAAACATACAAACAACGAGGATCGACTCACATCAACAACAGGGTGCTGCGAGCCAACATCGTTAAATGCTGATCGTAAACATTAGCCTCAAGATTATCATCAGCCCTGCTGTTGCGGTGCCAGCCTCATCGTGATCAATCTGCATGAAAGAAAATTATTAATAAATAGATGAACATGAGGAAGTTCAACTACAACACCGACATCGGGACAACAACATAAAATTGCAAACACCAATGATCGACTCACATCAACATCGACGCTCAAAGCCAACATCATTCGTTTAAGTGATCAAAAACCTTAGCCTCGGTACCATCACCAGCCTGCTTTGTCGGTGCCCGTGACCTCATCCTGCTCAAACCGCTTGATAACAACATTTGCACTTTCTTCATATGGCTTGCGGCGAGAGTTTTGCGTGGTTACGAACGCTTCATGTTGTTCAACATGACGAACCGAGCTCTGAACTAGATTAGCGGCACCGTCGCGCATATCACCGATTAAAATCCTCTCCATCTCAATGTAGTCAACAGCTTCCTCAGCGTTAAATTGATGACCTTCAGGAAGGATACCATTGATACAGCTCAAACGCTCAACTGTCGTTGGGACCTTTTGCATCTCAGAACACACATTACTTAAGATATGCTCAAGACGCTCCAACGCTGAAACAAAGCAACATCAATACCAAAACCACCCGCCTGTGAAGCACTAGCATTACTAGGGCGGGGGCATAACCAAGACCCTCAACACCATGGCCATCCCTCAACTCATCGGGCAGATATGAAAACTTGAACACGAGACAGCGGCATCTCCGTGGACTGGCCGTTTATACACTCGGAAAAAAACAACCTCCTCTTGAGTTTTCCACTACAAACAAAAGGGAAAAATAGTTAATCAATCAACGCAACACATAGGGAAAAATAAATCATGATATTAACATATTTAAAATCAACACCACTAATAAAACTTTAACTGTCATTGCCAATTTGTTAGTATTTACCAACAGGCCAGTTGAACAAAGTTATTCAGTTCAACAACACATGAAACAACAAGATTAAAAACCATACCTAAACCATACAAAATATAAGCAGACAACTCTACGACACAGGTCCACTACAGCAAAAAATAGCTATACCTAAAAATAAAAAAAAGGTCTGCAAGACGCAAAACAAACAAAACTCACCGGAAGCTTCCCAAACACCCAAGTCTTTGGATCTGCATTGCCTTTTTTATCAAATCTGCATCAACCAGATCAGAAAGCTTGGCAGGATCCATGTAACATATGTGGGGGACTCGCATGTCAGGCTCCGCAGTCTTGCCACGGATAAAGCAGTCAAGGTACATTAGTACAGGCCCTATGGCACAGCCTGCGATTGCCTTCCCCATGGTATCACCATTTTGGTACTTGGCAACAGCCCTTCTAAGCTCATCAATCATCGGTGGCAATAATCCATATTTGCCATGTCCTCAAAGACGAGACCCTCAAACATTCTTGCCTCTCTGAAACACGCGGGGCGGCACCAGGCAACACAACCTTCATAAACACAATAATGAAGAACACTTTCAGAGCAAGGTAATCTTTGCTAGGATCCTTGACGAGCACCTTGAGCTTATTCCTCAAATCCTTTGTCTTCATATCTTTGTCCCTGCTAATGTCAAGCTCCGATCTTAACTTCATCAGAGCGTCGTCATATCCGTCCTCTAACGTCCTTGGCGCAGAACGACCACCACGAGGGAAACCAAATAATTGTTGTATACCATCGCTAGTAATGCGAAGCTTCTTATTAGCCTCACCCATGTCAAGAGCCATTGTATCAGGATCTATCCTCAGGTACAAAACTCCCATCAGAGGGCGGGAAATGTTAGACTTCACCCTCCACTTGAAGATAGAACCAAAACCAGATGCATGAACCCTAGCCACATGCCGACTCTCGAGCAATTTAGCACAAGCTTCAACCTCTCTCAACGAACATCGCATACGCTTAAGTTCAATTTTCGTTGGTCACCTTCGTCCAAGGCAACTTTTCCGGCATTGCCTCCCACCAGCTTGACCGGACTCATAACGCTAACAGGCTGTAAATGAAAACAAAAAAGCCACACCTTAAAAATGAATATAGAAAACAACAAAAGCATATGAATGCAAGTAAAAAGAAAAAGAAAAGATTGCACAAGTTCAACTATTAAAACAACATCAGTACCACCCTCAATTGATGCAAACAATGATCAGCCTAACACGGCGCAAGACCAGCCGAAACACAACTAAATCATTGAAAGTACAACTAGTAAATCACATGCAGTACAAAACACAAACCACTGCAAACAATGAATATAGAAAACAAAACAAGCATACGAATGTAAGTAAAAAAAAAGATTGCACAAGTTCAACTATTAAAACAACATCAGTACCACCCTCAATTAATGAATACAATGACAATCCTCACCGCCAAAGATACCACCCCAAACACAAATTAAATCATTACAATTACAATTAGTAAGTCACATGCACAACAAAACACATACCACTGCAAACAATGAATATAGGAAACAAAACAAGCATATGCGAGGCAAGTAAAACAAAGAAAAGTTTGCACAAGTTCAACTATTAAAACAACATCATTACCACAATCAAAATAGATGCAAAACAATGACCAGCCTCACGGCCAAAGATACCAGCCCAAACGCAATTAAATCATTGCAAGTACAACTAGCAAGACACATGCAGTACAAAACACATACCACTGCACATTCATCTTCTGAATCAACTTCAATATCATCTTCTTCAGATGCAGCATCTTCAGCTTCAACACGAGCACGCTTCTTCACACCTTTGTTCACTTTTGCAGGATGAACTTTACGCTTCTTATTTTCTTTCAACAAAGACCGCTCTTGAAGAGGAGACGAAGAAGGCTTCTTATTTGTCAAACCTCGTGGACTCCGACGAACAGAGGAGCCACCAAGTTTGCTTGGACCAATTTTCGCAGCAACACTATCCGCATCAGCTTTGCTATTACCGGGTTGGGAAAGCTTGGCTTTCACACATGGACTACGCCTCTGTGTGCCATCAGGATTTTGATCTGACACCTTCCTCTTCAAAACAGCTTTCTTCTCCTTAACTCCATCACGATCAAACACTTGCGTCAAACGAGTTTGCATCAAGTTTGTCTTCACAGGCATGTCACTGCCATGAGACCCGACATGAACAGTTGAAAAACCCGCGTCACCACCTTCATCGCCTACACCTTTAGGAGCTTGAGCAACATCAACATCACTTTCTGGCACACAGGCAGTTTTTTGACGCCGTTCCAATTCCTTTCTCTTCTGGAATTCATACTTCTTCTTTCTTGTCCTTTCGTCCTCGAGCTGTAACTACATAGGAACATCCTCAGCTTGGGTAACAGGCTCAGTGCCAACAACACTTTGAGACTGAGTAACAGACAACTGCAAGATGCCATCACCATCATCAACGTTAAGTGAATACATTCCATCATTAATATCTTTAACAACATCAGCAATGTCCTCTGGAACACCATGGTTGTCATTAACTGCATAAACCAATAACATAACCACGCACATAAAAAATTAAAACACAAATAACATTGCAGACACAAAGATAAATAAAGCGCATAGCATCAGACACAAAACAAAACGGAACAACTGATGTAAATAAGCATATATATGTATTAAAGGCTGATAAAAATAGAGCAAATATAAAGGAAACACCGGCAACATTCGCAAGTTCTTCTAGAGGATTTGGTGTCTCAAAAATAACATTCACAAGATCTTGAAAGCGTTACGATTTGTCGAATCGGGAGGCACCGCACTCCAACATACGCAACAACATCATAATTAGCAAAAAAGTACAAGAACAATCAATCAGTTCAACTATGTGAACACTACAAGTTCACCGAATAAAACAAATATGAACCCACCACTTGCAGAACAAACTTCAGACAACACAACTCTTTCAACACCATACTAGTTCTTCATTGACTACTAGAACCTATTCAATGAAGGAAATATGCCCTAGAGGCAATAATAAAGTTATTATTTATTTCCTTATATCATGATGAATGTTTATTATTCATGCTAGAATTGTATTAACCGGAAACATAATACATGTGTGAATACATAGACAAACAGTGTCACTAGTATGCCTCTACTTGACTAGCTCGTTAATCAAAGATGGTTATGTTTCCTAACCATAGACATGAGTTGTCATTTGATTAACGGGATCACATCATTAGGAGAATGATCTGATTGACATGACCCATTCCGTTAGCCTAGCACTTGATCGTTTAGTATGTTGCTATTGCTTTCTTCATGACTTATACATGTTCCTGTAACTATGAGATTATGCAACTCCGTTTACGGAGGAACACTTTGGTGCTACCAAACGTCACAACGTAATCGGGTGATTATAAAGGAGTACTCTGGTGTCTCCAAAGGTACATGTTGGGTTGGCGTATTTCAAGATTAGGTTTTGTCACTCCGATTGTGGGAGAGGTATCTCTGGGCCCTCTCGGTAATGCACATCACTATAAGCCTTGCAAGCAATGTAGCTAATGAGTTAGTTACGGAATGATGCATTACGTAACGAGTAAAGAGACTTGCAGTAACGAGATTGAACTAGGTATTGGATACCGACGATCAAATCTCGGGCAAGTAACATACCGATGACAAAGGGAACAACGTATGTTGTTATGCGGTCTGACCGATAAAGATCTTCGTAGAATATATAGGAGCCAATATGGGCATCCAGGTCCCGCTATTGGTTATTGACCGGAGACGTGTCTCGGTCATGTCTACATTATTCTCGAACCGTAGGGTCCGCACGCTTAAGGTTTCGATGACGGTTATATTATGAGTTTGCGTATTTTGATGTACCGAAGGAGTTCGGAGTCCCGGATGTGATCACGGACATGACGAGGAGTCTTGAAATGATCGAGACATAAAGATTGATATATTGGACGGCTATATTCGGACACCGAAAGGTTCCGGAAGTTTCCGGAGAAAACCGGAGTGCCGGAGGGGTTACCGAACCCCGGGAAGTAATGGGCCTTATTGGGCCAAAGGGGAGAGAGAGGGCCGCACCAGGAGGTGGCGCGCCCCCATGGGGAGTCCGAATTGGACAAGGAGGGGGTGCCCCCTTTCCCTCTCCCTCTCTCTCTTTCCTTCCCCTTCCTCCTTCCTAGTTGGACTAGGAAGGGAGTCCTACTCCCACTAGGAGGAGGACTCCCCCTCCTTGGCGCGCCTCCTAGGGCCGGCCGGCCCTCCCCTTGCTCCTTTATATACGGGGCAGGGGCACCCTAGAACACACAAGTTGATCCTTGAGATCGTTCCTTAGCCGTGTCGGTGCCCCCTCCACCATATTCCATCTCGGTCATATCGTGGCGGTGCTTAGACGAAGCCCTGCGTCGGTAGAACATCAAGATCGTCACCACGCCGTCGTCTTGTGGAACTCTCTCTCCCGGAGCTTTGCTGGATCGGAGCCTGAGGAGCGCCACCGAGCTGACGTGTGCCAAGAACTCGGAGGCGCCGGAGTAACGGCGCTGGGATCGGTTGGATCGCGAGGAGAACGTCGACTACTTCCTCTACGTTGTGATCGCTTCCGCTTGGTCTCTGAGGTACGTAGACAACACTCTCCCCTCTCGTTGCTTTGCATCACCATGATCTTGCGTGTGCGTAGGAAAATTTTGAAATTACTACGTTCCCCAACATTCAAATGCCAGGACAGCAGTTCAAAATACACATGGTGATAAGTACTACATCCTGTCTGCAGGTTGCATCAACTGCCAAAACCATACACGCCATACAATGCAGGACAAAATTAACACATATCAAAATACATACAACTTATAAAGTCGATACGACAACAATCATACAACATAAAAACCAGATCTATTAAAACATCATCCAAAATACAGGAAAATCACCGCATTCAATTTGTCCCGGATGGATGATGTACCCATTGAGATCTACAATCCTAAAATCTGCCGAACTAGATCTGCAAGACACATGAACAAAAATTAGGATTTGAACTATTTCAGTAAACGAAGCACGCCATACAAAAGCAAAACTCTTACCGGCAAACACAAAATCCATACGCAATCCGGTATCACCGCCGTAAACGCTTCGTTCAACAGCAAAGGAACCCTAGCGAGTGCAGCCTGGGACAGCAAAGAGAGCAAGAGATTAGAAATAGAGAGAAAATCTGAACATAAGAGGACGCAAGCAAAGTCAATGGCAGAGCAAAAAAGAACAAAACAGAACACCCGGACCTCCACCCCTGGGGTTGAGCCCTCGGCCGACGCCTCCATGGCGAACAGAGTAACAACTCCCTCCGAGAAGAGAAGAAGAGGGAACAAAGACGGAATCGATTTGGGGACGGGAGAGGAGCGGAACGGGGAAGATCGGAGGATAAAAGGTGAGTGGGAGGGTTAAAAGATGACTGGGAGAAAACAGACGGCTAAAGCCCACAAACGTGGCGAAGCCCACTATCTCTAGCCAGTTACAAAAGATAATACCAAAAATCAAATACAAATAAAAAAATTAATATAGATGGTGAAAACAAACGGCTAAAGTACAAATAATAACTCACAACAGTACAAAAAAATTATCAAACAAGTACAAATGAAAAAATAATTCATAACGGTCATGTTTTTCCCCTAAAAAATAAAGATAAGATAATGGGGCAAGTCATGTTACGGACTCGCCTCCGCATGCGACGCCACGGCACGCCGCGTCGTCGCCTGCTACGGCTCGTTCCCGGCTCGGCCTCGCGCTTCTTGATAGTCGCTTCGTTTGGCGAGCGCAGTCGGTTATTCTGTCCCCCACCCCACGCACCCACACCCCTAAGATAGCTAATGGGGCAAAGTCCATGCAAGGAAGATGTGTCAAGACAACTATGCCCCTCGATGCAGTTCGGTGCGCGGGGCAAGTCATGTTTCCCCCACGCACCCACATCCCCCTAAGATAAGATAATGGGGCAAGTCATGTTACGGACTCGCCTCCGCATGCGATGCGTGCCGCTGCACACCGTAAATGCGCCGCTGACTCGTTCTGGCTCGGCCTCATTTGGGATGGGGGAGGAGGGTCCCGACCCCCCCCTCCCGGCTCGGCCTCGCTTCTTGGCAAAGGCGCTTGTTTGACAAAGCGCGGCGGTTATTCTGTCCCCACCCCACACACCCACACCCCTAAGATAGATAATGGGGCATAGTCCATACAAGGAAGATGTGTCAGTACAACTATGTCCCTCGGTACGGTTCGGTGCGTGGGGCAAGTCATGTTTCCCCCACGCAACCACACCCCCATAAGATAAGATAATGGGGCAAGTCAAGTTACGGACTCGCCTCCGGATGCGACGCCGCGGCATGCCGCGTCGTCGCCTGCTACGGCTCGTTCCTAGTTCGGCCTCGCCGGGATGGGGGAGGGGGTCCCTCCCCCCCGGCTCGGCCTCGCGCTTAACGCGCGGCGCTCGTTGTGACAAAGCGCAGGCGGTTATTCTGTTCCCCCACCCCACGCACCCACACCCCTAAGATAGATAATGGGGCAAAGTCCATACAAGGAAGATGTGTCAAGATAACTATGCCCCTCGATGCAGTTCGGTGCGTGGGGCAAGTCATGTTTCCCCACGCACCCACACCCCCTAAGATAAGATAATGGGGCAAGTCATATTACGGACTCGCCTCCGCATGCGGCGCCTTGGCATGGTCGTCCTTTCTGGCTCGTTCTGGCTCGGCCTCACGGATGGGGAGGGGTCCCGACCCTCCCCCTCCGGCTCGGCCTCGCGCTAACGTGGCAGTGCGCTCGTTTGACAGGTGTTGTGCGGTTATTCTGTTCCCCCCCCCACCCCACGCACCCACACCCCTAAGATAGATAATGGGGCAAAGTCCATACAAGGAAGATGTGTCAGTACAACTATGCCCCTCGATACGGTTCGGTGCGTGGGGCAAGTCATGTTTCCCCCACGCACCCACACCCCCCTAAGATAAGATAATGGGGCAAGTCATGTTACGGACTCGCCTACGGATGCGACGCCGCACGCAGCGTCGTCGCCTGCTACTTCGTTCTGGCTCGGCCTCGCCGAGATGGGGAGGGGTCCCGACCCCCCCTCCCGGCTCGGCCTCGCGCTTCTGGCGGCGCTTCGTTTGACAGCGCGATCGGTTATTCTGTTCCCCCCCACGCACCCACACCCCTAAGATAGATAATGGGGCAAGTCATGTTACGGACTTCCTCAAGATGCGACGCCACTTGCACGCCATCGCGTCATCGCTACGGCTCGTTCTGGCTCGGCCTCGCCGGATGGGGAGGGTCCTCACCCCCCAATCCTCGAGTTGCCCCGTGGCGGCCCCGCAGTCCGCCCGTTTTGGACCAACAATCATGAGGAGCACTGGCCCGGGTTGTAGATTAAGTGTCCTCGGGTGCTAGTCGGTCCCTATGCAAGTTTTAGTTATTATTAGGCAAATGGTAAAACCAATGTTGGGTCTTGCTGGAAGAGTTTTATTCAAAGCGAACTGTCAAGGGGTCCCATAAACCCCAACCGTATTAGGAACGTAAAATCAAGGAACATAACACCGTTATGACGGAAGCTAGGGCGGCAAGAGTGGAAGAAAACATCAGGCAAAAGGCCGAGCCTTCCACCCTTTACCAAGTATATAGATGCATTAATTAAATAAGATATTTTGATATCTCAAGATATCCATGATATCCATGTCCCAACATGGAACAACCTGTAAGTGCACCTGCAACTAGCAACGCTATAAGAGGTGCTGAGCAAAGCGGTAACATAGCCACGCAATGGTTTGCTGGGATGGTGGAAAAGGTTAGAGGCTAACATGGCAAATTGGGAGGCTTAATAAACAAGTGGTAGGTGGCGCGACATAGCAATAGCATTGAGACAACTAGCAAAGCAAAGATAGTAGTGGTATCCAAGGTAACGGTCATCTTGCCTGAAATCCCGCTAGCAAGAAGACCGAATCCATGAAGTAGACGAACGGGCGTAGTTGATCGAATCCTCGCAACCGCAACGTATCGAGAACTATCAAGGAGAAGCGCAACCGGAAAGAAGCAAACAACATGGTAAACCAACAAGCATAAACATGGCATGATGCGCAACCAAGTATGATGCATGTCCGGTTTAATGATTCATGGCTTGGCAAAGTGCAACAAACAATACTACAATTTCAGCGAAGCTCAATATGCAACGAGTTGCATATTGACGAGACACCACATTCAAATATTTAGTTATCTCTCATTTATGTACTCAACAATATTAAATGTTGGTTAACATGGCAAGAGGTGAAGTATAATCAAACTACATATTTAGGCAAGTGTAAATGAGGCCGGAATAACAAACAACAATTCTGGAAAGTCCCCATATGCAATTTTTGAATTTGGTATTATTCTAACCTATACACAATTTTATAGTTTTTAAACATGCAAAGTAAGTGCACCATGTTAATCTATGCATTTTTCTACACCTTTTACATACTTAAACATTTTAAACATGCATGAAAGTTGGAAATAAAATCATTTTAAACATTCTACACCAATTTTATTTAATTCGGAGCTACGGTTACTTAGTTATGAAATAAACCGTTTTAACAAGTCATTTATGCAAATAAAATCAAACAACACATTTAAACATTTTAAACATGCATGAAAGTTGGAAATTATTCCCTCCGTTCCCAAATAATTGTCTTTCTAGCCATCTCAAATGGATTACAACATACGGATGTATGTAGACATGTTTTAGAGTGTACATTCACTCATTTTGCTTTGTATGTAGTCATTTGTTGAAATCTCTAGAAAGACAATTATTTAGGGACGGAGGGAGTATTAAACTAGATGAAATTATAAGCATTTTACATGTATAAAGCATTTTAATCCGATGCACGGTTTGTGAATTATTAATGCATGAACATGGAGGGGTTTTCTGCAAATATGTAAAATCTAGGAATTGATTAAATCGTCCAGAGAAAAAATCACTATCTGGGCGAATCTGGCTAACAGGCCAAACAAGCGAGCACTAGGGCAGCTCACCTCATTGGGCTCGGCCCGTGTCGGTGGAGGTGGGAGCTAGGCATGGGCTTGCGGCTAGGCTGGCCGGCATGGCTTGGTCCTCATGAAGCGGGAGACGAGCGACCTGCTCGTTGTAGAGGAAGCAGAGGAGGCCGAGGCGCCATGGCAGGGAACGGCAACAGCGGCGTAACTTGGGGCGATCAATGCTCACCGACGAGGTCACGACTACTGAGGCAGTTGGCTTTGGCGCAGATGGGTGCATGCATGCGCTGATCACCGTCTTGTGGCGCAGGATCGAGCAGGACGAAGCACTCATTCGTCTCGCACGTGGGGAAGCAGCGGCAGAATTGCACGGAGCCCAAGATGAGGACGACAGTGGACGAGGGGCGGATCCAAGGCACCGATGCTCGGCGAAACAATGTGGCGGAGGATCACTTCCTGACCTCCCACTCGGTGGTGCAGCCGAAGAACACAGCGACAACGCGATCAGAGCAGCAGCAAGAGAAAAAGAAACAAAAAGCGGAGAAGGGACACGGTGCGGAGGACCTGCAGGTCGGAGCGGCTTGACGGTGGGATCGCTTGCTGGCGCGGGGCGAGGGCGCGATAGAGGGGGGGTGTGGAGGTGGTCATCGGCAGCCAGCAGCACCGGTCGTCGGCAACGAGGCGAGGCCGACCTTGAGGCAGCGGCGCAGAGGTCGGGGTCAAGGGGATCGAGGAGCTCCTCTCTGATGCGTTGGCGGCCGCAGTGGAATCAGGAAGAAGGTGAAGGCCTGGCTGCAGAGGAGATCGGGCAGAGGAGGCAAGAACTATTTGCGGGCGCTGATTGGATGGATGGATCGGGCAGGAGGGAAGGTGGTTGGGTGGAGAGATCGGGAGGGATCTCGAGGAAGAAGGAGGTTGGTCGGGTGGCTCGAATGGATCGGGCAAGATCCTGAGGATGGAGGAGACAGTGGGCGGCGGCGGCGCGGAGGATTTGATGGATGGGACAGCTAGAGCTACGGTTCGTGCAGATATATATATATATATATATATATATATATATATATATATATATATATATATATATAATAGTATGTGGTCAAAGGTGGGACTATTTGGTCCCTCCGATCGAAATCAGACGGCCCGAGAAAAATAGACTAGGAGAGTCCAACAAATAACCGAAGATATTTTAGGGATGTTTCGAGATAATCCGGACCCATCAGTAACGACAACCCGGATCGGGTTCGGGGCGGTTTTCGGACGCGCCCAAAGGGTCTGAGCACTATGCAGAGAGACTTCGGCTTAGGCAAGAGAGGGAACAAAGATCCAGGTTGCAAGTGGTCCGAGAAGGTCAACGGAGACAAACGGGAAGCGGCACTACCATATGCAAGTTTTGAGAAAATGGCGGCAACAGAGTGCGATGCAATGCGAATGATGGGATGATGAAATGCAACAAGCAAATAACTAACACAGTCGACACGCAAAACATGGAAGGCATCTGGAGCGTCGGTCTCGGGTCGTCACAGTAGTCAAGCTCCTAGATCTCTTCGACCCTTTCGTAGAATCTTTCAGTTGTGGCGTTGTTGCCGGACATGCATTCCATTGTCACACCTGAGTTCTGAAAATCACTGTTTATATCTTCAGCCTCCGTGTAGAACGTGTATCCATTGATATCGTATGCCTTATAGGTCGCGAGGTTGGCCGCAGGGCCATGTGCTAAGGCGTATATGAGCAATCCATCCTTAGAGCCTTCTTCCAGGGGATTAGCAAGAACATGCTCTTTGAACCAAGGTAGGAAAGTGGAGTTGTGCTCTCTAATAACTTCGGCGTTCGTCTTGCATAGCCCCCGGTCATGGTACTTCTTTGCGATGGTTTCTTTGTGTGAAGTGTCGCGAAAGGTTCTACCACGTCTAGGTGATGTAGCACTACTAAGTTTGCTATGTCAAAGTCGTTGCTTGATCCGGTGGTCCACATGCAGTTCCCTCTGGTCATTGGTGTGACCTTCTCCTCCGAGCCTCCCAAGGTGCTTGTTGACGGGCAAACCAACAACAGGGTCCTCGCCATATAGATAATTCTCGCAGAAAGAGATGCACTCTTGAGTCAGATAGCCCTGGATGATGCTTCCATCCAGACGAGACATGTTACGAACGAATTCTTTGATGACCCCATTCATCCTCTCGAACGGCATCATGCTGTGCAGGAATGTCGGCCCGAGCTCTATGATGTCATCCACAATGTGGACACACAGATGCACCATGACATCAAAGAACGTGGGCGGGAAGTACATCTCAAGCTCATTTAGTATCACAACGATCTCTTCCTGTAGCCTTCGGAGCTGCTTCACACTAATCGACTTTCGAGAGATAACGTCAAAAAAGTTGCAGAGAACAATAAGCGTGTCACGGACGTGCTTGTACATTATCCCTCTAAGGGCAACAGGGAGTATCTACGTCATCATCACATGACAGTCATATGACTTCATCCCGCTAGACCTTTTCTTCTTAGTGTCTAGAAATCTGGTTATCTTCCCATAGTAACCGGAACTAACTTTGATTCCGGCAAGGCACTTGAAGAATTGATCGATATCCTTCGGCTTTAAGGTGAAGCAAGAGGGGCAATAATTCTCGGCCTTCTTGTTGACATTTTTGCCTCTGTCACCCACCCGACGATCCGTCTCCGTTCCCGTGTCCTCCAAAGACTTTTTATGGGGCATGTGGAGATCTTCCCTCATTTCCAAATCTTCCAAGTCTCTTATTGCCTTCGGCCCATCCTTGGTCTTCTTTGGCATGTTCATCAGTGTCGCAAGCAAGCTCTCGAGAACATTCTTCATGATATGCATTTGGTCAAGGCAATGAGGCATGTCGAGTTTGGGCCATTACTCCAACTCCCAAAAAAACAGACCTCGTTCAGCAGCGGCTCCAGCGCTTTTTTCAGCATTTCCGACGCGGGACACTCTTTGCAGTTTTTCAACAACTCGTAGATTTCGGTGCGACTCCTCTTACATGGAGGTCCTCGATGCTCGACCTCACCATTGAATAGATCTCCATGGTTTGGTCATCCTTCTCGAGCCATCTTCGATGCCCCATGTACACGATTTTCCTAGACCCACCATCTTTCGTTAGTTGTAGAAACGTTGTATCATGCATGCACCGCGTGCATCCGCAATATTCGTGGCACACCTGGCCTGTGACGTATCCATAACCGAGATAGTCATGCAGCATCGTCATCAGTGTGGCTCTCATATAGAAATACTTGCCTTTGCTGGCATCCCATGTCTTTCTCGGTGTTCTCCATAATGTGTCTAACTCCTCTTTCAGTAGCCCCGGATATTGACTAAAATTATTTCCCGGTTGTTTCGGCCCTTGAATCAGCATGCTCATGTGTATGTACTTTGACTTCATGCACAACCAGGGGGGAGGTTGTACATCCATACAAACACTGACCATGTGCTATGGTTGGGTTCTGGTTGCCAAACGGAATCATGCCATCGATACTCGCGCCAAGAACGATGTTCCTTGCATCACCTGCGAAATATTGATATTCGGCATTGAACGCTCTCCACTGGCTTGCATCCGCGAGGTGTCTCAGCTTTGGATCATTGCCATTGTCGGCCTCCACCCTCTCTGTGTGCCAACGCATGAGCTTTGCTTCCTTAGGATCTATGAAATAATGCTACAGACGGGAGTGATCGGTAAGTACCATACAACTTTCTGGGGAGATTTCTTTCCGTCCTTCTTGTATCGAGAAGCATTGCACACCAGACAGTTGGTTTTTCCTCGTGCTCCTTCCAATAAATGATGCAATCGTTGATGCATGCATGGTATCTCATGTGCGGCAGATCAAGAGGGCACAAGATCTTCTTGGCCTCATCGACACTAGTGGGACACAGGTTCCCCGTGGGAAGAACCTTCTTCAGATACTTGAGAAGCTCATCGAGGCTTGTCGGTCCATTTGTTTTTAGCCTTCTTCTTTAGAAGTTCAAGCGTGAAACTTAAGCGGGTTACCTCGGGATCGCAACCATCATACAATGGAGTCTTCGAGTCTACCTCCAGTTGCTCTAGCAAGGCCTCCTCTCTAGAACAGCTCTGTCACTACTCGTCTTCTTGCGAAGCAGGTCTCGAACATGACGGTCCCGCACGACTGAACTTAGTAGCGATGAAGGTTGGGGCGTGTCCATGTCTTCTCCGCGCCATTTCCGGCCTCTTCTCCGCCGCCATTCCTAGCCCCTTCTACACCGCCATTATCGGTCATCTCTTCGTATGGCCCCATGTCATCATTGGCTGCCCGTCGGCGTCATCATCATCTTCTTCTTCACTTATCCACCGACTATAGACATCCATGAAACCAGACATGAGCATGCGCGCCTTCAAACGACCATCCTTATAGGGGTCGAGCCACACTCCTCCTTTGCATCTTCAACATGGACATAAAATCTTTGTCTGGTTATTTTCATACATGTCATGCACCGCCGATCGCAACCATCTTTCCACCATTGTTCCACTAACCATCAGGATCGTCTGCGGGTTAATAATAAGAAAATGATTATAAAAACGCATGTATGCATCAAAGTTATACAAAAAATTGGCATGACCTTCCCTAAAAATAGGACATATAGAGTTTGCCTGAAATTCGCCGAAACGGAAATAAATCGACATTTCAGCAAAACATAGGCAACTCATGCCACACGCACAATTTCCATCATATCGCGCACACGCGCACACACACACACACACACACACACATATTTCCATTCTTGCAAAGAACAAATTTTTACTCACCTATCTCGAGATAGATCGAGCACGATGATGAGGTTGGTGTCGTCACACACCTAGCTAGTGATCGAAAGGTGGACAAAGATTACTTCTTTAAATGGATAGATCTAGTTGGGGAGGTAGAAAGGTCACTTCATTAAATGGGTAGATCCACCTAGCTAGTTGGGGAAGGATATGGCTCTAACTAGTGGAGGGGGAGGAAAAGTGAGGAAAAGAGAAAGGGGTTGCATTAATGGATGTGGTGTAGTTAGGGGCATTAAGGAGAGAGAAAGAGAGGTTGGAGAAGAAAGAGAGTAATGGGGAGAAGCAAGTGAGGAAGAAGCAAAGTGAGGGAGAGAGGAGGGGAATGGCAAAGTGAAGGGGGAGAGGAGGGGGAGGGTGGAAAAGGTGGCTGCTGAGCCTTAGCAGCAGCGTGGGCCAGAAAACGATGCTACTGCTAAAACTTTAGTAGTAGCGCGGGCTTGCATGCCGCACTGCTACTAAGTGGGGCCCACCATGTGGCATAGTACAACTTTATTTGCAGTGGTGGGTCTGCAACACACGCTACTGCTAACTTTTTAGCAATAGCGCGCTTCCAGTGGACCGCGCTACTACTATACATAGCCTGGTAGCTAAGGGGGGTCACATAGCAGTAGCATCTTTCAGCCTGGCCGCACTACTGCTAAGGAGATAGCAATAGCGCTTGTGTAAGCCCCACACTACTATAAAGTAGAAGTAGCGTGTTCCACAGAGTCGCGCTACTGATAAGCCTCCACCTATAAGGTTTTACCTAGTAGTGTCAATTGGTGATGAAACTGCAAGCCAGGACACTGTTGCGAAGCCGTCGAGGCCATCTCCTCAACCAGAAGCACCACGTGTCATGACTAACCATTAACTCCTCATCAGCCTGCACTAGAAAAATGACAGGAATCATGATTGGTTTAAGCGTCAACTCGCAGCAGTTCATACCAACATGACAGTGACGCATAATGATGTTCGCAAGAACCACTACTACGCCCACAAGATATTTGACAGAACATGGGCCATCTTTCACACCTGAAGACGGATGACGAACTTGCCGCAATGGACTTCTAGATGAACTTTGATTGGGCAAATCCGCCCAAGAAGAAGTTCAAGAAGGTTCAAGTTCCTCCTCTCATCCCAAGCTCAGTGTCTCCATCATGATTGACTGACGAAAATGAAGATGTTGAAGACACTGCAGCAGGCCCCTCTGCTTAACGCGACCCCGACAACAACGCTGGCGCTCCTCCAACGTCTTCATGATGATAATCTTCAGGGGTGTTAGTTCTCAATTTCGTCTCCTTTTGGTCATTTGATGAGAAAGGGGGAGAAGTTTGAGTTAGTATTCAAGCGGGTCGATATATGGGTTATCTTTTTCTAAGTTACAACTCTTGGACTTTATTTAATTCGCTCTTTGATGAGTTGTAACTTAAATAACTGTTGGTGGCCTGACTCTTTTGCTACATTTCATATGCATGCCATGATCCTTGATACATCTACTCATGCATGCACAATTTCGTCAGACACCAATTTTCATCATGCATTCAAATTCTTCAATATCTTATGATCGTGCATGATTAGATTCCAAGATGTAGGGGGACATCTCCACAATTCCAACATGCCATGTGCATTTGCAATCCAAAGCAAATTCTTCATATGCACATCTTCAGGGGGAGTTCCTCGATATCTTGTAACCAATTTCTTCATACTCTGTACTTACACTTCCATTATTTACTTCCATTGAAAAACTAACCAATTTGTCATCAATCACTAAAAAGGGAGAGATTGTAAGTGCATCAAGTGCCCCCTTAGTGGTTTTGGAGTATTGAAGACAAATGGGTTGAGGGACTATTGTGTTTGTGAGTGTACACAGGAGTTATAGTCCCTGAACATTTGGTTTAACCCACGGAAGACGACCCCTAAAAATGCATTTCTTCAAGTGAAGAACTTGGTGATGAAATTATTAGCTAAATGGAAGCAGCAGTCTCTTAATGCTAGAATGAAACCCGATCCTGCTTTTGCTACTTCACCTATATGTGTTACTGATAAGGATTATGAATTCTCTGTTGACCCTGTTATTATTACTTTAGTTGAATCTGATCCTTTTTATGGCCTTGAATCTGAAACTGTTGTGGCACATCTTACCAAGTTGAATGATATAGCCACCTTGTTTACTAATGATGAGAAGTCTCGCTATTTATATATCCTTAAGATATTTCCGTTCTCGTTAAAGGGTGATGCTAAGACTTGGTATAATTCTCTTGCTCCTGGTGGTGTGTGTAGTCCCCAGGATATGATTTATTACTTCTCTGCTAAATATTTCCCTGCTCATAAGAAACAAGCTGCCTTATGAAATATATAATTTTGTGCAAATCAAAGAAGAGAGTCTCCCACAAGCTTGGGGAGGCTTCTCCGTTACTTAATGCTTTGCTCGATCATCCTCTTAAGAAAAATGAAATACTTGATATCTTTTACAATGGACTAACCAATGCTTCCAAGGACTACTTGGATAGTTGTGCTGGTTGTGTTCGAGGAAAGAAACGATCGTGAAGCTGAAATACTATTGAATAATATGTTGACTAATGAAAATAATTGGACTCTTCCGAGCCAGTTCTCAAGTAATTCCTGAACCAATTGAGACAACTCCTGAGCCTATTCCTAAACCCACTCCGAAGAAGAGGTGTTTTATTTCTCGATCTGAATATATGCAAGAGGCAAAGAAATCAATGAAAGAAAAAGGTATTAAAGCTGAAGATGTTAAGAATTTACCACCTATTGAAGAAATACATGGTCTTAATATACCTTTGAAGAACCACATTGTCTTGATAACCCGACCACGGTAGTAAGGGTAAATTCTCTCTATAGATATGATAAAGTTGAAATACCCTCTACTAAATTTCATAGCCCATGCTTAGATGAATTTGATGACTTTATGGCTAGACAAGAAAGTTTTAATGCTTATGTTGGTAGAGAGTTAAAGAATAATGATTTCTAGATAGGACGCGTAGGTGATAATCTGCCTAGCGTTAAAGATGAACTTCACCGCATTAGCAAATATGATTCTATGGTTGCAACTCAAGCTGAGCAAGTACTCAAAGGTCAAAATGATTTGCTTGATGAATTAAATAATAAAAATGACTTTGCTGTTAGAGTGGCTACTAGAACTGGTAGAATGACTCAGGAACCTTTGTATCCTGAAGGCCACCCTAAGAGAATCGAGCAAGATTCTAAGAGAAATAATTTAGAGGCACCTAGTTCTTCTAAAAAGAAGAAGAAGAAAAATGATAGAACTTTGCATGCTTCTAGTGAACCTACTATAGACACACCTGAGAATCCCAATGATATTTCTATTTACGATGCTTTGAAACACAATCGGTGATGAACATGAACCTAGTGATAATGTTAATAATAATGTTCATGTTGATGCTCAACCTAGCAAAGACAATGATGTAGAGATTGAACCTCTGTTGATCTTGATAACCCACAATCAAAGAATCAACGTTATGATAAGAGAGATTTTGTTGCTAGGAAGCACGGTAAAGAAAGAGAACCATGGGTTCAGAAACCCATGCCCTTTCCTCCTAAACCATCCAAGTCAGATGATGATGAGGATTTTGAGCGCTTGCTGAAATGATTAGACCTATTTTCTTACGTATGCGCTTAACTGATATGCTTAAAGTAAATCCTTATGCTAAGTATATGAAGGATATCATAACAAATAAAAAGAAAGATACCGAAGCTGAAATTTCCACCATGCTTGCTAATTACACTTTTAAAGGTGGAATACCAAAGAAACTTCGGAGATCCGGTGTACCAACTATACCATGCTCTATTAAAAGAAATTATGTTAGAACTGCTTTATGTGATCTTGGAGCCGGTGTTAGTGTTATGCCTCTCTCTTTATATCGTAGACTTGAATTGAATAAGTTGACACCTACTGAAATATCTTTGCAAATGGCCGATAAATCAATTGCTATACCTGTCGGCATTTGTGAGGATGTGCCTGTTGTGGTTGCAAATGTCACTATCTTAACGGACTTTATTATGTTTTATATTCCCGAGGACGATAGTATGTCTATTATCCTTGGTAGACCTTTTCTTAATACTGCAGGGGCTGTTATTGATTGCAACAAAGGCAATGTCACTTTTCATGTTAATGAGCATACGGTACACTTTCCGAGGAAACAATCTCAAGTTCATATCATCAATTCTATTGAAAAAATCCCAACTATCATTTTTGGAAGTTTTGAATTTCCTCTCCCTACTGTCAATAAAAAGTATGATATTCTTATTGTTGGGGATTTTCATATCCCCGTTGAGGTAACTTAGTGTTATTCGAAATTTCTCCGGTTCCGTGTTATTCGGAATTAGTTTGTTAACAAGACTTGATCAACCTTGTTAGTGGGTTCATTTTGATGATCACGAGATGGATGAAACTAGAAGGCACAACCTTCTGTACCCTCTTTTTACTTTTTGTTATTTAGAATAAATATAGCAAAAATAGTATTATCCGTCTGTTTTCTGAATTATCCGTGCATTAAAAAATAGTCCGAAAATAAAAATGCTCCAAATGCCCTACAAACTTAGTATGATTTTTTCTGGAATACTTGAGGATTTTAGGCCCCCTATCTCGTGGGCCCCTGGTGGCCCCCCTCCACTTATGCCAGCACCCACACACTTCATCTTCTACCCAAAAAAATCCCCATCCAGCTCAAGCACGAGTTCTAGCTCGTTTTGCTGCGATTTTCGATCTCTTAGCTCAAAGCTCCATTCGCAAAACTGCTTTGGGAGATTGTTGCTTGGTATGTAACTCATCCATTGGTCCAATTAGATTTTGTTCTAGTGCTTTATTCATTGCAAATTTTTGCTGCATAGATGACCATGTTCTTGAGCTTGCATGTTAAATTTTTGAGGTCCCAAGCAATTCCAATGCATGATATAGGCTCTAGGTGCTTGTAGGAGTAGTTGCTATCAATCTTGTTTAGTTTTATTCACTTTTATTTTGAAGTTACTAAAATTTCAGAAATTTTCAGAAAAAGAAATATGCTTAGAAGATTGTACCAAGGAGGTTCCTCGGCAAAGAAAGGGCCAAGGATTGCTATACGTGAACAAGATGTTAATTTGCCAAGGGACGCAAATGTACGGGCTTGTGAGTGGCCATCCGATGATTTTATGGTCGAAGCAGGCTTCAAGGAGGAATTTGACGCATATGTGCATAATGCCGAGCTGGAGGACTTCTTACAAAATAAGTGTCCTCAATATTATCAATTGACTGATTCCTTTGTGCGGAGGTTCGAATATAATTCTGCGTGTAATTCTCCTAGTGTCATGTTTGATATTTATGATACATCTTATACCATGGATTTAGAGGATTTCACAACTGCTTGCAAACTCCCGCAGTGGGGTAATATTAATGATCCTCCCAAATCTGAATTTAGAGATTTTCTTGCTAGTGTTACTGTGGGAGAATCTAGGGACGTAACACAAGCTACCATAGGGAGCATTCATTTTCCTGCTATACATTACTTTGCTCTCTTTATTGGTAGATGCATTAACGGTAAGGACGAGGTATGTCACATGTGTGCCCCTGATCTTTGTGTCCTCAAGAGTGCTGTGTCAGTTATAAAGGTTATAACTTGGGGCAATAGTTGCACGCGTGGGTTGCAGAATAATAGTAGAAGGGGTGATTTCTTTGGAGTAATTTATGCAACATGTGTGGCTAATTTTCTTAATATAGCTCCACGAGAGGGGGATATGATTGTACCTCCTGTTTATTTGGATAAAGAAGCTATGTTTGATCATTATTTTCTTGAGAGGAATGAACAATTCCTCCATTATCGACTAATCTATGACAGACGCAACGTCGTCCCTGTTACTCTTCCTGCTCCCTACCTTTTTGATTATCAGGCAAAAGGAAGATATGTTGTCACCAGGGAAGAAGCAACTGAATATGAGAGGGGAATTGAGGCAGCTCGCCAACACGCTGCTGCTCAGGAGGCGGTCGCCTTTGCATCTCAGTACTACCCCAGTTTCACTTATGGATATCAGCCAGGCGGTCCTTGGTACTAGACCAACTTAGGCCAAAATCCTAAGCTTGGGGGAGTACGTATTTCTCACCGACTTTACATTCATGTTCACACACTAGTCGTCGGTGCTCATACTCTTTCATTGTATTATCCATGTTGTTTAATTTTTTTTCTAGTTTTCTTCTTGTGTGTTTGATAAATCTTAAGAAAAACCAAAAAATTAGTTAGTTTAATTTCCATGTTTGTAGTAGAAATTAAAATGAAAATCCAAAAAGATTTCTAGTTCTTCTTCTTACTTGTTGGGAGCTTTCCCGTGTAAATAGTTTTATTTTATTTTCTTTCTTTTGGGGGTGCAGAAGACTATATTGAAAATGCTTAGTGGCTCTTATATGCATGATTGTTTATCTAATTTAGAGCCCATATTACTTGTCTTCTCTCTTGAGTTGAATGCTTGCAGATTCCAGCTTAGTCCAATGCACGTGCACTCTTATCATTATATACATCGTTCGGTCGTAAGAGTGAAAGGCAATAATGACGATATATGATGGACTTATTGGGATGAGAAAAGCTGGTATGAACTCGACCTCTCTTGTTTTTGTAAATATGATGAGTTCATCGTTTCCGAGTCGACTTATTATGAAGTAAACATATTTGCAATGACATTTCGAGATTATAGTTGCTTGTGCCATGCTTGATTAGCTATGAGTTATAATGGTTTACCTTGCGTGCCAACATGCTATTAGAATGATTATGATGTAATATGATGGGATGGTATCCTCCTTTAAATGAATTGAGTGACTCGACTTGGCACATGTTCACGCATGTAGTTGAAATAAATCAACATAGCCTTCACGATATTTATGTTCATGGTGGATTATATCCTACTCATGCTTGTTCTCGGCGTGAATTAATTTTGATGCATGTTTATGACTGTTGTCGCTCTCCCAGTTGGTCGCTTCCCGGTCTTTTGCTAGCCTTCACATGTACTAAGCGGGAATACTGCTTGTGCATCCAAACTCCTTAAACCCCAAAGTTGTTCCATATGAGTCCACTATACCTTCCTATATGCGGTATTTACCTGCCATTCCAAGTAAATTTGTATGTGCCAAACTCCAAACCTTCAAATGAAATTCTGTTTTGTATGCTCGAGTAGCTCATGTTTCAACTAGGGCTGCCTACATCTTCCATGCTAGGTGGGTTATTCTCAAGAGGAGTGGACTCCGCTCCTCATTCACGAGAAAGGGCCGGTAACCGGGATGCCCAGTCCCATGATCCAAAAGATCAAAGCAAATCAAAATAATTAAACAAAACTCCCCGGGGTTGTTGTATGCGTTGGAGGCACTCGTTGTTTCGAGCAAGCCATGGATTGATGCTTGTTGGTGGTTGGGGAGTATAAACCTTTACCATTACATTTGGGAACAGCCTATAATGCATGTAGTATGGAAGATACATCCATCTCATAGTTGTTGCGTTGACAGCAAAAGTATGCCGCTCAAAATGTTATTCAATCTCTAATTTAAAATCGAGCTCTGGCACCTCTAAAAATCCCTGCTTCCCTCCGCGAAGGGCCTATCTATTTAATTTTATGTTGAGTCATCATCCCTTCTTATTAAAAAGCACTCTTTGAGAGCACCAATCGTCATTTACATTCATTATTATTGGTTTATATTGGGTATGACTTGGTGGATCTCTTTTACCATGAATTACAATGTTTAGTCAGTCCTTGATCTTTAAAGGTGCTCTACATTTATGTTTTGCGGTCTCAGAAAGGGCTAGCGAGATACCATTTTGTTATATCATGTTATAATTATTTTGAGAAAGTGTTGTCATCCGAGTTTTATTATTATGGCTCGCTAGCTGATTATGTTATTGATATGAGTAATTGTGAGACCTATGTGTTATTGTGAGTATGGTTAGTTCATAATATTTCTTTGAAACTTGAATGCTGGCTTTTCATGTTACAACAACAAGAGCAAACAGAGTTTGTAAAAAATTTCTTTATCACTTTCAATTTATCAACTGAATTGCTTGAGGACAAGCAAAGGTTTAAGCTTGGGGGAGTTGATACGTCTCCAACGTATCTACTTTTCCAAACACTTTTGCCCTTGTTTTGGACTCTAACTTGCATGATTTGAATGAAACTAACCCGGATCGACGTTGTTTTCAAAGACAACTGCCATGATGTTGTTTTATGTGTAGAAAAGAAAAGTTCTCGGAATGTCCTGGAAATCCACGAAGGCACTTTTTGGAATTTATAAGAATTTTTGGCGATAGAATTAATTCCAGGGGGCCCACAGCGCGGCCTCCTATCTTGTGGGCCCCCTGGACCTCCTCCGACCTCAACTCCAACTCCATATATTCCGTCTCGGGGAGAGAAAAATCGAGAGAAAGTTTCATCGCGTTTCTGACGGAGCCGCCGCCAAGCCCTAATCTCTCTCGGGAGGGCTGATCTGGAGTCCGTTCGGGGCTCCGGAGAGGGGGATTCTTCGCCGTCGTCATCATCAACCATCCTCCATCACCAATTTCATGATGCTCACCGCCGTGCGTGAGTAATTCCATCGTAGGCTTGCTGGACGGTGATGGGTTGGATGAGATTTACCATGTAATCAAGTTAGTTTTGTTAGGGTTTGATCCCTAGTATCCACTATGTTCTGAGATTGATGTTGCTATGACTTTGCTTATTTACTTTTCCGTTGCTACTGTTACAACTACTACAAAAACACAAAAACATTTGTCTTTACTTTTGCTACCGTTACCTTTATTATCATACCACTTTTGCTACTAAACACTTTGTTGTAGATACTAAGTTATCCAGGTGTGGTTGAATTGACAACTCAGCTCCTAATACTCAAGAATATTCTTTGGCTCCCCTTGTGTCGAATCAATAAATTTGGGTTGAATACTCTACCCTCGAAAGCTGTTGCGATCCCTATACTTGTGGGTTATCAGGTGTCGCTGGAACGGCCGGGGGGGGCGTGTCATCCGCCGGGGAGCGGTTACCGTCACGGCCAGTCACGCTCGCGCAGTCTGCATCCGGTGCGGACGGAGGGCCGATGTGCTTCTTGCCGGCTGTAGGCCATTCGGAATGGACTCCGTCGATCCGTTAAGAGATAAGAACATCACGAATTGAAGAAGACTACCAACATGCTTACAGTTCTTTTTTGTATTTTCAATCCATTGATCGAGAATGTGTTTTCAGTTCGTCTTTTCCTCCGTTGATGTCTTATCGATGGAAGGTTGCGAACATTATCCCGATTGCTGGCCACTAGAGATATAGACTTAACAAGGATCAATCCGTTGCAGTTCTCTATCTCTTACCTTCCTTGATTGATAATTGTGGCCAATCAATCGGTTGATGTCTTGTCTCTTCCTTGCGGTGAAGTCCAGCGTCGCGGTGCCATGCGCCGGGAGAAAGAGCACCGCATGCAGGAGGTGTGAGCTGGCTGCGCCGTTCTTCACCATCGTTGCTGTCAGGAAGGGTGCCGCCACTGCTTTCTGTGCCGCCCGGTACGTTAGAAACACCACAGGTTGTTCGATGTTATTCAATTCCTCTCTGCGATCATGGCATGGATGGTTCTCTCAGATCGTGTCAAGAACACCGCCTCCCGCCGCTTCCCGTTGGCTTTTCTCTCAGCCAAATCGCTCTTGGGAGCGTGCTGATAACGTGTTAATGTAAAACAAGAGAGACAGGAGACAGAGAAGTAAAAGTGAATAGTTTTCCAGAGTGTCTTGTACATGACAAACTTGGCATACTCGCCTTGGTCATTGAGACATTGGGTTGAAACTGAAACTATCAGCAATTCCAATAGTTTATGATTATTATGATGCTAAATTCTAATAACATTTGGATTTTATGTGCACTACAAGTGACACAGAGAAGCTAATTTTAAGGCTCGCACACCTTAAAGTCTACGCTGAACCACTCAGACTCCTTGAATGCATCAAGTTGAGGTAAGTGGCTCTTCCCATCCATTGACTAGACTATTCAGGTATTCCATGGTTCTAGAAGACATATCTACATGATGTTCTTAACTGTGTGCTTTATTCACACGAAACCATTGGCTCATTATCCTGACATCGATTTCAAGCAAATCGAATGGATAACATTGCAGAATTCTCCTTAAGTGCCTTCTCTATGGCCCTTGGATTGAAGTTTAGCAATTTGTCCTAATGTCTAGACTCAAAATGGTTTGGTAGAATCCTATCCAAAGAGTTAATCTCATTGCATTACCTTTACTTTGGAATTGCAATTTATCAACTTTACGTTGGAGTCATGCAGTTTTACACGCTCATGACAGAACTGCATAATCTTATTCCCCTCTATCTTTGATATGTGGATATCTACCAAGTATTTCCTACCTGCGGTAATTCGGTTGCATACTAATATCACCACCCGGCATACATCATTGGCCCCTCAACATATAGTTGGGATCTATGTGAGGAATAACTATATTTCCGTCAATACCTCAAGCCCCTCACAGAGTTATTCAAGGCCAGCATGCTGATTCAATGAGGAACATTTCCAGGCATTAGGGGGAGATTTCAAGTACCATAAAGAATGCCAGGAAATTAGTGGAATGTTCAACACATTTATGCCTCAAATCCACGTACTCAAATATCTAAACCATGCGTTCAGAAGATTTGCAACACATTGCAAATAACCTGCCAGATTCATTTACTGACTATAAAAGGTGTCACACAATCCTACAATCCTGCAAAAGTACGCCTGAAAGAGTGGAGGTACCAAGAAAATCCACTCCATTCCCATTCAAAGCAACAACAGGGGGAGATGTATGGCAGAAGTACATCAGGATCCAGCTTCTCGCAAGCAAGGATATCAAGGCCTGTGAATCAGTAAATGCAAGTCAACTTCACGTTGACAGACACCTAATGGGTAGTATACACCCAATGGATGGGAAACCTCCACCAACCCAGGTCATAGTGCACACAATGACCGGGACATCGGAATACCCGACTCAATTGCATTGGGAAATCGCGAAACGGTCACCATGGGTAACGATATTTCCATCAACTATATATTGATATATAGATTCTGGAGAATCATATAACCGAAAGTCTACAATTGTCGACATACATTTCTCAACTAGATTGCAAAAACCTTTCAAATGATTCAGATCCAAAGACCATGGCCATGGCAAAGTGTGAACAACACGCGGACTGAACTCAAGCAAAGGGTATAATCTAGGTAGAAATGATCTTGCTCAATAATTGGAAGGTATTCATAAGCAATACCTACACAAGTTTTCTTTTGCAAACAGAATTGAGAACAACGAGGTGGTGAAACAAAGAGCAAGTATTGTAGCACAAGGGTTCACGCAGATACCCAGCTATTCTCCAGAGGTGGATTATCTTTCCGATAAAATTATATCATCGGCAATACAAAATCATCTATCTCTGCAGCTGATAGATGTAGTGATTACATATCCATGTGGAATCACTAGATTCGGATATACTTGGTTCCTGATGGAATCTCAATTCTGAATCGAAGTACAAAATGCAACATACATTGTGTAAAATCAATAAGTCACCATATGACTTATTATTATCGTCAGTATATTTGGTACAACCAACGTAGTGAGTTCCTTATTCACAAGGATTACTCCTACAATGATGATTATCCATGTTTGTGTGTTTGCAATGATAACACATGTAATCATCTAAGTGACGGAGTTTAAAATGAAGGTTTGGGTAAACCAAAATATCGCTCGTTACTACAAATTGAGCACCTTCATTCATACATTATGGTATACTATGTTGTCTATATCCATAATATATTGGAGAGACTCATTGTGGACAAATCTTATCCATCCATAACTCGCATGGTAGTTCATTCTCTAGGCGTGAAAGATCTATTTAGACCAAGAGATGATGGAAATGAGATATGTTCCATAAGCCATTGGATCCACCAAACACAATTGGTTGGTACTCAAGAATATCTTTCGATATCTCCAAGGCATCAAACATCTTGTCCTGGTTTTTCAGTTTCACAGAAATGTGAACACCAATATCATTGGATACATCGATCAGATCCCCACTATGTCAGATCGTAGACAAGCTTAGTGCCCTACTAGGTGTGGTAGCCCTCTCCTGAAGAGTCTTCGAAACAGACCTCATGGCTACATCCGCCAACCATTATCTCAAAGATAATGTTTCTTGTGTTGCCCGAATGCAAACAGGTTACATAATAAGCAATATCACTATACTGCATATCTTGCAAGTTAAATAATGTGACTGATTTGTTCACGAAGTCTCTACCAACTTTTACATTCCAGAAATATGTTCATGGAATTGGTATGTGACGGCTTCGAAATTTGCAAGAATCGGGGTATCTTCCTGAATAGTTATTGTTCAAAGCATCATATTATACTCTTTTTTCCTTCATGAGTTTACTTTATAGGTTCTCATAAAGGTTTTTAATGAGGTAATATCAACATAAGATCATCTGTCATACTTTATGTTTTCCCCACAGGGTTTTTAGGAAAGTATATACGATATATTTATTCTCCTCTAAATTCTATGAATATACTTTATATTGAGTTAACAAAGGCAATAATCATTATATGTTGGATCATTTTCTCCTTATTTCCCACTAGGTTTGAAGGAGTTTTACCAGCACTACTCACATTTTTCCTACAAGGTTTTTGAAGGAGATCCTTGTGCAGTCAAGCGGTGATTAGGAGGAGTGTTGAGAATAATAACCCATGCGTTATTAGGGGATAATCCCCGCTCTTTCTCACTCATGCAGTTCCACATTACTAGCAACCGTCATGTCGGTTACAGCCTGGAGAGACGCCTCCAGCGAACCGTCGCCTCCCTCGGAGGCAACCGTTCCATTGTATATAAGCTTCAATCATCAATAAAGAATACACAGTTGAATCATTTGTTGTCTCTCTCGCTCGTCTCTCTTTCAACAGTAAGTATTTATACAGACAAATGCATTGAAGAGGCATCCGTTCAGGAGGAACCGACGCGACAGTTGCCTTGGCAACTGCCTCCGGTTGGTACAAGGGGAGATTCCCTCCATAATTAACACATGTTAATTAAGCTTTAACAATTTGCACTCAATATTCAAGCAATAAAATTACAACATCGGAGATTAATCATCTGACACAACAAATATAAAATGCATCTCATGTCGATGGCATCGCCTCCACACCCACACTCATCCAGACACATATACACGCAAATGGACCCGCACACCGACACATGCATCCACACACACGCGCACACATGGGTCCAGTTCACACACATCAGCTTACATAGGCGCACAGGAAGAAAAAAACTAACACTAAAAATGGGGGAAAACAGATTAAACGCAAGTATAAAAAGGGTAACCTGCATGATTTTTTTTTAAGACAACTCATAGATAGCCCACACGGGAAACAAAATATTTTTATTGAACACCAAACCATTCCAGTGCAAACGAACATAAGGGGAGGGGGGGCGGGGATATAAGATTGAAGAATGCTGATCCTTGGTGAACATTTACAGAAAAGGGGGGAGGACCAATTTAGGATTGAAGAATGCTGAGGTCAGGGTCGATGTTCACCTCACTACAGCATTTTCCAGTTGTAACATACATGATGTAGGATAATGAAAATGAGCGGATCATCATCCTTCTAATGACGCCTTGCATGGTAAGCCTCTTATCGTGTGCTTGCACTGGAACCTATAACAGATGATACAGATTTACTCAGTTAGAAAGAATAAGTTCTGTAGATTGCAGCTCAAGCACCAATACAGGTTTCAGCACTTTGATAACAATTTAACAGCATAACAAAACAATATATACATTCAAGGTTCACTGCCCAGATGTCTGTAGTGTTTCGACTTCAAAGGATCTACCTCTGCACAAGTGCAATCACTAAGAATGCATGCAGTTTATTAACATAGCCTGAGTTGTGAGTAGCACATTATTATGCAATAAAAGAAAGGCAATAGATAGATAGATAGATACACTCCATACTAACTCTCACATAATTATCGGTCCCAAATATAGAAGGTGCAAAATAACAGCAGAAGCTAACGATACTGATCGATGGCAGCAGATGATCAGAAATAATACCAGATAACATCTGACGGAGAAGATTCTGAAGTACAACATGAAGGATCCACGATTGATGCAACATGCTTATTATTCTTTTGGTAGTATGCTGTATTGCATTTTATAGACATTTGCTGGGGTACAACCTGCTGGTAAAAGTTTTAGTTCATGTGTTTTATCTTCAAAACATTGGACGTTATAAAAAACGGAGTAAGTTAGCCATCATAAAAGTACAACACCTTCTTACTGTAACGGAATTCCCGTTTTGGCGCAAAATCCAGGGGTAAGTTCAATGTACAGGGACATCTAACCAGCAGAAACAGCTTGGTAGGGCCTTCCAAAACAATGGGTAAAGAAGCAGTAAGCTAAAAGTTGAATGCATCGTCAGCCAAGTCTAGTAAAACAGAATAACTAATACCTGTGTAAGATAAACTCCCTGCACCACATGATATAAGAGCTCGGACGGCCTAGAAAAATATATGTGCAAGTCAGTATTCCAAGAGCACAATGTTTCCACCATATGAGGATATAAGGCAATAACTTGTGATAAATGAAGAGAATAAAACAATATTCCATCATAAACTACTCAGTCATCTTCAATATCTAAATAGCTAGCTCCCCACTAACTCATTTCTCTCAGCATGCACACATGCCACCTCATCAGGCAAACATGCATGGAAAAAACCCACCTCAACATGCAAACATGCATGGAAAAATGCCCACCTCAACATGCAAACATGCATGGGAAAATGCCCACCTCAACAATTACATACAATAAATTAATGTATTTTTAGTTTTCGTTCTCATATTATTGATCCAAATAATCAAATATCATTAAGAAAAATGTTGCAACCAATTCACGGCGCAATGTGTCGGGAATCATCTAGTATGACAAACAGCAGAGCAATAATTAACGTTCTGGTATATGACAAAGTTGTGAGTAGCAATTATTCATTTTGACCATCTGATGTACAAAGAAATGATGTACATACAAAGAAACATCAAATTTTTATCTTAATTAAATGCTGCTTTCAAAAAACTAAGACATATACTAGTAATTGTCCTAGCCTCTACGCAAATGATACTTCATGTAGTATTTAGAAAAGGGAAGCTCACCTTTCGAGAAACAGACTGAGCTAACTTTGTTGTACCATGCCCTTTGACACTTCCAGAATCAAATCTACCATGAGTAACTGTAATGTCATAGACAAACAAAGGTCGTACAAGACTCCCTCCCAGGATCAGGGCAACTCCTTCAATGGTAGAAACTTTATCAAGTGCTTGCTGAAAAGCAGAAAGTACGGTAGAGATGCCTTTCATTAACTTTTCCTGCTTCTTGATTCTGCATCTAACCTCCCTTTTTCGTGTGTTGTACTTTCTCTGATCAGAAGGTTTCAGTTCTGCCAATGGTGCTGTCATTTCTGACTAGAGATACCCATAAATTAATAAAAGGGTCATTGAGAAAATAGATGACAACATAAACATGCTTACTGCATACTGAACATACCATTTCCTCCTTTAAACCTGCAAATTCAGTTTCAAGACTCTGCAATACCCTGAAAATAGGAAAAAATAAAATAAACTTGAAATAATCTGACAATTATATAGAAATAATGTAAATAACTGTGCTGCCTAGTATGCTCTGCCAAATGGATATACTCTGTAAGCCAGACTACATGTTGTCTTCTAGTTTATTCATGATTCCAACACAAAATTTAAACAGCACATTACCATCAGATTTGTTCAAGGTTTGGTCGCCATTGATGCGTGCATTTTCGGGGTGCATAACATTATGACCTTCGCTGCGGACATAGTTGTCCCAGCAAAATAGGACTCTGGAATGCACAATTTAGTACTCCCTCCATCCCAAAATAAGTGTCTCAACCTTAGTACAACTTTGTATTAAACTTAGTACAAAGTTGAGACACTTATTTTGGGACGGAGGGAGTAATATATTGGCTACTTGTCAAAATGCTGGTATCCAATTCACCCTTGAAACAAGAACCGTTAGTGACTGATGTACCAGTTGTTAGAGTTATAATATAAGTCATGTACCCCTTTGTATTTATCCCGTTGTATAAGGGGTTTCCTGCATATGTTCCACACCTGTACATGTATATATATATCGGCCTATGGCCTCATGGGAATATAAGTTGCTTATTCCTAACATGGTATTAAAGCTAGGTCAATTTTTTGCACGCTGCAACTCGTGCGTTTGATCCGTCTCTACATCCCGATCGATTTCCTCCCGATCGATCTCCTCTTCTTCTACTCGATTGCAGCTCCCGCTGGCCCGATCTCATTGCTCCCGCCGGCCGGCCCCGATCTCACAGGATCTGCCTGGAGTCCGCTCGAAGCTGCTCCTGCTCGGAGTCCCGATCGGATCGACGCTGCCGCTCGATCCCGTCGCCTGTTCCGCTCGAAGCTGCTCCCGCTCGGAGTCCCGATCGGATCGAAGCTGCTCCGCCGATCCGTCGCCCGTTCGCCGCCCCGCCTCCCCGATCCGATTGCCTGAAGTCGCTTCTCCACCGCTTTCGCCTGATTCCGCTGCTGGTGGTCTGCTGTTCCCGATTCTGCTGTCGCTGGTGCTCTCGTCGGATCTAAAAATAATAATGTCTGCTGCGTCGGGCTATGTTGCTGTCCCTCGCTGTCCGGTGCTCTTTGATGGTACTAATTACACCGAGTTCACTGGCTTCATGCGCATTCACATGTGTGGCATCCGTCTCTGGGGTGTTCTTTCTGGCGAGGTCTGCTGTCCGCCACGTCCCGTTCCTCCGGTGGCCCCTATTCCACCGACTCCACCAGTTCTTCCTACGGATGCTAATCAAGCCGCCAAGGATGCGGCTAAGCTTGCTGATGAGGCTCTTGTTGATGCTTATGATGAGAGGGTTTTGGCTTATGAGGAGGCTCTTCAGGCGTATCATGGTGCTCTGTCTGCTTACACCCGGTGGCTTGATGATGATGCTCGTCTTTGCAATTTGTTCTCACCGCTAGTGTTACGCCTCGGTTTGCTTCGAAGTTTACGGGTCTTCCTCTTGTCTTTGAGATGTGGACCCGTCTTCGTCGGTAGCTATGAGCCCTCTGGTGATGCCTTATACCTTTCTCGTGGTCCGTCAGAGCATGCTCTTCAAAGAGGTGACTCTCTTGTTGATGACTTCTATGCACGAGTTACGCTATCTGGCGCCCGACTTGATTCTCTCCATGATCTTTGGTTGTCGTGCCCCTCGCTTGCCCGCCGCCCAAGCCAATTTGGAGTTTCATCGCGTCTCTGAGTTCTGTCTCGGCTCCGTGGGAGTTTGAGCCCAGCGTGCTCGATTGTTTGCTCGTGGCCGTATTTCTCTTATGGAGGCGCTTTACGAGATTCGTGCCGAGGAGACTCGCTTACGTGGTCTTTGGTTTCTTTGGAGGTTCCTTCTGTGCTCGCTACTCGGGCTTCTTCCACACCACCACCGCACCGACCCTTCTCGCCGAGTGTTCCGCCGCTTTGCCCACTCCTTACGGAGGTTCAGTCGCCCGTCCACATTGCGGCTCTTGCAACAATGATGGTCATATTGAGTCCCGATGCTACACGAAGAGGAAACACTGCGCAAGGCGCGATCATCATCTTCGTGGACTTCGTCATCTACCTCGGCAACCTTCACCATTGCTTTGGTCGAGCAGGATATTACGAGACTTAAGCGTCGCCGCGGCTTCGTGTTCTTCCTCGATGGGTACTTCTTGGTTACGTGGATCGATGCTTCCCGTGACCGAGCAACCGCCTACTCTACACCGGTACATCCCCATGGGTTACGGACTCTGGAGCTTCTTTTCATATGTCTTCTCATTCTTCCACTTTGTCCTCTCTTCGATTCTTTGGATTCTCCTGTTCATGTCTTCACCGTTGATGGTACTCCACTTTACATTTGCTAGTAGAGGCAATCTTTCCACTCCTTCTTATTTTGTTCTGATGTTGCTCATGTTCCTCGACTTACCATGAATCTGTTTTACCGGTCAACTTCTTGATTACGGTTGTCGCGTCATCCTGACGTTGACTCTTGTTCATCCGGGGACCGTCGCACACACACTCGGTTGGGGCCCCTCGCCGCCGTGATTCTCGTGGTCTTTGGGAGTTGGCACGGCTTCATGTTCCTTCCGCCGCCACCACCATCGCCAGCTTCCTCCGCTTGATCGCCTCACATCGGGTTCCTTCCAGCGGTGGCATCATCGGCTTGGTCATCCGTGGTGGTTCTCGGTTGTCGTCTTTAGTTCGCCGAGGTCTTAAGGGTCTGCATCTCGGAGATGTCTCTTTAGAGTGTCGGGGTTGTCGTCTTGGCAAGCGATTCGATTACCATATTCACATAGTGAGTCGGTGTCTAAGCGTCCTTTCGATTTAGTCCATTACGATGTATGGGGTCCGGCTCCTTTAAGCGAAAGGTGGTCATAAATATTATATTATTTTCATAGATGATTTCTCTCGTTACACATGGCTTTATTTCATGACTTCTCGTAGTGAGGTGTTGTCTATTTATAAGCGTTTTTCTGCCATGGTTCATACTCGCCTCTCTTCACCCATTCGTGTTTTTCGTCTTGACTCATTTGGCAGTATATCTCTAAGATGTTGCGTGGTGTTCTTGCCGAGCAAGGAACTCTCTCTCAATTCTCTTGTCACGGTGCTCATGCTCGAATGGTGTGGCTAAGCGAAAGCATCGACATCTTCTTGAGACGGCTCGTGCATTGATGATTCTTTGCCTCTCTCCGCCTCATTTTTGGTGAGGCCATCTCCACCTCCACCTATCTTATCAACATATGACCTTCCGCTGCTCTCTGGTGGTGTTCCTTTCGAGCGTCTTTTTATCGTTCTCCGATTATTCGATGCTTCGCTTGTTTGGTTGTGTTTGCTATGTTCTACTTGCCCCTCGCGAACACACCAAACCGACCGCCATCTGTTGAGTGTGTCTTCTTAGGCTACGATGATGAGCATAAGGGCTATCGTTGTTGGGATCCTATCGGTCGTCGGATGCGTATCTCTCGAGACGTGACTTTTGGACGCAGTCTCGTCCCTTCTACCCCGCCCATCCTCCTCGATTGTTTCAAAGGAGGATATCTCTTTCCTCACTTTTCCTGACTCACCTATTACCCCTGTCGAAGCACATGCCTAGTCGTTCCACTCCCTCCGCTTTCTCCACCTCTAGTCGATTTGCAGCCACCATCTTTCCCGGTCTCCTCGCCTAGCATGTCACGGATTCTACACCTTCATCTCCGGTGACTTCTTCGTCACCACCCCGATTCTACCTTGGCGATTCCTCCTTCTATTGTTCCATCTTTTCCTCAAGATTACACTCGTCGTTCACGACACTGTGGATGCCTCTGTGGATGAGTCGTCATCTTCCTCTCGGCCTACTTATGGCTTGCGTTCTCGTCCTCGTCCTTTGTTGATCGCTTTGGATTTCCCACTTTGGTCTTTCTTTGTTCTTGAGCCGACTTCTTATCATCGGTCGTTGTTCATCTGAATGGCAGTTTGCGATGGCGGAGGAGATTGCTGCTCTTGAACGCTTGCTTTGGTACACAGGATCTTGTTTCTCTTCCTCCGGTCCGTCCGGTCACTTGTAAGTGGGTCTACAAGGTTAAGACTCGCTCCGATGGTTCTCTGGGCGTCACAAAGCTCGTCTTGTGGCTCGTGGTTTTCAGCGAGAACACGGTCGTGATTATGACGAGACTTTTGCTCTGTGGCCCATATGACCACTTGTTCGTACACTTCTTGCCGTTGCCTCTGCGCCATCTTGGTCTATATCTCGGCTTGATGTTAAGAATGCCTTTCTTAATGGTGAGAGCTGCGTGAGGAGGTCTACATGCAGCCACCACCGGGTATTCTGTTCACGATGGCATGGTATGTCGTCTTCACGCTCTCTCTATGGCCTTAAGCAAGCCCCCCTGCGTTCGGTTTGAGCGCTTTGCCTCTGTGATCACTGCTGCTGGTTTTTCGGCAAGTGCTCATGATCCAAAGATTGTTTATTCACCTTTCTCCTCGTGGTGGGACTCTTCTTCTTCTCTATGTTGATGACATGATCATCACGGGGATGACCCGAGTATATTGCCTTTGTAAAGGCCCGTCTTAGTGAGCGATTTCTTATATACGATCTTGGACCTCTTCGCTACTTTCTTGGGATTGAAGTCTCTTCTACCTCGATGGCTTTTTTATATCCCGTGAAAAGTATATCCAGGATCTTCTTGCTCGTCTTGCTCTTCTTGACGAGCGTTGTTGAGACTCCTATGGAGCTCAATGTTCACCTCCGAGTACATCGACGGCGGTGATCCTCTCCCCTAATCTGACGCCGATATCGCCATCTTGTTGGCGATCTTGTCTATCTAGGCGTCACTCGTCCTGACATCTCTTATCCGGTTCATATTACGAGTCGGTTGTCTCTACTCCCACCTCGGTTCACTATAGTCATCTCCTTCGTGTTCTTCGATATCTTCGAGGCACGATCTCTCACCGCCTATTCTTTCCTCGCTCCGGTTCTTTCTGACTTGAGCCTATTCGGATGCTACGTGGGCTAGTGATCCTTCGAATCGCCGTTCACTTTACGCCATCGTGTTTTCTTGGTGGTTCTCTCATTGCACGGAAGACGAAGAAAGCGACTTGCGCTTCCGTTCGAAAGTGCCGAGGTCGAGTTATGAAAGCAATGGCTCTTTTTCGGCAGAGGTGACTTGGTTACGGTGGTTACTTCAGATCTTGGTGTTTACATCACTACACCGACTCTGCTCTTATCTCGACAAAGACAGTGCTACTCAAGATTATGCCGCGATCCTTGAAGCATGAGCTCACCAAGCATATTGGTGTTGATGCTTTCTATGTGCTATTTGGTGTGCGGAGATCGAGTTATTGCTCTTGATATGTGCCTTCCGAATTACTGATTGGCGGATTTCCTAACGAAGGCCCAGACTAGAGCACAACATGGCTTTTATCTCTCCAAACTCGATGTTGTTCATCCACCATGAGTTTGAGGGGGGTGTTAGAGCTAGAATATAAGTCATGTACCCCTTTGTATTTATCCCGTTGTATAAGGGGTTTCTGCATATGTTCCACACACTGTACATGTATATATATATCGGCCTATGGCCTCATGGGAATATAAGTTGCTTATTCCTAACACCAAGATTATCATATTTTTTAAACGGGCGGTGACCAAACCCGGTCATTTCTTTGCTACATTGATTAACTGGTGCAGCCAAGTGGCCAATCTTTCTGGACACTTCGAATTTTGGTCAAATTTCATGTCACTAACTTCGCATGACATGACGGGATGAGCGACATCTTCAGTTGCTTGACAAAGGGATTGGGAATAAAGGATCAGTAACTTGGCATGTGACAAGACGGGGATGATCGATATTTACCACCCATCTTGAGGGAGTGTTGAACCGGTATGGGCTGGCCCATCACCACTATGGCCCATAGACCCCAAGCCCATGTGGTGGGTGGCCTAGAACTAGAGGAGGGAAGGCAAGACGGCTGTGCGGTGAGGTCTTGCCGCAATACACGAGCCCGAAGTTACATCAAGGTGAGGACTCGCGACTCAACACTTTCGGTCATGGCCGCTACCAATGAAGATGTCACCAAGATCGACTACACCTTTATCCCCATCACGAAGCACCTACACGGCGTCTGACTGCATCTCCAATGATCTATACAACACCAGCCGGCAAGTTTGTGCTCGCAATCAGCCATCGGCAGAAACGACATGCAGCCGTAATCCAACACCCACGCCGATGACAAGGGGCACAAGGGCTACTTTCCCCACCTACAACCAACCCCAAGGCAATGGATGACCATTCCACATGCTTCTATAAGATGGAGTTCCACCTATGATGGGAAGTTGACTGTTGGTCTGGTGAGCCGGTCTGACCAATTCTTCAAGACGTGGCGCCACGGCCTTCACAGAGAAGGTGAGCATCGCCTTCTTCCACCTAACGAGCAAAGGTATAATTGTGGTACCAAAGACAAGAACATGAACCCCAACATGGCGCCACAGACCGCATTGATCGATACTCAATTCGGACCACCATCCCACACCGGTATCGGGGCCAAGGAGCTATCCCGATGGTCGCACCACTAGGGGAAGCGGCTGTTTCAAGATGCACCATCAGACGCTGCATGCCGCACTCGCTCCGGCAGAGGTGGCCATACGTCGCCAACAGGCCTCGGCTACATTTGCAAGGAGTTATTTGTTCACAGCCACCACTGCAAGAAGCTTGTCACGGAGGTTGATCCGCTGTCGACAACGACGAGGAAGACCCTGAGGCCCTGACTAGATCGTCATTTCTCCGCAAAGTACACCGGTAAAACACACACCCGTAAAAAAAACGTGTGTGTTCCAAACGCGTGATTGTCTCGGTAAAATTTACACCCGTTCTTCAAATTACACTGTTATTCAACCCTTATTGAAAACTCTCCTTGACCGGTCACTTTTCCCAGTATACCTCCCTCTCTCTCAATCAATCTAGGCAAGCACAACGCACTTGGCCAACAAGGCACAGAAGGGCGAGGCGAGGCACCAAGGACCTGCAAGGGAGGTGAGGCACCGGACATCTCCGTCGCCATGAGCCCAAGCATGCCGTCAGCTCAACCAGACGGAAGAGAGGCGAGGCGGCCAGACCGGGAGCAGTGCGCTATGTCAGCAATAAGCGCGATCATGAGGCGTGCTCGAGGCAGGCAAGAGCCTGCCTAATAGGACCAAAGTTGAACGACTCGGGGCGAGCGAAGTTTCTCATGTCCGAAGCAGAGAAGAGGCATTGGTGCAGCCTCCAGCGCTATGCCTCATTTGATTCACCCAAACAAAAGTTTACAACCGGAAACGAGTGTATCTTTTACAGGAGTATTTCATCGGTGGCTAGTAAAATACCTCTGTAAAATATTTACAGGAGTATATTTTCCAGAGCTCCCAAATGGGCCTGACTCTGAAGATATGGAGGTATTGGCAATATCATTGTCGGACATCAAATGCGTTCAGCCATGCAGGCGGAGACCTTGTGCCTCCCGGTCGATATCGATGGCAAAACATGGATGGCCCTGCTCCTTTGCTCGATCCGGCATCCATGCAAAACTTCCTCACTGAACTTGTCGTGGCCATAGTACATACTGTAATACTAACTTGAGCTCATATGCCCATTATTTATCTGTAAATGATCGAGCAAATGGGAAGCGTTGAAACCTCTCGCCGCCTTGCATATTAATATAGAGCCATCAACCAGCTAGGGTTTAAGAAGGGTTGTTGCATGACTTGGAATACAAGATTACAAGGGATAATAACCGTACAAGATTAGGAAGGAAAATGCATATCGTATACATGGTAGGTACAACAATCGTATCAATCTAACACCATCCACATATCAGACGTTAACACAGGAGAATGACCCCGCAAAAAGAAAAAAGAGAATGACAAGCAGCATTAGGCTAACATATGAAAACAAAACGAGTTGACTGAAAAGGAATCGAGTAATCTCATATCTAAATCTCACTTATATCATCGCCCTGTATAATTCAATGGTCGAATCCAGTAAAACCATTCGATCCAAATCCTTGACTTCTCACACACCACAAACGGGGAGTTCAATTTGACGGATTTGTAGTATTTACCAAATCCACTCAAATCGTACCCAAACTAGGTCCACAAGCACGAAGTGTTACTCAAACTCAGCTATTAGTAAGAATTGGACCAAACCAAACCAAATTCGAAGATCATATATCATCTAAAATGCAGTAAAGATGAGATTTCAACCCCAGGCAATTGCTTGAAAGAACTATTGAAGTTGATTCCTAACACCAAATCGCAAGGGAGGAGGGAGGGGGAGGGGGAGGGGGAGGGGGGGGGGGGGGCGACTGAGTGTTACGAGGGAATCTGGTGGTGCATGTAGAGAACGAAGCCGAGCAGTTCCTTCACGACGTGGAACACCTCCGACCGCTGAAGCGCCGCCGCAGCCACCTGCACCTCCACCGATCCTGGCCCCCGCCTCTCGTCGGCTCCTAAAGAACTCGTCGGCTCCATCCTGCTAGGTGGCCGCTTGCGTCCGCAGATTGAGCGAGTTTACATCAGACGGGGTGTGTGGGTGGGTGGGGGTCACGAGAAACGGACTGGGCGTTGGGGATAAACAGAAAATTAGGTTTTCAATATCCGGTCATCGAATTCGGTTAATTAAAAAGAAACCCACGTATTTGTACTCAAAAACTAAAAGACGAGAATTTGGATAATATAAGTATTGGATGCCGTAATTCACCGAACGTGCGATGTATATGGGCCGTGTCGAACGAGTTGTCAGTTGTCAGGTGATACGGCCAAACAAACGCACGTCCTGGCTGAGGCATACGGCCCGACCGCCCGCACACACGATGATGTAGGGCCAAGCCCTAGCTAGCGATTTTTCATAAATTGCAGGGGGGAAACCCGAAGAACACGAAGAACACAACAGGAAAACGTGGAAAACCACAAGGTGAACGATATATCTCCGTCGTATCTATAATTTTTGATCGGCTCATGTCAATATTCTACAACTTTCACATATTTTTGGTAATATTTTATATTATTTTGGGATTAACATATTGATCCAGTGACCAGTATCAGTTCATATTTGTTGCATGTTTTTTTATTTCGCAAAATATCCATATCAAACAAAGTCCAAATGCGATAAAAATTAATGAAGTTTTATTTTGGAATATATGTAATTTTTTGGGGGAAATAATCAATGCGAGACGATGCCTGAGAGGCCCACAAGCCCAAGGGGCGTGCCCCATACCCAGGATGCGCTTGGCAGGCTTGTGGCGCCCCTATAAGATGGTTGGTGCCCTTCTTCGGCCGCAAGAAAGCTAATATTCAAAAAATGGTGTTAAAATTTCAGCTCAATCGGAGTTACGGATTATCGGCAATTTAAGAAACGGTTTTCGGCTAGAAAACAGGAACGCGAAGTAGAAGAGAACAGAGAGAGATCCAATCTCAGAGGGACTCCTGCCCTCCGGGAGCCATGGAGACCAAGGACCAGAGGGGGGATCCTCCTCCATCTTGGGGAGGCCAAAGAAGAAGAAGAAGGAGGGGGACTCTCCCTGTCTCTCCCGGTGGCGCTGGAACGCCGCCAGGCAATCATCGTGTGACGGCGATCTACAGCAACAACTCTGTCATCTTCATCAATCATCTTCCCTCATCTATATTCAGCGGTCCACTCTCCCGCAACCCAATGTACCCCCTACTTGAACATGATGCTTTATGAATCATATTATTATCCAACGATGTGTTGTCATCCTATGATGTTTGAGTAGATTTTTGTTGTCCTTTGGGGTAATTGGTGAATTGCTATGATTATTTTAGTTTGCTTGTGGTTATGTTGTTGTCCTTTGGTGCCCATCATATGAACGCGCGTGTGGATCACACCGTAGGTTTAGTTGTATGTTGATAGGACTATGCATTGGAGGGCAAGAGTGACAGAAGATTCTTCCTACCATAGAAATTGACTCATACGGGATTAAAGAGGGACCAACATATCTTAATGCTGGTTGGGTTTTACCTTAATGAGCTTTAGTAGTTGCGGATGCTTGGTAATAGTTCCAATCATAAGTGCATTGTAGGATCGAAAGTAGGTCTAGAGGGGGTGATTGGACTACTTGACCAAATAAAAATCTAGCATTTTCCCAATTTTAAGTCTTGTCAAATTTTAGCAACTTAGCACAAGTCAAGCAATCAACCTACACATGCAATTCCAAGAGTTTAGCAGCGGAAAGTAAAACATTGCATATGAAGGTAAAGGGAAGGGTTTGGAGAAGGCAAACGCAATGTAGACACGGAGATTTTTGGCGTGGTTCCCATAGGTGGTGCTATCATATGTCCATGTTGATGGAGACTTCAACCCACGAAGGGTAACAATTGCGCGAGTCCACGGAGGGCTCCACCCATGAAGGGTCCACGAAGAAGCAACCTTGCATGTCCCACCATGGCCATCGCCCATGCAGGACTTGCCTCACTTGGGCAGATCTTCATGAAGTAGGTGTCGGATTACGGGTTCCGGCAAAACCCTTGAGGTTCGAACACTGGGGTGCGCACGAAGATCTCTCCTCCCTCTAGCTCGCACGCATCATGATCTCACGGCCTAGCTCGACGGACCCAAAGAACAAGGGGACACAAGATTTATACTGGTTCGGGCCACCGTTGTGGTGTAATACCCTACTCCAGTGTGGTGTAGTGGATTGCCTCTTGGGCTATGGATGAACAGTCATAAGGGAAGAACAACCTCCTGAAGGGAGGTGCTCTTGTGCTTGGTGAACTTGTGTGGTCAAGGGTGATCTGAATCTCTCTTTCCTACTGTGGTGGCTAGCCCTATTTATAGAGGCCCTGGCCCTCTTCCCAAATATTGAGCGGGAAGGGATCCCACAATGGCTAAGTTTGAAGGGGGACAACGAGTACAAGTTATCCTGACAAAAGTAGTCTTCGCCTGCCAAAGGCTCTGGTGGTGACGCCATCTTGGGCTCCATGATGACTTCCATCCTGCCGTCCTGCTAGTCTTGGTCTCATTGCACCGATGTGGAAACCTTTGCCTGATGCCTCGGGACTCCTCGCCTGCGCATGCCTCTTTAGAACCAAAGAGGAAACAAGGACACTGCGCGCCCGGGCGCCCGCATGGTCACGGTCGTCATGGCTTGCGTCACAAGGACCTCGCGAGGTGCCCCTTGCCTTGATCTCTCCGCCCCCCGCGAGCCAGCCTGGTGAGGCTGCCCACGAGGAGGTCTTGTGTCATCCGCCTCGTGAGGCTTGGCCCCTCGCGAGGGTCTTGAGCGTTTGCTGGTGAAGATGGGCCGTCTGGGCGCTGGTGGAGCTACGCCAGAGCCTGGCGAGCAAGTCTAGGGATCCCCGTTCCCGAATGCCAACAAGAGCCCCGCCCAAGGCGCGCTTGGACTTGGCTTCAGGCGAAGCCAAAGGGCAAGTGCGGAGCGCCATGAGGCCCCAACAAACTGTGACATTGGTCGACGCGTGGCGATTGATTGGGCGTATGCGTCTCGCTTCCCCACGCTGCCTCGGCAATCGCCAGATCGACAAAAAAGGCAGCACGGCGGCCTTTGCCTTCATTGCTTCCTTTCGCCTTGCTCTAGATCCCCTTTCTCGCTCCTTGCTTCCGAAATCTCCAGAACTGCCTCAATCCTCTTCTGTTCAGCGACCAATGGCGCCCCGCAAGGTCAAGGCTGCTTCATCATCTGCCTGGTATGAGCCGGCTCTGGACGCGCCCAATGTCTCAGAGAAGAACCTCGCCGCCACGCGCCTGCTGACGGCGCGGGAGAGCAATGAGAAGGGGAATACCGAGCTCCGGGCCGGCTCCGCCGAGCCGGAGGCTCAGGGGAGCACCTACTACCCCTTCTTCATGAGCAGCGTCGTCGCGGGCCTGGTTCCCCCCCTTATTTGACTTCTTTTATGTCGTACTCCGCCATTACAGGTTGTAGGCCCTTCATCTCCATCCCAACTCCGTCCTTCTCTTGTCGATCTTTGCCTTCTACTGTGAGGCGTATGTCGGGGTGATGCCGTCCGTGGCTCTGCTGCGCCATTTCTTCTTCCTTCGAATCAACGACGGCCATACCTCTGGGTGTGCCAACTTCATCGCGGCCGGCAAGGCCAACGTGATCTCGAAGGCTGGGAAGAAGGCCGACGGCTTCAGGGGCGAGTGGGTCATGATGGACGCCAAGTGCGTCCACCCACGGTTGACGCTGCTGACGGAGATGCCCCAGTCCGGCGAAGGGTGGTCTTGCGCGAAGCTTACTGACGACCGGGCGAAGCTGGTGCTGGAGAAGATGACTGCCGACCTGAAGCCGGGCAACACAAAGGCGGCGAAGCTGACGGGGGCCATGCTCCTGAGGGAGTTCTTGATGCTGCGAGTGGCTCTGCTCCAGGCGCGCTCGCGCCCCTTGTGGACGCAGAAGATAAGCTTCGCTTGAGCCCGGAGGCCTTGCCTGAAGAAGGGTTGGTTGTGGCTCTCCGCCTCCTGGTCGGGGACGACCAAGAGTACCCGCCAAGTGCCTTCGTTCCTTTGTTCCTTCGCGAGGATGGGGCGCAGGTCGCAGCCACCATGCCCAGCTTTGACGAGCGCGGGCTGGTGCCGCCGGCGCCCCCTGGGGTCCCGGTGGCGGCGATGGTAGTGGACGTGTCTTCTGGTGGTTCCCGCGGGGAGGGGAAGAGGAAGAAGACGAGGAGCGCGACTCGGAGGCGACCCCTGAGGGGATGGGGGTGACCTCCCCCGTGCACAAGGCCGACATCCTCCGCACCTTACCTGACGATGACGACGAAGCCGATGTCCTTCTGGAGAGGGAGGAGCCGCCCGTGGCTGGGGGCTCCTCGAGGCCCAAGGCCAGCCCCTAGAGGATACCACCGGCCGAGGTTCCGACGAGGGGCAGGTCGGCGCTGATCTCCCGAGATGATGCTTCCGCTCCGACACTGCCTGGAGCTGCTTCCGGCCCATATGCTGCCCCTTCTTCTGCTCCTAGAGCCCGCGCGCCCGCGCCTCAGGCTGCGAGGCTCTCAGGCTTCAATCTTAACAAGCGGAGGGACTACACCGCGGTGGACCAGTAAGTGTTCTTGCCCTGCCTTGTTCTTGCTTATGCTGCTGATCCTTGACGCCGCTCCGTTGTGCAATTAGGTCGACGCCCGCGGCAAAGAAGAGGAAGGAGGAAGCAGTGGTGCTGCTTGGGACCAATCTGCTTGCCTCGGCTGCGTCTCCCTCCGTGGAGAGGGCAGCGTCTGTGCTCACGCCTCTCCGGCTCGATCGTCCTTGCGAGGCCTAGGGGAGCATCCTCGGGAGGAGTCAGCCCCCATGGCCCTGCTGGCTCCAGGGGCGCCGGCGGCCGGCTCGGCTGCTGGGGTCCCCAAAGCTCAGGAGCCCCCAGCCTCCCAGGATATGGTGATGATGTTGCCTCCTCCTCCTCCTGCTATACCGCTGGTTCCAGGTCCTTCCTCTTCCCCTGACGTCTTGGAGTGCGCTCTTTCTGAGATTACCCGGCTGCGAGAGGATCTTCAGGGCGCCGACCCCCACCTAGTAGTCGGGCGCTTGGAGCTGGTCTCCGCTTGGCTTCACTCAGACGTATCCGTTCGGGCGGCGCTGAGCCAGGCCGCGGCGACCTCCGAGAAGGACAAGCAGGCCACCACCCAAGCCGCGGCTGCTCGCGAGGTGGCACTGAAGGATGTCGAGGCCGCCCAGTGTCGCTGCCGGGTGCTGGAGGCCAAACTGAAGACTCTGCGCAACGAGCGTGCGGAAGAGGCTCATGGCCGCAAGGCGGAGGAGGAGAAGATGAAGGCCCGGGAGGACGCCATCAAGGGTCGCGACGCCGAGCTGGAGCAGTTGGCGAAGACACAGGCCGCGGAGCGCAGCCGGCTCGAGAAGCTGGAGCAGAAGGTGGAGGCGGAGAAGGCCGAACTTGACGCCAAGGCGAAGGTCCTGGCCGAGGACCGCGTGGCCTTCGAGCTCCTCGAGGAGAGGTCCCGCATGGCCCTGCGGGCACTCTACGAGAAGGGCTTGGAGGAGCCACTGACCACCAACGAGGACGGCCCCGCCCAACTGCTTCCCTATCTGGTCGAGGCGGTTGAGGAAGTCGTGAGCGGTATCGGCCCCATGACAGAGGAAGAAGCCCGCGTTCTTTCCTCAGCCGCGCTGACGCGCGTCTTCAGCCACCTCCATCTTCGCGATCTCGCGGCCCACCTTGACGAGCTGCTGGAGCCTGTGGACGACGAGCATTGCGCAACCGCTGCCGCAGCCGTGAGGGGTCAGATGGAGGCTCTGCTGAAGAAGTTCCGCACCTTCGCTCCCGCGCCTTCGACAGGCGGTGCGGCTGATCCTGCAACTCCAGTTGGCGGTGCAGGTGAAGGCTACACCATCAAGGAAGAAGCATCCCTTGCGGGCGATGGCGGTGTCCAGGGATGACGGAATGACTTGCCGGTTGATAACCCACAAGTATAGGGGATCGCAGCAGCTTTCGAGGGTAGAGTATTCAACCCAAATTTATTGATTCGACACAAGGGGAGCCAAAGAATATTCTTGAGTATTAGCAGTTGAGTTGTCAATTCAACCACACCGGATAACTTAGTATCTGCAGCAAAGTGTTTAGTAGCAAAAGTGGTATGGTAATAAAGGTAACGGTAGCGTAAGTAAAGATAAATGTTTTTGGGTTTTTGTAGTAGTTGTAACAAAGAGCAATGAGAAAAGTAAATAAGCGAAGAACAATATATGAAAAGCTCATAGGCAATGGATCGTTGATGGATAATTATGCCGGATGTGATTCCTCATGCAATAGCTATAACATAGGGTGATATAGAACTAGCTCCAATTCATCAATGTAATGTAGGCATGTATTCCGTAAATAGTCATACATGCTTATGGAAAAGAACTGGCATGACATCTTTTGTCCTATCCTCCCGCTGAAGTGGGGTCCTAGCGGAAACTAAGGGATATTAAGGCCTCCTTTTAATAGAGAACCGGACCAAAGCATTAACACATAGTGAATACATGAACTCCTCAAACTACGGTCATCACCGAGAAGTGTCCCGGTTATTGTCACTTCGGGGTTGTCGGATCATAACACATAATAGGTGACTATAGACTTGCAAGATAGGATCAAGAACACACATATATTCATGAAAACATAATAGGTTCAGATCTGAAATCATGCACTCGGGCCCTAGTGACAAGCATGAAGCATAGCAAAGTCATAGCAACATCAATCTCAGAACATAGTGGATACTAGGGATCAAACCCTAACAAAACTAACTTGATTACATGGTAAATCTCATCCAATCCATCACCGTACAGTAAGCCTACGATGGAATTACTCACGCACGGCGGTGAGCATCATGAAATTGGTGATGGAGGATGGTAGATGATGACGGCGGCGATGAATCCCCCTCTCCGGAGCCCCGAACGGACTCCAGATCAGCCCTCCCGAGAGAGATTAGGGCTTGGTGGCGGCTCCGTGTCGTGAAACATGGTGAAACTTTCTCTCGATTTTTTTCTCCCGAGACGGAATATATGGAGTTGGAGTTGAGGTCGAGGAGGTCCAGGGGCCCACGAGATAGGCGCCTCGCCTGTCTCGTGGATGTGCCCCTGGCCCCCGGTGTATTTCTTTCGCCCAATAATTCTTATAAATAACAAAAAGTGCCTCCGTGGATTTCCGTGACATTCCGAGAACTTTTCTTTTCTACACATAAAACAACATCATGGTAGTTCAATGAAAACAGCGTCAATCCGGGTTAGTTTCATTCAAATCATGCAAGTTAGAGTCCAAAACAAGGGCAAAAGTGTTTGGAAAAGTAGATACGTTGGAGACGTATCAACTCCCCCAAGCTTAAACCTTTCCTTGTCCTCAAGCAATTCAGTTGATAAACTAAAAGTGAAAAAGAAAAAAAATTACAAACTCTGTTTGCTCTTGTTGTTGTAAACATGAGAAGCCAGCATTCAAGTTTCAGCAAATATTATGAACTAACCATACTCACAATAACACATAGGTCTCACAATTACTCATATCAATAACATAATCAGCTAGCGAGCCATAATAATAAAACTCGGATGACAACACTTTCTCAAAATAATTATAACATGATATAACAAAATGGTATCTCGCTAGCCCTTTATGAGACCGCAAAACATAAATGCAGAGCACCTTTAAAGATCAAGGACTGACTAAACATTGTAATTCATGGTAAAAGAGATCCAGTCAAGTCATACCAAATATAAGCCAATAATAATGAATGCAAATGACAGTGTGCTCTCCAGCGGGTGCTTTTTAATAAGAAAGGAGGATGACTCAACATAAAAGTAAATAGATAGGCCCTTCACAGAGGGAAGCAGGGATTTATAGAGGTGCCAGAGCTCGATTTTAAAATAGATAGTGAATAACATTTTGAGCGGCATACTTTCGCTGTCAACGCAACAACTATGAGATGGTTGTATCTTCCATACTACATGCATTATAGGCAGTTCCCAAACAGAATGGTAAAGGTTTATACTCCCCCAACCACCAACAAGCATCAATCCATGGCTTGCTCGAAACAACGAGTGCCTCCAACATACAACAACCACAGGGGAGTTCTGCTCAATTATTTTGATTTGCTTTGATCTTTTGGATCATGGGACTGGGCATCCTTACGGCCCTTTCTAAATGAATGAGGAGCGAGTCCACTCCTCTTGAGAATAACCCACCTAGCATGGAAGATATAGGCAGCCCTAGTTGAAACATGAGCTGCTCGAGCATACAAAACAGAATTTCATTTGAAGGTTTGGAGTTTGGCACATACAAATTTACTTGGAATCGAGGTAAATACCGTGATATAGGAAGGTATAGTGGACTCATATGGAACAACTTTGGGGTTTAAGGAGTTTGGATGCACAAGCGATATTCCCGCTTAGTACAATTGAAGGCTAGCAAAAGACCTGGAAGCGACCAAGCGAGAGAGGCGACAACAGTCATAAACATGCATTAAAAATTAATTCACACCGAGAACAAGCATGAGTAGGATATAATCCACCATGAACATAAATATCATGAAGGCTATGTTGATTTGATTCAACTACATGTGTGAACATGTGCCAAGTCGAGTCACTCAATTTATTCAAAGGAGGATACCATCCCATCATACCACATCATTATCATTCTAATAGCATGTTGGCACGCATAAGGTAAACCATTATAACTCATAGCTAATCAAGCATGGCACAAGTAACTATAATCTCTAAATGTCATTGCAAATATGTTTACTTCATAATAGCTGACTCAGGAACGATGAACTCATCACATTTACAAAAACAAGAGAGGTCCAGTTCATACCAGCTTTTCTCATCCCAATAAGTCCATCATATATCATCATTATTGCCTTTCACTCGCATGACCGAACGATGTGTATAATAATAAGAGTGCACGTGCATTGGACTAAGCTGGAATCTGCAAGCATTCAACTCAAGAGAGAACAAGTAATATGGGCTCTAAATTAAATAAACAATCATGCATATGAGAGCCACTAAGCATTTTTAATATGGTCTTCTCGACCCCCAAAAGAAAGAAAAGAAAATAAAACTATTTACACGGGAAAGCTCCCAACAAGTAAGAAGAAGAACTAGAAATCTTTTTGGATTTTCATTTTAATTTCTACTACAAGCATGGAAATTAAACTAACTAATTTTTTTTGGTTTTCTTAAGGTTTATCAAACACACAAGAAGAAAACTAGAAAAAGAAAATTAAACTAGCATGTATATTATAGTGAAAGAGTATGAGCACCGACGACTAGTGTGTGAACATGAATGTAAAGTCGGTGAGAAATACGTACTCCCCCAAGCTTAGGCTTTTGGCCTAAGTTGGTCTAGTACCAAGGACCTCTGCTACTCTCCTCGGTGTAATGGGAGGTGTAATCAGGATACCACTGGTTGGTCATCTCCGGATCCCACTGGACAGATGATGCACGATAAGGGTCCAGCTCAGGTTCCGGCTCTGGAGTAAAAGCTTGAGCTTGATGAGTGTACACTGCTTCCGGTGTAACAAGAAAACTATCTGCAGTCAAATCAAACAACAAAGGCACAGGCAAAATAATAGTCTCATTGTGTTTCTTATTAAATCTAAGATTATACAAGAGCATCTTCTCTTCGTTGTCAACAATAAATTTGTGTGCTACCATGCTCTTGTAATCTAAAATGTGAGGAGGTAATTTTGCCTCCTCCTCCTCATGGTGCCTAATGGGTATCTGAAAATGTTCAGCAAGACGTGAAGCATAGATACCTCCAAATATGGGGCCTTTTGTATGATTCAGGGCTAGCCGTTTAGCAACGACGGCACCCATACTAAAAGTATTGTCTCCTAGCAAAGCATGTTGAAGAATAATAATATCTGGAACGCTCAAATTTCCACTATTTCCATGACCAATCAAGCATCTACTAGCAAATATAGCAAAATAGCATAAAAACAGAAAGTGTATGCTAGAGACCTTCACCTCGAGCCCTTCTTTGGCTCCTCTACAGCAATAGTATTAACAAAGCCACTCACATCTTCACGATGGGGTTCATCTAACTCTCCCTCATAAGGTATCCTACATACCGCGCAAAAATGACGTAAATACATTTCTTTGAATTCATCATATAAATGAAATGATACCGCATGCGGTGATTTCTTAGGATAATAATAAAAGTTTTGCATGAAAGTATTGGTGAGTAAGAGATACTGATCGATTTGGTCATTCATGAAACCGGTGAGGCATGCAGTTTCGACTAAAGCATAAAAGTATTCATGAATTCTGGCTTCTTTCAAGAAATCCTCACATGGCCATTCGCACGAGCGTACTTCCGCTAAACGAGGAAGATTGTACTTGGCTTTTTCCTTCTCTTTGGCTTGTTTTTCCCGAGAGCTTTGGCTAGAAGAGCCTTTAAAAAGCCTCCTCAACATTTTCTGAAAATTTCTGAAATTTTAGTAACTTCAAAATAAAAGTGAATAAAACTAAACAAGATTGATAGCAACTACTCCTACAAGTGCCTAGAGCCTATATCATGCATTGGAATTGTTTGGGACCTCAAAATTTAACATGCAAGCTCAAGAACATGGTTACCTATGCATCAAATTTTTTGCAATGAATAAAGCACTAGAACAAAAACTAATTGGACCAATGGAGGAGTCACATACCAAGCAACAATCTCCCAAAGCAGTTTTGCGAATGGAGCTTTGAGCTAAGAGATCGAAAATCGCAGCAAAACGAGCTAGAACTCGTGCTTGAGCTGGATGGGGATTTTTTTGGGTAGAAGATGAAGTGTGTGGGTGCTGGCATAAGTGGAGGGGGGCCACCAGGGGCCCACGAGACAGGGGGCCTAAAATCCTCAAGTATTCCAGAAAAAATCATACTAAGTTTGTAGGGCATTTGGAGCACTTTTATTTTCGGACTATTTTTTAATGCACGGATAATTCAGAAAACAGACGGATAATACTAATTTTGCTTTATTTATTCTAAATAACAGAAAGTAAAAAGAGGGTGCAGAAGGTTGTGCTTTCTAGTTTCATCCATCTCGTGATCATCAAAATGAACCCACTAACAAGGTTGATCAAGTCTTGTTAACGAACTCATTCCGAATAACACGGAACCGGAGAATTTTCTAATAACTCTAAGTTACCTCAACGGGGTTATGAAAATCCCCAACAATAAGAATATCATACTTTTTCTTGACAAGAGGGGAGAGGAAATTCAAAACCTCCAAAAGTATAGTTGGAACTTTTTCAATTGAATTGATGCTATGGACTTGAGATTGTTTCCTCGGAAAATGTACTGTATGCTCATTACCATTAACATGAAAAGTGACATTGCCTTTGTTGCAATCAATAACAGCCCCTGCAGTATTAAGAAAAGTTCTACCAAGGATAATAGACATACTATCATCCTCAGGAATATCAAGAATAACAAAGTCCGTTAAGATAGTGACATTTGCAACCACAACAGGCACATCCGCACAAATACCGACAGGCATAGCAGTTGATTTATCACCCATTTGCAAAGATATTTCAGTAGGTGTCAACTTATTCAATTCAAGTCTACGATATAAAGAGAGAGGCATAACACTAACACTAGCTCCAAGATCACATAAAGCAGTTCTAACATAATTTCTTTTAATAGAGCATGGTATAGTTGGTACACCCGGATCTCCAAGTTTCTTTGATATTCCACCCTTAAAAGTGTAATTAGCAAGCATGGTGGAAATTTCAGCTTCCGGTATCTTTCTTTTGTTTGTAATGATATACTACATATACTTAGCATAAGGATTTACTTTAAGCATATCGATTAAGCGCATACGTAAGAAAATAGGTCTAATCATTCCAAAGAAAGCGCTCAAAATCCTCATCATCTTTGACTTGGATGGTTTAGGAGGAAAGGGCATGGGTTTCGAACCCATGGTTCTCTTTCTTTACCGTGCTTCCTAGCAACAAAATCTCTCTTATCATAACGTTGATTCTTTGATTGTGGGTTATCAAGATCAACATCGTGTTCAATCTCTACATCATTGTTTTTGCTAGGTTGAGCATCAACATGAACATTATTATTAACATTATCACTAGGTTCATGTTCATCACCTGATTGAGTTTCAAAGATCGTAAATAGAAATATCATTGGGATTCTCGTGTGTCTACGACAGGTTCACTAGAAGCATGCAAAGTCCTATCGTTTTTCTTCTTCTTATTTTTAGAAGAACTAGGTGCCTCTAAATTATTTCTCTGAGAATCTTGCTCGATTCTCTTAGGGTGGCCTTCTGGATACAAAGGTTCCTGAGTCATTCTACCAGTTCTAGTAGCCACTCTACCGGAAAAGTCATTTTTATTATTTAATTCCTCAAGCAAATCATTTTGAGCTTTAAGTACTTGCTCAGCTTGAGTAGCAACCATAGAAGCATATTTGCTAACGTGGTGAAGTCCATCTTTAACTCTAGCCAGATTATCACCTATGCGTCCTATCTCGAAAGCATTATTCTTTAACTCTCTACCAACATAAGAATTAAAACTTTCTTGCCTAGCCATAAAGTCATCAAATTCATCTAAGCATGGGCTATGAAATTTAGTAGAGGGTATTTCAACTTTATCATATCTCAGAGAGAATTTACCTTTACTACCGTGGTCGGGTTATCAAGACAATGTGGTTCATCAGCTAAATTAAGACCATGTATTTCTTCAATAGGTGGTAAATTCTTAACATCTTCAACTTTAATACCTTTTTTCATTGATTTCTTTGCCTCTTGCATATCTTTCAGATCGAGAAATAAAACACCTCTTCTTCTTGGAGTGGGTTTAGGAATAGGCTCGTGGAGTTGGCTCAATTGGTTCTGGAATTACTTGAGGCTGGCTCGAAGAGTCCAATTATTTTCATTAGTCAACATATTATTCAATAGTATTTCAGCTTAAATCATTGTTCTTTCCTGAAAACACAACCAGCACAACTATCCAAGTAGTCCTTGGAAGCATCGGTTAGTCCATTGTAAAAGATATCAAGTATTTCATTTTTCTTAAGAGGATGATCGTGCAAAGCATTATAATCGGAGAAGCCTCCCCCAAGCTTGTGGGAGACTCTCTTCTTTAATTCAAGCACAAAATTATATATTTCCCATAAGGCAGCTTGTTTCTTATGATCAGGGAAATATTTAGCGTAGAAGTAATAAATCATATCCTGGGACTACGCACACAACCCAGGAGCAAAGAGAATTATACCAAGTCTTAGCATCACCCTTTAATGAGAACGGAAATATCTTAAGGATATATAAATAGCAAGACTTCTCATCATGAGTAAATAGGGTAGCTATATCATTCAACTTGGTAAGATGTGACACAACAGTTTTAGATTCAAGGCCATAAAAAGGATTAGATTCAACTAAAGTAATAATATCAGGACCAACAGAGAATTCATAATCCTTATCAGTAACACAGATAGGTGAAGTAGCAAAAACCGGATCGGGTTTCATTCTAGCATTAAGAGACTGCTGCTTCCATTTAGCTAATAATTTCTTAAGATCATTTCTATCATTGCAAGCAAGAATTTCCATAGCAGCTTTTTCATTCATAACATAACCCTTAGGAACAACATGTAATATATAATCATTGGGGGAACCTTCATCATCACTATCATCAACAATAGGTTCTTCAATATTTTCATTCCCCCTAACTCTAGCAAGTTGTTCATCTAGAAATTCACCTAATGGCAAAGTAGTATCACGCATGTAAGTAGTTTCATCATGCATAGCGTAGTGGCATCATCAATAACATGCGACATATCGTAATTCATAGCAAAGAGGTGTTTAGGTGTGTCGCAAGCTTACTAATAATGTAGGAGAATCTAGTGCGAGCTAGATGGCGGTTCCTTTCCTCCCTCGTAGTTGAGGGCAAAATCTTGGTCTTAGCATCTTTCAAGTTCTTCATAGTGATCAACATATATAAATCCCAAGTGACTCGGAGAATAGAGCTATGCTCGGCAAGAACGGCGCCAGAAATTAGTCTTCATAACCCACAAGTATAGGGGATCGCAACAGCTTTCGAGGGTAGAGTATTCAACCCAAATTTATTGATTCAACACAAGGGGAGCCAAAGAATATTCTTGAGTATTAGTAGTTGAGTTGTCAATTCAACCACACCTGGATAACTTAGTATCTGCAGCAAAGTGTTTAGTAGCAAAAGTGGTATGGTAATAAAGGTAACGGTAGCAAAAGTAAAGACAAATGTTTTTGGGTTTTTGTAGTAGTTGTAACAGTAGCAACGGAAAAGTAAATAAGCGAAGAACAATATGTGAAAAGCTCGTAAGCAATGGATCAGTGATGGATAATTATGTCGGATGCGATTCCTCATGCTATAGTTATAACATAGGGTGACATAGAACTAGCTCCAATTCATCAATGTAATGTAGGCATGTATTCTGTAAATAGTCATACGTGGTTATGGAAAAGAACTTGTATGACGTCTTTTGTCCTACCCTCCCGTTGAAGCGGGGTCCTAGCGGAAACTAAGGATATTAAGGCCTCCTTTTAATAGAAAACAGACCAAAGCATTAACACATAGTGAATACATGAACTCCTCAAACTACGGTCATCACCGAGAAGTGTCCTGATTATTGTCACTTCAGGGTTGTCGGATCATAACACATAATAGGTGACTATAGACTTGCAATATAGGATCAAGAACACACATATATTCATGAAAACATAATAGGTTCAGATCTGAAATCATGGCACTCGGGCCCTAGTGACAAGCATCAAGCATAGCAAAGTCATAGCAACACCAATCTCAGAACATAGTGGATACTAGGGATCAAACCCTAACAAAACTAACTTGATTACATGGTAAATCTCATCCAACCCATCACCGTCCAAGAAGCCTCACGATGGAATTACTCACGCCGGCGGTGAGCATCATGAAATTGGTGATGGAGGATGGTTGATGATGACGACGGCGACGTAATCCCTTCTCCTGAGCCCCGAGCGGAATCCAGATCAGCCTCCCAGAGAGATTAGGGCTTGGCGGCGGCTCCGTGTTGTGAAACGCGATGAAACTTTCTCTCTGATTTTTTTTCTCCCTGAGACGGAATATATGGAGTTGGAGTTGTGGTCGGAGGAGGTCCAGGGGGCCCACGAGATAGGGGGCGCGCCCTACAGGCGCCTGCTCTGCGTGGATAGGCCCTAGGCCCCCGGTGTATTTCTTTCGCCCAATAATTCTTATAAATTCCAAAAAGTGCCTCCGTGGATTTCCGGGACATTCGAGAACTTTTCTTTTCTACACATAAAACAACATCATGGTAGTTCTGCTGAAAACAGCGTCAGTCCGGGTTAGTTTCATTCAAATCATGCAAGTTAGAGTCCAAAACAAGGGCAAAAGTGTTGATACGTTGGAGATGTATCACCGGTGGCTCATTTCCTGTTTAACTCCTGCAACATGCACCATGCCTCGTGGAGGCGTTTAAACTTGCGTTTGGTATTGGGAGAACAATATGTCTTGTAATATTTGTTTGAGATTTTGCGATTTCCTTCCAATTTGCTTTCGTTCTCGTCGGCAGGCCCGACCCAGCATACCTCACCGCCCGTTGGGTCGTCCGGATCACCGGACGAGACCAAGGGTGAGGGCTACGTGTCGATTAGGCTCTGAGTCGCGATGCTCGAGAGTCCCCCTTGACGTGCAAAAGCGACTTACGTGGAGGAGATGCGGGAATAGGTCTAGTGTTCTACGTCGGCGGGGCCCGGCCCGCACATAACTCAACTGGTTGCTTGGGTCGTCCAGATCACCCGGACGAGACCAAGGAGTGAGGGGCTACATGGCCAGTTAGGCTCCTGAGTCGCGATGCTCAGGAGTCCCCCTTGACGCTCAAACGACCTTCGTACCTTTTCCCTCGCCGAGGCTCGGCTCGGGAGGGGCGCGCGACGACCAGGTCCGGGGGACCTGGCAGGGTGGCGTACGCTTGGGCATGACCCGAGCATAGCCCCCGTGCCGAGCCCCCTCGTGCGACTCTCCCAAGGGGAGGTGTTGCGATGAGGCCCGACACTGAGCTCAAGGGCTCCCTGAGGTTGATACGGCCAGGGGGCCGCCCTCAGTTGTTTATCACCAGCGCGGAGCATAGCGCTTCCGCACTTGCACGGGCATAACCGCTCCTCGGTAGTGTCGACGGCCAGCACGGAGCATGGTGCTTCCACTGGTGCGTGGGAGGGGACTCCCTACTGCGGAGAGCCCTCTGGGCGTGTACAGCCCCGCCCTGACATGTGGCTTGCACAACAGGGCTAGACGAGGTGTGTCTGGGCACTCGTGAGCCAGCGCGGGACTCACGAGGCCCTACCTCAAGGCGGTTTGCGCCTGGTCTTGGTTCTTGTTGGCTGTGGCGGTCCTGCGAGATGGTTAGATGACCTGCGCCGAACGTATCTCATGAGGTTATCACATGAGAAGGCCAAGCACCAACGTCCCCAAAAAGTGACGTGAACGGGACCGGCCCGCCAGACAGAGCTCAGCCGTTGGATCTATTGATGCTGTAGGGACGGGCCCGAGCACAGATGCCGTGCCTAACCCTCTTATACAAAGGATCCTGAAGAAAGACGATCGGCGCGCGGCTCCGTGGTGGGTGACAATCAAGCAGGTGATAACCATAGATGGATTATGCATGGAACACGAACTAGCTTAGGTAAACGCAAGAACGATACACGCCACTGGGTTGGACCCAACCGGCTTAGGGATGATGCAGCCCGAGGGGCGCCCACAACAGAGTAAACTAAAGATGCAAAAGGATACATGCCGCAGGGACAGGCCCACGTGGCCTGGGAATGATGCAGCCCGAGGGGTGCTCCCAGCTAAATAAACTTGGAAAATGTCACCTGGTTCCGTTGTCGAAGCAGTGTTGGGGTAGTCAAGACACGCGTGGCGAAGGGTTGCTCCTCCACGAGCCACTGGGGCCCTGAGCCTCGGGGGGCTCTGATGGTCCAGGCGGTTCCCTGAGGACCGTCTCCATCTCCTCCAGGACTGCGTGATGCCTGGCCTCCTGAGCCGCCAGACGCTCGCGAGTTCTTGACGATAAGGTGGCCACCATGCTCGGCAGGCCGAATGGCATGCGAACATAGCTGTGAGGTGGGCCCTCACAATGCCCCACGCGCGAAGGCCAGAAAAGCTCCTGAGATGCGGCCCTATTGAGCCCTGGGATGTCGATGCAGACGCGCAGCCCGCCATCCTCGCCTGGATAGGGAGCTGCGCCAGGTGGGCGGCGGTCGCCACGTATGGCTCTTGCTTCTTGAAGCTCTTGGGTAGTCTGGGTGATGAACTCTTGAGCGCCAGGCGCTCCTCGCCTGGTGCCCTCCTGAGGGAAACGTGCCGTGAAGCACGCTTCCATGTGGTGCCCGAGCGCCTCCCTTGTGATGTTGGCTAGGTCTGAGGCCCTCCAGAAGAGAGCCCCCGAGCCCTGCCCAAGGAGGGCGTCGGGTGCGCCTTCCTATGCGCGGGTGGGAGGCGCCGATCTGAGGGCGCAGGTCTTGAGGTGGTGCTGCTGGTGATGCCGCTCTCCCGAGGCCCTGTGCGGAGCAGCTGCTTCTTCTTCTTGGGGATGGCCTTAGGAGGGTGTAGGATTCCTTCGTTGTCGGGCTCTTCGATTGCTGCGGCCTGGAAGGCGCGCTCAAGGGAGCACACTGCATCCTTCTCCTCACAGACGACTGTGATGACACCACCAGTCCCTGGCATCTTGAGGATGTTGTAGCCGTGGTGGGTCACTGCCCTGAACTTGGCCAACACTGGGTACTCGAGGATTGCGTTGTATGGCAGACGAATGTGGGCGACGTCGAAGTCGATGAGCTCGGCGTGGTAGTTGTCGCGCCCACCGAAGGTGACAGGGAGGCGGACCTACCCGATTGTGGTGGTGGAACCATCGGTCACTCCTGAGAAGGGCTTGGTCGGTTGCAGCTGATCATAGGGTACTTGAAGGCGATCGAACGTGTCGACGGACATGACGTTAAGCCCCGCACCACCATTGATGAGGGTCTTGGTGACTTGGACATTGCTGATGACAGGCGAGCAGAGCATTGGGAGAGCACCGGCGGCTGCTGCGCACTTGAGCTGGTCCGCCGAGCTAAAAGTGATGGCGTACTTGAACCACCTGAGCAGGCGTGTGGCCTCGAGCTTGGGAAGAGCCGCGTTCACCTCGCGAGCAAACTTCTTGAAGATACGCTGATACGCTGGGGCCTGAGCTCCGCCCAAGATGCAGGCGATGGCGCGCGGTTCCTGGAAGCCCCCAGCTCCTTCGTCCTGATGGTGGTCGTTGTTCCTTCTTGGTGGTGGCGGCAGTGGAGGAAGACCGACATTACCCTGAGGATGTTCCTCGCGAGGTTGATCCCTCCAGGCTTCCTCACGAAGCTGGTCCTGCCAGCGGTCCTCGCGAGGCCGGTCGCGCCACTCCTGGCGTGGGCCGCGATCGTCCCAGCGACCTCCGCCTCGTCCTCCTCCTCGGTCGTAGCCCCGGTCGTTGCGCTCGGGGCATCGACCAAAGCGTCCATCTCGAATGGCCCTGAGCTCCTGACAGTCATTGGTGTTGTGGCCGTGTACGTTGTGGAAGGCGCAGAACGGTCGGCTGCTCTTGGACGACTCGGGATGGTCCCGGTCGCGCTTCATATCAGGCTCCGCCGCGAGCATGGCCACTCCTTTGCGCTTCACGTCTTTGGCCTTGGCTTTCTTCTCCTTGGAGTCGGTAGCAGGGAGCTCGAGGAGGGAAAGGCGCCCTTCTTCAGCTTTTGCGCACTTGGTCGCCAGGTTGAATAGCTCTAGAGTCGTGCATAGATCATCGTGGATGGCGAGCTTGTCGGATTTCGGGTTCCGGTAGACCCTTGAGGTTCGAACACTGGGGTGCGCACGGAATCTCGCCCTCTACCTACCTGCACCCCGCCGCCTGGATCTAAACTCTGAAAGGAACAGGACAAGAGACACAGGGTTTATACTAGTTCGGGCCACCATTGTGGTGTAATACCCTACTCTAGTTTGTGGTGTGGTGGATTACCTCTTGGGCTGATGGTGATGAACAATACAAGGAAGAACAGCCTCGCGAGGGTCTGCTCTTGGCTGATGCGATGAACTGCTAGGGGGAGTTCAGTCGCTTCTCTCTATCTCTCTGCCGATTCCAGATCTATCTAGCTCACTTGCCCGTTGCCGCTCACTGGAGGAGCAGGTGGAGCTGCGCAAGACGGCCCTTGCGTCGATGAGGGTGGCATCAGGTGACCCAGCAGAGCTCCAGAAGCGGGAGGAGGCGCTGACGCTGGAAGCTGCCGAGCACGCACACGAGTACGAATGCCTGGAAACAAGGGAGCTCTTGGTGACGAGGGCGGAGGATGATGTTGCTGCACGGGAGGCCCGCGTCCTGGAGGAGGTCGGGTGTCGGGTGACGATGGCACGCTTGAACCTCGAGCGCGAGTTCGAGGAAAGGCCGGGGTTGATCCGGGCTGAGGCCGAAGGTAGGACCGCTGCCTTGAGGGCCAAGCAGGAGGAAGCGACGTGGCGGGCCGATGCTTTTCGGGCCGCCCTTGAGGTGGCGCAGGGGGAGTTGACTACCTCCCGTGCCGAGGTGCTTCTTCTTCGCCAACGCGTGGATGAAATTTGAGGCCGTTCTTGTGAGAATCGCGGACGAGATGCGCCAACAAGGAGTCCCGAGCATGAGCATGGCCCCATGCTCATGACGCCCGGAGAGAGCCAACACAGCCTTTGGGTAACATCTGCGAGGCGGCATTGGCGAGCCGCACGCAATTAACTACGCCGCAACCTTCGGTTCTTCACCCGATGTGGAGGAGCGGTCGGTCGAGCCGGCGAGGTTGGTGGAGGAGAGAATCCAGCCTCGCCGGGCGCGCCTTTTCTCGCGTCTTCAGCCATCTCCGGAATATGGACCCTCACTTTGACTTCGACGCAGCCATTGCCCCGGTACCCCAGGCCGTCCGGGACGACCTGGCGCACTGGGTGGAGGACAACGTGGATGCCCTTGTTAGGGCCTTTGCTTCAGATAACGATGGCGTGATCATGGCTGCTGATGAAGGCGGCGTGGTGGATTTGCTGACCACGACGGCCGGGCGGCAACGCAGGGAGCGACGGCGAGGCCAGCGATGCTACCGACGATTCAGAGGTGCCCCCGAGGATGCATTGGGGATTTATCCGACTAATCAGCACTGCCGTTCTGTTTCCCTGCGAATAGAACTTCGTGTTTTGCCACGGCGGTCGTGAGAGCATTTTGGGAGGGGAGCCCTCATGTAAAACTTGTGTTCTGCGTATTAGTAGATGCTATACCACCGTGCGCCTATGCCTAGTGGCTGGCTAGTTTACCTTTGTCCCATGGGGGCCCCGAGGTAGCCAGCGGAGGGCTGTATGCGTTCGAAAGCGTCTTCGATCGAACCCATAGGATCTGCAGTAAAAGCCTCCCCGAGAGGATCTTGACATGGCAGCGCATCTGGGTTGCATGCAAGCTAGGCCCAACCCGGCTCGTGAGGGGCTCACGAGGGGAGGCAGCTGAGGCAAAGCGGTAACTGGAACGCTAGAGATTGCTCGAACGAGACTAAACACCCCCTTCCCCAAACACACACAAATCTTGAATTCGAAGCCAACTTAAATCCAGCGGGGGAAAGTGACAACCAAAGGGAAAAGCAATGAAAGCAAACCAAAAAAGGCCGCGTCCGGCACCTAGTCTAGTCTTGGACGTCTTCTCACCAGCGCGGAGCTAAGTGCTGCCACTGGGCGTGGAAGGGAGCCCCAGGGCCTGACTCCGGGGCGTGTACAGCCCCACTCATTAATACGTGAGAGTGTCACGGGGCGGCAAGCTTCACAGGCACTGGGCCTTCTTCACAGGTACCGGCCTTGCTTCATATCGCGAGACGAGGCCCCGCTTTGCGCCCGCACTCTAGTGCCATCAATGACGACCGGAAACCGGGCGCCGCCCGATGGGGTAGAGCGGTCGCCGGCCAGTTCCCAAACGACCACGGGTCCTCCGCCGAGGGTAGGCCACGAGGCACCTCCCCGGCGGAGGCCTACCTCTGAGAACGCCTTGCTCCGAGCATACGATGGTGATGCTGGATCTCGGCCCCTCTCCTGCAGCCCCGGCGCCCTCCTCCCGAGGTAGGAGGCTGCGAGCGGGCAGCGCTTCTTGCTGTGGCGACCTGCACCTCCTGCGATTCATGATTAACGTATGCCTGCTCCCGACGTAATTAGTGGTACCCGATAATGCGTCGCTTCCAGGCGTGGCTTGGGGCCTTCACGGGGCTCTTGGAAGAGCTCAGCTTCTGTCGCCTCGTCCCCCCAGCCTGGGCTGAGGAGCGAGTCTTGTTCTCCTTCGTGCTGGTGCCCTTGGTCCATCATGTGGGGCACGTATTCTTTTGGGGCCGTCATCCCGAAGGCCGCGCCATAGTGGTCCGCGTGCCATGCGGTTACGCTGGAGCGCCCACAGGGTGGTAGCGGCGGCCCACTGGGCCGTCGTACGAGTCCTTCTTCACTGGCGGGAGGCGGAGGCGGCTGCCGCCGCCCGGTCTTTGTAAGCCATTTGGCGTTGGAGTAGCCTTGGGGCCCGCGGCCGCGTGTGGAGCCCCCGCGCGGGCCGCCCTGGACCTGAGGTGGGAGCTGGGTGCAGAAGGGATGAGCCCCCGAGGCGGCAAAGCCCAGGAGCTCTGCCACCCGCTCTAGCAGTACGTCGCGGCCGCCTTCGGTAGCTTTGCCTTTAGTAGCTCCCGAGCCACCATGAGTGCGGCCCTCGAGTTCGCTTTGCTCGGCGGTGTACGGTGTCGTGGCATGGCGTGGTGGAGGCCCTCGCTGCCGACCGCGCTGCCGCGGCGTGAGGAGTTGTCGAAGCTGTCCCGCGTCGCCCGCGGCCCTTGATGCCCTGACCGCGAGCTGCACTGGGTATGGGGTCGCTGAGGCGGCGGATCTACGTGGGCGGGCCAAACGCCCGAGGACGGGGTTGCCGCTGATGCGCCCGGTCATGATGAGGACGATCTGACGGGACACGAAGTGGCGTGAGGTGGATCCCGCACACCCTACCTGGCGCGCCAAATGTCGGATTTCGGGTTCCGGCACCCTTGAGGTTCGAACACTTTGGGGTGCGCGAATCTCGCCCTCTACCTGCACCCCGCCGCCTCGCCTGGATCTAAACTACGAAAGGAACAACACAAGAGACACAGGGTTTCTACTAGTTCGGGCCACCATTGTGGTGTAATACCCTACTCTAGTTTGTGGTGTGGTGGATTGCCTCTTGGGCTGATGGTGATGAACAATACAAGGAAGAAACAGCCTCATGAGGGTGCATTCTTGGCTGATGTGATGAACTGCTAGGGGGAGTTCAGTCGCTTCTCTCTATCTCTCTGCGGATTCCAGGTCTATCTAGCTTCAACCCCCCTACCCTGGCTAGCCCTATTTATAGGCAAAGGCCCTGGGCCTCTTCCCAAATATTGAGCGGGAAGGGCGCCAACAATTGGCTATTTGAAGGGGAACATATGGTACACTTATCCTGACTAAAGTTGGTCCTACTTTGTCAAAGGCTCAGTGGTGACGCCTTGACTTGGGCTCCACAATGACTTCCCTCCTGCGTTGGACTGGTCTTGGTCTTGTTGCACGAAATGGACGCCTTTGCTTGATGCCCTCGCATGCGCTTGCTCCTTTGCACGAAAAGAGGAAAGGAGGACAACTGCTGTGTTTGGCGCCCACCGGGCGCTCTTGGTCGTCATGGCTTGCGTCATGGGCACCTCGTGAGGCACCCCGCCTTGATCTCTCCGCCACCTCATGAGCCAACCTGATGAGTCAGCGCTACCGAGGAAGCTCCACGTCGTCCGCCCCACAGGTTTGGCCTTCATGAGGTCTTGAGCTCGTGTTGATGAAGATGGGCCGTGATGGGCCCCCCTTTGAGCCACGCCGCAGGCCGCAGGCAGGCAAGTATGGGGACCCCCGTTCCCAGAACGCCGACAGAGCTCCTCCTTCATCTTGACGTCGTGGACGCCATCAGAAAACACTAAAATGATGGCCTCGTCCGTCACCTTGGGGATCTTGATACGAACGTTGTTGAAGTGCTGGATGTACTTCTGCAAGGTCTCTCCTGGCTTGCTTGATACTGGCGCGAGTCACCCGCGGCGGCCGGAGGGGCGGTCGAAGTGCCACGGAAGTTGGCGATGAAGCGGTCGCGCATCTCATCCCGAGGAGAGATCAAGCCCAGGGCAGGTTCAGAGCCATGAGCGGGTGCCATCCTTGAAAACCATGGAGAACCAGTTCGCCATGACCTTTTCGTCGCCGTTGGCCGCCTTGATGCTCAGCTCGTAGAGCTGCAAGAACTCCGCAGGGTCGGGGGTGCCGTCGTAGCGAGGAAGCAGATCCGGCTTGAACTTGCCCGTCCAGACGACGCCATGTAGCTCAGGAGTGAAGGCACGGCAGCCGGCCGTGGCCACCAGGGACCGTCGTGGAGGCGGAGCTTGACCTTGGTGTCCCCGCACCGCCACGGCAAGTGGCGCGTGGCCCTGTCGCGGCAAGCGATCCTGACGTGGCGGTGCTGGGAGCGGTGAAGCGTTTTCTTGCGGCCGGGGAACTTCTTGGCAGCTTCCTCCTTCTCGCGCGGGTGCCCGGCGCGGCGGGTCGTGCCGGGGGGCCGTGCATCTTGGTGCCAGAGCACCATCTTGGTGCAGAGGTGGCGGAGGTGCTCCGTGAGCTACGTCGCCCGCAGCTGGCGGAGGGCGAGGCAGCAAGAGGGATGGTGCGGGGGAGCCTCCAGCGGCGCTGACGAGCTCGGCGATGCGGTCCAATCAGCCCACGTAGAGGTCGTCGACTGGGTGGTAGCGCATGAGCTCGTGTGCCATGAGCGTAGCGACTAGCGTCCGCGAGGCTGCAGCGGCGTGAGAGGACGAGCCGACTGGAGTCAACAATGGAGTGGCGGTGCGGCCATCCCGCCGCTCGGAGGGGTGCAGAGAGGATGCTTGCAGCTTGTTTTCCGCCGGACCGGTGGCGGCATTGGAGGCGGGTGACGGAGAACGACGGGTAGGCCCGCTGACAGGAGCTGTCTGAGCGACACGGATGGCGAGAGCGGCCCGGTGCTCAGCGCGGGCCCGACGAGCGTTGGCCATGAACTTGGTGGGGTGGCGAAACGCGGATCGACGAGAGGAAAGCTTTAGCGCACCCCTACCTGGCGCGCCAAATGTCGGATTACGGGTTTCGGCAAAACCCTTGAGGTTCGAACACTGGGGTGCGCACGAAGATCTCTCCTCCCTCTAGCTCGCACACATCATGATCTCACAGCCTAGCTCGACGGACCCAAAGAACAAGGGGACACAAGATTTATACTGGTTTGGGCCACCATTGTGGTGTAATACCCTACTCCAGTGTGGTGTGGTGGATTGGCTCTTGGGCTATGGATGAACAGTCACAAGGGAAGAACAGCCTCCTGAAGAGAGGTTCTCTTATGCTTGGTGAACTTGTGTGGTCAAGGGTGATCTGAATCTCTCTTTCCTACTATGGTGGCTAGCCCTATTTATAGAGGCCCTGGTCCTCTTCCAAAATATTGAGCGGGAAGGGATCCCACAACGGCCAAGTTTGAAGGGGGACAACGAGTACAAGTTATCCTGACAAAAGTAGTCTTCGCCTGCCAAAGGCTCTGGTGGTGACATCGTCTTGGGCTCCACGATGACCTCCGTCCTGCCATCCTGCTGGTCTTGGTATCATTGCACCGATGTGGAAACCTTTGCCTGATGCTTCGGGACTCCTCGCCTGCACTTGCCTCTTTAGCACCAAAGAGGAAACAAGGACAACTTCTTGGCAGGCGCCCACTTTCAGTCCTGATCGTCATGGCTTAGTCACAAGGACCTCGCGAGGTGCTACCTTGATCTCTCCGCCCCTCATGAGCCAGCTGGTGAGGCTGCCCATGAGGAGGTCTTACGTAAATGCTGCCTCATGAGGCTTGGCCCCTCGCGAGGGTCTTGAGCATTCTTTGGTGAAGACGGCCGTCTGAGGGGCCCATTTGGTGGAGCCACGCCCTTGGCCGCATGAGTGAGCAAGTCTAGGGACCCCCGTTTCCAGAATGCCGACAGTAGGCGATCTCATTGCCCTTACAAACTCCTTGGTTCAACTCCACAATCTTGTCAGAGGCTCCCAAGTGACACCTAACCAATCTAGGAGACACCACTCTCCAAAACGTAATAGATGGTGTGATGATGATGAACTCCATGCTCTTGTGCTTCAAATGATAGTCTCCCCAACACTCAACTCTCTCTCACAGATTTGGCTATGGTGGAAAGATTATTTGAGTGGAAAGCAACTTAAAGAAGGCTAGAGATCAAGATTCTTGTGGTTGGATTGGAATGTCTTGGTCTCAACACATGAGTAGGTGGTTCTCTCTCAGAAAATGAGTAGTGGAAGTGTAGGCACGTTCTGATGCCTATCTCTTGAATAGAGAAGGGGGTGGAGGGGTATATATAGCCTCCACACAAAATCCAACAGTTACACACATTTGACCCAACTCGGTCAGACTGAATAGGTGAACTCGGTGAGACCGATTCAGTTCAAAATGTGAACGCTAGGATTCTCGGTGGGACCGATATGATCAACTCGGTGGGACCGATGTGATAGGGTTAGGGCAAAACCTCATCACAGTGTGACCGATTGCATGAACTTGGTGGGACCGATTTCTGCAATGAGCAAACAGATTTGGTCAGGCAAACTCAATGGGACCGATCGCTCATTTCGGTAAGACCGAAACATTACGAAGGGAAACAGTGAGTTTGCATTGCAAACACGATGGGACCGATCGCTCATTTCGGCAAGACCGAAACATTACGAAGGGAAACAGAGAGTTTCCATTGCCATCTCGGGGAGACCGAGATCCCGATCGGTGAGACCGAATTGATTAGGGTTTACGGCGTTAGCTACGTCAAAGAAACTCGATGGCGCCGAATAGATCAAATCGGTGGGGCCGAGTTTTACTTTAGATTTTGGACATATTTGGAATTGAGAAAGTGGTTGAGGGCTTTGGAGCGTATCACTAACCACTTTGAGCAAGTAGACCATTAAGCAACACCTCATCCCCTCTTAATAGTATTGGCTTTTCCTGTGGACTCAATGTGATCTTGGATCACTAAAATAGAAATGTAGAGTCTTGAGCTTTTGCCAGTCTTTGTCCTTAGCATTTGAGGGGTCCACATCTCTAGTCCATGCCATGCCAATCATTGAACTTTCTGTAATATTTAACTTGAATGGATATCATTTTAATGAGCTATATGTTGTTGTGAATTACCAGAACCACCCAGGGATTAGTTGCACTTTAAATCTCCACCTTTTTGGTAATTGATGACAACATATAGATCAAACCTTCGACAAATGATAATATGAATGAAATACATCATCGCTTTGAGAAGTATGTGATAAGCAAGAGCTCTTCATAAATTTGTGCATTATTTAGAATTTGCTTTTGAATGCAAATACACAATCGATTAGGATCATGGGTCACTCTTCCATGTCACATACATCTTGGCGGAGCACTCAAAATGATAAAACTTAAGGAACATGCACTCATCACCAAGGGAAACATGATTGATCATACACAATTATTAAGATATCATCATTCAAGCACACATTAAAGCATAATATGATCAAACACATGATCATAAGAGTATCTCACACACAAACACAAATAGTAGCAAGCAAACAATCCAATAGCAAGTAGCAAGAGAAGCAACAAAAGGGCAAAACACGCTCTCTCTCTCTCTCTCAGCCTAATGATCTATACACTTTCTCCCCTTTGGCAACAAGTTACCAAGAAGCTTGAAAATGCATAGTGCTATGCGGCACTCTAGGCACGATCTCTGGGAGCTCCTGAAGTGGTCTTCTGGCTGGTTGCTCCGGTGTGTGCAGATGGCGTGGAGAGGACAACATCTGCAAATGCTTCTGAAGATGTCTGAGGAGTTGGAGGAGTTGCAACTGGAGGTACAACGATGGCAGTTGTTGCAGGTGCTGAAGTAGTAGCTCTGGGGTCTCTGACTACTGGCACAACTGTAGACCTTTGTGCTCTCGGCACTCTGTGAAAAGCATCAGTGGTTGGTCTATCACTCCTGTCCTCAACCTCTTCCTGTACCGTGGTCTGGATCTCGGTGACTTTCACATCTAGATCATGAAGTTTGGTCTCAAAGATCCTCTCAAGGCTCTCTTGATTTCGAGTCAGGGTGGCCAGTCCTTTCTTTATTCTCACTATTGCCTCAAGCAGATAACTGAGTTGATCTTGCTTGCTCTTGAGATTGACAACTGAAGCATCTGGCATTGTGGAAGTCTTTACTGCCTTTGCTTTCTCTCGCTTCTCCCGAGCCTCTACTGAAGTGGGATGTGATGCATCCATGACAACCACGTTGTCCTCAAATTCTGACCTCAGGGGAAGATGCTCTCTGTCTCGAAGATATGTCCCTGTCCCCATCTTGGAGTTGATCAACATGTGAATGTGAGGGGCATATCCACGTGATCTTTTTTGGTCAGCAACAGTTCTCTTCACAGTTTCAACAATCAAACTCATCACCTTGAACTTCTCTGGCAAATCAAACATATGAAGCAGGTTGATTGAGTGACCACGGATCATCCTATGATCTCCTGACTTGGGCAACGGAGTGTGCCTCAATATAGTGTTTATCGTGGTCAAACCTGACAACAAATAATAGATGGATCCAAACTTGTGAGTCTCCAAAGCATCATCAGGAATTTCCTTGTACATGTGAGCCATCGAGTTGTGATCCTTCCTAGGCTTGGCATACACATCTATGTCATCTTTAGCTTCTTCAGGGGCATTGATCAGCTTGGCCCATTCAGCAATTGACGATTGATACCTTGTGCCTTCAGTCATCCAGACTATCTTGCCATCTGGATAGAAATGAGAAGTTGAATAGAATTGCATGACCATTTCATCGTTCCATTTTGTTAGCTTTTGACCAACAAAAGTATCAACAATGTTCATTCTGAAACTCTCATGAACTCTTGGGAAGTATTCCTGATTGTCAACAATGAATTTCCTATCAACCCATCTCATGTCACTGACAATGGGCTTCTTGTGCAATAAGACTTTCTCATAGAAATCTTGTTGTTATTTGGTGTGAAAGCGATAGTCCACAACAGTTCTTCACCTTACAACATATGGATCAGTTTGTCTCCACAATCTGAGACTTGCATCCTTTCTCAACTTCATATTCTCAAGAATGTGGATGATTGCCATCATGATCCTGGAATCTTGGGTTTTAGCTTTCAAAGACTTGCTGCTCCTCATCCTCTTGAGCTTGTGCACCGGGCCTTGTTCTTCTCTGCAGCTGAAACATTTCTGGTGGATCTGTTGGGTGCAGTTGATTTTGGAGCTTGAGCTTGAGCAGATGGCTTGGGAGTTGTCTTGGGCTTACATGGAGCAGCCCCATACTTGATAGCATCCCCCATGAGCTTCTGAGAATTTGGAACTGGCTCTTCCTCCTCATCATCATCTTCATCGAACTCCTTCATCATGGAAGGTTTTTCAATAACTCTGGCCATAGTCTTCTTAACTCTTTCCTTCCTTTTCTTTCCTCCAGCAGCCTCTTCCTCTCTTGGTTTCATGGTTTCTAGAGTGGAGGCTCTGGCTTTAGACATGGGCTTCCTTTGGGCAGGAGCCTTCTTGTGCATACCAGGCTTGATGGCGGTAGCAACAACTTGTTCCTTCTTGAGCACCTTTTTCCTTGAGGTGGCCTCCTCATCAACAACAAAGTCCTCATCTTCAGATTCTGAGGTTCTCTTCTTCCTTTGCCTGGTTGCAGCCTTAGGCAAATTGCTTGGGGTGCTTCGCCACCGAGTCATCACAATTTGTTGTTGGAGGGATTAGTACCCTCACGGAGATTTACTCGCCTCCTCTCGACCTGATTTGACTATCACTTGGTGACATCTCCTATTAATCGAATCGTGAATAGATAGGTATAGGTAGAGTAGATGAGCATCATAAAGCACAACTATTTTGGCAAAAGTTGACACAAAAACTTAATTTTAGTTTTCTGCAGAGAAAGCATTTTGGAGCTACCAATATGACAAACTTCGGTGACACGAAGCAACTTTAGAGTCTAAACATACAATTTTGGTCGGACCGAAGCGCGATTCAGTGACTCACGAGATGCTAGAGTTTCACAGAGAAAGTGAACTTCAGTCACACCGATTCGCATACTTCACGTAATCCGAGTAGTACATGTGCAATGGCCTGGGCCAAATCCGTGAGACCGAATTCTTCAGATCAGTCGGCCCGAGATGAGTTCAGCGGAAACCTAACCCTAAGTTTTTGCATCAAATCTATTTTAGAGGAAGTTTTAGGTGGATAGATTGATCTGAATCGTGGATAGAAACATGGCATTAATCTCTATGCAGGAATTTGAGTTAAAGAGTGCACAAAGAGATCGATTCCGTACCCTAACTCGGCGACGAACTCGCTACAGCGATAACGGCGGTGGGGATTCCGTTAATGACAGCGGAGACCAATGTGAGGAGGGCCTTTGGTGAAGACGGAGACGATCCGGAGACCAGGAGGGGCGGCCGAGCTGGGTAGGCGCGGTTGGGAGTTTGAAGGAATTTCCAAATTTCAACCCGCAGTATATATATACCCAGTAATTGTTGTTGTGACCGAGTGGCATGACTCGGTGGCACCGAGATCCAGAATCGCAAGCGGTTACTGCAACTCGGTGAGACCAAACTTCTAATCGGTTGCACCGAGGTGAAAACCTAGATCAACTCACTAATTTCGATGAGACCGAAGTGAATGAATCAGTCAGACCGGAAGCCATTAAGAGGTTCTGCAGTGAAAGCCCTTGACAGATTGGTGGCTTTGAGTGCTCCTCACCCGGAGGGTCCGAATTCGACTTGATCAAACTTTGTGATGTAGCATGAATAGAGTTTGAGACGAGAAAAACATAGATAGCTAGAGGGAGTTCTTAGGCATTCTTATCCATCCATTTGGCAAAAAGAAAGACCAAACAATCAAAGCAACAAATGGATGTCCTTGAATGGGAAAAAAATATGCAACCAACATGCTCACTCAATAAGATAGCAAATGAAATATGTGGCAAAACATGCACAAACACTCTAGCATGTCAGGACCCCGATCCTAAGTCACACCGATCTAGCATGTAACACATCATATCACTTTGTGGCCTCACGCACGGTATTCCCACGGGTGCCACCTTACCTGGCCCGGGACCGTTTGCGCCTTTTAGCTCACGTATATGATAGTGTTGCTAGCATCCATATGACAGAGAACTAGGGCCGACATGACTAGTCGTAAACCCAATATGGACATTAATGGCGCACCATATATGTGGTGCGCCACTGCTATATAGTAGTGGCGCACCATGTGTAGTTACGCCATTAGTGTCCATATCACTAATGTCGCACCACACCCACGGTGCGCCATTACTAACGATTTTTTTCCAAAACTAGTAATGGCGCACCAGGGCATAGTGCGCCATTACTAGTTTTAACTAGTAATGGCGCACCACACACCTCGTGCCACTACTAACAATTTTTTTACTTTTTTTTCAGAACTAGTAATGGCGCACCAGTGTATAGTGCGCCATTACTAGTTCAAACTAGTAATGGCGCACCACAACCACTGTGCGCCACTATATTTTTTTATTTTTTTGCAAAACTAGTAATGGCACACCATGTTCAATGGTGTAGCCATTAGTAACCACTGATTACTAATAGGCGCATTGTTAGGTGGTGCGCCATTAGTGCTTTCTTTGCACCCCCCGGTGGACCGCCTTTTCAGATTTATAAAAAATAAAAGAAAATGATGGAAATGTCAAAAAAATAAAAGAAAATAAGTTTCCCATGGATATGTGGTCTAGTTGTCGGGAAAATTTACAAATATGAATTTTGACTTTATTTGCAAAATCTCTCTAGAATTTAGTAAAATGGGCATAACTTTTGCATACGAACTCAGATTAAAAAGTTTTTTATATGGAAAATCATTTACTCAAAAAGTTACATCCGAATTCAACCAGGGGAACCCCATTGAACATTTTCAAAATCCCCAAAAACCTAACGAGCGAATCTAAAGATACAGGGCTTTTTAAGATATAGAGGGGAAATTAAAAAAATCAAACTTAGTAGTTGTGCACCATTTTGCTAGGGTGCGCCACTAGTAATGTAAAAAATTGGTTTCATTTTTTTAATTTTTTCAAAATATGATCACGTAATATGACCGGGAAGTTTGAAATATTTTTTCAAAATTTCATCACACTCATGAACATGAACAAAGTCCTAGACATCAACAAGGTTTAATAGGATTGATATGTGATACGTCTCCAATGTATCTATAATTTTTGATTGATCCATGCTATATTATCTACTGTTTTGGACCATATTGGGCTTTATTTTCCACTTTTATATTACTTTTGGGACTAACTTATTAACCTGAGGCCCAGCCAATTCTTTGTTTTGCCTACTTGATTGTTTGAAGAAACGGAATATCAAACGGAGTCCAAACAGAATGAAACCTTCGGGAACGTGATTTTCTCAACAAATATGATCCAGGAGACCTGGACCCTCCGTCAAGAAAGGAGGGAGGCGGCCATGAGGGTGGAGAGCGCGCCCCCCTAGGGTGCTCCCCTGCCTCGTGGGCCCCCCTTTGCTCCACCGACGTACTCCTTCCTCCTATATGTCGGATTTCGGGTTCCGGCAGACCCTCTAGGTTCGAAAAATGGGGTGCGTGCGGAGATCTCGCCCTCTACCTACCTGCACCTCGCCGCCTCGCTAGGATCTAAACTATGAAAGGAACAACACAAGAGACACAAGGTTTATACTGGTTCGGGCCACCATTGTGGTTTAACACCCTACTCCAGTGTGTGGTGTGGTGGATTGCCTCTTGGGCTGATGATGAACTATACAAGGAAGAATAGCCTCGCGAGGGGTCTGTTCTTGGCTGGTGCGATGAACTGCTAGGGGGAGTTCAGTCGCTCTCTCTCTGCTGATTCAAGGTGCTGGATCCTCTATCAGGCTCTCATCTAGCTGCCTCTACCCTGTGGGTGGCTAGTCCTATTTATAGGCAAAGGCCCTGGGCCTCTTCCCAAATATTGAGCGGGGAGGGCGCCAACAATAGGCCATTTTGAAGGGGAACATCTAGTACACTTATCCTGACTAAAGTTGGTCCTCGCGTGTCAAAGGCTCTGCAGTGGTGACCTTGGCTTGGGCTCCACGATGACTTCCTTCCTGCCGCTGCACGGCGGTCTTGGTCTCGTTGCACCAAAGCGGATGCCTTTGCTTGATACTCTTGCTGCGCTTGCCCCTTTGCACCAAAGAGGAAAGGGAGGACACCTGGCGGGCTGGCGCCCCGCGCCCTTGGTCATCATGGCTTGCGTCATGGGCACCTCGTGAGGTACCCGCCTTGATCTCTCCGCCTCCTCATGAGCCCGACTGACGAGGTCGTGCCTGAGGAAGCTCCCTGTCGTCCGCCCCTTGAGGCTTGGCCCCTCGCGAGGGTCCTGAGCTTGTGCTGATGAAGATGGGCCTTGCTGGGCCACCCCTTGAGCCACGCCGCAGGCCGCAGACAGGCAAGTCTGGGGACCCACGTTCCCTGCATCGTCGACAGAGCTCCCGGGCCCAAAGCGGCGCTTTGACTTGGCTGAGCGAGAGAAGCGAAGGGGCAAGTCTGGCACCGCTGGGCCCCTAACGGCCCGGCGGCCTCGGGCGCTGCGTGGCGGTTGATTGGGCGTGGGCGCCCTGCTCCCCACGCCTCCTTATTTTGCGTGACTAAGCCCGGACCCGTGGTTGCACACAGTCGTCCCTCTTTTACGCTGCTTGACCGCCAGTCCCTGCTCTTCCTCCTCTCAAGCTCCACCTCTGCTTCCAATCCAATCTCGAATCCTCCCCCTTCCGTCGCCATAGCTCCGACGAAGAAGGGGAAAGGGAAAAACATGTGCCTCTGCCTCGCTTCGCCCGTCTTGGCGGCTCCTGCCCGTCGATCGGTCGATTATACTCAGCAACCGAGAAGGCTTGGGCAAGGTCGTCTGCTCTGGCCACTATCTTCAACGAAAAGTCACGAGAGGACGACGGCCTGGCGGCGTCTCACTTCTCCATCGACAAAATAGTCACCGAGGTCCGGTACTTTCTTTGACGCCTGTATGGCGGGCCAGATTCCCCCTTTTCCAATTTCTTCAACGCTGTGCTTTCCCATTACCGAGATCCATATGATGCATTTGGGTCCCGAATCCATTACTCTTCTTGCCGTCTTCGCCTTTGTCCGTGAGGCAATGATGGGCATCCTCCTTCGATTGCCTTTTGTCGTCACTTCTTTTCTCTTTGCACCTAAATCGACCCCACCCAATGCTCGGGTGCATGAGCTTCATCGCCGCACCGAAACAGCGGCTTTGTGGATTGATTTCGGGTCTTCCTCGGCCCGGCGCACAGGTTCCCTTGGCGTTGGTATGCACGTGGATGTTGGGGTGCCCAGCCCCCTGCTTTTGGAGCCAACATCTCCCGCTGTCCCCAATTCAGGCTGGGGTCAGGAGACGCTCACGAGCCCCCGGCTCGTCTTCGTCTGGCGTCGCTTTGTGTTCCTGAGGGTGCTCGACGTGACGGCGCCCAAGATGGTGAAGGAGTTCCTGCTATGCCGCATTGCCCCTCTCCAGCGTCACTCCCGCCGGATGTGGGCCTTCGGCGGGCGTGGGGATCGCATGAGGCTCCAGGAGGAGGACACGGCGCTGAAGCGCTGAGGAAGGTGCTCTTGGTCTTGACTAGGGACCCTTCCCCCGGCAGCATCCGACAAGGTGGGGCTTTGCTGTACTTTTGCTCGAACAGGGGCGACTTTGTGAATCAGATGCCCAGCTTCGATGAATGGGGGTTGCGCCCCGCAGGCCTCACGGGGCCTCGCGAGAACCCAGTGGTGGTGACTGCCCTTCCAGTCGCCCACGGCGGTCCTTCCTCGAGTGGCGGAGCAGGGAGGCATGGGCTGCTTTGGAGGTGAGGGGCTCCCCGGGTGGGATGACGACGCCAGGCGGATTCTGAGGGGGCAGCTCCCGAGGCCCTGTCTTGCTGTGGGTGAAGGCATTGAGCCCCTGCCCGGCCAGCGCCCATGATTGAGGCCCCCCGAGGCCCCTACTACCCTTCTTGGTGAGGCGACGGCGGCGTGCATCAGACGGCGACCCCCGACGCAGGTCACCTTGATGCTTCTTCTTCGTCGCAGGTGACCCCTGCGCTCAACTCTGGAGTCGCTTCGCGTGGACTTGAGGCTCTCCGGAAGAGAAGGGAGGCTTTGGGTGGCGATTACCCTTGCCTTTCTTTGAAGCGCAGGAAGTATTTCGCCATTGATGAGTAAGCCTTCCCCTTTCCTAGCTCCTGATCTCCATGTTGCTTTGGCTGATCCTCGCTCTGCAGGGCCCTTCCTGCCGAGCTCACGGAGATGGCTGAGGAGCCATCCCCCCAGGCTTCGCCCTCTCCATCGCCTTCGAGCGCTCCGAGCTCAAGCAGAGCCCTTGTGGTGAGGCCGGTCGGAGAGTTGAGCCATCCTGTGGCGCATCGGGGCTCTGTGCGCCTCGCGACCCTCCTTCGCGAGCCTTCTCGGCGCATAGCCAGCCTGCCTTGGGCTTCTCGTCTGGTCGTGGATGGCGATTGGATGAGGTCAGCCCTGCGCTCTTCATTTGGGGATGGGCTGGCTCCAGGCCGGGCTTCTGGCGAGGCGTGCCCGGCCATCACGAGGGCGCCAGCCCCCAGCCCCCTACCCAGAGGGGGAGTGCTGATTTGTGGCCCCTGCGCTTACTTGGGGTGGATGACGATGCAAAAGACGTGCTCGGCCGCTCGAGCCGTCCGCGCTCTTCTCGCCAAGGGTTTCTCCGGAGGGGCGGGCCGACATGAGCCGGCTTGGTGAAGAGCTCGCTGACGAAGACGCGTGCCTTGAGGCTGAGGGCCTGCGCCTGGCTGAAGAGAGGCACAAGCTGAAGGCGGCTGTTGCCCTTGAGCGCCACCAGCGTGACCTCAACAATGAGGAAGCCGAGGTGTCGCTGGCTGCCTCTCGGGAGGCCCGTTCCCGGGCCATCGAGGAGGCCCGAGAGGCTGACCGGTGGCGTGAGGCGGAGGAAGCCTTGGGAACTCCAGGCCAGTGCCATTCCACGGAGCATCAAAGCGGAGCTGCGTGATACGGCCTTCGCGTCGATGAAGGTGGCTTGATCGACCAGCGGAGCTCCGGAGGTGTGAGGGCGGCGTTGGAAGCTGCCGAACGTGCACGCGATCTTGAGCGTCTGGAGATGAGGGAGTGCTTGGTGACGCAGGCGGAGGATGATGTCGCTGCGCGGGAAGCCCGCGTCCTAGAAGAGGTTGGACGCCGGGTGGCGACGGCCCGCTTGAACCTTGAGCGCGAGTTCAAGGAGAGGCTGGGGTTGATCCGTGTCAAGGCTGAAGGCAGGACCACCGTCCTGAGGGCCAAGCTGGATGAAGTGACGCGGCGGGCCGATGCTTCCCGGGCCGCCCTCGGCGTGGCGCAGGAGGAGCTGACTACCTCCCGCGCCGAGGCGCTTCTTTTCCGTCAACGGGTGGACGAGGCTAAGGCCGTTGTGCGACAGAACGAGGACGAGATACGCCAGCGGATCCTGGAGCACGAGCATGGCCCCATGGTCACCGCGCTCCGGGAGAGAGCCAACACGGCCTTGGGTAACATCTGCGAGGCGGCCGTCAAGCCGCCCCACGCATCAACTATCTTTGGCAACCTTGAGTTCTTCACCGATGTGGTGATGCAAGCCGAGGTGTGATCGGTCGAGCCAATGTTGGTGGAGGAGAGGAGCCGCGCCCTGCTCGGGCGCGCCTTTTCTCGTGTCTTCAGCCATCTTTGAAACATGGACCCCAATGTCGGAGTAATGGGCCACGGGTAGGCAAACCCGAGCCCCTGGACCTTTCAAAACATCGGGGCAGACTGCGCCCCTCAAGACCCCAAGACGAAGAGCCGCCTTCTGAGAGTCGGCGGCCGAGCCGCCGACAGCCCCACCAAGCCGAGTCCCAGAGACGGCCACGAGACGAGCCGACACCCAACAGGCGGCGTCCAGAGAAGCCGGCTCACGGGAGTCGGCCGCGACTCCAACCACCTCCTGCCTATGCAACTCTACGGACGTGATGAGATGTAGGCTGCTGCGTGGCCCATCCCAAATTTCCCGTTCACTAAGCGGCGTAGATGGCCGCCGCATCGACGGAGATCTCCGTCTGGCGCAACCTTGTTACGCCGACCTTGACATCGTATCAACCCGTGGGCGCATCCTCAGTACCACGACGGCCTGTCTGTCACGACCGAAGACGGCGGGACCGCTTTGTCGGGCGGAGTGCAGAAAACGGGCGAGAGCGCCCCAAGACGGACCCGCTGGGAGTCGGCCCCCGAAAGTCGGCTGGCCCCTCACATGGGCTCCGCACGACATTAACGAGATAAAGGCGAGGGAATGGCGGCGGTGATCGCCTTGCCAGCGGCAAGATCTTGTACCATGACCCCATGACCAAGCCAGCGTCATTAGAAGCGCTGACTCTGATGTCTCCGGCAAGACCAGCCCACAATGGACAAGGCTTGTCGGCCCCATGTCTTTGAACCGTCGGCGGGCCCACTAGTCGATGGGCCCCATAAGTCAGGCGGAGAAGACGACGGCCCTAAGAGATAGGCAGGCCGGGACCCGCCCAGCCGGATTACCATTGTACCCCCGGGGGGTAGGCCTATATAAACCCCCCGGGGCACCCATGCAAGAGGTTGGACCCTAATAGTTTTAGACACACATAGAGGGAAGAGACGAGCTAGCCTTGCCCTTCTCCCTCCTCACCCCAAACATCTCAAGGAGCAACCTTGTACCCACTTTGCCATAGTGATCATGTGGAGACCCCGCAGAGCAGCAGTAGGGGTGTTATCTCCACGGAGAGCCCTGAAGCTGGGTAAGATCCGCCAGCGTGCATGGCTTCGCCTCATCCTGCTTTCGAGCACCGCGACGTTCTACTACGCCCCCACCATGATAAGCCATCCTTTGGCATATGTCGCACCCAACCCCGACATTTGGCGCCCACCATGGGGCTAGGTGCACCGTCGTCTCAGGAGACACCGCTGCGGGCGGAACCCTTTTCCTCCCCGGCGGCGCAGCTATTTAGGTACGCCAGACGGAGTTCGCACCGACGCTACCGACGGGCGCCGAGATCGCCTTGGCCAGTGAGCTGCCTCGCCGAACTTGTCGGCGAGGTTCGCTTTCTCCGACGAGCCTGCATCCGACGCAGTACAGGCCCCGAGCCTTCTCGCGGGCCTCCTCGAGCAACTCCACGTCGTCGGCGAGCCTGCCGCGGACTTGGAGTCTGTAGACTCCACCGACCCGATGTTGGTCGACTCCGACATCGCGTCGCTCGACGCGTTCCCCACCAACGTGGTGGTCTATGACGAGCCGCTCCCTCATGAGGGGAGCGGCGGAAGCACCGTCACAGAGGTGCTTGTCATCGGTCATAGCGAGCATTCTGGTGAAGGAGCTCACGATCCTCTTGACGCGGCTCTGCGAGACCTGACTGCGCCTATTCCGGAAGACGCTGACGCCGAGATGCTGGAGGCACGTCGCCTTCAGCTCCTCGAAGGCGCGAGGAAGCTGGCAAGCATGAGACGCTTGTCAGAAGCCTACCAGCGTGAGATGGACCGTGGCCATGGGTGGCTCGCCCGGCCCCGATCGGGCCTAACCCGCCTAGAAGCGGTCAACAATGGCGTAGCCATCACCAACTGTTCGGGGCCAATGCCTGCATGTACGCCACGCCTGCGGAGAACATCCGCGCTGCCCAGGCAGCGGCGGACGAGCTGGACAACTTCGAGGGTGAGGAGCGCCGCCTGATGATGGAGCGAGTCCAGTAGCTCCTCGACATGGCTGCCGTGCAGGATGAAGCCGGCTGCCGCACGGAGGCGCCGCGACGGCAAAACGATGACTTGCCTCCCCGCCGAGAACAAGGTCGTGACGCCCTCGGACACCGGGAAGCGGTGTCCGCGAAGAAAAACAAGGATCCGGCTGTCAGCCACGGTCGGACTCCACATCTCCATCGGCGCGACCAAGGCGGCGCCCAAGAAGCGATGGAAGCGGCGGGGCGACTATCTGCCTCCTCCTCCTCGCGCGAGAAAAGGCGAGTCTCCCGCCACCCGTCGAGCATCCGACTCTCGGCGACCCGCCTTGACGCCGAGAGGGAGTCGGAAAACGACGCCCGCCACCGGATCGACCGACTCCACCGATCCCTGGCGCTGGAAGAAGAAGACGAGTTGGGTCCGCCCTGTTTCGGACCTCGCATCCGAGACGAGCCCTTCCCCAGAGGGTTCACACTCCCCCGAGACACGCCCAAGTACACCGGCTCCGTAAAGCCCGAAGACTGGCTAGTTGACTACTCCACGGCCGTCAACATAGCGAAGCGGCAACAAGCGTGTTGCCGTGAAGTATGTTCCCCTCATGCTCGAGCACGGCCGGACATGATCAACAGCCTGAAGCCCGGCAGATCAACAGCCTGGGTCGATTTCACCGAGGCCTTCGTCCGCAACTTCACGAGCACGTACAAGCGACCTCCCAAGCCTCGCCAGCTTTCCTTGTGCGTGCAAGGCCCCAATGAGTCAACTCGCGACTACCTCACGCGTTGGGCCGTGCTCCGGAACTTCTACGAGGGCATGCACCAGGTGCAGGCTATCGAGTACTTCACCGCCGGGTGCAGAGAAGGCACCCTCCTCAAGCACAAGCTCCTTTGCGACGAGCCGGAGACCCTCGACGAGCTGCTAATCATAGCAGACAAGCACGCGCCACGGCCGACTCCTCCATGAAAGGCGGAGATTGGAGCCAGTCACGGTGGCAAGGTGGCTCCTCGGGCTCCCGAACTCCATTTGGAGACACCAATCGCGACAAAGAACAGAGCGATCACAGCGCAAGGCCCCACAATACCGGCTTCCAAGCCCGGCCGGCAGTGGCGGCAGTCGAACCAAGCTGACGGAAGGGCAGCCTCCGGCCAAGCGACCAAAGGCGGCAAGTCAGCTGGTTGCCCGGCCTTCTCTACTGAAAGCAGACTCTAGATGGTCCCCAAGTTCCATAATAGCGGCGAAGCCGTCAAACCACACCACCGGAAGTGTCACCGCTCACCAGATCGCCAGGGCGGCCTCCTGCCTCCCCCTTTCTTTGGGCCGCCGCCTCCACCGCCGCCCAGCAGCCGGTGTCAAAGCCCGATCGGCGCAAGGTGCAAAACAGTACCAGAGGAGCATGGAGCTTATGTGGTGTTCACCAAGGTGTGGCGATGACCCGACGGCAGCGGCTGCGGTAACAAGAAGTGAATGCTGAGCATCGGATACTCGAGTTCATGCCTTTGGTCCGAGAAACCTATCGGTTGGAGGCGGTGATCACCCAGAGGTGATGCCAAATCCAGGCTCCTACGCCCTGGTGTTTGGAGCCACCCTTGCCGCGGATAGGCGGGCCGCTCGCTTCTCGCGAGTGCTGATAGACGGAGGCAGCAGCATCAACATCCTGTACAAGGACACGATGGAGAAGTTAGGAATCAAACAAAGACAGCTTCAGAGTAGCCGGACTGTGTTGCACGGCATTGTACCTGGCCTTTCCTGCTCACCGATAGGCAAGATCCTGATAGACATCCTTTTTGGGGACAAAGATCATTTCCGCCGAGAGCCAGTCTGGTTCAAAGTGGTGGACCTCGAAAGCCCGTACCATGCTCTGCTTGGCCGACCTGCTTTGGCCAAGTTCATGGCGGTCCCCCACTACGCCTACCTCAAATGAAGATGCCAAGTTCCAAGGATCTGACCGTGGCGGCGACTACGAGAAAGTAAATGCGCTTAGCATTTGGCGGTCAATTTGGCCGAGTCCACAGTGATCGCGGTGAGAAGCGGCTTCTTGATCGGGTTGTGCCGATGGCGGCAAGCAACCCGAAATATCGCCAACCCCAAGGAGTCGGAAGGCGAGGGCTCGTTCAAAAGCCGGCCAAAGAGACGAAGAAGATACCCTTGGACCCAGAGCACCGGAGAGGTACGTCATCATAGGTGCAAACCTTGACATAAATAGGAAAGCGAGCTCATCGATTTCCTCCGTGAGAATCGGGACATTTTTGCATGGTCCCTAAAGACATGCCAGGTGTCTGCAAAGCCAGGAATTCGCCGAGCACAAGTTACATGTCCGATCTGATGTGAAGCCCGTCGAGGCAGCCCTTGCGCTACTGTCGGAAAGAAGAAGAAGAGTTGTTGGAGAAGAGATAGCCGGTTCCTAGCAGCCGTTTCATCATGGAAGTGTTCTTTCCGAATGGTTAGCAAACCCGGTCTTAGTGCTTGAAGAATAACAAGCGATGGCGGATGTGTATTGACTACACAAGCCTCAACAAAGCTTGCCCCAAGGACCCGTTAAACTCTGCCGAGAATTGATCGGTGATAGACTCCACGGTGGATGCGAGTACGTTGAGCTTCTTAGATGCATATTCAGGATATCACCGGATCAAGATGAACCCGATAAACCGGTGAAGACCGCCTTCATCACGCCCGTTTGGAGCCTTCGCTACTGACCATGACGTTGGCTTGAGGAATGCCGGCGCCACCTTTCGGCGTTGCATGCGAAGTGCCTCCTCAAGCAGCTCGGCGAACGCATGCGTCTACATGGATGATGTGGTGGTGAAGACGGAAGCGAGGAACGCTCTTGGAAGACCTCAAGGAGACCTTTGAGAACTGCGCCGATTCCAGATCAAGCTCAACCACGAGAAGTGCGTCTTGAATTACCACCGGCCAGCTCCTTGGTTTCCTGGTCTCCGAGCAGCGGCATAGAGTGCAACCACAGCGAAGATCAAGGCCATCGAGAGGATGGAAGTACCTCGTCGGCGCTAGATGTGCAAGTTCACGGTACGCTTGGCGTCCATCGGCCGATTCATCGATCCGGTTGGCGAAAAGCTCTCCCGTTGTACCAGCTCATGAAGAAGACCACCTTCTTCGAATGGAACCACAAAGCGGATGAAGCTTTTCTCCGAGTTGAAGAAAATGCTGACTACTCCCCGTCTTTGGCGGCCCGACTCCTAAAGGCCCATGCTCCTGACATTGCCGCCACCGGCGGGGTAGTCAGCCTGATCATTGTAGTTGAGCGCAAGGAGGAAGGCAAGGCGCTACTGTCCGAAGACCCGATATATTACGAAGCGGAAATCTTTATCGACCTCCAAGCGAACTACCCCACTACCGGAAGATGTGCTTTCTGGCGTGCACTTTGCTGCCAAGAAGTTGAAGCCTTACTTTCAAGAGCATCCAATCACCGTGGTTTGCACAACCCCACTTGCCGAGATCATCGGAAGCCGAGGCAACTTCGGCGAGTGGCCGATGGGCCATAGAGGCTGGCCCCTACACCATCTATTACCAGCCCGCACCGCCATCAAATCATAAGCACCGGCCGACTTCCTCGTCGTGGGCGAGACCCGATTACTGCCGCCAGCGCCAGACTCCACCCATTGGCGGATGCATTTCGATGGCTCCAAGATGCGCACCAGCTTGGGAGCCGGCGTCATCCTCACTTCCCGCAAAGGCGACAAGCTCAAGTATGCGCTGCAGATCCATTTCGCCGCCTCCAACAACGTCGCCGAATACGAGGCGCTCATTCCGCGAACTCCGGCTTGCCAAAGAACTTGGCATTCACCGGATCCTGTGTTATGGCGACTCGACTTGGTAGTCCAACGATCATCCGGCGATTTGGGGCGCCAAAGATGCAAACATGGCGAGCTACCGTTTCTGATACAAAGCAATTGAGTGGATATTTTGAGGGTGCGAGTTCCTCCATGTGCCAAGAAAGCGACAATGACCAAGCAGATACCTGGCGAGAATCGGCTCCACCCGCGAGCAATACCATCTGGCGTCGCCCTTGACCCCTTCTCAAGCCATCTGTCAAGCCTTCACGAGAATCGGACTCCATTTTTGTGCCGGCTCCCCCTGAAGAAGTCGGATCCGACTCCAAAGCCTCAGCAGACGGCACGAGAATTCTTGCAGACGGCCCCAAGAATGCCGTAGTCGAAGCCGGCCCGAGGACTTCAGAACCCGGCCCGGGGACTGCGGCGACCATCGTGAAGACTCCAGAACTCGGCTCGGGGACTGCACCAGTCGGCCCGGGGACTTCATCAACCCAGCAAGCGGCTGCGGACTCCAGCCCGCCGCCTCCCAGCCCAGTCGCCCTCGTCCAAGTGGCAGTACTGGCAGTCGAAGAAATAGCAGCACCCTCATGGGCCCAGCCCATCCTGAAGTTCCTAGTAAGCGGAGAGCTACCAACCGATGAAATCCTGGCTCGGCAAGTACAACGCCGGGCGGCAGCCTACACTATAGTCAACAGAGAGCTGGTCAGGCGCAGCGTCACTGGTGTCTACCAGCGTTGCGTCGAGCCAGAACAAGGCCAAGCGATTCTCGAAGACATTCATCAAGGCGGTCACGGCCACCATGCGGCCTCAAGAGCACTCGTCGCCAAAGCCTTCCGACATGGTTTCTTACGGCCAACTGCCCTAGAAGAGGCCAAAATTAGTTCAAAAATGCAAGGGTGCGGATGTTCCGCTCCAAGCCGTTTCGGCCCGGCTTCCGCACTCAAGACTATCCCCATCGCCTAGCCCTTTCTTTGTTTGGGGCCGGACATGGTGGGACCATTCAAAGCGACGAGGTGGCCTAACTCATTTACTTGTCGTGGTGGACAAGATCACCAAGTGGATAGAAGTAAAGCCCATCAAGAAGTTGAATGGTCCAACTGCAGTGACTTTCATCGCCGACATCACGACTTGGTACAGCGTACCACACAACATCATCACCGACAATGGCACAAATTTTGCCAAAGGCACCCTGGCCCGTTTCTGCGCGGCACAAGGAATCCGACTGGACTTAGCGTCCGTTGCCCATCCGCAGTCAAACGGCCAGGTGGAGCGAGCGAACGGCCTCATCTTGTCTGGCATCAAGCGCTGATCGTCGAACCAACTGGAGCGTTCGGCAGTTCTTTGGCTTGAGGAATTACCGTCCTCTGGAGTTTGCGCACGACTCCAAACAAGTCAACCGGCTTCACACCCTTCTTCCTCGTCTACGGTGCCAAAGCCGTCATCTCAACGGATATAGAGTTCGACTCCCTGCGAGTCACCATGTACACCAAGGAGGAAGCAAAGACGGTGTCGATCTACTGGAAGAGGGCCGACTATTGGCACTCAGCCGGTCCAGCATCTACCAGCAGAGCCTGCGCCGCTACTACAACAGGAAGGTCAAGCCAAGATCTTTCCAAGAGGGCGGCCTTGTGCTCCGGCTGATCCAGCGAACAACCGGCCAGCACAAGGTAAGCCGGCGCCTTTGGGAAGGCCTTCATTATCGACAAAGTGCTTTGAGCAACGACTCCTACTACGATCGGCCTTTAGAAGCCCCGAGCACGCAAGAGGGACGACTCGGCAAAGAGACGGAGCGGCCATGGAACGCAAATCTTCTCCGAAGATTTTACAGTTGATGCAGTATGTACCACACTACCTTTTGTGTTAAAGTACCAAGACTTTGGGCCCCCTGAGACGAGCTTAGGGACTGCCCTTTTTTGTTATCTGTATGATAAGAATTATGCCTTCGAGTATGTTACTCTTTGTTATGCCGCTTGGCATCGGGCTCGACTAGTCGGCCCGGGGACTCGCCGCCTTGCGCTATGAATGCTTCTATGAGCGGACAAGTAGTGTCGCGGTGCCTAAGCCGTCTCTGTCGAGAAGCCGCAACTCATGAGCGGCTGATTGGTGGGCGAGGAGTAAGGAAGAATGGGCGCCCACATGAAAAATGGCTAAGGACCCAAAGCATAAACATAGCTTAAGCGGCTTCCGGCCCTTTTCGCAAAAACCGACTCTTGAGTAGTCGGCTTACCGCTTTCTATCCAACTTGTTTAAAAGACTCTAAAAAATGGCCGAGTACTTGCCTTCCCAAGAGTAGCCAAGCACTTGATCCAAACAACAGTCCACAGAGCAGTTGTCCGATGGGCAAGGCGGCGAATAAGGGAAGGCGGAAAAGGAAAGAGCCATAAGAGCAATGAGCAAGGAAAGATAGAATTAGATAATATTTACACAGCATAGGCCCTTGGCGAATCTTGACGAAGTTCAAAATACACCCAGCAGGTGGTGTGCGAATTAACAAGTTTTTCAAAAGACTACCAGCGAGATAAAATAAAGGCAGAGACAACAGCCTAGGAAGCGGCGAGCCAGGTTTGGAGGGCCGGAGGAGGCAAGGCGGCGTCGGCCGCCGAGGCGGCCCGGGCGGATCTCGGCTTGATCATCTCTGCGGCAGCCCGGCCCAGACAGGCGCGGCTTATTCTTTGAGGCCTTGATCGGCTGAGGCTGGTTGCCCTCTCCGTCTTCTGGCGCCTCCATCTCATCTCCGTCCTCCGCCTCACCTTCCTCCTCGGCTGGAGCGATCACCTCCGCCAGTCCTCGTCGTGTCTGGGTTCATCCGAACCACTCGGCGGTGCCTCCCACTGCCGTCCTCGGTCCGCTTCCCGAGGGGCGAAAAGCCCAGTGTCCGTGTAGTCGGTGATCGCCGCCTGCGCCGACAAAGCGTCTTCCGCAGCCCGGCGGCTCACTTTGGTCCTCGGCCGGAGCAGCGGCACGGTCGAGATCCAGCCACAGATACCACGCCTTGGCGAATTCCAAGGCGGCGCGCTCGGCCGGGCTGCGGAACCCTTCGAGCCTCAAGAGGCGGCCAGTAGCGACCTCCAGCCGGTCGGCGATCCGATTAGAATCTGTGAGCAGGCATGTATGCAGCCATAGGGCAGCAATCGCCTTGGCGGCCGCTGACATCCGATGGGCGACCATAGACGAGCCTCAATGCTGGAAGCTGCCCGTCAAGGTCCGGGCGTTGGCGGCAATCTCAGCACCACTCGCCCTCCGGCGCCTCGCGATCAGCCTCAATAAGCTTGATTGGCGCTGCGTATGGCGGGGAAGAAGTCTGCCAAGGCGAAGAAGAAGCAAGTCAAAAACCAGGATTCGGCTGACCAATAGTCGGCCGGCTCAAAGAAGGAAAGTAAAGAAACTCACCGTCGGCGATGTCCTCGATTTACGTGGAAGCCGGGAGGTCACCAGGCTCTCCTTGTCGGTCCGGGAGGCGCTTCGCTTTCAAACTCGGCGGAGAGGCGGCCTCTCTTTGCTCGCCTCGTCCTGCACCTTCTTCGCGACTCCCTTTGCTCCGCCCGGTGCGTAACCCGGCGGAGGTTCGCTCTGTGGCGAGCTTGCTGCACTCCTCCCCCTTGATGCGCAAGGCGGTGTCGGCTGCGCTCAGCTCCCGTCGGAGAGTGGCGTTGGCCTCTGAAGAATAAAAAGAAAAAGGACGTTAAGTCGTCAACTAAGAAGGTCGCCAGGAAGATCCGGCCCGGCCTTTCGGTGATCGGCCGAATCTCGGGACTACAGCCATGGTGCGCCAGTGCGCCCCCGAAGAAGAAAGAAGACTCACCCGGCTACTCGACAAGTCGGCGGTCCGCTTGCCCAGCTCCTCAACGTTGCGGTTGAAGGCGTTAAGCGCGGAGGTTGTGATACTCTGCGATAAGCATTTCGGACAAGGTAAAATTTGGAAATCGGCAGATAGAGTTCGAGCACGCTTTCGCTCGGCCGGCTCGAAACTCGGGGCCTACACCCAGTGGGTGCGCTGGCGCCCCCCCATAGAGAAGAACAAGGAAAACTTCAAAGAAGAAACATACCCGAACAGCGGTTCGCGACGCCAAAGTCGCCTTAGTGCGATTGGATAGCATCGCCTTATTTCATGACTTCGCTGAACATCGAAGCGCTGGTTCAGCGGGCACTGTGCCGCCTCCTCGCACCACCTTGGCGCTGGCGCTTGTCGCCTCGGCCTCTCAGAATGGCGGTGGCGGCGCCGATCTCAAAGGCGTGGCGCTGAAGTCGCCTTCTCAAGATGGCAGCGTCTTTGGCGAGGCGACTTGAAGGAAGCGGCTTCATACGGCTTCGCCTTGATCGGCGGCGCCGTGGTCGCCTGTTGTTTACCTCGTGACGCTCTCGAGGCGGCGGCGGCGGCGGCAACCGACAGGCGGCCGTGCCCGACATGGAGGCCATGCCGCCTCCCCTCTCTATGATGGGGAACTCGCTGCCGGCTCCCTCCGTCCGCCCCGTGAACTCCGGCGGTGGCGGCGCAGAGCTCAGCGGGGTGACGAACAACGCTGATTGGAGGCGCGCGGCCTCCTCGGCTCGCCGCTTAGCTTCGACGGCGGGCTCGGCCTCCTCCAGCTTCTTATGGGCGGAAGCCGCCGCCTTCTCGGCCGCCGCCTTCTCCAGGCGGGCAGCCTCCTCCTCGTCGCGCTTCTCCTGCGCGTTCTACTCCGTCTCCTCCCGGAGGTCGGCGGCGGGGTCAATCCGCCGAGTATTAGCGGACGTCTCTGCCCGACCCCCATAGCGGCGGCGGCGACCCTCTCTAGAGTAAGGGGAGCCCTGACGCGAAGAAGACATATAAAGATTTGGACAAGATGAATCAGAAGAAAACAAGACAAAGTAAAAGCACTTACGCGGAGACCAGAGGCGGCTTCTTCACTTCCTTGCGGAAGCGGTTAGCCTTCGCGACCGCCTCTTCCCGTTGGGTCGCGGCGGCCGTCCCCTTAAACTTTTTCGGCCGCCCTGGCGAGCTTTCGGCCCGACGCTTCTTCGCGCCGCCTCGACCACCCAAGCCGGCGGAGGAACTCGCGCCCAGATAACCGACCTTCGGTTGACGGCGGGGGACGACTTCCCTCTCGCCGTCATCTTCAGGCCAGTCGGCGAAGGTAGCCGAGCGCCTGAAGTCGTCAGCCCCTCCTCCTCCCCCTCCTTGGCGTCGGCCTCCGCCGCCGCCGCCCCCAAGTCGATTAAAGCCGACATCGCTCTCCGCCCGGTCGGGGCGAATTCGCGGGCGGCCCGTGGTCTTGACAGAGGGCTGCATGAGGGGGTTCTGACTCGGAAAAAACCCAAGAAGATAAGAAGTCGGATTCGGCTGAAAAAGAAAACAGAAGAGGAAAAGAGATGACTTACCACAGGCGGGGGGTTGGCGCGCGAGTATGGCTCCTTGCCGAACTGCCAATCCGCCGCAAGATTGCAGTTCGCCAGGAAGTTCACCGTGTCCGCCACCTCCGCGTGGGGCATGTCCTTGGAGCATAGCCATTTGGGGTCGGTGGCCGCTCATTTTGTGGTCGGATGAGGTCGGCCGTGGAAGCGAAGGACTCGGCGCGCCACGAAGCGGCGACAAGTCGGCCCCAATCAGGCCCTCCGTCTGCGTCGGCACACGGAGTCGCTAGCGGCGGCGGTGCCTGCGAGTCGGCGTCTGGCCCGATGGGACCGGTGAGGCCGCCCGACAACACGCCCGGCCGTGGCGGCAGATTGACCCGATCGCCTTCCGGGCGACGTTCTTCACGCGAAGTAGGAGCGCTGCCACATCTTCACCGATTTGATCGGCGGGATGGCGGGAAAAGGGTTGTCGCCCACCGGCCTCCGCATCGCGATGAAGGTGCCGCCGCAAGCCGGACGCCGGCGACGTGCGTGCGAGCACTGGAAGAATTCCCCCACAACTTCGATGGTGGGGAGAAGCAGCGAGGAAGCCCTCGCTGAGGAAGGCGGCGGCCAGCAGCACCACCGTGTCGGAGTGAGGTGGTGCGGTGGAGCCCGTGGAACTCAAAGCGTGGAAGAAGCCGCTCGCCCGGCAGCCCTAGACCGGCGCATGAGGTGCGGCGAATATGACCCGCTCGCCCTCCTCCGGCGCCGGCCTTATTTCGCCCGCCGGCGTGGCGCGGGTCTGCACTAGGTTCTTGCCGGGGATGCGGCGCGTATGGCGGAGGAACTCGATGTGGTCGTCGTCCACCTCGGAGCCGTCCCACACGCCGGGAAGGCGGGGCGGGAGGCGCATGCGGCGGATGAGGAGCTCATCTACATGGCGTGGCGTGGTTGGTCTGACGGCGGCAAGAAGAAGAAGCGAGAGGAAGAAGGAGCAAAAGGCGGGGAAGCGGGGAGTTGGGTGCGCGTGCTTCGCCGCTCCCCCTCCCCCGCCTTCTTTTAGCCCCGTGGGCTGAGAAGCCGTTGGGGCGGGCGTGGATTAATCGCGCTCAGAGACCACGCCCCACGATTTAATTCCACGGGTTATCGACGCTAGTGATAACGACGTGAGAACCTAACCCGCCTACGCGCCGCACGGATCCGCCCATGCGCCGGCGCGTGTAGTAGTGAGCCCGCTGACAGCCTGTCTCGTCATCTTGGCGTGGGTGGGCAGATCGACCAAGCATGGCATCACGCGACGGGCCCGCGATGGGCAGCTGCCTGGAAGCTTATCAGGCACGCTGCCTGGATTCCGCCACGACCTTCAACCCTTTGAGGAGCAAGATGGCCTCCTGCGAGCCCGACTCCAGCTAGTCGGCCAAAGAGAAAGACGGCAAGCCAAGCCCAGATTCTTCCACCAGAGGGATGAAACTTTTGAGGCTCCTCGACATGTTGCCCTTGGTGCCTCACCAGCTTCGGGGACTACTGTCGGAGTAATGGGCCACGGGTAGGCAAACCCGAGCCCCTAGACCTTTGAAAACATCGGGGCAGACTTCGCCCCTCAAGACCCCGAAGAGCCGCCGACTGCCCCTCCCAGCCGAGTCCTAGAGACAGCCTCGAGATGAGCGGACTCCCAACTGGCGACTTCCAGAAAAGCCGGCTATGGGGAGTCGGCCCGCGACTCCAACCACCTCCTGCCTATGCAACTACGGACGTGATGGGATGTGGCCGCCGCGCGGCCCATCCCAGCCCCGTTCACTAAGGGCAGGCGTGGCCACAGTGTGCCGTACCTACGGAGATCTCCATCCGTGACTGCGACATCATTGCCCGCAGCAGCTATCAACCCGATGGGCAGATCCACCATACCCACTACGGCTGTCTGCATTTAGGCGAAGAGCGGGGACCGCTTTGTCGGCGGGAGTCTGAAAAACGGCGAGCGCCCAAGACGGACCAGCTGAAGTCGGCCCCGAAAAGTCGGCCGGCCCCTCCCATAGGCTCCGCACGCCATTAACGAGATAAAACGAGGATGGCGGCAGTGATCGCCTATCGGTAGCAACCTTGTTGCCATGACCCCATGACCAAGCCAGCGTCATTAGAAGCCAGCAGCTCTGATAATCCGCAGCGGCAAGACTACCGCCCACAAGGACAAAACTTGTCGGCCCCATGTCGACCGTCGAAGGGGCCCACTAGTCGGCGGGCCCCGGAAGTCGGCGGAGAGGGCGACCTGAGAGACAGACGGCTGGGACCCGCGCCCAGCCGGATTACCATTGTACCCCGGGGGGTAGGCCTATATAAACCCCCCGGGGCACCCATGCAAGAGGTTGGACCCTAATAGTTTTAGACACACATAGAGGGAAGAGAAGAGCTAGCCTTGCCCTTCTCCCTCCTCACCCCAAACAGCTCAAGGAGCAACCTTGTACCCACTTTGCCATAGTGATCATGCGGAGATTCCGCACAGCAGCAGTAGGGGTGTTATCTCCACGGAGATCCCTGAAGCTGGGTAAGATCCGCCGGCGTGCATGCCTTCGCCTCATCCGCTTCTCGAACCGCGACGTTCTACTCGCCCCCACCATGATAAGCCATCCTTTGGCATATGTCGCACCCAACCCCCGACACCCAACTTCGACTTTGACGCCGCCATCGCCCCAGTGCCCCAGGCCGTCCGGGACGACCTGGCGCACTGGGTGGAAGACAACATGGATGCCCTCGTCAGGGCCTTCGCTTCTGATAACGATGGCGTGGTCGTGGCTGTTGATGAAGGCGGCGTGGTGAACGGCCCTCGACGCCGGCCGTGACAACGCAGAGCGATGGCGAGGCCAACACGCAACGACGATTCGGGAGGTGCCCCGAGGATGCATTGGGGATTTATCCGACCGACCGTGTGTTGTCCCTGCTTTCTTACCCTGCGCAGATAGAGTTCGGGCTTTGCCCTGAAGGTTGTAAGAGCATTTTGGGAGGGGAGCCCCTCATGTAAAAACTTGTGTTCAGCGTATTAGTAGATGCGATATCACCCATACGCTTGCGCCAAGTGGCTGGCTTTGCGACGAGCTGGCTGGCTAGTTTACCTTCGACCCGCATGGGCCCTGAGATAGCCTGCGGAGGGCTGCGGTGTCTCGAGTGTCTCCTGATAGAGCCCATAGGACCTGTAATTAAAAACCTCCTGAGAGGCGCGGCGGCGGTCTGGGCTGCACGCAGCTAGGCCTGACCCGGCTCGCGAGGGGCTCACGAGGGGAGGCAGCCGAGGCAAAGTGGTAACCAGAACGCGAGAGATTGCTCGAACGAGACTAAACACCCCTTCCCCGGACACACGCAAATCTCAAGCTCAAATCTAACTTAAATCCAACGGGGGAAAACGACAGCCCAGGGAAAAAGCAATGAAAGCAAAAAAAGGCCGCGTTTGACACCTAATCTAGTCTTGGACGTCTTCTCACCAGCGCGGAGCTAAGTGCTGCCACTGGGCGTGGGAGGGAGCCCCAGGGCCTGAGGCCGGCACCTGAGACTCGGGCGTGTACAGCCCCACTCATTATTACGTGAGAGTGTCACGAGGCGGCGAGCTTCACAGAGCCTTGGGCCTTCTTCACAGTACCGCCTTGCTTCATATCGCCAGACGAGGGCCCTTGTGCGCCACACTCTAGTGCCACCGGACGAAACCGGGGCGCGCCGCCCGATGGGGTAGAGCGGTCGCCAGTTTCCCCAATGACCACGGGTCCTCTGCCGAGGTAGGCCACTGAGGCACCTCCGCAGCAGAGGCCTACCTCTGAGGACGCCTTGCTCCGAGCAGCTGCAGTGGTGATGCCGGATCTCGGCCTCTCCTGCAGCCCCAGCACCCTCCTCCTAAGGGGTAGGAAAGCTGTCTTGGAGTGGGGCAGCCGCTGGCGTGGCGACCTGCACCTCCTGCGATCCACGGTTAGGGTATGCCTGCTCCACGAGGAATTAGCGGTGCAGATAATCATCGCTTCAGCGTGGCCGACGGGCCTTCTCGGGGCTCTGGAAGAGCTCGGCTTACGGTGCCTCGTCCCCGGCTTGGGCCGAGGAGCGAGCCTTGTTCGTCCTCATGCGCGTGCCCTTGGTCCATCATGTGGGGCACGTACTCTTCTGGGGCCGCCATCCCGAAGGCTGCGCGCGTAGTGCTCCGTGTGCCACGCAGTTCTGCTTGAGGTGCCCACCTAGGGGTGGTAGCGCGGTGGCCCACCGGGGGCCGTGGGTCGTGGCGAGTCCTTCTTCGCTGGCCGGAGGCGGAAGCGGCCGTGCTGCTGGCTTTTGGCAACTTTGGCTGGCGTTAGGGTGGCCTTGGAGTCCGCTTGGAGCTGTCTTGAGCGTGCGTGGAGCCTCCGCGTGCGCCGCCCGGGGTCTGAGGTGGGAGTTGGGTGCAGATGGGGTGAGCCCCCGATGCGGCGAAGCCCAGGAGCTCTGCCACCCGTTCAAAGAAGACGTCGCGGCCGCCCTCGGCCTGACACCTGCAGTAGCTCGGCCCATCGTGCGCCCGGCCCTTGAGTTCGCCTGCTCCCGTCGGGTGTATGGCGTCGTGGCCGCGGCGTGGTTGGAGGCCCTCGCTGCCGACCGCGCCTGCCGTGGCGTGAGAGCTGTCATTGACTGTCCGCGTCGCCTGCGGCCCGCACCGCCCTGCGGACCGTGAGCTTCCTGGGGCATGGGGTCGCCCGGGGCGAGTGGCTCTGCATGGGCGGGCCAGGCCGCCTAGGGATCAGGGTTGCCCGCCTGGTCGCCGGACATGATGATGACGATGCGACGGGTAGCGGCGGCAGCGTGATTCTAGCGCACCTACAGCGCGCCAAATGTCGATTCGGGTTCCGGCGGACCCTCTAGGTTCGAACAACTGGGTGCGCCACGGAGATCTCGCCCTCTACCTACACGCACCTCGCCGCCTCGCTAGGATCTAAACTATGAAAGGAACAACACAAGAGACACAAGGTTTATACTGGTTTGGGCCATCATTGTGGTGTAACACCCTACTCCAGTGTGTGGTGTGGTGGATTGCCTCTTGGGCTGATGAAGAACAATACAAGGAAGAACAACCTCGCGAGGGGTCTGTTCTTGGCTGGTGCGATGAACTGCTAGGGGAGTTCGATCGCTCTCTCCTGTGATTCAAGGTGCGGATCCTCTATCAGGCTCTCATCTAGCGACCTCTACCACTGTGGGTGGCTAGTCCTATTTATAGGCAAAGGCCCCGGCCTCTTCCCAAATATTGAGCGGGAGGCGCCAACAATAGGCCATTTTGAAGGGAACATCTAGTACACTTATCCTGACTAAAGTTGGTCCTCACTTTGTCAAAGGCTCTGAGTGGTGGCCTTGGCTCGGGCTCCATGATGACTTCCTTCCTGCCGTTCTATGACGGTCTTGGTCTCGTTGCACCAAACGGATGCCTTTGCTTGATACTCTTGCTGCGCTTGCCCCCTTTGCACCAAAGAGGAAAGGAGGACCTTCTGCGCGGTGGCGCCCTTGGCACCCTTGGTCGTCATGGCTTGCATCATGGGCACCTCGTGAGGTACCCCGCCTTGATCTCTCCGCCTCCTCGCGAGCCAGCCTGGCGAGGCCATGCCTGAGGAAGCTCCCTGTCATCCGCCCCGCGAGGCTTGGCCCCTCGCGAGGGTCTTGAGCTTGTGCTGATGAAGATGGGCGTTGATGGGCCACCCCTTGAGCCACTCCGCAGGCCGCAGGCAGGCAAGTCTGGGGACCCCCGTTCCCAGAACACCGACACTATATATACCTACGTACCCCCAAACGATCAGATACAAAGCCAAAAAAACCTAATTCCACCGCTGCAACCTTATGTACCCATTAGATCCCATCTTGGGGCCTGTTTTGGAGCTCCGCCGGAAGGGGAATCCACCAGGAGGGCTTCTACATCATCACCATAGCCCCTCCGATGAAGTGTGAGTAGTTTACCTCAGACCTTCGGGTCCATAGTTAGTAGATAGATGACTTCTTCTCTCTTTTTGGATCTCAATACAATGTTCTCCCCCTCTCTCATGGAGATCTATTCGATGTAATCTTGTTTTTGTGGTGTGTTTGTTGAGACCGATGAATTGTGGGTTTGTGATCAAGATTATCTATGAACAATATTTGAATCTTCACTGAATTCTTTTATGTATGATTGGTTATCTTTGCAAGTCTCTTCGAATTATCAGTTTGGTTTGGCCTACTAGATTGGTTTTTCTTGCAATGGGAGAAGTGCTTAGCTTTGGGTTCAATCTTGTGGTGTCCTTTCCCGTGATAGTAGGGGTAGCAAGGCACGTATTGTATTGTTGCCATCGAGGATAACAAGATGGTTTTTTTTATCATATTGCATGAATTTATCCCTCTACATCATGTCATCTTGCTTAAGGCGTTACTCTGTTTTCATTAACTTAATACTCTAGATGCATGTTGGATAGTGGTCGATGAGTGGAGTAATAGTAGTAGATGCAGGCAGAAGTCGGTCTACTTGTCTCGGACGTGATGCCTATATACATGATCGTACCTAGATATTCTCATAACTATGCTAAATTCTGTCAATTGCTCAATAGTAATTTGTTCACCCACCGTAGAATACTTATGCTCTTGAGAGAAGCCACTAGTGAAACCTATGGCCCCCGGGTCTATTCTCATCATATCAATCTTCCATCACTTTATTATTGCTTTGCTTTTTTACTTTGCCTTTTATTTTACCTTGCACCTTTATATCAAAAATACCAAATATATTATCTATCATCTCTATCAGATATCACTCTCGTAAGTGACCATGAAGGGATTGACAACCCCTATTCGCGTTGGTTGCGAGGATTTATTTGCTTTGTGTAGGTACGAGGGACTCACGCTTAGCCTCCTAGTGGATTGATACCTTGGTTCTCAAAAACTGAGGGAAATACTTACACTACTTTGCTGCATCATCCTCTCCTCTTCGGGGAAATCCAACGCAGTGCTCAAGAGGTAGCAAGAAGAATTTCTGGCGCCGTTGCCGGGGAAATCTACGCAAAAGTCAACATACCAAGTACCCATCACAATCCCTTATCTCTCGCATTACATTATTTGCCTTTTGCCTCTCGTTTTCCTCTCCCCCACTTCACCCTTGCCGTTTTATTCGCCCTCTCTTTTCGTTTGCCTTGATGTCTTACTTGGCTCGTTTGCTCGTTTGGTTGAAATAGTTGAGTATTTATTCCTAAACAGAGAAGCCAATATCTATGGATCCTCATCCGCTTGCCAGTCTTTTTAAGAGATCCAATTATGATGAACCAATTTCTAGTGATTTGGATGCACTAGATTATCTTTATAAGCTTTTGCCTAAAATCCATGAAGTGACTCACGATAGATCTTTGAATAAATAGCATGATTGCAATGATTTTATTATAAATTCTTTTGATGTCGATTGTGCTAATAAGATGCAAAACCCTAAGCTTGGGGATGCTAGTTTTGCTATGTCTACTACTTGTTGGAATGATCATGATTGGGGTGATTCTTCTTATGATCTTGACAATTTATTTAAGCCCCATGATGAATATGAGATTGATAATATTGTTTGCAATAATATTGAAAGTGGGTTCGGAAGAGTGTCAACTTTAGATCCCACATATTTGGAGAATGTTCAATCTTATGAAGTTTTTGATAAAAGTGGGTTTGGAGACGTCATGACTCTAGTTAAAGATAATTCCACTATTTTGGAAGAGTGCCAACTTTGCATGCATGCGGATCGTGTTGAGAATATACTTTGTGATAGCTATTTTGTTTTTGCTTATGACCCCACATGTAATTATTATGAGAGAGGAAAATATGGTCGTAAATTTTTTCATGATAATAAATTACCTCTCGTTATGTTGAGATTGCAATTGTTTCTTTCCGCTTCCTTGCATATGCTAGTTTTTGCTTGCTATGATAATTTGTTTACCTATAAGATGCCTATGCATAGGAAGTATGTTATACTTAAGTGTGTTTGTCACATGTTTTATGATGCTCTCTTTGTGCCTCAATTCTTGTCTTTCTTGTGAGCATCATTGAAATCTCAATGCCTAGCTAAAAAGGCTTTAAAGAAAAGCGCTTGTTGGGAGACAGCCCAATATATTTCCTTTCTGTCATTGAATAAATAATCCATCTACCTTCTGTTTAGATGTGGTTTTATGTTTTAATTAGTGTTTGTGCCAAGTTAAACCTATAGGATCTTTTTGGATGATAGTTATTTGATCTTGCTGTAATTTCCAGAAACTTTCTGTTCACGAAACAAATTGTTAAAAATCACCAGAATGCGATAAAATAGTGATTCCAATTGCTTCTGATCAATAAACAAATTTTCTAGGTCGTCCTATTTTGGATGATGGTTTGGAGTTCCAGAAGTTTGCGTTAGTTACAGATTACTACAGACTGTTCTGTTTTTGACAGATTCTGTTTTTCGTGTGTTGTTTGCTTATTTTGATGAATCCATGGCTAGTAAAATAGTTTATAAAGCATAGAGAAGTTGTAATACAGTAGGTTTAACACCAATATAAATAAAGAATGAGTTCATTACAGTACCTTGAAGTGGTTTTTTGTTTTCTTTCGCTAATGGAGCTCACGAGATTTCTGTTGAGTTTTGTGTTGTGAAGTTTTCAAGTTTTGGGTGAAATCTTTTGATGGATTATGGAAAAAGGAGTGGAAAGAGCCTAAGCTTGGGGATGCCCATGCCACCCCCAAGATAATTTAAGGACACCAAAAATTCAAAGCTTGGGGATGCCCCGGAAGGCATCCCCTCTTTCGTGTACTTCCATCGGTAACTTTACTTGGAGCTATATTTTTATTCACCACATGATATGTGTTTTGCTTGGAGCGTCTTGTATGATTTGAGTCTTCGTTTTTTAGTTTACCACAATCATCCTTGCTGCACACACCTTTTGAGAGAGCCATACATGAATTGGAATTTTTTAGAATACTCTATGTGCTTCACTTATATCTTTTGAGCTATGTAGTTTTGCTCTAGTGCTTCACTTATATCTTTTAGAGCACGGTGGTGGATTTGTTTTAAAGAAACTATTGATCTCTCATGCTTAACTTAGATTATTTTGAGAGTCTTAAATAGCATGGTAATTTGCTTAATAATCTTAATATGCTAGGTGTACAAAAATAGTAAAACTTTCTGAGGAGTTTTTTGAATACTAAGAGAAGTTTGATGCTTGATAATTGTTTTGAGATATGGAGGTAATAATATCAAAGTCGTGCTAGTAGAGTAGTTGTGAATTTGAAGAATGCTTGTGTTGAAGTTTGCAAGTCCCATAGCATGCACGTATGGTAAACGTTATGTAACAAATTTGAAACATGAGCTGTTTTTTTGATTGTCTTCCTTATGAGTGGCGGTCGGGGACGAGCGATGGTCTTTTCCTACCAATCTACCCCCCTAGGAGCATGCGCGTAGTGCTTTAGTTTTTGAGGGCTTGTAGATTTTTGCAATAAGTATGTGAGTTCTTTAAGACTAATGTTGAGTCCATGGATTATACGCACTCTCACCCTTCCATCATTGCTAGCCTCTTGATGCAGTGCATTGCCCTTTCTCACATTGAGAGTTGGTGCAAACTTCGCCAAAGGCATCCAAACCCCGTGATATGATACGCTCTTTCACACATAAACCTCCTTATATCTTCCTCAAAACAGCCACCATACCTACCTATTATGGCATTTCCATAGCCATTCCGAGATATATTGCCATGCAACTTTCCATCATTCCATTTATCATGACACATTCATCATTGTCATATTGCTAGCATGATCATGTAGTTGACATAGTATTTGTGGCAAAGCCACCTTTCATAATTCTTTCATACATGTCACTCTTGATTCATTGCATATCCCGATTACCTGTAGGAGGCATTCATATAAAGTCATACTTTGTTCTAGTATCGAGTTGTAATCATCGAGTTGTAAATAAATAGAAGTGTGATGATCATCATTTTCTAGAGCATTGTCCCATGTGAGGTTAAAAAGAAGAGGCCAAAGAAGCCCAAATAAAAAAAGAGGCCAAAGAAGCCCACACAAAAAAAATGAGAGAAAAAGAGAGAAGGGACAATGTTACTATCCTTTGCCACACTTGTGCTTCAAAGTAGCACCGTAATCTTCATGATAGAGAGTCTCTTGTTTTTTCATTTTCATATACTAGTGGGAAATTTTCCTTATAGAACTTGGCTTGTATATTCCAACAATGGGCCTCCTCAAGTGCCCTAGGTCTTCGTGAGCAACAAAGTTGGATGCACACCCACTTAGTTTCTTTTGTTGAGCTTTCATACATTTATAGCTCTATTGCATCCCTTACATGGCAATCCCTACTCCTTGCATTAACATCAATCGATGGGCATCTCCATAGCCCATTGATTAGCCTCATTGATGTGAGATCTTCTCCTTTTTTGTCTTCTCCACATAACCCCCATCATCATATTCTATTCCACCCATAGTGTTATGTCCATGCTCGCGCTCATATATTGCGTGAAAGTTTATAGGTTTGAGATTATTAAAGTATGAAACAATTGCTTGGCTTGTCATCGGGGTTGTGCATGATGAGAGCATTCTTGTGTGACGAATATGGAGCATGACTAAACTATATGATTTTGTAGGGATGAACTTTCTTTGGCCATGTTATTTTGAGAGGACATAATTGCTTAGTTAGTATGCTTGAAGTATTATTATTTTTATGTCAATATGAACTTTTGTCTTGAATCTTTCGGATCTGAATATTCATACCACAATTAAGAAGAATTACATTGAAATTATGCCAAGTAGCACTCCGCATCAAAAATTTATTTTTTATCATTTACCTACTCGAGGACGAGCAGGAATTAAGCTTGGGGATGCCTGATACGTCTCCAACGTATCTATAATTTTTGATTGCTCCATGCCATATTATCTACTGTTTTGGACCATATTGGGCTTTATTTTCCACTTTCATATTACTTTTGGGACTAACCTATTAACCGGAGGCCCAGCCCAGATTTGCTGTTTTTTGCCTATTTCAGTGTTTCGAAGAAACGGAATATCAAATGGAGTCCAAACGGAATGAAACCTTCGGGAACGTGATTTTCTCAACAAATATGATCCAGGAGACTTGGGCCCTCCGTCAAGAAAGGAGGGATGCAGCCACAAGGGTGGAGGGCGCGCCCCCTAGGGCGCGCCCCCTACCTCATGGGCCCCCTTTGCTCCACCGACGTACTCCTTCCTCCTATATATACCTACGTACCCCCAAACGATCAGATATGGAGCCAAAAAAACCTAATTCCTCCGCCGCAACCTTCTCAGACTCCACGAGATCCCATCTTGGGGCCTGTTAGGAGCTCATGGGAAGGGGAATCCACCACGGAGGGCTTCTACATCATCACCATATCCCCTCCGATGAAGTGTGAGTAGTTTACCTCAGACCTTCGGGTCCATAGTTAGTAGATAGATGACTTCTTCTCTCTTTTTGGATATCAATACAATGTTCTCCCCCTCTCTCGTGGAGATCTATTCGATGTAATTTTCTTTTTGCGGTTTGTTTGTTGAGAACGATGAATTGTGGGTTTATGATCAAGATTATCTATGAACAATATTTGAATCTTCTCTGAATTCTTTTATGTATGATTGGTTATCTTTGCAAGTCTCTTTGAATTATCAGTTTGGTTTGTCCTACTAGATTGGTTTTTCTTGCAATGGGAGAAGTGCTTAGCTTTGGGTTCAATCTTGCGGTGTCCTTTCCCGATGTGATGAGGGCAGCAAGGCACGTATTGTATTGTTGCCATCGAGGATAACAAGATGGTTTTTTTTATCATATTGCATGAATTTATCCCTCTACATCATGTCATCTTGCTTAAGGCGTTACTCTGTTTTCATTAACTTAATACTCTAGATGCATGCTGGATAGCGCTCGATGAGTGGAGTAATAGTAGTAGATGCAGGCAGGAGTCGGTGTACTTGTCTCGGACGTGATGCCTATATACATGATCATACCTAGATATTCTCATAACTATGCTCAATTCTGTCAATTGCTCGACAATAATTTGTTCACCCACCGTAGAATACTTATGCTCTTGAGAGAAGCCACTAGTGAAACCTATGGCCCCCGGGTCTATTCTCATCATATCAATCTTCCATCACTTTATTATTGCTTTGCTTTTTTACTTTGCCTTTTATTTTACCTTGCATATATATATATATATATATATATAATACCAAAAATATTATCTATTATCTCTATCAGATCTCACTCTCGTAAGTGACCGTGAAGGGATTGACAACCCCTATTCGCGTTGGTTGCAAGGAGTTATTTGCTTTGTGTAGGTACGAGGGACTCGCGCGTAGCCTCCTACTGGATTGATACCTTGGTCCTCAAAAACTGAGGGAAATACTTACGCTACTTTGCTGCATCATCCTCTCCTCTTCAAGGAAATCCAACGCAGTGCTCAAGAGGTAGTAATATGATAGATATATCAACAAGTGCATGTGAAGTGAGGTGCTGCTGGGGTTGGATAGAAATGCAAAGTTAAGCGTGCTCGGGCTGGAGTAGAGTGAGGATGGGTGACCTTCCGGGAAGTTTGACCATGAAGTGCGATTTGACTTGAGATTAAGCATATTGACCCGAGATTAAGCCATAGTGACCCGAGATTTAAAAAAACGAATTTTTTTTTTGAAAAAAATCTAAAAAAAAATTAAAATAAAATTGTTAGTAATGGTGCAGCAGATATGTGGTGCGCCATTATTAAGTCAGATAGTAATGGCGCACTTCTAAGCATAGTAATGGCGCACTATAGGTGCGCCATTAGTACTTGTTACTAGTGGCGTGATAATAGTGGCGCACCTATAGTGAGCCATTAATGGCCAAAATGAGTGCGCCACTAATTAGCCTTTTCCTAGTAGTGCAACATTCAAGTCATACAATCAATAGCACATGCGGAAGCTTATCTTGTCTGAGTACAGACAACTACAAATGAAAAAGGCTGAGAAGCCTGACTAACTACAAGACCTACTTAGGGGCACAAGATCGTAGAAGGTAACAAGCTAAATGTCAAGTCCACGCGGAACTACTAGCGAGACTGAAGTCTCTCTGCAAAAACATAAATTAAGCAAATGTGAGTACAAATGTACCCAACAAGACTTACATCAGAACTATCTACATATGCATCAGTATCAACAAAGGGGGTGGTTGAGTTTAACTGCAGCAAGCCAGCTTTGACTCGATGGCTATCCTAAACTACGACTGCAAGTAACTCTTTTGAGGTGGCGCACACGAGTCCACATATTCACCAAAACAATACACCACTATGGACCTGCTCCCGTCTCCCTACGAGAATGCCATCCATAGCACTCACGCTTATCTTGCGCATTTTAGAATATCCACTTTCACTCATCTATGAACTATATAGGCAACCCAGAAGTCCTTTACCACGGACGAGGCTATTCGAATAGATCATTTATAACCCTGCAGGGGTGTACTTCTTCACACACGCTCTCGCCACTTACCACCATGTACACGTCGTGTATCTCGGCAACCTTCAAGCGGAAGCTTTGGCGAGGGAGTCGCCACGACCTGGCCCGACCACACAAGTCTCTAGTCCAGGTTTATCGCCTATTCGGGTTCCATCCGCAAGGAGATCTAGCTGGGATTTCGCTCACGGCCCCAAACGATGAGAGCAGGGTTCCCGAGGCACCAAACAGGCGTCCCGGTACACCATGCCTCGTGTCTCTACCGCATCATAGCCCACCCCTAGGGTCAGCGCTACGCGCGGACTCCAACACATATCCTACAAACACCAGAAACTAGTTGCAACTCCCCGGATGTAGATCGAGGCGATTAATAAGCCGAGAGGGGTCGAGTTACCGGAACCTAATGTGTGGTAGTAACTGTTCATGAATCACAAACACAAAACTCAGTTCATGAGGACGATTTCAATGAGATAACCCACCATGTACTCCTACATGGCCTCTCACCGCTACCTTTACCAAATCGTGTTCAAACACTTAGCTCTCAACAGTAAGACATGTTCACCACATTCCAATTCATACCCGATGAATCAGACCTGACTCAACTCTAAGCAGTAGCAGGCATGACAACAAGCATGAATGAGTAGGCACATTAGGGCTGAAACAACTCCTACTCATGCTAGTGGGTTTCATCTATTTACTGTGGCAATGACAGGTCATGCAGAGGAAAGGGGTTCAACTACCGCAGCATGTAAGAGTTGAAGCGTTGTTGTTCTAATGTAGTAAAAGAGAGCAGAAGCGAGAGAGTGGGATTGTATCCGAATGAACAAAGGGGTTTTGCTTGCCTGGCACTTCTGAAGATAGTATAGTTCTTCATCGGTGTCATCGATCTCATCGTCGGAACCACGTCTACTGAGAGGGGGCAAATACCGGCAACACAGAAGAAACACAATCAATGCAATGCAACAATATGATGTATGAATGTGGCATGGCAATATGTTGTGGTTAGAGCTAATGCATCTAACAATGATTTAAATGAAGTTGGTTTGAACCCTAGGTTCAAATTCAAACTCCATATGTTAAAGTTCATATGCCATTTATTTGATTTGCCCTAAACAGTAGTCATAAGTTGTTCTAACATGCATTAAAATGGTACAAATGGATAGATTGGATTTTTCTGATCATTATATATATATAAATTATTTCATTTGGAGTTACGATTGAATTTCTATGATTTTTAGAAGTTTAGGACATTTTATGAAAATAAATAAATCGTTTAGATTTATTTAAAATCCAGAAAAGTGATTCTTTGCATCGACCTTTGTGTCACCGTGGACGTCGACAAGTCAACGGGGGCCAGTTTAGGTCAAACCTGACTGCGGGACCCGTTGGTCAGTGACCCTGGGCTTGTTAGGTCACCGACAGGTGGGCCCGGTCAACGTGACGTCAGCACGATCAAAGCTGACACGTGGAGCCACCGTGATTAAGTTAAATCTAAGCAGGAATTAGTCCTGTGGTTAATTAAGGAACGGGGCCCGCCGCCAGTGTCTAGGGAGATTAATTAGCGGGTGATTAGCCTCTAACTAAGTGGCCACGTCGGCGGCTAACCGCCGGTGACACACAGACGCGGTGGCGTCGCTCGTTCCGGTGATTCCGGCGACGAGAGGAGGCGGGGTTGGGATCTACGGTTGCAGCACGACGAGGTGCGTCGGGTGGTGCTAGTGGGGTCACCGGAGGCAACCTAAATCGACGATGGTGTCCGCTTCCGCGGCGGCCGGAGTTCGGCCTCGGTGAAACCCACGCTAGGTCGCATGGCAGGAAGTGGGGGTGGTTGCGTTCGTCTCCTGGGTAAGCTCTGAGCACGGTGGCGCACTCATATGCAAGCCTTGCTTGCTGCTTCCACGGCGGCGATATGGGTGGGCGGCGGCGAGCTTCGGGCACGATGGTGAAGCTAGCTGGGGCGCACAAACAACAGAAAGAAGAGAGGGGGATGACGCAGCAGCTCATAGGGAGGAATGAGAAAAGGTTAGCTGGCTCAGGGATGGTCGGAAGCCGGCGAATCGATGACGAGATCTTCGAGCACCAAGGTTGAAGAAGACGATAGGGAGAGCACTCGAGGGCGTCTGGCGGCACGTGGGTCGTCGGGGATTCATAGGCGACGGTGGCGGAGCTTTGGAACGCAGTGGTGAGGTGTGGCGGTGACGGTGGCTGCGGCGGCAGCAAGCGGAGACGACGAGCGCGCTCGGGTGCGCTGCGGGGAGAGAGCAGAGGACGGGAGAAAGAGAGAGCTGCATGGAGGGGAGAGGTCGAGGGGAAGCAGGAGACTGCGTGGCGTCCAAAGCGACGTCGGGGAGGCGGCGGGAAGCAGGAGGTGGCCCGGCGCGTGTGATACGTCTCCGTCGTATCTATAATTTTTGATTGTTCCATGCCAATATTATTCAACTTTCATATACTTTTGGCCACTTTTTATATATTTTTGGGACTAACATATTGATCCAAAGGCCCGGTGCCGTTCACTGTTGCATGTTTTATGTTTCGCAGAATATCCATATCAAACAGAATGCAAACGGGATAAAAACGGATGGAGCTTATTTTTGGAATATTTGGAAAATTTCGGAAGAAAAATCCACGCGAGACGGTGCCCGAGGTGGGCACGAGGCAGGGGGGCGCGCCCCTGACCCTCGTGGGCCACCCGTAAGGCGGTTGATGCCCTTCTTCGGTCGCAAGAAATCTATATTTTTGTAAAAAAAACACGGCGATGGTTTCAGTCCAATCGGAGTTACAGATCTTCATATATATACGAAACGGTGAAAGGGCACCAGAACAGAGCGCAGAAACAGAGAGAGACAGAGAGGCAGATCCAATCATGGAGGGGCTCTCGCCCCTCCCACGCCTTGGAGACCATGTACCAGAGGGGAAACCCTTCTCCATCTAGGGAGGAGGTCAAGGAAGAAGGAGGAGGGGGGCTCTCCCCCCCTCGCTTCCGGTGGCGCCGGAGTGCCACCGGGGGCCATCATCATCACCGCCATCTTCACCAACAACTTCACCGCCATCATCACCAACTCTTCCCCCCTCTATGCAGCGGTGTAACCTCTCTCTTACCCGCTTAATCTCTACTTAAACATGGTGCTCAATGCTATATATTATTTCCCAATGATGAATGGCTATCCTATGATGTTTGAGTAGATCCTTTTTGTCCTATGGGTTATTTGATGATCAAGATTGGTTTGAGTTGCATGTTTTATTATTGGTGCTGTCCTATGGTGCTCTCCGTGTCGCACAAGCGTGAGGGATTCCCGCCGTAGGGTGTTGCAATACGTTCATGATTCGCTTATATTGGGTTGCATGAGTGACTGAAACACAAACCCAAGTAAGGGGGTTGTTGCGTATGGGATAAAGAGGACTTGATGCTTTAAGGCTATGGTTGGGTTTTACCTTAATGATCTTTAGTAGTTGCGGATGCTTGCTAGAGTTCCAATCATAAGTGCATATGATCCAAGTAGAGAAAGTATGTTAGCTTATGTCTCTCCCTCAAATAAAATTGCAATAATGATTACCATTCTAGTTATCGATTGCCTAGGGACAAATAATTTTCTTGTGACCAAAAGCTCTTTACTAAAACTAATTTAGTTGTGTATTTATCTAAACAACCCCTACTTTTTATTTACGCGCTCTTTACTATCTTGCAAGTCTATCCAAAAACACCTACAAAGTACTTCTAGTTTCATACTTGTTCTAGGTAAAGCGAACGTCAAGAGTGCGTAGAGTTGTATCGGTGGTCAATAGAACTTGAGGGAATATTTGTTCTACCTTTAGCTCCTCGTTGGGTTCAACACTCTTACTTATCGAAAGAGGCTACAATTGATCCCCTATACTTGTGGATTATCAAGACCTTTTTCTGGCGCCGTTGCCGGGGAGCAATAGCGTGGGATGAATGTTCTCGTGTGTGCTTGTTTGCTTTATCACTAAGTAATTTTTATTTGCTGTTCTTAGTTGTTCTTTATCTTTAGTTATGGATATGGAACACGAAATACCAAAAACATTAGGTGTACTTTCTGCTCATGGAGATGGGGAACCTCCTAAAACCCTCGATCTTTGGTTATGTGAAAGATATTATGTACTACTTTAATAATCCTGAGAAAACCCCATTCAACTTTGTAATGGGAGTAACGTTGGATCAACGTGAATACTTTAGGGATTATTGCTTGACACAAAAAGGGAAACTATTATGGAATCAAATTTATATGTTGAAGTGGTATGCTAGGCAACTATGCTTGAGATATGATTATACTTGTTGCTCTAGGATGAAGGCTCCACACCTTCCCTTTTCATGCAAATTTAATGGTAATAAAACCTTAGCTTCTTATGCTAATGGTATATATGATTACTATGATGTGGAACAAATAGAAGAATTTGTTGCTTTTATGGGTGCTTATGAAATTGAATCTATGTTTAAAGAGTTTGAAGATTTTGATGATGCTGTTTATAGACCTGAAAATTTAGCTATCCTCAAATACTGCTATGAGAATTATGAATACAATTACGATATTAATGCGCTTATTGAGAAAGTCTCCGCTGTCCAAGAAGAGAATAATATTTTGCAGGAATCTATGGAAGAAGAAATTGATGAAACTGTGAGCTCATTGGATGAAAAAGATGAGGAGGAGAGCGAAGAACAAAAGGAGGAAGAGCGGATTAGCTACCCCACCTTCTAATGAGAGTAACTCTTCAACTCATACATTGTTTAATTTCCCTTCGTGCTTACCGAAGGATGATTGCTATGATGATTGTTATGATCCCGTTGATTCTATTGAAATATCCCTTTTGATGATGCTTGCTATGCTTGTGGCCAAGATGCCAATATGAATTATGCTTATGGAGATGAACTTGCTATAGTTCCTTATGTTAAACATGAAATTGTTGCTATTGCACCCACACATGATAGTCCTATTATCTTTTTGAATTCTCCAAACTACACTATATCGGACAAGTTTGCACTTATTAAGGATTACATTGATGGGTTGACTTTTACCATTGCACATGATGATTTTGATAGATATAATATGCATGTGCTTGCTGCTCCTACTTGCAATTATTATGAGAGAGGAACTATATCTCCACCTCTCTATGTTTCCCTACGATAAAATTGCAAGAAACTGTTTATACTATGCATTGGCCTTTACTATGTGTGCATGAATTGTTCTTTTATGACATGCCGATACATAGGAAGAGAGTTAGACTTCGTTGTTGCATGATATATGTTGCTTTGTGCTCACTACTAAATTACAAATCATTGCTAATTAAAATTGGCTTTGATATACCTTGGGATCCGGGTGGATTCACTACTTGAGCACCATATGCCTAGCTTAATGGCTTTAAAGAAAGCGCTGCCAGGGAGACAACCCGGAAGTTTTAGAGAGTCATTTATTTCTGTTGAGTGCTTTCATATCATTTAAAAACAACAAAAATAAAGAGGGGAACCCAAAACTTTTCAAAAAGGAAAGTGAAAGTGAGAAAGACAAGCATTGTTGAAGTGGGAGAGCTCCTTGAACTTTGTTCATGCTCACGGCTACTTTGTGAATCTTGATTACAGAAAATTTTCAAAAAATAATAATTATCCCCTTGTACAATTCCATTTTATTATAAAAATAATGTGCCAAGGTTTGCCTTTAGGATGTTTACAATACTTGTTGGTTTGTATGGTGCAGGACAGAAACTTTGGCTGTAGTGTGCGATTTTTAATTTTTTACAGAAACGTCAAATGGTTCTGAGTCTTTTTGCACTGTCTTTATATAAAAATTGTTTATTTTTCCTAATTTTGGCAGAAGTTTTCAAGTATCATAAGTATGGTGAATGTTCAGATTATTACAGACTGTTCTGTTTTAGACAGATTCTGTTTTTGATGCATAGTTTGCTTGTTTTGATGAAACTATCAATTTATATAAGTGGATTAAGCCATGAAAAAGTTATATTACAGTAGAAACAATGCAAAAAAAATATGAATTGGTTTGCAACAGTACTTAGAGTAGTGATTTACTTTATTATACTAACGGATCTTACCGAGTTTTCTGTTGAAGTTTTGTGTGGATGAAATGTTCGATGATCGAGAAGGTTTTGATGTGAGAAGAAGGAAGAGAGGCAAGAGATCAAGATTGGAGATGCCCGAGGCACCCCAAGTAAATATTCAAGGAGACTCAAGTGTCTAAGCTTGGGTCCCCTCTTTCTTCAACAGATATCGGTATGTTTTCGGATTCGTTTCATTCATGTGATATGTGAAAATCTTGGAGCGTCTTTTGCATTTAGTTTTCACTTTTCTTTTATGCACCATGCTGGTATGAGATAGTCCTTGGTTGATTTATAGAATGCTCATTGCACTTCACTTATATCATTTTAAGCTTGGATTGCCTATTTCTCTTTACATAGACAACCGTCATTTGTAGAATGCTCTTTTGCTTCACTTATATTTGTTAGAGCGTGGGCATATCTTTTGTAGAAAGAATTAAACTCTCGTGCTTCACTTATATCTATTTAGAGAGATGACAGGAACTGGTCATTCACATGGTTAGTCATAAAACCCTACATAAAACTTGTAGATCGTTGAATATGATATGTTTGATTCCTTGCAATAGTTTTGCGATATAAAGGTGGTGATATTAGAGTCGTGCTAGTTGAGTAATTGTGAAACTGAGAAATACTTGTGTTGAGGTTTGCAAGTCCGGTAGCATGCATGTATGGTGAACCGTTATGTAACGAAGTTGGAGCATGAGGTGTTTATTGATTGTCTTCCTTATGAGTGGCGATCGGGGAATGACGATGGTCTTTTCCTACCAATCTATCCCCCTAGGAGCATGCGCGTAGTACTTTGTTTTGATGACTAATAGATTTTTGCAATAACTATTTTGAGTTCTTTATGACTAATGTTGAGTCCATGGATTATACGCACTCTCACCCTTCCATCATTGCTAGCCTCTTCGGTACCGTGCATTTCCCTTTCTCACCTCAAGAGTTGGTGCAAACTTCGCCGGTGCATCCAAACCCCGTGATACGATATGCTCTATCACACATAAGCCTTATTATATCTTACTCAAAACAACCACCACACTTACCTATTATGTCGTTTCCATAGCCATTCCGAGATATATTGCCATGCAACTTCCATCATCATCATATATATGACTTGAGCATTCATTGTCACATTGCTTTGCATGATCATAAGATAGCTAGCATGATATTTTCATGGCTTGTCCGTTTTTGATATCTTTGCTACGCTTAGATCATTGCACATCCTGCACATCACGGAGGCATTCATAGAGAGTCATATCTTTGTTCTAGATATCGAGTTGTAAGTAAATAAAAGTGTGATGATCATCATTATTAGAGCATTGCTCCAGTGAGGAAAGGACGATGGAGACTATGATTCCCCCACAAGTCGGGATGAGACTCCGGACTTTACAAAAAAATAAAAGAGGCCAAAGAAGCCCAAATAAAAAAAAGAGGCCAAAGAAGCCCACCAAAAAAATAAAAAAAAGAGAAAAAAATGAGAGAAGGGGCAATGCTACTATCCTTTTACCACACTTGTGCTTCAGAGTAGCACCATGTTCTTCATATAGAGAGTCTCTTGAGTTATCACTTTCATATACTAGTGGGAATTTTCATTATAGAACTTGGCTTGTATATTCCGATGATGGGCTTCCTCAAATGCCCGAGGTCTTCATGAGCAAGCAAGTTGGATGCACACCTACTTAGTTTTCAGTTTGAGCTTTCATACACTTATAGCTCTAGTGCATTCATTGCATGGCAATCCCTACTCCTCACATTGACATCTATTGATGGGCATCTCCATAGCCCATTGATACGCCTAGTTGATGTGAGACTATCTTCTCCTTTTTGTCTTCTCCACACAACCTCCATCATCTTATTCTATTCCACCTATAGTGCTATGTCCATGGCTCACGCTCATGTATTGCGTGAAAGTTGAAAAGGTTTGAGAACGTCAAAAGTATGAAACAATTGCTTGGCTTGTCATCGGGGTTGTGCATGATATGAATATTTTGTGTGGTGAAGATGGAGCATAACCAGACTATATGATTTTGTAGGGATAACTTTCTTTGGCCTTGTTATTTTGAAAAGACATGATTGCTTTATTAGTAGGCTTGAAGTATTATTGTTTTTATGTCAAATGATAGACTATTGCTTTGAATCACTCGTGTCTTAATATTCATGCCATGATTAGACATATGATCAAGATTATGTTAGGTAGCATTCCACATCAAAAATTATCTTTTTTATCATTTACCTACTCGAGGACGAGCAGGAATTAAGCTTGGGGATGCTGATACGTCTCCGTCGTATCTATAATTTTTGATTGTTCCATGCCAATATTATTCAACTTTCATATACTTTTGGCAACTTTTTATATTATTTTTGGGACTAACATATTGATCCAGTGCCCCGTGCCAGTTCCTGTCTGTTGCATGTTTTATGTTTCGTAGAATATCCATATCAAACGGAATCCAAACGTGATAAAACGGATGGAGCTTATTTTTGGAATATTTGGAAATTTCCAGAAGAAAAATCCACGCGAGACGGTGCCCGAGGTGGCCACGAGGCAGGGGGCGCGCCACTGACCCTCGTGGGCCACTCGTAAGGCGGTTGATGCCCTTCTTCGGCCGCAAGAAAGCTAACTTTTGTAAAAAATCACGGCGAAGGTTTCAGTCCAATCGGAGTTACGGATCTCCATATATATACGAAACGGTGAAAGGGCACCAGAACCGAGCGCAGAAACAGAGAGAGACAAAGAGACAGATCCAATCTCGGAGGGGCTCTCGCCCCTCCCACGCCTTGGAGACCATGGACCAGAGGGGAAATCCTTCTCCCATCTAGGGAGGAAGTCAAGGAAGAAGGAGGAGGGGGGCTCTCTCCCCCTCGCTTCCGGTGGCGTCGGAGTGCCACTAGGGGCCATCATCATCACCGCCATCTTCACCAACAACTTCACCGCCATCATCATGAACTATTCCCCCCTCTATGAAGCGATGTAACCTCTCTCTTACCCGCTGTAATCTCTACTTAAACATGGTGCTCAATGCTATATATTATTTCCCAATGATGAATGGCCATCCTATGATGTTTGAGTAGATCCGTTTTGTCCTATGGGTTATTTGATGATCAAGATTGGTTTGAGTTGCATGTTTTATTATTGGTGCTGTCCTATGGTGCTCTCCGTGTCGCGCAAGCGTGAGGGGTTCCCGCAGTAGGGTGTTGCAATACGTTCATGATTCGCTTATAGTGGGTTGCGTGAGTGACTGAAACACAAACCCGAGTAAGGGGGTTGTTGCGTATGGGATAAAGAGGACTTGATGCTTTAATGCTATGGTTGGGTTTTACCTTAATGATCTTTAGTAGTTGCGGATGCTTGCTAGAGTTCCAATCTTAAGTGCATATGATCCAAGTAAAGAAAGTATGTTAGCTTATGCCTCTCCCTCAAATAAAATTGCAATAATGATTACCGTTCTAGTTATAGATTGCCTAGGGACAAATAACTTTCTCGTGACAAAAAGCTCTTTACTAAAACTAATTTAGTTGTGTCTTTATCTAAACAGCCCCTACTTTTTATTTACGTGCTCTTTACTATCTTGCAAGCCTATCCAAAAACACCTACAAAGTACTTCTAGTTTCATACTTGTTCTAGGTAAAGCGAACGTCAAGCGTGCATAGAGTTGTATCGGTGGTCAATAGAACTTGAGGGAATATTTGTTCTACCTTTAGCTCCTCGTTTGGTTCGACACTCTTACTTATCGAAAGAGGCTACAACTATCTCATATACTTGCGGGTCATCATCCACCTATACCTTCCTATATGCGGTATCTACCTGCCATTCCAAGTAAATTTGTATGTGCCAAACTCTAAACATTCAAATGAAATTCTGTTTTGTATGCTCGAATAGCTCATGTATCAACTAGGGCTTTTAGTTAGTTTACTTTTCTTGTTGTAGTAATAATTAAAAAGAAAACCCAAAAAGATTTCCCGTTTTTCTTTTGCTTGTTGGGAGCTTTCCCGTATAAATAGTTTTATTTCTTTTCTTTTCTTTGGGGGTCGATAGGAGAAGACCATAATTAAAATGTTGAAGGGGCTCTTATATGCATTATTGTTGAATTACCCAAGAGCCCATATTGCCTTGTCTTCTCCTGTTTATTGAATGCTTACAGATTCCAGCTTAGTCCAATGCATATGCACTCTTATTATTATTCACATCGTTCAATCGTGCAAGTGAAAGGCAATTATGACGATATATGATGGACTAATTGAGATGAGAGAAGCTGGTATGAACTCGACCTCTCTTGTTTTTGTAAATATGATTAGTTCATCGTTCCTGATTTTAGAGATCATAGTTACTCATGCCATGCTTGATTAGCTATGAGTTATAATGGTTTACCTTGCGTGCCAACATGCTATTAAAATGGTTGTGATGTGGTATGATGGGGTGGTATCCTCCTTTGAATGATTTAAGTGACTCGACTTGGCACATGTTCACACATGTAGTTGAAACAAATCAACATAGCCTTCACGATATTTATGTTCATGGTGGATTACATCCTACTCGTGCTTGTACTCAATGTTTATTAATTTTAATGCATGTTCATGACTGTTGTCGCTCTCTAGTTGGTCGCTTCCCAGTCTTTTGCTAGCCTTCACTTGTACTAAGCGGGAATACTGCTTGTGCATCCGATCCCTTAAACCCCAAAGTTATTCCATATGAGTCCACTGATACGTCTCCGTCGTATCTATAATTTTTCATTGTTCCATGCCAATATTATTCAACTTTTATATACTTTTGGCAACTTTTTATACTCCCTTCATTCCCTTATACAAGGCCACTATGAAAAATACAATTTGCATCTATATAAGGCCACTAACTGTAATCGAGGCAAAAATTAATGATGTTTTCTCGTACTACCAACTCTTTTAATACTTGCATGCATGTAGTCATAATGACAATGTGCTACTTCCTTGTAATTCCTTCCTTGCATGCATGTGGGCGTATTAATGATCCCGCTTAACAAAAAAAGTGGACTTGCAAAGTAGTCATTAAATTTTGCCTCGGTACCTGTAATTTGAGTTTGTGGCCTTGTATAAGGGAATGGAGGGAGTACTATATTTTGGGACTAACATATTGATCTAGTGCCCAGTGCCAGTTCCTGTCTGTTGCATGTTTTTTGTTTCGCAGAAACCCAATATTGATCTAGTGTCCAAACGGGACAAAAATGGACGGACATTTTTTTGGAATATTTATGATTTTCTGGAAGTAAAATCAAGCGAAAGCAGTGTCGTGGTGGCCACGAGATGGGGCGCGCCTCCCCTGGCGCGGCCTGGGCTCTCGTGGGCCACCCGTAAGGCGGTTGACGCTCTTCTTTTGGCGCAAGAAAGCTAATTTTATGAGAAAGATCTGGGCGAAAGGTTCACCCCAATCGGAGTTACGGATCTCCGGATATTTAAAAAACGGTGAAGGGGTAGAATCTGAGAACGCAGAAATAGAGAGATCGGTCCAATCTTGGAGGGGCTCTCGCCCCTCCCAAGCCATGGGAGCCAAGGACCAGAGGGGAAGCCCTTCTCCAATCTAGGGAGGAGGTCAAGGAAGAAGAAGAAGAAGAAGGGGGGCTCTCTCCCCTTGCTTCGATGGCCGGAACACCGCCGGGGGCCATCATCATCACCGCGATCTTCACCAACACCTCCATCATCTTCACCAACATCTCCATCACCTTCCTCCTTCTATATCCAGCGGTCCACTCTCCCGCATCCCGTCGTACCCTCTACTTGAACATGGTGCTTTATGCTTCATATTATTATCCAATGATGTATTGCCATCCTATAATGTCTGAGTAGATTTTCGTTGTCCTATAAGTGATTGATGAATTGCTATGATTGGTTTGAGTTGCATGTTTTATTATTGGTGCTGTCCTATTGTGCCCTCCGTGTCGCGCAAGCGTGAGGGATTCCCATTGTAGGGTTTGCAATATGTTTATGATTTGCTTATGGTGGGTTGCGTGAGTGGTGAAACACAAACCCGAGTAAGTAGGTTGTTTGCATTATGGGATAAAAGGGGACTTGGTTCTTTAATGCTATGGTTGGGTTTTACCTTAATGAATCTTTAGTAGTTGTGGATGCTTGCTAGAGTTCCAATCATAAGTGCATAGAATTCCAAGTAAGGGATGATACGTTAGCTTATGCCTCTCCCTCAAAATAGAATTGCAATAGTGATTATCGGTCTAGTAACGTAGTCAGTTGCTTAGGGACAATTCCACAACTCCTACCACCACTTTTCCACACTCGCTATATTTACTTTCTTGCATCTTTATCTAAACAGCCCCTAGTTTTTATTTATGCGTTCTTTACTTTCTTGCAAACCTTTGCAACAACACCTACAAAGTACTTCTAGTTTCATACTTGTTCTAGGTAAAGCGAACGTCAAGCATGCGTAGAGTCGTATCTGTGGCCGATAGGACTTGAGAGAGTATTTGTTCTACCTTTAGCTCCTCGTTGGGTTCGACACTCTTACTTATCGAAAGAGGCTACAACTATCCCGTATACTTGCGGGTCATCAAGACCTTTTTCTGGCGCCGTTCTTGAGTCATAGCGTGGGGTGAATATTCTCATGTGTGCTTGTTTGCTTTATCACTAAGTAATTTTTATTTGCTGTTCTTAGTTGTTTCCTATCTTTAGTTATGGGTAGGAAACGCAAAATACCAAAAACATTAGTTGTACCTGCTGCTCCAATGGTTGAAGAACCACTAAAAATCTATCACACTCCTGAAGCTTTTTACTTGGATCATCTTCGATCCCTTTGTGCTCGTGCTGAAACCCCCACTAGTTTAGTTGAGGGAAAATCTTTAGATGAGCATGCTTGTTATGTGCGACACCGTATATCTGAAAAAGGGAAACTATTATGGGATCAAATTCAACATTTGCAATGCTATGCTTGGAATTTATGTGAAATATATGATGTTACTTGTTGTTCTGAAAACCCTAAGAAACACCTTCCCTACCAATGTGAGTTTGATAATGGAATCGTATCTTCGTATGCTAAGGGTGTTTATAATTACTATGATGTTCAACAAATTGAAGAATTTGTTGCTTTTAAGGGTGCTTTTGAAATTGCTTCTTTGATTGAAAAGTATGATGCTACTATTTACAAATCTGAAAGCTTTGCCATACTTGAATATTGTTATGATAATTATGCTTCCAATGCTTATGTTAAACCATATATTGAGAAATTCTCCGCTGTCCAAGAAGAGATTAATATTTTGCAGGAAGCTATGGAAGAAGAAATTGATGAAACAGTGAGCTCATTGGATGAAAAAGATGATGAGGAGAGCGAAGAACAAAAGGAGGAAGAGAGTAATAGCTACCCGTGCCCACCTTCTAATGAGAGTAACACTCCAACTCATACATTATTTAATTCCCCTTCGTGCTTACCGAAGGATGATTGCTATGATGATTGCTATGATCCCTTGAATTTGTTTGAAATATCTCTTTTTGATGATGCTTGCTATGCTTGTGGCCAAGATGCCAATATGAATTATGCTTATGGAGATGAACTTGCTATAGTTCCTTATGTTAAACATGAAATTGTTGCTATTGCACCCACGCATGATAGTCCTATTATCTTTTTGAATTCTCCAAACTACACTATATCGGAGAAGTTTGTGCTTATTAAGGATTATATTGATGGGTTGCCTTTTACCATTGCACATGATGATTTGGATTAATATAATATGCATGTGCTTTCTGCTCCTACTTGCAATTATTATGAGAGAGGAACTATATCTCCACCTCTCTATCTTTCCCACACGATAAAATTGCAAGAAACTGTTTATACTATGCATTGGCCTTTACTATGTGTGCATGAATTGTTCTTTTATGACATGCCGATGCATAGGAAGAGAGTTAGACTTCGTCATTGCTCGATATATGTTGCTTTGTTCTCACTAATAAATGCTAAATCATTGCTAATGAAAATTGGCTTTGATATACCTTGGGATCCGGGTGGATTCACTACTTGAGCACTATATGCCTAGCTTAATGGCTTTAAAGAAAGCGCTGCCAGGGAGACAACCCGGAAGTTTTAGAGAGTCATTTATTTCTTTTGATTGCTTTCATATAGTTTAAAAACAACAAAAATAAAGAGGGGAACCCAAAACTTTTTCATAAAGAAAAGTGAAAGTGAGAGAGACGAGCATTGTGAAAGTGGGGGCGTCCTTGAACTTTGTTCATGCCCATGGAAACTTTGTGAATCTTAATTACAGAAAATTTTCAAAAAAAATAATTATCCCCTTGTACAATTCCATTTTATTATAAAAATAATGTGCCAAGGTTTGCCTTTAGGATGTTTACAATGCTTGTTGGTTTGTACGGTGCAGGACAGAAACTTTGGCTGTAGTGCTCGAATTTTAATTTTTAACTGAAACGTCAAATGGTTCTGATTCGTTTTGTACTGTATTTATATACAAATTTGTTATTTATTATAATTTTGTCAGAATTTTTCAAGTATCAGAAGCATGGTGAATGTTCAGATTGCTACAGACTGTTCTGTTTTTGACAGATTCTGTTTTTGATGCATAGTTTGCTTGTTTTGATGAATCTATTAATTTATATCAGTGGATTAAGACATGAAAATGTTATATTACAGTAGACACAATGAAAAAATAAAATATGAATTGGTTTTCAACATTACTTAGAGTGGTGATTTGCTTTATTATACTAACGGATCTTCTGAGTTTTCTCGTTGAAGTTTTGTGTGGATGTAGTGTCTAATCGAGGATGTCTCGATATGAGGAAAAGGAAGAGAGGCAAGAGCTCAAGCTTGGGGATGCCCGAGGCACCCCAAGTAAATATTCAAGGAGACTCAAGTGTCTAAGCTTGGGGATGCCCCGGAAGGCATCCCCTCTTTCTTCAACAAGTATCGGTATGTTTTCGAATTTGTTTCGTTCATGCATTATGTGCAAGTCTTGGAGCGTCTTTTGCATTTAGCTTTCACTTTTCTTTTATGCACCATGCTGGTATGAGATAGTCCTTGGATGATTTATAGAATTCTCATTGCACTTCACTTAAATCTTTTGAGTATGGCTTTGTAGAATGCTTCATGTGCTTCGCCTATATCATTTGAAGTTTGGATTGCCTGTTTCTCTTCACATAGAAAACCGCCATTTGTAGAATGCTCTTTTGCTTCACTTATATTTGTTAGAGCTTGGGCATATCTTTTGTAGAAAGAATTAAACTCTCTTGCTTCACTTATATCTATTTAGAGAGATGACAGGAATTGGTCATTCACATGGTTAGTCATAAAATCCTACATAAACTTGTAGATCGCTGAATATGATATGTTTGATTCCTTGCAATAGTTTTGCGATATAAAGGTGGTGATATTAGAGTCATGCTAGTGGGTAGTTGTGGATTGTAGATACACTTGTGTTGAGGTTTGCAAGTCCCGTAACATGCACGTATGGTAACCGTTGTGTGACAAATTTGAAGCATGGGGTGTTTCTTTGATTGTCTTCCTTATGAGTGGCGGTCGGGGACGAGCGATGGTCTTTTCCTACCAATCTATCCCCCTAGGGGCATGCGTAGTAGTACTTTTCTTCGAGGACTAATAAACTTTTGCAATAAGTATATGAGTTCTTTATGACTAATGTAGTTCATGGATTATATGCACTCTCACCCTTCCATCATTGCTAGCCTCTTCGGTACCGTGCATTGCCCTTTCTCACCTCGAGAGTTGGTGCAAACTTCGCTGGTGCATCCAAACCCCGTGATACGATACGCTCTATCACACATAAGCCTCATTATATCTTCCTCAAAACAGCCACCATGCCTACCTATTATGGCATTTCCATAGCCATTCCGAGATATATTGCCATAAAACTTCCATCATCATCATATACATGACTTGAGCATTTATTGTCGCATTGCTTTGCATGATCGTAAGATAGCTAGCATGATGTTTTCATGGCTTGTCCTTTTTTGATGTCATTGCTACGCTAGATCATTGCACATCCCGGTACACCGCTGGAAGCATTCATATAGAGTCATATCTTTGTTCCAGTATCGAGTTGTAATATCGAGTTGTAAGTAAATAAAAGTGTGATGATCATCATTATTAGAGCATTGTCCCCAAAAAAAAGAGAAAGGCCAAAAAGAAAAAAAAGAAAGGCCAAAGAAAAAGAAAAAAGAAAAAAGGAAAAAAAGAAAAAAAGAAAAAGAAAAAAAAGAAAATAAATAAAAAGGGGCAATGTTACTATCCTTTTTCCACATTTGTGCTTCAAAGTAGCACCATGTTCTTCATATAGATTGTCTCCTATGTTGTCACTTTCATATACTAGTGGGAATTTTCATTATAGAACTTGGCTTGATATTCCAACGACGGGCTTCCTCAAATGCCCTAGGTCTTCATGAGCAAGCAAGTTGGATGCACACCCACTTAGTTTCTTTTGTTGAGCTTTCATACACTTATAGCTCTTAGTGCATCCGTTGCATGGCAATCCCTACTCCTTGCATTGACATCAATTGATGGGCATCTTCATAGCCCGTTGATTAGCCGCGTCGATGTAAGACTTTCTCCTTTTTTGTCTTCTCCACATAACCTCCATCATTATATTCTATTCCACCTATAGTGCTATATCCATGGCTTGCGCTCATGTATTGCGTGAGGGTTGAAAAAGCTGAAGCGTTAAAAGTATGAACCAATTGCTCGGCTTGTCATCGGGGTTGTGCATGATGGGGGCATTTTGTGTGACGAAAATGAAGCATGGCCAAACTGTATGATTTTGTAGGGATAAGCTTGCTTTAGCCTTGTTGTTTTGAAAAGACATGATTGCTTTATTGGTACGCTCGAAGTATTATTGTTTTTCATGTCAAATGATAGACTATTGCTTTGAATCACTCGTGTCTTAATATTCATGCCATGATTAGACATATGATCAAGATTATGCTAGGTAGCATTCCACATCAAAAATTATATTTTTTATCATTTACCTACTCGAGGACGAGTAGGAATTAAGCTTAGATGCTGATACGTCTCGTCAGATCTATAATTTTTATTGTTACATGCCAATATTATTCAACTTTTATATACTTTTGGCAAATTTTTATACTATTTTTGGGACTAACATATTGATCTAGTGCCCAAAGTGCAGTTCACATGCATTGCATGTTTTGTTTCGCAGAAACCCAATATCAAACGGAGTCCAAATGGGATAAAAATGGACGGAGATTTTTTTGGAATATTTATGATTTTCTGGAAGTAAAATCAATGCGAAACAGTGTCCGGGGTGGCCACGAGACAGGCGCCCTCCCCAGGCGCGGCCTGGCTCTCGTGGGCCACCCGTAAAGGCGGTTGATGCTCTTCTTTTGGCGCAAGAAAGCTAATTTTATGAGAAAGATCTGGGCGAAGATTCACCCCAATCGAGATTCTGGATCTCCTGATATTTAAAAAGCGGTGAAGGGTAGAATCGAGAACGCGTAAACAGAGATAGATCCAATCTCGTAGGGGCTCTCGCACCTCCCAAGCCATGGGAGCCAAGGACCAGAGGGGAAACCCTTCTCCCATCTAGGGAGGAGGTCAAGGAAGAATAAGAAGAAGGGCTCTCTCCCCTTGCTTCCGATGGCCGGAGCAGCAGGGGCCATCATCATCACCGCGATCTTCACCAACACCTCCATCATCTTCACCAACATCTCCATCACCTTCCCCCTTCTATATCCCGCGGTCCACTCTCCCGCATTCCGCTGTACCCTCTACTTGAACATGGTGCTTTATGCTTCATATTATTATCCAATGATGTGTTGCCATATTATGATGTCTGAGTAGATTTTCGTTGTCCTATCGGTAGTTGATGAATTGCTATGATTGGTTTGAGTTGCATGTTTTATTATTGGTGCTGTCCTATTGTGCCCTTCGTGTCGCGCAAGCATGAGGGATTCCCGCTGTAGGGTTTGCAATATGTTTATGATTTGCTTATGGTGGGTTGTGTGAGTGACTGAAACACAAACCCGAGTAAGTAGGTTGTTTGCGTATGGGATAAAAGGGGACTTGGTGATTTAATGCTATGGTTGGGTTTTACCTTAATGAATCTTTAGTAGTTGCGGATGCTTGCTAGAGTTCCAATCATATGTCCATAGAATTCCAAGTAAGGGATGATATGTTAGCTTATGCCTCTCCCTCAAAATAGAATTGCAATAGTGATTATCGGTCTAGTAACGTAGTCAGTTGCTTAGGGACAATTCCACAACTCCTACCACCACTTTTCCACACTCGCTATATTTACTTTCTTGCATATTTATCTAAACAACCCCTAGTTTTTATATACGCGTTCTTTACTTTCTTGCAAACCTTTCCAACAACACCTACAAAGTACTTCTAGTTTCATACTTGTTCTAGGTAAAGTGAACGTCAAGCGTGCGTAGAGTCGTATCTGTGGCCAATAGGACTTGAGAGAGTATTTGTTCTACCTTTAGCTCCTCGTTGGGTTCGACACTCTTACTTATCGAAAGAGGCTACAATTATCTCGTATACTTGCGGGTCATCATCCACCTATACCTTCCTATATGCGGTATCTACCTGCCGTTCCAAGTAAATTTGTATGTGCCAAACTCTAAACCTTCAAATGAAATTCTGTTTTGTATGCTTGAATAGCTCATGTATGAACTAGGGCTATCCGTATCTTCCGTGTTAGGCGGGTTATTCTCAAGAGGAGTGGACTCCGCTCCTCACTCACGAGAAAATGGCTGGTCACCGGGATGCCCAGTCCCATTCTTTATGCAAATCAAATAAAAATAATTGCAAACAAAACTCACCCTGGGATTGTTGTTAGTTGGAGGCACTCGTTGTTTTGAGCAAGCCATGGATTGATGCTTGTGTGGAGGGAGAGTATAAACTTTACCGTTCTGTTTGGGAACCGCCTATAATGTGTGTAGCATGGAAGATATCACCATCTCTTGGTTGTTATGTTGACAATGAAAGTATGCCGCTCAAAATATTATTTATCTCTGCTTTAAAATCGAGCTCTGGCAACTCTACAAATCCCTGCTTCCCTCTGCGAAGGGCCTATCTATTTACTTTCATGTTGAGTCATCACCCTCTTATTAAAAAGCACCAGCTGGAGAGCACTGCTGTCATTTGCATTCATTACTATTAATTTATATTGGGTATGACTGGATCTCTTTTACCATGAATTACAATGTTTAGTCAGTCCTTGATCTTTAAAGGTGCTCTGCATTTATGTTTTGTGGTCTCAGAAAGGGCTAGCGAGATACCATCTTGTTATATCATATTATGATTGTTTTGAGAAAGTGTTGCCATCCGAGATTTATTATTATTGCTCGCTAGTTGATTATGCCATTAATATGAGTAAACATGAGACCTAAGAGTTATTGTGAATGTGGTTAGTCATAATCTTTCTTTGAAAACTTGAATGCTGGCTTTACATATTTACAACAACAAGAGCAAATAGAGTTTGTAAAAGTTTTTCTTTATCACTTTCAGTTTATCAACTGAATTGCTTGAGGACACTGAATTGCCCTTGTTTTGGACTCTAACTTGCATGATTTGAATGGAACTAACCCGTACTGACACTGTTTTCAGCAGACTTTCCATGGTGTTATTTAAATGCAGAAACAAAAGTTCTCGGAATGACCTGAAACTCCACGGAACTTATTTTTTGGAAAATATTAAAAATATTGGCGAAAGAATCAAGGCCAGGGGCCCACCACCTGTCCACGAGGGTGGGGGCGCGCCCCCTGCCTCGTGGGCCCCCTGTTGCTCCACCGACCTCAACACCAACTCCAGATATTTGTGTTCGGGAGAAAAAATCAGGAGAAGGAATCATCTTGTTTTACGATCACGGGCCGCCGCCAAGCCCTAAAACCTCTCGGGAGGGTTGATCTCGAGTCCGCTCGGGCTCAGGAGGGGAATCCGTCGCCGTCGTCATCATCAACCATCCTCCATCACCAATTTCATTATGCTCACCGCCGTGAGTGAGTAATTCCATCGTAGGCTTGCTGGACGGTGATGGGTTGGATGAGATTTATCGTGTAATCGAGTTAGTTTTGTTAGGGTTTGATCCCTAGTATCCACTATGTTCTGAGATTGATGTTGCTATGCCTTTGCTATGCTTAATGCTTGTCACTAGGGCCCGAGTGCCATGATTTCAGATCTGAACCTATTATGTTTTCATGAATATATGTGAGTTCTTGATCCTATCTTGCAAGTCTATAGTCACCTACTATGTGTTATGATCCGCTAACCCCGAAGTGAAAATAATCGGGACCACTCCCGTGATGACCGTAGTTTGAGGAGTTCATGTATTCACTATGTGTTAATGCTTTGGTCCGTACTCTATTAAAAGGAGGCCTTAATATCCCTTAGTTTCCATTACGACCCGCTGCCTTACGGGAGGGTAGGACAAAAGATGCCATGCAAGTTCTTTTCCATAAGCACGTATGACTATATTCGGAATACATGCCTACAGTACATTGATGAATTGGAGCTAGTTCTGCGTCACCCTATGTTATGATTTTTACATGATGAACCGCCTCCGGCATAATTCTCCATCACCGATCCAACGCCTACGAGCTTTTCACATATTGTTCTCTGCTTATTTACTTTTCCGTTGCTACTGTTACAATCACTACAAAACCCAAATATTACTTTCGCTACTGTTACCTTTACTTCCATATTACTTTGCTACTAAATACTTTGCTGCAGATACTAAGTTATCCAGGTGTCGTTGAATTGACAACTCAACTGCTAATATTTGAGAATATTCTTTGGCGCCCCTTGTGTCGAATCAATAAATTTGGGTTGAATACTCTACCCTCAAAAACTGTTGCGATCCCCTATACTTGTGGGTTATCAATGTTGTCCATGAAAGCATTAGGTTACCTTGTCCCTTGTCTTACCAACAAGAGGGTTTGTGACTCCTTGAATTAGTGCAAGATGTGAAAGTTGATTGCACCTGTCCTTGCCAAAATGAATATGAGTGAAGTATGTCAGCGGAGTCACCCTCAAGAACTCTCTAGTTCTTCTTCTTTGGGACCCACATCAACTTGATGGGGATCCTTGGAGTTGTAGTCGTACATGATGAAGTGGAACTTTGTTAGATCACGGGTTCCGGCAAAACCCTCAAGGTTCGAACACTTGGGTGCGCATGAAGATCTCCCCCTACCGATCCACGTCCTAGTTTCGCTTAGGTCTCAAGGGCGAACTCGGCGAACTCGCAACACAAGGGACACAAGATTTATACTGGTTCGGGCCACCGTTGTGGTGTAATACCCTACTCCAGTGTGGTGGAGGTGGATTGCCTCTTGGGCTGAGGATATGCAGTACAAGGGGAAGAACAACCTCTTGAGGCAAGGTGTTCTTGTGCTTGGTGAACTTGTGTGGGTGAGGATTACTCGAGATGAGATGAGATGCCTCCGAATGAGTTATCTCCTACGGTGGTGGCTAGTCCTATTTATATAGGCCCTGGTCCTCTCCCCAAATATTGAGCGGGAAGGGAGCCAACAATGGCCAATTTGAAAGGGGACAACTAGTACAGCTTGAAGACCCACAAGTATAGGGGATCTATCGTAGTCCTTTCGATAAGTAAGAGTGTCGAACCCAACGAGGAGCAGAAGGAAATGATAAGCGGTTTTTAGCAAGGTATTCTCTGCAAGCACCGAAATTATAGGTAACAGATAGTTTTGTGATAAGATAATTTGTAACGAGCAACAAGTAACAAAAGTAAATAAAGTGCAGCAAGGTGGCCCAATCCTTTTTGTAGCAAAGGATAAGCCTGAACAAACTCTTATATAAGGAAAAGCGCTCCCGAGGACACATGGGAATATCGTCAAGCTAGTTTTCATCACGTTCATATGATTCACGTTCGGTACTTTGATAATTTGATATGTGGGTGGACCGGTGCTTGGGTGCTGTTCTTACTTGAACAAGCATCCCACTTATGATTAACCTCTATTGCAAGCATCCACAACTACAACAAAAGTATTAAGGTAAACCTAACCATAGCATGAAACAAGTGGAAACAAATCGGCCCCTTACAAAGCAACGCATAAACTAGGGTTTAAGCTTCTGTCACTCTAGCAACCCATCATCTACTTATTACTTCCCAATGCCTTCCTCTAGGCCCAAATAATGGTGAAGTGTTATGTAATCGACGTTCACATAACACCGCTAGAGGCTAGACAACATACATCTATTCAAAATATCGAACGAATACCAAATTCACATGACTACTAATAGCAAGACTTCTCCCATATCCTCAGGAACAAACGTAACTACTCACAAAGCATATTCATGTTCATAATCAGAGGGGTAATAATATGCATAAAGGATCTGAACATATGATCTTCCACCAAATAAACCAACTAGCATCAACTACAAGGAGTAATCAACACTACTAGCAACCTACTAGTACCAATCCAGCACTTGGAGGCAAGAATTGGATACAAGAGATGAACTAGGGTTTTGAGAGGAGATGGTGCTGGTGAAGATGTTGATGGATATTGGCCTCTCCCAATGAGAGGAGCGTTGGTGATGACGATGGCGATGATTTCCCCCTCCCGGAGGGAAGTGTCCCCGGCAGAACAGCTCTACCGGAGCCCTAGATTGGTTCCGCCAAGGTTCCGCCTCGTGGCGGCGGAGTCTCGTCCTGAAAGGTTGCTTATTAATTTTTTCCTCACCGAAAGACCTCATATAGCAGAAGACGGGCATAGGAGAGCCAATAGGGGGCCCATGAGGTAGGGGGCGCGCCCTAGGGGGGGGGGCGCCCCCCACCCTCGTGGACAGGGTGTGGGCCCCCTGGTCTTCATCTTTGGCAAGGATTTTTCATTATTTTTAACTAGATGTTCCGTGGAGTTTCAGGACTTTTGGAGTTGTGCAGAATAGGTCTCTAATATTTGCTCCTTTTCCTGCCCTGAATTCCAACTGCCGGCATTCTCCCTCCTTATGTAGACCTTGTAAAATAAGAGAGAATAGCCATAAGTAATGTGACATAATGCATAATAACAGCCCATAATGCAATAAATATCGATATAAAAGCATGATGCAAAATGGACGTATCACAGCTTATCCTGACAAAAGCAGTCTTCGCCTGCAAAAGGTTCTGGTGGCGACGCCGCCTTGGGCTCCATGGTGACCTCCGTCTTGCCGTCCTGCTGGTATTGGCTCATTGCATTGATATGGAAACCTTTGCTTGACGCCTCGGTACTCCGCACCAAAGAGGAAACAAGGACACTGTGTGCGCTGGCGCCCGCCTGGTCTCGGTCGTCATGGCTCACGTCACGAGAACCTCGCGAGGTTTGCCTTGCCTTGATCTCTCCGCCCCTCGCGAGCCAACCTGGTGAGGCCACTCCCGAAGGGTCTTGCACCGTCCGCCTCGCGAGGCTTGGCCCCTCCTGAGGGTCTTGACTGCTTGTTGGTGAAGATGGGCCGTACGGGCCCGCTCGCAGAGCCACGCCATGGGCCTCAGGTAGGCAAGTCTGGGGACCCCTGATGACCCACAAGTGTAGGGGATCTATCGTAGTCCTTTCGATAAGTAAGAGTGTCGAACCCAACGAAGAGCAGAAGGAAATGATAAGCGGTTTTCAGCAAGGTATTCTCTGCAAGCACCGAAATTATAGGTAACAGATAGTTTTGTGATAAGATAAATTGTAAAGGGTAACAAGTAACAAGTGTAAATAAAGTGCAGCAAGGTGGGCCAATCCTTTTTGTAACAAAGGACAAGCCTGGACAAACTCTTATATAGAGAAAAGCGCTCCCGAGGACACATGGGAATTATCGTCAAGCTAGTTTTCATCACGTTCATATGATCCGCGTTCGGTACTTTGATAATTTGATATGTTGGTGGACAGGTTCTTGGGTGTTGCCCTTACTTGGACAAACATCCCACTTATGATTAAATCCTATTGCAAGCATCCACAACTACAAAAGAAGTATTAAGGTAAACCTAACCATAGCATGAAACATATGGATCCAAATCAGCCCCTTACGAAGCAACGCATAAACTTGGGCTTAAGCTTCTGTCACTCTAGCAACCCATCATCTACTTATTACTTCCCAATGCCTTCCTCTAGGCCCAAACAATGGTGAAGTGTCATGTAGTCGACGTTCACATAACACCACTAGAGGAAAGACAACATACATCTCATCAAAATATCGAACGAATACCAAATTCACATGACTACTAATAGAAAGACTTCTCCCATGTCCTCAGGAACAAACGTAACTACTCACAATTCATATTCATGTTCATAATCAGAGGGGTATTAATATGCAAAATGGATCTGAACATATGATCTTCCATCGAATAAACCAACTAGCATCAAGTACAAGGACTAATCAACACTACTAGCAACCTACAGGTACCAATCTGAGGCTATGAGACAAAGATTGGATACAAGAGATGAACTAGGGTTTGAGAGAAGATGGTGTTGGTGAAGATGTTGATGAAGATGGACCCCCTCCCGATGAGAGGATCGTTTGTGATGACGATGGCGATGATTTCCCCCTCCCGGAGGGAAGTGTCCCTGGCAGAACAACTCCGCCAGAGCCCTAGATTGGTTCCGCCAAGGTTCCGCCTCGTGGCGGTGGAGTCTCGTCCCGAAAGCTTGCTTCTGATTTTTTCTCGGACGAAAGACTTCATATAGCAGAAGATGGGCACCGGAGGGCCACCAGGGGGCCAACAAGGGAGGGGGGCACGCCCCCCACCCTCGTGGCCAAGGTGTGGGCCCCCTCTGGTATTTTCTTCGCTCAGTATTTTTTATTATTTCCAAAAATAACTTCCGTGGAGTTTCAGGACTTTTGGAGTTGCGCAGAATAGGTCTCTAATATTTGCTCCTTTTCCACCCGTAATTCCATTGCCGGCATTCTCGCTCTTTATGTAAATCTAGTAAAATAAGAGAGAATAGGCATAAGTATTGTGACATAATGTGTAGTAACAGCCCATAATGCAATAAATATCGATATAAAAGCGTGATGCAAAATGGACGTATAAACTCCCCCAAGCTTAGACCTCGCTTGTCCTCAAGCGGAAGCCAATAACGATAAATATGTCCACATGTTTAGAGGTAGAGGTGTCGATAAAATAAAATACGGACATGAGGGCATCATGATAATTCTTAGAACAACAACATATATGGATATTGTCATATGATTTCTTATGATCAAGTAATAATCTATTCACAATGCAAAGTATGACTCAGAAACTTCATTGAGAACCAACAAACTATAATCTCAGTCATTGAAGCAATTGCAATTTATCAGAACATCGGAAAGAGCCTATGTAAGAGCTTTTCAGCAAGTTCACATACTTAACTATCATTTAGTCTTTCACAATTGCTAACACTCACGCAATACTTGTGGTTACGGAATTTTAATCGGACACAGAGAAAGATAGGGGCTTATAGTTTCGCCTCCCAACCTTTTACCTCAAGGGTAATGTCAACAATAATAGTTCATGCTAACTTACATCCAATTGGATATATATATATATATATATATATATATATATATATCAGGATCTTTCCAACACAAGGTGCTTGCCAAAGGATAAAATGTAAAAAGGAAAGGTGAAGATCACCATGACTCTTGCATAAGGTAGAAGATAAAAGTAAAAGATAGGCCCTTTGCAGAGGGAAGTAGAGGTTGTCATGCGCTTTCAGGGTTGGATGCACAAAATCTTAATGTGAAAGAACGTCACTTTATATTGCCACTTGTGATATGGACCTTTATTATGCAGTCAAAAGCTTTTATTTCTTCCACATCACAAGATCGTATAAAGCTTATTTTCTCCCACACTAATAAGTCATACATATTTAGAGAGCAATTTTTATTGCTTGCACCGATGACAACTTACTTGAAGGATCTTACTCAATCCATAGGTAGATATGGTGGACTCTCATGGGCAAACGGGTTTTAAGGGTATTCGGAAGCACAAGTAGTATCTCTACTTGGTGCAAAGAATTGGCTAGCATGAGGTGGGAAAGGCAAGCTCAACATGTTGGATGATCCATGACAATATACTTTATTTCGGATATAAGAAAACATAACCCATTACATTGTCTTCCCTGTCCAACATCAACTCTTTAGCATGTCATATTTTAATGAGTGCTCACAATCATAAAAGATGTCCAAGATAGTATATTTATATGTGAAACCTCTCTTTCTTTATTACTTCGTATTAATTGCAACGATGACCAAAACTATTTTTGTCAACTCTCAACAACTTTTAATCATCATACTCTTTATATGTGAAGTCATTACTCTCCATAAGATCAATATGATCTCTTTGTTACTTTTTATTCTTTCTTTCTTTTACTCCCTCAAGATCATAGCAAGATAATCAAGCCCTTGACTCAACACTAATATTTATTATATATAGCTCACGGACTCGATTACATAGAAAGATCATAAAGCAAAACTCAAAACTAGATCATACTAAAACTTTATTCTACTAGATCAAGATAATACCAAAAGGATCAAACTAAGAAAAACGGTAAAGATAGGAGTGTGATGGTGATACGATACCGGGGCACCCCCCAAGCTTGGCAGTTGCCAAGGGGAGTGCCCATACCCATGTGATTATATCTCCTTTGCTGGTGAAGAAGATGGAGGTGATGATGGATAGTCGCACATCGAGCGTAAGAGGTCCTCCAACTTGCGGATAATGCCTTTGAGTGCGATGATATGCTCCTTCAACAAAATATTTTCACGTGTGAGATACTTGTTTTGTATCTGAGCTAACTCAATCATCTTGAAAGCTTCAATCTCGGTTGGGGTAAGAAGATTGTGATCAAGTTGAAGGATGTCTTCTGCTGCAGAGCTTGGTCCTCCGTGGCCTTCTTGATCCCTTCATCCTTGTTGATCTCCATGGGTTCTTCCCTCTTGACTCTATCTTCATTAGCCAAGCATCGTTGTCACCATTGTTGGAGGAGGGGGACGACATGATGCCTGGCCTTGACAACCCTGACAGAAAACAGCTCGAAACAAGAATAGAGGATAATTGCGTGATACGGTGGTCAAAACCTTCGGGAGATTATATAACGAATTTTTACCGACCGAAAGAAGTATCGTGCAAGAAAACGGAGTCCAGAGAGCACACAAGGTGCCCACGAGGTAGGGGGGCGCGCCCAGGGGGGTAGGGCGCGCCTCCCACCCTCGTGGAAGCCTCATGTCCTTCCCAGGCTGCTTCTTATTTTCCTATTTTCTTAAATATTCCAAAACGGAGAAAAATTGTCATTAGAACTGTTTTGGAGTCGGTTTACTTACCGTACCACATACCTATTCCTTTTTGGAGTCTAAAACGTTCTGGAAAGTGTCTCTTATGTATTCCTCCGGGGTTACAGTTTCAATAATATTGGTTTCAACATTTATGGGATTACCTGAGATATAATGTTTGATTCTTTGACCATTCACCACCTTTGGATTTGTGCCTTCGAAGTTGTTGATTTTTATGGCACCGGAACGATAGACCTCCTCGATAACATAAGGACCTTCCCATTTAGAGAGAAGTTTTCCTGCAAAAAATCTTAAACGAGAGTTGTATAACAACACATAATCACGTACATTAAACTCACGCTTTTGTATCCTTTGTCATGCCATCTTTTAACTTTTTCTTTAAACAGTTTGGCATTCTCATAGGCCCGGGTTCTCCATTCATCAAGTGATCTAATGTCAAATAACCTATTCTCATCGGCATGTTTAAAATCATAATTAAGCTCTTTAATAGCCCAATGTGCCTTATGTTCTAGTTCGAGAGGTAAGTGACATGCTTTTCCATAAACCATTTTATACGGAGAAATACCCATAGGATTATTATATGCAGTTCTATAGGCCCATAATGCATCATCAAGTTTCTTGGACCAATTCTTTCTAGATCTATTAACAGTCTTTTGCAAAATTAATTTGAGCTCTCTATTACTCAATTCTACTTGACCACTAGACTATGGGTGATAAGGAGATGCAATTCTATGATTAACATCATACTTAGCAAGCATTTTATGAAAAGCACCATGAATAAAATGTGAACCACCATCAGTCATTAAATATATAGGGACTCCAAACCTCGGAAAAATAACTTCTTTAAGCATCTTAATAGAGGTGTTATGATCAGCACTACTAGTTGGAATAGCCTCTACCCACTTAGTAACATAATCAACAACAACTAAAATATGTGTATATCCATTAGAGGAAGGAAACGGTCCCATGTAATCAAAGCCCCAAATGTCAAATGGTTCAATAACAAGTGAATAATTCATAGGCATTTCTTGACGTCTACTAATATTACCAATTCTTTGACATTCATCACAAGATAAGACAAACTTACGAGCATCCTTGAAGAGAGTAGGCCAATAAAAACCGGATTGCAATACCTTATGTGTAGTTCTATCTCCAGCGTGATGTCCACCGTAAGCCTCGGAGTGACACTTACGTAGGATCTGTTCCTATTCATGCTCAGGTACACAACGCCTAATAACACCATCTACTCCTTCCTTATAAATATGTGGGTCATCCCAGAAGTAATGTCTTAAATCATAGAAAAACTTTTTCTTTTGCTGGTATGTGAAACTAGGTGGTATAAATTTAGCAACAATGTAAATAGCATAATCGGCATACCATGGAGCAAATCTGAGAAGCATTTATGACATTTATTTGTTCATCGTGAAAGCTATCATCAATAGGTAGTGGGTCATCAAGAACATTCTCTAACCTAGACAAGTTATGCGCAATGGGGTTCTCGGCTCCTTTCTATCAATAATATGCAAATCAAATTCTTGTAGCAAGATAACCCATCTAATAAGTCTAGGTTTAGCATCTTTCTTTTCCATAAGATATTTAATAGCAGCATGATCAGTGTGAATAGTTACTTTAGAATCGACAATATAAGGTCTGAACTTATCATAAGCAAATACAACTGCTAAGAATTCTTTTTCAGTAGTGGCATAATTTCTCTGGGCATTGTCTAGAGTTTTACTAGCATATTGAATAAGATTTAATTTCTTATCAACTCTTTGCCCTAGAACAACACCTACAACATAATCGCTAGCATCACACATAATTTCAAAGGATAAATTCCAATCAGGTGGCTGAACAATAGGTGCAGAGATTAATGCTTTCTTAAGTATTTCAAATGCTTATACACAATCATCATCAAAGACAAATGGTATATCTTTTTGTAATAGATTAGTCAGAGGCCGAGAAATTTTTGAGAAGTCCTTAATGAACCTCCTATAAAAACCGGCATGACCAAGGAAGCTTCTTATATCTTTGATGTCCTTGGGACATGGCATCTTTTCAATAGCATCGACTTTAGCTTTATCAACTTCAATACCTCTTTCAGAAATTTTATGCCCGAAGACAATGCCTTCACTAACCATAAAGTGGCATTTCTCCCAATTCAAGACAAGGTTAGTGTCTTCACATCTCTGCAAAACTCGATCAAGGTTGCTCAAGCAATCATCAAAAGAGGATCCATAAACGGAGAAATCGTCCATGAAAACCTCACAAATCTTTTCACAAAAATTAGAGAATATATCCATCATGCATCTTTGAAAGGTAGCAGGTGCATTACATAAACCAAAAGGCATACGTCTATAAGCAAAAGTACCGAAAGGGAAAGTAAAAGTGGTCTTTGCTTGATCATCAGCTGACACATGTATTCGAGAGAAACCAGAGTAACCATCTAGAAAGCAAAAATGTGTGTGTTTGGATAATCTTTCTAGCATTTGATCAATGAAAGGCAAGGGGTAATGATCTTTTTAGTAGCTTTATTTAATTTATGGAAATCAATTACCATCCTATAACTTGTAATAATTCTTTGCGGGATCAACTCATCTTTATCATTAGGAACGACAGTAATACCTCCCTTCTTAGGGACACAATGGACATGACTTACCCACTGACTATCAGCAACGGGATAAATTATACCTGCCTCAAGGAGCTTTAGTATTTCCTTCCTTACCACTTCTTTCATCTTAGGATTTAGCCGTCGTTGGTGATCAATAACTGGTTTGGCGTATTTTTCCAAATTTATTTTGTGTTGACATAGAGTGGGACTAATGCCCTTAAGATCATCAAGAGTATATCCAATAGCAGCACGGTGCTTCTTCAGAGTTTTCAATAATTTCTCTTCTTCATGCTCTGAAAGGTTAGCACTAATAGTAACAGGATATATCTTCTGTTCATCGAGATAAGCATATTTAAGAGTATCAGGCAATGGTGTAAGCTCAAACACGGGATCACTCTTTGGTGGAGGAGGATCCCCTAGGATTTTAACAGGCAAGTTGTGTTTCAGAATAGGTCCCTGTTTAAAGAACACTTCATCTATTTCCCTTCTTTCATTCATAAACATATCATTTTCATGGTCTAGCAAATATTGCTCTAAAGGATCACTAGGAGGTATGGCAATAAAATCAAGACCAATAATTCCATCTTTACTAGGCAATTCCTCATCCCGAGGTTGTCTACGAAATTTAGAAAAATTAAACTCATGAGACATATCATCCAAGCCAATAGTAACAACATCCTTCTCGCAGTCTATCTTAGCATTAACAGTGTTTAAGAAGGGTCTACCAAATATAATGGGACAAAAACTAGTGGGGAACCAAGAATAGAAAAATCAGTAGGATATTTAGCTTTCCCACACAAGACTTCAACATCTCTAACAATCCCAATTGGTGATATAGTATCTCTATTGTCAATCTTAATGGTAACATCAATTTCTTCTAACTCATAGGTGCAATATCATGCATAATTTCTTTGTATAGGTCAATAGGTATTGCACTAGCACTAGCACCCATATCACACAAGCCATGATAACAATGATCTTCTATTTTAATGTAAATAACGGGCATGCCTACCACAGGTCTATGTTTATCTTTAGCACTAGGTTTAGCAATTCTAGCAGTCTCATCACAGAAATAAATAACATGCCCATCTATATTATCAGCCAAGAGATCTTTAACCATAGCAATATTAGGTTCAACTTTAACCTGGTCAGGAGGTGTATAGGTTCTAGTATTACTCTTATGAACCACTGTTGAAGCTTTAGCATGATCCTTTATCCTAACAGGGAAAGGTGGTTTCTCAACATAAGCAGTAGGAACAATAGGATCATTATAAGTGATAGTCTTTTCTTCAACTTTAATAGGTTCAACTACTTTTACTTCTATCGGAGGATGATATTTAAACCACTTCTCCTTAGGGAGATCAACATGAGCAGCAAAAGATTCACAAAAAGAAGCTACTATCTCAGAGTCAAGTCCATATTTAGTGCTAAATTTACGGAAAACATCGGTATCCATAAAAGATTTAACACAATCAAATTTAGGTGTTATACCTGACCCTTTACCTTTGTCGAGATCCCAATCTTCAGAGTTGCATTTAATTCTTTCCAATAAATTCCATTTGCATTCAATAGTCTTCGTCATAAAGGAACTAGTACAAGAAGTATCAAGCATGGAGCGATTGTTGTCAGAAAGCTGAGCATAAATTTTTTGAATAATCATTTCTCTTGAGAGCTCATGATTGGGGCATGAATATAACATTGACTTAAGCCTCCCCCAAGCTTGAGCGATGCTTAATCCTTCGCGAGGCCAAAAATTATATATATAATTACGATCACGATGAACAAGATACATAGGATAAAACTTCTAATGAAATTCCAATTTCAATCGTTTGTAGTTCCATGATCCCATATCATCACATAGCCTATACCATGTCAATGCATCTCCCTTCAAGGATAAAGGGAAGACCTTCTTCTTGATAACATCATCGGGCATAACTGCAAGCTTAAATAATCCACAAACTTCATCCACATAGATTAGGTGTAAATCGGGATGCAATGTTCCATCTCCTGCAAAAGGATTAGCTAGCTGTTTCTCTATCATACCCGAAGGAATTTCAAAGTAAACATTTTCTTTTCAGTAGGTTCAGTAGGTTCAGTAGGTTCAGGAGCAAATCTTTGCTCTACTGGTCGGGGTGAATATACCCCGAACAAGCCCCTCAGAGGATTACTTTCCATAGCAACAAGTGACAGTAAATTTCAGCACACTATATAAATCTTTCCTTGACAATTCCACCTAGCAAAGGCGCTTCACTCCCCGGCAACGGCGCCAGAAAAGAGTCTTGATGACCCACAAGTGTAGGGGATCTATCGTAGTCCTTTCGATAAGTAAGAGTGGCGAACCCAACGAGGAGCAGAAGGAAATGATAAGCGGTTTTTAGCAAGGTACTCTCTGCAAGCACTGAAATTATCGGTAACACATAGTTTTGTGATAAGGTAATTTGTAATGGGTAACAAGTAACAAGTGTGAATAAAGTGCAGCAAGACGGCCCAATCCTTTTTGTAGCAAAGGACAAGCCTGGACAAACTCTTATATAGAGAAAAGCGCTCCTGAGGACACATGGGAATTATCGTCAAGCTAGTTTTCATCACGTTCATATGATTCGCGTACGGTACTTTGATAATTTGATATGTGGGTGGATCAGTGCTTGGGTGCTGTCCTTACTTGGACAAACATCCCACTTATGATTAACTCCTATTGCAAGCATCTGCAACTACAAAAGAAGTATTAAGGTAAACCTAACCATAGCATGAAACATATGGATCCAAATCAGCCCTTTACGGCAACGCATAAACTAGGGTTTAAGCTTCATCACTCTAGCAACCCATCATCTACTTATTACTTCCTAATGCCTTCCTCTAGGCCCAAACAATGGTGAAGTGTCATGTAGTCGACGTTCACATAACACCACTAGAGGAAAGACAACATACATCTCATCAAAATATCGAATCGAATACCAAATTCACATGACTACTAATAGCAAGACTTCTCCCATGTCCTCAGGAACAAAAGTAACTACTCACAAATCATATTCATGTTCATAATCAGAGGGGTATTAATATGCATAATGGATCTGAACATATGATCTTCCACCGAATAAACCAACTAGCATCAAGTACAAGGAGTAATCAACACTACTAGCAACCTACAGGTACCAATCTGAGGCTATAAGACAAAGATTGGATACATGAGATGAACTAGGGTTTGAGAGGAGATGGTGCTGGTGAAGATGTTGATGAAGATGGACCCCCTCCCAACGAGAGGAATATTGGTGATGACGATGGCGATGATTTCCCCCTCCCGGAGGGAAGTGTCCCCGGCAGAACAACTCCGCCAGAGCCCTAGATTGGTTCCGCCAAGGTTCCGCCTCGTGGCGGCGGAGTCTCGTCCCGAAAGATTGCTTCTGTTTTTTTCTCAGACGAAAGACTTCATATAGTCGAAGATGAGCAACGGAGGGCCACGAGGCCACGAGGCGGGGGCGCCTAGGGGGTAGGGCGCGCCTCAGCCTCGTGGCCGAGTGTGGGCCCCTCGGTATTTTCTTCGCTCAAGATTTTTTATTATTTCCAAAAATAACTTCCGTGGAGTTTCAGGACTTTTGGAGTTGTGCATAGGTCTCTAATATTTGCTCCTTTTCCAAATTTCTGTAATTCCAAATTGACGGCACTCTCCCTCTTTATGTAAACCTAGTAAAATAAGAGAGAATAGGCATAAGTATTGTGACATAATGTGTAGTAACAGCCCATAATGCAATAAATATCGATATAAAAGCATGAGGCAAAATGGACGTATCAACCCCCGTTCCCAGAACACAGATGTCGGCGTTCTGGGAACGGGGGTCCCAGACTTGCCTGCCTGCGGCCTGCGGCGTGGCTCAAAGGGGGGCCCATCACGGCCCATCTTCATCAACACGAGCTCAAGACCCTCACGAGGGTCCAAGCCTCGCGGGGCGAGCGACAGGGAGCTTCCTTAGGCGCGGCCTCATCAGGCTGGCTCGTGAGGAGGCGGAGAGATCAAGGCGGGGTACCTCACGAGGTGCCCATGACGCAAGCCATGACGACCAAGGGCGCCAGGCGGGCGCCAGCCCACGCATCGTCCTCCTTTCCTCTTTGGTGCGAAGGGAGCAGGCGCAGGCGAGAGCATCAAGCAAAGGCGTCCATTTCGGTGCAACAAGACCAAGACCGGTCCAACGGCAGGGAGTCATTGTGGAGCCCAAGCCGGCGTCACCACCGTGAGCCTTTGGCAAAAGCGAGGACCAACTTTAGTCAGGATAAGTGTACCATATGTTCCCCTTCAAAATGGCCAATTGTTGGCGCCCTTCTCGCTCAATATTTGGGAAGAGGCCCAAGGCCTCTGCCTATAAATAGGGCTAGCCACCTACAGGGTAGAGGGACGTTGAACCTAGAGAGATTTGAAATCGGCAGAGAGACAGAGAGAAGCGTCTGAACTCCTCCTAGCAGTTCATCGCACCAGCCAAGAACAGACCCTCGCGAGGCTGTTCTTCTTTGTATTGTTCATCACCATCAGCCCAAGAGGCAATCCACCACACCACAAACTAGAGTAGGGTATTACACCACAACGGTGGCCCGAACTAGTATAAACCCTGTGTCTCTTGTGCTGTTCCTTTCGTAGTTTAGATCCTAGCGAGGCGGCGGGGTGCAGGTAGGTGGAGGGTGAGATTCCGCGCGCACCCCAGTGTTCGAACCTCAAGGGCCTGTCGGAACCCGAAATCCGACATTTGGCGCGCCAGGTAGGGGGTACGCCGGAGTTTCCCTTCCGCCACCGCCGCGGCCCGCCTCATGATGAGCAGCGCCGCCCTGCTCCGCCGCCTTGTGTGAGGGCTGGGGCTCGAGCCAGCCCTGGCCTTGCAACGGTGCGGTGGGACAAGTTCAAGTTAACGACGCCGCCAGCGCTAACGGGCGCTGACGATCCGATGGCTTTCCTGCTGGCGTACGAGGAAGCCGTCCTCGAAGCTGGAGGTGATGACAGGGTCATGGCCAACTGGCTCACTATGGCCCTTACCGACGCTCCGCACGCGTGGCTGCTCCACCTTCCGGCCGCCTCCATGGCCTCTTCGGAAGAGCTCCGCGGCCTCTTCCTCACCCACCACGCTGCGCCGGCGCCCCCGGTCGTCGCGACCCTCCTGGGTGGCTCGCGGGCGCCGCCCTCGAGTCACCACGTCAAGCCGTTCGTTCGTCGGGTCGGCGCCGTCTCCACGCAGCCGAAGGCCCCCCAGGACCGGTCGGTGCCCAAGGCTAGCGACCTTCACCAAGACCACCCTCCAACTCATCCTGCTGGGTGCGCTCCCCATGCTATGCACCCCCACCATCTGCCAGTGGCCGTCACCAGACTCTCATCGACGGCGGCGCGGGCCTCAACGTGCTCTCAGTCGAGGCCTTCAACCTCCTCAGCATACCCCGGGAGCGGCTGCAGCTCAGCCGGCCTTTCTTGGGCGTCGGGGGCGGATCATCCAACTCCTTGGGACAGATCCGGCTCCCGGTAACCTTCGGCACCTACGACAACTTCCGCATGGAGCAGGTCGATTTCGACATCGCCCCCATCGGCCTCCCATACAACGCCATCCTCGGCTACCCAGAAGGGCCCGATTCATGGTCGCGACTCACCCACGTACAACCTCATGAAGATGCCCGGAGCAACGGCGTCCTCACCGTGCGTCTGGGACACGGAGATGCGCCATGAAAGTGCTCAAGCTTCGCCTTCAAGACGGGCGTCGGCCAAGAACCCGCCAACGCAGAGACCCTCGAGCCCAAGGGGGCTGCACCGACCAAGAAGAAACAGTTGTTCACCCAAGACAAGGCAGAGACCAAGCAAATACCCGTCGATGAGGACGGGTCCACTGACGCCACTTTCACCATAGGCGCCAACCTCGAGCCCGAGCAGGAGGAGGCCCTGGTCAAGTTCCTGCGTGCAAACAAGAAGGTATTTGCCTGGGAGCCTGATCAATTGGTGGGGATCCCTAGGGGTGTAATCGAGCATCACCTCCACCGCTCCATGTGTGCCCCAACGCACGCCCCGTGAAACAGAAAGCGAGGCGGCAGTCCACTGAAAAGCAAGCCTACATCGTCCAGGAGGCCAGCAAACTAGAGGCGGCCGGGGTCATTCGCGAGGTCTGGTACCCGGATTGGTTGGCCAACCCTGTTGTTGTACCAAAGAAGGGAGGGAAGGAGCGCATGTGTGTCGACTTCACCAACCTCAACAAGGCATGCCCGCAAGATCCGTTCCCGCTTCCCCGCATCGACCAGATCGTCGATTCCACTGCTGAGTGCGGCCTGTTGTGCTTCTTGGATGCCTTCTCCGGGTACCACCAGATCAAGATGGCCGTAGAGGACATGGAGAAGACAGCCTTCCTGACCCCGTGCGGGGTGTATTGCTACACGTGCACGCCATTCGGGCTGCGCAACGCTGGGGCGACCTTCCAGCGGCTGATGCACATCACCCTGGGTCCGCAGCTCGGGAAGAATGTTGAGGCTTACGTCGATGACATTGTGGCGAAGTCTCTGGAGGCCAGAACCCTGATACAAGACCTGGAGGAAACCTTCGCGAGCCTTGACGCAGTGAGCCTACGGCTCAACCCGGAGAAATGTGTGTTTGGGGTCCCCTCGGGCAAGCTTTTGGGCTTCCTCGTATCCCACCGAGGCATCGAGGCTAACCCAGAAAAGGTCAAGGCGGTCGAGGACATGAGCCCGCCAAAGACCCTCAAGGAAATGCAGAAGCTCACTGGGCGCGTGACTGCGCTAGGGCGCTTCATCTCCAAGTTGGGGGAACGAGCACTGCCTTTCTTCCAGCTAATGAAGAAAAAGGGGCCTTTTGAATGGACTGAAGAAGCCGACAAGGCGTTCCAAGATCTCAAGAGGTACCTGACCAGCCCTCCGGTCATGGTGGCCCCACGCCCGCAGGAACCCCTGGTGCTCTACCTCGCCGCCACTCCATACTCCGCCAGCGCAGCTCTGGTGGCGGCTAGGGAAGAGCGTCAGACCAAAGCCATAGCAGCAGCCCAGGTCAAGGCAAAACCAGAACAAGAAGGACCCACAGAAACCACTGCCATGTCTGAGAAGGGTCAGCCGCCGCAGGGGAGCGCGCTGGGGGAGGAAGAGGTCCCTCCCCTGGACCGCCAGCCTCAGGAGGCACCACGGTCCCCGGAGGGCGCCAGCAGCACTAGCGCTCCAAACCTCGTTGAGCACCCAGTATACTTCGTCAGCACGGTGCTGCGGGACACGAGGGTGCGGTACCCCATGCCTCAGGAGCCCCGGCCTGTGGCCTGGCCTCTGGAGCACGCCTGCTCCTGACGATGGAGCCTCAAGAGGGGTGCTGGATCACAAAACTCCGGAGCTACTTAACGCAAAGGACCCTGCCGGAGAAGGAGGAGGAAGCAGAGCGCATGGCGCGGCAAGCCACATCATACTGTATCAGAGATGGAGAGCTCAATCGGAAGCGGCCGAATGATGTGGCCCTGCGCTGCATCTCCAGGGAGCAAGGGAAAGAATTGCTGGCGGATATACATGGTGGAGACTATGGGCATCACTCGTCATCACGAACCCTCGTGGGCAAGGCATTCCGGAGCGGTTTCTATTGGCCTACTGCGCTCAACGACGCCGTGGAGCTAGTGAAAGCTTGTGAAGCCTGCCAATTCCATGCCAAGCAGATCCATCAGCCGGCAGGACGCCTACAAACCATACCCCTCTTGTGGCCATTCACAGTCTGGGGGCTGGATATCCTGGGCCCGATTCCTCGGGCGCCAGGGGGCTATCGCTACCTTTACGTCGCCATGGACAAGTTCACCAAGTGGGCTGAAGTGGAGGCCATCCGCACCATCCCCGCAGGTTCTGCGGTCAAGTTAAATCAAGGGCCTCGTGAGCCGGTTCGGGGTGCCGAACCGCATCATCACTGACAACGGTTCGCAGTTCACCAGTAACCTCTTCAAAACATATTGTGCTAACCTGGGAACGTAGATATGCTACGCTTCGGTGGCGCACCCCCGAAGCAATGGCCAGGCCGAGCGGGCCAACGCAGAGGTCCTGAGGGGCCTCAAAACCAGAACATTCAGGAAGAAACTGGAGGCCTGCAGCAAGGGCTGGTACGACGAAGCTTCGATGCAGGCTGTGGTCCATCCGCACGACCACAACCAAGCCAACTGGAGAGACCCCGTTCTTCCTGGTCTATGGAGCCGAAGCGGTCCTTCCTCACGAGGTTAGACGTCGTTCCGCACGGGTCCTGGCGTTCGACGAGGCGCAGCAGGACGCCATGCAGGGGACGGATCTCGTGCTGGGGGAGGAGCGCCGTTGAGAAGCTGCATTGCGAGCAACAAGGTACCAACAAGCGCTGCGACGATACCACTGCCGCAACATCCGCCCCAGAACTCTCGAGGTAGGGGACCTCGTGCTCAGGCGAGTTCTCTCCAGGGAAGGGTTGCATAAGCTCTCTCCCGTGTGGGAGGGCCCGTTCAAGGTTGTTCATGTTTCCAGGCCCGGCTCCGCGTGCTTGGAGACTCGTGGAGGGGTGCCAGTCCGAGCTGCGTGGAACATCCAACACCTCCGGAGGTTTTACTCCTAAAAGGCCCAGAGCACGTGAAGAAGGCGAATGCCCTGTGGAAGCTGTCTTTTTGGAAAAGGCCCAGAGCCTGTGAAGAAGGCGAATGCCTGTGAAGCTGTCTTTCTGGAAAAGGCCCAGAGCCTGTGAAGAAGGCGAATGCCTATGAAGCTGTCTTTTTGGAAAAGGCCCAGAGCCTGTGAAGAAGGCGAATGCCTGTGAAGCTGTCTTTTTGGAAAAGGCCCAGAGCTCGTGAAGAAGGCGAATGCTGTGAAGCTGTCTTTTGGAAAAGGCCCGGAGCACATGAAGAGGGCCAATGCCTGTGAAGCTTGCTTCCTCCAAGAAAGGCCCGAGCTCGTGAAGAAAGCCAACGCTGTGAAGCTCGCCGCCCGTGACACTCTCACGTAATAATGAGTTGGGGCTGTACATGCCCCGAGTCTCGTGAGCGCCGCCTCAGCCCTGGGCTCCCTCCCACGCCCAAAGTGGCAGCACTTAGCTCCACTGGTGAGAAGACGTCGAAGACTAGATTAGGTGCCGGACGCGGCTTTTTCATTTGCTTTCTGTAGTTGGCTTGTTCGTTCTCATTTGAAGTTTTATCAAAGCTGTTTTCGACTTGTGGCTCTTCGACCTTTTGCCCTCTTACCTCGATTTCTCTCGCGCAAGGTCACGCGAGGGGGGCAGCCTGGGTGCCCCCGCGAGTGTTCTCTGCCCTTATTGTTTGGGGTTTTCCCTACCCGGGTCCACTACAGGAGCACCCCTCCAGTCCACGCCTCACGGGCACCGCGACACGAACACAGGACCTGGGTCGGTCACCTCCGCAGCTGAGGCCGGGGGCTACCTCTCTAGATTAACCTTCACAGGGCATGAAGCGTTCGACGAGGGCCACGACAGGCGCCCCTGAGCTAAGTAATTTCTACGCGCGAGCGTGTCGCACAAGGGCATAATACCAAGATAGCAGAAGCAATACGATAACTAATAGCAATAGTCCAAGCACGCCCACGCGGGGCCCTACGCTATTGTTTCTTTCTTGCGCAGAAAAGGAAAAAGGACAAAACAGCGCTGCTCGCTCGACACCAACTTCGCTGGGAGGCTCGAATCGCCTCCGGAGCTCAGCGGACTCCCTCTCGCTTCACCGGGGCTAGACGGCGGGCGGACTCGCTACCTCCCTCCAGTGCGCTGGCGGCGCAGAGGTCGGTCGCGACCACCGCTGGAGGAGCCGCTGCCCAAAGAAGAGCCGTCGAAGCTCGACGAGCCCCGGGCGTCGCCGACCACGTGCGCGATGTCGTCTCCATCATCGCTGAGGCTGAACCCGCGGTCACGGTCGTCGTTCTCAGGGCAGCACCCGGCGCGGCGACCGTCTTCCCCGAACACCCTCACATAGAGGGTGGCATCACCGTCGAATTTGAAGTGCATGGCGCATCGCCGGCTCAGACCGCGCGCGCGGGCAAACCTTTGCCAGCCGCGGGCCAGGGCCAGGCTCCCGGCTGCAGAGACCTCCAGCTAAGCCTAGGAGGCCCGACTGCAGCAACCATCCGCCTGAAGCCAAAGGCCGCCCGGGGCACCGGCCGGAAGCTCACCTAGGAGGAAGCGAGGGAGCTGGAGCCGGGTGCCGGTCGGCTCCGCTGACCACACCACAAACCCCGGCAGCACCTCTGCCAAGTGGAAGGCTGCCTAGGGGGCGCGTCAGAAGCGCACCCCCTAGCAAAGAGCTGCCGCCCGCCACCGCTGGAGGTCACCTCCACGACCGCGAGGAGCCACCATGGGAGCCGCAGGGTGTTTGCGGGGACGGCCTCGACCGCGCTTGGGCGGGGGAGAGTCAGGCCCTACCTGGCGAGCCTTCCCCTTCTCTGCGGCCGAGAACCTCTTCGGCGGAGCCATGGGGAAGAAGAAGAAGCAAGGAGAAGATGAACTAGAAGGGCATGTGCTGTCCCGTACTTATAGCCGGGGAAGGCCAATCACGACCTCCACGATCATGGAGCAATCATGACCCGCTCTGCGTGCGAGGACTTGTCAATTCAGCAGCTTGCCGAGGCGTCGTGGCGAAGTGGAGACAACCACGCCCAATCGACCGCCACGCTGGCCTAAGGCCGCAAGGCTGTTAGGGCTCAAGGGCGCCAGACTTGCCCTTCACCTCTCTGCCAGCCAAGTCCGGTGCGCTTTGGGCCCGGGCTATCACGACGCTCGGGAACGGGGGTCCCCAGACTTGCCTGCCTGCGGCCTGCGGCGTGGCTCAAAGGGGGGCCCATCACGGCCCATCTTCGTCAACACGAGCTCAAGACCCTCGCGAGGGGCCAAGACTCGCAGGGCGGACGACAGGGAGCTTCCTCAGGCGCGGCCTCATCAGGCTGGCTCGCGAGGAGGCGGAGAGATCAAGGCGGGGTACCTCACGAGGTGCCCATGACGCAAGCCATGACGACCAAGGGTGCCAGGCGCCAGCCACAGATCGTCCTCCTTTCCTCTTTGGTGCCAAGGAAGCAAAGCAGCGAGAGCATCAAGCAAAGGCGCCCATTTCGTGCAACAAGACCAAGACCGTCCAACGGCAGGAAGGAAGTCATTAGGAGCCCAAGCCTGCGTCACCACTCGTGAGCCTTTGGAAGGCGAGGACCAACTTTAGTCGTGATAAGTGTACCATATGTTCCCTTCAAAATGGCCAATTGTTGGCGCCCTTCCCGCTTAATATTTGGGAAGAGGCCCAGGGCCTCTGCCTATAAATAGGGCTAGCCACCCACAGGGTAGAGGGACGTTGAACCTAGAGAGATTTGAAATCGGCAGAGAGACAGAGAGAAGCGACTGAACTCCTCCTAGCAGTTCATCACACCAGCCAAGAATAGACCCTCGCGAGGCTGTTCTTCTTTGTATTGTTCATCACCATCAGTCCAAGAGGCAATCCACCACACCACAAACTAGAGTAGGGTATTACACCACAACGGTGGCCTGAACTAGTATAAACCCTGTGTCTCTTGTGTTGTTCCTTTCGTAGTTTAGATCCTAGCGAGGCGGCGGGGTGCAGGTAGGTGGAGGGCGAGATTCCACGCGCACCCCAGTGTTCGAACCTCAAGGGTCTGCCGGAACCCGAAATCAGACAACCGACAGTAGCCCCCGGGTCCAAGGTGCGCTCGGGCTTGGCTTCGAGGTGAAGCCAAAGGTCAAGTGCGGAGCGCCGCGGGCCCCAATAGCCTGCGGCCTTGGTCGACGCGTGGTGGTTGATTGGACATGGGCGTCTCCGCTTCCCCACGCCGCCTCGGCTACTGCCCGACTTGACAAAAGGCTAGCATGGACAACGCTTGTCTTCACTGCTTCCCTTCGCCTTGCTCAGATCCCCTTTCTTGCGCCCTGCCTTCGAAATCCCCAGATCTGCTTCCATCCGCCACTGCATCAGCGACCAATGGCGCCGCGTAAGGTCAATCCCTCCTCGTCGCCGGCTTGGTACGAACCAGCTCTCGACGCGCCCAACGTCTCGGAGAAGAGCCACGCCGCCATGCACTTGCTGACGGCAGGGAAAAACAACGAGAGGGGGAAGACGGGGCTCCGGGTTGCCTCCGACGCACTGGAGCCTGAGGGGAGTACCTTTTCCCCCTTCTTCATGAGTAGCATCGCCGCGGGGCTGGTTCCCCCCTTTTCTGACTTCTTCTACGAGGTCCTCGGCCACTATGGGCTGCAAGCGCTGCATCTTCATCCCAACTCCATCCTTCTCTTGTCCATCTTCGCCTACTATTGCGAGGCGTACCTCGGCATGATGCCGTCCGTGGCTCTTCTGCGCCACTTCTTCTTCCTCCGCGTCAAGGAGGGTCACACCTACGGGTGTGCCAACTTCATCGCGGCCGGCAAGGCCAACTCGATCTCGAATACGGGGAAGAAAGCCGAAGGCTTTCGGATCAAGTGGGCCATGATGGACGCTAAATGCGTCCACCCACGCTTGACGCTGCCGACGGAGATGCCCCAGTCCGACAAGGGGTGGTCCTGGATGAAGCTCTCCGACGAGCGGGCGACCTTCATGCTGGAGCAGATGAAGACCGACCTGAAGCCGGGCAATGCGAAGGCGGCGAAGGTGACAGGGGCATGCTCCTGACGGAATTCCTGATGCTGCGCGTGGCCCCGCTTCAAGCCCGTACGCGCCCCTTGTGGGAGCTTGGGGACGAAGAGGACAAGGTTCGCCTGAGCCCGAAGGCCTTGTCCGATGGTGAGCTGGCCGCGGTTCTCCGCCTCCTGGTTGGGGACGACCAGGAGTACCCGCCGAGCATCTTCACCCCCTTGTTTCGCCGTGAGGACGGGGCGCAGGTCGTGGCTTCTAGGCCAACTTTTGACGGGCGCGGGCTGGTGCCGCCGGCGCCTACCGGGGCCCCTGCGGCGCCGAAGCCGGTGGATCTGTCTTCTGATGAGTCCCACGAGGAGCAGAGGGGGAGGAGGAAGACTCTAAGGTGACCCCTGAAGGGATGGGGGGGACCTCCCCCTTGAGCAAAGCTGACATCCTCCATGACTTTCCTGATGACGACGAGGTCGGCGCTCGCCAGGAGGAGCGGGAGCGGCCCGTTATTCCAACGGGGGGCAGATCGTTGCTGGTCTCTCGAGATGTTACTCCTGCCTTGGCGCCGTCTGAAGCTGCTTCTGGCCCCTCTGCTGTGCCATTTTCTGCTCCCGGAGCCTGCGCCCCCACACTTCAGGCCTCGAAGCTCTCAGGCTTCAAGCTCACCAAGCGGAGGGTGGACTATGCTGTGGTGGACCAGTAAGTGCTTGAGCTTCGTCTTGTTTTTGCTTATACTGTTGTTTCCTGACGCTCGTCCTTGGTTGACCAGGCTGCTGCCTTCGGTGAAGAAGAGGAAGGAGGGTGCAGCGCCCACGCCAGGGACCGAACCATCTGCAGCGGCCACACCCCCCTCTGTGGAGAAAGGAAACGATAGCTCTCGTACCTCTCCGGCCTTGTCGCCCTCGCGATGCCTGGAGGGGCGTCGTCCGGAGGGGTCAGCCCCCGAGGCCCCGCTGGCTCCGGAAGTGCCGATGTCCGGTTCGGCTGCTGAGGTCCCGGAGGCTCAGGAGCCCTTGATCTCCCAAGCCATGGCGACGACGTCGCCTCCTCCTCCTGCTGTGCCATTACTCCCAGGTTCTTCTGCCTCCTTTGCTGTCTTGGAGCGTGCCCTTTCAAAGATGACTCAACTGCGGGAAGATCTCCTGGGCGCAAATCCGTGCCTGGTAGCCAGGCGCCTGGAGCTCGCCTCCGACTGGCTTCAGTCTGACGCAGCAGTGCGAGCGACGCTAAGCCAGGCCGTGACGACCTCCGAGAAGGAGAAACAGGCTGCTACTCAAGCTGCGGCTGATCGCGAGGCGGCGCTGAAGGACGCCGAAGCCGCCCACGACCACATCCGGGTGCTGGAGGACGAGCTGAAGAGTCTGCGCGATGAGCACGCAGAAGAAGCTCGTGGCCGCCAGGCAAAGGAGGAGGAGATGAGGGCCCGGGAGGACGCCATCAAGAACCGTGATGCCGAGCTGGGGGAGTTGGCGAAGGCGCAGGCCACCGAACACAACCGGCTGGAGCGGAAGGTGGGAGCGAAGGAGGTCGATCTTGACGCCAAGGCGAAGGACCTGGCTGAGGACCATGCGGCCTTCACGCTTCTCGAGAAGAGGTCCCACATCGCGTTGAAAGCACTTTACAAGAAGGGCCTGGAAAAGCCATTGACCATCGATGAGGATGGCCCTGCTCAGCTGCTTCCCTACCTGGTTGCCGTGCTTGAGGAGGTTGTGAGTGGCATTGGTCCTATGGCCGAGGCGGAAGCCCGCGTTCTTTCCTCAGCTGCACTGACGCATGTCTTCAGTCACCTCCATCTTCGCGATCTAACTGCCCGCCTGGACAAGCTACTGGAGCCTATGGACGAGGAGCATTGTGCGGCTACTGCTACAGTCGTGAAGGGACAGGTGGAGGCCCTGCTGAAGAAGTTTCGCGGCTTCACTCTCGCGCCTTCGTCCGGTGATGCCACCGATCCTGCGGCTCCGGCCGGCGGTGCAGGCAAAGGCGCAGCCGCCAAGGGAGGAGCACCTCCTAAGGGCAATGACGGTGTCCAGGGGTGACCTGCTCGCGACAGCTTTCCTGTTTTACTCCTGCAATATGCATCATGCCTCGTGGAGGCGTTTAAACTTGTGCTTGACGTTTAGAGAACAACATGTCTTGTAATATTTGTTTTGAGATTTTGTGATTTTCTTCCTATTTGCTTTATGTTCTGCGTCGGTAGAGCCCGGCCTCGCGCATACCTCAACCGCCGTTGGGCTGACCGGAGACCAGGACGAAACCAAGGAGTGAGGGGCTACGTCACCAGTTAGGCTCCTGAGTCGCGATGCTCAGGAGTCCCCCTTGATGCGCAAACAACCTATAGGAAGGAGACGCGAGTATAGGATTAGTGTTCTACGTCGGTGGAGCCCGGCCCCGCGCATACCTCAACCGCCGTTGGGCCGACCGGAGACCAGGACGGACCCAACGAGTGAGGGGCTACGTGACCAGTTAGGCTCTTGAGTCGCGATGCTTAGGAGTCCCCCTTGACGTGCAAACACCCTTCATACCTTTGCCCTCGCCAAGGCTCGGGAGGGGCGCGCGACGACCGGGTCCGAGGGACCCGATTGGGTGGCGTACGCTTGGGCGTGACCCGAGCGCAGCCCCCGTGCCCCGCCCCCTCGCGCGACTCTCCTGTGGGGAGGTGTTGCGGTGAGGCTGGACAATGAGCTCAGGGGCTCCCTGAGGTTGATGCGGCCGTGGGGCCGCCCTCAGTTGTTTATTCCAGCGCGGAGCATAGGGCTTTCGCACTTGCGCGGGCATAGCCGCTCCTCGGCAGTGTCGACGGCCAGCGCGGAGCATGGTGCTTCCACTGGTGCGTGGGAGGGGACTCCCTACTGCGGAGAGCCCCCGGGGCGTGTACAACCCCGCCCTGACACGTGGCTTGCATGGTAGGGCTAGACGAGGTGTGTCTGGGCACTCGTGAGTCCGCGCAGGACTCATGAGGCCCTACCTCAAGGCGGGTTGCGCCTGGTCTTGGTTTTTGTTTGCTGCGCTGGTCCTGCGAGGTGGTCAGACAACCTGCGCCGAACGAATCTCCTGAGGTCATCGCTTGATAAGGCCAAGCACCAACGGCCCCAGGAGGTGATGTGAACGGGGCCGACCCACCAGACATAGCTCAGCCGTTGGATTTATCGACGCTGCAGGGACGGGCCCAAGCACAGACGCTGTGCTTAACCTACTCACGCGAAGGATCCTGAAGAAAGACGGGCGGCGCGCGGCTCCCATGGTGGGTGACGATCGAGCAGGTAATAGTCATAGGTAGATTAAGCATGGAAAGCATACTAGCTTAAGTAAATGCAGGGAAGATACATGCCACTGGGCCAGGCCCGAGCGGCTTGGGGATGATGCAACCTGAGGGGCGCCCCCAGCAAGGTAAGGTAAAGACATGAGAATGGATACATGCCACAGGGACGGACCCACGTGGCCTGGGAATGATGCAGCCCGGGGGGCGCTCCCAGCTAACTAAACTTGGAAAATGTCACTTGGTTCTGTTGATGAAGGGATGTTGGGGCAGTTGAAGGTACATGGCGAAGGGGTCACTCCTCACGAGCCACTGGGGCCCTGAGCCTCAGGAGGCTTTGGGGGTCCAGGCGGTTCCTTGAGTCGGCAGGGTGCACCGCAAGTCGCGCTGATAGGTGGACGCCATGCTTGGCAGGCCAAAAGGCATGCGAACGTAGCTGTGCGGTGGGCCCTCGCAGCGTCCCACGCACGAAGGCCAGAAGGGCTCCTGAGACGCGGCCATGTTGAGCCCTGGGATGTCGATGCAAACGCATAGCCCGACATCTTCACCTGGATGGGAGGCTGCGCCAGGGGAACGACGATTGCCGCACATGGCCCTCGCATCTTGCAGCTCCTGGGTGGTCCTGGTAATGAACTCCTGAGCACTCGGCGCTCCCCGTCTTGTGTCCTCCTGAGGGTGACATGCCACGAAGCACGCCTCCAGATGGTGCCCGAGCGCCTCCGTCGTGATGTTGGCAAGGTCTGAGGCCCTCCAGAAGAGAGCCCCCGAGCCCTGCCCGAGAAGGGCGCTGGGCGCGCTTTCCTATGCGATGAAGGGAGGCGTCGCAGGTGCGGGCACCGATCCAGACGTGGCGCCGCTTGCCTGAGGACCTGCACGGAGCAACTACTTCTTCTTCTTGGGGGTGGCCTCAGGAGGGCAGTCGCCCTTGCTGTCGGGGTCGTCGATTGCCGCAGCTTGGAAGGCACGCTCGAGGGAACACACCATGTCTCTTTCTTCGCACGGGGCTGTGATGATTCCGCCACTTCCTGGCATCTTGAGGACATTGTAGCCGTGATGGGTCACCGCCATGAACTTGGTCAGGGCTGGGTACCCGAGGATCGCATTATATGGCAGGCGGATGTGGGTGACGTCGAAGTCGATGAGCTCGGTACGGTAGTTGTTGCGCTGTCCGAAGGTGACGGGAAGGCGGACCTGCCCGATCGGGGTAGTGGAGCCGTCGTTCACTCCTGAGAAATTCTTGATGGGCTGAAGCTGGTCATACGGCACTTGGAGGTTGTCGAACGTGTCGACGGACAGGACGTTGTGCCCCACGCCGCCATCAATGAGGGTCTTGGTGACTTGCACGTTGCTGATGATTAGTGAACAAAGCATCGGGAGGCCGCCAGCGGTAGCCGCGCACTTGAGCTGATCTACCGAGCTGAACGTGATGGCGCACTTGGACCATCTGAGCGGGCGCGTGGCCTCGAGCTTGGGGAGGACTACATTCACTTCACGAGCAAACTGTTTGAAGATACGTTGCGAGGCTGGGGCTTGAGCTCCGCCCAAGATGCAGGCGATAGCACGCGGCTCCTGGAAGCCCTCATCCCCCTTGTCTTGATGGTGGCCGCCATTCCTTCTTGGTGGTGGAGGTAGTGGAGGAAGACTGGCATTGCCCTGAGGACGATCCTCACGAGGCTGATCCCTCCAGGTGCGCTCGCGAGGCTGATCCTGCGAGCGGTCCTCACGAGGCCGATCGCGCCACTCCTTGCGCAGGCCACGGTCATCCCAGCGTCCGACACCACGTCCTCCTCCTCGGCCGTAGCCCCGGTCGTTGCACTCGGGGCATTGACCGAAGCGTCCTTCTCAAATGGCTTTGAGCTCTTGACAGTCGCTGGTGTTGTGGCTATGCAGGTTATGGAAGGCACATAACGGTCGGCTGCTCTTGGATGACTCTTGATGGTCTCTGCCGCGCTTGGTGTTTGGCTCCGCCGTGAGCACGGTTGCTCCCTGCGCTTCACGTCCTTGGCCTTGGCTTTCTCCTCCTCCGGGTCCGTAGCCGGGAGCTCGAGGAGGGAGAGGCGCCCTTCCTCAGCTCTTGCGCACTTGGTCGCCAGGTTGAACAGCTCCAGGGACATGCACAACTCCTTGTGGATGGCGAGCTCCTCCTTCATCTTGACGTCGTGGACGCCATCAGAGAACACGTAGATGATGGCCTCGTCCGTCACCTTGGGGATCTTGAGGCGAACGTCGTTGAAGCGCTGGATGTACTTCTGGAGGGCCTCTCCTGGTTGTTGCTTGACGCGACGTAGGTCACCTGGGGCCAGTGGGCGGTCGCGAGTGCCCTGGAAGTTGGCAACAAAACGGTCGCGCATCTCGTTCCAGGAGGAGATCGAGCCTGGAGGCAGGTTCAGGAGCCAGGAGCTGGCACAATCCTTGAGAGCCATGGGGAACTAGTTCGCCATGACTTTCTCGTCGCCGTTGGCCGCCTCGATGCTCAGCTTGTAGAGCTGTGCTACCTCTTGAGCACTGCGTTGGTTTTCCCTTGAAGAGGAAAGGGTGATGCAACAAAGTAGCGTAAGTATTTCCCTCGGTTATTGAGAACCAAGGTATCAATCCAGTAGGAGGCTACGCTTGAGTCCCTCGCACCTACACAAAAAAATAAGAACCTCGCAACCAACGCGATAAAGGGGTTGTCAATCCCTTCACGGTCACTTACGACAGTGAGATCTGATAGATATGATAAGATAATACTTTTGGTATTTTTATGGTAAAGATGCAAAGTAAAATAAAAAGCAATAGAAATAACTAAGTGTTGAAAGATTAATATGATGGAAAATAGACCCGAGGGCCATAGGTTTCACCAGTGGATTCTCTCAAGATAGCATAAGTATTATGGTTGGTGAACAAATTACTGTCGAGCAATTGATAGAATTGAGCATAGTTATGAGAATATCTAGGTATGATCATGTATATAGGCATCACGTCCGTGACAAGTAGACCGAAACGATTACGCATCTACTACTATTACTCCACACATCGACCGCTATCCAAAGATGCATCTAGAGTATTAAGTTCATAAGAACAGAGTAATGCTTTAAGTATGATGACATGATGTAGAGGGATAAACTCATGCAATATGATATAAACCCCATCTTTTTATCCTCGATGGCAACAATACAATACATGTCTTTTCCCTTTCTCACATCGATCGAAAGCACCGCAAGATTGAACCCAAAGCTAAGCACTTCTCCCATTGCAAGAAAGATCAATCTAGTAGGCCAAACCAAACTAATAATTCGAAGAGACTTGCAAAGATAACCAATCATACATAAAATAATTCAGAGGAGATTCAAATATTGTTCATTGATAATCTTGATCATAAACCCACAATTCATCGCTCTCGACAAACACACCGCAAAAGAAGATTACATCGAATAGATTTGTAAGAAGATCAAGGAGAACTTTGTATTGAGATCCAAAGATAGAGAAGAAGCCATCTAGCTAATAACTATGGACCCGAAAGTCTGAGGTAAACTACTCACACATCATCGAAAAGGCTATGGTGTTGATGTAGAAGCCCTCCATGATCAATGCCCCCTCCGGCAGGACGCCGGAAAAGGCCCCAAGATGGGATCTCACGGGTACAGAAGGTTGCGGCGGTGGAACTATGTTTTCATGGATGCCTCTGATGGTTTGGGGGTATGTAGGTACATATAGGAGGAAGAAGTAGGTTGGTGGAGCCACGAGGGGCCCACGAGGATGGAGGGCGTGCCTGGGGGGGGGGGGGGGGGTAGGCGCGCCCGCAACCTTGTGGCCACCTCGGCTGTTACTTGATTTCCACTCCAAGTCCTATGGATAACGTTTGTTCAAAAAATCACGTACCCGAAGGTTTAATTCGGTTTGGAGTCCGCTTGATATTCTTTTTCTAGGAAACTGAAATAGGCAAAAAAAACAGCAATTTGGGTTGGGCCTCCGGTTAATAGGTTAGTCCCAAAAATAATATAAAAGTGTATAAATAAGCCCATTAAACATCCAAAACAGAATATATAATAGCATGGAACAATCAAAAATTATAGATACGTTGGAGACGTATCAAGCATCCCCAAGCTTAATTCTTGCTCGTCCTCGAGTAGGTAAATGATAAAAACAGAATTTTTGATGTGGAATGCTTCTTGGCATACTTCTTAATGTAAATCTCTTATTGTGGCATGAATATTTAGGTCCGAAAGATTCAAGATAAAAGTTTAATGTTGACATAAAAATAATAATACTTTGAATATGCTAACCAAGCAATTATGTCTTATCAAAATAACATATCCAAAGAAAGCTTATCCCTACAAAATCATATAGTTAGGCTATGTTTCATTATTGTCACACAAACGTTCTCATCATGCATAACCCCGATGACAAGCCAAGCAATTGGTTCATACTTTTAACGCGCTTCAGCCGTTTCAACTCTTACGCAATACATGAGCGTAAGCCATGGATATAGCACTATGGGTGGAGTAAAGTATAATGATGGGGGTTATGAGAGAAGACAAAAAAGGTAGAAAGTCTCGCATTGACGCGGCTAATCAATAGGCTATAGAGATGCCCATCAATTGATGTCAAGGAGAGGAGTAGGGATTGCCATGCAACGGATGCACTAGAGCTATAAATATATGAAAGTTCAACAAAAGAAACTAAGTGGGTGTGCATCCAACTCGCTTGCTCACGAAGACCTAGGGCATTTTGAGGAAGCCCATCATTGGAATATACAAGCCAAGTTCTATAATGAAAAATTCCCACTAGTATATGAAAGTGACAACATAGGAGACTCTCTATCATGAAAATCATAGTGCTACTTTGAAGCACAAGTGCGGAAAAGGATAGTAACATTGTCCCTTCTCTCTTTTTCTCTCATTTTTTTCTTTTTATTTCTTTGGGCCTTTTTCTTTTCTTTGGCCTCTTTTTTTTAGTCCGGAATCTCATCCCGACTTGTGGGGGAATCATAGTCTCCATCATCCTTTCCTCACATGAGACAATGCTCTAATAATGATGATCATCACACTTTTATTACTTACAACTCAACAATTACAACTCAATACTTAGAACAAAATATGACTCTATGTGAATGCCTCCGGTGATGTGCGGATATGCGATGAATCAAGAGTTACATGTATGAAAAAATTATGAATAGTGGCTTTGCCACAAAATACGATGTCAACTACATGATCATGCAAAGCAATGTGACAATGATGAAACGTGTCATAATAAACGGATCGGTGGAAAGTTGCATGGAAATATATCTCGGAATGGCTATGGAAATGTCATAATAGGTAGGTATGGTGGCTGTTTTGAGTAAGATATAAGGAGGCTTATGTGTGATAGAGCGTATCATATCACGGGGTTTGGATGCACCGGCGAAGTTTGCACCAACTCTCAATGTGAGAAAGGGCAATGCGCTGATACCGTAGAGGCTAGAAAATTGTGGAAGGTTGAGAGTGCGTATAATCCATGGACTCACATTAGTCATAAAGAACTCATATAATTATTGCAAAAGTTTATTAGCCCTCGAAGCAAAGTACTACTACGCATGCCCCTAGAGGGATAGATTGGTAGGAAAAGACCATCGCTCATCCCCGACCGCCACTCATAAGGAAAGCAATAAAAGGACACCTATGCGTCAAAATTGTCACACAACTTTTACCATATGTGCATGCTACGGGACTTGCCAACCTTAACAAAAGTATTTCTCAGTTTCACAATTACTAAACTAGCACACTCTGATATTACCACCTTTATATTTCAAAACACTTATCAAGTATCTAACTTCTCAAGATATTTAATGAACTCAATATGGAAGATTAATTTAATGATTAAAGCAAATTGCCATGCTGTTTAAGACTCTCAAAATATAAGTGAAGCATGAGAGTTCAATAATTTCTATAAAATATAACCACCGCCGTGCTCTAAAAGATATAAGTGAAGCACTAGAGCAAAAACTATATAGCTCAAAAGATATAAGTGAATCACATAGAGTATTCTAACAAATTCCGAATCATGCGTGTCTCTCTCAAAAGGTGTGTAAAGCAAGGATGATTGTGGCAAACTAACAAATAAAGACTCAAATCATACAAGACGCTCCAAGCAAAACACATATCATGTGGTGAATAAAAATATAGCTCCAAGTAAATTTACCGATGAATGAGGACGAAAGAGGGGATGCCTTCCGGGGCATCCCCAAGCTTTAGATTTTTGGTGTCCTTGGATTACCTTGGGGTGCCATGGGCATCCCCAAGCTTAGGCTCTTGCCACTCCTTGTTCCATACTCCATCAAATCTTTACCCAAAACTTGAAAACTTCACAACACAAAACTTAACAGAAAATCTTGTGAGCTCCGTTAGCGAAAGAAAACAAAACACCACTTCAAGGTACTGTATTGAACTCATTTTTTATTTATATTGGTGTTAAACCTACTGTATTACAACTTCTCTATGGTTTATAAACTATTTTACTAGCCATAGATTCATCAAAATAAGCAAACAACACACAAAAACAGAATCTGTCGAAAATGTAATGCCGTAGTAATCAGAATTCAACGCGAACTTCTGGAACTCCAAAAATTCTAAGAAAATAGGAAGACCTAAAAAATTTGTTTAATGATATTCTGCCATTGGAATAAATATTTTATCACGTTCTGGTGATTCTTAACAATTGTTTTCGTGAATAGAAAGTTTCTGGAATTTTCAGCAAGATCAAATAACTATCATCCAAGATGATCCTATAGGTTTAACTTGGCACAAACACTAATTAAAACATAAAAACAAATCTAACCAGAGGCTAGATCAAATATTTATTCCTAAATATAAGCAAAAATCAAAAAAATTGAAATAAAATTGGGTTGCGTCCCAACAAGCACTATAGTTTAACGCCCCTAGCTAGGCATAAAAACAAGGATAGATCTAGGTATTGCCATCTTTGATATTTATCTTTTTAATGGAGTTATGCTCGAATCCGGGAGGTTCCTTATGTTTCCCTTCATACTCAGAGATTCTTAGATCTAGATCATCTAACCGTTTATTGCAAAGTGTGATCAAAGTATTCATACGATTGAGGTTCCCTCCAACGTTTTTAAGGGGGTCAAGAGATTTTTGCAATTCGCCTAATTTTTCTAAGATTTGGGTTCCCTCATGAGTGAGAGTTAATCCCTTTGGTGGGGGAAGTACTCCTACTACCCCCTCTATAACTTCATAAGCAAAACTAGGATCAATTTCAATAAAATTCCCTTTGGCGGCAAAATCAAGGAGTTGTCTATGGGATAAGGTTAGCCCAACATAAAATTTACGAAGTAAAACCTTGAAATCTCCCTCTATAGTGCAGCCGCGATAGGATTCTATCAATCTATACAAAGCATATTTTAAATTAACTCCTTGCTTTTGTTTTAAGTGAAGGACTTCAAACTTGGGGGACAGTGGAGTAGATAAAGGACTAGCCATGACGACAAAGAAGGCGAAAAAGAGACGAACGGAAAAGAAAGGGCGAATAAAACGGCAAGGGTGAAGTGGGGGAGAGGAAAACGAGGGGAAAATGGCAAATAATGTAATGCGAGGGATAAGGGTTTGTGATGGGTACTTGGTATGTTGACTTTTGCATACACTCCCCGGCAATGACGCCAGAAATCCTTCTTGGTACCTCTTGAGCACTGCATTTGTTTTCCCTTGAAGAGGAAAGGGTGATGCATCAAAGTAGCGTAAGTATTTCCCTCAGTTTTGAGAACCAAGGTATCAATCCAGGAGGAGGCTACTCTTGAGTCCCTCGCACCTACGCAAACAAATAAGAACCTCGCAACCAACACGATAAAGGGGTTGTCAATCCCTTCATGGTCACTTACGAGAGTGAGATCTGATAGATATGATAATATAATATTTTTGGTATTTTTATGATAAAGATGCAAATTAAAATAAAAAGAAATAGAAATAACTAAGTGTTGAAAGAGTAATATGATGGAAAATAGACCTGGGGGCCATAGGTTTCACTAGTGGCTTCTCTCAAGATAGCATAAGTATTACGGTGGGTGAACAAATTACTATCGAGCAATTGATAGAATTGAGCATAGTTATGAGAATATCTAGGTATGATCATGTATATAGGCATCACATCCGTGACAAGTAGACCGAAACGATTCTTCATCTACTACTATTACTCCACACGTCGACCACTATCCAGCATGCATCTAGAGTATTAAGTTCGTAAGAACATAGTAATGCTTTAAGTATGATGACATGATGTAGAGGGATAAACAGTCGGAGAAGGGAGGGATCCAAGCCAGGTCTAAAAGTGCCAAGTTGGGTTTGGGACAAGATCAGGAAATAGTGCATCTTATATAGTGGGTGCCAACTTGATTGCTGCTGGGATTGCTTGATAGGAAACTTTGATTGATCTGACGGATGTAAATGAATTGTAATAGTCAATAGTGGTGATATGATCCCGATATCTACACTCGGATCTACTTCTACACCAGGAAGGAGCAATGAGATAAACTCACCCCCCATGGCGAGACTAGACAGATTCATGGCCTCCTGCTTGAACATTGTCCCAAAAACAACGTCATGCAATATGATATAAACCCCATCTTTTTATCCTTGATGGCAACAATACAATACGTGTCGTTTCCCTTTCATCCTTCGATCGAGCACCGCAAGATTGAATCCAAAGCTAAGCACTTCTCCCATTGCAAGAAAGATCAATCTAGTAGGCAAACCAAACTGATAATTCGAAGAGACTTGCAAAGATAACCAATCATACATAAAAGAATTCAGAGGATATTCAAATATTGTTCATAGATAATCTTGATCATAAACCCACAATTCATCGTTCTCCACAAACACACCGCAAAAGAAGATTAAATCGAATAGATCTCCAAGAAGATCAAGGAGAACTTTGTATTGAGATCCAAAGAGAGAGAAGAAGCCATCTAGCTCATAACAATGGACCCCAAGGTCTGAGGTAAACTAATCACACATCATCAGAGAGGCTATGGTGTTGATGTAGAAGCCTTCGGTGATCAATGCCCCCTCCCGTAGGATGCCGGAAAAGGCCCCAAGATGGGATCTCACGGGTACAAAAGGTTGCAGCGGTGGAACTAGGTTTTCGTGGATGCCTCTGATGGTTTGGGGGTACGTAGGTATATATAGGAGGAAGAAGTAGGTCGGTGGAGCCACGAGGGGCCCACGAGGGTGGAGGGCGTGCACAGGGGGGGTTGGCGCGCCCCTACCTTGTGGCCTCCTCACATTGACGTCCACTCCAAGTCCTCTGGATGACGTTTGTTCCAAAAATCACGTTCCCGAAGGTTTCATTCCGTTTGGACTCCGCTTGATATTCTTTTTTTCTCAAACACCAAATAGGAAAAAAAGCAATTTGGGCTGGGCCTCCAGTTAATAGGTTAGTCCCAAAAATAATATAAAAGTGTATAAATAAGCCCATTAAGCATCCAAAACAGAATATATAATAGCATGGAATAATAAAAAATTATAGATACGTTGGAGACGTATTAAGCAGCAGGAACTCCGCGGGGTCGGGGGTGCCGTCGTAGCGAGGAGGCAGATCCGACTTGAACTTGCCCAGCCAGGCGACGCTACGCAGCTCAGGGGTGAAGGCGTGGTAGCCTGTCGTGGTCACCGGACTCTGTGCTGGTGGGGAACTAGTCCTTGATGGGGTCCGCGCACCGCCACTGCAGGCGGCACGCGGTCTTGCCGTGGTGGAGCAGGGAGCATGGGGGCGTTTTCTCGTGGCCGAGGGACTTCTTGGCATCTTCTTTCTTCTTGCGCGGGCGCCGGTCGCAGCAGATCGCGCCGTGGGGCCGCGCGCCTTGGCGCCAAGACTCCATCTTGGGCTAGAGGTGGTGGAGGCGCTCCATGGGCTACGCCGCCCGCGGCTGGCAGAGGGCGTGGCAGCGAGAGGGCCGTAGCAGGGGAGCCCCCTGCGGCGCTGACAAGCTCGGTGATGCGGTCGAGCCAGTCCTCGTAGAGGTCGTCGACAGGGCGGTAGCGCAGGAGCTCGCGCGCCATGCACAGCGGCCCTGCGGCGTCACGGGAGCGCGACGAGCGTGGGATGACGAACCGGCCGGGGTCAGCGATGGAGTGGCGGTGCGGCCGTCCCGCCGCACCGAGAGGTGCAACAAGGATGCTTGCTGCTCGTTCCCCGCCGGGTCGGTGGCGGCGTTGGCGGCAGGCAATGGAGAACGATGGGGTGGCCCGCCGACGGGAGCCGTCTGAGCAACGCGGGCGGCGAGGGCAGCTTCGGCCAGCATGAAGGCGTCGTCCGCCATGGAGACGATAAAGCAACGGACGTGGAGCGGCGGAAGGAAGCTTTGGCGCGCAATACTGGCGCGCCAAATGTCGGATCACGGGTTCCGGCAAAACCCTCAAGGTTCGAACACTGGGGTGCGCACAAAGATCTCCCCCTACCGAGCCACGTCCTAGCTTCGCTAAGGTCTCAAGGGCTAACTCGGGGAACTCGCAACACAAGGGACACAAGATTTATACTGGTTCGGGCCACCGTTGTGGTGTAATACCCTACTCCAGTGTGGTGGTTGTGGCACCCCGGCTCAGAGCAACCGGTTTACCATGCATTGCCAGCCCAGAGACCATGTCTTCTGGCAACACACAACATCTTGGTACGGAAAACAACCGCTTTATTGATGCTAGCGGATCATAGTTTATATTACAACAGGTGGCGAGGCCAAGTGGCACACATGGTGCGGCTGAACAATATGTACATTATTTAGTGAACATAAAGGGGCCTCGATCATAACAACTACGCGGCAGTGGAACAACGTCATAGCAGAACTCCATAGCACATGGACACCGATGTGGACACGATCTAGACTCGGACAACACTCCTTTCCAACGAGACTTTCCTGAAATCTGGCATGACACGCCAGGTCAGTACATTGAATGTACTTGCAAGCTCACAACAAGCATAAACATAATGACAAACAATATCATGATATTTAACCAATTATTTAATAATGCAACAATATATCCAACATGCTGTGATCATGCTCTTGTGATATAAGCCCCTCGGACTTGCTTACCAACAGTGATCGCTCTCGGATCACAAACCTACCAACCTCGTGGCTTTAGATCAGGTTACCTCGTAACCAAACGGTGATTTTTCCGGCGATCACAACCATGACCAACAGTTGGTCTCAAACGGTGATCTTTCCGGCGATCACAACCATGACCAACACTTGGTCTCCAACATGATGATGGTCTACCCACCATCATCAACAGCGCAACGTTCATAACTTAGTGTGCAAAATTTATTAAATTGTGACCCATGGTGTGACCTACTTTCGAGCGTGTCCGTAACCATGGACTCGGCTATCGATAGATTTAATACACTCTGCAGAGGTAGCGCACAGTACCCACACCACGGAACCCATGGCCTCGCACTCCCATTCGGGTGGACCAACGACATCCGGACGAAATCCCTCCATTGCCATGAAACTCTCTCGGCCACTCCGACTCACTCCCCACTGGGCTAGTCCTGGGTGGCACCGTGTCTACCAAAGACACCAACGGCCACCGTCGTGGAAAAACATAAACTATCCCAAACGGGGACGAGGTACCATAACATCAACAACAGGCACACAAGGTTATGTCTGCTTACCGGGCCAGGGTACCGCATGCCCATAACCTTCCCTCGTTGGAGGCACCGACCAGAGGCATGACAACGGACCGAATAAAGGCCTTCCCATAAAGGCAAATGTGGTTGCACTGGGAAAAATCGATTCATTTTCACCATGACCCGGTCAACGATATATTCAAGTTGAGTTATTATCAGGTTCAACTTAAAGTGAAGGGAACCAGTGTCATAATATGCCATGAAAATGCAACACGAATATCATCGGAAATAACTGGGTCAACTATATCCACACTAAGCATAAACATCACAACTCATAACACTTCTCTGGTTATGATTAATCATTACTTTAAACAGAATCTTTACTTAGCAAATTTATCATTTTTATCGTCCAAGAAAATAACTCAAAGTAATTACTTATATCCATAACCATATTACTTCTTCATAACAACTATTTCTTCTGGTTATTTAACCAACTTAGTTAGCTTCAAACTTCTGTAAACTAAGCATATCAACTTAAACAAGCAACCAACAAAATATAAATAATATAAGAGTGATTTAAATGCATGGATTAAATCATTAATTCAAGTTGAAATATCACAAATATTGTAATGGCACCGTGAAAATGTTGTTGTGGCTTGCCTTAGTGCAGATGAGGTTCACAATCCTCCTGGTGATCCTCAAGATAAGCTTCACTTTCTGAAAATATTTATAAACACAAAAAGAGAACATCAAGAACCCTTCTGAAATTCACCAGAAAATCTAGATAGCAGGGAAAATCTCATTTTTGGTGAGCTGCTAGATTTCTTCATCAAGAACACAATGCAAAAAGAATCAATTCATTTGGACTCATGGTTAAAAAGTTTTGGCTGTTTGAAGCTCTCTCAATAGAATTAAATTTGAATTTAAATAAAGAAGAACTGAGGGGCGGGTGACGTCGAAGGCGTAAACCTCACGGGCGCCACCACTCATACTGCTTCGCTCACGTACAGAGTGGCTGACTAGCGGGCCCCGCTAGTCCGGTGAGAGGGAGGGGGAAAGGGAAACAGAGGAAGGCGCGTCTTCCCCGGAGCACACGCCGGCGAGGAGAGCTTCTTGGCCAGAACGAGAGGGAGGGGTCAAACGAGAAGATGGAGGCGCACCTGCCCGTACCCGTAGATTAGCTAGGGGTGGTCGGACGGCGTCGGAAATGACCTCTCCAAAGAAGGATGGACAGAGGCAGGTCATGGGAGATGAAGACAACGACGACCAGAGGCGACACCAGGGGCTCCAACCGGGCGGAACGGCACCACCGAGGCACGACGGAGGCCCTGGAAGGGTGGCCTGGGCCTGGGAGGGGCTGGAGCCGCGGAGACGACCCGAGGGGATCGCCGGTGAGCTCGAGCTCGGGGAAGGCGGCCCGCGGCCTCTGCCCGGCCAGGCTACAACTTTCTACGAGATTGTGGAGTGTGTGGGAGGAGTGGATGATGCTCGAGGAGGCTGGGGAGGGCTCTATTTATAGCCGAGCGTTGAGAGGGGATCGGGCTCCGTCGGAGGACACCTGGACACGACGCCCGGCGACGAACGGCGTCAGTGAGCGAGGGGGAAGGCATGCTATGATCATAATAAATTTGCATATCAAAACTTGGGAGGCTAAAAATATCATCTTCATTAAACATAGCATCCCTAAGCTTGGGACAAACATTAATTGCAGCAAATATATTCTCAAACTTGTCTTTCTCATCAAACGTAGCATCCCCAATCTTGGGCCTTTTCATATCATAAGCATAATCACTCTCATCATTAACAGTATGGATAGCGCCAATAGTATAGCAATTATCATCATCACAATGAGTAATAGGAGCAACATCATTTGGGAGGGATGCCTTTTCACCTTTGCTTCTCCGTCTTTTCTTTTTCTTCTTCACATTATGTGTGGGTTCAATCCTATTTTTGGAGCTCCTTATTAATGAGATTGGTTGAATAGAAGGATCCTCCTTGTTACTTGATTCATTATAAGAAATAATAGGAGGATATTGAGGAGTCTCTTCCCTTTCATTAGTATTCTCTTCATCCTCTACTTGTTTTCTTTTCTTTATGTAATTGGCAATATAAGGATTTTGAATGCAATTCACCGCACAATACATACAAATTTCTTCTAGATCAATATCGAGGAATTTCTCAAGGTTATATTCTGGAATATGCTTAGTTCTACGTTTCATTTCCTCATAACCCAAAATCAAACTAAGTTCATTATGATGTGCAAGGGAAATCAAGTCATCATAACTTTTGGACACAATTCAATCATGAAACAATTTGCATTAGAGATTTAAATGACTACGTTCATTGCAAAGTTCACAAGTAGGGCAAAGAAATTTTAAATTTTCAGCACAAACATCTAGCCTTTCTTGCAACCATTTGGTTTCTAAATACTTATGCCTCTTTTAAAATATATCTTCCCTATTTGGTGTGTACTTGCAAACTCTATGCACTCCACAAAAATTGACATGCTTATAAGAGACATTTTCATCATGACTAGTGCAATCATCATTAGTACCATGGATATTCAAAGAGTTCATACTAACAACATTACAATCATGCTCATCATTCAAAGATTTAGTGCCAAACATTTTATAGACTTCTTCTTGTAGGACTTGAGCACAATTTTCCTTTCCATCATTCTCACGAAAGATATTAAAAAGATGAAGCGTATGAGGCAAACTCAATTCCATTTTTTTGTACTTTTCTTTTATAAACTAAACTAGTGATAAAACAAGAAACAAAAAGATTCAATTGCAAGATCTAAAGATATACCTTCAAGCACTCACCTTCCCGGCAACGGCGCCAGAAACTGCTTGATGTCTACTGCGCAACCTTATTCTTGTAGACGTTGTTGGGCCTCCATGTGCAGAGGTTTGTAGGACAGTAGCAAGTTTCCGTCATGTGACGCTCCAAGACTGACGCTTTAGACGCCTTCCATGTATTTCGTTGCCGCCGTGTGATTTATTTGTTTGTTGCATTTCATCGTGGCATCATGTGCATTGCATCAACATATTTTCTTAAAACTCGCAGTTGTTCGTAGTACCGCTTCTCTCTATCTCCGTTGAACTTTTGTCAGCTCCCCTTGTCTTTGTCGACCTCTCTCAAACCCCCTCGTATGCGCGTTCGAAAACTTCCCCGAACCTAAGTCGGTCTATCGTTACCGTTGGGTCCGGATCATCCCCAAACATCTATAAAACATCTCCGTTTTCTTAGTTGGACTTCCGAAGCATATTTTATCTCGACCGTCCGATTTCGATCGTATGATCCAAACTCCCCTTCTTTTCATATATATATAGTCCACCCCTAATCATTTTGGCAAACCCTAGAAATCCTCTCCCTTGTCCCGTCGCGCCGCCGCCACTAGCTCCACCTGGTCGCTCCCCTCGGGATCCTCTCCTCCCGATCCAATCTCCCCGACCATCTCCCTCGTTTTCAGCGCTGCCCAATCCATCGATCCACCCAACCAGCAGCTCCTTCTCGTCCCTGTACCCACTGCAGCCGCACGCCTGAGCCTCCTCGCTCTCCTCGTCGACCCAAGGAGGCGAGCTCCTCCCGAGACCAGCCGCCGCCTCGCACGCCTCTGCCTTTGTTGCGCCAGCCATCCTCGCCTCCCGCACCCGGGCGTCGTCGTCCTCGAGCTCCTCGACCCGTTCCCGCCTACCTCGCCACCGGTGAGTTGCCGCCGATCAGCAAGCCCCCCTCGCGGCCTCCTTGTTTCCTCCCCGATTTCTTTCTCTCTCTGAAACCTTCTCTGCGTTTGAACAGAGAACATGCGCCGCCTCCTCAAGCTCGCCCGCCGTCCACCGCTGCGACCAGGAGCGCTGCTGCCCGTCTTCTTTGCCACCACAGGAGCCCCAAGCGCCATGGCCTGGGCTCGGCCTCGAGATCCTCAGCGCCGCAGTGGCTGCTGCTTGCTCCGTTGACCCAGACGCAATTTCCTGCCGCCGCCGCTTCCTTGCAAGTCCAGTCGCGCGCCGGAGCCCCCGCCAAGTTCGGCGCTGCATCGCCCCTGCTTCGCAGCGAGCTTCTGCTCGCGTTGACTGCAAGTCCCTCGCCGCGCTGCTCCTCTGTTTCGTTCGAGCAGAGACGAAACCACCTTGGCCGCCGCCCGTTCGTCGCCCCTCGTCGGATCCGCGACACCTACCTCGACCTGCTCCCTTCCCGGCGAGATCCGCCGCCCTGGAGACCCGCATCGCCAGCCGTCGTCCCTGCCGCCAAGTCCACGCCACAGCCTCTGCATCTTCTGCATCGAACAGGTGCTCGCCCGCGCGTCCCGCTCGAGCCTCACTGCTCGTTGACCGCGCGCTCGTCCAGCGCCTTGCTTGGACCGCTGCCAAGGCCCAGCCTGCTTCCCCTCAAGATCCGGCTTCCTCCAGCCTCTCCACTGACCTGGGCTTGGCCCATGGTGAGGCCCCTCTGCAGCGCCTCTTTAGTTTTTCTTCTGTTGGCCCAACATGCTTTAGATTCGGCCCGACTCATGTTTTTTTCCCGTGGAGCGATTTGCTATTTATCCAGAAACTGCATATTTACAGATTATCCCCCCATGTTCATGCAGTTAATATCTCACAAACTGTGCATCGGATTAAAACATTTTAAATATGTAAAATGCTTAGAATTTCATCTAGTTTCATAATATGCTACTTTCATGCATGTTTAAAATGTTTAAATTGCTGGTTGATTAAATTTGCATAAATGCCATGTTAAAATGATTTATTTCATAACTAAATAACCGTAGCTCCGAATTTAATAAACTTTATTTGTGAATGGGGTGGAAAAATGCATAGATTAACATGGTAGCATTACTTTACATGTTTAACAACACTAAAATATGCTTTAGGACAGAACAGTACCAAATCTAAAATATGGACATGAGGATTTTCCGGAATTGTTATTTGTTGTTCCGGCCTCACTTAAACTTGCCTAGATAGGTAGTTTTCATATGCTTCACCCCTTGCCATGTTTAATAACATTTAATATTGTTGGGTACATAAACGAGAGAGAACTAAATAACTTGAATGTGGTGTCTCGTCAATATGCAACTCGTTGTATATTGAGCTCCACTTAATTTGTAGTGTTGGTTTTGCACTTTACCATCCCATGCCTCATTAAACCGGACATGCATCATAACTGATTGTGCATCATGCCATGTTTATGTTATGGTTGTTTACCATGTTGCTTGCTTCTTTCTGGTTGCGCTTCTCCTTGATAATTCTGGTTACGTCGCGTTTGTGAGGATTTGTTCGACTTTGTCCGTTTGTCTTCTTCATGGACTCGTTCTTCTTCCTTGCGGGATCTCAGGAAAGATGACCATACCCTCGAAATCACTTCTATTTGCTAGTTGTTCGCTCTATTGCTATGCCGCGCTACCTACCACTTGCTATATCATGCCTCCCATATTGCCATGTCAAGCCTCTAACCCACCTTTCCTAGCAAACCGTTGTTTGGCTATGTTACCGCTTTTGCTCAGCCCCTCTTATAGCGTAGCTAGTTGCAAGTGAAGATGAAGTTTGTTCCATGTTGGAACATAGATATGTTGGGATATCACAATACCTCTTATTTAATTAATGCATCTATATACTTGGTAAAGGGTGTAAGGCTCGGCCTTTTGCTTGGTGTTTTGTTCCACTCTTGCCGCCCTAGTTTCCGTCATACCAGTGTTATGTTCCTTGATTTTGCGTTTCTTACGCGGTTGGGGATTTATGGGACCCCCTTGACAGTTCGCTTTGAATAAAACTCCTCCAAAGAAGGCCCAACCTTGGTTTTACATTTGCCTAACAACCTAAGCCTTTTTCCTTGGGTTTCACGAGGCGGGGTCATCTTTATTTTAACCCCTCAGGGCGGTGCTCCTCGAGTCTTTGGTCCGAATCGAGTAGGTCATGGGGCCACCTCGGGGCAACTTGAGGGCTGGTTTTACTCGTAGGATGTCTCATCAGGTGTGCCCTGAGAGCGAGATACGTGCGACTCCTATCGGGATTTGTCGGCACATCGGGCGGCTTTGCTGGTTTTGTTTTACCATTGTAGAAATGTCTTGTAACCGGGATTTCGAGTCTGATCGGGTCTTCCTGGGAGAAAGAATATCCTTCGTTGACCGTGAGAGCTTGTGATGGGCTAAGTTGGGACACCCCTGAAGGGTATAAATTTTCGAGAGCCATGCCCGCGGTTATGTGGCAGATGGGAATTTGTTAATGTTTCGGTTGTAGAGAACTTGACACTTGACTTAATTAAAATACATCAACCGTATGTGTAACCGTGATGGTCTCTTTTCGACGGAGTCCGGGAAGTGAACACGGTTCTTGGGTTATGTTTGAACGTAAGTAGTTTCAGGATCACTTCTAGCTTCTCGACCGTTGCGTTGCTTCTCTTCTCGCTCTTATTTGTGTATGTTAGCCATCATATTTGCTTAGTGCTTGCTACAGCTCCACCTCATTACCACTTACCCATAAGCTTAAATAGTCTTGATCTCGCGGGTGTGAGATTGCTGAGTCCTCGTGACTCATAGATTCTACCAAAAGCGATTGCGGTGCCGATGATACCAGTGCAGGTGATGCTACCAAACTCAAGTGGGAGTTCAACGACGACCTTGGTCGTTACTATGTTTCGTTTCCTGATGATCAGTAGTGGAGCCCAGTTGGGACGATCGGGGATCTAGCAGTTGGGTTATCTTCTTTTCATTTGTATTTGACCTATGTGTGTACTCTGAATGATGTATGATTTATTTAAGTATTATGTGAACTGGCGATTGTAAGCCAACTCTCTTTATCCCATTCTTGTTCATTACATGGGATTGTGTGAAGATGACCCTTCTTGCGACAAAACCTACAATGCGGTTATGCCTTTAAGTCGTGCCTCGACACGTGGGAGATATAGCCGCATCGTGGGTGTTACAAGTTGGTAATCAGAGCCATCCCCGAGTTAGCAGCCCCCTGCTTGATCGAATCGCTGGCGTTGTTGAGTCTAGAAAAAAATGTTTTGAGTCTTAGGATTATATATATCGGAGAGTAGGATTCTTTTTACTCCCCAGTCCCATCGTCGCTCTGGTGAGGCCTCCTGGCGTAGATGTTTTGACTTTCCTCTCCTCAAATTTCACTAAATTGTTTTTAGGATCACGCGGGTATCTTGGAATCGTTCCGATATTCTTCTGACGAGAACATTGTTCTTGGTGCCTACTGACATTTAGGGGTTGTGGCAGTGTCCCGGGGAGTTGAGCTCCGAGGTGTTGTCGTCACAATTTTATCGTTGCAGTTCTGGAATACCTGAGTTTCGCCGACATCGAAAATCTCTTTTATGCAGTTTGTTGGTGAGATCACCTCGACGCCACCCAGTACTGGGGCGGGAGTTCAAGAGTATTGCCATAACTCGTATAATGGATGCTTTTCGAAGGTTGAGGTACACGATTTCCAGAGTTTTATTGGTTATGTGATGACAGATGGATACAACTGGATCTAGGTATTGTTAGTTTGGGTGAGATATATTGTGTCCCCTGTATCCCCAACACCAGATTGCATAACCAGAAAGTTTCGGGAGTTTATAAGTGGGAATTCAAGTATTTCGTAGGATATCTTTCCAACACATACATGATACGATATGGGATCTATCATATGTTTGTTTCCGGCTTATTCTGCAAGCCAAATCCTTTGTTTTTGTTTTGTTTTGTGGTATTCGAGTTGCTTCAATGCCAAGTGTTGATTCCATACCTTATTCTAAGCGGTGTTCTCATATTTCTATGGGAGTGCTAATCCTTCTTGATCACTGAGGTTGTCATGTCAACTCTTTTCCAACCAGCGTGCTTCTCTTCAAGTGGATTCGATCATTTCAACATTCGCAAGACCACCTCTCAGTTTTCTCAATGGTGTCTGTTTCATCCATCCCAAGTTGCCTTTGTTTTTTCGCCCTCCCACCCTGTTTCTTCAAGGACTAATATTTCTTAATCAAGTATCCATCTTATGGATGAGAAGTATCTTCATTCTTTTCTTTCAATGTTCTTATCCGATGATTTCCCATGAATATGGTCAGGAGTTTCAAGTTCATCATTCTTCGTTCTTTTTCTTCTCCGGTGGATTAAATTCAAGCTTTGTCGATCATATCTTTTCCTCGTTTCAAATGTTTTTCTCGTACCGGTGCACCTCTTAATCATCCACTTCTCGCTATTCAATTGTTCCGGAGTGATGAAGATATCTCAGAAGATTCAAGTTTCCATTCTAAATTCACTCAAGTTCTTTTTAGGATGCTATCTCATTCAAGCCATTTAATTCAACCGGTGCAATCTCTCTTTTCAAGCAATCGTTCAACGGTGGTTCTTTTAAGTGGGCCCTAACCCACAGGTCTTTTTTAGGATCTTACCAGACTCTTCTAATTCTTTCCGGACTTATTCTCAAATTCATTTCAAAGTTTGACGTAAGAATGAATTATCATCAGTCAAATGTCTTTCTCCAAGATCTTTCAAATTCTTTCCATCGTTAGTTCAACCTTTCTATTTTTCATTCCGGAGTGCCTCAACAATTCATGGTGGTGTTTCTCGTCATCATTCTCAACATTTGAAGACCTAAGAAGAGTTTCTCTTCGATCTTATCCGTTCTCTCAAAGATGCGGGGTTCTAACTTGTTGCCATCCTCTCAAATTGTTTCCAATCGCGCAATTCTTTTCTTACCCATCCGGAGAATTTGATGAGTTGTTTTCGTTTCTTGATCATCCAAAGGCCATCATTTCAGACGATTTCTTCGTTCTAAGTTTTCAGCTTCGTTCTCCAATTATTCTAAATTGATGTCTCTTCGTTCATCTCCATATTCTTCCGATGCATCGTTCAAGTATCCTCTAGTCAACTCGTGATCTATTCGTTCTCATGTATCTAAATTCCCTCGAGTATCTTCGCTTGTTCTTTAATTCCTACGGTGTTTCGTCCTCTTTTCTTCAATTGTTTTCAATTCTTACGGTGGTACGTCTAAGATTCCTCTTTCCTTGTTCTCATATCAATTCATTAGTTGCTTCCAAATCCCACCGGTGGTTCCATCAACACCTTCTTCAAGTTTACGCTATATCTCTCTTAATCCTTTCTACGAGAATAAGTAGTATGCCAAATCCATTGCTTGCCATCAATTTAAATTGGTGAAGGATACACATACGGTAACTCTTATTATTCTTTCATCCAAGTGATCTAGTTTCTCTGCTCTAGAGTTGCCCATCATGTCACATTTCTCGATTCGAGATGCTTCATCTTTTGTTTCCGGAGTTCCAAGCTCTCAATTATATCGTCCTGAAGCTCCATCTAAATTATTGCAAGGCTTCACTTTGTGTTTTCAACTTCTCTTTCTTTTTATCATCCTTTTATTACCGGAGTTCTTCATGGAGGCTCTACATGGAGGTTCGTCAAGGATTCCTTTCATTTTTCAATTATTATTTTCAAGATTTCTCTCGAAGTTATGATCCACCAAGCTATACTCTAAAGTAAACATGTTGTTCAACACATGCCTTGTTTTGAGGAGTTCAAGCATTCTTCATCTTGCATTCCGAAGTGCAATTCTTTCTACCATTATCTGTTGAGATGGCGTTATATCATTCTTGACAATTTCCTTCATGTTTCATGATTCACATGTTGTCAAGAATAAGATATTTTAAATCCACCAATCTCTTCGTTGGATTTATCTTGTGTCATGTTTCACCTAAAGCCTTCCCTGAGGAATGTTGCTATTATGGTGCTTATCAATGATCCAAGTTTTCTCCTATCCTCTTGGTGAAAGAAGTTTTCATCGCCTTGTGCTCTCACTCAAATCAATGGCTTCCTTTAGTGGCCGTTTGTCACCTCATAATGTTGAGATGTTTCCATAAGTCCACTACAAGCTTATTCTTTTCATTGTTGGTTTTCCAACAACACTCTTCAATCCTTCTTATTAAGGAGGCTCTTTCAAATTCAATTGTGATAGAAGGTGTTGTTCTCTTCTCTGTTCTCTTGATTCCACTCTTTCATTTGTCCCGAAGGCATTGTGATGTTTTCTTCGACCCATCATCTCATTTTGGAGATCATGTTCTTTTCCTTGGTTATCCATTTAACCGGAGTGTCGTGTTTTCATTCGAGCTCTCTCATCTTATCAAGTTTTGCCTCCTTCCTCAACCAGAGTGCGGTCTGAAATCTTTCTTACCCCCTGTGCCATTTTTCAATAGTTCCGGAGGCAGTGTGTAGTTGATTTCATCAAGTATCATCCCATCTTCTCAAATTCATGTTAATTCCTTCCATTTTCAGTCAGAGTGCTGTCCAAATTCATTCTTAATCCTACTCTATCTCGTTATAACGGTGTGGGTCCATATTCTTTTGGTCCGTTGAGCTCTTGTTTCATGTCTTTCAACCTACAAGGTTCTCGCAATGTTGCTTGTTCCTCGTGTCAAACGGGGTGTTTTCAATCTCGTTCATCTCCCTTGTATTCTCTCTTTCAGTTTGTTCAACCTCTCAAGGTTCTTTGATTTCACTCATTTGTCAAAGAAGCAACTTTGTTTTACCTATTCCTCTTCCGTTTCTCTCCGGTGCCATCCCTAGATCTCGGGACGAGATCTCTTGTAAGTGGAGGAGTGTTGTGACGCCCCAAGACTGACGCTTCAGACGCCTTCCAGGTATTTCGTTGCCATTGCAGTGATTTATTTGTTTGTTGCATTTCATCATGGCATCATGTGCATTGCATCAACATGTTTTCTTAAAACTCGCAGTTGTTCGTAGTTTCGCTTCTCTTTGTCTCCGTTGACTTTTTGTCAGCCCCCCTTGTGTTTGTCGACCTCTCTCAAACCCCCTCGTATGCGCGTCCGAAAACTTCCCCGAACCCGAGCCAAAGTTATCGTTATCATGGTCCGGATCATCCCCAAACATCTATAAAACATCTCTGTTTTCTTAGTTGGGCTTCCGAAGCCTATTTTATCTCGACCGTCCGATTTCGATAGGATGATCCAAACTCCCCTTCTTTTCATATATATAGTCCACCCCTAACCATTTTGGCAAACCCTAGAAATCCTCTCCCTTGTCCCATCGCGCCGCCGCCACTAGCTCCACCTGGTCGCTCCCCTCAGGATCCTTTCCTCCTGATCCAATCTCCATGACCATCTCCCTCGTTTTCAGCGCTGCCCAATCCATCGATCCACCCAACCAACAGCTCCTTCTCGTCCCTCAGACTGCCGCCCAAGACGCTGAGCCTCCTCGCTCTCCTTGTCGACCCAAGGAGGCGAGCTCCTCCCGATACCGGCCGCCGCCTGCACGCCTCTGCCTTTGTTGCGCCGGACATCCTCACCTCCCGCACCAAGGCGTGCTGCCCTCGAGCTCCTCGACCCGCTCCCACCTACCTCGCCACCGGTGAGTTGCCGCCGATCGCAAGCCACCCTCGCGGCCTCCTTGTTTCCTCCCGATTTCTTTCTCTCTCAAACCTTCTGCGTTTGAATAGAGAACATGCGCCGCCTCCTCAAGCTACTTTGCCGTCCACCGCCGCGACCAGAGCGCCACTGCCGTCTTCTTTGCCACCACAGGAGCACCAAGCGCCATGGCACAGGCTCGGCCTCGAGATCCTCGGCGCCGCCGTGGCTGCTGCTTGCTCCGTCGACCAGACGCAAGTTCCTACCTGCCGCTTCCTTGCAAGTCCGTCGCCGGAGCCCCCGCCAAGTTCGGCGCCAGATCGCTTCGCTTCGCGAAGCTTACGCTCGCGTTGATCGTAAGTCCTCGCCGCGCTGCTCATCTGTTTTGTTCGAGCAGAGACGAAACCACCTTGGCCGCCACCCGTTCGTCGCCCCTCATCGGATCCGCGACACCTACCTCGACCTGCTCCCTTCCCAGCATGATCCGCCATCCTGGAGACCCCCATCGCCAGCCGTCGTCCCTGCCGCCAAGTCCATGCCGTGGCCTCTGCATCCTTTGTATTGAGCAGGTGCTCGCCTGCGCGTCCCGCTCGAGCCTCTCTGCTCGTTGACCGCACGCTCGTCCAGCGCCTCGCTTGGACCGATCCGATGCCAAGGCCCAGCCTGCTTCCCCTCAAGATCCGGCTTCCTCCAGCCTCTCCACCGACCTGGGCTTGGCCCATGGTGAGGCCCCTATGCAGCGCCTCTTTAATATTGTTGGGTACATAAACGAGAGAGAACTAAATAACTTGAATGTGGTGTCTCGTCAATATGCAACTCATTGCATATTGAGCTCCACTTAATTCGTAGTGTTGTTTGTTGCACTTTGCCATCCCATGCCTCATTAAACCGTACATGCATCATACTTGATTGTGCATCATGCCATGTTTATGTGATGGTTGTTTACCATGTTGCTTGCTTCTTTCCGGTTGCGCTTCTCCTTGATAGTTCCGGTTACGTCGCGTTTGTGAGGATTTGTTCGACTTCGTCCGTTTGTCTTCTTCATGGACTCGTTCTTCTTCCTTGCGGGATCTCAGGCAAGATGACCATACCCTCGAAATCACTTCTATCTTTGCTTGCTAGTTGTTCGCTCTATTGCTATGCCGCGCTACCTACCACCTGCTATATCATGCCTCCCATATTGCCATGTCAAGCCTCTAACCCACCTTTCTTAGCAAACCGTTGTTTGGCTATGTTACTGCTTTTGCTCAGCCCCTCTTATAGCATAGCTAGTTGCAGGTGAAGATGAAGTTTGTTCCATGTAGGAACATGGATATGTTGGGATATCACAATACCTCTTATTTAATTAATGCATCTATATACTTGGTAAAGGGTGGAAGGCTCGGCCTTTTTCTTGGTGTTTTGTTCCACTCTTGCCGTCCTAGTTTCCATCATACCGATGTTATATTCCTTGATTTTGCGTTCCTTACGCGGTTGGGGATTTATGGGACCCCCTTGATAGTTCGCTTTGAATAAAACTCCTCCAGCAAGGCCCAACCTTGGTTTTACATTTGCCTAACAACCTAAGCCTTTTTCCCTTGGGTTTCCGGAGCCCGAGGGTCATCTTTATTTTAACTCCCCGGGCCAGTGCTCCTCTGAGTGCTGGTCCGAACTAAGTAGGCTGCGGGGCCACCTCGGGGCAACTTGAGGGCTGGTTTTACTCGTAGGATGTCTCATCCGGTGTGCCCTAAGAACGAGATACGTGCGACTCCTATCGGGATCTGTCGGCACATCGGGCGGCTTTGCTAGTTTTGTTTTACCATTATCGAAATGTCTTGTAACCGGGATTCCGAGTTTGATCGGGTCTTCCTGGGAGAAGGAATATCCTTCGTTGACCGTGAGAGCTTGTGATGGGCTAAGTTGGGACACCCCTGTAGGGTATAAACTTTTGAGAGCCGTGCCCATCGTTATGTGGCAGATGGGAATTTGTTAATGTTCCAGTTGTAGAGAACTTGACACTTGACTTAATTAAAATACATCAACCGCGTGTGTAACCATGATGGTCTCTTTTCGGCGGAGTCCGGGAAGTGAACACGGTTCTTGGGTTATGTTTGAACGTAAGTAGTTTCAAGATCACTTCTAGCTTCTCGACCGTTGCGTTGCTTCTCTTCTCGCTCTTATTTGCGTATGTTAGCCACCATATTTGCTTAGTGCTTGCTATAGCTCCACCTCATTACCACTTCCTACCGATAAGCTTAAATAGTCTTGATCTCGCGGGTGTGAGATTGTTGAGTCCTCGTGACTCACACATTCTACCAAAACAGTTGCAGGTGCCGATGATACCAGTACAGGTGATGCTACCGAACTCAAGTGGGAGTTCGACGAGGACCTTGGTCGTTACAATGTTTCGTTTCCTGATGATCAGTAGTGGAGCCCAGTTGGGACGACCGGGGATCTAGTAGTTGGGTTATCTTCTTTTCATTTGATTTGACCGTAGTCGGTCTATGATGTACTCTAAATGATGTATGATTTATTTAAGTATTGTGTGAAGTGGCGATTGTAAGCCAACTCTCTTTATCCCATTCTTGTTCATTACATGGGATTGTGTGAAGATGACCCTTCTTGCGACAAAACCTACAATGCGGTTATGCCTCTAAGTCATGCCTCGACACGTGGGAGATATAGCCGCATCGTGGGTGTTACACCTCAAGTGGATGACCTAAGGTTTATCAATCCGTGGGAGGCGTAGGATGAAGATGGTCTCTCTCAAGCAACCCTGCAACCAAATAACAAAGAGTCTCTTGTGTCCCCAACACACCAATACAATGCTAAATTGTATAGGTGCACTAGTTCGGTGAAGAGATGGTGATACAAGTGCAATATGGATGGTAGATATAGGTTTTTGTAATCTGAAAATATAAAAACAGCAAGGTAGCAAGTGGTAAAAGTGAGCGTAAACGGTATTGCAATGCGTTGAAACAAGGCCTAGGGTTCATACTTTCACTAGTGCAAGTTCTCTCAACAATAATAACATAATTGGATCATATAACTATCCCTCAACATGCAACAAAGAGTCACTCCAAAGTCACTAATAGCGGAGAACAAACGAAGAGATTATTATAGGGTACCTAACCACCTTAAGGTTATTCTTTCGGATCGATCTATCATAGAGTTCGTACTAGAATAACACCTTAAGACACAAATCAACCAAAACCCTAATGTCACCTAGATACTCCAATGTCACCTCAAGTATCCGTGGGTATGATTATACGATATGCATCACACAATCTCAGATTCATCTATTCAACCAACACATAGAACTTCAAAGAGTGCCCCAAAATTTCTACCGGAGAGTCAAGACGAAAACGTGTGCCAACCCCTATGCATAAGTTCACGAGGTCACGGAACCCACAAGTTGATCACCAAAACATACATCAAGTGAATCACGTGATATCCCATTGTCACCACAGATAAGCACATGCAAGACATACATCAAGTGTTCTCAAATCCTTAAAAGACTCAATCCGATAAGATAACTTCAAAGGGAAAACTCAATCCATTACAAGAGAGTAGAGGGGGAGAAACATCATAAGATCCAACTATAATAGCAAAGCTCGCGATACATCAAGATCGTATCACCTCAAGAACACGAGAGAGAGAGAGAGATCAAACACATAGCTACTAGTACATCCCTCAGCCCCGAGGGTGAACTACTCCCTCCTCGTCATGGAGAGCGCCGGGATGATGAAGATGGCCACCGGTGAGGGGTTCCCCCTCCGGCAGGGTGCCCGAACAGGGTCCCGATTTGTTTTTGGTGGCTACAGAGGCTTGCGGCGGCGAAACCCCCGACCTATTGTGCTCCCCGATGTTTTTAGGGTATATGGATATATATAGGTGAAAGAAGTCGGTTAGGGGAGCCACGAGGGGCCCACGAGGGTGAGGCGCGCCGAGGTAGGGCGCGCCTCCCTGCCTCGTGGCTTCCTCGAAGCTTCCCTGACGTCTACTCCAAGTCTCCTGGATTGCTTCCTTCCAAAAATAACTCTCCCAAAGGTTTCATTCCGTTTGGACTCCATTTGATATTCCTTATCTTTGAAACACTGAAATAGGCAAGAAAACAACAACTTGGGCTGGGCCTCCGGTTAATAGGTTAGTCCCAAAAATAATATAAAAGTGTTTAGTAAAGCCCATAAACATCCAAAACATATAATATAATAGCATGAATACTTCATAAATTATAGATACGTTGGAGACGTATCAACATCCCCAAGCTTAATTCCTGCTCGTCCTCGAGTAGGTAAATGATAAAAGAAATAATTTATGAAGTGTGAATGCTAGCAGGTGCACAAGTTTGATCAATGATAATTTCAATCACCTTTTCTAGCATCATTATATATCATAACAGTAGCTCATATAGTAAAGCTTCTTATGATCAAGTAACAAGCTATTCACATGTCAAAGTATAGATCATAAACTTTCTTGAAAACTAACAAACCGAGTTATTCATCACCAAACAATTACAATTCATCTTGTTTTCAGGAAGGGTCTATGTCAGAGCTTTGATTAAGCAAACTTCACATACTCAACTATCATTTAGTCTTTCACAATTGCTAACACTCACGTGATATTTATGGGTTCAAAGTTTTAATCGCATACGAGAAAGACAGGGGTTTATAGATTCGCCTCCCAACCTTTTACCTCAAGGGTAATGTCAACAATAATAGTTCATGATGCCTTACATCCAATTGGATATATATATCAGGATCTTTCCAACACAATGTGCTTGCCAAAGGATAAAATGTAAAAAGGAAGGTGAAGATCACCATGACTCTTGCATAAGGTATAAGACAAGAATAAAAGATAGGCCCTTCATAGAGGGAAGCAGAGGTTGTCATGCGCTTTTATAGTTGGATGCATAAAATCTTAATGCGAAAGAACGTCACTTTATATTTCCACTTGTGATAGGGACCTTTATTATGCAGTCCGTCGCTTTTATTGCTTCCACATCACAAGATCGTATAAAGCTTATTTTCTCCACACTAATAGATCATACATATTTAGAGAGCAATTTTATTATGCGTAATCGATGACAACTTACTTGAAGGATCTTGCTCAATCCATAGGTAGGTATGGTGGACTCTCATGGCAATAATGGTTTAAGGGATGTTTGGAAGCACAAGTAGTATCTCTACTTGGTGCAAAGAATTTGGCTAGCATGAGGGGGAAAGGCAAGCTCAGCATGTTGAATGATCCATGACAGTATACTTTATTTCAGATATAAGAAAACATAACCCATTACATTGTCTTCCTTGTCCAACATCAACCTTTTAGCATGTCATATTTTAATGAGTGCTCACAATCATAAAAGATGTCCAAGATAGTATATTTATATGTGAATCTCTCTTCCCTCAATATTCTTTCATGAATTGTTCAAGTGACCAATACAATGTTTGCTAACCTTCAATAAATTTACCACCTCTACTTCTTATATGTGAAGTCATTACTCCCCATGGGATAAGCATATGAAACATATATAATTTCAGATTTATTATATTCAAATCATTCAACTATTTACTCATAGGATATAAGTGAAGCACACGAATAAATGACAAACTACTCCAAAAAGATATAAGTGAAGATCAATGAGTAGTTAAATAATTATTTAGCTATGTGAAGAATCTCCCATTTAATAATTTCAGATCTTGATATTTTATTCAAACAGCAAGCAAAACAAAATAAAATGACATTCTAAGAATAGCAAACATCACGTGAAGAAGCAAAAACTTAGGATCAACCGATAGTAACCGATAGTTGTTGAAGAAGAAACATGGGATGCCAACCGGGGCATCCCCAAGCTTAGACGTTTGAGACTTCTTGAAATATTATCTTGGGATGCCTTGGGAATCCCCAAGCTTGAGCTTTTGTGTCTCCTTAATTCCTCTCATATCACGGTCTCCCTAAATCTCAAAAGCTTCATCCACACAAAACTCAACAAGGACTCGTGAGATAAGTTAGTATAAACCAATGCAAAAACCTTATCATACTCTACTGTAGCAAATTAGTAAAATTATTATTCAACATTGCATAATAAATGCCTCTACATATTTAATAGTCCTATCCTCAAATAGAATCATTAAAGAAGCAAACATATGCAAACATAACAACAATCTGCCTAAACATGACAGTCTGTAAAGAATGCAGCAAGATCCATACTTCCCTAGCTCCAAAAATTATGAAAGAAAATTCCCACTGTAGTAAATTTATCAGAGCTTATTATGCAAAAGGTTTCAACATTTTATCACATTCTGACTTTTCTAGGGAATATTTGCAATAGCGGTAAACTTTCTGTTTTCAAACAGCTACATGTAGACTTGTAAAATAAGCATAGTAAAGGCTATCAATGCCAGTTTTATGGAAATAAAGGATGCAAAACATTGTTCTAAATAACAGCAAGCAAATCCTAACAAAATAAATTGACGCTCCAAGCAACACACATATCATGTGGTGAATAAAAATATAGCTCCAAGTAAAGTTACCGATGAACGAAGATTTAAAGAGGATGCCTTCCGGGGCATCCCCAAGATTAGGCTCCTGGTTGTCCTTGAATATTGCCTTGGGGTGCCTTAGGAATCCCCAAGCTTAGGCTCTTGCCACTCCTTATTCCATAGTCCATCAAATCTTTACCCAAAACATGAAAACTTCACAACACAAAACTTAACAGAAAACTCATAAGCTCCGTTAGCGAAAGAAAACAAACCACCACTTAAAGGTACTGTAATGAACTCATTCTTTATTTATATTGGTGTTAAACCTACTGTATTACAACTTCTATACGGTTCATACTCTCCGATACTATTCATGGATTCATCAAAATAAGCAAACAACCATAGAAAACAGAATATGTGAAAAACAGAACAATTTGTAGTAATCTGCATCAAACGCAAACATCTGAAACTCGGAAAAATCTGACAAAATAGGACGACCCAGATAATTTGATATTGATCTACTGCAATTGAATCAGTATTTTATCACTTTCTAGTGATTTTTAACAATTGTTTTCGTGAGCAGAAAGTTTCTGTCGTTTTCAGCAAGATCAAATAATTATCATCCAAGAAGATCCTATAGGTCTTACTTGGCACAAACACTAAATTAAACATAAAACCACATATAACGAGAGGCTAGATGAATTATTTATTCCTAAACAGGAGCAAAAAGCAAACAACAAAAATAAAATTGGGTTGCCTCCCAACAAGCGCTAACGTTTAACGCCCCTAGCTAGGCATGATGATTTCAATGATGCTCATATAAAAGATAAGAATTGAAACATAAAGAGAGCACCACGAAGAATATGACTAGCACATTTAAGTCTAACCCACTTCCTATGCATAGGGATTTTGTGAGCAAACAACTTATGGGAACAATAATCAACTAGCATAGGAAGGCAAAACAAGCATAACTTCAAAACTTTAAGCACATAGAGAGGAAACTTGATATTATTGCAATTCCTACAAGCATATATTCCTTCCTCATAATAATTTTCAGTATCATCATGAATGAATTCAACAATATAACCAGCACCTAAAGCATTCTTTTCATGATCTACAAGCATAGAAATTTTATTACTCTCCACATAAGCCTAATTCTTCTCATTCGGAATAGTGGGAGTATCATAACAGACTCGAATACTATAAATTGTTTCCACATTAAAAGAGTAATGTTTAGAAAAAGGGTAATCATATTAATGACAAGTTTTATAAACATAATCATCACTACTTTTTATAGCATAAGTGTCATCACAATAATCATCATAATTAGCAACTTTGTTCTCATCATAATCGATTGAAACCTCTTCCAAGATAGTGGAATCATTACTAAATAAAGTCATGAACTCTCCAAATCCACTTTCATAATTGTCACAATAAGATTCAACACCTTCCAAAATAGTGGGATCATTACTTCCTAAAGTTCACACTCTTCCAAACCCACTTTCATCAATATAATCATCATAAGTAGGAGGCATGCTATCATCATAATAAATTTGCATATCAAAACTTGGGAGGCTAAAAATATCATCTTCATTAAACATAGCATCCCCAAGCTTGGGCCTTTTCATATCATAAGCATAATCACTCTCATCATTAACAGTATGGATAGCGCCAATAGTTTAGCAATTATCATCATCACAATGAGTAATAGGAGAAACATCATTTGGGAGGTATGCCTTTTCACCTTTGCTTCTCCGTCTTTTCTTTTTCTTCTTCACATTATGTGTGGGTTCAATCCTCTTTTTGGAGCTCCTTATTAATGAGATTGGTTGAATATAAGGCTCCTATTCATCATAAGAAATAATAGGAGGATATTGGGGAGTCTCTTCCCTTTCATTAGTATTCTCTTCATCCTCTACTTGTTTTCTTTTGTTTATGTAATTGGCAATATAAGGATTTTCAATGCAATTCACCGCACAATACATAAAAATTTCTTCTAGAACAATATCGAGGAATTTCTCAAGGTTATATCCTGGAATATGCTTAGTTCTATGTTTCATTGCTTCATAACCAAAAAGCAAACTAAGTTCATTATGATGTGCAAGGGAAATCAAGTCATCACAATTTTTGGACATGATTCGATCATGAAACAATTTGCATTGGAGATTTAAATGACTATGTTCATTGCAAAATTCACAATGAGTACCGTGGGTATGATTATACGATATGCATCACACAATCTCAGATTCATCTATTCAACCAACACATAGAACTTCAAAGAGTGCCCCAAAGTTTCTACCGGAGAGTCAAGACGAAAACATGTTCCAACCCCTATGCATAAGTTCACGAGGTCACGGAACCCGCAAGTTGATCACCAAAACATACATCAAGTGAATCACGTGATATCCGATTGTCACCACAGATAAGTGTAACGCCCCCGATGCGGCTATATCTCCCACGTGTCGAAGCACGACTTAGAGGCATAACCGCATTGAAAGCAATGTCGCAAGTGAGGTAATCTTCACACAACCCATGTAATACATAAGGGAAAGAGATACATAGTTGGCTTTACACGCCACTTCACACAATACATAAATAAACATCCATCATCCAGAATACACTCAAGGTCCGACTACGGAACCAAAATAAATGTAGATACCCCAAATGCTACACTGTTCCCCGATCGTCCCAACTGGGCTCGACTTCTGATCATCATGAAAAGACACATAGTAATGACCAAGTTCCTCATCGAACTCCCACTTGAGCTCGGTTGCGTCAATCAGCTGCATCGTCGGCACCTGCAATCGCTTTTGGTAGAATCTGTGAGTCACGGGGACTCGGCAATCTCACACCAGCGAGATCAAGACTATTTAAGCTTATAGGAAGGACAGAGTTGTGAGGTGGAGCTGCAGCAAGCGACTAGCATATATGGTGGCTACATTCGAAAAAGAGAGCGAGAAGAGAAGCAAGGCACGGTCGTGAAGCTAGTAGCGATCAAGAAGTGATCCTGAAACTACTTACGTCAAACATAACTCCAACACCGTGTTCACTTCCCGGACTCCACCGAGAAGAGACCCTCACGGTTACGCACGCGGTTGATGTGTATTAATTAAGGTCAACTTCGGGTTTTCTACAACCGGACATTAACAAATTCCCATCTGCCTCATAACCGCGGGCACGGCTTCCGAAAGATAATACCTGCAGGGTGTCCCAACTTAGCCCATTATAAGCTCTCACGGTCAACGAAGGATATTCCTTCTACCGAAGACCCGATTAATCTCGGAATCCCGGACTACAAGACATTTCGACAGCAATAAAACAAGACCAGCAAAGCCGCCCGATTGTGCCGACAAATCCCGATAGGAGCTGCACATATCTTGTTCTCAGGGCACATCCGGATAAGTCAAGCTACGAGTAAAACCAAGCCTCGAGTTTCCCCGTGGTGGCCGCGCAGGCTGCTCGGTTCGAGCCGACACTTTCGAAGAAGCAACCGTCCGGGGGGTTTAAAAATAAAGATGACCCTCGGGCTCGCAAAACCCGGGGAAAAAGGCTTAGGTGGCAAATGGTAAAACCAATGTTGGGCCTTCTTTGGAGGAGTCTTACTCAAAGCGAACTGTCAAGGGGGTCCCATAAATCACCCAACCGTGTAAGGAACGCGAAATCAAGGAACATAACACCGTATGACGGAAACTAGGGCGGCAAGAGTGGAACAAAACACCGTGCATAAGGCCGAGTCTTCCACCCTTTACCAAGTATATAGATGCATTAATTATAGCAGATATATTGTGATATCCCCAACAAGTAAACATGTTCCAAAAAGGAACAACATCTCCATGTTCCAACAAGGAACAAACTTCATCTTCACCTGCAACTAGCAACGCTATAAGAGGGGCTGAGCAAAGCGATAACATAGCCAATCAACGGTTTGCTAGGAAAGGGTGGTTGGGGGCTGACATGGCAATATGGGAGGCATGATAAGCAAGTGATAGGCATCGTAGCATAGGCATAGCAAAAGAGCGAACATCTAGCATAGCAAAGATAGAAGTGATTTCGAGGGTATGGTCATCTTGCCTGCAAAGTTCTCAGAGTTGTCGAAAGCTTGATCCTCGTAAGCGTTCTCAACAGGTTCCTCGTTCACGTACTCGTCTCCCGGCTCTACCCAAAACAAGAACACAAACAATGGAACCACAATAAATCACGGTGCAATGCACAAACAACATGATGCAATACATGGCATGATATGCGAGATGTGATATGCAATGCGTATGCGCGCTCCGGAAGGAAAATGATGAACCAGGCATCAACTTGGAAAACCAAGTATGCCGCTGGAAAGGTGAGATGTCGATATAAAGATCACCGGAATCGGATGCACGGTTTGCAAATGACAAGCAAAACAAGAATGGCACAAATCTGCCATTAACAGCATGATACCACATAGCAAGCAACAACAAATTAAGCTACTGCACCCAAACGTACCAGAAAAGCATATGGCAGTGATCTACTCAAGATGCTTGACAAAAGATGAACACTGAGCTACGGCTAATTCACATCATAACAGGTCCAAACAAGCATGGCAAAAGTGCAAAATATATCAGCTTCACAGACTTAGGGAAATTACTGAACATGGCAAAATCAGCATCAGGAAGCAATGTTCAGAGCAATGAAACAACATGCTACAGGAACTTATAATAGCAAAACAAGGCATGGCATGAATCTACTAGAATCATAGAACAAAAGTCCCTTACTGACCATAAGCCAAAAAGGATCAGAAAATATAATAACACCCATGTCAATATAGCAAGTTTCGTTAACAGATTCAGCAACAGGGCATGACAACAACAGATAACAAGTAGGCATGTTTAGGAGCTCGATGCACTCAATACAGAGCATCTCATGATAAACCAAGCATACATACATCAAGAAGACATGGAATATAATACATACATGGCAAGAACAACATCATAGCATACACGAATCAACCACAACAACCTTGGCAAAATTGAATAACATGTAAACAATCTGCCAAGAAACATTTTATAGCAAAAGTAGAGCTCGATTGACTCAAGCTATGACACTCCATAATTGCAAACAAGGGCATGGATGGATAGAGCGGCGGCGGCGGCACGGGCGGCCGAAGCGCTGGCGCGGCTCGGGCCGGGAGGGCCCTGCAGACCTCATGCAGGGTCGGCAGCGATTTAGAGGCGCGGGACACGTGGAAGCTCCTGGTTCGTCCGGCGCGGCGGGCGGACGTGTCCGGCCGCCCGGAATTCGTCCGGCGGCGCGGAGGGGAAAAAATGCTAGGGTTTCGCCCGGATTTGGAGGGGGAGATGCATATTTATAGGTAGAAGGAGCTAGGAAGCTCCAAATGAGGTGTAGTTTTCGCCCACACGATCGTGATCCGACGAGGGAGAGCATGGAAGTGACTTAGATGGGTTATTGGGCTGATTTGAAAGGGTGTTGGGCTGCAACTTAAAAGAGGCCTTTGCGAGAGTGCGGTTAACCGTTGGAGTACCAAACGAGCTCCAAATGACCCGAACTTGACAGTGGTCTAGGTGGTATACCAAGGCCACTTGACAAACCTTAGTCCATTCCGAGAAAGTTTTGTACCCGGTCACGGAAAAACGTAAAAGGGGACGCCGGGGGACATAGGAGTGCCGGATTGCAAAACGGACAACGGGGAAAATGCTCGGAATCATGAGACGAACACGTATGCAAATGCGATGCACATGATGACATGATATGAGATGCATGACACGGACAAAATGCAAAATGAAGAAAAACCCAACCACGGAGGGAATATCATATCACAATGCCGAAAATGGCAAGAGTTGGAGTTACAAATATGGAAAGTTACATCCGGGGTGTTACAATAAGCACATGCAAGACATACATCAAGTGTTCTCAAATCCTTAAAGACTCAATCCGATAAGATAACTTCAAAGGGAAAACTCAATCCATTACAAGAGAGTAGAGGGAGATAAACATCATAAGATACAACTATAATAGCAAAGCTCGCGATACATCAAGATCGTATCACCTCAAGAACACGAGAGAGAGAGAGAGATCAAACACATAGCTACTGGTATATACCCTCAGCCCCGAGGGTGAACTACTCCCTCCTCGTCCTGGAGAGCGCCGGGATGATGAAGATGGCCACCGGTGAGGGATTCCCCCCTCTGGTAGGGTGCCGAAACAGGGTCCCAGTTGGTTTTTGGTGGCTACAGAGGCTTGCTGCGGCGGAACCCCCGATCTATTGTGCTCCTCGATGTTTTTAAGGTATATGGATATATATATATATGTATATATATATATATATATATATATATAGGAGAAAGAAGTCGGTCAGGGGAGCCACGAGGGGTCCACGAGGGTGGGGGGTGCGCCCAGGGTGGTAGGGTGCGCCTCCCTGCCTTGTGGCTTCCTCGAAGCTTCCCTGACGTCTACTCCAAGTCTCCTGGATTGCTTCCGTTCCAAAAATAACTCCCCCGAAGGTTTCATTCCGTTTGGACTCCGTTTTATATTCCTTTTCTTCGAAACACTGAAATAGGCAAGAAAACAACAATTTGGGCTGGGCCTCCGGTTAATAGATTAGTACAAAAAATAATATAGAAGTGTTTAGTAAAGCCCATAGACATCCAAAACAGATAATATAATAGCATGAATACTTCATAAATTATAGATACGTTGGAGACGTATCATTGGGCCTTGCAGATCTCTTCCTCAAGTGTAGGTGCAACTTCCAAAATATTAGCAATACCAGCATCAATTATGACCAGGTTGAGCTAAGCAATCTCCTCTTGAAGTTCAGGAGGCAAGGATTTCATTATGACATTCAGGCGACAGGCTTTCGACTGAGTGCATCTGCAACCACGTTGGCCTTACCTGGGTGGTAATTTATTCCAAGATCATAGTCCTTGACTAACTCGAGCCATCTTCGTTGACGGAGATTTAAATCTAGCTGAGTAAATAATACTTGAGACTTTTGTGGTCGGTAAAAATTTGGCACCTCTTCCCGAGGAGGTAGTGTCTCCAATTTTTTAGAGCATGAACCACCGCGGCCAATTCCAGATTATGAGTAGGATAATTTCCCTCGTGGGGAATTAATGGTGTCGCGATGCATATGCTACTACCTTGTCATCTTGCATAAGCATCGCATCCAAGACCTTGTCTAGAGGCGCCACAAGACACATCAAAAGCTGCGGTAGATATCCTGAAGAGTCAACACAGGTGCGATCGTCAGTCGTATCTTTAGCTCATTGAAACTTTTCTCACAGTCCTCAGTCCATTCAAACTTCTTATCCTTTTTGAGCAGCTCCGTCATGGGTTTGGCAATATGAAACGATGGTAGTATCCGGCTAATCCAAGAAAACTCCGGATTTGTGATACGGTTGTGGGTGGCAACCAATCGAGCACATCTTTTACTTTGCTCGGGTCCACGGCTATACCTTGGGCGGATAGCACATGTCCAAGAAATCCCACTTGGTTGAGCCAAAACTCGCATTTACTGAATTTGGCGTATAGCTGATGGTCACGGAGTCATTGGAGCACTGCTCGGAGGTGTTCTTTGTGCTCTCCTTCACTTTTTGAGTAAATAAGTATGTCGTCGATGAAGAAAACCACGAACTTATCGAGGAGGTCCATGAATACTTTGTTCATCATATACATGAAGAAGGCAGGGGCATTGGTGAGACCAAAAGGACATAACTATATATTCATAAAGACCGTACCGAGTGGTGAATGCTGTCTTAGGAATATCTTCCTTTTTAATCTTGAGCTGATGATATCCTGTCCTTAAATCAATCTTGGAGAATACTTTGGTGCCACTGAGCTGATCAAACAAGTCATCCATCCTTGGCAGTGGATATTTATTTTTGATGGTGACATCATTCAGCTAATGGTAATCCACACACATGCGGAGGCTGCCATCTTTCTTATCCACGAAGATAGTAGGTGATCCCCATGGTGAGGAGCTGGGATGGATATATCCTTTTTGGAGCATTTAATCAAGCTGTTTCGTTAGCTCCACTAATTCTGATGAAGGCATCCGGTAATACTTCTTGTATAACAGTGCGGTTCCGGGCACAAGATCTATTGCAAACTCAAGCTCTCGATCTGGTGGCATGCCTGGCAGTTCTTCTGGAAATACATCAGGAAACTCACTAACCACAGGATTTAGTTCCAACTCACCAACCACAACGGTGAAGACCATTTCTTTCTTGGGTATGCTTCTGCGAGCATAGAATTTGGTAGCCTGCCCCTTCTGACTGGTCAAAGTAACTTCTCGGGTTGCGCAGTTTATGCATACTTGATATTGGGTCAACCAATTCATACCCAAGATAACATCCAACTTTACAGACTCAATGATTATCAAGGAAGTTGGAAACAGACTCTGTTGATATTGATTTCCAGATTATAGCAGACCAGATTGCTCCTGATCAAAGATCCTTGGGATTGTACCAGCATATTCTTGCCCAGAAGAGAACAAGGAAATTTGTTTTGGGCAACAAAACTCCGCGAAATAAAAGAGTGGGAAGCCCAGAGCCAAATAAAATTACGGCAGGTATGTTATTAATAGAAAACATACCAATGACGACTTCAGGGTTCTCTTGGGCTTCGTCTGCGGAGAGATGATGAACGTGCCCAGTGATGTTTTGCTGGGTAGGGCATGACGCCATAAAGTTGACTTGTCGCCTGATTAGTGCACTTGCCTTGCCGTTCTTGGGACCTTTATGCGGCATAATGTCCGGTTTGCCCACAACTGAAGCAAGAATTGTTGCGCTGGCGCTCCTCGTGCACCGGGTTGGTCACGACGTTCTTGACTTGGGTGTTGGTCTTGTTAACATCCAATTGCCAATTGGGCTTGTATTCCACCTAAGTATGCTGCCAGGTACGAGCCTTTTGCACTGGCTGCCCTTCCTTCCTTGGCTCAAACTTGCGCTTGTGATCGTTATTGGCGGGCCTATTGTCTGATACGAGCTTGTGCTCCCTTTCAGCGATGAAAGCCTTGTTTACCAGAGATTGGAAATTCGGGAAATCAAACATACTGAGGGTACATCGGAGTTGCGGGTTTAATCCCCCAAGAAGCCTGTCAATCTTTCTTTCTTCGATGGCCACGTCATAAAGGGAGTAACGGGCCAGATGATTGAATTTTTGCAAATATTCACCCATAGACTGATTTCCTTGGAGGAGAGCGGGAAATTCACGCTACTTAACCTTCATAATTCCAGTAGGAATATGATATTTCCGGAACTGATCCTTCAATTTTGCCCAGGTGATTTCTTCATAAGCAGGCCACATGGCTTTTGCGTTTTCCCACCATATGGCAGCAACGCCTTCAAGATAATGGGTTGCAAATGGAACTTTATCATCTTCTTCAGTATGAGCAATCCCGAGCTTCCTCTCAATGGTTCGCAACCAATCGTCTGCATCCAAGGGATCAATAACTTTGGCCCAAATCGGGAGGCTTGGTCCTCTGAAAATCTGACATCTTGGAGTGATGACCGTTCTGATTTCCATGCTGTCCAACCATAGCTTGCACACTTCTTAATATTTCAATCAGATCATTATTCCTCCTGTCCTCAAACATACGCAGAATTTGCTCGGTGGAGGGCGGATTTGGTGGTGGAGGCGGTGGTGGAACGTACGGCTCGGGGGAGTGTCCTGCCTGTCGCGCGGAACGACGAGCAGGAGCATCCTCATGAGCGTCGCTACTGCTGCCTCCCCGCGTCATCCTATTGTGGATTTTTCCCAAGACAACGCAACCGAGATGAGAAACATCCAAAAATAAATTGGGGGAAAAGCCAGCAACAAAGCCCGAGAGAAACCGAAATAACAAAGAAAATACGGCGAATAAAATAGAGTTCCAACATAATTATACATAGACTCATACATGAAAGGTAAACAACATGCCAGGTTCAACTACTCTCATACAGGAAACGAAACATCATGGCTCGTACGACTACATACGTACATCATCCTGACGACTGCGGATACTCAGAAGCTCTACGCTCTGCTGGTGCTGCGGGGTCCTCTCCTGAAGCGGACTCGGATCCTGAACTGACGACATTAACGGAAACCTTCGGTTAAAGGTAACACGACGATGCTGCCTCGAGGGCTCTCCCTTCGGGGCAGGTGCAGGGTGAAGCATCAGGGCTACGGAAGTAGTGAGAAGTGAAACCCACTCAGCAGGAGCACTGAGAGGATTCATGGTCGAGACGCTCGAGCTACTCGGAGGAGTAACCGGTGAAACGGGGGAACTAGAAACGGATGGAATGTAAGGAGTAAATCCCGTAGAGGATGGAGCGATGACAGATCTAGTAGAGGCTAAAGCGATGCAGACGCGAGTCAGCTCTCGAGCCAGCTCACGGATCATAAGATAGCTAGCAGTGATATAACGGGAAAGGTGGCTAGCAACACTATCAGACTCCGGATCAATGATAGGGAAACGGACACGACCATTGTCGTGCAGAGAGGGGTAGTAGTAGAAACCTGGGTGGTTCTGCATCCGGACCTCGTTATAACGAAGCTCGATAAGGACCTCAAATGCAGCAAACTGTACAGCCTGAGAAGCGGTAGAAGCAAAACCGTACCGAGAAGTACGAGTGTAAGTGCTGGAATCGGAACTGGTGCTCAGAGTAACCACTGCGAGATACTCGTACACTGAGTCTGCTAGACGCTCCTGGTGCACACGATAGACTGGGTCGTCACCGAGGGGGTACAGCCGACGCCGCACGTTATGAAGGAGATGCGGTGACATGTACGACATCAGCTACAACTGGCACGGATACGGAACTGGAGCCATCTACACTCACAACCATTAGCAGGTTAGCATAAAAATAAAACAAGTGCATACCATGCAACAACTAGCTACAAATGCTACCGGCACTCAACTTAAACTCGTATCTAACGTCCAGTTAACACGTCCTAGTCTAGCGTGGCCCTACGATCGGTAGCGGCTCGATACCAAGCGTTGTGGCACCCTGGCTCAGAGCAACCGGTTTACCATGCATTGCGAGCCCAGAGACCATGTCTTCTGGTAACACACAACATCTTGGTACAGAAAATGACCGCTTTATTGATGCTAGCGCATCATAGTTTATATTAAAACAGGTGGTGAGGCCAAGCGGCACACACGGTGCGGCTGAAAAATATGTACATTATTTAGTGAACATAAAGGGGCCTCGATCATAACAACTATGCGGCAGCGGAACAACGGCGTAGCGGAACTCCATAGCACAGGGACACCGATGTGGACACAATCTAGACTCGGATAACACTCCTTTCCAACGAGACTTTCCTGAAATCTGGCATGACACGCTAGGTTAGTACATTGAATGTACTTGCAAGCTCACAACAAGCATAAACATAATGACAAACAATATCATGATATTTAACCAATTGTTTAATAATGCAACAATATATCCAACATGATGTGATCATGCTCTTGTGATATAAGCCCCTCGGACTTGCTTACCTACGGTGATCGCTCTCGGATCACAAACGGACCAACCTCGTGGTCTTAGATCACGTTACCTCGTAACCAAACGGTGATCTTTCCGGCGATCACAACCATGACCAACACTTGGTCTCCAACATCAAGATGGTCTACCCACCATCATCAACAGCGCAAATTTCATAACATAGTGTGCAAAATTTGTTAAATGTTGACCCATGGTGTGACCTACTTTCGAGCGTGTCCATAACCGTGGACTCGGCTATCGGTAGGTTTAATACACTCTCCAGAGGTAGCACACTGTACCCACACCACGGAACCCATGGCCTCGCACTCCCATTCGGGTGGACCAACGGCATTCCGATGAAACCCCTCCATTGCCATGACACTCTCTCGGCCACTCCGACTTTCTCCCCACTGGGCTAGTCCTGGGTGGCCTCGTGTCTACCAAAGACACCAACTGCCACCGTCGTGGCAAAACATAAACTGTCCCAAACGGGGACGAGGTACCATAACATCAACAACGGGCACACAAGGTTATGTCTGCTTACCGGGCCAGGGTACCGCACGCCCATAACCTTCCCTCGTTGGAGGCACCGACCACAGGCATGACAACGGACCGAGTAAAGGCCTTCCCATAAAGGCAAATGTGGTTGCACTGGGAAAACTCGATTCAGTGGCACCATGACCCGGTCAATGATATATTCAAGTTGAGTTATTATCAGGTTCAACTTAAAGTGAAGGGAACCGGTGTCATAATATGCCATGAAAATGCAACACTGTAGGACCTTGAAGTATGTCTTGAGGGGGGGGGGGTGATTAGACTACTTGACCAATAAAAACTTAACCATTTCCCAATTTTAGACTTTGGCAGATTTTAGCTATTTTTGAACAAGTCAAGCAATCTTCACACAATTCAAGCAAGCATGCAAAGAGTATATAGGCAGCGGAAAATAAAGCATGCAACTTGCAAGAATATAAAGGGAAGGGTTTGGAGGATTCAAACGCAATTGGAGACACGGATGTTTTTGTCGTGGTTCCGATAGGTGGTGCTATCGTACATCCACGTTGATGGAGACTTCAAACCACGTAGGGGAACGGTTGCGCGAGTCCACGGAGGGCTCCACCCACGAAGGGTCCACGAAGAAGCAACCTTGTCTATCCCACCATGGCCGTCACCCACGAAGGACTTGCCTCACTAGCGGTAGATCTTCACGAAGTAGGCGATCTCCTTGCCCTTACAAACTCCTTGGTTCAACTCCACAATCTTGTCGGAGGCTCCCAAGTGACACCTAACCAATCTAGGAGACACCACTCTCCAAGAAGTAACAAATGGTGTGTTGATGATGAGCTCCTTGCTCTTGTGCTTCAAATGATAGTCTCCCCAACACTCAACTCTCTCTCACAGGATTGGATTTGGTGGAAAGAAGATTTGAGTGGAAAGCAACTTGGGGAAGGCTAGAGATCAAGATTCATATGGTTGGAATGAAATATCTTGGCCTCAACACATGAGTAGGTGGTTCTCTCTCGAGGCTGGTAAGTTGGAAGTGTAGGTTTGTTCTGATGGCTCTCTCCATGAATGAAGAGGAGGTGGAGGGGTATATATAGCCTCCACACAAAATCTAACCGTTACACACAATTTACCAAACTTGGTGGGACCGAATCATAAAACTCGGTCAGACCGATTTAGTAAACCTAGTGACCGTTAGGATTTTGATTGGGGATCGACATGCATCTCGGTAGGACCGATTTGATTAGGGTTAGGGCATAACGTAATCTCGGTGAGACCGATTACACAACCTCGGTGAGACCGAATTTGGTAATTAGCTAACCAGAGAGTTCGTCAGGTAAACTCGGTGGGACCGATTTGCTCTTTCGGTGAGACCGAAAAGTTACAAAAGGGAAACATAGAGTTTACATTGTAATCTCGGTGGGACCGATTCGCTCTTTTGGTGAGACCGAAAAGTTACGAAGGGGAAACAGAGAGATTACAATCCCATCTCGGTGAGGCCGAGATCCCTATCGGTGAAACCGATTTGCCTAGGGTTTGTGGCAGTGGCTATGACATCTGAACTCGGTGGCGCCGGATAGAAAGAATCGGTAGGGACGAGTTTGACTTTGGGTTTAGGTCATATGTGGATGTGAGAAAGTAGTGGAGGGTTTTGGAGCATATCACTAAGCACATGGAGCAAAAGGCTCATTAAGCAACACCTCATCCCTTCTTGATAGTATTGGATTTTCCTATAGACTCAATGTGATCTTGGATCTCTAAAATGTAAAATGTAGAGTCTTGAGCTTTTGAGCTTGAGCCAATCCTTTATCCTTAATATTTTGAGGGATCCACTTTCATCATCCATGCCATGCCATTCATTGAGCTTTCCTGAAATATTCATCTTGGAATAGTATTAGCTCAATGAGCTATATGTTGTTATGAATTACCAAAACCACCTAGGGATAGTTGCACTTTCAATCTCCCCTTTTTGGTAATTGATGACAACATATAGATCAAAACTTCGACAGATGATAATAAAATTGAAAAACATCGTCGCTTTGAGAAGTATGTGATAAGCAAGAGCTCCCCTAAATTTGTGCATATTTTAAGATTTGCTTTGGACTGCAAATGCACAAGGAATTAGGCTCATGGGTTACTCTTCCATGTCACATACATCTTGGTGGAGCGCTCAAAATAATAACGATTGAATACATGCACTCATCACCAAGCACAGTGAATGATCATATAAGGATAAATAAGATAATATCATAAAGGCATAAGTGTAGCTTATGATCAAACGCATGATCATCAATGTCTCACAGGTAATGCATAGTATCTCAAGCAATCAAACGCAAAGAAAAAAAGTTCAACCAAGAAGACAAGAGAGAACAAAAGCAAATCTCTCTCTCTCTCTCTCTCGAAGCCTATGATCTATACATCTTTCTCCCACTTTGGCAACAAGTTACCAAAAAGTTCCTAGAAAATGCATAGTACTATGTCGTCTCTCAGGCTTGGTCTTCTGGTGGTGGTGGAGACAGACTCCAAGGATGAACGATCGATGAGACGTGGTAGGAGCTGAAGAAGTTGGAGCTGGAGCTGGTTGAGCCGGAGCTGAAGTAGTGGCTCGTGTGCAGGTTGGTACTGCAGTGACCTCGAAGTTCTAGGCACTCCGCAAATGCATCGCTTGTCATATTGCCCTTCCTCTCCTTCATATCATCTTGTAACTGCTCCATCACTTGGTGAATCTCAGTCACTTTGACATCAAGATCATAGAATTTTTGTTCCATGATTCTCTCCGAGGCTCTCCCGGTTTTGAGTTAGGGTGGCCAACCCCTTCTCAATCCGCAGAGATGATGCTATTAAGTAACCAAGCTGCTCGCTTGTTCTTCGAAAGTAGTCGATGCCTCTGCTTGAGTTGGCATCTTTGCAACTTTCTCTTTCCTTGCCTTCTCCTTTCTCTCCTGAGCTTGCACTGATGATGGTTCATTCTCAGTCATGACAACTCGATTTTCCTCAAAATCAGGATAGAGAACCATGTGTTGCTTATCCAATAGATACTTTCCTGTGCCCATCTTCGAGTTTATCAACTCCACGAATCATGGGGCATAACCACAGCTTATATTCTGATCTGTTGCTGTCCTCTTAATTGTCTCGACTATGATGCTCATGACCTTTAATTTCTGATGCACTTCAAAAACATGAAGCAAATTGATTGCATGTCCTCTAATCATGTTATGGTCACCTGATTTGGGCAATAGAGTATGCCTTAAGATCCGATTGATCGTAGGCAGCCACGACAACAGAAAATGGGTGATCCAAACTTGAAGTTCTCAAGTGCATCATCGGGGATCTCCTTGTACATGTGTGACATTGTGCTATGATCAATTTTCTTCTTACCATAAATGTCCAGGTCATCCTCACTTTCCTTTGGGGCATTGATCAAACTTGCCCATTCCTCTATGGTAGACTGATATCTGGTTCCTTCTGACATCCACACTATCCTACCATCTGGATAGAAATGTGCTAGGAGTAGAATTGCATGATGAGTTCGTCGTTCCAGTTGGTGAGCTTCTGCCCAACAAAATCAGCTACTCCACAAGCACTGAAGCTGTCATATACTCCAGGGTAGTGTTCTGCATTCTCCTTCATGTAGGTCCAGTTGACCCATCTCATATCGCAAACTATGGGCTTCTTATCCAGAAGATAGTCTCATAAAAGTCCTGCTGCTCCTTGGTGTGGAACACAGAGTCCACTACAGTCCTTCTCCTCGTGGCATATGGATCGACTCTCTCCATAGCCTCAACCCATTATCTCTCCTGATCTTCATGTTTTCAGCCACAGGATGAGCATCATTGTGGTCTGGGATCTTGGGTTTGAGCTTCCTTAGGACCTGCCCTTCTTCATCTTCTTTAGCTTCAACTTCAGGCATTGGGGCCTTGTTCTTTTCAGCTGCTGGTATGCTCCTGGTATTCCTCTTAGGTGCATTCTTGGGCTTGGGGGCAGCTTTGGGCTTGGAAGTTGCAGCCCCTGACTTGATAGCATCACCCATCAGCTTTTGTGCCTTGGGTGCGTGCTGCAACCTCTTCTTCTTCTTCCTCTTCCATCATGGAAGGCTTCCCTATCACTCTTGCCATGGTCTTCTTGAGTTTCTTTCCTTTTCTTTCCCTCTGCAAACAAAGCTCTTTGGGTTGAGATTCCAAAGGAGCTTGAGTAGACACTCTGGCTTTGGACATTGGTTGTCCGCACTCTTGGCCTTTTGATTTTCAATCCAGGCTTCACTGCAGATGAACTGAACTCACTCTTGAGCACTTTCTTCTTGGAGCTTGCCTCATCCTCAACTGCCACGTAATCCTCATCCTCAGACTCTGAGGTCTTCTTCTTTCTTGACCTTGTGGCAGCCTTGGGCAAATTGCTCGGAGTGCTTCTGCTGCCCTCATCTGAGGTGCTTGAGGGACTAGTGCCCTCACTCAATTGGATTTGCTCTTCAGATTTGTTATGGCTATCACTCTGGTCTGACATGCTGTCCAACTGACTGCTGACCCTGTGAGTAGTTATAGATGAGGTAGAGTGGATGAGCATCACAAAATGTAGAGATTTTTGCAAAAGAATGATTCAAAAACTTAGTTTTAGTTTCCCACTGAAAGCATTACGGATCTACCTATTTTCAAACTCGGTGATACCGAAGCAGTTTTGGAACCTAAACTGTGACACTCCAAATTTTTTTATTTGGTTTTCAGCAAATTCTTTGTTTGATTTGAAGGAGGCTATTCAAAATCTTTTAAAAAGGGCTCTCCTTCTCAAAATTTTCTCTTATGTCAATGTTTTATGTTTGTGTCATCCTCAAATCCTCACCTTGGTGTTTGGCAATGAAGACTTCTCTTTTGGTATTGACCCTTCACAATTTATTTTTGGAAAGTTTTTCATTTAAAAAGAAATCCTTAGGGTTTTGGATTTATTCCTTTTATCCCAACCATCCTCCTTCACCATGCCCCATGTTAAAATTTTCCTCCAAAACACCTCCCTCCACTTTGGGTCAAGTCAAGTAGCCAATCCTAGCAAGTTCAACCCATTTTGGATTTTTATTCCATTTATTTTATCCCCAAAACTATTTCTGTCTTTATTTTTGGACCTAGGTGATTTACAAAGGAAGTATCTGATTCCCTTTGAGTTTTGATCTCAAACCAACTCCTCCTGCTAGTCCCTAGCACCCCCAACCTAGATCCATCAAGATCCACTCTTCCACAATTCAAAATTTTCAAGTTCCACTCACTGCAAGTTTGGACCAGATTCATCATTTTTGGCGAAATTCATATTTTTCCTTTTCCAAAAATTCTGACAAAATTCAGGCAGCCCCCAGGTGCATTGAGAGGCCACCCCACCAAAGATCAGCTCCAGGAAATTTCTCCACATACCAAAATCATTTCATCGAGCACACCTGCCTTTATTCTTTGTACATGTTCAGAGTTCAGTGTTTCAGTTCGACCATCAATGTCGTTTTCTTCAGAGACACGGCGTCGATCTCACCAATGCCCACTCTGGCGCCATGCACACTGCTCCTTCTTCTTATCCAGAGCACTGCACGGTCCTTTGGACGGGCACCATCATCGGTGGTGACGTGTCCCGCGGACGCCGGCAACTTCTGTGGTGGCAGAGCCACCCGTGGCGGCCAGCAGGGATCAGTTCCAGCTTTCAGCGCCGTCCAGCACCGCCCAAGCCACCCGAGGCCTCCGCGTGGCTGTCTGCTTGCTCACAGACGCCGCAGCACTGCTGCGTGGCTCGAAAGTAGCGCGCAGAGCGTGCTCCCTGCCGCCGACGAGCTCCGTGCGCCGTTCTGTTCGGAACTTGGAGTATCAACCGAGGCAGGCCAAGCTTAGCACCTAAACCAAACCAGTAGGCCCCCACGGTGATGCCTAGGCCCCTAAACCACCTGACCAACTGTTGCAGTGCCGTAATCATCGCCGGAGTTACCCCGTTCACGGCCACTGCCTCGGATCAGCTATAAAAGGAGCCCCGAGCTCGTTCTCGACCCCGCACCACAACTCCACCTCATCAGAGCCCCGCCAAGCCACCAGGAGGACCCCGAGGAGGTCTCCTTCCTCGATGCCGGCCGCCCCGATCCGCCTCGGGCTCCGGCTTGATTCACTCAGGTGGGACCATCCCCGCCTCCCAAACCGCGTCGGCCAAGACCCTCCGTGCACCCAGTACTCTAACCCGAGCCTCAACCTCGATTCAACCTTTGCAGCCCTCCCCGACGAAATCTAACAACACCCGAACCACCGTTCGCCGGAGTTGAGGCCGCCGTCGACGTGGTGCTCGCCGACGATCAACTCCACCACCCATAGGTGCGGAAGGACCCAAGGATCCCGTAGGTACCCTCCTTTCTCCCTACCTCGCCGTGGATCGTCGTCGACGACCACTGCAAGCTTCGGGCGCCGGCGCGCTCTGTTTTCTCTCTCAGATTTTCAAACCTGACGGGTGGAACCCCCTCGTCAGCCTCTCTTTTCTATTCGAACCATTTTTTCTTGAAAGCGCATTCGGGAAAATACGCTTTCAATCTGAAACGTTTTCTTGTCCTTTTCTATTCAGCCCCCTGGAAACTTTCTGTTTCATTACAGACAAGTCCCTGGACTAAAACTCTAATAACTCTTAAACAAAAAATAATTTTTTATTGATTCTTTTCCTGTCCTCTTTACTTTTCTGTCTAGTTTTTTATCATATTTATTTGAAAAATATTTGGAATACTTTTGTGCACCCACGGTATTCATGTTAGTACACGTTTTCTTTGTACCGTAGATACCGGAAGAGGTGACGGAACCGCGAACTTCATCGAGCTAGACTTCGACTACTCTGAACCAGGCAAGCATGTTTGAACCTTTGATATGACGAGTGTTTTGCGTGTTTGCTTAAGTAGTTACTTCATGGCATGATTACATGAACAACCGTTAATGTTATGTTGCATGCAAAGCTATCGTGAGTGAGCTTCCAAACTCGATGCGTGACTCGATGTGAGTTTACATGATCATGTGGTGACATGATAGGTGGTAAGATGGTATTGTTGTAGCATGCCAGTCTTATGCCAAACTATTTAACTCCAGTGTCAACGTGAGTCAAGTCACGTTACCATCCGTTCCTTTTCTTGTACTACCACATGTTTTGTTTACGAAATATGGTTTAGTAAGTTGCAAACCTCTTACCTGGTACACACCAAACAGAGGGGCCGGGATGAGGGTTCCATGGCCCTGGATTAAAGCCCGTCATCCGGTCAGGGAGCATGGGTGTTTCCGGTTGGGACCGAGAGGGGGGCACCCCTTAGAGCGCGTGAGATAAATTTGATCCCATGCTATTCGAGGTTGTGACCTCCCCGTCTTAGAGTTTTTCTTGAATGTTGCCTGGGGTGATTCCTGGCAGCGGAATGTGGAATTGGGTGTGTACTGGTTAGATGTGTTTCTTCCAAAATACCGTAAATGGAACTAGTCCCTTGCGACTATTGAAATCCGTCGGCTGTGGTTTAATAGTACAAACTCTGCAGAGTCAAACTCATTCAAGTAACCGTATCTATGGTCAAAGTCTGTGTTCAACTTGTCCTGTCAGTCTCAGTGTCAGTCTCCTTGACAAATCTCCGGTGAACAGACATGAGTGGTAGACTCGGCTACATGATTAATCATGTGGATGGACTAACCCGTTTATTATTATGTGCTGAGTATCTTTCCTTGGAATAGTCTATACTGCTTGAATACGACAATGAAATATAAGCCCTTTATGTGATGTCGCTCAGACGTCCGACTCTGGCATTTATGTTGTTTACTTTTGATATAAGCCCTTTATGTGATGTCGCTCAGACGTCCGACTGTGGCATTTATGCTGTTTACTTTCGATATAAGCCCTTTATGTGATGTCGCTCAGACGTCCGACTATGGCATTTATGCTGTTTACTTTCGATATAAGCCCTTTATGTGATGTCGCTCAGACGTCCGACTGTGGCACTCTTGTTATTTATTTTCAATATAAGCCCTGTATGTGATGTCGCTCAGACGTCCGACTGTGGCACTCTTGTTATTTACTTTCGATATAAGCCCTTTATGTGATGTCGCTTTGACGTCCGACTGTGGCATGCACTGTCATTATTTTCCAATATAAGCCCTTTACGTGGTGTCTCTTAGACGCCCGACTGCGGCATGTTAATTTATTTGTTCACTATTCGAGGCGTCACTTCAGACACTCGATCGGTTTTCAGTTATTTTTGTTGGGATTTCGGGAGGATTACTGCTTGACTTCCTTTTATTTAACATGTCGTGCAAGTTTATCATTTGAGTGTGCATTTCCAATTGCTCATGATGCATCATGCTTACATTTGTTATAACTTATATCCGAACTGTCTTGCGAGTACTTTCAAAGTACTCACGGCCAGATGTTGACGAAGGCGATCTTATGGATGAAGAGTTCGATAGCGAGTCTGATGCCTAGAGGAGTCCCAGTCAGTCCCGTGCGATCCTGGAATTTATCACTTGTACCATATCCGCTTCCGCTACCCGAATAAACCATCGAGCCTCACTTCGACGCTCGATGAGCTGCAAGAGTAGGAGTCAATGTCACCCACTTCACTGTGACATATCCACCACCACTTTTAAGTACGAGTCAGTAGTATGCCACCACACCCTTGTGCCATATCCGCCTTTATGTAATTATTGGCGTGCTTGTAATAAATTGTTGAGAAACCTCAGCTCAACCCTGTAATATATTTAGTACTTCTGGATTTCTGTATCAAGAATTTGTCTACCAGTAAGGAGGACTCTCCTATACTGGAAATAAAAGGATCGATTTCTCAATAAGTATTTTATTGAAAAACCGGTCGTGACAAACTTGGTATAAGAGCCAGGCTGACTATAGGAAGTCACTAGGTGCGATCGCTAATCGGTTATTAGCGTCTTAGTGCGATTTTAGCATTTTTGCAAATGTAGCAATTTTCTGTTAGTCATCATAAATTTATGATCTGACTATTCGGAATTTTTGTCTATTTTAGTAGATGGCTAGCAGCGACTGTGAGTCACAGGTGTTCGCCAATGTACCTGAGGGGTTTATCAAGCTCCTCACCTACATCGTCAAGATCGCGATTGGGCTATCAGTTCGCCCAGTGTTCACACTCTACCAAAGACAAGATCGGCCGACGATCTGTCTATGCACCAGCCACGGTGCAGTTCAAGGGAGGCGTTCAGAGTCACGCCAATTCCGATTTGTTGGCAGGGCCATGCCTACGGAGAGGCATGCCATGCAGATGGCTGCCCGTGAGGCGATAGCTCATCTTCGGGATGTTCTTCCTTCGATGAAGACTCGCCGCTACCGCTACCTCCCATGCCACGTGCCATACACTTGTCACTATGCATTCGCTTGCCCCAGGGGAGAGCGAGATGAGGCTATTGAGATGCTTGTTGAATATCTCCAGGCTCTTGAGGCAGCTTTTGATAACCTCGTGGACGACCTTGTGGCTGCTCGTATGGACTCAGTTCATGGCTGTTCCGCCAACAGGAGGGAGCTCCTCCACACATCACCGCCACTGACCTTCATCTCGTCCTCAGCATCTTATTCACCTGCCATCCTCGCCAACGCTCGTCGCCTGCCTACCACTGAGGGGTTCGACCAAGTCATTGCGCCCGCCCCAGTCCGTGTTGCACCGCCTCTCGCGCCCGCTCCAGCTTCTCAGCGCAGTACTTCACGCCTGGAGCCTATTAGTGAGGAGGAGGTTGAGTCCCCGATCATCCTTTGGGCCTCACCCTCGGCAGGCCAAGGGAAATCCTTACCATCTCCGACTGAGTGCGCCTAGCAGCCTTGCGTTGTGCCAGCTTGTATGATATGTTTATATGTATATAGGTTGTGAGAAGTAGTTTGTATGCGCATCATGTAGGAACTAGGAGAAGTGCACTAGCCTAAATAACATGTCAGGAATTTGTACGAACATCCTGAGTGATGTATTGTATAATTACTGCTTGCGTGTAAGATATGTACTGAGTGGTCCTTCTCCATGCGCAATCAAATATTTTCTTGAAAAATCTTGGAGTGGTTATTTTTTTCGCCTTTGAGTATTTATTTATTTTTGCGGCTCAATTTATTTTCTTATGAATTTTCCAAAATATATCCCCAGAGTGGAAAATGTCTCGTCCTTGGACTAGTTCCATGCCAAATCCGCCAGAAGAGAATTATGGCACACAAACAAGCAACAATTTCACACAGGGACAGTCAAGTCAACAGGGCAGCGAGACAACTTTTTCTCAAGTGTGCCGCCTTTATGAGCAAAGCCAGCAACATCACCAAGAAATGATTGTAACGCCCCGGATTCGATGCGCCAGGTGTCCGCCAGTTATTCGTCAGCGTTGCCATGTCATTTGCTTGCGTGTTGCACTTTGCCATGTCATCATCTGCATTTCACATCATGTCATCATGTGCATCTCATTTTGCATACGTGTTCGTTTCATGCATCCGAGCATTTTCCCCGTTGTCCGTTTTGCAATCCGGCACTCCTATGTCTCCGGCGCCCCCTTTACCTCTTTTTCGTAATGCGGGTGTTGAACTTTCTCAGAATGGACCGAGGTTTGCCAAGCGGCCTTGGTATAGCACCGGTAGACCGCCTGTCAAGTTTCGTGCCATCTGGAGTCCGTTTGATACTCCAACGGTTAACCGGGTAACCGTGAAAGCCCTCTTTGTGTTGCAGCCCAACACCCCTTCAAAGTGGCCCAATAACCCATCCAAACCCCCTCCATGCTCTCGGTCGTTCGATCACGATCGTGTGGGCGAAAACCGCACTCAATTTGGAGCCTCCTAGCTCCCTCTATCTATAAAAACGTCCCCTTCCCCTTCATTTTCGCGGATGAATCCACCCTAAGCCTAGCCTCCACCTACCTCCGCCGCCGGACGTGTCCGCGCCCGCCGGACGAAACCGCCGCTGCCGCCCGCGCCAATCGGGGCGCGCCACGTGGCCCCGCGTCCTCCCTCCATTGCCGGCCCGCCGTGGCCCATCATGGGCCCTCCACGGTCGCCCGCCCGCCTCATGGCGCCCGAGCCCCGCCGTCGTCGCCGTCCCTAGCTCCGCCCGGCTCGCCGCCCGCGCCTCCGCACCCGCCGACCTCGCCCGCGCCTCTCCTCGCCGCGGATCCGTCATCCCGCGCCTCGCCTTTCTCGCCGCCCGCCGTACCGCCTCCACCGATCCGTGAGATTCCGTGGAGGAGCCTCGCCGGATCTGCCGCCCCGCCGGCGAACCTCCTCGCCGGAGCCGTCGCCTCGCCGCCCGGGTCCTCCTCTGCCTCGACCCGGCCCGACCAGATCCGCACGCCCGAGCCCGATCCAGATCTGGAGAAGGTTGATTCCCCCCTCGATTTCTTCCAAGTCCCGATTTATTTTGCATTTTGTGCACATGTTCATCGCATCGTAACTCCGCATCCGTGGCTCCATTTTGGGCGTGTAGCATATCAAACTGTTCGCCTCAACGAGTTCTTCATTTCATTCGATTGCATCATGTTCATTTGAGTCCATCTTGATGCCTGAATCATTGTTGCAAGAGTGCTATATGATGTTAATCTACTGAAACTGTTATAAGTTGGTGATTTGTCATTTTTGTTGCATTTGATGTGTGCATCCTATGAGATTGATGTCTACATATGTTTTGATCTATGCCATGCCATCTTTACAGGGGTGCTATCCATGTATTTTTGTGATTCTTGTACTGAGTGCATCAAGCTTGTTAAGTAGGGTACTTGCTGTTCCTGTTTTGCTAGGCTGATTCTGTTATATTATGAGGCTATGTAAACCTGCTGCTACAAGTCATTCTATGCATAATCTGGAGATGTTCACTAAGGATGTTTTGTTATACATGTCTTGCTCTACGCATCCGTGCCCTTCGTTGCAATTATAGTCTGCCGTAACTTGTTGTAATCTTGCTCTCAAATTGCTAAATAGTGTTGCTGTCAGCTTGTTAACATTAAGTTCAATGTTGCCATGATTGTTGTTAGTGATCCATGCACTCTATGAACTTGATCTTGCCATGATTAGCTTCATAAACATGTCTTCTTACGGTTGGTTGCCTTGCCATGCCATGTATTGCTCTTTGGTGAGTGGTTAAAGCTCACCAATATGCCCACTTATTGTTGTTCCTGCCATGTATGAATCTGTCATATCATTTGCCATGTTGACATGGGTCCCATCATATCTTCTTATCCTTTTTGGCTCATGGTCACTAAAGGAATTGTGTTCTATGCAATTAGTAGATTCCTTCCATGCCTTTTTTTTCCATGATAAGTTCCTGTAGCATGCTGTTTGATAGCTCTAAACATTGCAACCTGATGTTATTTCTGCAAGGTCCGAAACTGTTATTATTTGCAATCTTACCATGTCTTTTTGAGCATGTTCTTGTGATTTCTGGAGATATCTCAGTGTTCATGTTTTGTCATTCTTTACCTGTACTTCATGACCATTCCTTTTGTTTTTACGTTGATATGCTGTAGCATAGTGTTTTGATGCTTGCAATATGCCTAGTTGCTGTTTTGGACAGATTGTTGTTATGTCTTGTATATAGTGTATGTGTTGATCCGTTGCTCCGTTTTGAGTGTGCTCTATATGAAACTTGCTTGTTTTTGCATGTAGTTTCATATTATCATGTTGCATCCTTGTGTTGAGGTGTTTGCTTGATGTTTGTATGCATTTGCATCAATGCCATGTTTAACTTGTTTTGCTCATATCTTCTAGGCCGTATCTCCGAATCTAATGAACTTTATATGTAACTTGACTAGAATTTCGTGTAGATCTTCTTGGTGCATCTTAACTTTCTGTTTAACAACTTGAACATAAGGTTTATTCAGATCTGAACCAATTTCGAAATTTGCATATGAGGACTTACCAGAATTGTTATATGTTGTTCCCGGCCTCATTTAAACTTGCTTTGTGGTGTTGTTATTGTTTGCATCATATTTTGCCATGAGTAGCTCCATTTAGCCTTGTCATGCATCATGCTTGTTGTGCATCATGTCTTGTTCATTTGTGGTATGTTCACCATGTTGTGTGCTTCTTCTCGATAGTTCCCGTTTCGTTGCGATCGTGAGGATTCGTTCGTCTACGCTTGGTTCAACTTCGTGGCTTCATCTTCTTCATGGACTCGTTCTTCTTCCTTACGGGATTTCAGGCAAGATGACCGCTACCCTGGATCTCACTACTATCATTGCTATGCTAGTTGCTTCGTTCTATCGCTGTGCTGCGCTACCTATCACTTGCTGCTCAAGCCTCCCAAATTGCCATGAACCTCTAACCCGTTGTCACCCTTCCCAGCAAATCGTTGCTTGGCTATGTTACCGCTTTGCTCAGCCCCTCTTATAGCATTGCTAGTTGCAGGTGAAGATGAAGTTTGCTCCGTGTTGGATTATGTTTATGTTGGGATATCACAATATCTCTTATATTATTAATGCATCTATATACTTGGTAAAGGGCGGAAGGCTCGGCCTTATGCCTGGTGTTTTGTTCCACTCTTGCCGCCCTAGTTTCCGTCATATCGGTATTATGTTAACGGATTTTGCGTCCCTAACGCGGTTGGGTGATTTATGGGACCCCCTTGACAGTTTGCTTTGAATAAAACTTTTCCAGCAAGGCCCAACATTGGTTTTACCATTTGCCTCAACTATGCCCTTTTATTTCCCTTGGGTTTCCGGAGCCCGAGGGTCATCTTTATTTTAGCCCCGGGCCGCTTCTCCTCGAGTCTTTGGTCCAAATCGAAGCGATGTCCGGCGCCCCACTGGCAACGGTCTATGCCAACCCGTCGTCTTGCTCATCCGGTGTGCCCGAGAACGAGATATGTGCAGCTCCTATCGGGATTTGTTGGCACATTCGGGCGGCTTTGCTGGTCTTGTTTTATTCTTTGTCGAAATGTCTTGTAGCCGGATTCCGAGACCGATCGGGTCTTCCCGGGAGAAGGAATATCCTTCGTTGATCGCGAGAGCTTATCATGGGCTAAGTTGGGACACCCTGCAGGTATAAACTTTCGAGAGCCGTGCCCTTGATTTATGGGCAGATGGGAATTTGTTAATGTCCGGTTGTAGATAACTTGACACCAGATCCGAATTAAAACGCATCAATGCGTGTGTAGCCGTGATGGTCTCTTCTCGGAGTCCGGAAGTGAACACGGTTTACGTGTTATGTTTGACATAAGTAGGAGCTCAGGATCACTTCTTGATCATTACTAGTTGACGACCGTTCCTTTGTTTCTCTTCTCGCTCTCATTTGCGTAAGTTAGCCACCACACATGCTTAGTCGCTGCTGCAACCTCACCACTTCACCCCTTCCTTTCCCATTAAGCTTTGCTAGTCTTGATACCCATGGTAATGGGATTGCTGAGTCCTTGTGGCTCACAGATTACTACAACAACAGTTGCAGGTACAGGATGTGCGATGATCATGACGTGAGAGCGATGTTTATCTTGTTTTGGAGTTCTTCTTCTGCTTCTTCGATCAGGGGATAGGTTCCAGGTCGGCAGCCTGGGCTAGCAGGGTGGATGTCGTTTGAGTTTCTGTTTATGTTTCATCTGTAGTCGGATGTTGATCTCTTGTAAGATGATGTTGTATTCGTGTGGCATTGTATGCCTTATGTATGTATCCCTACCTATTATGTAATGTTGATGTAATGATATCCACCTTGCAAAAGCGTTTCAATATGCGGGTCTATCCTTGGTGGGACCTTCGAGTTCCTTTTGGATAGGGTCGCATATTGGGCATGACAATGATGAACCATGTCATCAATATGGGAAATCACCGTGGATCGTATCAGCAGCAATCCAAATTGTCAGAACTACAAAAGACGCGTCCCCCAACTTTCTCACACACTGACAAACCTCTTGAGGCCGATGACTGGCTTCGAGACATTGAAAGGAAATTGATTATTGCAGAATGTTCAGACCATGAGAAGGTACTATATGCACCTCACTACCTCACAGGAGCAGCTGCATCATGGTGGGAAAATTTCCTACACATGCACCCCAATGAGAATAACATCACCTGGGAAGAATTTAAAGAAGGTTTTCGTGGGGCGCATATCCCCAAAAGCGTTATGAAGATCAAGAAGAGGGAGTTTGATGACCTCAAGCAGAGAGGCATGACGGTGACCGAGTACAACAATATGTTTACTCAGTTATCTCGTTATGCCAACGAAGAGCACATGACGGAAAATAAAAAAATGGAAAAATTCCTGGACGGTCTTGCACCAAAGACTTAAATGCCAAATTGGTTGTACACACCTTTCCAGATTTCAAAACACTCATGGACAAGGCCATTACCCTGGAAAATGAGCGCCGCAGTTTGGAAGATTTTCACAAGCGCAAGAGGGACCAAACTACTCAAGCTCGCAACAACCAAAGCAAGACTGACTTCCAGAAAAGTGGAGCAGACAAGTCCACAACCAATATCCCACGCTCGATCAAGAATTTTCATGCAAGGGACAAGGATTTTACATACCGCCCATGGGTTACTTGCTACGCTTGTGGAGAAGAAGGGCACTATGCTAAGCAGTGACCAAAGCCAAGAAACTCGGCTCCCACGCCGAACCACGGTGGGAATAATTCAGCACCCAAGCGTAACAACTTCAACCCCAATAATAATCACAAGAAGGGTCACTTGAACCATGTGACCAAGGAGGAAGCACAGAATGCCCCGGATATCGTACTAGGTACGTTCCCTATCAACACAATACCTGCCACGGTTTTGTTTGATTTTGGAGCTTCTCACTCGTTCATTTCGAAGAAATTTGCTTTGCAAAATGATTTTTCGATGCTTCCCTTGGAAAAGTCCATGATCATCAAGTCCCCCGAGATTAAGCAAGTTACTCAGAGTTACTGCCAAGGTGTGGTTATTGAGTTTGAGGGATTAAAGTTTCATGCCAACCTTATTGTATTGGAAAATAAGGGACTAGATGTCATCCTAGGAGTGGATTGGTTAACCACCAACAAATGATTTATTGACTGCTTCAACCGGACAATAATTCTTACCCACCATCACCGGAAGACAATAAAAGTTTCAGCTCAAGAAAGACAAATATCACGGCAACCAAGGTTGAACAAGGTGGACGTTTCAGAGTTAATAAAAGTCCCAGTAGTGTGTGAGTTCCCCGACGTATTTCCCGAAGAACTACCAGGCATGCCACCAGAACGGGAGATAGAATTCAGCATTGAGCTAGCACCTGGAACCACCCCCATTTACAAGAAACCATACAGAATGGCACCCTCGGAGTTGGTGGAATTAAAGAAGCAAATAAAAGAGTTACGAGACAAAGGATTTATTCGAGCCAGCTCTTCACCTTGGGGCTCACCAGTTTTATTTGCCAAGAAAAAGGATGGGACACTGAGATTGTGTATAGACTATCGGGCACTCAACATGGTCACAATCAAGAACAAATATCCAATGCCACAAATAAATGATTTATTCGACCAGCTCGCCCAAGCCAAGGTTTTCTCAAAGATTGACTTAAGTTCGGGATACCATCAATTAAAAGTACGGACAGAAGATATCCCCAAGACAGCCTTTACCTCCAGATATGGGCTGTATGAGTTTACAGTAATGCCGTTTGTACTGACCAACGCCCCCGCATATTTTGTCCACCTCATGAACAAAGTGTTTATGAAATTTATGGACAAATTTGTTGTGGTGTTCATCGATGACATTCTGGTATACTCCAAGACACCAGAAGAGCATGCCGAACATCTCAGAATTGTACTGGGAGAATTAAGGAAACATCAACTATACGCCAAGTTCAGCCAATGTGAATTTTGGTTAAGACAAGTTGGTTTCCTAGGCCATGTGTTAACCCAAGAGTGTGTTGCCGTAGACCCGAAAAAGGCCAAGGCCGTACTTGGTTGGAAACCACCAGCTAGCGTAACGGATGTAAGAAGTTTCTTGGGAATGATAGGGTATTACCGAAGGTTCATTGAAGGGTTCTCCACCATAGCAAAGCCAATGACGCAGTTGCTCAAGAAGGACAAGAAATTTGTTTGGACGAAAGCTTGCGAGAAAAGTTTCCAAGATCTCAAAAGAAAATTAACAACAGCACAAGTATTGGTTGTGCCAGACATACACAAAAGTTTTGAGGTATAGTGTGACGCATCCAGGGAGGGCCTCAGATGCGTATTAATGCAAGAAGGCAAGGTAGTCGCGTATGCCTCCGTGCAACTACGCAAGCATGAAGAAAATTATCCCTACGCATGACCCGAACTGGCAAAGAGTCATTCATGCACTCAAGGAGTGGAGGCACTTTTTACTCGGAAACCGTTGTGAAATATACACGGACCATAAAAGCCTCAAGTATATTTTCACACAACCTGAACTCAATTTATGGCAACGACGCTGGTTGGAATTAGTGAAAGATTATGATGTCGGTATTCACTGCTATCCAGGAAAGCCGAAGAATGTAGTGGCAGATGCTCTTAGTCGAAACCCCAGTTCGAACAGCGACGATACTGCGGACTTGAGACCTCAATTTCAGCAAGAGTTCGCCAAACTCAACATGATGATGGTCGCCGAGGGCGATGTGTCAAATTTGGAAATACAACCTACCTTAATGGAGCAAATTAAGGAGGCTCAGCATGGACACCTCAACATCGAAGGCATAAAAAGGAAAGTGAGTTTGGGCAAGGCCTCTGAATTTATCATAGACGATAAGGGAATACTATGGTACGGAGACAGACTTTGCGTACCGAACATAGAAGACCTCAAACAACAAATCCTAGCCGAAGGCCACATCACTCCGTATTCAGTCCACCCGGGAGGAACCAAAATGTACAAAGACATTCAGGAAAAGTTTTGGTGGCACGGTATGATGAGGGATATAGCCACCTTCATTGCATGTTGTGATTCGTGTCAACGCATTAAGGCCGAGCATCAGAAACCGGCAGGGTTATTACAGCCAAACAGAATACCTGAGTGGAAATGGGATGAGATCAGGATGGACTTTATTGTTGGACTACCTCGGTCACAACACGGAAATGATGCCATATGGGTCATCAGACATGATTAACCAAGGTGGCACATTTCGTTCTGTGAAGACAACCTACACCACTCGTAAGCTTGCTAAGCTTTATCTCTCTCGCATAGTTTGCCTCGCATGGAGTCCCAAAGACTATAATATCCGACCGAGGCACTCAATTCGTCTCTAGATTTTGGGATCAATTACAACAAGCTCGAACCCAAGCGGCATTCAAGACAACATACCACCCCTGCATCGATGGACAAACCGAACGCGTAAACCAAATACTAGAGGACATCTTTGAGAGCGTGTGTCCTCACCTATGGGACCAGTTGGGAAGAAAGCTCGCCATATGCCGAGTTTGCATACAACAACAGTTACCAAGCCAGCCTGCAAATGGCACCCTTCGAAGCCTTGTATGGACGGAGATGTCGTACTCCATTGAATTGTTCAGAGACAGGAGACAGCCGTATCTTCGGCCCAGATATGCTCAAGGAAGCTGTGGAGAAAGTTAAGCTAATCAGGGACCGACTCAAGACAGCTCAAAGCCGATAGAAGAGTTATTACGATCGAAAACATCGGGGAGTCAGTTTTGAACCCGGTGAGTATGTGTACCTCCGAGTATCTCCTATGAGAGGCCTGCATCGATTCAAAGTTAAAGGAAAGCTAGCACCAAGATTTATCGGACCTTTCTGTGTAGTTGCACGAAGAGGCACGGTGGCCTACCAGCTAGACCTACCCGAAGAGCTGTCAGACGTCCATGACGTGTTCCACGTCTCACAGTTGAGGAAATGTGTGAGCAACCCCGAAAAGCAGGTATCTCATGAGGACATTGACATACAGCCAGACCTCACCTACCGGGAACGCCCAATAAAAATATTAGAGGAGTCTGAAAGGAGGACCCGTCAGAAAGCAATTAAGTTTTTCAAAGTCCAGTGGAGCAATCACACCGAAGATGAGGCAACATGGGAAAGAGAGGATTTTCTTCGGGCAGAATACCCACACCTATTTGAGGATCAGCTGAAATCTCGGGGACGAGATTTTTCCCAAGGGGGTAGGTGTTGTGACACTCCAAATTTTTTTATTTGGTTTTCAGCAAATTCTTTGTTTGATTTGAAGGAGGCTATTCAAAATCTTTTAAAAAGGGCTCTCCTTCTCAAAATTTTCTCTTATGTCAATGTTTTATTTTTGTGTCATCCTCAAATCCTCACCTTGGTGTTTGGCATTGAAGACTTCTCTTTTGGTATTGACCCTTCACAGTTTATTTTTGGAAAGTTTTTCATTTAAAAAGAAATCCTTAGGGTTTTGGATTTATTCCTTTTATCCCAACCATCCTCCTTCACCATGCCCCATGTTAAAATTTTCCTCCAAAACACCTCCCTCCACTTTGGGTCAAGTCCAGTAGCCAATCCTAGCAAGTTCAACCCATTTTGGATTTTTATTCCATTTATTTTATCCCCAAAACTATTTCTGTCTTTATTTATGGACCTAGGTGATTTACAAAGGAAGTATCTGATTCCCTTTGAGTTTTGATCTCAAACCAACTCCTCTGGCTAGTCCCTAGCACCCCCAACCTAGATCCATCAAGATCCACTCTTCCACAATTCAAAATTTTCAAGTTTCACTCACTGCAAGTTTGGACCAGATTCATCATTTTTGGCGAAATTCATATTTTTCCTTTTCCAAAAATTCTGACAAAAATCAGGCAGCCCCCAGGTGCATTGAGAGGCCACCCCACCAAAGATCAGCTCCAGAAAATTTTTCCACATGCCAAAATCATTTCATCGAGCACCTGGCCTGCACCTTTGTCATACATGTTCGAGTTCGATGTTTGATTCGACCGTCAGTGTCGTTTTCTTCAGAGACACGTCGTCGATCTCACCAGTGCCCACTCTGGCGCCATGCACACCGCTCCTTCTTCTGATCCAGAGCGCCGCACGGTCCTTTGGACGGGCACCATCGTCGGTGGTGACGTGTCCCACCGACGCCGGCAGCTTCTGCGGTGGCAGAGCCACCCGTGGCGGCCAGCAGGGAACAGTTCCAACTTTCGGCGCTGTCCAGCACCGCCCAAGCCACCCGAGGCCTCCTCGTGGACGTCTGCTTGCCTGCGCACGCTGCGGCACTGTTGCCATGGCCTGAGCAGCGCAGAGCGTGCTCCCTGCTGCCGACGAGCTCCGTGCGCCGTTCTGTTCGGAACTTGGAGTATCAACCAAGGCAGGCCAAGCTTAGCACCTAATCCGAACCAGTAGGCCCCCACGGTGATGCCTAGCCCCCTAAACCACCTGACCAACCGCTGCACCGCCGTAATTGCCGCCGGAGTTATCCCGTTCACGGCCACCGCCTCAGATCAGCTATAAAAGGAGCCCCGAGCTCGTTCCCGACCCCGCACCACAACTCCACCTCACCAGAGCCCCGCCAAGCCACCAGGAGGACCCCGAGGAGGTCTCCTTCCTCGATGCCGGCTGCCCCGATCTGCCTCGGGCTCCGGCTTGATTCACTCAGGTGGGACCATCCCCGCCTCCCAAACCGCGTCGGCCAAGAGCCCTCCGTGCACCCAGTACTCTAACCGGAGCCTCAATTCAACCTTTGCAGCCCTCCCCGACGAAATCCAACAACACCCGAACCATCGTCCGCCGGAGTTGAGGCCGCCGTCAACGTGGTGCTCGCCGACGACCAACTCCACCACCCACAGGTGCGGAAGGACCCAAGGAACCCGTAGGTACCCTCATTTCTCCCTACCTCGCCGTGGATCGTCATGCCGACCACCGCAGCTTGGCCCGACGCTCTGCTTCTCTCTCAGATTTTCAAACTCGACGGGTGGGACCCCTCGTCGACCTCTCTTTTCTATTCGAACCGTTTTTTTCGAAAGCGCATTCGGGCAAATACGCTTTCAATCTGAAAAGTTTTCTTGTCCTTTTCTGTTCAGCCCTCGAAACTTTACATTTCATTACGCATAAGTCCACTGGACTAAAACTCTAATAACTCTTAAACAGAAAATGATTTTTGATTGATTTTTTTCTGTCCTCTTTATTTTTCGGTCTAGTTTTTTATCATATTTATTTGAAAAATATTTGGAATACTTTTGTGCACCCACGGTATTCACGTTAGTACACGTTTTCTTTGTACCGTAGATACCGGAAGAGGTGACGGAACCGCGAACTTCACCGAGCTAGACGCCGACTACTCCGAACCAGGCAAGCATGTTTGAACCTTTGATATGACGAGTGTTTTGCGTGTTTGCTTAAGTAGTTACTTCATGGCATGACTACATGAACAACCGTGCATGTTATGTTGCATGCAAAGCTATCGTGAGTGAGCTTCGAAACTCGATGCGTGACTCGATGTGAGTTTACATGATCATGTGGTGACATGATGGGTGGTAAGATGGTATTGTTGTAGCATGCTCGTCTTATGCCAAACTATTTAACTCCAGTGTCAACGTGAGTCAAGTCACGTTACCATCCGTTCCTTTTCTTGTACTACCACATGTTTTCTTTACGGAATATGGTTTAGTAAGTTGCAAACCTCTTACCTGGTACACACCAAACAGAGGGGCCGGGATGAGGGTTCCATGGCCCTGGATTAAAGCCCGTTATTCAGTCAGGGAGCATGGGTGTTTCCGGTTGGGACCGAGAGGGGGGCACCCCTTAGAGCGCGTGAGATAAATTTGATCCCATGCTATTCGAGGTTGTGACCTCCCCGTCTTAGAGTTTTTCTTGAACGTTGCCTGGGGTGATTCCTGGCAGCGGAATGTGGAGTTGGGTGTGTACTGGTTAGATGCGTTTCTTCTAAAATACCGTAAACGGAACTAGTCCCTTGCGACTACTGAAATCCATTGGCTGTGGTTTAATAGTACAAACTCTGCAGAGTCAAACTCATTCAAGTAACCGTATCTATGGTCAAAGTCTGTGTTCAACTTGTCCTACCAGTCTCAGTGTCAGTCTCCTTGACAAATCTCCGGTGAACAGACATGAGTGGTAGACTCGGCTACATGATTAATCCTGTGGATGGACTAACCCGTTTATTATTATGTGCTGAGTATCTTTCCTTGGATTGGTCTATACTGCTTGAATAATGCATAAATGAAATATAAGCCCTTTATGTGATGTCGCTCAGACGTCCGACTGTGGCATTTATGCTGTTTACTTTCGATATAAGCCCTTTATGTGATGTCGCTCAAACGTCCGACTGTGGCATTTATGCTGTTTACTTTTGATATAAGCCCTTTATGTGATGTCACTCAGACGTCCGACTATGGCATTTATGCTGTTTACTTTTGATATAAGCCCTTTATGTGATGTCGCTCAGACGTTCAACTGTGGCACTCTTGTTATTTATTTTCAATATAAGCCCTGTATGTGATGTCGCTCAGACGTCTGACTATGGCACTCTTGTTATTTACTTTTGATATAAGCCCTTTATGTGATGTCGCTTTGACGTCCGACTATGGAACGCACTGTAATTATTTTCCAATATAAGCCCTTTACGTGGTGTCGCTTAGACGCCCGACTGCGGCATGTTAATTTATTTGTTCACCATTCGAGGCGTCACTTCGCATAATTCGATCGGGTTTTCGATTATTTTTGTTGGGATTTGGAGGATTACCGCTGACTTCCTTTTATTTAACATGTCGTGCAAGTTTATCATTTGAGTGTGCATTGCCAATTGCTCATGATGCATCATGCTTACATTTGTTATATCTTATGTCCGAACTGTCTTGCGAGTACTTTCAATGTACTCACCTGGCTTGTTGATTTGGCCAGAAGTTGACGAAGGCGATCTTATGGATGAAGAGTTCGATAGCGAGTCCGACGCCTAGAGGAGTCCCGATCGATCCGTGCGATCCTGGAATTTATCACTTGTACCATATCCGCTTCCGCTACCCGAATAAACCATCGAGCCTCACTTCGACGCTCGATGAGCTGCAATTGTAGGAGTCAATGTCACCCACTTCACCGTGACATATTCACCACCACTTTTAAGTACGAGTCAGTAGTATGCCACCACACCCTTGTGCCATATCCGCCTTTATGTAATTATTGGCGTGCTTGTAATAATTGTTGAGCAACCTTAGCTCAACCCTGTAATATATTTAGTACTTCTGGATTTCTGTATCAAGAATTTGTCTACCAGTAATGAGGACTCTCCTATATTAGAAATAAAAGGATCGATTTCTCAATAAGTATTTTATTGAAAAACCAGTCGTGACATAAACTAGTGAACTCGGTCAGACCGAGTCACAGTTCGGTGGCACCGAGATAGCTAGGGTTTCACAAAGTTCTAAAATCGGTCACACCGATTTGTAATTCTCGGTCAGACCGAGACTTACAAGTGCAATGGCATCAGCCAAATCGGTGGGACTGAGTTTTTCAACTCGATGGGTCCGAGATGGTTTCGGCGGAAACCTAACCCTAAATTTTCGAATCGCAACTATTCTAAGGATTGATTTGACTGGATAGGAGCATTTCAATCGTGGCAAGATGCATAACGTACACAATGTGCTGAGAATTGGACGAGGAAAGCACTGTGATCGAGTTCATACCCTAGTTCAGCGGGAACTCGCTACGGCGGCAACGGCGGAGGAGAATTCCGTTGACGGCGGCGGAGACCAGCAACTGGAGGCAGCTGGCGACAAAGTCGACGATCCGTAGACCAAGTTGGCAGAGCGAGCTATGCGCGGGCGAGAGGATTCGGAGAAAGTTTCCCAAATTTTGCCCGTGTGATATATATAGCCCGACCCTGTCGGTGTGACCGAGTGGTACAACTCGGTGGCACCGAGATGCAAAACTGTGAACAGTTATTGCAACTCGGTGTGACCAAAAAGTACAAATCGGTTGCACCGAGATGAAAACCTAGATTGACTTAGTAATCTCGGTATGACCGAAATGGATGAATCGGTCAGACCGAAAATCACAAAGAAGTTTTGGAAGTTTAAGTCTATGACGAATCGGGACTCCGAGTGCTCCTCACACAGAGTGGTTCGAATCTGACTTGATCAAATTTTGTGATGTAGCATGAATAGAGTTTGAGACGAGAAAATCATAGATAGCTAGAGAAGGTTCTTAGACATTCTTGTCCATCCACTTGGCCAAAGAAAGAAAAACTAAACAATCAAAACAACAAGTGGATGTCCTCGAATGAGTAAAATATGCAACCAACATGCTCACACAATAAGATGACAAATGAAATATGTGACAAAGCATGCACAACCAATTCTAGCATCTATCAAACAATTGGCGATGACTAGGTCATCTATATATGAGCATATTGACTTAGGAGTCAAATGAGAACATTTGATCATAGATCATACTCATCGTTTAAGCTCAAGTGGGGTTACCACTTTTACATAAAGCATTTATGTGTTCACATCATTAGAGTTACTTTGATTCAATTCTTAGAGTTAAGCTCCCCCTAGATGTGAGATCCCCCCTTAGAGGGATAAACTAACCTTGGGTTTTTTCGATGATGAATTCATGTAGGTGTCGAAGATGTGGATGCTCAATGTTGATGTAGATCGTTTGGAGCAATCCTTTGGAGTGAGTTGCACTTTCAATACCTACATGAATTAGTCCCACAAGGAACAAACAAGGATATCCATAGACATAGAGTGATGCACACACAAAATGATGTCCATGAAAACATTAGGTTACCTTGTCCCTTGCCTTACCAACATGAGGGTTTGTGACTCCTTGAACTAGTGCAAGATATGGAAGTTGATTGCACTTGTCCTTGCCATAATGATATGAGTGAAAAATGTGGGCGGGGTCACCCTCAAGAACTCTCTAGTTCTTCTTCTTCGGGATCCACATCAACTTGATGGGAATCCTTGGTGTAGTAGTTGTACTTGATGAAGTAGAACTTGACGTAGTCTTGGGAACCCACTTGACCAAGGCCTTAGGTGCTTCTTCAAATGCATCAATTTCCTCTTGAAGCTTGTCCTTGCCTTTGTTCTTGTGGTCTTGTGGTGGAAGATCATCTTGTGCTTGTATTCCCTTGAAGGAAGTAGGATCATACTTCTCTTGTTGAGGAACAAAATTCGTCTTGGGGTATTGATCTTCTTCCCACTCAACTCCATTGGCATTGAACTTTCGTTCAAAACCAACACCTTGATTCTTCCGGTGCCTTCCTTGTTTTGCGTACAATTTCCTCAAATTAAGTACTCCGGCAAGACTCTTGTATACACCTTTCTCTATAATTCCCTTCAATAAGCTGTTCTCTTGCTCAAGTGTAACTTGGCTAAGAAAATCATTAGTGGAATCAAGAGAACTACTAGAAGCAACAATATTGGATTTAGCATTGTTATTGTTACTACTAGAAGAAGAATCTTTCTTGTTCTTGTTACTAGACTTGACTTGAGGCATGTAAGTAGATAAGAGTAAACGCTTGGCAATGTAAGAAGAACTTTTCTTACAAAGATCATCATTGACTGCCTTTAAGAACTCATGCTCTTGCTCAAGATTGAGCTTTTCAAAGCGTAACTTCTCATGAGCCCTTAAAATTTCTCGATGATCTTCAAAGATAGTTTCATGAGCTAACTTAAGAGTGTTTAGTTCTTTAGTTAGACGCTCAATTTTCTCCTTATCATTGTCATTCGTTTCAGCTTGATTAACATGATTAATTGACGTTTCATCATAGTATTCATCACTAGAGTTGTCAACAAGTAAATCATCATCACCTAGCAAGTCATCTTCATCAACATCAAAATCAACATACTCGGGGTGTGTTACCTTAGGACCTTTGGCCATGAAGCATCTACCAATTCCTTCATTTGGTGATTCAAATATGTCGTAGGAGTTGGTTGACACAAGTGCTAGACCGGCAACACCTTCATCTTGAGTGTATTCAGAGTCGTAGTGATAGCTTCTCTCGGAGTGATGGTCGGAATCGGAGCCGGATACCCATTCACTAACATGAGCTTGATGTCTTAGTTTTGTGTAGCTCTTTGATGACTTGTCCTTCCTTTCCAAATCCTTGCTTCTCCGTGAGGATCTTCGTTCATAACGATCATCTCTACTCCTTCTCTCTCTTGGTGGTGATTCTTACCTTCTATTTCTTCTCTTCTTTTGTAGGGTGTCGTACACTCATTTGAATAGTGTCTGGGTCTACCACAATTGTAGAAATTGCGCTCTTGACTAGAAGATCTTTTGTCATTGTTGGACCTTGACTTGGAGCTTCTTTCTTTGCTTCTTCTCCTGTAGAATTTGTTGAAGTTCTTCACCATTAAGCTCAATTCTTCATTGAAGTTTTTTTCTCACTTGATGATGTAGGGGCTTCACATGAGGCTTTGTAAGCACCACTCGACTTGTTGTGAAGTTCCTCCTTATCCTTGAGTGACATCTCATGAGCAAGAATTCTTCCAATGACTTCCGTAGGCTTGAGATCTTTGTAATTGGGCATCATTTGGATCAATGTGCACACGATATCATATTTTCCATCCAATGCTCTTAGGATCTTCTTGATGATGAATCTGTCGGTCATCTCTTCACTTCCTATGCCGGCAATCTCATTTGTGATAAGAGCAAGCCTAGAGTACATTTCAGCGACACCTTCACCATCCTTCATTTTGAACTTGTCAAGCTGACTTTGGAGCACATCCAACTTGGATTCCTTGACGGAGTTGGTACCTTCGTGCATATCAATCAAAGTATCCCAAATTTCCTTTGCATTCTCAAGACGGCTGATTTTGTTGAATTCTTCGGGGCACAATCCATTGAAGAGGATATCACAAGCTTGAGCGTTGTATTGCAACATCTTCAACTCATCCTTACTAGCTTCACGTTTCGGTTCTCTCCCATCAAAGAATTCACCTTGCAAGCCAATACACACAATAGCCCAAACGGCGGGGTTATGTCCGAGAATATGCATTTTCATCTTATGCTTCCAACTAGCAAAATTAGTGCCATCAAAGTAAGGACCTCTAGATGATAATTTCCCTCGCTAGACGCCATACTCTCCTAGGTTGTGAAACCAAGGCTATGACCACCAAAAGCTATGGAAATCAAAGCAAATGGAGACCAATGCTCTGATACCACTTGTAGGACCTTGAAGTATGTCTAGAGGGGGGTGATTAGACTACTTGACCAATAAAAACTTAACCTTTTCCCAAGTTTAGACTATGGCTGATTTTAGCTATTTTTGAACAAGTCAAGCAATCTTCACACAATTCAAGCAAGCATGCAAAGAGTATATAGGCAGCGGAAAATAAAGCATGCAACTTGCAAGAATATAAAGGGAAGGGTTTGGAGGATTCAAACACAATTGGAGACACGGATGTTTTTGTCATGGTTCCGATAGGTGGTGCTATCGTACATCCACGTTGATGGAGACTTCAACCCACGTAGGGTAGCAGTTCTTGTGAGTCCACGGAGGGCTCCACCCACGAAGGGTCCACGAAGAAGCAACCTTGTCTATCCCACCATGGCCGTAAGCCCACGAAGGACTTACCTCACTAGCGGTAGATCTTCACGATGTAGGCGATCTCCTTGCCCTTACAAACTCCTTGGTTCAACTCCACAATCTTGTCGGAGGCTCCCAAGTGACACCTAGCCAATCTAGGAGACACCACTCTCCAAGAAGTAACAAATGGTGTGTTGATGATGAACTCCTTGCTCTTGTGCTTCAAATGATAGTATACCCAACACTCAACTCTCTCTCTCACAGGATTGGATTTGGTGGAAAGAAGATTTGAGTGGAAAGCAACTTGGGGAAGGCTAGAGATCAAGATTCATATGGTTGGAATGGAATATCTTGGCCTCAACACATGAGTAGGTGGTTCTCTCTCAGAACTGGTAAGTTGGAAGTGTAGGTTTGTTCTGATGGCTCTCTCCACGAATGAAGAGGAGGTGGAGGGGTATATATAGCCTCCACACAAAATCTAACCGTTACATAGAATTTACCAAACTCGGTGGGACCGACTCATCAAACTCGGTCAGACCGATTTAGTAAACCTAGTGACCGTTAGGATTTTCGGTGGGACTGACATGCATCTCGGTAGGACCGATTTGGTTAGGGTTAGGGCATAACGTAATCTCGGTGAGACCGATTACACAAACTTGGTGAGACCGAATTTGGTAATTAGCTAACCAGAGAGTTGGTCGGAGTAAACTTCGGTGGGACCGATTTGCTCTTCGGTGAGACCGAAAAGTTACAAAAGGGAAGCAGAGAGTTTACATTGTAATCTCGGTGGGACCGATTAAGCTCTTCGGTGAGGCCAAAAAGTTACGAAGGGGAAACAGAGATATTACAATCCCATCTCGGTGAGACCGAGATCCCTATCGATGAAACCGATTTGCCTAGGGGTTGTGGCGTTGGCTATGACATCTCGAACTTCGGTGGCGCCGATAGAAAGAATCGGTAGGGCGAGTTTGACTTTGGGTTTAGGTCATATGTGGATGTGAGAAAGTAGTGGAGGGTTTTGGAGCATATCACTAAGCACATGGAGCAAAAGGCTGATTAAGCAACACCTCATCCCTTCTTGATAGTATTGGCTTTTCCTATAGACTTAATGTGATCTTGGATCACTAAAATGTAAAATGTAGAGTCTTGAGCTTTTGAGCTTGAGCCAATCCTTTGTCCTTAATATTTTGAGGGATCCACTTTCATCATCCATGCCATGCCATTCATTGAGCTTTCCTGAAATATTCATCTTGGAATAGTATTAGCTCAATGAGCTATATGTTGTTATGAATTACCAAAACCACCTAGGGATAGTTGCACTTTCAAACACGAATATATCCATCATATATCATCGGAAATAAATGGGTCAACTATATCCACACTAAGCATAAACATCACAACTCATGACACTTCTCTGGTTATGATTAATCATTACTTTAAACATAATCTTTACTTAGCAAATTTATTATTTTTATCCTTTAAGAAAATAACTCCAAGTAATTAATTATATCCATAACCATATTACTTCTTCATAACAACTATTTCTTTTGGTTATTTAACCAACTTAGTTAGCTTCAAACTTCTATAAACTAAGCATATGAAATTAAACAATCAACCAATAGAATATAAATAATATAAGAGTGATTTAAATGCATGGATTAAATCATTAATTCAAGTTGAAAAATCACAAATATTGTAATGGCACCATGAAAATGTTGTTGTGGCTTGCCTTAGTGCAGATGAGGTTTACAATCCTCCTGGTGATCCTCAAGACAAGCTTCACTTTCTGAAAATATTTATAAACACAAAAAGAAAACATCAAGAACCATTATGAAATTCACCAGAAAATCTGGACAGTAGGGAAAAATCTCATTTTAGGTGAGCTGCTAGATTTCTTCATAATGAACACAATGCAAAAAGAATCAATTCATTTGGACTTATGGTTAAAAAGTTTTGGCTGTTTGAAGCTCTCTGGACAAAATTAAATTTGAATTTAAATAAAACAGAACTGAGGGGGGGGGGGTGACGTCGAAGGCGTAAACCTCGCGGGAGCCACCACTCGTACCGCTTCGCGTGCGTACAGAGTGGCTGACTAGCAGGCCCCGCTAGTCAGATGAGAGGGAGGGGGAAAGGGAAACAGAGGACGGCGCGTTGTCGCCGGAGCACACGCCGGCGAGGAGAGATTCTTGGCCAGAACGAGAGGGAGGGATCAAAAGAGAAGATGGAGGCGCACCCGCCCATACCTGTAGATTAGCTAGGGGTGGTCTGACGGTGTTGGAAACGACCTCTCCAGGAGCGACAGGAAGCAGAGGTCGCCGGAGATGAAGACGACGACGACCAGAGGCGACACCAGGGGCTCCAACCGGGCAAAACGGCACCACCGAGGCACGACGGAGGCCCTAGAAGGGCGGCCCGGGCCTGGGAGGGTCCGGAGCCGCGGAGACGACCCGAGGGGATCGTCGGCGAGCTTGAGCTCGGGGACGAAGGCCCATGGCCTGCCCGGCCGGGCTACGGCTTTCTACGAGATTGTGGAGTGCGTGGGAGGAGTGGATGATGCTCGAGGAGGCTGGGGAGGGCTCTATTTATAGCCGAGCGTCGAGAGGGGATCGGGCTCCGCCGGAGGACACCTGGACACGGCACCCGGCGACGAACGGCGTCAGTGAGCGAGGGAGGAAGGCGACGCAGCTCGCGCGGGAACTGTGGGCGAGCGGAGCTGAGCACAGGGGCGAGAGGATGGCGAAAAACACAGTGCACAGCGCACTGTTGCGTTGGCCGGACCGCGCCCGTGCTTGCTGCGGCGAGCTCCGGCATCAGCAAGTGCCAGGAGCAAGTTAAGAAGATCGGGACGATGATTGTGGCGAGGTTTGGAAAGGCTTGGCAGTCGGGGAAGCGAGCACGCGTTCAACAGAGGCTTGGGCGCGTTGCAGAGTGAATCGGCCGTATGCCAGCACGCCTGGACGAACGCGGTCACCACGTGAACTCTGACCTCAGGCCGACCTAAACTTAAACTTCATGTCTGGCATGTAGTTCAAGGTAGATTGAGAGGTTACCATGCTTTGGTTTGAGCTCAGACGCAGTAGAATGGGTTTCAACTGCCTGGTAAGTTTCTGGTCAGTAACTTTGAGAGCTTACTGTGGTCAAACTACTGAGAGTAGGGAGCTGGGCTTTGGAGGTTAGCAACCATCTACTAAGGTGATGATGCACAAGAGAAATCAGCCACAATAGAGCAAGTAAAATGGTAGTTGCTGTAGAAACTACCATTTCTGTCCAGAACAGAAAATATTTTATGTAGCAAAAATATTCCAAAAAAAGATGAAATATTTTTGCTCAGGAAGGTGCCCTAGGGTTCAAATAATATTTGGGAATTTTGTCAGATTTTTGTGGGCAAGAAAAAATGGGGTTGCTTTGGAGCACATTGAGCTAGCTAGGGTTTTAGAGAGAGAAATGAATATTTTCCTTTAAGAAAAATATTCAAAATATTATTTTGAGGTGAACCAGAGAGAAAATGATAGTTAGATAGGGAAATGAAGCACTTGGGTGAAAGTAAAGGGGTACCCAAGTGTTTAAGTCCATATGAAAAGATTCAAAACTCCAGATTTCAAAACCAAATCAAATGAAACTCAGACAAAGGGATGAGGGCAAAAACCAGGCTGTCACAGTGGTGATGGATTGCCTCTTGGGCTGAGGATGAGCAGTACAAGGGGAAGAACGGCCTCCTGAGGCGAGGTGTTCTTGTGCTTGGTGAACTTGTGTGGGTGAGGATTACTCGAGATGAGATGAGATGCCTTCGAATGAGTTATCTCCTATGGTGGTGGCTAGTCCTATTTATATAGGCCCTGGTCCTCTCCCCAAATATTGAGCGGGAAGGGAGCCAACAACGGCCAATTTGAAAGGGAACAGCTAGTACAACTTATCCTGACAAAAGCAGTCTTCGCCTACAAAAGGCTCTGGTGGTGACGCCGCCTTGGGCTCCATGGTGCCCTCCGTCTTGCCGTCCTGCTGGTCTTGGTCTCATTGCACTGATATGGAAACCTTTGCTTGAGGCCTTGGTACTCTGCGCCTGCGCTTGCCTCCTTAGCACCAAAGAGGAAACAAGGACACTGTGCATGCTGGCGCCCGCCTGGTCTCGGTCGTCATGGCTCACGTCATGAGAACCTCGCGAGGTTTGCCTTGCCTTGATCTCTCCGCCCCTCGCGAGCCAACCTGGTGAGGCCACTCCCAAAGGGGTCTTGCACCGTCCGCCTTGCGAGGCTTGGCCCCTCACGAGGGTCTTGAGTGCTTGTTGGTGAAGATGGGTCGTACAGGCCAGCTCGCAGAGCCACGCCATGGGCCGCAGGCAGGTAAGTCTGGGGACCCCCATTCCCAGAACGCCGACAAACTTGATGTAGTACTGGGAACCCACTTGACCAAGGCCTTTGGAGCTTCTTCAAATGAACCAATCTCTTCTTGAAGCTTGTCCTTGCCTTTTAGCATGTGGTCTTGTGGTGGAAGATCATTTTGAGCTTGTGTTCCCTTGAAGGAAGTGGGATCATACTTCTCTTGTTGAGGAACAAATTTCGTCTTGGGGTATTGATCTTCTTCCCACTCAACTCAATTGGCACTGAACTTGCATTCAAAACCAACACCTGGATTCTTCTGGTGCCTTCCTTGCTTGCATGCAATTTCCTCAAATTGCTTACTTCCGGCAAGGCTCTTGTAACCACCTTTCTCTATAATTCCCTTCAATAAGCTATTTTCTTGCTCAAGTGTAACTTGGCTAAGAGAATCATTAGTGGAATCAAGAGAACTACTAGAAGCAACAATCTTTCTTGCTCTTGTTGCTAGATATAACTTGTGGCATGTAAGTAGACAAGAGTAAATGCTTGGCAATGTAAGAAGAACTTTTCTTACAAAGATCATCATTGATTGCTTTTAAGAACCCATGCTCTTGCTCTAGATTGAGCTTTTCAAAGTGTAGCTTCTCATGAGTCTTTAAAAGATCTCGATGATCCTCTAAGGTAGTTTCATGAGCTAACTTAAGAGTGTTTAGTTCTTTAGTTAGACGCTCAATCTCCTTCTTATCATTTTCATTCGTTTCATCTTGATTAGCATGATTAATAGCAATTTCATCATAGTTTCAATTTCTAGAGTTCTCAACAAGTAGATCATAATCACCTAGCAAATCATCTTCATCACTATTGAAATCAACATACTCGGGGCGTGATACATTGGGGCCTTTAGCCATGAAGGATCTTCCAATCCATTCATTTGGTGAGTCGAATATGTCATAGGAGTTGGATGACACAAGTGCAAGACCGGCAACACCTTCATCTTGAGTATATTCGGAGTCGGAGTGATAACTTCTCTCGGAGTAGTTGTCGGAGTCGTAACCGGATACCCATTCACCAATATGATCTTGATGTCTTCGTCTTGTGTAGATATTTGATGACTTGTCCTTCCTTTCCGAATCCTTGCTTCTGCGAGAGGGTCTTCATTCATAACGATCATCTCTACTCCTTCTCTCTCTTGGTGGTGATTCCTCTATTCTACTTCTCCTTTTAGGTGAGTCTTCTCTTCTTTTGTAGGGAGCTGTGCACTCACTAAAGTAGTGTCTAGGTCTTCCATAATTGTAGCAATTGGGATCACGACTAGAAGATCTTTTGTCATTGTAGGACCTTGACTTGGAACTTCTATATTTGCTTCTACTCTTGTAGAACTAGTTGAAGTTCTTCACCATTAGGCTCAATTATTCTTTGAAGGCTTGTTTCTCACTTGATGTTGTAGGGGAATCACATGAAGCTTTGTAAGCACCACTAGACTTGTTGTGAAGCTCTCCTTATCCTTAAGTGACATTTCATCACTACAAAAAAAGACACATCCATGGCATTTTGGGCCGAAAGAATTTTTTTGCTGTCATACATATGACACTTCTATGACGATAATTGTGACAAAACCCGGTATCATCATAGATGTGGTGGGCTCCTACTTCTATGACAAAAAATCATGGCAGAAAATGGGCTTTTCGTCCTGGGCGGGCCGGAGACGCAGCTGCATGACATTCTTTAGGCCGTCCATGACGGAAAAAATCGTGGTAGAAGCGAGGGCGAGGAAATTTTCGGGGAGTTCCCGGTTACGGTGGGAGGTTGGGGCCGAGCAATGCGCGCTTCTCGTATTACATATGCGCTGCAGGCGTAGGCGTTGGCTCTAACTTAACCCGGCGAGGCGTTGGGCTCATCAACCCGGCGATTGCACCGCAGGCTACACGTTCTCGAACCCGAGCGATCGATCGATGGTGTTAATCGAACCCGATCGGCGATTCTTCGCCATCGCTAACGCTAATCAAGCCGATCGATGCTGCCCTCGGGATGAGCAGTGAGTATTGCGCGGCGGGGGTTGGATGAGCGATGGCCCGGTGGCGTTGCCTCTGGATGAACAGGACCCCATGGTGTGGTGGAGGGCTGGATGAACAATAGACGATGGAGGGGTGCCCATGGAGGGGTGGATGAACATGACCCCTTGGTTTGGAGGGCTGGATGAACAATAGACGGTGGAGGGGTGCCCGTGGAGGGGTGGTTGAACAGGACCCCGTGGTGTGGAGGGCTGGATGAACAGTAGACGGTGGAGGGGTGCCCGTGGAGGGGTGGATGAATAGGACCCCGTGGTGTGGAGGGCTGGATGAACAGTAGATGGTGGAGGGGTGGTTGAACAGTAGACGGTGGAGTAGCGCACGATGGAGGCTGGATGAACAGGAGCCCATGGAGGCTGGAGGAGGTCGACGGTGGAGATGAACAGTACCCCCGTGGACTCCCGTTTTGCGGTACGCCACACCCCTCCCGATGAACAGGACCCCCATTTCGACCGTAGCACTCCAACACAAGTCCGTTTCGTCCGTTTTGCAGTACGCTACACCCCTCCTGATCAACAGGACCCTCGTTTCGACCGTAGGAGGTCCGTTTCCTCCATTTTACGGTACACCAGACCCCTCCCGATGAATAGGATCCCGTTTCGAACGTGGCCGGTCGAACACAAGGCCGTTTCCTCCGTTCTGCGGTACGCCAGGCCTCGTTTCCATCACCTATTCCGTCCAAGCCCTCCCGATGAACACGACCATGCATTCCGTTCTGTTGCCTCCCGATGAACACGACGCATTCCGTTGCCTCCCCATGAACACGACGCATTCCGTTGCCTCCCCATGAACACGACGATGACGCTGTTTCTCCGTTTCGACCCAGCCATGTACACGAGCCCTCGCCGTACGTATGCGCGAGTAGGCGTTCGAGACCCTGCCCGTATGTACGTACGTGGCCATATTTTCTTTCTTGCACCCTGGCCGCTGTACGTACGTGTACATGCTACGTGCGCGCCTCTACGACGACACGTGCACAACTCTACATCCACCAGTATATATGTACGTACACGTTCGCGACCAGAATGACAACGCTACATATGCCTTGACCAGGTGGGTCCCGATTGTCAGGCACTTCCTTGCGTGCGAAGATGTAGCTAGTGGGACCCAGCAGTCAGGGGGCGAGTCGTTTTGCTTTTTTTGCCCGGACGCACTTCCTTGCGTGCAAAGGTGTAGCTGGTGGGTCCCAGCAGTCAGGGGGGAAATGTTTTTTTTGCGAAATACGGTGGCCCGTCCGGTGGGTCCTCGCTGTCAGGTGGAGGAATAATTATTTTGCGCGTAATAAGGAGGCACTTCCTTGCTGCGGCCGTGGACCCGGTATCGGCGTCTCCACGCCTGATACTCTTTCGATGGATGTCGGTCGTTGACCATATTGACCACGACGCGCCGAGAGAACAACGGCGGTGGACGACTGCGAGGCCTAGGTAGGGGACGACTCGGTGGCATGGAAGACTCGGCAGTTGTTTCCCACGCGGAGGGAATCTGTTGTCTGAGGGTTTACTGGTTCGTCTGCCGTCGCCGCAGAATAACAGCAGGTGTGGGTGAGTAGACGGATGGCTAGGCCAGCAATGGGAGTACGGTCGGGCGGTGAGGCCTGCGCGGCAGCACAGCCGGCCTTGGGGAGGAGGGAGCAGGCAGTCCCGCCGACGCTTGTTTGAGCGGCTGGAGCAGGAAGAGCATAGATTGAAGAAGCACGATGGCCGTTGGATGGATATCCAATAGTCACTGCTTGTGCATCAACCTTTTTTTAGGAAAGCATCAAATATGTGGAAAACATCATACAACCCATCTGCCAATATTTCTAATAATTTACAGCCCATTTGCTAATTCTTAAGGTTTTTTTGGAGCCCATATTCTTTTTGTTAGCATTACAGCCCATATTGTGGCCACGGTTAAAAAATTATACGAAATTTTGCATATTTCGGTGCGGTCCGAACTGTTTTTAATCCCAAAATTTCGACTCACATTCAAACTTATTTTAAAAATAAATTTATATCAATATAAATTCCAACAAATTCTCCACGCATAAAAATTAATGTAATTTAAAATCTTGAAATGAAAAAAAAGATATTTGAAACTAATTGCCGGTTTGATGTGTTTTAAAAATGTACAACCCGTTTCTCATTACTGATGGGCCATTTTCTCGGCCAACTGAATGAAAGCTCTCCTCGTCCTGAAAGATTTGCAGCCCAACAGGCCTGACAAAGCGACTTGGCAAATCACAAAAAAACTGGGCTGTGGCCGTGGACCCAGCTGTCAGCCTCTCCACGTATAGTACTCTTCCGATGGAAGTCGTTCCATGACCACATTGACCACGCCACGCGGAGAGCACCACAGCGGTGGACGACGACAAGGCCTAGGAAGGGGACGACGTGGCAGTGGAAGCCCGCGCAGAGAGGACTACGAGGGTTCACTGGTTCGGCTGCGGTGTGAGGCTGCCGTTGCCGTAGGCCTGGCCAGCGGTGGGAATAGTAGGGGGCGGTGAGGCCTCTGCGGCAGCACAGCCAGCCACGGGAGGCGGGAGCATGTGGCACGACAGGCGCTGCTTTGGGCGGCTGGAGCAAGAAGACCAGAGGTTGAAGAAGCACTATGGCCGTTGGATGGACATCGTACGGTAACTGGAGCTTGAATCGTTCATATTGACTAAGTTGACAAAGCCCTTCATCCCCGTCAACTTAGTAGGCCCACAAGTCAGCCTCCCACCAAGGTGGGTCCTAGCTAGACGGGGGAGTATTCATTTTTTTGTGCGTAATAAGGAGGCACTTCCGGTGGGTCCGAGCTGACAGCGGGGGGAACGTCTTTTTCGTGAAATACGGTGGCCCGTCTGGTGGGTCCTAGCAGTCAGGGGAAACATTTTTTTCGCTAAATACTGGTGGCCCGTCCGGTGGGTCCTCGCCGTCAGGTGGAGGAATAATTATTTTCCACGTAATAAGGAGGCACTTCCTTGCGGCTGCCGTGGACCCAGCTGTCAGCCTCTCCACGTACAGTTACAGTACTCTTCCGATGGAATTCGGTCGTTGACCACATTGACCACGTCGTGCCGAGAGCACCACGGCGGTGGACGATGACGAGGCCTAGGAAGGGGACGACACGGAGCCGTGCAAGACGCGACAGTGGATGCCCACGCGGAGAGGAGTACGAGCGTTCACTGGTCCGGCTGCGGTGTGAGGCTGCCGTCACCGCAGAATAACAGGGGGTGTGGGTGAGTGGAGGGATGGCCTGGCCAGTGGTGGTAGTAGTATGGGGGCGGTGAGGCCTCCGTGGTAGGACAGCCGGCCACCAGAGGCAGGAGCATGCGGCACGACCGGTGCTGCTTTGGGCGGCTGGAGCAAGAAGACGAGAGGTTGAAGAAGCACTATGGCCGTTGGATGGACATCATATGGTCACTAGAGTATTGACTAAGTTGACAAAGCTCTCCGTCCCCGTCAACTTAGTAGGCCCACAAGTCAGCCCAACAATATGGTGGGTCCCAGCTAGCAGGGGGTATTCATTTATTTGGGTGTAATAAGGAGGCACTTCCTTGCGTGCAAAGATATAGCTGGTGGGTCCGACCTGTCAGCGGGGGAACGTTTTTTTCACGAAATACAGAGGCCCTTCCTGTGGGTCCTAGCTGTCAGGTGGAGGAATCATTATTTTGCGCGTAATAAGGAGGCATTTCCTTGCGTGCGGCCGTGGACCCGGTATCGGCCTCTCCACGTAAAGTCCACTTCGATGGATGTCGTTCATTGACCATGTTGACCAGGCCGAGAGCACCCGAAGCGGTGGACGTGGCGAGGCCTAGGAAGGGAACGACACAGAGCCAGGGGATACTTGGCAGTTGTTTTCCACGCGGAGAAGTACGAGGGTTTACTGGTTCGCCTGCCGTCGCCGGAGAATAACAACAGGTGTGGGTTAGTAGAGGGATGGCTAGGCCAGCGATGGGAGTACGGTGGGGCCGTGAGGCCTGCGCGGCAGCATAGCCGGCCGCGGGAGGAGGGAGCAGGCAGTCCCGCCGGCGCTTGTTTGAGCGGCTTGAGCATGAAGAGCAGAGATTGAAGAAGCACGACAGCCGTTGGATGGACATCCAACAGTCACTGCTCTCGTGTGTTGACTAAGTTGACAGGGCGTTGCGTGTGCGTCAACCTTTTTTTTATGAAAGCATACGCGTCAACCTGTAGTAGGCGCACAAGTCAGCCTCAAATATGTGGAAAACATCATACATCCCATCTGCCATTATTTCTAATAATGTACAACCCATTTGCTAATTCTTAAGAATTTTTTTGGAGCCCATCTTCTTTATGTTAGCATCACACCCATATTGTGGCCACGGTTAAAAAGTATATGAAATTTTGCATATGTCGGTGCGGTCAACTGTTTTTAATCCAGAATTATCGATTCACATTCAAACTATTTTGAAAAATAATTTATGTAAATATAAAATCCAAATAATTATCCACGCATAAAAATCAATGGAATTTAAGATCTTGTAATGAAAAAAAATTGAAACTAATTCCCGGTTTGATGTGTTTTAAAAATGTACAGCCCATTTCTGGGCAAACCGAATGAAACTCTCCTCGTCTTGAAAGATTTGCAGTCCAGCAGGGCCGATAAAGCAAGGAGGCCTTGTTTGGGTATTTCTTTAAAAAAATAGAACCAGGCTAGCCATTTTCAAAGAAGAAAAACACAACTGGCTCATGATGTGGTAAACATAAATAAAACCACAGCTAGATGGGCCACAGCCCCGCACAACCTGTTGTTACCACGACCCGTTGCTAAAACTAGTATAAATAACAACCGCTTGTTCCTAAAAAAAGCTACTTGGCGACTTCTTTGGGTCCACAGTGTCGCTTTCGTAGTGTAATTCTCTCGTTTATTGACTACGTTGACAATGGCGTGAGCCCCAGATGTCCAACCATTAGGAGGAACCATATTTTTTGGCTTGCGTATTGCCATGACGCTGGTGGGTCCCTACTGTCATCCTCTCCACGTACAGTCATCTCCTTGTTCCTCTCGGTTGTTGACGACGTTGACAACGCAAGAGGGCGGCGCACCGCGCATGGCGAGCGAACCAAGGCCGCAAGGCGGAGGACGACGGCGAGGCCTCGGACGGAACGAACAGGAGCTGTTGAAGATGCGCCGGTCCAGTCGCAGGCGGAGGGGAGTACGAGGGTTGACTGGTTCGGGCGCGGGTGCGTGTTGGGGCTGACGTCACCGGAGAATAACAGGACGTGTGGGGAATAGAGGGAGGGACTGGCCAACGTTGGAGGGTACGTACGGTAGGGCGGCGGAGGCGCAGCCAGCCATGGGAGGCGGGAGCAGGCGGAGCCGACAGGGTGGTTTGGTTTGGGCGGCTGGAGGAAGAAGACAAGAGATAGAAGATACACGGCAGATGTTGGATGTCAATCCAATGGCTGGTAGGCAGAATCGTTTGTTGACTGTCTAGTAAGTCGACACCACCTTGGATAGGCTATTTCCTCGCGGGTCCCAAATGTCAGAATCCAAATCTGTCACGGTCATGCAGCCTTTCCTATGAAAATTTACAGCCCATTTGATGTGCTAGTTCGAAATAAGTTTGTGGGTGCCGGTGGGGCTAATCAGCTTGGCTCTTGTAATGCACAAAGTGAGCTCAAGCAGCCGGGCGAGTGATGTTATTTCCCTTGGTTTGGATTTGTTACAATATTTCACTCTGAATTAAACGAATGGCAAGCCATTTGCCTTTTTCAAAGAAAACATGACAGTCACAGCCGAGTTGAAAAGGCGGGAACATCTAACTCCAGCTTACAAACTGCATAAAAGCACGAGGGTTAATTGTTCACCGTGTTCACAAAAACCAGACTGAAAAGGGCAACAACATCTAACTCCAGCACTGTTTTCGGCAATCACAGTCAAATGGATCGGTCAGGTCCATAGAATGAACATCCTGGGTCATAAAATTTACTGGATTATGACCACAATATGTTGTAAATATAAGCCCGGCATGGTCAGAAGCTCTTTTGCCCACCCGAAACTCCTTTTTTGCTCTTCGACATACCCATCCATCAAAACCATGCTCATTGATAAACTTAAGCACGATGGACAATAGTAACCTCGCATTCAGCAGGAAGAATGTGATAAATCTTGTGTTTGCACGGTTGGCTACATATCGTTCTAGCGTTATTGTCTTCAATCGAATCTCATGAGAAGTAAGAAAATCCCGATGCTTTCGAATCCATCGATTGGTTATAACTTTCTTACCCCGTCCTGTTGCCTAAATAGACATGAAGATTGAAAACAGTTAAGGTCTAAAAGAAGAGTGTTGAAAGAGCAACAACTGAACGGTTAATTCTAGTACACTATATGCGGGCTTCCAATGTGCGTGAAATTATCACCTTTATATACAACTTCTCCGCACATGGAAAGCATTGCGAAAACCAATAATCTTGTTCAGATCAAAACTATTCATTTGGATATATAAGATCTTGACAGAATCTAGCACCATTGATAGGCCATCCATGGAGAAACTCTTCATTGAGCATAGAACATAATATTAGTACAAAATGTGTACTCCAAGATGACATATAAATTATGCGCAGAAATTTAAAATGCAGCTTATGGTTACAAGTGTAGATGATAATATAAAGTACCAGAAGAACTGTGGAGCCAAACACCATATTGAAATGAGCACAGAGATCATGTATTACACCCAAGGTCTCCAGTTTAGGCGCAGGGAGGACGGTTATTTGCAATGGTGAATAACTAGAATTAAGGATCAACCTTTGAAGTGAAGGGGCATCTTGGATGATGAGCTGCCTTCCATCAAAAGAAATTCCAATTCTTACAAGGTTTGGCGAATTTATTTGGAGACAACCCATTCTAACTGTGAAAACAAGCACCGAGCACTCCAGCGCAGGGCAACTGGAGTGGATGATTCTGTGCAATGAGGCCTTCGATATACGAACCCGCACAAGTGAAAGTTTCTTGAGAAATGGGAGTCGAAGGTTTAGTACCAGATTGTCTGGTAGGTAGCACTGTGCAAAGGTGGCAGTGTGGAGAGAGGACGAAAACCCTGAGATGGACATCAGTGCTGAGGGCACAAGTTCATGGCATTCGGTATGTGGTATGTGATTTCCAGAGGAATAGTAGAACTCAAGCAGCTGTAGTTCTGTGAATTCAAGGGATTCCAGCCAAAGGCCCACCGTGCAGGCATGGTATGCTTGCTCGTGTAGCATGACGGGATGCAAGAGGCTTTGAACGGAGCCACTGGTGGGAGGAGATGATGGCTCAGGGATTTCAAAATCATTGAAGAGAGATAGCTGACGATAGTCGAGATTAAGGGGAACGACGCGCCATAGAGGGCGCCACCGAATTGAGAGGACTTGGGTGCGGCAGCAATCCTTGGTGGGGAGAAGCGAGATGATCTCCCCAAGGATGCTGTCCGGGAGATCGCTGATGCGGTCCACCCGAGATTCTACGGGTTCCTAAGATCCAGTGGGGGCGGGGTCGCCGCTTCTCCCCTGCTGGGGTCTGGGATCTACAACAAAGGCGTTGCCGTGGCGGAGCCTCATCTTCTTGGCGCTGGGGTCAGCCGACTCCATTTTCCTCGAGGGTGTTGCGTCGCACTCATGGATTTGAGCAGAGTAACGAATGACGAGCCTAGTTGTAGTGCGAGCGAAGAAGAAGGGGAGCTGGGGGTTTTCTGTAGGAGTGAGGAAAAAGGGGAGCTGGGGTTTTCTGTAGGAGTGAGGTGAGGAATTTGGGGGTACGAGTGGGCGAGCTGACTGAGGTGGGTGGGAGTGAGGAGGAAGAAGAGCACCCAGGTTTTTTGGGTGGGGAAGTATTTGTCTTTGGGTGTGGGTAGCGCCTCTCATTCAGTAAACATATGGGCTTTTGAATTGATTTTACTATTTACTAGTGTGGATGGGCTGTTTTGTCTTGAGCCCCGAGAAACAATTACTACTAGTACAGTGGAGACACTCTACAGCTACCTAGAAAAACAATTACTACTAGTAAAGTGGAGACACTCTACCGCTTCTGGCTCCACCTAGGACATTGAAACATCTCCCTCTACTGAATGCCATTATACTTTTGTTCAACGACATGCGGGCCATGCAGCGGGCGGGCCCAAATGCCATCCACCAAATTAGAAGGCAGTGATGCAGTGAGAGTCACCCCGGTCGTAGCGCGGCAGTAACGAGCCGTCGTATCACAAAACCCCACCTCCCCGCAGTCTAAGTTTGACGGACGAAGCAACCATCATTTCACTCTTCGCTGAATCCCATTCTCCCTCACTATCTTTAAGAAAGGCAACACTTGCATCTGCCACTGTTCTTCTCTCCGAACGAAGGGAAGGTAAGCGGATCCGTGATGTTGGTATATTTTCATTCAGAGGAAAAAAGAACTTTTGCAAAGCAGTAACCGATCCTCACTCTCTTTTTTGTTTCATTGTCATTGCGATTGTGTTTTCCTTTCAGTGGTCTCTTAGTATTCGTCAGTTTCATGATGGACCAAGGAGAACCAGGCAAAGATCTGCCGATATTGGAGCAGACGCAGGAGGCTGATCCCCACGAGACAGAGAGCTCCAAGAAGATGGAGGCAACCACCGAGGCGACCCAGAGATCTTGAGATGGTCAACGCCCGTTTGAGGTTACAGCCCCGTGGCACTGCAGAGCGATTTTCCCCCTTCGAGGATGTGCCCCAGAGCTGCCCAAGGTGATCTCCTTCTTTGCCGATCTTGATTGTGGTTTTTCATCTAAGTATGTGGTGATTTTTTTTAGAAAAGGAAGTATGTGGTGATTAATAATGCAAAATTTTATTAGCTTCGATGCCATGTTATACATAGTGGTTTAAATAACTTGTGTTTCTTATACTGAAAAGTAATTCAGAATTTGTTTCTGTTTCAATTAGAGCCCTGATGTAGACAAGGATTGTGTGGTTGTACATGTCACTCGCTATGAGGCGGATGACCTGAATATACGCACTGGGAAAACAAAGTTCTTAGGCTGTTGGATCCTGGAAGCCATTTGCGGTTATACCAATGAAGAGTTGTATTCCAGCCTCACTGTTGTCAGGCGTGTTGTCCAGGGTGTACTGAAGCACAAGAAGTTCAAAGCTACTCTTCGTTTGTGAGGAATACTGTTCTTGTCAAGCTTACGCAGGAAGATGACGTGGCATGCCTCCACAAACAAGTTTATCAGTGGCAAGGCCACAAGGTTGTCTTCATGAAGGTTCACAGGATTGAGCTGCTGCGGGACGTCCTCGATGATGTTCATGGCAAGGTCCGTCTTGTGTCCAGCCCAAATTAGATCGAGGCATGCAATAGTTGCCCCAGCTAGTGTTTAAAAGTAGTTTGAATTGTGTCTATTTATCCGAACCTTGCCTATTATCGTCCCCTCTGGGGCTAGTACTCTGTTTGAATCCGTCTATGGGAACTGCTGCTACTTTTGTGTGCCCGTGAATCATGTGAGAACCATCGTAATTGTTGCTGAAATAGATGCGTCCTCACTAGTTTTTTCATGAATATGGCATGGTAAGACATAAGTTATCACGGTTTATCATACGAGCAGTGTGTGTTTTGATGAAATAGAGCACTCGTTCAAGAACCGTGCGCCGACGTATACATAAGTACTTGTAAACACTGTTGGTGCTACCCCACTTGTAAGCAGTTGTGCAAAACACGGCACATTGGCTCAGCTCGCTTCAACACTAGGCTATCGACCAGCTAATAATCAACAATCTCTTGTCGACATATAAGCAACTATGTATCCCATTACGATTGGTTCATGCAGTTAATTGAGGCCACAATGTAATAAATTCCAAACGTTCACATGCTAAGTCCAGCGCTCATGTGGAACACTCACATTAAACTCGTCTTCATAAAAAACTTGAAAAGCATAAGTTAAGCAATTTTATACATCTCAATGATTCATAGAACATAACAAACATATACTAGTTCACAAAGAAAAGACAAAGTTGTGAGAAGGTTAACAAATCAGGAAAAAAACAAGCAAGGCTTCTCTCGAAAGCAAAGGGCCTCCCGGCGAGCTTAAATTTCCTGGAGTTCACTCTGGTTTTTCTTGTTGCCACCATTCAGGTTAGGTTCTCTCATTCCGAATAACCAGTTATAATTGTGGTCTCAATTTGGAATGCTGAATCGAACCATGCAAATTATCTTGACCAGCTGAAAGTCTTGTGCATTCCACTAAATTTAAGCACCGCTATTTGCATAAATAAGCACACCACAATGCCTCTTGTCCGCGCACCTGTCCAGAAAACCGCCGTGCAGCCATGCCAGCTAGTCCTTGGTCCATGGATGAACTGGTAGAAAGTGCATTCCGGACTAGGATGCAGTTGTTTTCGCTAAATCCACCTTTGCAATCGTGAAGTAAAACATACGAATCAGCTTCTTTTAGATTGCGTTGGTCATTCTACCTTAGTTACTACCAATGTAGGGATACCTTGAAGACGGGAGGTTAGATGACGACAACGAGGAATAGCCATCTCATTTTGCGCAGTTGTACTAAAACTAAGGTGTGTGCTTTTGATTGCGCGGATAGAAACGATGCAGAGACAGACATCCCGAAACGATTTGGAGACAGACATCCCTGTTTGCGCAAATATGAAATACGGTTATTTAAAAAGTGACAGGTATTTCTACTTTCCCCCGTTTCCTCTTAGAACCAAGTCCTAGATTCATGCTACAGCTTTCCCACTTTCTTCCCTGTTTGAACCAACGCTTTGAGTCGACTGTATGAACTAGCTTGACTTCTAATAATAGTAGAAGTCTAGGTGGCTTTGGAACAGCGGACGGAAGTACAAAAGGATCCACATGAAGGGAGCTGGTGCAGTAGAGCAAGGAAGGTTTCGAAGGAATATATACCTGAGGGTCGTCGGCATGTGGCAAAGACGGCATTGGGAGGCCGCATCTCGGCCACAATACCGCAGGGAGGAAGAAGGGGTCGGAGGCCCTCCCGAGTCGGCGCTCTCTCAGAGAGAACGGCACGACCGCCGATCAGGACGCGCGGGCAGCCGTCGGTCTCCTCCCTTGCCGCCCGGCGACAGTCATGAACGATGCACCTACACCCCTACCCGGTCGAGGTTGTCCAGCGGATTTGTGACCAGCCGTGAGTCGAGAGAGAGTGTGGCCACCTATGTGTTGCTTAGATCTGGAGAGCATGAGAGAGTGAACGAGAGGAACCCTAGTAAAGCAAGCTCTAAGGCTCCTGCTTTTATATATAGTGGAGTGATTTTGTTGTACCATCTTCAAAAAAATGCGCTCCTACGTGTACCCGCGAGTGCGTGTGAGAGAACTAGTGCGTGCGTGCACTTCTTCTCTTCGTGAGAGTACAATATACTATGCCCAAAGAACGTTCGCCACAAGAGTAATAGTATAAGTGTGTGACGTGTGAGCTAAAATAAAATGTGCGCCCATCTTTTGTTTTTTAGAAGTTCTGAGGGTAGGGTGTGAAGAGCACATATGTGCATGACGTCTACCTGCAGATAGACGGTGGGTGTGACGTGCGAGTCTGCGAGAGGACTCGGGAGAGTCGTGACTCGTTAGGGTGCGTGTGCGTGAGAGAGAGGGGGGCACGTATCAATGCAATGCATGTGTCCGTAAATCATTATCCGACAAACGTTTGTCCGATTTCAGGTTCCGGCAGACCCTTGAGGTTCGAACACTGGGGTGCGCGTGGAATCTCGCCCTCCACCTACCTGCTCCCTGCCGCCTCGCTAGGATCTAAACTACGAAATGAACATCACAAGAGACACAGTGTTTATACAAGTTCGGGCCACCATTGTGGTGTAATACCCTACTCTAGTTTGTGGTGTGGTGGATAGCCTCTTGGGCTGATGGTGATGAACAATACAAAGGAGAACAGCCTCGCGAGGGTCTGTTCTTGGCTGGTGCGATGAACTTCTAGGGGGAGTTCAGTCGCTTCTCTCTATCTCTCTGCCGATTCCAGATCTCTCTCTCGATTCCACCTCTCTCCAATCCACCCCTGCCCTGTGGGTGGCTAGTCCTATTTATAGGCAAAGGCCCTGGGCCTCTTCCCAAATATTGAGCGGGAAGGGTGCCAACAACTGGCCATTTTGAAGGGGAACACATGGTACACTGATCCTGACTAAAGTTGGTCCTCGCCTGTCAAAGGCTCTGGTGGTGATGCCGGCCTGGGCTCCACAATGACTTCCTTCCTGCCGTTGGACTGGTCTTGGTCTTGTTGCACCGAAATGGATGCCTTTGCTTGATGCTCTCGCCTGCGCTTGCTCCCTTTGCACCAAAGAGGAAAGGAGGACACTGCACGGGCTGGCGCCCGCTTGGCGCCCTTGGTCGTCATGGCTTGCGTCATGGGCACCTCGTGAGGTACCCCGCCTTGATCTCTCCGCCACCTCGCGAGCCAGCCTGATGAGGCTGCGCCTGAGGAATCTCCCTATCGTCTGCCCCACGAGGCTTGGACCCTTGCGAGGGTCTTGAGCTCGTGTTGATGAAGATAGGCCGTGATGGGCCCCCCTTTGAGCCACGCCGCAGGCCGCAGGCAGGCAAGTCTGGGGACCCCCGTTCCCAGAACGCCGACAGTAGCCCCGGGCCCAAGGCTCGCCCGGACTTGGCTGAGCAGAGAGGGAAGGGGCAAGTCTGGCTCTGCGGGCCCTAACAGCCTGCGGCCTTGGGCGCCGCGTGGCGGTTGATTGGACGTGGGCGTCTCCACTTCCCCACGACGCCTCGGCAACTGCACGAATTGACAAGTCCCTGCATGCAAAGCGGGTCATGATTACCTGCGATCGTGGAGGTCGGCGGTTGGCCTCCTCTGGCTTTAAGTACGGAACGATGAGCGCTCCTCTGGTCCGCTTCTGCTTGCTTCTTCCCGGTTCTTGCTCCGTCTTGCTACAATGGCTCCGATCTGCCGGTTCTCCGCGGCAGAGAAGGGAAAGGCTCCTCGAGAGGGTCCTGACCCGCTCCTGCCGAAGAAACGGCTAACCCTCTGCCATCGGGACGAGGGTGCCCACCAGGTGGTGCCGAGGCCCTGGTGCGGCGGCCACCGCCGGGTTCCCGCTTCCTTGTACGCCCTGTGTCGGCGGCTGAAGGGGTTGATGCCGAACGCCACGGGCGACGCCGCCGTCGGCGCCGGCGGGTCACGAAGGTGCGCTTCGTTCCTCCCGGAGTCCATGCCGAGGGTTCCTCACGGGAGTTCGTACTCCATGCCGCCATGCCTCCTCGGTCTTGGATTCGCCTTCCTCCCTTCTTCGCCTCCGCGATTCCGCGGGGAGGCCCCTGAGCTCACTGCAGCACGCCCGGCCTGCGGCACCCTGCAACCGGGGCAGAGGTTGAGGACGTTGCCCAAGGCGAGGTCTTCATGACTCGAGGCTGGGGTGAGATCGCCCGGGTCTGCAGGACAAGGGGCAATCTCGCGATCCACCTGGAGTACGACGGCGCTTCGGTCATGCTCTTCAAGGTCTTCGATGCGGAAGGGCGCCGGCTGGAGTGCTGCCCCGGGAGAGGTGTTCGAGGCCCTCCAGTGGCGAGGGCCAGTGCCCGGCCGCCGCCTCTCGGCAGCTCCTCGGGCGGTGGAGGCATCGGAGGATCCAGCGACTCCGCCCGAGCTCTTCGCGACTCGGAGACGAGCGACGACAGCCTCTGAGCCCCGAGCCTGCGCCGCTCTCGGGCAGGCGGGCTCGGCGAGCCGTCGCCGCCCCGATCTGGATGGGGTTGGCGCCCGGTGCCCGACGGCCTCTGTTGATGATGGCGTCTTTGCGGTAGCGTGTAGTTAGCGTTCTTTAGGATCTACTCCCTGCGAGGAATCAAAAAGCGCGCCCGTGGGGCTTGTAAGGTGCACAATGGCCTGTTTGTTAATATGATCCTTGTTGTGAATCAGCGCGAGTTGCTCATCGCGCCTTAGCTCAGTTCTCCTTTTGAACCTCGCGAGGGCTTGATGCTCTGCTACCGACAGTCCCAGCCCCAAGGCAAGCTTCAGCCGTCAGCTGGTATGCCAGTCACGATGCCGTGGTCAAGGCCAGAGGTGAGCGGCCGGGGTCGGTAAGAGCCCCTGAGTCGCGATGCTCAGGAGGTCCCCCTTAGCGCCCAAGCAGCCATCATTCGGTGAGAAAGGAGAGCGACGTTGCTAACTCGGGATTGCGTTTGGTGAGGGGACGGTGCCATGTTAGTTAATCCTTCCGGAGGGTGACTTATCTCGAGAAACAGGAGTCGCTTCCTGGAGCATTGCCGGGTCCTTGCATCGGCTGGCGAGGGGTCGCTTGGTGAGGTCCTCACGTGTCCCTCCTCTATCGCCTTTGCTCCCCTTTTCGCCCTACGTCCTCGGGTCCCGGACCTCGAGCGAGTCTCAGCCGTCGCTGGTATGCCAGGTCGCGATGTCGTGGGCAAGGCCAGAGGGTGAGGGCTGGAGAGCGGTAAAGCCACTGAGTCGCGATGCTCAGGCACCCCCCTTTAACGTGCAAGCGGTTCGCGCAGGTGAGAGTGAAGGAGACACCATGGGGGCCTCGCCTGACGCTGCTCCTTGAAGAGATCATGTGGGCTCATCACAAAAAGAACGCAAGTTCAGCGTTACGACCGTCAGTCAGCTGTAGGTTGCCCCGAAAGGGTGACGAGGCACTGAAGGCTTGACGAGGTAGCGCTATGCGGGGCTGCCACGACCAGAGCTCAGCCATTCAGGTTTGTCGGTGTTGCGGGGACGGACCCACGCGCAAGCGCCGTGCCGTTAGGGAGCAGCTCTATCAGGTGGTGTCAGTCGAGCGGGGAACTAGGTCAAGCATGTTAATCACGAAGGAGCAAGTCCATTTAGATAAGCGCAAGGAGATTTAACCTCGCTCGGTCGGACCCGAGCGACTTGGGGATGATGCAGCCCGAAGGGCGCCCCCAATGAGGTAAGCTAAGAACAGGAAGTAAAAGGGATACACGCCGCAAGGACAGACCCACGCGGCCCGGGAATAATGCAGCCCTGGGGGGGGCGCTCCCAGATGGAAATGAAACTTGAACGATGTCACCTGGTAGCGTTGAAGACGAAAGGTTGTTGGTGCGGCAGACTCGGTGGGCTGCGGGAGCCGATCCTCACGAGCCCCGTGCCCAGGGCCTCGGGGCTCGGAGGTGCTGGTGGCTCCTCGTGGACCATCTCCATCTCCGCCAGGGCTGCGGAGCGCCTGGCCTCTTGAGCTTCCAGGATGCCCCTCATGAGGCGCTGGAACGTGGCAGCCGCGTTCGGCAAGCCGTAAGGCATGCGAACGTAGCTGGGGTGGACCTTCGCAGCGCCCACGTGAGAGGGGCCAGAGGTGCTCCCGAGAGGCGGCTCGGTTGAGCCCTGGTATGTCGATGCACACGCAGCCCACCATCCTACTTTGCATGGGGAGCCACGGCAGTGGCGGCGGCTGCCACTCATGACTCTTGACTCTTGCAGCTCCTGAACGATCTTGCTGACGAACTCCTGAGGGTTTGGCCCTCCTTGCCTTGCTCCTTCTTGAGGGAAACCTGCTTCGAAACATGCCTCCAAGTGGTGCCCAAGCGCCTCCCTCGTGACCCTAGCAAGGTCGGTGGCCCTCCAGGGGGAGCCCCCGAGCCCTGCCTCAGGAGGGCGCCGGACACGCTTTCCTATGCGATAGAAGGAGGTTCCCCCTGAGCAGGCACGGACCCTGAGGGGCCTGCCTCCTGAGGGGCCGGGCTGGACGATGTCTTCTTCTTCTTGGGAGCGGTCTCGGGAGGCCTCCTGCTTCCGCGATCCGGGTCCTCCAAAGCACGCTGCTGAAAGGCTCGCTCCAGGAGCACATCGCGTCTTTCTCTTCGCAGGCACCGTGATGACTCTGCCACTTCACGGCATCTTGAGGACGTTGTAGCCGTGGTGGGTTATAGCCATGAACTTGGCAGCGCTGGGTACCCGAGGATGGCATTGTATGGCGTGCGAATGTGGGCGGCGTCCAAAGTCGATGAGCTCGGTCGCGGTAGTTGTCGCGTCGCCAAAGGTGACAGGAGGCGAACCTGCCCGATCGGGACCGTGGAGCGTCGGAGACCCCGCAGAAAGGCTTGGTTGGTCGGAGCTGATTGTAAGGCACTTGGAGATTGTTGAACGTTTCCACGGACAGGACGTTGAGCCCTGCCCCGCCATCGATGAGGGTCTTGGTGACTAGCACATTGCTGATGATTGGGGAACAGAGCATCGGGAGGACTCCGGATGTGGCCGCACACTTGAGCTGATCCGCTGAGCTGAACGTGATGGTGAAGCCGACCACCTGAGGGGGCGTGTGGCTTCGAGCCTGGGGAGGACTGCATTCACTTCGCGGGCGAACTGCTTGAAGATGCATTGAGAGGCTGGGGCTTGAGCTCCGCCGGGATGCGAAGCGATCGCGGCTCCTGGAAGCCCCCAGCCCTCTCGTCCTGATGATGGTCTTCATTTCTCCTTGGCTGCGGTGGCAGAGGAGGGAGGCCTGCGTTGCCTTGCGGGCGATCCTCGCAAGGCTGATCCCTCCAGCCTCCCTCGCGAGGCGGGTCTTGCGAGCGATCCTCGCGAGGTTGGTCGCGCCACCTTGGCGAGGGCCGCGGTCTTCCCAGCGTCCTGCGTTCCTTCCTCCTCCTCGGCCGTAGCCCCGGTCGCTGCGGTCGGGACGTCGGCCGATCCTCCCTTCTCGCATGGCTCGGAGTTCTTGACATTCACTGGTGTTGTGGGTGTGGAGGTCGTGGTACACGCAGTACTGGCCGCCCTTGGAAGACTCGGGCTGATCTCTGCCCCGCTTGGTGTCTGGTTCTGCCGCGAGCACGGCAGCCCCCTTGCGCTTCACGTCCTTGACATTGGGTTTCTTCTCTTCTGGGTCTGCGGCTGGCAGCTCGAGGAGGGAGAGACTCCCTTCCTCGGCCCTGGCGCACTTGGTCGCCAAGTTGAACAGCTCCAAGGAAGTGCACAGATCTTCATGCATCGCCAGCTCCTCCTTCATCTTGACGTCGGGCACACCGTCGGAGAAGGCGGAGATGATGGCCTCCTCGGTCACCTTGGGAATCTTGAGGCGTGTGTTTTTGAAGCGCTGGATGTACTTCTGCAGGTCTCTCTGATTCTTTGCTTGATGCGGCGCATGTCGCCACGGCGGGTGGCGGTCACGGTACCTTGGAAGTTGGCGATGAAGCGGGTACGCATCTCGTCCCAGGAGGAGATCGTGCCTGGGGCCAGGTTCACGAGCCAGGTGCGAGCCCCGTCTTTGAGCGCCATGGCAAACCAGTTCGCCGTGACCTTTTCGTCCCCGTTGGCGGCTTCGATGCCCAGCTCGTAGAGCTGGAGGAACTCTGCGGGGTCGGCCGTACCGTCGTAGCAAGGAGGCAGGTCCGGCTTGAACTTGCCGGGCCACGCAACGCTGCGCAGCTCGGGGGTGAAGGCTCGGCAGCCTGCTGTGGCCACGGGAGGCCTTGGATGACGAAGAGCTTGGTCTTGCGGGTCCCCGTGCGCTGCAGCTGGGAGCAGCGCGGGGTCTTGACGTGCCGGAGCAGGAGCGTGGTCGCGACGAGCTGGAGCGGGAAGCACTCGGGCAGCTTCTTGCGGGTGAGGGACCTCCTGACAGCTCTGCTCTTGCCGCGCTGGCGCCGGGCGGAGCGGGTTCCGCCCGGGGACCACGCGCCTTGGGGCCAGGGCGCCTTCTTGAGGGGGAGGTGGCCGAGGCGCCCCCGGATCCTCGTCGCCCGCAGGACGGGGTTCGGTGCAGCCAGACGACGGGCAGCTGGGTTGCCCCACAGAAGCGCAGACGAGCTTCGGCGGCAGTCGAGCCACTCTTCGTAGATGTCGCCGACGGGCGGTAGCGCAGGAGATCGCTTGCCGCGATGAGCGCAGCTCGAGCCTCCATGGCGCTGCCGCTGGAACGCGCGAGACGAAGAACCAGCCGGGGCGAGCGAGGGGGTAGCAGTGCGGCCGTCTTGCCTCAAGGAGGGATGCTGGGACGATGCTTGTTGCTCGTTCCCCGCCGGGCCGGTGGCGGCGTTGACGGCAGGCGACGGGGAATGACGAGGGCACCCACCGACGGGAGCCGTCTGGGCGACGCGTGAAGCGAGAGCGGCTCGGCGCTCGGCACGGGCCCGACGGGCGTCAAACATGGATGCGGTGGTCGACGGAGAACAGGGCGACGGAAGACGAATCACGGCGCACCCCTACCCGGCGCACCAAATGTCGGATTTCGGGTTCCGGCAGACCCTTGAGGTTCGAACACTGGGGTGCACGCGGAATCTCGCCCTCCACCTACCTGCTCCCCGCCGCCTCGCTAGGATCTAAACTACGAAAGGAACAACACAAGAGACATAGGGTTTATACTAGTTCGGGCCACCATTGTGGTGTAATACCGTACTCTAGTTTGTGGTGTGGTGGATTGCCTCTTGGGCTGATGGTGATGAACAATACAAAGGAGAACAACCTCGCGAGGGTATGTTCTTGGCTGGTGCGATGAACTGCTAGGGGGAGTTCAGTCGCTTCTCTCTATCTCTCTGCCGATTCCAGATCTCTCTCTCGATTCGACCTCTCTCCATTCCACCCCTGCCCTATGGGTGGCTAGTCCTATTTATAGGCAAAGGCCCTGGGCCTCTTCCCAAATATTGAGCGGGAAGGGCGCCAACAACTGGCCATTTTGAAGGGGAACACATGGTACACTGATCCTGACTAAAGTTGGTCCTCGCTGTCAAAGGCTCTGAGTGGTGGCAACGGCTTGGGCTCCGCAATGACTACCTTCCTGCCGTTGGACTGGTCTTGGTCTCGTTGCACCGAAATGGACGCCTTTGCTTGATGCTCTCGCCTACGCTTGCTCCCTTTGCACCAAAGAGGAAAGGAGGACACTGCGCGGGCTGGCGCCCGCCTGGCGCCCTTGGTCGTCATGGCTTGCGTCATGGGCACCTCGCGAGGTACCCCGCCTTCATCTCTCTGCCACCTCGCGAGCCAGCCTGATGAGGCCGCGCCTGAGGAATCTCCCTGTCGTCCGCCCCGCGAGGCTTGGCCCCTCGCGAGGGTCTTGAGATCGTGTTGATGAAGATAGGCCGTGATGGGCCCCCCTTTGAGCCACACCGCAGGCCGCATGCAGGCAAGTCTGGGGACCCCCATTCCCAGAACGCCGACAACGTTCGCCACAAGCCTTTTCCCGACGAACGCCGTAAGAACCGTTAGATCGGCATCCGACAGTGTCAGTTGTGCCATGTCATTTAACAGAATAGCCACTCTTTCATATACTCCACATTTCAAAGGAAATAAACATGATATCATTTCTATAGCTTTAGAGCCACTTGGTTCATATGAATGGATTCCTATACTCCCTTAATTTCAAAGGAAAATAAAGATTAGCGTATATTCAATAGAAAAGTTCCTATGATATGAACCAAATTACATCTCTTTTCCAATCCCTCCTCATAGGAATTGAGATACATGTCATCTCTAGATTCAATAGAAAAGTTCCTATGATGTGAACCAAATGATATCTCTTTTCCAATCCCTACTCATAGGAATTGAGATGCTCCATGTCATCTCTTTCCCTACAACTTCCATGTATACATCTTCTATTCCTAAATAGATAGTACAAACCACTAGTAGCTTTTTTTCCAAAACATGCAACTATGGCACAAGAACTATATAGTGTGCCAATAACTTTGAAAGATGGTCGCTGGATGAAGCTAACTCGACAAAGGCAGAGATAGGCAAATCCGAGCACTACTTGGCCGTTGGATATCATCAACATTCCACCAGATCTGCCACATGTACAATTTAGAAGACTCCATGGTTGAACTAAAGCATAAAGCACAAACCTCAAAACACAAGCACTTCTCCTTTGTTCTAGAATCTTCTGTATCATAAATGATTATTTTTTTCTAAATGAATTGCCATTATTTGTTTTTTACTTTATGATTTAGAATGCACAACCCCATGAATCTTAACATTTTTATAAAACTAATTGAGATTTTGAATGAGATGAACTATAAGAACTAAACGAGCATCTACATCATGCATATATGACTCAAAGCTTTACATGCTATAGTGTCTATTTATTCATAATTTGGTTTCAAAATCTCATGCGTTCAATACATGTGTACCTTACTAGTTTTGAGTAGAGTAGCAAATTTCACGCGGCCCCGGGTATATCATAATGCAGGGCCCATGCATCATTGCCTTTCGGTCGACCCTACGTCCACAATTTTTTGTACGTACTATATCTCCACTGGTCCCCGAACCCAAAATGCTGCCTCGTTCCCGTAAAACCAAGCGACCCACACATATTTAAGGCGTCGACTCGAACCCGTTTACTACGACGTGGCCCCGCACGCCGTAGTACTCCTACAAACCCTACCGCCGCACTCATCATCGGTTTTCTTCAAGAGGACGAGGGAGAAGCCGATTTGTAGTGGAGGCGCTTTCAAAAAAAGGATCTGTAGTGGAGACCCCTACCCTAGGGTGCCCTAGGTAGCTGCGGCACGCATCATTGTTTTCTCTTTTCTTTATGCTCTTGTGCCCTAGAGTGAAATGATGGTTGCTTCGTCCGTCCAGCTTAATGCGGGAAAGGTGGGGCTTTGTGATTTGACCCCTCATCGCTCATTTTCTACTATCAAGGGCGCTTATGACCGTGGTGCCTCCAATTCCAACCGCTGCTCCGAACTGTAATTTGGTGCATCGCACGTGGAACAAGACGATGGATGAGCCACATGTCGGCCAAAGGGGTCCTGTTAAGTGTGTCGCCATTTTGTGTGCGGACTGACCCTGCTTGAGTTGCTACGCCAACACGAAAGGAGCAGCCTACCACTTGGTTTTGCTCCTTGGTGAATCCTGACTATATTGATCCAAAAAGATACGTGCTGAACTACCCTCTCCGTGTCGGTTTTTTTATTTTTAGGCGTCTCAGTTTATAGGGCCTGCACGTAGTTCTAGGTCATCCATTTGACTAACTAAATATGAGTTACTATGTCACCAAAAGTATATCATTGGATTCTTAAGCGGATGTAGTTGTATTTAAAAGTCGAGGGCGGGGCTTTTCCTGCGTGGTAGGCGGCGGGGCAGTTCCGCCTAGTCGGTTCGACAGAGAAGCGAGAAGACGAGGGAGTAGGCTGCTGCAACCGTAGGGCTGTGTGATTTGACAATGAAGTTATCTTTGGATAGGTGGGGCCCCGTGATTTGACTTGCCATTATCATTTTAATCAAGGTGCTACGGCCGGCGTGAGTCTCCCAGATTCCTGACCACCTCCATACAGGTGCCTCTCCCAATGCTCCACCATGTAGTAGAGGCTGGCTCTTGCATGAGAGCCCACTTCTCCACTTTTTCCTTGCCTCTCTTTACTCCACATATGCAAAAATTCCATGTAAAGCGCACTATTGTACTTACTTTTACTTGCTCCTACAGGTGCTTAAGCATGCCACATAGGCATAAAGACTGACGTGGCAAGTTAATCAAGAAGAGAGAGACTAATTTGGTGACCCAAGGAAAAAACGGTGCTAAGCGCGTGTACCTAGGTGAAAAGACAATTTTGATTCTATAGCTAATTAAATGAAGCAAACTTAGCAACACCATTTCATTGGAAGAGGTCACTCCTTGGCAAATGCAATAAATACTAGTACTCACATGTCCCATAATATAAGAACGTTTTGGCACTACACTAGTGTCAAAACGTTCTTATATTATGGGACGGAAAATAGGAAGAAAGAGATAGAGGGAAGTACAAAAAATAAATACACTTATAGCCAACCTTATAGCCAAAACCTTGTTGTAGTATGAGTGACTAAGTGATGACTATGTATGACATGCCAACATCAGATAACCTAACGCACCGTGTTAAATTTCCAAGGGCGCGACCGTACGAGCGACGCGACGGTCGTGGTAGGCGCGACCACGATACGGGCTGCTGGCAGACCTTGGATCTGAGATGAAACGGTCGCATGCTAAGTTGCTGAAAATTTGCAGAATAACCCTCCAGGATAGGATATTCACCCATAGGTCTAGAATCACGCCATGCAACCATTCGATCTCAGATCCAAGGGCTCTCGGAAGCCCGTATCATGGGAGAATGGAAATCCACTACTCTGCCGTTCGCACGCTGGCAGTTCGCTCCTACTCGTCCCCGCACGTCCTTCAATACTATGGCGGTTCGCTCCTAGTCGTCCCGTCCATTCACATTACGGCAGTTCCACTAATCCTAACCCTCCTCCCAAATCCATGGCGTCCCAAATCTCCTCGATCGGCGGTGAGTACAAGGTTATAACCATCACCAGCGATGAGTTCGACGTCATCTACACCCGTTCTTCCGCGACGGTGAAAGGATGCCTTTCTCGCTTCAGACGCATTTTCGAAAACTCAGATGATGAGTGGGTCATTTGGGCTAGATGTTGAGTACACCACAGCGTGGGACGAGAGAAGGATCTAAAGGACGAAGAGAGGAAGAAGCCCGCCATGATCCGGTTTATGCGTACATAACGTTTGCTTGGTCTACCACATATGCCATGCCGACGTTGAGTGCCAGGATTTTAAGAACTTCCTCAAGGACAAAATAGTGAAATTCATTACTGTAGACTTTAAGAACGACGAAGAAGTCCTGGGTCGGATCGGCCTCGTTGTAGGCAACCCCTTCGACCTCCAGAAGAACTGGCTGGTGCCCTCTCGTCAGCCTTCAATGCTGACCCTGGCAGGAGCCATGGTTCATCCTTCGTATGGTAAACTGGAGAAACCTCCATACATGTTTCATCGTCATGCATGGCAGCGGAATGTACTAGATATAGACCACATCCACTACGCTGCAATGGATGGCTACCTTTGCTTCAATATCTACAAGGGTTGGATGAAGAGCAACAGCCAAGTGTGCGGTTCAAGCAAAGAAGTATCGGCCAAGAGGAAGAGGGACAAGGTCGAAGTCGAGGACGTGGACGAGGACTCCGAGTAAGGTGGCGATGTCGTTCTCATGGTGGTTCTAAACTTCTAATGCAAAGGTGTCTACCGGATTAGTTGCATAGTTTAATTTCAGGTGTGCTTAGTTTAATTTGAGGGGTGTGTTGTCTTTGAGCCCCCAATGTAACTATGTTATGTTTCTTCTCGTTACTTTAACTCTTCAGTATGTACATACTACTATTATTTCTTTAATAGAATTTAGCACCCCAATTAAGCATGTACTAGCTTTTTTAATAGTACTATATGCATAATTTGGCGACGAGCGCTCTCTATATGTACCACCTTTTTTTTAATTTCAATTTTTGCTCCATGGTGCAATCCATCGATAGTACTACTGTACAAAAGTATAATTTTTTTAAAAGGCTAGAGTACTGTTCATCACATATATAGCCGCTAAATTCTCAACCTAGAGCAGCGTGCATGCCATGTAGTAAACTGATACGGAGGAAGTATAGTAAAAACGAGGTGATTTTACCGAGCGATCGGTGGGGGAGCATGGCATGTCATGCGGTCCCACGTGTCATGATGTACCAAGGTGATGCGCGTGTCCCTCTTGAGGAAGAAGCAATACTAGTACGTGGTTTGAGAAGATGGCGAACCGAAGTGTGAAATAATGGTTGCTTCGTCCATGGGAAGGTGCGGCATTGTGATTTGACGTCTCATTGCTCATTACTACTCTTTGGGCGATGCAGTGGGGTGCATCCCTCGCTGTTCTGCATCGTTATTTGGTGCTTGACACGTCGACCGGTTGCTATATGTCCCACATGTCGGGCGATGTGAAGTACATAATTCATGAAAGGGAGCGTCGACGGAGGAGTATATTACAGAGTTCATGAAAGGGAGCGACTTAGTTTTGGAAAAATCTGTTTTTACGGAGTACGTACCCACTAGGGTTTATAGGGCTCATCTAAAAAACATCCGTTTTTCCGTTTGATAAGTCTCAATTCTACTATACTAGTAGTAGTACCATTACATGTTGGATTTCGAGGTGCGTTAGATCACCCGACGCAAGCAATGTCAAGAGGAAACTAACCAATGCATGTACAAGTTCATGGAAATTTAGTGGTCATTCATGCATTCATTCTAATTAATGCCTCGTTAAACATAACTTCTTGAGAAAAACTAGCGTACTAATTACTTGTGCAAACTACGAAATTAATTCGACCACTCACCGTCTACCTTGGTTGGAGAGATTTTGAAATTGAGCCATAAACTTGAAAGGAGGGAGTAGTAACTTTTGTCTCGATTACTATTTGTGGCCTTGTATAGATGCAAAATGTATTTTTTTATAGTGGCCTTGTATAAGTAAATGGAGGGAGTACTAACCAAAGTACGTACTAGTAGGGACGAGGAGTAAACGGAGGGAGTAGTAAAATTTTCTCCTCGTGCTGCGAGCCACCGCGCTCGTGGGCGAGGGAGCGGGCGTAAGGCGTAGTAAGCAAGCTTCACCTCATCCTGCGAGCCACCACACCCGTGGGCGGGGGAGACGGCGTACTAAGCAAGCTTCTCCTCTTTCTGCGAGTTGACGGGACACATCAAAAGTACTCCAGTGTATAGAGCCTTGCCTCTAAAGTAGGCCCCACATGGTTTGCCTCTTTTTTTAATTTAACATAACGCGTCAAGTCGCAATTTGTTTGTTCACCCGTGGTAGACGATCCTCCCTCCACCAAGTGGACAACCAGTACACGTGCCAAATTACCACGTGGGCTGCTTTTTTCGTACAGAAATGAGCTCCACCGTGTACCCGCGCGGGTGTGGTTGGAAAAGAGATGGGAGTACTTGCGTCGTGCGTGCACCTCTTCTCTTCGTGCACGTTCCCCACCTACGTGGGCGTGTGTGAGAGAGATACAAACGTAGACATAATGCGCCGTCCATCCCCATGCCTCCGCCCAGTCCGACCACCAGTCACCACCATGCCCCACTCCTCCTCACCTTATCTCTCATCTTTCTCCCTCCATTTTTATATACAAGGGGCCACTATCAAAATTACAATTTGCAGATATACAAGGCCACTAACACTAGTCGATGCAATATTAATGGTGTTTGCCTCGTGGTACTAGCAAAGGAGGACATTAATTATCCCTTGCATGCATGCGGGAGCTTGTAAAAAGATGCATCTTGATGTTCCGTGCAATGCACGGGCATCTTGCTAGTCCATGAAAACAACACATGGCAAAATTCCACGGCGAACGAGGGATTTGAATCTGTTGGGAGGGGCTGTTTGGATCTTGCCCGGGGTAGCCAAAATATTGGCGACTACTTCGCCATGGCCGGCACCTGCTCGAGTTCATCCTAACATTCCCCTCTTTTGTGGAGCCCATGCAGGGTCGACGAAGGTCCTCGCAACAAAAGGATCCGGCAAGACACCTGCTGTGTACGCCGGCGTCGCCTCCACGGTGGCCTTCATGGGACCCAAGCGGCGGCGGCCTCTCGTGTTCTACTTCTCCTGGATGATGGCGGCGAACGCGGAGGCGTTGGCCACCGACTCGCCGCTCTCCATGCACCCGGCTTCTGTCGCTGCTTGCATGGACGGCCGCCGGCATGGGAGTCTCAGCCACAGAAACGGGAGACGCGGTACGAGGCGGCGGTGTGGACGGCAGCAACGACGCCCATGCGCCGCTCCTCGTCGAGCTGGCCTGGAGCGGCGAGTTGCTGAACCGCGCGCCGGCTTGGGGCGGCAACTGGCTCCGTCGGGCGAGGGGAGGGAGGTGGATCAGCGAGCTGCATAGCTCGTATCTAGCGGGCTACCCAGCCGTCTTGGATGCGGAATAACTACTCTTCGTAAGCCATTGTAAGAGTGGACAAAATGGTGGAGGAGATAGGGGAGCAGTGGAGGTGTGCGATTCTTGGCCGGCGTTTGACCTTGTTTAAATAGGGGATTAAATAGACGGCGGACGAGTGGAGCTCGGCCGGCATTGCGTTTAACGCCGGCCCGGTCATGAACGGACGTGTTTCCAGAGTGGGTTTCTCGGCTTCCACACGGGCGGGTTTCATGGAGGCGTTTGAATGCGGCACGGAGGCGTGTTCAGCCGGGCGTGCCGCGAGTGGCGCCCTCGACTCTAACCTAGGACAACGCGCCGTTCTTCCACTGACGTGTGGGCTCTTTGGGTGCATGGCCTGCATGTCAGTGACCCAACGCAGGTAGCGCACAGCAGAGGAACCTTTGGTGGGCCAGGGCGGTCAGAAGCGGGCATTTCATAAACCGATGATTGTTCATTGAGTGTGACGTCATCTTTTTTAATGTAGATAAGACTACTATGTTGATAGCCCGTTCGATACGTTGTGATTCATAAAGACCACTGCAAACATCAATGTTCTGCTTATCACAAATAAGATTGATTAATACCCGTAACAATTCATGTCCTTAACAAAGGGTGCATGCACGTATAGGTCGACTGTGTGTCTTGCGTGCGTGTCTTTGTGTGCATGCGAGGCATGCAAGTGTTGCGTGTGTGCAAGGGTACGCTTTCAGTGTTGCATGCATGGGTGCGTGCGTGCGTGTGTTCGTGAGTGCATGTGTATGTGTCGATGTTGCACGCCAAAGATGCGTGCGTGTATGCGTGTCGGTGTTGCACGCCCGGCATGCGTGCGTGTATCGCAGTGTCGATGTTGCACGCCTACATGCGTGCGTGTCTTGCATGCGTGCATGTATGCGTCTGGTGAGGCTACACGTCGGTCGACCGACTTTTTCATCTCTGGTCATTAGATTTTCCAGCCGTTGGATACAAAATCAAGGGCCTCCAGCTTATCATCAAACTCCACCCCGTGAGCCGCCCGGCCGCCACCGGCGAACCGCCAGCCCGGCCGCCCGTGGCGGCCGCCCCTAAAACCACTCCCCACCACCGGTCCGCCGCCGCACCGGCCATCCCTCTAGCCCCCTTCCCCCCCCGCCCGCCGAGCTTTTTCTCCGGGGATCCCCACCCCACCGCCCAATGAACGCCCCCCAACCACCAGTGACTGCCAACCCGAGGTCTCACGACTTCGAATACCCACCGACCACTAATTTATTACCATTTCTGTGCTTCATATACGCGCTGACGGGTGGGCCCTATGGCAATGTGCGCTGCTGAATTGTAACGCCCCGGATTCGATGCGCCGGGTGTCTGCCAGTTATTCGCCGTCGTTGCCATGTCATGTGCTTGCGTGTCTCTCTTTTCCATGTAATCATATGCATTTCATATCATGTCATCATGTGCATCTCATTTTGCATACGTGTTCGTCTCATGCATCCGAGCATTTTCCCCGTTGTCCGTTTTGCAATCCGGCACTCCTATGTCTCCCGGCGCCCCCTTTTACCTCTTTTCGTGTGCGGGTGTTAAACGGTCTCGGAATGGACCGTGGTTTGCCAAGCGGCCTTGGTATAGCACCGGTAGACCGCCTGTCAAGTTTCGTGCCATTTGGAGGTCGTTTGATACTTCAACGGTTAACCGGGTAACCGCAAAGCCTCTTTTGTGTGCAGCCCAACACCCCTTCCAAAGTGGCCCAAAACCCATCCTAACCCCCTCCATGCTCTCGGTCGTTCGATCACGATCGTGTGGGCGAAAACCGCACTCCTTTTGGAGCCTCCCACCTCCTTCTACCTAAAAATATGTGTCTCCCTCCGAATTATGCGCTGTGATCCAACCCTAGCCATTTTCCTCCTCCCGCAGCCGGACATGTCCGTCCCGCCACCGGACGCGTCCACCCCCGCCGCCACAACGCTCCGACGAATCGGAGGCCGCCATCTCAGCCGCGCCACCGCCCCCGTCCAACCAGAGGCCGCCGCGTGGCCCCCGCCTCCAGCCACCGCCGCCCGGCCCGCTGAGCCAGCGAGGCCCGCCCGAGCCCGTCCGGGGCCCAGCGCCCGCTACGCCCGCTTGTTGTCTCTGCTGGATCTGGCCCACGCCGCCCGTTCTGCGCCGTCTGCCATGACGCCGCCTCCGTCGGCGCGCCCAGCCGAACTCCCGTCGCCCGCGGCAGGTCCTCCCGCCGACGACCCCAGGCCTCGCCGGAGCCCGCGCCAGCCCCGGCCGCCTTCTTCGCCATCCGCGCCAAGCTCCTGGGAGAGGAGCTCCCGAGCTCGCGCCCCCCTCCATCGCCGGCGCCCGGCGCGCCGCCCTCCGCGCCCCGGCCGGATCCGGTGCCCCTCGCCGGCGCCGCCCCGTCCCCGGCGTCTTCCTCTTCCACGATCCCGCCTCGATCCGTGCACCCTCGTCCGGCCTCCAAGGCCCAGCCCAGCCGTCCCCTTCCCGCGACCTGGGCCGAAGCCCAGTGGTGAGCCGCCTCAAACCCGCGCCCTGTGCGTCGTTTAGCATCATAGCGCTCACTCTGTTTTTTTTCCTAAAAATTGCCAGTCCCCGAATTGTTGCATATTAGCATGCCATGTTCATCGCGTTATATCTCCATGCATTCTGCTCCATTTCGTGCGTGTAATATGTCAAATTGTTCATTTCATTCCATTGCCCCATGTTCGTTTGAGCTCATCTTGATGCCCGAATCTCCGTTGCAAGAGTGCTATATGATGTTAATCTGCTGAAATGGATTACTACACCAACAGTTGCAGGTACAGGTTTGCGATGATCATGACGCGAGAGGGATGTTGCTTGTTTTGGAGTTCTTCTTCTGCTTCTTCTTTGATCAGGGGATAGGTTCCAGGTCGGCAGCCTGGGCTAGCAGGGTGGATATTGTTTGAGTTTCTGTTTATGTTTCATCCGTAGTCGGATGTTGATCTTGTATATGATGTTGATGTATTCTTGTGGCATTTGTGCCTTATGTATGTATCCCCGTCTATTATGTAATGTTGATGTAATGATATCCACCTTGTAAAAGCGTTTCAATATGCGGGTCTATCCTTGGTGGGACCTTCGAGTTCCTTTTGGATAGGGTCGCATATTGGGCGTGACATGAATGTGGACCGTTTGACTGGTCAATTGATCGTGTTATCAACAAATTTCGGAGCTGTATGGTGAGCCAGTGACCGTATGATCACCCTAAAATGTACTCCTATTTTATTAACATAGTACAGACTCAAACTACCATTTCTTTCTTTCATATACGGGCTGACAGTGGGCCCCACGATTCTGGCGCCCCAATGGTGCAACACTAGTTGCGCCACGTGGAAACGCTTCGATCGGTCAATTGATTGTGTCATCAACCAAATATGGAGTTGTACGGGTGAGCCAGTGACCGTATAATCATGATATGTATTTGTTTAACACGGTATAGACGCAAGGGCTCATATATACGCGCAAGCACTCACCGCTATAAGCGCACACACGCGAACCCTACCCCTATGAGCACCTTCAAGAGAGTGGGCCAGCATATATGATCTTGAGATTTTACGAAGTCACCATAGCTGCCTCGTAGTCGAGTGGAACGTCTCCTCCCACTGAACGTACATTGCCGGAAAATAATGAAATTAACACAAGATGAATGCGAGCACCGGGACTTTAACCTTGGTGGGCTCGATAAACCACTGTCCTCTAACCATCCAACCACATGTTGGTTAGCACGACAAAATGTATTTGGTGACCGTGATGACCTTATTCTGAAGTCCAGTGACCATATCGTGCTTTCGCTTCAAATACAATGACCGTAAGTGTCGTCAACAAAATATGGAGCACGCATCAAATGCAAAGTCCGTCAGTGTCATCAACAAAATATGGAGACGTGTCGTGAGCTAGATACCATTGTACTATTGTATATGCTTATTTTCTTAGTGGCCGATTGCGTGTGTGGTGTGGTGGGCACATCATTTCTAGTTGTGGTGGGTCAACATGAAGACTCATGGGTCGGTTCCATCCTGCACCACATATAGGTTTGACCGAGACATGTTATACGAAGACCCATGTGGAGGACTCCGGCGCATAACACGAAGCTACCAGAGTCGCGGAGGACTCTATCCCCACTGGTGATAAGCCAACTATATATGATTTGTAACCCTAGGCCCTTAGTATGTTATACAAGCTTGGGGGCTAGTTCGTCGATAGTATATACACACGCACAATGCCTGGTATTCACGTGTACTTTGTACACACCCCTATCACTAATATACACTACCAGGAGTAGGCTCTTTCTTCAACTGCAATTGAATTCTAGCATGTGCATGTGTTTATTTCATATTATCGATCCATAGAGTGAGAGCGGTTTGAAATACAGGCAATGGATGCTTTTTCAATTCATATATAAACATTAATTAGTGCACTCCATGTTGTTAGTGTGAAGCACTTTATACATTTGTCACTTGCATGGATACATTCCAAATTGCTAGCTACAAAATAGAATACATGTCGAATTCAACATGAAGGGGGTTTCAAAGATTCAAATTAATAGGAAGTGCATTCATCTATTTGAACCCGAGATAATGGCATTTGTTAATCATATGTAAAAGGGGGCATCAATCTTTGTTGTGAGTTTGAACATGCTATATATATTCATACGCATATCCAACTTTTTTTTGCAACCAAGGAGATTATATCTGGAACCATGCATTAACTGAGGTAAGTTGCATATTTTTTAATATATACTCGTGTATAATGTATATTCAAATGTACCCCCTCCATTCCGAAATAATCGTAGCTTTAGGATTTTCGAGAGTTTAGATTTGTGAAGTTTGACAAATCCTGAAAGTTCAATTCAAGAGAACCGAAAACGTTAATGCTTCTGCTCCCAAATAATGAACGGTTACCAAATAGGCCTCTGGTCACCCGAAACCGCGCGAGACTAATGTTTTGGTGGTAGGAAATTACTGTCCTGACTCTGGCCCATGTAGCCTATCGGCCCGATGTCCAAAGGTCTAAATCGGGGTAGGTTTGTAACTTCACCAAGACGCCAGAGAAGCATTCATACGCCGTGGGCGCCTACCCATGCGCTCGGCCGAAATCTATCCCGCCCACATTTGGGACACCTGACATGACTATCCTACCCCCTAACCCGCAATATGTCCGAAATTTTAGATGGGGGGAAACTGTGTAACTTTCCCCAAATTTCAAACAAGCGCGTCTCAAATCGAAACATTGTTCTCCCTTAGTTCCCCGCCTCCCTCCGTTTCCCCATTCATACTCCGTGGGCGCGAAAATGCCCTCTCCACCAGCCGCGAAACCCCAGCCTCCTCCATCCTCCACCCAATAGCGGCCAATCCACCGCCGCCCTCCTCCATCACGTCGAAGCCGGTACCTCGACGTCGTCGTCTAACGCAACTGCAACCGCAACGCCCTCAAGGACTTAGCAGCTGAAGCCGAGGCAGAGCTGCCTCCACGATGCCAACGCCGACGTGCGCCATACCAGAACCACTCCGACCATGCCGTCCTACGCCTCACTGCTGCGGCTCCACTGTCGCAACCGTCCACCGCATCGGAGCTGTTCCCTCTACGCCGTTGTTCGCCGCCTCGGATCTGCTTCCCCGCCGATACACGGCCACCGCACCACACTCAGCAACTTGGCCCAGGGTTCCTCCAAGGCTGCACTGCCCTCCACAACTTCTGGTTTCCGAACAACAAGAAGATCGTCGGAAAAACAGAAGGAGGACACAGCACTGCCAGCAGAAAGAGGTACTCCTCTTCCCTTATTCATGCAAATCTTACGTCTCCGCTCACACCGTATTCATCCCACAAAAGAAACTAGTTGAGCGCTTCTTACTACATCTTCTTCGTGATACTAAATGCACAAGGTTTCCTCCCTTTTACTATTTCACCTTTGCTAGAGGTCAGTATCCCGCCTTGAGTTCAATTCAGGGTCAGTCGAACCGCAATTAAAAGAAGCAGCACCCGCTTAGGCGCGCGGAGCACCTAGTCCGCCTGTTCCCCGGGGAAGCGGGGTGTGGGGCGCAGGAGCTGCTTGCGCCCGATCTGGAGGTCGGCGGGGCTTGAATGGATGGCTGGGAGGGGGGGGGGGTGCCAAGCACGACGGTGCGGTGAGGTCGAGGGGAGGGCGCAGGCAGGGGTGGAATACTGGGCCGGTGGTCACTGGCGTTTCGAGGAAGATCGTCAACACTGACTGGCTGGAGGTAGATGAAGGCGATCTGCCCGTTCTTTGTACATCGGACGGTGCAGAAAAAATTGACTGACCTATTTGCTTTCAGTCGACTGTTATTTTCATAGAATCCTATAGTAATTTAGTGTGCCATGCATGTTGTAGAGCTATTATATGTCTCCCATCATTTATTTCTTACCGACCTGCTATCTGCTACCTTTACACTGTACTAATTGTGCACACACTTTACCCATACTCACACTATTGTTTTTTTATACATGGGTATTTCAGACTCTGATGCAGTGTTGATGAATGTAGAAAAGAAAAGACAGAAGTCGCTCTAGTGTAATTCGAAGATAAGCACTAAGCGTTCCAGCGCTCTAACAGGTGTAGTTCCAGCAGTTGGAGACAATAAACGTAGCTCTGGAGTTGATGATCTCAATTGCCACACACAACCATCCCAGGTGCTTGCTTTAACTTCGCGCTGTCAAATGTGGTTGCATGTTGCATATGGTGTCTAGCTTGTATTGCTTCCAATTTGGTTAAATTGCATCTCGCCACTTTACACATTATACCTTTGATAATGACATGCCTTCCTGTTTTCGATACATACTACATATGTCTATTAACCATGTTCGTACATCAAACTGATGCTCTTTTGTATCCCTCGTCAATCACTTATGATGAGATAGTCACCCGGGTGGGTTACTGTGAGACCCCATACTAGTTTAAAGAGTGCAGTGTCAGACTCCCCACATGATTCTCAAGAAACAGCAAGGCTAAATGAAGATAGTCAACGTAGCTCTCTAATTGATCACCGCAATTCCCCCACACCACCATCGCAGGTGCTTGCTCTTACTTGGCAAAGCAGTGATATGTGCCTGCATGTTGCATATGGTGTCTACCTTGTAATGCTTCTAATTAGGGTAAATTGCATCTGCTTAGTTAACACATTATACCCGTGAATATGACATGCCTTCCTGCTTTTGGTACATACTACGTCTTTCTATTAACCATGTTCTTACATCAAACTACTTTTCTTGTGTATCCCTCATCAATGCTCCTAATTTGTTAAATTGCATCTCCTTAGCTCACACATTATACATGTGAATATGACACGCCTTCCTATTTTTGGTACATACTACATCTGCCTATCACACCATGTTCTTACATCAAACTACTGTTCTTGTGTATCCTGCGTCTATCGCTTATGATGAGACAGTCACGCGCGTTGGTTAATATGAGATGCAATACTCTTATAAAGAATGCAATTTCATCCTCTCCACATGATTCTCAAGAAACAGCAAGCCTAAATGAAGATATTGAACGTAGCTCTGTACCTGAAGACCGCACTTCCCCTTCACCACCATCACAGGTGCTTGCTCTAACTTCGCAGTGTGATATGTGGTTGCATGTTGCATACGGTGTCTAGCTTGTAATGCTTCTAATTAGGGTAAATTACATCTGCTTAGTTTACACACTATACCTGTGAATATGACATGCCTTCCTATTTTTGGTACACACTACATCTATGTGTTAACCTTGCTCTTACATTAAACTACCTCTCTTCTGTATCATGCATCAATCACTTACGATGAGTCACCTTTATTCGTTGCATATTGCATATTATTTCTAGCCTGTTGCCATGTATTGCTTCTAATTTGGTCAAATACATTTTTTAGGACACCCTTTTAATTTGGCAGAGTGATATTGGTTTCATCTTTCATATGGTTTCTAGCTTGCATCGATTCTAACAAGTTCAGGCACCTTGTGCTTAGTTTACACTTTATACATCATACATGTCAATATGTCACGTCGTCCTGTTTTTCATACATATTCCATCCTCCTATCATGCGGCTGCCTTACATGAAAGTAGTGTTCGTCAGTATCATGCATCTACGAGTTCTGAAGAGCAAATTTTATTCCTTTTTTTGTGGGTTTGACTTGACAAGGCAAAATCAAGAAAGAGGAATGAAAAGAGTAAGGAAGGCGATGGTGGTGGTCCTCTGCAGCAACGTAAATGGTGCATCTATACCGATTCTCATTGTACTGATAGTGCATTACAAGGTCCAAGTCTCCGCTCCCCTACTCTACCATCCAAGGTGCTTGCTCTAACTTGGCAGTGTGATATCTGGTTGCATGTTGCATATAGTGTCTAGCTCGTATTGCTCCTAATTAGTGTAAACTGCATCTGCTAAGCTTACACATGATACATGTGAATATGACACGCTTTCCTATTGTTGGTACATACTATATCTTATGATAAGGCACCTTTAAGTCACCACTGTGATATTGGTTGTGTCTTGCATATGATTTCTAGCATGTACTGCTTCTAATTTGTTGAAACGCCATACAGTTTTAACTTGGCAGAGTGATATTGGTTGCATCTTTCATATGGTGTCTAGCTTGCGGTGCTTCTAATTTGTTGAAATGCCTTCTCGCTTAGTTACCACATCATAGGTGTGAATATGTCACACCATCCTGTTTTTCATACATATTCCATCCTCGCATCATGTGTTTGCCTTTCATCCGAGTAGTGTTCACAAGATCATGCATGAATGAGTTCTCAAGAGCGAATTTTATTCCTTTTTCTTATTGGTTTGACTTCACAATGCAAAATTATTACAACTGAAGGAAATTAGTCCCAAGAAGGATGATGGTGGTCCTTCTGAGCAACTCAAATAGGGGTCTCTACAGATTCTACTCCGCCATCCTCCCAACAAGATTCGCAAGACAACACAAGGTCGGGATACCAACGTAGCTGTGTAGATGATGAGCACATCTCCCCTACTCCACCATCACAGGTGCTTGCTCTAACTTGACAATATTATATGTGGTTGCATGTTGCGTATGATGTCTAGCTTGTATTGCTTCTAACTTGAATTGCATCTGCTTACTTTACACATAATGCCTGTGAATATGACCCGTGTTCTTGTTTCTAGAACATACGTGTACATGATGAGCACATCTCCCCTACTCCACCATCACAGGTGCTTGCTCTTACTTGGAACTGTTATACGTGGTTGCGTTTTCCGTATAATGTCTAGTTTGTATTGCTTCTGATTATGTTGAATTGCATCTGCGTAGCTTACAACTTATACCTGAAACGATCACTTACCCATAAGACACATTTAACTTGGGACTGTGATGTAGGTTGCATCTTGCATTGTCTTCTAGCTTGTACTGCTTCTAATTTCTTTAAATGGCACTTACAACGAGACACTTTTTACCTGATAGAGTGATATTGGTTGCATGTTCATATGGTTCCTAGCTTTCATTTCTTCTAATTTTGTTGAAATGCCTTCCGCTTACTGTTTTTTCATACATATTCCATCCTCCTATCGTACATGTGAATATGAAACGCTGTCTTTTTTTTGTATATATTCCATCCTCCTATCATGCGCTTGCGTTACATCAAAGTAGTGTTCGTCTGTATCATGCATCAACCAGTTATGCAGAGCTAATTTTATTCATCTTCTTGTGGTTTTGACTTCATAAGGCAATATCAGAAAATAGGAAGGAAAAGTGTAAGTTAGGGGATGTTGGTGGTCCTCTGCACCGACGCAAACAGAGACTCTCTAGATTTGCCACTGCTACTGCTAATGAAGTTGAAGTCCCAAGTCTACATGATGAGTTCATCACCCGTACTCCACCATCGCAGATGCTTGCTCTAAGTTGACAATGTGATAATTGGTTTCATGTTACATATGTTGTCTAGCCTGTATTTCTTCTATTTTGATTAAATTGCACCTGCTGAGTTTATACGTTATACATGTGCATATGACATAGCTTTCTGTGTCTAGAATACACTACATCTATCTATCATACCATGTTCTTACATCAAAGTACTACTGTTGTGTATCCCGCATCAGTCACTCATGATTGGACGCTTTTAACATGGCAGTTTGATAGTGGTTGCATCTTGCATTGATTTCTACGTTGTACTGCTTCTAATTTTTCGAATTGCCACTTATGACAAGACACTTTTAACTTGAAGAGTAATATTTATTGCATCTTTCATATGGTGTCTAGCTTGCATTACTTCTATTTTCTTGAAAATCCTTACCTTAGTTTGCACATCGTAGCTATGAATATGTCATGCCGTCTGTTTTCTTACATATTCCATCCTCATACGGTTGTCTTACATCAAAGTATTGCTTATGCGTATCATGCATCAATGAGTTACGAAGAGTGATTTTATTCTTTTGTGTTGTGGGTACAGCTTGACATGGCAAATTCAAAAAGAGCAAGGAAAATAATATAGTAGGGAGTGATGTTACTCGTCGGGTGAAACGGAAAGGTTCTGGCCGTCGAGATTCTTTGGTACTTATAGTGCAAGAGAAGGTCCAAGTCCACCGGCTAAATCTACAAACACAGTATCACCTGCTCCACCAGTGCGGCATCCGCTTCAACTGCATCAAAGATCTCAACCGATTACTCGTTCCTTTGCTCGGGCGGCCAGTTCCCAAGCTGCCTTCACACCTAACACTACTTCCGAAGCACTGCTGTCACAACAAGACTTGGCAAGATCAGATGAACCTCATGAGCATCAACACCAAGACGGTACCTGACCGAGTCAAGTTGCAGTGCATGCTCCTTTATATGTACTCTCACAGTTTGATGTACACTAACACTTTCCATAATCATTGTTGAACTAGCACCACGGCGCAAGCGGAAACAGACATCAGGGATAATGTTTGACAGATTAACAAAAAGGAGGAAGAATGGAGATCCATTTTGAGGCTGGTTTAAAAAGGCCACGTGATGCTACAGAGTTAGCCAAGTTAATATCAGAGGCAGCCGTTGCCGTTAGGTGTCATGCACGTATCCTCCCAACGTGGATCCAGTACAGGAATGAGAAAGACAATACCCAGTTTAACACCTTCCTTGACCATTTATCCGAAGTAATGTTATTCATCGCAATTAGTAATATTGTCTTGCTCATCCCATACTTTCTAGCTTCCTCCTAATAAGACTCACATTCTTTTTCAACAGATGAGGTTCAAGTTGGATCCGAAAGACGATGCAACTAGACAAGCATGCACTCATGTTTTTCGATGCGCTCTGCTGACGATGTCGGTACCACCTTAGAAAATCTCACTTTGAAGGCAATGCTAACAATGAAATCGCCCAAACATCTCAAGTGGAATATATTACAGATGAAGACTGGATAGCCCTCGTTAAACACTGGTCTTATCCAAAGTATCAGGTAGGCTATTTGTATTTGATTAGACCACATATTGAACTTGTATTTATGTATGTGCCTCACAAGTGTATCTTCTTCTAGGCTAACTGTTTGAAGAACAAAACCAACCGTTCTAAAGTGAAATTGCAACAGACAACAGGATCTCGTAGCTATATTGCACACTGCGAGGGTCTTGTAAATAGCTGCTACTTCCTTCTTTTTTTGTGCCATATTATCGTATCTATATTGACTTGTTCCAAATATAGAGGAAATCCCGTGCGGACCAAAAAGAACCTGAACCGAATGCAATGAAAATCTTCAAGGATTGCCACACCAGCAAGATGAAGGGCATGAGCACACCAGTTCAAGCCGCTGTTGTAAGTCCTTACTCCTCCTGCCTTGAACTGATTGGTACTGTGATGTGTTCATTTAACTACTTGGTTTTGCAGCCAATGTCGATTACTCTGTTCACTTTTATTCACAGCTTGTCTTAACGTATCATTTCACCTTACATGGTTTAAAAGAGATGAAGGATATTCTTTTGGTCTTGATCTGTAATCTAGTTGTTATGTTCACGCATGCACACAATGATAAAATAGACTGTTTGTTTTATATCTGTTTGCCCATGATATGAATGATGTCATACTATGTTCATCCTACTTTAAACCATGTCTCTTTACCCTTAGATGTCAACGAATGTGAGGAAATAGACAATACAGTAGGCATGCTACATGGACATATGTTCCCAAAGTGATTTTATTATGTAGTTGGCACTACAGTACATGCTAATGTATTACAGTAGTTCACCAAAATAAGTTATGTATAAACGTTTAACCTACTTTGTTTGTTTTTGTCTCATTAGTAGCTTATCTGGCACACTAATCTACAAGTTCAAACTTTCAGGAAGCTATGGAACAAATGATTGAACAGCCACAACCACCTAAAGGTGACGAGGCTACTACGGGCACAATGTCACCTCTTGCTGCAGTGCGTCAGTATCTATCCACTAACAAAGGCAAAAAGAACCTTCTGCGTAATTACGGGTTGGTTGTCAAGGTAACCTCGTCCAAATCGCCCTCTTGAACAAAATATTCCTGCTAGATGTAGTGATATATCTATGCTCCGCACACAAGTCCAATCCCTAATGGATGTTGTTTGGAAACAAGAATAGTGGTTGAGAAATGTCGTCAAGATATGAATGGTTTTGAAACCGGACTATCGACATTAAACCCGTTGTTCAAGAGCAATGGCGGAAAAAAGGTGGAGATCGTCTTTGCTCCATCAGATTCTGACTGAAACATTAGCACTCAGGTCAAATGATATGTGCTTCTATACATCTGATGGTGCTTTTATCTGGAAGGAATGTAAACTTTATGCCAACAGGCCTTTTGTTGTATGGTTGGAATTTATTTTGTTGTGATACAACTTTTATGATGCTGCCTCAGGCTGCAGTAATTACGACGCTATTTTTGTATAGTGTAGGTTTATCTTAGTAATGTATTCAATTTGAAAGCTTCGTAGGAGCCCAACATGCCAACATTAAATGGGCCCATTCCAATTGGGCTAAAAGCGATTCTGGGCGAAATTGGCATGTAGCCCACTAAAAGTATCTGGGCCTAAATCAACATAAGCTTTCATATTTTTCTGGTAGGCCTGTGCCCATAGTGGGCCTTTAACAGGCCTAAACATAATTTGGGCCCCTAGTAAAAATAGGCCGTTTACAGCTGGAAATATCTCGAGCCCATAAAAACATAGGCCTTTAATAGACCGAAAGTGAGATTGGGCCCTGATTGTGCCAAATAACCCACTGGACTTAGCAGGCCAAAATGGTGGCCCATTTACGATGCGGATCTTTGACAGGCCGAAATTCGGACGGGCCGTAAATGCGCCGACCTAATACACAGGCCTTTAACAGGCCGGAACTTCGGTCGGGCTAGATTATCGTCATTTTTATACGGGCCGTTAATGCGCCCGAAATGACGTTGGGCCACATATGTTCCATGGTTTACGTCCGGCGTTAACAGGCCGAAAATGACAACAGGCAGAAAGTGGCCCAAAGCTATAGTGGGCCTCTAACAGGCCGAATGTTAGACATGGTCGAATATGACCCAAATCCTTCACAGTCGTTTATGGGTCGAAAGTTTTGATGGCCTGTAAATGGGCCCAAATGAAGCCGGACCTTTAACAGGCCGGAAATACACCAGGCCATAATTTGGCCCAATTACTTTCGGACTATTAACGGGCCAGAAGTGACCATGGGCCGCGTTGTTGACAAGTTTAGGACATGCCGTTGACGGGCCGATTTGATAGAGAATGTTGGGCCTTTAGCTGGGCCGGCCCATTATGGTCTGCAGAATCTTGTGGGCCTTTAGCTGGGCCGGCCCATTATGGTCCGCAAAATCTTCTGGGCCTTTAGCTGGGCCGGCTCATTATGGTCTGCAAAATCGTGTGGGCCTTTAGTTGGGCCGGCCCATTATGGTCCGCTAAATTTTGTGGGCCTTTAGCTGGGTCGGCCCATTATGGTCCGCTAAATCTTATGGGCCTTCGGTTGGGCCGGCCGATTTAAACTTTGTGGGCCACTTTTGGGCCGGTCCACGTGTCAACATATCATAGGCCCATCTCGACCGTTGGATGAGTGACACCTTTGCCTGGATCCGTCAGCCAATGAGAATTTTACACGTGGAAAATCGGCATTGGTCGTGGCTGTTAACGGGTTATCGGATCCAAAATCCGACCTGATAGCTTAATGGCGTTCCGTTACGGTGGATGCCATGTGTCGGTCACCCTTGACGAAAGCACTTCTGTGACGCGCGATTTTTTGTCATGGAAGTGGACACTTCCGTGATGATAATTTTGGCAATGTCATGGAACACTTCTACGATAGCACAGGTATGACTATCTTGATTCTGTCATAAATTTGTCATGGATGTACATGCATGACAGAAAACGAGACCTACTGTGACAAACACGTATCATCACGGAAGTGTATTTTTTTGTAGTGCATGAGCAACAATTCTACCAATGACTTTCGTTGGCTTGAGATCTTTGTAATTGGGCATCATTTGGATCAAGGTGCACACAGTATCATATTTTCCATCCAAGGCTCTTAGGATCTTCTTGATGATGGATATGTTGGTTATCTCTTCACTTCCTAAGCCGGCAATCTCATTTGTGATGAGACCAAGCCTAGAATACATTTCAGCGACTCCTTCACCATCCTTCATTTTGAACTTGTCAAGTTGAATTTGAAGCACATCCATTTTGGATTGCTTGATGGACTCGGTACCTTCGTGCAGATCAACCAAAGTATCCCAAATTTTCTTTGCTGTCAAGGCAGCTGATTTTTGTTGAATTCTTCAGGGCATAGTCCGTTGAAGAGGATATCACAAGCTTGAGCAATGTATTGCAACATTTTCAATTCTTCCATGGTCGCTTCATGATTCGGTTCTCTTCCATCTTCAAAGAATTCACCTTGCAAACCAATACACACAATAGCCCAAATGGCGGGGTTATGTCCAAGAATATGCATTTTCATCTTATGCTTCCAACTAGCAAAATTACTACCATCAAAATAAGGACCACTACGGTGGTAATTTCCCTCGCTAGATGCCATACTCTCCTAGGTTGTGAAACCAAGGCTATGGAAATCCAGGCAAATGGAGACCAAAGCTCTGATACCACTTGTAGGATCGAAAGTAGGTCTAGAGGGGGGGGGGGGTGATTAGACTACTTGACCAAATAAAAATCTAGCCTTTTCCCAATTTTAAGTCTTGGCAGATTTTAGCAACTTAGCACAAGTCAAGCAATCAACCTACACATGCAATTCTAAGAGGTAGCACCGGAAAGTAAAAGATTGCATATGAAGGTAAAGGGAAGGGTTTGGAAAAGGCAAACGCAATGTAGAGACGAAGATTTTTGGTGTGGTTTCAATAGGTGGTGCTATCGTACGTCCACGTTGATCGAGACTTCAACCCATGAAGGGTAACGGTTGCACGAGTCCACGGAGGGATCCACCCATGAAGGTTCCACGAAGAAGCAACCTTGTCTATCCCACCATGGCCATTGTCCATGAAGGACTTGCCTCACTTGGGTAGATCTTCACGAAGTAGGCAATCTCCTTGCCCTTACAAACTCCTTGGTTCAACTCCACAATCTTGTCAGAGGCTCCCAAGTGACACCTAACCAATCTAGGAGACACCACTATCCAAAAGGTAATAGATGGTGTGATGATGATGAACTCCTTGCTCTTGTGCTTCAAATGATAGTCTCCCCAACACTCAACTCTCTCTCTCTCTCTTAGATTTGGCTATGGTGGAAAGATGATTTGAGTGGAAAGCAACTTGGGGAAGACTAGAGATCAAGATTCTTGTGGTTGGATTGGAATGTCTTGGTCTCAACACATGACTAGGTGGTTCTCTCTCAGAAAATGAGTAGTGGAAGTGTAGGCACATTCTGATGCCTCTCTCTTGAATAGAGAAGGGGGTGGAGGGGTATATATAGCCTCCACACCAATTCTAACCGTTACACACATTTGACCCAACTCGATCAGACCAAATAGGTGAACTCGGTGAGACCGATTCAGTTCAAAATGTGAACGTTAGGATTCTCAGTGGGACTGGCATGATCACCTCGGTGGGACCAATGTGCTAGGGTTAGGGCAAAACCTCATCTCGGTGTGACCGATTGCATGAACTCGGTGGGACCTATTTCTACAATGAGCAAACAGAGAGTTGGTCAGGCAAACTCGATGGGACCGATCGCTCATTTCGGCAAGACCGAAACATTACGAAGGGAAATAGAGAGTTTGCATTGCGAACTCGGTGAGACCGATCGCTCATTTCGGTAAGACCGAAATGTTATGAAGGAAACAGAGAGTTTGCATTACCATCTCGGTGAGACTGAGATCCCGATCGGTGAGACCGAATTTATTAGGGTTTTTAGCAGTGGCTATGTCAAAGAAAGTCGATGGCGCCGGATAGATCAAATCAGTGGGGCCGAGTTTGACTTTAGGTTTTGGACTTATTTGGAATTGATAAAGTGGTTGAGGGCTTTGGAGCATATCACTAAGCACTTTGAGCAAGTAGACCATTAAGCAACACCTCATCCCCTTTTAATAGTATTGACTTTTCCTATGGACTCAATGTGATCTTGGATCACTAAAATAGAAATGTAGAGTCTTGAGCTTTGTCGGTGTACAAAAAGAGGGGTGCGTTTTTGTACCCCTATACCTGTGCACGGGCAGTCGGAGCTGCCCCTACAGTCAAGCCAAGCAGAGGAGGGGAGATGAGCCAAGGTATGACCGAAGCCCAAGATAATAAGAGCAACGCCAAGGCCAAGACCACAAAGAGCAGAGGGACGAAGCAGGTTCCCCCGGCAAGACCCTTGCCGGGACAGCTCGCCCCGCACCAACAGAGTGGGCCACCCTTGAGCCCACGGTCTCCAACATCATGTTGGGCCAGGGCTCGGGAGGCACCTCCGTGGTGGCATGCAGATCTTTGTGAAGACATATTCAAGATCAGATGAGGATTAGAAGGCAGCGATCCTCAAGAAGATCCTTGCCGAGGAAGGCCCCTGCACTTCGGCAAGCCCCTTGTCGGGACGACAGCACGCCACGGCAAGACCCTTGCCGGGCCACACGGCAAGACCCTTGCCGGGCCACCCGGCAAGGCCCCCACCAAGGATGCCAGTAGGGTCACCGCCAGGCCCGCGCCAACCAAGCCTCCACCGCCGTTCACAAGCAGCTGCCAGCCCAACCAGCTGGGCGGGCACCTGCGTGGCAACATGCAGCTCCCAGGCCAACTCATCGAGCGCCTGCGTGGCGGCATGAAGATCTTCGTGAAGGCTCCGCCACTGCGCCACCTCAGTTGTCTGCCTGCCTACATGGCACCACGTGCCTCACTGGCTAGGGCGCGTGTCAAAGCGAGGAGGAGCGGCGACGGACGGGACGGGCCTCGCCCCCGTCGCCAATAAAGCAAGGGGACACCTAAGCTACGCATTAAATGCGTCTTGTCCTGTAATACGAGCGATAAGCTCGAGTCTTTGCACGCCTTTCTACCACATGTGCAGCTGTGGCAGCCCTTTCGACTATAAAAGGAGGCCCATGGCATACTTTGGAGAAGGATTCGACTCTTCGAACCACGATGACCACGCCTAGTTCGAGAGCTCAAGAACTCCCTGAAATACACCCACAGAAGCAGGACTAGAGTTTTACGCATCCTCGCGGCCCAAACCTGGGTAAACGATCCTTGTGCTATCTACTAGCCCTGCTCTTCTCGCATCCCCGCGCCCCGGCAACCGTAGTAGGGATTCTAGTGATCTCATAGGTGTCGCTCCACACCGACATCATTGGCGCGCCAGGTAGGGGGCGCAATTGTGAGAATCTTGTCTACTAGTTAGCCTAGCAGTTCTTCGTCGCCATGGCTCCTAAGAAGAAGGCGACCACGGCGGTCGGCTCGTTGGGAGCCGAGCGGCCCGTGCCGGTGCGGGCGTGCAGTGGACCGGTCACAGACAGGACCTGGGTCGTGGTCCGCGAGCACTAGCATCGCCCTGGCAGTCAGAGCCTGGCGATCAGCGTCGTTCGCGCACCAGACGACCGGCCACACGTTGCCAGATCCAAAGACGGAGCTGGCCCCCCCGCAAGCGGCGCGGGGACCTCCAGGGGTGTCGTTGTGCCACCTCCGGGCGGCGCATCGACCTCCAGGACGCCCACACCGGCGACCACTGCGTGCTCTTCCCATGGTGTGCGCGTCGAGCAGCGTCACCATGTTGGTGACTCTGGGCACCGCCGTGGGAAGAGTCCCGTGCGTCGTCCACATGATGGAGTGGTTCAGCACGCGCGCCGAAGCGCTGGCAAAAATGGCACGCAGCCGTTGGGTCATAATGGAGCTCTTTCTAACGTAGTTAGAAGTCGAAGCGCGCCGCGATCCACGCAGCTGTCGCCGCCGCCCACGCCGGCAGAAGCTTTGGCGCGCGCACAGCTGCTCCTCGACTTCCCTCCTACTGCGGAGAAGCTTGACGAGTGGAGGGCCACCATCTGGAGCCTCGTCGACGTCACCAACAAAGACGATCCACGAAAGGCGGGGCCCTCGAGACGGCGCTCCACCGAGCCACCACATGCTGGGGTTGGGAGGACCGGGGGAGTTGCGGCCACGGTGCACTCTCCTCCTCCTCGCCAGCCGTCGCGGGTGTCAGCCCGTCGTGACGACGCTTGTGATAACATCTCCATAGCGTTGTCCGACCCGCGGACCCTCCGCGACAAGCGCTAGGTCCTTCGGGAACAAGCTCACGAAACCGCTCGAACCATCGTTGAGCGCCGGCGCGAAATGCGCCGCCAGTCGGACAAGCGGGCGGGACCCGCTATAGACCACCCAGCACCGGGGGGCTCCGGCGGCCTACCTTACGAGGTGGGCTGCCCGGCCTTTACCCGTGTGCTGCGGCAGTTCCAGTGGCCGTCCCACCGCATGTTCAAGCCCGACGTCGACGAGAAGTACACTGGCAAGACCCGTCCATCCGAGTTCCTCAGCATCTACACCATCGCGATGCAGGCTGCTGGGGCTCGCGATGACAAGGTGCTTGCCAACTATTTCCCACTGGCGCTCATGCCCAATGTGATGTCTTGGTTGATGCACTTGCCGGTGGATTCCATTTCTTCTTGGTTGGATCTGTTCCGTGAGTTCGTTGGCGCCTTCACAGGAGGCCACCAAGCTCATGGCCAAGCCAGTGATCTGCATATCATTCCCCAGAAGGATGGGGAGACCCTGCGCAAGTACATCCAGAGATTAGCGCGTTCCACCCGAACATGCGCAATCGCAAGATGCGCGAGGAGCTAGCGATGACGAAGGTTAAGGATGTGGCCGAGCTCTACGTTCTGGCCGATAGATGCGCCCGGGCTGAAGAGGGAAGGAAGTACCCCGACGAAGACGCTGGCACAGAAACCGACTCTTCCGATGAGGACGCCGCTACCCCGACGAAGAAGGGCCGGCGTCGCAACAGGAAACACAAGGGCACGGCTGTGCTTGCCGTTGAGGGATCTGACGACACCGGTGCCGGCAAGAAGGTCAAGGCAGGCGCCCCTGACAAAGAGATTGCCGGGTGCGCCGCCTGCCAGACCTTGGCGGATACCGACAAGCCAGGGAGCTCTGGCAAGCAATACTGCAAGATCCACCGCACCAAGGGCCATGACCTCTAGAACTGCCGATAAGTCGAGCTGCTTGCTGAGAAGCAAAAGGCTGAGTACGAGAGGCGGGACAAGGAGAAAGACCAGGACGGTGCTGAGGGATCTGGCAAGAAGCGTGGCAGCCAAGGAGGCCGCCCCGGCAAGGACAGGCAGCAAGAGAGGCCCGCCCGGGGCCGCGACAAGAAACAAGAAGATGATGATAATGACAAGGACGACGAGTCTGGTGAGCAAGGGTTCCAGAAGGCTACGGAGACCATGTGCGTCGATGACGGTGCCTTGCTGCATACCTCTCACCGCCAGCTCAAGCAGTGGGCGAGTGAGATTACAGCAGCAGAGCCGTCGTTCGACGCTCAGAAGCCGCTGAAGTGGTCCATCACGCCCCTCATCTTTGACGCCGAGGACCACCCCGACCGCACTACCGCGGTCGGGTGTTTGCCATTTTTGGTCTCACTAATGATACGCAACCTTAGGGTGAACAAGCTGCTGGTTGACGGTGAGGCTGGCCTGAACCTGATCTTGCCTGTCGTGGTCAAAAGGTTGCAAATCCCTGATGGAGACCTCGAGGAAACGGGCACGTTTCAAGGGGTCAATCCGAGGAGGACCCAGCCGAAGGGAAAGGTCACACTGCCCGTGACGTTTGGAGGAGGGTTGAACTACAGGACGGAGAGGATCGTCTTCGACGTGGTCGAGATCCCCTTGCCCTACAACGGGATCCTCGGCCGCCCGGCACTAGCCAAGTTCATGGCGGCGTCACACTACACCTACAACATGCTAAAGATGCCCGGGCCGTTGACCATCATCTCCGTCCCCTCTGACAAGAAGGACGCGTTGATCTGCGCCGACCAACTCTACCTGGAAGCAGTTGCAGCAGCTGCTGTCAAGGCACCTGCTCCTGACGCTGAAGGCCCGGGAGGGAAGAAGAAGCCCGACAAGACCTCTCGCACCCACTCCGGCAAGCGCACCTCCTCAGTGTTGTGCTACCATCGAGGACGTGCCAGAGAGTTCTACCGACAAGAGCAAGAGATCCAGGGCCGAGCCACCGCAGACCAAGAAGGTGCCCGTCAGGGAGGATGGCACGGGAGGGGCCTTCACCATAGGCTCCACCCTCGGCAGCAAATAGGAAGGTGCAGTCATCACCTTCCTGTGGGCGAATTTTGACGTGTTTGCGTGGCAAGCATCCGACATCCCCGGTGTTCCCAGGAAGGTGATTGAGCACCACCTAGTTGTCTGCCTCCATGCGCGGCCCGTCAAGCAGAAGGTCAGAAAGCAGGCTTCGGAGAGGAAGGAGTTCATCACAGAGGAGATCAGGAAATTGGAAGCGACAGGTTTGGTGGGAGGAGTGCTCCACCCGACGTTGTTCGCCAATCCGGTAGTGGTGCGCAAGGCGAATGGGAAGTGGAGACTATGTATTTATTACACAGATATCAATAAGGCTTGTCCTAGGGACCCCTTCCCTTTGTCGCGCATCGACCAGATTGTTGACTCCACAGCCGGGTGTGATCTGTTATCATTCCTTGACGCCTACTCGGGCTATCACCAGATCTTCATGACAAGAGAGGATGAAAAAAAGACAACATTCATCACCCCATGTGGTATGTATTACTTTTTACGAATGCCTTTCGGGTTGAAGAGTACTGGCTCAACGTTCGCAAGAGCAGTCCAAATTGGTTTTGAACCTCAGCTCCATAGAAATATGGAGGCATACATGGATGACATAATTATCAAAACCAAGGACGGGCCAACTCTTGTCCAAGATCTGGAAGAAACATTTGCTAACCTGCGCAAGATCAACCTCAAGCTGAACCCTGAGAAGTATGTCTTCGGCGTTCCATCCGGCAAGATTCTCAGGTTCTTTGTGTCACAGCGCGGGATCGAGGCAAACCCAGACAAGATCAAGGCTATTGAGCAGATTGAGGCGCCCAAGCGGATCAAGGATGTGCGTTGGCTCACCGGCTGTGTTGCCGCCATGAGCCGATTCATCTCCAAGTCCGCTGAGCGTGCCCTTCCTTTCTTCAAAATCTTGAAGAAGGCAGGCCCAATGGAATGGACCCAAGAAGCCGAGGCAGCATTGCAGGATATGAAGAAATACCTTTCGTCCACGCCAATACTGGTTGCGCCTAAACCACAAGAGCTGTTGCTGCTTTATGTGGCGGCGATGAATCAAGTGGTCAGCACCGCGCTAGTGGCACAGAGGGAGGTCAACGAGGAGGCAGTGAAGGCGGCAGAACCAGCGGATGGCAAGCCCAAGATTCCCCCGGCAGGGCCTGGTGCCGGCAAGGCGAGGCCCCCGGCAGAGTCTGATGCCACCGAGGCAGTGCCGTCGTAGTCAAGTGAGGTGGTGCAGAAGAAGAAGATGATGCAGCACCCGGTTTACTTTGTCAGCTCCCTCTTGCAGGGAGCTAGATCGAGGTACTCCGGTGTGCAGAAATTGCTCTTTGGCCTCCTTATGGCCTCGAGGAAGCCGCGTCATTACTTCCAAGCCCACGAGATCACTGTTGTCACCTGCCTCCCTTTACAACGGATACTGCATAACCCAGATGCAACTGGAAGGATTGTGGAATGGGCCTTGGAGTTGTCAAGCTTTGGTTTAAAGTTTGAAAGTACCTCAACAATTCAGAGCAGAGTCTTGGCAGAGTTCATTGCAGAATGGACCTCGACGCCTGACGAAGAAATCCAGGCGACCCCTCTCCCCGGCAAGGAAGCAGACCGCGATTGGATCATGTACTTTCATGGGGCTTTCTCGCTGTAAGGCGCCGGTGCCGGTGTGCTGCTCGTCGCACCCACCGGAGAGCACCTCAAGTACGTGATCCAGATCCACTTCCATAGGGAGATGTCCACCAACAACACTACTGAGTACGATGGATTGCTTGCCGGTCTCAGGATCACGGTAGACCTCGGGGTTAAGAAGCTCATCGTCAGGGGTGACTCGCAGCTCGTTGTCAGACAGGTCAACACGGATTATCAGAGTCCATTGATGGAAGCTTACGTAGATGAGGTGAGGAAGCTGGAGGAATGCTTTGACGGTATCCAAGCGGAGCACGTCCCCCGAGCGGAGAACGACATCGCCGATTACCTGTCAAAGCGTGCCGCATTCAAGCTACCTGTGGAACGAGGTACCTTTTTGCTCCGGTTAACTCAACCATCCGTCAAACCATCAGCGGGGTAGGACAAGCGGAGGAAATCAGGTCCCGGCAAGTACTTTCCTATCGAGCTCCCTGGGGCTGCCGGCAAGGGTGCTGCCGCGGACGCTGGGCCTGCCAAGAGCAACTGGCTCCGGCAGGGCGTCAAGCCCTGGCCGTAGAGACAACCGCTCCCATGGCGGAAGAAATGCCTTTGGTTCTTGACGTCGAGCCCCAGGCTGCGGCATGGGTGCAGCATACCGTCCAATTCCTCCAAACAGGGGAGCTTTCTGAGGAGCAGGAAGAAGCGGAAAAAGTAGCCCGTCGGTCCGCCTGCATTCGATTCGTCGATGACATCCTGCATGTTGAAGGCCAAATGGTGTGAAATTGAAGTGCATCCCTCGGGAGGAAGGACTGGAGCTGTTGGCGGAGATACATCGAGGCATATGTGGCTCCCACATAGGGTCGAGGGCACTTGCCGGGAAGGCGTTCCGGCAAGGTTTCTTCTGGCCCACCACCCTCTAGGATGCGATGACACTAGTAACCAAGTGTGAAGCATGTCAGTTCCATTCAAAGAAGCTTCATCAACCAGCTCAAGCCCTTCAAACAATCCCTCTCTCCTGGCCATTCTATGTCTGGAGGCTCGATATACTGGGCCCTTTCCCCCGCGCCGTTGGGGGCTTTGAGTACTTGTATGTTGCGATCGACAAGTTCACAAAGTGGCCGGAGGTGGAAGCAGTGAGAAAGGTGACTGCTCAACCAGCTGTCAAGTTTTTCAAGGGACTGGTCTGCCGTTTTGGTGTGCCAAACAGAGTCATCACCGACAACGGCACCTTCATGCAATACATTCAACACCTCGACAACAAGATCTGTTTTGCTTCCATGGCACACCCACGGAGCAACGGCCAAGCGGAGAGGGCGAATGCTGAAGTGTTGCGAGGCCTAAGGACAAAGACTTTTGACAAGCTGCGCAAGAGCGGAAGGAATTGGATTGGTGAATTGCCGACGATTCTTTGGTCGATCAAGACGACGCCAAATCGAGCCACCAGCCAGACACCTTTTGCCCTAGTCTACGGGGCATAAGCAGTTCTCCCCACGGAACTCATATACGGGTCACCTCGAGTGCTCGCTTATGATGAGCTTGAGCAAGAGCAGTTGCGCCAAGATGACGTGACGCTCCTTGAGGAAGATCATCTTCGGGCGGCTGTGAGAGCAGCACGCTACCAGCAAGCCTTGCGCCGCTACCATAGCCACAAGGTTCATGCCCAAAGCTTTGAGGAAGGCAACCTTGTTCTTCGGCGCGTTCAGTCGGCCAAGAATGCCAACAAGTTGACGCCGAAGTGGGAAGGCCCTTATCGGGTAATACGAGTCACCAGGCCCAGTGAAGTGCGCCTGGAGACCGAAGATGCCGTCCTAGTGAGCAACTCCTAGAACATCGAGCATCGTCGCTAGTTTTACCCATAAGGCGCGGCTTGCCGGGCCTCCCGGCAAGCCACCTTTTGTACAAGCTTTGCCGGCAAGGTATGTAACCCTTCGTACAAAGCCAGGCGCAGACCCTGAGCATAAATAAATGAAGCGCTAGCGCCCTAAGTTATAGCATGCATGCTAGGTCGAGTCTCTTCCTTGGTTAGGGTTGATAGTGCTTAGCGGCGACTAATCCCTAGCCTAGAGGTCGAGTGCGCGTCAATCTGTTTTTTCTGTCCTCCTTTGGTTCGCGGGGCACATGGGCACTTTTGCTGAGCTACTTGGAAGAAGGGAAACGGACTGGCATCCCGACCCCGGCGAACCAGAGTTGCCGGGGGCTGCAAGCACGGGGATCCAACCGCGGCAATTCAAGTTTGCCGGGGGCTGCAGATCCAGATAAGTCTTTTATCCTCTGTCATGTGTTTCGGAACAGGACTGGGGCATGTGAAACCTCGTTTTTTATCTCTAGGCTGCCGTGCTCCCCTTTTTCCTATACCTAAGGATTATTTCCTGGGTTCGGATTTGGTTGTAGCCGCGGCGGCAAGGAGGTAGAACAAGGAGCCTAAAGCCCACTTCATCCCTGCCTCCGCCAATAGCGCGAGAACGGTTGAGTGGAGTGGGGGACGACAAGGCCTGTTGCCGGGCGAAAAACATTTATCTTAAAAAATAACAAGGATTCGCTCCTTGTCGCAGGATTTACCCACGAACGAAAAACCCGACAAGCATCCCTTTTTCATTAAAAACATCCCATACAGGTACAGTTCGTACGAAATCAAAAACATGAACAAAGGGGATTACAAGCTTTAAATTTAACAAGGCCCGAAGGCTTATAGATTAAAAAAGAGATAAGGTGCCCGTGATTCCTTTCTTGTCCCTCTCCTCAGGAGGCAAGTCAAGGAGGCGAGAGGACAAAAGGGGCGCCTAGGCGACCTACGAGCAGCGGAAAGCACCAAGAGAACACCTCGGTGGCCGCCCACGGGTAGGCCAGTGATGACGGTGCCGGGAAAGGAGCTGGAAGACGAGGCGGCAGGACCGGAAGTAAGCGACGAAGGCGTCGGTGCCCGCGCACTCCGAGTTGACGGCCTTGCCGCCCGCCCTCTTCCTCTTCCACAGCCTCCCGACGCCAGCCGCCCATGGAGATGGGCCCGCGAACTTCAAGGAGCTGGCCCCACCCCTGGCAAAACCCTGCCGGAGGAGCGGCCAGGTGCAGATGCTGCTCCTGCCACACCCGCCCATGCGCGGGGCGTCCGACGCCTAGTCGGACTCATCCCCGTCATCTGCCCCACTGTCCTCCTCATCACTTTCGCCCGAGGAAGAGCTTCCATCGTCGGAATGTCCATCGGAGGAGCTCTCCACACAGCACTTCAGGCGAGTCCCGAAGTCTCCGAAGACCTTGACGGAGAGCAGGCCCTGCTCCATCAATTTGAAGTAGAGGACGAGCCCCGCCATCAGGCTGTGGATGCGAGCGAATGTCTTCCACCCACGACGAAGGTACATGACCCGAGGAGCCGGGAAGTCGACGTCGACCCGCGTGCCCCCATTCCCACAACCCCTCATGTGCAATCTGAGGGATTGGGGCCGGTCACACTCCATCTCCCGAGCAAACGGGGCGGGAAGACGGAGACGGCGACGCGGAGGCCGGCGCAGCCTAATGAAGAACTCGCGGGGCTGATCTCCGACATGCCTTCCATCGGGAAAGGCACCATTGGCGGGGGCGAAGTTGGCGCGCCGCCCCGTCCTCCTCTTCCCCGAGCACTACGACCTCTGCCCCGGCCTCGCCCACGGCCTCGCCCCTCCCCCTTCCCCTCGCGGCCGGTTCCACCACCACGGGCTCAGGTGGAGGAGGGACGCGCTGTCGAGCGGCGACCCTCGCCGCCACCATCGAGGGACCCGGATTCCCTTTCTCCATGGCGAGTGAAAGGAAGAAGCAGAAGCAAGAGGAGGCGGATGACAGAAGAATGCGGGACGTCATGCCCCCTTCCCCTCTTTATAAAGGGGCGGGGTCGGGGCTCGGCCGCCCCGCTCAGCCAATCCAGCCACCAGAGGCGCAGGGAATCAGGACCGACCCGCTGCCCCAACCAGCGACGGCCCGGTTTCCCGCCTCCACCGCTTGCCACCCCAGGCGCATGAAGGACGTGTGGCGGACGTGCAGAACTGAGGGGACGGGTGAAGCGACCTCTCCCCACCCCGTGATCGTGGGGAGTGGGCGCCTTGAAGACCGCGACCCGGCCCCGTTCAGTAAATGAGCCGCGCCTCCACGCCTCCCTCTTTTTACGGGGAAGGCGCGAGCCGCCTCTTTACTGCGATTTGACGCATGCGTGTGGAAACCGCCCCACGCATGCTGCCCACGTCACGCACACCCCTCCACGCCGCGCCGCGCACGTGGGTCATGGGAAGCGCATCGCCCGAAAAGTTTTACCACGGTAAAAACTGCCCCACCTGCTCGCGCACCGTTTTGGGCCTGGCCCAACAACTTGTCGCGCTTATGTGTGGCCGAGGCCCGGGGGGCTCCTGTCGGTGTACAAAAAGAGGGGTGCGTTTTTGTACCCCTATACCTGTGCACGGGCAGTCGGAATCGCGCCTACGGTCACGCCAAGCAGAGCAGGGGAGGTGAGCCGAGGTATGACCGAAGCCCAAGATAATAAGAGCAACGCCAAGGCCAGGACCACAAAGAGCAGAGGGACGAAGTAGGTTCCCCCGGCAAGGCCCTTGCCGGGGCAGCCTCAGCGGCCCCGGCAAGATCCTTGCCGAGACAGTTCGCCCCGCACCAACAGAGCGGGCCACCCTTGAGCTCATGGTCTCCAGCATTACGTTAGGCCAGGGCTCGGGAGGCACCTATGTGGTGGTATGCAGATCTTTGTGAAGACGTATTCAAGAATAGACGAGGAATAGAAGACGACGATCCTCGACAAGATCCTTGCCGAGGAAGGCCACCAGACCCCCGGCAAGGCCCTTGCCGGGGACGACAGCGCGCCACGGCAAGACCCTTGCCGGGCCACATCAAGAAGACCCTTGCCGGGCCACCCGCAAGGCCCCCACCAAGGACGCCGGCAGGTCACCGCCAGCCCGCGCCAACCAAGCCTCCACCGCTGTTCACATGCAGCTGCCAGCCCAACCAGCCGGGCGGGCACTGCGTGGCAACATGCAGCTCGAGCCAACTCATTGGCGCTGCGTGGCAGCATGCAGATCTTCGTGAAGGCTCCGCCATCGCGCCACCTCAGCTGCCTGCACGCCTACATGGCACCACGCTACCACCGCCAGGCGCATGTCAAAGCGAGGAGGAGCGGCGACGGACGGGACGGGCCTCGCCCCGTCCCCAATAAAGCAAGGGACACCTAAGCTACGCATTAAATGCGTCTTGTCCTGTAATACGAGCGATAAGCTCAGTGGTATCAGACGCCATTCCACCTCCCGTGTGCCACTTGTGGCAGCCCTTTCGACTATAAAAGGAGGCCCATGGCATCTTTGGAGAAGCATTCGCTCTTTCGAATCACAAGACCGACCACAACTAGTTCGAGAGCTCAAGAACTCCCTTAAATACACCCACCAAAGCAGGACTAGGGTTTTACGCATCCTCGCGGCCCGAACCTGGGTAAACGATCCTTGTGCTGTCTACTAGCCCTGATCTTCTCGCAACCTCGAGCCCCAGCAACCGTAGTAGGGATTCTTGTGATCATATAGGTGTCGCTCCACACCGACAAGCTTTTGCCAATCTTTGTCCTTAGCATTTTGAGGGGTCCACATCTCTAGTCCATTCCATGCCAATCATTGAACTTTCTGAAATATTTAACTTGAATGGATATTAGTTCAATGAGATATATGTTGTTATGAATTACCAAAACCACCCGGGGATTAGTTGCACTTTCATGCATAGAATTCCAAATAAGGGATGGCGTGCTAGCAGTGGCCTCTCCCACATAAAAACTTGCTATCAGTCTAATTACTTAGCCAATTGCTTATTGACAATTCCAAAAATCCTACCACCACTTTTACACACTCGCTATACTAACCTAATTGTACTTTTAGTAAAACAACACCTAACTTTTATTTTCACATTCATTCTTATCTTGCAAACTTACCCATTTACAGCTACAAAGTACTTCTAGTTTCATACTTGTTCTAGGTAAAGTAAACGTTAAGTGTGCGTAGAGTTGTATCCGTGGTCGATAGAACTTGAAGGGAATATTAATTCTACCTTTAGCTCCTTGTTGGGTTCGACACTCTTATTTATTGAAAAAGCAACAATTGATCCCCTATACTTGTGGGTTATCACTGAAACACTCTATTGGACAAGATTAACACCAAGTACTCCTGAAATCACAAGCAATATATGGGATTCATCAAGATCCAAGAACAACAAGGGAAATAAAGATACAAGGATAGTTCATCCAGATCTCATGGAGAGATGGGTCTTGAATCCATGTGCGGATCTTCCCTAAGAAGTGGTCTTGAATCCCAAAGGATCTTCTCCGATGGAGTTCTTGAACTCCAATATAGTGTCCCTCTCTCAAGAGGAATCCCACAAGGGGGATACATGAGCTAAGCTTTAATGTCTAGATCTAATCTTAGTTATCTCTAAATGGAGGAGGAAGGAGGGTATATATAGGCCCAAGGCATGAGGGGCAAGTAGGGGCAAAATGGGAATCCATGGGCAAAGCCCAATAGCTGCACATTGCATTTAAATTCAGCAAAGTACTTTTAAAGGCACTTAGATGAATTTAAATGCACCTATTTGCATATATATTCAACAAAGTGCTTGTAAAATCACTTTGCCGAATTTAAATGCAACTAGCTGCATTTAAATTTAGCAAAGTGATTTTACTTAACTAAATTCAGTTAACATGAAGTATACCTTCTGCTTCTACTTGTATTTGTTCTTCTTCTTGTTCATCTTGCATATTCATATCTTCATCTTGCATATTAACATCATCATCTTCTTCTTCTGGTTCAGGTGGAGTGCAGTTCAGATTTGGGAGAACCATCTTCTCTGTTGTAGAATTGACATTAACAAAGTTAATTTTGGAGCTGGAGTTTAAGAGTTTGGAGCTGGAGCTACAGGTAACCATGTTACTCTACTTTACTCCTAGGAGTTGGAGCTACATGTGGAGTATAGATTGACACTCATTTGACAGTATGCATGGATTATTTCTTTCATGGAAAGTTTATTGGCTTATTGCCATTTGCTGAGTGTGACTACAAGTGTAAATTCTTTGGCATTTTGAATTCCCTGCAATTGATAGTGTACTCCATATGCAGAAGCCTACTCATGCAAATTGCTGCTGTTATTTACAGAATTGTTGCACTTAATAGTATACTCTTGCTGTCAAATTCATGCAAGCAATTCAAGCAGTATTTCTATCAAATTCATGCAAACAATACAAGCATTATTGAATTAGATTTTCGGAGTACCTTGTATTTTTAACGTGAACCAATTCTCTCTCACAAGGACAGGAACCTTGCCAATTCTATCAAAGGAACATGAACCAATCCTCTCTCACGGGAACATGAAACAATCCTCTCTCACAGGAACTTCCTGATGTCTACTACGCAACCTTCTTCTTGTAGACGTTCTTGGGCCTCCAAGTATGCAGAGGTTTGTAGGACAGTAGCAACTTTCCCTCAAGTGGATGACCTAAGGTTTATCAATCCATGGGAGGTATAGGATGAAGGTGGTCTCTCTCAAACAACCCTGCAACCAAATAACAAAGAGTCTCTTGTGTCCCCAACACACCCAATACAATGGTAAATTGTATAGGTGCACTAGTTCGGCGAAGAGATGGTGATACAAGTGCAATATGGATGGTAGATATAGGTTTTTGTAATCTGAAAATATAAAAACAGCAAGGTAGCAAGTGGTAAAAGTGGCGTAAACGGTATTGCAATGCTAGGAAACAAGGCCTAGGGTTCATACTTTCACTAGTGCAAGTTCTCTCAACAATAATAACATAATTGGATCATATAATTATCCCTCAACATGAAACAAAGAGTCACTCCAAAGTCAATAATAGCGGAGAACAAACTAAGAGATTATTGTAGGGTACGGAGCCACCTCAAAGTTATCCTTTCTGATCGATCTATTCAAGAGTCTGTAGTAAAATAACACGAAGCTATTCTTTCCGTTCGATCTATCATAGAGTTCATACTAGAATAAGACCTTAAGACACAAATCAACCAAAAACCCTAATGTCACCTAGATACTCCAATGTCACCTCAGGTATCCGTGGGTATGATTATACGATATGCATCACACAATCTCATATTCATCTATTCAACCAACACAAAGTACTTCAAATAGTGCCCGAAAGTTTCTATCGGAGAGTCAAGACGAAAACATGTGCCAACCCCTATGCAAGGTCACTGAACCCGCAAGTTGATCACCAAAACATACATCAAGTAGATCACGTGAATATCCCATTGTCACCACAGATAAGCACATGCAAGACATACATCAAGTGTTCTCAAATCCTTAAAGACTCAATCCCATAAGATAACTTCAAAGGGAAAACTCAATCCATTACAAGAGAGTAGAGGGGGAGAAACATCGTAAGATTCAACTATAATAGCAAAGCTCGCGATACATCAAGATCGTGCCACATCAAGAACACGAGAGAGAGAGAGAGAGAGAGAGGGAGAGAGAGAGATCAAACACATAGCTATTGGTACATACCCTCAACCCCGAGGGTGAACTACTCCCTCCTCGTCATGGAGAGCGCCGGGATGATGAAGATGGCCACCGGTGAGGGATCCCCCCTCCGGCAGGGTGCCAGAATAGGGCCCCGATTGGTTTTTGGTGGCCACAGAGGCTTGCGGTGGTGGAACTCCTGATCTAGGTTATTTTCTGGAGGTTTCAGTATTTATAGGAATTTTTGGCGTCGGTAACAAGTCAAGGAGGTGCCCGAGTCATCCACGAGATAGGTTGGTGCGCCCAGGGGGGGGGGGGGGTGGGCGCGCACCCCACCCTCATGGACGGCCCGAGACTCTTCTGGCCCAATTCTTTTATTCTAGGGTCTTCTTTTGGTCCATAAAAAATCATCAAAAATTGGCACGTCCATTGGACTCCGTTTGGTATTCCTTTTTTGTAAAACTGAAAAACATGGAAAATACAGAAACTGGCACTGGGCTCTAGGTTAATAGGTTAGTCCCAAAAATCATATAAAATAGCATAAAAATGCATATAAAACATCCTAGATGGATAATATAATAGCATGGAACAATCAAAAATTGTAGATACGTTGGAGATGTATTAGCATCCCCAAGCTTAATTCCTGCTCGTCCTCGAGTAGGTAAATGATAAAAATAGAATTTTTGATGTGGAATGCTACCTAACATATTTATCAATGTAATCTTATTTATTGTGCCAAGAATATTAAGATCCATAAGATTCAAAACAAAAGTTTAATATTGACATGAAAACAATAATACTTCAATCCTACTAACAAAGCAATCATGTCTTCTCAAAATAACATGGCCAAAGCAAGCTATCCCTACAAAATCATATAGTCTGGCTATGCTCTATCTTCATCACACAAAATATTTAAATCATGCACAACCCCGACGAGAAGCCAAGCAATTGTTTCATACTTTTGATGTTCTCAAACTTTTTCAATCTTCACGCCATACATGAGCGTGAGCCATGGACAAAGCACTATAGGTGGAATAGAATGGTGGTTGTGGAGAAGACAAAAAGGGAGAAGATAGTCTCATATCAACTAGGCGTATCGACGGGCTATGAAGTTGCCCACCAATAGATATCAATGTGAGTGAGTAGGGATTGCCATGCAACGGATGCACTAGAGCTATAAGTGTATGAAAGCTCAATAAAAGAAACTAAGTGGGTGTGCATCCAACTCACTTGCTCACGAAGACCTAGGGAATTTTGAGGAAGCCCATCATTGGAATATACAAGCCAAGTTCTATAATGTAAAATTCCCACTAGTATACGAAAGTGACAACATAGGAGACTTTCTATCATGAAGGTCATGGTGATACTTTGAAGCACAAGTGTGGTAAAAGGATAGTAGCATTGTCCCTTCTCTCTTTTTTAGGCCTTCTCTTTTTTTTATGACCTCTTTTTTCTCTTTTTTTTATTTTTCGTCTAGAGTCTCATCCCGACTTGTGGGGGAATCATAGTCTCCATCATCCTTTCCTCACTGGGACAATGCTCTAATAATGATGATCATCACACTTTTATTTACTTACAACTCAAGAATTACAACTCAATACTTAGAACAAAATATGACTCTATATGAATGCCTCCGGCGGTGTACTGGGATGTGCAATGAATCATGAGTGACATGTATGATAGAATTTTGAACGGTGGCTTTGCCACAAATACGATGTCAACTACATGATCATGCAAAGCAATATGACAATGATGAAGCATGTCCTAATAAATAGAACGATGGAAAGTTGCATGGCAATATATCTCGGAATGGCTATGGAAATGCCATGATAGGTAGGTATGTTGGCTGTTTTGAGGAAGGTATATGGTGGGTGTATGATACCTGCGGAAGGTGCAGGGTATTAGAGAGGCTAGCAATGGTGGAAGGGTGAGAGTGCGTATAATCCATGGATTCAATATTAGTCATAAAGAACTCACATACTTATTGCAAAAATCTATTAGTTATCGAAACGAAGTACTACGCGCATGCTCCTAGGGGGATAGATTGGTAGGAAAATACCATCGCTCGTCCTCGACCGCCACTCATAAGGAAGACAATAAATAAATAAATCATGCTCCGACTTCATCACATAACGGTTCACCATACATGCATGCTACGGGAATCACAAACTTTAGCACAAGTATTTCTCAAATTCACAATACTCAACTAGCATGACTCTAATATCACCATCTTCATATCTCAAAACAATCATAAAGAATCAAACTTCTCATAGTATTCAATGCACTCTATATGAAAGTTTTTATTATACCCATCTTGAATGCCCATCATATTAGGACTAATTTTATAACCAAAGCAAATTACCATGACGTTCTAAAAGACTCTCAAAATAATATAAGTGAAGCATGACAGATCAATAATTTCTATAAAATAAAACCACCACCGTGCTCTAAAAGATATAAGTGAAGCACTAGAGCAAATGATAAAGTACTCCAAAAGATATAAGTGAAGATCAATGAGTAGTCGAATAATTATGCAACTATGTGAAGACTCTCTAACATTTAATAATTTAAGATCTTGGTATTTTATTCAAACAGCAAGCAAAGAAAAATAAAAATAAAATTATGCTCCAAGCAAAACACATATCATGTGGTGAATGAAAATATAGCTCCAAGTAAAGTTACCGATGAACGAAGACGAAAGAGGGGATGCCATCCGAGGCATCCCCAAGCTTAGGCTCTTGGTTGTCCTTGAATATTACCTTGGGGTGCCTTGGGCAACCCCAATCTTAGGCTCTTGCCGCTACTTATTCCATAGTCCATCGAATCTTTACCCAAAACTTGAAAACTTCACAACACAAAAGTTAATAGAAAACTCGTAAGCTCCGTTAGTATAAGAAAAATAAATCACCACTTAGGTACTGTTGTGAACTTATTATATATTCATATTGGTGTAATATATACTGTATTCCAACTTCTCTATGGTTCATACCCTCCGATACTACTCATAGATTCATCAAAATAAGCAAACAACACATAGAAAACAGAATCTGTCAAAAATAGAACAGTCTGTAGTAATCTGTATCATTCGTATACTTCTGTAACTCCAAAAATTCTTAAATAAATTGGTGGACCTGAGGAATTTGTCTATTAATCAGCTGCAAAAGTAATCAACCTAAAATCACTCTCCAGTAAAAAATGGCAGCTAATCTCGTGACGCAAAAGTTTCTGTTTTTTTACAGCAAGATCGCATAGACTTCACCCAAGTCTTCCCAAAGGTTCTACTTGGCACAAAAACTAACTAAAACATAAAACCACATCTAAACAGAGGATAGATGAATTACTTATTACTAAACAGGAGCAAAAAGCAAAGAACAAAAATAAAAATTGCGTTGCCTCCCAACAAGTGCTAACATTTAACGCCCCTAGCTAGGCATGATGATTTCTATGATGCTCACATAAAAGATAAGAATTGAAATATAAAGAGAGCATCATGAAGAATATGACTAGCACATTTAAGTCTAACCCACTTCCTATGCATAGGGATTTTGTGAGCAAACAACTTATGGGAACAATAATCAACTAGCATAGGAAGGCAAAACAAGCATAACTTTAAAACTTTAAGCACATAGAGAGGAAACTTGATATTATTGCAATTCCTACAAGCATATGTTCCTCCCTCCTAATAATTTTCAGTAGCATCATGAATGAATTCAACAATATATTTATCACATAAATCATTATTTTCATGATCTACAAGCATAGAAATTTTATTACTCTCCACAAAAGCAAATTTGTTCTCATGAATAGTAGTGGGAGCAAACTCAACAAAATAACTATCATGTGAAGCATAATCCAATTGAAAATTAAAATCATGATGACAAGTTTCATGGTTATATTTATTCTTTATAGCATACGTGTCATCACAATAATCATCATAAATAGGAGGCATGCTTTCATCATAATAAATTTGCTCATCAAAACATGGAAGACTAAACATATCATCTTCATCAAACATAGCATCCCCAAGTTTGTGGCTTTGCATATCATTAGCATCAAGGGTATTCAAAGAATTCGTACTAACAACATTGCAATCATGCTCATCATTCACATATTTTATGCCAAGCATTCTATGTAATTCTTCTTCTAGTACTTGAGCACAATTTTCCTTCCCATCATTTTCACGAAAGACATTAAAAAATGAAGCATATGAGGCAACCTTAATTCCATTTTTTTGTAGTTTTCTTTTATAGACTAAACTAGTGATAAAACAAGAACATAAAAGATTCGATTGCAAGATCTAAAGATATACCTTCAAGCACTCACCTCCCCGGCAACGGCGCCAGAAATATCTTGATGTCTACTATGCAACCTTCTTCTTGTAGACGTTGTTGAGCCTCCAAGTGCAGAGGTTTGTAGGACAGTAGCAAATTTCCCTCAAGTTAATGACCTATGTTTTATCAATCCGTGGGAGGCATAGGATGAAGATGGTCTCTCTCAAACAACCCTGCAACCAAATAACAAAGAGTCTCTTGTGTCCCCAACACACCATATACAATGGTAAATTGTATAGGTGCACTAGTTCGGCGAAGAGATGGTGATACAAGTACAATATGGATGGTAGATATATGTTTTTGTAATCTGAAAATATAAAAACAGCAAGGTAGCAAGTGTTAAAAGTGAGTGTGAACGGTATTGCAATGCTAGGAAACAAGGCCTAGGGTTCATACTTTCAATAGTGCAAGTTCTCTCAATAATAATAACATAATTGGATCATATAACTATCCCTCAACATGCAACAAAGAGTCACTCCAAAGTCACTAATATCGGAGAACAAACAAAGAGATTATTGTAGGGTACGAAACCACCTCAAAGTTATCGTTTCTGATCGATCTATTCGAGAGTCCGTAGTAAAATAACACGAAGCTATTCTTTTCGTTCGATCTATCATAGAGTTCATACTAGAATAACACCATAAGACACAAATCAAACAAAACCCTAATGTCACCTAGATACTCCAAGGTCACCTCAATTATCCGTGGGTATGATTATATGATATGCATCACACAATCTCAGATTCATCTATTCAAGCAACACAAAGTACTTCAAAGAGTGCAGCAAAGTTTCTATCGAAGATTCAAGACGAAAACATGTGCCAACCCCTATGCAAGGTCACTGAACCCGCAAGTTGATCACCAAAACATACATCAAGTAGATCACGTGAATATCCCATTGTCACCACAAATAAGCACATGCAAGACGTACATCAAGTGTTCTCAAATCCTTAAAGACTCAATCCCATAAGATAACTTCAAAGGGAAAACTCAATCCATTACAAGAGAGGAGGGGGAGAAACATCATAAGTTCCAACTATAATAGCAAAGCTCGCGATACATCAAGATCGTGCCACATCAAGAACACGAGAGAGAGAGAGAGAGAGAGAGAGAGAGAGAGAGAGAGAGAGAGAGAGAGAGAGAGAGAGATCAAACACATAGCTACTAGTACATCCCCTCAGCCCCGAGGGTGAACTACTCTCTCCTCGTCATGGAGAGCGTCGGGATGAAGATGGCCATCGGTGAGGATCCCCCCCTCCGGCAGGTCTTAACAGGTCCCGATTGGTTTTTGGTGGCTACAGAGGCTTGCGGCGGCGGAATTTCCGATCTAGGTTATTTTCTGGAGGTTTCAGTATTTATAGGAATTTTTGGCGTCGGGAACAAGTCAGGGAGGTGCCTGAGTCGTCCACGAGATAGGTCGGCGCGCCCAGGGGGTCAGGGCGGTGGGCGCGGCCCCCACCCCCGTGGATGGCCCGGGACTCTTCTGGCCCAACTCTTTTACTCCAGGGTCTTCTTTTGGTCCATCAAAAATCATCAAAAATTGGCACGTCCATTGGACTCCGTTTGGTATTCCTTTTCTGTAAAACTCAAAAACAAGGAAAAAAACAGAAACTCGCACGTGGCTCTAGGTTAAATAGGTTAGTCCAAAAATCATATAAAATAGCATATAAATGCATATAAAACATCCTAGATGGATAATATAATAGCATGGAACAATAAAAAATTATAGATAAGTTGGAGACGTATCACTTCCAACTCTGCTTCTCTATTTCTCTCAGAGGAACTCTCTGACAGGAACTCTGCTTCTCTGTTGAATTTCCTGATAATTGTTGTCAACTCTGCTTCTCTGTTGATGTTGCTGCTAGGTGCACTTTGTACTCTCCTTTTGATTTTGCTGCTAGTACATGTGATCTTCTGCTAATTTTGCTACGAGAACCTATGATCTTCTGCTGATTTTGCTGCTAGTAACTGTGATCTTCTGCTGATTTTGCTGCTTCTCTATTGATTTTGCTGTAGCCTGGAGCGCGGCAGGCAGCCGGAGGCGCTGGGCATGACAAGCAGGAGGCGTTGGGGTCTGGGCGAGGAGGAGATGGGGGCCTGGGCGAGGAGGCGCTGGGGCCTGGACGAGGAGGAGCTCGGGGCCTGGGCGAGTACCTGGAGTGGAGGCGCCACAGTGAGGAGATGGGGGCGCTGCGGCGAGGAGGTAGGAGCTCGTGGGCGCTACAACAGCGAGGTGCGGGAGCTAGTGGGCACTAAAGCGGTGAGGTGCAGGAGCTATGCGTGGGGATGAATGAAGGTCGCCTGGGCACCTGGTGCCATGGAGGATTTTGAATTTGAGTTCCCTGGTGCATGGGATCAAGGAAGACGATCAGGGGGAAGACGATCGGGGGTAGAAATGTCTTTTTGACACAAATTGATCTTGTCAGAAATCTGAAATATGTTCTTATATTTTGGGACGGAGGGAGTATGTCAAAAGCTCCAATAATATGGGATGAAGCTACGGGGGCTATCTCACTAGCAAGACTAAAATCATTGTTGCACTCAACACATGACAAATAATCTTGCATGAGAGAGGCAACATATAAAGACATATGACAATATGCAATAGCAATCATGTGAAAAGCATGGAAATGGATGCCATCAACCGCATGAAACGAGCATGTAGTGACCCGACCTCAGACGGTCAAGCCTTTGTGTTTCTATGCCATCCCTGGATCAATATGCTGGCACACACAGTACATCAATGTATATATCAAAGTGCAATCACATGTATAAATAACGTAAAACTGATATATACCTCATAAGTCAGAGCGAAAACAAATAGTCGTGTGGAGTCCCATCAACGCCATCGGCAGGTTGAGTGTAGACCGTAACCTTGTACCGTACTCCTACTCGTCGGAAGAAAGTATCTGCAACATGATACTTTGCAGCCGTGTAGGTCAGTACATTGAATGTACCAGCAAGATCACAACATGAGAAAAGAGATGATAAAACTATACTATATGCAATATGGCTTGGTGGCTCTGTGTCTAACTTTTGTTTTGCATAAAAGCTGGTTTTATTTTCCCTACATCAAAGGAATAACTGGAGTCTGTACTATGGAGTTTTCTATCATGACATGGTTCCGCCAACCGATGTCTCATAGCCCAAATCATCATAGGTTGCCCACAATTAAGTTATCTGTCCGGTGTTGAGAGTTCCGAGATAGATCCAAGTCCAGAGGCTCAAATTGTCCATAACCGGGGACATGGCTAATCGATTAGGTTTAAACCATCTGCAGAGGTTTGTACACTTTACCCGCAAGATTCGATCCCTCTCTTTACGTTCTCGCACTTCAGGGTGTTTGAGAACAAGATGACCGAAACATGGTCTTCCGAAGAGTTCCCCTGACCACCGTCCGGTGCTCATCCAATCCTACCGTAGTTCTACATCCGCTAGCTCCGGCCCCAGCCAGAGTCACAACTAAGGTCAACCAAGCCAGAGCCCATAGTGACTTGCGGTTGCATGTAAGCTTCCGCATGAATTATTCTTCCGTCTCCTTGAGTCTGGGTGAAGCTTTCCGCAAGATGTCATGGCGCTTCTCCATGCATCCCGGCCATTCACTGGGTGCTCCAGGGTGCCTGTCAACCGTCCTTCACCCAATAGTGTGTATTGAATTCTTGTCTCGAGTCGTGAAGTCTTAGAGGCCTCGAAGATGCAGTCCTTGCAGATGCCATCATGGAGTTGTCGTCATTGACGTAGAGTCCTCCATTCTCACACCACTCCCGAACACTCATACCAACCCCGTCTACTATAGCGTAGCATTAAAATAAATAACGTCCTGGGCATGGTAACAGGGTGATGGGTTCCTACCTCGTGCATACTACTCAACTACAATGATTCAATATCACTACTGGAGGGATTGTTGCGAAGATGACACTAGATGCAATAAAAACATAGGTATGAAAAACATGGTCAAAGTGAACTTTCCTGGTTTGTTGATGAAGATAATAACGCTCTCAGAATAATGACTTGGTAGAACTAATTGTCACTCCGTTGAAAATCTATATAGTCAAACATAGCATTCATATAAGCAAACATACTAGCAAGCAATTCTAACACTCATAATAAAACCAACAAATAAAATGCAAATCAACCAAGGGACACCAAATAAAAACAAAGGAAAACTACACAACAAAACTAGAAAACTCTAAGACATAACACAAAACAGTTTTGTCCAAGTAAAAAGTTAACAACAATTAAAACACTAAACTAATAAATTAACAGAAAATACAAAGTAAAACAACTAAGTTAATAGAAAGTATTTTTCATAAAACTTTATTTGCAAGAAGAAACAAATAAAAAGCTTTTATAAAACTGTAACTATGACCTATACAAGTTTTCATACAAAACTAACAAAAATAAAATTTTAAAATAAGAATAAAATTGTCTACAGTTAAATAACATAAACAAAACTAAAATTGTCAAAAGTGGCAAAAAGTAATAATTTAAAAACAATTAAAACTATAAGGAAAAGGTTAAAACAAAAGTAGAACTAAAATAGTACTGTTTTGCCTAAAACACTAATTTAAAATAAACTAAAAATAAGTCACTATATGCTACTGGATAGATAAAGCAATAACAAAACCGTAGCAAAAGGAATCAATAAAAAAGCTATTTTAGAATAAAAGTTATTAGCAATCTAGTGTTTGTAACAAATCTGTTTGAAATCGAAATTTAAAATTTCCAAAGTATTTTTTGTTGGTTTCTCTAGATAGATGGGATTTTTCTGAAACTACAGAAAAATAATCACTCAATTTGGATCTATAAAATAAAAGATATTGAATATCTAAGACTGAAACTTTACTGCTTCTAAAAACAAAAACGAAAAATAAGAAGAAAAACAAATCGGGCTACTGCTATTGGACTAGAGTGGTGGGCGATCCGAACCTATACGGTGCTCGGCTGTAAGATAACTAAAACTCTAGCAGACGCTTAAGAAAAAAACCAGCAGACTGGTTCGTACTAAACCGATCTAAAATAGAAAGTAAACCGACCTGATCAAACCGTTCTGAAAAGAAAACCCAAAACGTTTTTTTTACTGAGCATGTGTTCGTGCATCTTACAGAGAAGCACGTACATTGATAGTGCTCGGGTGTGGTGGCGGCGGTGGCTCCGGCAGCCGTGGGCGGCGACGGAGGTGTCGGGAGGATGTAGCGGAGTGTGGCTCGTCCGGTGGTGAATTCGAAGAGGGTCGGTGACGACGAACGACGATGGAACGAAGCGGTGAAGCTCGACGCTCCGGGTGCTCCAGCGAAGATGGAGAGGTTGGTATGGCTTTTGCAGTTGAAAGGAGGATGCAAGACCTTGTCAAAATGATTTTAGGGATCGAGAGGACGCGACATACAAAAGTAGAAGGCCCAGGATGGCTCACCGGCGTGGGAAAACGACAATGAACTGCAGCGTCTTCAGCCAGATTGGAACGACGAGTACGAGCTATAGGGGTGGACTTGACGAGGGCTTTGGAAGGGAATCGGTCGAGGAGGGTCGTGGCTATTTATAGGACATCTTTCTTGGACGAGGGGAAGTCGAGATAGGGTTTCCAAAGAAATCGGACGCGGAGCGGCGTCGGGTGCATGTACGCCAGACGCTTTCGGTCTTGTACGCGTGGAAGAAGAAAGAAGAGGTGGGGCCAAGCGCCAGGTTGGAGAGAGAGGGGTCGGCGTGGGGAGGAAGGCAGCGGATGAGTGAAGGGAGTCGGGGTTGGGCGCTGCCCTTTTTTTCTGCTAGTGGGGTTGGGGCACTGGGGACGCTTGCCTCTCTGGCTAGCGTTAGCGCTAGCTGGCGGCTGGCTGGGCCATGGCCTAGCTGCGGTCGCTGGCTTGGGCTAGCGCTAGCTAGGCCGACTCGCTGTGTTTTTTTTAAATAAGACAGAGAAGGAAAATAAATATAGAGAAAATATAATATAAGTTTATATAGGACATATATATATATATCAAAAGTTTTCAGAAAAACGATTTCCTACAACGTGAACTATTTCTAGGAGTCAACTAAAATGTACAAAAATTCAAATAAAGCAAACAGTGCTACTCTTGCATTTTAAAACCAAATAAAATTATTTTAAAATACCAAAATGATTTTAAATTAATTTTTTCTCCATTTTTTAATTGTAGGGAATCATTTTACCCTATTTTCCATATTGTTTATTTTTGGAGAAAAATAATTTGAAGAGAAACCAAATAAGTCCAATTTGATAGTAGGTTCAAAATACCTTCAAAGGGACTTTCATTTTGGTTCCTTTAAACTTCCAACTCATCTTTGAAGAAGTCATTTTATGTTCTCTCATGAGGATCATTGAGTTGCAAAAAGTTTCTGACTTTGAAGTGTTTTTCAAAAAAGAATTCTAATCTCTCCAAAACCACTTTTCATTTCAAATGGAAGAAGTCATGTTGTCTTCACTCTTGGGTTTTGTGATGAAATGAATTTGAATTCATGGAGATCAAAGTGCAAAGATGAAAGTTTGGGGAAGTCATTTCATTCCCTCTCATTCAACTTTCAAAAAGTTTCAAATTTCACTCAATCATTCACACAACAATCAAACAAACAATCAAAACTAATTATTTAATATAACATTCCAAAATTTAGAATTTTGGGATGTTACAGAGCAAGTATGAATCACCTGTGCTGCAACATAGGCAAACATATCTATCATGGCATGCAAACTAGTATCCCAAAGATGCAACATACTATAGGAATCCACAAAAGAAACATGAAAATAACAAGAGAATGTCTCCATGAAGATTCTAAATACACATATAAGTACTAGAATGGTGTATCATGTGTAAGACAAAGCATGGTCACAAATGCATGGCAAAGGCATATGAGTGATCATAGTATGCATAGTGAACATGGCTAGATGGGCATAAAGTGAGAAGTGGTATATAACACATAGCCATGTGAGGGCCATGTAGAAGAGATGTCCGAAGTCTTGGCGCGCAGGGGATGGGTGGAGGGTAAGCACTCCATGGTGGCGCACATCTTGGTTGCTCCCTAGAGCTCGTTTTGTCAACTCGTACACTTGCTAGGTTGACGATGGTGCATTGGTAACTACACAACAAATAGGAAAATGAAACAAAGTGTGTGTGTGTGGTAAATGTACACATCATCCATCATGATGTGTATGTGCACATGTGAGTTAGCACAAGATAGGCAATACTCAAAGAAGTTTGAGTCATGGTATAAGAACATGTCATCCATCATGAAAAAATAGTTGTTATGTATAACATGATGGGGACACAAATTGAGCATGCAAGTATATGGCACATCAATAACATTTTTATTCATGGGGAGCATATTGTGCACACTATTATTGGGATCATGCAATTCATAGGATGGGTCAAATCTCCTAACATGTATGAGGAAACTATGGGGTATCCTCATGTGCAATAGCGGAAGCATAATATGGAAAAAATTGACAACATGACAAACAATGCATCTCCAAAGCTAGGAGGTCATGGCATGACATATGATAAGAATGATGCAAAGGGAGCATATCAATATCATCACAAGAAAAAGCAAATGCCAATAATTATGGGCTTGTCATCTATGCCATATGTGGAAATTGGCTTTATGTTAATAACATATGCATAGTTACTACGATGAGATTGCAAAGATACAATATGGTTTATCTTGTGCGTAGCATATGATAAGCCAATCGGATTATCAAACATGATGTGACCGAGAGAATTATCACAAAGAAATCCTATGTAACATGGCATCACAACTAATAGACTCCTCATGGCAATTATCAAACTCGTCATAAATGGGAAAATCATCACATGGGGAAATCATACTAGCATGAGACATGGAAATAGGGAGATCAACATCATGCAAGCAATCGATGTCCACTAGTGAGATAAGAGCATCACCTTCACCTATTTTATCTATGTCATTCCACTCATGTGGTGTAGGCGAGGTGTTAAAGACCAAAGTGCGGTCAACGTCATCATCGTGATGGAACCATGTGGGGGTGCATCATATTCCATCATGGCCATTGTCTTGTACAAACGAGCAACAAAGTCGTCGAGGATCGAGGCATCATCATATATGGGACCTAGCACCAAATGATAAGACACAATTGACGTAGAGGTTAAGTTGTTAGAAATTGAAATGGCCTCACATGACTTATCAACTACCTCAGTATCTCTATGTAGTGGTAGCTCACTCACTCCCTCTAGGTAGGTGCACTGAAAGTCATATATGGTGGAGTCACTCATCTCACTCAAGTGGCGGTGGGGGTGACTCCCTTCACATGGGAATTGGGGCATCTCATCATATATGGGGCTAGCGGTGAAGTCACTATCACTCTCAATATGGTTGCACAAGTTGCTCAAGTCATCACCATACGCCTCCTTGGTTGAAGGGAAAATCCCATGCTCAACTATCTCATCATTGTCGCCGTAGATGAAGGTCGAAGATGGAACATCACTCGCCTCCATGACCGAAGGGAATATCCCATGCTTCTCACTCTCACCTCCAAAGATGGAAGCATCATCCTTGCTCACCAACATGTCACTCGCCTCCAAATCTTGGTCCTTGATTGGCTCTATAGTCGTAGTCATCGTTGCACTATCTTCAAAAAGAGTTGTCATGGACTCGGTATCATCAATGCCACAAAGAGGGATGGTGGCACTAGCCTCATTGTCGCCATCTTGTAGTGTGGTCATTGCAAAGTGTGCTCGGGGTCGAGTAGACTTGGCCTTCTTGAGTTCTCTTTCTGCCTTGAGAGCACCAAAGTAGATGCCATTGAGGGACTCATAGTTGTTGGTGAAGATACTCTTAGCGATGTCATTGTTCAATCTCATCGTGAAGTGGAACTTCGTCCAAATGGGGTCGACCACACCGGCTGGTCAGAAGGCTTTCTTCATCTCCATGAAGTACTCATCGAGGGACTTGGATCCTTGTATGGTGTTCTCCAATCGAAGAAGAAGATGTTCCGTGGACGTGGAAGGCACAAACTCTCGCTGCAATGCTTTCTTCATCTTGGGCCAACTCATCTGGAAGCTCTTCAAAGGTGTGTGAATCCACCATGCCGATGCATAGTCATGGAAGTTTCGTGCGGCGCACTTCACTTGATCTCCAGAGGGGACTTGATGTAGGTTGAGGTAGTCGTCCATCTTTGCGCTCCCACTTGAGGCACTCTTCGGGGTCATGACACTGGTACACGTCGGTGCTATACACACGGTTTTTAAACCCTTTCCAGTACGTCATTTGGAACCGTCGCCAAGTGAGTGTGGGCGATAGGGGGGTCCTCCCACACGACCCAAAAACCGTCAGGGATAGGCCCTCCTGGCACACAGGCTGGGGCAAAATGAGCTCGTGTGTGATTGTGTGAGGCATCAAAACCCAATCGTTTCTGTTCGTATGTACATCCCACATGGTGAATCCCAGAAAAACATTTCCGTTCGTTTGTATATCACACACAGTCAATCCAAGGAATACGTTTCCGTTCTTATGTACATCCCAGATAGTCAATCCTGGGAAAACATTTCCGTTCGTATGTACATCCCACACAGCCAAATCCAGGGAAAACGTTTTCGTTCGTATGTACATCCCACACAGTTTTATGTATAGGCTCGTGTGTGAAAGGTGTAACTATCACACACGCTCTGCCTTGGTTAACCATTTGCTTTTATCAACTACATCACACACGATTTGATGAAGAAAACTGTGTGGCATTGGGCTATCCATCACAAGCGCTTTTACTGCTGTCGGTGTACTAGAGTAGGGGTACCCTAGTATCCCGTGCACTGCACCTGGACGATTAAGACTCAGCGGTAGGGTTTGCCTCATCGCCGCCAAGACCCTCCGTGGCTCCTTTGGAGCCATTCAAGAACAAAGTATTTTGATTAAGAAGACAAGGTCCTGACAAGAGGAGCTTGTCGGGAAGGCCACTCAAGGCACGCAGAAGACAAGGCCCCGGCAAGAGGAGCTTGCCGGGAAGGCTCGGAGCGCGACAAGCCTCCGAGCGCGACAAGGATTCAGCTACGGCAAGGCGCTTGCCGCGGCATGCAACCTCTCTCCGTCTCCGCTCCAGCTCATCCAGCGACGTGTCGCCATGGGGCCGTTCCATGGGCGCGTGTCGAGAGGCTGTGCAGCCAGCGAAGAGCAGCGATAAGCGGCGCTGACAAGGCTTGCCATCGTGGCGGCGGAGGCACACTGACGGTCATCAGTAATTGTTTGGGCGACACCGACGGGCATTTATTGCTTTTGTCCCTTGCCGTCGAGTTAGGTATTTTGCACATAATCGCTCGGTAGGTGTACCAACCCCTGTTTTTACATTTGTACCCCCGCCTATGTTGCCACCTGTCGGAGACCCCTTGAGCATATAAAAGGAGGCCCATGCGCAACGTAGAAGGGGTTCGGCTGGTTCGGTTCATTCGACTCACTCGAGACCAGATACACCCACGCTAGGTTTTGTAGCTTGCATTGCTCCCTAGCAAGAACACAATATATCAAACAAGCAGCAGTAGGAGTTTTATCTCTCCGGAGAGCTCCGAAGCTGGGTAAACTACTCGTGTGCCTCGCCTCGATCCGCTCTTCGTGCGATCTCCGCCCCCCTCCGAACCACAGGGGGCCTGCTCCGACGGCCCCATAGGTGTCCGTGGGTACGATCAGCCTCCCCGACATCTTTGGCGCGCCAGGTAGGGGGCGTCGAGGCATCATCAACATCTTCCTCAACATGCCACCGAAGAAGAAAGCTTCGGCGGCAGCAGAGCCGTCCGCGTCGTACCCACCCTCGCCGCAGAAAACGGGTGGTGGTGCAGACGCTGGCTGAGGGACGGGCGCCGACGAAGGTGTCCGCGACGTTGCCAAGTCCAAGGACAAGGCCCCGCAAACCTCAGTGTTCGCGCATCCCCCGCGCCCATCTCAGGAGACGCGGGACCAACAACGTCATGGTGTTTACAACGCCATACGTTCGTTGGATCGAGACCCTCAAGACCAGCATGCGCGCCAACATGCTGGCACAAGCGAGATACGGTCGCCGGACGGGTGCTGCTCCTTCTAACGTGGTTAGAAGTCCGGCATATCCCGCTCCTCGCACCGCTTCTCCCATGCCACCTACTACTCCAGCAGGTTCTGGCGAGCTCACCGCTCCTCGACTACCCTCCGACGGCCGACAAGGTCGACGAGTGGAGGGCCACCATCCAGAGCCTCATCGGCTTTGCCAACGGCGACGCTCCGCGGCAACCAACGCCATCATTGTTGCGGCGTGACGACAAGGCACGAGCCGGTGGCGACGAGACTGTCGGAGGTGCAACCACCGTGCACTCTCCACCACGAAGGCCAAGATCGCCGACTCACCGGATCCACCTCGACAGCGACTCCACCGCGTCGTCGGATCCGCGAGCTCGCCGCGATCAGCGCCAAGTTCTTCATGAGCGACAACAAGAGGACGCTCGAACTCGCATCGAGCGCCGAAGAGAAGCGCGACGTCAGTCCGACAAGCGCGCGCCGGAGGAACCAGGCGACTTGCCGTACGCGGTAGGTTGCCCTGCATTCACTCGTGAGCTGCGGCAAGTCCAGTGGCCCAGCCAGAAAAACTTCAAACCAGACGTGCCGGAGAAGTATGATGGCAGGACGCATCCGTCGGAGTTCCTTAGCATCTACACCATCGCGTGCAGGCTGCGGGGACGGGACGACAAGATCCTCGCCAACTACTTCCCCGCCGTGCTCAAGCCCAACGTCCGATCTTGGCTCATGCACTTGCCGGACAGCTCCATATCCTCTTGGGCAGATCTGTGCCATCAGTTTGTTGGCGCCTTCACGGGTGGCCACAAGCCTCATGGCCAAGAGAGTGACCTTCATCTGCTCGCTCAGAAGGAAGGACAGTCCCTACGCAAGTTCATTCAGAGATTCAGCCGTGTGCACTACAACATCCCAGACGTCCACCCCGCCAAGGTGATCGCCGCATTTCATCGTAATATGCGGAACCGCAGGATGAGGAGGAGATGGCGATGTGCAAAGTCAAGGACGCCGATGAGCTGTACGCCTTGGCCGACAAGTGTGCACGCTACCGAGGAAGGGAGGAGACTCGTGAGAGAATGAGGAAGCAGGATCTCGGTGAGGACACCGCCCGGCAAAGAAGGGCCGGCGGCGAGGCAACAGGAAGAAGAAAGGCAGAAGTGCTAGCAGTTGAGCAGTCCGGCAACGGAGGTGGCGACAAGAACGCCAAGGCTGGTGGCTCCGGCAAGGAGGTTGTCACGACGCCAACCACCAGCCGGTGGCGGCCACGACAAGGTGACAGCTCCGCAAGCGATCTTGCAAGATCCACCGCACCAAGGGCCACGACCTCCGTGAGCTGCAAGAAGGTCGAGCAGCTTGTCGAACAGCAGAGCTGAGTACGAAGCGCGCGACAAGGAGAAGGCCCAGAAGGTGCCGGGGAGCGAGCAAGAAACGCCCGGCCGGGAGGACTCAGCGGCAAGGCCAAGCAGCGGTAAGGAGATCGACCTCCCGCGCCGCGATAAAGATGAAGATGATGACGACGACGAAGATATGGAAGACGCAGCGGCGATGAGCAGGAGTTTCGTAGCCACGGAGGTTCTTCTGCGTTTCACGGAGGTGCTTCCTGCATACCTCCCACCGCCAACTCAAGCAATGGATGCGGAGGTCAATGCAGCGGAACCATCCGTGAGATTCACGCAGCTCTCAAGTGGTCCAAGACGCCTATCATTTTGATATTGAGGACCACCCCTGATCGCATAATCAAGGGTCGGGTGCTTGCCGATGTTGGTCTCACCAACCATCCGCAACCTCAAGGTCACAAAAATGTTAGTTGACGGCGGGGCCGGCTTGAATCTGATCTCCTCCGCGGTGCTCCAGAAGCTTCAAATCTCCGACAGTGAGCTCGAAGAGACTGGCACTTTCCAAGGAATCAATCCAGGAAGGAGCAAGCCGAAGGGGAAGATTACGTTGCCGGTGACATTTGGCAGCGAGCTGAACTTTAGGACTGAGAGGGTCACATTCGACGTTGCCGATTTCCCATTGCCTTACAATGAGATACTTGGCCGTCCAGCACTCGCCAAGTTCATGGCAGCCTCTCACTACGCCTACAACCTACTCAAGATGCCAGGTCCGATAAGCGTCATCTCCGTCCATGGCGACAAGAAGGATGCCCTTATCTGTGTGCCGACAAGATCTACCGGGATGCAGCAGCCGCGACGGACTGCCCAACACTTGCCGCTGAAGCTCCTGCGGGGAAGAAGACGAAGTCCAAGTCCAGCAAAGGCTCTGATGCTCACTCCGGCAAGCGCACCTCTTCGGAGTGCTGCGCTACCGTCGAGGACGCACCATCGAGCTCCACCGGCAAGTGCAAGAAGATGGTAGCTCCGCCAAAGACCAAGAGGGTGCCCGCCAAGGAGGACGGCACTGGTGGTACCTTTACCATCAGTGCCTCTCTCGACCCTAAATAGGAAGGCGCGGCTGTTGCTTTCTGCGGGCGAATGTCGGCGTGTTTGCATGGCAACCGTCGACATCCCCGGTGTTCCTGTGAAAGTGATTGAGCACCGCTGGCCGCTTGTCCTCATGCGCGCCCGTCAAGCAAAAAGTCAGAAGCAAGCGATGGAGCGCCAAGAATTCATAGCGTAAGAGATCAAGAAACTGGAAGCAGCAGGCCTTGTCAGAGGAGTGCTCCATCCTACGTGGTTGGCCAATCCTGTAGTCATGCGCAAAGCAAATGGAAAATGGAGACTTTGTATTGACTTCACGGATGTTAATAAAGCTTGTCCCAAAGATCCATTTCCCTTGCCGCCGCATTGACCAGATTGTTGACTCCACGGCTGGGTGTGATTTGCTTTCGTTTCTTGATGCATACTCAGGATATCATCAGATCTTCATGGCTGAAGAAGATGAAGAGAAGACCGCATTCATTACACCATGTGGCACATACTGTTTCATTGGAATGCCTTTCAGTTTGAAGAATGCTGGTTCAACATTTGCAAGAGTAGTCCATGACGCTTTTGAGCCGCAAATGCACAGAAATGTAGCAGCCTACATGGATGACATAGTGGTCAAAAGCAAGGAAAAAGCAACTCTGGTTCAAGATTTGGACGAGACCTTTGCAAATCTGCACAAGATCAACCTCAAGCTCAACCCCGAGAAGTGCGTGTTTGGAGTCCCTTCCGGCAACCTTCTCGGGTTCTTCGTGTCTCAACGAGGGATTGAAGCTAATCCCGACAAGATCAAGGCCATTGAGCAGATTGAAGCACCAAAGCACGTCAAGGATGTACGAAGACTTGCCGGTTGCGTGGCTGTTCTCAGCAGGTTTATTTCTAGGTCTGCTGAGCGCCTCGCCATTTTTCAAGATTTTGAAAAGTCGTCCAAAGAAATGGACTCCTCGGCGGAGGCTGCGCCGCAGACTTGAAGAGATACCTGTCCTCCACTCCAACACTTGTCGCACCTAAGCCACAAGAGAAGTTGCTGCTATATATAGCGGCAACCAATCAAGTGGTTAGTGCTGCGTTAGTAGCGGAGAGGGAGGCGGATGACGAGCCGGCAACCACGGCAAACACATCCAGCGACAAGCAGGGGGCTTTGCCGACAAGCTCTGGTCCCGACAAGGACGAGTCCACGAAGACACATGAACAGATGCAGAAAAGGATGGTGCAGTGCCCAGTCTACTTTGTCAGTTCCCTCCTGCAGGGGGCTAGGTCAAGGTACTCTGGTGTGCAGAAATTGCTTTTCGGCCTCCTCATGGCCTCGAGAAAGCTGCGCCATTACTTCCAAGCACATGAGATCACAGTTGTCACTCGCTTTCCGGCAAGAGGATCTTGCAGAATCCGTAAGCGGCAGGCGGGATTGTCGAGTGGGCATCGGAGCTGTCAAGCTTTGGTCTCAAGTTTGAAAGCACATCAACTATCCAAAGCGAGCATTGGCAGAATTCATAGCGTAATGGACGCCAACGCCAGATGAAGAGATTCCGAGATGAGCATCCCCGCCAAGGAAGCGAGCAAAGAGTGGCTGATGTACTTTGATGGTGCCTTCTCGCCGCAAGGCGCCGGTGTGCAGCGTCGCTTATCGCACCCACCGGAGAGCACCTCAAGCACGCAGTCGTATGCACTTTCCCAAGGAGCAAGCGACAAACAATACCGCAGAGTATGACGGTTTGCTTGCCGGTCTCGTGGATCGCAGTGGACCTTGGGATCAAAAAGCTTATTGTCGTGGTGACTCACAACTTGTCGTCCGCCAAGTGAACAAAGATTATCGTAGTCCGCTGATGGAAGCCTACGCCGATGAAGTGAGGAAGCTAGAAGAGCACTTTGACGGCTCGCAAATGGAACATGTTCCAAGAGCTCGTAATGATATTGCCGACGGCTCGCCAAAGTGCGCCGCACTTAAGTTGCTCGTGGAACCAGGGATTTTCGTGCTCAAGCTGACTCAACCAACCGTAACACCATCAATCGGACAAAGCAAGAAGAGGAAGTTGACCTCTGGTGACTACTTTCCGGCAGAGCTTCCGGCCGCTGCTGTAAAGGTCCCCAAGCTCAACACCAACAAGGCCGAGGGGCAGTCTACTCCGGCTGCACCCCAAGGTTTGTTTCGTTGAAGCAGACGCTTCCGACAAGTCTTGCTCCGGCAAGCTTGCCGGGGAGCATCAAGCTCCAGCAGAGCCGCAGGTTCTTGCCGTAGAAGCTGACGTTCCCGCAGCAGCAGATGTGCCTTTAGTCCTTGTTGTCGAGCCGCAAGCTCCAAAGATGGGCGCAGCAGATTGTCCATTTCCTTCAGACAGAGAACTTCCCAAGAGCAAGAAGAAGCGGAAAGAGTAGCCCGGCAGTCAAGTATGTACCAGTTTGTCGACAAGATACTGCATGTAAGAAGACTCAACAGGTGAAATTGAAGTGTATTCCCGTGGAAGATGGATGTAAGCTGTTGGCGAAGATACACGGAGGCATATGTGGTCACCACATTGGCGCAAGAGCACTTGCCGACAAGGCTTTCCAAAGAAGGTTTCTTCCGCCGACAGCCCTCCGTGATGCAGCTGCACAAGTAACCAAGTGTGAAGCGTGCCGGTTCCATTCCAAACAGATACACTAGCCAGCTCAAGCTCGCAGACGATCCCTTTATCACGGCCATTTTCGGTCCGGGGCTCGACATCCTCGGCCCCTTCCCCGAAGCTGTCGGGGCTTTGAGTACTTGTACGCCGCCATCGACAAGTTCACAAAGTGGCCGGAAGTGGAAGCGATGAGGAAGGTGACGGCACGATCAACAAATAAGTTCTTCAGTCGATTGTTTGCCGCTTCGAATCCCTAACAGGATCATCACCGACAACGGCACACAATTTACGTAGTCGCACCTTCATGCAAGACGTCCAAGACCTTGGCGCCAAGGTTCTGCTTTTGCTTCGCTGCTCATCCGAGAAGCAACAGTCAAGCAGAGGGCAATGCTGAAGTCTTTGCGCGGGCTCAAGACCAGAACTTTCGACAGGCTGCACAAGTGCGGAAGAAACTGGATCGAGGAGCTGCCAGTGGTTCTTTGGTCGATCAGAACGACGCCAAATCGAGCCACCGGCCAGACACCTTTTGCTCCAGTCTATGGAGCAGAGGCAGTTCTCCCCACGGAACTCGTATACGGATCGCCTCGAGTGCTCGCTTATGATGAGCTTGAGCAAGAGCATCTGCGACAAGATGACACGCTGCTCCTTGAGGAAGATCGTCTTCAGGCCGCTGTGCTAGCTGCTCGCTACCAGCAAGCTTTGCGTCGCTACCATAGCCGCAGAGTTAATGCCAGAAGTCTCGAGGAAGGCGACCTTGTTCTTCGGCGCGTTCAGTCCGCCAAGAATTCAAACAAGTAGACGCTCAAGTGGAAAGGCCCTTATCGGGTGAAACGAGTCACTAGGCTCAAGGCGCGCGCTTTGAGACCGAAGATGGCATTCCGTGAGCAACTCCTCGAACATTGAGCATCTTCGTAAGTTTTACCTATAGGCGCGGTTGTCGGAACCTGCTCCGCAACCACCTTCGTGACAAGTCTTGCCGCTGTTGCATGTAATCCTTTGTACAAAGCCGGCGCAGACCCGTGCATCAAGAAAGCTCATGTGTTGCGCACAACTTGTCAAATTCATGCTTTCATCATTTTATTGCATGTTATGGCTAACACTTTGTGCAGCAACCACACCGTAAGCGTAATCGAGCCACTGGGCTCCATAACATTATTTCCTCTTCTTTCTCTTTTCTCAAAGAAAGGAAAGCTCCCTCGCACAAGTTAACCAAGGGGGAGGAGGAGATAATACTATGGACCAGGCGCTGCTCGAGGAAGTTTCACCTCATCGGAAGCAAGAGATGTAAAAGCTAAGTTGCCAAAGTTTGAGCAATCAATTTTTAAATTTTCAAGTTATCTTCCTCGAACGATAGTACTTTGTATGGAAAACACATGTGCAGAGGAACCAACTCGCCGGCTAGTCGCGCCCTTACTTTGTTTCGAGTCCGCTCAACAACTTAAGTGAGCTGCGGCTAGTCGCGACAAGGTTGCTTGTCGGAGGCGACACTGCCAGCAGGCTGCTGACGTTCCGCACTCAGCGCTCGCGGCAAAAGTGCCCGCACCGACAAGTCCCCCAAATGCGTAAGGCAGAAACGTACAAAGGAAGGAAACAAGTAGAGGAAATAACGTTGCATTGATCGCCTAAGATAGAGTATATTACAGAATAACTTGTCGCTGATCTAACCAAGTTTTCTAAACGTGATCAGCAGCGACAAGGGAAAGATAAGGTTGGCGGCCTAGTCTACGCGGTCGCCCTCAATCCGCTTGATCTTGTTCACCTTGTCCACAATGGGTGCGACAAGGGCTTTGAGCTCCTCCATGTTGGCATCGGGCGGCAGGGATCTGAGGACGCCGTTAAGGTTGAGGCCCGGATTGCGGAAGGCCACCTTGATCAACACCTTCTCGAGGGCTCCTGCCTGAGACTGGCGTGATTCCTCGGCCAGCTGCTTCGGGACCTCTTCTCGGAGTCGCTGGAGACCCGTCTGCGCCTTTTAAGAATAAGCTGAGCTTGGCGCTGGGTTGGAGATGCTCGTCGGAGGAGTATGCAAGGTCCGCCATCCCAGCTCCATCATTTCGTTGTGGATGTCGGCGGCGGTGTCCACGAGACCTTCATCCGGTGCTCCACGCTCTCCCTCAAGGTGTTACGGATGGAGGCAGCATTCGCCCGGCAGCTCCTCCTTGGCCTTGATCGCCTCCAACAAGCCCACCTCCCGCTCTCTGGCGCCATCCAACGTCTGCGTCAGAGTGGTCAGCTTCAGCTCAAGATCCACCTTGGAATCCTTGGCGGCGTCGAGCTCCTTGGCCCTATCAACGAGACAGCTCTGCAGCTCGCCAAGGGTGTACGCATCCTTCTCGCGCTCACGCTTGAGCACGGCAAGCTCTTCGCCGCTCTTCTTGAGGGTGGCCTCCAGCTATGCCACCTTCGCCTTCAGCTCTTCCTTGGTGGCCTCGGCAGCTGCGGCGTCGCCCGCTTCCTTGAGCGCCCGCCAAGTGACTCCTCGCGGCAAGGTCTTCTTCGTGGCTGTCCAGGTTGACCTTCCGCTGCCAGCTCGCTTTCTGCTGGCGAAGCTTCTCGGCAGCCAACCCGCTGCTCCTCCTCGGCGCGGCCTTCTCAAGGATGAAGGCCGTGCGCTCCTCTACAAGATATCCCGTGCTTCGCTATGTCGCGGAGGGTTTTCTTTGTTGGCGCTCGGAGCTCCTCTGCGCGCTTCTCCATGTCCGCTCCGCCCTCGCGACAAGGGCTTCCCGGGTCTCCAACTTGGCTGCCGGGTGCGGTAGAGCGACGGCTTCTTCGGCAGTGCTCCTCCTCGAACTCATCACGCTGCTGCTTGGCGCATCCACCAGCGTCAGGCCAGCGGAGGCGAGTAGCCCGCCGTCGAAGGTCTCCCCTTCGACCGGCGCCCTGGAGCTCGGTTCCCAGGGGAGCTTGATGAAGACGCCTTCGCCGGCCTTCAGGTAGGCGCCGGGCTGGGGCTCCTCGGAGCCCGCCGCCCTTGGCAGCGGCCGAAGTCGGCTGTTGGTGTAGCGCTTGCCGCTCCTGCGGCCTCGGGGCCGTCGATCTGATCGCCCGACCCTCGCCCGGCCTCTGCGTCGGCAGCCTCGGTGGCCTCCTACAACAGGCTCGTCGGTGGCAGCCTCTTCTTCCACGACGACGACCTCTTCTTCCTCGACGGCGGCCTCGTCGGTGTTGCCGTGCGCTTCCTCCTCGCCGGCGGCCTCGACCTCCGTCGGCTCTGCGTCAGACGAAGAAGGGGCAGTCAAGCAATTGTTCAAAAAGAGAAACAAAAGAAAGCAAGCCCAAGGGAAATTTTCATGTAAGGGAATTACCTGCAACGGGATCCGCAGCCATGACCTCGACCACTTTGGAGGGTCATGGCGCTGTCCCTTGCCGGGTAGCCTCCCTTACCGGAGTGGCCTCCTTGTCGGAGTGGCCTCCCTTGTCGGAGGGCGCTCCCTTGCCGGGGAATTCCCCCTTGGCGGCGTAGTGGCAGCGGGCAGGATCTCGGAGGCGGCTTCCGAGCCCTCCTGATGAGGCTGCTCTACTCCTACACAAGCAAACAGTCAGGTATCAACGAAGAAGGAGCACCCCTGCACACCTGATCGTAAGGAGAAAACTGCACACTTACTCTGGGGGGCTGTCTTTGGGGGCTGCCTGGGAAGGGTTGCCGGGTCCGGCAAGGCGGTCTCGGACGCGTCCCCTGTCGCCACGGGAGAATCGTCCTCAACGACGACCGTCGGGATCTTGGCCCTCTTCGCCGCTTTCTGGGCCAGCGTCCTGAAAAGGAAAAGAGTCCAGAACGAACCAAATCAGATTCAAGATGAAGCAATAAAAATTGAAGAAATACAAGCACAATCTCGAGAAGCTTACTCTTCGCCTTCCTCCTCGGAGCTGAGCGCGGAGAAGTCAAACTCCGGCTCGCCTCCGGTGCGACGAGGCGGAGGCGTGGGCTCTCTTGGCCGCTTAAGCGGAGGCGTCGCGGTGGCTCGAGAAGATTCCGCCCAGCTTGTCGCTGCAGTGTAGAGGCGCCTCCAGCAACCTCGCTTGCAGCGGTGGAGCGCGATGGCGCGCGCTATCGTGGGCGGTCTGTCGCCCGGCTCGTCTCGGCCTTGCGGAGACGCCTCTTCGGCGGAGCCGGGCTCCGCTGGCGGCAAGTCGCTTGGTGGTGGGAAGAAGCGCCTCGGCGGGTCCACTCGACCCGGCCTCGGGCTCGACAAGCTCGTCCTCGCGGCGACCTCCCTCGCCGGCAAGGCTTGCCGCCTTCGCCGCGCGTCCGCCTCCTCCACGGTGAACCCGAAGGCTCCGGCGGCAGCTGCTGCCGCTTCCTCCACTGGTGGCAATCCGTGCCATCTCCTGGTCGGTGGTGTCGCTGGTGAGCCTTTTACGCTTCGTCGGAGCGGATCGGCACTTCTTGCAAATCATCGAAGAATTGCTGCACGACCTCGTCGGGGCTCCTGCCAGTTGGGGCGATCCGTGGGAGTCGCCGCAGTGGCATCATGGCGCGGATGCGGTCGAGCGCCGAAGTTGTTGCACAAGGGGACGACCCCGCTGCAACCTAAACCACTGGGTGGTCGGGTCGTTCTTGAACAGCTCGAGCGATGTCGAGTCCAGCTCAAGACGGTGAAGTTCCGGTTCAAGCTCGGGCGCAGCCTCATAATGTTTGCCGCATTTTGGAACTCCCGTGCAGGCCTCCTCCTTTCCTCGCAAGGGAGCGATGCAACGGCGAAGGAAGTCTCGCCAACTGCTCCCTACAGCTTAACCCGGCAAGCCCGAGGCGCAAAATTGGTCACGGCTATCTTCAGCCGCATCCTCCGGCGCCAAGTTACTCCAATCCCTGCCGCACTATTGGGATTTGGCGCCTGGCGGTGAAAGGGCTGCGGAGTTCTCCTCTGACCCAGCACCAGTTGGCTCTCCACTCCTCCCACTTGTTGCGGAACTCTCCCTCTAGGTAGGCCTCTTTCTTGCCGATCCTAGAGACCTGTGCTATCCCTCCGGCAAGTGGCTCTCCTCTCTCGACGCTGGGAACAAAGAAATGGAGGAAGAGTGCCACGTTCGGGTGGACTCCGACAAAGTTTTCGCACAAATCTTGAAAACTGCCATGGTCAAGATGGCGTTGGGGTGAAATCAAGGAGGCGGAGGCTAAAGGTGTTCATGATGTCGCAAAGAACTTCGGAAAAGGCGGGCAAAGCCCGCAATAGAAGAAAAGGCGAAAAAGGGTACCTGTTGGGGCCAAATCAGCGGAGGAGGCGGGAGTACCCTCGTGCGCGGATGCGCACGCCGTCTCCGTCGACCGTAAGAGGTAGAAGACGTCCCGCAGCTCCCTTGCGCCGAGCTGCGGGGGGAAGATGGCTCGCTCCTTGCGCAGCGCCGCGAGCCGCTGCGCCTCGGCCGACTTGACGCCCTTCTCCTTGTCGGCTTTCGGAGCCATGGCGAGGGGGGCGGAGGAGGCCGACGGCGGTGAGCGTGCTTGTGGCGAAAGGGGGGCAGGGCGCTGCTCTCTTCGCACCGGGGAAGAAGAGGGGAGCGGCGGTGGTTTTCTTGACAAGACAACAATGGCAGTAGTGGGCGGCCTGCCTCTGTTTCCTCCGCTTATAAAGAGGGGGAGGGGGCGGACATTCCGCTTATACTAATAAAGAACCCCCCCACGACCGCGCCCACGATCTCTCGCACGACGCCACGTCCGGTGCGTGCCGTTAGTGGGGATCGTGATGGGTCCGGGGCGAGTTGCGGCGTGATCGAGGCCGTGTGTGTCCGTGCACAGTTTTGGGCCTGGCCCGACAAGCGCTCGGCACCGTGTACGGCCCATGCCCGGGGGCTCCTGTCGGTGTACTAGAGTAGGGGTACCCTAGTATCCCATACTCGTGCACGGACAGTTGCAGCACCCCGCGGCAGGGTTTGCCTCGTCGCCGCCAAGACCCTCCGTGGCTCCTTTGGAGCCATTCAAGAACAAAGTATTTTGATTAAGAAGAAAAGGTCCCGACAAGAGGAGCTTGTCTGGAAGGCCACTCAAGGCACGCAGAAGACAAGGCCCCGGCAAGAGGAGCTTGCCGGGAAGGCTCGGAGCGCGACAAGCCTCCGGGCGCGACAAGGATTCAGCCGCGGCAAGGCGCTTGCCGCGGCATGCAACCTCTCTCCGTCTCCGCTCCAGCTCATCCAGCGACGTGTCGCCATGGGGCCGTTCCATGGGCGCGTGTCGAGAGGCTGTGCAGCCAGCGGAGAGCAGCGATAAGCGGCGCTGACAGGCTTGCCATCGTGGCGAGCGGAGGCACACCTGACGGTCATCACAGTAATCGTTTGGGCGACACCGACGGGCATTTATTGCTTTTGTCCCTTGCCGTCACGAGTTAGGTATTTTGCACCTTTGTACACTGTTCGAGTAGGTGTACCAACCCCTGTTTTTACATTTGTACCCCGCCTATGTTGCCACTGCCGGAGACCCTTGAGCATATAAAAGGAGGCCCATGCATAGCGTAGAAGGGGTTCGCTGGTTCGGTTCATTCGACTCACTCGAGACCAGATACACCCACGCTTAGGTTTTGTAGCTTGCATTGCTCCCTAGCAAGAACACAATATATCAAACAAGCAGCAGAGGAGTTTTATCTCTCCGGAGAGCTCAAGCTGGGTAAACTGCTCGTGTGCCTTGCCTCGATCCGCTCTTCGTGCGATCTCCGCCCCCCTCCGAACAACAAGGGGCCTGCTCCGCCGGCCCCATAGGTGTCCGTGGGTACGATCAGCCTCCCCGACAACTGCTAGAACCGTTTGCAAAGTTCCATGGCCCATTTAGCAGGTTTATTAGTTTACAATTAATAATTCCAGTATTACGCAAATTTACATTTCATATCGAGCAGCTGTTTGCCAATTTCATATCAGGCACATAAATATATTTTAACATCACAGTACGATAGCTACCTGAAAGCATCAAAATACAGCATATAGCTAGTTCAACTTCATAAGAACAATATTAGAACAATATATACATTTCCCTAATCGAGATCATCCAGACACGTCTTATCCACCTATGCTTTTAGTTCAGTATGAACCTGTTTTTGCACTGGCCAACTAGGAAAGTGCCGACTCCTTCGCCAACACCATCTTAACAAAGTCCGATTTAAAAAATCTGAGCTCATTCTCCACCTTCCTCTTTCTATCCCGCATCTTCAAATATTCTTAAGCGTTGACAACACTTTCTATAAGCCTACCTCCGTTCTCTTCCTCATACATGCTCCAGAGCTTTGCTAGGCACATCTTCAAATACCGTGGCCACTCTTGATCAACCCACTCCAAGTAAGAACACTTCCATTCATCCTATAATATTTAAAACTAGATTAGTAACAATTGTAGGGGAAATGAGTTTATAGCAACACAGAAATCACCAATACTTATTTTGAAAAATTGAAGAAATGGGTTAATTATGACATATCTTCTGAAAAAGATCAATGTGCAAAGGAATTAATTGCTACTGAGACAACAACAAAATTCTGAAACATCAGAAGCTATAATTAACTACAACAATGCTACAAGTTCTTACTCATGTACTATAAATAACAAATTGAACATTTTATTAGGAAGGTAAATATAACTACAACAACATAACAACAGTGTTTGGATGACAGCAAATTTAGTAACATAGAACCAATAGCACTAAGGCCATCCACTATGTATGCCAAAACTGGTGTAAAGACAACTGCTGCTACATCTCGCACCGGTGCCCTGCACTGGCGAACCGATGCAGCGGAAAAAAATCAGGGACCCGGACTCCGGAGCACCTAGTTGCTCTGATGCCCGGTTCCTTCGTGCCATAAATATTTAGTATTTTACTGCTTGGCTGCTAGGATGTGTGGACTAAAGTTGGCTGCACAAACTGCTGAAGCAGTGCCAAATAATTTTCTAATGGCACCGCTGATGAGATGGCAACATTTTTAGATACTAGGTACAAACTGTGACACTGTCTTAGGATGCGTTTGGTTGAAGGTGTGGTATGAATGGGTTGGGACCGTGACAGTATCTGAATCAAATCTGACAAATGATTTGTAACAACGAAAGAGGGTCTAACCTTCTCTGCACATGCCAGAAACTTCCTCCCACTGTGCATAGATTCAAACGCAACTAGCTTCACGCATGGAGATTGATGGTGACAACGAGCAGACAAATCTTCTGGCACACCGCTCAATTCGTTGCAACTGATGGTCCTAGGGAGCTACAAGAGGAAGAAATGACTCAAATCAACCACCGGGTTAAAATCCTTCTTTCTAAGTCATAGCCCGAGAGATAGGAGAGAGGCATACCCGGGTGGTGAAGGAGTTGTCATCGAAGGAGGAACCGCCGGAGAGGTCATTGAAGAAGACCATGGCGACCCCAGCAGTAGGATGCGAGACAATGAGAGCGAGTAAGCAAGCAAGGAAGCGGCTATAGCTTAGGAAGGAAGGAAGGAGGATATTTCGGCGGTAGGCCAAAAATTTCAAAATGTGGAGGGAAAACTTTGCGTGTGGTGCTGCTGGACACCATTCACTTTGAATGATTGTGTGCATCGCAAACGATTCTTCTGCTTTACACCCATGGGATGAGTTTGACAATTCAAATTTTAGTGGAAATTTTCCCGGGTACGTCATTGCATAATTTAACATCGCTTGCTAATTTGGGCACACAAAAGAGCGTACAACACACACACCACACTTACTGAATCGAGAAACTTTAGTAATTAAACAGAGCCGGTACGCATAATTTTAACAAATCCGCAGCCGCGCGGATATGCCCTCCTGGCACACACGCTCAGCAAAATGAGGTCGTGTGCGACCGGCGAGCACCCAATTACATAAATACGTACAATAGTGGTAAAGAAATACAATTATACATGCGAAATCATTTCCGGTCGTAAGTACGTCCCACACGGTCAACCAGCGCTAAACGTTTCCGTTCGCATATACATCCCACACAGTCGCTCGAAGGAAAATGTTTCTGTTCGCAAGTACATCACACACAATTTTCCCGGTTAAATCCTTTGTGACAGTGTTTCCATTGCACACGGTATTAACAATTTTATCGTTTGCGTTATTGAATTCATCACACACGGTGCCTAGAAGAAACTGTGTGTCAAGGGATGCCCATCACACACAATTTTTATGTGGTAAACGTTTGTGACAGGTGGCCTAAAGCAAACAGTTTTTAAGAGGATGTCGTGTGTGATTGTTCATTTATCTAACATAGTTTACTCCTAGAAACTGTGTGCGTTATTGAATGCATCACACATGGTGTTTTCTCAATAACCATTTGCAATAGAAAAACCCAATTAGCGGGCTAATTATCTGATTATTCATAATCCATTTATTAATCTAATTGACATTTCACATTAAGCACACAATATATTTCATTTTCATAATTGAAATACATCAGAGTACAACATCATATAGTTTCAGCACTCAGCTACCCCATTACACAACTACACCAGGACCAAGTTTCACATGCAACATCTATAACCTTTTGAAATTAGCATCATAGACGGTACATAGACAGATGTAGCTCATTTGGAAAACTGCTGAAGCAGAAGGCGAATATTGAGCCTTCATTGATGTTGAATGTCTTTGTAACTTTAGGCCAGTGCCTGCGGATGATTGACCGTCCATCCTTCGTCCTCTTCAGGAACACTTCAATATTGAACCGTCGGTGTTGTATGTATAACTTCCTCGCCTCCTGACCATACAGGTGGTTTGAGAGGTAATCATCAGTGAACTGCTTTCGAAAGGCCTGAAATAAGGATGTGCATAAATATCTTCTCTATATTGGAAATGGGGCAAAGGAATAAAAAAGGCAAGGTTTAATAGTTAGTACCATCCTGTAGTGAACTGATGTCTTCTTCATTGTGCAGACAAAGATTTTGTTGTTTTTTGTCACTAATTTCTTTATCCTAACAATCTTTCTGAGTTTGTTGACTTGACTGATATCCATGGACAACTCATTTCCCCATATGCAAAAAGGGTCGAACAGTGGGTCGAAACCTCTGACAGCAGGACCTACATGTGCAAGACCAAATTGCTAAAAACCTAAATATTAGAATGGTTCCTGCAATTGCAAAATATTGTGCTATTAGACAACAGACCATGCACATGCTAACCTCGATTGTAAACCTCAGTGCTTCCCAATGTTTCCCTGCAACACATATAAGCTAGTTAGTCATCAGTTTAAGTAAGGGTTCGCATGCTATCAGTAAAATATGTTGATGAAAAATAAGCACATTGCGGATTCATCAGATTAATTCAAGCCACATGGAAAACCCATTTATCCAAACCAAGCATGATTAAGAACTAGGAAATATAGCACTTGTATAAGTTTCTCATGTATTAAGTGCAGCCAAATTCGATTTATTCCTCACATGCACAACAATACAAAATTCTACCCACGACAATTGGACATCACAGTGTAGAATTGAACCAAGCATTTAGCTAAACACCACAACAAATGAACCAAACATTAACTGAGCACCACATTGCACAATATAACATACTCCTAATAGAAGATCAGACAGTTAACCAAACCAATCATGCTTAACGACTTGGAAATATAGCAATTGTATTTGTTTCTCATGTATTTAGTACAGCCAAATTCTATTTATTTCTCACATGGTATACAATAACAGGATGCAGCCACAACAATAGAACATCGCATTGCAGAATTGAACCAAGCAGTTAACTAAACACCACAACAAATGAACCAAACATTAACTGAGTACCACATTGCACAATATAACATACTCGTAATAGAAGATCAGACGGTTAACCAAACTAAGCATGCTTAACAACTTGGAAATATTGCACCCTGAATAATTGAACATCACATTTGCAAAAATGAACCAAGAAGTTTACTGAACACCACATTGCACGACATATAGAACAAATACACTATAGCAGAAGATTGCATGGTAAAAGTAGATAGCACAATTCACTAGAATTTGTTAAGGAAAGGCAGTAGCTAGCAAACGATGGCCTCGAGAAAACGCCACAAACTGTCTTTTAAAGCAACCAACCGCGTCGCGGCGTCGGTGCACGAGGCGTCAACGATGGCCTTGATGGCGACGTGCTCCTCCAAGAGCTGGGGGTCGGCACGAATGGCAGCCATCGCGACCTCATCCATGCATGCGGCCGCGATTTGCTTCTCCACTACCAAATGCTCCTTGAGATCCTGGCTATACTGCATGCACCATGGCTTAGGCCGGCGCTTATTTGGTGGAGGGGTCGGTGATTTGGGTGGAAGGTGTCGCGCTCACGCCGGCAGTTGGGGCATGTGGGATGTGGAAGGAGGAGGATGGGGGTCAGGTGTGGATTACCTGCCTGGATAGGCGAGGCTGAGCAGCGTGAAGGAAAGTCGCCAGCGAGGAGGCGGTTCTACAAGCAAGGGGTGAAGGTTTCAACTTGGAAAGGAAGGTGGAAAGGGGGGAAATTTGGCTTTTGGTAAGGGGAGGGGGCGGGGAGGTAGATATTTCCGCGGAATCCAAAAATTTGGAATCGTTCAGCCAAAAAACTGGTGCACAAAGTGTCATCAGACACGGTCCTTATTCAGAACCGTGTACAATATGTGAACATCACAAACGATTCAGGTAGCTTAACCCGTGTGTGATGAGTTTGAACGTAAAAAATTTTGGTTCGAATTTCCATGGTTACAGTGGTCATCCACGTAATTGCATAATTTGGGTACACAAAGGAGACTACAACACACCCACACTTCTTAATCGAGCAAGTTCAGCAATTAAACAGAGCTAGCTGACCTAAACATTACTATAACTAATTAAAGACCGGCGCTCTTAATTAAACAAAAAAAAGAGTACTACTACGCCTGGTGCTCGTCGATCTCCGCCACCGCCTCCATGTCCAGCTCGCGCCCGACGGTCTGCTGGGGAAGGGGCTCCATGGCATCAATCGCACCATACTCGGCAAGCATCTCGCCATCCGCGTCCGCCATATCTTTGGAATAGGCCGCCACGAGCAAGGCGTGGGCGGCCGCGATCTGGGCTTTGGCAGGCTCTGTCGTGGCAAGGTATGCCACGCAGGAACGGATGGCTACTCGAACTCTCTCGACTATTGCCACCTCTTCGGCCGTGGGTTGCCGACCATTGTCGGAGAATATTCCTTTGATTTGTGCGGTGAGCGCCATGAGCTGGGCGTGGACGGCCTCGACATAGTGGTGGGCTGCCTCCATTAGGGCCAAGGCCGTCGCTGCGGAACGGACAATTGTTGTGCCGCTCTCGCCATTTGCTAACCTCGAGGAAGATGATGTTGCCGCCGACTGAGAAGCAATAGTGGCCGTTTGGGCTGCCTTGGCCGCCCGGACGCAGATTGCGGTCGCCATCACGAAGATAGTTAGCACGTGCCTACGGCTGCGGCCGCGCTCTCGCTGGAGTAGGCCGCCGAAGTTGCCCTCATGACGTGGGTCGACGTCCCCATCTTTCACCGGCGACGATTGACCAGTGAGATGATATTTGTTGAGTGAGCTAGTGTGCTTGACACGCCGTCTGTGGACTGTAGCCGACGCACCTTCTCGCGTAAGCCATAGGCATACGATATGCTGACGGTGCTCCAAGATATTTTGTGTGCATCTCACACGGTTGGTGATAATAAACTGTGTGCGATCTACTTGATTTTTCGTCTTGATTTGAATTACGTAATGGGGTCACAACTGCAAAGGATGGTGTTTGAATTGCTAGAACTTTTATCTATAGTGAGCATGCAACTATAGGTGTGTCGTCAAAAAAATTGGAATTATTCAGGGTTCGTTTGGACGTTTTTATACATTAACTTGGTTTTGTAGGCATTTTAGGTGCATAATTCAAATTTGAACTACATGCACAATGCTCAAGTGCCTATAAACTGGTTGAAAAATCAAATCTGTGTCCTTGGTTGCATGCTTAGGTTCCATGCAAGAAATGGGAATGAATGTCAAACACCCAGCCACCGTCACTCGGCCGCAAACATTGAGATACTTGTCTTTTAAATTCTAGTAAATCCAAAACTCGTCTGAAATTCATGAAACTTGGCATGCTATCATGAGCAGCATCAACATGCCGTGATAATTTTTTTGGCCCATTTGGGGCAGGTTTGGGTATAAGCTTCTCACAAACCAGAGCTTCTCACAACAAGCATGATGGTTTCGACAGGGAACGCCCCACCTTTGGGGACGAAACGATATCTGTTGCCTCTTATTGCTTCCAAAAAAATTCTCGTGTCAACATAGAACAACAGGAGTGCTGTGTTTTTTTCGTGATTTTTTGGGGTTCATTTGGACATTTTTATGCATTAAGTGATTTTTCAATGCATTTATGTGCATAATTCAAATTTGAACTACGTGCACATGCTCCAGTGCATATAAATTGGTTGAAAAATCAAATCTATGTCCTTCGGTGCATGTTTGGTCCCATGCAAGAAATGGGAATGAATTTCAAACACCCTGCCACCGTCACTCGGCCGCAAACATTGAGATACATGTCTTTTAGATTCTCGCCTGAAATTCATGAAACTTGGCACGGTATCATGGAGCGGCATCAACATGCCGGGGTAAATTTTTTGTCCCATTTTGGGCAGGTTTGGGTATAAGCTTCTCACAAACCAGAGCTTCTCACAACAAGCGTGATGCTTTCGGTAGGGAATGAAACAATATCCGTTGCCTCTGATTGCTTTAAAAAAAATCGAGTGTCAACATAGAACAACATGAGTGTTGTGTTAAATTTTGGAAATTTTCAGGGTTCGTTTGGACATTTTTATACATTAACTGGGTTTCCTAGGCATTTTATATGCATAATTAAAATTTTAACTACATGCACATTCTCCAGTGCATATAAATTGGTTGAAAAATCAAATATGTGTCCTTGGTTGCATGATTAGGTCCCATGCAAGAAATGGGAATGAATTTCAAACACCTTGCCACCGTCACTCGTCCGCAAACATTACGATACCTGGTTTTGAAATTCTAGTAAATCCAAAACTCGTCTGAAATTCATGAAACTTGGCATGCTATCATGGAGTGGCATCAACATGCCGTGGTAATTTTTTTGTCCCATTTGGGGCAGGTTAGGGTACAAGCTTCTCACAAACCAGAGCTTCTCACAACAAGCATGATGGTTTCAGTAGGGAATGTGCCACCTTTGGGGACGATACGATATCCGTTGCCTCTTATTGCTTTCAAATTTTTTCGAGTGTCAACATAGAACAACAAGAGTGTTGTGTTCAATTTTGGAATTTTTCGGGGTTCGTTTGGACATTTTTATACATTAACTGGGGTTTTCAGGCATTTTATGTGCGTATTTCAAATTTGAACTACATGCACATCCTCCATTGCATATAAACTGGTTGAAAAATCAAATATGTGTCCTTGGTTGCATGCTTAGGTCCCATGCAAGAAATGGGAATGAATTTCAAACACCCTGCCACTGTCACTCGGCTGCAAACATTGAGATACATGGCTTTTAAATTCTAGTAAATCCAAAACTTGTCTGAAATTCATGAAACTTGGCATGCTATCATGGAGCAGCATCGACATGCCTTGGTAATTTTGTTGTCCCATTTCGGGCAGGTTTGGGTATATGCTTCTCACAAACCATAGCTTCTCACAACAAGCGTGATGGTTTCGGTAGGGAACGTGCCACCTTTGGGGACGAAACGGTATCCGTTGCCTCTTATTGCTTTCAAAATGTTTCTAGTGTCAACATAGTACAACAGGAGTGTTGTGTTTACTTTTGGAATTTTTCGGGGTTAGTTTGGTCATTTTTATACATTAACTGGGTTTTCTAGGCATTTCATGTGCATAATTCAAATTTGAACTACATGCACAAGCTCCAGTGCATATAAATTGGTTAACAAATCAAATCTGTGTCCTTCGGGGCATGCTTTGGTCCCATGCAAGAAATGGGTTTGAATTTCAAACACGAGGGCATTGTTGATTGCCGGCAAAATGTTGAGATACTTTGTTTTTAAATTCTAGTGATTCAAATACTCGTCTGAAATTCATGAAACTTGGCATGCTATAATGGAATGGCACCCAACATGTTGTGGTATTTTTCGTGTCCATTTTGAGAGAAGGCGCACTCGAATAACAGCCAACAAAGGCATTTTGAAACAAATAGCTGCCACTGGAACATGTCAAACATTTTGTATAATTTAAATTGTGTGCACTCTGTTAACCATTCACGTGATGCCACGCCTCACTCTTTTAATGGCTAGGAGGTGCCCTGCGGACAGGTAAGGTGCGCGAGCTTTACTCAAATGCGGAGGCTCAACAGGAAGCGTGCGAGCTGTACGCCGCGCAGGCTCACCGAGAAGCGAGCCCTTTGACTTCCATGGCTGTTCGCCTTGCTTGCATCCTCTCCATTAATGGTGCCCAAGCCGCAGGTTAATTTGGTTTTTAAATTTAAAACACTCATCGCAAACGTTTTAGTTAGAACACCCGTATGCAAACCGACAGCTACCCCGGGAAGCCAAGGGAAAATGTGCCGAGCAGGATTTGTGCAGCTCTTGATCGCAAACGTTTTAGATAGAACACCTATATGCAAAGTGAGAGCTATGGTCTTCCCCTTAAGTCGAGGGAAAATCCGCAGCGCAGGATTTGTGCACCCCTTCAATGCAAACGGTTGTTTTGGATGACCCGTGTGCAACCACGTACAAACAATTTGGTAAGATTTGCATCTGTCATGTTGGGTATGTTGACATTTGTCAGACTGGAAAGATTTACATTTGTTGATCTAGTGACGTTGCCATTTGTCTATCCTTGTAACGTGCAATTTGTCAAAATATGCATCTAGAAATCACTAGCACTATCTAAGTTTTGCAACAAAAATTCATAGATTGAGCATAGATTTCATTCATAGATTAAGCAGTCGTTCTTAATTTATATAAACAGTTCAACTCGACAGCTGAACCGGCCAAACTTTTCCCCAATTGTTGCCAACCATGTACTGAAATAGCTAGTTCAACTATATATACTAGCTAATTTTAAGTATGTTGTACAGTTCGACCACACATCTATAGTCAGATGAACTGAACAAAATAGCCCCTAAATACTACTACTACTACCACGAAGGGGCTTTGTGCTACTTCCGGCAGCCTCTCCTCTGCCAAGCACGCTCAGTAAGAGGAAGAGGATGAGGAGGAGCCTACAGATGACACGGAGAAATGTAATACGGTGCCTGCTGCTGCAGCACCTTTAGCGACGCTCGCCAGCTCGAACCCCACTGCCGCTCCAGATGATCCCTCTCGAAGCGGCCAGACTGCTCGTAGATCTCCTGATTCCTCGCCTCTACGTTGGCGTGTGCTACAACCATGGCTATGGTAAGGCTCTTTGCATGCTCGATGAGGCGCTCCTCCTCCTCCCGTAGGATCTCAATGTAGCGAGCAAGGTTGCTGACGCACGTGCGGGCCTCCACCTCTGCCTCCCTCCTTCAGGCGGTGGTGGCAGAGCGGGCGATGATCCCGGCGGTCGATGGTGGGCTGGCGGCCACGGCGGCCGACGATAGGGTGGCGGCCATGACCACCACCTCCCGCCTTCGTGCCGCGGTGGTGGAGTGGGTGATGGCCATGGTGGCCGGCAGTGGGGTGGCGGCCATGACGGCCACCCCCGCCTTTGGGTTGTGGCGGCGGAACGGGAGATGGCCCTGGCTTTAGACGATGGTGTGGCGGCAATGGCGACCGCCAACAGGGACGTCATGTGCACTACACTATGTCGGGGACTGCGCCGCCACCGCGGTGTAGCCTCCCAGCTGGAGCTATCCTCTGATGACAGCGGAGTGGCTGAGCGACGACGACGGACCGGTGCCATTGGCGATTGTGGGAGAAGCAGATGAGATAAGCTACAGGGAGGGAGGGGAAAATGCGACACAATACTCGCCAGCCGTGAGGGTTTTTATAGCAGGCCGGTAAGCATTGAGATTTTTGGGGATTTCACCGAGTCGGGCGGGAAGCTTGTGCGGCAACCTGCGAGGTTGCGCGGGAATAGGCTCACCGACGATTAATATGCGCCACTATTTGGCCAAAAGAATGCCCCCTTGTGCTGCACAAGCGTGCGCTGTAAGTTGTCTGTGGCAGCGGGGTGACAAGACGTGCGAGAGGAGGACGAAAGGACACGTACACATACGGTTAATACAAAAAAAAATGTTTGCGATTTAATTAGCTCCTATACCGCCGTCCTGGTTTATAAGTAGGATTTAACTAATAAAATACGAATGCATGTCGCCAAAGATTATATCGTTGGAGTCGTATTTGAACATAGTTTCCAGCTATACATTTTTTGTAAGATGCATTAACACTTTATTGGTTAAATTTAAGGTTATATACCAGCAAGCGTTTGCCCACAACACACACGGCTTATTTCATCACAAACAGCTCAGATGGATCAACTGTATGCCACGTATCGCACACGCAACTCTTATCTGATTCGTGCTTGATGTCTCCGACATCGCTCGCACAGTTCATCTTATTTGCCACGTATCGCCTCTGCTCACGTCCCTCGGCAAGCTCTACTCGCTGTTAGGCGCTGTAGTGCGTTGTGCTCGCTGTTAGGCACAGCGGCACGCTCTGCTCGCCTCCGTTGGCGCGCTCTACTCGCGTCCGTCGGCGTGCTCGGCTTGTGGTCAGCTTTTCCTTGTGCGTTCAACTGCTATATGCATATATATATATATATATATATATATATATATATATATATATATATATATATATATATATATATATATATGGTTGCTCGCCGTTGAGGCGACCACGAAGCGCTCTGCTCGCGTCCCTCCACACGTGCTCTGCCAGCGGTTCGGCGTGCGCACGATCACGTCGGGGGCCCCATATGCATGCGGTTTTGCCGCACGCGTTGTCACGCGATGCAGTTACGTGCGGCACAATGGAGTTACGCACTGCAAATTAGAACTGCCATCAGGGTCTGCCGATATTCCTGGCCATTCGGCTTCCCCTTTAATTCCCGCGGCCATCATAACCTTAGTCTCTTCAACCTTTCGATCGCACCCCACAACAAAACAAACACACCCACGACAACACATAGAGATCGGATGTCCAGCGGCGCTCCAATGGAGTTCGGCGAGCATAGAGTGGAGACCCACGCGAGGGAGACGGATCTCTCAGTGGTGTACACCATCGACCCGACCGTGGTGGACGACTACATCAACAATGTTGAGCAGTTGCTTGCTGGAGACAAGTACAAGGTGGTCGTCATCGACATCCAGTACACCGCCGGTCGTTCCGGCATAGATCAGAAGGTTGTCGTCGCCTAGTTGTGCGTGCGCCATCATGTCCTCATCTACCACTACTGCATGGCCACAGAGCCTTGCGGCCGTTTCAACAGGTTTGTCAACAACACCGACTACGAATTCGCCATGGTGGAAACCACCGACGATGTAAAAGCGCTCAGTGTTACGGGCTTGGCCTTCAAGAACCTTGTCGAAATCCATGACCACTACAGGGTCTGGGGCAGCACGAAGAAGGACTCCCTGGTCGAACTCGCCTCGGCCATCATCGACCCCTACTACGAAAAGATGAAGCAGGATGCCCAGAGAACAAGTCCCCTATCCTGGCACAGGGCCTGGATGCGGCAACTGGATGAACCTCACCTCAGGTTCGCGGCCAAGAGCATGTACACATGCTACGAGATGCACAGGCGGATAATTGACATGAGGAAGTGCCTCGTTACCCAAATCGACGAGCTCGGATCGAGCCATAAGCAGAGCAAACGTCACAAGAAGTAGATGATGATCAGATGATCGTTTATGCTAGTTAATCATGCATGTAATATATAGTTTACTTTATTGGTATGTGGAAATGTCATGTGTGTAGTAGCCACCTATGTAATTATGCATGTAATAGTTTACTTTGGTGTGTGCAAATGCCATGGTTGTAGTAGCCACCTATGTAAGTGGATGTTTAATTTGGTTATGCAAGCATGTCCTTATAAGTGTGTGTGTGTGTGTGTGTGTGTGTGTGTGTGTGTGTGTGTGTGTGTGTGTGTGTGTATGTTGTTGTTCTGTATGCAATCCCATCGCACAACACGCACGTCGTATTAGCAGCAACCGTCTGTGTTATTACCGGTCTTCACACACATTTCTGATTACAGACCTGTTTGTCGCGTAACACACACATCTTGTTAAGTTGAACCGTTTATGTTCTCATATCTCAACGCAAACAGTTCATCCGAGTGAACCACATGTCGTATATCGCACACACCTTCATCTGGCTGACCGTTTCTTTTGTGTTGCCTAATCAGAAACAGTTCATCCGAGTGAACCGTATGATGTATATCGCACACACCTCCATCTGGTTGGATCTTTCTTTTGTTCCTCCTCATCGCAAACAGTTAATTGAACTGAACCGTATGCCCTGCATCACACACGCAACTAAAATCTGAACCGTGTTTGATGGCTCCGCCATCGCAAATGTTTTGCACCTTTTTTAACGTTTTTTTACACCACCGTTTGCCATTATGGCATCGCACACAGTTTCGTCGAAGGGTCTCTGATCATAGTGTCGCGTTAGCAGCATCCTGCAGTAGTGGTAGCATGAATTATAATTGTTGACATCACCCTTGAGGTGAATACGCTGGGAGGCAAAACAATAAGCCCCTATCTTTCTATGTGTCCGGTTGAAACGTTTTGCTCATGTGTATGCGGTGAGTGTTAGCAATCATAGAAGACTATATGATGGTTGAGTATGTGGAGCTCTTACTTAGACTCCGTTGAATAAGTTGAATTGCAATTGCTTGGTGATTAAGAACATAGGTTGTTGGGTTTCAAGAGAATTCGTTGTTTGAACCTTAACATGTGAATTGGTTGCCACTATAAGATGAGAAGTTTTATAAGAAAGAATTGCTATTATGATGCTAGGAAAAGTGATTGAAATTATCATTGATCAAACTTATGCATTTTGCTAGCATTCACACTTCATAAATTATTTCTTTTATCATTTACTTACTCGAGGACGAGTAGGAATTAAGCTCGGGGATGCTGATACGTCTCCAACGTATCTATAATTTATGAAGTATTCTTTCTGTTATTTTATCATTCTTGGATGTTTTACAATCATTTTATAGCAACTTTATATCATTTTTTGGGACTAACCTATTAACCCAGTGCCCAGTGCCGTTGCTGTTTTTTGCTAGTTTTTTACATCGCAGGAAATCAATACCAAATGGAGTCCAACTGCAACGAAACTCCACGGAGATTTTTTATGGACCAGAAGACATCCATTGGGCCAAAGCAGCACCTGGGGGGGTGACCCGAGGGGGGAACAACCCACCAGGGCGTGCCAGGGCCCCCTAGCGAGCCCAGGTGGGTTGTGCCCACCTCGGTGGCCTGCCGCACCCCCTCTTTGCACTATAAATTTGTAACAGCCTGGCTTTTGGCCCTTTTTATTTTTCTTTTGATTTATTTGGTTTTTGCTTTGTTTTTCTTTTTGGAGTGGTTCTGTGGCCTTGCCACCTGGGAAATCATCCGCATTCCCCCTCCCAAGTGGCTCATCATTCTCAAAACCTTGTCAAGATCATGTCACTTCACTCCTTGACCAAACCCTAAAATATTTTCTAGGGAATATTCCTTTTTCTATTAAAGGAATGACCCTATCTGCCCTAGGTTGCGAAGCAAGTGCGTTTTATATTGCTTCAAAAATCCTGATAAATTACCAGATCATGCTCCTACCTATATAACATCTCTCCACCCAATTTGGGATCATTCATTGAGCTATTTGATCACCAAAATTATTCCAAGTTTCTGGTCAGTGAGAATGTTTGTGAAACAAGTACCACTTTGGCTTGTCCATTTGGTATGAAATTTTTACAGCATCTTCATATGGCCAGATAACCTTGCCTTGCCCAATTTAAGCTCAAGTTGATGCTTCATCTGAGTGGGCCATCTTGATTTAGTTTCTGACCAGATTTGGCAGTTGCAAAGCAACTATATTAAAGATGTTTCAATGGAGGCTTGGGGATTGGTTTGCAGACCTAAACACAAAGGGGGGCTCGGAGTGCTCGACCTCAGGGTCCAAAACCAAGGGTTGCTGCTGAAACAGCTGCATAAGTGCTATAACCACATGGATATACCATGGGTTCAGCTGGTTTGGGATACGTATTATGAGGGCAGTGTCCTGCATGTCTCTGATCCATGCGGTTCGTTCTGGTGGAAGGACGTCGTGGACCTGGCGCCAATATACAGAGGTTTCACATCCGTCAAGGTGGGGAATGGGAGTTTAGTTTTGTTCTAGAAAGATGAATGGCATGGCGAAATTCTGGCAGACAGCCACCCCCGTTTGTTCTCCTATGCTAAAATTGAAGATGTTTCCTTTCAGAAGTTTCTAACAGCGACAACGCTCGGCCAAAACTTCCACTTGCCGCTCTCGGTTCAGGCTAGAGGAGAGCTTGAAGATCTTTAGAACGTCTTGGCCGCGGTGGAGCTGACAGAGCAGGCTGACGTTTGGAAGGCCATGTGGGGATCAGAAGGGCTCGCTTCCAACCAAATTTATCTTCACTGATTCTGAGACGAGGACGTAGATGTGGCGTTCAAGTGGATCTGGAAGACAAAATGCACTAACAAGTGGAAGGTGTTTGCTTCGCTGCTTCTCGCTGATAGGTTAAACACTCGAGGACTGCTCAGAAGGAAGAATATGAAACTGAGGGATGACAATTATGCATGCATGTTATGCCCCCAACCTCCCGAGGAATCAGTGGAACACCTGTTCTTTCAGTGTGCTTTTAGTAGATCGTGCTGGGGGAAGTTGGGGATCACTTGGCCGGCCCAAGGCAACAGGCTACAACTTCTGCATGCAGCGAAATGTGTGTGGTCTGGACCGATGTTCATGGACATTTTCATTATAGCAGCTTGGAGCATTTGGAAGGAACGTAACAATAAACACTTTAGAGGGATCGTGCCCACTGTGGATGGATGGAGCTAGAGGTTCAAGTGGGACTTTGGTATGATGAGTTATAGAGTCAAAGAGGCCTTAGTGCCCTTTGTTCGGCAGGTGGCCAACCTGACCTAGTTTAGTTCCTCTATACTCTGTTGTATACGGATTCTTCTAATCACTTCCCCCTCCCCTCATGTAATCTCAAACATGTAACTCTTTGTGTGGTCGTTTAATACAAAGTCAGTGGGGGGTGCCCTCACTGTCCCAAAGTTTCAAAAAAACTATATTAAATCTTGGTCCAAATCTTCTCAAAGTTAACAGGATTATAGTCCCTCTTAACCTACACCTCCCAGACAACTCCATTGCTCCCAGTCCATTCCCTGTTGATCAGCAGTGCATGTCCAAGCTTAGCTCCAACCAAACCACTGCCGGGGAGGCTGGTCGGACCCACGAACACCTATGGGACCGGGTCCCTTTTGGTTCGGAGGGGGGCGGAGATCGCACGAAGAGCGGATCGAGGCGAGGCACACAAGCAGTTTACCCAGCTTCGGAGCTCTCCGGAGAGATAATACTCCTACTGCTGCTTGTCTGATTGTATTGTGTTCTTGTTAGGGAGCAATGAGAGCTACAAGACCTAGCGTGAGTGTCTCTGGTCTCGAATGAGTCGAACCCCCCTCTACGTTGCGCATGGGCCTCCTTTTATATGCTCAAGGGGTCTCCGACAGGTGGCAACATAGAGGAGGGTACAAATGGAAAAACAGTAGTTGGTACACCTACTTATACAGTGTATAGTGCAATATACCTAACTCTGACGGCAAGGGACAAAAGCATTAAATGCCCGTCCCTGTCGCCTAAACAGTACAACAGGGACCGTCAGGAGCGCCACCGTTTGCCACGATGGTAGGCTTGACATCGCCGCTTATCGCTGCTCCCCGCGGGCCGCACAGCCTCTTGACACGCGCGCATGGAATGGTCCCATGGCGACACGTTTGATGGATGAGCTGGAGTGGAGATGAAGAGAGGTTGCCTGCCGCGGCAAGTGCCTTGCCGCGGCTGAATCCTTGTCGCGTCCGGAGGCTTGTCGCGCTCCGAGCCTTCCCGGCAAGCTCCTCTTGCCGGGGTCTTGTCTTCTGCGTGCCTTGAGTGGCCTTCCCGGCAAGCTCCTCTTGCCGGGGCCTTGTCTTCTTGGTCGAATACTTTGTTCTTCAATGGCTCCAAGGGAACCACGGAGGATCTTGGCGGTGACCAGGCAAGTCCTGCCGCGGGGTGCTGCAACTGTCCGTGCACGAGTTCGGGATACTAGGGTACCCCTACTCTAGTACACCGACAGGAGCCCCCGGGCATGGGCCACACACGGTGCCGAGCGTTGTTGGGCCAGGCCCAAAAGCGATTACCGCAGTGACACGGCCTTGATCACGCCGTTATTTGCCCGAACCCACCACGTCCCCCATTAACGGCACGCACCGAACATGGCGTCGTGTGAGAGATCGTGGGCGAGGTCGTGGGGGGTTCTTTATTAGGAAAAGCGGAACGTCCGCCCCCTCTCCCTCCTTATAAACGGGGAAACAGGGGCAGGTCACCCACCTCGCCATTGCTGTCTTGTCCTGAAAACCACCGCCGCTCCCCCCTTCTTCTCTAGTGCGAAGAGAGCAGCGCTCCGCCCCCTTTCGCCACCAGCACACTCAACGCCATCGACCTCCTCCACCGCCTCCGCCATGGCTCCGAAAGCCGACAAGGGGAAAGGCGTGAAGTCGGCCGAGGCGCAGCGGCTCGCGGCGCTGCGCAAGGAGCGGGCCATCTTCTCCCCCCAGCTCGACGCAAAGGAGCTGAGGGAGGGCTTCTACCTCTTCTGGTCGACGGAGACGCGTGCGCATCCGCGCACGAAGGTACTCCCCGCCACCGCTTCGGAATTAGCCCCAACTGGGTATCCTTTCTTTGCCCTTTTCTTCTATTGCAGGCTCTGCCCGCCCTTTTCGAATTCTTTTGTGACATTATGAACACATACGGTTCCGCCTCCTTGATTTCACCCCCAACGCCATTCTGACCATGGCAGTTTTCGCACACCTTTGCGAAAACTTTGTCGGGATCCACCCCAACGTAGCCCTCTTCCGCCACTTCTTCATGCCCCGTGTTGAGAGAGGGGAGCCGCTTGCCGGAGGGATTGCTTGGGTCTCCAGGGTCGGCAGGAAGGAGGCCTATCTAGAAGGAGAGTTCCGCAGCAAGTGGGAGGAGTGGAGAGCCAACTGGTGTTGGATCGTAGAGGAGAACCCGCAGCCCTTCACCGCTGCAGGCGCCAAACCCCAATAGTCTTGCGCAGCAACGATTGGAGCAACTTGGTGCTTTGGAGGATGCTAGGTTGAAGATAGTCTGTGACCGGATTTTGCGCCTCGGGCTTGCTTGCCGGACTAACCGTAAAGGCGCAGCTTGGCGCAGATTTCCTTCGCTGCCGCGACGCTTCCCTTGCAGGAGAGGAGGAGGCCTGCTTGGGAGTTCCAAAATGCAGCGGACATCATGAGGCTGCGCCCGGGCCTTAACTGGAATTTCACCGTCTTGGAGTTGGATGCGATGCTGCTAGAGCTGTTCAAGAATGACCCCGATCACCCCGAGTGGTTTAGGTTGCCGAGGGGGGTCGTCCCATTGTGCAACAACTCTGCGCTCGACCGCATCTGCGCCATGATGCCATTGTGCGATTCCCATGGGATCGTTCCAACCTAGCAAGAGCCTTCCGACGACATCGTGTAGCAGTTCTTCGACAGCCTAGAAGAAGTGCCGATCCGCTCCAAAGAGGCTCACCTGCGACACCACCGACGAAGAGATGGCGCGCATCGCCACAAGGTTGGAGGAGGCGGCAGCAGCTGCCGCCGCTGGCGTCTTCGGGTACACCGTGGAGGAGGCAGACGCAGCAAAGGCGGCAAGCCTTGCCGAGCGAAGGGAGCTCGCCGGTGAGGAAGAGCTTGCCGAGCCCGAGGCCGAGTCGAGCGGACCAGCCGAGGGCGCTTCTTCCCCACCACCCAGCGGCTTGCCGCAAACGGAGCCCCCGGCTCCGCCAAAGAGGCGTCTCCGCAAGGCCGGAGACGAGACGGGGCGGCAGATGGGACCACAGCCGCAGCGCCGCGCGACGCGCTCTACCGCGGCAAGCGATGTTGCCGCGGGAGCACCCCACGCTGCTGCGACAACTGGGGCTGAATCCTCCCAGGCCACCGCCGACGCCTCCGCCAAGCGGCCAAGAGAGCCCACTCCTCCGCCTCGTCTGCTGGAGGCGAGCCGGAGTTTGATTTCTCCGCGCTCAGCTCCGAGGAGGAAGAAGAAGAGTAAGCTTCAATATTGTGCTTGTATTTCTTCAATTTTGTTGCTTCATCTTGAATCTGATTTTCTTTGTTCTGAACTCTTTCCTTTTCAGGACGCTGGACCAGAGAGCGTCGAAGAGAGCCAAGACCCCGGTGGTCGTCGTTGAGGACGATCCACCCGTGGCAACAGGGGACGTGTCTGAGACCCCCTTGTCGGACCCGACAACCTTTCCTCAGAGCAGCCCCCAGCATAGCCCCCAGGGTAAGTATGCGGTTTTCTCCTTACTGCTAGGTGTGCATGGGTGCTCCTTCTTCATTGATATCTGACTGTTGGTTTGTGTAGGAGCAGAGCAGCCTCATCAGGAGGGCCCGGAAGCCGCCCCCGAGATTCTATCTGCTGCGACTACGCCGCCAAGGGAGGATTCTCCGGCAAGGGAGCGTCCTCCGACAAGGGAGGCTACTCCGGCAAGGGACAGCACCAGTGATCCTCCAGTGGTCGAGACCATGGCTGCAGATCCCATTGCAGGTAATCCTCTTGCGCGAAAATTTCCCTTGGGCTTGTTTTTCTTCTGTTTTCTTTTGAACATTTGCTTGATCGTTCTTTCTTTGTCTCGACGCAGAGCCGATGGAGATCGAGGTCGCCGGGCGAGGAGGACGCCTAGCAACACCGACGGCCGCCGTCAGGAAGAAGAGGCCGGCCGACGAGCCCGGCCGGCGAGGAGGCCATCGAGGCTGCCGCCGCAGAAGCCGGGCGAGGGTCCGGGCGATCGCACTTACGGCCCTCGGGCCGCAGGAGCGCCAGCGCTACACCGACCACGACTTCCCCGCCGCCAGCAGCTGCCAGTTCGAGGAGCCCCAGCCCGGCGCCTACTTGAAGGCCGGCGACGGTGTCTTCATCAAACTCCCCTAGAGTCGAGCTCCAGGGCGCCGGTCGAAGGAGAGACCTTCGATGGCGAGCTGCTCGCCTCCGCTGGGCTGACGCTGGTGGACGCGCCAAGCAGCAGCAGCGGCGAAGTTCGAGGAGGAGCAAGCTGAAGAAGCTGCTGTCGCTCTACCGCGCCCGGCAAGCCAAGTTGGAGTCCCGGGAAGCACTTGTCGCGAGGGCAGGAGCAGATATGGAGAAGCGCGCAGAAGAGCTCCGGAGCGCCAACCAAGAAGCTCTCCGGAACGTAGCGGAAGAGCGGGCGCTACTCGCTGAAGAGCGCACGGCCTTCATCCTCGAGAAGGCTGCAGCCGAGGAGGAGTAGCGGCTTGCCGCCGAGAAGCTGTCCGCGCAGGAAAGCGAGCTGGCGCAGCGGAAGGTCAACCTGGACAGCCACGAGGAAGAGCTTGTCGCGCGCGAGGAGTCACTTGGCGGGGCGCTTAAGGAAGCGAAGGATCTTTGCCGCAGCCAGCCGAGGCCGCCAAGGAAGAGTTGAAGACGAAGGTGGCGCAGCCGAGGCCGCCTCGTAAGAGCGGCGAGGAGCTTGCCGCACTCAAGCACGAAGCGCCGAGAAGGACGCCTACACTCTTGGCGAGCTGCAGGCCGTCTCGCCGATAGGGAGCAAGGAGCTCGACGCCGCCAAGGATTCCAAGGCATATCTTCACCAAGTCTGACCACTCGACGCAGACGCTGGACGGGCGCCAAGGAGCGGGAGGTGGGCCTGTTGGAGACGATCAAGGCCAAAGAGGAGCTGCTGGCGGATCTTTGTTGCCACCCAGGCGCCTTGAGGGAGAGTGTGGAGCATTGGACCGAAGGTCTTGTGGATACTTCTTTGCCGACATCCACACCGAGCTGATGGAGCCGGGATGGTGGATCTTGCATACTCCTCGACGAGCATCTCCAACCCCAGCACCAAGCTTAGCTTATTCTTCAAGGGCGTGTTGACGGGCCTCCAGCTGACTCGGGAAGAGGTCCCAAAGCAGCTGGCCGAGGAGTCGCGCCAGATCTGTGCAGGAGCCCTCGAGAAGGTGTTGATGAAGGTAGCCTTCCGCAATCCAGGACTCAATCTCAACGGCGTCCTCAGATCCTTGCCGCCAGATGCTAACGTGGAGGCGCTCAAAGCCCTTGTCGCACCCATTGTGGACAAGGTGAACAAGATCAAGCGGATTGATGGCGACCGCATAGACTAGGCCGCCAATTTTATCTTTCCCTTGTCTCCTGCTGATCATGTTCAGAACAATTTATTAGATCTGCGACAAGCTTATTTTGTAATATAACTCTATCTTAGGCGATGATTGCAATGTTATTTCCTCTACTTGATTCCTTCCTTTGTAATGCTTACGCCCTACGCATTTAGGGGAACTTGTCGGTGCAGGCACCTTTGTCATGAAGCGCCGAGTGCGGAACGTCAAGAGCCTGCCGGCAAGGTCCGCCCGACAAGCAACCTTGTCGCGACTAGCTGCAGCTCACTTAAGTTGTTTAGCGGACTCGAAACAAAGTAAGGGCGCGACTAGCCGCGAGTTGGTTCCTCTGCGCACAGGTTTTCCACACAAAGTACTATCATTCGAGGAAGATAACTTAAAATTTTAAAAACTGATTGCTCAAACTTTGGCAACTTAGCTTTTCTGTCGTTTGCTTCCCGATAAGGCGAAACTTCCTGGAGCGATGCTTGGTCCATAGTATTATCTTCTCCTTCCCCCTGGTTAACTTGTGCGCGAGGGAGCCTTCCTTTCTTTGAGAAAAGAGAAAGAAGGGAAAATAAAGTTATGGAGCCCATCGGCTCGATATTGCTTACCGGGTGTGGGTGCTACACAAAGTGTTAGCAAAAACATGCAATAAAATGATGAAAGCATGAATTTGACAAGTTGTGCGCAACACATGAGCTTTACTGATGCACGGGGTCTGCACCCGGCTTTGTACAAAGGATTACATGCAACAAATGGGCAAGACTTGTACAAAAGGTGGTTGCCGGAACAGGTTCCGCAACCGCGCCTCTATGGGTAAAACTTACGAAGATACTCAATGTTCCGTGAGTTGCTCACCGAATGCCATCTTCGGTCTCAAGGCGGACAGCGCCAGGCCTAGTGACTCGTTTCACCCGATAAGGGCCTTCCCACTTTGGCGTCAACTTGTTTGAATTCTTGGCGGACTGAACGCGCCGAAGAACAAGGTGCCTTCCTCGAGGCTTCTGGCACTAACTTTGCAGCTATGGTAGCGACGCAAAGCTTGCTGGTAGCGAGCAGCTCGTACAGCGGCCTGAAGACGATCTTCCTCAAGGAGCAGCGCGTCATCTTGTCGCAGCTGCTCTTGCTCAAGCTCATCATAAGAGAGCACTCGAGGCGATCCGTATACGAGTTCCGTGGGGAGAACTGCCTCTGCTCCATAGACTAGAGCGAAAGGTGTCTGGCCAGTGGCTCGATTTGGCGTCGTTCTGATCGACCAAAGAACCACCGGCAGCTCCTCAATCCAGTTTCTTCCGCACTTGTGCAGCCTGTCGAAAGTTCTGGTCTTGAGCCCGCGCAGCACTTCAGCATTTGCCCTCTCCGCTTGACCGTTGCTTCGGATGAGCAATGTATAAAGCAGACCTTGGCGCCAAGATCTTGGACGCATCGCATGAAGGTGCGACTCAGAATTGTGTGCCGTTGTCGGTGATGATCCTGTTAGGGATTCTGAAACGACAAACAATCGACCTGAAGAACTTGACTGCTGACTGTGCTATCACCTTCCTCATTGCTTCCACTTCCGGCCACTTTGTGAACTTGTCGATTGCGACATACAAGTACTCAAAGCCCCCGACAGCTCGGGGGAAGGGGCCGAGGATGTCAAGCCCCCAGACCGAGAATGGCCAGGATAAAGGGATCGTCTGGAGAGCTTGAGCTGGCTGGTGTATCTGTTTGGAATGGAACTGGCACGCTTCACACTTGGTTACTTGTGCAGTTGCATCCTGGAGGGCTGTTGGCCGAAGAAACCTTGCCGGAAAGCTTTGCTTGGCAAGTGCTCTTTGTGCCAATGTGGTGTCCACATATGCCTCCGTGTATCTCTCGCCAACTTTTGTCCATCTTCCCGCAAATACACTTCAATTTCACACCGTTCGGTCTTCTTACATGCAGTGTCTTGTCGACAAACTGGTACATACTTGACTGCCGGGCTACTCTTTCAGCTTCTTCTTGCTCTTCGGGAAGTTCTCCTGTCTGAAGGAAATGGACAATCTGCTGTGCCCATGTTGGAGCTTGTGGCTCGACAACAAGGACTAAAGGCACATCTGCTGCTGCGGGAACATCAGCTTCCACGGCAAGAACCCGCGGCTAAGCCAGAGCTTGACGTTCCCTGGCAAGCTTGCCGGAGCAAAACTTGTCGGGAGCGTTTGCTTCAACGAAACAAACCCTGGGGCTTGTCGGAGCAGACTGCCCCTCGGCTCTGTTGGTGTCGATCTTGGGGACCTTGTTGGCGGCGGCTTCGGGATTAGTTCCTCTTCTTCTTCTTCTTCTTCTTCTTCTTCTTCTTCTTCTTCTTCTTCTTCTTCTTCTTCTTCTCCTTCTTCTTGCTCTGTCCAGTTGATGGTGTTACGGTTGGTTGAGTTAGCTTGAGCACAAAAATCCCTGGTTCCACAGGCAACTTAAGTGCAGCGCACTTTGACAGGCCATCAACTATATCATTCTGAGCTCTTGGAACATGTTCCATTTGTAGGCCGTCAAAGTGTTCTTCTAGCTTTCTCACTTCATCAACGTAGGCTTCCATCAATGGACTCTGATAATCTTTGTTCACTTGGCGGACGACAAGCTGCGAGTCACCTCTGACAATAAGATTCTTGATCCCAAGGTCCACTGTGATCCTGAGACCGGCAAGCAAACCTTCATACTCTGCAGTATTGTTTGTTGCTTGCTCCTTGGGAAAGTGCATCTGGACTACGTACTTGAGGTGCTCTCCGGTGGAGTGCGACAAGCAGCACGCCGCACCGGCGCCTTTGCAGCGAGAAGGCACGATCAAAGTACATCAACCACTCTTTGCTCGCTTCCTTGACGGGAATGCTCGTCTCGAATTTCTTCATCCGGTGTTGGCGCCCATTCTGCTATGAATTCTGCCAATGCTCGCTTTGGATAGTTGAAGTGCTTTCAAACTTGAGGCGAAAGCTTGACAGTTCCAAAGTGCCCACTCGACAATCCTGCCTGCCGCTCGGATTCTCGCAGATCCTCTTCAGCGGAAAGCGAGTGACGACTGTTATCTCATGTGCTTGGAAGTAATGGCGCAGCTTTCTCGAGGCCATGAGGAGGCCGAAAAGCAATTTCTGCACACCAGAGTACCTTGACCTAGCCCCCTGCAGGAGGGAACTGACAAAGTAAACTGGGCGCTGCACCATCCTTTTCTGCATCTGTTCATGTGTCTTCGTGGACTCGTCCTTGTCGGGACCAGAGCTTGTCGGCAAAGCCCCCTGCTTGTCGCTGGATGTGTTTGCCGTGGTTGCCGGCTCGTCATCCGCCTCCCTCTCCGCTACTAACGCAGCACTAACCACTTGATTGGTTGCCGCTATATATAGCAAAGAACTTCTCTTGTGGCTTAGGTGCGACAAGTGTTGGAGTGGAGGACAGGTATCTCTTCAAGTCCTGCAGCGCAGCCTCCGCTTCAGGAGTCCATTTTACTGGACCTGACTTTTTCAAAATCTTGAAAAATGGCAGGGCGCGCTCAGCAGACCTAGAAATAAACCTGCTGAGAACAGCCACGCAACCGGCAAGTCTTCGTACATCCTTGACGTGCTTTGGTGCTTCAATCTGCTCAATGGCCTTGATCTTGTCGGGATTAGCTTCAATCCCTCGTTGAGATGACGAAGAACCCGAGAAGGTTGCTGGAAGGGACTCCAAACACGCACTTCTCGGGGTTGAGCTTGAGGTTGATCTTGCGCAGATTTGCAAAGGTCTCGTCAAATTTTGAACCGTAGTTGCTTTGTCCTTGCTCTTGACCACTATGTCATCCATGTAGGCTTCTATGTTTACGTGCATTTGCGGCTCAAAAGCGTCATGGACTACTCTTGCAAACGTTGAACCAGCATTCTTCAAACCGAAAGGCATCCGTATGAAACAAGATGTGCCACATGGAGTAATGAATGCGTTTTTCCTCATCCTCTTCGCCATGAAGATCTCGATGATATCCCGAGTATGCATCAAGAAATGAAAGCAAATCACATCCAGCCGTGGAGTCAACAATCTGGTCGATGCGCGGCAAGGGAAACGGGTCTTTGGGACAAGCTTTATTAACATCCGTGAAGTCAATACAAAGTCTCCATTTCCCATTTGCCTTGCACACAACTACAGGATTGGCCAACCACGTAGGATGGAGCACTCCTCTGACAAGGCCTGCTGCTTCCAATTTCTTGATCTCTTCTGCTATGAATTCTTGGCGCTCCACTACCTGCTTCCTGACTTTCTGCATGACGGGCCGCGCGTGAGGACAAACGGCAAGCCGGTGCTCAATCACTTTCCTGGGAACACCGAGGATGTCAGACGGTTGCCATGCAAACACGTCGACATTCGCCCGCAGGAAAGCAACGAGCGCGCCTTCCTATTTAGGGTCGAGAGAGGCACTGATGGTGAAGGTACCACCAGTGCTGTCCTCCTTGGCGGACACCTTCTTGGTCTTTGGCGGAGCTGTCATCTTCTTCTTGCACTTGCCGGTGGAGCTCGATGGTGCGTCCTCGACGGTAGCGCAGCACTCCAAAGAGGTGCGCTTGCCGGAGTGGGCATCAGAGCTCTTGCCGGACTTGGACTTGGTCTTCTTTCCCCCGGGAGCTTCAGCCGCAAGTGTTTTGGTAACTGTCGCGCGTTGCCGCATCCCGTTATATCTTGTCGGCACAGATAAGAGCATCCTTCTTGTCGCCATGGACAGAGATGATGCTTATCGGGCCTGGCATCTTGAGTAAGTTGTATGCATAATGAGAGGCTGCCATGAACTTGGCGAGTGCTGGATGGCCAAGTATCCCATTGTAAGGCAATGGGAAATCAGCAACGTCGAATGTGACCCTCTCAATCCTAAAGTTCAGCTTGCTGCCAAATGTTACTGGCAACATGATCTTCCCCTTCGGCTTGCTCCTTCCCGGATTGATTCCTTGGAATGTGCCAGTCTCTTCGAGCTGGCTGTCAGGGATCTGAAGCTTCAGGAGCACCGCGGAGGAGATCAGATTTAAGCCGGCCCCGCCGTCAACTAGCATCTTGGTGACCTTGAGGTTGCGGATGGTTGGTGAGACCAACATCGTCAAGCACCCGACCCCAGTTATGCGATCAGGGTGGTCCTCAATATCAAAGATGATAGGCGTGCTGGACCACTTCAGAGGCTTGCGTGACTCTACGGATGGTTCAGCTGCATTAACTTCCTGCATCCACTGCTGGAGTCGGCGGTGGGAAGTATGCAGGGAAGCACCTCCGTCAACGCAGAGGACCTCAGTAGCTTTCTGAAACTCCTGCTCATCGGCCTCGCTGCCTTCCATATCTTCTTCGCTGCCGTCATCTTCATCCTTGTCGCGCCGCTGGGAGGCCTGTCTCCTTGCCATCGCTTGGCCTTGCCAAGGCGTCCTCCCGGCGGGGCGTTTCTTGTTGGCTCCTCCAAAGCACCTACTTGGGCCTTCTCCTTGTCGCGCCGCTCGTACTCAGCCTTCATTGTTCAACAAGCTGCTCGACTTTCTTGCAGCTCTGGAGGTCGTGGCCCTTGGTGCGGTGGATCTTGCAAGATCTTGCTTGCCGGAGCCGTCCTGCTTGTCGGCGGCCGCCACAGACTGGTGGTTGGCGTCAGCGGCAACCTCCTTGCCGGAGCCACCAACCTTGGCGTTCTTGTCGCTGCCCCCGTTGCCGGACTGCTCAACAGCTAGCACTTCTCTGCCTTTCTTCTTCCTGTTACCTCGCTGCCGGCTCTTCTTTGCCGGAGCGGTATCCTCACCGCCGATCCTGCTTCAGATTCTCTCCCCGAGTCTCCTCCTTCCTCACGCGTGCACACTTGTCGGCCAAGGCATATAGCTCATCGACGTCCTTGACTTTTGCACATCGCCATCTCCTCCTCATCCTGCGGTTCCGCGACGTTACGATGAAACACGCTGATCACCGCGCAGGGTGGACATCCGGATGTTGTAGTGCACACGGCTGAATCTCTGAATGAACTGCGCAGGACTCTCCTTCCTTCCGGGCGAGCAAATGAAGGTCGCTCTCTTGGCCATGAGGGCTTGTGGTCACCGTGAAGGCGCCAACAAACTGATGGCATAGATCTGCCCAAGAGGATATGGAGCTGTCCGGCAAGTGCATGAGCCAAGACCTGAAATTGGACTTGAGTACCAGTGGGATGTAGTTGGCGAGGATCTTGTCGTCTCGTCCCCCCGCAGCTTGCACCGCGATGATGTAGATGCCGAGGAACTCCGACGGATGCGTCCTGCCATCGTACTTCTCTCGCACGCCCGGCTTGAAGTTCTTGTTGCTGGGCCACTGGACTTGCCGCAGCTCACGAGTGAACGCAGGGCAACCTACCATGTACGGCAAGTCGCCTGGTTCCACTGGCGCATGCATATCGACAGAAGGCCCAGCGCGCTTATCAGATTGACGTCGTGCTTCTCTTCGGCGCTCGATGCGAGTTCGAGCGTCTTCTTGTTGTCGTTCATGAAGAACTTGGCGCTGATCGCGGCGAGCTCGTGGATTCGACGACGCGGTGGAGTCGCTGTCGAGGTGGATCCGGCGAGTCGGCGATCTTGGCCTTCAGGGTGGAGAGTGCATGGTGGTTGCACCTCCACAAGTCTCGTCGCCACCGGCTCGTGCCTTGTCGTCTTGCCGCGGCAATGATGTAGTTGGTTGCCGCGGAGCGTCGCCGTTAAAGCGGATGAGACTTCAGATGGTAGCCCTCCACTCGTCGACCTTGTCGGCCGTTGGAGGGTAATGTCGAGAGCAGCTGAGCTCGCCAGAGCTTCCGCTGGAGTAGTGGGTGGCAACGGTGAACGGTGCGAGGAGCGGATATGCTCGGACTTCTAACCGTGTTAGAAGGAGCAGCATCCCGCCCAGCGACCGCATTTCGCCTGCCCAAGATGTTGGCGTGCACGCTGGTCTTGAGGGTCTCGAGATCCCCTAGCTCGGTCTTGATCCAACGAACGTATGGTATTCTGAATACCATGACGCTGCTGGTCCCGCGTCTCTTGAGATGGGCGCGGGGCATGTGCGGACGCCGAGGTTTGTGCGGCCTTGTCCTTGGACTTGGCAGCATCACGAACTCCTTCGCCGGCGCCCGTTCTTCCGCCAGCGTCTGCTCCACCACCCGTTTGCTCCGGTGATGGTGGGTACGACGCGGACGGCTCCGCTGCCGCCGAAGCCTTCTTCTTCGGTGGCATGTTCATGAAGATGTTGAAGATGATGAAGACGTTGCCCGTGTGAACGTCGGATCAGGTTCACACAGCCTCGACGCCCCCTACCTGGCGCGCCAAAGATGTCGGGGAGGCTGGTCGGACCCACGAACACCTATGGGACCGGGTCCCTTTTGGTTTCGAGGGGGGCAGAGATCGCACGAAGAGCGGATCGAGGCAAGGAACACGAGCAGTTTACCCAGCTTCGGAGCTCTCCGGAGAGATAATACTCCTACTGCTGCTTGTCTGATTGTATTGTGTTCTTGCTAGGGAGCAATGAGAGCTACAAGACCTAGCATGAGTGTCTCTGGTCTCGAATGAGTCGAACCCCCCTCTACGTTGTGCATGGGCCTCCTTTTATATGCTCAAGGGGTCTCCGACAGGTGGCAACATGGAGGAGGGTACAAATGGAAAAACAGTAGTTGGTACACCTACTTGTACAAAGGTAAAGGTGCAATATACCTAACTCCGACGGCAAGGGACAAAGCATTAAATGCCCGCCCTCACGCCTAAACAAAGGCAACAGGACCGTCAGAGCGCCACCGCTTGCCACGATGGTAGGCTTGTCGGCCGCTTATCGCTGTTTCCCCACGGGTCAAGACAGCCTCTTGACACGCTGCGCATGGAATGGTCCCATGGCGACACGTTTGATGGATGAGCTGGAGCGGAGATGAAGAGGTTGCTGCGGCGGCAAGTGCCTTGCCGCGGCTGAATCCTGTCGCGTTCGGAGGCTTGTCGCGCCTGAAGCCTTCCCGGCAAGCTCCTCTTGCCGGGTCTTGTCTTCTGCGTGCCTTGAGTGGCCTTCCCGGCAAGCTCCTCTTGCCGGGCCTTGTCTTCTTGGTCGAATACTTTGTTCTTCAATGGCTCCAAGGGAACCACGGAGGATCTTGGCGGTGACCAGGCAAGTCCTGCCGCGGGGTGCTGCAACTGTCCGTGCACGAGTTCGGGATACTAGGGTACCCCTACTATAGTACACCGACAACCACTGTGCCTAAGATCAAGCCATAGCCTCATTAATGCTCCATCTTGGAGGGACTATCATCTAGACAACGTTTTGGGTGCTATAGAGCATTGAATGCCCCGGTTCACGTGGTGACTATGGCGATGGCGTGCCTGTGCATGCGCTCTATGCGCTTTGGCCGTGTCCAGAGCACCGTTTCTGCTTCGCCCTCTTTCCTCTCGTCGCCTTCGCGCGTGTGAGCATGTCCAGTGGCTTCACCTCGTCATCGCCACCTCTCTGGACCTGTCGTGGAATTGTCACGGCAGATGTCCTTAGTGTGAGGACTTAGTCGCGAGGCCAACGCATCTATGTGGTAGCTTGAGAGGGGTTGAGCGGAATCGAGAGACGCAACACAAGACAAGTGTTTAGACAACTTCCGGCCACGGGAAACATCATCCGGTAATAACCCTACATGTTGTTTGTGGCTAGGTCTCATTATGATCTTGAGGGAGTCGCCGGTCGGCCGGCTCTTGTGTCTAGCCCTAGATATTGTTTCTTCTTCTCTTGTCCCCTTTTGGGGAGCCCTGCCCCTCTTTATATAAGTTAGAGGGGCGGGTTACATGTGGAGTCCTAGTAGTACTAGGACTAGCCTATCTTCTACTACAAGCCGGATACAAGTCCGGGTCTTGATTCCTTGTAAGGGAAATATTCCTTACACCTTCTTCTTAAGTCGGCTCACCATCACATGAACCGGCCTACTGGGCCTTGGGCCTTGTCGTCTGTTTGACCCGCCCGCTGGGTCTCTAGTGAATCACAATGTTTAGGCGGGTTATATGTAAACCGCCATGTCCAGGCAGATCGCCAGTGTGTCGCCTAGCTCCAGCCGGGTCTTCTGGTGAATCACCATGTCCGGCCGGGTCATAACTCCGGCCAGGTCATACCGCGGGGTATATCCCCGACATTAGCCCCCAGTTTAATTTGGATTTATCCATGTTAAACTGATCCTGCAAAATAAACACCAGAACAACTTGATAGGTTGTGCTCCGGGTTAAATATTTTCTTGAACCAGCACCTGATCATCTTTAAGTCCTTGTCATTTCCTCATTGATATGTATCCATAATCTCATAGCAAACCTCTTTAGAAGATATGTTCAAATTTTGCCAATGCAAAAAATCCAGATACTTCCTTTGAAAAATCTGGGTCAACATGCCAGCTTGAGATTCAATTTGCTAACATTGGTCTCTTGTTGAGAAATATTGTAAGAGATAATCCACTTGAGTCGGCTTTCAATGCTCTGACTTAACAAAAATATTGGTCTTTAAATATTCTACTTATATTCAGCCGGCTTGAAGATATAAAACTTTCTGGTTTATGATTACCAAAATTCCCGGGTTATAAATAGATGATGCGGAGTCATAATTGTCGCCAACGCCGGTTTATGATTTTTGCAGATACCGGGTCAATCTGATTTACTCAAACTGAGAATTTGAAGATAGTACTCCCTTACATCCATATTACCTGTAGCCCCCAAGGGCCGGTTTAATCAACATGAATAAGCCTGGACTTATCACCGGGGCTTTAAATAAAATCCAGTTGTGTAGCCCCCATGAGTCGGCTATAGTCATAGTAGTGTAGCCGGGTCATCATAGAATTGTCTTCAGCAAAGAATAATATACATTAGCCCCCAAGTGTCGGGTCATTATGTAATGATGAGCAGGGACTTTGTAAATATGATGATGTAAATTTGAGCAGTAACGTGTAGCTCCCAAGGGCCGGCTTAGTAAGATAATACTGAGCTGGGACTTTTCATTGAAAATAATATCATATGATGTAACTCCCATCCTGGGGCTTGAACCCACGTCCACAAGGTTAAGAGCTTTGTGCTTTACCAACTGAGCAGTGGATCCTTCAATATAATGGAATAAGGCTTGTCTACCTTGAATTTTAACAGGAGCAATTGGTAGCTCCCCAAGGGCCGGCTCATTACAATGGGATGAGTCGAATCTTCAATATGGCCAATAAAAATGACTTTGCATTAGCCCCCAAGTGCCATGGTGCATGCTGGCAGTGACATGGGACTTGTATATTCGATGTAATCTCGATTTGAACAATGTAGCCCCCAAGTGTCGGGTCGTAAGCTCGCAGCCGACTCGACTATTTTCTCCATTGTAAAATAAATCATGCCCATTGATAAAAATAATAGCCATTGCGCTTAAAGCGACTTTGAAAACCTCAATCATAACACTGGTTATTGATAATCACAATAGAAATCCAGCCATGTTGGCTATTCAAGATTTGAATAATATAATCCGATATGAAAACCTCAATCATTCAATATCATCATGAAAATCCAGCCAGTTTTGGCTATTAAAGATCTGAATACCTTATCGGTTGACAAGTAAATCCGAAGTTTAAATACTCGGCGTCTTTTGGCCGATGGCAACTTAATGCGCATTCATTGTAAGCCGGCATTTTTATAACCCGGCGGCTTATAGCCTTTGAGAAAAATCCAGAACGGATAATCATTTTGAAGCATCAACTTTGGTAATGAGCTTAAACTTAATCATTTATATGTCATAGTTCTGCAAATCCTGCACAAAGTTTAAACAACATATGCCCTGGTGACTTAACGTCAAAAGCCAGGGTGGGTAACCACCAAAATGTAGTCTTGCCCTGCACAGAAGTAGATCACCAGAACCCTTGGCGGTTTACCGCAGGGCAGGTCATAATACCTCACATATAACCACTGTGATATTGAATTTGTACTACCGGTTTACATGACCTGTGTAGTAAGGGTGATAACCCAATCCTTAAAAGCCAATGCTTCCATATAAATGATGGTTGTCATAAGCTGGCGACTTATAGTCAAAAGTCAAGCCGGGTTTAATCATAAAACACTTATATACATTTAAGATATAATCCCCAAAAGGTCTCAAGTTAAGTAATTGTGGTTGCAATAAACTTTACCAGAGATAGAATAAAACTTTTTGAGGCTTCTGATTCGGATACGATCAGTAAACCATTCCAAAGGGGTTAAGCTAAGATTCGAATACGATCATATAGCCCCCAATGGCTTTGGCGATGCCGATCAAGTGGGTATCGGTAGCTATGTTCTCTTTTGTTCGAATACGACCTATGTTTGAACAGGAAGCCCCCAAGTGACCATAAGAGTTGTTTAATGACGCTGGTTCGAATACGTCCCACGTCAGACCCAAAGGGGTTAAGCTATGATTCAGATATGATCAAGAAGCCCCCTAGTGGGTTTGGCAGTATGCCGATCAAGAGGGTATCGACATCTATGTTCTCTTTGGTTCGAATACGACCTATGTTTGAATAGGAAGCCCCCAAGTGATCATATAAGTTTTGGCATTGCGCCGATCAAAAGGGTACTGATAGCTATGCTCGATGAGTAGGAAGCCCCCAAGTGATCATAATAAGATAAGCCGTAAGGCAGGATACCCAAGTTTGAACTGCGGATCATGGCAGCAAGTTCTTTTGGCAACCTTTAATTTTTCTGAGAACTCGAAGTTGCGAGAGATTAATGCTTTTTGAACCGGAACTTTAAACCGGATTTGAAAGCTTCAAAAGTTTGTGAGGGACAAATTTACCTTGAGCCGTATTTTGAACCAGATTTGAGAGCTTCAGTGCTTTGTGGGAGAAAGATGTCTCTTGAGCCGGATTTTAAACCAGAGTCCTTATTTTGAGCCGGAAATCTTCTGACGGCTTTTAAATTTTCATCGATCTAGAAGTAATCTCCGGGGTCGGGTTATTTTTCCCTTCAATGATCTTGAATTTATTGAAACCGGCTAATTTTGCCGAGTCATATCAATGTAGCCCCCGAGTCTCAAGACGACTTGAGGAGTTGGCTTGAGATTCTCCATAATTAACCGTGATATAAACCGGTTTGAATCCTGCATGGGACAACTTGCAAACCAAAGTAATTGCTCTTTTGAAGAAAATAATATGTAATATAAAATATATTGGATGGATTTCATCTGATATGTTAGGCTAGTGATTATCCACAGAAGGTTGAGATGATTGCGGCGGGTTATAAATAATCCCGTATGAGCCGTGTCAGCAACTCGGCCAATGGTTCCTTCCAACTAGTTGTTTGAAGTTAACCAAACCGTAGTGCCGGTGACTTGTGCACCTATCCATTGAGCCATCCAGTGCAGACGACGGTTGATAATATATGATAATTTGCCTCCAATTTGTTGGAAGAGAAACCAGGCTTCCCATGTGGTGACTTGCTCATAGTCAATAAACAGCTCATCCAGAAAAATGCGGCCCGGTGTGTTGATGTAGACCAGGCCGCGAGAGACGGAACGTAAAACGACCGCAACATCAAAGGCGGCTCAGACAAATGAATCAACCATGGTGCTGTAAACCGGTGCGGGCGGGTAAGTTGTCCTCCTTGTTGTAAGCCGGCGTGGTCGTAAGAGACGGCCACGGCGTTGTAAGCCGGCGTGGTCGCGAGAGACGGCCACGGCGTTGTAAGTCAAAAGGAGTCCGTTGAGTAACGACGACCACCTGTGCCAAAAGATGTTGGCATGCCTCCACCTCCGCGGTATAATATCACTTTTTGTCATAAATAATTGCCCTGCATAAGCAATATTGCAGACCAAGGCAAGGATAAACCTGTTCTTTGACAAAAACAACATGTGATAATAAAACAAACTTGGATGGATATCACTTGATTTGTTTAGGCCGAAAATAATCCGCCATGAAGTTGATGATCCCTAGGTGAAACTGAAATCCCTCACGGGTGAATCGGCAGCGGGAACAAACAGATAAATCGGCCATGGCGTTTGTAAGCCGGTGCAGATGAGCAAGTTGTCCTCCACGTTGTAAGCCGGTGAGGACGCGTGAACCGGCCGCGAGGGCAGACGGGCGAGTCGTCCGGTGCGTTGTAAGGTGGAGCTGACGGGCGAGCCGGTCAGCGCGTTGATGTAAACCGGACCGCAGGGGCGATGGCTGTATATACCAACACTATAGGCAGAGCGGTTGTTTTCAAAAAATTAATAAATATTAATAAAAGTAAACTAGATGGATATCACCTGGTATTTTTTGCCGGATGCTGGCATTGGATAATGCATAGTGCTGCTTTTGTTTTTTGACAAAAGAGTTAGTTGGTTCTGTGTCTTCTAATGCCTGAGCTCTCCACATAACCCAGCCGACACTTTTTGAGCCGGAATTTTTGGAACCAGAACTTCTTGATAATCCGGCCGGAACCTTTGATAAACCGGAACTTTTTACCGAAACCTCTTGATAATCCGGCCGAACCTTTTGATAATCCGGAACTTTTGAACCGGAACCTCTTGATAATCCGGCCGAAACTTTTGATAATCCGGAACCTTTGAACCGAAACCTCTTGATAATCCGGCCGGAACTTTTGATAATCCAGAACTTTTGAACCGGAACCTCTTAATAATCTGGCCGGAACTTTTGATAATCCGGAACTTTTGAACCGGAACCTCTTGATAATCCGGCCGGAACTTTTGATAATCTGGAACTTTTGAACCGGAACCTCTTGATAATCCGGCCGAAACTTTTGATAATCCAGAACTTTTGAACCGGAACCTCTTGATAATCCGGCCGAAACTTTTGATAATCCAGAACTTTTGAACCGGAACCTGTTGATAATCCGGCCGGAACTTTTGAACCGGAACCTCTTGATAATCCGGAACTTTTCTGTAGCCTAAGTCGGAACTCGTTGATGAATCGGACGGAACCTTTCGACGATTCGGCTGGAACCCTTCGGCGATTCGGACCGAACTTTTCGTCGAGGCGTTCAGAAGTCTTTGGTGATTCAGACGGAACCTTTCGTCGAGGCGGTCGGAACTTTTTCGGCGATTTAGATGGAACCTTTTGTCAAGGCGGTCGCAACTTTTTCGGTGAGCTAGCTGGAACTCTCCGACAAGTCGACCAGAACTTCTTCAATAAGCTGGGCGGAGCTTCTTGTTCCCTGGGATAGCGCCCTTCAAGAACTCAACACCACCGTGCGCGGGCCCCACGGTGGGCGCCAACTGTCGTGGAATTGTCACGGCAGATGTCCTTAGTGTGAGGACTTAGTCGCGAGACCAACGCATCTATGTGGTAGCTTGAGAGGGGTTGAGCGGAATCGAGAGACGCAACACAAGACAAGTGTTTAGACAGCTTCGGGCCCCGGGAAACATCATCCGGTAATAACCCTACATGCTGTTTGTGGCTAGGTCTCATTATGATCTTGAGGGAGTCGCCGGTCGGCCGGCTCTTGTGTCTAGCCCTAGATATTGTTTCTTCTTCTCTTGTCCCCCTTTGGGGAGCCCTGCCCCTCTTTATATAAGTTAGAGGGGCGGGTTACATGTGGAGTCCTAGTAGGACTAGGACTAGCCTATCTTCTACTACAAGCCGGATACAAGTCCGGGTCTTGATTCCTTGTAAGGGAAATATTCCTTACACCTTCTTCTTAAGTTGGCTCACCATCACATGAACCGGCCTACTGGGCCTTGGGCATTGTCGTCCGTTTGACCCGCCCGCCGGGTCTCCAGTGAATCACAATGTCCAGGCGGGTTATATGTAAACCGCCATGTCCAGGCAGATCGCCAGTGAGTCGTCTAGCTCCAGCCGGGTCTTCTGGTGAATCGCCAAGTCCGGCCGGGTCATAACTCCGGCCGGGTCATACCGCGGGGTATATACCCGACAGGACCCCTCTCCCCCTCCGTCCCCTTCCGCGCCGACGCTTGGCGCGGAATGCCCACGGGAGCACAGTGCGCCGACCGTCGTCTTCCTACTCGTCCCTTCCTCCCCGTGCTCTCTTGGCTCCCTCTGCCCCATGAGCTCGTTCCCGTTGCCTCCCGTCGCTTACCTCCAAGCTCATGCACGTGCACACGCGTCCGCGGCGCCGGCCATGCATCCGCGGCGATGACAACACGGCACACCCCTCCCCTGCCTATACAAGGCCGCCCCGGTGCCGTTTCTCTGCGCCATCGACCTCACCGCACCTCCTCTAGCCTCCCTGACCACTTCCCTGAGCTCGAGCCGCCCTCCACGACCACCATTGCCGCCATGGCCGCCGGCCATGCCAGGCTAAATTCGCTCAAAGCCGTCTACCTCCTTGCTTTGTTCCGCTACCAGAGCTCCTCTCTATCTCCGGCGATCCTCCCCTCCCATTTCCCTCATCTTTCGACGCGCCAGGGAGCCGTGTCCATCACTGGCCGCAGCCACCGTGTGCCGCGGCAGAGGCTCTGCCCTCCATAGCACTCGCCGGCATGCGTGAGAAGTCCAGGCGGGTGCTCCTCCACGCGCTGGTCATTCCGGTGGCCGGGGCATCGCCTGAGTCACCCCGAGCCGCCGGGACGAGCGCCAGCGTGGAGCCTCTGCTCTGTCTCCGTCGGGCACTGATGGAGGAAGAAGGAGACGCGGGCCAGGTGGGCCCCACCTCACCGCGGGCCCCGCGTGTCAACCTCCGCCCGCGTTGACCAGGCGCTGATGACGTGGATAAGTGGACACGTATCCACATAAATACGTTTTCCAGGTCTGAAAGCGTACTCTAGTTCTCTTTAGACCGAAATACGTTTTCACTGAACTGAAGGCGTATTTCTAAAAAGGCGCTTTCTCTTTTTCTAGCCGCCGGCCGAAACCCCTATTTTGTGAACGTTCATCTGTTTAGGGCAGAAATGAACATATTCTGTTTCTTTTTTCTGCCTAACGAATGAACGACCGTATCTTTTCAACCACAACTCCAAATGAGGTGATTCCAAAGCCCACTTCTTCATCTCGCCGAGCCCGTTCTGTTGGTATAATTTTCACTATGTTTTAGTATTCTGAAAATGACCATTTTTCCCTTGCGCTTAATCAGCCCCCTTCGGGAGAGAAACTTTTCCGGCGGTTTGTTCCATGATCGTTCCGCACTTCTCCCTGATGCATTCTTCATTCCCAGGAAAGCCACAACCACCATTTGCTTGATAGTCATGCAGTAGCATTGGTTTTCAACTTGAATATTTAATAACTGTATGTTTGTTTTGCTACTACTGTCGTTATTTCAGTTGTGCTTATGGGTCGGTGGTTACCGTCATGCTATGTTTTCTTGCACTCTGTTATTATGTTCTACTTGCTTGTATTACTTTCATATTGTCCATGCTTGGTAGTAAGACATGTTGGGTTGGTCATGTTCTTCGGTGCATGACTGTCGTCGGTTACCGAGTACCGTTGACATGCATTGTTCCTTTGCTGTTAGCTGGTTGAGTGTTTACTCGGTAATGTTATTGATGTGTTCTTGCATGGTATTTATTGTTGATGTTAGTGGTCATGTAATGCTATGAGTATTGTTATACTTGTGATATTCATGCTCATCATTATGCCATGCTCAGTTTGATATGAGTCATTGTTGATATGGTTGATAGTTATGTTGCACCCCCATGCTTATGTTGATGTCATGCTCATGCATTGTAATTGCACCATGTTATTTTATCATGGATCAACATATTGCTTTCAAGTTTAACCGGATTAAATTGAACTTGAACAACTGTTGGCTGAGTCATGGTGCCACCATATCGAGCTGGCCAGTGCAACCACATTTGCCTTTTATGGGGAGGTCCTAACTGGGTCTGTTGTCATGCCTCTCGCCGATGCCTCCAATGAGGGAAGGTTATGTGCGGGCGCTACCTTGGCCGGGTAGGACGGCATAAGCCTTGTGTGCCCATAGTTGTTGTAGCCGGCTTGTCCCCGTTTGGGACCATTTTTGTTTTGCCACGACGGTGGCCGTTTTGCCACGATGGTGTCCGTTGATGCCTTTGGTAGGCACGGGACCACTCAGGACTTATCCCAGAGGGGAGTTTGTCGGAGTGGCCGGGAGGGTGTCATGGCAGTAGGACGGTTTTGTTGGAATGTCGTTGGTCCACCCGAATGGGAGCGCGAGGCCACGGGTTGCGTGGCGTGGGTACAATGCGCTACCTCTGCAGAGTGTATACTAAATTTATCGATAGCCGCGCCCACGGATAAGGGCCCAGTTCATAGTTGGTCACACTATGGGTCAACGGTAATAATAATGATGTGCTTAATAACAACCCTGGTTTGATGGTGAGATAAGTTGGTTATGTGATCCGTGAATGATCACCATTTGGTTACGAGGTAACCCACTGAGCCAAGAGTGGTTCCGTTTGTGATCCGTGAATGATCATCGTTTGGTTACGAGGTAACCCGTTGAGCCAAGAGTGGTTCCGTTTGTGATCCGTGAATGATCATCGTGGTATCGAGGATACCAAGTTGTTGGATATTCGTGATGTTGCGTGAGAATCGTGGGTAAAGATCAAGCTCTTTGTGGTCATTTCATGATTACTACGGTATTGTTTATACCAAGCTTGATTTGATCCTGAGATGATCGTGTGATGTCCGAGGTTGGTAAGTGATGCATGTGATGGTTACGAGGTAACCCGAGCAGAATAAGTGGTGCATATAGTGTCACCATGTTGCATGCTATTATCGTCAGATTTATCTGTTAATGCCATGCTCATATTGTTCTAGCTGTGTCATGTTCATGTTGTTCATGCCATGCTATCCTGATGATCTCATGATAATTCCTGCTTAACCTGTAATTGCCATGCTGTTGTTTGTCTTGAATGCTTCTGGTTATTGTGAGCTTGCAAGTACATTCAATGTACTGACCTGGCGTGTCATGCCAGTTTGCAGGTCATGTCGGATTTGATTGCTTGTTTGCCGTGGATTCCTTGTTTGCGAGCTAGGATAAGCGTTCCAGCCATAGTCCCCGTGGAGTGGAGTTCACCACCGTCATCGTTGTTCCGTTGCTAGAAGTTTTTCCGCTGCTTCGAGTTGTTTTGCTGCTTGCATAGACCAACTGCGGCAGGCATAGTGTCGCCGTGCCGATGTAACCCTTGTACCCAAATAGATTGTAATAAAGAGCTGATTTGTCCTATGCTAAGCAGTGCCGTATTCCAGAAGACTTCATCTCAATCTCTGGGCTGGAATACGGGGTGTCCCGGTTTCTCTGAGCCGGGGTGGCACAAAATTCCCAAATATTCCAAAACCCTTCGGGGTTAACCTAGATCAGAAGTTCCGCCGCCGCAAGGCTCTATAGCAACCGAAAACCAATCTAGACCAGTTCCGGGACCCTGTCGGAGGGGGGAATCATCTCCGGTGGCCAACTTCATCATCCCAGCGGCCACCACGATGAGGAGGGAGTTGTCCACCCTCGCAGCTGAGGGTTTGTACCAGTAGCTATGTGTTTAGTCTCTCTCTCTCTCATGATCTATATCATGGGCTTTGTTAATATAGATGGATCATATGATGTTTCTCCCCTCTATACTATTGTTGTGACGAATTGAATCTTCACCCTTTGAGGTTTTGTCTTGTTGGGTTGAATATTCAGATATGAGAACACATGATGTAGGTCTTGCGGTATGAATACTTGAGGTGACAATGGGGTATCGTATTGATACACTTGATGTATGTTATGGCACTCAACTTGCGGATTCCCGAGGTGATATTGGGGTAATCTATGCATAGGGGTTGATGCACATTTTTATTATCTTTTCTCCGATAGAAACTTTGGGTTCTCTTTGTAGTTCTTCGTGTGGATTGAGTATTATGAATATGAATTTGCTTTGGTGATATTTTAGTACGAACTCTCGATTAGATCGATCGGAAGGAATAGCTTGCGTTATTTTAGTACAAACTCTAGGATAGATCGATCAGAAAGAATAGCTTTGAGGTGGTTTCGTACCCTACAAACAATTTCTATATTTTGTTATCCGCTAATAGGAACTCGGGAGTGATTCTTTATTGCACTTTGAGGGATAATCATATGATCCAACTATGTTAGCATTGTTGGGAGGTTGCACTAGCGGAAGTACGGACCCTAGGCCTCATTTTCAAGCATTGCAATACCGTTTTTGTGCCCATTTACTATTAACTACCTTGCTGTTTTTATTTATTTAGATTATAAAAATATATTTCCATCCATATTACACTTTTATCACCATCTCTTCCCCGAACTAGAGCACCTATACAATTTGCCATTGTATTGGGTGTGTCTGGGACACAAGAGATTTCTTGTATTTGGTTGCATGGTCGTTTGAGAGAGACCATGCATCTTCATCCTACACCTCTCATGGATTGATAAACCTTAGGTTATCCACTTGAGGGAAAATTGCTACTGTCCTACAAAACTCCACGCTTGGAGGCCCGACACGTGTCTACAAGAATAAAGTTGCATAATAGACATCAGTACACACATTGGTCATTGTGGGATCCCTTCCTGCCTAACATTATTGGACCAGGGCCTCTATAAATAGGACTAGTCACCACCGTAGGAGAGGGAGAGATCATCTTGGAACGGATCCATTCCATCCTCACACCCACCAACTCATCGAGCTCAAGAACACCTCTCCTCCAGAGGCTGTTCATCCACTGTACTAGTTCATCCTCATCTCTCGAGGCAATCCACCACCACACTGGAATAGGGTATTACACCATGCGGTGGCCCGAACTAGTATAAACCTCTGTGTCTCGTGTTCTTTGGGTTCGTCGAGCTAGGCCGTGGAATCATTAGGTAGGAAGGCTGGGGAGAAAGAGTCATTCGTGCATAGCCCAGAGTTCGAACCTCACAAGGGTTTGCCGGAACCCATAATCCGACATTTGGTGCGCCAGGTAGGGGTGCGCCGAAGCTTTTCCTCCGTCGGTCCGTGCACCACCGCTCCACCGCTTTCATGGCCGATGCTCGTCGAGCCCGTGCTGAGCGCCGAGCCCGTGTCGCCCAGACGGCGCCCGTCGGCGGGCATCCCCGTTGCTCTCCATCACCCTCTGCCAACGCCGCCACCGGCACGGCGGGAAACGAGCAGCAGGTTTCATCGCTGCACCCCTCCGTGCGGCTGGACGGACGCACCGCCACTCCGTCACTAACTCCGGCGGGTTCATCATCCCACGCTCGCCGCGGGCCTGCGGACGCGCATACTGTGCTGCTCATGGAGCGCGAGCTCCTGCGCTACCGCCCCGTTGATGACCTCTACGAGGACTGGATGGACCGCATCGCCGAGCTCGTCAGTGCCGCTAGGGGCTCTCATGCACCATCCCTCTCGCTACCTCATCCGCCTCCTGCTGTGGGCAACGTGGCCCACGGAGCGCCTCCACCACCTCCGCGTCAAGACGTCGCCCTCGCACCAAGACACGCGGCCCCGCGGCACGACCCACCGCGCATGGCGCCCGCGCATGAAGAAGGAAGCTGCCAGGAGGACCCTCGGCCACAAGAAGATGCTCCAGCACTCCCAACACCACCTCGTCAAGACCGTGCGCCACCTGCGGCGGTGGCGTGTGGGTACCAAGAGCAGGCTTCGGCCCCACGACGGGCTCTTGTGACTACAGCAGGCTGTCGTGCCTTCACTCCTGAGCTGCGCAACGTCGTCTGGCTTGAGAAGTTCAAGCCCGACCTGCCCCCGCGCTATGACGGCACCCCCGACCCTGCTGAGTTCCTGCAGCTCTACGAGTTGAGCATCGAGGCAGCCAACGACAACGAGAAAGTCATGGCGAACTGGTTTCCCATGGCTCTCGAAGACGGCGCACGCTCGTGGCTCCTGAACTTGCCCGCGGGATCGATCTCCTCCTGGGGCGAGAAGCGCGAGCATTTTGTCGCAAACTTCCAGGGCACTCGTGACTGCCCGCCGGCCGCGGGTGACCTGCAGCACATCAAGCAGCAGCCAGGGGAAACCCTGCAGAAGTACATCCAGCGCTTCAACAATGTTCGCGTCAACACCCCCAAGGTGATGGACGAGGCCATAATTTTCGTGTTCTCTGATGGCGTCCGCGACATCAAGACGAAGGAAGAGCTCGCCATACACGAGGACCTATGCACAACTCTGGAGATGTTCAACAAGGCAACCAAGTGCGCGAGAGCTGAGGAAGGGCGCCTCTCCCTCCTCGAGCTTCCAGCTGCCGACCCAGAAGACAAGAAGGCGAAGACCAAGGATGTGAAGCGCAAGTGTCGGTGTCAAAACCGGCGGATCTCGGGTAGGGGGTCCCGAACTGTGCGTCTAGGCGGATGGTAACAGGAGACAAGGGACACGATGTTTTTACCCAGGTTCGGGCCCTCTCGATGGAGGTAATACCCTACTCCCGCTTGATTGATATTGATGATATGGGTAGTACAAGAGTAGATCTACCACGAGATCAAGGAGGCTAAACCCTAGAAGCTAGCCTATGGTATGATTGTTGTTCGCCCCACGGACTAAAAACCTCCGGTTTATATAGACACCGGATAGGTTAGGGTTACATGTAGTCGGTTACAATGGTAGGAGATCTACATATCCAGATCGCCAAGCTTGCCTTCCACGCCAAGGAAAATCCCATCCGGACACGGGACGAATTCTTCAATCTTGTATCTTCATAGTCCAGAGTCCGCCAACGGTAAGAGTTCGCTATCCGGACACCCCTAATCCGGGACTCCTCAAGAGCCCCGAACCAGGCTTCAACGATTTATGAGTCCGGCGCGTTGATTGTCTTCGGCATTGCGAGGCGGGTTCTTCTCCGAATTCCATATACTTGTCGAATAGTGTCCGGCTTCTGATAAATGCTGCACTCCTCGGCTTCTACGCCCAATAATGGGCATCTTCCACGTGTTCGAATGAATGCGAATAGCTAGGGTATTTTTACAATTACCCCCTAGCCGCGCAAATGAGCCGCGTATAAAAGGGGCAAGGATCTATATCTGAGTCACACCATCCCTCCTTTGCGAGCTTTCATCAGAGCGCCTCTGACCAAAGCCCATTCCATCATGGACAGTCGACGCGGCTCCTCTTCTCGCGCTCCCAGCCCTCACCAGAAATTGGGAGAGATGCTCATTCCACACAATGAGCTAGTTATACTCCAAGCCAAGGGATTTCTCCCCGGCCTTCATGGTTTCGGGTTCGAGCGGACTTGCCACCTACAAGGGCGGAAAGCAAGCGGAGAGCGTCCCCGATCCCTCTAAAGGAGAGCGGGTATGCTTCATCTCTTATCTAGTAAGAGGCCTCAGATTTCCCATCCATCCGTTTCTCCGGGGGCTCTTGGAGTTCTACGGCCTCCAATTGCACCACCTTACTCCTGCCTCCATCTTGCACATCGCGGGCTTCGTGGCCCTTTGCGACCTATTCTTGGGTGTCGAGGCCCATTTCGGACTGTGGAAGAGAATATTCTGCCTAGTACCCCGTTCTCATGAGGGGTCAATATATCAAGTGGGCGGAGCCGAGCTATGGCGCATCGCCGGGACCGGATACCTATCCGGAACCCCAAAGAAGTCGTCCGAACACTGGCCTTCGGAATGGTTTTATATGGACGACGTCCTGCTTCCGGATCCTGTTCAGATCGGTCTTCCGGAGTTCAGCAATGCTCCACTGAAGAAGCGCCTAAGCTGGCGCCCTCGGAGCCCCCGGAGAGAAGATGACCGGGATGTCCGTTATTTGATGAGCCGAATACGGTTATCGGTTTCATGCCGGATTGACCATGACAGGAGTCATGTCAATCTGCATTATGAGGGGAGTGCAGCCGCTCCAATACAGGGGCCACCCCATGTGGGACTTCAACGGGGAGGACGATGCCACCCGTCATGGCCGCAATGGGCCAGGAGCGGTCACCGAACTGGTGAAGATCTTGTCTGCCATGTACAAAGGCGAGGAGGAGGATTTCCTCCGTGTCAACCCACTGAAGGAGTTTTCTTCGAATAATCCTCGAAGCTGGGTAAGCAAACATCTTTGTGACCTGTCCGATCCATGTTCCCGTAGTTAAATATCTCATTTCATGGTTTCTGCGCAGGAACTACGCCGGATTGTGGAGAAGATACATAGCCCGCCCCCACAACCCGAGGATCCGGAGCAGTCCCTCGATCCGACCTCCGAAGAGGATCCAGATATAACGGTGGAGTTGATCGACGGGGTGTTCTACCAACTTAGCATCGACAACGCTTTGGTAGCCATTACGGCCGACATTACCGGAATACTTCAGCCCCAGTAATCTGAGACCAAGATCCCAAAACCCCGATAATGACCCATCCGTGCTTATTTTTGATCACCGTGTATACCAATGGTGTTTCAGAGGGGTTCCTTCGAGGCGGAAGCCGAAGCCTCCGGCTGGCCAACAAGGCAGCGCCTCAAGAAAGAAAAAAGAAGTGCGGTCCGGATCGAAACTCCGCCGCAATCAGATAGCGTGTCACCATACTCCCGGATTGATTCCTCGAAGGCATACTAACGCCGATGCTCTTTTCAGAAAGAGCGCCACGGACTGAGTCCGGAGAGATTGCCAATCGAACCTTCACCGGCCAAGCTTCAAAGCCGGTTCCGTAGGCTGAGGCGAGCACGAGACGTGCGTCGGATGCTCCTCCGATAGAGGATGCCGACAGGTTGTCCGCCACCAACTCCGAGGTGGAGAGCGCCTTGAATCACAGGCGTCGCCGGACAGTTCTTCGTGACGCATGTTTCTCCCAAGAGGCTTTGAATGCCTTTGATTCGGGAGATGCGCACCTCCGTGCCGCACAAGATGGTCTAGCCAGAGCGACGGAGCAGTATGTAAAGGACATACGGGTAAGAAAATCTGACAGTTATATATGCTAGTAGCCCCCGAGACTTAAAATAGTTAGAATAACTGATTTAAGGATCATTTGTTATGCAGCATCTTATAGAAAAGAATACCCGATCGTCCCCGAGCTTGAAGAGTGCAAGGCCCAACTTGAGGTCGCACTAGCCGCCATAGGGGGAGCTACAGAGGCCCCTCTCGTAATATATGCTTTTAAAAATAAATAGTTTATAAAGTGCGGCGGTGTGTAAATCTGACCAAAACATTGCAGATGGCACCGGACTAGATCCGGACAAGCAACAGCTCTTCGCCTGTAAAGGCCGGGCGAGAGCGTGCTTACGAGGGTGCGGCAGAGAAGAATAACCTCCAAGACGCCAACACCAAGCTGGGTGAGGAACTAAAGGACGTTCGTGCCAGCTTGTCCGACTCAGAAGGAGAATCGGCGGCTTCGTCGCGGCATTTTCAGTAATTGCTTGAGCGAACTTTGAAAAGAGTTCGGCGAGGAAGGCCACTATCATGTTTGTAGGTTTGCTCACAGGTCGTCCTGAGGAGGAGATGCCCAGTTCTTCGGGTGATCTTCTTCCCGAATTGCGTCAGCTGCACGAACGAGTCCGACAGGTGATGAAAGGCATCGGCCAAGCCTTGTGGCCATCTATCTCCCTGCCCCAAAGCATTGGGGAGCTGGCAGAGCGGCTTCAAGGAGCACGGCGGGGCTTCCGGCTATGGAAGATATCGGCCTGCCGTCAAGGCGCCAGGGAGGCCCGGGCCATGGTGAAGACGCGGTACACGAAGGCTGACCCAAACCACATGGCCGAGGTCGGACCTGTGGGGCCGGATGTGATGGAGATCACTGTAAGCTTAGTGTACGGCCAAGTAGAATTGGCCGCCAAGTATTCCCAGCATGATTGTAAATTAGATAGCCTATTAGATGGCATTGAGGAGGAATACAATGAGTCGAATTGACTATGTAAAAATATGACATGAAAAAAATGTCTTCTAGCCGGATTGTAGATCGATTGTCGTAGCGGACCTTTTCGACCTCCGGACCCAATAGTCCGGAGTGTGTCCGAATACCTTCGTGGTTATATAAGAACCGTGGTATGCATGGAGACAAGGCATAGGGGTCATTGTTGCTGTATCGCATAAGTGCCCAACTAGTTATGTTATATTACATGGGTAGTAAGAAACATCTTCCAAGGAGAATAGTTCCGTTAAGGGTTCCTTTTCGCTGGGATGCATGCCCTAAAATGCATGTCGAAGCTGCTATGAAAGCGTAAAATCATCCGGGGCAGATGGGTAAATAGTTAAAAATCATCTTTCAGTTCACCGACCGAATATTCCCTTAAGAACGCTTAGCTTTCGGCTTCACCCAGTCGAGGTACACATCCGCCGACCCGGCAGTAGCAATCGCAGAGGTGCTCCTTTACCACCTAGTCGAACAATCGGGAACGAGGGGTAAGCACAAGAGCCAGCAACCCAACTTGGCCAAAACTTAAGTCATATCGATGCATATAATGGTGAATAAAAGGTACATGCGGAAGTTTAACACATGTGCCGGGCATGAAGCCCAGATAAATAAGCTTCGTTAAAGAAGCCCTGTGTATAATGAGCGCGGACAGCGCGTCAAGTGTAAAAGTGAAAAAGCGCAAACGAGCCTCTAGAGGCTACAAGAAGAAGGGGGGAAGGAGAGAAATAAAAGACAGCAAAAAGCAAAAATAAAGAATGCGGACGGAGGAAGGAGACGAACTTGGAGTCCAGCACTTAGGCGTAGAATCTACGTAGACGGGCTGCGTTCCATGGGTTCGGCTCGAGTCGGTTATCCGATGCGTTTCGCAGACGGTATGCTCCGCCGGTCAGGACCTGGTCGATGATGTAGGGACCTTCCCATTTGGGCTTGAGTTTGTCCTTTTTCTTGTCCGGCAGCGAGAACTAGTTCGCCAACGTTATAAGCTTTGGCCCGCATTTCCTGCTTTGATATCTTCGAGCCTGCTGTTGATAGAATGCGGAACGAGCTTTTGCCACGCCGCGCTCCTCCTCCAATGCGTCAAACTGCCCCGCCGATTGAGCTCGGCTTGTCTTTCTTCATACATGCACGCGAGGTGAGTCATGTATTATGTCGCAGGCAAGACTGCTCTGCGCCAGACACCATGAAGAATGGTGTGAACTGCAGTACGATTCGGGCGTGGTCCGCAGCCCCCAGAGTACGGAGTCGAGCTCCTCGACCCAGTGCGTGTTAGATTCCTTGAGGGACCGCACTAGTCTGGGTTTAATGCCGCTCATGATTAGACCGTTTGCCCGTTCGTCTTGGCCGTTGGTTTGAGGGTGATAGACTGAGCCATAATCGAGCTTGATGCCCATGTTTTTGCACCATGATTTGACCTCATCGGCCGTGAAGTTGGTGCCATTGTCAATGATGATACTGTGGGGACACCGTAACGGTGCACTACCCCTGATATGAAGTCTATCACTGGTCCGGATTCGCCGCTTTAACCGGTTTGGCTCAGTATCCATTTGGTGAATTTATCCACCATGACCAATAGGTATTTTTGCTTGTGGGTTCCTCCCTTGAGGGGTCCAACCATGTCTAGCCCCCTGCATCATGACGGCGGTGATGGGTATATTTTTAAGGGAGGTGGGTGGCATGTGGCTTTGGTTAGCAAAGTCGGGCAACCGACGATCGTTGGACTAAGTCCTCAAGATTCTGCCCGGGCCGTCGGCCAATAAAATCCTGTATGGAAGGCCTTGCCTACAAGGGCCCGGGCAGTGGCGTGGTGCCCACCCAGTCCGGCATGAACTTCAGCCAGGAGGTTTCGCCCTTCCTCTTCGGAGATACACCTTTGAAGGACTCCGGTAGTGCTTTTCTTATAAAGCTCTCCCTCATGGACTTTATAGGCTTTAGAGCGTGCATTATGCAACGAGCCTCATTTTGGTCTTCGGGGAGTTCCTTCCTAGTTAGGTAGGCTAGGAATGGTTCCGTCCACGGGCGATAACCGCCATTATTTCGTGTGCAAAGGGTGTTATCTCGGGCGGAGCCTCCGTTGTGTCGAAGTGTTCGCGTCAGCGGTGCGGTTGGGTCCGGATTGTTATTGCCGGGCTCCCTTCCCATAGTAATGGATGGCTTGAACAGCCGTTCCAAAAGATATTGGGTGGGACGACATCGCGTTTTGCACCGATGCGCCAATATATCCGCAGCCTGGTTGTTATCCCGGCTATATGATGAAATTCGAGCCCTTCGAACTGCGTCCGACATTTTTAGGACCGTATTGCGGTATGCTGCCATTTTCGGATCTTTGGCGCCAAAGTCTCCATTTATTTGAGATATTGCGAGGTTTGAATCCCTCGCACCTCTAGGCGTTGAATGACCATGGAGATCGCCATCCGGAGGCCGTGCGTATGGGCCTCAGATTCAGCTGCGTTGTTGGAGTCCGGATACATTATCTGCAGGACGTATTGGACTGTGTCCCCGGTTGGGGACGTCAGGACGACGTCAGCCCCTAGGCCAGCCAACATTTTGGAGCCGCCAAAGTGCATGATCCAATTGGAGTATGCGCCGTACTCTTTAGGGAGTTCGGCTTCAGTCCATTCGGCCACGAAGTCGGCCAAAACCTGCGACTTAATAGCTCGTCGTGGCTTATAAGTTATGTCGAATAGGAGGTGATCTATGGCCCATTTAGCAATCCGGCCCGTCGCGTCGCGGTTGTTTATAATGTCATTAAGAGGTACTTCGGAGGCTACCGTTATCGAACACTCTTGAAAGTAGTGTCGCAGCTTCCGGGATGCCATGAACACCGCGTATGCTATATTTTGATAGTGTGGGTACCGGGACTTGCATGGAGTTAGGACAAAGGACACATAATAAACCGGTTTTTGAATAGGGAACCGGTGTCCGTCCGTTTCTCGTTCGACAACGAGCACCGCGCTGACAACTTGATGTGTTGCGGCGATGTATAATAGCATTGGTTCACCTGCGTTGGGCGCGGCCAGGACCGGATTTGTTGCCAAAATGGCCTTTATTTCTTCGAGTCCGGCCGTGGCGGCATCCATCCACTCGAAGTGTTCGGTGCGGCGGAGGAGGCGGTAAAGCGGTAATGCCTTTTCTCCTAAACGGGAGATAAAGCGGCTTAGAGCCGCTACGCATCCCGTCAATTTTTGTATTTGTTTGAGGTCTTTTGGAATATCCAATTGTGACAGAGCTCGAATCGTGGCTGGGTTTGCTTGAATTCCTCTAGCGGACACAATGAAGCCCAGGAGCTTTCCGGCTGGAACGCCGAAGATGCATTTTTCCGGATGGAGCTTGATGTCATATTTTCGAAGATTGTCGAATGTGAGCTTCAAGTCGTCTACTAGAGTTTCGACGTGCTTGGTTTTGACGGCCACGTCATCTACATATGCTTCCACCGTTTTGCCGATCTAGTTTGCCGGACATATGTCAATCATGCGCTGACATATTGCGCCGGCGTTTTTGAGCCCAAAGGGCATTGTGTTGAAGCGGAACGGGCCGTATGGAGTGATGAATGCTGTTGCAGCTTGGTCTGGCTCCGCCATCTTGATTTGGTGGTAGCCGGAGTACGCGTCGAGGAAGCACAATGAGTCGTGGTCTCGTCAGAAGCGTCAATGATTTGATCAATTCGAGGGAGGGGAAGGGATCCTTTGGGCAAGCCTTATTAAGGTCTTTGAAATCAACACATAGGCGCCAGGATTTATCCTTCTTTCGTACCATCACCAGGTTCGCTAGTCAGTCCGGATGTTTTATATCTCTGATGAATCCGGCCTCCAGAAGTTTGGCTAGCTCCTCTCCCATGGCCTGTCTCTTGGGTTCGAAAAGCGCCAAGAGCCTGCTTGATTGGCTTGAATCCTTTTAGGATATTTAGGTCGTGCTCGGTCACCGACGTGGGATTCCTGGCATGTCCAAGGGTGCCAGCAAAGATGTCCCAGCTTTTCTTGTAGCAACTCTCGTAGTCGCGCGTCTACATCAGGGTTTAATTGTGCCCCGATGGAGGCCGTCTTTGCAGGGTCCGTTGGGTGGACTTGGAATTTGACTATTTCATCCGCTGGTTTAAAAGAGGTGGACTTGGATCTTTTATCAAGTATCACATCGTCCCTGTTCACCGTGGAGCACATCGCGGTGAGTTCCTCGGCCGCTAGGGCTTCGGATAGTGCCTCGAGGACTAGTGCGGCTGTCTTATTTTCGGCGCGGAGTGCTATGTTCGGATCACTAGAAAGAGTGATGATTCCGTTGGGACCGGCATTTTAAGCTTCATGTACCCATAATGGGGTATAGCTTGAAAAATTGTGAATGCCTCTCGTCCTAATAAAGCATGATATCCGCTGTTGAACGGGGCCACTTGAAATGTGACCTCCTCAGACCTGTAATTGTCCGGCGAGCCGAACACTATGTCCAGCGTGATTTTTCCTCTGCAGCATGCTTCCCGGCTGGGGGTTATTCCTCTAAAGGTTGTGCTGCTTCGCTCAATGCGGTTCCTTAGTAAGGCGAAAGCCGTCTACTATCGGGTTGAGGACCAATGCGGCTGGTGCCCGGGTAGTTCGGAATTTAGGTTCGTCACTGACATTGAAGGTAATAGCCGTGTCACTCCATGGATGTATTGTTGCTACTTGGTAGACTTCGACAAGGTTGTGGAGTTGTCGTTTTCGCATGTTATTTGATGCGAAAGTCTCGAAGACTGTTAACACCGTACTGGTGTTGCTGGGCTGGGATTCTGAAGCTAGAAGCTCTTCGCCACTTTTGGCCACCTGCCGTAGTATCCAACATGCTCGAAGGCTATGAGTTGGAGTGGCGCCCTTTGTTATGAATTTTGCAGGTCCGCTTAGCCAACCCTCCAAAGTATGGTTCCATTACCCTTTAAGGGGTTTTGGTTTTTGGTATTCAACCTGTGTGCTTGATAATGATGCACCCTTTTGTTCCGGACTAGGGATGTATTCGGGGCGGATTATCCCAAAATTTACTTTCGGTTTTCGAGCGCTCTCCATCGCACAAGATTTTTTGTACGATGGTCACCAAGTCAACAAAGCGTGTAATTTCGCAATGACTTATGGCGCTTAGGATTCCCTTGTCCGTGCAATTATTTCAGAAGATTGGTATTGCGTCCTCCTCGGCAGTCCTTTATCCTGTTCATAACCGGAGGAATCGCCCGAGAATGATGTACTGCTTTCATGGCTCTTGCCAAATTCGAGAGAGATCGCTAATGTTTGGGTGGGTGGGTGGCACTAGATCCTAACCCCGTCCAATTTAGGACTCAAGGGCGGGAAGTTTCGAACTCGGAAGTTTGGATTTTTGAGTGCTATCCGGTGAGTCCGACCCGCCACCGACTTTAAGTTCGTGGCTTGATCGACATCCGTCCCTCCGCAGGAATCCGGCATGGAGGGATCGGGAATCCGGACGTAGCTAGTCCTTAAGATAGGAGAAGAGTCGCCGCATTGCTCCTCTATCACATCAACATGATGGGTAGCCTGGGGAGAGTTGATCTCTCTCAGATCGGTTTTAGGCCCGATTCGGTCGTAATCTGTGGCGATTCCCAGGGCGGCGATGTGATCCAAGAGCTCGTTTACGGAGGAGAGCTCGATCAGATCTAACTGTTCGGCAAGTTCCGAACTAACATGGAGATTGGTTTCGATGACTCGAGAGGTCATCGGTAGCAACGACCGAACTAGCAATCATGAGAAAACCGCCTAGCCAAGAGTTTGACCAAGGCCAAGGCTTCTTTGGCGATGGTATCGCCTTTAAAGACGAGATGAGGCATCCTACCTGATGGTGACGGCACGGAGGAACTCTCAATGAAAGCACCAATGTCGGTGTCAAAACCGCGGATCTCGAGTAGGGGTCCCGAACTGTGCGTCTAAGCGGATGGTAACAGGAGACAAGGGACACGATGTTTTTACCTGTGTTCGTGCCCTCTCGATGGAGGTAATACCCTACTCCTGCTTGATTAATATTGATGATATGGGTAGTACAAGAGTAGATCTACCACGAGATCAAGGAGGCTAAACCCTAGAAGCTAGCCTATGGTATGATTATTGTTTGTCCTATGGACTAAAACCCTCCGGTTTATATAGACACCGGATAGGTTAGGGTTACACAGAGTCGGTTACAATGGTAGGAGATCTACATGTCCGTATCGCCAAGCTTGCCTTCCACGCCAAGGAAAGTCCCATCCAGACACGGGACGAAGTCTTCAATCTTGTATCTTCATAGTCCTGGAGTCCGGCCAACGGTAAGAGTTCGGCTATCCGGACACCCCCTAATCCGGGACTCCCTCAGCAAGGGAGTGGCCGTGCTCGCGGATGAAACAAAGATGAAGTGCGGCTGCGACCACCCGGAGTCGTCCATGGGCAGCCGTTCGTTCTGCGCCTTCCGTAACGTGCACAGCCACAACACCAGCGATTGTCAGGAGCTCAGGGCCATCTGCGATGGGCGCTTTGGTCGAAGCCCCGAGTGCAATGACCGAGGCTACGACCGAGGAGGAGGATGAAGTGGAGGATGCTGGGACTACCGCGGCCCCTGCCAGGAGTGGCGCGACCAGCCTCGTGAGGACCGCTGGCAGGACCAGCCTCGCGAGGGCGCCTTGAGGGATCAGCCTCGTGAGGAACATCCTCAAGGCAAGGCGAGCCTCCCTCCACTACCACCATCGCCAAGGAGGAACGATGATCATCACCAGGACGAGGGGGGTGGGGGCTTCCAGGAGCCGCGCTTCATCGCCTGCATCTTGGGTGACGCTCAGGCCCCAGCCTCCCAGCGCATCTTCAAGCAGTTCGCTCGTGAGGTGAAGGCTCCCCTGGCTCGAGGCCACACGCCCGCTCAGGTGGTCCAAGTGCACGATTACCTTCGGCTCGTCCGACCAGCTCAAATGCGCGGCAACTGCCGGCGCCCTCCCGATGCTCTGCTCGTCCATCATTAGTAATGTCCTTGTCACCAAGACCCTCATCGATGGCGGTGCAGGACTCAACGTTCTCTCTATCGAGATGTTCGACCACCTCCAAGTGCCATATGATCAGCTGCAGCCCACCAAGCCCTTCTCAGGAGTGACCGACGGCTCCACCACCCCGATAGGGCAGATCCGCCTCCCTGTCACCTTCGGCCAGCACGACAACTACCGCATCGAACTCATCGACTTCGACGTCGCCCACATCCGCCTGCCGTACAATGCCATCCTTGGGTATCTAGCCCTGGCCAAGTTTATGGCGGTGACCCACCACGGCGACAACGTCCACAAGATGCCAGGAAGCTGCGGCGTCATCACGGTCGCCTGTGAGGAAAAGGACGCAGCGTGCTCCCTCGAGCGTGCCTACCAGGCCGCAACAGTTGAAGACCCGGACAAAGAAGGTGCCATCTACCCTCCTGAGGCAGTCCCCAAGAAGAAGAAGAAGCTGCTCCGCCAAGAGCCTCAGGAGAGCGGTGTCTCCAGCGGCACCACCTCAGGACCTGTGCCCATGGATGGGGCGCCTCCCTCTCTGGCATCGGAAGGCGCACCCGGTGCCCTCCTTTGGCTGGGATCGAGGGCTCTCTTCTGTGGGGCCTCTGACATAGCCAATGTCACGAGGGAGGTGCTCGGGCACCACGTGAAGGCATGCTTCACCGCACGCTTCCCTCATGAGGTGACAAGGCATGGAGTGCCTGGTGCTCAGGAGTTCATCACCAAGGCGACCGAGGAATTTCAAGAGGCGAGAACCATGCACGGCGACTGCCGCCCACCACCCGGCGCAGCTCCTCGTCCTGGGGAGGATGGCGAGCTCTGCGTCCGTGTCGACATCCCAGGGCTCAATAGGGCCACAACCCAGGAGCGTTTTTGGCCGTCGCGCGTTGGTCGGTGCGAGGGTCCACCTCACAGCTATGTTCGCATGCCATTTGGCCTACCAAACGCGGCTGTCACCTTCCAGTGCCACCTGCGGTGCATTCTGGCGGCTCAGAAGGCCAGGCATCACGCAGTTCTGGTGGAAATGGCGACGGTTCTTCATGAGCCGCACGGGCCCCCGAAACCTCCCGAGGCTCAGGACCCAGGCGACTCGTGAGGAGTAACTTCTTCAACATGCATCTTCAGCTGCTTCGACATCCCTCCAGCAACGGGCCAGGTGACTCTTTTCGATTCATTCAGTTAGGGGCGCCCGTCGGGCAACATTATCCCCAAGTCGCACGGGCCTGTCCCTATAACATGTATCATTTTGCGTCTTTACATCTACTTTGTTGGGGGCACCCCTTGGGCCGCATCATCCCCAGGCCGCATGGGTCCGTCCCTGTAGCATGTATCGTCCTTGCATTTATCCGAGCTAACTTGCCTCCTTGCATGAGTTACCTTATTATTATCACCTGCTTTCCTGTTGCCCTTCGCGGCCTCCCGTGTTGCTGACCGGCCTCCTGCTCGTCCCTAAGCATGCTGGAATGGTGCTTGTGCTCGGGTCCGTCCCCGCAACACTGACAAATCTGAGTTGTCGAGCTCTAGGTCGCGGCCCGCTCTGCGCACGTCACCTCACGAGACCCTCAGTGCCTTCATCTTCTTGCGGAAAGACCAGCGGCAGGACAACAAGCGCGATTACTAGCCGTATCTTCCTCTCAGACTAACCCACAGGGACCTTCGGAGCTTGTCTACGGGTGGCCTCGCCGACCGCCCTCCTTCCACGTGATTCGCTTGCGCGTTAAAGGGGGGATCCTGAGCATCGCACCTAAGGAGCTCCTACTGACTCTCCAGCACTCACCCCCTAGCCTTGACCACGACATCACGACCTGACATACCAACAGTGGCTGAGCTTGCTCGAGGCTCGGGATGCGAGGATGCAGAGCATTTAGATGAGCGAGGAAGGGGGAAGGCGGCGTGAGCCTCACCTAATAATACTGCCGCCGAAGCGCAAATCGGGTGCTGTACAAGGAACCACCTCAGACTCAACAAGATAAGTCACATATTCAAGTTAGCACGATGCCGCAATTGGAATTTTCCGTTCGGGCAACCTTGCTCTGGCAATGCCGCCTTCCTTTTCTATATTTGGGACGCTGATTGCAAGCCAAAGGGGACCTCTCGAGCATCGCGCCTCGGGGGCTCTAACCGGACCTTGGGCCGCTCACCTCCTGGCCTTGACCACGGCATCGCGACCTGGCATACCAGTGACAGCTGAAGCCTGCCTGGGGACTGGGACCTGTTGGCGTAGAGAGCTAAGCTACTGCGAGGACGAAAAGGGGGGACAATGCTGAAGCAACATGCGCAAACACGAACATCATAATGGGAATAATAAGCATTGGTGCAAAAGCACTATAGATTCTTTACACACCCCCACGGGGTTCATCTCGATTCCTCGCAGGGAACAATAGAAGAAGGCTTCCGGAAGTCCTAACTACGGACGTCGCCGTCGACTCCATCATCAACAGTGGGCCACGAGGGGCTGACGCCAACCCCATCCAGATCATCGACGACGACGAGCAGATGCCGTTGCCACGCTCCGGGCACGGCGAGAGCTCGGGGGCACGTAGTTGTCGTCGCTCGTCTCTGGAGACTCGTCAAGCTCAGGTGAGTCGCTGGACTCCCAGGATCCATTGCTCCTGCTTGAGGAGCTGTCGACAGGACTGGGGGCAGGCTCAGTGCCTGCTGCTGCACCATCCTGGCGGCCCCCTCCAGGGCAGCACTCGAGGCGGCAGCCTTCCTCGTCGAAGACCTTGAAGAACATCGTGGAGGCGCCGTCGTACTCAAAGTGGATGGTGAGGGCCCCCTCCGTGCGGCAAGCGCGGGCGACTTTGCCCCATCCATGAGTCATGAAGATCTTGCCCGAGGAGACGACCTCGACCTTCGCCCCCATCGCCGGAGTGCTGCACTCAGCGTGCTGCAACCACAGCTCGAGCGGCCCTCTCGGCGGCATCTCCTCAGCAAATAACCACAGAAGCTTTATCCACGTGCGCTGTGGCATCACCACCCATACCACGAACTTGCGTGAGGAGCCCTTGGCATGGGTTCGTAGGTCGGCGGCTCGTGCCACCACAGCCTGGCCACCACGGCCGTGACGCGAGTGGCGCGGGGCGCTACCTCCTCCTCCGGAGCCTTGTGCTTGGGCGTACAAGGGCAGAGGATAGCCGGGAGGAGGCCGGTCGTACCAAGGCCTCGTCACCTCCAGCCTCGAGCCAGCGTCGCGGGAGTAGCCAAACCTCTTCTTCGGCGGAAGCGGCCCCTGGCCCTCGCGGGGGACTTTTCCCTTCTCAGCAGCGGAGAATCTCCTTATCGGCGCCATGAGTGTCGCGGCAAGACGGCGAGGCGAGGAGTCTCGAGGCATCAAGCAGAGGTTTCCTTATCAGCGCAACAAGACCAAGACTAGCTGGACGGTAAGACGGAGGTCATTGCGGAGCCCACAACAGCTTCACCACTAGAGCCTTTGGAAGGCGAAGACTACTTTTGTCAGGATAGCTTGTTCTAGTTGTCTCCCTTCAAAATTGGCCGTAGTGGGATCCCTTCCCACCTAACATTTGGGAAGAGGACCAGGGCCTTTGTCGGCGCCCTGGGAACGGGGGTCCCCAGACTTGTCTACCTGCGGCCCACGGTGTGGCCCCACAAGCGGCCTATGGCCGATGTTCATCAACAACCACTCAAGACCCTCGCGAGGGGCCAAGCCTCGTGAGGCGGACGACACAATACCTCCTCAGGGGCAGCCTCGCTAGGCTGGCTTAGGAGGAGCGGAGATATCAAGGCGGAGGGGCACCTCGCGAGGTTCGTATCACGTGAGCCATGACGACCGAAGCCAGGCGGGCGCCAGCGGGCGCAGAGTACCAGTTGCCTCTTTTGTGTTAAAGGGGCAAGTGCAGGCGAGGAGTCCCGAGGCATCAGACAAAGGTTTCCATATCGGTCGAACAGGACCAAGACCAGCAAGACGGCATGACGGAGGTGATCGCAGAGCCCACAGCTACATCACCACCAGAGCCTTTGGCAGGCGAAGACCACCTTTTGTAAGGATAGCTTGTACTAGTTGTCTCCCTTCAAAATTGGCTGTTGTGGGTTCCCTTCCCGCCTAACATTTGGGAATAGGACCAGGGCCTCCATAAATAGGACTAGCCACCACCATAGGGAGGACATGCGGGATTCAGATCATCCACACACACACAAGCTCACGGAGCTCAAGAACACCTCACCTAGGAGGCTATTCTTCCCTTGTACATGTTCATCCCCAGCCTACAAGGCAATCCACCACACCACACTGGAGTAGGGTATTAGGCCACAACGGTGGCCCGAACCAGTATAAACTCTTGTGTCCCTTGTTCTTTGGGTTCGGCGAGCTAGGCCTTGAGATCGTTACGCGAGCGAGCTACCCCAGTGTTCGAACCTAAAGGGTTTGCCGGAACCTAGAATCCGACATTTGGCGCGCAAGGTAGGGGTGTGCTGAAGCCTTTCTTTCATTGATCGATGTACCACTGCTTCATCGTGTCCATGGCCGACGCTCGCCGAGCTCGTGCTGAGCGCCGGGCCGCTCTTGCCGCCCGCGTCGCTCAGATGGTGACCGTTGGCGGAACTCCCCGCCGTTCTCCATCACCCACCGCCAACGCTGCCACCGGCCCGACGGGAAGCGAGCAGCAAGCTTCATCGCTGCACCCCACTGTGCGGCGGGACGGCCGCACCTCCACCCCGTCGCTGACTTCGGCCGGCTCGTTGTCCCACGCTCGTCGCGCACCCACAATGCGCAGGCCGCGCTGCTCATGGCACACGAGCCCCTACGTTACCGCCTGGTCGATGACCTCTATGAGGACTGGCTGTACCGCATCACCGAGCTCGTCGGCGCCGTTGGGGGCTCCCCTACACCATCGCTCTCGCTGCCTCGTCCGCCTCCAGCTGCGGGCGACATAGCTTACAGAGCGCCTCCACCACCGCCGCATCAAGACGGAGCCCTAGCACGAAGACGCGTGGCCCCTCGGCGTGATCCGCAGCGCCGGGCGCCCACGCACGAAGAAGGAAGCTGCCAAGGAGTCCCCCGACCGCAACAAAATGCCCCTGCACTTTGATCACCGCAGCGCCAAGACCGCCCGCCGCCTGCAACGGCGGCGCGTGGATACCAGGATCAGGCTCCGCCTCTGTGACGGGCTCCGGTGACCACAGCAGGTTGCCGTGCCTTCACTCCTGAGCTTCGTAGCATCGTCTGGCCCAGCAAGTCCAAGCCAGACCTGCCTCCGTGCTACGATGGCACTCCCGACCCTGTGGAGTTCTTGCAGCTCTACGAGCTGAGCATCAAGGCGGCCAGCGGCGACGAGAATTTCATGACAAACTGGTTTCCCATGGCCCTCAAAGATGGCGGGGGAACAGGATTAAGTGCGCAAAATGGGCATAGACCCCTCAAGGATTAAACCCACAAAGACGACCTTTAAAGGCGTCATACCGGGTGTAGATGCCAATTGTACAGGCTTAGTTACACTCGAAGTGGTCTTCGGATCCCCGGATAACTTCCGAAGCGAAGAGTTAATCTTCGACATAGTCCCGTTCCGCAGCGGCTATCACGCACTGCTTGGACGAACCGCATTTGCAAAGTTCAATGCGGTGCCGCACTACGCATACCTCAAGCTCAAGCTGCCAGGCCCTCAAGGAGTAATCACGGTCAATGGAAACACCGAACGCTCTCTCCGATTGGAGGAGCATACGGCGGCCCTCGCGGCGGAGGTGCAAGGCAGCCTCTCACAACAATTCTCGAGTCCGGCCTCTAAACGTCCGGACACTATCAAGCGCACCCGGAGTAACCTACAGCAAGACCGCCTGGCACGATCCAAGCATCGCCAGAGTAATCCGGCCCCAACCCCAGCCCTCGCGAAATTGCGAAGCCAGTACTACGCGTACATAACTACGCTCTGGAGATACCATAAGGCATAAGGGGAGGGGCACGACCACGGCACGCCCAGGATGCAGCTCAACCGCACGAGGGGCTCCCGATTGTGACATTATTTTTCTTTCTTTTTTTTTTCTTACTTTCAGGACTCTGTTCTCCAGAAGCCCTGTCCGGCATTCGCGCCGAATACACGATGCAACAGCCAGGGAAGCAGAAAATTGCGTCGAGTGTCCAGGTGGTATCTATTACGAGCAGTATACCTGTTTTACATACCACACCGCAAACTTACCCCTGGAAGGGGGACATGTCAAAAGTCCCGTACCTTGCTTATCGCACAAGTTGTATCGTTCTTCTTTTATTTCCAGTTTCTTTTGAATAACCAATCCATAGCTTTTTCCTATTATTGCACTCCTTTCTTTATCTATATATATGTTCATTTCATGACAGGTTGCACCCGTACACTTTGGTACGGCCAATACACCAGGGGCTTAAGTACCCCAAAAATATGGTGTGATAAGTCCGAACACTTTCACAAGTGCGGCACCCCGAACTTATAGCATTATATGCATCGGCTCCGAATAATGTCTTGGGTCAATAGTTGGGTTTGCACGGCTCCCATGTTTTGGAACCTTACGTTCCGTTATATCGGCTAAGGTAGCGCTGGGAGAACCACTGCGATTGTGCCCCGGTAGAGCTGGGTTGAGCACCTCAGTGGAGAAAGCTAAAACTGACCGTCATGATAGGGCGAGAGCCGATCGCTATTCGAGAGGTTTTTCCGGGTCCCTAAATACTTATGCCGCTTAGAGCGAGGAGTCGGCACTGTCAGGCCAAGGCGGGGATAGCGCCCCGAACTCGGTCTTCCCAATACTAGGGGCTTCGCCGAAATTTAAAATTATAGAATTCTATGGCTAAGTGAGAGTGTTCAAGCACTATAAGTCCGGTTGCCTTTTTCGTTGCGTTGAGCGCCTCCTTCGAAGGACCCAAGAATAGGAACAAGAGTGCTCAAGTTTATCCCGAACACCCCAGCACTCGTGGCATGGGGGCTGAAGCCAACGACTTGCCATCTCTCAAATTTGATAAACGGCCACACAGAAGGTAATATTTTAAATTCACAAGCGTTGCTTAGCGCATATGAACAAGTTTTCAGCGTACATGATAACAAATGCGAGTCTATTAAAAAATTACATCTCTGGAGCACTCACCCGCTATAAGGCGGGCACCCTTCATGATGCCCTCATAGTACATTTCGGGCTTGCGATGCTCCTTGCCCTTCGGTGGCCCGTCCACCACAAGCTTCTCCGCATCCAGCTTGCCCCAGTGCACTTTAGCACGGGCAAGGGCCCGACGGGCACCTTCAATGCAGACAGAGCGCTTGATGAGTTCAATCCATGGACATGCGTCCACCAGCCACCGCACTAGCCCAAAGAAGCTCCCAGGCATGGCTTCCAATGGCCACAGCCGAACTATGAGGCCCTTCATGACCTATTCGGTGACCTTGTGGAGCTCGACTAGCTGCTTCAGCTGGTAGCTCAGGGGCACCGGACGTTCGGCCTCAGCATACTGAGACCAGAACACCTTCTCCCTCGAGCTCCCCTCCTTGGCGCGGTAGAACGCGGCAGCATCAGACACACTATGGGGCAGATCTGCGAATGCTCCTGGAGAGCTCTGAATCCGGGTAAGTAATATGTAATTCACTTTCACATGCTTGCTTTGCATAAAGAATGCCTTACCCGCCGCTATCTTCTTTAATGATTCAATTTCTTGGAGGGCTTTTTGGGCTTCAGCCTTAGCGGCTTTGGCACTCTCAAGAGACGAGGCGAGCTCGGACTTTCGAGTCCTCGAGTCACGCTCCAAACTCTCGTGTTTTTCCACGAGCACAGAGCTCTTGCCGCACCTCCGCCACCCGCCTCCTCCTGCTTCTCTCGCTCAGTGCGCTCCGTGGCGCTTTGCTTTCGGCCGCGGACACCGCTTCGCCTTCAGTCGCCACCTCGTTCGTGGCCCCTACAATACCCACGTTATTCCTGTCATTTTTTGCAACCGAATCCTTTCTATAAGGTATTTCTTTAATAAGGTACTGCTTACCTTCCCTGTCCCCGAGATGCTTCTTGGCAAGGCCGAGCTTGTTCTCGGACCGCTCGAGGCTCTTCTTCAATGCATTGACCTCCGTAGTCAGTGCGGCAGAGGTCAGCAGCGCAGCCTGCAATCGCATATTGACATACTTATGTTAGACTCCTGCGTATATCTTTTTAAATCCTTAGTCCGGCTTTTCTTTCCGAACACCGAACTAAACATCAGGGGCTACTGTCTATGCGGTAATATTTTTTACATATTCGAAACTTACTTCAAAGCCTGTTAGAAGGCTGGTACAGGCTTCAGTCAGCCCGCTCTTGGCGGACTGAACTTTATGGATCACCACACTCATAATAGTGCGGTGCTCCTCGTCGATGGAGGCGCCGTTAAGCGCCTCCGATGCTATCCGGTGCCTCCGGTTGGGACGGAGGACACGGCGTCTTACCCTTCCTATGAAGGGGCCGCTTGCGGACTTCGAACCAGAAGGTTCCGGTATGTAGTCCGGACGAGGGTCGGGCTTAGAGCCCCTGGGGTCTCGCTCCTCGCGCTCGAGTCCGGGAGGTTGCCTTGCGGCGCCTCCTGCGCCACCTCCTCTTGACCAGGCCCCCCTTGGGGCCCCACCTCGGTGTCGTCCGCAGCGTGAGGTGAGGAGGCGGCCGGAAGTGAAATACTCTGCACATCTGACGAATCCAGGGAGCCGCTCGACGAAGTGGCGAGCTTGTCCTCGGGCAAGCTGCATGGTCATATTCGGCGTTAGAAGACACTATGCGACAAATAAAAAGTCATGAACTATTCCGGAGTCCGGACACTTACGATCTCGCCAGGGGCTTGGCCCTTGTTGGCCACTCCTCCTCGTCGTTGTCGGCGTTGGTGGAGAAGTCCGGAGGAAGGGTCCTCCCTTTCTTGGACCCTCCGGCCTCCCCAGTTGGGGCGGCCTTCCTTTTCTTCTCTCCCCCCGCTGGTGGAGAAGCTTCTTTTCCCTCCTCCTCTTCCTCAGAGGAGGATTCCGCCTCATAGTTGTCGGGCGGTGAGTCCGACAGCACCTGGCGCCAGGAGCTCCTTCGAGTTCCCGTGGCCTTCTTCTCCGGCACCACGTGAGGTGCCGGAGCCAAGAGCCCTGGCCAATCGGGCGTCCGGCTGGTCTTCGGCAAAGGGGCAGACGGTTAATCTGTCCGGACGTCTTCAACCAGATCTGTCAAAGGTTAGGGAGTTTTAGATCCCGCATAGAGTCAAACTATAAAAAAAGAGTCCCGTAAGGGGTAAATAACTTACCTCGCTGGCTTGATGTCATGCGAGCTGAATCCGCGATCTTCGGTGGCGGATGTGGGAGCCTCGGCGCCTTGAACAGCACCTTCCGGGCATCTTCGTACATAGTGTCGAAGAGCCTTTTCAGAGTTGGGTCTTTGTGCGGATCGAACTCCCACAATTTGAAGGCCCGTTGTTGGCATGGGAGAATCCGCGGATGAGCATCACACGGATAACGTTGACAAGCCCGAGATTCTTGTCCGCCAGGTTTCGGACGCAGGTTTGGAGTCCGGGTAGCTCGTCCGAATCACCCCACGACAGGCCCGTCTCTTTCCATGATGTGAGCCGCGTGGGGAAGCGGATCGAATTGGGCTGCCGCCCATTGAGAGTCGCCATGGCTCAGTGATGTAGAACCACCCCGATTGCCACCCCTTTATGGTCTCCACAAAGGAGCCCTCGAGCCATAGGGCTTTGGCCATCTTGCCAACCATGGCGCCTCCGCACTCCGCTTGGCGGCCGCCCACTACCTTCGGCTTGACATTGAAGGTCTTCATCCATAAGCCGAAGTGGGGCTGGATGCAGAGGAAGGCCTCGCACATGACGATAAATGCCGAGATGTTGAGGATAAAGTTCGGGGCCAGATCGTGGAAATCCAGGCCGTAGTAGAACATGAGCCCCCGGACAAATGAGTGAAGTGGAAAACCTAGTCCGCAGAGGAAGTGGGTGAGGAACACCACCCTCTCATGGGGCCTCGGGGTGGGACTGAGCTGCCCCTCGTCGGGTAGCCGGTGCGCGATGTCGCTGGACAAGTATCCGGCCTTCCGCAGCTTTTTGATGTGCCCCTCCGTGACGGAAGAGGCCATCCACTTGCCTCCCGCTCCGGACATAGTTGGAGAAGGTTGAGGTGGGGTGTGCGGACTTGGTATTTGGAGCTCGAGTCTTGTGAAATGGATGAGCAAAGGAGGAAGAAGGCGTAGGTGAAAAGTTGGATCCTTATCCCCTTATATGGACGGACGAAGCTATGGGTTACCCACGTCCGTATTGATGGGAATCCCGGAATAAGGGGGCACGATACCCGCTTTGATAAGACGTGCCAAGGAAACCGCCTCGCTAAACGCGCTAAGGTGGAACAGTAAAAAACGATTCGTATAAAGGCCTGGCCATGGTGTGATGTCACGCCGCGGAATACGTCAGCAGATCTGTGCAAAGGTTATTCTCTCAACGGTAGTATGTGGAACTTGTTTTTGCAGAGCCGGACACTATCCTTGTGTCCAAAATCTTCTATGAAGTATTCGGACGAGGAACCCGCCTTGCAATGTCGAACACAATATGCGCGCCGGACTCGTCGTCATTGAAGCCTGGTTCGAGACTCTTGAGGAGTCCTGGATTAGGGGTGTCCGGATAGCGAACTATCACCGTTGGCCGGACTCCTGGACTATGAAGATACAAGATTGAATACTTCGTCCCTTGTCCGGATAGGACTTTCCTTGGCGTGGAAGGCAAGCTTGGCGATACGGATATGTAGATCTCCTACCATTGTAACCAACTCTGTGTAAACCTAACCCTATCCGGTGTCTATATAAACCGGAGGGTTTTAGTCCATAGGACGAATAACAATCATACCATAGGCTAGCTTCTAGGGTTTAGCCTCTCTGATCTCGTGGTAGATCCACTCTTGTACTACCCATATCATCAATATTAATCAAGCAGGAGTAGGGTATTACCTCCATCGAGTGGGCCCGATCTTGGGTAAAAACATCGTGTCCCTTGTCTCCTGTTACCATCCGCCTAGACGCACAGTTCGGGACCCCCAACCCGAGATCCGCCGGTGTTGACACCGACAGTGCTGTTCAAGGGCGCCGAGGTTCCCCCTTCCCTAACCGAGGATCGTGGACTTAGCACGAAGCACCTCACGAAACTGGTAAGTTCTTTATAGGGTATTTATTCTCCCAGTTTAATCATGTGCGGGATCTCAACTACCCCTGCCTTTAACAGGACTGGGTGGAGACGACAGAGCAGATCGACTGCCCAGCTCCTTTGCCTGAAGATCCAGCGGACGCTCTCCTGACGAAGATGTTGACTCCGGCAGCTTATGATGTGCCGGAGAAGAAGGCCAAGGGGACCCGAAAGAGTTCCCGGCGTCAGGTGGTATCGGACTCATCGCCCGGCGACTCCGAGACGCACTCCTCTCGTGAAAGCGAGGAGGAGGAAGATGAAGGTTCTCCCCCCGCAGCCGGGGGAGACAAGAAAAGGAAAGACGCCCCAACCAGGGGGGCTGAAGGGTCCAAGAAGGGGAGAACTCTCCTTCCGGACTGCTCCACGACGGCCGCCGACAGCGGCGACGAGTGGCTCCTTAGGGACAAGCCCCTGGCAAAGTCGTAAGTATCTGGATATCATAATTATTATTGGTCTACTTTATCGAGCGGCTTCTCCTCATGCCGAACACGATTATGCAGTCTGCCCAGAGCCCGAATCGACGTATCTTCGTCAGGTGATTCTTTGGGCTCATCGGACATGAAGAGCGATTCACTTCCGACCGCTTCTACCCCCCGCCCTATGGACAACGCTGAAGTGTTGTCCGCGAGAGCACCGAGCCGACGGGAGGTGGTCCTAGAGGCGCCTTGAGGCGACCTTCCGGGCCCTGGGCGCAAAGTGAGCAAGACTCCCACAGGCTCCAAGTCCGACCGGAGCCCGTGTCGGAGCCTTCAGTGGTTCCGGATTCCGGCAGGCAACTCCCTTTTAAGGGAGACAAGCCGCCCGCGCCGGTGGCCTCTGTCCATCCAGAGGCACCAGAAAACTTGTTGGAAATGCTTCGAGGTCTTCCATCGACGAAGAGCACCGCACTATTATGAGCGTGGTGATCGAGAAGATTCGGTCTGCCAGAAGCGGACTAACCGAAGCTTGTGCCAGCCTCCTAACAGGCTTTGAGGTATGTAGTCGAAGTATATAAAAATATTACCACATAGACAGTAGCCCCTGATGCTCTGTTAGGCGTTCGCGAAGAAAAGCCGAATAGAGGATCGAATAATAATTGCAGGAGTTGTCGGATTTCAGGTTCCGGCAGACCCTTGAGGTTCGAACTCTGGGGTGCGCACGGAGATCTTTCCCATACCAGCCCACGCATTAATGGTTCACAAGGGATCTAAACTTGGAACGATGAACAACACAAGAGACACAAGATTTATACTGGTTCGGGCCATCGTTGTGGTGTAATACCCTACTCCAGTGTGTGGTGTGGTGGATTGCCTCCGGGGCTGATGAAGAACAGTACAAAGGAAGAACAACCTCGCGAGGGGCTGTTCTTGAGCTAGTGCGATGGACTGCTTGGGTGAGTCAAGTCGCTTCTCTCTCTCTCTCTCTCTCTCTCTCTTTCTCTCTGGTAGATTTGACCTCTCTGGTAGGTTCGACCTCTCTGTTAGGTTCAACCTCCCCTCTCTCTGTGGTTGCTAGTCCTATTTATAGAGGGAGGCCCTCGGCCTCTTCCCAAATAATGAGCGGGAAGGGCGCCAATGTCAGGACCTCGATTCCAAGTCACATCGATCTAGCCGGTAACACCTCATATCACTTTGCGGCCTCACGCACGGTATCCCCATGGGTGTCGCCTTACCATGGCCCGGGACCGTTTGCGCCTTTTAGCTCACGTATATGATAGTGTCGCTAGCATCCATATGACAGAGAACCCGGGCCGACATGGCTAGTCGTGAACCCAAAGCGGCACTAACCCATGGGGACAGGCATACATGAATCACATCGAGCATGTCGGTCATCAACGTATGAATCCGGGCTGTAGCACTGGCTAACACGACTCGTAACTCGGCTGTAGCAGGCTAGGCAGGACTCGATATCACCGCTGCGACATTTCCCAAGGGACGGACATATAGGAACGAAGTGAAACACATGCCGGCAGTCAAGTGTCCAGAGCGGTAGTGCTTTGGGCTAGCAGGACTCCGGTGAACCGGGCTGTGGCGGACTACTATCGCCGTGAAGCACTACACTACATTTCCCCATATGAGAGGCTGCCAAGGATAAACAACTAGATTGTCGGATCCCACACTACCAAGCATTTCAAACATACACACAATATGCTCAATATGTGTAAATACAACATGGCATCACAACATAACTCTACGACTCAAATATTTATTCATTAGGCCCGAGGAGCGAGATATTACAAACATGGGTCTCATGACCCAACATTCAGAGCATACAAGCAACAAGCACAAGCGGAAGCTTAACATGTCCGAGCACGTACATCTACAAATGAAAAAGGTCGAGAAGCCCGACTATCTACCGAGATCCTGCCGAGGGCACAAGATCGTAGCCGAGGTCACAAGCTAAACGTCAAGTCCAAGCGGAACTACTAGCGAGACCGACGTCTCTACAAAACATAAAATAAGCAAACGTGAGTTCAAACGCATTTCAGCAAGACTTACATCGTAACTATCTACATATGCTTCATTATCACCCTAGGGGGTGGTGGAGTTTGACTGCAGCAAGCCAGCTTTGACTCGGTGGCTATCCTATACTACGACTGCAAGTAACCCTTTTGAGGTGGCGCACATGAGTCCACATATTCACCATATCAATACACCACTATGGACCCGCTCCCGTCTCCCTACGAGAACGCCATCCATAGCACTCACGCTTATCTTAGCATTTTAGAGTATCCACTTTCACTTGTCTATGAACTGATATAGGCAACCCAGAAGTCCTTCTCCGCGGACACGGCTATTTGAATAGATCATATTAACCCTGCAGGGGTGTACTTCTTCACACACGCTCTCGGCAACCTTCAAGCGGAACCCCAACGTGGGTGTCGGCCACAGCTTACCTAAACACTCAAGTCTCTAGTCCAGGTTTATCGCCTATTCGGGTTCCATCCGCAGGGAGTCCGGCCGAGGTTTCCACTAACGGCCCCGAACGATGTGTGCAGGGTTCCCGAGATACCAAACGGCATTCGCACACCGCCACGGTGTATCTACCGCATCATAGCCCACCCCTAGGGTCAGCGCTACTCACGGCCTCCAACACATATCCTACAAACACCAGAAACTAGTTGCAACTCCTGGACAGAGAACAAGGGTGGTTAAGAAGCCAAGAGGGTCCATTGGTTTCGGGCCCAATGCGTGGTAGTAGCTGTTCATGGATCACAAACACAGAACTCAGTTCCTGAGGACGGCTGCAATGAGACAACCCACCATGTACACCTACATGGCCTCTCACCGCTACCTTTACCAAATCGTGTTCACACACTTAGCTCACACACAATAGGACAAGTTCATAACAATTCCAATTCATTCCCGATGAATCAGACCCGACCCAACTCTAAGCAATAGCAGGCATGACAAACAAGCATGAATGAGTAGGCACATCAAGGCTCAAACAACTCCTACTCATGCTAGTGGGTTTCATCTATTTACTGTGGCAATGACAGGTCATGGAGAGGATAAGGGGTTCGACTACCGCAGCATGTAACAGTTGAATCGATGTTGTCCTAATGCAGTGGAAGAGAGCAGGAGCGAGAGAGTGGGATTTTATCGAAATGAACAAGGGGGTTTTGCTTGCCTGGCACTTCTGAAGATAATATAGTTCTTCATCGGTGTCATCGATCACGTCGTCGGTACACGTCTTACTGAGAGGGGACAAGCACTGGCAAACAAAGAAGAAGCGCAATCAATGCAATGCACAAATATGATGCATGATAATGTCATGGCAATATGTTGTTGATTGAGCTAGTGCAACTAGCAACCATATTAAATGAAGTTGGTTTGAACCAAGGGTTCAAATTCAAACTCCATATGTGAAATTCAAATGCCATTTAAATGAAATGTCCTAAACAGCAACTTTAAGTTGTTCCAACATGCATGAAAATGGTACAGATGGATAGATTGGATTTTTCTGATCACTTTTCATATATAACTTATTTAATTTGGAGTTACGGTTGAATTTATATGATTTTTAGAATTTAGGACATTTTCTGGAATTTCCTGAATTAAAATAAATCCAGAAAATACATGTTGCGTCAGCATGACGTCACCCTGATGTCAGCAGGTCAACTAGGCGCCTCCAGGTCAAACTTGACCAGTGGGGTCCACTGGTCAGTGACTGGGGCTAGTTAGTGACACTCACAGGTTGGCAGGTCAACGGCCACGTCAGCTGGGTCAACCCTGACGCGTGGGTCCCGCTGAGTTAATCTAAACTAAACAGGAAATAGAACCCGGGGTTAATTAGGGCGTGGGGCCCATATGTAAGTGGTACAGGGGGTTAAGTGGTGGGGGATTAGCGCTAACTAGATGGCCACGTCAACAGTCGCCGGAGAGTCGCCGACGGTGACCTCGAACCGCGGCGGAGTTCGCTCGGACCTCACCGGAGGCGACGGATCGACGCGCCAGGGGCACCTGAAGGTAGCCCGTCTGCGTCGCATCTGGGGAGACCAACGGGAGGTGCGGGGTGGCTGCTTGCCGGAAGCGAAGCCAAGGGCGGCGGCCGGAGCTCGGGTGATTGCGGGGTTGGTGCTACGGCGCGCTTCAGAGCGAGTGAGTGTGTGCGTTAGGTTCCTGGGGACTTCCTGAGCATAGTGACGCGCTCCGTTGTGAGCTTATATGCGGCTGTACACAGCTACGCCATGGCCGGGCGAAGCAGAAGCTCTCGGCCATGATGGGAAATGGAGCTAGGGAACGAGCACGAGCACGAGAGAAGAGGGAAAAAGAAGAGGGGCTCACGGCAAGTCTCCTGGAGCGGACAGCAAGGCCGGTGATGGTCTGGACGGAGCCAATCGTCGACCGTGATCTCGGGTGCCCGAGGTAGAAGAAGACGAGGTAGACGGTGATGCAGGGCGTCCGGCGTAGCTTGGCTCACAGAGGGTGATGAGAACGACGCTGCGGTCCTTCTGGACTGGTCGGCGAGGCGAGTGGTGGACGGTGGCCGTGGCTATGGTGAGTGGCGGCGACGGACGCGTTCGGTCCGGGCGAGAGAGAGGGAGGAGAGGAGAGAGAGCCGTGGGGGAGAGCGAGCGAAGCGGTCAGCGGGATCGGGACGACACGCGGAAGTCGTCCACGCGTCCAGGGGGTCGTCGGCAAGCAGGAGGTGGCCGTGCGGTGGCCGTGCACACGTCGGGCACGCGCTGTGCATCCGACTGGCGGGAGGATGAAGACCTCCCTGCCCCTGGTGGGCTGGGCGGGCCAGATGGGCTGCCAGGTGAGCGCCAGGTAAGTTCCTTCTCTCTCCTGTTTCTTCTGTTTCAGCTTTTTCTATTTTGTTCTGTTTTGTTTTGGTTTAGTAAAATACTAAACCATTTTATAAAATCCTGAAGATAATTATGTGGCTAGCACTAAAGTATACCAAACCACATAAAATGTCCTAGAATTATTGGACATATATTAATTATATATAAAATATATATCAAATGCAAACAGTTATTGAATTAATTCAAAGGCCCAAAATAAAAATGTTTCAGTCACTCCAAAAATATTGGTTTGCATCTTACCTCATGCCAATATTTTTACAGAATAACAGGAACATTTTCTTGGACTCATTTGATGAGATTTAAATGTTGGTTATTTTTAGAGGTTTTCTGAGGCTTTTGAAAACTCCTCAATTCAAATTTCATTTGAATTTAAACATGATGCTCACATGGAAGCTAGCATAGGTCAGTTCAGAACTAGGGATGTGACAGCTCACCCCCACTAAACAAGAATCCCGTCCCGAGATTCAACACGTGAGGTAAGAAATCAAGGGGTCACAAGTTAACACGATCTTCATGATCGAACTGTCCTTCTCAAGATGTTGACTCATTGCTTCATATCGATCTTGACGTCTTTGCTTTCGAGAACTTCATCCAACACGACAACGACAGAGAGGAACTCTGTAGGAATCGATCTTCTTAAAGATCGAGCAACTCACGGAATGAGATGTTGAAACATCTCGAGTTGAGACACAAAACACATCGAGAGGGATGGAAGAACAAACGACGGGGTTTGATTGGTGGGCAATAATTCCACGCTTAGAAAGAGGGTGGATGGTGTCAAGTTGGTGAGGAAATATTTACCAAGATCCCGTAACGGGGCACCTTGGGAAAAGTGACTCGTTGAGCTGTTCCCTTAAGTGGAAAAAAGAATTACTTTTGATCCATAGATCATTGGAACCCTTCATACCAGCCTAAGGCAATCACAATCGATCATTTGAAGGGGTTCGAAAAGATGACATACTCAGATTAGAATGGATGATGTGGACTACCTTGTTGAAGACAACGCAATGGATGATTTGCTTATCTTCGGAGGTGGAGGGGACCCATGGTAAGTCCACTTTTGAAGATGATATTGGACAGCAACTACTGAGAGGGCCAGCCCATGGGGAATTGGCACAATGGCGGTGCAAGCTGGGAACAAGATGCAACTGTTGGGAATGTTCCAACCATCATATCTGCCTGAGATTCAGATCTGGTTAGAAACAGGATACTTCAGACTCACATGTCTGAAAAGAAAAGTTGTAACACAAATCGACGAGATAATGTTGCGAGACTCTCGGGAGATGAACTACGATAGCAAGCTCCAGTACATGAGCTGGTTCTGCTACAAACCCATGAACAGGCTGTCCAAGACAAGCATGACCACATAGTAGTCTTATAATAAAACATTACCGAGTTCAGGTGGGGAACCATCATCAAGGATAACGAAGTCCTTGCATAAGGCATGCTCTTAAGAAGGAACTTCTCCTTGAACAAATCAGTTAGTGGCTTGGTGTGCTAGGGAATTCATATGGAATGAAGATGATCAGTCTATCAGACCATAGAATACTTCGCACATGCATGACTGACTTGGGATGATTCCAGAGGAAACAAAACAACCTTTCTCAAACTCATGGCGGCAACTTGCACCAAATGCACATGAATTCAGGAAAGTCACTTCTTCCATCCAAGCATAAACTTCATGAGTGGAACACGAAGGCATTGCTTACAAAGTTTCCAACGCTAGGTTGATGTTCAACATGAATCATGGGGGAGACAAAATGCTACTGATGGGCTCAACAGCAACTCATCGGAATTTCCGTATCACTGGACTTCCACCATCATGTGAAGACGGTGATAGCATTGGTCAGACCAAAAGATGTAATGGTGTATGCTCGAGGGATCAACCACGAGTAAGACAACATTACGAGCATCATTGGTTGTGATTTGACTTGATGATAGCCCATACTCAAGTCAAAGTTTTGACAAGGCAATAGATCTAACAACTGATCACGAGGACCAACCGATGGAGATATCATCTTTCTTCAACACACACACGCGTAGGGGTGGAAACGGATCGGATGCGGATCGGATAGTGCTCTTACCACTTCCATTTTCATATTTTCGAAACGAATACGAATCCGAATACGGATGTTATCGGATACGGATGCGGCTCGGATATTATTCGAATACGGATACGTATCGGATATTTTCTTGATTCGGAACGGATACGAATAATATCGACATATTGCTTAAGTAAATTAGTCGATAGCTACGTGACCTGAAATAATCAACTTGTGACATACAATAAGTCAATGATAAATAAGTTTATGAATAAATACTATTGTAATGCATAATAATTTATAAGTTCAATCATATAAAGAGTAAAATTTGACCCTTATTTGGCTTTTATGTTGGATAATTGGAATACTGGTCTAGAATTTTGAAAATTACCTCCCATAATCTTATTCGGATACGGATATATCCACTTCCATATCCATATTTGTGTCAAAATCTCCTACCATGTTTTATTTATTATTTGTTTAATAAATTCGGATACGGATAATTTCCATATCCATTTTGGTTCGGATGCGGATGTTTCGGATACGAATAGGCATTTTCTCGAATACGAATATCGGATATTTCGGATTATCCGCTACCACTTTCCATCCGCACAGAAGATATCCCTTAGAGATGAACTAAGTTAAGCAAAGCTTTATCTTCCAACTCTCCAAGTTGTTGTCTAGCTCAACCAACTAGCTCAGGGATATCCAACACAGATTCTTGGAGAATGGGTGGTTTAGAAGAAAACCAATATGATCACGAACTCAACATAGTGGTCAGGTGACAACCTGGTAACACTTCCAAGAAGATATTTGGAAAGTCACGAACCACCAATATATTACTAAGCTCGAGAACAATCTTGCTTTTCGTATAAGACGATATGATCAAAAGAGTGAGGGATTGACACAATCCTAACTCGTTGATCGAAGAGTGCACCGGAAATAAGGACTAGGTAGAACGATTAATCTTAGGATGATGATTCAATAACCAACACGCTAAGAATGAGAATATTATCCATTTACTACCAAGCAACGAGGTTGCCAGGGGTATCGATTTCACACACCACAATTCACTTGTCGGCATTCCGGTTACAACAACACGGGACCGAGGAATGAATAATGATAGCGAGAACTATCACTACATCAAGAATTCATAAGAGAAGGTGCATTTCTCATGACGTTCCTGACATAAAGTGGGTAATACTTCAGGATAGAACAGAATCAAAAGCTTGATTGCATTTGATCTGCGGATTACAACTACTTTGACCCAATCCTAGAAATGGATGAGGTACTGGAGTTTGTTTCTCCTAGTCATTCCGGAATAGAATGGATTGACGGACAACAAGAATAACAGGGCATCGATGAACACAAATGCACACATACTCTTGGTTATCAACTGATAGAGGATGGTCGGGATACAACTAAAGAGAGCAACTCAAAGGAACATATAACTTTTCGAGTTGTGGAGGCATGGATTAGTATGTCGGGCAAAGTTCAACATTTCTTCCGGATAACCCATGCGGAGAAGGTAGAACTGGCAGAGTCACAATATAGAATGGGTATCTCATCGAAAGCACTCTTGTTGTGACCTTTTGGTTCAAAGAAACTCCTGCCAAGGATGGTTCATGGTATGTGGAAGAATGAGATACCACGGACCTCGAGGACTATCGCAAAGTTACTAATATCCTAAAGGAACTAGCCAATACTAACAACATGAAATAGGGTGAATCTCGGGTTCAAGAACCCAGGAATAGAATGCCTGCTAACTAATGACATCACGGGATGCTTTCGAGAATGACGGCCAGAATCATCACACTGGAAACACAAAGCATGGCTGGATTACTAGGTGATTTCCTAAACACCTAGGGTCATAATAATAACTCCAACATATATGTCGAGGCAATGGAGTACCTCGACTGACTGGTTAGTGTGCTTATTCTGACCAAAAGGACATCGAACGGAAAGAAAGAATTTGCAAATGCATCGGACTATTTAGAGACACAGGATGACTCGGACAAAGATAACGGTCTGTAAATGCTCAAAATGATTTGAGACATCATGCAAAATGGTGGCATAACCACTCTACAACATCATAACAAGATTCCGAGATCAAAAGTTAACATACGTAAATAGTAGGAACTGAATCGGGCTTAAAACCAACAATCTTAAAGGTCTATGGATTAGTAACACGTCATCCTCGATAGATAGATGAGAAGCCTAATTCTTAAACCCCGTAGAAGAGAAGAGGATGACTCGGATCGTAAGGCCATGGAGGTATAAGGAGTAAAAAGAGCCTTACGTTCCTTCCACAATCAATTCCCTTACATAACTAAAGCATTTCTAGACACACCTTCACCGCTTTGGCTTGGTAATCCTACAGCAAAAGCTCGATACCAATGCTGTCAGACCTCGATTCCAAGTCACATCGATCTAGCCGGTAACACCTCATATCACTTTGCGGCCTCACGCACAAGTATCTCCCCACGGTGTCGCCTTACCTCGCCCGGACCGCTTGCGCTTTTGGCTCACGTATATGATAGTGTCGCTAGCATCCATATGACAGAGAACCCGGCCGACATGGCTAGTCGTGAACCCAAAGCGGCACTAACCCATGGGGACAGGCATACATGAATCACATCGAGCATGTCGGTCATCAACGTATGAATCCGCTATAGCACTGGCTAACACGACTCCGGTAACCCGGATCAGAAAGGTGCTAGGCAGGACTCGGATATCACCGTGACATTTCCCGAAGGAGACGTATATAGGAACGAAGTGAAACACATGCCGGCGATCAAGTGTCCAGAGCAGTAGTCTTTGGGCTAGCGTGACTCCGGTGAACCGGGCTGTAGCGGACTACTATCGCTCAGGAAGCACTACACTACATTTCCCCATATGAGAGGCTGCCAAGGATAAACAACTAGATTGTCGGATCCCACACTACCAAGCATTTCAAACATACACACAATATGCTCAATATGTGTAAATACAACATGGCATCACAACATAACTCTATGACTCAAATATTTATTCATTAGGCTCCGAGGAGCGAGATATTACAAACATGGGTCTCATGACCCAACATTCAGAGCATACAAGCAACAAGCACAAGCGGAAGCTTAACATGTCTGAGTACGTACATCTACAAATGAAAAAGGTCGAGAAGCCCGACTATCTACCGAGATCTCCGCCGAGGGCACAAGATCGTAGCTGAGGTCACAAGCTAAACGTCAAGTCCAAGCGGAACTACTAGCGAGACCGACGCCTCTCTACAAAACATAAAATAAGCAAACGTGAGTTCAAACGCACTCAAGAAGACTTACATCGTAACTATCTACATATGCATCATTATCAACAAAGGGGTGGTGGAGTTTGACCGCAGCAAGCCAGCTTTGACTCGATGGCTATCCTATACTACATTTGCAAGTAACCCTTTTGAGGTGGCGCATACGAGTCCACATATTCACCATATCAATACACCACTATGGACCCGCCTCCGTCTCCTCACGAGAACGCCATCCATAGCACTCACGCTTATCTTGCGCATTTTAGAGTATCCACTTTCACTTGTCTATGAACTGATATAGGCAACCCGTAAGTCCTTCTCCGCGGACACGGCTATTCGAATAGATCATATTAACCCTGCAGGGTGTACTTCTTCACACACGCTCACCACTTACCGCGCCATTTACCGACATGTACTCGGCAACCTTCAAGCGGAAGCCCAACGTGGGTGTCGGCCACAGCCTACCTAAACCCTCCAGTCTCTAGTCCAGGTTTATCGCCTATTCGGTTTCCATCCGCAGGGAGTCCGGCTGAGGTTTCCACTAACGGCCCCGAACGATGTGTGCAGGGTTCCCGAGATACCAAACGGGCATTCGATTTTGCAGACCGGGCCACGGTGTATCTACCGCATCATAGCGCACCCCTAGGGCCAACGCCACGCATCGGCCTCCAACACATATCCTACAAACACCGTAAACTAGTTGCAACTCCCGGACAGAGAACAAGGGTGGTTAAGAAGCCGAGAGGGTCCATTGGTTTCGGGCCCAATGCGTGGTAGTAACTGCTTCATGGATCACAAACACGTAACTCAGTTCTTGAGGACGGCTGCAATGAGACAACCCACCATGTACTCCTACATGGCCTCTCACCGCTACCTTTACCAAATCGTGTTCACACACTTAGCTCACACACAATAGGACATGTTCATAACAATTCCAATTCATTCCCGATGAATCAGACTCGACTCAACTCTAAGCAGTAGCAGGCATGACAAACAAGCATTAATGAGTAGGCACATCAAGGCTCAAACAACTCCTACTCATGCTAGTGGGTTTCATCTATTTACTGTGGCAATGACAGGTCATGCAGAGGATAAGGGTTCGACTACCGCAGCATGTAACAGTTGAATCGATGTTGTCCTAAACAAGGGGGATTTTATCGGAGAGAGCAGGAGAGAGAGAGAGAGTGGGATTTTATCGGAATTAACAAGGGGGTTTTGCTTGCCTGGCCATTCTGGAGATAATATAGTTCTTCATCGGTGTCATCGATCACGTCGTCGGCACACGTCTTACTGAGAGGGGACAAGCACCGGCAAACAAAGAAGAAGCGCAATCAATGCAATGCACAAATATGATGCATGATAATGTCATGGCAATATGCTGTTGATTGAGCTAGTGCAACTAGCAACCATATTAAATGAAGTTGGTTTGAACCAAGGGTTCAAATTCAAACTCCATATGTGAAATTCAAATGTCATTTAATTGAAATGTCCTAAACAGCAACTTTAAGTTGTTCCAACATGCATGAAAATGGTACAGATGGATAGATTGGATTTTTCTGATCATTTTTCATATATAACTTATTTAATTTGGGGTTACGGTTGAATTTATATGATTTTTAGAATTCAGGACATTTTCTGGAATTTCTTGAATTAAAATAAATCCAGAAAATACATGTTGCGTCAGCATGACGTCACCCTGATGTCAGCAGGTCAACTAGGCGCCTCCAGGTCAAACCTGACGAGTGGGGTCCACTGGTCAGTGACTGGGGCTAGTTAGTGACACTGACAGGTTGGCCAGGTCAACGGCCACGTCAGCCGGGTCAACTCTGACGCGTGGGTCCTGCTGAGTTAATCTAAACTAAACAGGAAATAGAACCCGGGGTTAATTAGGGCGTGGGGCCCATATGTAAGTGGGTCAGGGGGTTAAGTGGTGGGGATTAGCGCTAACTAGATGGCCACGTCAACAGTCGCCGGAGCGTCGCCGACGGTGACCTCGAACCGCGGAGTAGTTCGCTCGGACCTCGCCGGAGGCGACGGATCGACGCGCTGTGGGCACTGAAGGTAGCCCGTGCCCGTCGCATCTGGGGAGACCAATGGGAGGTGCGGGGTGGCTGGCGTTGCTGAAGCGAAGCGCGGGCGCGGCCGGAGCTCGGGTGATTGCGGGGTTGGTGCTACGGCGCGCGTCAGAGCGAGTGAGTGTGTGCGTTAGGTTCCTAGGGACTTCCTGAGCACAGTGACGCGCTCCATTGTGAGCTGGCGCGGCTGTGGCCACGGCTACGCCATGGCCGGCGGCGAGATGCTGTCGGCCGCGGTGGGAAATGGAGCTAGGGAACGAGCACGAGAGAAGAGGGAAAAAGAAGAGGGGCTCACGGCGAGTCTCCTGGAGCGGACAACAACACCGGGGATGGTCTGGACGGAGCCAATCGTCGACGGCGATCTCGGGTGCCCGAGGTAGAAGAAGACGAGGTAGCCGGTGATGCAGGGCGTCCGCCGTAGCTTGGCCCGCGTAGGTGATGAGAACGACGCTGCGGTCCTTCTGGACTGGTCGGCGAGGCGAGTGGTGGACGGTGGCCGTGGCTATGGTGAGCGGCGGCGACGGACGCGTTCGGTCCGGGCGAGAGAGAGGGAGCAGAGGAGAGAGAGCCGTGGGGGAGAGCGAGCGAAGCGGTCAGCGGGATCGGGACGGCACGCGGAAGTCGTCCACGCGTCCAGGGGGTCATCGGCAAGCAGGAGGTGGCCGTCTTTGTGGCCGTCTTGGCGCTCGCACGCTACATGCATCCGACTGGCGGGAGGAAGAAGACCTCCCTGCCCCTGGTGGGCTGGGCGGGCCAGATGGGCTGCCAGGTGAGCGCCAGGTAAGTTCCTTCTCTCTCCTATTTCTTCTGTTTCAGTTTTTCTATTTTGTTCTGTTTTGTTTTGGTTTAGTAAAAATACTAAACAATTTTATAAAATCCTGAAGATAATTATGTGGCTAGAACTAAAGTATACCAAACCACATAAAATGTCCCAGAATTATTGGACATATATTAATTATATATAAAATATCTATCCAATGCAAATAGTTATTGAATTAATTCAAAGGCCCAAAATAAAAATGTTTGATCCTCCAAAAATATTGGTTTGCATTTTACCTCATGCTAATATTTTTACAGAATAACAGGAACATTTTCTTGGACTCATTTGATGAGATTTAAATGTTGGTTATTTTTAGAGGTTTTCTGAGGCTTTTGAAAACTCCTCAATTCAAATTTCATTTGAATTTAAACATGATGCTCATGTGGAAGCTAGCATAGGTCAGTTCAGAACTAGGGATGTGACAGCCAACAATTGGCCATTTTGAAGGGGAACATCTAGTACACTTATCCTGACTAAAGTTGGTCTTCGGCTGCCAAAGGCTCTGACGGTGACGCCGTCCTGGGCTCCACGATGACCTCCGTCCTGCCGCTCTGCTGGTCTTGGTCTTGTTGCATCGAAGCGGTAACCTTTGCACGATGCCTTGGCCTGTGCTTGCCTCCTTTGCACCAAAGGGAAACGAGGACATCAAGCGCTTGCTGGCACCCGCCTGGTCTCGATCGTCATGGCTTGCGTCACGGGGCACCCTCGTGAGGTACCCTGCCTTGATCTCTCTGCCTCCTCGTGAGCCTACCTGACGAGGTTGCTCCTGAGGAAGGTTCCTACCGTCCGCACCGCGAGGCTTGGCCCCTCGCGAGGGTCTTGAGCTTGAGCTGATGAAACTGGGCCGCGCTGGGCCCCCACTTGAGCCACACCGCAGGCCGCAGGTAGGCAAGTCTGGGGACCCCCGTTCCTAGAACGCCGACAGTAGCCCCCAGGCCCAAGGCGCGCCCGGACTTGGCTTAGCAGAGAAGCGAAGGGCAAGTCACGGCGCCATGAGCCCCAACAACAGCCTCGGGCTCGACGCCAGCGTGGCGGTTGATTGGTCGTGGGCGTCTCCACTTCTCCACGATCCCTCGGCAACCGCATGACTTGACAAGTCCCTGCATGCAGAAGTGGGTCATGATTAACTGTGATTGTGGAGGCCGACGGTTGGCCTCCTCCGGCTATAAGTATGGAACGATGCAAGCCCTTCCAGTCCATCCCTTCTTGCTACTCCTTCCTCTCCATCCTCGCCCTTGCTCTGCATTGTGACAATGGCTCCGATCCGCCGGTTTTCTGCACAAGAGAAGGGAAAGGCCCCCTCTCGGTGTCAAAACCGGCGGATCTCGGGTAGGGGGTCCCGAACTGTGCGTCTAGGCGGATGGTAACAGGAGACAAGGGACACGATGTTTTTACCCAGGTTCGGGCCCTCTCGATGGAGGTAATGCCCTACTCCTGCTTGATTAATATTGATGATATGGGTAGTACAAGAGTAGATCTACCACGAGATCAGAGAGGCTAAACTCTAGAAGCTAGCCTATGGTATAATTGTTGTTCGTCCTACGGACTAAAACCCTTCGGTTTATATAGACACCAAATAGGGTTAGGGTTACACAGAGTCGGTTACAATGGTAGGAGATCTACATATCCATATCGCCAAGCTTGCCTTCCACGCCAAGGAAAGTCCCATCCGGACAAGGGACGAAGTCTTCAATCTTGTATCTTCATTGTCTAGGAGTCCGGCCAATGGTGATAGTTCGGCTATCCGGACACCCCCTAATCCAGGACTCCCTCAGTAGCCTCCGAACCAGGCTTCAATGGCGATGAGTCCGGCGCGTAGACTGTCTTCGGCATTGCAAGGCGGGTTCTTCTCCAAATTCCATATACTTGTCGAATAGTGTCCGGCTTCTGATAAATACTGCGCTCCTTGGCTTCCACACCCAATAATGGCCATCTTCCACGTGTTTGAATGAATGCGAAAAGCCAGGGTATTTTTAAACTTACCCCCCTAGCTGCGCAAATGAGCCGCCTATAAAAGGGGCGAGGATCTATATCTGAGTCACACCATCCCCCCTCCGCAAGCCTTCATCGGAGCGCCTTTGACAAAAACCCATTCCATCATGGACAGTCAACGTGGCTCCTCCTCTCGCGCTCCCAGCCCTCAGCCTGGAAATTGGGAGAGATGCTCAGTCCCCAAGATAGCGAGCTAGTTATACTCCAAACCAAGGGATTTCTTCCCCCAGCCTTCATGGTTCCGGTTCGAGCCGGACTTGCCACCTACAAGGGCGGAAAGCAAGCGGAGAGTGTCCCCGATCCCTCTAAAGGAGAGCGGGTGTGCTTTATCTCTTATCTAGTAAGAGGACTCGGATTTCCAATTCATCCGCTTTCTCCGGGGCTCTTGGAGTTCTACGGCCTCCGGGCCAGGACCACCTTACGCCTGCCTCCATTTTGCACATTGCGGGCTTCGTGGCCCTTTGCAAACTGTTCATGGGCGTTGAGGCTCATTTTGCGCTGTGGAAGAGATTATTCTGCCTTGTACCCCGTTCTCATGAGGGGTCAATATATCAAGTGGTCGGAGCCGAACTATGGTGCATCGCCGTGACCGGATATCTATCCGGAACCCTGAAGAAGGCGTCCGAAGACTGGCCTTTGGAATGGTTTTATATAGAAGACGTCCCGCTGCCGGATCCTGTTCGGATCGGTCTCCCGGAGTTCAGCAATGCTCCTTTGAAGAAACGCCTGAGTTGGCGTCCACGGAGCTCCCAGAGGGAAGACGACAGGGACGTCCTTTACCTGATGAGCCGAATAAGATTGTTAGCTCATTCCGGACTGGCCATGATCGGTGTCATGGCCACATGTATTATCTTGAAGTGCGATGCGCTCCAGCATAGGGGCCACCCCATGTGGGATTTCAACGGGGAGGACGATGCCACCCGTCATGGCCGTAATGGGCCGGGATTGGTCACTGATCTGGTGAAGATTTTGTCCGTGATGTACAAGGGAGAAGAGGAGGATTTTCTCCGCGTCAGTCCATTGAGCGGATTTTCTATGAATAATCCTCGAAGCTGGGTAAGCGGACATTTCTTTTTGTACACCCGATCCATATTCTCATGGTTAGGTATCTCATTCTGTGATTTTGACGTAGGAACTGCGCCAGGCCGTGAAAGACATAAAAAGCCCGCCTCCACAAACCAAGGATCCGGAAATGCTCCTCGATCCGGCCTCCCAAGAGGATCCAGACATATTGGTGGAGCTGATTGATGGGGTATATCACCAACTTACCATCGATAATACTTCCAGCCTTAGAGGTAACTGAGACCGAGGTCCCAATACTCTGATAATGACCCATCCGTGCTTATGTTTTTGATCACCGTATACCAATGGTGTTTCGCAGGGGGTGGCTTCGAGGCAGGAGGCCGAGCCTGCGGCGGCTAGCCAACAAGGGGCAGTACGGCCACGCAGGCTAAAAAGAAGTGCGGTCCGGATCGAAACTCCGCCGCCAAATGATATGGCGTCACCATATTCCCAGATTGATTCTCGGAAGGCGTAGTAACGCTGGTGCTCTTTTCAGAAAAAGAGCGCCGGACCGAGTCCGTAGAGGTTGCCAATCGAACCTCCGCCAGCCAGGCTCCAAAGCCGGGTCCAAGCGGAGGCGAGCACGAGGCGTCGTCGGATGCTCCTCCCGACAGAGGATGCCGATAGATTGTCCGCCACCAACTCCGAGGTGGAGAGCGCCATGAATCACAAAGCGCGCCACGGACAGTTCTTTGTGACACATGTTTCTCCCAAGAGGCCTTGAATGCCTTCAATTCAGGAGATGCGCACCTCCGTGCCGCTCAAGATGGTCTAGCCAGAGCCACGGAGCAGTATGTAAACGACATACGGGTGAGGAAATCTGACAGTTATATGTGCCAGTAGCCCCCAAGACTTAAAATAGTTAGAATAACTGATTTAAGGATCATTTGTTATGCAGGATCTTACAAAAAAGAATACCCGACTGTCCCAGGAGCTTAAAGAATGCAAGGCCCAACTTGAGGCCGCACTAGCCGCTACAGGGGGAGCCACAGAGACCCCCTCTGGTAATATATGCCTCAAACTATAAATAGTTTATGAAGTGCGGCGTGTGTGTAAATCTGACAATAATATTGCAGATGGCGCCGGAATAGATCCGGACAAGCAACAGCTCTTGCGCCGGTTGAACGCCGGCGAGAATGTGCTTACGAGGGTGCGGCAGGAGAAAAATAACCTCCAAGATGCCAACGCCCAACTGGGTGAGGAACTAAAGCATGTTCGTGCCCAGTTGTCTGACTCCGTAAGGGAGAATCGAAGGCTTCATCGCGGCATTTTCAGTAAGTGCTTAAACAAACTTTGAACGAGTTCGGCGAGGAAGGCGATTAACATAAACATGTATGTAGCTTTGCTCACAGGTCGTCCTGAGGAGGAGATGCCCAGTTCTTCGGGTGATCTTCTTCCCGAACTCATCAGCTGCACGAACGAGTTCGGCAGGTGATGAAAGGCGTCGCCCAGGCCTTGTGGCCATCTATCTCCCTGCCCGAAGGCATTGGGGAGCTGGCAGAGCGGCTTCAAGGAGCACGGCGGGGTTTTCGACTATGGAAGATATCGGCCTGCTGTCAAGGCGCCAGGGAGGCCTGAGCCATGGTAAAGATGCGGTACACGAAGGCTGACCCAAACCACATGGCCGAGGTCGGACCTGTGGGGCCTGATGGGAAGGAAATCCCTGTAAGCTTAGTGTACGGCCAAGTAGAATTGGCCGCCAAGTATTCCTAGCAAGATTGTAAATTAGATAGCATATTAGATGGCATTGAGGAGGAATACAATTAGTCGAGTTGACTATGTAATTGAATATGACATGAAAAATGTCTTCTAGCCGGATTGTAGATCATTTGTCATAGCGGACCTTTTAAGCTTCGACCTCGGGACCCAATAGTCCGTAGTGTTTCCGAATACCCTCGCGGTTATGTAAGAACTGGGGCATGCATGGAGACAAAGGCGTAGGGGTCATTATTGTTGTATCGCATAAGTGCCCAACTAGTTATGTTATATTACATGGATAGTAAGAAACATCTTCCAGGGAGAATAGTTCCGTTAAGGGTTCCTTTCCCTGGGAGGCATGCCCTAAAGTGCATGTCCAAAGTGCTAAGAAAGCAGGAAATCATCTGGGGGCAGATGGATAAATAGTTAAAAATCATCTGTCAGTTCACCGACCGAATATTCCCTTAAGAACGCTAGCTTTCGGCTACACCCAGTCTAGGGTACACATCCAAATTGACCCGGCAGTAACAATCGCAGAGGTGCTCCCTTTACCACCTAGCCGAACAATCGGGAACGTAGGGGTAAGCACAGGAGCCAGGCAACCCAGCTTGGCCAAAACTTAAGTCATATCAATGCATATAATGGTGAGTAAAAGGTACATGCGGAAGTTTGACACATGTGTTGGGCATGAAGCCCGTATAAATAAGCTTCTATTAAATAAGCCCCCAGGTATAATAAGCGCGGACAACGCGTCAAGTATGTGCGAACAAAGCACAAACGAGACTCTAAAGGCTTCAATAAGAAGGAGGAGGAAGGAGAGAAATAAAAGAAAGCAAAAATAGAAAATGTGGACGGAGGAAGGAGACGAACTCGGAGTCCGGCGCTTAGGCGTAGAATCTTCGTAGACGGGCTGCGTTCCATGGGTTCGGCCCGAGTCAGTTATCCGATGCGTTTCGCAGACGGTATGCTCAACCCGGTCGAGGACCTGGTCGATGATGAAGGGACCTTCCCATTTGGGCTTGAGTTTGTCCTTTTTCTTGTCCGGCAGCGTAGAACTAGTTCGCCAACGTTGTATGCTTTGGCCCGCATTTCCCTACTTTGATATCTTCGAGCCTCTTTGTTGATAAAATGCGTAATGAGCTTTTTGCCACGTCGCGCTCCTCCTCCAATGCGTCCAAACAGTCCTGCCGATCGAGCTCGGCATCTCTTTCTTCATACATGCGCACGCGAGGTGAGTCATGCATTATGTCGCAGGGCAAGACTGCCTGTGCGCCGTACACCATAAAAAATGGTGTGAATCCGGTAGTACGATTCGGCGTGGTCCGCAGCCCCCAGAGTACGGAGTCGAGATCCTCAACCCAGTCCGTGCTGGATTCCTTGAGGGACCGCACTAGTCTGGGTTTAATGCCTCTCATGATTAGACCGTTTGCTCGCTCAACTTGACCGTTGGTTTGAGGGTGATAGACTGAGGCGTAATCGAGCTTGATGCCCATGTTTTTGCACCATAATTTGACCACACCGCCGTGAAGTTGGTGCCGTTATCGATGATGATACTGTGGGGACGCCCGTAATGCTGCACTACCCCGATATGAAGTCTATCACCGGCCCGGATTCTGCCGTTTTAGTAGGCTTGGCCTCTATCCATTTGGTGAATTTATCCACCACGACCAATAGGTAATTTTGCTTGTGGTTCCTCCCTTAAGGGGTCCAACCATGTCAAGCCCCTAGACCGCGAACGGACAGGTGATGGGTATAGTTTTGAGGGCGGTGGGTGGCATGTGGCTTTGGTTAGCAAAAGCTGGCAACCGACGCATCGTTGGACTAAATCCTGCGCATCTGCCCGGGCCGTCGGCCAATAAAATCCTGTACGGAAGGCCTTGCCTACAAGGGCCCGGGCTGTGGCGTGGTGCCCACCCAGTCCGGCATGAATTTTTGCCAGAAGGTTTCGCCCTTCCTCTTCGGAGATACACCTTTGAAGGACTCCTGTTGTGCTTTTATTATAGAGCTCTCCCTCATGGACTTTATAGGCTTTGGATCGCCGTACTTTGCAGCGAGCCTCATTTTGGTCTTCAGGGAGTTCCTGCCTAGTTAGGTAGGCTAGGAATGGTTCCGTCCACGGGGTGATAACCGCCATTATTTCGTGGGCGGAGGGTGTTATCTCGTTGGCAGAGCCTCCGATTGTGTCAGAGTGTTCGGTGTCAGGCAGCGCGGTTGGGTCCGGATTGTTACTTCCGGACTCCCCTTCCCATAGTACGGATGGCTTGAACAGCCGTTCCAGGAACATGTTGGGCGGAACGGCATCGCGTTTTGCGCCGATGCGTGCCAATACGTCCGCCGCCTGGTTGTTTTCCCGGAATATATGATGAAATTCGAGCCCTTCGAACCGTGCTGACATTTTTAGGACTGTATTGCGGTACGCTGTCATTTTCGGATCTTTGGCATCAAAGTCTCTGTTTATTTTAGATATAACGAGGTTCAAATCCCCGCGCACCTCTAGGTGTTTAATGCCCATGGAGACTGCCATCCGGAGGCCGTGCAGAAGGGCCTCGTATTCGGGTGCGTTGTTGGAGTCCGTATACATTATCTGAAGGACGTATTGGACTGTGTCCCCGGATGGGGACGTCAAGACGACGCCACTTTCAGGCTGGCCAACATTTTGGAGCCGTCAAAGTGCATGATCCAATTGGAGTATGCGCCGTACTCTTTAGGGAGTTCGGCTTCGGTCCATTCGGCCACGAAGTCGGCCAAAACCTTCGACTTAATAGCTCGTCGTGGCTTATAGGTTATGTCGAATGGCAGGAGCTCTATGGCCCATTTAGCAACCCGGCCCGTCGCGTCGCGGTTGTTTATAATGTTGTTAAGAGGTACTTCGGAGGCTACCGTTATCGAACACTCTTGAAAGTAGTGTCGCAGCTTCCGGGATGCCATGAACACCGCGTATGATATTTTTTGATAATGTGGGTACCGAGACTTGCATGGAGTTAGGACAGTGGACACATAGTAAACCGGTTTTTGAAGAGGGAACCTGTGTCCGTCCGTTTCTCGTTCAACGACGAGCACCGCGCCGACGACTTGATGTGTTGCGGCGATATATAATAGCATTGGTTCGTCCATGTTGGGCGCAGCCAGGACCGAATTTGTTGCCAATATGTCTTATATTTCTTTGAGTCCGGCCGTGGCGGCATCCGTCCACTCAAAGTGTTCGGTGCGCCGGAGGAGGCGGTAAAGGGGTAACGCCTTTTCTCCCAAACGGGAAATAGAGCGGCTTAGAGCCGCTATGCATCCAATCAATTTTTTTATTTGTTTGAGGTCTTTTGGAATATCCAATTGTGACAGAGCTCGGATCTTGGCTGGGTTTGCTTCAATTCCTCTACCGGACACAATGAAGCCCAGGAGCTTTCCTACCGGAACGTCAAGACGCATTTTTCCCGGGTTGAGCTTAATGTCATATTTTCGTAGATTGTCGAATGTGAGCCTCAAGTCGTCTACTAGAGTTTCGACATGCTTGGATTTGACGACCACGTCATCTACATATGCTTCCACTGTTTTGTCGATCTGGTTTGCCGACATGTCCGAATCATGCTACCGATATGTTGCCCGACGTTTTTGAGCCCGGAGGGCATTGTGTTGAAGCAGAATGGGCCGTATGGAGTGATGAATGCTGTTGCAGCTTGGTCTGGCTCCGCCATCTTGATTTGGTGGTAGCCGGAGTACGCGTCGAGGAAGCACAATGAGTCGTGTCCTGCTGTAGCATCGATAATTTGATCAATGCGAGGGAGGGGGAAGGGATCCTTTGGGCAAGCCTTATTAAGGTCTTTGAAATCAACACATAGGCGCCATGATTTATCCTTCTTTGGTACCATCACCAGATTTGCTAGCCAGTCCGGATGTTTTATATCTCTGATGAATCCGGCTTCCAGAAGTTTGGCTAGCTCCTCTCCCATGGCCTGCCTCTTGGGTTCGAAAGCGCCCAAGAGCCTGCTTTGGTAGGCTTGAATCCTTTTAGGGTATTTAGGCTGTGCTCGGCCAGCCGACGTGGATTCCTGGCATGTCTCAAGGGTGCCGAGCAAAAATGTCCCAGTTTTCTCGTAGAAATTCTCGTAGTGCGGCGTCTACATCAGGGTTTAATTGTGCCCCAATGGAGGCCGTCTTTGCAGGGTCCGTTGGGTGGACTAGGAATTTGACTATTTCGTCCGCTGGTTTAAAAGAGTTGGACTTGGATCTTTTATCAAGTATCACATCGTCCCTGTTCACCGTGGAGCGCATCGCAGTGAGTTCCTCGGCCGCTAGGGCTTCGGATAGTGCCTCGAGGGCTAGTGCGGCTGTCTTGTTTTCGGTAGCGGAGTGCTATGTTCGGATCACTAGCGAGAGTGATGATTCCGTTAGGTCCGGCATTTTAAGCTTCATTACCCATAATGGGGTATAGCTTGAAAAATTGTGAATGCCTCTCGCCTCTAATAAAGCATGATATCCGGCTGCTGAGCAGGGCCACTTGAAATGTGACCTCCTCGGACCTATAATTGTCTCGGGCGAAATAACACTACGTCGGTGTGATTTTTCCTGTGCAGCATGCTTCCCGGGTAGGGATTATTCCTCGAAAGGTTGTGCTGCTTTGCTCAATGCGGTTCCAGTCTATTTCCATTTTTCGGAGGGTTTCCTTGTAGATGAGGTTTAGTCCGCTGCCGCCATCCATGAGTACCTTAGTAAGGCGAAATCCGTCCACTATTGGACTAAGGACCAATGCGGCTCGTGCTCGGGCTGTTCGGAATTTGGTTCGTCACTGGCATTAAAGGTAATAGCCATGTCACTCCATCGATTTATTGTTGCTACTTGGTAGACTTCGGCAAGGTTGCGGAGTGTTCGTTTCCGCATATTATTTGATGCGAAAGTCTCAAGACTGTTAATACCCGTCTTGGTGTTCTTTGGGCTGGGATTCTGAGGCTAGAAGCTCTTCGCCACTTTTGGCCACCTGCGTAGTATCCAACATGCTCGAAGGTAATGAGTTGGAGTGGCGCCCTCTGTGCTATGAATTTTGCAGGGTCTGTTTAGTCAACCCTCCAGTATGGTTCCGTGCCCTTTAGGGGTTTTTTTTTTGATGTATAACCCAGGTGCTTGGTGATGATGCACCCTTTTATTTCGGACTAGGGCTGTATTCGGGGCCGGATTATCCCAAAATTTACTTTCGGTTTTCCAAGCACTCTCCATCGCACAAGATTACTTTTGGACTATGGTCGCCAAGTCGGCAAAGCGTGTAATTTCGCGATGACTTATGGCGTTTAGGATTCCCTTGTCCGTGCAATTATTGCAGAAAAGTGAGATCGCGTCTTCCTTTTGGCAGTCATTTATCCTGTCCATAACCAGGAGGAATCTGGCCCAAAGAATGATGTAATCGTTTCAGCGGGCTCTTGCGAATTCGGGATAGATCGCTAATGTTTGGGTGGGCGGTGGAATTAGATCCGAACCCCGTCCAAATTAAGACTCAGGCCGAGAAGTTTCCGAACTTGGAAGTTTGGATTTTTGAATGCTATCCAATGAATCCAACCCGCCACCGACTTTAAGTTCGTGGCTTGATCGACATCCGTCCCTCTGCGGGAATCCGGCATGGAGGGATCGGGAATCCGGACGTAGCTAGTCCTTAAGATATAAGAAGAATCGCCTTATTGCTCCTCTATCACACCAACATGATGGGTAGCCTGGGGAGAGTTGATCTCTCTCAGATAGGTTTTAGGCCTGATCTGGTCGTAGTCTGTGGCAATTCCCAGGGCGGCGATGCGATCCAAGAGCTCGTTTACGGAGGAGAGCTCGATCGGATCTAACTGCTCCGAGTTAACGTGAAGATTGGTTTCGATGACCTGAGAGGTCATCGTCGGGGCGGTGGCCGAACTGGCGGCCATAAGAAAACCACCTAACCGAAGAGTCTGACCAGTGGCCAAGGCTCCTTTGGCGATAGTATCGTCTTTAAAGACGGGATGAGGCATCCTTCCTGACGGCAACGGCACTGAGGAACTCTCAATGAAAGCACCAATGTCGGTGTCAAAACCGGCGGATCTCGGGTAGGGGGTCCCGAACTATGCGTCTAGGCAGATGGTAACAGGAGACAAGGGACACAATGTTTTTACCCAGGTTCGGGCCCTCTCGATGGAGGTACTACTCCTGCTTGATTAATCTTGATGATATGGGTAGTACAAGAGTAGATCTACCACGAGATCAGAGAGGCTAAACCCTAGAAGCTAGCCTATGGTATGATTGTTGTTCGTCCTACGGACTAAAACCCTTCGGTTTATATAGACACCGAATAGGGTTAGGGTTACACAGAGTCGGTTACAATGGTAGGAGATCTACATATCCGTATTGCCAAGCTTGCCTTCCACGCCAAGGAAAGTCCCATCCGGACATGGGACGAATTCTTCAATCTTGTATCTTCATAGTCTAGGAGTCCGGCCAATGGTGATAGTTCGGCTATCCGGACACCCCCTAATCCAGGACTCCCTCACCCCCCGAGAGGGTCCCGACCCGCTTCCGCCGAGGAAACGGCTAGTCCTCTGGGACGAGATGAGGGCGCCCGGCAGGAGGCGTCGAGACCCTGGTATGAGCGGCCGTCGCCAGGGTTCCCGCTGCCCTTGTACGCCCGCATCGAGGGCCCTGGAGGGGTAGACGCCGAGGGACACGGACGACGCCGCCGGCGGCGCCGGTGGGTCATGGCGGTGCGTGTCGTTCCTCCTGGAGTCCATGCCGAGGGCTCCTCCCGAGAGCTTGTGCTCCACGCCGCCATGCCTCCTCAATCTTGGATTCACCTTCTTCCCTCCTTCGCCTTCGAGATCCCGCCAAGGGGTTCTCTTGAGCTCTGGTTGCAGCACGCTGGCTGCAGCACCCCTACGACCGGAGCAGAGGCTGCGGTTGTCGCTCCGGGCAAGGTCTACATGACCCGAGGTTGGGGCGCGATCTCCCGAGTCTGCCGGACGCGGGGCGCCCTCGTGATCCACCTAGAATACGGCGGTGCCTCCTTGATGTTCTTCAAGGTCTTCGACACGGAAGGGCGCCGGCTGGAATGCTGCCTCGAGAAGGGCGGTAGGGGCATCGCCGTGGCGAGGACTAGGCCCGACGGTCGCCCCCTCGGCAGCTCCTCGGACAGCAGCGAAGGGGTCGGAGGGTCCAGCGCTTCTGCCGAGCTTCTGGCGACTCCGGAGACGAGCGACGACAGCTACGAGCCCCCGAGCTCGCGCCGTGCTCGGAGTTGGGCGGGCGCTTCAGGCTACCGGCACCGATGATCTGGATGGGGTTGGTGCCGGCACCTGGCGGCCCACTGTTGATGATGGCGTCTCCTGCGGAGGCACGCGTAGTCGGCGTTCCTTAGGATTAGGTCCTTTTATTTCCTGCGAAGAATCGAAGTAGCACACCGCGGGGGTATGTAAGGCGAGATGTGTGTTCTGTCCCGGCTCAGCTCCCCCTTTCTTTCCTCACGAGGGCTTGGTGCTCTGCGCTAATAGGTCCCGGTCCCCAGGTAGGCTTCAGCCGTCGTTGGTATGCCAAGTCGCGATGCCGTGGTCAAGGCTAGGAGGTGAGCGGCCCGAGGTCCAGTAAGAGCCCCTGAATCGCGATGCTCAGGAGGTCCCCTTTAGCGCTCAAGCAGCCTCCGCTGGGCAAGAAAGGTAGGCAACTTTGCCGTGACAGAGCAGCAGTAGGCGAGGGTTTAGCGCTGAGTCGGAACCGTTTTTGAGTGATGTATCTTGCGGGTTTGGAGCGGCGTTCGATGAGGTGCCGTGCCTGCGCGACGGGAATCGAGTTGTTGCCGGGTTGGGCCCTCGCGAGCTTCTTCCCTCTCCCCGCACTTTCCTTAATGCTCTACATCCTCAGGTCCTGGCCCTCGAGCGAGCTCAGCCGCCGCTGGTATGACAGGTCGCGATGCCGTGGGTCAAGGCCAGGGGTGAGGGCTGGAGAGCCAGTAAGAGCCCATGAGTCTCGATGCTCTGGCGCCCCCCTTTCAACGTGCAAGCCGATCGCGCCGGAGAGGAGGAGAGAAGGCTCGTGATGCCGCCAGCGTTACTCCTGGAGCAGGTCCTGTGTACCAATCATGAGGGGAAACAAGGTTCATCGTTGCGGTTGCCAGCCAACCATTGGTCGCTCCGAGGGAGTGATCGGGGGCACTGAGGGCTTGGCGAGGTGGTGCCTTGCGGGGCTGCCGCAGCCAGAGCTCAGCCACTCAGATTTATCGGTGTTGCAGGGACGGACCTGTGCGCAAGTGCCGTGCCTGAGCGAGCGGCTCCAAAGGTAGGTGTCAATCGAGCAGGCGATTAGGTCAAGCATGTTATGTATGAATAATCAAATCCATTTAGATAGGTGCGGAGAAAGCACATGCTACTGGGTCTGGCCCGAGCAGCTCGGGGATAATGCAGCCCAAGGGGCGCCCCCAACAAGGTAAGTAAAGAACATAAGCAAAACAAATACATGCTGCAGGGACGGACCCACGCGGCCTGGGAATGATGCAGCCCGAGGGGCGCTCCCACCGGAAAACGGAACTTGGGAAGGTGTCACCTGATATGGTCAGAGATAGCGGGATGTTGAGGTAGCGGATGACGCGTGATGAGGAAGCCGACCCTCACGAGTCCTCCGGACCTGGAGCCTCGGGAGGCTCCGGGGGCACGGGGGGTTCCTCGAGAGCCATCTCCATCTCTGCCAGGACCGCGCGCTGCTTGACCTCCTGAGCCTCCAGGGCGCACCTCAGCAGGCGCTGATGGGCGGCAACCGCGTTCGGCAGGCCGAAAGGCATGCGAACATAGCTGTGAGGTGGACCCTCGCAACGCCCCACGCGTTAGGGCCATAGACGCCCCTGAGACGCGGCCCGGTTGAGTCCTGGTATGTCGATGCAGACTCGCAGCCCAGCATCCTCGCCTGGATGTGGGGCCACGGCGGGCAAGCGGCGAGAGCCGCGCATGACTCTTGACTCCTGTAGCTCCTGGATGTTGCACGAGATGAACTCCTGAGGGTTTGGCCCTCCTTGCCTCATACCTTCCTGAGGGAAACGTGCCTTGAAGCACGCCTCCAAGTGGTGCCCGAGCGCCTCCCTCGTGACCCCGGCTAGGTCGTTGGCTCGCCATGAAAGAGCCCCTGAGCCCCGCCTGAGGAGGGCGCCGGGCGCGCCTTACTATGCGACAGAGGGTGGCGCCCCTTGAACGGGCGCGGGTCCTGTTGCCACGCCTCTGGAGGTGCCTTCCTTGCGAGGGCTTGGACCAGGCGAAGCCTTCTTCATATTAGGGATCGCCTCGGGAAGTCTCCCGCTCCTGTAATCTGGGTCTTCGATTGCTGCGGCTTGGAAGGGGCACTCAAGAGAGCACACTGCATCACTTTCCTCACAAGGCACTGTGATGACTCCTCCGCTTCCTGGCATCTTGAGGACATTGTAGCCATGGTGAGTCACCGCCATGAACTTGGCCCAAGCTGGGTACCCAAGGATGGCATTTGTCGGATTTCGGGTTCCGGCAGACCCTTAAGGTTCGAACTCTGGGGTGCGCGCGGAGATCCAACCCTCCACCATCTCGTACCTCGCCGAATCGCAGGGACCTAAACTACTAGCAAGAACAACACAAGAGACGCAAGATTTATACTAGTTCGGGCCACCGCTGTGGTGTAATACCCTACTCTAGTTTGTGGTGTGGTGGACTGCCTCCTGGGGCTGATGAAGAATAAGATAGGGAAGAACAGCCTCATGAGGGTCTGTTCTTGGTGGGTGTGATGAACTGCTAAGTGGTGTCCCGTCGCTCTAGCTTGAGGATCGGGTCTCTATCCCTCTCTCTGGATTCCGAATGGCGGATACTCGTCCCCCCTCCTATGGTGGCTAGCTCTACTTATATAGACGAAGGCCATGGGCCTCTTCCCAAATATTGAGCATGAAGGGTGCCAACAATTGGCCATTTTGAAGGGGAACAGCGGGTACACTTATCCTGACTAAAGTTGGTCCTCGCCTGCCAAAGGCTCTGGTGATGACGCCTGCTTGGGCTCCATGATGACTGCATTCCAGCCGTTGGGGCTGGTCTTGGTCTTGTTGCACCGAAATGGATGCCTTTGTCTGATGCTCTTGCCTGCGCTTGCTCCCTTTGCACCAAAGAGGAAAGGAGGACGCTCCGCGGCTGGCGCCCGACTGGCGCCCTTGGTCGTCATGGCTTGCGTCATGGGCACCTCGTGAGGTACCCTGCCTTGAACTCTCCTCCTCCTCATGAGCCAGCCTGACGAGGCTGTGCCTGAGGAAGCTCTTGGTCGTCCGCCCCGCGAGGCTTGGCCCCTCGCGAGGGTCTTGAGCTTGTGTTGATGAAGATGGGCTGTCCTGGGCCTCCTTTGAGCCATGCCGCAGGCCACAGGCAGGCAAGTCTGGGGACCCCCATTCCCAGAACGTCGACAGTAGCCTCCGGGCCCACGGCGCGCCCGAACTTGACAGGGCAGAGAGGCGAAAGGGCAAGTGCGAAGCGTCGCGGGCCCTAACAGCCTGTGGTCTTGGGCGACGCTTGGCGGTTGATTGGACGTGGGGCCTTTGTTCCCCACGCCTCCTTATTTCGCTACTTGCTAGGCGGACACGCCTGCTGCACACATCCGTTCCTCTCTTTCTTTGTATGCGCTCCGGTCCTTCCCTCTCTCGAACTCCAGCTTCCATTTCCAATCCAATCTCAAATCTCCCCTTCCCCCTGTCGATCGCCATGGCTCCGACGAAGAAGGGGAAAGGGAAGAAACCTGTGCCTTCGCCTCGCTCGCCGCCGCCGGCGGCCTCCGCTGTCAACCCATCGATCATACTCAATCTGGAGGGCTTGGGCAAGGTCAGTTCGGCTCCGGCAACCTCCTTCAACGAATGCGGGAGGACGACGGCCTGGCCCACGTCCCACATCGCCATCGACAGGATAGTCACCGAGGTCTGGTATTTTGCTGACGCCCTGTGGGCGGGGCTGGTTCCCCCATTCTCTGATTTCTTCAATGCCGTGCTTTCCCACTATCAGATCCACATGATGCATCTGGGTCCTGAGTCCATTACTCTCCTCTCGGTCTTCGCCTTCGTTTGTGAGGCAATGATGGGCATCGTTCCCTCGGTTTCCTTGCTGCGCCACTTCTTCTCTCTGCGCCTTGTCGACCCCACTCAATGCTCGACGTGCGTGAGCTTCGTCGCCGCGCCCGAGACAGCGGCCTTAGGGATTGAATTCAGCCTGCCTCCGTCTTCGCCGCTGAGTTCCACGAGATGGTTGTATGCGTGGATGTGGGGTGCCCAGCCCCTGCTATCGGAGCTAACTTCGCCGCTGTCCCCAATTCAGTCAGGCCGGAGACGCTTTCAAGCCCTCGACTCATCTTCGTTCGCGCCGTCATGCGTTCCTCGAGGTCGCTTGTCGTGACAGCGCCCAAGGTGGTGAAGGAGTTCTCGATCGCCGCATTGCTCCTCTCCAACGCCATTCCCACCGGATGTGGGCCTTCGACGGGCCTGGTGATCATATGAGGCTCCAGGAAGAAGACCTGACGCCAGAAGCGCTAAGGAAAGTGCTCCTGGTCCTGACTAGCGATCCTAACCCCGGTGGCATCCGGCATGAAGTGTCACACCCTGCATTTTGTAACACTTCATCTGCATTAATAAAGCATGAAAATTTGGGCCAACAAAAACTTTTGCATTATTTGACTTTTTATTTGAGTTGGTTTTCTCTTTGTGTTTTTTCAAGTGCTCTTAAAAGTCAACATAGTTTCACCTTCTACACTTCATCTCCTTGCCCCAAACTTCTGCCCAATGATCATTCCATGTGTATAGTGCAATATAGTATTTTCTTACAAAAATAATTTGGCCAAAAAGTATTTTCTAAAATTAGTTTTCCAAAAACCCTTGAATTGAGATTTGCACTGCAAGTACTTAATTTGAGGTATGAAAAATATTTCAAAAAGTATATTTGAATCCTATTAGATGTAGTACTCCCATAAACCATAAAAATATAATATTAAAAGCTATTTTCCTATTTTATTTAAAAGCTTTTTCTTAAGGCTTAAATGGTCTTTAATAGGAAAAATATTTTATTGTTTCGAAAATATTTGACAAAAATCAGGGAAACTCAAGTGGACATATATTTTCCATATATAAGAGTTTCAACATATGGTCATGATCAAAATATTGGACAAACCTCCCAAAACCATTTCTGCCCATTTCAAGGATTTGAAATATTTCTACAGAAATATTTTCATAAAAATCCAAGAAAAATCTAGCAAGTCACAAATGCATATTGTGATGGTCTTGCAAAGCCTTACTTCAATCAAGGTCATTTTGGTCCACCAAAATGCCCCAAAACCCTCTCTGACCAGAATCAACTTTGAGCAAGTTTGTTCTACCAACTTTCTCCCCTTAACCCCAACTTTTGTGAGCATGTTCACATGACCAAATGAGGCCACTAAACTAAGTAGTGCATCAAGGAGAAGTGTTATGCTCAACTAGATCTACACAAGTCTATTTCTGCTAATTTCTAGGGTTTACAAAAGTTGCATTGGCAACTTTGCCCAAATAAGCTCCAAATTGGTGGAGGGCCCTAATTGTATGTGTCATTCCACCCTGTGGAGTCTTATGGCATTTGGAGTTCATTTGCCTAACAAAACAAGCACCAAACACCTTCTGCCACTTTACCAAAATTCCATTTTTGACCACTTCCACTAATCTCCATGACCTCAACTTTTTACCTCAGCTCCTCCTAGGCCCCTTTCACGTCCAGTAACAATGGCAAGTCCATAGCTCAATTATTGGATGGGTAAAACCCCACTTTCTCTCTTTGGACAGCCCCTTTCTCTCTCTTCCTCACCTCCCTCCTCACTCCAGTGGCCATCCATGGCATCCAATGCCCCTACCCACTTGTTTAGTTTCCCCTAGGACTACCAGACACGAGTGGGCACGCCCCCTGCTCCCTCCCTCTCTTCTTTCCCTCGCTCAGGACCAAACCTATGAACACCCCAGACATGTCCACGCCACTGTGACTCCACAAAGAACGGGCAACAACCTCACGGCCAAGACGGGTCTCACGGTGAGCCGTGGCTCTCCCATTTAAAGGCCTCCCGAGCCTCCCTATCACCACCACTCGCCCTACCTACTCCAAAAGGCCCGCTCTGCCCTCCACTCTCCTCCAGGAGCACCCAGCTCGAGATCGAGCTCGAGCTCCACGCCGCCTCGGGTCGTCGTCGATCTCGAGTACGGCTCCTCTGCTCCTCCTCTCTCTTGATCTGGACTCTCCACACCTCCCTGATCATTTCCCCTCTGTCTCCCCCCTCTTTTGCAGTCGGAAACGGCCAGAGCCATTGTCGCCCGACGCTCCTCCGCCACAGCTCCTCGTCGCCGGCGAACCAGTCACCCCCGCCGGCCAACTCCACCACCCACCGACGTGCGGCAGTCTCCTGAAGCCATCCCCGCACTCGCCGGAGCTTGCCGTGGCTCGTATCGCCGCTTGGTGAGCACCGCGACTTCCCCACATCCCGCAGGTTAGTGATGACAGGTGGGTCCCGTCTGTCATCCTCTCCTCGTTCGCGCCCTCTCTCTCTCTCGACCTGCGGGCCCCGGCCGTCGAGGTTTGAAGCAGGTGGGGCCGGGTCTTGGCCTTGTCTTATTTGGCCCCAGCTTGGGTCGGCCCTTGGTTGGGCCTCTTGCTTGCCCATTACGGCCCGGCGGGAAACAGGGCCCTTTTCTTTTCTTTTCTCACTTTTTCCAAGAATTCCACAAGACAAAGCATATGTCCAAATAAATTAATTCCAAATCCTAAATTCCTAGAATACTGCAACCTATTTAATGGTGCAACTTTCATTCAAATCCAACAACCTTTTCTTCACTTTAAATATTTAAATGTGATTTTAAGCATTTAAATATGCCTTTGTAAATCCATATCTCCTATTATGCTACTCCAAAACCAAAACTAAGAATATTCCCCTTCTTAGTTTTCACCCTAGTATTTTACAAAAACAAGTTGACATTTTTCTGAGCACTTTGACTTTTCTGTTTTTATTATTGCCTTATTTTTTTTATCGTTATTATTTTCCGACGATAGATTGCGTTGCTGACGAAGGAGTTGGACCAGAAGACTTTGAAGACCCAGAAGACTTTGTTGAGCTAGGCAAGCAGCTCTTTGACCATGTCTATGAAACCCTTTTTATGCATGTCATATAGCACCATATTGTTGTCGCAATGGAATCATGATGAGGTGTAATCACCTTGATCGGTTCCCACTGTACTTCCTCGTTGATACTTGCATTGTGCATGACCCTACCTTCTTATGAGGGTTATGCCGGTGGGAGTAGATAGGATGCTAATGTACTGCTACGCAAAAGGGACGGGTATATGCATGGTGAAGGAGATAAAGTATTCTCAAAGGACTTTTCGAAAACCCCGTCGGGTGCCACTTATGCCCGAGGGAGATGATGAGTTGGGTAGCCACTTGATGACGAAGTGGTGTACCGAGGCAAGTGTGTGTGTTGTTTTGAAAACGGATTGGTTTAAGTTGCGACCGTTATTCCAACCTTACATGCGCAACCACTCTACCCTTATATGGGAAAGGGCATTATTGATTACCTAGGCCGATACTAGCTTGGAGCCCGCATTACTAGTGACGGGGGAGAGTTGGTGCTCTCTCTCGGGACGGGGTCGTGCCAAGTAGGGCGGCCATGACTGTCTTTACAGGGCACCGGATACACCGTTGTGTCCCCTCTCGGATGTTATGATCTTGAGCGAGTCTCGTATGATGTACATCGTGAGGATACGGAACAACGAATGGACTCCTTGTTAGTGTCGTCTAGGGAAAGATAGTGATCGGGTGCTTACCCCAGGTACTTGAGGTACCGCAGGTCGTGGATGACACGGAAGTTCCCCAGATCTTGTGGGTAAAGTGTGCAACCTCTGCAGAGTGTCAAACTATTCGAATAGCCGTGTCCACGATCAAGGACAGTTGGGTAACCGCTCTTGGGCTACGTCCTCATGTTTACAAACCAGAGTGTGTGTTTGGATAAGTGGGAAGATCTACTTGGGTCAAGTCAAAGGACTTGACATGATTGAGTTGGGTTGGTGCCCACTCTATTTATGCTGATATCTGTAACCTGACCTCATGGTTACTGGAATTCTCCTGATGCATGTCTTATAAGTTGTTGAACATATGATTGCACTCAAAACTAGCTTTCCGCAAAAATTTACCTATATCATGCATTGTTGTATCTTGAACCAAAAACATGGGTTGCTTGCGAGTACATTCAAAGTACTCATTGGCTTGCCACTGGTTATTTAATTGACCAGGCATGGAAGAACCGGAGTTCGAAGAAGAGTTCTTTGAAGACGAACATGCGAACTAGGACGTTTCCCAGTCAGAATGCCTGTAGGGTTAAGGCAGATGGCATGGGTTCTACTTATCGACGAAGATTTCCGCTGCTTGTGTTTCATTTGATGTTCAGCCCTTAAGGTTGTATCTATCTAAGACTTGACCATAATGGTCATAATTTGTGTAAAACGGTATGTATGTATGTAAGACTCTTGTTATTCAGCTTCTGTGTGTTCAGTGAGCATTGATCTCTAGGATCACTTTACACGTGCATTCGGTGATCACGACCTTTGAGTCGGGGTCCCCACATGAAGGGGCCTTGCTGTACGTTTGTTGGAGCAGGGTTGACTTGGTGAACCAGATGCCTATCTTCGATGAACGGGGGCTGCGCCCCGCTGGTCTCCAGGGGCCTCGCGAGAATCTAGTGGTGGTGACAACCCTTCCAGTCGGCCAAGGCGGCTCCTCCTCAAGTGGCGGAGCAGGGAGGCACGAGCCGCGAGAGGCCAAAGGGACCCTCGCCGGAGTGACAGCGCCGGGCGATGCTCGTGAGGGGGCAGCTCCTGAGCCTCATGCCGATGCGGCTGAGGGCGGCAGGCAGTCAGCTGGGCCATGGACGGAGCCCCCGAGGCCCTCGCTTCTCTTGGTGAGGCGACTAGCAGCGCGCGTCAGGCAGACGCCCCTGACGCAAGCCGCCTTGATGCTCCTTCCTCGCCGCAGGCTGATCCCTGCGCTCAAATCTTGGGTCGTTTCCATGTGAACTTTGAGGCCCTCCGGTAGAGAAGGGAGGCCCTGGGCGATGATTACCCTTGTCGCCTGCTGAAGCGCAGGAAGTACTTCTCTACTGATGAGTAATACTTCTCCTTCTCCAGCTCCTGATTCTTCTGCTGCTCGTACTGATCCTTGCCCTGTAGGCTCCTTCCTGCCGAGCTCACGGAGACAGACGAGGAGCCGTCCTCCCCGGCTTCGCCCCCTCCCCAGTCCTCGAGTGCCCCATGCAGTGGAGCCCTTGTGGTGAGGGCGACAGGGGAGGTGAGCCGTCCTGGCGCTGTCAGCCCTCAAGGCGCCTCGTGATCCTTCCTCGCGAGCCTTCCTGTGGCATAGCTAGCCTCGTGGGCTTCGCCTCGGGTCGTGGACGGCGATTGGCTGGCGCTTCCTGCGCCTGCCCTAGGGATGGGCTGGCCCTGTGCCGCTTCCTGCACGGCGCGCCCGTCACGCGAGGGTGCCCGCCCCAGCCCCCGCCCGGAGGGGAGTGTTGATTCGCTGGCTCCCGGGCGCCTGGCCCTGGGCGGTCGATGGTGTGGAGGACGTGCGCGAAGGCCTTTTCCAAGGGAGCGTCGCGCCCGCGCCATGCAGATTCCCTTCAAGGGCGGCCGACACAAAGGAGCCTTCTTGGTGAAGAGCTTGTTGACGAAGACGCGCGCCTTGAGGCCAAGTGGCCTGCGCCTGGCCTCGTGAGAGGCGCTGAGCTGGAGGGCGCCGCTGCCTTGCGCGCCGCCAGCGCAATCTTGATGACGAAGAGGCCAAAGCGTCGCTGGCAGCCTCTCGGGAGGCCTGTTCTCGGGCCGTCGAGGAGGCCCGGGCAGATAACAGGCGGCGAGAGGCAGCGAAGGAGCGGGCACGAGAACTCCTGCCCGGTGTCACTCGTTGGAGGAGCAAGTGGAGCTGCGCGAGGCAGCCCTTGCATCGATGAAGGTGGCCTCCGGCGACTCGGCGGAGCTCCAGAAGCGTGAGGAGGCGCTGACGCTTGAAGCCGCCGAACGCGCGCGCGAGTACGAGCGCTTGGAGACGAGGGAGCGCTCGGCGACGCGGGCAGAGGATGTGGTCGCTGCACGGGAAGCCCGCATCCTGGAGGAGGTCGGACGCCGAGTGGCGGCGGCGCGCTCGAGCCTCGAGCACGAGTTTGATGAGCGGCTAGGGTTGATCATGACCGAGACTGAGGGCAGGACTGCCGCCTTGAGGGCCAAGCTGGAGGAGGCGACGCGGCGGGCCGATGCTCTTCGGGCCGCCTTGAGGTGTGGGCGCAGAGGAGTCCACCACCTCTCGTGCCGAGGCGCCCTTCTTCGCCAACGGGTGGAGGAGGCCGAGGCCGTCGCCACGCCGTAACGCGAACGAGATGCGTCAGCGGCGAATCCTGGAGCATGAGCACGGTCCCATGCTCGCCACGCTCCGGGAAAGAGCCAGCGCAGCCTTGGATAATATCTGCGAGGCGGCGGTAGGCGCGAGGCATGCGGTTAACTACGCCGGCAACCTTCAGTTCTTCACTGACGTGGTGGCGTGGCTGGAGGCGCGGTCGGTCCGGGCCGATAGGTTGGTGGAGGAGAGGAGCCGCGCGCTGCTCGGGCGCGCCTTCTCTCGTGTCTTCAGCCATCTCCGGGATATGGACCCTCACTTCGATTTGGACGCAGCCATCGCCCCAGTTCCCCAGGCCGTCCGGGGCGACCTGGCGCACTGGGTGGAAGACAACGTGGATGCCCTCGTCCGGGCCTTCGCTTCGGACGACGACGGCGTGGTCGTGGCCGCCGATGAGGGCGGCGTGGTGAACGGCCCAGACGCCGCCGACGATCATGCAGACAGCGACGGCGAGGCCAGCGACGCCAGCAACGGCTCGGGAGGTGCTCCTGAGGATGCATTGGGGGATTTGTCCGACTGATCATGTATTGTCCTTGTTCCATTACCCTGCATGAATAGAACTCAGGTTTTGGCTTGATGGAGGTGAGAGCATTTTGGGAGGGGAGCCCTCATGTAAAACTTGTGTTCTTCAGATAGCAGGTGTTACATCGCCCATACGCCTCGCCGCCAAGTGGTTGGCTAAGCGGCGCGCTAGTTGGATGGTTTACCTTTGTTTCGTACGAGCCCCGAGATAGCCTGTGGGAGGCTGAGGCGATCTGAGTGTCTACTGATCGAATCCGCAGGACCTGCAGTAAAAACCCTCCGGAGAGGACGCGGCGGCGATAGGCTGGGCTGCACGCGAGCTTGGCCTGGCCCGGATCGCGAGGGGCTCGCGAGGGGAGGCAGCTGAGGCGGAGTTGTAACCGAAACGCGAGAAATTTGCTCGAACGAGACTAAGCACCCCTTCCCCGAATACGCGCAAATCTTCGAGCTCAAATTCAACTTAAAACCAATAGGGGAAAACGACAGCCAGAGGGAAAACCAATGAAAGCAGAAAAAGGCCGCGTCCGGCACCTAGTCTAGTCTTGGATGTTGTCTCACCAGCGCGGAGCTAAGTGCTGCTACTGGGCGTAGGAGGGAGCCCCAGGGCGTGAGGCCGGCACCCCTGAGACTCCGGGGCGTGTATAGCCCCACTCATTATTACGTGAGAGTGTCACGGGGCGGCGAGCTTCACATGCACTGGGCCTTCTTCACAGGTACCGGCCTTGCTTCATATCTCCATACGAGGGCCCCGCCTTGCGCCACACTCAAGTGCCACCAACGACGACCGGAAACTAGGATGCCGCTGGTGGGGTAGAGCGGTCGCCAACGGTTCCCCCGACGACCACGGGTCCTCCGCCAGGGGGCAGGCCCTGAGGCACCTCCCCAGCCGAGGTCCTACCTCCTGAGAACGCCTTGCTCCGAACGCCGCGGTGGTGATCTCGGATCTCTGCACCTCTCCCAAGAGCCCCGCGCCCCTCCCGAGGGGTAGGAGACTCGGCGGAGCGGGCAGCCGTCAGGGCGACCTGCACCTCCCCGCGACCTATGGTTAGCGATGTTTGCTCTTGGGGAAGTAGCGGTACTCCGATAATCGCCGCCCGCGTGACCAGTGGGACCGCTCTCGAGACTCCCGCCAGAGCTGGCTTCGTGCCTCATCCCCCAGATTGGGCTGAGGAGCGAGTCTTGTTCTCCCTCATGCGGGTGCCCTTGGTCCATCATGTGGGGCACGATTCTTCCGGCGCCTGGCCATCCGAAGGCCACGCCGTAGTGCTGAGCGTGCCTTGCTGCTCTTCTTGATGCGCCTGCCATGGGGTGGTGGCGCGGCAGTCCCCCAGGGCCGTGAGTTGCGTCGAGTCCTTCTCCACGGGTCGGGGGCGGGGGCAACCCCGCCGCCGGCCCGGCGCTGACAGCTTCGCCGGTGCTGGAGTAGCTTTGGAGCCCGCCGGCGCTGTGGAGCCCCCTGCAAGGGACGCCTCGGCCTGAGGTGGGAGTTGGGTGCAGGGGTGAGCCTCGAGGCGGAGAAGCCTGTGAGCTCCACCACTGCCTCCAGCAAAGACGCCGCAGCCTGGGCCTCCAAAGAGCTCTCAAGATCAGAAGCAGCTCTCGGGCCACTGTGAGCGTGGCCCTCGAGTTCGCCTGCTCCCGGCGGGGGTACGGTGATGTGGTCGCGGCATGGTTGGAGGCCCTTGCTGCCGACCGCGCCTGCCGTGGTGTAAGAGCCGTCGAGGCCTGTCCGCGTCGCCCGCGGCCCGCAGCGCCCTACGGACCGCGAGCTGCCTGGGGCACGGGGTCGCCCGAGGCGAGCGGCTCTGCGTGGGCGGGCCACACCGCCCAAGGATCTAGGTTGCCCGCTTGGTCGCGGGACATGGTGATGACGTTGCGACGGGACACGATGTGGCAGAAGGCGGATTCCGGCGCATCCCTACCTGGCGCGCCAAATGTCGGATTTTGGGTTCCGGCAGACCCTTAAGGTTCGAACTCTGGGGTGCGCGCGGAGATCCAACCCTCCACCGTCTCGCACTCGGCCAATCGCAGGGACCTAAACTACTAGCAAGAACAACACAAGAGACGAAGATTTATACTAGTTCGGGCCACCGCTAGGTGTAATACCCTACTCTAGTTTGTGGTGTGGTGGATTGCCTCTAGGGCTGATGAAGAATAAGATAGGAAGAACAGCCTCGCGAGGGTCTGTTTCTTGGTGGGTGTGATGAACTGCTAAGTGGTGTCCTGCCGCTCTAGCTTGAGGATCGGGTCTCTATCTCTCTCTCTCGATTCCAAGGGCGGATCCTTCGCCCCCTTCCTATGGTGGCTAGCTCTACTTATATAGACGAAGGCCCCGGGCCTCTTCCCAAATATTGAGCGAAGGGCGCCAACAATTGGCCATTTTGAAGGGGAACAGCGGGTACACTTATCCTGACTAAAGTTGGTCCTCGCCAGCCAAAGGCTCTGGTGATGACGCCTGCTTGGGCTCCACGATGATTGCATTCCAGCCGTTGGAGCTGGTCTTGGTCTTGTTGCACCGAAACGGATGCCTTTGCCTGATGCTCTTGCCTGCGCTTGCTCCCTTTGCACCAAAGAGGAAAGGAGGACGCTGCGCGGGCTGGCGCCCAATCGGGCGCCTCTTGGTCGCCATGGCTTACGTCATGGGCACCTCGCGAGGTACCCTGCCTTGAACTCTCCACCTCCTCATGAGCCAGCCTGACGAGGCTGTGCCTGAGGAAGCTCTTGGTCGTCCGCCCCGCGAGGCTTGGCCCCTCGCGAGGGTCTTGAGCTTGTGTTGATGAAGATGGGCTGTCCTGGGCCTCCTTTGAGGCACGCCGCAGGCCGCAGGCAGGCAAGTCTGGGGACCCCCGTTCCCAGAACGCCGACATCATTGTATGGAAGGCGAATATGGGCGACGTCAAAGTCGATGAGCTCGGTGTGGTAGTTGCTGCGCTGTCCGAAGGTGACGGGAAGGCGAACTTGCCCTATCGGGACGGTGGAGCCATCGGTGACTCCTGAGAAAGGCTTGGTCGGCTGAAGCTGACCGTATGGCACTTGGATATCGTTGAATGTCTCGACTGATAGGACGTTGATTCCTGCTCCGCCATCGATGAGGGTCATGGTGACTTGCACGTTGCTGGTGACAGGTGAGCAAAGCACGGGGAGGACTCCGGCCGTTGCCGCGCACTTGAGCTCATCCGCTGAGCTGAACATGATAACGCACGACGACCACCTGAGAGGGCATGTGGCCTTGGGCTTGGGGAGGACTGCATTCACCTCGCGAGCAAACTGCTTGAAGATGCGCTAAGAGGCTGGGGCCTGAGTGCCACTTCGGGCGCTCGGGAACGGGGTACCAGAACTTGCTCGCTCGCTGCCCACGGCGTGGCTCAAGGGGTGCCCAAGACGGCCTCGCTCTTCGCCGACACAAGATCAAGACCCTCACGAGGGCCAAGCCTGGGCGGACGATGGAAAGCTTCCCGAGGCACGGCCTCGTCAGTTGGCTCGCGAGGAGGCGGAGAGATCAAGGCAGGGTACCTCACGAGGTGCCCATGACGCAAGCCATGACGACCAAGGGCGCCAGGCGGGCGCCGGCCTGCGCAGAGTCCTTGTTTCCCCTTTGGTGCAAAGGGGGCAAGCGCAGGCAAGGGTATCAAGCAAAGGCAACCATTTCGGTGCAACAAGACCAAGACCAGCTGAACGGTAGGAAGGAGGTCAGCGTGGAGCCCAAGCGGGCGTCACCGTAAGAGTCTTTGGCAGGCGTGGACCGACTTTGTTCTGGATAAGTGTACTAGATGTTCCCCTTCAAAATGGCCAGTTGTTGGCGCCCTTCCCGCTCAATATTTGGGAAGATGTCCAGGGCCTCCCTCTATAAATAGGACTAGCCACCACCAAGGCAAGGGGGAGGAATCTGGAAAGGGATCAGGGAGAAACCTATCAGATAGAGCCCTGGAGAGAGAGAGAGAGGCGATCGAACTCACCCAAGCAGTTCATTGCACCAGCTCAATAACAGCCCCCCGCGAGGCTGTTCTCCCTTTGTATTGTTCATCATCAGCCCCTGAGGCAATCCACCACACCACAAACTGGAGTAGGGTATTACACCACAATGGTGGCCCGAACCAGTATAAACCTCGTGTTCCTTGTGTTGTTCTTTGTGTAGTTTAGATCCTTGCGAGGCGACGAGACGTAGGTAGGATGGAGGTGTGATCAACGCGTGCACCCTAGAGTTCGAACCTAGAGGGTCCGCTGGAACCCGAATCCGACATTTGGCGCCGCTGTAGGTGCACCGGAATCCGCTTCCGCCGCCCTGCTTTTCGCTGCCCTCGCATCCATGTCAAACGCCGTCGAGCCCGCTGCCGAGCGCCGGGTCAGCTCGCCACTCGCGTCGCCCAGACGGCCCCCCCATCGGTGGCCGCCCGCCGCTTCCCGTCACCCGCCGGCTAACGCCGCCACCGCCCGGGAACGAGCAGCAAAGCGTCGCCTCTGCATCTTTGCGCGGCGGGAGGCCGCATCGCCACCCTTCGCTGACTCCAGCCGGTTCTTCGTCCCCACGCCTGTCGCGCCTCAAGGACGCGCAAGACGCCGCTGTTCTCGGCACGGGAACTCTTGCACTACCGTCTCTGGCCGACGACTCTCACGACGGGTGTCTCGCCCGCATCACCGAAAGCCTCGTTAGCGCTGGCTGGGGCTCCTGCGCCATCCTCTCGCTGCTGCGCGCCCGCCTTCGCAGTGATGGAGCTCCGGGGCGCCTCAGCCGCCTTCCTCAAGAAGGCGCCTTGGCCCCTAGCGGCGTGGCCTCGGGCGGAACCCACTCCGTCCGCACCAAAGACAAAGAAGAGAAGAGCTGCCAAGAGATCCCTCGTCCCTAAGAAGTTGCCCAAGTGCTCCCTGCACCAGCCCGACACGAACGCGCTCCTGCTCCAGCGCGCCAAGACCCCATGCTGCTCCTAGCGGCAGCGCACGGGGACCTCCAAGATCAAGCCCTCTGTCACCAAAGGCCTCCCGTGGCCATTGCAGGCTGCCGCGCCTTCACCGCCGAAAGCGCTGCGAGCGGCTCGGCCGCAAGTTCAAGCCAGCCCTGCCCCACGCTTATGATGGCACGTCCGACCCTGCGGAGTTCCTCCAGCTCTTCACGAGCTGGGCATCAAGCCGCCAACGGGACGAGAAGGTCATGGCGAATCTGGTTTTCCATGGCGCTCAGGGCGGTGTTCGCACTGCTCTCGAACCTGGCTCCTGGCACGATTTCCTCCTGGAACGAGAAGCGCACCCGGTTCATCACCAACTTCCAAGGCACCCGCGATCGGCCCCCGACCATGAGTGACTTGCGCTGTATCAAGCAAAGCACGGGGAGACCTCGCAGGTTCATCCAACGCTTCAACAACGCCGCTTTAAGATCCCTAGGGTAACCGAGGAGGCCATCATCTCAGCCTTCTCCGACGGTGTTGCAGCGTGACGTCAAGATGAAGGAAGAGCTCGCGATCCATGAAGACCCGCACATCCCTCGGGTTGTTCAAATTGGCGACTGGCGCGCCAGTAAGGCAGAGGAAGGATGCCTTTCCTTTCTCGAGCTGCCGCTGCCGACCCGTAAGAGAAGAAGCCCAAGGTCAAGGACGTGAAGCGCAAGGGGGCTGCCATGCTTGCGGCAGAGCCGGGCACCAAGCAAGGAAGGGATCAGCCTGAGTCATCCAAGGGCAGTCGGTACTACGTGTACCATGACCTCCACACCCACAACACCAACGAATGGCAAGAGCTCAGGGCCGTGTGGGACGTGCGTGCCGGCCAACGCCCCGAGCGCAGCGACTGGGGCTATGGCTGAGGAGGAGGAAGAGGTGGAGGACGATGGGAAGACCGTGGCCCTCGCCAAGGGTGGCGTGACCGACCTCGCGAGGACCGCTGGCAGGATCAGCCTCGCGAGGGAGGTTGGAGGGACCCGCCTCATGAGGGAGGTTGGAGGGATCAGCCTCGCGAGGATCGCCCACAAGGCAACGTGGGCCTCCCTCCTCTGCCACCGCAGCCATGGAGAAATGAAGACCATCATCAGGACGAGGGGGTTGGGGGCTTCCAGGAGCCACGCGCAATTGCTTGCATCCTGGGCGGAGCTCAAGCCCCAGCCTCTCAGCGCATCTTCAATCAGATCTCCCGCGAAGTGAATGCAGACCTCCCCAGGCTCGAAACCACACACCCCTCAGGTGGTCAGCGTGCGCCATCACATTCAGCTCAGCGGATCAGCTCAAGTGCGCAGCCACAGCCGGAGTCCTCCCGATGCTTTGTTCCCCAATCATCAGCAATGTGCAAGTCACCAGGACCCTCATCGATGGGGGAGCAGGGGTCAATATCCTGTCCGTCGAGACATTCAACAATCTCCAAGTGCCATACAATCAGCTTGAGCCAACCAAGCCTTTCTCCGGAGTCACCAATGGTTCCACAGTTCCGATAGGGCAGGTCCGCCTTCCTGTCACCTTCGGACGCTGCGTGACAACTACCGCAGACCGAGCTCATTGACTTCGACGCTATGCACATTCGCTTGCCAGACAATGCCATCCTCGGGTACCCAGCTCCGCCAAATTCATGGCCGTGACACATCATGGCTACAATGTCCTCAAGATGCCAGAAGCGGTGGAGTCATCACGGTGCCTTGTGAAGAGAGAGACACAAGCAGGTTCCCTCGAGCGCAGGCTTTTCAAGCCACGTCAATTGAAGACCCAGATCGCAGGAGCGGAGGGATTCCCGAGGTGGTCCCTAAGAAGAAGAAGACATCCCCTGGTCATAGCCCTTGGGAGGCAGGCCCCTCAGAGTCCGCGCCCATTCCAGGGGCGCCTCCTTCTGTCGCATAGGAAGGCGCGCCCGACGCCATCCTCGAGCAAGGCTCGGGGGCTCTCTCCTGGAGGGCCACCGACTTTGCTAAGATCACGAGGGAGGCGCTCGGGAACCACCGGGAGGCGTGTTTCAAAGCACGTTTCCCTCAGGAAGGAGCAAGGCAAGGAGGGCCAAACCCTCAGGAGTTCTGCTGCCAAGATCATTCAGGAGCTGCAGGAGTCAAGAGTCATGAGTGGCAGCCGCCGCTTACCCACCGTAGCTCCCCATCCAGGCGAGGATGTTGGGCTACGCGTCTGCATCAACATACCAGGGCTCAACCGAGCTGCCTCTCAAGAGCGCCTCTGGTCCTCACGCGTGGGACGCTGCGAAGGTCCACCTCACAGCTATGTTTGCATGCCTTACGGCTTGCCGAACGCGGCTGCTGTGCGCCAGCGCCTCATGAGGAGCATCCTCAAGGCTCAAGTGGCCAGGCGTTTCGCAGTCCTGGCGGAGATGGAGATGGTCCGCAAGGAGCCACCAGTGCCTCCGGAGCCTCCTGAGGCTCCTGGGTCTGGGGGCTTGTGAAGATCGGCTTCCGCAGTGCACGGCGTCCGCTACTTCAACATCCCTTCATCTCCAACATCACCAGGTGACGACCTTCGAGTTTCATTTTAAGCTCGGAGCGCCCCCCAGGGCTGCATCATTCCCAGACCGCGTGGGTCTGTCCCGGCGGCATGTATCCGTGTTGCTTATGTTCTTTACTTACCTTATCGGGGGCGCCCCTCGGGCTGCATTATCCCCAAGCCGCTCGGGCCAGACCCAGTGGCGCATGCTTTCTCCGCACCTATCTGGTTGGACTTGCTTATCTATGCATAACATGCTTGACCTAATCGCCTGCTCGATTGACACCTACCTTTGGAGCCGCCGCCCTAAGACGGTTCTTGTGCACGGGTCCGCCCTCGCAACACCGACAAACTTGAGTGGATGAGCTCGTCGCGGCAGCCCCTGAAGGCGCCACCTCACCAGGCCCTCGCGTTCCCGATCACTCCCTGAGCGACCAATGGTTGGTCGGGCAACCGTAACGACGAACCTTGTCTCCCTTCGATTGGTATGCGTGGCCTGCTCCAGGACCTTCAAGAAGAAGCCGAAGCCCGCGCGTGGGCTGGTGTGATGAGCCTTCAGGTCTTTGTGGTCCATCCGCACGACTGCGACCGAGCCGACTGGCGAGACTCCGTTCTTCCTGGTTTATGGAGCTGAAGAGGTCCTCCCTCACGAGGTCAGACGTCGTTCCGCACGGGTCCTGGGGTTCGATGAGGCGCAGCAGGACGCCATGCGGGGGACGGACCTCGTGCTGGGGGAGGAGCATCGTCGAGAAGCCGCGCTACGAGCGGCAAGGTACCAACAAGCACTGCGGCGATATCACTGTCGCAACATTCGCCCCAGAACTCTTGAGGTAGGGGACCTCGTGCTCAGACGGGTTCTCTCGGGGAGGGATCGATAAGCTCTCTCCCATGTGGGAGGTCCTGCTCAAGGTTGTTCATGTTTCCAAGCCCGGCTCAAGGCTTGGAGACTCGTGGAGGGGTGCCCGCCCGTAACGCTGTGGAACATCCAGCATCTCCGAAGGTTTTACCCCTAAAAAGGCCCGGTGCCTGTGAAGTTGTCGCATTTTGGAAAAGGCCCGGTGCCTGTGAAGCTTGTTTTTCTGAGAAAGGCCCAGAGCCTGTGAAGAAGGCGAACACCTGTGAAGCTTGTTTTTCTGAGAAAGGCCCAGAGCATGTGAAGAAGGCAAATGCCTGTGAAGCTTGTTTTTCTGAGAAAGGCCCAGAGTCTGTGAAGAAGACCAACGCTTGTGAAGCTCATTTCCCCCAAGAAAGGTCCGGAGCCTGTGAAGAAGGCCAATGCATGTGAAGCTCGCCGCCCGTGACACTCTCACGTAATAATGAGTTGGGGCTGTACACGCCCCAGAGTCTCAGGAGCGCCGGCCTCAGGCCCTGGGGCTCCCTCCCATGCCCAGTGGTAGCACTTAGCTCCGCACTGGTGAGAAGACGTCGAAGACTAGACTAGGTGCCGGACGCGGCTTTTTCATTTGCTTTCTGCAGTTGGCTTGTTCATTCCCACTTGAAGTTTTATTGAAGTTGTTGCCGTCTTTTGCTTGTGACTCTTTGCCTTTTTCGCTCTCCTGCCTCGATTTCTCTCGCGCAAGTCTCGCGAGGGAGCAGCGCGGGCACCCTCGCAAGTGCTTTCTGCCCCTATCATTTGAGGCTTCCCCAGCCGGGCCCGCTACGGGAGCACCCCTCCCAATCCGTGCCCCACGGGCACCGCGACGCGAACACAGGACCTGGGTCGGTCGCCTCCACAACTGAGGACGGAATCTACCTCTCCTGACTAATCTTTGCAGGACATGAAGCGTTCGACGAGGCCTCGGCCTCGGGAAGCAAAGACCGCGACGACGACGCTATGACCGCCCTTCTCGGGGCAGCATTCCAGCCGGCGCCCTTCCGCGTCGAAGACCTTGAAGAATATCAAGGAAGCGCCATCGTCCTCCAGGTGGATCACGAGAGCGCCCCTCATCCGGCAGACCCGGGCGATCTCGCCCCAGCCTCGGGTCATGAAGACCTTGCCCGAAGCGACGACCGCAACCTCCGCTCTGGTCGAAGGGGTGCTGCAGCCAGCATGCTGCAACCAAAGCTCCAGAGAGCCCCTCTGCGGAATCTTGAAGGCAAATAAGGTAAAGCCTAGACGGGTACCGCTCACTTGTCAATTCATGCAGTTGCCGAGGCATCGCGGGGAAGCATGGACGCCCATGTCCAGTCAACTGCCATGCGGCACCCAAGGCCGCAGGCTGTTGGGGCCCGCAGCGCTTCGCACTTGCCCTTTCGCTTCTCTGCTAAGCTAAGTCCAGGCGCGCCTTGGGCCCGGGGGCTACTCTCGGCGTTCTGGGAACGGGGGTACCCAGACTTGCCTGCCTGCGGCCTGTGGCGTGGCTCAAGGGGTGGCCCAGTACGGCCCGTCTTTGTCGACACAAGCTCAAGACCCTCGCGAGGGGCCAGATTGCTGGGCGGATTTACGACGGAAAGCTTCCTCGTGCACGGCCTCGTCGTGCTGGCTCATGAGGAGGCGGAGAGATCAAGGCGGGGGTACCTCACGAGGTGCCCATGACACAACCATGACGAGCAAGGCGCCAGGCGAGCGCCCGGCCTGTATGAGTCCTTGTTTCCCCTTTGGTGCAAATGGGGCAAGCGTAGGCAAGGGTATCAAGCAAAGGCAACCATTTCGGTGTAACAAGACCAAGACCAGCTGAACGGCAGGAAGGAGGTTATCGTGGAGCCCAAGCCGGCGTCACCGTCAGAGTCTTTGGCAGGCGAGGACCGACTTTGGTCAGGATAAGTGTACTAGATGTTCCCCTTCAAAATGGCCAGTTGTTGTCGCCCTTCCCGCTCAATATTTGGGAAGAGGCCCGGGCCTCCCTCTATAAATAGGACTAGCCACCACCAAGGCAAGGGGGAGGAATCTGGAAGGGGATCAGGGAGAAACCTATCAGATAGAGCCCTAGAGAAAGAGAGAGAGGCGATCGAACTCACCCAAGCAGTTCATCACACCAGCTAAAGAACAGCCCCTCGCGAGGCTGTTCTCCCTTTGTATTGTTCATCATCAGCCCCTGAGTCAATCCACCACACCACAAACTGGAGTAGGGTATTACACCACAATGGTGGCCCGAACCAGTATAAACCTCGTGTTCCTTGTGCTGTTCTTTGTGTAGTTTAGATCCTTGCGAGGCGATGAGACGTAGGTAGTTTGGAGGTGTGATCTCCGCGTGCACCCCAGATTTCGAACCTAGAGGGTCTGCCGGAACCCGAAACCCGACAGCCACCATGATGCAACTGATCGCGCACGGCTCCTGGAAGCCCCCAGCCCCCTCGTCCTGATGATGATCTTCGTACCTCCTTGGCAGCTGTGGCAGAGGTGGGAGCCCTGCGTTGCCTTGAGGGCGGTCCTCACGAGGCTGGTCCCTCCAACCTCGCTCGCGAGGCTGGTCCTCCCAGCGGTCTTCACGAGGTCTGTCACGCCATCGTTGGCGAGGGCCACGGTCTTCCCAGTGTCCTGCACCTCTTCCTCCTCCTCGGCCATAGCCCCGTTCATTGCGCTCGGGGCGTCGGCCGATACGCCCTTCTCGCACGGCCCTGAGCTCCTGGCATTCGTTGGTGTTGTGGGTGTGGAGGTCGTGGAATATGCAGTACCGGTTGCCTTTGGATGACTCGGGCTGATCCCTGCCTCGCTTGGTGTCTGGTTCTTCCGTGAGCACGGCAGCCCCCTTGCGCTTCACGTCCTTGACCTTAGGCTTCTTCTCTTCTGGATCGGCAGCCGGAAGCTCGAGGAGGGAGAGGCACCCTTCCTCAGCCCTGGCGCACTTGGTCGCCAAGTTGAACAGCTCCAAGGATGTGCACAGGTCTTCATGCATTGCTAGCTCCTCCTTCATCTTGATGTCACACACGCCATCGGAGAAGGCTGAGATGATGGCTTCCTTAGTCACCCTGGGGATCTTGAGGCGGGCGTTGTTCAAGCGCTGGATTTACATCTGCAGGGTCTCTCCTGGCTGCTGCTTGATGCGGCACATGTCGCTCACGACCAAAGGCCGGTCGCGAGTGCCTTGGAAGTTGGCGATGAAGCGGGTGCTCATCTCGTCCCAGGAGGAGATCGTGCCGGGAGCCAGGTTCAGGAGCCAGGTTCGGGCCCCGTCCTTGAGCGCCATGGGGAACCAATTCACCATGACCTTTTCATCCCCGGCGATGATGCTGATGCCCAGCTCAGAGAGCTGAAGGAACTCCGCTGGTCGGCAGTGCCGTCGTAGCGAGGAGGCAGGTCTGGCTTGAACTTGCCGGGCCATGCGACGCTACATAGCTCGGCGGTGAAGGCGCGGCAGCCTGCAGTGGCCACCGGGGCTCTCTGCTGATGCGGAGCTTGCTCTTGTGGATTCCCGTGCACCGCTGCCTGGAGCAGCGCGGGGTCTTGACGCGGTGGCGCTGGAGCGCGATCGCGGCGCTCCGGTGCTGGGAGCACGCGAGCACCTTCTTGGGGACGAGGGATCTCCTGGCAGCTCCTTTCTTGTTGCGCGGGCGCCGGACGAGGAGGGTCCCGGCCCGAGGCCACACGCCTTGGAGCCGGGCGCCTTCTTGGGGAGGAGCTGGCGGGGGCACCTCTGGCTCTCTGCCTCCTGCGCGGGGTGTAGGGCGAGGCAACGAGAGGGACGGCAGACGGAGCCCCTGCGCGCCAGACGAAGCTCGGGCGACGGTTGAGCTACTCCTTGTAGACGCTGCCGACAGGCGGTAGCGCAGAGCTCGTTCGCCACCATGAGCGCCGCTCGAGCCTCCATGGAACGCTGCGCCAAGGGACCTAAGAACCAGCAGGGTGAGCGAAGGAGTAGCAAGACGGCCTTCTCGCCTCACCGATGGATGCAGGGGACGAGGCCTGCTGCTCGTTCCCCCACCGGCCGGTGGCGGCGTTAAGGGCAGCGGCAGGGAACGACGGGGGGTCCGCCTACGGGAGCCGTCTGGGCGACACGAGTGGCGCGAGCAGCCCGGCGCTCGGCGCGGGCTCAGCGAGCGTCAGCCATGGACACGACGGAAGATCACACGCGAGTAGGGAAAGAAAGATTCCAGCGCACCCCTACCTGGCATGCCAAATGTCAGATTTCGGGTTCCGGCAGACCCTTGAGGTTCGAACTCTGGGGTGCACACGGAGATCTTTCCCCTACCAGCCCACGCGTTAATGTTTCGCAAGGGATCTAAACTAGGAACAATGAACAGCACAAGAGACACAAGATTTATACTGGTTCGGGCCACAGTTGTGGTGTAATACCCTACTCCAGTGTGTGGTGTGGTGCATTGCCTCCGGGGCTGCTGAAAAACAGTACAAAGGAAGAACAGCCTCGCGAGGGGCTGTTCTTGAGCTGGTGCGATGGACTGCTTGGGTGAGTCCAGTCGCTTCTCTCTCTCTCTCTCTCTCTCTCTCTCTGGTAGGTTCGACCTCTCTGGTAGGTTCGACCTCTCTGGTAGGTTCGACCTCCCCTCTCTCTGTGGTGGATAGTCCTATTTATAGAGGGAGGCCCTGGGCCTCTTCCCAAATAATGAGCGGGAAGGGCGCCAACAATTGGCCATTTTGAAGGGGAACATCTAGTACACTCATCGTGACTAAAGTTGGTCTTCGGCTGCCAAAGGCTCTGACGGTGATGCCGTCCTGGGCTCCACGATGGCCTCCGTCCTGCCGCTCTGCGCGGGCTGGCGCTCACGTGGTGCCCGCCTGATCTCGATTGTCATGACTTGCGTCACGGGTCACCCTCGTGAGGTACCCGGCCTTGATCTCTCCGCCTCCTTGTGAGCCTACCTGACGAGGCTGCTCCTAAGGAAGGTTCCTGTCGTCCGCCCCACGAGGCTTGGCCCCTCGCGAGGGTCATGAGCTTGAGCTGATGAAGCTGGGCCGCGCTGGGCCCCCACTTGAGCCACGCCGCAGGTAGGCAAGTCTGGGGACCCCCGTTCCTAGAAAGCCGACAGGAATCTAATCCAAATATGTCTATACACGTATGTAGGCTTCACTGCTGGCTGCTACCGCACATACGTCGGAGATCACCGTGCTGAAGCGGAACCTTGAGCAGTCTGAGGAAGAACTCAACCTTGCCAAAAAGCAGCTCGAGGAGAACAAAGGTAAGCAATACCTTGTCTACATAAAAAAGAGTTGTGGTCGCAAGATAACATGATCATCATGGATGTACCGGGGTCCACAACCGAAGTGGCGACCCTGAAGCAGTTGCTCACCGAGGCAGAAAAAAAGCGGCCAAGGAGCGCACTGAGCGAGAAAAACAAGAGGCCCGAGCAGGCGAGGTGCAGCAAGAGCTTCAAGAACTCATGATGAAGCACGAGTCCTTGTAGCGCGACTCAAATTCATGAGGGTCCGAGCTTGCCAAGGCCCTCGAAAGCTCAAAGCATGCCAGGGCCGAAGCCCAAAAGACCCTCCAGGAAATTGAGGTGGTAAAGAAGATAGCGGCGGGTAAGGCATTTATTATGCAAAGTAGGCATGCGAAATAAAATTTCATTTTACTTACCGGAGTTCGGAGCTCTCCAGGAGCGTTTGCAGATCTGCGCCGCAGTGTGTCTGATGCCGCAGAATTATACCGGGCTGAGGAGGGAAGCTCGACGGAGAAGTTGTTCTGGTCTCAGTATACTGGGACCGAACACCCGATGCCCGTGAGCGACCAGCTGAAGCAACTGGTCGAGCTCCACAAGGCGGGCGAGCAGACCATGAGGGGCCTTATAGTCCAGATGTGGCCTGGCGATTCCCTTCCCAACAGCTACTTCGGCCTGGTGAGGCGGCTTGTGGATGCCTGCACATGGCTGGAAGTCATAAAGCGGTCCGTCTGCATTGAGGGTGCCCGCAGGGCTTTTTCCCGTGCGAAGGCGCACTGGGCGAAGATGGACGCCGAGAAGCAGGTGAAGGAGTGGCCGCCACAGGGCAAGGAGCATCGCCACCCCGAAATGTATTATGAAGGTGTCCTGAAGGGTGCCCGTCTCGTGGCGGACGAGTGTACCAGAGATGTAATCTTTGAATGAACTTGCTCATGTGGTCCTGTATTTATGAAAACTAGTTCATGTTTGTTATGCAACGCTTTTTTAATTTAAAATATTACCTTCTGTGCGGCCGTTTATAAAATCTGAGAGTTGCTAGTCGTCGGCTTCAGCCCCCATGCAACTAGTGCTGGGGTGTTCGGGGAAAATCTGGGCACTGTTTTTCCCATTTATGGGTCCTTCGCGGGAGGTGCTCAGCGCAGCGAACCAGGCAATTGGACTATAATGCTTTATCGCTCTCACTTAGCCATAGAAGTCTACAATTTTAAATTTTGGCGAAGACCCTAGTCTTCGGAAGGCCGAATTTGGGGCGCTATACACGCCTAAGTCAGACAAGGCCGACTCCTCGCCAAGCGAAAAAAGTCTTTAGGGACTTGAGACCTCTCCAACAGCGACCAGCTTTCGCCTCATCATGACAGTCAGTTTTAGCTTTCTCTACGGAGGTGCTCAGCTGGAAGAACCGGGGCACAATCGCAGTAGTTCTCCTAGTTCTACCTTAGCCGATATAGCGGAACGTAAGGTACCAAAACATGGGAGCCGGGGAAACCCAACTATAGACCCAAGACGTGATTCGGAGCTGATGCATATAATGCTATAAGTTCGGGGTGCCGCACTGTTGAAAGTGTTCGGACTTCTCACGCCGAATTATGGGGTATACGGAAGCCCCTGGCGTATTAGCCGTACCAGAGTGTGCGGGTGCTGTTTCTCATCGATGAACATATATATAAAAGAATATAGAATGCAATAAAATACTAGTGCTATGCATTGTTTATTCAAGAAATGCGTTGATGCATGCTGATACAAGCAGTGCGATAAGCAAAAAATGGGAATATTTTACATGTCTCGTCCAAGGGCAAGCTGTGAGCTGGTATTTAAAACAGGTATTTCACTCGTTATCAGAGACCACCTGGGGATTCCATTGCACGATGTAGCTTCCTGCCTCCTTGGGTTTTGTATCATGTGTCCGGCTATCGTACTGCCGGATAGGGCTTCCAGAGAGTAAAGTCCTGAAAGAGAGAGGATGATAAAGGTAGTAAGCCCCTGGTGCGGGGTATCCGCATTGTGGGACGTGCCGTGATCGTGCCCCCGCCGACACCCATGGTATTTTCAATGCGTAATTATGTACGCGCGGGATGGATTTTGCCATTGTACTGAGACTAGGGCGGGGGCCGAATTGCTAGGCGAGCTCTGAACCTGCTAGGCGATCATGTTGCAGGTTACTCCGGACACGCTTGACGGTGTCCGGAGGCTTGATCGCCGAACTGGTGGATTGCCTCAAAAGGCTGCTTTGTGCTTCTGCTGCGAGGGCCGCAGTGTGCTCCTCCGTATGGAGCGAGCGTTCTATGTTTCCATTGACTGTGATGACCGCCCTAGGTCCTGGCATCTTGAGCTTGAGGTATGCGTAATGTGGTACCACAATGAATCTTGCAAATGCGGTGCGCCCGAAAGCGCATGATAGCCATCATGAACGGGACGATATCGAAGATTAACTCCTCGCTTTGGAAGTTGTCCGGAGATCCGAAGACCACTTTCAGTGTATTTGAGCCCGTACAATGGGCCTCTACACCTGGGATGACGCCTTTAAAGGTCGTTTATGTGGGTATGATCCTCGAGGGGTCTATACCCATTTTGCGCACTGTATCCTGATAAAGCAGGTTCAGGTTGCTGCCGCCGTCTATAAGGACTCGAGTGAGGTGAAATCCACCGATGATTGGGTCTAAGACCAATGCGGCAGATCCGCCATGACGGATGTTCGTGGGGTGGTCCCTGTGATCAAAGGTGATCGGACAAGAGGACGATGGATTGAACTTTGGGTCGACGGGCTCCATCGCATATACGTCCCTTAGTGCACGCTTCCGTTCCCTCTTGGGGATGTGGTTTGCGTATATGATGTTCACCGTCGTTACTTGTGGGGGGAACCTCTTTTGTCCTCCCGTGTTCGGTGGCCGGGGCTCCTCCTCGTCATCGCTGTGCAGCCCCTTGTCCTTACTTTCGGCGTTTAACTTGTCGGCCTGCTTGAACACCCAGCATTCTCTATTGGTGTGATTGGCTGGTTTGTCGGGGGTGCAGTGTATTTGGCATGAGCGATCGAGTATGCGGTCCAGACTGGACGGGCCCGGAGTGCTTCTTTTGAATGGTTTTTTCCGCTGACCGGGTTTAGAGCCTCTGAATCCGGCATTGACTACTGTATCCTCGGCGTTATCGCCTTTATTTTGGCGTTTATGTTTGCTGCAACATGGCCTGACGTTACTGTCCTTGGTATCCGAAGTGCCAAGGTTCCTTGATATGTTGTTGCTGCGAGCCAGCCAGCTATCCTCTCCCGCGCAAAAGCGGGTCATGAGTGTAGTGAGTGCTGCCATGGATCCGCCTATTCCTGGCCGAGGTGTCGGGCGAGCCACTCGTCACGGATGTTGTGCTTAAATGCCGCTAAGGCCTCTGCATCCAGACAGTCGACAATTTGATTCTTCTTGGTTAGGAACCGTGTCCAGAATTGCCTGGCCGATTCCCCTGGTTGCTGAATTATGTGGCTCAGGTCATCGGCATCTGGTGGTCGCACATAAGTGCCCTGGAAGTTGTCGAGGAATGCGTCTTCTAGATCCTCCCAACAGCTAACGGAGTTTGCTGGCAAGCTATTCAGCCAATGCCGAGCTAGCCCTTTAATTTTTAGCGGGAGGTACTTGATGACATGTAGATCATCGCCACGAGCCATGTGGATGTGGAGGAGGAAGTCCTCGATCCATACCGCGGGATCTATAGTACCATCATATGATTCGATGTTTACGGGTTAAAAACCTTCTGGGAATTCATGATCCATTACTTCGTCAGTGAAGCATAGGGGGTGTGCGGCGCCTCTGTGCTGGGCTATATTGCGACGCAGCTCATATGAGTCTTGCCTGCTGTATTCGGCCCAGTCGGATTTACTTTTACTGTATCTGGCGTGACAGTCACCGTCCCGCGTAGGGGTGCACCCTCGTGATCCATAGATCGATCTTGCGTGTTTTGCCCTATCTTCCAATACGTCTTGCAGGTCTCGCGTGTTTCCCGGTGCCTTGGTATGTTTGTTTGAGTGGCGGCGTGGTCCGGGCTGAACTTCTGGCTGAAATGCCTTCTTCGTCTCGCCACGAGGTGGCCGATCAGCTGCGTCGTACACTAGTGATGTAGGTTTTAATGCTTCCTCCTCAAGTCAGGGTAGAAACCTACGCTTTGGGTGACCCTTGGAGGGGCGTTCGAGTTCATATTCCTCGGCCGCAAGGACTTCAGTCCATCTATCTGCTAGCAAGTCCTGATCAGCTCGAAGCTGTTGCTGTTTTTTCTTCAGGCTGTTCGCTGTGGCTATAAGCCGGCGCTTGAAGCGCTCCTGCTCGACGGGATCCTCAGGTACGACAAATTCTTCGTCTTCGAGGCTCACTTCGTCTTCGGAGGGAGGCATGTAATTGTCCTCCTCTCCCTCTGCCGCTCGCTCCGGAGGGCTGGCTTGTTCATCCTCCGGCTCTGGATCCTGCTGGAGGGGATTGTCATCGTCTTCGGCACTGTCTGGAGTATTGTTATCTAATGTGCCGGTATCACCGCTTTTGCTGTGGCGAGACTTAGAGCGGCGCCGCTGATGTTGGCGGTTAGGTTGCTTCTTGGAGGGGTCATCCTCCGTTGTCTTGTCGCCATTGCCTTCTTTGGGTGTATCCACCATGTATTTATCATATGATGAGGTGGCGGTCCAGTGCCCCGTGGGCAGTGGTTCCTGTTCGTCTCCTTCATCGTTGCCCATACCATCAATGTCTTCGGAGTCGAAGTCGAGCATGTCGGTTAAATCATCGACAGTGGCTACTGAGTGGGTGGTGGGTGGGGCGTGAATTTCTTCATCATCCGCATCCCATTCTAGCCGGACATAGTTCGGCCAAGGTTCTCCTAACAAAGAGAGAGACCTTAACGAGTTTAGTACATTGTCGAAGGGCGAGTGCTGAAAGATATCCATGGAGGTGAACTCCATAACCGGTGCCCAGTCGGATTCGACAGGCATGGGCGCAGGCGGTTCAGAGCCTGTGGCAGGAGACGAGTCTATATGTTCGGCATCACAGCTCTCGTGAGGGATAGGGTCAGTACATGGCTCTATCACCATTGAGAGTGCGGCCTCCATGGCGGGGTCTATCAGCCCGTCCTCGGATGGCGCAATTTGTTCTGGATTGAAGGCCGGAGTTGTTGCTGGTGCGATCTCCTGAACGCCGTCCAACGGTAGAGCTAAATCGTGCTCGTCGTGATCGGGCGGCGCACCTGGCATGGGCTCGAATCCGTCGAAGATCAAGTCTGCGCGGATGTCGTCCGTGTAGTTCAAGTTTCCAAACCTGACCTGGTGGCTAGGGGGTAGCTCTCGATCTGCTCCAGATGGCCATGCGAGTTGGCCCGCAGTGCGAAGCCGCCGAATACGAAGATCTGTCCGGGGAGGAATACCTCACCCTGGACCGCATCGCTACCGATGATCGAAGGAGCCATCAGGCCTTATGGTGACGGCACAGTGGAACTCTTAATGAAAGCACCAATGTCGGTGTCAAAACCGGCGGATCTCGGTAGGGGTCCCGAATCTGCGTCTAAGGCGGATGGTAACAGGAGGCAGGGGACACGACGTTTACCCAGGTTCAGGCCCTCTCTATGGAGGTAATACCCTACTTCCTGCTTGATTGATCTTGATGATATGAGTAGAACAAGAGTTGATCTACCACGAGATCGTAGAGGCTAAACCCTAGAAGCTAGCCTATGGTATGATTGTTGTTGTCCTACGGACTAAACTCTCCGGTTTATATAGACACCGGAGGGGCTAGGGTTACACAGAGTCGGTTACAATGGGAGGATATCTACATAAACGTAACGACAAGCTAGCCTTCAACGCAAAGGAGAGTACCATCCGGACACGAGACGAAGTCTTCAATCTTGTATCTTCATAGTCCAACAGTCCGGCCAAAGGATATAGTCCGGCTGTCCGGATACCCCCTAATCCAGGACTCCCTCAGCGGCCGTTCCCAAGCTCGAGGCCACGCGCCCGCTCAGGTGGTCCAAGTGCGCCATCACCTTCAGCTCGTCAGACCAGCTCAAGTGCGCGGCAACTGCCGGCGCCCTCCCGATGCTCTGCTCACCCGTCATCAGCAACGTTCAAGTCACCAAGACCCTCATCGATGGCGGTGCAGGGCTCAACGTCCTGTCCGTCGAGACGTTCGACATCCTCCAAGTGCCATACGATCAGCTACATCCTACCAAGCCCTTCTCAGGAGTGACTGACGGCTCGACCAGCAAAATAGGGCAGGTCTGCCTCCCTGTCACCTTCGGCCAGTGAAACAACTACCACACCGAGCTCATCGACTTCGACGTCGCCCACATCCGCCTACCGTACAACGCCATCCTTGGGTATCCTGCCCTGGCCAAATTTATGGAAGTTACCCACCACGGCTACAACGTCCTCAAGATGCCAGGGACCGGTGGCGTCATCACGGTCGCCTATGAAGAAAAAGATGCAGTGTGCTCCCTCGAGCGCGCCTTCCAAGCTGCGGCAGTCGAAGACCCCGACAACAAGGGCACCGTGTACCCTACTAAGGCCATCCCCAAGAAATAGAAGTAGATACTTCACCTAGGGCCTCAGGAGAGCGGCGTTTCCAGCGGCACCACTTCAGGATCTGCGCCGGTAGCTAGGGCGCCTCCCTCCCTTGCATAGGAAGGTGCGCCCGGCGCCCTCCTCGGGCAGGGCTCGGGGGCTCTCTTCTGGAGGGCCTCAGAATTAGCCGACATCACGAGGGAGGTGCTCGGGCACCATGTGGAGGCATGCTTCGCCGCACGTTTCCCTCAGGAGGGCGCAGGGCGTGGAGCACCCGGTGCTCAGGAGTTCATCACCAAGGCAACCCAGGAGCATCAAGAGGCAAGGACCGTATGGGGCGACCGCCGCCCACCACCCGGTGCAGCTCCCCATCCTGGCGAGGACGGCGGGCTGCGCGTCTGCGTCGACATTCCAGGGCTCAACAGGGCCACATCTCAAGAGTGCTTCTGGCCTTCGCGCGTTGGTCGGTGCGAGGGTCCACCTCACAGCTATGTTTGCATGCCATTTGGCCTGCCGAACGCGGCTGTCACCTTCCAGTGCCACTTACGGAGTGTCCTGGCGGCTCAGGAGGCCAGGTGTCGGTGTCAAAACCGGCGGATCTCGGGTAGGGGGTCCCAAACTGTGCGTCTAGGATCGATGGTAACAGGAGACGGGGGAGACGATGTTTACCCAGGTTCGGGCCCTCTCTATGGAGGTAATACCCTTCTTCCTGCTTGATTGATCTTGATGAATATGAGTATTACAAGAGTTGATCTACCACGAGATCGTAATGGCTAAACCATAGAAGTCTAGACTATACGACTATGGTAATGTTTGTCCTTTCCGGACTAATCCCTCCGATTTATATAGACACCGGGGGGATCTAGGTTTTACATAGAGTCGGTTACATAAGAAGGAATCTTCATAATCGGTTGCCAAGCTTGCCTTCCATGCCAAGTAGAGTCCAATCCGGAGACGGGTACAGTCTTCGGCCTTCATGTCTTCACAGCCCATCAGTCCGACCCATGGATAATAGGTCGGACGCCCAAGGACCCCTTAGTCCAGGACTCCCTCAGTAGCCCCTGAACCTCGCTTCAATGACAAGGAGTCCGGCGCGCAGATTGTCTCCGGCATTGCAAGGCGGGTTCCCCTTTCCGAACTCCAAGATAGTCTTCAGATGCGATAACAGTATCCGGACCTGCCACATACACACCATACATAACCGCATAGTGAATATATATTTTCACACGAGTTCTATCCGCTGACATGTTTTTGGTAATATGACACCATGCCTGCTTCAGCCATTATTTCCGAACCGCCTTTTAGCTGGCTCGTCGCCCCACGCCCTAAGATGCGTTTCAATTGGCGTGTCTCATCCGAGCTGAGATTGTGTCTCCCCTTTTTTAGGAGATTCTTGTCAACTCGGACATGGGTAACCCAACCGTCATTTGGGTACAACTCCTTGGGAACAGGAAAGTTTTGAGGCCCGGGAGGAGGCGCTTAATATTCACAGTCTCTATATAGGGGTACCGCCCCATATTTTTCCTTCAGGCTTGCTTCTTCCTCAACCCTTGGTACCTCGAGTTCCAACACCCGGGTTTCGACCAGCACAAGCTCCAATCATGTCCGGATCCAACCGTCAAGGCCGGTGGGTAGCTTCTTCTATCACAGAGGAGGATATTGCAGAGCTTCGAGCAGCCAGATATCAGACCGCAGAAATCCCTTATCGGCTCCCTGCCGAGGGGCAGATTATTCCTACCCCCAGATCTGGTGAGAGGGTCGTGTTCCTGTCCCACTTCCTTCGCGGGTTAGTGTTTGCACTCAACCCCTTCGTCTGAGGGCTCATGTTCTATTACGGGCTAGATTTTCATGATCTGGCCCCGGACTCTATTCTTCTTATATCAGCGTTTATCGTCACGTGCGAAGCCTTACTCCGAACTCCTCCACACTTTGGCTTGTGGCTCAAGACCTTCAATATGAAGCCGCAAGTGATAGAGGGGGAGTAGGCAGAGTGCAGTGGCACCACAGTGGGCAAGCTCGCTAGCACTGTTTGGTTTCAGGGATCCTTCGCTGAATCTTACGACTTATGGCAGCAGGGGTGGTTCTACATCACCGAGCCTTATGGCTCTAAGTGGGCAACTGCGCCTGCGTTCAGATCCGCCCCCCCTAATTTGGCTTGCTTCATGGATCAATGAGGGATTGTACTGGGGATCCATTGATGAAGTGTGGACTCTGTAGGGTCGCATCCGAGGCCTTGCCGAGAAGGGCATCGATCTTGTCGACGTTATTCAAGTAATGCTGGTCCGCCGGACTCTGCCGTGCCAGCGGCAGCCTCGCCGCATGTGGGAATTTAACCCAGAAGGGCCGCAGACTCTTCAGTACTTCTTCGGCACCATGCACGAAGGAATGAGGAGGTTGTTTTTCGGGGAACGAGAACAATGGCCAGCCACCACCGAAGACATCGGCCTCCACAACAATCATTCGACCACCCCGGTAAGTATTACACTTCCGAACACCTTGTAGTCGAGCGTCCCATAACAAGATACTGAGCAATCCGTCTTTCCACAGGGCTGGATAAAGAAGGTGGAACGGGTCAGGTGTCCGACTCCTCTTCCCGAAGACCCAGCTACTCCAGTGCTAACAAGGATGTTGGCCTCGGAAACACGCCAGGCGCCGATAACGGAGAGAAAAGAGGAGAGCGAGAAAGCCCAAGAGGACCTTTGTTCTGGAGGTAAGTCGGACACTGAGTCCGAAGAGATCGACCTTTCTTCGCCTGAAGACAGGGGCGAAAAAGGATCCAATATCCCTTCTCCTAGCAGGAGGAAAAGGGCCGCCTCCAAAGATTGGGAGGGCGGTCTTCTAAGAGGGGCATGATGACACCAGCGAGCGGCTCGGGTTTGGGAAGCGATGCCACTGAGCAGCTCCAACAAGGGGACAAGCCCTCGGCCAAACCGTAAGTGAATCCGGGGTACTTTGATAGCGTCCCGGGGTACTTTGATAGCGTCCACTTTGTTGCTGTTAACCGAAGCTATTCGTAATGCGTTCATGCATTTTTACAGGTCGGCACAGAATTTTTCTGGGCAATCCTCTTCTTCGGAAGTCACCTCCTAGAGATGATGGAGAGCGAGACGCCTCCTCGAACCTCCTCGCCCAATAAGACAGATGACTCTAAAGTGTCATCGCAGAGGGTCCCTTTTAATCAACCAGTTGCACAAGGGACAAAGGCGGCAGTGCCCGAAGGTGGATCTCCGACCGTCCGGGAGTCCAGGGCTGGTGATAGCAAAGGCCCTGGACTGTCTGGCTCGCAGACGACAGCAATTCGAAAGACGAGTGAACAGATTCCTTCAAAGAATGACTGTGCCCCTAGAGCAGTGTCCGGAAACCCGAACACTCCTGATATATTGCGGGACATGTTGCGGAAAGCATCTCTCTCGGGGGAGCATCATACCTTGATGGGTACAGTGATTGAAAAGATTTCGTCCGCGAAGAGCGGATTAAATGAAGCATTCATGAGCCTACTTAAAGGCTTCGAGGTTTGTGACATAATGTTTTTCAGCTATGTTTCTTTTGTGAAGATGTGCCTGTGTATAGGTAGTAGCCCCTGAGACTCAGGTTGTCTTGCATTAGGAAGCAAACAGAGGATAAAAAATGATCATTTTGAGGACTAACCCGATGAGCTTGAACACAAGCTGCTTTCCCCTTGGCCACTTCCCGGACTATGGAGATTGCCGAGCTACAGCGGAAGCTTGACGTGGCATGGGATGATCTTGCATTAATCAATACGCGTCTTGACGAGTCGGAAGTTATGTATTCAGGGCGATCCTCATAGGATGTTTGTGGTATAAATATGATGCTGAGATTTTAGATGCTGGAATGCGCGTGGCTGTAGATGGTGCTGCCGCTGTTGAATTTCTTCGAGCGGAGCTGACCCGGGCCAAGGAGCAGGTCCGTCGTAGCAATCTGCTGCCGAAAAGGCATCGACTGAATTAAAGGCCAAACAAGCTGCCCGATGCCAAGGTGAGGAGAAGATATCCACAATGACACTCGAACTGGAGAATGCCACTGGCTGCTGCGAATTTCTGGAGAAGGAGAATAAAGCCTTAACGGCTGAACTTGACAAGGCCCGACAGGAGGCGAGAGAAGAGCGATCAGAATCTAGAGCAATCCATGAGGAAGTTCGGCAGGTGAAGGAGATTGTGGATGGAAAGCCTTTTCTGCTGCAAACTAAGTTTGGTGACCCGGACTATGCCCAGCTTAACCAAGTGTGGAGTTCTCCGGACGAGTATTTGGACTTGCCGAAGAGTTCTTCCGATATGGCGCGGTATTACCAAGAGCGAGATGCATATGCAACGGAAAAGCTTTTTTGGTCGCAGTTTGGAGCGTCAAAGCTCCCTCTGCTGCTTAATGAATAGATGTCCCAATGGGCCGAACTTCATAGGATACCCTGCGCTGCCATGAAGGATGTGATAATCCGGTTATGGCCAATCGAGCCTGCGCCGAATAGCTATTTCAGTTTGGTGCAGAAGCTTGTTGACGCAGTGCCGCGTATCGACGCTGTGAAGCGGTTAACGTGCATTGAGGGTGCACGGATGGCCTTCGCCCGAGTCAAGACATTTTGGGGGAAGACGAAGGTCGTCAATATTGTGACGAAGAGTCCACCCAAAGCCAAGGACCGTCCGGAACCGGAGCATTATTTTGAAGACGTCCTAGGGGCCGCCCGCCTGATAGAGGGTCAATGCTTGAAAGACATAATGTTCGAGTGAGGTGTATGATAATTGTAAAATACAATTTTATAGTTAATCTATTTCTATGTTTTTGCTTGAAAGCTTGAATTCCTCCTGTGCGGTCGTTTTTGATATAAACTGAAAGTTTTCCTGTCATCGGCATCAGCCCCCTCGTAGGAAGTACGGGGGTGTTCGGAAAAGCATTTAATCAATATTTATCCAATGTCTTGGTCCATGAAGGAGGTGATAATGCGGCGAACCAGGCAATCTGACTATTGGGCGTTAACGCTTTCACTTAGCCATAGGAGTTTTATTGTGGGGTTACAACATAGCCCCTGGTATGCATGCGGCATAGGGCGCCTTACATGTTTGATCTTGAAAAAGATCCCTCGTGTGACATGGAGAATCACCAAAGATTCCAAAAAGTCGTCAAGTGGTTGACCAGCTCTTGCCGCATCATGACAGTCAGTTTTCGGCTTTCTCTACTTAGGTGCTCGTCCGGTTTAGACCAGGGCACAATCGCAGTAGTTCTCCCTTTACTACCCTAGCCGATAGAGCGGAACGTAGGGGAGCAAGCACAGGAGCCGGGCAACCCAACTATTGACCCAAGATAATGATTCGGAGCTGATGCATATAAGGCCAAACTTGCGACGCCGAAGTGCGCTTTAGAGCTGTTCGGGCTTTTGCTGGCAATTCATTTGTTCCCATACCGGGCCCCTGGTAGGTTATGCCAGGGTATATTTGTGAAGCAAATGTGGTAGACGTATTCCATGGAGAGACAACATGGATGATTAGTTCGGATATGTTTTACTGGGAATTGAGCGGTATGCCAATGATTACTTATGATATATATAAAAGCCATCTTCCCGGCTATTTGACATGCTCGGGGTTGGAGGCGGAGGAACATGCATAGTACAGGCTCGAGAAATAGAGAGTGCGGTCTATAAAAAAAATTATTTTGGATTCCTGTCGCACGTCTGCGCCGCCCATCCTCGGTGGTGGAATCCTTGATGGAAATAGCCCCTTAGGTGAGTATATGGATCCGGACTCCGATAGAGCCTGTTTCCGACGTTTGTCCTATTTGGCACTGTCGGTGGGAAACGACACCTATGGGATCACAAGGATCCCTACTACGGTTGCCGGGGCGCAGGGTTGCAAGAAGAGCAGGTTTAGTAATCAGCACACGGATCGTTTACCCAGGTTCGGGCCGTGAGGATGCGTAAAACCGTAGTCCTGCTTTGGTGGATGTATTGAGTGTTCTTGAGCCCCCCAACTAGCTATGGTGGATGAGCTGTTTCAGAGAGCCGAATCCTTCTCCAGTACGCCATGGGCCTCCTTTTATAGTCGAAAGGGGCTGCCACAGTGGCACACAGGAGGTGGAAAAGCGTCTGAAAGTTCTGAGCTTATCGCTCGTATTACAGGACAAGACGCATCTAATGCATCGCTTAGGTGTCCCCTTGCTTTATTAGGGGCGGGAACGAGGCCTGTCCCATCCGTCGCAGCTCCTCCTTGCTTCGACACGCGCCCTGGCCAACGATGCATGCGGCGCCATGTAGGCAGGCACGCAACTGAGGTGGTGCGGTGTAAAGTCTTCACGAAGATCAGCATGCCGCCACGTAGGCACTTGCTGAGTTGGCCTGGAAGCTGCATGTTGCCATGCAGGTGCCTGTCCAGCTGGTTGGGCTGGTAGCTGCATGCAAACGGCGTTGGAGACTTGGCTGGTGCAGGCCTGGAGGTGGCCCTGCTGGCGCACATGGCGAGGGCCTTGCTGGGTGGCCCGGCAAGGGTCTTGCCGTGGCGTGCTGTCGTCCCCGGCAAGGATCTTGCCGGGGGTCTTGTGGCTCTCCTCCACAAGGATCTTGCCGAGGATCGTTGTCTTTTAATCCTCATCTGATCTAGAATATTCCTTGTCTTCTCAAAGATTTGCATGCCACCATGGAGGTGCCTCCCGAGCCCTGGCCCAACGTGGTTGATGGTGTTGGAGACCTTGGGCTCAAGGGTGGTGCGCTCCGCTGGTGTTGGACGAGCCGCACCGAGAAGGGCCTTGTTGGGGCCGCGGAGGCTGCCCCGGCAAGGGTCTTGCCGGGGGAACCTGCTTCGTCCCTCTGCACTTTGTGGTCTCGGCCTTTGCTTTGCTCTGGCCGTCTTGGGCTTCGGTTTCACCTCGGTTCACCTCCCCTGTTTGGCTTGGTCCGACCGTGGGCACGGCTCCAACTGTCCGTGCACAAATAAAGGGGTACATAGGTGCGCCCCTTCTTTTGTACACGGACAGGAGCCCCCAGGCCTGGGCCACACATAAGTGCGACATGTTGTTGGGCCAGGCCCAAAATAGTGCGCGGGCAGGCGGGGCGGTTTTTACCACGGTAAGACTTTTCGTCTGCTGCGCTTCCCCACGACCCGCGTCGAATGCGCGGAGGGGTGCTCGTGACGTGGGCGGCATGAGTGGGGCGGTTCCCGCATGCATGCGTCACATCGTGGTAAAGAGGCAACTTGCGCCTTCCCCGTAAAAATAGGGAGGCATGGAGGCGCGGCTCATTTACTGGATGGACTCGGGTCGCAGTCTTTAAGGCGCCCACGCCCCCCTGATCACGGGGTGGGGAACGGTCGCCTCACCTGTCCTTTCGACCCTGCCCGCCCGCCACGCGTCCTTCATGCAGGTGGCGAGTTGTGGAGGCGGGAAACCGATCCGTCGCTGGTTGGGGCAGTGGGTCGGTCCTGATTCCAGGCGCCCCCGATGGCTGGATTGGTTGAGCGGGGTAGCCGAGCCCTAACCTCGCCCCTTTATAAGGAGAGGAAAGGGGGGGCATGTCACTCTGCACTCTTCTATCTTCGATCTCCTCCTGCTTCTGATTCTTCCTCTCATCTGCCATGTAGAAGGGGAACCCCGGTCCCTCTACGGTGGCGGCGAGGGACGCTGCTCGAGAGCATGTCCCTCCTCCTCCTGAGCCCGCGGTGGCGGAGCCAGCCGCAAGGGGAAGGGGGAGGTGGCGAGGCCGTGGGCACGGTCGTGGTGCCTGGGGAAGAGGAGGACGGGGCGGCGCGCCAGCCTCACCCCCGCCAATGATGCCTTTCCCGATGGAGGGCCATGTTGGAGACCAGCCTTGCGAGTTCTTTATAAGGGTGCGCCGGCCTCTGCTTCGCCGTCTTTGTCTTCCCGCCCCGTTTTCTCGGGAGATGGAGTCTGACCCACCCTAGACCCTCATATTGCACATGAGGGTCTGTTGGAATGGGGGCACACGGGTCGACGTCGACTTCCCAGCTCCTCGGGTCATGTACCTCCGCCGTGGATGGAAGACGTTCGCTCACATCCACAGCCTGACAGCGGGGCTCGTCCTCTACTTCAAATTAACGGAGGACGGCCTGCTGTCTGTCAAGGTCTTCAGGGATCTTGGAACTCGCATGAAGTGATACGTGGAGAGCTCGTCCGACGGAGATTCTAACGATGGAAGCTCTTCCTCGAGCGAAAGTGACAAGGAGGACAGCGGGGCAGATGACGAGGACAAGTCCGACTAGGTGTCAGACACCCCGCGCCTGGGCAGGTGCGGCAGCAGCAGCATCTGCACCTGGCCGCTCCTCCGGCGAAGTTTTGCCGCGGGAGGGGCCAGCTCCTTGAACTTCTCGGGGCCGTCTCCTTGGGCGGCTGGCGTCGGGGGGCTGCGGAGGAGGAAGAGGGCTGGTGGCAAGGCCGTCAACTCGGAAAGCGCGGACACTGACGCCTTCGTCACGTGTCGGGTGACCTGCCGCCTCGTCTTCTAGCTCCTTTCCTGGCACCGTCATCACCGGCCCATCCGTGGGCGGCCACCGAGGTGTTCTCTTGGTGCTTTCTGCTGCTCGTAGTTTTCCTAGGCGCCCCTTTTGCCCTTTTGCCTCCTTGACCTGCCTCCTGAGGAGAGGGACAAGAAAGGGATCACGGGCATCTCATCTCTTTTTTCAATCTGTAAGCCTTCGGGCCTTGTTAAATTTAAAGCTTGTAATCCCCCTTGTTCATGTTTTTCTTTTCGTACGAACTGTACCTGTATGGGACGTTTTTAATGAAAAAGGGTGCTTACCGGTTCTTCGTGCGTGAGCGAGGCCCATGCCAAGGATGAATCCTTGTTATTTTCATAATAAATGTTATGGCCCGGCAACAGGCCTTGCTGGTAGCGTGCTTCTCTCACAGCGGCCCGAAGACGGTCTTGCCGGGGGAACCTGCTTCGTCCCTCTGCGATTTGTGGTCTCGACCTTGGCGTTGCTCTGGCTGTCTTGGGCTTCCGTTTCACCTCGGTTCACCTCCCCTGTTCTGCTTGGTGCGGCCGTGGGCGCGGCTCTGATTGTCCGTGCACAGGTAAAGGGGTACAAAGGTGCGCCCTTCTTTTGTACACCGACAATCACCTATTTTTAAAGGATAGAGAAGGAAGAAAAAATAAAATGGAAAATAGATAAAAAATGTTACTGGGGTGTTTGCAGGGTTGTCCGTATTGTGCTTCCGCCAATGCCCATGGTATATTGAGTGCATAATGATGTATGCGCGGTACAAATATTGTAGGCGTACGAAGTGGGCGGCGGAAGCCGGGTTGCTATTTCCATTCTGGGAGTAGTTGATCCTCCGGTGCAGATTGCTTCTTACCCCCGGTAGTTTGTTGGTGAACCTTTCCGTCATCCCTGTCGCCTGGCGGCCTCCTTCCCCTGTGTTCGGCGTTGAGCTTGCCGGCCTACTTAAGGACCCAGCAGTTTCTGTTAGTATGATTGGCTGGTTTATCGGGGTGGCCATGAATCTGGCAGGGTCGGTCCAATATCCTGTCCAGGTTGGATGGTTCGTCGCGATTTGCCTTGAATGGCTTCTTCCGCTGACCGGGCTTGGGATTGCTGAATCCAACATTCGACCGCTGTGTCGCGTGATCTTTCATTATCATTGCTACTGTTGTATTTGCTTCGTTGTGGCTTGCCGTTGTCATCTCGGATTTCGGAAGTGCCCGGATCACTGGCGCTGTTGCTTCTACGTGCGAGCCATCTGTCTTCTCCCGCGCAAAAGCGGGTCATCAGAGTAGTGAGGGCTATCGTGGATTTAGGTCCTTCTTGGTCGAGGTGGCGTGTTAGCCATTCGTCCCGGATGCTGTGTCTGAAGGCCGCAAGGGCTTCCGCATCCGGACAGTCGATGATTTGGTTCTTTTTGACTAAGAACCCAGTCGAGAGCTCCCTGGCTGACTCCCCGGGCTGCTGGACAATGTGGCTTAGGTCATCGACATCTAGTGGCCGGACATATGTTCCTTGGAAGTTGCCAAGGAAGGCTTCTTCCAAGTCCTCCCAGCTGCCTATGGAATTTTCAGCCATGCTGTTTAACCAGTGCTGAGCTGGCCCTTTTAGATTTAGTGGGAGGCATTTAATGGAGTGGAGGTCGTCTGCACGGGCCATATGGATGTGGAGAATAAAATCTTCTATCCATACCGTGGGATCGGTTGTTCTGTCGTATGGTTCAATATTGACGGGTTTGAATCCCTCGGGGAATTCATGATCCATTACTTCATCGGTGAAGCAAAGAGAGTGTTCGGCGCCTCTATGTTGGGCCACAATGCAATGTAACTCCGAAGGAGTCCATTTGTGGTTTTCGGCTTGGGCGTGGCTAGGTTTGTCACGTCTGAATAGGTAGCCGTCGTCATGTGTCGGGACATGCCCTCGCGATCCATAGATCGATCTTGCGTGTCCTGCTCTACTGTCCAAGTCGCATCAGAGGTCGTCTGTACAACCAGGAGCTATCTTATTCTTGCCTTTACGGTGAGGTAGGGTGGTCTGGAGTTTGGCTTGAGTTGCCTCTTTGTCCGGACCAGGTTGTCGTCGACCTGCCGCATGGTGTGATAATGGTATGGGCTCCAACGCCTCGTTATCAAACTGAGGTAGCGATCTATGCTTCGGGTAGCTTTTGGCTGGGCCATTAAGGTCGTATTCTTCGGCGGCCAGGACTGTGGTCCATCTATCATTGAGCAGTTCTTGGTCAGCTTGAAGCTGTTGCTGCTTCTTTTTCAGGCTCCTTGCGGTAGCTATTAGCCTGTGCTTGAAACGCTCCTGCTCGAGGGGTCCTTCGGGTACGATGAAGTCTTCGTTGCCGAGGCTTACCTCGTCTTCGGAGAGCGGAAGGTAGTTATCGTCCTCTGAATTGTCGCTAGGTAGGGCCTGTTCGTCGAGGCTGGCTTGCCTGTTTTCTTGTTCCTCCTGTTAGGATTTTGCTCCGACAGGGTCTTCATTGTGTTCGGCGTCGTCCGGGGTATTGTTTCCTCTGGTCCCGGTGTTGCTGTCTTTTGGTGTATCGACCATGTACACATCGTATGAGGAGGTGGCCATCCGACTTCTTGTGAATGGCTGGTCTTGGCCTTGCTCCTTGTCAGCATCACCGTCCGAGCTGTCAATGTCTTCGGAACCCCAGTTAAGCATGTCGGTTGAGTTTTCGACAGTAGCTATGAAGTGGGTGGCGGGTGGGGAGCAAAATTCTCCATCAGACCCTAGTTCGAACTGAACATAGTTCGGCTGTGAGTCCCCTTCCAAGGATAGTTTTTTTAATGAATTTAGCATGTCGCCCAAGGGCAAGTGTTGAAAGATGTCTGCGGCGCTGAACTCAAAGATCGATAACCGATCCAACTCGGTGTCCGCAGGCATACGTGGTTGGAATTTATAGCCGAAAACGAGTCCGGAATACATGTTGAGTCCGTGTGCGGCTCCAATGCCATGGATTCGATGGCCTCGGACGATACGATCTGCTCCGGATCTAAGGCCGTTGCAGCAACAAGAACCATCTCCTGGATGTGATCCGATGACAGATTTAAGTCATGTTCATCGGAACAAGGAGGAGCGATCGCCGCGGTCTCGAACCCATTGAAGATCAAGTCTCCACGGATATCTGTGATGTAGTTCAAGCTTCCGAATCTGACTTGGTGGCCAGGGGCGTAGCTGTCGACCTGCTCCAGATGGCCAAGCGAGTTGGCCCGCAGTACGAAGCCGCCAAACACAAAAATCTGTCCGGGGAGGAAGGTTCCTCCTTGGACAGCGTTGTTATCGATGATTGAAGGGGCCATCAAACCTTTTGTCGATGACATAGTGGACTCTCAATGAAAGCACCAATGTCGGTGTCAAAACCAGCGGATCTCGGGTAGGGGGTCCCGAACTGTGTGTCTAGGATCGATGGTAACAGGGGACGGGGGACACGATGTTTACCCAGGTTCAGGCCCTCTCTATGGAGGTAATACCCTTCTTCCTGCTTGATTGATCTTGATGAATATGAGTATTACAAGAGTTGATCTACCACGAGATCATAATGGCTAAACCCTAGAAGTCTAGCCTATATGACTATGATAATGTGTGTCCTTTGCGGACTAATCCCTCCGGTTTATATAGACACCGGGGGGATCTAGGGTTTACATAGAGTCGGTTACATAAGAAGAAATCTTCATAATCAGTCACCAATCTTGCCTTCCACGCCAAGTAGAGTCCAATCCGGACATGGGTATAGTCTTCGGCCTTCATGTCTTCACAACCCATCAGTCCGGCCCATGGATAACAGGCCGGACGCCCGAGGACCCCTTAGTCCAGGAGTCCCTCACCAGGCATCACGCAGTCTTGGTGGAGATGGCGACGGTCCTTGAGGAACCACCCGAGCCCCCGAAGCCTCTTGAGGCTCAGGGCCTTGGTGGCTCGTGAGGACATTTTCCGGTTACTTCAACACTTCTTCGGTAATGATACCAGGTGACATTTTCCGTTTACTCTGTTGGGAGCACCCCACAGGCTGCATCATTCCCAGGTCGCATGGGCCTGTCCCTGCGACACGTATCTTCTTGCATCTTTAGTTTACCCTGTTGGGGGCGCCCCTTGGGCTGCATCATCCCTAGGCCGCTCGGGTCCGTCCCAGTGGCATGTATCGTTCTTGCATCTCTCTGAGCTAACTGGCCTCATTGCTTGAGTCCTTTCATGATTATTACCCGCCTGTCCGGTACTTCGATACCATGAGCGTTGCAAGACCACCCACAACCACCCTCACCACCGCGGAAGCCGCACGCCGGTTGTCTTTCTTTAGGATTCTTTGCATGAGGAAGCTAGGCACGACGTCTGTGCTCGGGTCTGCCCCTGCAGCGTCGATAAACCCAACGACTGAGCTCTGTCTGGCGGGCCGGCTCCATTCACATCACCTCCTGGGGTCGTTGGTGTCTGGCCTCCTCATGTAATCACCTCAGGAGATTCATTCGGGGCAGGTTGCCTAACCATCTCGCAGGATCACACCAGCTATCGAGAATTAAGACCAGGCGCAACCCGCCTTGAGGTAGGGCCTCGTGAGTCCCGCGCTGGCTCACGAGTGCCCAGACACACCTCGTCTAGCCCTGCCGTGCAAGCCACGTGTCAGGGCGGGGATGTACACGCCCCGGGGGCTCCTCTTAGAGGGAGCCCTCGCCCACGCACCAGTGGAAGCAACATGCTCCTCACTGGCAGTCGACACGGTCGAGGAGCGGCTATGCCCATGCAGTCGTGGAAGCGCTATGCTCGGCGCTAGTGGTAAACAACTGAGTGCGGCCTCATGGCCGCATCAACCTCAGATAGCCACCCGGCTCAGTGTCCAGCCTCACCTCAACGCTTTCCCCTCGGGAAAGTCGCGCGAGGGGGCTTGGCACAGGGGCTATGCTCAGGTCATGCCTAGCGTACGCCGTCTGCCAGATCCCTCGGACCTGGTCGTCACGCGCCGCTCCCGAGCGGGACCTTGGCGAGGACAGGTATGAAGGTCTGTTTGAGTGTCAAGGGGGACTCCTGAGCATCGCGACTCAAGAGCCTAACTGGCCATGTAGCCCCTCACACCTTGGTTCCGTCCTGGCAATCCGGATGGTCCAACGGCAGCTGAGGTATGCGCGGGGTCGGGCCCTGCCGACATAGAATACTAAGGCCTACCCTCGCGTCTCCTTCCCGCAAGCCGTTTGCGCGTCAAGGGGGACTCCTGAGCATCGCGACTCAGGAGCCTAACTGATAACGTAGCCCTCACCCCTTGGTCCCATCCTCGTGATCCCGATGGCCCACTGACGGCTGAGGTATGTGCGGGGTCGGGCCCTGCCGACGTAGAAAATCAAGCAAACGGGAAGGAAGTCGCGGAATCTCAATAAAATATTACAAAACATACTGTTCCTTAAGCACCCACAAGAAGTTTTAATGCCTCCATGAGGCACACCGCATGTTTCAGGAAAGTTCGCAGGAAAGTAAAACAAGAAGGAGCACCATCATTCACCAGCAAGCCTCTTCTTCAGCCTTAGGCGCTGTCGTCAAGAAGTGCCTTTCTGTCGGCAGCATCGGCGTCGGTCGTGTCGCTGGCCTTGGTCGCAGGGTTGGCAGCACCGACAGCCGGGGGCGTAGGATCGATGGCGAGGAACTTCTTCAACAAGGCCTCCACCTGGCCCTTCACGACTTCGGCAGCAGCTTTGCAGCACCCTTCTTCCACAGGCTCGAGCAGCTCATCAAGGTCAGCATCAGGGTCACGAAGATGGTGGTGGCTGACGACGCGCGTCAAGGTAGATGAGGAGAGCGCGCGGGCTTCCCCTCCACCATGGGGCCGATCCCGTCGACGACGTCCTCGAGTGTCGTGACAAGATGAGGGAGCAGCTGGGCAGGGCCTTCATCATTGGTTGCCAACAGCTTCTCCAAGCCCTTCTCGTAGAGCCCCCGCAGTGCTACACAGGACCTATCCTCAAGAGACTTGAAGGCCGCCTGATCCTTGGCAAGAACCCTCGCCTTGGCTTCCAGCTGGGCCTTCTCCGCCTCCACCTTCTTCTCCAGTTTCTCCAGGCGGCTGTGTTCTGCGACCTGCGCCCTCGCCGACTGCTCCAGCTCGGCGTCACGACCATTGACTACGTCTTACCGGGCCTTCATCTTCTCCTCCTCCGCCTTGCGATCACGAGCCTTGGCCGCACGCTCGTTGCGCATGGTCTCTAGCCCGGCCTCCATCGACCGACAGCGCTCCTTGGCGGCCTCGGTATCCTTCAGCACCACCTCGTGGGCGGCCACGGCTTGGTCGGCTGTCACATCCCTAGCTTCTGGTGCTGCCTAGTGTTTGCATCTTGCTTGCATCATGTTTAAATTTTTGAAACTTGAATTGAGGAAATTTGGAAGCCTCAAAATTTAATTCAAGAAGGGCAAAGAACTTGTCGGATTTCGGGTTCCGGCAGACCCTTGAGGTTCGAACACTGGGGTGCGCGCGGAGATCCAACTCTCCACCGTCTCGCACCTCGCCGAATCGCTGGGACCTAAACTACTAAACGGAACAGCACAAGTGACACAAGATTTATACTAGTTCGGGCCACCATTGTGGTGTAATACCCTACTCCATTGTGTGGTGTGGTGGATTGCCTCTTGGGCAGATGAGGAACAATACAAGGAAGAACAGCCACGTGAGGGTCTGTTCTTGGCGGGTGTGATGAACTGCTAGGTGGTGTTCAGTCGCTCTAGCTACTGGTTTCTTGATGAGGATTCCGATCTCATCCGAGGCGGATCCCTCCGCTTACAGGGGTGGCTACTCCTATTTATAGGCGAAGGCCTGGGCCTCTTCCCAAATATTGAGCGGGAAGGGCGCCAACAATTAGCCATTACGAAGGGAATAGTGGGTACACTTATCCTGACTAAAGTTGGTCCTCGCCTGCCAAAGGCTCTGGTGATGACGCCTGCTTGGGGTCCATAATGACTCCCTTCCAGCCGTTGGGCTGGTCTTGGTCTTGTTGCACCGAAACGGATGCCTTTGCTTGATGCTTTTGCCTGCGCTTGCTCCCTTTGCACCAAAGAGGAAAGGAGGACGCTGCGCGGGCTGGCGCCCGACTAGTGCCCTTGGTCGTCATGGCTTGCGTCATGGGCACCTCGCGAGGTACCCTGCCTTGAATTCTTCGCCTCCTCATGAGCCAGCCTGACGAGGCCGTGCCTGAGGAAGCTCCTTGTCGTCCGCCCGTGAGGCTTGGCCTCGCGAGGGTCTTGAGCTTGCGTTGATGAAGATGGGCCGTCTTTGGGCCTCCTTGAGCCACGCCGCAGGCCGCAGCGAGCAAGTCTGGGACCCCTGCTCCTGTAACGCCGACAGTAGCCCCCGGGCCCACGACGCGCCCGAACTTGGCCGAGCAGAGAGGCGAAAGGGCAAGTGCGAAGCGTCGCGGGCCCTAACAGCCTGCGGCCTTGGGCGCCGCGTGGCGGTTGATTGGATGTGGGCGGCACTGTTCCCCCACGCCTCCTTATTTTGTGCCTTGCTAGGCGGACACGCTGCTGTACACATCCGTTCCCCCTTCTGCTGCTTGAGCGCTCCCTGTCCTTCCTTCTCTCGAACTCCAGCTCTTGCATCCACTCTGATCTCGAACCTTCCCCATCTCCTTCCTGCCGTCATGGCGCCGGCGAGGAAGGGAAAAGGGAAGAAACCCGTGCCGCCGCCTCGCTCGCCGTCGACGGCGGGCCCGCCGTCGATTGGCCATCCATAGTCAACCAAGAGGGTCTGGGCAAGGTCTGCTCGGCCCTGGCCACCATCTTCAATGAGTGCGGGAGGACGACGGCCTGGCCTGCGTCTCGCTTCTCCGTTGACAGGATTCACACCAAGTTCCGGTACTTCGCCGACGCCCTTTGGGCAGGACTGGTTCCCCCCTTCTCAGATTTCTTCAATGCCGTGCTTTCCCATTACTAGATCCATATGATGCATCTGGGTCCTGAATCCATCACCCTTCTAGCGGTATTTGCATTTGTTTGTGAGGCAATGACGGGCATCATTCCTTCGGTTACCTTGCTGCGCCACTTCTTCTCTTTGCGCCTCGTCGACCCCGTTCAGTGCTCGGGGTGCGTCAGCTTCATCGCTGCGCCCGAGACAGCGGCTTCCGGAATTGACTTCAGCCTTCCTCCGCCCTCGCCTGGGTTTCGCGAGCGGTGGCTGTACATGGACGTTGGGGTGCCCAAACCCCTGCTGACGGAGCCATCTTCGCCCGCAGTCCCCAACTCAGGCTGGGGCCAAGTGACACTCGCGGGCCCCCGGTTTGCCTTCGTCTGGCACCGCTTCGAGTTCCTGACAAAGCTTGGCGTGACGGCGCCCAAGGTGGTGAAGTAGTTCCTGCTATGCCGTATCGCTCCTCTCCAACGCCACTCCCACCGGATGTGGGCCTTCAATGAGCTTGATGATCGTATGAGGCTCCGGAAGAGGACCTGACACTGAGCGCCGAGGATGCTCTGGTCCCGACTGGTGACCCCAACCCGGTGGTATCCGGCATGGAGGGGCCTTGCTGTACTTCCGCTGTAGCAGGCGACTTTGTGAACCAGATGCCTGTCTTTGGCGAATGGGGGCCGCCCACCTGGCCTCCAGGGGCCTCGCGAGAATCCAGTGGTGGTGATCGCCCTTCCGATGGCCAAGGCGACTCCTCCTCAAGTGGCGGGGTAGGGAGGCACGAGCCGCCCGAGGTCAAGGGACCCCGCCGGGGTGACAGCCTGCAGGCGACACTCATGAGGGAGCAGCTCCCGAGGCTCATGCCGCCCGTGGGCTGCGGGCGTGAGCAGCTGCCCTCAGCGCCTGCGGGTGAGGCCCCCGAGGCCCCTGCTGCTTCTCTTGGTGAGGCGACCAGCAGCGCGCGTCAGGCGGATGCCCCTGACGCAGGTCGCCTTGATGCTTCTCCCTCGTCGCAGGCTGACCCCTGCGCTCAAATCTTGGGTCGCTTCCGCGTGGACTTCGAGGCCCTCCGGAAGAGAAGGGAGGCCCTGGGCGATGATTACCCTTGTCGTCACGAAGCGTGAGGGAAGTACTTCGCCAGCGACGAGTAAGCCTTCTCCTTCTCCAGCTCTGATCCTTCCGCTGCTTGTCTTGATCCTTGCCCCTGCAGTCCCTTTGCTGCCGAGCTTCCGTGAAGCGGGTGAGGAGCCGTCCCCTCGGCTTCGCCTCCCGTCCTTGAGTGCTCCGGCGGTGGAGCCCCTTGTGGTGAGGGCGATCAGGCGAACCGCCCCTAAGCGGCGTCGAGGCCTGGCGCCTCGCAACCCTTCTTCGCGAGCCTTCTGCGTGGCATAGCTAACTGCCGTGGGCTTCTTGCACAGTCGCGGACGGCGGATTGGCGGCGCTTCTGCGTGCTTCGTCCGGGGTGGGCTGGCTCGGGCAAGCTTACGCACGGCGTGCCCGGCCATCGCGAGGGTGCCAGCCCCCAGCCCCCTGCCCGGAGGGGGAGTGCTGGTTCGTGGCTCCCGGCGCCTGCTTGGGGCGTTTGATGGTGTGGAAGACGTGCACGAGCGCGCCCGGGAGCGCCGCGCCCTTCGCCAAGGATTTCTTCAAAGGGCGGCCGACGCGGTGAGCCTTCTTGGTGAAGAGCTCGCTGATGAAGACGCGCGCCTTGAGGCCGAGGGCCTGCGCCTGGCCGCAGAGAGGCGTGAGCTGGAGGGCGCTTTCGCCCTTGCGCGCCATCAGCGCGATCTTGTCGATGAGGAGGCCAAGGCGTCGCTGGCAGCCTCTCGGGAGGCCTGTTCTCGGGCTGTCGAGGAGGCCCGGGAAGCTAACAGGCGGCAAGAGGCGGCGGAGGAGCGGGCACGGGAACTCCTGGCCCGGTGTCACTCACTGGAGGAGCAAGTAGAGCTGCGCGAGGCAGCCCTCGCGTCGATGAAGGTGGCCTCCGGTGACCCAGCGGAGCTCCAGAAGCGTGAGGAGGCGTTGACGCTTGAAGCCGCCCGAGCAGCCGAGTACGAGCGCTTGGAGACGAGGGAGCGCTTGGTGACGCGGGCGGAGGATGAGGTCGCTGCAGGAAGCCCAGGCCCTGGAGGAGGTCGGACGCCGAGTGGCGACGGCGCTTGAACCTCGGCCTTGAAGTTCGAGGAGAGGCTGGGGTTGATCAAGGCCGAGGCTGAAGCCGGGACTGCTGCCTTGAGGGCCAAGCTGGAGGAGGTGACGCGCGGGCCGATGCTCTTGAGCCGCCCTCGAGGTGGCGCCTTGAAGTCAACCACCTCTCGGGCCGAGGCGCTCCTTCTTCGCCAGCGGTGGGAGGAGGCCGAGGCCGTCAGCTGCGCCGTAATCGCGGACGAGATGCGTCAGCGGCGAATCCGGGAGCATGAGCACGGCCCCATGCTCGCCACGCTCCGAGAAAGAGCCAACACAGCCTGGGGTACTATCTGCGAGGCGGTTGTTGGCGAAGCCGCCTGTGATTAAATATCTTGGCAACCTTGAGTTCTTCACCGACGTGGTGGCGCGGGCCGAGGCACGGTCGGTCGAGGCCAATCGCCCAGCGTGCTGCTTGGGCGCCTTTTTCGTGTCTTCAGCCATCTCCGGAACATGGACCCCACCCGACTTTGACGCAGCCATCGCCCAAGTTCCCCGAGCCGTTCGGGCGACTGGCGCGCCTTGGGTGGAAGACAATGTGGATGCTCGTCGGGGCCTTTGCTTCGACAACGACGGCGTGGTCGTGGTCAGCCATGAGGGCGGCGTCTTTGAAGCTGGCTCCCTTGCCGGGCCGATGGCCACGCAGACAGTGACGGCGAGGCCAGCGACGCCGGCAACGGCTCGAGAGGTGCTCCTGAGGACGCATTGGGGGATTTATCCGACTGATTGTGTATTGTCCCAGTTCCATTACCCTGCATGAATAGAATTCAGGTTTTGGCCTGATGGCCGTGAGAGCATTTTGGGAGGGGGACCCCTCATGTAAAACTTGTGTTCAATGTATTAGCAGGTGTTACATCGCCCATACGCCCGCGCCAAGTGGTTGGCTAAGCGACGTGCTGGTTGGCTGGTTTACCTTTATTTTGTACGAGCCCTGAGATAGCCTGTGGGAGGTTGCGGTGACCTGAGTGTCTCCTGATCGAATCCGTAGGATCTGCAGTAAAAACCCTTCGGAGAGGGCAGCGGCTTTGGCTGGGCTACTTGCGCATAGCTAGGCTCGCCCGCTCACGAGGGGCTCGCGAGGGGAGGCAAATTGAGGCGGAGTGGTAATCAAACGCGAGAGATTTGCTCGAGCGAGACTAAGCACCTTCCCGAACACACGCAATCTCAAATTCAATCCAACATAAATCCAGCGGGGAAAGCGACAACCAAATGGAAAGGCGAAGAAAGCAGAAGAAAAGCCGCGTCCGGCACCTAGTCTAGTCTTGGGCGTCTTCTCACCAAATAGAGCTAAGTCTTGCCTGCCAGGCGTGGGAGGGAGCCCCAGGGCCTGAGGCCGGCACCCCTGAGACTCCGGGGCGTGTACAGCCCCACTCATTATTACGTGAGAGTGTCACGGGGCGGCGAGCTTCACAGGCATTGGGCCTTCTTCACAGGTACCGGCCTTGCCACTAAACCTCGTCGCCGCCGCTGCTGCCACCGCTAAACCTCGTCGCCGGCCACTTTTCCGGCCACCCCAGCTCACCCCGCTTGCACCGTTGGATGCGCGGGATCACCAGCAGCTCGTAGATGCTCTCCGTCGTCGATTTGGGCGCTGGAGGAGCGAACCCGAGCCCATCCGCCGCACCTGTTGTCGCCGGCGTTGAGCCGCTGGCGAGTTGACCCCGCTAACCCCGTTTGACCAAGGGTGGGCCCAGTTTGACCCCCCTGGGTCAATGACAGGTGGGCCCCGACCCTGTTAATTAATTAGGATTAGTACTAATTGAATTTAGTTAATCTAATTACACTGACACGCAGGGCCCACAGGTCAGTTTGACCTAGACCGCGCCCGTTGACCGCTGACATTACAGTGATGTCATGCTGATGCAATAACTCTTTTCTGGATTTATTCTTTTACAGGAAATTCCAGAAAATACTGCTAACTTCTAAAATTCATAGAAAATCAACCGTAGCTCCAAATCAAATAATTTATATATGAAAAATATTCAGAAAAATCCAATCTATCCATCTGTATAAATTTCATGCATGTTTAGGAAAGTTAACCTCACAGTCTAGGATGAAACATGATTAGGACAAATTTGATAATAGATTTGGAGTTGGAATTTGATCTAGTTTTGAATTCCACTTCAATCAATATGACCATCTGTTGCATTAGCTCAAATCACAGCATATTTCCATGTGATGATCATGCATCATATTGTGCATTGCATTGATTGTGTTTTCTTTCTCTGTTGCCGGTGTTTGTCCCCTCTCAGTAGACGACGTATTGATGATGAGTTCGATGACACCTATGAAGAACTATATTATCTTCGGAAGTGCCAGGCAAGCAAAACTCCCTTGTTCATTCTGATACAATCCCACTCTCTCGCTCCTGCTCTCTTTTACTCCATTAGGACAACAACGAATCATCTGTTACTTGCTGCGGTAGCTGAACCCCTTTATCCTCTGCATGACCTGTCATTCCACAGTAAATAGATGAAACCCACTAGCATGAGTAGGAGTTGTTTGAGCCCTGTTATGCCTACTCATTCATGCTTGTTTTCCATGCCTGCTACTGCGTAGAGTTGAGTCAGGTCTGATTCATCAGGGATGAATCGGAGTTGTGTGAACATGTCCTACTATGTTTGAGCTAAGTGTGTGAACACAATTTGGTAAAGGTAGCAGTGAGAGGCCATGTAGGAGTACATGGTGGGTTGTCTCATTGAAGCCGTCCTCAGAATCTGAGTTCTGTGTTTGTGATCCATGATTCAGCACTACCATGCATTGGGCCCTGAAATATGACCCCGCTCGACTTCTTAATCACCCTTGTCCTCTGTCCAGGAGATGCAAGTAGTTTCTGGTGTTTGTAGTATGATGGGGGCCGCACGCAGCGCTGACCTCAGGGGTGGGCTGTGTTGCGGTAGGCACGTGGCATGGTGTACCGATTCGCCCGTTTGGTGTCTCGGGAACCCTGCACACATCGTTCGGGGCCGTAAGTGGAAACCTCGGCCGGACTCCCTGCGGATGGAACCCGAATAGGCGATAAACCTGGACTAGGGACTTGAGTGTTTAGGTAGGTCGTGGTCTACACCCACGTCGGCTGTCGCTTGAAGTCTGTCGAGCACATGTCGCGGTGCGCAGCTAAGTGGTGGAAACATGTATGAAGAAGTACACCCCTGCAGGGTTAACATCATCTATTCAATAGTCGTGTCCATGGTAAAGGACTTACGGGTTGCCTATAACAGTTCATAGACAAGTGAAAGTGGATACTCTAAAATGCGCAAGATAAGCGTGAGTGCTATGGATGGCGTTCTCGTAGGGAGACGGGAGCGGATCCATAGTGGTGTATTGATATGGTGAATATGTGGACTCGTGAGCGCCACCTCAAAAGAGTTACTTGCAATCGTAGTTTAGGATAGCCACCGAGTCAAAGCTGGCTTGCTGCTGTTAAACTCCACCACCCTTTGTTGATAATGATGCATATGTAGTTAGTTCCGATGTAAGTCTTGCTGAGTATAATTGTACTCACATTTGCCTATTTTATGTTTTTGCAGAGAGACTTCAGTCTCGCTAGTAGTTCCGCGTGGACTTCGACATTTAGCTTGTTACCTCAGCTACGATCTTGTGCCCTCGGCAGGATCTGGTAGATAGTCAGGCTTCTCAGCCTTTTTCATTTATAGTTGTCTGTACTCAGACATGTTAAGCTTCCACTTGTGCTTTGACTTGTATGCTCTGAATGTTGGGTCATGAGACCCATGTTTGTAATATCTCGCTCCTCGGAGCCTAATGAATAAATATTTGAGTCGTAGAGTTATGTTTCGATGCCATGTTGTATTTACACATATTGAGCATATTGTGTGTATGTTTGAAATGCTTGGTATGTGTGGGATCCGACAATCTAGTTGTTTATCCTTGGCAGCCTCTCATATGGGGAAATGTAGTCTAGTGCTTCCTGAGTGATAGTTCTGCTAGCCCAGTTCACCGGAGTCCTGCTAGCCCAGCACTACTGCTCTGGACACTTGACTGGCCGGCATATGTCTCACTTCGTTCATGTGTCTGTCCCTTCGGGGAAATGTCACGCGGTGACATCCGGAGTCCTGCCTAGCCTGCTACAGCCCGGGATACCGGAGTCCTGTTAGCCCAGTGCTACAGCCTGGATTCACACGTTGATGACCGACATGCTCGATGTGATTCATGTATGCCTGTCCCCATGGGTTACTGGCGCGTTGGGTTCACGACTAGCCATGTCGGCCCGGGTTATTTGTCATATGGATGCTAGCGACACTATCATATACGTGAGCCAAAAGGCGCAAACGGTCGCGGGCCATGGTAAGGCGACACCGTGGGAATACTGTACGTGAGGCCGCAAAGTGATATGAGGTGTTACCAGCTAGATCGATGTGACTTGAAATCGGGATCCTGACATATAATTAGCACGCCCGCATGCCGCCAGTGATGGCAGGTGGCCGATGTCCACAATAAATAGTCATGAGGCGGTGCTAATATCTTCAAAATATTAGACCGCATGAAATGTCAACAAAAAATCGTCATCGGCGGCGCTTATATGGCAAATATTGAACCATGCAATATACATGGGCATTATTTCATTACCGGTAATAAAATATCATGGTGATAGAGAAAAATAGATGTGTAGAATTCCTAATGAAATATGGGTACGACAGATATAACGCCACGTAAGAAAAGAAAACATATTTTCCCTGTATGGCATGCATGTTAAGAAAATAATTCTTATTGAGCCATCAATAATTAATTAGGCCTGGCCCATTGGAAAAATTCTTATGTGCAGCTAACAAGCGTAATTGTAATTCGAATACAAGACTGCATGCACGTACTAAGGACTATGCCTAGGCCCACATGGGTGATTAAAGAAATAGGGTTTCAGCCCATAGCGGCCAATCACAGGACCAAGCCGGTCCAAATCTCAGTCAATAGGTGATTAAATAAATAAATTAAAGAAAAAGGAAGAAGCTCCACCATCCCACGACCCCCCATAACCTGCATGATCTCCACAACATGGGCACGCCTCTGGCAAGGATGAGGGTGTTGCTCCCTCCTGTAAATAGCACCACAGGGGTTGTTCTCAGCGCTCAATTTTTCCCTGGCTGCCGCTGCTCTGCTTCCGTCGCTGCTCTCCGTCACACATACATGCCGCTACTGCTGCTCTCAACCACACACATATACTGCTGCTCTAGAAACAAAGCTCATATACGCTACTGCTGCAAGGCGTCGTCCGGCCAGGAGCGTTAGGAAGGTAGTCCAGGTGGGAATCATGATCCTCCTCTAATCTTCTTGCTCCTCCCTATATCTCTCATCATGTTCATCTTTCTTTTTGGTTGATCATTGTGATACAAACCAAGGAGTATGTCCATGTGTCCTCGTCTTGACATCTTGCCTTTGCTGATCATCACGATATGAGCCAAAGTGCAATTATGTTCAAGAAAGGAAAAATTATCCTTGGTTGATCATTGCAATACGAACCAAGGAGCATATCTCATATATTGTCATCTGGACACTTTTGCCTTGGCTGATCATCACGATACAAGCCAAAGTGCGAATATGTTTAGGAGGGGAAAATATGTCCTTGGTTGATCAATGTCATACAAATCAAGAAGCATGCTCTGCATAGCCCCATCTTGACATTTCCCCTTGGCTGACCATCATGGTACAAGACAAAGTGCAAATATATTTAAGAGCAACAAAAATACTCCTTGGCGGATCATCATGATACAAATCAAGGATCATACAACATATAATTTCATCTTATCATTTTTTGCCTTGGTTGATCATCGTGATACGAGCCAGAGTGCGATTATGTCAAAGAAGATATATTTCACACCTTGGTTGATCATGGCGACCCAAACTAAGGACGATATATTTTTCCTTCCATCGTAGATGAGAGCAACGCAAAGTTAAAGCTCGGGGAAAAAAATATGAAACATACCCAAACTCTAGATGACCATCTACATAAAATCATAGAATAAATATGTGCCTACAAAAATGCACTCTTCATTTGTTTGAGTTGCACAAAATAAGACAATGTAAATTATGCGTGTACCTTCAATATAGAGCATGAAAATGTATAAATTGGGTGCTCACCAAATTATGTTTCAAGCCTCTTGTTGGTTACTAGGGATAAGGGAGTCTGGCTGGTGGCTTGATTCGGTGTCGTACGGAGGGACAAAAGAGCCATCGACAACTCGTTAATCCAGCGTCTGCCGCACTTCTGTAACTTATCAAAAGTCCTCGTCGTGAGTCCATGCAGCACTTCAACATTCATCCTTTCAGCTAGCCCATTGCTCCGGGGATGAGCAACAGAAGCAAAAGAGACCTTGCTCCCAAGGTTTTGGACGTACTGCATGAAGGCGCGGCTCGTGAATTGAGTGCCATTATGGGTGATCACTCTGGCGGGCACTCCAAAATGGCACACCAATCCTTTCAAGAAGTTGACAGCTGATTGTGCGGTCACCTTCCTCACTGGCTCCACTTCCGACCACTTTGTAAACTCGTCGATTGCAACGTACAAGAATTCAAAGCCCCTGTTAGCACGGGGGAAGGAGCCCAATATGTCAAGCCCCCAGACAAAAAATGGCCAGGATAAAGAGATCGTCCGGAGAGATTGAGCTGGTTGATGGATATTTTTGGAGTGGAACTGGCAGGCTTCACATTTGGTGACTAGCTCAGCTGCATCCTGGAGGGATATGGCCAGTAGAAACCCTGTCGGAATGCTTTTACAACTAGGGCACTTTATCCAATGTGAGAGCCACACATACCCTTATGTATCTCTGCCAATAGCTTCCGCTCATCTTCCTGGCAAATGCACTTCAATTTCACATCATTTGGACTTTTTTTGTACAATGTGTCATTGATAAACTGGTACATATTCGACCTTCAGGCTACTCTTTCAGCTTCTTCTTGCTCTTCGAGAAGTTCTCCTATTTGAAGGAAATGGACTATCTGTTGCGCCCAAGTTGGAGCTTGCGGCTCGACAAGAAGGAGTAAAGAAACTTCCTCGTTCATGGGAGCGCTCACCTTGACCGCAAGAACTTGTGGTTCCACGGGAGGGTGCTGCTCACCAACCGAAGTTGGGTTGTTCTCGGCAGCCTCTCTATCAGCAGCGTCGGGAAGTCCTGCCGGGAGATACTTGTCGGAGTCCAACTTTCTCCTTTTTCTGGCCATCATTGAAGGGGACACTGATGGTTGAGTTAGGTGGAGGACAAAAGTTCCTGGTTCCGCAGGGAGCTTTTGCGCAGCACACTTTGACAAGTGATCAGCAATGTTGTTCTCCACACGCGATACGTGCTCTGCTTGCAACCTGTCAAAGTGCTCTTCTAGCTTTCTCACCACCTCTACATATGCCTCCATCAACGAACTGTAGAAATCCTTATTGACTTGTCTCACCACAAGGTGCGAGTCTCCACGGATGATCAATTTCTTGATTCCCAACTCCACTGCAATCTGAGTTCAGCAAAGAGCCCCTCATACTCAGAAGAGTTGTTGGTGGCCTTCTTCCGGGGAAAAACCATTTGAACCACATACTTGAGATGCTCTCCGGAGGGCGCAACATGAAGCATGTCAGCTCCATTGCCTTGCAACAAGAAAGCACCATCAAAATACATGATCCACTCTTGAGGAGCCTCCGTGCCGGAGAGCTATCTTTGATACTTCCTCGTCGGGAGTGGGCGTCCATTCTGCAATGAACTCAGCCAATGCCCTGCTTTGAATAGTTGAAGTGATCTCATATTTTAAGCCAAAACTTGAAAATTCCAGTGCCCAGTCTACTATTTTGCCCGTGGCTTCAGGTTTCCTCAATATGTGCTGCAGCAGGAAATGGGTGACAACTGGGATCACATGGGCTTGCAAGTAGTGGCGTAGTCTCCTCGAGGCCATGATAAGGCCGAAGATCAACTTTTGCAATCTAGAGTACCTTGACCTAGCCCCCTGTAATAGAGAGCTGACAAAGTAGACTTGTTGTTGCACCACTTTCTTCCGTGCCGGGGTTTTGGTATTGCCTGCGCTGGCTAGCTCTGCCTCTCTATGATCTGTGTTTAGTCCTGCCGCAGACTGGTTTAGCTCCATCTCTGGAGGGGACAATTGTTGCGGCTGCTTCCTCATCCACTTCTTGCTGTGCCACCAGCGCTGCACTAACCACTTGATTCGTTGCTTCTAAATACAACAGCAATGGCTCTTGCGGTTTAGGCGCGACTAAGGTGGGAGTAGAGGAAAGGTAGGCTTTCAGGTCTTGCAGCGCTACTTCTGCTTCCGGGGTCTACTTCATCGGGCTTGCCTTCTTCAAGATTTTGAAGAAAGGCAAGGTGCGCTCGGCAGACTTGGAGATGAACCTACTAAGCGAAGCAATGCATCCAGTCAAGCGTCTCACATCTTTAACAGTCTTGGGTGCTTGAATTTGCTCGGTTGCTCTGATCTTGTCGTTGTTCGCTTCTATCCGTTGGTGAGACACAAAGAAACCAAGTAGCTTGCCAGATGGGACACCAAATACATATTTCTTAGGGTTTAACTTTAGATCTATCTCATGCAAGTTTGCAAAGGTATTTTCCAAGTCTTGAATGAGTGTTAATTTATTCTTGGTTTTGACCACTATATCATTTATATAAGCTTCTAAGTTTCTATGCAGCTGTGGTTCGAAACCGACCTGTACTGCTCTAGCAAAGGTGGATCCAGCGCTCTTTAACCTGAAAGGCATGCGCAAAAAATAGTACGTGCCACATGGAGTTATGAACGCAGTCTTCTCTTCATCTTCCTTGGACATGAATATATGATGATACCCGGAGTACACATCCAAAAAGGAAAGCAGATCACACTCGGAAGTGGAGTCTACAATCTAATCAATGCGCAACAGGGGGAAAGGTCCTTCGGGCAAGCTTTGTTCAAGTCTGTGAAGTCAATGTAGAGCCTCCATTTCCCATTTGCCTTGTGGACTACCATTGGTTTTGCTAACCATGTTGGATGCAACACTCCTCTGACCAAACTAGCTGCCTCAAGTTTCTTGATTTCCTCGACAATAAACTTTTGCCGCTCCAAAGCTTGCTTTCTGACCTTCTGCTTGATGGGCCGAGCATGAGGGCAGAGAGAAAGGTGGTGCTCAATTACCTCCTTGGGAACACCGGGGATGTCAGATGGCTACCAAGGAAACACATCGACATTCGCTCGTAGCAAGGCAGCGCGCTTTCCTATTTGTCGTCAAGAGTGGCACTGATGGTGAACATACTGTCAGCACCATCCTACCTTTCCTGAACCCTCTTCACAACAGTTGAGCAACCTTGTATTTCTTGCTAGTGGAACTCTCCGGCAGGTCATCGTCGGGTGCAGCGCCCTCCGTAGAGGCGCGCTTCCTGGAGTCCTTGTCGGCATCTCTGCTAGCCCTCTTTCCCTTCTTCATTTCCTTGGCCAAAGCTGGGGCATCAGCTACCTGAGCAGCTACCACATCCCGGTACATCTTATCCACACATATGATTGCATCTTTCTTGTCTGATGGGATGGAAATGATGCCCATCGGCCCTGGCATCCTCAAAGTGTTGTAGGCATAGTGGGACGCTACCATGAATTTTTCTAGAGCTGGATGATCAAGAATCCCATTGTAAGGCAGAGGAGGGTCAACTACATCAAACACGACTCCCTCGGTATGGTAGTTCATCTCCCCACCGAACGTTACTGGCAGCGTAATCTTTCCCTTAGGCCGGATCCTACCGGGTTGATTCCTTGGAACGTGCCAGTAAGCTTGAGCTCTTCATCAGGGATCTGCAGTTAGCTGACCACCTTAGGGGAGATCAGATTCAGCCCAGCTCTGCCGTCAACTAGCATATGTGTGACTTTGCGGTTGCGGATTGTTGGTGAAACCAACAATAGCAAACACCCTACCGCAGTAGTGCAGTCGGGGTGATCCTCTTTGTCAAAGATGATAGGCGTGCGGGACCATTTAAGTGGCCATTGGGAGTCTGCAGTTGGGTCCATGGCATTGATTTCTCGTGCCCATTGCTTGAGCTGCTGGTGAGACGAGTGCAAGGACGCACCCCCGTCAATACACATGGTGTCGATGCAACAAACCCTGTGCCCGTTGCCCAGACTTTGCACATGCATGAGAACAAGATTACAACACCAAGGTCAGATTGGAGTACAAGGGATCCGTTCTTCAAGGGACCGACATGTAGCACAAGAAGATCGAGACTAGCCAGAGAAGCAAGATATCACTAAGGGAAAAGGCTCCTTGCTGGGCAGGCGAGCCTGGCAAGGATGGGGTCACCCCCGGAAACAAGCCTTCAGGACGTCCCGGCAGGCTTGCCGGGGCTTACGGAGGCAGAACCACCTCACCCCACTACCTCATTACGATGCACGTCGTCGATCGGTGCGGTGTCAAGCTTCAAGGTGACTAAGTGGTGGCTATTTGCCACATGGCATCCAACTCTTACAGAAAACACCTACAAGCGACACCCGTCATGCGACGTGTCGAGAGAGCAGGCGTGAAGTAGGCAAAACAGCCCGGCAGGGCCTCCCGGGCAAGCTATGATGTGACGTTGAGCGGCACATTTAATGCACTCTGTCAGCCCGCAGAGTTAGGTATGATAGCACTGTTTGCTATCTAATCAATGCATAATGACTGATTTGCCACTTTGGTGACCCTATTGTCTATAAAAGGAGGCCCAAGTCAACCATAGAAAGGGTTGGTGAGTCCACCCCCTCACACATTCGTACGCGTGTAGCCGTTTTGCAACGAGGCAACCCTGCCGGGCAAGCTTGTTGCTCTCACCACCATTTTCCACCATCAATCCACCAAAGCAGGAGTAGGGTTTTATGCCTCACGGCGGCCCAAACCTGGGTAAAGACTGCCTGTGTGATCTCTGTCATGCTGTTTCACGCTCCCCTGCCCTTTGTGCAACGTGCCATCCCCCCGCCGAACCAGCAAGGGACTCTTGGTCCCATAAGTGGCCGTGGTTTCCCGTGACATCTTTGGCGCACCAGGTAGGGGGTGCACTTGCGTGAACCTGGAGGCGGGAGCAGCGCATCATCTTCATTGCCATTTTCAACATCGACGGCTCTGTCGGATTCGCGGCTCCGCAGACCCAAGAAAGGTTCAAACTCTGGGGTGCACGTGAAGAACTCAATCTCCCTAGCCTACCAACTCGTTGGTCTCACGCCCTAGCTCGATGCTCGGGAAAGGAATGAGACATGGCAGTTTACCCAGGTTCGGGCCACCATGCGGTGTAAGACCCTACTCCTTATTTGTTGTGGATTAGCCTCGAGGTGGGCTGAGGATGAACTAGTACAGAGGAAGAACTAGCTCAGGATGTCTGTTCTTGCATTGGTGTGAGCTGGTGAGGGTTCGGATGGCCCGATTCCCTTCCATGGTGGTGGCTAAGCTATATTTGTAGTGGCCTTGGTCCTCTTCCCCCAAAAATGAAGGCATGAAGGGATCCCACAATGGCCAAGTTTGAAGGGAGACAAATAGTACATCTTATCCTGACAAAAGGTGGTCTTCGCTTGCAAAGCTTCTAGTTGTGACATCGTCGTAGGCTCGGTGATGACCTCCATCCTGCCATCCAGGCGGTCTTGGTCTTCTAGCACGGAAAAGGAAACCTTTGGCTGATTCCTTGGGACTCCGCGCCTATGCTTGCCTCTGTAGCACCAAAGAGGAAACCTGATGTACTGCGCCCGCTGGCGCCCGCCTGGCCTTGGTTGTCATGGCTTGCGTTACCTCAACCTCACGAGGTGAGCGCCTGCATAGGAATATCCACTCCTCAGGAGCTGGCCTAGGGAGGCCACTCCCTCTCGAGGTTTTGGCGTCGTCCGCCTCGCGAGGCTTGGCCCCTCGTGAGGGTCTTGTGTTGTTGATGATGAAGATGGGCCATACCAAGACGTCGATGGAGCCATGCCGCGGGCCGCAGGCAAGCAAGTCTGGGTACCCTGGTTCCGAGAACACCGAGTGTAGCCCCCGGGCCCAAGGCGCACTCGGACTTGGCTTCGAGGCGAAGTCAAAGTGCAAGGGTGAAGCGCCGCGGGCCCCAACCGCCTTCGGATCCGGTCGACACATGGCGCTTAATTGGACGTGGGTGTCTCCACTTCCCCATGCAGCCTCTGCAACCGTTCGACTTAACAACAGCCTGCTGCATGCAAAAGATCACCATTACTGGGGATCGTGGAGGCCGGCGGTTGGCCTTCCTCTGGCTATAAATGGAGGGGGCGGAGCCCCCCTCTCATCTCCTCCATCCCGCTGCTTGCTCATTCTTCTTCCTTCGTATTTCACCGTCTTGTTAAAGCATCCATGGCGCTGATGAGGAGGTTTTCCGCGGCGGAGAAGGGGAAGGCCCCCAAAGAGGAGCCAGTCTCACCGCCACCCGAAAGCATGCGGCAACTGCTGCGGCGGCCCCTCGGGGGCGCGGGCACACTCCTTCAATGGCCGGAGCTGCCTCCGACAGGCAGTGGTGTTTCTCCCCACGGATGGGGCTGCCATGGACGGGGCAACCTAGGCGAGCGCGCGGCGATCATCTGGCCGTCACGACCGCGCTCCAAATCAGCCGACGCGCCACCGTATTTGTCATGTGGTCAGTGAGGCCAGCAGGCATCTACTTCCAGCTTTCATGTCCTTCACGAGCGTGCTACCTGCCAGAGGGCCTAGTGGCTTCTGGCTGCAGTCCGACGGCTGCTGCAGCAGAAGGCCTCATGGGTGGATGTTGAACTCATCGCCGCTGGCAAATGTGTTCCTGAACCGCGGGTGGTAGCCATTTTCCCCCGCCCGCAGCCTGCATTGGAGGTGCACCCTCCACTTAAGGTACAACGGTGTTGCGACCCTCCATCTCCTGATCTTTAGGGAAGGCGGCAGGCGCATGGGGTGCTGCGCGGAGAGGGACAATGACGACGAGGACGACGGCGATGGTGCGATTGCTGGCGGTGAGCTTGCACTTGGTGATGGCTGCGCCGGCTCCAGCAGCGGGGGCTCCTCTTCTAGGAAGAGTACGAGCAATGGCGACTACGACGAGCCGCCTCGCCGCCGGGCTCGAACCGGCGAGGGCGACGAGCTGCACTACTGGCGCACCCCGGTGAAACAGGAGGAAGACTCCGATTGAGCTCGAGCGCCGCTGGAGCTGGGCCTCAGGGGCCGTTGTAGTCATGCGGCTTGCTTTTGTTTATTCCTTTCTCCTGCATCAAAAAAGTAGAGGGCCCTATTGGGGCGTGTAATGGACCATGGCGCTTGCGCCATTATGCTATGCTCGTTATTTTTATATTCCGTCGTGATATCCGTGCTGCTAGTGGGTGTGGTTAAGACGACTTAGCTGGATGTGCTCGCAGTAGACTCCCGTGCTACGAGGGAGGGCCCCTTGCTCCAGGGGCGTCTTCCGAGGGCTTCTTTATTGAAGACTTGAGAGTCGTTCAGCCTCTGGAGGCGTCACGTAGCTGTAGGGTTAGAAGACCTCATGAGGTGTCTCGTCTTAGCTCGCACGAGCCCACTAGTGCGTCGCGTCATAGTGCCTGGGGGCACGGACTTGAGAGGACATGCATGCCCACGAGCTCATTTGAGAGCGTCTCGCGAAGATTAGGATGCCAAAGGCTAGGGCAGCAGGGCCCTGTGGGATGTGCTCGCGGGCAAGCCCAAGTGCACACACCATACCCAGCCCCCGCACGTGGGACGCGCGAGGAAGAGCGACGGGCAACTGCCACTCTCCCTTAGGCGAAATTTCAAAGAGTGAACACTACAAGGAGAGAAAAAGAAAGAGATTTCCCGACCGGTGCGAACGAAATACACAAAAGCTCCAAATTTCATTCAAGAAGTTGCAAACCAGCTACAGAAAGCAAGCAAAAGAACAGCCGCGTCCGACACCTAGACTAGTCTTCTCGTCTTCCCACTAGCGCGGAGCATGGGGCCTCCACTAGGACGTGGGTGGGAGCCCCCGTGAGGCCCAGGGGCGGTACTTAGGAAACTCCAGGGCGTGTACAGCCCCAACTCATTATTACGTGAGAGTGTCACGAGCGGAGATCTTCACAGGCGCGGAGCCTTGGTCATGGGTAGAACTTCCGGAGATGCTGGATGTTCCAGGCGTTCTGGATGGGGATCCCGTCCTACGTCTCCAGGCGCACGACGCCAGGCCCGGAGACACGGGCGATCCAGAATGGGCCCTCCCACATGGGTGAGAGCATATGAAGCCCTTCCCTGGAGAGGTCCTGCCTCAAGACGAGATCACCCACCTCGAGCGTACTGGAGCGGATGCTACGACAGTGATACTGCCGCAGCGCCTACTGATACCTTGCTACTTGGAGCGAGGCTTGGCGGCGGCATTCCTCCCCCAGCATGTGGTCCATCCCTCGTGAGGCGTCCTGGCGTGCCTCGTCAAACGCCAAGACCCACGAGGAGCGTCTTGACCTTTTGAGGGAGGACCTCCTCGGCTCTGTAGATGAGGAAGAACGGAGTCACGCCTGTCGGCCGGGTTGTGGTGGTGCGGATGGACCACAACACGGACTGGAGCTCATCGAGCCAGCCTCTACCATAGGCCTCGAGCATCTTCTTGAAGGTCCTCGCCTTGAAGCCTCTCAGGACCTCTGTGTTGGCGCGCTCATCCTGGCCATTGCTCCATGGGCGTGCCACCGAAGCGTAGCATAACTGCGTTCCAAGGTTAGCACAATATGTTTTGAAAAGGTTGCTGGTGAACTGCGAGCCATTTTAAGTGATGATGTGGTTAGTAACCTCGAAGCGGCTCATGAGGCCCTTCATGAACTTGACGGCTGAGCCAGCCGGGATGGTGCGGACAGCCTCCACATTCAACCACTTGGTGAACTTGTTGATGGCGACATAGAGGTAGAGGTAGCACCCGGGAGCTCGAGGGAACAGACCCAGGATGTCCAGCCCCCAGACCGTGAACGGACAAGAGAGCGGGATGGTCTGGAGGCCCTGAGCGGGCTAGTGGATCTGCTTGGCATGGAACTGACAGGCTTCACAAGATCTTACCAGCTCGGTGGCATCATTGAGCGCCGTGGGCCAGTAGAATTCGCTGCGGAACACCTTGCCCACGAGGGTGCGTGATGAGGTGTGATGCCCGCAGTCCCCGCCATGTATGTTGGTCAACAGCTCGCATCCCTGCTCCCTGGAGATGCATCATAGAGAAACATCGTTCGGGTGCCTTCGGTAGAGCTCACCGTCTTGGATGCAGTATGTAGTGGCCTTGCTGGCCACATACTCTGCGTCTTCCTCCTTCTCCGGTAAAGTGCCCTGGAGCAGGTATGCCTTGAACTCCTTGGTCCAGCACCCCTCTTGAGGCTCGAGCGTAAGGAGCAGGCAGGCTCCCGAGGTCGGGCTGCAAGCTAACGGCTTGAAGAGCCGCTCCTCAAAGACGCCAGGATCCCGAGGTTGATGCTGGGATGCCCTCTTGGCGATGTCGTCCGCCTCCTTTTTCGTGTCGCACGGCATGTGCTGCAATTCCAAGCCTAAGAATTGTTTCTCAATTTTGCGGACCTCCTTAAGGTATGCCTCCATGTGCTCGTCCTTTGGCTTGTACGCCTTGTTGCAGAAGTTGACGAGGACTTGGGACTCACCCAAGATGGTGAGGCGCTTCACCCCCAGAGCCACCACAGTCTTGAGGCCGGTGATTAGGCCATAGTACTCCACAATGTAGCTGGAGACCTTCTCGCCGCACTGGAAGCATAGCTGCACGACGTAGTAGAGCTTGTCCTGGGTGGGCGAGATGAGCACGGCTCGAGCCCCCGCACCTTGACGCGTGAATGCTCCGTCGAAGTACATGACCCAACCATCCGGTGCTTCGCTTTTGAGTGCCAAGGAACGGTCCTCGCCCAATTCTCGGTCAGGGGCATCAGTCCATTCTGCCACAAAGTCAGCGAGGGCCTAACCCTTGATGATCCTAGTGGTTCTGAACTCCAACTGGAACGCCTGTAGTTCAATGTTCCATTCGGCGACCCTTCCCATGGCTTTAGGGCTTCGGAGTACCCTTTCCAAGGGTTAAGCTGAGACAACCTTGATCGGGTGGCCTTGGAAGTAGTGACACAGTTTTCGGGAGGCGACGAGGAGTGCGAGCAAAAGCTTTTGCGACATGGGGGAGCGTGCCCACGCATCACCTAGCACCGTGCTGATGAAGTACACTGGGTGTTCGACGAGGGTGGAGGCATTGGCTGGGTCCTGCACCTCCTGAGACTGGGGGACCTCAGGAGCTTTGTCACCTATCGGAGCAGCTGTGGCCTCAGGAGCGCCATCCTCAGGACTCCCGCTGACCGGAGGGGTGGTTGATTCCTTATGAGCACCGTCCTGAGGCTGCGGCGTCTCGGCCGGGTGCGAGGTGCTGCTCCGCGAGCCCTTGACCAGACGCTCCTCCTAGACCTCCATGAGCGCTACGCTGGCGGAGTGGGGCGTGGCGGTCAGGTAGAGCACCAAGGGTTCAAAGGGGCGCGGTGTTACCATCACCGATGGGCTGGTGAGGTATCTCTTGAGGTCTTGGAAGGCTGCATCAGCCTCCAAAGTCCACTCGAACGTGCCCTTCTTTTTCATCAGCTTGAAGAAGGGGAGGGCGCGCTCTCACAACTTGGAGATGAAACGCCCGAGCGAGGTTACACAACCTGCCAGTTTCTTTATCTCCTTGAGGGTTTGCGGCGGACTCATCTTTTATATGGGCTTGACCTTCTCCGGGTTGGCCTCGATTCCTCTGGGCGACACCAGGAATCCCAGCAGCTTGCCGGACGGGACACCAAACACACATTTCTCTGGGTTGAGTTGCAGCTACACTTTGCACAGGCTGGTAAATGTCTCCTCCAGATCTTCGATAAGGGTCTTTGCCTCCCGAGATTTGACCACTATGTCATTGACGTATGCCTTGGCGTTCCTCCTGAGATGACGACCCAGGGCGATGTGCATCAGCCGCTGGAAGGTTGCCACGGCATTGCGCAGCCCGAACGGCATGCAAGTATAGCAGTACACCCCACACGGGGCAAGGAAAGTTGTCTTCTCAACATCCTGCATCGCCATCTTGATTTGGTGATAGCCCGAGAAGGCGTCCAGGAAGCACGGCAAATCGCACTCGGTGGTGGAGTCAACGATCTGATCGACGCGTGGGAGAGGGAAGGGGTCTTGAGGACAAGCCTTGTTGAGGTTGGTGAAATCCACGCACATGTGCTCCTTCCCGCCCTTCTTGGGAATGATAACTGGGTTCGCCAACCAATCTGGATGTCGTACTTCTCGAATGACGACGGCCTCTTGGAGCTAGTGGGTCTCCTGGACGATGAACGACTGCTTCTCCGGGGCTTGCCGTCGCGCCTTCTGATTTACCGGGCGTGCGTTGGGGCACACCATCAGGTGGTGCTCGATTACCCCACGCGGAACCCCGACCAGGTCCGCCGCTTACCATGCAAACACGTCCTTGTTCGCGTGGAGGAAGCTGATCAACGCCTCTTCCTGGTCTTGGGGGAGGCTGGTGCCTATGGTGAAGGTAGAACCCGATCCCCCGTCTTAGTCAACCGGCACCTGCTTCGTCTCGGACCGGTCTTGAGAAAACAATTGCTTCTTCTTTGCTGGCGCAGCCCCTGGGCCATCCGGAGCTCCATTCCCATTTGTCCGCGCAGCCGCCGCGGCCTTGAAGGCAAGCTTGAGGGCCGAGAGCGCATCCTTGGTATCCCGTCGCCACAGTGAGTACGTCGCTGCTTCCCGACATCTTCATGAGGTTGTGGTCAGGATGAGTCACTGCCATGAACTTGGGCAGGACTAGATACCCGAGGATGGCCTTGTACGGGAGGCCGATGCGAGCGATGTCGAAGTCGATGAGCTTAGTGCGGTAGTTATCGCGTATGCCAAAGGTGACGGGGAGGCGGATCTGCCCTAGAGGGCAGGTGGAGCCATCGACGACTACCGAGAAAGGCTTGTGTGGGGACCCCGACTCATAAGTCGTGATCACCGAATGCATGTGTACAGCGATCCCAGAGATCAATGCTCACTGGACACACAGAAGCTGAATAACAAGAGTCATCATCCAAACACACCATTTTACACAAATTATGACCATTATGGTCAAGTCTTGAGTATATCGTCGCAGCAGAAATCCTCAACGATAGCGTGAACTCATGCCATCTGCCTTAACCCTACAGGCATTCTGACTGGGAAGCATCCTAGCTTGCATGTTTGTCACCAAACAAATCTCCTTCCTACTCTTGTTCTTTCATGCCTGGCCAATAAAATAACCAGTAGCAAGCCAGTGAGTACTTTGAATGTATTAGCAAGCAACCCAAGAATGATAATAGAATAATTATGCAAGGCTCTACTTCTAAATTGGCATTTTTGTGGAAAGCTAGTTTTTCTCATTCAAGTATGATCAACATTTATCAAGGACATGAATGTGTCTACAACGAGTATCAGGAGGTTACATACATCAACATCGAGAAAGAGTTATGAACAACTCATGCTCAAGCTCATCGTGACTTCCTCACGAATCATATCATCAATACTACCAAACCATGTTGTTTGTCAGAAACATATGGACATAGTCTAGGCAGCACCACCCAACTGTCCTTGACCGTGGACATGACTATGCGAATAGTTTGACACTCTGCAGAGGTTGCACACTTTACCCACAAGATCCGGGAAGCTTTCGTGTCATCCACGACCCGCGGTACCTCAAGTACCCGGGGTAAGCACCCGATCACTACCTTTCCCTAGCCGTGGCTAACAAGGAGTCCACTCGGTTGGTAGCAGCCCCTGTGCCAACATTGTCACATAATAAATTTTTGTTGAGCCACGCTCCCATATTCATCATATAACACAAGCACGGGGTTCCAACGGTGTGTCCGGTGCCCTGTGAAAACAGTCATGGCTGCCCTACCTGGCACGACCCCGTCTCGAGCGTGACCATGCCACTACTGTCACTTGTAATGCAGGCATCCATGTTAGCAAGAAATAGGTAATCCATAATGCCCTTTCCCATATAAGCATCTAGGAGTTGGTTTCACTAGATTTGGAGTTCAAATGATTTCCCTATGCATTTGCAAAGTTGGCAATATATGGAGAAATGGACCAACATTTCATGTGGCATAGAAAGTATTCGTAAAAATGTTAAAAAAAACTAAGTTTTGAACTTATAAGTATCTAGGAATTTAAATCATGGTATTTGGATCAACAATGGGCTCTCTGTGATTTTCTTAAGTTTATTACAGAAAGGGAAAAATGGGATTTCATAAATATATATGAAGGAAATGTTTCTAGAAAAATGTGCAAATAGAACCCTATGATAGATCATGAATTTAGGAACTACAAGAAATTGGAATCATCAAATTTGGAGCTACTATGAATATTTGGGAGATTTTACAAATCTCTGGAAAAAGGAGAAGGAGTTATACCTATAATGCGCAGGGCGTAATATAGTTGCTGGGCTGGCCCAGCAGCTCAGCTACGCGCGGACAGGGTGACGCCAAAGGTGTACCGACGGGAGTAGGTCTTCACGGCGGCTAGGCGGTTTTAGCCAAAGCCGTTTCCACTTATCCCGACCGATGGGCCGGCTCGGTGGCCACGACCGCTGACAAACGGGCCCCCTTGCCAGCTGGCAGGGTGGTCGTCCCGTACCTCGCACCTAAGTGTCGGCGTTCTGCGAACGGGGGTACCCAGACTTGCCTGCCTGCGGCCTGCGGCGTGGCTCAAGGGGTGGCCCAGTACGACCCATCTTCATCAACACAAGCTCAAGACCCTCGCGAGGGGCCAAGCGGGCGGACGACAGGAAGCTTCCTCAGGCACGGCCTCCTCAGGCTGGCTCGCGAGGAGGCAGAGAGATCAAGGCGGGGTACCTCACGAGGTGCCCATGACGCAAGCCATGACGACCGAGGGCGCCAGGAGGGCGCCAGCCCGCGCAGTGTCCTCGTTTCCCCTTTGGTGCAAAGGAGGCAAGCGCAGGCCAATGCAGCAGGCAAAGGCAACCATTTCGGTGTAACATGACCAAGACCAGCAGAACGGCAGGAAGGAGGTCATCGTGGAGCCCAAGCCGGCGTCACCGTTGGAGTCTTTGGCAGGCGAGGACCGACTTTAGTCAGGATAAGTGTACTAGATGTTCCCCTTCAAAATGGCCAATTGTTGGCGCCCTTCCCGCTCAATATTTTGGGAGAGGCCCAGGGCTTCCCACTATAAATAGGACTAGCCACCACCAAGGCAAGGAGGGGCCGTGATAGAAAAGACGGAGGGAGAAGGATAGAGAGGGAGATCGAGACCAGAGCTAGAGGACAGACACCTGATAGAAAGAGAGGCGACTGAACTCCCCTAGCAGTTCATCGCACCAGCCAAGAACAGACCCTCGCGAGGCTGTTCTTCCTTGTATTGTTCATCATCAGCCCCAGAGGCAATCCACCACACCACACACTGGAGTAGGGTATTACACCACAATGGTGGCCTGAACCAGTATAAACCTCGTGTCCCTTGTGTTGTTCTTTGTGTAGTTTAGATCCTTGCGAGGCGACGAGGCGGCAGGTAGGTTGAAGGTGCGAACACCTCGTACACCCCAGAGTTCGAACCTAGAGGGTCTGCCGGAACCCGAAATCCGACATTTGGCGCGCCAGGTAGGGGTGCACCGGAATCCGCCTTCCGCCGCCGTGCTCTTCGCCGCCCCTCGCATCCATGTCAGATGCTCATCAGGCCCGCGCCGAGCGCCGGGCCGCTCTCGCTGCTCGCGTCGCCCAGACGGCTCCCGTCGGCGGACGCCCGCCGTTCGTCGCTGCCGTCAACGCCACCACCGGCTCGGCGGAGAACGAGCAGCAGGCGTCGTCTTTGCATCCTTCGGTGCGGCGGGAAGGCCGCACCGCCACCCCGTCGCTGGCTCCAGCCGGTTCTTTGTCCCACGCCCGTCGCGCTCCTGCGGACGCGCACGCCTTGTTGCTCCTGGCACGGGAACTTCTGCATTACCGCCCCATCGACGACCTTTATGACAAGTGGCTCGCCCGCATCACCGAGCTCGTCAGCGCCGCTGGGGGCTCCCCTGCGCCATCCCTCTCGCTGCACCGTGCCCCGTCTTGCGCGTGCGATGAAGCTCCGGGGGCGCCTCAGCCGCCTCCCGCTCAAGAAGGCGCCTTGGCCCCAAGGTGCATCGCCCCTGGGCGGAACCCACTCCGTCCGGCACTAGCGCAGCAAGAGAAGAGCTGCCAAGAGATCCCTTGTCCCCAAGAAGCTGCCCGAGTGCTCCCCGCACCGGCCCATCACGACCGCGCTCCTGCTCTAGCGCGTCAAGACCCCGCGCTGCTCCCGGCGGCAGCGCACGGAGACCTCCAAGATCAAGCCCTCCGTCACCAAAGGCCTCCCGTGGCCACTGCAGGCTGCCGTGCCTTCACCGCCGAGCTGCACAGCGTGGCCTGGCCGGGCAAGTTCAAGCCAGACCTGCCCCCATGCTACGATGGCATGGCTGACCCTGCGGAGTTCCTCCATCTCTATGAGATGGGCATCGAAGCCGCCAACGGAGATGATAAGGTCATGGCGAACTGGTTTCCCGTGACACTCATGGGACAATGCACTTTTGGCTCCTGAACACGCTCTGCACGATTTCCTCATCGACGAGATGCGCACCCGATTCATCGCCAACTTCCAAGGCACCCGCGATCGGCCCCCGGCCATGAGTGACTTGCGCCGCATCAAGCAGCAGTCAGGGGAGACCCTGCAAAAGTTCATCCAACGTTTCAACAACGCTCGCCTTAAGATCCCCAGGGTGTCTGAGGAGGCCATCATCTCAGCCTTCTCGATCCAAAGTTTATCCGACGGCGTGCGTGACGTCAAGATGAAGGAAGAGCTCTCGATCCATGAAGACCTGTGCACATCCCTGGAGCTGTTCAACTTGGCGACCAAGTGCGCCAGGGCTGAGGAAGGACGCCTTTTCCTTCTCGAGCTGACGGCTGCCGACCCAGAAGAGAAGAAGCCCAAGGTCAAGGACGTGAAGCGCAAGGGGAGCTGCCATGCTTGCAGCAGAGCTGGACACCAAGCGAGGAAGGGATCAGCCAGAGTCATCAAGGGGGCCGCGGTAGCGGACTTCGTAGCGGAATGGGCGGATGTCACAGCCCTAGAATTTGTTTGCAGATAGTGGTATTGCATCCATGCATCATGTCTAAAGTTATGTGAATTTGAAATGGGGATTGACTCAAACCCTAGCACCTAAGACAAATCAAATAGGTTCAACTAAAATAAATTCCAAGAACCCAAAATGGACTTAGAAAAATGTTCATGATTTTTGGAAATCATGCTAAATGTGAGCAGAGGTGATGCACATTCTTCCATGACATATTTGGCCTCTGAATTAAACCATACTCTATTTGAATTTGGGCACTTAAATACTATAAAATATTTAAAATGTCCAAATAATCCTAAGCTGAAATGTTCCATGTTGGATATATTCCAAGCACTCGCCATGAGCAGTTTGGTGATTTTTGAGTGCGCCTAAGTATTTTTATTAAAGCCAAAAACAATTACAGAAAATAGAAAAGAGAAATAAATATAGGAAAATAACAGAGGCTCACCTGGAACTTACCTGGCGCCCACCAAAGCCACCTGGCCGGCCCGGTTGGCCAGCCAGCCCACCTCCTCAAGGCGTCGTCTTCCCCATGCCTTACGGCATCGTATGCGTGGCCACAGACAGCCGAACCGCGGCTACCTCCTGCTTGCCACCGAGGCGCCCCTGACGCGTCTGGAGACGCCCCGCAGCCCCCTCTGCCTCTCCCCTCACTCACTGTTCTCTCCCTCGCTCTCTAGCTCCTTCCCCGAGTGCAACCGAACGCCACTGCCGCCGCCGTTCGCACCACCGCGGCCACCGCCTCCCCCTCGCTCCCCTGACTGGCTCAAGAGCTTCGTCATGGACCCATACGCCGTATTCCCCGAGCCACTCGACGAGAAGAGCCCCGGAGCGCCGTTCCCGGCATCTTCTTCCTCCTCGGGCCATCGAGATCGCCGGCAACCTCCCGTCGTCACCAGCCCCTCCCCGAGCACGCCGAGGCCTCCGTTCAACTCGCTGTGAGCTCCTCTTCCTCTCCCCCTAGCTCCCGTGCTCGTTTGGCCTCCGTAGCCGCCGTTTACACCTCACCCGAAAGCTCCCCACCGCCGGCCATGGCGCCGTCGTGGCTAGAGCCACAATAGCTCGAAGCCGAGCACACCACTGGGCTCAGCGCGGCTCTAGGAGCCCGTAGCGCCCACTAACTACTACTGTCTTGCACCGTAGCGCCAACCCGTCATTGCCCGAGCTCCGGCCGCCGCCACGAGCTCGACTCCAGCAAGCTCACCACACTGCAGCCACTCTCCCTTGCTCCAATGGATGCGCGAGAGTGCCAGCTCTCCGTAGGTAGTCCCGGCCGCTAAATTGGTCGCCGGAGGAAAAAATCCGAGCCCCTCCACCGTCTCGGCCTCGCCGGCGACGCAACGCCGGCGGGATTGACCCTGCTGACCGGGGGTTTGACCTCGCTGACCTAGTTGACCCCGGGTGGGCCTAGCTTGACCCCTCTGGGTCTATGACAAATGGGACCCGCCTGCTAATTAAGTTAGGATTAGGACTAACCAAAAATTAGTTAGACTAATTACACTAATGTGTGGGTCCCAGCCGTCAGGTTTGACCTGGACTGGCGTTGTTGACCTGCTGACGTTGTGCAGTCATCATGCTGACGCAGTAATCATTTTCCTGGATTATTTCTAATTCCAAATGATTTGGAAATTCCAGAAAATGTTTAAAACTTCTAAAAATCATAGAAATTAATCTGTAACTCCAAATGAAATAAGTTATATATGAAAAAAGATCAGAAAAATATGAAGAATCTGTTTATGCCATGACCATGCATGTTTGAACAAGTTAACCTCACTGAATAGGACAAATGATGAGTAGGGCAAGTTATGAAATAACATTTGGAGTTGGAATTTGATTTTGTTTGAGTTCCACTTGAATTAACTTGGCTAGATATTGCATTAGGTGAATTCAGTACCTTAACATGACATGTCATTCATGTGAATGTGCATTGCATTGATTGTGTTCCTTCTTTGCTAGTCGGTGGTTGTTCCCCCCAGTAGACGTATGTTCCGACGATGAGTTCGATGACACCGATGAAGAACTATATTATCTTCAGAAGTTCCTGGCAAGCAAAACCCCCTTGTTCATTCCGATACATTCCCACTCTCTTGCTCCTGCTCTCTTTTACTACATTAGGGCAACAACGGTTTATCTATTACTTGCTGCGGTAGCTGAACCCCTTTATCCTCTGCATGACCTGTCATTCCACAGTAAATCGATGAAACCCACTAGCATGAGTAGGAGTTGTTTGAGCCCTGTTGTGCCTACTCATTCATGCTTGTTTGTCATGCCTGCTACTGCTTAGAGTTGAGTCAGGTCCGATTCATCGGGGATGAATTGGAATGGTGTGAGAACATGTCCTACTGTTGAGAGCTAAGTGTGTGAACACGATTTGGTAAAGGTAGCGGTGAGAGGCCATGTAGGAGTACATGGTGGGTTGTCTCATTGAAGCCGTCCTCGTGAACTGAGTTACGTGTTTGTGATCCATGAAACAGCTTACTACCACGCATTGGGCCCGAAACCAATGGACCCTCTCGGCTTCTTAACCACTCTTGTCCTCTGTCCGGAGTTGCAAAGTAGTTTCGTGTTTGTAGTATCTTTGGGGGCATACTTGGCGCTGACCTTAGGGTTGGGCTGTGTTGCGGTAGGCACGTCAACATGTGCGAATGCCCGTTTGGTATCTCGGGAACCCTGCACACATCATTCGGGGCCATATGTGGAAACCTCGGCCGGACTCCCTGCGGATGGAACCTGAATAGGCTATAAACCTGGACTAGAGACTTGAGTGTTTAGGTAGGCTGTGGCCGACACCCACGTTGGGCTTCCGCTTGAAGGTAGCCGAGTACATGTCGTGTAAACGGCGGTAAGTGGTGGGAGCGTGTGTGAAGAAGTACACCCCTGTAGGGTTAACATGATCTATTCGAATAGCCGTGTCCGCGGTAAAGGACTTCTGGGTTGCCTATAACAGTTCATAGACAAGTGAAAGTGGATACTCTAAAATGCGCAAGATAAGCGTGAGTGCTATGGATGGCATTCTCGTAGGGAGACGGGAGCGGATCCATAGTGGTGTATTGATATGGTGAATATGTGGACTCGTGTGCGCCACCTCAAAAGAGTCACTTGCAGTCGTAGTTCAGGATAGCCACCGAGTCAAAGCTGGCTTGCTGCAGTCAAACTCCACCACCCCCTTTGTTGATAATGATGCATATGTAGTTAGTTCTGATGTAATTCTTGCTGAGTACATTTGTACTCACGTTTGCTTATTTTATGTTTTGCAGAGAGACGTCAGTCTCGCTAGTAGTTCCGCGTGGACTTCGACGTTTAGCTTGTTACCTCAGCTACGATCTTGTGCCCTCGGCAGGATCTGGTAGATAGTCAGGCTTCTCAGCCTTGTTCATTTGTAGATGTCTGTACTCAGACATGTTAAGCTTCTGCTTGTGCTTTGAATGTTGGGTCGTCAAACCCATGTTTGTAATATCTCGCTCCTCGGACCCTAGTGAATAAATATTTGAGTCGTAGAGTTATGTTGTGATGCCATGTTGTATTTACACATATTGAGCATATTGTGTGTATGTTTGAAATGCTTGGTATGTGTGGGATCCGACAATCTAGTTCTTTATCCTTGGCAGCCTCTCATATGGGGAAATGTAGTCTAGTGCTTCCTGAGTGATAGTAGTCCGCCATGCCTCAGCTTCACCGGAGTCCTGCTAGCCCAAAGACTACTGCTGGACACTTGACTGGTTGGCATGTGTTTCACTTTGTTCATGTGTCTGTCCTTCGAAATGTCACGCTGGTGACATCCGAGTCCTCGCCTAGCTCACTTTCTGGCCGGGTTCCCTGAGTCCTGTTAGCCAGTGCTATAGCCCGGATTCACACGCTGCTGACCGACATGCTCGATGTGATTCATGTATTCCTGTCCCCATGGTTTAGTGCCGCTTTGGGTTCACGACTAGCCATGTCGGCCCGGGTTATTTGTCATATGGATGCTAGCGACACTATCATATACGTGAGCCAACAGGCGCAAACGGTCCTAGGCCATGGTAAGGCGACACCCGTGGGAATACCGTGCGTGAGGCTGCAAAGTGATATGAGGTGTTACCGGCTAGATCGATGTGACTTGCAATCGGGGTCCTGACAGCTTTGGTATCAGAGCCTGACCGCTCAGAGGATTACCAAGCCAAACTGGTCAAGTTGTGTCTAGAAATGCTTTAGTTATGTAAGGGAATTGATTGTGGAAGGGAACGTAAGGCTCTTTTTACTCCTTATACCTCATGGCCTTCTGATCTGAGTCATCCTCTTCTCTTCTACGGGGTTTAAGAACTAGGCTTCTCATCTATCTATTAGGACGACGTGTTACTAATCCATAGACTTATAGAATGGATAGTTTCAAATCTCAGTTCAGTTTCTACTTCCGTGTGTTCATAGTTGGTCTCGAAACCTTGATTTTGTGCTTCTGAGTGGTTATGCCACCATTTTTGCAGGATGTCTCAAATAATTTTGAGCATTTACAGCCTTTATGCTGTCCGAGTCATCCCAGGTCTCTAAATAGTCTGATGCATGTGCAAATCCCTTCTCTCCATTTCTAATGTTCATTTGGGCCAGATTAATCACACAAATTAGTGTGTTGAGGTACTCCGCTGCCTCGGCATATATGTTGGAGCTATTATTATGAACCTAGGTGTTTTAGGGAGTCACCTAGTAATCTAGCCATGTTTTGTGTTCCCCGTGTGATGATTCTGGCCATCAATCTCGAAAGCATCCCGTGATGTTATTAGTTAGTAGGTATTCTATTCCTAGGTTCTTGAACCCGAGATTCACCCTACCTACCTCCTGTTGATAGTGTTTGCTAGTTCCTTCAGGATATTAGTAACCTTGCAATAGTCCTCGAAGTCCGTGGTATTTTCCTTCTTCCGAATACCATGAACTACTTATGGCAGAAGTTCTTGAGCCAAAGGATCACAATCAGAGTACTCTTGAGGAGTTCTCCATTCATATTTGTGAATCTACCAGTTCTACCTTTCCGCATGGGTTATCCGGAAGAAATGTTGAGCTTCGCTCGACATACTAATCTATGCATCCACAACTCAGAAAATTATATTTTCCTTTGAGTTGTTCTCTTCAATTGTATTCTGACCCGGTCTATAAATTAATAGTCAAGGGTATGTGTGCGATCGTGTTTATCGATGCCTATTATCCTTGTGGTCCGTCAAGCCATTATATTCCGGAATGACTAGGAGAAACAAACACCAGTACCTCATCCATATACAGGATTGGGTCAAAGCAGTCGTAATCCGCAGATCAAATGCAATCCAGCTTTTGATTCTGTTCTACCTCTGAGTATTACCCCCTTTATGTCAGGATTGTCGTGAGGATTGCACCATTTCTCATGAATTCTCGACGTAGTGATACTTCTCGCTATCATTATTCATTCCTCGGTCCTGTGTTGTTGTAACCGGAATGCCGACAAGTGAACTGTAATGTGTGAAATCGATACTTCTAGCAACCTCGTTGCTTGGTAGTTAATGGACAATATTCTCATTCTTAGCGTGTTGCTTATTAAATCATCATCCTAAGATTGATCGTGCTACCTAGTCCTTATTTCTGGTGCACACCTCGATCAATAAGTTAGGATTGTGTCAATCCCTCACTTTCTTGATCATATCATCTTGCCCTAAAAAGCAAGGTTGTTCTCGAGCTTAGTAACATATCGGTGGTTCGTGATTTTCCGAATATCTTCTCGGAGGTATCACCAGGTTGTCACCTAACCGCTATGTTGAGTTCGTGATCAAGTTGGTTCCTTGTCATCACCCCCTTCTCCAAGAATCTGTGTTGGATAACCCTGAGCTAGTTGGTTAAGCTGAACAACAACTTGGAGAGTTGGAAGATAAAAGCTTGCCCGACTTAGTTCATTTTAAGGGATATCCTTTTGTGTGTGTGTTGAAGAAGGATGATACCTTCACCAATTGATCCCCGTGATCAGTTGTCGGTGCTATTGTCTTATCCAACCATTGATTTGAGTATGGGCTATCGTCAAATCAAATCAGAACCAACGATATTCGTAATGTTGTCTTACTCGTGGTTGATCCCTCGAGCATACACCTACATCTTTTGGTCTGACCAATGCTATCACCATGTTCACATGATGGTGGAAGTCCAGTGATAAGGAAATTCCGATGAGTTGTTCTTGAGCCCATCAGCAACATCTTGTCTCCTCCATGATTCATGATGAACATTGAGCTAGTGTTGGAAATTTTGAAAGCATTCCTCCATGCTAGCCCATGAAGCGTATGTTCGGATGAAAGAAGTGACTTCCTCTAATTCATGTGCAATTGATGCAAGTTGCCGCCGCGAATTCGAGAAAGTTTGTTTTGCTTCCTTTGGTACCATCCCAAGTCAGTCATGCATGTGCGAAGCATGCTATGGTTTGACAGGCTCGCAACCTTCATTCTATATGTATCCCTAGCACACCAAGCCACTGATTGACTTGTTCAAGAAAAACAGAGTCTGTTCTAAGGTTAATCCTTTGGACTTCCATGCGTGGAGATTTTGATATCCTTGTTGATGGTTCCGCACTTGAACTCGGTGGTGTTTTGTTGTAAGACTACCATGTGGTCATGCTTGTCTGGGACAGTGTGTTCACATGTTGTAGCAGAACCAGCTCATGTTTTGGAGCTTGCTATCGTAGTTCATTTCCTGAGAATCCCGCTACGTTATCTCATCGATTTGTGTTGCAAACCTTCATTTTTCTTTCTAGACTTGATGAGTCTGGAATATCCTGACACCAACCAGATCTGAATCTCAGGCAGATATGATGGTTGGAACATTCCCAACAGTTGCATTTTGTTCCCAGCTTGCACCGCCATTGTGCCATCAAACCATGGACTACCCTGCTCGGTAATTTCTGGTCAGGATGGCCTTCAACAGTGGTCCTACCATGGGTCCCATCCATTTCCGATGATAAGCAAAATCATCCATTATGTTGTCTTCAACAAGGTAGTCCACATCATCCATTCTAGTCCGAGTATGTCATTCTTTCGAACTCCTTCAAATGATCGATTGTGATTGCCTTAGGCTGGTATAAAGAGTCTCAATGATCTGTATATCAAAAGTAATTCTTTTTGCCACTTAAGGGAATATTTCTGCGGGTCACCTTCCTTAAGCTATCTCGTTATGGTATAATTGCAACTCAACTCCTCGCTACGTGGACAACCGTTCACCACCTTCTTAAGTGTGGAATTGTGTCTACATAGTGAATCTTCGTCATCTGTTACACTCCATCCCTCTGGATGTATGTTTCATGTCTCAGCTCGAGAGATGTTGCTATGTCTCATTCCGTGAGTTAATCCTGAGTTGTTTGATCCTCGAGAAGATTGATTCTTCTAAAATTCTCCCTATCGTCTCGTTGTCATTTTGGATAAAGTTCTCAAAGCAAGATGTCAAGATCAAGATGATGATCGAATCAACGTTCCTACGAAATGCAAGTTGGATCATGAAGATCAAGTTAGCGTTGTATCCCCTCTGTCTTCTTACCTCACATCTTGAATCTCGGGACGAGATTCTTGTTTAGTGGGGGTGAGTTGTCACAGCCCTAGAATTTGGTTGCATATAGTGGTATTGCATCCATGCATCATGTCTAAAGTTATGTGAATTTGAAATGGGGATTGACTCAAACCCTAGCACCTAAGACAAATCAAATAGGTTCAACTAAAATGGTCTTAGACAAATGTTCATGATTTTTGGAAATACTGTAAACAGTAGCCAGAGGTGATCCACATTCTTCCATGACATATTTGGGCTCTGAATTAAACCGTACTCTATTTGAATTTGGGCAATTAAATACTATAAAATATTTAAAATGTCCAAATAATCCTAAGCTAAAATGTTCCATGTTGGATATATTCCAAGCACTGGCCATGAGCAGTTTGGTGATTTTTGAGTGTGCCTAAGTACTTTTATTAAAGCTAAACACAATTACAGAAAATAGAAAAGAGAAATAAATATAGGAAAAGAACAGAGGCTCGCCTGGAACTTACCTGGCGCCCACCAAAGCCACCGGGCCGGCCCGGTTGGCCAGCCGAGCCCACCTCCTCGCGCGTCGTCTTCCCCATGCCTTCTGGCATCATGCGTGGCGCGCGCACAGCCGAGCTGCGACCACCTCCTGCTTGCCACCGAGGCGCCCCCGACGCGTCTGGAGACGCCCCGCAGCCCCCTCTGCCTCTCCCCTCACTCCCTGTTCTCACCCTCGCTCTCTAGCTCCTTCCCCGAGTGCGACCGAACGCCACCGCCGCCGCCGTTCGCACCACCGCAGCCACCGCCTCCCGCTCGCTCCCCCGACTGGATCAAGAGCTTCGCTGTGGACCCATACGCTGTCTTCCCCGATCCACTCGACGGGAAGAGCCCCTGAGCGCCGTTCCCGGCGTCTTCTTCCTCCTCGGGCCACCGAGATCGCTGGCGACCTCCCGTCGTCACCAGCCCCTCCCCGAGCACGCGGAGGCCTCCGTTCAACTCGATGTGAGCTCCTCTTCCTCTCCCCCTAGCTCGCGTGCTCGTTTGGCCTCCGTAGCCGCCGTTTCCACCTCACCCGAAAGCTCCCCGCCGTCGTTCATGGCGCCTTCGTGGCTAGAGCCACAATAGCTCGAAGCTGAGCACACCGCTGGGCTCAACGCGGCTCCAGGAGCCCTTAGCGCCCACTAACTACTCCTGTTTTGCACCGTAGCGCCAACCCGTCATTGCCCGAGCTCTGGCCGCCGCCACGAGCTCGACTCCGACGAGCTCACCCCACCGCAGCCTCTCTCCCTTGCTCCAATGGATGCGCGAGAGTCCTAGCTCTCCGTAGGTACTCCTGACCGCTAAATTGGTCGTCGGAGGGCAAAATCCGAGCCCCTCCGCCGTCTCGGCCTCGCCGGTGACTCAACGCCGGCGGGACTGACCCTGCTGACCGGGGGTTTGACCTCGCTGACCTAGTTGACCCTGGGTGGGCCCAGCTTCACCCCTCTGGGTCTATGACAAATGGGACCCGCCTGCTAATTAAGTTAGGATTAGGACTAACCAAATATTAGTTAGACTAATTACACTAATGTGTGGGTCCCAGCCGTCAGGTTTGACCTGGACTAGTGTTATTGACCTGCTGACGTCGTGCAGTTGTCATGCTGACGCAGTAATCATTTTCCTGGATTATTTCTAATCCCAAATGATTTGGAAATTCTAGAAAATGTTTAAAACTTCTAAAAATCATAGAAATTAATCTGTAACTCCAAATGAAATAAGTTATATATGAAAAATGATCAGAAAAATATGAAGAATCTGTTTATGCCATGGTCATGCATGTTTGAACAAGTTAACGTCACTGAATAGGACAAATGATGATTAGGGCAAATTATGAAATAACAATTGGAGTTGGAATTTGATTTTGTTTGAGTTCCACTTCAATTAACTTGGCTAGATATTGCATTAGGTGAATTCAGCACCTTAACATGACATGTCATTCATGTGAATGTGCATTGCATTGATTGTGTTCCTTCTTTGCTAGTCGGTGGTTGTTCCCCTCAGTAGACGTATGTTCCGACGATGAGTTCGATGACACCGATGATGGACTATATTATCTTCAGAAGTGCCAGGCAAGCAAAACCCCCTTGTTCATTCCGATACAATCCCACTCTCTCGCTCCTGCTCTCTTTTACCGCATTAGGACAACAACGATTTATCGGTTACTTGTTGCGGTACCTGAACCCCTTTATCCTCTGCACGACCTATCATTCCATAGTAAATAGATGAAACCCACTAGCATGAGTAGGAGTTGTTTGAGCCCTGTTGTGCCTACTCATTCATGCTTGTTTGTCATGCCTGCTACTGCTTAGAGTTGAGTCAGGTCTGATTCATCGGGGATGAATTGGAATGGTGTGAGAACATGTCCTACTGTTGAGAGCTAAGTGTGTGAACACGATTTGGTAAAGGTAGCGGTGAGAGGCCATGTAGGAGTACTGTCACATCCCTAGTTCTGGTATGACCTAGACTAGCTAGTCATTTGTGCATCATGTTTAAATTCCATTTAAATTGAAATGAGGATTTGTGAAACCCTCAGAATCATTTCTGAAAATGACCCAAATAAAATTGCTCCAAAAGGTCCAAGAAAATGCTCATGTTGCCCTCTGAAAATCTTGGATGAGATAAACATCAAACCAATATTTTTGGGAGCTCATAAGTATTTATTTTGGGCATTGGAATTAATGCATAATTATTTGCATTGGATATATATTTGTTATATATATAAAATATTGTCCAAAAACTATGCCATTTATTAAGGAGCTCTGGAATAATATAACTAGCTTCTATAAAAATTGGCATAAGGAAATAAATTGATCAAGTATTTTTTTAATTAAATCGAAACAAATGTCAAAAAATAGAAAACAAAAACAGAATGGGAAAAAGGGAGCTTACCTGGGCTTACCTCCTTGTGCAGCCAGAGGTCATTTGTCTTGCCCAGTGGCCCGGCCGCCTCCTCCTCTGTCTTCTTCCTCGCCTCTCATCGGCAAGTGTCGCCTTCGCCTTCCCACGTCGCCCGGCCACCTCCTGCTTCTCCCTCCCGTCGCCTGAATCGCTCGGACGACGCCACGCATCGCCCCGTACCTCTCTCCCTCTCCCTCGCTCTCCGTCCTCCCCTGGTTCTCTCCCGCGCCACAGTGCCCGAACGGCACCGCCGCCACCGGCCCCTTGTTGCAGCCCACCAGCCTCGCCCCAAGCCGCGCTCCACAGCTCCTCCGCGATCCCCTCTCCCTCTTCGTCGAGCCACGCACCTCCGGACGGCCTCCATCGTCGCCACCGTCGTCTTCTTCATCGCCGGCCGCCGCAGATCTCCACCGCCCGCACGTCGCCGTCCGGCCGTCCCTGAGCTCGCCGTCGACGCCATCGAGTCCGCCGTGAGCCCCTGCATCCATTCCCCCTTCTCCCCTGCCTCCCCGCTCTATAGCCGCCTTCGCTCGAGCCCGAAGCTCCGGCCGTCGCCGCCGACTCCGCTTTCAGCGAGCTCCCGCCCCAGCTGCTCCCACCTGCCCCACCAAATGCGCGAGAGCCCGAGCTACGCCCGGTGCTCTCGACGCCGCCTCAGGCTCGTGGACGCGGACTCCGCCAAGGTCCGGAGGTCGCCGCCGCGGCGAGCCCGTCGCTGAGCCCTGCCACGTGGGCCCGGCCAGTGATTAGCTTAGTGCTAATCACCGCTTATTTAACCCCGACACCCACCGGTGGGCCCAAAGGTGCCACTAATCCTTTAATTAAGTTAAAACTAACCCCTGTTTAACCCGTGTCGCTGCGTGTGGACCCCCACACGTAAGGGTTGACTAGTCAGCGCTGTTGACTTGCTGACGCAAGCATGACGCAGTGCTGACGCAATTATTTATTTTCTGGATTTAAATTAAATCAAGAATTCCAGAAAATTAGCAAAACTTCAAAAAATCATAGAAATTCAACCGTAACTCAGATTGAAATAATTTATATATGAAAAATTATTAGAAAAATGCAATCTTTCCATCTGTACTAGTTTCATGCATGACAAACCAACTTATACATGCTGTATAAGTGAAAACATATAAATGGCATATATAAGAGCTTAATTTGGAGTTGCATTTGAACCCTTGGTTCAAATGGACTTCATTCAATTTGAATACCAGTTGCATTACCCCAAACAACATCACATCTACGTGCCATGTTCATGCATCATATTGTTGCATATGCTTGTGTATTGATTGTTGGCACCGTTCCTTCTCGATAGGTCCAGCTCTGGAGAGTGCTCGAGAGTACCTGTCTGTGAAGCAGTGCCCCCCTGTTGATCTACCAGGCAAGCAAATCCCCTTGTTCATTCCGATACAATCCTACTCTCTCGCTCCTGCTCTCAGTTATTGTATTAGGACAACAACGATTCATCTGCTACTTTGTGCTACGGTAGTTGAACCCATTCCTCTGCATGACCTGTCATTGCCACAAGAATAGTTGAAACCCACTAGCATGTGTAGGAGTTGATTGAGCCATGTTGTGTTCCTACCATGCTATGCCTGCTATTGCTTAGAGTTGTGTCGTGTCTGATTCATTGGGAATGAATTGGAGTGTTACGATATGTTCCGATCTTTGAGAGTGAAGTGTGTGAACACGATTTGGTAAAGGTAGCGGTGAGAGGCCATGTAGGAGTACATGGTGGGTTGTCTCACCGAACCGTCCTTAAGCACTGAGTTCTATGTATGTTGTCCAATGACTCGATACTACCACACATTGGGTTCCGGTAACTCGGCCCCTCTCGACTTATTAATCAACTTGATCTCTATCCAGGAGTCGCAACTAGTTTCTGGTGTTTGTAGGTAGTGCTATTTTTCTACCAACTAGCACCCGGCAGGGTGGGCTTGGGACAAACTAGGAACATGTGGCCTGGTGTACCGAGTGGCACCCGGATGGTGGGCTCGAGAACCCTGCACACATCGTTTGGGGCTGTGAGCGACACCCCGGCCGGATCTCCTTGCGGACGGAACCCGAATAGGCGATAAACCTGGACTAGAGTCTTGTGTGGTTCGTCAGGTCGTGGCCGACACCCTCGCCAGGCTTCCGCTTGAAGGTTGCCGAGATACATGACGTGTACATGGTGATAAGTGGTGAGAGCGTGTGTGAAGAAGTACACCCCTGCAGGGTTATCATGATCTATTCGAATAGCCGTGTCCTCGGTTATGGACTTCTTGGATGCTTACGTGGTACATAGACAACTTGAAGTGGATACTCTAAAATGCTCAGGACAAGTGTGAGTGCTATGGATGGCCTTCTCGTATGGAGACGGGAATGAATCCATAGTAGTGTATTGTGTGGTGACTAGTGAACTCGTGCGCCTATATCACCTCAAAGAAGTTCTCGTAGTCGAGAACGGGATAGCCACAGAGTCAAAGCTGGCTTGCTGCAACTAAACTCCACATTACCTTCTTGATACAAATGCATGTATAATAGGATCTGATGTAAGTCTTGCTGAGTACCTTTGTCCTCACGTTGCTTTATTTATGTTTTTGCAGCGGAGATTTCGGTCTTACTAGTAGTTCCGCTTGGACTTCGATGAGTAGCTTGTTACCTCAGCTACGATCTTGTACCCTTGGGAGGGTCTTGTAGATAGTCAGGCTTCTCAGCCTTTTTCTTTTGTAGTTGTTCCGTACTCGGACATGTAATGCTTCCGCTTGTTGCTTGTATGTTTCAATGATGGGTCATGTGACCCTGTTTGTTTTAAATGCTATGTGGCTCTTCCGAGCCTTTACCTATATGAGTTTATGCGTTATGTTGTGATGCCATGTTGTACAGCACATACTTGCATGTTATGCGTACGTGTAACTTGTATTGCTATGTGTGGGATCCGACAACCTAGTTGTTTATCCTTGGTAGCCTCTCTTATGGGGAAATGTAGTCTAGTGCTTCCACTGAGCCATGGTAGTCTGCTACAGCCCGGTTCACCGGAGTCCTGCTAGCCCAGCACTACTGCTCCGGAACACTTGACTGGCCGGCATGTGCTTCACTTCGTTCCTGTGTCTGTCCCTTCGGGGAAATGTCACGTGGTGACATCCGGAGTCCTGCCTAGCATGCTACAGCCCGGGTTACCGGAGTCCTGTTAGCCCAGTTCTACAGCCTGGATTCACACGCTGCTGACCGACATGCTTGATGTTGATTCATGTATGCCTGTCCCCATAGGTTAGTGCCACTTTGGGTTCACGACTAGTCATGTCGGCCCGGGTTCTCTGTCATATGGATGCTAGCGACACAATCATATACGTGAGCCAAAAGGCGCAAACGGTCCCGGGCCATGGTAAGGCGACACCCGTGGGAATACCGTGCGTGAGGCCGCAAAGTGATATGATGTGTTACATGCTAGATCGGTGTGACTTAGGATCGGGGTCCCGACAAGTACATGGTGGGTTGTCTCATTGAAGCCGTCCTCAGGAACTGAGTTCTGTGTTTGTGATCCATGAAACAGTTACTACCACGCATTGGGCCCGAAACCAATGGACCCTCTCGGCTTCTTAACCACTCTTGTCCTCTGTCCAGGAGTTGCAAAGTAGTTTCTGGTGTTTGTAGTATGCTGGGGGCCGCACGCAGCGCTGACCTTAGGGGTGGGCTGTGTTGTGGTAGGCACGTGGCACGGTGTACGGAATGCCTGTTTGGTATGTCGGGAACCCTCACACATCGTTCGGGGCCGTATGTGGAAACCTCGGCCGGACTCCCTGCGGATGGATCCTGAATAGGCGATAAACCTGGACTAGAGACTTGAGTGTTTAGGTAGGCTGTGGCCGACACCCACGTTGGGCTTCCGCTCGAAGGTTGCCGAGTACATGTCGTGTAAACAGCGGTAAGTGGTGGGAGCGTTTGTGAAGAAGTACACCCCTGCAGGGTTAACCTGATCTTTTCGAATAGCCGTGTCCGCGGTAAAGGACTTCTGGGTTGCCTATAACAGTTCATAGACAAGTGAAAGTGGATACTCTAAAATGCGCAAGATAAGCGTGAGTGCTATGGAGGGCGTTCTCGTAGGGAGACGGGAGCAGATCCATAGTGGTGTATTGATATGGTGAATATGTGGACTCGTGTGCGCCGCCTCAAAAGAGTTACTTGCAGTCATAGTTCAGGATAGCCACCGAGTCAAAGCTGGCTTGCTGCAGTCAAACTCCACCACCCCCCTTTGTTGGTAATGATGCATATGTAGTTAGTTCTGATGTAAGTCTTGCTGAGTACATTTTTACTCACGTTTGCTTATTTTTTTTTTTTGCAGAGAGACGTCAGTCTCGCTAGTAGTTCCGCATGGACTTCGACGTTTAGCTTGTTACCTCAGCCTTTTTCATTTCTAGATGGTTGTACTCAGACATGTTAAGCTTCCGCTTGTGCTTTGACTTGTATGCTCTGAATGTTGGGTCGTGAGACCCATGTTTGTAATATCTCGCTCCTCGGAGCCTAGTGAATAAATATTTGAGTCGTAGAGTTATGTTGTGATGCCATGTTGTATTTACACATATTGAGCATATTGTGTGTATGTTTGAAATGCTTGGTATGTGTGGGATCCGACAATCTAGTTGTTTATCCTTGGCAGCCTCTCATATGGGGAAATGTAGTCTAGTGCTTCCTGAGCGATAGTAGTCCGCTATAGCCCGTTCACGGAGTCCTGCTAGCCCAGACTACTACTCGGACACTTGACTGGCGGCATGTGTGTCACTTCGTTCACGTGTACATCCCTTTGGGGAAATGTCACGCTGGTGACATCCGGGTCCTGCCTAGCCTACTACAGCCCGGTTCCCTGAGTCCTGTTAGCCAGTGTTACAGCCCGGATTCACACGCTCTTTAATCGGACATGATCGATGTGATTCATGTATGCCTGTCCCCATGGGTTAGTGCCGCTTTGGGTTCACGACTAGCCATGTCGGCCCGGGTTCTCTGTCATATGGATGCTAGCGACACTATCATATCCGTGATCCAAAAGGCGCAAACGGTCCCGGGCCATGGTAATGCGACACCCGTGGGAATACCGTGCGTGAGGCCGCAAAGTGATTTGAGGTGTTACCGGCTAGATCGATGTGACTTGGAATCGGGGTCCTGACAACGGAGGCGCCGGGCCTCAAGGCTGATGAGGATCGATCCCTCTCCCCGGGAAGCGAGGCGCCGGACGTTTGGGTCATGTACTTCGATGGGGCGTTATCTCGACACGGCGCGGGGGCTGGCGCAGTGCTCATATCTCCCAGTCAAGACAAGCTCTACTACGCCGTGCAACTCTGTTTCCGGCACGGAGAAAAGGTCTCCAACAACACGAGAATCTGAAGGTCGATAGCAGGCACGAAAGCCGCGATCGCCACAGGGGTGAAGCGCCTTACCATCAAGGGTGATTCACAACTCCTCGTCAACTTCTCCAACAAAGTATACGAGCCGAGGGACTAGAGTTGCAGCATGTGCCTCGCGGCACCAATCAAGAGGCTGATAACATCGCCAAACGGGCGTCCAGGCGACTACCTCAGGAACCTGGCGTCTTCGAGGAGCGGCTCTTCAAGCCCTCGGCGACGCCATCGCTGTCAAGCACGGTGCAGCCTCGGGAAGAGCTCCCCCAGACACCCGCCTCGGGAGCCCCGGACTGCGGCCCTGCCTCAGGAGTGCGTCTGCTCCTGGCACTGGAGCCTCAGGAGGGGTGCTGGATCATAGAGCTCAAGAGTTACCTGACGCAAGGGACCTTGCCGGAAAAGGAGGAGAAAGCGGAGTGTGTGGCGCGGCAGGCCACATCATACTGTATCAGGGATGGAGAGCTCTACCGGAGACGACCGAATGATGTGTCCGTATGTTGCATTCCCAGGGAGCAAGGGAGGGAGCTGCTGGCAGACATACACGGCGGAGACGGTGGGCATCATTCGTCATCACGGACCCTCGTTGGCAAGGCGTTCCGCAGCGGGATCTATTGGCCCACGGCGCTCAATGATGCCGCGGACCTGGTGAAAGCTTGCGAGGCCTGCCAATTACATGCCAAGCAGATCCATCAGCCGGCGGGAGGCCTGCAAACTATACCCCTCTCATGGCCATTCGCAGTCTGGGGGCTGGATATCATGGGCCCGTTCCCTCGGGCGCCGGGAGGCTATTGTTACCTCTACATCGCCGTGGACAAGTTCACCAAGTGGGTTGAAGTGGAAGCCGTCTGCACCATACCCGCAGGTTCCGCGGTCAAGTTCATCAAGGGCATCGTGAGCCGGTTCGGGGTGCCGAACCGCATCATCACCGACAACAGTTTGCAGTTCACCAGTAACCTTTTCAAAACATACTGTGCTAAGCTTGGGATGCAGGTATGCTACGCTTTGATAGCTCACCTGCGGGCCAACGCAGAGGTCCTGAGGGGCCTCAAAACCAGGACCTTCAAGAAGAAGATGGAAGCCTGCGGCAGGGGCTGGTACGATGAGCTTCAGTCTGTGCTGCGGTCCATCCGCACGACCGCGACCAAGCCGACTGGCGAGACCCCGTTCTTCCTAGTTTATGGAGCTGAGGCGGTCCTCCCTCACGAGGTCAGACGTCGTTCCGCACGGGTCCTGGCGTTCGACGAGGCGCAGCAGGACACCATGCGGGGGACGAACCTCGTGCTGGGGGAGGAGCATCATCGAGAAGCCGCGCTACGAGCAGCAAGGTACCAACAAGCACTGCGGCGATACCACTGCCGCAACATTCGCCCCAGGACTCTTGAGGTAGGGGACCTCATGCTCAGACGGGTTCTCTCCAGGGAGGGACTACATAAGCTCTCTCCCATGTGGGAGGGCCCGTTCAAGGTTGTTCATGTTTCCAGGCCCGGCTCCGCGCGCTTGGAGACTCAGGAGGGGGTGCCCGTCCAGAACGCGTGGAACATCCAACATCTCTGAAGGTTTTACCCCTGAAAAGGCCCGGTGCCTGTGAAGAAGGCGAATGCCTGTGAAGTTGTTGCATTTTGGAAAAGGCCCGGTGCCTGTGAAGAAGGCGAATGCCTGTGAAGTTGTCACGTTTTGGAAAAGGCCCGGTGCCTATGAAGAAGGCAAATGCCTGTGAAGTTGTCGCGTTTTGGAAAAGGCCCGGTGCCTGTGAAGTTGTTGTGTGTTCGAAAAGGCCTGGTGCCTGTGAAGAAGGTGAATGCCTGTGAAGTTGTTGCGCTTCAGAAAAGGCCCGGTGCCTGTGAAGCTGCAGTGATTGGGAAAAGGCCCGGTGCCTGTGAAGAAGGCAAATGCCTGTGAAGCTCGCCGCCCGTGACACTCTCACGTAATAATGAGTGGGGCTGTACACACCCCGGAGTCTCCGGAGTGCCGCCCTCGGGCCTCGGGGGCTCCCGCCCATGCCCAGTGGCAGCACTTAGCTCCGCGCTGGTGAGAAGACGTCGAAGACTAGATTAGGTGCCGGACGTGGCTTCTTTCATTTGCTTTCTGCAGTTGGCTTGATCATTCCCATTTGGTTTTATCGAAGTTGTTGCCGTCTTTGGCTTGTGTCTCTCTGCCTTTTTCGCTCCCCTGCCTCGATTTCTTTCGCGCGAGTCTCGTGAGGGAGCGGCGCGAGCACCCTTGCGAGCGTTTTCTGCCCCTATCGTCTGAGGCTTCCCAAGCCGGGTCCGCTACGGGAGCACCCCTCCCAGTCCGTGCCCCATGGGCACCGTGACGCAAACACGGGACCTAGGTCGGTCAGCTCCACAACTGAGGCCGGAAGCTACCTCTCCTGACTAACCTTTGCAGGACATGAAGCGTTCGACGAGGCCTCGGCCTCGGGAAGCGAAGACCACGACAGGTCCCCCCGAGCTAAGTAATTTCTATGCGCAGGCGTGTGGCACAAAGGCATAATGCAGGAATAGCGGAAACAGTATGACCATTAACAGCAACAGTCCAAGCACACCCACACAGGGGCCCTACACTACTGTCTTTTGGCGCAGGAAGAGGGGAAGGACAAAATAGGGTGACTCGCTTGGCACCAACTCCCGGCGAAGGCTTGTACCGCCTTCGGAGCTCAGGCGGACTCCCTCTCGCGCTTCACCGGGGCGCGAAAGCGGGCATAGCCGCAACCTCCCTCCAGGCGGGCGCGACGGCACGGGGGCTGGTCGCGACCACCGCTGGAGGGGCTGCTGTTCGAAGGAGAGCCGCCGAAGCTCGACGAGCCCCGAGCGTCGCCGACCATGCGCGCGCTGCCATCTTCATCCTGATCGTCGCCAGGGCTGGGCCCACGGCCGCGGTCGTCGTCCTCGGGGCAACACCCGACGCGGCAACCGTCTTCCCCGGACACCCTCACGTAGAGGGTGGATTCAATCGAACTTGAAGTGCAGGGTGCACCGCCGGCTTAGACCACGCGCGAGGGCAAACGTTTGCCAGCCGCGGGTCAAGGCCACGCCCCCAGTGGCAGAGACCTCTAGCAAAGCCCAGGAGGCCCAGCTGCAGCAACCGTCCGCCTGGAGCCAGAGGCCACCCGGGGCGCCGGCCGGAAGTTCACCTAAAAAGAAGCAGGGAAGCTGGAGCCAGGTGCTGGTCGGCTCCACCGACCACACGACAAACTCCGGCAGCGCCTCTGCTGAGTGGAAGCGTGGCATGGGAGGTCGCGCGGTCGTAGCGCGGCCCCTATCAACGGCCTGGCACCCATCGCCACGCAGGAGATCGCCTCCACGGCCGCGGGAAGCCGCTGCGGGAGCCACAGGGTGCTTGAGGGGACGGCCTCGACCGCGCTTGGCCGGGGGAGAGTCAGGCTCCATCTGGCGGGCCTTTTCCTTCTCCGCGACCGAGAACCTCTTCAACGGAGCAATGGAGAAGAGGGAGAAGCAAGAACAGATGGGCTGGAAGAGCTCGCGCCGTTCCGTACTTATAGCCGGAGGAGGCCAATCGTCAGCCTCCACGATCGCAAGTAACCATGACCCGTTTCTGCATGCAGGGACTTGTCAAGCCATGCGGATGCCGAGGCATCATGGGGAAGCAGGGACGCTCACGTCCAACCAACCGCCACGCGGCGCCCAAGGCCGCAGGCTGTTGGGGCCCGTGGCGCTTCGCACTTGCCCCTTCGCTTCTCTGCTAAGCCAAGTCCAGGCGCGCCTTGGGCCCGGGGGCTACTGTCGGCGTTCTGGGAACGGGGGTACCCAGACTTGCCTGCCTACGGCCTGCTGTGTGGCTCAAGGGGTGGCCCAGTACGGCCCATCTTCATCAACACAAGCTCAAGACCACTGCCGAGGCCAAGCCTCAGGGCGGACGACAGAAGCTTCCTCGAGCCACGGCCTCCTCAGCTGGCTCGCGAGGAGGCGGAGAGATCAAGGCGGGGTACCTCACGAGGTGCCCATGACGCAAGCCATGACGACCGAAAGGCCAAAGCGGGCGCTTAGCCCAGAAGTGTCCTCGTTTCCCCTTTGGTGCAAAGGAGGCAAGCGCAGGCCAAGGCAGCAGGCAAAGGCAACCATTTCGGTGCAACAAGACCAAGACAAGCAGAACGGCAGGAACGAGGTCATCGTGGATCCCAAGTCGGCGTCACCGTTAGAGTCTTTGGCAGGCGAGGACCGACTTTAGTCAGGATAAGTGTACTAGATGTTCCCCTTCAAAATGGCCAATTGTTGGCGCCCTTCCCGCTCAATATTTGGGAAGAGGCCCAGGGCTTCCCACTATAAATAGGACTAGCCACCACCGAGGCAAGGAGGGGCCCTGATAGATAAGACGGAGGGAGAAGTATAGAGAGAGAGATCAAGACCAAAGCTAGAGGATAGACACATGATAGAAAGAGAGGCGACTGAACTCCCCTAGCAGTTCATCGCACCAGCCAAGAACAGACCCTCGCGAGGCTGTTCTTCCTTGTATTGTTCATCATCAGCGCCAGAGGCAATCCACCACACCACACACTGGAGTAGGGTATTACACCACAATGGTGGCCTGAACCAGTATAAACCTCGTGTCCCTTGTGTTGTTCTTTGTGTAGTTTAGATCCTTGCGAGGCGACGAGGCGTACGTAGGTTGAAGGTGCGATCTCCGCGTGCACCCCAGAGTTCGAACCTAGAGGGTCTGCCGGAACCCGAAATCCGACACTAAGGTAGAGGAGCGACAAGGGAGGCGCGGCCGAGCGACAAGGGAGGCGCGGCCGAGCGACGCTGGCACCCGCCCCGACGTCTTCGGTCACCTGCGACGGTGCCCAGCACACCAGGATCTCGGGGCATCGTGAATTTTGGCGGCGACCGACGGTGATGCTTTGGCCATGGTGGTGGATAGGGGACTTGGGAGAGAGAGAGGGCTGGTCCAGCAGGACTAGGGAAGGGGAGAGAGAGACTAGAGATGAGGGAGAGACCCGTGGAGGCCCTATCAGGCGAGTCCATTGCGCACCGTGAGCCAAGCTCACGGGCGTCCGCGGAAATCACCGTATCGGCCCATGGAGGGGCCCGAGATGGGTTAGTGGGGCTCGTGGAGTTCGTCTAGGAGCGAGGGAGGTCAGAGGGGGAGCGGGGCGAGGTCAGAGGAGGTCTTGCACGAGTGCAGCGACTGGAGAGCTCGGGCGGCACTCGGGTGAGCTCGACAGGGGCAAAGGAGGGCAAGGGAGGAGGGGCCCAACAGCTAGGCGTGTCATGCATGCCGACGCGACGTCGTCGGATGGCCTCAGGATGATGGAGCTACAGTGCCGGGTGCACTGTAGCATGCACCAGAGCGCGGCCATTGCATTCCATGGCATGCAAATGACATCCTGCGCGTGGCCAAGCCTGTCCACTAGCTCCTGGGAGTTTCTGAGATGCTTCATGAAGCTTAATAGCTAAGGCAAGTCCATGAGAAAGAATGGGGAGGGAAAAGAGGTGTTGCCTTGGTGAAAAGGAAGGGGTAAACCAGGGTTTTACCCTCCTCAATTATTGAGCCAGGTTTGGAGCTCATTACTGGAGGTAGAAGAGGACTAGGATAAGCTCTGGCAAAATGCTGAGCTTAAGAAGAACAATGAAAGAAGTGAAAACAAGATTTTTGGAAAATCACCGAAGGTGTTTGATGGTAGTTTTGTCAAGCAAATGTATTCCAATTTATATGATAATTAACCGGATCCAATAGCGCATGAAAATAAGGCTGATCACCAATTTTGAGTCCATTTGAAGAAAGTTTCCAATGTAACTTTGGCGAACCCTAGAAATCAACAGAAATGGATTTTCCAAGATTTAGTCATGGAAATCTTTTCTCCTTGATGCACCACTTGGTGTAGTCTCATCATTTTAGGATTTGAACATGTCCACAAAAATTCAGATCAAAAGGAGTCACTTGGCAATGTAAAGTTGCTCAAACTTGGATCTGGTCAGAGAGGGCTTTGGGGCACGTTTGTGTACCCAAACTATTTGGATGGGAATGACACTTGGTAAGATCATCACATTAGGCATGTGTGCCTTGCTAGAATTTTCCTAGATTTATTTGAAGATACTCCCTCCGTTCCTAAATATAAGGTGTATTAGTTTTTCAAAAAGTCAAATGGTCTATGCATTTGACCAACTTTATAGCGAAATATATAAAGATTTACAATACTAAATATATCAAATACAATAATATATTTCATGGTGAATCAAGTGATGATGATTTGGTATTCTAGATATTTATGGTTTTTTCTTTAAGCTTGGTCAAAGTTGGAGAAGTTTGACTTTTTGAAAAAATAATACACTTTATATTTACAAACGGAGGGAGTATTTCTTATAGAAATATTTCAAATAGTTGAAATGAGCAGAAATGGGTTTGGAGGGTTTTGTCCAATATTTTGAACATGACCATGTGTTGAAACTCATATTTACGGTAAATATATGTCCACTGAGTTTCCGTAAATTTTCTCAAATATTTTTGAAACATTAAAATAATTTTAACCTATTAAAGACCATTTATGGCCTAAATAAAAAGCCTTTAAATAAAATAGAAAAATAACTTTTAAAATTATAATTTTGTGGTTTTAGGGAGTCCTATATCTAATAGGATTCAAATATACTTTTTGAAAGATTTTCATGCCCTAGATTAAGTACTTGTAGTTCAAGCCTCAATTCAGGGGTTTTTGGAAAACCTAATTCAGAAAATACTTTTTGGCCAAATTATTTTTGTAAGAAAATAATATTATGTCCTATACACATGGCATGATCATTGGACAAAGTTTTGGCTCAAGGAGAAGGAGTATAAGAGTTGGAGGATTTATTTGATTTTTAGAGCACTTGCAAACAACAATAAAAAATCCAATCAAGCAACGTTCAAAACACTCAAAAGTTTTTGTCGAACCATATTTTAGGATGAGTATTAGCTTAAGTGTAATGACATGAAAATCAGGGTGTGACAGACGTACCCCCCCTCCCCTTACAAGAATCTCGTCCCCGAGATTCCCAAACTAGGCGCGGAAAGGAGTAGGGAAACTTGGGTTTGGGGTAGTCTTCTCGTCCTCATACTGCTTCTACTTCCGAGTGGTGCTCCATTGAACCTTGTAGTACTTGATGGTGTGGCCTCGTGTATGACGTTCTGCTTGATCCAGGTTGCTAAGGGGTCTCTCGCGTAGGTCAGGTTGGATGGGGGTCGATTGCTCGGTGATCGATGTCCTAGTTAGTGATCGGGCTAGTTAGGAAGTCGGAAACACTTCCGGAGTTGTGTCGCATGGAAAACGTTGTGCACAAAGGATAACTCAGGTGGCAACTCCAATGGGAAAATATGTTCTCTTCGTCTTGTAGTGATCTCGAAGGGGGTCAATAATCTTGGTGTGAGCTTTTCTTTGACATGGAAATGCTTCGTTCTTTTGAGAGGAGTGGCTTGCATATACACCAGGTCTTTGACGCGGAAATTTACTTCTTGACGATGGTGGTTGGTATAGTTCTTCCTTCTTGTCATGGCGGTCTTCAGATGTTCCTCAACCAGGTGAATGTCTCTTCTTCTGTATTTGGGTAGACAAGTAGGTCACCAAATGATGATGACACCCAAATTGTCCAAGTAATCCATGAAGAATTGCTCACGAAGTACATAAAGTGGGCTAGGGTACTGGTGGTGGTCATGGTTGTGTATTGGCCAAGGTCTTGCAGACCTAGGGTGAAGGCCAAGGTCATGGTCCGAACATGTTGTGGCTTGGTAGGGCTTAAGGGTTTCAATGATTCTAGTGTGCGAGTGAACGTTTATCATCTTATCCTTAGGCACGGTCTCTGAGATGCCAATTGTCCTATCTAGTCCTCTAAACAAATCACTTTATACCACCGAAAGCATCATCTTGTATAGGGCAACTCCAATCATCACTCATGCTATTCATATCCTCATGAATCTCGAGAGGAGGTCTAACAAAATTGTATATGGCAGCTATCCCTAAACTCATATGTGTGGCTAGCCCTATGTAAAAAAATCCATGGGTAGAAGATACAAGTTGCTAAGCTTGAAACACCGCAATCCAAGTGCTCAGCCTATTCTCCCTAGGTCCAAGATAGTGCATCCCTATCCTAAGAAAACACGTCGTATACCACTCCAAGATTTTGTTTCCTTCCTATGAATCAACTCCAACATCCCATTAACTTCCATCAATCACAACACAATCTATTAATTCTACAAATCCAATGTTTATGGCGTTCCACATGATCTCCTATAATCCCTACAATCCACAAATACTTGAAAGGGCTATCTTTACTATAGTCAGTCCACCAATTCCCATTACCGGGGTCAAGTAACTTACAACCTCAAGCTTATATAGATTCCCTAAATCAACTTCGACAATGAATCCAATCTCCTAGTTTATCATACATTGAGAAACATGGTGTCATGATCGAGATCATCAGTCTATATCCAATTTACTCCGAACCATGTAGAATTACTCAGCATTTATACTCCACTAGGGTCATCTATTTAAATCCAAATCCCATGTACAACAAGAATTCCTACATGTTTCCCCCAAGTCATTATCGTAATATCAACTATCTCCTATCAATATCCCCTGGCTAAGTAAAATCCTTATGCTCCCAAGAAGTTCAGTTTGCGATCATAATTTTCCTAGTAAATTCAATTTACCCAGGGGTAATGAAAGTTATGCTAACCTATATTATCATGATCCCACCAAGTTCATCTATCAACATGAAAGCCTCATAATCCACCAAAGAGTCTTAGATAATTCCTCAAGATCACTGATATAAACTCATCAAGTCAATTGTCCTCTATTCCTATATCCTCAAATTGGCCTTCCCTATGGCATCGCCAGTTTTGGTGCTATCTTAGGATGATAATGTGCTCGTTCACTATGTCCATTAGTTCCATAATGAACCCATTGTTGTGTAAGGTTACGGGGGCTTAACTGGTCCTCTTGCAATTCTGTGGGTTAAGCACATGGTTAAGGATCTGAGCTAGGGTATCTCGTAAAGTCTCGAAGTGTCTAGGGATGGGTTTCTAATCTTGAGGGTTAAACATATCTCTACAGGGTTGCACTTGGTCAAGGAGGCTATAGCAGAAGTCTTCAGTGCTAGTTGGTTGCCGAAGTAGAATCTTGGTGTATCTTGTCTTGCCGGTCTTCAGTTGAGGAGAGAGATGAGAGGGAAAAGTAACATAGATGGGGTGGGATGCCTAAAGGGGGTTCTATAGTGCAACTGCAAACAAACAAGTGCCGAAAGGGCCAAACACAAGCATTAAGATAAGGAAGGTGATATAGTCGCGTGCTTGTTACCTAAGGCAAAAAGGCGACACAAACAAATAAAAACAAGCAACACACAATCATGGTTCTATTCGAACCATCACACAGACTCGACTGCGCATAGGGGGTACACAACTCATCCTATCCTAGGGGTTCTCAAACTCAATAGTCATGCTTGCTTCGTGTCCCATGCAGTCTTCTGGGTTTTCCTCAGGTGTCGCTATGTCTCTCGTAGTTGTTCGATTGAAATGATATTGGTTGAGCTTGAAGAATCTTCATCAACTTCTTGCATGATGAGCTGACGGGGTGAAGGTGGTTCCTCCTAGTTGGCATTGACTCGGTCTTCTGTTGTGTTTTTAATCAGGACGATCCTAGTTGGCATTGACTCGATGGTAACAGGTAGACAATCCTTTATGCAATGACATTAACAAGGCATGGTAGAGGTCCAATCTGTCGGACACATTGTTGATAGTATCGTCACCGAGAGCGGGGGATGCCAAGAACCATTTTCCTGCTCACTATAGTGAGGCGAACCAAATGGCGAGGTTCTCATCCACCGGTGGTTGCTGATACAACAATGGTAGTGACAGGGTTACTCTATTAGCAATGTATATCGTGATCTTGCATATCCTATGCCATGATCATTGTAGGCGAAGGTTGGGGCAATGTCGAAGGTGTCACAATCCTCTGGGTCTTCATGTCCTCATTCCTTGAGGATGCATCTTCTGTTGGTATCGTCTTGTTATGGTGTGGCCAATCTTGTGTTTAGAAGAGGTGGGTGAATGTCTGGCAAGGTGTCTTCCTTCTAGATTATGCACGAGGATTACAAGGAATCCCGTGGCCAGGGGCATGAGGATGCTAGTGACCGTTTGCAAAATTTTTGAAGGGGAAGAGGTCAATAAGGAAACTATATCTTTAGTTTTTGAAAAACTCGGAAGGGAAGAGAAGTATAGATAGTTTTCAAAATTAGCGATAGTTTTAAAAGCAGATTTACCCTAACTAACGACCATGCTAACTAAGCCTTCCTACAGTTAGGATGGCTCTGATACCAGCTCTGTGGGGACCCTAACTCATAAGTCGTGATCACTGAATGCACGTGTATAGTGATCCCAGAGATCAATGCTCACTGAACACACAGAAGCTAAATAACAAGAGTCTTCATCCATACACATCGTTTTACACAAATTATGACCATTATGGTCAAGTCTTGAGTATATCGTCCAGCGGAATTCTTCAACGATAGCGTGAACCCATGCCATCTGCCTTAACCCTACAGGCATTATGACTGGCAAGCATCCTAGCTCGCATGTTTGTCACCAAAGAAATCACCATCCTACTCTTGTTCTTTCATGCCTCGCCAATAAAATAACCAGTGGCAAGCCAATGAGTACTTTGAATGTACTCACAAGCAACCCAAGAGGAATAATAGAATAATTATGCAAGGCTCTACTGCTAAATTGGCATTTTTGCGGAAAGCTAGTTTTCTCATGCAAGTATGATCAACATTTATCAAGGACATGAATGCGTCTGCAACGAGTATCAGGAGGTTATAGACATCACCATCGAGAAAGAGTTATGAACAACTCATGCTCAAGATCATCGTGACTTCCTCATGAGTCATATCATCAATAATACCAAACCGTGTTTTTTGTCAGAAACATATGGACATAGTCTAAGCAGCACCACCCAAATATCCTTGACCATGGACACGTCTATTCGAATAGTTTGACACTCCGAAGAGGTTGCACACTTTATCCACAAGATCCGGGAAGCTTTCATGTCATCCATGACCTGCGGTACCTCAAGTACCCGGGGTAAGCACCCGATCACTATCTTTCCCTAGCCGTGGCTAACAAGGAGTCCACTCGATTGGTAGCAGCCCCTGTGCCAACATTGTCACATAATAATTTTTTGTGGAGCCATGCTCCCATATTCATCATATAACACAAGCATGGGGTAACAACGGTGTGTCTGGTGCCCTGTGAAAACAGTCATGGCCGCCCTACCTCGCACGACCCCGTCTCGAGAGTGACTATGTCGCCCGAATAATTAAGCTACAGTGATCCCCCGCTAATGATGCCATGTCACCACGATTATTCTTGATAGTCTGGCAAGGATTCAAATCTCGTCCAATTCAAATTTAAAAAAAAATAAACTGTAAAAATTTTCAAACTTTAGAACTAAAATGTTCTAGAGGTGATAAATAATGCATAGGGAATTATGGTGAAGAACACAAATTTAAATAAAATATTTAAATGCACTAATATGATTTGAACAATAGCAAAACAACTATTTAAACACCTTTGGTATTTTATAAAATATTAACCTCTTTTATATCGGGGTAAAACTTTGTAAGGTAGTGGGTTACTCTGAAACATTGTTCTAGGAGCTATCATCATATTTTACTATATCAAATAAAATTAAAATAGTAAAAAGCAAAGAAGAAAATGGAAATGAAACAGAAAAATAAAAATAGGAAGAGACCCCCCCCCCCCTTTTCGCTGGGCCTTGGCCCAGCTGGCCGAAACCAGTCAGGTAGGCCCACGTGGTCTCCCTGTATAACCCCCAACCCACTAACCCTAGCCCGCTACCCCCACTCGCTCCCACTTCTCCCCCCACGCCGATCTCTCCTTCTCCCCCCAATCCCGATCTGGATCGGGAAGGGGGGAACAAACCACACCGACGCCGCCGTGATTCCCGTAGCAACCTCGTCGGCGCCCCTCGCCGGATCGCTCCTCCATCGCCAAAGCTGCCTTGTCGCCTCCTCCCCTACGTCGTCGTCGTCCCCGGCATCCTCCCCGCGCCCCACTGCCCTATCCCTACGGCCCCCGTCAGCTACCCCTCCTCCTCTCCCCCTCGCGCATGAGCTCACGCCGTGGCCTCCTTCCCGTGGCCCCGCCTTGCTCGGCCGCTTCTGCTGGTGTCGTCTCGCATAGGGCCGCATCCGGCGCCCCGCCACCCGCTGCCACCTACCTCACCGCCCCGCCTTCGCCCCTGCCGCGCCGCCCGCATCCGCCCACTGCTCACAAGCTGCAGATCCGTGTAGCCATGCCCAGCCATGGCGGCGCCCACACCCCACCGCACGCCCCTGGTCCCATCGTCCCAATGTGCCGTGGCCTCCGCCTCTCACCACCAGCGTCGCGCCCTGCTAAGCGCCGCCCCTAACCCGCTCGGCATGGCCATGGCCGCGGCTGGCAAGCCACGCGCATCGCCTGTTGCACATCTCCCAGTAGCGCTCTATTGGGCGGGCTGGTGCTCGTCGCCTGGCTCCGCCCGACGCCCGTAACCCGTTTGCCCGCTAGGCCCCCGGGCCTATGACAAGGGGGCCCCACCCCAGAGCGTTTTTATTAAAAAAAGAGAATTAAAAAGAAATCATAAATAAATAAAAATATTAATTAATTAACTAAATTAATTACAAGATTAATTGCATTTAATTAAACTAATAACTAATTAACCTAATTAATTACTATAGTTAACTAAACTAATGTGTTAACTAAACTCATTAACCTGGTTAGTTAGTTAGCAGTCAATGACATGTGGGACCCACACGTCAGTGACCCAGTCAACACCTTTGTTGACTGCTGACATCATGCCGATGTCGTGCTGATGCAATAATGCTATTTTTGAATTAATTTAATAATAATAATTTAAAAATTGATTAAAACTGTGAAAATTAATATAAAATAATCCGTAGCTCGGATAAAAATACTTTATACATGAAAGTTGCTCAGAACGACGAGACGAATCTGGATACGCAACCCGTTCGTGCGCCTCGCGTCCCTAGCATAGCAAACCCACAACCTTCTCCTTCCAGTTCATTTGTCCGAAAACACGAAACACCGGGGATACTTTCCCGGATGTTTTCCCCCTTTGCCGGTATTACCTATCCCTGCGTTAGATCACCTCTAGCACCGCATATTGCCATGTTATGCTTTGTGATGCTTTGATTGCTCTGTTATTTATTGTGTTCCCCACCGTTACTTTTTTCCGGTAGACCCCCAGACCGCTGCCGGTACCCCTGTGATCGACGACATAGACGACGAACCCTTCTTGCCAGAGCAACCAGGCAAGCCCCCCCCTCCTTGATCACAAGATATCGCCTATTCCTTCTCTCTAATTCTTGAATTAGAGTAGTGTAGCATGTTACTGCTTTCGGTTAATCCTATTCTGATGCATAGCATTTCATTGTTGCTACAGTTGTTACCCTTCCCTGCAATCCTAAATGCTTAGTATAGGATGCTAGTATTCCATCAGTGGCCCTACATTCTTGTCCGTCTACCGTGCTATACTACTGGGCCGTGCTCACTCGGGAGGTGATCACGGGCATATGCTATATACTTTATACTGTTAAATTGCTTATGATATTGTTCGGAGATGGGGGCCGAAGGGGCAGGTGGCTCCATCCCAGTAGTGGTGGGCCTGGGTTCCCGACAGCCCCGACTGTTACTTTGTGGCGGAGCAACAGTGCAGGCTGAGACCACCTAGGAGAGAGGTGGGCCTGGCCCTGGTCGGCATTCGCTGTTACTTTAAAATAACACGTTTAACGGGTTCTTAGTATTTGATCTGAGTCTGGCCACTGGCCTATACGCACTAACCAACTACGCGGGAAAATTTATGGGCACTCGACATTCTGGTATCAGCTGAAGCCTTCGTGACGTCAGAGACTGAGCGGCGCACACCGGATTGGATCGTAAGCCTGCTCTTGTATTAAGGGGGCTAGGTATTCTTCCGGCCGCCCTCGCAACGTGCAGGTGTGCAATGGGCGATGGGCCCAGACCCCTGCACCATAGATTTAGACCGGCGTGCTGACCTCTCTGTTGTGCCTAGGTGGGGCTGTGACGTGTTGATCTTCCAATGCCAGGCATGACCCAGGAAAGTGTGTCCAGCCAAATGGGATCGAGCGTGTTGGGTTATGTGGTGCACCCCTGCAGGGAAGTTTATCTATTCGAATAGCCGTGATCTTCGGTAACAGGACGACTTGGAGTTGTACCTTGACCTTATGACAACTAGAACCGGATACTTAATAAAACACACCCTTCCAAGTGCCAGATACAACCCGGTGATCTCTCTCTAACAGGGCGACGAGGAGGGGATCGCCGGGTAGGATTCTGCTATGCGATGCTACTTGGTGAACTTACCATCTACTCTCTTCTACATGCTGCAATATGGAGGCTGCCAAAAGCATAGTCTTTGACAGGACTAGCTATCCCCCCTCTTATTCTGTCATTCTGCAGTTCAGTCCATAGATATTGCCCCTTTACGCAGATACCCATGCATAAGTAGTGTAGATCTTTGCTTGCGAGTACTTTGCATGAGTACTCACGGTTGATTTTCTCCCCCATTCCCCCCTTTCCATTCTACCTGGTTGTCGCAACCAGATGCTGGAGCCCAGGAGCTAGATGCCACCATCGACGACGACTCCTACTACACCGGAGGTGCCTACTACTACGTGCAGGCCGCTGACGACGACCAAGAGTAGTATAGGAGGATCCCAGGCAGGAGGCCTGCGCCCCTTTCGATCTGTATCCCAGCTTGTGCTAGCCTTCTTAAGGCAAACTTGTTTAACTTATGTCTGTACTAAGATATTGTTGCTTCCGCTGACTCGTCTATGATCAAGCACTTGTATTCGAGGCCTCGAGGCCCCTAGCTTGTATTATGATGCTTGTATGACTTATTTTATTTTTAGAGTTGTGTTGTGATATCTTCCCGTGAGTCCCTGTTCTTGATCTTACATGTTTGCGTGTATGATTAGTGTACGATTGAATCGGGGACGTCACAAGTTGGTATCAGAGCCGACTGCCTGTAGGAATCCCCCTTCCACACTCCTTGGCCGAACTCGAGTCTAGACATTGCAAAACATTTTACTAACATGGCTGTGTGTCTTACGGGCCCACGACGCCATTGGGTGGTACTAGGATCTTTTATTCGTCGATCCTTACTCTGGGACTCTGATCTCTCTTCTATTCGGGTTAAAATGAATTTACTAACTCTGTCTCTAGGTTCTCGTAACTACTTCCTCCCGGAGAGGCCTTATCACAGATGATCGCCTGCTGCACTAGTGGATTCCGAAGATACTCCCTGATGTTCTCTCGAGACTCTGTTCCCGTCGCTTTTGCAGTCCCCTACCACCGATACATCCCTATGGATAGATACTTACACTTGTCCTTCTTACTTTCATTCCCAGCTGCTCTTGTTATTACAAGGTGCATCGAATTATTCATCGACTTTTCAGAATCTCTTGAGCCACTGCCTTACAGATCTTTGCCGGATTAATACCTCTACAGATAATTCCTCGCACATATCGAGTATCCGCTCATTCCTAGTTGTTCATGTGTTTCGCAATAGACTTCGAAATAGCATTTCAACTTCCGAAAATCCTGAGCAGCCTATTGCTCTTGAAACTCTTGCTTGCTTGCATTTTGGTTAATCCCATAAGTCTCGTAATGTGATTGGCATCTCTTGTCATTATCATTTGGGTCCGTTGATTCAATATGTTGTCAATGTTGCAATCCTTAATCAGACCCTAGAATTCATCCTTTCGGCTCAGACGTCATTTTAAACATGAGCTAGTCCTCGACCAATCAAGTTGTCGTTGAATGTACCCCTAAGTCTATTCAACTTATCCATTCTTAATCAGAGCATTTGCTTCTGATCCCTTGATTTGGAAACCATAATTCATTTGCATTTGAGCTTTGAATTAGTCAGATGATTCTATAATCTGATGGCTTTGCATTCTTTTTCCTTCTGATTGAGTACTGATACTCACCTCAGATTCCTAGTGGTCCGCGAGACCAATTGCTTGGTTATTATCCGACAGTGTCCTTCATATCCAATAACCATGAGAGTTTCTCCCCTGATACATAATGCCTTTGGTAAATTTTGTCTTCTGCCTTTGGCAAGTTATATCCTATGCTTTTGTCAACCATGCTTTGCTTCGGGCATGTGTTAATTGATCCTAAAGTTCATGGTATATGTTCTAAGATGCCCCGATGGGTTGAACCTATGCCTTCCTTAATGTGTGAACCCGAAATGTTTCACGGATCATACTCCTCTGGTAATTCACCATGTAGGTTTTGACACTCAAATCATTTTTACTTAGAGCAGTGAATGAATGGTCATACATTGGAGAAGTGGGAGTCGACCTTGAACTTGTATTCATGCCCATGGAAACGATGTAGATCTTATCATTAAAAGCTTCTCTTACATTAATTATTCCCTTGGTATAAGTTCATCTCATATCTGGGATCTGGCCTTTTTGCAATCATGGTCCCGACCATAATTTCTTCCTTTGATTCCATTTCTCAGACAAGTTAAAGCGCTTGTCTTCTATAGATCAATATACCCCACTTCAACCTTTATTTTGATATGCCTTCGAATATCACCCCCCTGGTATCTCGAGTATATCATGCCATTGCACTACATCATATGAATTTGTGCTAGAGTAATACCTTTCCCAATCATAGTCACTCCATGAGTTCTGGCTTGTCGTCAATCGAGAACACCAAATAGTGAATCGAGTCCGCACTGTGATTCGACAACTCTTAGTAATCTTCATTGCTTATGAGTTTAATACTCCATCATGTCATTCCTAGCCTTATCGGCTACATCTTATTGTGCTATTTTTTAACTGTGCTACCTGGTCCTTCGCAGAGCAAAATTTCTGACGATGAGCTAACTCTACGTCGATCTTCTTCGTCATATCATTTTGCCTTGCACAGCAAACTTGATTTCGAGTAAGGGTCATATCCTTGGTTCCAATAACCTTTCGCTTCATCATTCCTTCGACTTGATGTCATCGCCGATCGATTACACCTTCATGAAATCTCACGACAATTGTGTCATGATCATCATCAACATTTTGAGCTCTTCCAGGATATCAATCAAATTCATGATGGGAAATAGCTTACTTGCCCGTCGAGGATTATGTTATCATCGACAACATTCTTGCCTTCCCCCAACGCAAACTTGTTCATGTTATGGATGCAACTTGCTATCCAGCATGTATGATGTTCTAGCTTGAAGTATTACTGTCTTTATGACAAGGATGTTGTGAGGATTGCTCCACCTCTTAAGAATTCTTGTTATAGTGATACTTCTCACCATCACCATTCTTTCCTGGTCCTCGTGTTGATTCCAACCGGGGTACCAACAAGTGAACAATGCTGTTTGGATTCTACCCTTCTAGAAACCCTATTGCTTTGAAGTCAATGGTCGGCCATTCACTCTTAGACTATTGATTATTGTGTCACCATTCTAACATTGATCATGCGACCCAGCCCATATTTCGGTGCACCTTTCAACCAGCGTTTAATTGATTATGTTTTCCTCGAGCATACCTCATTATGTCATCTGATCTGACAAATGTTATCTCCTTGTTCACATAGTTGTGGAGATCCATCTTTTTGGATACCTCGTTGAATTATCACTGAGTCCATCAGCCACCTCCTCATCCTCTCTTGGCTTATTGATGAACCCTTGTTTGGAACTCGCTTCCATAGTTCATTTCCCGAGCATCATATAATGTCATCTCGTCAATTGTGTTTTACCTCTTCTTCTCAGGCATCCTGAGTCTGAGATATCCTAACACCAATCAGATATGAATCCCGTTCAGATATGATGGTTGGGACGCATTTTCCAAGAGTTATAACGTTGGTCTTTATATGACCCGGTAAGGTGATGTCATGCCTAGCACACCTGGCTGGAGGGCCTATTGTTATAGTTCTTCCTTTTTAGCAGGTTTAACCATTCTTCCATGAGGAAATGGCAAGGCTTATTCTATAAGTTGTTCCTGATGAATCCTTTGTGTATCCAAGTCCGACCTTTGCTCGAAGACCATGTCAATGCTATCTTGAAGCATGTTTGTGGAACTTTGATTTTCAATAAAAGCATTTGAAGCACAATGCTAAATTTTCTTTATCAATTATCCAAACACCGTTGTTTGGGTTATGTCATGAAATTCCTCTCCCCTTACCTAAATGGGTTTCTACTTTCTATCCTGTCATGGATATCATGCTCTGGTTGTCCTTGGGAAGGATATATCCCTGAAACATGTGTTTAAACACATTTTCCTTTCCATTGTTCTGTTTAATCTGATGATCGCCTTTTACTTACCATTGTTTTGTTTAACCTTTCTGGGGATCTATATGATCTAAGCAGTAATATTCTGCTGCTTATGTAAACACCTCGGTGTACAACTTTGTCAGTAAGACCTTGTTACTATTGATGATGACATTTTGGTAACCACCGATGGACGAGAACTTTGCCTATTGGTCCGCCTCGTTCAACAAACTGGAAAATGGTTCTCTTCGTCCCTTGCCCTTGGTACCATTGTTGTTGCCGACATAACTGACAGGCTATCCTCTGACATGCCTTGCTTACATGATCGTGCAAGGCGTCACCGCCCTTCCTACTTTTAACCCACATGGTGGGCCCATAACCCACGGTCCCACAGGATCGAAACCTGACTCTCCTGTACAACCATGTTGCCAAAGTTGTTCCTCGCACTTGATTTCATATGTAATTCACGGGCCACCTTCCTAGTGCTCTATTCTGGTATCAGACGCAATACTTACTCTCGCTGCTCTGAACCCCTTTCTCACTCTGCTTCAGACTTCGAGCAACTATCTATCCGCTTGGAACCTCTTATTGTACCTTCGTACCTTACTCTCGATGTATTTTATATGTTCAACTCGACAGATAATCTTATGCTCATTCATGGGTTAACCCCAGATTGTTTCCCTCCTAAGCATTCTGTCGTAGCCGAGCTACCCCTCACCTATTCGTAAGTACGAAGGAACCCCCGAAGAAAGGATGACGACTTCATAATGTTGATCTGAAGAAGTGGAATGAAGACATCAATGTAATGGATCGACCTCTTCGATAAGAGCAACCAAGACCGAGAAGACTCGATAGAATTTCGTAACCACAACTTTCCCCTTACTCTACCTCCTAAATCTCGGGACGAGATTTCTTGTAGTGGAGGATAATTGTGACGCCCGGATAATTAAGCTACAGTGATCCCCCGCTAATGATGCCATGTCACCACGATTACTGTTGATAGTCTGACGAGGATTCAAATCTCGTCCAAATTCAAATTTAAAATAAAAATAAACTGTAAAAGTTTTCAAACTTTAGAACTAAAATGTTCTAGAGGTGACAAATAATGCATAGGGAATTATGGTGAAGAACCCACATTTAAATAAAATATTTAAATGCACTAATATGATTTGAACAGTAGCAAAACAACTATTTAAACACCTTTGGTATTTTATAAAATATTAACCTCTTTTATATCGGGGTAAAACTTTGTAAGGTAGTGGGTTATTCTGAAACATTGTTGTAGGAGCTATCATCATATTTTACTATACCAAATAAAATTAAAATAGTAAAAAGCAAAGAAGAAAATGGAAATGAAATGTAAAAATAAAAATAGGAAGAGAGCCCCCCTTTTTCATGGGCCTTGGCCCACTGGTGGCTCAGTCGGGTAGGCCCACCTCCCCCCAGATAACCCCCACCCGACTAACCCTAGAGCCCGCTACCCCCACTCGCTCCCACTTCTCCCCCACACCACGGCGCTCTCTCCTTCTCCCCCCGATCCCAATCTGGATCAGGAAGGGGGGAACGAACCACACCGACACCGCCGCCGATTCCCATCGCCACCTCGTCGGTGCCCCTCGCCGGATCGCTCCTCCATTGCCAACGCTGCCTCGTCGCCTCCTCCCCTGCGTCGTTGTCGTCCCCGAAATCCTCCCCGTGCCCCACTGCCCTATCCCTACGGCCCCCGTGAGCTACCCCTCCTCCTCTCCCCCTCACGCGCACGCGCTCACACCGTGGCCTCCTTCCCGTGGCCCCGCCTCGCTCTGCCGCTTTTGCTCACGTCGTCTCTCACAAGGCCGCATCCAGCGGCCCGCCACCCGCTGCCACCTACCTCACCACCCCGCGCCGCCTGCCAAGGCCGCCCGATCCGCCTCGCCACCGCTTCATACAAGATCCACGCTTGGTCAGCACTTCAGCTCGGGCGTGCACCCACGCCCAACCGCACGCTCCTGCTCCCCTCGTCCCGGTCTGCTGCGGCCTTGGCCTCACCGTGCGCGCACGCATCGCGCCCCCTGCTGCCGAGAGCGCCGCCCCCAACTGCTCTTGCCGCGGCCATGGCCGCCGGCGCCAAGCCCCGTGCACCGCCTATTGCACGTCTCCCCCATAGCGCCCTATCGGGCGGGCTGGTCCTCGTCGCCTGGCTCCGCCTGACGCCCGTAACCCGTTTGCCCGCGAGGCCCCCGGGCCTATGACAAGGGGGGGCCACCCAAGAACGTTTTTATTAAAAAAAGAGAATTAAAAAGAAATAATAATAAATAAAAATATTAATTAATTAACTTGATTAATTGTGTTTAATTAAACTAATAACTAATTAACCTAATTAACTACTATAGTTAACTAAACTAATCTGTTAACTAAACTCATTAACCTGGTTAGCTAGTTAGCAGTCAATGACGTGCGGGACCCACACGTCAGTGACCCAGTAAACACCTTCGTTGACTGCTGACGTCATGGGGATGTCGTGCTGATGCAATAGTGCTATTTTCGAATTAATTTAATAATAATAATTTAAAAATTGATTAAATCTTCGAAAATTAATATAAAATAATCCATAGCTCGGATGAAAATACTTTGTACATGAAAGTTGCTCAGAACGATGAGGCGAATCCGGATACGCAGCCCGTTCGTCCGCCTCGCGTCCCTAGCATAGAAAATCTGCAACCTTCCCCCTCTGGTTCATCTGTCGGAAAACACGAAACACCGGGGATACTTTCCCAGTTGTTTTCCCCCTTTGCCGGTATTACCTATCCCTGCATTGTCACCTCTAGCACCGCGTATTGCCATGTTATGCTTTGTGATGCTTTGATTGCTCTGTTATTTATTGTGTTCCCCTTCGTTACTTCTTTAGGGTAGATCCCGAGACCGCTACCTGTACATTGTGATCGACTACATCAACGACGAACCCTTCTTGCCATAGCAACCAGGCAAGCCCCCCCTTGATCACCGGATATCGCCTATTCTTTCTCTCTACTGCTTGCATTAGAGTAGCGTAGCATGTTACTGCTTTCGGTTAATCCTATTCTGATGCATAGCATGTCATTCTTGCTATAGTTGTTAAACTTACCTGCAATCCTAAATGCTTAGTATAGGATGCTAGTGGCCCTACATTCTTGTCCGTCTGCCATGCTATACAACTGGGCCGTGATCACTCGGGAGGTGATCACGGGCATATTCTATATACTTTATACTGTTACATTGCTTATGATACTGTTCGGAGATGGGGCTGAAGGGGCAGGTGGCTCCATCCCGGTAGTGGTGGGCCTGGGTTCTCGACGGCCCCCGACTGTTACTTTGTGGCGGAGCAACAGGGCAGGTTGAGACCACCTAGGAGAGAGGTGGGCCTGGCCCTCGTCGGCGTTCGCGGTTACTTTAAAATAACACGTTCAATGAGTTCTTGGTATTTGATCTGAGTCTTGCTACTGGCCTATATGCACTAACCAACTACGCGGAACAGTTATGGGCACTCAACGTCGTGGTATCAGAAGAAGCCTTCGTGATGTCAACGACTGAGCGGCGCTTGCCGGATTGGACCGTAAGCCTGCTGTTGTATTAAGGGGGCTAGATCTGCTTCCGGCCGCCCTCGCAACGTGCAGGTGTGCAATGGGCGATGGGCCCAAACCCCTGCGCCACAGGATTTACACCGGCGTGTTGACCTCTTAGTTGTGCCTCGGTGGGGCTCCGACATGTTGATCTTCCGAGCATGGGCATGACCCAGGAAAGTGTGTCCGGCCAAATGGTATCGAGCGTGTTGGGTTATGCGGTGCACCCTGCAGGGAAGTTTATCTATTAGAATAGCCGTGGTCTTCGGTAACAGGACGACTTGGAGTTGTACCTTGACCTTATGACAACTAGAACCGGATACTTAACAAAACACACCCTTCCAAGTGCCAGATACAACGCGGTGATCGCTCTCTAACAGGGCGACGAGGAGGGGATCGCCGGGTAGGATTATGCTATGCGATGCTACTTGGTGAACTTACCATCTACTCTCTTCTATATGCTGCAAGAGGGAGGCTGCCAGAAGCGTAGTCTTCGACAGGACTAGCTATCCCCCTCTTATTCTGGCATTCTGCAGTTCAGTCCACCGATATTGCCCCTTTACACAGATATCCATGCATAAGTAGTGTAGATCCTTGCTTGCGAGTACTTTGCATGAGTACTCACGGTTGCTTTTCTCCCCCTTCCCCCCTTCCATTCTACCTGGTTGTCACAACCAGATGCTGGAGCCTAGGAGCCAGACGCCACCATCGATGATGACTCCTACTACACCGGAGGTGCCTACTACTACGCAAGGTGTCACCGACGGCGACTGTGAGTAGTTTAGGAGCATCCTGTGAAGGAGGCTCGCGCTTTTTCGATCTGTATCCCAGTTTGTGCTAGCCTTCTTAAGGCAAACTTGTTTAACTTATGTCTGTACTCAGATATTGGTGCTTCCCCTGACTCGTCTATGATCGAACACTTGTATTCGATCCCTCTTGGCCCCGAGCTTTTAATATGATGCTTGTATGACTTATTTTATTTTTAGAGTTGTGTTGTGATATCTTCCCATGAGTCCCTTATTTTGATCGTACATGTTTGCGTGTATGATTAGTGTACGATTGAATCGGGGGCGTCACAGTGACCACGCCACTCCCGTCACTAGTAATGCAGGCATCAATGTTAGCATGAACTAGGTAATCAATAATGCCCTTTCCCATATAGGGGTAGAGTGGTTGCACATGTAGGGTTGGGATGGTCAACAAATCTTAAATCTAATCCCTCTCTATAAGCAACACATTCATCAAGCCTCAGTACACTACGTCTCCACCAAGTAGTGACCTAGTTCATCATCATCTCCTATGGGCATTAATGGCACCCACTGGGGCTATTCGCAAGTATGTCAAACCACACTTGTTCCTTACCATGCATAACTCCGACCCATTTTGCTTAGCCAACTACAATAGCATATTTCTAGAACCCACCAACACAACTCTAAAACTAGGATAGAGTCATGAATAATGCAAGTCTCAACGGGGTATGCAACGAAGGCAAATCTAGCAAGGCTGCCATTCAAGATATCATCCATCCAACAATCACGGAAAGAAATGCAATTATGATTAAAAGGGTTCATCATGTTCAAAGGGCTGCTTGCCTGGCTCAACAAAGTCTTCGAGGTCTTCATATATCTCTTGTCCAACTCCGAGTACTCCATCTACTTCGTCAACTATCGTCGAAAGCAATCACAGTAAGTAACACAACAAGGCAAAAACAAAGGTGCTCTAAAAATGTGAGTTGGACTTTTCTAGGATACCTCTGGTCATATAAGGAATGACCAAAGTGATTTCATTGGAAGTGGATCAATGGATTCCTTTGAATATTTCAATATAATGGAATTAAGAGAGTAGTGGACTTGCAAGAAGTGTACAGAAGAATTATTTTGAAAAATGAGCAAAGGCACTCGTCTAACAAAGAATGATTTTATAAGCATCTTGTAGTTGGTTTCACTGGATTTGGAGTTCAAATGATTTTCCTATGAATTTGCAAAGTTAGAAATATATGGAAAAATGGACCAACATTTCACGTGGCACAGAAAGTATACGTAAAAATGTTCAAAAACTAAGTTTTGAACTTATAAGTATCTAGGAATTTGAATCATGGCATTTGGATCAACAATGGGTTCTCTGTGATCTTCTAATTTATCACAAAAATGGAAAAATGGGATTTCATAAATATATATGAAGGAAATGTTTATGGAAAAATGTGCAAATTTAACCCTGTGATAGATCATGAATTTAGGAACTACTAGAAATTTGAATCATCAAATTTGGAGCTAATATGAATATTTGGGAGATTTTACAAATCTCTGGAAAAACAAAAAGCAAAAGGAGAAGGAGTTATACTTATAATGCACGCAGGACATAATAGTCTAGTAGCTCAGCTGCGCGCGGACAGGCGTGACGCCGAAGGCGTACCAACGGGAGTACGTATTCGCGGCAGCTAGGCGGTTTCGGCCAAAGCCGTTTCCACTTATCCCGACCGGTGTGCTGGCTCGGTGCCCACGGCCACTGACAGACGGGCCCCCTGCCAGTTGGCGAGGTGGTCGTCCCCTACCTCGCGCCTGAGGCAGAGGAGCGACAGGGGAGGCGCGGCCGAGCAGCGCCGGCGCCCGTCCCGGCGGCTCCGGTCACCTATGACGGTGCCCAGCACAGCGGCGGACCCAGCGCGGTGCGGCGATCCCGTCCATGTGCTTCGCACCCGCAGAGGAGCTCGGGGCATCACGAATTTTGGCGGCGGCCAACGACGATGCTTTGACCGTGATGGTGGATAGGGGACTTGGGAGAGAGAGAGAGGGCTGGTCCAGCATGACTAGGGGAGGGGGAGAGAGAGACTAGAGATGAGGGAGAGACCCGGGGAGGCCCTATCAGGCGAGGCCATGGCGCACCGTGAGCCGAGCTCACGGGCATCTGCAGAAATCGCCATGGCGGCCTAGGGAGGGGCCCCGGATGGGTCAGTGGGGCTCGTGGAGTTAGTCCAGGAGCGACGGAGGTGAGAGGGGGAGCGGGCGAGGTCAGAGGAGGTCTCACACGAGTGCAGCGACTGGTGACCTCGGGCGGCACCCAGGTCAGCTCGACGGAGGCAAAGGAGGGCGAGGGAGGAGGTGCCCAACAGCTAGGCGTGTCATGCACGCCGACGCGGCCTCGGGAGGCACTTTCCCGGCGGCCCAGGTCGTCGGATGGCCTCGGGATGATGGAGCTACAGTGCTGGGTGCACTGTAGCGTGCTCCAGAGCGCGGCCATGTTGGAGATATGCCCTAGAGGCAATCATGTATGATGATATTTCCTATGTGTTTATGAATAAAGATAGTCCTTGGACATTATCAATGATGTGTATCAGCAAGTATGTGACTTGTTTGTGGGACTATGCATTGTATGATGACTGTCCTAAAAGGTCCCTAGTCAAAAGGGCTGTGTGGACGCCAAATGACTAGATCGGCATATGACACGGTCGATGGCTTGGTCTCACTAGCCATGGAGCATTGGATGCTAACCGGATAATATGGACTTGGAAAGATCTAGTCGGATTCGACATAGTCGGATCCGAGTCGAGATAAGGTCTGAGTCGGACAGACCCAACTATGAGACGCAGCGATATGTCATCTGTGAGTCTCTAGTACAACATACGTTCTATGTCCTAAGACCTGAGCTGACACATGTACTGGATGGTGACAGACTTGCTTTGGGCCGACCAAACGCTACTCCGTGGATCGGGTTGTTACAAACGTAGGTTTCGGGTTTGTCCGATCCCATCTTTGCGAGACACGATCGAGCAAGATGGGATTTGCTCCTCCGATCAGGAGAGATATACTCTGGGCCCCTCGTGTGATCTGACCAGGAATAGCATGGCCATGCGACAAGGATTATGAGATAATCCGGATTGTGGTCGGTATCACTGGAACGAGAAAGAGGTCGGGTTAGCACAAGGATGACAGTCTCTCCTTGAGCCGACAATATACATCGTGCGGCAAAGGGAACAGAAGTGTGACACGTTGTACAGGTTCGCCTAACCAGCTTCATCGTCTGCTTGGTGGTCGGCACGCCTTGCTAGAGGCCGCTACCAACCGTACAGGTCGGAGGTGATCCGAACTATGACCAAGCCGACTTGAACCTAAGGGGTCGCGCGCTTAAGGGAAGGAACCTATGAGGTCGAGTTCAGGACACTGGTCGGATGTGATCCGAACTGGACTAGGAACGTGACCGAATAGACTTTGGGCTTTAGGGTCCGTGCGAGGCCCAAGTGTTGAGCCCCCGACGGACGCCTATATAAAGTGGAGGTGCATCACACTCAGGCAGTTGATCGCTTCGGCGCTGCGACTAGGGTTTGCATGTGTTGCGAATAGGCACCTCCACTCGCCGCCGACTGTGTGATCGGACCTAGTAGTCCGCCGCACGACGTTCCTCCCGCACGCGCGGATACCGTTAGAGGCGGTGCACTTGCGCCGCTCCGGCCAACTCGTACGTGGGATCGGACGACCGGCCGCTCGAGGGAGATCGTACGAGGAGGAGACGATCCACGCCGCTTACCCAACTCTTCTTCCGCTGCACGGCACTGCGCGTCTAGTGGTAACGAACTATGATCCATCTCCCGTAGCATGTTCCTGGATGTTCTGCGCGTAGGAATTTTTAATTTGCAGTCGACGCACCCTACCGTAGAACCCAACGGTGGTATCAGAGCCTCTGTTATAGGATTTGGATTCAGATCGTATGCATATTAGATATGTGGAGGCGGCAGATGAGATCTGTTGTCCTTGAAGAGATCGGCTATGTGCACGGTTGATATGATCAAGCGCACATGGGGATCATTGAGGCTATGTTTTACGTAAATCGGGATCGATGAGGTTGTGACCACGATCTACCCCTACCGGATGGTCATCCGCCATCGGGTTAACGGTGAAAGCGTAAATCCGAATCGGATTCGCGATGATCGATAAGATCGGTCGATCGGAGAATTGGCGTGATCGGAGTTCGGATGTGATCTGTGATTTCTGAAAGCGTGTGCGTGGCGCCGTGTATTTTGTACCGACACACAAACCGGTAGAATGCGATTCTATGCATAACTTTGTTTTGCAGGTTTGATGTGAATAGTATGGCTCATGTGTATGTGATGCATGTGTGTAATTTATACGTGGCCTGCGTGTCATGTTTGTCAGCCGGCAGGAGCCAAAGTGCTATCATTATATTGTATAACGACCTGCGTGTCGACTTGTGACTCTATGTAAAATTCATTACTAGTTGTAATAGTTGGATAATAGAGATCAGGTTGGCGGCTTGGCGTCCCGGCGTGACAAACAAGATGGAGTTCGTAGATGGTCATCGGAGTCGGAGCCAACCTAGAAGAACGTCCATGAAGGAGCCATACTATTTCACAATATGTGTTATTTGTGATTGTTATGCTTCTTTGTTTCTATGCATGTTAGAATGGTAGAAAGATCCCTCATGAATATCAAGTGAATTGACATCCCCGATGTTGCACCTTCGCACGTCAAGTACGTCTAGTAGTGGGCTCATAAAATTGGGGTGCTGCTGGGTGTCCTTGAACTGAAGGGTTCGTGTCGGACACGGACATGCACTGCATCAGGTTAACTTGACAAGGCTATCAAAATGGTTTTCGGCCTTGTGGCAAAGAAGGTTGGGGGCCGGGATATGATATACCTTCCCGATCGACAGGAGTCGTACAGAGATGCGATGAGCAAGGAGTTGCTTACCGACTAGGTATGTTGGCTAGCGGTGATGCTAAAGCTCACTAGTCGCATGCGCTAGTCGGATCCTGAATCACTGAGAGTTTGCGGAGGATGTCGACTTCAATGGGAGTATTTCTGTTTAGGCTAGAATTACTCTACATAAACACATTGCTTAGTGATTGCATGTTTTCTGTTGTAGATCAATGGCACCACCTGCTCAACCCAACTTTGCATTGAAATCAATTCTGGAAAAGGATAAACTGAATGGAAGAAACTTTACCACCTGGTAGAAATCTGAGAATTGTTCTCAAGCACGATAAAAAGGAACATGTTCTAGAGGATCCACTTCCAGAGGAACCTGCTAATAATGCAAGTGCCACAGCTAAAAATGCCTACCAGCAACTCGTTGATGAATCAACGGAGATCAGCTGTCTGATGCTGGCTTGTATGGAGCCCGATTTGCAACAGCATTTCGAAAACGTTGAGGCTTACGATATGATCGAGAGTCTCAAGAGCATGTTTCGAATACGAGCTAGGACCGAAAGGTTCAACGTCTGGCGATCCTAGATGGATTGCAGGCTGAAGGAAGGTGATCCACTAAGCCCACATGTGATCAAGGTGATCGGATATGTGCAAGCTTTGGATCGTTTGGGCTTCCCGCTCTTGGATGAGCTGGCTACTGATGCTGTTCTCGGTTCTCTTCCGCCCAGCTATGAGACGTTCATCTCGAACTATCATATGCATGGCATGGATAAGAAGCTCACTGAATTGCATGGGATGCTCAAGGTGGCAGAGCAGGATATTAAGAAAGGCACGCATCAAGTGTTGATGGTGCAGAAATCGGCTAAGTTCAAGAAGAGTTGGTCCAAGAAAAAGGCTAAGGCAAAGGGCGCGGAGATGGTAACCTCTGCCGTTGCGTCGAAGTCTGGACCGGACTCGAAGACCGTTTGCTATCACTGCAAGGAGACCGGTCACTAGAAGAGGAACTGTAGCAAGTGGCTTGCAGAGCATGGCAAGAAGGCCGGAAATGCTTCGTCAGGCAAAGGTACACTTGTTGCATATGTTATAGACATTTACCTTGCTGACATACCTAGTAGCTCTTGGGTATTTGATACCGGATCGGTTGTTCATGTTTGCAACTCGATGCAGGGCTGGTAAGAACTAGGCATGTGGCACAAGGGAGATTCACATCGTGGTCGGCAACAAAGCAAGAGTTGTTGCGTTGGAGGTCGGCACGATGCAGCTCCATCTCCCTTCCGGATTCATTATGGAATTGAATAATTGTTATTACATTCCTGCACTTAGTCGGAACATTATTTCTGCCTCATGTTTGATGAGTCAGGGTTATGAATTCAATTTAAAGGACAATGGTTGTTCGATATTTTTGAATGGTATGTTCCACGGCTATGCACCCATTGTTGATGGGCTATTTATATTGAATCTAGAACAGGAACCGGTCTATAACGTAAATGTCAAGAGGCATAAGCCTAATGAGATAAATCGACATACTTACGGCATTGCCGGCTTGGACACATTAGTTCCGAAACGCATGAAGAAGCTCCATGATGATGGGCTCCTAACTTCGTCCGACTTCGGATCGCTCGAGACATGTGAATCATGCTTGCTCGGCAAGATGACTAAGTCTCCTTCGCAAAGAGTTGCGAGAGGGCATCCGAGCTGTTGGAGCTTATACACGATGATGTGTGTGGTCCAATGGGAACAACTGCCAGAGGTGGCTATCGCATTGCCATTGACTTTTACCGGCGACTTGAGTAGATATGGATATATCTATTTGATGAGGCACAAGTCGGAGACTTTTGAAAAATTCAAAGAGTTTCGGAACGAGGTTGAGAATCAGCTCGGCAAGACTATAAAGCTTCGCGATCTGATCGTGGAGGTGAGTACATGAGCCAGGAGTTCGATGATCATCTGAAAAGTCGAGGTATAGTACCTCAGCTCACACCTCCGGGTACGCCATAGAGAAACGGCGTGTCAGAACGGAGGAATATGACCTTGTTGGACATGGTCCGGTCTATGATGAGCAAATCGGATTTATCCTTGTCATTTTGGGGATACGCTCTAGAAACTGCAGCTTTCACACTTAATAGGGTACCATCAAAATCCGTAGACAAGACACCACATGAGATGTGGACCGGGAAGAGTCCCAGTTTGTCTTTTCTAAAGATTTGGGGTTGTGAAGCATTTGTCAAGCGACTTATGTCGGAACAAGCTTACACCCAAGTCGGATAAATGCATATTCTTAGGATATCCAAGGGAAACCTTGGGATATAGCTTCTACAACCGGGAAGAGAACAAAGTGTTTGTTGCTCGGAACGGGTTTTCCTTGAGAAAGAGTTTCTCGATCCGGGAGGCCGGTGGGAGGACGGTTCGACTCGAAGAAATTCGAGGACCACTCGGGACGGCTCGGCTGGTGATGAGATCATACCGAGTCGGCCAGTGGAACCTCAGGGGAAGCGGCACCGTAACCACGAAGGTTGGAGAGATTATGCGCAGAGTGCGTGATGTATTGTTGCTAGAAAGCGGCGAGCCGCCACGTATGCGTAAGCGATGGCGAGCCCAGATTCCGAGGCATGGCTGGAGGCCATGAGATCCGAGTTAAAATCCATGGATGAGAATCAAGTCTGGGATTTGGTTGATCCGCCACCTGGCGTAACTGCCATTGGTTGCAAATGGGTCTTTAAGAAGAAAACCGATGTGGATGGAAATGTTCAGATCTACAAAGCTCGGCTTGTCGCTAAAGGTTATGGACAAGTTCAAGGAATTGACTACGACGAGACTTACTCGCCGGTAGCGATGCTGAAATCGGTGAGGATCATACTAGCTATAGCTGCATATTTCGATTACGAGATATGGCAGATGGATGTCAAGACGGCTTTCCTTCACGGAAATTTAACCGAGGACATGTATATGATACAGCCCGAGGGTTTTTTCGATCCGACTAGCACTAGTAAGGTATGCAAGCTCAAGAGATCCATTTATGGGTTGAAGCAAGCATCTCGGAGTTGGAACATTCATTTTGATGAAGTCGTCAAGCGATCTCGGTTTCATCAAAAGCGAAGAGGACTCTTGTTTATACAAGAAGTTAAGTGGGAGCTTCGATAGTGTTTTTGATCTTGTATGTGGATGACATACTACTGATCGGAAATAATGTTTCGATGCTAAACTCGGTCAAGGAATCATTGAATGGCAAGTTTTCGATGAAGGACCTTGGTGAGGCAGTCTATATTTTAGGCATTAAGATCTATAGAGATAGATCGAGGAGGCTGCTCGGCTTAAGCCAGAACACGTACATAGATAAAGTGTTGAAGCGGTTCAACATGAGTGAGGCGAAGAAAGGGTTCTTGCCGCTCTCACATAGTATAAGGCCAAGCGAGACTCAGAGTCCTTCGACATCGATGAGCAAAGCGGGATGAGTAGGATTCCGTATGCCTCAAAGAATCGGATCCATCATGTATGCCATGATATGTACAAGGCCTGATGTTGCTTTTGCAATAAGCCTAACAAGTAGATACCAGGCCAACCCAGGTGAGAGTCACTGGGCAGCGGTAAAGATTATTTTGAAGTACCTGAAAAGGACTAAAGAGATATTCCTAGTTTATGGAGGTGAGGAAGAGCTCGTCGTAAGGGGTTACGTCGATGCTAGTTTCCAAACCGACAGAGATGATTGTCGATCCACGGTCTGGATTCGTATGCGTCTGAGCGGAGGAAGCAGTGCAATCGGATGAGTTCCAAGCGGGATACGGTGGCCGATTCTACCACAGAAGCCGAATACATTGCGGCTTGTGAAGCTGCAAAGGAAGGTGTTTGGATCCGGCATTTTCTGGATGATCTTGGTATTTTCCCAGCCTCGGTGAAACTGTTGGACCTTTATTGTGATAATTCTGGTGCCATCGCACAAGCCAAGGAGCCGAGGAATCACCACAAGGTCGCATACACATAGACCGGAAATATCACCTGATACGGAAGATCGTAAAGAATGGTGATGTAGAGTTATGCAAGATTCACACGGATGCAAATGTTGCAGATCCGTTGACTAAGCCGCTTCCACAACCCAAGCATGAGGGGCACGTTAGAGCTATGGGCATTCGATGTCTATTTGATTGACTCTAGTGCAAGTGGGAGACTGTTGGAGATATGCCCTAGAGGCAATCATGTATGATGATATTTCCTATGTGTTTATGAATAAAGATAGTCCTTGGACATTATCAATGATGTGTATCAGCAAGTATGTGACTTGTTTGTGGGACTATGCATTGTATGATGACCGTCCTAAAAGGTCCCTAGTCAAAAGGGCTGTGTGGACGCTACAGCCGACTAGGCTGGCATATGACACGGTCGATGGCTTGGTCTCACTAGCCATGGAGCATTGGATGCTAATCGGATAATATGGACTTGGAAAGGTCTGGTCGGATTCGACATAGTCGGATCCGAGTCAAGATAAGGTCTGAGTCGGACAGACCCAACTATGAGACGCAGCGATATGTCATCTGTGAGTCTCTAGTACAACATACGTTCTATGTCCTAAGACCTGGTGACACATGTACTCTGGATGGTGACAGACTTGCTTTGGGCCGACCAAACGCTACTCCGTGATCGGGTTGTTACAAAGGTAGGTTTCGGGTTTGTCCAGTCCCATCTTTGCGAGACACGGTCGAGCAAGATGGGATTTGCCCCTCCGATCGGAGAGATATACTCTGGGCCCCTCGTGTGATCTCGACCAGGAATAGCATGGCCATGCGACAAGGATTATGAGATAATCCGGATTGTGGTCGGTATCCTTTGGAACGAGAAAGAGGTCGGGTTAGCACAAGGATGACAGTCTCGCCTTGAGCCCGACAACATATATCGTGTGGCAAAGGGAACAGAAGTGTGACATGTTGTACAGGTTCGCCTAACCAGCTTCATCGTCTGCTTGGTGGTCGGCACGCCTTGCTAGAGGTCGCTACCAACCGTATAGGCCGGAGGTGATCCGAACTATGCCCGAGCCGACTTGAACCTAAGGGGTCGCGCGCTTAAGGGAAGGAACCTATGAGGTCAGTTCGTAGGACACTGGTCGGATGTGATCCGAACTGGACTAGGAACGTGACCGAATAGACTTTGGGCTTTAGGGTCCGTGCGAGGCCCAAGTGTTGAGCCCGCGACGGACGCCTATATAAAGTGGAGGTGCGGCACACTCGGGCAGTTGATCGCTTCGGCGCTGCGACTAGGGTTTGCATGTGTTGCGAATAGCCACCTCCACTCGCCGCCGACTGTGTGATCGGACCTAGTAGTCCGCCGCACGACGTTCCTCCCGCACGCGCGGATACCGTTAGAGGCGGTGCACTTGCGCCGCTCCGGCGAACTCGTACGTGGGATCGGACGACCGGCCGCTCGAGGGAGATCGAACAAGGAGGAGACGATCCACGCAGACGCGCTGCCCCAACTCTTCTTCCATTTGCGCACGGCATCACTGCGCGTCTAGTGGTAACGAACTGTGATCCATCTCCCGTAGCATGTTCCTGGATGTTCTGCGCTTAGGAATTTTTAATTTGCAGTCGATGCACCCTACCGTAGAACCCAATAGGCCATTGGATGCCATGGCATGCAAATGGACTTCTGCGCGTGGCCAAGCCTGTCCACTAGCTCCAGGGAGTTTCCGAGATGCTCCATGAAGCTTAATAGCTAAGGCAAGTCCGTGAAAGAAGGGGGAGGGAAAAGAGGTGGTGCCTTGGTGAAAAGGAAGGGGTAAACCAGGGTTTTACCCTCCTCAATTATTGAGCTAGGTTTGGAGATTACTACTGGAGGTAGAAGAGGACTAGGATAAGCCCTGGTAAAAGTTGAGCTTATGAAGAACAAGGAAAGAAGTGAAAACAACATTTTTTTTAAATTACCATAAGGTGTTTGATGGTAGTTTTTTGTCAAGCAAATGGATTCCAATTTATATGATAATTAACCGGATCCAATAGCGCATGAAAATAAGGCTGATCACCAATTTTGAGTCCATTTGAAGGAAGTTTCCAATGTAACTTTGGCAAACCCTAGAAATCAACAGAAACGGATTTTCCAATATTTAGTCATGCAAATCTTTTCTCCTTGATGCACCACTTGGTGTAGCCTCATCATTTTTGGATTTGAACATGTCCACAAAATTCAGATCAAAGGGGGACACTTGGCAATGTAAAGTTGTTCAAACTTGGATCTGGTCAAAGAGGGTTTTGGGGCACTTTTGTGTACCAAAACTATTTGGATGGGAATGAAACTTGGCAAGATCATCACATTAGGCATGTGTGACTTGCTAGAATTTTCCTGGATTTATTTGAAGATATTTCTTATAGAAATATTTCAAATACTTGAAATGAGCAGAAATGGGTTTGGAGGGTTTTGTCCAATATTTTGAACATGACGATGTGTTGAAACTCATATATATGGTAAATATATGTCCACCGAGTTTCCCTAAATTTTCTCAAATATTTTCAAAACATTAAAATAATTTTAACCTATTAAAGACCATTTATGGCCTAAATAAAAAGCCTTTAAATAAAGGAACAATTGTATTGGTGCCCCTAGTTGGGTCACACTCGACTGATTTGCCCCTAGTTTTTCAATAATTGTGGTTTTGCCCAGCTCACTTCACTCACCTTGTGTTTTTGCCCTTCCGGGGCGGTTCCGACCAATGAGCAGTCGCCACGTGGCGAACCGTGAGTGGTCGGAACCGCCCCGAAAGGGCAAAAACACAAGCGAGTGAAGTGAGCTGGGCAAAACCGCAACTGTTGAATAACTAGGGGCAAATCAGTCGAGCGTGACCCAACTAGGGGCACGAATGCAAAAATCACTTAAATAAAATAGAAAAATACCTTTTAAAATTATAATTTTTGTGGTTTTAGGGAGTCCTATATCTAATAGGATTCAAATATACTTTTTGAAAGATTTTCATGCCCTAGAGTAAGTACTTGTAGCTCAAGACTCAATTCAGGTGTTTTTGGAAAACCTAATTTAGAAAATACTTTTTGGACAAATTATTTTTGTAAGAAAATAATATTATGACCTATACACATGGCACGATCATTGGACAAAGTTCTGGCTCAAGGAGAAGGAGTATAAGAGTTGGAAGATTTATTTGATTTTTAGAGCACTTGCAAACAACAATAAATAATCCAATCAAGCAAAGTTCAAAAAACTCAAAAGTTTTTGTCAAACCATATTTTAGCAGGATTATTAGCTTAAGTGTAGTGGCATGAAAATCAGGGTGTGACAGCTTGGTGGGGAGGATCCGGCCGTAAGGCAAATGAAGCAGGCCGAACGCTTCCACGGAGAGGATGTTGAGGCCAGCGCCGCCGTCGATGAGGGTCCTAGTGACTGCCACATTGCAGATGGTGGGGGCGCAGAGCATAGGGAGCACGCTAGTGCTGACTATGGTCCTGCGGCGGTCCCTTGAGTCGAAGGTGTGGTCGGCCTTAGGCGCCACCCAGCCTCGGGGGCTCCCCGCTGCACGCTACTGCGGAAGAACTGATTGACGTGGCGGTCCGAGGCCGGCACTTGCGAACCGCCAAGGAGGGCCGCGATAGCATGGGCGCTGGTGCCAGGAAGCGCGCGATGAAGAGGCCACGCAGCTCTTCCCAGGAGGCCACTGAAGACTCGGGCAAGCCCAGGAGCAAGGCGCGCGGCACACCCTTAAGGGCTATGGGGAGCCAATTCGCCATGACCTTGTCGTCGCCACTGGCTGCCCAGACAGCCTCCACATACGCCTCGAGAAACCCTGCCGGATCCGCCGCACCATCGTATGGAGGTGGTAGCTCCGGCTTGAACTTTGGCAGCCATCGCACCTGCTGCAGGGTGGGGGAGAAAGCCCGGTGACCCGTGGCGCTCCCGAATGCACCCTGTGGCCCGACCAGTGGAGCGACGCCCACCATGGTTACCGAATGGCGAGAGTGAGGTACAGCAGACGAGGAGGTGAATCTTCGACGCACACCTACCTAGCGCGCCAAATATCGTATTCGGGGCTACGCAGACCCAAGAAAGATTCAAACTCTAGGTGCTTGCGAAGAACTCAATCTCCCCAGCCTACTAACTCGTTGCTCTCACGGCCTAGCTCGATGCTTGGGAAAGGAAAGAGACACAGAAGTTTACCCAGGTTCAGCCACCTTGCAGTGCAAGACCCTACTATCGGCGTTCTGGGAACGGGGGTCCCCAGACTTGCCTGCCTGCGGCCTGCGGCGTGGATCGAAGGAGGCCCAGCACGGCCCATCTTTATCAACGCAAGCTCAAGACCCTCGCGAGGGGCCAAGCCTCGCGGGGCGGACGACGAGGAGCTTCCTCAGGCACGGCCTCGTCAGGCTGGCTCATATGGAGGCGGAGAGTTCATGGCAGGGTACCTCGCGAGGTGCCCATGGCATAACCATGGCGACCAAGGGCGCCAGTCGGGCGCCAGCCCACGCAGCGTCCTCCTTTCCTCCTTGGTGCAAAGGGAGCAAGCGCAGGCGAGAGCATCAAGCAAAGGCATCCATTTCGGTGCAACAAGACCAAGACCAGCCCAATGGCTGGAAGGGAGTCATCGTGGAGCCTAAGCAGGCGTCATCACCAGAGCCTTTGGCAGGCGAGGACCAACTTTAGTCAGGATAAGTGTACACGCTGTTCCCCTTGAAAATGGCCAATTGTTGGCGCCCTTCCCGCTCAATATTTGGGAAGAGGCCCAGGGCCTTCACCTATAAATAGGAGTAGCCACCCCCAGGGCAGGAAGAGAGAGATCCGAATCCTCATCAAGAAACCAGTAGCTAGAGCAATTGGACACCACCTAGCAGTTCATCGCACCTGCCAAGAACAGACCCTCGCGAGGCTGTTCTTCCTTATCTTATTCCTCATCAGCCCAAGAGGCAATCCACCACACCACACCTTTGGGTAGGGTATTACACCACAATGGTGGCACGAACCGATATAAATCTTGTGTCTCTTGTGCTGTTATGTTTAGTAGTTTAGGTCCCAGCGATTCGGGCGAGGTGCGAGGCGGTGGAGGTTGGATCTCCGCGCGCACCCGGTGTTCGAACCTCAAGGGTCTGCCGGAATCCGAAATCCGACATTTGGCGCGCGCCCGGTAGGGTGCGCCGGGAACCCTATACGCCACCTCGTGTCCCGTCGCATCGTCATCACCATGTCCGGCGACCAAGCGGGCAACCCAGATCCTTGGGCGGCGTGGCCCACCCGCGCAGAGCCGCTCGCCTCGGGCGACCCCGTGCCCCAGGCAGCTCGCGGTCCGCAGGGCGCTACGGGCCGTAGGAGGCGCGGACAGGCTTCAACGGCACTCACGCCGCGGCAGGCGCGGTCGGCAGCAAGGGCCTCCAATCACGCCGCGACCACGTCACCATACACCCCCCCGGGAGCAGGCGAACTCGAGGGCCGCGCTCACAGTGGCCCGAGAGCTGCTGCAGCGTAGGCTGCTGGAGAGCGGTCGCGACGTGCTGCTGGAGCGAGTGGCGAGCTCCCGGCCGCCGCCTCGAGGCTCACCCTTTCGCACCCAGCTTCCATCTCAGGCCAGGCGGCCCTTGCAGGGGCTCCACGCGTGCCTGCGGGCTCCAAAGCTACTCCAACACCGGCGAAGCTGTGAGCACCGGGCCGGGAGCGGGGTTGCCCCCGCCCCCGGCCCACGGAGAAGAAGGACTCGACGTAACCCACGACCCAGGTGGACCGCCATGCCACCACCCCATGGTGGGCGCATCAAGTAGAGCCGCATGGCGCTGAAACACCTCTGGCGTGGCCTTCGGGATGACGGGCGCCAGAAGAATACATGCCCCACATGATGGACCAAGGGCACCGCATGAGGGAGAACAAGGCTTGCTCCTCAGCCCAAGGCAGGGGGATGAGGCGCCAGGCTGAGCTCTTCCAGAGCCTCGGGATTGTCCCACTGGTGGCCCGGTGGCGACGATTATCGGTACCGCTACTTCCTCAAGAGCAAGCATATGCTAATCATGGATCGCGGGAGGTGCAGGTCATGCATGGCAACAGCTGCCCGCTCGCAGTCTCCTACCCCTCGGGAGGAGGGCGCGATGAGCTGCGGGGAGGGTCGAGATCCAACATCACCACAGCGGTGTTCGGAGCAAAGCGTTCTCGGGAGGTAGGCCCTCTGCTGGGGAGGTGCCTCGGGGCCTGCCTGGCGGAGGACCCGTGGTCGTCAGGGAACTGGCGACCGCTCTACCCCATCGTGGCGTCTGGTTTCGGTCATCGTTGATGGCACTAGAGTGTGGCGCAAAGGCGGGGCCCTCGTCTGGCGATATGAAGCAAGGCGGTACACTGTGAAGAAGGCCCGGTGCCTGTGAAGCTTCGCCGCACCGTGACACTCTCACGTAATAATGAGTGGGGTTGTACACGCCCGGAGTCTCGGGGTGCCGGCCTCGAACCTGGGCTCCCTCCACGCCCAATGGCAGCGATTAGCTCCATTTGGTGAGAAGACGTCCCAAGACTAGACTAGGTGCGGACGCGGCTTTTCTTCTGCTTTCTTCGCCTTTCCATTTGGTTGTCGCTTTCCCCCGCTGGATTTAAGTTGGATTCGAATTTGAGATTTGCGTCTGTTCGGGGAAGGGGTGCTTAGTCTCGTTCGAGCAAATCTCCCGCGTTTCGGTTACCACTCCCCCTCGGCTGCCTCCCCTCGTGAGCCCCTCGCAAGCCGGGCCAGGCCTAGCTTGCGCGCAGCCCAGCCTGCCGCCGCCGCGTCCTCTCCGGAGGGTTTTTAGTGCTGATCCTACGGATTCGATCAGGAGACACTCGGGTCACCGCAGCCTCCCACAAAGCTATCTCGTGGCTCGTCTGAAACAAAGGTAAATCAGCCAACCAGCACGTCGCTTAGCCAACCACTTGGCGCGGGCGTATGGGCGATGTAGCACCTGCTAATACGATGAACACATGTTTTACATGAGGGGCTCCCCCTCCCAGAATGCTCTCACAGCCATCAGGCCAAAGCCCGAGTTCTATTCATGCAGGGTAATGAACAGGGACAATACATGGTCAGTCGGATAAATCCCCCAATGCGTCCTCAGGAGCACCTCCCGAGCCGTTGCTGGCATCGCTAGCCTCGCCGTCACTGTCTGCGTGGCCATCGGCGGCGTCAGGGCCGTTCACCACACCACCCTCATCGGCAGCCACGATCACGTCGTCGTTGTCCGAAGCAAAGGCCCAGACGAGAGCATCCACATTGTCTTCCACCCAAGGTCGCCCGAGTCGCCCGGGACGGCCTGGGAATCGGGCGATAGCTAACGTCAAAATCGAAGTGGGGGTCCGTGTTCGGAGATGGCGAAGACACGAGAAAAAGCGGCGCCCAAGCGCGCGGCTCCTCTCCTCCACCAACCTATTGGCCCTGACTGACCGCGCCTCCAGCCGCGCCACCACGTCGGTGAAGAACTGAAGGTTGTCGGCGTAGTTAACTGCGTGCGGCTCGCCAACAGCTGCCTCGCAGATGTTACCCAAGGCTGTGTTGGCTCTTTCCCGGAGCGTGGTAAGCATGGGGCCGTGCTTGTGCTCCAGGATTCGCCACTGACGTATCTCGTCCGCATTCTGGCGCGCGACGGACTCGGCCTCCTCCACCCGTTGGCGAAGAAGGAGCACCTCGGCCTGAGAGGTGGTTGACTCCCCCTGCGCCACCTCGAGGGCGGCCCGAAGAGCATCGGCCCGCCGCGTCGCCTCCTCCAGCTTGGCCCTCAAGTCAGGAGTCCTGCCTTCATCCCCGGTCCTGATCAACCCCAGCCTCACCTCGAACTCGCGCTCGAGGTTCAAGCGCGCTGTCGCCACTCAGCGTCCGACCTCCTCCAGGACGCGGGCTTCCCGTGCAGCGAACTCATCCTCCGCCCGCGTCACCAAGCGCTCCCTCATCTCCAAGCTCTCGTACTCGTGCGCGCATTCGGCGGCTTCAAGCGTCAACACCTCCTCACGCTTCTGGAGCTCCGCCGGGTTGCCGGAGGCCACTTGCTCCTCCAGTGAGTGACACCGGGCCAGGAGTTCCCGTGCCCGCTCCTCCGCCGCCTCTCGCCGCCTGTTAGCTTCCCGGGCCTCCTCGACGGCCCGAGAACAGGCCTCCCGAGAGGCTGCCAGCCAACGCCTGGGCCTCTTCATCGTCAAGATCGCTACGATGGCGCGCAAGGCGACAGCGCCCTCCAGCTCACGCCTCTCGAGGCGGTGCGCAGGCCCTCGGCCTCAAGGCGCGCGTCTTCATCAGCGAGCTCTTCACCAAGAAGGCTCACCACGTCAGCCACCCTTCGAAGAAATCCTTGGCGAAGGGCGCGACGCTCCCGGGCGTGCTCGTGCACATCTTCCACACCATCAACCGCCCCAAGCGGGCGCCGGGAGCCACAAATCAGCACTCCCCCTCCGGGCAAGGGGCTGGGGGCTGGCACCCGCGCGACGGCCTGGCACGCCGTGCCAGAAGCCCGGCCTGGAGCCAGCCCACCCCCAGACGAAGAGCGCAGGAAGCGCCTCAGCCAATCGCCGTCCACGACCAGGCGAGAAGCCCACAGCAGGCTAGCTATGCCACGAGAAGGCTCGCGAAGAAGGGGCGCGGGGCGCGGAGGGCCTCGACGCGCCTCGGGGCGGTTCGCCCCCCTGATCGCCCTCACCACGAGGGCTCCACTGCTCGGAGCACTCAAGGACGGGGGAGGGGGCGAAGCCGAGGGGGACGGCTCCTCACGCGTATCCGTGAGCTCGGCAGGAAGGGGCCTGCAGAGCAAGGATTAGTACAAGCAGCAGAAGGATCAGGATCTGGAGAAGGAGAAGGCTTACTCGTCAATGGCGAAGTACTTCCTATGCTTCAGGGCCTCGAAGAAGGGTAATCATCGCCCAGGGCCTCCCTTCTCTTCCGGAGTGCCTCGAAGTCCACGCGGAAGCGACCCAAGATTTGAGCGCAGGGGTCAGCCTGCGACGAGGGAGAAGCATCAAGGCGACCTACGTCAGGGGCGTCCGCCTGACGCGCGCTGCTGGTCGCCTCACCAAGAGAAGTAGCAGGGGCCTCGGGGGCTTCATCCGCAGGCTCTGCGGACGGCTGCCTGCCGCCCTCAGCCACGGAGGCATGAGCCTCAGGAGCTGCTCCCTCATGAGTGTCGACGGACGCTGTCACCCCGGCGGGGGTCCCTTCGGCCTCTGGCGGCTCGTGCCTCCCCGCCCCGCCAGTTGAGGAGGAGTTGCCTTGGCTGACTGGAAGGGCAGTCACCACCACTGGATTCTCTCGAGGCCCCTGGAGGGCAGCGGGGCGCGGCCCCCATTCGTCAAAGACAGGCATCTGGTTCACAAAGTCGCCCCTGTTCTGGCAGAGGTACAACAAGGCCCCTCCATGCTGGATGCCACTGGGGTTGGGGTCACCATCGGAGACCGAGAGCGCTTTGCCTCGACGCCGAGCGTCAGATCCTCTTTCTGAAGCCTCATACGATCAACAAGCCCGCTGAAGGCCCACATCCGGTGGGAGTGGCGTTGGAGAGGAGCGATACGGCATAGCAGGAACTCCTTCACCACCTTGGGCGCCGTTGTTGGGGAACGTAGTAATTGCAAAATTTTCCTACGATCACGCAAGATCATGGTGATGCATAGCAACGAGATGAGAGTGTTGTCTCACGCTCGTGAGACCAGCAACGGAAGCGTTGGCGCAACGTAGAGGAAGTAGTCGTACTTCTTCACAATCCAACCGATCCAAGTACCGAGCGTCACGGCACCTCCGAAGTTCTGCACCGTTCAGCTCGATGGCGTCCCTCGAACTCCGATCCAGCCGAAAGTGTTGAGGAGAGTTTAAATCGACCTGACGGCGTGGTGGCGATGATGATGTTCCACCGGTGCGAGGCTTCGCCTAAGCTCATCACGGTATTCTCGAGGTGTAATATGGTGGAAGGGGCACCGCTGCGGCTAAGGAGCGATCTCAATGATCAACTTGTGTGTCATGGGGTGCCCCTGCCCTGTATATAAAGGAGGGAAGGGGAGGGGCTGGCCGGCCAAGGAGAGGTGCGCCAGGTGTCCTACTCCTACTAGGTAGGATTCCCCCAAATCCTAGTCCAACTAGGTTTCCCCAAGTGGGAAGGGAGAGAGAGGCGCCCCTTCTCCTAGTCCTAATAGGACTAGGGAAGGGGGAAAGGTCTTGACCAGCACTTGGGCCCCCTTTTCTCCCTTTCCACTAAGGCCCATGTTGGCCCATTAGCATTAGGGGGTTCCGGTAACCTCCGGTACTTGGTAAAATTCCCAATTTCACCGGAACACTTCCGATGTCCAAACATAGACTTCCAATATATGAATCTTTATGTCTCGACCATTTCGAGACTCCTCGTCACGTCCGTAATCTCATCCGGGACTCGAACAACCTTCGATGCAGAAACATCATAAAACTCATAGTAAGCTATCGCCGAAGCGTTAAGCGTGCGGACCCTACGGGTTCGAGAACTATGTAGACATGACCGAGACACCTCTCGGTCAATAACCAATAAGCGGGACCTGGATGCCCATATTGGCTCCTACATATTCTCACGAAGATCTTTATCGGTCGGACGCGCATAACAACATCACGTTGTTCCCTTTGTCATCGGTATGTTACTTGCAGAGATTCGATCGTCGGTATCCAATACCTAGTTCAATCTCGTTACGGCAGAAGTCTCTTTACTCGTTCGTAATACATCATCTCACAACTAACACATTAGTTGCAATGCTTGCAAGGCTTATGTGATGTGCATTACCGAGAGGGCCAGAGATACCTCTCCGAGCAATCGGAGTGACAAATCCTAATCTCGAAATATGCCAACCCAACATGTACCTTCGGAGACACACCTGTAATGTACCTTTATAATCACCCAGATTCACGTTGTGACGTTTGGTATCACCAAAGTGTTCCTCGAGGCAAACGGAGTTGCATAATCTCATAGTCATAGGAACATGTATAAGTCATGAAGAAAAGCACTAGCAACAAACTATACGATCAGGTGCTATGCTAATGGAATGGGTCATGTCAATCGAGATCATTCAACCAATGATGTGATCCCGTTAATCAAATAACAACTCCTTGTTCATGGTTAGGAAACACAACCATCTTTGATTAACGAGCTAGTCAAGTAGAGGCATACTAGTGACACTCTGTAGGTTTATGTATTCACACATGTATTATGTTTCCTGTTAATACAATTCTAGCATGAATAATAAACATTTATCATGATATAAGGAAATAAATAATAACTTTATTATTGCCTCTAGGGTATATTTCCTTGAGTCTCCCACTTGCACTAGAGTCAATAATCTAGATTACACAAGAATGATTCTAACACCCATGGAGTCTTGGTGCTGATCATGTTTTGCTTTCGTGGAAGAGGCTTAGTCAACTGTGCGCAACATTCAGATCCGTATGTATCTTGCATATCTCTATGTCTCCCACGGACCAAATCCGGATGGAGTTGAAGCGTCTTTTGATGTGCTTGGTTCTCTTGTGAAATCTGGATTCCTTTGCTAAGGCAATTGCACCAGTATTGTCACAAAAGATTTTCATTGGACCCGATACACTAGGTACAACACCTAGATCGGTTATGAACTCCTTCATCGAGACTCCTTCATTAGCTGCTTCCGAGCAGCTATGTACTCAACTTCACATGTAGATCCCGCCACGGCGCTTTGTTTGGAACTGCACCAACCGACAGCTCCACCGTTTAATGTAAATACGTATCCGGTTTGCGATTTAGAATCGTCCGATCGTTGTCAAAGCTTACGTCGGCGTAACCGTTCTGACGAGTTCTTTGTCACCGCCATAAATGAGAAACATATCCTTAGTCCTTCTCAAGTACTTAAGGATGTTTTTTGACATTGTCGATGATCCACTCTGGATTACTTTGGTACCGCCTTGCCAAACTTACAAGAAGGCACACATCAGGTCTGGTACACAGCATTGCATACATGATAGAGCCTATGGCTGAAGCATAGGGAACATCTTTCATTTTCTCTCTATCTTCTGCGGTGGTCGGGCATTGAGTCTTACTCAACTTCACACCTTGTAACACTGGTAAGAACCCTTTCTTTGCCTGATCCATTTTGAACTTTTTCAAAACTTTATCAAGGTATGTGTTTTGTGAAAGTCCTATTAAGCGTCTTGATCTATCTCTATAGATCTTAATGCCCAATATGTAAGCAGCTTCACCGAGGTCTTTCATTGAAAAACTCTTATTCAAGTATCCTTTTATGCTATCCAGAAATTCTATATCATTTCCGATCAGTAATATGTCATCCACATATAATATCGAAATGCTACAGAGCTCCCACTCACTTTCTTGTAAATCTGGGCTTCTCCAAAAGTACAGATAAAACCAAATGCTTTGATCACACTATCAAAAGCGTTTATTCCAACTCCGAGAGGCTTGCACCAGTCCATAAATGGATCGCTGGAGCTTGCACACTTTGTTAGCTCCCTTTGGATCGACAAAACCTTCTGGTTGCATCATATACAACTCTTCTTCCGTAAATCCATTCAGGAATGCAGTTTTAACATCCATTTGCCAAATTTCATAATCATAAAATGCGGCAATTGCTAACATGATTCGGACGGACTTAAGCATCGCTACGGGTGAGAAGGTCTCATCGTAGTCAATCCCTTGAACTTGTCGAAAACCTTTTGCAACAAGTCGAGCTTTATAGACGATAACATTACCATCAGCGTCGGTCTTCTTCTTGAAGATCCATTTATTCTCAATTGCTTGCCGATCATCGGGCAAGTCAACCAAAGTCCACACTTTGTTCTCATACATGGATCCCATCTCAGATTTCATGGCCTCAAGCCATTTTGTGGAATCTGGGCTCACCATCGCTTCTTCATAGTTCGTAGGTTCATCATGTTCCGGTAACATGACTTCCAGAATAGGATTACCGTACTACTCAAAGTGCGGATCTTGCTCTGGTTGATCTCACGAAGTTACGTAGAAACTTGATCTGAAGTTTCATGATCATCATCATTAGCTTCCTCCCTATTTGGTGTAGGTGTCACGGAAACTGATTTACGTGATGTACTACTTCTCAATAAGGGAGTAGATACAGATTATCTCATCAAGTTCTACGTTCCTCCCACTCTCTTCTTTCGAGAGAAACTCTTTCTCCAAAAAGTTTCCGAATTTAGCAACAAAAATCGTGCCTTCGGATCTGTGATAGAAGGTGTACCCCCCAGTCTCCTTTGGGTATCCTATGAAGACACATTTCTCCGATTTGGGTTCGAGCTGATCAGGTTGAAGCTTTTTCACATAAGCATCGCAGCCCCAAACTTTCGTAAGCGACAACTTTGGTTTCTTGCCAAACCACAGTTCATAAAGGCGTCGTCTCAACGGATTTAGATGGTGCCCTATTTAAAGTGAATGTAGCCGTCTCTAAAGCATAACCCCAAAGCGATAGCGGTAAATCAGTAAGAGACATCATAGATCGCACCATATCTAATAAAGTACGATTCGACGTTCGGACACACCATTACGTTGTGGTGTTCCAGGTGGCGTAAGTTGTGAAACTATTCCGCATTGTTTCAAATGTAGGCCAAACTCGTAACTCAAATATTCTCCTCCACGATCAGATCGTAGAAACTTTATTTTCTTGTTACGATGATTTTCCACTTCACTCTGAAATTCTTTGAACTTTTCAAATGTTTCAGACTTGTGTTTCATTAAGTAGATATATCCATATCTGCTCAAATCATCTGTGAAGGTGAGAAAATAACGATATCCGCCATTTAGCCTCAACATTCATTGGACCACATACATCGGTATGTATGATTTCCAATAAATCTGTTGCTCTCTCCATAGTTCCGGAGAACGGTGTTTTAGTCATCTTGCCCATAAGGCACGGTTCGCCAAAGTGCCAAGTGATTCATAATCAAGTGACTCCAAAAGTCCATCAAGATGGAGTTTCTTCATGCGCTTTACACCGATATGACCTAAACGGCGATTACCACAAATAAGTTGCACCATCATTATCAACTCTGCATCTTTTGGTTTCAACATTATGAATATGTGTATCACTACTATCAAGATTAAGTAAAAACAAACCATTCTTCAATGGTGCATGACCATAAAAGATATTATTCATATAAATAGAACAACCATTATTCTCGATTTAAATGAATAACCGTCTCGCATCAAACAAGATCCAGATATAATGTTCATGCTCAACGCTGGTACTAAATAACAATTATTTAGGTCTAATACTAATCCGAAGGTAGATGTAGAGGTAGCGTGCCAACTGCGATCACATCGACTTTGGAACCATTTCCCAGCGCGCCGTCACCTCGTCCTTAGCCAATCTTCGCAATCCGTAGCCCTGCTTTGAGTTGCATATATTAGCAATGTAACCAGTATCAAATACCAGTGCTACTGCGAGTATTAGTAAGGTACACATCAATAACATGTATATCACATATACCTTTGTTAACCTTGCCATCCTTCTTATCCGCCAAATACTTGGGGCAGTTCCGCTTCATTGACCAGTCTGTTTGCAATAGAAGCACTCGATTTTAGGGCTTAGGACCAGACTTGGGTTTCTTCTCTTGATCAAGAACTTGCTTGCCGTTCTTTTTGAAGTTTCCTTTTCTTTCCTTTGCCCTTTTTCTTGAAACTAGTGGTTTTGTTAACCATCAACACTTGATGCTCCTTTTTGATTTCTACCTCCGCTGCTTTCAAAGATCGCCAAGAGCTCGGGCATTGTTTTGGTCATCCTTGCATATTATAGTTCATCACGAAGCTCTTGTAGCTTGGTGGCGTTGATTGGAGAATTACATCAATGGCGCAATCATCCGGAAGATTAACTCCCAGTTGAATCAAGTGATTGTTATATCCAGACATTCCGAGTATATGCTCACTGACAGAACCGTTCTCCTCCATCTTACAGCTATAGAACTTATTGGAGACTTCATATCTCTCAATCCGGGCATTCGCTTGGAATATTAACTTCAACTCCTGGAACATCTCATATGCTCCATGGTGTTCAAAAGCAGCGTTGAAGTCCCGGTTCTAAGCCGTAAAGCATGGCACACCGAACTATAGAGTAGTCATCAGCTTTGCTTTGCAGACGTTCACAACTTCCGGCGCAGCCCTTGCACCAGGCCCGGCACCTAACGGTGCTTCGGGGCGTAATTCTTCCGTGCAGCAATAAGGATAATCCTCAAGTTACTGGACCCGATCCGTGTAATTGCTGCCATCATCTTTCAACTTTGCTTTCTCAAGGAACGCATTAAAATTCAACGGAACAACAAAGACGAGCCATCTATCTACACATCATAGACAAGCAAGATACTATCGGTACTAAGTTCATGATAAATTTAAGTTCAATTAATCATATTACTTAAGAACTCCCACTTAGAAAAATATCCTCCAATTCTCTAAGTGATTGCGTGATCCATATCAACTACACCATGACCGATCATCACGTGTGATGGAGTAGTTTCAATGGTGAACATCAATATGTTGATCATATCTACTATATGATTCACGCTCGACCTTTCGGTCTCGTGTTCCGAGGTCATATCTTATATGCATAGCTCGTCAAGTATAACTCGAGTATTCTGCGTGTGCAACTGTTTTGCACCCGTTGTATTTGAACGTAGAGCCTATCACACCCGATCATCACGTGGTGTCTCAAAGACGAAGAACTTTACATAGCGGTGCATACTCGTGGAGAACACTTCTTGATAATTTAGTAAGGGATCATCTTATAATGCTACCGTCAATCAAAGCAAGATAAGATGCATAAAGGATTAACATCACATGCAATCAATATAAGTGATATGATATGGCCATCATCATCTTGTGCTTGTGATCTCCATCTCCGAAGCACCGTCATGATCACCATCGTCACCGGTAGCGACACCTTGATCTCCATCGTAGCATCGTTGTCGTCTCGCCAAACTTATGCTTCTACGACTATCGCTACCGCTTAGTGATAAAGTAAAGCATTACAGAAGCGATGCATTGTATACAATAAGCGACAACCATATGGCTCCTGCCGATTGCCGATAACCCGGTTACAAAACATGATCATCTCATACAATAAAATTCAGCATCATGTCTAGACCATATCACATCACAACATGCCCTGCAAAAACAAGTTAGGCGTCCTCTACTTTGTTGTTGCAAATTTTACGTGGCTGCTACGGGCTTAAGCAAGAACCAATCTCACCTACGCATCAAAACCACAACGATACTTCGTCAAATAGACTCCGTTTAACCTTCTCAAGGACCGGGCGTAGCCACTCGGTTCAACTAAAGTTGGAGAGACAGTCTTCCACAAGCCATCTATGTGCAAAGCACGTCGAGGAACCGGTCTCGCGTGAAGAGTACGCCGTAAGGTTGGTCTGGATCGTCTGTCCAACAATACCGCTGAACCAAAGTATGACATCTTTGGTAGGCGGTATGACTTGTATCGTCCACAACTCACTTGTGTTCTACTCGTGCATATCATCAAACCATAAAAACCTAGGCTCGGATGCCACCGTTGGGGAACGTAGTAATTGCAAAATTTTCCCTACGATCACGCAAGATCATGGTGATGCATAGCAACGAGATGAGAGTGTTGTCTCACGTACCCTCGTGAGACCAGCAACGGAAGCGTTAGCGCAACCTAGAGGAAGTAGTCGTACTTCTTCACAATCCAACCGATCCAAGTACCGAACGTCACGGCACCTCCGGAAGTTACGCACACGTTCAGCTCGATGGCGTCCTCGAACTCCGATCCAGCCGAGTGTTGAGGGAGAGTTTCGTCGACCTGACGGCGTGGTAGACGATGATGATGTTCCACCGGTGCAGGGCTTCGCCTAAGCTCCGCTTCGGTATTCTCGAGGTGTAATATGGTGGAAGGGGCACCGCACACGGCTAAGGAACGATCTCAATGATCAACTTGTGTGTCATGGGGTGCCCCTGCCCCTGTATATAAAGGAGGGAAGGGGAGGGCTGGCGGCCAAGGAGAGGTGCGCCAGGGTGTCCTACTCCTACTAGGAGTAGGATTCCCCCAAATCCTAGTCCAACTAGGTTTCCCCCAAGTGGGAAGGGAGAGAGAGGCGCCCCTTCTCCTAGTCCTAATAGGACTAGGGTAGGGGGGAAGGTGCGGCCAGCACTTGGGCCCCCTTTTCTCCTTTCCACTAAGGCCCATGTTGGCCCATTAGCATTCCGGGGGGTTCCGGTAACCTCCCGGTACTTGGTAAAATTCCCAATTTCACCGGAACACTTCCGATGTCCAAACATAGACTTCCAATATATGAATCTTTATGTCTCGACCATTTCGAGACTCCTCGTCACGTCCGTGATCTCATCCGGACTCGAACAACCTTCGGTACAGAAACATCATAAAAACTCATAGTAACTGTCGCCGAAGCGTTAAGCGTGCGGACCCTACGGGTTCGAGAACTATGTAGACATGACCGAGACACCTCTCCGGGTCAATAACCAATAGCGGGACCTGGATGCCCATATTGGCTCCTACATATTCTACGAAGATCTTTATCGGTCGAGACCGCATAACAACATACGTTGTTCCCTTTGTCATCGGTATGTTACTTGCCGAGATTCGATCGTCGGTATCCAATACCTAGTTCAATCTAGCTATCGCAAGTCTCTTTACTCGTTTAAGTAATACATCATCTCACAACTAACACATTAGTTGCAATGCTTGCAAGGCTTATGTGATGTGCATTACCGAGAGGGCCCAGAGATACCTCTCCGACAATCGGAGTGACAAATCCTAATCTCGAAATATGCCAACCCAACATGTACCTTCGGAGACACCTGTAATGTACCTTTATAATCACCCGATTCGTTGTGACGCTTTGGTATCACCCAAAGTGTTCCTCGTGCAAACGGAGTTGCATAATCTCATAGTCATAGGAACATGTATAAGTCATGAAGAAAAGCACTAGCAACAAACTATACGATCAGGTGCTATGCTAATGGAATGGGTCATGTCAATCAGATCATTCAACCAATGATGTGATCCCGTTAATCAAATAACAACTCCTTGTTCATGGTTAGGAAACACAACCATCTTTGATTAACGAGCTAGTCAAGTAGAGGCATACTAGTGACACTCAGAGGTTTATGTATTCACACATGTATTATGTTTCCTGTTAATACAATTCTAGCATGAATAATAAACATTTATCATGATATAAGGAAATAAATAATAACTTTATTATTGCCTCTAGGGTATATTTCCTTCAGCCGTCACACCAAGCTTTCTCAGGAACTCGAAGCGGTGCCAGACGAAGGCAAACCGGGGGCCCTCGAGTGTCACTTGGCCCCAGCCTGAGTTGGGGACAGCAGGCGAAGATGGCTCCGTCAGCAGGGGGCTGGGCACCCCAACGTCCACGTATAGCCACCGCTCGTGAAACCCAGGCGAGGGCAGTGGAAGGCTGAAGTCAATTCCTGAAGCCGCTGTCTCAGGCGCAGCGATGAAGCTCACGCACCCCGAGCATTGAATGGGGTCGACGAGGCGCAGGGAGAAGAAGTGGCGCAGCAAGGCAACCGAACGAATGATGCCCGTCATTGCCTCACAAACGAATGCAAATACCGCGAGAAGGGTGATGGATTCAGGACCCAGATGCATCATATGGATCTGGTAATGGGAAAACTGCGGCATTGAAGAAATCTGAGAAGGGGAACCAGTCCTGCCCAAAGGGCGCGTCGGCAATCGGACCTCGGTGGAAATCCTGTCAACGGAGAAGCGAGACGCAGGCCAGGTCGTCGTCCTCCCGCACTCATTGAAGATGGTAGCCAGGGCCGAGCGAACCTTGCCCAGGCCCTCTTGGTTGACTATGGCCGACCAATCAACGGCGGGGGCCGCCGTCGTCGGCGGTGGTGTACGGGTTTCTTCCTTTTCCCTTCCTCGCCGGGGCCATGGCGGCAGGAAGGAGATGGGGAAGGTTCGAGATCGAGTGGATGCAAGAGCTGGAGTTCGAGAGAAGGAAGGCCGAGGGCGCTCAAGCGGCGAGAGAGGGGAACGGATGTGTACAGCAGCGTGTCTGCCTACCAAGGCACGAAATAAGGAGGCGTGGGGGAACAGTGCCGTCCACGTCCAATCAACCGCCACGCGGCGCCCAAGGCCGCAGGCTGTTAGGGCCCGCGACGCTTCGCACTTGCCCTTATGCCTCTCTGCTCAGCCAAGTTCGGGCATGCCGTGGGCCCGGGGGCTACTGTAGGCCTTCTGGGAACGGGGGTCCCCAGACTTGCCTGCCTGCGGCCTGCGACGTGGCTGGAAGGAGGCCCAGCACGGCCCATCTTCATCAACGCAAGCTCAAGACCCTCGCGAGGGCCAAGCCTCATGAGGCGGACGACGAGGAGCTTCCTCGAGCACGACCTCGTCGGCTGGCTCATGAGGAGGCGAGAGAGTTCAAGGCGGGGTACCTGCAAGGTGCCCATGACGCAAGCCATGACGACCAAGGGCGCCAGTCGGGCGCCAGCCCGCGCAGCGTCCTCCTTTCCTCTTTGGTGCAAAGGGATCAAGCGCAGGTGAGAGCATCAAGCAAAGGCATCCATTTCGATGCAACAAGACCAAGACCATCCCAACGGCTGGAAGGGAGTCATCGTGGAGCCCAAGCAGGCGTCATCACCAGAGCCTTTGGCAGGCGAGGACCAACTTTAGTCAGGATAAGTATACCCACTGTTCCCCTTCAAAATGGCCAATTGTTGGCGCCCTTCCCGCTCAATATTTGGGAAGAGGCCCAGGGCCTTCGCCTATAAATAGGAGTAGCCACCCCCAGGGCAGGAAGAGAGAGATTCGAATCCTAATCAAGAAACCAGTAGCTAGAGCAACCGGACACCACCCTAGCAGTTCATCGCACCTGCCAAGAACGAGACCCTCATGAGGCTGTTCTTCCTTGTACTATTCCTCATCAGCCCAAGAGGCAATCCACCACACCACACACTTTGGAGTAGGGTATTACACCACAATGGTGGCCTGAACCAAAGATAAATTTTGTGTCTCTTGTGTTGTTCTGTTTAGTAGTTTAGGTCCCAGCGATTCGGCGAGGTGCGAGATGGTGGAGGGTTGGATCTCCGCGCGCACCCCAGTGTTCGAACCTCAAGGGTCTGCCGGAACCCAAAATCCGACACCTACTCCTGCTTTGTGGTGGATTAGCCTTGTGGTGGGCTGAGAATGAACTAGTAAACATGAAGAAGTACCTCAGGAGGTCTGTGCTTGCATTGGTGTGGGCTGGTGAAAGTTTGGATGGCCCGATCCCCTTCCATGGTGGTGGCTAAGCTATATTTATAGTGGCCTTGGTCCTCTTCTCCCAAAATGAGGGTGTGAAGGGATCCCACAACGGCCAAGTTTGAAGGGAGACAAAGAGTACATTTTATCCTCACAAAAGGTCGTCTTCACCTGCAAAGCTTCTGGTCGTGATGTCGTGGTGGGCTCGGCGATGACCTCCGTCTTGCCGTCTTGGCGGTCTTGGTCCTGTAGCACGGAAATGGAAAACTTTGACTGATTCCTCGGGACTCTGCACCTGCGCTTGCCTCTTTAGCACCAAAGAGGAAAATTGATGTACTGCGTCCGCTGGCGCCCGCCTGGCCTTGGTCGTCATGGCTTGCGTCACCTCAACCTCACGGGGTGAGTACCAGCATAGGAATCTCCGCTCAAGAGGAGCAGGCCCAGGGAGGCCGCTCCCTCTGGAGGTCTTGGCGTCATCCGCCTCACGAGGCTTGGCCCCTCGCGAGGGTCTTGTGTTGTTGATGCTGAAGATGGGCCGTATCAGGCCGTCGATGGAGCCACGTCGTGGGCCGCAGGCAGGCAAGTCTGGGTACCTTGGTTCCCAGAACACTGACAAGCTCCATCATCTATGGCACCCAAGAAGAAACCCGGTGCTTTAGCTCACCCATCCACGTCGAAGTCTCTGCCTCCCACGGCCAACAAAGCCGCGGGGGACTCGGAGGCGCACGGGTATATGGGCGCTACGGGGGACGCGGGCGACGCAGGTGGCATTGTCACCACCTTCCCCACGGCAGAAATAAGAGCGAGAGGCACCGGACGAAAGCAGCATCAGCATCACCCCAGTGGTCATGCTCCATGAGGTATGAGCGAAGGGGTTATTCCATCTGTACCGCTTCCCCTCGCTGAAGGGCACATGCACAGTGGTGGCGCCCGGTCTGGGGTGAATTGCCGCCCTCCGTTCGGCCTCGCCACGGGGCGCTGCAGTGGCACATGCGCCTCCCCCAGAGCGGGTTGACCCAACCACTAAGCCCAATGGAGCCACTGGCCCTCAAGCGCCTTCACCGCGTCACCGTGCCATCCAAGTGGCTGGCTCGCAACAATGAGGGCGCGACGCAGTCGCCACCGGCACCATCAGAAGCTGGGCGACGGTGCGATCTACATCATCGTCGCGATGCCAAGTATTGCTACACAGGCCATGGCATGGGCCCAACCGCTGTTGAGGTTCCCACCGGCCGCCGATCAGATGGACGAATGGAGAGCCATCATTCAGAGTCTGATTGGCTTCGCGGAGGCTGGACTAACCAAGGACCGGGCAGGCGATGCTCATCAGTCATAAAACAAGGGCAAGAAGCACAAGCGGAAGGCGGATGCAGGAGGGAGCGCCGAGGCCTTGGCTCTGACTGGCCAAGGCGAAAAGAGCTCCAAAAAGCTGAAGAAAGATTAGAAGGGGGAAAAGCAAGTCACCATGAAGAGCGACATCCTCGACCAACCTTCCCAGATCCATACGAAGAAAGATGAGGAGGGCAATTTAATTTTTTCGAAACACATCACTCGGGGTGTCGGTTCCTGAAGCAAGAGATGATGCAGGATTCCTCTAGGGACAAGGATGAGGATGACGATTACAGAGGCAACGGTACTTCTGGGTACGCCAACGTCGAGAATGTCTTGATGATCTTCGCCGACGTTGAAAGCAGGAGTCGCCTCGAGAGGTCAACAGGGAAATTCCGACTGTCACAAAATATCTCGAATGGACCAAGACGCCAGTGACCTTTGATCAGTCAAACCACCCAGTGTCAGATTTTGGGTTCCGGCAAAACCCTTGAGGTTTGAACACTGGGGTGCGCACGAAGATCTCTTCTCCACCTAGCTCACACCCTCACCGCGATCTCAAAGCCCAATGTGTCAGACTCACAGAACAAGAGACACAAGGTTTACACTGGTTCGGGCCACCGATGTGGTGTAATACCCTACTCCAGTGTGGTGTGGTGGATTGCCTCTTGGGCTGAGGATGTAAAGTTACAAGGGAAGAACAGCCTCCCGAGGAGAGGTGTTCTTGTGCTTGGTGAGCTTGTGAGGTGGCTGGTGGTCTCAATGATCCGTCTCCTTGATAAGGTGGTGGCTAGTCCTATTTATAGGGGCCCTGGTCCTCTTCCCAAATATTGAGCGGGAAGGGATGCCACAACGGCCAAATTCAAAGGGAGACAACTCGTACAAGTAATCCTGACTAAAGGTGGTCTTCGCCTACCAAAGGCTCTAGTGGTGACGCCGTCTTGGGCTCTACGGTGACCTCCGTCTTGTCGTCCTGATGGTCTTGGTATCGTTACACTGATTTGGAAACCTTTGCCTGATGCCTTAGGACTCCTCGCCTGCACTTGCCTCTTTAGCACCAAATAGGAAACAAGGACACTGCACGCGCTGGCTTCCGCCTGGTCCCGGTCCTCATGGCTTACGTCAAGGGAACCTCACGTGGTGCCCCTTGCCTTGATCTCTCCGCCCCTCGCGAGATAGCCTGGCGAGGCCGCCCCCGAGGAGGTCTTGCATCGTTCGCCTCGTGAGGCTTGGCCCCTCGCGAGGGTCTTGAGTGTTTGCTGGTGAAGATGGGCTGTATAGAGCCGCGGGTGGAGCCACGCCATGGGCCGTAGGCAGGCATGTCTGGGGACCCCTGTTCCCAGGACGCCGACAGTAGCCCCCGGGCCCAACGCGCACTCGGACTTGGCTTCGAGGCGAAGCCAAAGGGCAAATGCGGAGCACCGTGGGCCCCAAAAGCCTGCGGCCTCGCTTAACGCATGTCAATTGATTGGACGTGGGCGTCTCCGCTTCCCCACGCTGCCTCGGCAACTGCCCGACTTGACGAGTCCCTACTGCATGCAGAGAAAAATCGTCATTACCTATGATCGTGGGGGTCGTCGGTTGGCCTTCTTTCACTGTAAATGAGGAGGGGGGCGGAGCGCCCATCCCTCATCTCTTCCTACTCCGCTCGTTTCTTCTCCCTTGCTTCACTGCCTGCAGCGACACCCATGGCGCCTGCGAAGAGGCTTTCGGCCATAGAGAAGGGGAAGGCCCGCGAGGAGGGTCCCGGCTCACCACCGCCCAAGAGGGGGCGCGGCCGTCCCCGCAAGCACATCGTGACCCCCGCCGTGGACCCTCGCGGCCGTGGTGGCGCGCCTTCGCACGGTGGGAGTCGCCCAGGTCATGGCAGACCCGTCGATGAAGGGAGGCGCGCCGAGGCCGCGCTTCCACTCGGCGGAGGTGCTGCCAGAGTTCGTCGTGTGGTAAGAGAACCCGACCGGTACTTGTATTCAGCTCTCGCGCTTCTTTGCCGGCGAGCTGCCAGCCACGGGTCCAGGCGGTCTCTGGTTGCAGGCGGACGACTGCTCCAGCAAGGCTTCATGGGTCGCGATCGAGGGCTCCGTCGTAAGCAACTCAGCCCTGGCCCGCGGCTGGCTGACATTTGCCCACGCGCGCGGCCTGGGCCAGCGATGCTCCCTCCACTTCAAGTACGATGGCAACGGGACCCTCTATGTGAGGGTGTTCAGGGAAGATAGCCGCCGCGTCGGGTGCTGCCCTGAGGACAACGACGGCGGTGAGGTGCTCCCTCTCAGTGACGGCCACGACGAGGGTGATGGCAGACTTGCCCTCAGCGCCGGCCAATTACTCGTCCAGCTACGGCGACTCTTCTTCCGGCGACAACTCCAGAAGCGGTGGCTACGACCAGCCACCACGCCACCGCGCCCGCTTTGACGGCGGCAACGGGTCGCCTCGTCGCCGCGCTCCAGTGAAGCGCGAGGAGGGGTCTGGCTGAGCTCAGGAGAGCGCCATGGGCCCATCCTCGCAAACTGCCGTGGGAGCACGTGCCACTTTTATTTCGTTCTTTCTTTCCTTCCTACATTAAGAGAGAGACAAGTATGGGGCCCCGCTGGGGTGTGCAACAACTATCATTTCCAAGTTGCTATGCTATGTTTATCGTTCCTGTGTCATGTTGCAGCATCGACGTTTTATGTAGGCGCATAGGAATAACTTAGCTTGACGCGCTTGAAGTATTCTCCGCCTCGTGAGGCGCGCATTTCCCAGTAGCTGGCGGGGCCTCCTTGGCTTGGGAGGCATCTAGGAACTGCAAAAATTCACTAGGAAACTCTTACTCTTTCGAGCCTTGGTCGCAGGCATGGCCGGCCACGACCCAGCGCTTCGCACCGTGGTACCCGAGGGGCACGGATTGACAGAGGTGCACCAGCTTGCGAGCTCGAGCGAGGGTGCCTCGCGAAGAACAGGAAAAAGCGCTCACGAGGGCCTTTCTAGCCCCCTCGCGAGGCACACAAGGGAGAGTACGGGTCAAAACGAGGAACCGATGGTAGAAAAGGAGGCAAAAGGCGATGGAACCAAGCCAACAAGGAACACCAGAAAGCAAATTTCATTAAAGAGGGCCAGCCAACTGCGGAAAGCAAATGAAAAGCCGCGTCCGGCACCTAGTCTAGTCTTCTTGTCTTCTCACCAGCTCGGAGCTAAGTGTTGCCACTAGGACGTGGGAGGGAGCCCCCGAGGCCCGAGGGCGGCACTCCTGAGACTCCGGGACATGTACTGCCCCACTCATTATTACGTGAGAGTGTCACGAGCAGAGACCTTCACACGCACTGGGCCTTGCTTCACACGCACCAGGCCTTGCTTCATGGGTAGAACTTCCGGAGATGCTGGATGTTCCAGGCATTCTGGATGGGGACCGCGTCCTGCGTCTCCAGGCGCGCGGCGCAAGGCCTGGAGACGTGGGCAACCCTAAACAGGCCCTCCCACATGGGTGAAAGCTTATGCAGCCCATCCCTGGAGAGCACCCACCTTAGGACGATGTCGGATTTCGGGTTCCGGCAGACCCTTAAGGTTCGAACAATTGGGTGCGCGCGGGATCTCGCCCTCTACCTACCTGCACCCCGCCGCCTTGCTAGGATCTAGACTATGAAAGGAACAACACAAGAGATACAGGGTTTATACTAGTTCGGGCCACCATTGTGGTGTAATACCCTACTCTAGTTTGTGGTGTGGTGGATTGCCTCTTGGGCTGATGGTGATGAACAATACAAAGGAGAACAGCCTCGCGAGGGTCTGTTCTCGGCTGGTGCGATGAACTGCTAGGGGGAGTTCAGTCACTTCTCTCTATCTCTCTGCCGATTCCAGATCTCTCTCTCGATTCCACCTCCCCCTACCCTGTTGGTGGCTAGTCCTATTTATAGGCAAAGGCCCTGGGCCTCTTCCCAAATATTGAGCGGGAAGGGCGCCAACAATTGGCCATTTTGAAGGGGAACATATGGTACACTTATGCTGACTAAAGTTGGTCCTCGCCTATCAAAGGCTCTGGTGGTGACGCCGGCTTGGGCTCCACAATGACTTCCTTCCTGTCGTTGGACTGGTCTTGGTTTCGTTGCACCGAAATTGACGCCTTTGCTTGATGCCCTCGCCTGAGCTTGCTCCCTTTGCACCAAAGAGGAAAGGAGGACACTGCGCGGGCTGGCACCCGCCTGGCGCCCTTGATCGTCATGGCTTGCGTCATGGGCACCTCGTGAGGTACCCGCCTTGATCTCTCCGCCACCTCGCGAGCCAGCCTGATGAGGCCACGCCTGAGGAAGCTCCTTGTCGTCCGCCCCGCGAGGCTTGGCCCCTTGCGAGGGTCTTGAGCTCGTGTTGATGAATATGGGCCGTGATGGGCCCCCCTTTGAGCCACGCCGCAGGCCGCAGGCAGGCAAGTCTGGGGACCCCCATTCCCAGAATGCCGACAGTAGCCCCCGGGCCCAAGGCGCGCCCGGACTTGGCTAAGCAAAGAGGCGAAGGGGCAAGTGCGAAGCGCTGCGGGCCCTAACAGCCTACAGCCTTGGGCGCCGCGTGGCGGTTGATTGGACGTGGGCGTGTCCACTTCCCCATGACGCCTCGGCAACTGCACGAATTGACAAGTCCCTGCATGCAAAGCGGGTCATGATTACCTGCGATCGTGGAGGTCGGCGGTTGGCCTCCTCTGGCTTTAAGTACGGAACGATGAGCGGTCCTCTGGTCCTCTTCTGCTTGCTTCTTCCCGGTTCTTGCTCCGTCTTGCTACGATGGCTCTGATCCGCCGGGTCTCCGCGGCAGAGAAGGGTAAGGCTCCTCGAGAGGGTCCTGACCCGCTCCCGTCGAAGAAATGGCTAACCCTCTGCCATCGGGACGAGGGTGCCCACCAGGTGGTGCGAGCGGCCACCGTCGGGGTTCCCGCTTCCCTTGTACGCCTAGGTCGAAGGCTCTGAAGGGGTTGATGCCGAACGCCACGGGCGACGCCGCAGTCGGCACCGGCGGGTCATGAAGGTGCGTGCCGACGGCGGGTCACGAAGGTGCGTGCCGACGGCGGGTCACGAAGGTGCGTGTCATTCCTCCCGGAGTCCACGCCGAGGGTTCCTCACGGGAGTTCGTACTCCATGCCGCCATGCCTCCTCGGTCTTGGATTCGCCTTCCTCCCTTCTTCGCCTCCATGATTCATGGGAGGGCCTCGAGCTCGCTGCAGCACGCCGGCTCGCGCACCCTCCCAACCGGGCAGAGGTTGAGGTCGTTGCCCGGCAAGGTCTTCATGACTCGAGGCTGGGGTGAGATCGCCCGGGTCTGCAGGACAAGGGGCGATCTCGCGATCCACCTGGAGTACGACGGCGCTTCGGTCATGCTCTTCAAGGTCTTCGATGCGGAAGGGCGCCGGCTAGAGTGCTGCCCCGAGAGAGGTGTTCGAGGCCCTGCAGTGGCGAGGGCCAGGCCCGCTGGCTGCTCTCTCGGCAACTCCTCAGGCGGTGGAGGCATCGGAGGATCCAGCGACTCCGCCGAGCTCTTCGCGACTCCGGAGACGAGCGACGACAGCTACGAGCCCCCGAGCCTGCACCGCTCTCGGAGCAGGGCAGGCTCGGCAGGCCGACGCCGCCCCTGATCTGGATGGGGTTGGCGCCGGTGCCCGACAGCCCGCTGTTGATGATGGCGTCTTTTGCAGGGGCGCGTGTAGTTAGCGTTCTTTAGGATCTACTCCCTGCGAGGAATCAAAAGCGCGCCCCGTGGGGGCTTGTAAGGTGCGTGTGGCCCTGTTTGTTAATATGATCCTTGTTGTGAATCAGTGCGAGTTGCTCATCCCGCCTTAGCTCAGTTCTCCCTTCCAAACCTCGCGAGGGCTTGATGCTCTGCGCCGACAGGTCCCAGTCCCAAGGCAAGCTTTAGCCGTCGCTGGTATGCCAAGTCGCAATGCCGTGGTCAAGGCCAGGAGGTGAGCGGCCCGGGGTCCGGTAAGAGCCCCTGAGTCGCGATGCTCAGGAGGTCCCCCTTAGCTCCCAAGCAGCCATCGTTCCGTGAGAAAGGAGAGCGACGTTTCTAACTTGGGATTGCGTTTGGTGAGGGGACGGTGTCGTGTTAGTTAATGCTTCCGGAGGGTGACTTATCTCGAGAAACAGGAGTCTCTTGCTGGTGCATTGCCGGGTCCTTGCATTGGCTGGCGAGGGGTCGCTTGGTGAGGTCCTCACGTGTCCCTCCTCTCTCGCCTTTGCTCCCCTTTTCGCTCTACGTCCTCAGGTCCCGGCCCTCGAGCGAGTCTCAGCCGTCGCTGGTATGCCAGGTCGCGATGCCGTGGGCAAGGCCAGAGGGTGAGGGCTGGAGAGCCAGTAGGAACCCTGAGTCGCGATGCTTAGGCACCCCCCTTTTAACGTGCAAGCGGTTCGCGCGGGTGAGAGTGAAGGAGACACCGTGGGGGCCTCACCTGACGCTGCTCCTTGAAGAGATCCTGTGGGCTCATCACAAAAAGAACGAAAGTTCACCGTTACGACCGTCAGTCAGCCGTTGGTTGCCCCGGAAGGGTGACGAGGCACTGAAGTCTTGACGAGGTAGCGCTATGCGGGGTTGCCGCGGCCAGAGCTCAGCCATTCAGGTTTGTCGGTGTTGCGGGGACGGACCCACGCGCAAGCGCCGTGCCGTTAGGGAGCAGCTTCATCAGTTGGTGTCAGTCGAGCGGGCAACTAGGTCAAGCATGTTAATCATGAAGGAGCAAGTCGATTTAGATAAGCGCAAAGGAGATGAACCTCGCTCGGTCGGACCCGAGCGACTTGGGGATGATGCAGCCCGAAGGGCGCCCCCAATGAGGTAAGCTAAGAACAGGAAGTAAAAGGGATACATGCCGCAGGGACGGACCCACGCGGCCTAGGAATAATGCAGCTCTAGGGGGGGGCGCTCCCAGCTGGAAATGAAACTTGAATGATGTCACCTGGTAGTGTTGAAGACGAAAGGTTGTTGGTGCGGCAGACTCGGTGGGCTGCGGGAGCCGATCCTCACGAGCCCCCAGGCCCAGGGGCCTCGGGGGGCTCCGGAGGCGCTGGTGGCTCCTCGTGGACCATCTCCATCTCCGCCAGGGCTGCGGAGCGCCTGGCCTCTTGAGCTTCCAGGATGCCCTTCATGAGGCGCTGGTACGTGACAGCCTCGTTCGGCAAGCCGTAAGGCATGCGAACATAGCTGTGGGGTGGACCTTCGCAGCGCCCCACGCGAGAGGGCCAGAGGCGCTCCTGAGAGGCGGCTCAGTTGAGCCCTGGTATGTCGATGCAGATGCGCAGCCCACCATCCTCGCCTGGATGGGGAGTCACGGAAGGTAAGTGGCGGCTACCACTCATGACTCTTGACTTTTGCAGCTCCTGAACGATCTTACTGACGAACTCCTGAGGGTTTGGCCCTCCTTGCCTTGCTCCTTCTTGAGGGAAACGTGCTTCGAAACACGCCTCCAAGTGGTGCCCAAGCGCCTCCCTCGTGATCCTAGCAAGGTCGGTGGCCCTCCAGGGGGAGCCCCCGAGCCCCGCCTCGAGGAGGGCGCCGGGTGCGCTTCCTATGCGATAGAAGGAGGTTCCCCCAGCGAGCCACGGACCCTGAGGGGCCTGCCTCCTGAGGGGCCGGGCTGGACAATGTCTTCTTCTTCTTGGGAGCGGTCTCGGGAGGCCTCCTGCTTCCGCGATCCGGGTCCTCCAGTGACGCGGCCTGAATGGCTCGCTCCAAGGAGCACATTGCGTCTTTCTCTTCGCACGGCACCGTGATGACTCCGCCACTTCCTGGCATCTTGAGGACATTGTAGCAGTGGTGGGTTACGGCCATGAACTTGGCCAGCGCTGGGAACCCGAGGATGGCGTTGTATGGCAGGCGAATGTGGGCGATGTCAAAGTCGATGAGCTCGGTGCGGTAGTTGTCGCGTGCGCCGAAGGTGACAGGGAGGCGAACCTGCCCGATCGGAACCATGGAGCCGTCGGTGACCCCAGAGAAAGGCTTGGTCGGCTGGAGCTGATTGTAAGGCACTTGGAGATTGTTGAACGTTTCCACGGACATGACGTTGAGCCCTGCCCCGCCATCGATGAGGGTCTTGGTGACTAGCACGTTGCTGATGATTCGGGAACAGAGCATCGGGAGGACTCCGGCTGTGGCCGCACACTTGAGCTGATCCGCTGAGCTGAACGTGATGGTGCACGCCAACCACCACGAGTGGGCGTGTGGCTTCGAGCTTGGGAGGATCTGCATTCAATTCGCGGGCGAACTGCTTGAAGATGCGGTGAGAGGTGGGCTTGAGCTCCGCCCAGATGCAGCGATCGTCGCGGCTCCAGAAGCCCCGGCCCCTCGTCTTGATGATGGTCTTCATTTCTCCTTGGCTGCGGTGGCAGAGGAGGGAGGCCGGCGTTGCCTTGCGGGCGATCCTCGCGAGGCTGATCCCTCCAGCCTCCCTCGCGAGGCGGGTCTTGCCAGCGATCCTCGTGAGGTTGGTCGCGCCATCCTTGGGGAGGGCCGCGGTCTTCCCAGCGTCCTGTGTTCCTTCCTCCTCCTCGGCCGTGGCCCCGGTCGCTGCGGTCGGGACGTCAGCCGATCCTCCCTTCTCGCACGGCTCGGAGTTCTTGACATTCACTGGTGTTGTGGGTGTGGAGGTCATGGTACACGTAGTACCGGCCGCCCTTGGAAGACTCGGGCTGATCTCTGCCCCGCTTGGTGTCCGGTTCTGCCGCGAGCACGGAAGCCCCCTTGCGCTTCACGTCCTTGACCTTGGGTTTCTTCTCTCCTGGGTCTGCGGCTGGCAGCTCGAGGAGGGAGAGACGCCCTTCCTCGGCCCTGGCGCACTTGGTCGCCAAGATGAACAGCTCCAAGGAAGTGCACATATCTTCATGCATCGCCATCTCCTCCTTCATCTTGACGTCGCGCACACCGTCGGAGAAGGCGGAGATGATGGCCTCCTCGGTCACCTTGGGAATCTTGAGGCGTGCGTAGTTGAAGCGTTGGATGTACTTCTGCAGGGTCTCTCCTGGTTGCTGCTTGATGCGGCGCATGTCGCTCACGGCGGGTGGCCGGTCGCGAGTACCTTGGAAGTTAGCGATGAAGCGGGTACGCATCTCGTCCAAGGAGGAGATCGTGCCTGGGGCCAGGTTCAGGAGCCAGGTGCGAGCACCGTCTTTGAGCGCCATGGGAAACCAGTTCGCCATGACCTTCTCATCCCCATTGGCGGCTTTGATGCCCAGCTCGTAGAGCTGGAGGAACTCTCCAGGGTCGTCCGTACCGTCGTAGAAAGGAGCCAGGTCCGGCTCCTTGCTACGACGGTACGGCCGACCCCGCAGCTCGGGGGTGAAGGCTCGGCAGCCTGCTGTGGCCACGGGAGGTCTTGGATGACGAAGAGCTTGGTCTTGCGGGTCCCCGTGCTCTCCAGCTGGGAGCAGCGCGGGGTCTTGACGTTCCGGAGCAGGAGCGTGGTCGCGACGAGCTGGAGCGGGGAGCACTCGGGCAGCTTCTTGCGGGCGAGGGACCTCCTGACAGCTCTGCTCTTGCCGCGCTGGCGCCGGACGGAGCGGGTTCCGCCCAGGGACCACGCGCCTTGGGGCCAGGGCGCCTTCTTGAGGGGGAGGCGGCCGAGGCGCCCCCGGAGCTTGCCGCCTGCGTGACGGGTTCGATGCAGCGAGAGACGGGCGGCGGAGAGCCCCCTGCTGGCCGGAAGAACGGCTTCGGTGGCGGTCGAGCCACTCTTCGTAGACGCTGCCGACGGGCGGTAGCGCAGAGCTCGTTTGTCGCGATGAGCGCAGCTCGAGCCTCCATGGGCGCTGCTGGAACGCGCGAGACGGCACCAGCCGGGGCGAGCGAGGGGGTAGCAGTGCGGCCGTCTTGCCTCACGAAGGGATGCTGGGACGATGCTTTCTGCTTGTTCCCCACCGGGCCGGTGGCGGCGTTGACGGTAGGCGACGGGGAACGACGAGGGCGCCGGCCGACGGGAGCCGTCTGGGCGACGCGTGAAGCGAGAGCGGCTCGGCGCCCGGCACGGGCCCGACGGGCGTAAGACATGGATGTGGTGGTCGATGGAGAAAAGGGCGACGGAAGACGAATCACGACACACCCCTACCTGGCGCACCAAATGTCGGATTTCGCGTTCCGGCAGACTCTCAACGTTCAAACACTGGGGTGCGCGCGGGGTCTCGCCCTCTACCTACCTGCACCCCGCCGCCTCGCTAGGATCTAAACTATGAAAGGAACAGCACAAGAGACACATGGTTTATACTAGTTCGGGCCACCATTGTGGGGTAATACGTACCCTACTCTAGTTTGTCGTGTGGTGGATTGCCTCTTGGGCTGATGGTGATGAACAATACAAAGGAGAAAAGCCTCGCGAGGGTCTGTTCTTGGCTGGTGCGATGAACTGCTAGGGGGAGTTCAGTCGCTTCTCTCTATCTCTCTGCCAATTCCAGATCTCTCTCTCGATTCCACCTCCCCCTACCCTGTGCATGGCTAGTCCTATTTATAGGCAAAGGCCCTGGGCCTCTTCCCAAATATTTAGCGGGAAGGGCGCCAACAATTGGCCAATTTGAAGGGGAACATATGGTACACTTATCTTGACTAAAGTTGGTCCTCGCCTGTCCAAGGCTCTGGGGGTCACGCCGGCTTGGGCTCCACAATGACTTCCTTCCTGCCGTTGGACTGGTCTTGGTCTCGTTGCACCAAAATGGACGCCTTTTGTTGATGCCTCGCCTGCGCTTTTTGCTCCCCTTTGCACCATAGAGGAAAGGAGGACACTGCCGGGCTTGCGCCCGCCTGGCGCCCTTGGTCGTCATGGCTTGCGTCATGGGCACCTCGTGAGGTTCCCCGCCTTGATCTCTCCGCCACCTCGCGAGCCAGCCTGATGAGGCCGCGCCCAAGGAAACTCCTTGTCGTACGCCCCGCGAGCCTTGGCCCCTTGCGAGGGTCTTGAACTCGTGTTGATTAAAATGGGCCATGATGGGCCCCCCTTTGAGCCACGCCGCAGGCCGCAGGCAGGCAAGTCTGGGGACCCCCGTTCTCGAGTGTCCTGGAGCAGATGCTGCGGCAGTGATACCTCCGCAACTCCTGCTGGTATCTTGCCGCTCGAAGCGAGGCTTCATGGCAACGTTCCTCCCCCAGCACAAGGTCCATCCTCCGCATGGCGTCCTACCGCGTCTCATCAAACGCCAGGACCCGCGTGGACCGATGCTTGACCTCGTGAGGGAGAATCGCTTCTGCTCTGTAGATGAGGAAGAATGGGGTCTCGCCCGTTGGCTTGGTGGCGATGGTGCGGATGGACCACAACACTGACTGGAGCTCGTCGTGCTAGCCCCTGCCGCAGGCCTCGAGCTTCTTCTTGAAGGTCCTGGTCTTGAGGCCTCTCAGGACCTCCGCGTTGGCGCGTTCGGCCTGATCATTGCTCCTGGGGTGTGCCACCAAAGCGTAGTAGATCCGTGTTCCAAGGTTAGCACAATATGTCTTGAAGAGATTGCTAGTGAACTGTGAGCCGTTGTCGATGATGATGCGATTGGGGACCCCGAACCGACTCACGAGACCCTTGATGAACTTGACCGCGGATCCGGCCGGGATGGTGCGGACAGCTTCTACCTCCGCCCACTTGGTGAACTTGTCGATGGCGACGTAGAGGTAGCGGTAGCCCCCAGGCGCTCGGGGGAACGGGCCTAAGATATCCAGCCCCCAGACTGCGAATGGCCACGAGAGCGGGATGGTCTGGAGGCCTTGAGCCGACTGATGGATCTGCTTGGCGTGGAATTGGCAGGCCTTGCAGGACTTCACCAGCTCGGTTGCGTCGTTGAGCGCCGTAGGCCAGTAGAACCCGCCGCGGAATGCCTTGCCAACGAGGGTTCGTGACAACGAGTGGTGCTCGTAGTCTTCGTTGTGTATTTCAGCTAGCAGCTCCTTCCCCTGTTCCCTGGATATACAACGTAGGATAACATCATTCGGCTGCTTCTTGTATAACTCACCTTCCTGGATGCAGTATGCCATAGCCTGTCGGCCCACGCGCTCCGCATCCTCCTCCTTCTCCGGCAACATCCCTTGTATCAGGTATTCCTTGAATTCCTTGGTCCAGCACCCCTCCTGAGGCTCGAGCGCCAGGAGTAGGCGCGCTCCTGAGGTTGGGCCGCAGGCCGGGGCTCCCGAGGCAGGTGGTTGGGGAAGCTCCTCCTGAGGTGGCACCGACCTCAAAAGCGGAGGTGCTACCGACGGCTTGAAGAGCTGCTCCTCGAAGACGCCAGGCTCTTGGGGCAGTCACTTGGATGTTCTTTTGGCGATGTTGTCGGCCTCCTTGTTGGTGCCACGGGGCACGTGCTGCAATTCTAGGCCCAAGAACTGCTTTTCGATTTTGCGTACCTCCGCGAGGTATGCCACCATGTACTCGTCCCTCGGCTCGTATACCTTGTTGGAGAAGTTGACGAGAAGCTGCAAGTCGCACTTGATGGTGAGGCATTTCACCCCCAGGGCCACCGCAGCCTTGAGGCCGGCGATGAGGCCCTCGTACTCTGCGATGTTGTTGGAGACCTTCTCGCCCCGCTGGAAGCAGAGCTACATGCCGTAGTAAAGCTTGTCCTAAGTGGGCGAGATGAGCACAGCTCCAGCCGCCACACCCTGGCGTGCGAACACGCCATCGAAGTACATGAAACAGCCATCCGGCGCTTCACTCCCTGGCGAGAGGGATCGGTTCTCGCCTGCTTCGAGTTCCGGGGTGTCGGTCCATTTTACCACAAAGTTGGCGAGCGCAGCCCCCTTAATGACCCTGGTTGTGCTGAACTCCAGGTCAAATGCTTGCAGCTCGATGTTCCATTCGGCAACCCTCTCCGCAATATTGGGGCTCCTGAGTACTCTCTCGAGCGGGTTAGCGGAGACGACCTTGATGGGGTGACCCTGGAAGTAGTGGCGCAGCTTGCGCGAGGCAACCAGGAGCGTGAGCAAGAGCTTCTGAGGCATGGGGTATCGCGCTCTCGCATCTCGTAGCACTGTGCTGACGAAGTACACCGGGTGCTCACGAGGGTGGGAGAGCTGACGGAGTCTTTGGCTCCCGGGGGCTGAGATCTTTCCTGTGGATCTCCAGCTTGAGGGGTTGATGACTTTCTGTGGCTGTCGCTGTCTCAGGAGCATCGCCTTGGTGTTGTGCTGACTCGTCCGGCTTGGCGGCTCCACTTGGCGGGCACTTGACCTGGCGCTCCTCTCTGAGGGCCACCAGTGCCGCGATGGCGGAGTGGGGTGTGGCAGACATGTAGAGTACCAAGGGCTCGAGAGGACGAGGTGCCACCATCACCGGCGGGCTGGTCAAGTATCTCTTGAAGTCTTGAAATGCCAGGTCGGCCTCGGGGGTCCACTCGAACAAACCCTTCTTCTTCATCAGCTTGAAGAACGACAAGGCGCGATCCCCCAGCCCGGAGATTAAGCGCCCCAGTGAAGTCACGCAGCCTGCAAGCTTCTACATCTCCTTGAGGGTTTGTGGTGGGGTCATGTCTTCGATTGCCTTGACCTTCTCCGGGTTGGCCTCGATCCCTTTGCACGACACGAGGAAGCCCAGCAGCTTGCCGGAAGGGACACCAAACACGCACTTCTCCGGGTTGAGCCACAAGTCCACCTGGCGTAGGCTCGCGAAGGTCTCCTCCAGGTCCTGAATCAAAGTTCTCGCCTCCCGAGACATCACCACAATGTCGTCGACGTAGGCCTCAGCGTTTCTCCCGAGCTGCCATCCCAAGGCGATGTGCATCAGCCGCTGGAAGGTTGCTCCTGCATTGCGCAGTCCGAATGGCATGCAAGTGTAGCAGTATACCCCGCACGAGGTCAAGAAAGCCGTTTTCTCCACATGTTCCATCACCATCTTGATCTTGTGGTAGCCCGATAATGCATCCAGGAAACATAGCAGGTCGCACTTGGCGGTGGAGTCGACAATCTGGTTGATGAGCGGTAGCGGTAATGGGTCTTGAGGGCAGGCCTTGTTGAGGTTGGTGAAGCCGACACACATGCGCTCCTTCCCTCCATTATTCGGCACGACGACCAGGTTTGCCAGCCTCTCAGGGTACCGAACCTCGCGAATGACACCTGCTGCCTCCAGCTTGCGGGTTTCCTGGACGATGAAAGATTGCTTCTCCGTGGATTGTCGCCTCGCCCTCTGCTTCACAGGGCGCATGTTGGGGCATACCTTCGGATGATGCTCAATAACTCCTCTTGGGACCTCAACTAGCTGCTTAGGCTCCCAAGCGAACACTTCCTTGTTCGCCCACAGGAATTCCTCCAACTCCCTTTCTTGATCTGGGGTGAGGTCGGCGCCTATAGTAAAGGTGGCGCCTGAGGCCCCGCCCTCGTCGACCGGTATTTGCTTCACCTTAGCTTGACCTTGAGTTAATAGCTGCTTCTTCTTGGCCGGCACAGCCCCCTTGGTCCTGGGTACAGCCTTGTCGGCTGGGCAAGCTGCCGCCGTGGCCCTGAAAGAGAGTTTGAGGGCCGCCAAGGCTACCTTGGTGTCTCCGGCCACGGTGAGGACGCCCTTGCTCCCTGGCATCTTCATGAGGATGTAGGCAGGATGAGTAGCTGCCATGAATTGGGCCAGTGCCGGGTACCCAAGGATGGTGTTGTACGGCAGGTCGATGCGGGCGGTGTTGAAGTCGATTAGCTCGGTGTGGTAGTTGTCTCGTGTGCCGAAGGTCACGGGGAGACGGGTCTAACCCAAGGGGTTGGAGGAGCCGCCGCTGACCCCGGAGGAGGGCTTGCTGGGGCGGAGCCGCTCAAGCGGTACGTGAAGGAGGCTAATAGCCTCCACAAAGAGCATGTTGAGGCTGGCGCCACCGTCGATGAGGGTCTTGGTGACGGCTACGCTGCAGATGGTGGGCATGCAAAGCATTGGGAGCACGCCCAAGCCGACGGTGGTGACTGGGTGATCCCCTGAGTCGAAGGTCTGGTCAGCCTTGGGCACCGCCCAACCAGGGGGAGCCCCCTGCCGTACGGAGGCGACGCTGATCTGGCGAAGGAACGACTTGGAGTGACGACCGAAGGGCAGCGCTTGCGAGCCGACGAGGAGGGTCGCAATGGTGGGGAGTGCCGGTGCCGCGAAGCGCGCAATGAAGAGGCTGCGCAGCTCCTACCAAGATGTCACCGTGGATCCTGGGAGGTTGAGCAGCCAGGCGTGCGGTACACCAGCAAGGGCCATGGGAAGCTAGTTGGCCATGACTTTGTCGTCGCCCTCGGCCGTCAGGACGGCCTCCTCATACGCCAGCAGGAAGGTCGGCGGGTCTGCCGTGCCATCATAATGCGGCGCCATCTCTGGCTTGAACTTGGGTGGCCACTACACCTGTCGCAAGGCGGGGGCCAATGCTCGGAGCCACCGGCCCCGCCACGGGCATCTGTGGTTGCAGCCAGAAGAGCAGCGCCGGCCATGGGGGCGAGGTGCTGCGGTGATGGAGCGTGGTTCAACGGAAGGAAAGCCAAATGTTGGATTTCGGGTTCCAGCAAAACCCTTGAGGTCCGAACACTGGGGTGCACATGAAGATCTCTCCTCCACCTAGCTCACGCCCTCACCGCAATCTCAAAGCCCAACGCGTCAGACTCAGAGAACAAGAGACGCAAGGTTTATACTGGTTTGGGCCACCGATGTGGTATAATACCCTACTCCAGTGTGGTGTGGTGGATTTCCTCTTGGGCTGAGGATGAACAGTTACAAGGGAAGAACAGCCTCCCGAGGAGAGGTGTTCTTGTGCTTGGTGAGCTTGTGAGGTGGCAGGTGGTCTCAATGATCCGTCCCCTTACTAAGATGGTGGCTAGTCCTATTTATAGGGGCCCTGGTCCACTTCCCAAATATTGAGTGGGAAGGGATGCCACAACGGCCAAATTCGAAGGGAGACAACTAGCACAAGTTATCCTAAATAAAGGTGGACTTTGCCTACCAAAGGATCTGGTGGTGACGCCGTCTTGGGCTCCACGGTGACCTCCGTCCTGCCGTCCTACTGGTCTTGATCTCGTTGCATCGATATAGAAACCTTTGCCTAATGCCTCGCGACTCCTCGCATGTGCTTGCCTCTTTAGCACCAAAGAGGAAACGAGGAAACTACACGCTGGCGCCTGCCTGGCCCCGGTCGTCATTGCTTACGTCACGGGAACCTCGCGAGGTGCCCTTGCCTTGATCTTTCCACCCCCCGCGAGCCAGCCTGGCGAGGCCGCCCCCAAGGAGGTCTTGCATCGTTCTCCTCGCGAGGCTTCGCCCCTCACGAGGGTCTTGAGTGTTTGCTGGTGAAGACAGGCCTACAGGGCCGCGGGTGGAGCCATGCTGTGGGCCGCAGGCAGGCAAATCTGGGGACCCCCGTTCCCGGGACGCCGACACCCTGCCCACATAGACACATACCGACCCCCGGGCGGCAGGTCTTCTTTCGAGTGGACTCCCGAAGCGCAGGCCGCGTTCCAAGAGGTTAAAGCCCTGCTTTCCACCCAGCCGGTGCTAGCTGCTCGTCTAAGAAAGAGCCTTTGCTCTTATACATCGCGGCCACAGGCTGAGTTGTCAGCACGATCCTCACTATGGAACGGGAAGAACAAGGGAAAACCTTCAAGCTCCAACGACCAGTCTACTACATCTCCGAAGTTTTGACCCCTTCCAAGCAAAGGTATCCGCATTAACAGAAGCTTTTACATGGAATTTACCTAACTACAAAGAAGGTGGTGCATTACTTTCAAGAACACTCGGTCACGATGGTAAGCGATGCCCCTCTGTTTGAGATCATGAAAAATAGAGATACCACGGGCCAAGTGGCTAAGTGGGCCATGGAGCTCCTGTTGGACATCAAGTTTGAATCTAAGAAAGCCATCAAGTCACAAGCCCTTGTAGATTTCCTAGCCGAATGGATTGAGCAAGAGCAACCCGTCCCGAGTGTTGCCAAACACTAGACGATGTTCTTTGATGGCTCCAAGATGCTCCACAGCTCCGGGGCCGGAGTGGTCTTGGTGTCTCCTAAACGCGACCGACTCAGTTATGTGCTTCACGTTCACTTCTACTCCAACAATGAAGCCGAATACGAAGCTCTCTTGTATGGGCTGCGAATGGCAATTTCTCTAGGAATTCACCGACTGATAGTCTATGGTGACTCATACCTAGTGGTCAACCAAGTCATGAAAGAGTGGGACATCCGATGTTCGGCGATGACTAGCGATTGCAATGCCGTCAGAAAACTAGAGAAACACTTTGAAGGGCTGGAGCTCCATGCATCAAGAATCTAGCGGCCGATGATTTCGCCAAAATGGGTTACAAACCGGAAGATGGTACCCAAGAATATGTTCCTAGAACACCTGTGTTCACCCACAATCAAGGAAGATCCTTTGTGGAAGAGCCCCCGCAGCCAGCCGAATGTTCCTATCCGACTGAACTGGACATCCCCGCAGTAATTGTCGGTGGGAAATGACACCTATGGGATCACAAGAATCCCTACTGCGGTTGTGGGGCGCGGGGTTGAGAGAAGAGTGGGTCTAACAGAGAGAGCACGCGGTTCATTTATCCAGGTTCGGGCCGCAAGGATGCGTAGAAACCTACTCCTGCTTTGGTGGCTGTATTCTGTGTTCTTGAACTAGCTACGGAGTGTAACAAGCTCCAAAAAGCCGAATCCTTTTCCTGGTCACCTCGGGCCTCCTTTTATAGGAAAAAGGGGCTGCCACAGTGGCACACAGGAGGTGGAAAGGTCTACAGTGGCATGAGGTTATCCCTCATATTACAGGACAAGGTGCATTTAATGCATAGCTTAGGTGTCCCCTCACTTTATCAGGGACGGGGGCGAGCACTACAAAAAAAGAAACATCCGTGACATTTTGGGCCGAACAATTTTTTTTCTCTCATACATATGACAATTCTATGACGATAATTGTGACAAAACCCGGTATCATCATAGATGTGGTGGGCTCCTACTTCTATGAAAAAAAATCATGACAGATAATGGGCTTTTCGTCCTGGGCGGGCCGGAGACGCAGCTGCATGACATTCTTTGGGCTGTCCATGTCGGTAAAAACCGTGGTAGAAGCGAGGGGGAGGAAAATTTTGGGGAGTTGCCGGTTACGGTGGGAGGTCGGGGCCGAGCGATGCGCGTTTCTCTCATACACGTGCGAGGTGTTGGCTCTAACTGAACCCGAGCGAGGTGTTGGGCTCTAACTAAACCCGAGCGATTGCACTGTAGGCTACGCGTTACTGATCGATCGATGGCTGTTAACTGAACCCGATGGAGCGATTCCTTCGCTACTGCAGCTAACTGAAGCCGATCGATTGGATGAACACTGAGCGTTGCGGGGGGGCGGGGGTTTGGATGAACAGTGAGCGGTGGCATTGCCTCTGGATGAACAGGACCCCGTGGTGTGGAGGGCTGGATGAGCGATGGGCGGTGGAGAGGGGTGGCCATGGAGGGGTGGTTGAACAGGACCCCGTGGTGTGGAGGGCTGGATGAACAGTAGACGGTGGAGGGCTGGATGAACAGTAGACGGTGGAGGGGTGGTTGAATAGTAGTCGGTGGCCGGTGGAGTAGCGCGCGGTGGAGGCTGGATGAACAGGAGCCCGTGGAGGCTGGAGGAGGTCGACAGTAGCCCGTGGAGGCTGGAGGAGGTCGACAGTAGCCCGTGGAGGCTGGAGGAGGTCGACGGTGGAGATGAACAGTATCCCGTGGAGTCCCGTTTTGCGGTACGCCACACCCCTCCCGATGAACAGGACCCTGTTTTGACCGTGAAGCGCTCCAACACAAGTCCGTTTAAATCTGCTTTTGTGGTACACCACACCCTCCCGATCAACAGGACCCCGTTTCGACCGTAGGAGGTCAGTTTCCTCCGTTTTGCGGTACGCCACACCCCTCCCGATCAACAGGACCCCTGTTTCGACCGTAGGAGGTCCGTTTCCTCCGTTTTGCGGTACGGCACACCCCTCCCGATCAACAGGACCCCGTTCCGAATGTAGGAGGCCCATTTCCTCCATTGTGCAGTACGCCAGGCCTCGTTTCCATCGCTTGTTCCGTCCAAGCCCTCCCGATGAACACGACCACGCATTCCGTTCCGACCCAGCCGGTTGGCTCCCCATGAACACGACGACGACGCTGTTTCTCCGTTCCGACCCAGCCATGTGCGTATGCGCGAGTAGGCGTTCGAGACCCTGCCCGTATATGCGTATGTGGCGTATTTTCTTTCTTGCACCCTGCGTCGCCTGCGTGCGTGTACATGCTACGTGCGGCGCCTCTACATCGACACGTCGCGCGCCTCTACTACGACACATCGCCGCCTCTACATCGACCAAGATGTATGCATTAACGTTCGCGACCGAATGACAACGCCACGCACGCTTCGACTAGGTGGGTCCCGGTCGCCGACACTTCCTTGCTCGCAAAGATGTAGCTGGTGGGTCCCAGCAATGATCGAGGCGAATCGCTTTGTTTTTTTGCGGGGCGCACTTCCTTGTGTGCGAAGATGTAGCTGGTGGGTCCCAGCAGTCAGGAGGGAAACGTTTTTTCGCAAAATACGGTGGCCTGTCCGAGAGCACCGGGGCGGTGGACGACAGCGACGCCTAGGAAGGGGACGACGCGGAGCCGGGGAAGACGCATGAGTGGAAGCCCGCGCGGAGAGGAGTACGAGTGTTCAGTGGTTCGGCTGCGGTGTGAGGCTACCGTCGCCGTAGAATAACAGGGGGTGTGGGTGAGTGGAGGGATGGCTTGGCCAGCGGTGGGAGTAGTATGGGGGCGGTGAGGCCTCCGCGGACCTGGCCACCGCAGGGAGGCAGGAAGCGGGTGCACGACCGGCACGCTGCTTTGGGTGGCTGGACCAAGAAGACCAGAGGTTGAAGAAGCACTACGGCCGTTGGATGGACATCATACGGTCACTGAAGCTAGAATCGTTTTATATTGACTAAGTTGACAAAGCCCTTGGTACGCACCAACTTAGTAGGCCCACAGGTCAGCCTCCAAAACGGTGCGCCCCAGATTTCAAGGGGAGGAATCATTTTTTGGGCGGCCGAAGCTAAGAATTTCCGAGATTGAAGAAGAAGCATGACATCCATTGGATAGACATCCAACGACCACTGCTGCTAGAACCGAGTGTTCACTATAATAAGTTGACAGAGCCTTGCATACGTGTCAACTTATTTTTCTCAGGGGACGCGTGTTGGAGATATGCCCTAGAGGCAATCATGTATGATGATATTTCCTATGTGTTTATGAATAAACATAGTCCTTGGACATTATCAATGATGTGTATCAGCAAGTACGTGACTTGTTTGTGGGACTATGCATTGTATGATGACTGTCCTAAAAGGTCCCTAGTCGAAAGGGCTGTGTGGATGCGCAGCCGACTAGACTAGCATATGACACGATCGATGGCTCGGTCTCACTAGCCATGGAGCATTGTATGCTAACCGGATAATATGGACTTGGAAAGGTCTGGTCGGGTTCGACATAGTCGGATCCGAGTCGAGATAAGGTTTGAGTCGGACAGACCCAACTATGAGATGCAGCGATATGTCATTTGTGAGTCTGTAGTACAACATAGGTTCTATGTCCTAAGACTAGCTGACGCATGTACTCGAGATGGTGATAGACTTGCTTTGGACCGACCAAACGCTACTCCGTGACTGGGTAGTTACAAAGGTAGGTTTCGGGTTTGTCCAATCCCATGCTACGAGACATGGTCGAGCAAGATGGGATTTGCCCCTCCGATCGTAGAGATATACTCTGGGCCCCTCGTGTGATCCGACCAGGAACAGCATGGCCATGCGACAAGGATTATGAGATAATCCAGATAGTGGTCGGTATCACTGGAACGAGAAAGAGGTCGGGTTAGCACAAGGATAACCGTCTCGCCTTGAGCCCGACAACATATATCGTGCGGCAAAGGGAACAGAAGTGTGACACATTGTACAGGTTCGCCTAACCAGCTTCATCGTCTGCTTGGTGGTCGGCACGCCTTGCTAGAGGCCGCTACCAGCCATATAGTCCGGAGGTGATCCGAACTACGACCAAGCCGTCTTGAACCTAAGGGGTCGCGCGCTTAAGGGAAGGAACCTACGAGGTCCGTTAGTAGACACCGTCGGATGTGATCCGACTGGACTAGGAACGTGACTGAATAGACTTTGGGCTTTAGGGTCCGTGCGAGGCCCAAGTGTTGAGCCCGCGACGGACGCCTATATAAAGTGGAGGTGCGGCACACTCAGGGGTTGATCGCTTCGGCGTTGCGACTAGGGTTTGCATGTGTTGCGAATAGCCACCTCCACTCGCCGCCGACTGTGTGATCGGACGTAGCAGTCCGCCGCACGACGTTCCTCCCGCATGCGTGGATACCGTTAGAGGCGGTGCACTTGCGCCGCTCCGCGAACTTCGTGACGTGGGATTGGACGACCGGCCGCCGAGGGAGATCGGACGAGGAGGAGACGATCCACTCGGACGCCGCTTCCCCAATTCTTCTTCACTGCGGCACTGCGCGTCTAATGGTAACGAACTGTGATCCATCTCCCGTAGCATGTTCCTGGATGTTCTGCGCGTAGGAATTTTTAATTTGCAGTCGATGCACCCTACCGTAGAACCCAACAACGCGTCACTTAGTAGGCCCACAAGTGTGTGGCAGAGAACTTATAGCCCATTTGCATTTTGTAAGAATGTACAACCCATTTTTGAATTCTAATGGAATTTACAACAGCCCATTTACAGTTTGTTAAAAGTACAACCCATTTTCTAGCTAGGACAACGATTAATAATTTCAACCAACCGTTGAAGACAGAATTCAATAAAATTTCCCACATTTTGATGGGATCCGAAATATTTTTATTCCGAAATTTCTAGTCAGATTAAATATAAATTTGTATTATGTAAAAATCCAACGAAACATTGAGCGCGCAACAATGAAAATTTAAGATTTTCAAAATCCATAAATAATATTTTATAAACTAATTTCGTGTTTGGTTCATTTTTTTATAGTTACTGCCCTGTTTTTATAATTACATCCCATTTATTATTTTTAAAGCCCGTTTTCCTGTTAAGCCTAGTGCATCCCTCCTAGGAAAGATTTGCAGACCAGCGGGCGGAGAATAACAAGTTGACCTTGCCTGGGTATTCCTCAAAAAGACGTATAGCTGGGCTAACCATTTTTATCTTGAAAAAAGTAGTATCTCGGCTGGATATCTGGCCTGGGCTAGATGGACCACAGCCCACCTAGTTAATACCCTGCTCTCCTCTAAACAACAACGAAATCATCGCCAAGAAAAACTCTGCAGTGCTCACGCCTAAAAAACACAAATACTGCTCCAGCTGCTTGGTCCCAGCTGTCGGCCGCACCTTGTGGAATTCTCTCGTTTATATTGACTACATAGGTTGACAATGGTGTGGGACCGTGATGTCAGGAAACAAGGAGAAAGGAAAAAAAAATATAGTTGTACATAATAAGGAGGCACTTGCGTACGTACGGCTATGGCCCTAGTGGGTCCCTAGTGTCATCCAGTCAAAATAAAGTCATCTCCTGAATCCTCATGTTCGTTGACCATGTTAACAATGCTCGGCGCCACGGCGAGCGCAACAACTCAAAGGACAATGGAGAGGGCCTCGCGGGCTCTAAGGAGGTCTGATACATCGCCCGCTGCTCATTCAGGAAGCCAGGATCATCGGACACCTATGAGCACCTTCGAGAAACTGAGACGACATGAAACGATAAGGCCGCGCTTGGGAGCTCTGGTTTATTTCAAACCTGTATTAACATACAAGTGTAATTTACTCGTCATCGGAAGGCCCAAGGTCTGTAAGTAAAACCGGCGGGTTACGCTTGTAATTTGAGAGACCAGTGTATATGTTACGAGCATTGCTATATGGACGATATTACCAGACGATACATGCACGACGTGCGTATCATGCCATCCATGGGCAAGGCTTACACAACAGCTAACGGCTGGATTAGCAATCGTCCGAGTGTCGCTCAGCATTTTTATCGTGTGTGAAGTACTTCCGATATTTTACTAGTCGAAATCAACCAACCAAGCGCCTTCGCCCGAGACCATCTGCTTTAATTTACAAGCGCCAGTTTTACAAGTGGTTTTGGTTGGAAAATGATGATCCAATCATGGCCTAATATCATGAGTTGGTCGGAAGATCATATGGTTTCACGTCTAACCTACCCGACATGTCATATAGGCTATGAATGAGGGCCTGTTTGGTTCCAAATAAGTCACCAACTTATAAGTCGAAAAGTGAAAAAAGTGACTTATTTTTCCAAACAGACCCGACTTATAAGTCACCTCAACTTATAAGTCATAAGTTTCTCCACCCCAACTTAAAACTTATAAGTCATCCCCTTTTGCGTGGGTCCCACCACCTGCATGATGTTGATTGGTGTTGGAAGGTGTGTCAGGTGACTTATAAGTCAGGTGACAACCAAACTGTTGATTTCAATGGCACAGCAGGTACGTTCATGCATGTTTCTTTAACAGGTTTGCTCTTATCAATAGCTCTGTTGATTTCAATTTCAATTGTGTATACAGTATACTTTCATATCATGCACATTACTAGCATCACAATAGAGCCAATGGTGTTGTTTTACATGTAGACCCGTGGTACCCATCTGAAATCTTGTTGTGCCGTGTAGTTTCCCACGCTTTATATTCTTTCACTGCTGGTTTGTCTTGAACTGATATGATTTGAACCGTGTCTCTATTTTGATTTGGCAAGACAATGCAAAGGACCATAGGACATAGGTATATGTTTGTTTGATGCTTTTATTATGTACTACTACTTGGCAATAGAAGACTTGGTAGTTTAATCATGTCCACCTTACTAATGAACTGGTTCACCGAAATGAGTTTCATATACTAGTACATGCTAAGCTTGTTATGTGTCTTCTTGTTTCTTCTTTTAGAATGCTGACAGAATATTGGGGAAGCGTGCATGTCGGTGTCAAAACCGGCGGATCTCGGGCAGGGGGTCCCGAACTGTGCGTCTAGGCAAATGCTAACAGGAGACAAGGGACACGATGTTTTTACCCAGGTTCGGGCCCTCTCGATGGACATAAAACCCTACTCTTGCTTGATTAATATTAATGATATGGGTACAAGAGTAGATCTACCATGAGATCAGAGAGGCTAAACCCTAGAAGCAAGCCTATGGTATGATTGTTGTTCGTCCTACGGACTAAAACCCTCCGGTTTATATAGGCACCGAAGAGGGTTAGGGTTACACAGAGTCGGTTATAATGGTAGGAAATCTACATATCCGTATCGCCAAGCTTGCCTTCCACGCCAAGGAAAGTCCCATCCGGACACGGGACGAAGTATTCAATCTTGTATCTTCATAGTCCAGGAGTCTGGCCGAAGGTTATAGTCCGGCTATCCGGACACCCCCTAATCCAGGACTCCCTCAGTAGCCCCTGAACCAGGCTTCAATGACGACAAGTCCGGCGCGCATATTGTCTTCGGCATTGCAAGGCGGGTTCCTCCTCCGAATACTTCATAGAAAATTTTTAACACAAGGATAGTGTCCGGCTCTACAAAATAAGTTCCACATACCACCGTAGAGAGAATAATATTTACACAAGTTCAATCTGCTGACGTATTCCGCAGCGTGACATCACACCACGACCAAGACTTTATTCAAATCGTTTTTACTGTCCCACCTCAGCGCGTTTAGCGAGGCGGTTTCCTTGGCACGTCTTGTCAAAGCAGAGATCGTGTCCCCTTATTCCGGGATTCTCATTAATACAGGCGTGGGTAACCCAGTCGTGCCCGTTGGTATGCCTCCTCAATCGAAGGCGAGTCCCGAACGGTCACGGGGAGGGCTCCTGGTATTCAACCTCTTTATAAAGAGACCAAGGCCCTGCTCTTTTTTCTTAATCTCAATCGAATCCCGCCCTCGCTTCAAGTCCCAACACCCGAAGCTCCAGATTTAGGCGATTCGGACCTTCGATGATGTCCGCCTCCAACCTTCAAGGCCGGTGGATGCCTTCCTCCGTCATGGAAGAAGACGTCCTAAAGCTAAGAGAAGCCAGGTATCTAACCGGCGAAATCTCGCATAGGCTGCCTGCCCAAGGGCAGGTTATTCCAACTCCCAAGCCCGGTGAAAGCGTGGTGTTCGAGTCTCACTTCTTTCGGGGGCTAGGCTTCCTGACGGACCCCTTCGTGATGGGGCTCATGTTTTATTACAGGGCTAGAATATCACGACTTGGATCCGGAGTCCATCATCCACATCTCATCGTTCATCACCGTATGTGAAGCCTTCCTCCGCATTACCCCTCACTTCGGATTGTGGCTCAAGACCTTCAAGGTGGAGCCGAAGATGATCAAGGGGCAACAGGCAGAGTACGGAGGGGCTGTTATAAGCAAGAATGCTGACGCTTCGTAGCCCGATGGCTCTTTTCAAGAGGAGCTCAGTCCATGGAAACAAGAGTGGTTTTATATCACAGCTCCCATGGGCACCAAATGGGTGGCACCACCTGCCTTTCGCTCGGGTCCTCCACCACGGCTGGCGTCATGGGTCAATAAAGGGCTTGACTGGTGGCTATCCAAGGACGTGCCCTTGTTGCAGGGCCGTATTCGAGACCTTCTAGAGAGAGAGATCAATCTGGTCGTAGTAGCGCAGGTCATGCTGATTCGTCGCATCCTGCCCTGCAAACGTCGCCCCCTCCTCCTGTGGGAGTCCATAGACATGCAGAAGAGAAATGTTATCCCCACTCCGACCAAGATAGAACTTTTACCAAAAGTTTATTGTGATCTAATCCGGAGGGACCACGAGCTCTCCAACATTTTATGGGCGCAACGCCCGTGGAGATGTACAAACTGTTCTTCGGATCACAAGCAATGTGTCCGGGCTTGACCGAGGACTCAGGTCTGAGCTGCAATCGCCCTGATGCTCAAGTAAGTAGTCCCGTTCCCGGACACGCTATCCGTATATTTATCATAAACTTGCCCTTAAAAGAGCTGTCCCATAAACAGTAGTGGATAGCGAAAGCAAAACTGATCCGGCGTCCGGCCCCCCTCCCTGAGACCAAGCCGGATCCCGTGTTAACCAAGATGCTGGAGGTTGCGCCTTTAGAAGAAGGCAAAGGGGGGAACAAGGAAACTACTGCCTCCGCGAAGGAGGTTGTCGAGAAAGGAGGGATCGACAATCCCTCCATCCAAGGGGAGAAGAGCACCGCCGCTGAAGATCCGGAGACCAAGGCCTCAAAGCGGGGGAAGAAATCTTCGCCAGAGGGTCCTGCGTCGGAAGATGCCCCGGCTGCATTATCTCCCCAAGGAGATCTGCCCTCCAGCGAGCCGTAAGTAGAGAAGGGAGTTTTAAAATAAGAGACATGCCTGTTTTATTTCTGAAGATGACCGAAATTTTACCTTGTAGTTCGGATCTCAGCCCTTCTCAGCAGAGCTCGTCTTCAGGGGATCTTCGTCCGGAGATGATGGAGAGCGGAACGCCTCCCCCTGCCGTACCGCCTAGCGAGGCGGATGATCCTGAGGTGTCATCGCGGAGGGTTTCTCCGAATCCGGTAGGAGCGGAGGGCGGTCGTAGGGCCCCCAGAGCCCTCCGTGTCCGGCCTTCAAAAAAGGCCATCAGACGAGTCCGGCACCTCCTGGTGCACGGTCGGAGGAGTTGAAGGATCTGCTCGGGCGAGTGTCTATCTCAGAGGATCACCGTGCATTGATGGGTACGGTGATTGAGAAAATTTCGTCCGCAGAAAGCGGGTTGTACGAGGCCGCCAGGAGTTTACTGACGGGTTTTGAGGTATGTGCAATGATGTACCTTTTGATGGTTCCGCATATATAAGATGCGCCCTATGTAGATAGTAGCCCCTGAGACTCGGTGCGTTGTCAAAAATGACGCCGTGCCGAGGATCATTATCCCAGCTATAATATGTCGCCCTTCCTATGTAGGTGGCGGAGCGTCCGGTGGCTAGCCGGACTAATGAATTTTCCGAACTAAGGCGGCAACTTGACGTGGCGGATGCCGACATCGTGCTTGTCAATAAGCGGGTTGACGAGTCACAAGGTATGCGATTTGTCCGCGGACACCTGGTAAGGGAGCTTGATGCCCGTGCCTTACAACATGTATGCTTGATGCAGATGGTGCCGCTGCCATGGAGAACCTTTTGGCGGAGCTTGCCCGAGCCAAGGAGCAGGCCAGAAAAAGTGATGCGGCTGCTTTAAAGGCGGCCGAAGAGCTAAAAGCCGAACAGGCTGCTCCTTTGCCGAAGCAAGAAGGAAATGGCCGAGATGGCCGTGAAGTTGAATAATGCTACTGACCGCTTCGAGCTTCTTGAAAAAGAAGGTCGGGCGGAGCAAGAGGACCTGAAGAAGGCCACCACCGAGGCTAAGGATGCTCGCTCTGCGATGAGAGCTATGAAGGAGGAGCTACGTCAGGCCGGAGATATCGCGGCTGGAAAGCCCTTTCTGCTATGGAGGAAGTTCACGGATCCTAAATATGCTCAGTTGGACCGGTTGTGGAGTAGTGAGGATGCTTTTCTGTACTTGGCGGCAAGTGCCGCGGACGCGGCCGAACACTTCGGAGATCAAAAGGATCACGAGATGGAAGATCTTTTTTCGTCGCAGTTCCGTAATCCAGAGCGTCCACTTCCATTAACCGATCGTTTGGCCGAATGGGCGGAGCTGAATAGGTTGTCCGTACTTGCCATGAAGGATGTCGTGACTCATTTGTGGCCGAAAGGGCCTGAGACGAAGAGTTATTTTGGCTTCGTGCAGCAGTTCCTTGGTGCGGTGCCTCATAGCAAAGCAATGAGGCGGTCAGCATGCATAGAGGGTGCGCAGATGGCTCTTGCCCGTGTCAAGACATATTGGGCGGAGATGAAGGCCACCGATGTTGCGTCCCAAGATTTGGACGGAAGCCGAGTACCTGTCGAGCACTATTTTTAGGAAGTTCTACAGGGCACTCGTTTAATAGAGACACAGTGCTCGAAGGATATTATGTTCGAATAGCATGTATTATTGTGAAACAATGTTTCGATGGAATATAAAAGCTTTTTATACTTGTGCCTTCAAGAATTAAAATACCTCCTGTGCAGCCGTTAATGTATATGTGTATATAACCTGAAAGATGGCATTCTTTGGCTTCAGCCCCCATGCATATAATGCAGGGGTGTTTGCAGAAAGTGCATTTTCACACTTGATCCAACGTCTTGGTCCTAGAAAGGAGGTGATAGCGCGGCAAACTAGGCAACCGGACTATAATGCTTTATCACTTTCACTTAGCCATAGGAGTTCGACAGTGGGGCTACTATATAGCCCCTAGGGGCACCGCACTCACCCGAATTCGGGGCGCGTATGTGCCTGACCGAAAAACGGTCCTTCGTCAATGCGGAGGAATTCTAAAGATTCCAGCGGGTCATCGAGTGGTTGACCAGTCTCACGCTATTCATGACAGTCAGTTTTTGGCTTTCTCTACTGAGGTGCTCGCCTGGCCGAACCGGGGCACAATCGCAGTAGTTCTCTTGGTGCCGCATTAGCCGATAGAGCGGAACGTAAGGCAGCAAAACACAGGAGCCGGGCAAACCCAACATTTGACCAAAGACATGATTCGGAGCTGATGCATATAAGGCCTAACTCGAGACGCTGAACACTCCCTAAGGTATTCGGTCTTTATGAGAACGGGCCGAACAATCTCCCTTGGTAATAAGCCCCTGGTGTCCAGGTACGCGCGGAATTCTAACGTGGCCTATCCCAAAACGCCAGCCTCCTCCTTGGTTATAGCAAGAAACCGAGGGATGTGTATCAAGAAGAGACAGAGAAAAAGGTTTACGCAGGGTCTTAATCTGAAAAGAATCCTTGCGACGGGTTCCTGCTGCACGTCTGCGCCTGTGTCTCCGTTGTGCCGTATCCTGGACGGGTGTAGCACGGTGTTCATCTGTAAAAGAAAGGAACTTAGTTTAAAAAGGTGATGCAAAAATGTACATTATATTAAATAAACGAAGTACAATTCAAAAAATGAATAAAATTGAGCTTTATGGTCTCTTGTTGCGGAGCCCCTTGTTCGGGGGTATGTGTCTAGTAAGCCCTTGTATGTTTGCGCCGGACTCGTTCAGCCGTGTCCGGGGTCTGGACGACCTGTCTAAGTGCTTTTATTGGTGAAGCCGGTTTATTGTGTGGCTGTCAAGGCAACCGCACGATTTTCCGGACTCGAGGAACCCTCGATGTTTCCTTTTAACGAGATGATGCCGCGTGGACCGGGCATTTTAAGTGTAAGAGATGCATAATGCGGTATTGCGTTAAAGCGGGCGAAAGCTTCGTGTCCCAATAGTACTTGATAGCTACTTGTAAATGGAGCGAGGTGGAAGGTTAACTTTTCGCGGTGGAAGTTGTCGGGTGAGCCGAACACAACTTCTAGCAGTAGAGAGCCCGTACAATGGGCATATGGGCCTGGCATTACCCCTTCAAAGGAAGTGTTGCTATGGTGAAATTTGGTTGGGTCTATCCCCATTTTGCGGACTGTGTCCTGATATAGCAGGTTTAGATCACTGCCGCCGTCCATTAGGACTTGTGTAAATTGGAGTCCGCCAATTATCGGATCTAATATCAAGGCAGTCCGACCTATATTCCGTAAACTTCTAGAGTAATCCCGGTGGTCGAAGGTGATTGGTTTTAACAACCAGTGGCGGGACTCCTCCGGGATAGGTCGTATGGCGCGTGCCTCTATGGGCGCCGCTCTATTTTTCCCTTTTGTCACGTGAAGTGAGTTTATTGTTTTGATTTCTTGTGGGAAATTCTTTTGTTTTCTGGTGCTCTGCTTTTGGGGTTCGTCATTGTCCTCGCTTGGTGTGTCGAGCCCCTTGTGTTCGGCGTTGAGTTTGCCGGACTGTTGAAGACCCAACAATCTATGTGGGTATGGTTTGCAGGATTCCCGGGAGTACTGTGGATTTGGCATATCTTGTCCAAGATTTTGTTTAAGTTAGATAGCTTGTCCTTGTTATCCTTAAGGGGCAGTTTTTATGATTCTGCCGAGAGCTTTTGAATCCGGCGTTGACTGCCGTGCTCTTCGGGCTGTTCCCCTTGGTCCGACGCTGGTCCTTGCTACGTCATGGTTTCCCGTTTCCATCCCTAACTTCGGATGTACTTGGGTTGCTGGTACTGCATCTTGCCAGCCAGCTATCCTCTCCCGCGCAAAAGCGGGTCATGAGGCTTGTTAATGCGGCCATTGTTCTTGGCTTTTCTTGGCCGAGGTGTCTGGTGAGCCATTCGTCTCGGACGTTGTGTTTGAAAGCTGCTAAGGCTTCGGCATCCGGACAGTCGACTATTTGGTTCTTTTTAGTAAGGAATCTGTTCCAAAATTTCATGGCTGACTCTCCGGGTTGTTGAGTTATGTGACTTAAATCGTCCGCATCCGGAGGTCGGACATAGATCCCTTGAAAATTTGCCCGAAAAGCATCCTCGAGCTCCTCCCACTTCCAATGGTGTTTCCGGGAACGCTTTTAAGCCAATGCCGAGCTTGCCCTTTGAGCTTGAGGGGTAAGTATTTTATGGCGTGGAGATCATCTCCTCTAGCCATGTGTATGTGGAGGATGTAATCCTCAATCCAGACTCCAGGGTCTGTTGTTCCGTCGTATGCCTCTATGTTTACGGGCTTGAATCCCGCTGGAAATTCATAATCCAGCACCTCATCGGTGAAACATAGGGGGTGTGCGGCACCCCTATATTTAGGTGAGCCGTGATGTTCGGATACTTGATGTGTTGCATTGCTTACTAGAGCTTACTTTCTTGGCCCGTAGATAGATCTAACTGGGCCATCTTTTTGATGCGAATCCCTGTGCGGATCGCATGCCGGCTTGTGTGCGGCGTCGTTTGCTGCTCTCTGTTTTCCATGGGGTCGTCCATCCGACCGGGTGGCCTCTTTGTTTTTTGATTGCGGGGGCTCTACGGCCTCCTCATCAAATTCAGGCAGTAGTTTTCACTTTGGGTAGCTCTTCGTTCGGCGACTGTCGCCGTATTTGTTTGCGGTGTTGAGTACTTTGCTCCATCTGATTCTGAGTGCATCTTCCGCTGTTTTGAGCTTACGCTTCTGCTTTTTCAGGCTACGTGCAGTGGTGACGAGCCTTTTGTGAAGGTTCTTCTGCTCCAGCAACTTGTCTCGCGTGAGATCGTCCGGACTGTTATCTTCGCCGGTGACGGGTTGTTTATCCAGGTTGTCCTGTTCGGACAGTTGCTCGATAGCATGTTCGTCGTCCACCGGTTCGCCCTGCTCTATGGCTAGGTCTGTATGGCTATTGTCTTTGTCGAGGCGGGACTTTGAGCGGCGCTTACGTCGCCGTTTTGACTGCTTTTCGAGGGAATGATCCTTCGTAGCGTCCCTTTGTTCCTCGTCGTCGCTTCCTTTAGGTGTGTCCACCATGTATACATCGTGAGATGAGGTGGTTCTCCAGTGCCCTATAGGTGCTGGTTCATGTTCCTCCCCTACATCATCGTCCATACCGTCGATGTCTTGAGTCAAACTTCGAGCATGTCGGTTAAATCATCGGCGGTGGCTACGAAGTGGGTGGTGGGTGGGCTTTGAATTTCTTCGTCGTCCGCATCCCAACCTTCCGACCATAATCCGCCACGGCTCTCTCGATAAAGAGAGAGACTTTAGTGAGTTCAGGATGTCGCCAAAGGGCGAAAATGAAAGATGTCCGCGGCGATGAATTCCATGATCGGCGCCCAATCGGATTCGATTGGCGGGCGTGGAAGGTTCGGAGTCCGGAGAGGAGTCCGCACCTTGAGTCACGAAGCCGCAAAGGACGGGGTAGGTGTACGGCTCAATCGCCGTAGAGATTGCAGCCCCCGAGGCGGTGTCCAGCCATCCGTCCTCGATCGGCGCAGTCGGCTCCGGGTTAAAGGTCCGAGCGGACACTGGTGCGGCCTCCAGGACACTGTTCGGCGGCAGAGCTAGATCATGCCCCTCGTGACAGTGCGACACGCTTGGCTGTGGCTCGAACCCGTCGAAGATTAAGTCTTCGCGGACGTCAGCCGTGTAGTTCAAACTTCCAAATCTGACCTGGTGGCCAGGGGCGTAGCTTTCAATCTGCTCCAGATGGCCAAGAGAATTGGCCCGCAAAGCCGCCGAATACGAAGATCGGTCCGGGGAGAAACGTCTCACCCTAGAGTGCATCGTTGTTGATGATCGGAGGAGCCATCGGGCCTAAAGACGACGACACAGAGGAACTCTCAATGAAAGCACCAATGTCGGTGTCAAAACCGGCGGATATTGGGTAGGGGGTCCCGAACTGTGCGTCTAGGTGGATGGTAACAGGAGACAAGGGACAAGATGTTTTTACCCAGGTTCGGGCCCTCTCGATGGAGGTAAAACCCTACTCCTGCTTGATTAATATTGATGATATGAGTAGTACAAGAGTAGATCTACCACGAGATCAGAGAGGCTAAACCCTAGAAGCTAGCCTATTGTATGATTGTTGTTCATCCTACGGACTAAAACCCTCCGGTTTATATAGGCACCGAAGAGGGTTAGGGTTACACAGAGTCAGTTACAATGGTAGGAAATCTACATATCCGTATCGCCAAGCTTGCCTTCCACACCAAGGAATGTCCCATCCGGACACGGGACAAAGTCTTCAATCTTGTATCTTCATAGTCCAGGAGTCCGGCCGAAGGTTATAGTCCGGCTATCCGGACACCCCCTAATTCAGGACTCCCTCAGTAGCCCCTGAACCAGGCTTCAATGACAACAAGTCCGGCGCGCATATTGTCTTCGGCATTGCAAGGCGGGCTCCTCCTCCGAATACTTCATAGAAGATTTTGAACACAAGGATAGTGTCCGGCTCGGCAAAATAAGTTCCACATACCACCGTAGAGAGAATATCATTTACACAAGTTCAATCTGCTGACGTATTCCGCAGCGTGACATCACACCACAGCCAAGCCTTTATTCCAATCATTTTTACTGTCCCACCTCAGTGCGTTTAGCGAGGCAGTTTCCTTGGCACGTCTTGTCAAAGCAGAGATCGTGTCCCCTTATTCCGGGATTCTCATTAATACGGGCGTGGGTAACCCAGTCGTGCCTGTTGGCATGCCTCCTCAATTGAAGGCGAGTCCCGAACGGTCACGGGAGGGCTCCTGGTATTCAACCTCTTTATAAAGAGACCAAGGCCCCGCTCTTTTTTCTCAATCTCAATCGAATCCGGCCCTCGCTTCAGGTCCCAACACCCAAAGCTCCAGATTCAGGCGCTTCGGACCTTCGATGATGTCCAGCTCCGACCTTCAAGGCCGGTGGATGCCTTCCTCCGTCATGGAAGAAGACGGCCTAAAGATAAGAGATGCCAGGTATCTAACCGGCGAAATCTCGCATAGGCTGCCTGCCCAAGGGCAGGTTATTCCCACTCCCAAGCCCGATGAAAGCATGGTGTTCGCTTCTCACTTCTTTCGGGGGCTAGGCTTCCCGACGGACCCCTTCGTGAGGGGGCTCATGTTTTATTACGGACTGGAATTTCATGACTTGGATCCGGAGTCCATCATCCACATCTCATCGTTCATCGTCGTATGTGAAGCCTTCCTCCGCATTACCCCTCACTTTGGATTGTGGCTCAAGAACTTCAGGGTGGAGCCGAAGATGATCAAGGGGCAACATGCAGAGTGCGGAGGGGCTGTTATAAGCAAGAATGCTGACGCTTCGTGGCCCGAGGGCTCTTTTCAAGAGGAGCTCAGTCTATGGCAACAAGAGTGGTTTTATATCACAGCTCTCAGGGGCACCAAATGGGTGGCGCCACCTGCCTTTCGCTCGGGTCCTCCACCATGGCTGGCGTCATGGGTCAATAAAGGGCTTGACTGGGCGCCGTCCAAGGACGTGCGCTTGTTGCGAGGCCGTGTCGAGACCTCCTAGAGAGAGAGATCAATCTGGTCGTAGTAGCGCAGGTCATGCTGATTAAATCGCATCCTGCCCTGCAAACGTCACCCCCTCCGCCTGTGGGAGTTCAATCCGGAGGGACCACGAGCTCTCCAACATTTTATGGGCGCAACGCCCGTGGAGATGTACAAACTGTTCTTCGGATCACAAGCAATAGTAAAGGAAGTAATGCAGATAAGGTTCAGGATAGTGACACATCCTTGTTGGTCTCCAACAAAGCTGATAAAACAGCCAAGGAAGACTATCTTGAAGACAGCGAGACAACCCCAAAGTCCTGTCTTGGCTTAGTGTTCGAGTTACTGGTCAATACCGCATGCACAAGCTATTCAAACTCACTGTCTGAATCAGTTCGGTTTCTTGAGTCTCAACTACAAGCTGAAAGACATCGATCAGCTGTGCTGCGACCTGAAACGGAAGGACTGCGGAAGTCCCTGGAGCATTCAGATGCATACTTTCTGGTGCAACAGCAAGCGTTGGAGGATTTTAGCGCCAAACAGGACAAAGCTAATCAGCTTGCTAAGCTTATTCCCAAAGATGGTGGATACCCAGGATAACGTTTCTTGAGCTCTTCTGAAGTTGTTTCAGTTATGCTCTTGTTTTGCTGCCGCGTTTATTTTCACTGGTGGCCAATTTTGACGGCCAGTGTATGTAATATGCTGCTTTGTTCCCTATATTTGCACTGGTGGCGAACTTTGATGCCAAGTGGATGTAATATGTGTAATAGCGGTAATAGGCTAGCCTTAATTGCTTGCTTATTTATTTCCTTATTGTCTTGTTTAGTTGTTTGCTTGTAGTCACTGCAGTTCTTTTTCTGTGTTTTTCTAGTGGCCACAATAGCCTATTTTTGGTAACTAGGCCAAAATAATCATGGCAACACATGGATCGTTGTAACCATGGGCCTCCTGCAGTCAGTATGATCCATGGGCCTTCGTCGCGGTAGGACCATTGGCCTTCTATACGGGCCGTAGGATCCATCGGCCTTCTATACGGGCCTTAGGGATCAATGGGCCTTCTACGGGTCGTACGATCCATGGGCCTTCTACGGGCCGTACTATCCATGGGCCTCATACGGGCCGTAGGATCCATGGGCCTTCTACGGGGCGTATCATCATTTCGCCAATCATGGGCCGTACTATTCGTGGACCATAACGGGCCGTTAATAGGCCGTATTTGATAACTCTGCGAAAACAGCCCAACGGGTTGTTTTTTACATGAAAACGGCCCAACGTATTAATGGTCCGCAAACGGGCCGACTGTAACGACGGGCTGAATTTGGCCCGCAAGCAGAAAATGACAGTAACGGGCCGTATGTAACCGAATGCTGCAAATGAGCCCAAGAATTAATGGGCCCTGAGAAGGCCGAAAGATAACTTGGGCTGGAAACAGCCCAATGGAATAACGGGCCGGTAATGGGTATAAAGTGATACATTGTTCATTACGGGCCAGTTTCACAACGGGCCATTAATGGGCCAAGTGTTACAAAGGTCCTCATATGGGCCGAAAGAAGTCATGGGCCACACATGGGCCAGAAGTTAAAACGGGCTGAATCATATTGGACGGCCCAGATGATGCTACTGGGCCTAATTCGGATTGGGAGTAACGGGCCCTGGTTTGCGGGCTGTAAATGGGCTATATGCGAACCTGCCGTTAACAGGCTTTCCGTGGGCTGGCCCGCCACCTTTTGACCAAGTCAAACGGGCCGGCCTTTTCACAGGAATGGGCCTCTGTTGGGTCGTGCCACGTGTCACCGTATCATAGGCGCCTTCAGTCCAATGAGCGGATGACATCTGTCCCAACGGTGAGCCGACACATGTTTCCTCCAGCCAATGATGATTTTACACGTCTAAAATCCCCATTGGTCGGGGCTGTTAATGGGTTATCAGATCCAAAACCCGACCCGATAGCTTAATGGCGTTCCGTTACGGTGGATGCCACGTGTCGGTCACCCCTGACGAAAGCACTTCTGCGACGCGCGATTTATCGTCATGGAAGTGGACACTTCCGTGATGATAATTTTGTTAATGTCATGGAACACTTCTACGACAGCACAGATATGACTATCATGATTCTGTCATAAATTTGTCATGGATGTACATGCATGACAAAAAACGCGACCTACTGTGACAAACACGTATCATCATGGAAGTGTGTTTTTATGTAGTGGAGGCCTCTCCCGTCTGTCGCCGCTCCTCCAAGCTTCGACACGCGCCCTGGCCAGCGATGCATGCAGTGCCATGTAGGCAGGCAGGCAACTGAGGTGGCGCGATGGTGGAGCCTCCACGAAGGGCTGCATGTTGCCACGCAGGTGCCTGCCCAGCTGGTTGGGTCGGCAGCTGCATGCGAACGGCGGCGGAGACTTGGCTGGTGCGGGCCTGATGGTTGCCCCGCTGGCGCGCTTGGCGAGGGTCTTTCCAGGTGGCCCGGCAAGGGTCTCGCCGCGACACGCAGGCGTCCCCGGCAACGATATTGCCGGGGGTCTCATGGATTCCTTCGGTGAGGATGGCTGCCTTCCTATCCTCATTTGATCTTGACTATTCTTTGTCTTCACAAAGATCTGCATGCCACCACAGAGGTGCCCGCCGAGCCCTGTCCCAACGCATGTGTTGAGTGTTGGTGGGCTCGACGGTGGCTCGCTCGACTGGCGTGGGCGAGCTGCCCCGGCAAGGGTCTTGCTGGGGCCGCTGAGGCTGCCCCTCGGCAAGGGTCCCTGCAGGGGAAACCTGCTTCGTGCATCTGATCTTTGTGGCCTTGGTCCTCGTCGTTGCTTTGCTTCGTCTTGGGCTTCGGTCTTACCTTGGCTCACCTCCTCCGCTCTGCTTGGTGTGGCCGTGGTGCGGCTCCGACTGTCCGTGCACAGGTAAAGGGGTACAAAAATGTGCCCCTAGTTTTGTACACCGACAGGAGCCCCCGATCTCCAGAACTGCCGACAAGTCGAGCTGCTTGCTGAGAAGCAAAAGGCTGAGTACGAAAGGCGGGACACGGAAACGGACGAAGATGGTGCTGAGGGATCCGGCAAGAAGCGTGGCGTCCAAGGAGGCCACTCCGGCAAGGACAACCAGCAAGAGAGGCCCGCCCGGGGCCGCGAGAAGAAACAAGAAGACGACGATCACGACGAGGACGACGAGCCCGGTGAGCAAGGGTTCCAGAAGGCTACGGAGGCCATGTGCGTCTATGGCGGCGCCTCGCTGCATACCTCTCACCGCCAGCTCAAGCAGTGGGCGCGAGAGGTCACAACAATGGAGTCGTCGTTCGACGCTCAGATGCCCCTAAAGTGGTCTAGCACGCCCCTCATCTTTGACGCCGAGGACAACCCTGATCGCACTACCGCAGTAAGGTGTTTGCCGTTGTTGGTTTCGCCAACAGGACGCAACCTCAGGGTGAACAAGATGTTGGTTGAAGGTGGGGCCGGCCTGAACCTGATCTCGCCTGTCGTGATCAAAAGATTGCAAATCCCTGACGGAGACCTCGAGGAAACGGGCACGTTTCAGGGGGTCAATCCGGGGAGAAGCCAGCCAAAGGGAAAGGTCACACTGCCCGTGACATTTGGAGAAGAGTTGAACAACCGGACGGAGAGGATCGTCTTCGACGTGGCCGAGATCCCCTTGCCCTACAACGGGATCCTCGGCCGCTCGGCACTAGCCAAGTTCATGGCGGCATCACACTATGCCTACAACATGCTAAAGATGCCCGGGCCGTTACCCTCCGACAAGAAGGACGCGCTGATCTGCGCCGACCAACTCTACCAGGAGGCAGTTTCAGCAGCTGCCATCAAGGCACCTGCTCCTGCCGCCGAAGGCTCGGGAGGAAAGAAGGAACCCGGCAAGACCTCTCGCACCCACTCCGGCAAGCGCACCTCCTCGGGTGCTATGCTACCGTTGAGGATGTGCCAGAGAGCTCTGCCGACAAGGGCAAGAGATCCAGAGCCGAGCTGCCGCAGACCAAGAAGTTGCCCGTCGCGGAGGACGACACGGGAGGGGCCTTCACTATAGGCTCCGCCCTCAACATCAAATAGGAAGGCGAGCTCGTCACCTTCCCGCGGGCGAATGTCGACGTGTTTGCATGGCAAGCATCCGAGATTCCCGGTGTTCCCAGGGAGGTGATTGAGCACCACCTAGCTGTCTGCCCCCACGCGCGGCCCGTCAAGCAGAATGTCAGAAAGTAGGCTCTGGAGAGGCAGGAGTTCATCACAGAGGAGATCAGGAAGCTAGAAGCGGTAGGTTTGGTGAGAGGGGTGCTCCATCCGACGTGGTTGGCCAATCCAGTAGTGGTGCGCAAGGCGAATGGGAAGTGCAGGTTGTGTATTGATTACAAAGATATCAATAAGGCTTGTCCTAAGGACCTCTTCCCATTGCCGCGCATCGACCAGATTGTTGACTCCATGACCGGTTATGATCTGTTATCATTCCTCGATGCCTACTCGGGCTACCTCCAAATCTTCATGACAAGAGAAGGTGAAGAGAAGTCCAAATTGGTTTTGAACCTCAACTCCATAAAAATATGGAAGCCTACATGGATGACATAGTGGTCAAAACCAAGGACGGGCCGACTCTTGTGCAAGATCTAGATGAGACGTTTGCGAACCTGCACAAGATCAACCTCAAGTTGAACCCTGACAAGTGCGTCTTCGGCGTCCCGTCCGGCAAGCTTCTCGGGTTCTCCGTGTCACAGCGCGGGATCGAGGCAAACCCAGACAAGATCAAGGCTATCAAGCAGATCGAGGCGCCCAAGCGGATCAAGGATGTGCGTCGGCTCACCGGCTGTGTTGCCGCTATGAGCCAGTTCATCTCCAAGTCCGCCGAGCGCGCCCTTCCCGTTTTCAAGATCTTGAAAAAGGCAGGCCCATTGGAGTGGACCCCAGAAGCCGAGGCCGCGCTGCAGGACTTGAAGAAATTCCTTTCCTCTACGCCAATACTAGTTGCGCCTAAACCACAAGAGCCGTTGCTGCTGTATCTAGCGGCGACGAATCAAGTGGTCAGCGCCGCACTAGTGGCACAGAGGGAGGTCGACGAGGAGAAAGCAATGGCCGCAGGACCAGCGGAGGGCGAGCCGAAGATTCCCCCGGCAGGGCCCGGTGCCAACGAGGCGCGGCCCCCGGCAGAGTCTGGTGCCACCAAGGCGATGCCCGCGTGGTCCACTGAAGCGGTGCCCAAGAAGAAGATGATGCAGCACCCGGTTTACTTTGTCAGCTCCCTCTTGCAGGGGCTAGGTCAAGGTATTCCGGTGTGCAGAAATTGCTCTTCGGCCTCCTTATGGCCTTGAGGAAGCTGCGTCACTACTTCCAGGCCCACGAGTTCACTGTCGTCACCCGCCTCCCGTTGCAACGGATACTGCACAACCCAGACGCAACCAGAAGGATTGTGGAATGGGCCATGGAGTTGTGAAGCTTCGGCTTAAAGTTTGAGAGTACCTCGACAATTCAGAGCGGAGTCTTGGCGGAGTTCATCGCGGAATGGACCTCGATGCCTGACGAAGAAATCCAGGAGACTACTCTCCCTGGCAAGGAGGCAGACTGCAACTGGGTCATGTACTTTGATGGAGCCTTCTCGCTGCAAGGCGCCGGTGCCAGTGTGCTGCTCGTCACACCCACCGGAGAGCACCTCAAGTAAGTGTCCAGATGCACTTCCCCAGGGAGATGTCCACCAACAACACCGCCGAGTACGAGGGACTGCTTGCCGGTCTGAGGATCGCGGCAGACCTCGGGGTTAAGAAGCTCATCATCAGGGGTGACTCGCAGCTCTTTGTCAGGCAAGTCAACAAAGATTATCAGAGCCCACTGATGGAAGCATACGTAGATGAGGTGAGGAAGCTGGAGGAACGCTTTGACGATATCCAGGTGGAGCATGTCCCCTGAGCGGAGAACGACATCACCGATTACCTGTCAAAGCGTGTCGCATTCAAGCTACCTGTGGAACCAGGTACCTTTTCGCTCTGATTAACTCAACCATCCGTCAATCCATCAGCTGGGCAGAGAAAGTGGAGAAAATCAGGTCCCGGGAAGTACTTTCGTACCGAGCCCCCCAGGGCTGCCGGTAAGGGTACTAGAGCGGACGTTGAGCCTACCCAAGAGCAACTGACTCCGGCGGGGCGTCAGGCCCTCGCCGTAGAGACAGCCGCTCCCATGGCGGAAGAGATTCCTTTGGTCCTTGTCGTCGAGCCTCAGGCTCCGGCATGGGCGCAACATACCGTCCAATTCCTCCAAACAGGGGAGCTTCATGAGGAGCAGGAAGAAGCGGAGAAACTAGCCCATTGGTCTGCCCTGTACCAGTTCGTCGATGACGTCCTGTACCGGAGAAGGCCGAACGTTGTGAAACTCAAGTGCATCCCCCAGGAGGCAGGACTGGAGATGTTGGCAGAGATACGTGGAGGCATATGTGGCTCCCACATAGGGTCAAGGGCCCTTACCGCGAAGGCGTTCCGGCAAGGTTTCTTCTGGCCCACCGCCCTCCAGGATGCGACGGCACTAGTCACCAAGTGTGAAGCGTGCCAGTTCCATTCAAAGAAGCTTCATCAACCAGCTGAAGCCCTTCAAACAATCCCTCTCTCATAGCCATTCTCGGTCTGGGGGCTCGATATACTGGGCCCCTTTCCCCGCGCCGTCGGGGGCTTTGAGTACTTGTACGTTGCAATCGACAAGTTCACAAAGTGGCTAGAGGTGGAAGCAGTGGAAAGGTGACTGCTCAGTCAGCCATCAAATTCTTCAAAGGACTGGTGTGCCGTTTTGGTGTGCCAAACAGAGTCATCACCGACAACGGCACGCAGTTCACAAGCCACACCTTCATGCAGTACATCCAGGACCTCGGCAGCAAGGTCTGTTTTGCTTCCGTGGCACATCCACGGAGCAACGGCCAAGCAGAGAGGGCAAATGCTGAAGTGTTGCGAGGCTTGAGAACGAAGACCTTTGACAAGCTGCACAAGAGCAGAAGGCGCTGGATTGATGAGTTGTCGGCGGTTCTTCGGTCGATCAGGACGACGCCAAATCGAGCCACCGGCCAGACACCTTTTGCCCTGGTATACGGGGGAGAAGCAGTTCTCCCCACGGAACTCATATACGGGTCACCTCGAGTGCTCGCTTATGACGAGGTTGAGCAAGAGCAGTTGCGCCAAGATGACGCGACGCTCCTTGAGGAAAATCGTCTTCGGGCGGCCGTGAGAGTGGCACGCTACCAGCAAGCCTTGCGCCGATACCATAGCCGCAAGGTTCATGCCCGGAGCTTTGAGGAAGGCGGCCTTGTTCTTCGGAGCGTTTAGTCGACCAAGAATACCAACAAGTTGACGCCAAAGTGGGAAGGCCCTTATCAGGTAATACGATTCACCAGGCCCGGCACAGTCCGCCTGGAGACCGAAGATGTCGTCCCTGTGAGCAACTCCTGGAACATCAAGCATGCGTCACATAGCAGTAAGCAGGTGGCTCGCGGCTTCCCCGTAAAGGGAGGGAGGCGTGGAGGCGCGGCTCCTTTACTGAATGGGGCCGAGGCACGGTCTTCAAGGCGTCCACTCCCCATGATAACGGGGTCGGGAGAGGTCGCCTCACTTGTCCCTTCGGTTCTGCACGTCTGCCAAGCGTCTTCCACCCACGACGGAGGTACATGAAGTGAGGGGTGGGGAACTCGATGTTGGCCCATGTGCCGCTGTTCCCGCAGCCGCAACGACTGCAGCGGATCCAGCTCCATCTCCCGCGCAAATGGAGTCGGGAGGCGAAGGCGAAGGCACGGCGGCCGGCTTAGCCTGACGAAGAATCCGCAGGGTTGTCCCCAGCATGGCCCTCCATCGGAGGAGGAGCTGCTGGCGGGGGCGACGCCGATGCGCCACCCCGCCCTCCTCTTCCCCAAGCGCTGCGGCCTCTCCCCCGGCCTTGCCCACCACCTCGCCCCCTCCCCCTTCCCCTCGCGGCCGAATCTGCCAGCACGGGCGCAGGAGGAGGAGGGACGCGTTGTCGAGCGGCGAGAGGTCACAGCAATGGAGCCGTCATTCGACGCTCAGATGCCCCTAAAGTGGTCTAGCACGCCCCTCATCTTTGACGCCGAGGACAACCCTGATCACACTACCGCGGTTAGGTGTTTGCCCTTGTTGGTTTCGCCAACAGTACGCAACCTCAGGGTGAACAAGATGTTGGTTGACGGCGGGGCCGGCCTGAACCTGATCTCGCCTATCGTGATCAAAAGGTTGCAAATTCCTGACGAAGACCTCGAGGAAACGGGCACGTTTCAGGGGGTCAATCCGGGGAGAAGTCAGCCAAAGGGAAAGGTCACACTGCCCGTGACATTTGGAGGAGAGTTGAACAACCGGAAGGAGAGGATCTTCTTCGACGTGGCCGAGATCCCCTTGCCCTACAACGGGATCCTCGGCCGCTCGGCACTAGCCAAGTTCATGGCGGCATCACACTATGCCTACAACATGCTAAAGATGCCCGGACCGTTGACCATCATCTCGGTCCCCTCCGACAAGAAGGACACGCTGATCTGTGCCGACCAACTCTACCAGTAGGCAGTTGCAGCAGCAGCCGTCAAGGCACCCGCTCCTGCCGCCGAAGGCTCGGGAGGAAAGAAGGAACCCGGCAAGACCTCTCGCACCCACTCCGGCAAGCGCACCTCCTCGGGTGCTGTGCTACCGTTGAGGACGTGCCAGAGAGCTCTGCCGACAAGAGCAAGAGATCCAGAGCCGAGCTGCCGCAGACCAAGAAGTTGCCCGTCGCGGAGGATGGCACGGGACGGGCCTTCACTATAGGCTCCGCCCTCAACAGAAAATAGGAAGGCGAGCTCGTCACCTTCCTGCGGGCGAATGTCTACATGTTTGCATGGCAAGCGTCCGACATCCCCGGTGTTCCCAGGGAGGTGATTGAGCACCACCTAGCTGTCTGCCCCCACGCGCGGCCCGTCAAGCAGAAGGTCAGAAAGTAGGCTCTAGAGAGGCAGGAGTTCATCACAGAGGAGATCAGGAAGCTAGAAGCGGCAGGTTTGGTGAGAGGGGTGCTCCATCCGACGTGGTTGGCCAATCCAGTAGTGGTGCGCAAGGCGAATGGGAAGTGGAGGCTGTGTATTGATTACACAGATATCAATAAGGCTTGTCCTAAGGACCTCTTCCCATTGCCGCGCATCGACCAGATTGTTGACTCCATGGCCGGTTGTGATCTGTTATCATTCCTCGATGCCTACTCGGGATACCACCAAATCTTCATGACAAAAGAAGGTGAAGAGAAGACATCATTAATCACCCCATGTGATACGTATTGCTTTTTACAGATGACTTTCGGGTTGAAGAGTGCTGGCTCAACGTTTGCAAGAGCAGTCCAAATTGGTTTTGAACCTCAGCTCCATAGAAATATGGAAGCCTACATGGATGACATAGTGGTCAAAACCAAGGACGGGCCGACTCTTGTGCAAGATCTAGATCAGACGTTTGCGAACCTGCGCAAGATCAACCTCAAGTTGAACCCTGAGAAGTGTGTCTTCGGCGTCCCGTCCGGCAAGCTTCTCGGGTTCTCCGTGTCACAGCGCGGGATCGAGGCAAACCCAGACAAGATTCCCCCGGAGAAAGCAATGGCGGCAGGACCAGCGGAGGGTGAGCAAAAGATTCCCCCGGCAGGGCCCGGTGCCAACAAGGCGCGGCCCCCGGCAGAGTCTGGTTCCACCAAGGCGATGCCCGAGTGGTCGAGTGAAGCGGTTCCCAAGAAGAAGATGATGCAGCACCCGGTTTACTTTGTCAGCTCCCTCTTGCACGGCCTAGGTCAAGGTATTCCGGTGTGCAGAAATTTCTCTTCGGCCTCCTTATGGCCTTGAGGAAGCTGCGTCACTACTTCCAGGCCCACGAGTTCACTATCGTCATCCGCCTCCCGTTGCAACGGATACTGCACAACCCGGACGCAACCGGAAGGATTGTGGAATGGGCCGTGGAGTTGTGAAGCTTCGGCAGAACCGAAGGGACAAGTGAGGCGACCTCTCCTCACCCTGTGATAGTGGGGAGTGGACGCCTTGAAGACCGCGCCTCGGCCCCATTCAGTAAATGAGTCACGCCTCCACGCCTTCCTCCCTTTACGGGGAAGGCGCGAGCCGCCTCTTTACTGCGATGTGACGCATGCTTGTGGAAACTGCCCCATGCATGCCGCCCATGTCACGCACACCCCTCCACGACGTGCCGTGCACGCGCGTCGTGGGAAGCACAGAGCGCGAAAAATCTTTCCGCGGTAAAAACCGCCCGCCTGCCCGCGCACCGTTTTAGGCCTGACCGAACAACGTGTCGCACTTATGTGTGGCCCAGGCTCGGGGGCTCCTGTCGGTGTACAAAACTAGGGGCACATTTTTGTACGCCTTTACCTGTGCACGGGCAGTCGGAGCCGCGCCCACGGCCACACCAAGTAGAGCGGAGGAGGTGAGCCAAGGTAAAACCAAAACCCAAGACGAAGCAAAGCAATGACGAGGACCAAGGCCACAAAGATCAGACGGACGAAGCAGGTTTCCCCGGCAGGGACCCTTGCCGGGGGGCAGCTCGCCCACGCCAGCCGAGCGAGCCACCCTCGAGCACACCAACACTCAATACGTGCGTTGGGACAGGGCTCGGGAGGCACCTCTGTGGTGGCATGCAAATCTTTGTGAAGACAAAGAATAATCAAGATCAAGTGAGGATTGGAAGGCAGCCATCCTCACCGAAGAAACCCACAAGACCACCGGGGAAGCCTGCGCGCCACGGCAAGGCCCTTGCCGGGTCACCCGGCAAGACCCTTGCCGGGCCACCCGGCAAGACCCTCGCCAAGTACGCCAGCAGGGCCACCATCAGGCCCGCACCAGCCAAGTCTCCGCCGCTGTTCGCATGCAGCTGCCGACCAAACCAGCTGGGCAGGCACCTGCGTGGCAACATGCAGCCCTTCGTGGAGGCTCCACCATCGCGCCACCTCAGCTGCCTGCCTGCCTACATGGCACCGCATGCATCACTGACCAGGGCGCGTGTCGAAGCTTTGAGGAGCGGCGACGGACGAGACAGGCCTCGCCCCCATCCCCGATAAAGTGAGAGGACACCTAAGCGATACATTAAATGCACCTTGTCCTGTAATACGAGGGATAACCTCATGCCACTGTAGACCTTTCCACCTCCTGTGTGCCACTGTGGTAGCCCCTTTTCCTATAAAAGGAGGCCTGAGGCGACCAGGAGAAGGATTCGGCTTTTTGGAGCTTGTTACACTCCGTAGCTAGTTCAAGAACACATAATACAGCCACCAAAGCAGGAGTAGGGTTTTACGCATCCTTGCGGCCCGAACCTGGATAAATGAACCGTGTGCTCTCTGTTAGACCCACTCTTCTCTCAACCCCGTGCCCCGCAACCGCAGTAGGGATTCTTGTGATACCATAGGTGTCGTTTCCCACCGACATCTTTGGCGCGCTAGGTAGGGGGCGCGCAATTGTGAGAATCTGGTCTGGTAGTTAGCCTAGTGGTTCTTCATCGCCATGGCTCCTAAGAAGAACACGGCCACGGCGATCGGCTCGTTCAGGGCCGAACGGCCCGTGCCGGTGCGGACGAGCAACGGACCGGTCGCGGACAGGACCCGGGCCGCGGCCCGCGAATACCATCACCACTCAGGCAGTCGGAACCTGGCGAGCGACGTCATTCGTGCACCGGACGATCTGCCCCATGCCGCCGGACCCAAGGACGGACCTGGGCGCCCTGCCAGCTGCGCGGGGCCCTCCGGGGGAGTCGTTGCACCGACTCCGAGCAGCGCGGCGACTTGCAGGATGCATACACCGGCGACCACCGCGCGTTCTTCCCATGGTTTGCGCGCCGAGCAGCGTCACCACGTTGGTGACCCTGGGCACCTCCGTGGGGAGAGCCCTGTGCGTCATCGGCAAGACGAAGGAGTTCAACACGCTCGCCGATGTGCTGGTGAAAATGGCACGCAGCCGCTGGGTCGTGACAGAGCTCCTTCTAACATAGTTAGAAGTCGAAGCGCGCCGCGATCCACTCAGCTGTCACCGGCATCCGCGGAAGCCTTGGCGCGCGCGCAGCTTCTCCTCGACTTCCCTCCTGCTGCGGAGAAGCTCGATGAGTGGAGGACCACCATCCGGAGCCTCGTCGCGACCGGCGGGGCCCTCGGGTCGGCGCTCCACCGAACCACCACATGCCGGCGCTGGGAGGACCGGGGGAGCTACGGCCACGGTGCACTCTCCTCCTCCTCGCCAGCTGCCGCGGGCGTCGGCCCGTCGCGACGACGCTGGTGATAACATCTCCATAGCGTCATCCGATCCATGGACCCTCCGCGACCGGCATCAGGTTCTTCGGGAGTGAGCTCACGAAGACGCTCGAACCACCGTCGAGCACCGGTGCAAAACGCGCCGCCAGTCAGACAAGCGGGCGGGACCCGCTATGGACCACCCGGCACCGGGTGGCCCCGGCGGCCTGCCTTACGAGGGGGGCTGCCCGGCTTTTACCCATCAGGTGAGGCAGTTCCAGTGGCCGTCCCACCACACGTTCAAACGCGACGTCGGCGAGAAGTACACCGAGAAGACCCATCCGTCTAAGTTCCTCAGCATCTACACCATCGCGATGCAGGCCGCTAGGGATCGCGACGACAAGGTGCTCGCCAACTACTTCCCGCTGGCGCTCAAGCCCAATGTAATGTCTTGGTTGATGCACTTGTCGGCGTACTCCATCTCTTCCTGGTCAGATCTATGCCATGAGATCGTTGGCACCTTCACAGGAGGCCACCAAGCTCATGGCCAGGACAGTGATCTGCATATCATTCCCCAGAAGGAAGGGGAGACCCTGCGCAAGTACATCCAAAGATTCAGCTAGGTGCAGTACAACATCCCCGACGTTCATCCCGCCGCTGTGATTAGCGCGTTCCATCAGAACATGCGCAATCGCAAGATGCGCGAGGAGCCGGGCGATGACCAAGGTTAAGGATGTGGTTGAGCTTCACGCTCGCCGACAAAAGCGCCCGAGCTGAAGAGGGAAGGAAGTACCCCGGCGAAGACGCCGGCGCAGAAACCGACTCTACCAGTGAGGACGCCACCGCCCCAACGAAGAAGGGCCGGCGTTGCAAAAAGAAACGCAAAGGCAAGGATGTGCTTGCCGTTGAGGGATCTGACGACACCGGTGCCGGCAAGAATGTCAAGGCAGACACCCCCGGCAAGGAGATTGCCGGGTGCATCGCCTGCCGGGCCTTGGCGGCTACTGACAAGCCAGGAAGCTCCGGCAAGCAATACTGCAAGATCCACCGCACCAAGGGCCACGATCTCCAGAACTGCCGACAAGTCGAGCTGCTTGCTGAGAAGCAAAAGGCTGTGTATGAAAGGCAGGACAAGGAGAAGGACCAAGATGGTGCTGAGGGATCCGGCAAGAAGCGTGGCGGCCATGGAGGCCACCCCGGCACGGACAACCAGCAAGAGAGGCCCGCGCGGGGCCGCGACAAGAAACAAGAAGACGATGGTTACGACGAGGACGACGAGTCCGGTGAGCAAGGGTTCCAAAAGGCTACGGAGGCCATATGCGTCGCTGGCGGTGCCTCGCTGCATACCTCTCACAGCCAGATCAAGCAGTGGGCGCAAGAGGTCACAGCAACGGAGCCGTCGTTAGACGCTCAGAAGCCCCTAAAGTGGTCCAGCACGCCCCTCATCTTTGACGCCGAGGACCACCCTGATCGCACTACCGCGGTCGGGTGTTTGCCGTTGTTGGTTTCGCCAACAATACGCAACCTCAGGGTGAACAAGATGTTGGTTGACGGCGGGGCCAGCCTGAACCTGATCTCGCCTGTCCTGATCAAAAGGTTGCAAATCCCTAACGGAGACCTCGAGGAAATGGGCACGTTTCAGGGGGTCAATCTGGGGAGAAGCCAACCCATCACCGTCCAGCAAGCCTACGATGGAATTACTCACGCACAGCGATGACCATCATGAAATTGGTGATGTAGGATTTTTTATGATGACGACGGCGACGAATCCCCCTCTCCGGAGGCCCGAACGGACTCCAGATCAGCCCTCCCGAGAGGTTTGAGGGCTTGGCGGCGGCACCGTATTGTAAAACGCGATGATTTCTTCTCCTCTATTTTTTCTCCCCGAAAGCAAATATATACAGTTAGAGTTGGCGTCGGAAAGTCTCTAGGGGGGCCACGAGGTAGGGGCGCGCCTTAGGGGGGACACCCCCCACCCTCGTGGACAGGGTGTGGGCCCCTGGTCTTCATCTTTGGCGAGGATTTTTTATTATTTATTGCAAGATATTCCTTGGAGTTTTAGGTCATTCTGAGAACTTTTGTTTTGTGCACATAAAACAACATCATGGCAATTCTGCTGAAAACAGCGTCAGTCCGGGTTAGTTCCATTCAAATCATACAAGTTAGAGTCCAAAACAAGGGCAAAAGTGTTTGGAAAAGTAGATACGACGAGACGTATCAACTCCCCCAAGCTTAAACCCTTGCTTGTCCTCAAGCAATTCAGTTGACAAACTGAAAGAGATAAAGAAAAACTTTTACAAACTCTGTTTGCTCATGTTGTTGTAAATATGTCAAGCCAGCATTCAAGTTTTCAGCAAAGGTCATAACTAACCACATTTGCAATAATTCTCAGGTCTCACGATCACTCATATCAATAGCATAATCAACTAGCGGGTCATAATAATAAATCTCGGATGACAACACTTTCTCAAAACAATTATAATTTGATATAACAAGATGGTATCTCGCTAGCCCTTTCTGAGACCGCAAAACATAAATGCAGAGCACCTTTAAAGATAAAGGACTGACTAGACATCGTAATTCATGGTAAAAGAGATCCAATCATAGTCATACCCAATATAGATTAATAGTGATGAATGCAAATGACAGCTGTCCTCTCCAGCTATTGCTTTTTAATAAGAGGGTGATGACTCAACATAAAAGTAAATAGATAGGCCCTTGACAGAGGGAAGCAGGGATTTGTAGAGCTGCCAGAGCTCGGTTTTGAAATAGAGATAAATAATATTTTGAGCGGTATACTTTCATTGTCAACATAACAACTAAGAGATGGCGATATCTTCCATGTCACACACATTATAGGCAGTTCCCAAACCGAATGGTAAAGTTTATACTCCCCCTCCACCAACAAGCATCAATCCATGGCTTGCTCGAAACAACGAGTGGCTCGAACATACATCAGGTCGCAGGGGGAGTTTTGTTTGCAATTAATTTTGATTTAGTTTGTATAAAGCATGAGACTGGGCATCCCGTTGACCAGCTATTTTCTCGTGAGTGAGGAGCGGAGTCCACTCCTCTTCGGAATAACACGCCTAACATGGAAGATAAGGGCAGCCTTGGTTGATACATGAGCTATTCGAGCATACAAAACAAAATGTTTATTTGCAGGTTTAGAGTGTGGCACATACAAATTTACTTGGAACGGCAGTTAGATACCGCATATAGGAAGGTATAGTGGACTCATGTGGAATAACTTTGGGGTTTAAGGGATTGGATGCACAAGCAGTATTCCCGCTTAGTACAAGTGAAGGCTAGCGTAAGACCGGAAGCGACCAACTAGAGAGCGACAACAGCCATGTACATGCATTAAGATTAATAAACATTGGATGCAAGCATGAGTAGGATATAATCCACCATGAACATAAATATCGTGAAGGCTATGTTGATTTGTTTCAACTACATGCGTGAACATGTGCCAAGTCAAGTCACTTAAATCATTCAAAGGAGGATACCACCCCACGATACCACATCATAACCATTTTAATAGCATGTTGGCACGCAAGGTAAACCATTATAACTCATAGCTAATCAAGCATGGCATGAGCAACTATGATCTCTAATTGTCATTGCAAACATGTTTATTCATAATAAACTGAATCAAGAATGATGAACTCATCATATTTACAAAAACAAGAGAGGTCGAGTTCGTACCAGCTTTTCTCATCTCAGTCAGTCCATCATATATCATCATAATTGCCTTTTACTTGCACGACCGAATGATGTGAATAATAATAAGAGTTTGTGTGCATTGGACTAAGCTGGAATCTGCGAGCATTCAATAAACAGGAGAAGACAAGGCAACATGGGCTCTTGGTTAAATCAACAATAATGCATATAAGAGCCACTACAACAATTTAATCATGGTCTTCTCGTATCAACCCCCAAAGAAAAGAAAAGAAATAAAACTATTTGCATGGGAAAGCTCCCAACAAGCAAAAGAAGGACGGGAAATATTTTTGGGTTTTCTTTTTAATTACTACAACTATAGCAGAAAGATAAACTACTACTATTTTTTGTTTTTCTTAAGGTTTCTCAAACACACAAGAAGAAAGCAGGAAAAAGAAAATAAACTAGCATGGATATTACAGTGAAAGAGTATGAGCACCGACATATAGCAATGAGTGTGTGTGAACATAAATGTAATGTCGGTGAGAAATACGTACTCCCCCAAGCTTAGGATTTTGGCCTAAGTTGGTCTATTGCCAGGGATAGCCTGGCGGATACCCGTAGGTGTAGCTGGGGTCGTACTGCGACGAAGAATAGTTGGGATCATAGTGTGATGAGGAAGACTCTGACTGCCATTGGCTGACAGCCATCTCTGGACCCCAAGAATAAACAGATTGTCGTGGAGGCTCCTCTTGTGGTTCCGGTTCTAGGGCTGGTGCAGGATTCTTGTAAGCTTGGACAGCAGCCCACGTAACGAGATAGGGTCCTACAAAATTAAACAAAGAAGGAGCATGCAAGGTAATAGTTTCAGGGTGATGTTTATGAAAGAATAATTTATATTTGAGCTCTCCTCCCCTGCCTTTAACAATAAAATCATGCGCTAGCATACTCTTATAATCTAAATAAGCACTAGGAGCAGGCAAGGTAATAGTTTCAGGGTGAAGGCTAGCAGAAGATTTCTCTTCTTTCTCATAATGCCTAATAGCTATGTTAAAATGTGCAGCGAGGCCTGAAGCATAAATGCCTCCAAAGATGGGGCCCTTAGTACGGTTCATACTTAACCTTCTAGCAATAATTCCGCCCATGCTAACAGTGTTATCGCGGTATAAACCATGGAACAAAATAATAATATCAGGAACACTAAGGTTCCCACAGTTCCCGCGACCAATCAAGCAACGACTAGCAAATAAGGCAAAAGCATAATACAAGAAAATGTATGCTAGTGATTCTTGCATCAGAAACCTTCCTAGTTTCTCCCAGAGAGATAGTGTTAATAAATGATTCCACTTCATTACGATGTGGTTCATCTAAGGTACCCTCAGGGGGTATGTTGCAGACTTCGCAAAATTCAGACAATGGCATCTTCTTAACAACGTCATATAAATGAAACTCTACTGATGGAGGCGATTCCTTAGGGAAAAAGTAGAATCTTTGCACAAAAGTGTTTGTGAGTAAGAGATACTGATGACGTTGGTCACGGACAAAGTCAGTGAGGCCGGCATTCTCAATCAATGAATAGAAATCCTCATAAATCCCAGCCTATCTCAAGAAATTATCGGAAGGCCATTAACACGGCCGGATCTCCACCGTACGAGGCAAATTATATTTGGGCCTCTGAGCTTCTTCATTTTCTTTTTCCTTCGAGCTTCGGCTCGATGAGCCCCTCAAAAGTCTCTTCATTATTTTCTGAAATAATCTGAATTTTTTAGTAACTTCAAACAAAAGTGAACCAACTTCAATAAAACTGATAGCAACTACTCCTACAAGTGCCTAGAGCCTATATCAAGCATTAGAACTACTTGGAACCATATAAATTTGACATGCAAGCTCAAGAACATGGTCACCTATGCAGCACAAGTTTGCAATGAATAAAGCACTAGAACAAAAACTAATTGGACCATTGGAGAAGTCACATACCAAGGAACAATCTCCCCAAGCAGTTTTGAGAGAGGTGCTTTGAGCAAGGAGATCGAAAATCACAGCAAGGAGGGCTAGAACTCGTGCTTGAGTTAGTTTTTCATGTTTGTGGGAGGAATAAGAAGAGGATGGGTGCAGGAATAAGTGGAGGAGGGCCACCATGGGCCCACGAGGCAGGGGGGCGCGCCCAGGGTGGTAGGGCGCGCCCTCCACCCTCATGGCTAGGTGGCAGCTCCCCCCATGGTGATTTTTGCACCATAAATCCTCAAATATTCCCGAAAAAATCATATTAAATTGGCATGTCATTCTAAGGACTTTTATTTTCGGGATATTTTTATATTGGACGGATAAATCATGAAACAGACAGAAAAATACTATTTTTCCTTTATTTCAACTAAATAATAGAAAGTATAGAGAGGGTACAGAAGGTTGTGCTTCTAGTTTCATACATCTCATGCTCATCAAAAGGAATCCACTAACAAGGTTGATCAAGTCTTGTTAACAAACTCATTCCGATTAACATTAAACCGGAGAAATTTCAAATAACATTAGGTTAACTCAACGGGGATATGCAAATCCCCAATAATAAGGATATCATATTTCTTCTTGACCGTAGGAAGAGGAAATTCAAAACCTCCAAATATAATCGATGGAATTTTTCCAATAGAGTTGATACTATGAACTTGAGGTTGTTTCCTCGGAAAGTGTACCGTATGCTCATTACCATTAACATGAAAAGTGACATTGCCTTTGGTGCAATCAATAATAACCCCTTCAGTATTAAGAAAAGGTCTTCCAAGAATAATAGACATACTATCATCCTCGGGAATATCTAGAATAACAAAGTCCGTTAAAATAGTAACGTTTGCAACTACAACAGGCACATCCTCACAAATACCGGTTGTGTATAGCAGTTGATTTATCAGCCATTTGCAAACATATTTCAGTTGGTGTCAACTTATTCAAATCAAGTCTACGATATAAAGAGAGAGGCATAACACTAACACCGGCTCCAAGATCACATAAAGCAGTTTTAACATAATTTCTTTTAATGGAGCATGGTATAGTAGGTACCCCTGGATCTCCAAGTTCCTTTGGTATTCCACCCTTAAAAGTATAATTAGCAAGCATGGTGGAAATTTCAGCTTCCGGTATCTTTCTTTTATTTGTAACAATATCTTTCATATACTTAGCATAAGGATTCATTTTGAGCATATCACCAATCGTGACACGCATAAAAGATAGGTCTAATCATTTCAGCAAAGCGCTCAAAATCCTCATCATCCTTTGTCTTGGATGGTTTGGGAGGAAAAGGAATGGGTTTCTGAACCCATGGTTCTCTTTCTTTACCATGTTTCCTAGCAACAAAGTCTCTCTTATCATAACTTTGATTCTTTGATTGTGGGTTATCAAGATCAGCAGCAGGTTCAACCTCTACATCATTATCATTACTGGGTTGAGCATCATCATGAACATCATCATTAACAGTTTCATTAGGTTCATGTCCATTACCAGATTGTGTTTCAGCATCAGACATAGAGATATCATTTGGATTATCAGGTGGTTCAGCAATAGGTTCGCTAGAAGTTTGCAAAGTCCTATCATTTTTCTTTTTCTTCCTTTTAGAAGAACTAGGTGCATCAATATTATTTCTCTGAGAATCTTGCTCAATTCTCTTAGGGTGGCCTTCAGGATACAAAGGATCCTGAGTCATTCTACCAGTTCTAGTAGCCACTCTAACAGCATAAATATTTTTCTTACTATTCATTTCATCAAGCAATTCTTTTTGAGCATTAAGTACTTGTTCCATTTGAGTGGTAACCATAGAAGCATGTTTGCTAACAAGTTTTAATTCACCTCTAATATTAGCCATATAATCACCCAAGCGTTTGATCATATAAGCATCTTGTTTTATTTGTCTACCAAAATAAGCATTGAAGTCTTCTTGCTTAAACATAAAGTTATCAAACTCATCCAAGCACTGACTAGCAATTTTAGTAGGAGGGATTTCAGCTTTATCATATCTATAGAGAGAATTTACCTTTACTACCTGTGTCGGGTTATCGAGGTCTGGAGGTTCTTCAATAAATAAGGGATTAAGATCATATGTTTCTTCAACAGGCGATAAATCAAGACCATGTATTTCTTCAATAGGAGGTAAATTCTTAACATCTTCAACTTTAATACCTTTTTTCTTTCATAGATTTCTTTTCCTCTTGCATATCTTCGGGACTGAGAAATAGAACACCTCTCTTCTTCGGAGTTGGTTTAGGAATAGGCTCAGTAATTGGAGCAGGAGCTGGCTCAGGAGGTGCCCAATTATTTTCATTTGTCAACATATTATTCAACAAAATTTCAGCTCCATCCGGTATTCTTTCCCTGAAAAGAGAACCAGCAAAACTATCCAGGTAATCTCCGGAAGCAGTTATTCCATTATAAAAGATATCAAGTATTTCATTTTTCTTAAGAGGATGATCAGGCAAAGCATTAAGTAACTTGAGAAGCCTCCCCCAAGCTTGTGGGAGACTGTCTTCTTCAATTTGCACAAAGTCGTATATTTCTTTTAAAGCACCTTGTTTCTTATGAGCTGGGAAATATTTAGCAGAGAAGTAATAAATCATATCCTGGGGACTACGCACACAACCAGGATCAAGAGAATTAAACCATATCTTAGCATCACCCTTTAATGAGAACGGAAATATTTTGAGGATGTAAAAGTAGCGAGATCTCTCATCATTAGTGAACAAGGTGGCTATATCATTTAATTTAGTAAGATGTGCCACAATAGTTTCAGATTCATAACCATGGAAAGGATCAGATTAAACCAAAGTAATTATATCAGGATCAACAGAGAATTCATAATCCTTATCGGGAACACAAATAGGTGAAGTAGCAAAAGCAGGATCAGGCCTCATTTTATCTCTAAGTGATTCTTTGTTCCATTTAGCTATTAACTTCTAAGCTCATTCTTATCATTGCAAGCTAAAATAGCGGAAAAAGATTCTATATAACCTTCAGGAATAACAGGCCTATCCTCATCATCATTTTCATCAATATTTTCAGATTCAACAACTTCTTTCTCTCTAGCCCTAGCAATTTGTTCATCAAGAAATTCACTAAGGGGCACAGTAGTATCAGGCATAGAAGTAGTTTCATCATAAGTATCATGCATAGCAGAAGTGGCATCATCAATAACATGCGACATATCGGAATGAATAGCAGAAGCAGGTTTAGGTGTCGCAAGCTTACTCATAACATAAGGTGAATCAAGTGCAGAGCTAGATGGCAGTTCCTTACCTCCCCTCGTAGTTGAGGGATAAATTTTTTTTTCTCATCTTTCAAGTTCTTCATAGTGTCCAGCAGATATAAATCCCAAGTGACTCAAAGAATAGAGCTATGCTCCCCGGCAACGGCGCCAGAAAAAGGTCTTGATAACCCACGAGTATAGGGGATCACAACAGTTTTCGAGGGTAGAGTATTCAACCCAAATTTATTGATTCAACACAAGGGGAGCCAAAGAATATTCTCAAGTATTAGCAGCTGAATTGTCAATTCAACCACACCTGGATACTTAGTATCTGCAGCAAAGTGTTTAGTAGCAAAGTAATATGATAGTGGTGGCAACGGTAACAAAAGAGTAATGAAAGCAAAGTAATATTTTTGGTATTTTGTAGTGATTGTAACAATAGCAACGGAAAAGTAAATAAGCGTAAACCAGTATATGGAAAGCTTGTAGGCATCGGATTGGTGATGGATAATTATGCCGAATGCGGTTCATCATGTAACAGTTATAACCTAGGGTTATATAGAACTAGCTCCAATTCATCAATGTAATGTAGGCATGTATTCCGAATATAGTCATACGTGCTTATGGAAAAGAACTTGCATGACATCTTTTGTCCTACCCTCCCATGGCAGCGGGGTCCTAATGGAAACTAAGGGATATTAAGGCCTCCTTTTAATAGAGAACTAGAACAAAGCATTAGCACATAGTGAATACATGAACTCCTCAAACTATGGTCATCACCGGGAGTGGTCCCGATTATTGTCACTTTGGGGTTGCGGATCATAACACATAGTAGGTGACTATAAACTTGCAAGATAGGATCAAGAACTCACATATATTCATGAAAACATAATAGGTTCAGATCTGAAATCATGACACTCGGGCCCTAGTGACAAGCATTAAGCATAGCAAAGTCATAGCAACATCAATCTCAGAACATAGTGGATACTAGGGATCAAACCCTAACAAAACTAACTCGGTTACATGATAAATCTCATCCAACCCATCACGTCCAGCAAGCCTACGATTGAATTACTCATGCACGGTGGTGAGCATCATGAAATTGGTGATGGAGGATGGTTGATGATGACGACGGTGACGAATCCCCCTCTCCATAGCCCCGAACGGACTCCAGATCAGCCCTCCCGAGAGGTTTTAGGGCTTGGCGGCGGCTCCGTATCGTAAAACACGATGATTTCTTCTCCTCTATTTTTTTCTCCCCGAAAGCAAATATATAGAGTTGGAGTTGGCGTCGGAGAGTCTCTAGGGGGCCCACGAGGTAGGGGCACCCCCCCTCGTGGATAGGGTGTGGCCCCCCTGGTCTTCATCTTTGGCAAGGATTTTTTATTATTTATTGTAAGATATTCCATGGAGTTTTAGGTCATTCCGAGAACTTTTGTTTTCTGCACATAAAACAACATCATGGTAATTCTGCTAAAAACAGCGTCAGTGCAGGTTAGTTCCATTCAAATCATACAAGTTAGAGTCCAAAACAAGGGCAAAAGTGTTTGGAAAAAAGTAGATACGACGGAGACGTATCACCGTCAAGGCAACTGCTCCTGCCGCCGAAGGTCCGGGAGGAAAGAAGGAACCCGGCAAGACCTATCGCACCCACTCCGGCAAGCGCACCTCCTCGGGGTGTTGTGCTACTGTTGAGGACGTGCCAGAGAGCTCTGCCGACAAGAGCAAGAGATCCAGAGCCGAGCCGCCGCAGACCAAGAAGGTGCCCATCGCGGAGGACGGCACGGGAGGGGCCTTGACTATAGGCTTCGCCCTCAACAGCAAATAGGAAGGCGAGCTCGTCACCTTCCTGCGGGCGAATGTCTACGTGTTTGCATGGCAAGCATCCGACATTCCCGGTGTTCCCAGGGAGGTGATTGAGCACCACCTAGCTGTCTGCCCCCACGCGCGGCCCGTCAAGCAGAATGTCAGAAAGAAGGCTCTAGAGAGGCAGGAGTTCATTACAGAGGAGATCAGGAAGCTAGAAGCGGCAGGTTTGGTGAGAGGGGTGCTCCATCCGACGTGGTTGGACAATCCAGTAGTGGTGCGCAAGGAAAATGGGAAATGGAGGCTGCGTATTGATTACACAGATATCAATACGGCTTGTCCTAAGGACCCCTTCCCATTGTCGCGCATCGACCAGATTTTTGACTCCACGGCCGGTTGTGATCTGTTATCATTCCTTGATGCCTACTCGGGCTACCACCAAATCTTCATGACAAGAGAAGATGAAGAGAAGACAGCATTCATCACCCCATGTGGTATGTATTGATTTTTACGGATGGCTTTCGGGTTGAAGAGTGCTGGCTCAACGTTTGCAAGAGAAGTCCAAATTGGTTTTGAACCTCAGCTCCATAGAAATATGGAAGCCTACAGATGACATAGTGGTCAAAACCAAGGACGGGCCGACTCTTGTGCAAGATCGAGAACAAACGTTTGCGAACCTACGCAAGATCAACCTCAAGTTGAACCCTGAGAAGTGCGTCTTCGGCGTCGCGTCCGGCAAGCTTCTCGGGTTCTTCGTGTCACGGCGCGGGATCGAGGAAAACCCAGACAAGATCAAGGCTATCAAGCGGATCGAGGCGCCCAAGCGGATCAAGGATGTGCGTCGGCTCACCGGCTACGTTGCCGCCATTTTCCGGTTCATCTCCAAGTCCGCCAAGCAGGCCCTCCCCTTTTTCAAGATCTTGAAAAAGGCGGGCCCAAAGGAGTGGACCCCAGATGCCGAGGCCGCGCTGCAGGACCTGAAGAAATACCTTTCCTCCACGCCAATTCTAGTTGCGCCTAAACCACAATAGCCGTTGCTGCTATATCTGGCGGCGACGAATCAAGTGGTCAGCGCCGCACTAGTGGCACAGAGGGAGGTCGACGAGGAGGCAACAATGGTGGCAGGACCAGTGGAGGACGAGCCAAAGATTCCCCCGGCAGGGCCCGGTGCCGACGAGGCGCGGCCCCCGTTATTCGCCAGGTGTCCGTCAGTTATTCGCCATCGTTGCCATGTCATTTGCTTGCGTGTTGCACTTTGCCATGTCATCATCTGCATTTCATATCATGTCATCATGCGCATTGCATTGCATACGTGTTCGTCTCATGCATCCGAGCATTTTCCCCGTTGTCCGTTTTGCAATCCGGCACTTCTATGTCTCCCGGCGCCCCCTTTTACCTCTTTTCATGTGCGGGTGTTAAACATTCTCGGAATGGAACGAGGTTTGTCAAGCGGCCTTGGTATAGCACCGGTAGACCGCCTGTCAAGTTTCGTGCCATTTGGACGTCGTTTGGTACTCCCACGGTTAACCGGGTAACCGCAAAGGCCTCTTTTGTGTGCAGCCCAACACCCCTTTCAAAGTGGCCCAAAACCCAGCAAACTCCCCTCCATGCTCTCAGTCGTTCGATCGCGATCGCGTGGCCGAAAACCGCACCTCATTTGGACTCTCCTAGCTCCCTCTACCTATAAATACACATTCCCCTCCGAATTCGCGGATCAATTCTACCCCAAACCCTAAAATTCTCCTCCGCGCCGCGCCGGACATGTCCGTCCCCGGCCGGACGCATCTCCGCCGCCGCCCGCGCCCAACATGAGCTCCGCGCCTCGTCGAACGCGCCCGCTGCCGCCTCCGCCCAGCGCCGCCCGGCAGCGCCCGCCGCGCCGCCTCCGTGGAGCCCGCCCGGCCGCCGCCTCATGAGCCCGCCCGGCCGCCGCCTCCGCGAGCCCAGCCCGGCCGCCGCCCATCGCCGTGCCTCGCCGCCGTCCACCTCCACGCCCGGCCGCCTGCCAGCCAGCGCCGCCCGCCGCCACTCCCGCCGCCGTCCGCCGCCACCTTGGCTCCGGCCGACTCAGCTCCCCCGAGCTTCGCCTCGCTCCGCCGCCCGTCACGGGCCAGCCGGTCGCAGCTTCCCCTCCGCCCGGCGCCAGATCCGGTGAGGAGCCGGCGGATTCGCTTCCCGTGCTCGCGAGCCCCTCGCCCGGCCCCCCTCATCTCCGGCCGCAGCCGCATCTCCGGCGAGATCCGGATCGGCCTCGGTTCGCGTGCTCCGGAGGTTGACCTTTTTCCCCCCTCCAAATTCATCTAAGTTCCGAATCTGTCAATATTTTCGTGCATTTTCATCGCATCATAACTCTGCATCCGTAGCTCCGTTTCGTGCGTATAATATGTCAAAATGTTCGTATCGATGGGTAGATCATGTCACATCATTGCATCATTTTTCATTTGAGCTCATCTCGATGCCCGAAATGCTGTTGGAAGAGGGATATGTGATGTTAGTTTCAGATTCTTATCAGAACATGCACTTTTGTCATTTTTGCCATGATTGATGTGTGCATCCTATGACCTTGAGTCCTACATGTGTTTTGTAATATTCCATGCCATCTTTCCAGGGTTGTATTCCATGTATTTTTGTGTTCTATGTGGTGACTAGCACAAGCATGCAAACTAGGCTTCTTGATGTTGCTGATTTCAGCCCTTGTTTTGCTGATATTTTTATGCCATGTTAACTTGATGCTACAGAGAGATCCATGCAAATTTTCAGATACTTCAGTAAGGATGTTTTGTTAAACATGTCTTGATCTAACCATACATTCCCTTGTTTGCTATTATGGAGTGCCATAGCTTGAGTCAATCGAGCTCTACTTTTGCTATAAAATGTTTCCTGGCAGGTTGTTTACATGTTATTCAATTTTGCCAAGGTTGTTGTAGTTGATCCGTGTATGCTATGATGTTGTTCTTGCCATGTATAGCATCTATGCCATGTCTTCTTACTCTGAGTTGCCTTGCCATGCCATGTATTGCTCTCTGGTGAGTGGTTCAAGCTCACCAACATGCCTACTTATTGTTGTTCCTGCCATGTATGAATGTCATATAACTTGCCATGTTTACATGGGTGCCATCATATCTTCTGATCCTTTTTGGGTAATGGTCAGTAAAGCACATTTGTTCTATGCATTTAGTAGATTCACGCCATGCCTTTGTTTGCCATGATAAGTTCCTGTAACATGCTTTTTGATAGCTCTAAACATTGCAACCTGATGTTATTTCTGCTAAAGTCTGAACTGTTAATATTTGCAATCTTGCCATGTGTGTTTGAGCATGCTCTAGTGATTTCTGAAGATAGCTCAGTGTTCATGTTTTGTAATGCTTTACCTGTAAATCATGCCCATGCCTTTTGTTCTAATGTTGGGGTGTTGTAGCATGTTGTTTTGATGCTTGCAATATGCCTAGTTGCTGTTTTGGGCAGATTGTTGTCATAACTTGTTTCATGTGTATGTGTTGAACCGTTGCTCCGTTTTGAGTGTGCTCTAGATGAAATTTGCTTGATTTTGCATGTAGTTTCTTATTATCATGTTGCATCCATGTTTTGGGGTGTTTTCTTGATATTTGTATGCATTTTGCATCAATGCCATGCTTATCTTGTTTTGCTCATATCTTCTAGGCCGTAGCTCCGAATTTAATGAACTTTATATGTAACTTGACTAGAATTTCGAGTAGATAATCGTGGTGCATCTTAACTTGCTGTTTAACAACTTGAACATAAGGTTTATTCAGATCTGGACCAATTTCGAAATTTGCATATGAGGACTTACCGGAATTGTTATATGTTGTTCCCGGCCTCATTTAAACTTGCCTTGATGTGTTGCTCTTGTTTGCATCATCCTTGCCATGAGTAGATTCATGTAGCCGTTTCGTGCATCATGCTTGTTTGTGCATCATGCCTTGTTCATGTGTGGTGTGTTTACCATGTTGTGTGCTTCTTCTTGTTAGTTCCTGTTTCGTTGCGATCGTGAGGATTCGTTCGTCTACGCTTGGTTCGGCTTCATCCGTTCGTCTTCTTCATGGACTCGTTCTTCTTCCTTGCGGGATTTCATGCAAGATGACCGCTACCCTGGATCTCACTACTATCATTGCTATGCTAGTTGCTTCGTTCTATCGCTATGCTGCGCTACCTATTACCTGTTTATCAAGTCATCCCAATTTGCCATGAACCTCTAACCTTTTGCACCCCTCCTAGCAAACCGTTGTTTGGCTATGTTACCGCTTTGCTCAGCCCCTCTTATAGCGTTGTTAGTTGCAGGTGAAGATGAAGTTTGTTCCTTGCTGGAACATGGAGATGTTGTTCCTTGTTGGAACATGTTTACTTGCTGGGATATAAAAATATATCTTATTTAATTAATGCATCTATATACTTGGTAAAGGGTGGAAGGCTCGGCCTTATGCCTGGTGTTTTGTTCCACTCTTGCCGCCCTAGTTTCCGTCATATCGGTGTTATGTTCCTGGATTTTGCATCCCTAACGCGGTCGGGTGATTTATGGGACCCCCTTGACAGTTCGCTTTGAATAAGACTCCTCTAGCAAGGCCCAACATTGGTTTTACCATTTGCCTCACCTATGCCCTTTTTCCCTTGGGTTTCCGGAGCCCAAGGGTCATCTTTATTTTAGCCCCCCCGGGCCAGTGCTCCTTCGAGTGTTGGTCCGAACCGAGCAACTCTTGGGGCCACCACGGGCAACTCGAGGATTGGTTTTACTCGTAGCTTGACTTATCCGGTGTGCCACGAGAACGAGGTACGTCGTCGACTCCTATCGGGATTTGTCGGCACATCCGGGCGGCTTTGCTGGTCTTGTTTTATTGTCGTCGAAATGTCTTGTAGCCGGATTCCGAGACTGATCGGGTCTTCCCGGGAGAAGGAATATCCTTCGTTGATCGCGAGAGCTTATCATGGGCTAAGTTGGGACACCCTGCAGGTATAAACTTTCGAGAGCCGTGCCCAATTTATGTGGCAGATGGGAATTTGTTAATATCCGGTTGTAGTAAACTCAAGCAAACTCTTCTAAAATACACCAACCGTGTGCGTAACGTGAGTGTCTCTTTTCGGGTTGATCGAGAGGAGAACACGGTTTCGGGTTATGTCTCGACGTAAGTAGGAGTTCAGGATCACTTCTTGATCATTACTAGTTGACGACCGTTCCTTTGTTTCTCTTCTCGCTCTCATTTGCGTATGTTAGCCACCATATATGCTTAGCCGCTGCTACAACCTCACCACTTTACCCTTTCCTTTCCCATTAAGCTTTGCTAGTCTTGATACCCATGGTAATGGGATTGCTGAGTCCTCGTGGCTCACAGATTACTACACCACCAGTTGCAGGTACAGGTTATGCGATGATCATGACGCGAGAGCGATGCTTGCTTGTACTGAGTTCTTCTTCTGCTTCTTCGATCAGGGGATAGGTTCCAGGTCGGCAGCCTGGGCTAGCAGGGTGGATGTCGTTTGAGCTTCTGTTTATGTTTCATCCGTAGTCGGATGTTGATGTTGTATGATGTATTGTTGTATTCTTGTGGCATTTGTGCCTTATGTATGTATCCCCATCTATTATGTAATGTTGATGTAATGATATCCACCTTGCAAAAGCATTTCAATATGCGGGTCTATCCTTGGTGGGACCGTCGAGTTCCTTTTGGATAGGGTCGCATATTGGGCGTGACAAGTTGGTATCAGAGCCTCGACCGACCCTAGGAGCCCCCTTGATTGATCGTGTAGTTTGGCCGTTGTTGAGTCTAGAATAAAACTATTTTTGGAGTCTAGTTATATCGGAGAGTAGGAATTATTTTTACTCCTCTGCCCCTTCGTCGCTCTGGTGAGGAATCTTGACGTAGGTGTTTTGAATTACTCCTCTTCCCCTTCAAATTTTTCTTTAGGATCACACAGTTGGTTTTCCGATCGTTGGCTCTCAGCTCTTTTCATCCGGTGCATCTCTCGTCAAGTCGATTCAACCTCTTGGTTCTCGCAAGATCAATCCTCAGCTATTTTCGATCGAGGTTGTTTCCCTGTCCGAAGTTGTCCTTGTTTTTCCCACCCGCCCTCCCTTCTTCCTCTCGAAACCGGAGTCCGTAATCGAGTATCCGTCCTACTCGTGTGAAGTTTCTGCTCTCTCTCCTCAGTGATTTCAACCGGTGTTTCCTCTTGAACTCATTAAATGGGTTTCCTTCCAAGTTGCCTTTGTTTTTTCCCCGCCTCCCACCCTATTATTCCTGGAGTTCGAGTTTCTTCCGACCATCAATTCCATTCGTGTGGAGCCTCTTCAGTCTTCCCTCAATTATTTCTACCGGTGAATTCTCGTTTTGTTCGACATTCTTCATCTCTGTTTCTTTTCCGGTGGATTCAATTCCAATTTTCGGTGTTGATGATATTCTTTCCCTCAGCTCAAATATTTCCCTTTGCTCGTTCGCCTCTCGCTAGTTTATCATTCCGGAGTTCGGAAGACATATCAGGAGATTCGTCTGTGCTCCAATTAATTCGAGGTTGTCACCTCATTCAAATATTTCAATTGTTCCGGTGCATCATCTATCTGTTTAACATCCCTTTCCAACGGTGTTATCTCTTCAGTGGGCCATAACCCACAGGTCTTTTCCCAGGATCTTACCTGACTCTTCTAATTATTCCGGAGCTATTCGCTAATTCTTTTCGGAGTTTGACGTAAGAATGAATTTCATCAGTCACATGCCTTTTCCAAGATCAATTTCAAATCATTTCATTGTTGGTTCAACCCCTTTGCTTTCCATTCTCCCGGAGTATCTCAGTAATTTTGGTGGTGTTTTCTCGTCGTCATTCGAAGACCGAAGTAGAGTTTCTCTTAAATCTTGTCCGTTCTCCCGGAGATTCATGGTGCTAGCTCGATGTTATCCTATCTAATTGTTGCCGATCATGTAAATTCTTTTCATCCATCCGAGTATTTCAGGAGTTGCTTTCCGTCTCAATCATCCGGAGGCCATCTTTTCGGAAGATTTATTCGTTCCAAGTTTTCAGATTCATTCCCCAATTATTCTATATCCGTGCCCCTTCGTTCATCTCAATATTATTCCGGTGCCTCGTTCAAGTGTTCTTTAATCAGCTCATGATCTGTTTGTTCTTTTGCATCTAAATCCCCTCTAGCTTATTGGTTTTTCTAATTCTTCCCGGTGATTCATTCTCTTTCATCAGTCATTTTCGAATTCTTACGGTGGTTCGTTCAAGATTCTTTTCTTTGATTATCATATTAATTCATTCTTTCTTTCCAGTCCTACCCGTGGTTCATGAAGACCTTCTCAAGTTTTGCGCCATTTTTCCCCTTAATCTTTTTCAAGAAGAATAAGTTGCATGCCAAATCCATTGCTTGTCATCAATTTAATTTGATGAAGGATAAGCATACAATAAATCTTATTCTTATTTCATCCAAGTGTTTAATCCCCTTCTTCAGAGTTTGTTCTTGATGAATAAATTCTAGTTCCAAGTCTTTTCATCTTTTCTTTCCGGAGTTCAACTTCCTCGGCTTTTTCGTCGGAACCTCCATCTTAATCATCGCAAGGCTCATCTTATTCTTTCATCCTTTCATTCTATCTCATCATCCTTTTTGTTACCGGAGTTCTTCATGGTGGTTCTTCATGATTTAATCTTTTCTTCAAGAGTTCATCAAGATTTTGTTGCTGGAGTTCAAGTACCTTTTCTTCTTGCATCTCGAAGTGTAATTAATTCTCAGTATTCTTTTGAAGTGGAGTTTTGCATTTCTTCGTTCTTCTCAGCTATCTAATCATTTCCGTTTGTGGCCGGTTATCACCTTATGATTTTGAGATGTTATCCATAAGACCACAACAAGCTTATTCTTTCGTTGTTGATTTTTCTCAACAACTCCATTCAATCATTCCTTCTAAGTTCATTTTATTCCTTCCTTTTAATTCTTCCGGAGGCATTGCATTGCTTATGTCGTCAAGTGTCATTCCATCTTCTGAAGCTCATGTTCCATTCTTTCCTTGTTCAACCGGTGTGCTGCCTAAATCCTTTCAGTCTTATTCGTTTCTTTTCTCATTCTAACCACTCCGGTTAGAACGAGTGCTTTCATAGTCTATCTGATTCCGTGAGCTTTTGATTCTCGTCATTCTCGTCGTTCCTCTCTTTTCTCGAGCGCTCTCGATTCTTTGCTTCTTCTCTTTAGTTCTTGTTTCACCTCTTCCTTTTCCCTTCCGTCTCGGTCCTAAGATCTCGGGACGAGATCTCTTGTTAGTGGAGGAGTGTTGTAGAGCCCCGGATTCGATCGCGCGGTGTCCGCTGCTTATTCGCCGTCGTTGCCATGTCATTTGCTTGCGTGTTGCACTTTGCCATGTCATCATCTGCATTTCATATCATGTCATCATGCGCATTGCATTGCATACGTGTTAAATGCGATGCATCCGAGCATTTTCCCGGTTGTCCGTTTTGCAATCCGGCACTCCTATGTCTCCCGGCGCCCCCTTTTACCTCTTTTCATGTGCGGGTGTTAAACGTTCACGGAATGGAACGAGGTTTGTCAAGCGGCCTTGGTATAGCACCGGTAGACCGCCTGTCAAGTTTCGTGCCATTTGGAGGTCGTTTGGTACTCCCACGGTTAACCGGGTAACCGCAAAGGCCTCTTTTGTGTGCAGCCCAACACCACTTTCAAAGTGGCCCAAAACCCAGCAAACTCCCCTCCATGCTCTCGGTAGTTCGATCATGATCGCGTGGCCGAAAACCGCACCTCATTTGGACTCTCCTAGCTCCCTCTACCTATAAATACACATTCCCCTCCGACCATTGGATCAATTCTACCCCAAACCCTAAAATTCTCCTCAGCCTTGCGGACATGTCCGTCCCGGCAGACGATTCTCCGCCACCGCCGCGCCCAGCAAGAGGCTGCCACGTCGCCTGCCCGCGCCTCCCGCCGCCATGACCTGCGGGTACTTGCCCGGCCCCGCCCCGGTCGCCCGCCCGCCGCCTCAGCGGGCTCCACGCCTCGCCGGGCCGCGCCCGTCAGCGCCCGGCCGCCGCGCCCGCCGCCCGCCGCCGCCCATCGCCGTGCCTCGCCGCCGTCCGCCTCCACGCCCGGCCGCCTCACGCCAGCGCCGCCCAACCTTCCGCTCCCCGCCGTCCGCCGCCACCTTAGCTCCGGCCGACGAGCTTCGGCTCCCCCGCCGGAGCTCGCCTCGCTCCGCCGCCCGATGCGCACCCGCGCCGGTCGCCGCTCCCCTCCGCCAGCGCCAGATCCGGTGAGTAGCCGGCCGGATCCGGCTTCCCGTGCCAGCGAGCCCCCTCGCCAGCCCCCCCTCATCTTCGGCCGCCGCAGCCGCATCTCCGGCGAGATCCGGATCGGCCTCGGTTCGCGTGCTCCGGAGGTTGACCTTTATCCCCCTCCAAATTCATCTGTCCCGAATCTGTCAATATTTTCATGCATTTCCATCGCATCATAACTCTGCATTCGTAGCTCCGTTTCGTGCTTGTAATAAGTCAAAATGTTCGTATCGATGAGTAGATCATTTCGTCTCATTGCAACATTTTCATTTGAGCTCATCTCGATGCCCGAAATGCTGTTGGAAGAGGGCTATGTGATGTTAGTTTCAGATTCTTATGAGAACATGCAATATTGTCATTTTTGCCATGATTGATGTGTGCATCCTATGACCTTGAGTCCTACATGTGTTTTGTAATATACCATGCCATATTTCCAGGGGTGTATGCCATGTATTTATTTTTTCTATGTGGTGACTAGCACAAGCATGCAAACTAGGCTTCTTGATGTTGCTGAATTCAGCCCTTGTTTTGCTGATATTTTTATGCCATGTTAACTTGATGCTACAGAGAGATCCATGCATATTTTGAGATACTTCAGTAAGGATGTTTTGTTAAACATGTCTTCCTATATCCATCCATGCCCTTGTTTGCAATTATGGAGTGCCATAGCTTGAGTCAGTCGAGCTCTACTTTTGCTATAAAATGTTTCCTTGCAGGTTGTTTACATGTTATTCAATTTTTCCAAGGTTGTTGTTGTTGATCCGTGTATGCTATGATGTTGTTCTTGCCATGTATAGGTTCTATGCCATGTCTTCTTACTGTGAGTTGCCTTGCCATGCCATGTATTGCTCTGTGGTGAGTGGTTCAAGCTCACCAACATGCCTACTTATTGTTGTTCCTGCCATGTATGAATCTGTCATATAACTTGCCATGTTTACATGGGTGCCATCATATCTTCTGATCATTTTTGGCTTATGGTCAATAAAGGACATTTGCTCTATGCATTTAGTGGATTCACTCCACGCCTTTGTTTGCCATGATAAGTTCTGTAACATGCTGTTTGATAGCTCTAAACATTGCAACCTGATGTTATTTCTGCTAAAGTCTGAACTGTTAATATTTGCAATCTTGCCATGTGTGTTTGAGCATGCTCTAGTGATTTCTGGAGATAGCTCAGTGTTCATGTTTTGTAATTCTTTACCTGTACATCATGCCCATGCCTTTTGTTCTCATGTTGGGGTGTTGTAGCATGTTGTTTTGATGCTTGCAATATGCCTAGTTGCTGTTTTGGGCAGATTGTTGTCATAACTTGTTTCATGTGTATGTGTTGAACCGTTGCTCCGTTTTGAGTGTGCTCTAGATGAAATTTGCTTGATTTTGCATGTAGTTTCTTATTATCATGTTGCATCCATGTTTTGGGGTGTTTTCTTGATGTTTGTATGCATTTTGCATCAATGCCATGCTTATCTTGTTTTTCTCATATCTTCTAGGCCGTAGCTCCGAATTTAATGAACTTTATATATAACTTGACTAGAATTTCGTGTAGATAATCGTGGTGCATCTTAACTTGCTGTTTAACAACTTGAACATAAGGTTTATTCAGATCTGGACCAATTTCGAAATTTGCATATGAGGACTTACCGGAATTGTTATATGTTGTTCCCGGCCTCATTTAAACTTGCCTTGATGTGTTGCTCTTGTTTGCATCATCCCTTGCCATGAGTAGCTTCATGTAGCCGTTACGTGCATCATGCTTGTTTGTGCATCATGCTTGTTTGTGCATCATGCTCTTGTTTGTCTCATTTGCGTATGTTAGCCACCATATATGCTTAGCCGCTGCTGCAACCTCACCACTTTACCCTTTCCTTTCCCATTAAGCTTTGATAGTCTTGATACCCATGGTAATGGGATTGCTGAGTCCTCGTGGCTCACAGATTACTACACCACCAGTTGCAGGTACAGGTTATGCGATGATCATGACGCGAGAGCGATGCTTGCTTGCATTGAGTTCTTCTTCTGCTTCTTCGATCAGGGGATAGGTTCCAGGTCGGCAGCCTGGGCTAGCAGGGTGGATGTCGTTTGAGCTTCTGTTTATGTTTCATCCGTAGTCGGATGTTGATGTTGTATGATGTATTGTTGTATTCTTGTGGCATTTGTGCCTATGTATGTATCCCCATCTATTATGTAATGTTGATGTAATGATATCCACCTTGCAAAAGCGTCTCAATATGCGGGTCTATCCTTGGTGGGACCGTCGAGTTCCTTTTGGATAGGGTCGCATATTGGGCGTGACAACCGGCTCATGGCGGCAACACAGCCGGTGAGCCGACGAACATCCTTGATCCGCTTGGGCGCCTCGATCTGCTCGATAGCCTTGATCTTGTCTGGGTTTGCCTCGATCCCGCGCTGTGACACGAAGAACCCGAGAAGCTTGCCGGACGGGACGCCGAAGACGCACTTCTCAGGGTTCAACTCGAGGTTGATCTTGCGCAGGTTGGCAAACGTCTCTTCTAGATCTTGCACAAGAGTCGGCCCATCCTTGGTTTTGACCACTATGTCATCCATGTAGGCTTCCATATTTCTATGGAGCTGAGGAGCAAAACCAATTTGGACTGCTCTTGCAAACGTTGAGCCAGCACTTTTCAACCCGAAAGGCATCCGTAAAAAGCAATACTTACCGCATGGGGTGATGAATGTTCTCTTCTCTTCATCTTCTCTTGTCATGAAGATTTTGTGGTAGCCCGAGTAGGCATTGAGGAATGATAACAGATCACACCCGGCCATGGAGTCAACAATCTGGTTGATGCGCGACAATGGGAAGGGGTCCTTAGGACAAGCCTTATTGATATATGTGTAATCAATACACAGCCTCCACTTCCCATTCGCCTTGCGCACCACTACCGGATTGGCCAACCACGTCGGATGGAGCACCCCTCTCACCAAACCTGCCGCTTCTAGCTTCCTGATCTCCTCTGTGATGAACTCCACGACTCTCGAGGCACCTTTCGACCTTCGCTTTACCGGCCGCGTGTGGGGGCAGACAGCTAGGTGGTGCTCAATCACCTCCCTGGGAACATCGGGGATGTCGGACGCTTGCCATGCAAACACGTCGTCATTCGCCCGCAGGAAGGTGACGAGCTCGCCTTCCTATTTGCTATTGAGGGCGGAGCCTATAGTGAAGGCCCCTCCCGTGCCGTCCTTCGCGACGGGCACCTTGTTGGTCTGCGGCGGCTCGGCTCTTGATCTCTTGCTCTTGTCGGCAGAGCTCTCTGGCACGTCCTCAACGGTAGCACAACACCCGGAGGAGGTGCGCTTGCTGGAGTGGGTGCGAGAGGTCTTGCCGGGTTCCTTCTTTCCTCCCGGGCCTTCAGCGGCAGGAGCAGGTGCCTTGATGGCAGCTGCTACAACTGCCTCCCAGTAGAGTTGGTCGGTGCAGATCAGCGCGTCCTTCTTGTCGGAGGGGACGGAGATTATAGTCAACGGCCCAGGCATCTTTAGCATGTTGTAGGCGTAGTGTGATGCCGCCATGAACTTGGCTAGTGCCGGGCGGCTGAGGATCCCGTTGTAGGGCAAGGGGGTCTCGGCCACGTCGAAGACGATCCTGTCCGTCTGGTAGTTCAACTTTCCTCCAAATGTCATGGGCAGTGTAACCTTTCCCTTTGGCTGGCTTCTCCCCTGAAACGTGCCCGTTTGCTCGAGGTCTCTGGCAGGGATTTGCAACCTTTTGATCACGACAGGCAAGATCAGGTTCAGGCTGGCCCCGCCTTCAACCAACATCTTGTTCACCCTGAGGTTGCATATTGTTGGTGAAACCAACAACGGAAAACACCCGACCGCGGTAGTGCGATCAGGGTGGTCCTCGACGTCAAAGATGAGGGGCGTGCTAGACCACTTTAGGGGCTTCTGAACGTCGAACGACGGCTCTGTTGTTGTGACCTCTCGCACCCACTGCTTGAGCTGGCGGTGACAGGTATGCAGCGACGCGCCGCCATCGACGCACATGGCATCCGTATCCTTCTGGAACCTTGCTCACCGGACTCGTCGTCTTCTTGTTTCTTGTCGCGGCCCCGGGCGGGCCTCTCTTGCTCGTAGTCCTTGCCGGGGCGGCCTCCTTGGTCACCACGCTTCTTGTCGGATCCCTCAGCACCATCTTTGTCCTTCTCATTGTCCCGCCTTTCGTACTCATCCTTTTGCTTCTCAGCAAGCAGCTCGACTTGTCGGCAGTTCTGGAGATCGTGGCCCTTGGCGTGGTGGATCTTGCAGTATTGCTTGCCGGAGCTTCCTGGCTTGTCGGTAGCCGCCAAGGCCCGGCAGGCGACGCACCCAGCAATCTCCTTGCCGGGGGTGTCTGCCTTGACCTTCTTGCCGGCACCGGTGTCGTCAGATCCCTCAACGGCAAGCACGGCCTTGCCTTTGGGTTTCTTGTTGTGACGCTGGCCCTTCTTCGTCAGGGCGGCGGCGTCCTCATCGGTAGAGTCGGTTTCCGTGCCGGCGTCTTCGTCGGGGTACTTCCTTCCCTCTTTAGCTCGGGCGTACATGTCGGACAGAATGTAGAGCTCGGCCACATCCTTAACCTTGGTCATCGCCAGCTCCTCGCGCATCTTGCGATTGCGCATGTTCTGATGGAACGCGCTAACCACAACGGACGGATGAACGTCGGGATGTTGTACTGCACCCGCCTAAATCTTTGGATGTACTTGCGCAGGGTCTCCCCTTCCTTCTGGGGAATGATATGCAGATCATTGGCCTGGCCATGAGCTTGGTGGCCTCCTGTGAAGGTGCGAACGAACTCATGGCACAGATCTGACCAGGAAGAGATGGAGTCCGCCGGCAAGTGAATCAACCAAGACATTACATTGGGCTTTAGCGCCAGCGGGAAGTATTTGGCGAGCACCTTGTCGTCGCGAGCCCCAGCGGCCTGCATCGCGATGGTGTACATGCCGAGGAACTCGGAGAGATGGGTCTTGACGGTGTACTTCTCGCCGACGTCAGGCTTGAACGTGCGGTGGGACGGGCACTAGAACTTCCTCGTAAGGCAGGCCGCCGGGGCCTCCCGGTGCCTGGTGGTCCGTAGCGGGTCCCGCCCGCTTGTCCGACTGGTGGTGTGTTTCGCGCCGGCGCTCGATGGTGGTTCAAGCGTCTTCGTGAGCTCGCTCTTGATGAAGCTTGCGCTGGTCGCGGAGGGTCCCTGGATCAAACGACGCTATGGAGATGTTATCACCAGCATCGTCGCGACGGGCCGACGCCCGCGGCAGCTGGCGAGGAGGAGGAGAGTGCACTGTGGCCGCAGCTCCCCCGGTCCTCCCAGCGCCGACATGTGGTGGTTCGGTGGAGCGCCGACCCGAGGGCCCCGCCGGTCGCGGATCGTCTTTGTTCGCGACGGCGACGAGGCTACGGATGGTGGCCCTCCACTCATCGAGCTTCTCCGCAGCAGGAGGGAAGTCGAGGAGAAGCTGCGCGCGCGCCAAGGCTTCCGCTGGCGTGGGTGCCGGTGACAGCTGAGTGGATCGCGGCGCGCTTCGACTTCTAACTATGATAGAAGGAGCCTCGTCACGACCCAGCGGCTGCGTGCCATTTTCACCAGCGCTTGGGCGAGCGTGTTGAACTCCTTCGTCTTGCCGATGACGCACAGGGCTCTCCCCATGGCGGTGCCCAGGGTCACCAACGTGGTGACGCTGCTCGGCGCGCACACCATGGGAAGAACGCGCGGTGGTCGCCGGTGTATGCATCTTGGAGGTCGCCGCACCGCCCGGAGGTGGCGCAATGAATCCACCGTAGGGCCCCGCGCCGCCGGCAGGGGGCCCAGGTCCGTCCTTGGGTCCGGCGGCGTGGGGCCGATCGTCCGGTGCACGAACGACGCCGCTCGATAGGCTCCGACTGCCTGGGTGGTGCTGGTGTTCGCGGGCCGCGGCCCGGGTCCTGTCCGTGACCGGTCCGCTGCTCGTCCGCACCGGCACGGGCCGTTCGGCCCCCAACGAGCCGATCGCCGTGGCCGTGTTCGTCTTATGAGCCATGGCGGCGAAGAACCACTAGGCTAACTACCAGACCAGATTCTCACAGTTGCGCGCCCCCTAACTGGCGCGCCGAAGATGTCGGTGGGAAATGGCACCTATGGGATCACAAGAATCCCTACTGCGGTTGCGGGGCGCGGGGTTGAGAGAAGAGCGGGTCTAACAGAGAGCACGCGGTTCGTTTATCCAGGTTCGGGCCGCGAGGATGCGTAAAACCCTACTCCTGCATTGGTGGTTGTATTCTGTGTTCTTGAACTAGCTACGGAGTGTAACGAGCTCCAAAAAGCCGAATCCTTCTCCTGGTCGCCTCGGGCCTCCTTTTATAGGAAAAAGGGGCTGCCATAGTGGCACACAGGAGGCGGAAAGGTCTACAGTGGCACAAGGTGCATTTAATGCATCGCTTAGGTGTCCTCTCACTTTATCGGGGACGGGGGCGAGGCCTGTCCCGTCCCTCGCCGCTCCTCCAAGCTTCGACACGCGCCCTGGCCAGCGATGCATGCCGTGCCATGTAGGCAGGCGGGCAGCTGAGGTGGCGCAGTGGTGGAGCCTCCACGAAGGGCTGCATGTTGCCAAGCAGGTGCCTGCCCACCTGGTTGGGTCGCCAGGTGCATGCGAACAGCGGTGGAGAATTGGATGGTGCAGGCCTGGCGGTGGCCCCACTAGTGCGGTTGGCGAGGGCCTTGCCGGGTGGCCCGGCAAGGGTCTTGCCGCGGCGCGCAGGCGTCCCCGGCAAGGATCTTGCCGGGGGTCTTGTGGATTCCTTCGGTGAGGATGGCTGCCTTTCTATCCTCATTTGATCTTGACTATTATTTGCCTTCACAAAGATCTGCATGCCACCCCAGAGGTGCCTCCCGAGCCCTGTCCCAACGCATGTGTTGAGTGTTGGTGGGCTCGAGGGTGGCTCGCTCGGCTGGCGTGGGCGAGCTGCCCCGGCAAGGGTCTTGCCGGGGCCGCTGAGGCTGCCCCCCGGCAAGGGTCCCTGCCGGGGAAACCTGCTTCGTCCATCTGATCTTTGTGGCCATGGTCCTCGTCGTTGCTTTGCTTCGTCTTGGGCTTCGGTCTTACCTTGGCTCACCTCCTCCGCTCTGCTTGGTGTGGCCGTGGGCGCGGCTCCGACTGCCCATGCACAGGTAAAGTGGTACAAAACTGTGCCCCTAGTTTTGTACACCGAAAGTAATCGATCTGGTCCAAGAGATCCTTGTCATCACTCCTGAGTGGACCGAGCCGTACCTGGCATACCTGCTCCAGCAAGAGCTCCTAGAGGATAAAGATGAAGCCCGCCAGATCGTCTGTCGATCCAAGGCTTTCACCATCATGGGAGAACAACTGTACAAGAAAAGCATGACTGAGTCACTCAGTGATGCATATCACTAGAGGAAGGGCAACAAATTCTGCAGGCGATTCACTCAAGAACATGTGGACACCACGCGTCCTCTCGGACCATGGTTGCCAAAGCGTTAAGATCTAGGTTCTATTGGCCCTGAGCCAATGAGGCCGCTCGTTATATAGTCGACCAATGCGTCAGATGACAGTTTTATGCAAACCAATTACGCAAGCCGGCGATCGCCCTGAAGACTATTCCCTCACCTGGCCATTCGCCATCTGGGGACTCGACATGGTTGGCCCTATTTGGACTGGGGCGAGTGGATTTACACACCTGTTGGTAGTAGTGGAGAATTTCACCAAGTGGATCGAGGCCAAACCCATAAAGAAGCTGGACTGCGATTCTATTCATCAAGGAGATTATCTTCAGATTCGGAGTTCCACACAACATCATCACCGACAACGGGTCTAACTTTGACTCGGATGAGTTTTGCAAGTTTTGTTATACCCAAGGTACTCAGATCGATTACGCCTCTGTGGCACACCCGCAGTAGAATGGGAAAGCCGAGAAGGCGAACGGGCTCATACTCCAAGGATTGAAACCTCGGATCATGCGTGATCTGACTCACGCGGCAGGGGCCTGGGTGTCCGAGCTATCGTCAGTCCTTTGGGGCATGTGGAGGACCCCGAATCGATCCACCAATCGCAACCCACTCTTTATGGTGTACAAGTCAGAAGAAGTTTTGCTGAGTGATATGCTCCACAATTCTCCCCGAGTGGCTCTTTACTCGAAATATGAAGCTAAAGAAGCAAGGCAGGATGGCCTAAACATTTTGGAGGAAGAATGTGAGCTGGCGCTTATAAGATCGATGTTGTACCAACAAGACATACGTCGCTACCATGACAGACACGTCAAAGGGCGTGCCTTCTAGGAAGGAGACCTGGTCCTCCGAGTGGATCACCAGAAACTTCACAAGCTGGCACCCCCTTGGAGGGGCCATTCGCCATATTGAAGGTCCTACATAATGGAGCATACAGGCTCTACAATTTCGCCAAAGAAGCAGAAGATCCTAGAGCATGGAACGCGGATATACTCCGCAAGTTTTACACTTAGAATAAAAATTTATCCTTTGTAATAGTTAGTCCGAATGAACTTAGATGAATAAAAGTATTGATTTTCACATATATCGTCTAGTTTGACCTACGGTTGCATTTTATTACACAATGCTAACTGCATTCAGAAACTAACACACCTCCAGTGGGTGCAGAGGAGAAAACCTTAGTTGTGAACCAGATTTCGCCTAAGTCAAAGAAAAATAGTCAGAGTGAGTATCTTCTCCACACTCGGGGGCTTAGTTGTGAACCATCTTTCGCCTAAGTCAACCAAAAAATAGTCTAAGTGAGGATCTGCTCCACACTCAGGGGCTTAGCTGCGAACCAGCTTTTGCCTAAGTCACACAAAAAAATAGTCTGAGTGGGCTTAGTTGCGAACCAGTTTTCACCTAAGTTAAAAATACAATCTGAGTGGTATCTGGTCCACACTCACGAGCTTACTTGTGAACTAGTTTTTTCCTAAGTTAAAAATACAATACAAGTGGGATCTGCTCCTCGGGGCTTAGCTGCGAACCAGTTTTCGCCAAATTAAAAATAAAATCCGAGTGGGATCTGCTTCACACTCGGGGGCATAGATGCGAACCAGCTTTCGCCTAAGTTAAAAACACGATTCGACTAGGATGTGCTCCACATTCGTGGGCTTAGCTATGAACCAGCTTTTGCCAAAGTTAAAAGACAATCCGAGTGCGGATCCGTCCCTCACTCGGAGGCTTGGCTGCGAACCAGCTTTTGCCTAAGTTAAAAATGCAATCCGAGTGGGGATCTGCTCCACCCTCGGAGATAGATCTATAGACTACCACCAATTGCCAGCAATCAACGGTAGCCTCGAGGACTACACCCACATGGTGTAACTGTCGGGGTTATGATTCTATCAATGAGTAGTAGGGGTACGAAAGGGGCAGAAACTAGCTATCGCGCACGTGTAACACTCAGTTTTTAACGAGTTCAGGCCCCTCTCGGCGGAGGTAACAACCCTACGTCTCAGGCCCTGAGGCTTGCTTTGATTTGAGGGGTATGATTACAGAGATTGAATGTGCCTGGCTATGGAGAGGGGTGCGGCTTATATAGGGTGCGCTACTTCCCCATGTCTCCCACGCTGCCGAGGCTTTTAATGTCATTAAATGAGACAATTACTAGTGTAATTAGTCTCTACTATAGCACTTACAAGTAACGGCAGCTATAACTCTATTCAATGGATGACATAGGATTCCTCGACCGTTGCAGCTCCCATGGCGTCCTCCTGTTGTCTACGTCCGAGTGTTGGTCCATCAGCCGAGTGGCGTGTGATCGTCTGAGTGCCACAGAGCTGTCCGAGTGAACTCCCTGATGTATGCATCCAAATGTTGGCACGGTCCAGGGACCTACCTATGGTGGTGATGGGCCCCATGTGGGTATCAAATGATGGGTCCTTGACCCTACTTGCAATAAGTGACCACATTATTAGCCCCCGAATTGGTTGGGATTTCATAGGACAAACAAACCGACCCTTCGGTTGAGTCCGAGTGCTTCAAGCTTGCTCGGAATATGTTTCCGAACCATGATTTGGTGCTCCTTGGATGAAAACACAACGGATTCTGGACTTTAGGTTTACCCAAATGAACAGGTGTTGTCGATCGTTGAGAAAAAACCCGGTGGCATTCGTTTTGTCTCTCGGAGGAGATGGACTAGGGGTCTGAGTGAGAGCATGCCATCACTACTCGAGTGGCGACGCCAGCATGTAGTCTGACTCTCTGCAGAGATGTCACTCCTTATCCTAGGGGAACGCCCGCGCAGGCCTCCTACGAGTCCAGGTTTATGATTCATGCACCTTGGAGCCTACTGAGAGGGCCAAGTGAACCCATAGAGGGGTGTCAAGCTCGTCACATAACGATCCTGAAGAAGAATTCAGTCGGGTGTTTAACCTGGCCGAGTGCACGGGTCCTCGCAAGGGTGGTCAGTCGGACTGACGTGCGTCCTTTAGGAATGGAATCGTTGGTAATCAATTGGATTAATCTGTCCCATAAATCTCGGGATTTGAATTTGTGTGTTCGCGCTGAAGCAGTAATTGGGGAGCGTGGCTCCTCGATTTGTGCGCGCGGTCCATGCCATGAGTTGCACCTACTCTGCGCATAGCCCTGCCGCGCGGGCCGTCGATCCAGGGATTTACGGTGGGAGATCTGGCCGAAGATATTGTCTAGAGATATAAGAGATTTGGGGGCAGCGGTCCGCCTGTCAGATCCACTTTCCCCCACTCCGACTCCTCCGTTCCTCTCTTCCACTTGAGCATGCGGCAATGGTGAAGTGGTCCACAGTGAAATCAGAGAAGGCGAAGAAGGTGGGGGGGGGGCTTCCTCCTCCAGCTCCAGCACGGCTGCGGGAGGCGTGTCGGGGGACTGGATCCCATCGCTAGTCACGTCGCGTCGGCTGGAAGAGCTCGCAGAGGTGTGGCTCATCCCGCGCGATGGGTGGCTCAGCTCAGGTGCGGGCGAGGTCGAGCCAGCGCCGCGGGAGGATGAGCAAGTTTTGCTCGTCACTCACGTCGTGCGGGGCTTTTCCATGCCTCCTCATCCCTTCTTTCGAGCTTTCCTTGACTACTTCAGTGCGCAGCTCCATCACCTTCCTCCCAATGCCATAATCTACCTTGCGGCCTTCGTCTCCCTCTGCGAGAATTTGCTCGGCTGCCGACCCATTGGGGGCTCTTAAAGCATATCTTCACGTGTCGGTCTATGACCGTCAAGAAGGATCCGTTAGCCGGCGTGAAGACCTACGTCACCCAGTTTTGTCGAGGCCTGGTCATCCAGGTTCGTGGCGGGGAGTGCTTTCCCAAAGATGAGCTTTCCCGAGTCTGACAAGGGATGGCAGGGGACCTGGTTCTACTGTAGGGATGTCCCTAGTGGCCCAAACCAGTCGGGTCTCCCTCCATACTCGACGGAGAGGGTGAGGGCTCCCAAGTCCCTTGAGGTGGCGAAGGAGGAGAAAATGGAGGTCGGCGTCTTGGCCACCGCCCTGGTCGGGATAGTGAATGCGGATGTGAACCAAATGGATATGTTGGAGACTTTTCCCACTCAATGGATCTAGCCGCTACAGGCCAAGGCCCACCCCATGTGGCAGTATGAGGGTCCGAATGACCCCACCCAAGTGCACCCGGATGAGCTCACCGAGAAGGACGTGGCAGCCAAGATTCGGGCCATAACCTCCGCTCGGGACAATCCGTGGGGGGCCAGGATGGTGCCAGCTTACTCAAAAGAGCTCCCGCCAACTGTTGAGGTAGGGTGTTAATGCTTATTTGACCAATTGATGTGTTGTTTTCTGTGCATCTGATTTTTATGCCCTGCTGTGTCTGCTTCTTCAGGAGTTCCAGAACATGATTTCCAATATCCCGGTGGTGGATCGGTCGACCGAAGATGTCAAGAGTAACACCGAGCAGCAGTACTCGGAGGAATCCGATGACGACGAGAGTGATGATGATGAGGAGAGCGACGAGGAGGAGAGCTTTGATGAAGGTGATGAGGTGGAGTCCTCTCCGTCTTATGAGGCTCCTAAGGAACCCCGCTCCAAGGTGCTGATTGATCCAAAGGGGAAGGCGAGTGGGTCCCAGCAGCCGTATATCTCTGATCGGACCACTCGGAGCTCGAATCATGATCATGCCGAGTCTGAGAGTTCAGAGGAGAAGCAGCCCAAGTTGCCCAAGCATATCTCCTCCAAACCTCGAAAGGTCGTGGTGCCTCGGATCAAGGTGTCAGTGCCCGTGGCCTCGACATGAGTGCTCTCACCAATTCTTTGTCCATTTTTGCATTGATTCGGTTGCTGACCGAGTGTTGTTTGACCCTCGTAGTAATGACACCTCGACAACTTCAACTGACCCGTAGGCTTGTAAGCCAGACCCGAATGACGCTGATGTGGCGGATGCCACCACCTCCAAAGGTATGTTGTGCTTACAGATTTGGATGGTTAGGTCTTCTTCAACTGTACTTTGATATCTCCCTGGTTTATTTAGCTGGACGAGGTCATTCAGCTAGACGACGACGAGATGGCCGATCCGCCCAATCCAGACGCTATCAAGGACGAAGCGCCAAGCGTCGACGTGCCAATGACGGACACCTCTCCCTGCCGAGTCCCTGCGTTTCTCCATCGAAGACCACCACAAAGACTATATGAGGCCGAGAACTCAAGCTCAAGGTGGCTCGGCGTGTTTGTCAGTGGTGGTACCGCTTACAGGGTATGCCCAGGCTCCTCCGAGTGAAGCGGCGGTGATTCCGGCCCCGAGGCGAGCGCCTGTGACTTTGTCAACTCCGACAAGCTCCTTCCCCCTGTACCATGTCCCTGAGGATTAGGTGGGGGTGAGCATGGAGGCTCTGATCCAGGTGGGGCTGCTGTGCGACCGGCTAAAGGAGGCTTATGATGCCGACACAGCGCTGCAGATCAACATCCAAGTAAGTACTATTGTGAGTATGATTTCCAGTCGAAGTTTCTCTTTTTGTCTTCTTCTCTTGGTATAATTTATGTGAGCGGGTTTGCGCAGGGCACACCCACTGTGTGTTCATGATACAGTGGGGGCACACAGAGTGCACCCACTGGGTGTACTCCCTGAGGCTCCTGTCGACTGGAGTCAGTCGGCAGGAGTCTTTGAAATTTTGTTGAATTTCTTGATGTTCACTCGGAGTCTAGCCGGAGCGTAGTTGAGTTGAGATGATCTAGTGGGGGCATGCCTAGTGCACCCACTGGGTGTTGTCCCCAAGGCTACCGTTGACTGGAAGAGTCAGCGTTAGTCTTAGAACTTGTGGTTGTTTCGCCATGAGGTTCTTTGTGTCTTTTTTAGCTCATCAACGAGTCACTTTTTGGTGGGGGCATGCTGAGTGCACCCACTGGGTGTAGTCCCCGTGGCTACCGTCGATTGCTTGCAATCGGTGGCAGTCTTTACAACTGTCACTAGGTGTTCGGGTCACCCGGCGACACTCATGTGTCGGCGAGATAATAGGTAGGCACTCCTTTATTGCTTACTCTGAAGCCAGCTGAATGAAGCTGGCCATCTTGTGTTGTTGTCCTCTATTTTCTTCATCGTTGACTCATGGGTCAATCGAGCAAGGGTAGATCAGGGGGTACTTCAGGATTTGGTACTAGTCAAGCTTGTTCCTGTCGAGGGTGAGTGCGGCCGAGTGGGTTAGTCGAGAGTACTTCAGGATTTGGTACTGCTCAGGCTTGTTCCATTGGAGGAGTACGACCGGGTGAGTAGCCTCAGGGTATTTCAGTATCTGGTACTGGTCAAGCTTGTTCCTGTCGAGGGTGAGTGCGGCCGAGTGGGTAAGCTGAGAGTACTTTAGGATTTGGTACTGGTCAAGCTTGTTCCACTCGGAGGAGTATGACCGAGTGAGTAGCCTCAGGGTACTTCAGGTATGGTACTGGTCAAGCTTGTTCCACTCAGTATTACGCGGCCGATTCGGTGCCTATCTGGATATTCTTGACTCAGTATTTCAGTTTCTCTACCTGGTCTTTCGCCTGACTGTTTCTTGCATGTTGCAGAGGACCTGTGAGATGGGATCCCATTATGCTGCCATGGAGAAGGAGGTGACATCCCTTTGAATTTATCTGGAGGCCGAGAAGCTCAAGAGTGCCCGACTGGAGCAAGAGAAGAAGGCCCTGGGAGGTAAACTATTCCCTCTGCCTAGTAGCTACATATTGTTTTTCCCTTTTGATCCGAATCATTTCACTCTTGCAGATGTTTGTAGCGAGAACACCCAACTCGTAATGAGGCTCAGGACTTCTTTTTCTTTAGGAACCATGAAGCAGGCTCTGGAGAACAAAGATAAGGACCTGGCGTTGGCCCAGAAGAAAGCAAGGACCAAGACCAAACTCGCTGACGAGAAGCTGGCTTCAGTTGGAAAGTTAGAGGAGGAGATCAAGGGCCTCAAGCCTACCATTAGTGCCTACACTTAGGAGAAGGTCAAGCTGGAGGAGAAGGTCACACAACTGATTGAGAAGAAGGATGCCTTGGAGAAACACATCGAGGAGGTTTGTGAGGAGTTCAGTGGAAAGCTTGCCGGTAAGTGATACATCTCCAACGTATCTATAATTTTTTATTGTTCCATGTTATTTTATTATCTGTTTTGGATGTTTTATATGCATTATTATGCTATTTTATATTATTTTTGGGACAAACTTATTAACCTAGAGCCCAGTGCTAGTTTATGTTTTTTCCTTGTTTTTAAGTTTTACAGAAAAGGAATATCAAACGGAGTCCAAACGGAATAACACTTTACGATGAATTTTCTTGGACCAGAAGACATCCACGGAGCTTGGAGAGGGGGCTAGAAGAGTCCCGAGGACTACGCGAGCCGTCAGGGCAAGCCCTAGGGGGGGACACCCCCTGGCTTGTAGGCCCCACGGGACTCCGCCAACCCTAATGTTTGCTATATAAATTCCCAAATATTCCCAAACCAACAGAAGTGTCCACCAAAATACTTTTCCATCGCCGCAAGCCTCTTTTCCGCTAGATCCCATCTTGGGGCCTTTTCCGGCATCTTGCCGGAGGGGGATTCGATCATGGAGAGCATCTACATCAACTCTATTGCCCTACCGATGAAGTATGAGTAGTTTACCACAGACCTACGGGTCCATAGCTAGTAGCTAGATGGCTTCTTCTTTTTCTTTTCCCGGCGGTCCGGAGAAAGCAGCAATCTATAGGACTTTCCCAATTTTATCTTCCTTTCAGGAACAATGGCCTTCCACCTTCACGCGATATTTCTTCGTCAGGCTTTCGCCCATTGCGGAAAATTCCACACTGCTGCCTCCCGTAGGAGTCTGGGCCATGTCTCAGTCCCAGTGTGGCCGATCATCTACTCGGACCGGCTGACCTTGACGTAGGGCTTTCTGATACGTCTCCAACGTATCTATAATTTTTTATTGTTCCATGCTATATTATATTCTGTTTTGGAGATTAATGGGCTTTATTATACACTTTTATATTATTTTGGGGATTAACCTATTAATCGGAGGCCCAGCCAGAATTGTTGTTTTTTGCCTATTTTAGAGTTTCGCAGAAAAAGAATATCAAACGGAGTCCAAACGGAATGAAACCTTCGGGAACGTGATTTTCGGAACGAACGTGATCCAGAGGACTTGGACCCGACGTCAAGCCATCAACCAGGAGGGAACGAGGTAGGGGGCGCGCCTACCCCCTGGGCGTGCCCTCCACCCTCGTGGGCCCCATGTTGCTCCACCGACGTACTTCTTCCTCCTATATATACCTACGTACCCCCAAACTACCATATACGGAGCCAAAAACCTAATTCCACCGCCGCAACCTTCTCTACCCGTGACATCCCATCTTGGGGCCTTTTTCGGAGCTCCGCCGGAGGGGGCATCGATCACGGAGGGCTTCTACATCAACACCATAGCCTCTTCGATGATGTGTGAGTAGTTTACCTCAGACCTTCGGGTCCATAGTTATTAGCTAGATGGCTTCTTCTCTCTTTTTGGATCTCAATACAATGTTCTCCCCCTCTCTCGTGGAGATCTATTCAATGCAATCTTCTTTTGTGATGTGTTTGTTGAGACCGATGAATTGTCGGTTTATGATCAAGTTTATCTATGAACAATATTTGAATCTTCTCTGAATTATTTTTATGTATGATTGGTTATCTTAGCAAGTCTCTTCAAATTATCAGTTTGGTTTGGCCTACTAGATTGATCTTTCTTGCAATGGGAGAAGTGCTTAGCTTTGGGTTCAATCTTGCGGTGTCCTTTCCAAGTGACAGCAAGGCACGTATTGTATTGTTGCCATCGAGGATAACAAGATGGGGTTTATATCATATTGCATGAGTTTATCCCTCTGCATCATGTCATCTTACATAAAGCGTTACTCTATTCTTATGAACTTAATACTCTAGATGCATGCTGGATAGCGGTCGATGTGTGGTGTAATAGTAGTAGATGCAAGAAGGAGTCGGTCTACTTGTCTCGGACGTGATGCCTATATACATAATCATACCTAGATATTCTCATAACTATGCTCAATTCTGTCAATTCCTCAATAGTAATTTGTTCACCCACCGTAATACTTATGCTCTTGAGAGAAGCCACTAGTGAAACCTATGGCCCCCGGGTCTATTTTCCATCATATTAATCTTCCAACACTTAGCTATTTTCATTGCCTTTTATTTTACTTTGCATCTTTATCATAAAAATATCAAAAATATTATCCTATCATATCTATCAAATCTCACTCTCGTAAGTGACCGTGAAGGGATTGACAACCCCTTTATTGCGTTGGCTGCGAGGATTTATTTGTTTGTGTAGGTGTGAGGGACTCGTGCGTGGCCTCCTACTCGATTGATACCTTGGTTCTCAAAAACTGAGGGAAATACTTACGCTACTTTGCTGCATCACCCTTTCCTCTTCAAGGGAAAACCGATGCAGTACTCAAGAGGTAGCACTTTCCCCTCCACCCTATGGTGATTGACTCACAAGAGGGTAATTTATCCAACTCCCCGTGTGAAAGAAAGTCCCGCGTCAACAGTGATTCAAGTTTTTCCTTGAGAGCAGGCTTATGGCACTCGAGCCTTGAGAGAATCCACCAAAGCCTATATCTACAAAAACGGAAGACTTATTCATTCGGATCGATATGAGGATCCAACTCCATCGCATTGCCAGAATCCATGTTCCATATTTGAAGCGGGTTGACCTCTGTGCTTCTCTCGTGGTAGAATCCTCTTCCTGCTGAGCCCCCTTTCTCCTCGGTCCACAGAGAAAAAATGTAGGACTATTGGTTTGATACAAATAATGACAATCATTTCAATATGTTAAGGATATAGATGTATCAACAATTCATTTAGAAACCCTGAAGGGAGATTGACCCTACCTAAGTATTTTCTTAGATATAAGTGGCGTAGAATCGAGATTGAAGTTTTTATTCTGTAAATGCCAGATCATGGATTAGTAACTGCATCCAATCTCCGAAAAGTCCCGATTGTTTCGATTTTTGACATGGGATCCTCCAAAATCTTTTCGAGTGCTCGTTCGATAACTACGATCTTTGGATCTTCAATACAATGTTCTCCTCGATGTTCATGGAGTTCTATCCGATGTAATATTCTTTTGCGGTGCGTTTGTCGAGATCCGATGAATTGTGGATTTATGATCAGATTATCTATGAATATTATTTGAGTCTTTACTGAATTCTTACATGCATGATTTGATATCTTTTTATTTCTCTCAGAATTATCGGTTTGGTTTGGCCAACTAGACTGGTTATTCTTGCAATGGGAGAGGTGCTTAGTCTTGGGTTCTATCTTGCGATGTCCTCACCAAGTGACAAAGTAGGGGTAGTGAGGCACGTACTGTATTGTAGCCATCAAGGGTAAAAAGATGGGGTTTTCATCATATTGCTTGAGTTTATCCCTATACATCATGTCATCTTACTTAAGGCGTTACTCAGTTCTTATGAACTTAATACTCTAGATGCATGCTGGATAGCGGTCGATGTGTGGAGTAATAGTAGTAGATGCAGGCAGGAGTCGGTCTACATGACACAGATGTGATGCCTATATTCATAATCAATGCCTTGGATATCGTCATAACTTTGCGATTTTCTATCAATTGCTCGACAGTAATTTGTTCACCCACTGTATTATTTTCCTTCAAGAGAGAAGCCTCTATTGAAACCTATGGCCCCCGTGTCTATTTTACATCATATATTTTCAGATCTATAAACCAAAACCCGCAAAAATAACTTGTTGCAATTTATTTGCTTTTATCTTTTTTACATTTTAGTAATCTTTTATATCTATCTCTATCAGATCTCATCCTTGCAAGTGACCGTGAAGGGATTGACAACCCCTTTATCGCATTGGGTGCAAGTGTTTGATTGTTTGTGCAGGTGCATATATTCGATACTTGCGTGTACCTCCTACTGGATTTATACCTTGGTTCTCAAACTGAGGGAAATAGTTGCCTCTACTTTGCTGCATCACCCTTTCCTCTTCAAGGGAAAAACCAACGGAAGGTCAAAAAGTAGCAGTAAGTACTCCCTCGACCGAGTGAAATCCACATGTTGCCAAATTTTCCTCCATCACCAGCTCACGGACTGCTTTCCTTGACACAGAGCATTATTACAACAAGGAACTAGAGTTGGAGAGGCTTGAGAGGGATCTGGACCCTTCCAGGTCATTCGTCGCTTAGAACGTAGCCTTTGCCATCCTTTCGCTTGAAGACCGCTTGGAGAAAGTGTTAGGCTATATCACTCGGTCAAGGGGTGCAGCGGGTCAGATTGATGAAGATCTGCAGCCGGGCGTGGAGACCCAGAAGGACCTGGAGTCGGTGCTAATGCAGCAGAATGAAGTCCCCGCTCTGGTAAAGGCTTGGAAAAAGTCTGCAGCTCGGAGTGGTGCTGATGTGATGTTGTCACTCATCTGTGTTCATTGCAAGAATGTGGACTAGGAGAAGCTAAATAACCTCCGAGTGATGAACAAGAAGAACCTCAAGTTTGAGGATTTCATGGAGATCTTCGCTGAAGCTGCCACTACATAGCGCCGATGGGATCGACACCAGACCTTCGTCGACCTAGCTAGCCGTCCATCGAGGCTTAAAACACTTGATTGAATTTGCCCCGGAATGCCGAGTAGTTTATGTAATCAAAAACTTCATCGAGCCTAGTGCTCGTTTTACTTTGGAACCATACAGATCGAATCTTTGGTTTGAAAACTTTTTAAGTCTCTATTTGCTTTTTGTGTTTTGTTTCACTTAGGCGAAAGCTCATTCATTGCTAAGGTTCCGTGTGTGGAGCAGATCCCCTCTTGGATTGCATTTTTAACTTAGGCGAAAGTTGGTTCGCAGCCAAGCCTCTGAGTGAGGGACGAACCCTCACTCGAATTATCTTTTAACTTACACGAAAGCTGGTTCACAGCTAAGCCCCCGACTATGGAGCAGATCCCACCGGATCATGTTTTGAACCTAGGCGAAAGCTGGTTTGCAGCTAAGCCCCTGAGTGTGGAGCAGATCCCACTCGGATTGTATTTTTAACTTAGGCACGATCTCGATTTACCACGAGCTTTGTTACTATAGTTGGATCATATGTTGTTTCCCCTCCTCTACCTTCTCATGATGAATTGAGTCTTGCTCTATGAGGTTTTGCAATGTTGGGTTGAGTATTGGATTTGAGAACACTTGATGTATGTCTTGTGATGGGATATCTGTGGTGACAATGGGATGTTCTATTGATTCACTTCATGTATTTTTTGGCACATAACTCGCGGATTCCCGAGGTGACATTGTGGTAATCTATGGATAGGAGTTGATGTACTTTTTCGTCCTACATTCTCTAACAGAAACTTTGGAGTGATTCTTTCATGCACGTTGATGGATGGCCATATGATTTAATTATGTTATCATTGTCGAGAGACTTTGCACTAGTGAAAGTATGAACCCTAGGCCTTGTTTTCAAGCATTGCAATACCGTTTTTTCTCACTTTTGTTACTTGCTACCTTGCTTTTTATATTTTCAGATTACAAAAACCTATATCTACTATCCATATTACACTTGTATCACCATCTCTTCGCCGAACTAGTGCACCTATACAATTTACCGTTGTATTGGTTGTGTTGGAGTGTGGCACCCCGGCTAAGAGCAATCGGTTTACCTTGCATTGCCAGCCCAGAGATCAAGTCTTCTGGCAATGCACAACAACATGGTACAGAAACAGCCGCTTTATTGATGCTAGCGGATTACATAGGTCTGATATTACATCAAGATACGAGGCCAAGCGGCACACCCGGTGCTGCTGGATAGTATGTACATTATTTAATGAACATGACGGGGGCCTCGATCACACGAACTACGCGGCAGCGGAAGAACGACGAAGTGGAACTCCATAGCACAGGGACACCAACATGGACACGGCCTAGACACGAGATGCGCTCCGATGCGAACCGACTTGCCTGAAAGCTGGCATAACACGCCAGGTCAGTACATTGAATGTACTTGCAAGCTCACAACAAATATAAGCACGATGACAGACAATACCATGATAATTAATAAGATTAATTCAATGCAAGAAATACTACAGATGCAATGCAAACAATACGTGCTCTGAGTCTCATGGACTCGCTTACCAGATGGTTACCTCGTAACCAAACGGTGACCATACCGGGGTCACACCTGAAACCAATCACTCATGAACACCTCAAGAGTTCATGATTCACCACGAGCCAATGCATCACAACAATCACTTAGTTTGCAAGATTTATTATAAAAGTTGATCCATGGTGTGACTTACTCACGAGTTATGCCCATAACCGAGGATGCGGTTATCGATAGATTAGATACACTCTGCAGAGGTAACGCACTTTACCCACACTACGGAGCACCTGGCCTCGCATTCCCATTCAGGTGGAAGAAAGCATTCCGAAAAAACCCTCCCTTTGTCATGCACTCTCCTCGGCCACTCCGACCAACTCCCTCTCAGGGCTAGGTCTTGGGTGGCCCCGTGTCTACCAAAGACAACAACGGCCATCATCATGGCAAAACGGTCCCAAACGGGGACAAGGTACCATAATAACAAAAACGATCACACAAGGTTATGTCTGCTTACCGGGCCAGGGAATGCATGCCCATAACCTTCCCTCGCGGGAGGCACTAGTGAGAGCCACAACAAAGGACCGAATCAAGACCTTCCCACAAGGTAAATGTGACCGCACTGAATTAAAAACCCGATTCAGTGGCACCATGATGTGATCAACATCATATTCAAGTTGACCTTAATCAAGTTTAGCTTTGATAGAAACTTTTTATCACAAACATGATATAATGACATAATCATGCAACTACTCTTCATGCAAGGCAAGCAACTCATATTCATGGATCAAACTTAACAACATAAATATCTTACAATACTCAGAATCAAAACTTCTCTGGTTATAACTCATTTTTATTATCAAGCAATATTTTTATTAGTTCATCACTTAATTGAAAATATCACTTAATAAAATAACTATCATTTATTTCCATAGCAATATGTCTAGTGCAAAATCTTACTGTACTTAGCCAAACAAGTTCATGCATTCAACTAGTAACTAAAACAAGCATATCAAGCATGATAAAGTAACTAGGAATTAACCAAATTTATTTATAAAATTTTAAATGCAAATAAGAACTCATATTCAAGTATAAAATCATAGATATTGAAATAACACCATCCAAATGCTGGTGTGGCTTGCCTTAGTGTAGAGGAGGATCACACCCCTCTTGGTTTGCTTCAAGACAAGCTTCTCCTTCTGAAAAGAATTTAAAACCACAAAAATAATTATCAAAAACCTCTCTGAATAGCACCAGAAATTCTAGACAGCAAGGAAAAATCCACCCTTTGGTGTGCTGCTAGAGCTTTCTGAAAGAAAGACAATGCAAAAAGAATCAAATCATTTGGACTTATGGTTTAGAAATGGTGGCTGGTCAAAGTTTAGTCAAATTTCTGAATAATATTTGAATTAAACAGAAAACCAGGGGGGTGACGTCGAAAGCGTAAACGGCAAAGGCGCCTCCACTCGTACCACTTCGGGCGCGAGTGGTGAGAACGACAGGTGGGTCCCGTGCGTCAGGAGAGAGAGGGGGAGCGCGAGATCAGGGAGAGGCGGGGCTTCGCCGGAGCTCATGCTGGCGACGAGAGGGTTTGGGGCTAGGCTAGAGGGATAGGATTGTAGCAGGGCTCCGTGGCGCACCTGCCCGTACCCGTAGCTTGGCGTGGGGTGGACGGAGCTGCTCGCAGTTGGGATCGCAAGCTACGGTGGTGGAAGACGACGGCTAGAGGCGGCTTTGAGGGCTCAGCGGTGTCTAGGCAGCACCAGCAGACCGCCAATGCCCCGCCCAAGCAGTTGCTTGAGCTCGAGAGGCACCGAAGAGCGGTGGCTGGACTACGGAGGTCACCGGAGTCCTCTGGTCGGAGCGACAGCCAGAGGCTTGCCCCGACCGAGCTGGGGTCGTTCTACGTGCTTGTGGAGGTGGTGTGGAGTGGTGCTTGGCTAGGATTCGAGGCGGAGTTGCTACCTCTTGAGCACTGCGTTGGATTTCCCCAAAGAGGAGAGGATGATGGAGCAAAGTAGCGTAAGTATTTCCCTCAGTTTTTGAGAACCAAGGTATCAATCCAGTAGGAGGCTACGCACAAGTCCCTCGTACCTGCACAAAACAATAGCTCCTCGCGACCAACGCGATTAGAGGTTGTCAATCCCTTCACGGTCACTTACTAGAGTGAGATCTGATAGAGATGATAAATAATATTTTTGGTATTTTTGATATAGAGATGCAAAGTGAAAAGTAAAAGGCAAAGCAAAAACAAAGCAAGTATTAAAGTGATGGAGATTGATATGATGAGAATAGACCCGGGGGCCATAGATTTCACTAGTGGCTTCTCTCAAGAGCATAAGTATTCTACGGTGGGTGAACAAATTACTGTTGAGCAATTGATGAAATTGAGCATAGTTATGAGAATATCTAGGTATGATCATGTATATAGGCATCACGTCCGAGACAAGTAGACCGACTCCTGCCTACATCTATTACTATTACTCCACTCTTCGACCGCTATCCAACATGCATCTAGAGTATTAAGTTAAAAACAGAGCAACGCCTTAAGCAAGATGACATGATATAGAGGGTTAAATTCATGCAATATGATAAAAACCCCATCTTGTTATCCTCGATGGCAACAATACAATACGTGCCTTGCTCCCCCTTCTGTCACTGGCAAAGGACACCGCAAGATTGAACCCAAAGCTAAGCACTTCTCCCATGGCAAGAAAAACCAATCTAGTTGGCCAAACAAAACGGATAATTCAAAGAGACTTGCAAAGATAACCAATCATACATAAAAGAATTCAGAGAAGATTCTAATATTGTTCATAGATACACTTGAACATAAACCCACAATTCATCGGTCTCAACAAACACACCGGAAAAAGAAGATTACATCGAATAGATCTCCACGAGAGAGGGGGAGAACATTGTATTGAGATCCAAAAAGAGAGAAGAAGCTATCTAGCTACTAGCTATGGACCCGAAGGTCTGAAGTAAACTACTCACACATCATTGGAGGGGATATGGTGATGATGTAGCAGCCCTCCGTGGTGGATGCCCCCTCCGGCAGAGCTCCGGAACAGGCCCCAAGATGGGATCTCGTGTATACAGAAAGTTGTGATGGTGGAATTAGGTTTTTGTCTCCGTTTGATATTTCGTTTCTTCGAAACACTGAAATAGGCAAAAAAAACAACAATACTGGGCTGGGCCTCCGGTTAATAGGTTAGTCCCAAAATTAATATAAAAGTGGAAAATAAAGCCCAATATAGTCCAAAACAGTATATAAAGTAGCATGGAGCAATCAAAAATTATAGATACGTTGGAGACGTATCAGGCATCCCCAAGCTTAATTCCTGCTCGTCCTCGAGTAGGTAAATGATAAAAAGAGAATTTTTGATGCTGAGTGATACTTTGGCATAATTTCAATGTAAATCCTCTTAAATGTGGTATGAATATTCAGATCCAAAAGATTCAAGACAAAAGTTCATATTGACATAAAAATAATAATACTTCAAGCATACTAACTAAGCAATTATGTCTTCTCAAAATAACATGGCCAAAGAAAGTTATCCCTACAAAATCATATAGTCTGGCTATGCTCCATCTTCCCCACACAAAAAAATTAAATCATGCACGACCCTGATGACAAGCCAAGCAATTTTTTCATACTTTAACATTTTCAAAAAAAATTCAATCTTCACGCAATACATGAGCGTGAGCCATGGATATAGCACTATATGTGGAATAGAATGGTGGTTGCGGAGAAGACAAAAAGGAGAAGATAGTCTCACATCAACTAGGCGTATCAACGGGCTATGGAGATGCCCATCAATAGATATCAATGTGAGTGAGTAGGGATTGCCATGCAACACATGCACTAGAGCTATAAGTATATGAAAGCTCAACAAAAGAAACTAAGTGGGTGTGCATCCAACTCGCTTGCTCACGAAGACCTAGGGCATTTGAGGAAGCCCATCATTGGAATATACAAGCCAAGTTCTATAATGAAAAATTCCCACTAGTATATGAAAGTGACAAAATGAGAGACTCTCTATAATGAAGATCTTCGTGATACTTTGAAGCACAAGTGTGGTAAAAGGATAGTAGCATTGTCCCTTCTCTCTTTTTCTCTCATTTTTTATTTGGGCCTTTTCTCTTCCTTTTTTATGGCCTCTTTTTTTTCTCTTTTTTTTTATTTTTCGTCCGGAGTCTCATCCCAACTTGTGGGGGAATCATGGTCTCCATCATCCTTTCCTCACTTGGGACTATGCTCTAAAGAATGATGATCATCACACTTTTATTTTTCTTACAACTCAACAATTACAACTCAATTCTTAGAACAAAGTATGACTCTATATGAATGCCTCCGGCGGTGTACCAAGATATGCAATGAATCAAGAGTGACTTGTATCAAAGAATTATGAACGGTGACTTTGCCACAAATACGATGTCAACTACATGATCATGCTAGCAATATGACAATGATGGAGCGTGTCATAATAAATGGAACGGTGGAAAGTTGCATGGCAATATATCTCGGAATGGCTATGGAAATGCCATGATAGGTAGGTATGGTGGCTGTTTTGAAGAAGATATGGTGGGTGTATGATACCGGCAAAAAGTGCGCGGTATTAGAGAGGCTAGCAATGGTGGAAGGAGGGGAAAAAGTGCGTATAATCCATGGACTCAATATTAGTCATAAAGAACTCATATACTTATTGCAAAAATCTAGAAGTTATCAAAGCAAAGTATTACACGCATTCTCCTAGGGGGATAGATTGGTAGGAAAAGATCATCGCTCGTCCCCGACTGCCACTCATAAGGAAGACAATCAATAAATAAATCATTCTCCGAGTTCATCACATAACGGTTCACCATACGTGCATGCTACGGGAATCACAAACTTCAACACAAGTATTCTTTAAATTCAATCCTACTCAACTAGCATGACTCTAATATCACCATCTTCATATCTCAAAACAATTATCAAGTATCAAACTTTTCTTAGTATTCAATGCACTCGAAAGAAAGTTTCACATATCTTGAATACCAATTATATTAATATTAAGCAAATGACCATGCTATTAACGACTCTCAAAATAATCTAAGTGAAGCATGAGAGATCAATAGTTTATTTAAAACAAATCCACCATCGTGCTCTAAAAGATCTAAGCGAAGCACTAGAGCAAAAATTATCACGCTCAAAAGATATAAGTGAAGCACTATGAGCAAAACTATCAAGCTCAAAAGATATAAGTGAAGCACATAGAGTATTCTATCAAATTCCAATTTATGTATGGCTCTCTCAAAAGGTGTTTACAGCAAGGATGATTGTGGTAAACTAACAAGCAAAGACGCAAATAATACAAGACGCTCCAAGCAAAACACATATCATGTGGTGAATAAAAATGTAGCTCCAAGTAAATTACCGATGGAAGTAGACGAAAGAGGGGATGCCTTCCGGGGCATCCCCAAGATTTGACTTTTTGGTGTCCTTGGTTTATCTTGGAGGTGCCATGGGCATCCCCAAGATTTGACTTTTTTGTGTCCTTGGTTTATCTTGGAGGTGCCATGGGCATCCCCAAGCTTAGGCTCTTGCCACTCGTTCCATCATCCATCAAAAGAATTTACCCAAAACTTGAAAACTTCACAACACAAAACTCAACAAAAATCTCGTGAGCTCCGTTAGAGAAAGGAAACAAAAGACTACTTTAAGGTACTGTAATGAACTCATTCTTTATTTATATTGGTGTTAAGTCTAATGTATTCCAACTTCTCTATGGATTATAGACTATTTTACTAGCCATAGATTCATCAAAATAAGCAAACAACACACGAGAAACAGAATCTGTCAAAAACAGAACAGTCTGTAGTAATCTGTAACTAACGCAAACTTATGGAACTCCAAAAATTCAGCCACAATAGGACGACCTACGAAATTTGTTTATTGATCAGCAGCAATTCGAATCAGTATTTTATCTCGTTCTGGTGACTTTTAACAATTGTTTTCGTGAACAGAAAGATTCTGGAAATTACAGCAAGATCAAATAACTATCATCCAAGAAGATCCTATAGGTCTAACTTGGCACAAACACTAATTAAAACATAAAACCACATCTAAACAGAGGCTAGATGGATTATTTATTCCTAAACAGAAGCAAAAACAAAAAAACTAAAAATAAAATTGGGTTGCCTCCCAACAAGCGCTATCGTTTAACGCCCCTAGCTAGGCATAATATTTCAACGATGCTCACATGAAAGACAAGAACTGAAGCACAAAGAGAGCATCATAAAACACGTGACAAACACATCTAAGTCTAACATACTTCCTATGCATAGGCATCTTATAGGCAAACAAATTATCATAGCAACCAAAAACTAGCAAATGCAAGGAAGTGGAAAGAAACGATAGCAAGCTCAACATAACGAGAGGTAATTTATTATCATGAAAATTTCTACAACCATATTTTCCTCTCTCATAATAATTACATGTGGGGTCATAAGAAAATTCAACAAAATAGCTATCACATAGAATATTTTCAACACGATCCACATGCATGCAAAGTTGACGCTCTTCCAAAATAGTGGGATTAACATTAACTAAAGTCATGACCTCTCCAAACCCACTTTTATCAAAAATATCATAAGATTGAACAATCTCCAAATATGTGGGATCTAAAGTTGACACTCTTCCAAACCCACTTTCAACATTATTGCAAACAATATTATCAATCTCATATTCATCACGAGGATTAAATAAATTTTCAAGATCATAAGAAGAATCACCCCAATCATGATCATTGCAACAAGTAGTAGACATAGCAAAACTAGCATCCCCAAGCTTAGGGTTTTGCATATTATTAGCACAATTGACATCAAGAGAATTTATACTAACATCGTTGCAATCATGTTTCATCAAAGGAACTACCAAGTATGGGTGCAATAGCAATGATCTCATGTCTAACATAAGGAACTATAGCAAATTCATCTTCATAAATATTGGCATCATGGCCACAAGAATAGCAAGCATCATGTTCATCAAGGGATATTTCAATCAAATCATCGAAATCATCATTATCTATAGATCCATGCATATCATTATTTTCTTCCAAAGCAAAAGTCATTCTCTCAATAAATTCTTTGACATAGACATTATGAGCATAGTTTTCATAGCAATATTTAAGTATGTAAAAAATTTCAGATTCGTAGAGAGTAATATCATACTTTTCAATCAAAGAAGCAACTTCATAAGCAACCTTAAAAGCAACAAATTCTTCAATTTGTTTGATATCATAGTAACTATAAACACCCTTTGCATAAGAAGACAAGATTTCATTTTCATTAAACTCACATAGGTAGGGAAGGTGTTTTTTAGGGTTCTTAGAGCAACAAGTAAAATCATAAATTTCACAAAGATTCCAAGCATAACACAGCAATAAATTTATTTGACTCCATAAGAGTTTCCCTTTTTAAGACAAACGGTGACGCACAAAATGAGCATGCTCATCTAAAGATTTCCCATCAACTAGGCTAGTTGGGGTTTCAGCACGAGTGCATAAGGATCTAAGATGATCCAAGTAGAACACTTTAAGTGGATCCATAATAGATTTTTAGCAAGCAAAGATGCAAGCAAATAGAAGGCACAAGGAAACACAAACAAAGATACGTACGGGAAGAAGGCGAACGAAAAAGAGAGGGCGAAGAAAACGGCAAGGGTGAAGTGGGGGAGAGGAAAACGAGAGGCAAATGGGAAATAATGTAGTGCGGGAGATAGGGATTGTGATGGGTACTTGGTATGTAGACTTTAACGGTGCCAGAAGTGGCTTGTTGTTAGGAGTCCAAGTCTTGACTTGCTCTTGCGTAAGCCTCCCCGGCAACGGCGCCAGAAATTCTTCTTGCTACCTCTTGAGCACTGCGTTGGATTTCCCCGAAGAGGAGAGGATGATGCAGCAAAGTAGAGTAAGTATTTCCCTCAGTTTTTGAGAACCAAGGTATCAATCCAGTAGGTGGTTGTCAATCCCTTCACGGTCACTTACGAGAGTGAGATCTGATAGAGATGGTAAATAATATTTTTGGTATTTTTGATATAGAGATGCAAAGTGAAAAGTAAAAAGCAAAGAAAAAACAAAGCAAGTATTAAAGTGATGGAGATTGATATGATGAGAATAGACCCCGGGGCCGTAGGTTTCACTAGTGGCTTCTCTCAAGAGCATAAGTATTCTACGGTGGGTGAACAAATTACTGTTGAGCAATTGACAGAATTGAGCATAGTTATGAGAATATCTAGGTATGATCATGTATGTAGGCATCACGTCCGAGACAAATAGACCGACTCCTGCCTGCATCTACTACTATTACTCCACTCATCGACCGCTATCCAGCATGCATCTAGAGTATTAAGTTAAAAACAGAGTAACGCCTTAAGCAAGATCACATGATGTAGAGGGATAAATTCATGAAATATTATAAAAACCCCATCTTGTTATCCTCGATGGCAACAATACAATATGTGCCTTGCTGCCCCTTCTGTCACTAGGAAAGGACACCGCAAGATTGAACCCAAAGCTAAGAACTTCTCCCATGGCAAGAAAAACCAATCTAGTTGGCCAAACCAAACGGATAATTCAAAGAAACTTGCAAAGATAACCAATCATACATAAAAGGATTCAGAGAAGATTCAAATATTGTTCATAGATAAACTTGATCATAAACCTAAAATTCATCGGCCTCAACAAACACACCGCAAAAAGAAGATTACAACGAATAGATCTCCACGAGAGAGGGGGAGAACATTGTATTGAGATCCAAAAAGAGAGAAGAAGCCATCTAGCTACTAGCTATGGACCCGAAGGTCTAAAGTAAACTACTCAGACTTCATTGGAGGGGCTATGGTGATGATGTAGAAGCCCTCCGTGGTGGATGCCCCCTCCGGCGGAGCTCCGGAACAGGCCCCAAGATGGGATCTCATGGATACAGAAAGTTGCGGCGGTGGAATTAGGTTTTTGGCTCCGTTTGATATTCCGTTTCTTCAAAACACTGAAATAGGCAAAAAAACAGCAATGCTGGACTGGGCCTCCGGTTAATAGGTTAGTCCCAAAAATAATATAAAAGTGGAAAATAAAGCCCAATATAGTCCAAAATAGTAGATAAAGTAGCATGGAGCAATCAAAAATTATAGATACGTTGGAGACGTATCAGGGGTCACTATATATAGCAGGAGCGAGGGGGGACGTGTCGCTGCCGGAGCTCTCTGGACATGCGGCGAACGGCGATGAGAAGCTCCAATGCGAGGGGGCAAACACTCAGCGTCAACGCAGGAGCTTGCCCACGCTTGCGGACGAGCACAGGAGGCGGTGGAGTAAGTGGACAAGCGCACGCGCGCACTGTGGCATTTTGGCCACGACGCGCCCATGCTTGTTGCGGCGGCTCCGACGCCGGCGAGCGCCAGGGAGTGGTCAAGGGTGATGGGTCGATGTTGTAGGTGTTGCGCGGCAGGCGTCAGCGAGCGCTGGAACGAGCAAGCGCGAAACAAAGAGGAAAGCGCTCGCCAGAGTGCGTCGAGACGTTGCCAGGCGCCATGTCTTCGCGCGGTCACCAAGCTGGCATGGTCAAGATGATGCCCAAGTGCAACCAAACCTTGTCTATGCGTTCGTCTATGCAGTGTTTAGTCTAGGAGTGGTGATAGCTCATGCTCAGGCCGACCATATTTGACATAACCAAGCTAGCAAGTTTCTGACCAGAAACTTGGTCACCAAGTTAAGCCACCTTCTAGAAGGCCAATAGGGCTGATGTCCTAGGGTTTAGGGTTTCCTTGGAGGGTGTTTAAGCTCGAGAAAGAGCAGGTCCAAAAGCTCAAGGAAATGTACTTTCTGTACAAACTAGAACTTTGGGCCAGAAGAGAAATGATTTTCTATAGAAAAAATATTCGAAAAAGTCATGCAATATTTTTGCATGGGAAGGTGTGCCAAGGTTCTAAGAATATTCAGTAATTATTTCAGATTTTTCTAGGCAAGAAAAATTGGGGTTGCTTTGGAGCACATGTTTCTGAATTGAATTTCAGGGAGAAAAATGAATATTTTTCTTTTATAAAAAATATTCATTTGATTATTTTTGGGGATTTATTAGAGGAATAAAGTAGATAGGTCACTTGTGTGAAAGTCAAGGATATGCCCGAGTGAGAAGTCCATTTGAAATGATTCCAAACTCCAAATCAAGTCAGGGCAAAAACCACGGTAAAAACCAAGTCTGGAAGAAGAGAGAAGGCAAGTCCGGAAAAAGAGAGAAGGAAAAATCCAGGTTGTCGCAAACCTCCCCCACTTAAGATGAATCTCGTCCTCGAGATTCGGTTGCTTGGGAAAACAATTCTGGGTATGCAATCCTTCAAAATTCCTCTCTTTCCCAGGTCGCTTCCTCTTCGGTGTGATGCTCCCAGTGAACCTTGTAAAACCTTATTTCTTTGCTGCGAGTCACCCTTTCTGTCTGATCCAATATTCTGGCCTTTCCTCATAAGTAAAATCCTTAGCCAATTCTATCTCTGCCATATCAGTCCTTTTCTCTGGTGGCGAGATACATCTCCTTAGCTATGAGATGTGTAAGACGTTGTGTACTTCTGACAATTTTGGTGGCAATTCCAACTGGTAGGCAACGGTTCCGACTCTGGCCATGACGGGGAATGGACCGATATATCTGGGTGCCAATTTTACGCGGGTCTGAAACCTCTTGACTCCTTTCATAGGGGTGACTCGGAGATATACGTGTTCTCCGGGTTCGAAGCTGATCTGACGATGTTTGGCATCATAGTAGATCTTCTATCGGGATTTGGCCAGTTGCAGTCTGTCTCGGATTTCCTTGACTTGCTTCTCTGCTTTGAGCATTAAATCAGTCCAGAAAAGGTGGCTGTCTCCGGTTTGAGACCAGTTTAATGAAGTGCAGCATTTCCGGCCATACAGGACTTCATAGGGTGACATCTTTAAGCTGGCCTGGAAACTGTTGTTGTAGGAAAACTCGGCGTAGGGCAGACAGTCTTCCCACTTGGTCCCTTGGGCCAATGTACATGCCCATAACATATCTTCGAGTATTTAATTTACTTGCTCAGTCTGTCCATCTATCTGAGGATGATAAGCCGTGTTGTATTTCAAAGCGGTCCCCAAGGCTTGATGTAGTCAAGACCAAAATGCGGAGGTGAAGAGAGATCCCCTGTCGGAGGTGATAGTCTTGGGTACTCTATGCAGACTGACGATTCTTGAGACATACAGCTATGCAAGTTGATTTGCACGGTATGTGGTCCGGATAGGAAGGAAATGTGCCACCTTTGTTATGGTGTCCACTATGACCCATGTTGCGTCGTTTCCTCGATGAGACTTTGGTAATCCGGTGATGAAATCCATGCTGATATCATCCCATTTCCATTGGGATACCGGCAGAGGTTGAAGGAGTCCAGCAGGTTTTTGGTGTTCCGCCTTTACCTTGTTGCATATGTCGCAACAGGCCACAAAGTATGCGATGTCTTTCTTCATTCCATCCCACCAAAATACCTGACGAAGGTCCTCATACATTTTGGTACCTCCGGGTTGAATTGAGTATGGTGCTTCATGTGCTTCTGCCAATATTTTCTTCTTCAGACTTTCTTGATTGGGTATGCAAAGTCTTCCTCGGAACCTTAGCGAACCTCGCTGATCCGTAGATAAATCTGATGCATGCCCTTGGTGCATCTTCTGGACATATATTTTCAACCTCTTGTCATCTGCCTGAGCACTGCAGATTTCTTCTTCGAGAGTAGGGGAACTTCCAATATATTGGCAAGACAGGCATCGGTGATTAACAAATTGAGCTGCATGATTTCTTCATAAAGCTCAGGAGGCAAGGAATCAATTAGAGCATTAAGGTTGGCTGGTTTGCGGCTAAGGGCATCGCCACTACATTAGCTTTGCCTGGGTGGTAATTTATTCCGAGGTCGTAGTCCTTAACCAACTGGAGCCATCTTCGTTGTCGAAGGTTCAAATCGGGCTGAGTGAATATATACTTGAGACTCTTATGGTCCGTGAATATCTGGCACTTCTTTCCAATCAGATAGTGTCTCCAGATCTTCAAAGCGCGCACCACCGCGGCCAATTCCAAATCATGAGTAGGATATCTTCCCTCTTGTTGCCGCAGTTGTCGAGATGCATAAGCCACCACTTTGCCATCTTGCATGAGTACACACCCAGGTCCTTTTCTGGATGCGTCGCAGTAGACATCAAAACTGTCGTAAATGTCTGGAAGAGTTAATACTGGTGCCGATGTCAGCTTGATTTTTAACTCATTGAAACTCCGTTCGTAGTCCTCAGTCCATACGAACTTCTTATCCTTATTAAGAAGTTCAGTCATTGGCTTGGTGATTTTGGAGAATCGTTCGATAAAACAGCGATAACATCCGGCTAGTCCAAGGAAACTCCGAATTTCTGAGACTGTTGTGGGGGCGGACCAATCAAGTACATCCTTCACCTTGCTTGGGTCCACTTAGATTCCTTTTGCCGAGAGGACATGCTCGAGAAATCCCACTTGGTGGAGCCAGAACTCACATTTGCTGAATTTGGCATGAAGTTGAAGGTCGTGAAGCCTTTGCAGAACTGCTCGAAGATGTTCCTTGTGTTCGTCCTTGCTCTTGCATTAAATGAGGATGTCATCAATGAACACCACCACAAATTTGTCCAAGAAGTCCATAAACACCTTGTTCATCATATGCATAAAGAAGGCAGGGGAGTTGGTGAGGCTGAAAGACATAACGGTGTATTCATAAACACCGTACCAAGTGGTGAACGCGGTCTTAGGAATATCTTCCTTCTTTATCTTGAGCTGATGATATCCAGTCCTCAAATCAATTTTTGAGAATACTTTGGCCCCACAGAGTTGATCAAACAGATCGTCAATCCTCGGTAGTGGATACTTGTTTTTAATGGTGATGTCATTCAGCTGTCGGTAGTCTACGCACATTCGCAGACTGCCATCGTTTTTGTCCACGAAGATTGATGTTGATCCCCATGGTGAAGAGCTTGGATGGATGTATCCTTTCTGCAGCATCTCATCTAGTTGTTTCTTCAATTCCACCAATTCCGAGGAAGGCATCCGATAATATTTCTTATGTATCGGGGTGGTTCCAGGCACCAAGTCACTTGCAAACTCCAATTCTCGGTCTGGTGGCATGCCTTGTAATTCTTCGGGAAATACATATGGATACTCACTGACCACTGGAATTAATTCCACCTCTTCTACCACTGCTGTGAAAACCATATCTTTCGTGGGTATGCGGTGGCGGGCATAAAAACTTGTGGTGCGACCTTCCATGTTTTCAGGGTAACATCTCTGGTCACACAGCTGATGCAGACTTGGTATTGAGTTAACCAATTCATGCCCAGAATGACATCCAATTTGTTTGAGTCGATAATTATCAATGATGTTGGAAACTTGACGCCCTTGATGTCAATTTCCAAATTTCCGCAGACGAGATTGCTTCGGAGTAGGGATCCCAGGGATTGTACAAGCATGTGCTTTCCCAAAATCGAGTAAGGAACATTGTTTTGGGAAGCAAAACTCCGCGAGATAAAAGAGTGGGAAGCCCCCGAGTCAAATAAAATTACGGCGGGTATGTCATTAACAAGAAACATACCAATGATGACTTCCGGGTCCTCTTGGGTTGCGTCTGCGGAGATATGATGGATTTGCCCTTGGATCATATCTGGGGTGGAATACGGCTCCATGTAGTTGACTTGCAGATGAAATAGAGCTGCTTGTTTGTTGTTCTTGGGACACTGTCTGGCGTAGTGTCCGGTTTGACCACAGCTGAAGCATGAATGGTTGCGCTGACAATCTTCACGCACCGGGCTGGTAATGACATTCTTGACTTGAGTGGTAGTCTTGTTGACATTCTGCTGCCAGTTGGGTTTGTACTCCACCCGAGTCTGTTGCCAAGCACGAGCCTTTTGCACTGGTTGCATATCCTTCTTCGGCTTGAATTTGCGCTTGTGGTCGTTAACAGCTGGCTTGTTGTTGTGCAGGAGCTTGTGTTCCCTTTCTGTGATGAGGGCATTGTTCACCAGAGTCAGGAAGTCTGGGAAATCAAACATGCTGAGAGTGAACGTGAGATGCTGATTCAGGCCTCCAAGAAACCGGTCGATCTTCCGCTCTTCTGTGGCAACATCATGGAGAGAATAGCTGGCCAAATGGTTGAATTTATTCGAATACTCGTTGACGGTCATGCTGCCTTGAGTGAGAGCGAGGAATTCGCGTTGCTTGATTTTCATAACTTTGGTGGGAATATGATACTTGCGGAAATTATCCTTGAATTTTGTCCAAGTAATTTCCTCTTCTACAGGCCATATTGTCATGGCATTATGCCACCATATAGCGGCAGCTTCTTCGAGATAATGCGTAGCAAAGGGAACCTTGTCTCCTTCTTCAGTGCGAGCAATCTCCAGTTTCCTCTCAATAGTCCTTAGCCAGTCGTCGGCGTCCAATGGATCAATAGCGTGGCTGAAACTGGGAGGCTTGGTTCGCTGAAAATCTGACAGCTTGGAGTGATGGCCATTCTGGTTTCCATTCTGCCCAACCGTAACTTGTACACTTTTCAACATTTCCAGCAGATCATTGCTCCTTCTTTCTTCAAACATTCGCATGATTTGCTCAGTGGAAGGCGGATGTGGCGGTGGAGACGGAGGTGGCGGGTATGGCTCAGGGGAATGTCCTGCCTGTCTTGCAGAGCGACAGACAGGGACATCCTCACAAGCTTGGCCGCTGCTGCCTCCATGCGTCATCCTATTTTTTGTTTTTCCCAATACATAGCAACCATGATGAGAAAATTCCAAAATGGGAGAAAAAGCCAATGACAAATCCTAGAAGAAAGCAGCGAATGAAAACCAAGGCGAATAAAAGGTTCCAACATAATTATACATAGTCCCAACATGAAAGTAAACATCACAACGGGTCTACTACCCTCATACATGAAACTACACATCATGAAAAGTGCGATTACAGCCATACATCATGCTCATAACTACAGCGATACTCTAACAGTCTACTGCTCGAAAAGTGCTGCTGCAGGCTCGTCTCCTGAGCCGGATCCAGATCCTAAACTGATAGTAGAGACCTCCGGGTTAAGAGAGACACGATGGCGCTGCATCGAGGGCTCTCCCTCCGGGGCAAGCGGGGGATGGGAACTAAGCATAGGAGCGGCAGGAGTAGCGACAAGGGAAGACCATGCAGCAGGAGCACTGCGAGGGGTCATCGTTAGGGGGTTAGCGGTACCCTGCGAGGTCGCCGGGGGAACAGAGGCGGAAGGAACTGGAGCAGTATAGATGACAGTAGGAAGAGGGTTCCTCATACGAGCAGCCGCGAGAGCTGCGCGAGCGCGTGAAAGCTCCCGAGCTAACTCGTAGTTCAGGAGATAACTAGCGGTGATGTAGCGAGAAAGGTGGCTAGTGGGACGATTGCATGCCGGATTAATCAAAGGAAAGCAGATACACCCATTCTCGTGCAGAGATGGGTAGTAGAAAAAACCAGGGTGGGTATGCATGCGAACCTCGTTGTAGCGCAAGTCTACAAGAGCCTCGATAGTAGCAAACTGAACCGCCTGAGATGGCGTGGAAGCAAGTCCACCCTTAGTCGAACGAGTGTAAGCGCCGGAAGGGGAACTGTGGTGTAGAGTGACCTCAGCATAATACTCATACAATGCACCGGCTAGATGCTCGCGATACACCCGATACTCTGGATCAGCACACTTTGGGTGGAGTCGTCGCCACACGTTCTGAAGCAGGTGCGGCGATGTGTACGTAGCTGGCTCAGGATGGTACAAGACCGGTACTTGTGCCATCTACATTCACAAACCATACGGTTAGTAATAACAAACATGCATGCAATGCAACAACCAATTTCTATGACTACCGGCACTCAAACGAAGCTATCTATCATTTCACTAACGCACTAACGGTCTAGCGTGTCCTATAATCAGCGTGGCTCTGATACCAAGCGTTGTGGCACCCTGGCTCAGAGCAACCGGTCTACCTTACATTGCCAGCCCAGAGATCAAGTCTTCTAGCGATACACAACAACATTGTACGGAAACAACCGCTTTATTGATGGTATAGGATTACATAGGTCTGATATTACATCGAGATACGAGGCCAAGCGGCGCACCCGGTGCTGCTGGACAGTATGTACATTATTTAGCGAACATGATGGGGGCCTCGATCACACGAACTACGCAGCAGCGGAAGAACGACGAAGTGGAACTCCATAGCACAGGGACACCGATGTGGACACAACCTAGACACGAGATGCGCTCCGATGTGAACCGACTTGCCTGAAAGCTGGCATAACACGCCAGGTCAGTACATTGAATGTACTTGCAAGCTCACAACAAACATAAGCACAATGACAGACAATATCATGATAATTAATCAGATTAATTCAATGCAAGAAATACTACAGATGCAATGCAACCAATACATAATCCGAGTCTCACGTACTCGCTTACCAGACGGTTACATCGTAACCAAACGGTGACCATATCGGGGTCACACCTGAAACCAATCACTCATGAACACCTGAGGAGTTCATGATTCACCACGAACCAATGCAGCACAACAATAACCTAGTTTGCAAGATTTATTATAAAAGTTGATCCATGATGTGACTTACTCACGAGTTATGCCCATAACCGGGGACGCGGCTATCGATAGATTCAATACACTCTGTAGAGGTAGCGCACTTTACCCACACTATGGAGCACCTGGCCTCGCATTCCCATTCGGGTGGACCAAATCCTTCTGATGAAACCCTCCCTTTGTCATGCACTCTCCTCGGCCACTCCGACCAACTCCCTCTTAGGGCTAGGTCTTGGGTGGCCCCGTGTCAACCAAAGACACCAACGGCCACCGTCGTGGCAAAATGGTCCCAAACGGGGACAAGGTACCATAAAAAATGAGCAAACAAGGTTATGTCTGCTTACCGGGCCAGGGTATGCACGCCTATAAACATCCCTCGCGGGAGGCACTGGTGAGAGCCACAACAAAGGACCAAATCAAGACCTGCCCACAAAGTAAACGTGGTCGCACTTAATAGAAAACCCGATTCAGTGGCACCATGATGTGATCAACATCATATTCAAGTTGAACTTAATCAAGTTTAGCTTTAATAGGAACTTTTTATCACAAACATGATATAATGCCATAATGATGCAACTACTCGTCATTGAAGGGAAGCAACTCATAGTCATGGATCAAACTTAACAACATAAATATCTTGCAATACCCAGAATCAAAATTTCACTGGTTATAACTCATTTTTATTATCAAGCAATATTTTTATTAGTTCATCATTTAATTGAAAATATCACTTAATAAAATAACTATCATTTATTTCCATAGCAATATGTCTAGTGCAAAATCTTACTGTACTTAGCCAAACAAGTTCATGCATTCAACCAGTAACTAAAACAAGCATATCAAGCATGATAAAGTAACTAGCAATTAACCAAATTTATTTATAAAATTTTAAATGCAAATAAGAACTCACATTCAAGTAGAAAATCATAGATATTGAAATAACACCATCCAAATGCTGGTGTGGCTTGCCTTAGTGTAGAGGAGGATCACACCCCTCTTGGTTTGCTTCAAAACAAGCTTCTCCTCTGAAAAGAATTTAAAACCACAAAAATAATTATCAAAAACCTCTCTGAATAGCACCCGAAATTCTAGACAGCAAGGAAAAATCCACCCTTTGGTGTGCTGCTAGAGCTTTCTGAAAGAAAGACAATGCAAAAAGAATCAAATCATTTCAACTTATGGTTTAGAAATGGTGGCTGGTCAAAGTTTAGTCAAATTTCTGAATAATATTTGAATTAAACAGAAAACCGGGTGACGTCGAAGGCGTAAACGGGAAAGGCGCCTCCACTCCTACCGCTTCGGGCGCGAGTGGTGAGACGACAGTTGGGTACCGCGCATCAGGAGAGAGAGGGGGAGCGTGAGATCAGGGAGAGGCGGGGCTTTGCCGAAGCTCACGTTGGCGACGAGAGGGTTTGGGGCTAGGCTAGAGGGATAGGATTGTAGCAGGGCTCGTAGCGCACCTGCCCGTACCCGTAGCTTGGCGTGGCGTGGACGGAGCTGCATGCGGTCGGACTCGCAAGCTACGGTGGTGGACGGAGTTCGCCGGAGTGGTGGAAGAAGACGGCTAGAGGCGGCTCCGAGGGCTCAGCGGTGTCCAGGCAGCACCATCAGACCGCCAATGCCCCGTCCAAGCAGTTGCTTGGGCTCGAGAGGCACCGGAGAGCGGCGGCTGGACTGCGGAGGTCGCTGGAGTCCTCTGGTTGGGGCGACGGCCAGAGGCCTGCCCGACTGAGCTGGGGTTGTTCTACGCGATTGTGGAGGTGGTGTGGAGTGGTGCTTGGCTAGGATTCGAGGCGGGGTCGCTATATATAGCTGGAGCGAGGAGGGCACGTGTCGCCGCCGGAGCTCTCTGGACACACGGCGAATGGCGACGAGAAGCTCCAATGCGACGAGGAAACCACTCAGCGTCAACGCAGGAGCTTGCCCACGCTTGTGGACGAGCACAAGAGGTGGTGGAGGAAGTGGACAAGTGCACGCGCCCGTGCTTGCTGTGGCGGCTCCGGCGTCGGCGAGCGCCAGGCAGTGGTCAAGGGTGATGGGTCGATGCTGTAGGTGCGGTGCGGTAGGCGTCGGCGAGCGCTAGAACGAGCACGCACGAAATAGAGAGGAAAGCGCCAGCCAGAGCGCGTCGAGACGTTGCCAGGCGCCATGTCTTCGCGCGGTCACCAAGCTGGCTTGGTCAAGAGGACGCTCAAGCACAGCCAAACCTTGTCTACGCATTTGTCCATGCAGTGTTTAGTCTAGGAGTGGTGATAACTCATGCTTAGGCCGACCAGATTTGACTTAACCAAGCTGGCAAGTTTCTGACTAGAAAATTTGTCACCAAGTTAAGCCACCTTCTAGAAGGCCATTAGGGCTGATCTCCTGGGGTTTAGGGTTTCTTAGGAGGGTGTTTAAGATCAAGAAAGATCAGGGCCAAAAGCTCAAGGGAAAATGTACTTGCTGTAAAACTGGAATTTTGGGCCAGAAGAGAAATGATTTTCTATAGCAAAAATATTCCAAAAAGTCATGCAATATTTTTCATGGGAAGGTGTGCCAAGGTTCTAAGAATATCCAGGAATTATTTCAGATTTTTCTGGGCAAGAAAAATTGGGGTTGCTTTGGAGCACAATTTTCTGAATTGAATTTCAGGGAGAAAAATGAATATTTTCTTTTATGAAAAATATTCATTTGATTATTTTTGGGGATTTATTGGAGGAATAAAGTAGATATGTCACTTGGGTGAAAGTCAAGGATATGCCCAAGTGACAAGTCCATTTGAAATGATTCCAAACTCCAATTCAATTCAGGGCAAAAACCACGGTAAAAACCAAGTCCGGAAGAAGAGAGAAGGCATGTCTGGAAAAAGAGAGAAGGCAAAATCCAGGTTGTCACATGGGGACACAAGAGACTCTTTGTTATTTGGTTGCAGGGTTGTTTGAGAGAGACCATCTTCATCCTATGCCTCTCACGGATTGATAAACCTTAGGTCATCCACTTGAGGGAAATTTGCTACTGTCCTACAAAACTCTGCGCTTGGAGACCCAACACGAGTCTACAAGAAGTAGGTTGCATAGTAGACATCAAGCTCTTTTCTGATACTGTCGGGGATATACCCCGCGGTATGACCCGGCCGGAGTCGTAACCCGGCCGGGGCTTGGTAAACCGGTGGGTGTTAAACCGGCAGACAGTTAAGACAGATGGCTAAGACAGACGGTAAACCGGCAAGTGTTAAACCGGCAGAGTTAAGACAGATGGTAGCACCAGGAGGTGTTAAGTCAATCATAACCCGACAGACCATGTTAAATCAGCAGACCATGTTAAACCGGCAGACAATGTTAAACCGGCAGACAATGTTAAACCGACAGACGTTAAGAAGCCCAAGAAGGGAAGTCAAAATAGTTTAAGTCTTAGTCCGAGATGGACTCTACATGTAACCCACCCCTCAAACTTATATAAGGAGCGGCAGCGCTCCCAAAGAGAGAGGGGAAAGAAACAATCTCTAGGGCTAGACACAGCTAGAGGAGAGCCGGTTTACGGAGACTCCTCGTGATGATAATGAGATCTAGCCTCAAACAACATGTAGGGTTGTTACCGGATGATGTTTCCCGGGGCCCGAAGCTGTCTAAACCTTTATCTTGTGTTGCGTCTCTCGATTCTGCTCAACCTCTCTCAAGCTACCACATAGATGCGTTGGCCTCGCGACTAAGTCGTCACACTAAGGACATCTGACGTGTTATTTCCACGACAGAAGCCGTTGTCGGGGAGGTGAGTGCTTGAAGGTATATATTGAGATCTTGTAGTTGAATCTTTTAGTTTCTTGTGTTATCACTAGTTTATTCTATAAAATAAAACTACAAAAAATGGAATCGAGGTTGTCTATGCTTCATATTTTTATTGTCTTCCGTGAAAATTATGGAAAGGAAAATTGTGCTCAAGTGTTATAAGAAGAAGTCAATAAAATGTTTGGAACTAAATCTTTGAATGATGAGCACAATTGCAATGTTGTTGGTATGAAATCTCTGAATATCCATGATGCTAATTATATGCAAAACCATAGGCTTGGTGAAACTATGTTTGATGAAGATGATATTTTTAGTCCCCAAAGTTTTGTTGACAAAATTTATTATGATGATAGCATGCCTCGTACTTATGATGATTATATTGATGAAAGTGGGTTTGGAAGATTCTCAAATCTAGGAAATAATGATCCCACTGTTTTGGAGGGTGTTGAATCTTTTCACAATATTGATAAAAGTGGATTTGGAGAGGTCATGACTTTATTTAATGATGATTCCACTATTTTGGAAGAGGTTCCAATTGATTATGAGAACAAAGTTGCTATCTATGATGATTATTGTGATGACATGTATGCTATAAAGAATAATGATAACCATGAAACTTGTCATCATGATTTCAATTTTCAATGGGATTACCCAAATCAAGTATCATGTGATAGTTATTTTGTTGAGTTTGCTCCCACTACTGATGAGTATAAATTTACTTATGTGGAGAGTAATAAAATTTCTATGCTTGTGGATCATGAAAAGATTGCTTTATGTGATAGTCATATTGTTGAATTCATTCATGATGCTACTGATAATTATTATGAGAGAGGAACATATGATGTTACATATCTTAATAATACCAAGTTTCATTTCTTTATATTAAATTTTTTGAAGTTGCACTTGTGTTGCCTTCCTGTGCTAGTTGATTCTTGTTCCCATAAATTTTTTGCTCACAAAATCCCTATGCATAGGAAGTGGGTTAGACTTAAATGTGCTTGCCATGTGATTCATGATGCTCCCGTTATGTTTCAATTCTTATCTTTCATGTGAGCATCATTGAAATCATCATGCCTAGCTAAAAAGGCATGAAAGAAAAAGAGCTTGTTGGGAGACAACCCAATATTTATACCTACTATTTTTGCGAGTTCACATGATTAACCTGCTGTAGTAATCATATTGTATAGCTTTTGTTTCAATAAAGTGCCAAGTAAATCGTTTGGGATAGTGTGGATGATAGTTGACTTGATTCTATGCAAAAATAGAAAATGTTGTGCCCAGTAACAGAATTGTTTAAAATTATTGGAGCGTCGAAAAATTCTGAATTTTTTACAGTTAATGGATATACAACTTTTCTACGATTTTCTATTTTTTCATAATTTTTAGAGTAACTGAAGTTTGGTTAATATTCAGACCATTACAGACTTTTCTCTTTTTGACAGATTCTGTTTTCAATTCATAGTTTGCTTCTTTTCTAGTTTCTATGGCTTATGAGAACAATTATGAATCTTATCTTGACATTACCAAAGTGAATGATTTGTCTTTATCATACTAACCCGTCTGAGGAAGTTCTATTAAGTTTTGCACCATTGTAGTTTTCAAGTTTTGGGTGAGATATCGATATGAGGAGAATAAGGAGTGGCAAGACACTAAGCTTGGGGATGCCCAAGGCACCCGAAGGTAATATTCAAGGAATGCCCAAGCACCTAAGCTTTGGGATGCCCCGGAAGGCATCGCCTCTTTTGTCTTCAACATTATCGATAACCTCACTTGGAGCTATATTTTTATTCATCAGACGATATGAGTTTTGCTTGGAGCATCATTTTATTCTATTAGGATTTGCTTGCTGTTTGAATAAAATACTTAAGATCTGAAATTCTTAAATGAGAAAGAGCCTTGACATAGATACTTAATTATTTGACTACTCATTGATCTTCAATTATGTCTTTTTGGAGTAGTTTGTCATTTATTACTCTAATGCTTGACTTATATTATTCTCGGAGTATTATAAATAGTATGGAAATTTTCTTAGGTTATTAATTTTGTCCTAATATGATGGGTATTCAAGAGAGATATAATAAAAACTTTCATGAAGATCATTGAATATATGACAAGTTTGATTCCGTGAATTTGTTTTGAGATATGAAAATGTGATATTAGAGTCATGCAAGACAGTAATTGTGGATTGGTAGAAATACTTGTGTTGAAGTTTTTGATTCCCGAAGCATGCACGTATGTTAAACCGGCAGACCATGTTAAATCGGCAGACAATGTTAAACCGGCGGACAATGTTAAACCGGCAGACAATGTTAAACCGGCAGACGTTAAGAAGCCCAAGAAGCGAAGTCAAAATAGTTTAAGTCTTAGTCCGAGATGGACTCGACATGTAACCCACCCCTCTAACTTATATAAGGAGGGGCAGGGCTCCCCAAGAGAGAGGGGCAAGAAACAATCTCTAGGGCTAGACACAGCTAGAGGAGAGACGGTTTACGGCGACTCCCTCGTGATGATAATGAGATCTAGCCTCAAACAGCATGTAGGGTTGTTACCGGATGATGTTTCTCGGGGCCCGAAGCTGTCTAAACCCCTGTCTTGTGTTGCGTCTCTCGATTCCGCTCAACCTCTCTCAAGCTACCACATAGATGCGTTGGCCTCGCGACTAAGTGCTCACACTAAGGACAACTGACGTGTTAATTCCACGACAGTTGGCGCCCACCGTGGGGCTCGCGCACGGTGGTGATGAGTTCTTGGAGGGCTCCCCAAGGATCGAGAGGCTCGTGATTGGCCGGATGAAGAAGAACCGGCACGAGACAACCATACACTATTTACTTTGGATCTGGGAGTACAAGATTTGAGTTGATGAAAAATTAGGGTTCGCTTATATGCCGCCGATGTTTTCTGCTATGGACATGGTTTCGCCGGCGTGTCAAATCTTTGTATGCAACTCGCCTATAACCGGCATGGTTAGTGTCACGATCTCATTCAACTTTGGTTCGCCAATGGGAGTAAGTCGCCGAAAACACACAAGGCCAAGTCCGGATCAAAACAGGAGTACTATTTCATCACATGAAGCAACAGACCCAGGGATTTCAAAGACTAAGGCATCTTCGACTCGTACATCATCTCAGCCGAATCGGTTTATCTCTATGGTCAACTCTGATTGGTACATACACACAAGGAAAAACACTAGGAGGCTGATTGAAAAACTATGGAAGGAAGATTACTACATCTCGCCATTTAAAAAAAACACGACAAGACGACGAGGCGATGGACTCGGTCTCGCCTCTGTTTCTGTCCCTGAACCGCCGTCAACAGGCGCGCCTCAACTGTCGTGCGGCCACGGCCCCTGCCGTACCGATGCTTCTCCAACCCGCCGTTGATCCAACCGCAGCCCCGATCTACCTCGACTGGGTCTCCGCTTCCTCCAAACTGCCCAAACCGCCGCGACCTCCCGCCGCCGTGACTCGCCATGGCCAGGACTCGTCCATTGACCGTGCCCGCGCCCTCGCTTCAAGCCGGCCTCCGCCACCATTCCGACCCCAAGCCGGCGACCGGAGAACCGCCATCCATGAAGCGGCCCCGCCAAATTGCCATCGGGTCACCGCCGAGCGCCCCGCCAAATCGCTACCGGGTGACCGCCGAACGCCCTGCCAAATCGCCACCGGGTCACCGCCGAGCGCCCCGCCAAATCACCGTCGGGTCACTGCCAGCGCCTTGCGTGAAGTCGCCCCCGCGCGCCTCTGCTCCACGCCCGGCCCCCGGCTCCCAGCCTCCTCTACCCTGCTCCCGCGCCCGCCGGGTCAGCTCCCGCAGGTGTCCGTGCCCGCTGGCCGGCTCCCGCTCGGCCCCGAACCCTGCCCGTCGGGCCCTCCGTCGCCACTCTGCTCGACCCCAAGTACCTGAAATCACCCCCAAGCCGGAGCAACTCTGCCACCGTTGTGGCCGTTTTGATCTGCCCGCGCCGTGAATCATCGTTCTGTTCAGCCATCGCACCGCTCCTCTCTCAACAAGGCACCCAATCTCTGCCGCCTTCCTAAACCGCCACTGCAACGTCTCCTCGTCGGCGTTGGCTAAACCGCCGCTGTCCTGGGCCCAATCCGAGAGGTCTTACCATCCGACTTAACCGCCAACACGCCTCTGTTGCTGCGCCACCGTCGCCGGTTTTCCTCCACGCCCTTGCATCATCCGCCGGCCCAGCACCGCCGAGGGGCTGTCTGGCGCAGCCCTCGGTTCTAAGCCGCCAACGCCGTAATCCGTCTTACGGAGTTGCCGTCTTCTACTTCAAGTCGACTTCATGACCTCCGCCGAGCCTCCGTCGTGGCCGCCCCGCCTCGACTCATCCCGAGGTGTGCGCACCCTCAATTCGAGTCGCCGCCGCGGTCTCAAGCTAACTCCGAGTCGTTTCCACTCTGGGTCACCTCCGTGTCTCCGAGCGGTCTCCGCCTTTGAGCCGCTGGGAGGGCCTGTTTCACGGGCGTGCCGAGCCGTCGCAACCCTTGCTGTGAGCCGCCGCATCTCCGGCCTCACCCCGCCGCTGTGGCTCGTCCCGCCTCAACTGCAACGGGGCCAAGTTATCGCGGCCTCATCCCACCTTAATTCCAACCCGGCACCCGCCCTGGCCTCCCGCTGGCTCCGCCGTGCTATGATGCCCTGCCTTCACCACTGTTGCCGGCTTGGACGATAGCCGGGGTCTCAACTTCGAACCGCCGTCACCCACGAGACTTACAGTAGTACCTCGAGCCACCGGCGCCCCTCGCACACGTCCTGGGCCACCATAGCTCCCCTCGCTGCAGCTTCTACCTGAGTCGCCACCGGCCTACTGCACCTGCGAACCCATCTTCTGAGCCGCCCGCTCGCTGGCTCGGATGGGCCGCCCGCGCGATCGGGCGCCTGTTTTCTAAACCGCCCGCTGAGTCGCCATGGTTGACACCTCTACACCGGTGACCGCCGTGGCGGTTTATCTCGAGCTGCCGCCTTCGAGGCCTTGGCCTCGCGTCTTTCCGAGCCGCCATGGATTTTCCTCCGAGCCATCTCCACATCAAACCTCACCATGCTTTGTTGTGGTCTCACGCCTGTTCTGAGTCGGCCCGTGCCCAGCCACGAGCAGCCACTTCCGCTGTATGGCCTCAAGTCGGCCCATCTGCGCTGAGTTAAGCTGCCTCGCAGGCTGCGGGTGACCCGTCCACGCCCGCGTTCGAGCCGCCGTACCGTGGCAGCCATCGTCACAGCTATGCCGCTCCTGCCGGGCACGCGGCCCTCAGCCGTTTGTTGTCGCTAGTCAGGAGCAAACAACTATTATTCTTGTTATTTTCAAAGATACAAGACATATCTGGCGGGGCCAGAAATCTGCTTTCCAGGTTAAGCAAAGTGCTAATACAGAGTCAGATTGTGGCTATATAAAAAAAGGGGGATTGTCTCCCCATGAGAAAGACCTCAATCATGCTGGGTGCCAAAAGCACTACGATGCATTATCCAGCACCAACGTCTCTGTTCATATGATAAAAATATCAGGTGCTATCTGCCTTATCTACTTTCCAGTATATATTTTCTTTTATTCTTTGAAAGCAATTACTCTCGCACTGCCATGTCTTTTATGCAGAAAAATTCTTCAATATAGGAGAGACCATTAAGCTACGGGTATAAAGATCCTGTGTGCATCATCCAATGGTTCAATTTACAATGATATATGGAGGCCGTACTGGTATACGTCTGCACCGTGGTTCTTAACAGATGGGCATTCAACTATCAACATGCCGGTGGCTGACCTACATCACAGGCAACACTCCACTAGTCATGCAGTGGTCCGATCTACATCGATTCACTCGGACAGCACCTATATCGTTGCCCAATGGAGATGAACAAACCGCTGCACCGCGTTCCGGGTTATTCCAACAACTCTGAAGCAAGGCATAAAAATTTAGCCTCTGCCTGCACCGGATGATTCAATGGACAGGGCACACAAATCGCTGCCACTGCGGTTTATCTTCAACGACCAGCTGGGATGAACCACCGGTTGAATTATTGGCGCAAATCATATGGGGTCATTTATAACCCGCCGCAGTCACCTCAACCTTCTGTGGATTTACATTGCGTGATCAACACCAATGATATATACCTTCTGCTATGGACAAGAACGGATAATTTCAAGACAACTCCTTGAGTCATCTTAAGACTCGGGGGCTACGATGATATGACACAACAAGTCTGGCCAGTTTCAGAAAATTCAAGTACCCCAGGACGTTGAAGGGAAAGATAACCCGGACCAGGAGCCTATTGCCTTATTGGCAAAAATTTAAAAGTCGTCAGAAGAATTTTCTGGCTGAAAATGAAGATTCCGGTTTAAAATCCGGTTGACAGGAAAGATGTCTCCCATAAAGCTTTGAAATTCTCAATATCCGATTTAACATCCGGTTCAAGAAGAAATATCTCTCGCAAAGTTCGAGTTCTCAGAAAAGTCAAAAGGGGCCAAAGAGAGTTTTTTGTACAACACAACTCAAACATAGGCACCCGACGAGCATAGCTCAGAAATATAGCACATGGGGGCTTCAGCTGACAAAGCGGAGTCCTATCCATTAATCCGGCTATCACGCCACAACATAGCTTGAGAGCTTCACACCCAAGGGGCCAAAGAGAGTATTATTGTTAAAAGCACAACTCAAACATAGGCAACCATTGAGCACATCTCACAAAGTTACTTGGGGGCTCTTTGTGTAAAGTAACAAAAGTGTGAAAGGACCCTTGTAATTGGGTATCGACCCACGGCTTGGAAGCCTGGTGTATTCACCTAAAACCCCGGGTTAACCTGCCTTCATCAAGTAAGCCACTCCTATCCAGATAATCCTGGCATGACCCGCCGAACGTTTGACAAGTCAATCTTATACAGACCTTGAACTTGTCAAAGTTAAAAGGACGAGTGGTTAGTTGGAGGCCCATCTTAAAAGGCTTTGCAAAATGGTGTAACTCAGCGGCCTGGCAGCCCATGAAAAGCCTTGAATTTGGGCTGGCAGGCCTTGAAAAGCCTCGACTACACGATTTTATTTGCCTTTGTCAAGATTTTTCTATTTTGATAAATTTTATGTTGAACCGGTGTCTATTGACTTGGCATGACTATCAGTCATCAAATTAACCCGGTGTTCATTAACCCGGCTTGACTTTCAACTACAACTTGTCAGTACATAATCAATTATAATCCGGTGTTTATTGACCCGGCATGGCTTTGGACTATAAGTCGCCAATATATATTTGGATTGCGCCATTGGAATCATGCGCTTACAAATCATTGGGTATATTATTCAAATAGCCAACATGGCTGGATTTAATTATGGTTATGTGATGCCCTCGATTCAATCGTACACTAATCATACACGCAAATGTGTACGATCAAGATTTAGGACTCACGGGAAGATATCACAACACAACTCTAGACACAAATTAAAATAATACAAGCTTTATGTTACAAGCCAGGGGCCTCGAGGGCTCGAATACATAAGCTCGAATACACAAGAGTCAGCGGAAGCAACAATATCTGAGTACAGACATAAGTTAGACAAGTTTGCCTTAAGAACGCTAGCACCAAAAAGCAGCAACTATCGAAAAGGCAAGGCCTCCTGCCTGGGAGCCTCCTAACTACTCCTGGTCGTCGGTGGCCTCCACGAAGTAGTAGGTATCCTCGGGGTAGTAGTAGTCGCCGGTGGTGTTGTCTGGATCCTTGGCTCCACCATCTGGTTGCGACAACCAGAAAGAAGAAAGAAGGGGGAAAAGGGGAAGCAAAGCAACCGTGAGTACTCATCCAAAGTACTCGCAAGAAATGATCTACACTACATATGCAACATTATCAAAGGAAGGCTGTATATGTGGACTGGGCTGCAGAAATGCCAGAATAGAGAGAAGGCCTAGTCCTATCGAAGACTAGCATCTTCTGGAAACCACCATCTTGCAGCAACCGGAAGGAGTGGAGTAGCATAAAGTAAAGTAGTAGTAGTGCTGCCAACCTCGGCCGGAGATCCTTTCTCGACTCCCTGTGAGAAAGAAATCCCAGAGCTATACTATCCAGTTATCATCACAAACAGATATCATCACCATCCAATTCTCATCACAAGTATCCAGTTCTAGTTGTATCGATCGGGATACAACTCCAAGTGTCCGTTACCGTAGGACAGGCTATCGATAGTTGTTTTCTTCCCTCCAGGGGTGCACCAACTTACCCACCACGCTCGATTAACTCCGCCGGACACACTTTCCTGGGTCATGCCCGCCTCGGCCAAACAATACGCCTCAACCCGACCTAGGCTTAATAGAGAGGCCAAGACGCCGGACTAAACCTATGCCCCTGTGGGGTCATGGGCCATCTCCCCGGGAACTCCTGCACGTTGCGTACGCGGCCGGTTAGCAGACCTAGCTACCTGCTTCAACAAACCAGGTGCTTACGCAGTCCAACCCGGTGCACGCCACTCGATCGGCCGACGTCTATTAAGCTTGGTGATGCATCTGACGCAGTAACGCCCATACTATGCCCACGTGATGGTTAGTGCTATCGGGCGAGGCCCCTCGGATCAAATATCCAAATCGTAGTGGATTAGGAACGCGCGGTAACAAGCAGAGACTCACGAAAGATGTGACCCCGTTGTCCCGTCTCGAGGACTAGAGGCAAGGGCTAGGAATGCCCGGCCACGCCTCGTAATTATCTCGCGGGCACCCTCCAGGTCAACCAGACTCCACATCACTCGCAATTAAGCTCGCGCGGGCACCCTTCAGGGTCGACCCGTCTTTAGTAACATGGCTCGATGTAAAGTCATAGTAATCATAGTAACTGTGTCTAAACATCAAGGGAAAGCCGAGGAATCACCCCGGTGAATTCCACTCGATGTAATCATCAAGGTGTACGTAAGAGGATTCACCCTCGAGGTCCACACTTGAGGGGTTGCACGTGCAGTCGTATCGTAAGTGGTTAAAGAGGAAATCACCCTCGATGACCACGACCGAATGACTACACTACAGGTTAACACCGGAAGTCAAGAGGTCTCACCCTCGGTACTCGATAGTAACCCAGAGTGTCGAACAACTAAGGGAAAGTGATGTGCGGTGCGGGGCCTGGTCTTCGATCCCGTTGATCGGGTCTTCAATGATGAAGTAGGGAAACAAGGACAAGGTGGGGGTCATCGATGGGTCACTAACCAACCTATACTAAGCAGTTTAGGATAAGCGGTAAGGAACAACAAGCGAGATACAAAAGCAGGCTATGCATCAGAACAGGAGCAATCAATAACAGTAGCAAAATCTAATGCAAGCATGAGAGAATGGAATGGGCGATATCGGGATGATCAAAGGGGGGCTTGCCTGGTTGCTCAGACAAGAAGGATGGTCGTCGGTGACGTAGTCAATCACAGGGGCATCATCGGTCTCGGGGTCTACCAGAGAGAAGGGAAGAAACAGTAAATACAGAGAAAATAAATGTAATACTATGCATGACAAGACAACAAACAACGCTAGGGGTGAACTAACGCAAGCCTACACGATACAGGCGAAGGGAGGAAACATCCGAGAATGTTTTCCCGAAGATTGACATTTTCGGACAGACGAAACGGAAGGGAAAGGTTGCATGTTTGCAATGCTAGCACTGTGTGACAGACGAAAGTACTGCGTATTCGGATTCGCCTCATCGTTCTGAGCAACTTTCATGTACAGAACTTTTTCATCCGAGTTATGGATTATTTACTATGATTTTTCAAAGTTCTAAAATTTTTCTACATTTTCTTGAATATATTAAATCGAAAATTAAACAGTGCAATTATTTTTAATACGCAGAGATAGCCAGCCGTAGTCAATGACAAGTGGGGCCAGGGTCAAAGTCAATAGAAACGCAGTCGGCGGTTGACTTAGTCAACGTTGACTAGTCAACATGGCCAAATGGGCCCGTGTGTCATGGACTACTGTTTTAACTGATTTATTTATCTAGTTAATTTAGTAGTGGGGTTCCACATGTCAATTGCACATTTGACTAAGTAGTAATTAGACTAATCTAACCACTGGGCCACTACTAACCTAACACACACGCACGCTAATTAGACTACACAGACCGGCCAGGCATAGCCGCCACCGTGGCTTGGCACGCACGCACGCCAGGCGGTGGTTATGCCCACGCCTGTGGGCGAAGCATGGCAGCTTGCCAGCGGCAGCGCACCAGGGAAGGTGCAGCGCTGGTGGCTGTGGCGCTGCAAGTAAGCAACAGGAGCAGCAAGAGGCGGGCGGACACGCGCAGCCACGGCCGGCGTAGTTAATGAGCGGGAGGGGCGGCAAGGAAGTCGGCGAGGCCAGGCGGAGCGCCGCTGGTCGGGCGAGCTGTAGGCAACAGAGGGGAGGCGCCCGAGGCGTGAGCCGGCGGTGGCGGCACTGCAGCGCCAAGTAGGAACGCACGTCTGGCGTACCGAAGCCGGCCATGGCGGCCGCCGACTCGTAGAGGCAACTTCTGGCGACGGATCGAGAGCGCGGTCAGGGGGATTCGGAGGAAGAGCTCACTGTGGAGGCACAAGTAGGCCCGGTGAGAGCTTAGGAGCGCAGGATCAGACGAATTTGAAGAAGAACGTCGGCGGCGACCGAGGAAGATGAAGCTCGATCCGTACGATGCAGAGGCGTCGAGCTCGAACGGGTGGCCATAGAGGACGTAGACGAACTCGTTGGAGCTCCTGGACGCGACCTCAAGGCGCGGGGTTGACGGTGGGCGCGTCGACGAGGCCGGCCATGGCGACCACGAGCTCGAGCGCGTCCAAAACAATGATGGTGAGGAAGGGAGCAAGGGGAATTAAGCTAGGGTTTCGATCTAGTGTTTCAGGGGAGGTGCTCTTTAACCAAGAGGTGGGGGGTCGGGGATGGCCGCACGTGGCTGGGGGACGGCCACGACGCGGGATGGCCGCCACGCCCTCTCCGTTTTCCTGTAGCAAGAGGAGGGAGATGAGAAGAGGTGGGCTGGGCCACTGTAGGTTGGGTGGGCTGGGCCATTGTAGCACTAGGTTAGCCTTTTAACACATTCCTTTTATGTTCCTTATATTCTTTACTGTTTTCTATTTAATTTGTAAAACTAAATGAGTTTTGCTAGAGATGAGACTTGTCACATAAATCAAGCACCTTATTCCTAGGAGACACAAAAGTTTGAGGCCAAAAGGAGTTGCCTAACCATTTTTATAAATTGAAAAGGCTAAGTTTAAATGGTGCTAGACCACTAAATAATTTCGAGGAGCACTTTCGAATAAAAAGAGGTTGGTTCCAACATGACAAATATCTAGGATTATTTGCCACACCTTGAACATTTTAGTTTTCAGGTTTGGCAATAATGAATTTTTCACTTTTAGATTGGATTTGAATTTGAATTGTGATTTGGATCAAGTGAAGATTAGCAACAGTAATGTGATGACATGGCACCATTAATAGAGGATTACTGTAGCATGACACTGGGCGTGTTACAAATCTCCTCCACTACAAGAAATCTCGTCCCAAGATTTCAGAGGTGAGGTAAGGGGAAAGTTCTGGTTACGGAATTCTAACGGATCTTCTCGTTCTTGGTTGCTCTTTTTGAAGAAGTTGACCCCTTATGTTGATGTCTTCATGTCGCTGCATCAGGGCATCATGATGAAGTTGTCGTTCTTCCTTCCGAATCTTCATCGTACTTACGGAAAAGATAAGGGGGGAAAACTCAGGAAGGACGGAGCTCAACACAAGATAGTTACCTGGGGACTATCTCAGTGAACGTGGCAAAGAGGCATCTCTCGAGTTGAAATTCAAGAAAGACGTTGAGAGCAAGGTAAGGAGGTGCAATAAGAAGCTTCAAACGGGTAGGCAATAGTTTGTTGCCTGAAACAGAGGGTGAACGGGGTTCGAAGCAATCGGAATAAGTGTTGCATTTGATACCAGAGTAGATCATCTCTAGGAAGGTGGCTCGTGAATTACATGCGGACCCAGGGTGAGGAATAAGGGTGTACAAGAGAGTCAGGTTTCGATCCTGTGGAACTGTGGGTTATAGGCCCACCATGGGTTAAAGGTAGAAAAGGTGCTGACAATCTGGCACAGTTGATAGCAAGGCATGTCAGATGATAACCTGTCAGTTATGTTGGCAACGACGTCGGTACCAAGGGCGGGGAACGAAGGGAACCACTTTCCTGCTTCTTGCAACGAGGCGGACCAATAGGCAACGTTCTCGTCCACCGGCGGTTACCGGAATGTTAACAACAATAGTAACGGGGTCTTACTGATAGAGTTGTACACCGAGGTGTTTACATAAGCAGAGAAATATTACTGCTTGTATCATATAGAACACAAGAAATGTTAAACAAAACAATGGAAAGAAAAATGTGATTATTATGATAATCAGACCAATGGAAAGGAAAGGTGTTTATACCCAAGTATTAGAGTATAACTTTCCCAAAGAAAAGCAGAGCATAATAATCAGACCAATGGAATACTCGGCAGTTGTTTCCCACGCGGAGGAGTACGAGGCTTTACTGGTTCGTCTGCCGTCGCCGGAGAATAACAGCAGGTGTGGGTGAGTAGAGGGATGGCTAGGCCAGCGATGGGAGTACGGTGGGGCCGTGAGGCCTGCGCGGCAGCATAGCCGGCCTCGGGAGGAGGGAGCAGGCAGTCCCATCGGCGCTTGGTTGAGCGGCTTGAGCATGAAGAGCAGAGATTGAAGAAGCACGACAACCGTTGGATGGACATCCAACAGTCACTGCTCTCGTGTGTTGACTAAGTTGACAGGGCGTTGCGTGTGTGTCAACCTTTTTTTAATGAAAGCATACGCGTCAACCTGTAGTAGGCGCACAAGTCAGCCTCAAATTTGTGGAAAACAGCATACAACCCATCTGCCATTATTTCTAATAATGTACAGCCCATTTGCTAATTCTTAAGAATTTTTTTGGAGCCCATCTTATTTTTGTTAGCATCACACCCCATATTGTGGCCACGGTTAAAAAGTATACGAAATTTTGCATATTTCGGTGCGGTCAACAGTTTTTAATCCAGAAATATCGATTCACATTCAAACTATTTTGAAAAATAATTTATATAAATATAAAATCGAAATAATTGTCCACGCATAAAAATCAATGGAATTTAAGATCTTTTAATGAAAAAAATTGAAACTAATTCCCGGTTTGATGTGTTTAAAAAATGTAGAGCCCATTTCTTGGCAAACCGAATGAGACTCTCCTCGTCTTGAAAGATTTGCAGCCCAGAAGGGCCGATAAAGCAAGTAGGCCTTGTTTGGGTATTTCTTTAAAAAAATATAATTGGGCTAGCCATTTTCAGCAAGAAAAAAACACAACTGGGCTCACGATGTGGTAAACATAAATAAAACCCTGGCTAGACGGGCCACAACCCCCGCACAGCCCCGTTGTTACCCTGATCCGTCGCTAAAACTAGTATAAATAACAACTACTTGTTCCTAAAAAAACGGCGCGACTTGCTAGGTCCCGGGTGTCAGCCGCTCGTAGTGTAATTCTCTCGTTTATTGACTATATTGACAATGGCGTGAGCCCCAGATGTCCAACCATTAGTAGGAATCATATTTTTGGGCTTGCGTACTGCCATGACGCTGGTGGGTTCCTACTGTCATCCTCTCCACGTACAGTCATCTCCTTGTTCCTCTCGGTTGTTGACGACGTTGACAACGCAAGAGGGCGGCGCACCGCGCACGATGGGCAAACCAAGGCCGCAAGGCGGAGGAAGACGGCGAGGCCTCGGACGGAACGAACAGGAGCCATTGAAGATGCGCCGGTCCGATCCACAAAGCGAGAGGAGAATCGAGGTTGGCTGGTTGGTAGCGGAGTGCGTGTTGGGGCTGACATCGCCGGAGAATAACAGGACGTGTGGGGGAATAGAGGGAGGGACTGGCCAACGTTGGAGGGTATGTACGGTAGGGCAGCGGAGGCGCGGCCAGCCATGGGAGGCGGGAGCAGGCGGAGCCGATGGGGTGGTTTGGTTTGGGCGGGTTTCATGGAGCCGTTTGAATGCGGCACGGAGGCGTGTTCAGCCGGGTGTGCCGCGAGTGGCGCCCTCGACTCTGACCTAGGACATCGCGCCGTTCTTCCACTGACGTGTGGGCTCTTTGGGTGCATGGCCTCCATGTCAGTGGCCCAACGCAGGCAGCGCACAGCAGAGGAACCTTTGGTGGGCCAGGGCGGTCAGAAGCGGGCATTTCATAAACCGATGATTGTTCATTGAGTGTGACATCATCTTTTTTAATGTAGATAAGCCTACAATGTTGATAGCCCGTTTGATAAGTTGTGATTCATAAATACCGCTGCAAACATCAATGTTCTGCTTATCACAGATAAGATTGATTTATACCCGTAACAATCCATGTCCTTAACAAAGGGTGCATGCACATATAGGTTGAGCGTGTGTCTTGCGTCATGTGCTGTGTGCATGCAGGCGTGCGAGTGTTGCGTGCGTGCAAGGGTACGTTTCAGTGATGCAAGCATGGGTGCGTACGTGCGTGTGTTAAATGCGTGCATGTATGCGTGTCGATGCTTGCACGCCAGATGCGTCGCGTGTGCGTGTGTCGATGTTGCACGCCTACATGCGTGCGTGTCTTGCGTGCGTGCATGTGTACGTGCGGGGTGAGGCTACACGTCAGTCGACTGACCTTTTCATCTCTGGTCATTAGATTTTCCAGCCGTTGGATACGAAATCATGGGCCTCCATTTTATCATCAAACTCCACCCCCTTGAGCCACCAGCCACCACCGGCCGAACCGCCAGCCCCCACCGCCCGCAGCCGACCCGCCCTCCCCGAAACCACTCCCCACCGCCGGTCCTCCCCCGCACCGGCCATCCCTCTACCCCCCCCCCCCCCCGTCGACCTTTTTCTCCGGGGATCCCCACCCCACCGCCCAATTAACGCCCCCAACCACCGGTGACTGCCAACCAGAGGTCTAACGACTTCGAATACCCACCGACCACTAATTTATTACCATTTCTGTCCTTCATATACGCGCTGACGGGTGGGCCCTATGGTAATGTGCGCTGCTGAATGTGGACCGTTTGACTGGTCAATTGAACGTCTTATCAACAAATTACGAAGCTGTATGGTGAGCCAGTGACCTTATGATCACCCTAAAATGTACTCCTATTTTATAAACGCAGTACAGACTCAAACTACCATTTCTTTCGTTCATATACGGGCTGACAGGTGGGCCCCACGGTTACGCTGTCACATCCATAGCTTCTGGCATTGCACTAGTGCTAGCCTTGGTGATGCATCATGTTTACTTTTTACAGAAAGTTGAAATGGGGATGACAGAACCCCCAGCACCCCCTTAAACCAACTAGGGTTTACTAAAATCATTTTCAATGAACCCAAAATGCCCTTCTAAAATGTTCATCATCTTTGCCTTGGTCTAGAACCTCGACAAAAATGGTGCACAATTTTCTAGGACAATAGAGGGTCACTGAATTAAATCATATAGTATTTGCATTTGGGCATTTAAATGCTATAAAATATTCTAAATGCCCAAATAATTCTGGAAATAAGTGAGGGCTGTTGAGAATAATCTAAACAGAGCTCACAATTATTTTCAGGATTTTTGGAAGTGCCTAGCTATTTTTAATAAAGCCCAGAACAAAATAACAAAATAGAAAAACAAAAATGAAAAAAAAACAGGAGAGCAGGAAATCTTACCTGGCCTCACCTGTCTAGCCCACCCATCGGCCCTGTTACCTGGGCAAGCCCACCAGTAACGCCACCGTCTTCTCCACCGCGCCAGGAGGACGCCAGGCAGTTCGACACACGCCGCACAGCCACGCAGCAAATGTCGCTGCTCCCCGAGACACGTCGACGACGCGGATGACCTCACCGCTTCCGTCCGCATCGAACCATCTCCCTCTGCTCACTTTCCCCTCGCTACTCTGCTTCACCTCGCCATGACCGAAGCCACCGCGGCTGCGCCGACGAGCACCAGCACGGCCTCAGCCAAACCCTCGCTTCCTCTCCGCGTCCCGAGCTCCGCTACGACCCCGTGGAGCTACACACCCGACGCACGCGGCCGCAGGAGCCCTGCAACATCGTCCCCGCCGTCCTCATCGCCGCCTCTGCCGGCGATCTCCACCGCCCGATTCGGCGCGTCCAGAGCTTCCCCGACCTCGTTGTCGCCTCTGCTAGGCCCGCCGTGAGCTCTCCTACGTTCCCCCTCTCTCTCTGTGGTTCTTCCTCAGAATCGTGGCTAGCCACCGTGCAGCGGCGCCGCCGTCCACCATGGGCGCCGGGCATGGCGCCTGCCGTCTTCTTGCGCTTTCGAACCTACGAGCCTAGCGAGCTCCTAGCTGCCCCAGGACTCCACTTATCCCCTCGTTTGGCCTCTCCGTACCCCGCAGCCCCGCACCGCTCGAAGCCGAGCTCCGGCCGCCGCAGCGAGCTCGCTTCCGTCGAACTCCGGCCAACCCCGCACCTCCCATTGGTCTCCCTAGATGCGCACGGGCACGGGCTACCTTCTGGTGCCCCTGGTGCATCGATTTGTCGCCTCTGGCAAGTTCCGAGCGAACTCCGCCGCGGTCTGAGGTCACCGCCGGCGAGGCTCCGGCTATTGTCGACGTGGCCATCTAGTTAACGCTAACCCCCCACTACTTGACCCCCTGACCCACTTACATTTGGGCCCCACGACCTTAATCATCAACAACTAGTTTCCTGTTTAGCCTTAACTAATCACAGTGGCCCCACGCGTCAGAATTGACCCAGCTGACGTGGCCGTTGACCAGGCCCACCTGTCAGCGACACTAACCAGCCCTGTGTCACTGACGTGTGGACCCCACGCGTCAGGTTTGACCTGGACTAGCCCCGTTGACCAGCTGATGTCATAGTGACACAGTGCTGACGCAATAAGTCATTTTTTGGATTTAATTTAATTCAGGAAATTCCAGAAAATAGCTAAATCTTCTAAAATTCATATAAATTCAACCGTAACTCAGAATGAAATAAGTTATATATGAAAAATTATCAGAAAAATCCAACCTATCCATCTGTACCATTTTCATGCATGTTAGAACAACTTTTAGCTGCTGTTTAGCACAAATCATATAAATGGCATTTTAATATCCACATATGGAGTTTGAATTTGAATCTTGGATCCAAACCAACTTCATGTAATCTGGTTGCTAGTTGCATTAGCTCAAACCATAGCATATTGCCATGTCACACTCATGCATCATGTTGTGCACTGCATTGATTGTGTTCTCCTTCTCTGTTGCCGGTATTTGTCCCCTCTCGATAGACGTGGTTTCGACGATGAGATCGATGACACTGATGAAGAGCTATATTATCTTCGGAAGTGCCAGGCAAGAAAAACCCCCTTGTTCATTCCGATACAATCCCACTCTCTCGCTCCTGCTCTCTTCTACTGCATTAGGACAACAACGATTCATCTGTTACTTGTTGCGGTAGCTGAACCCCTTTATCCTCTGCATGACCTGTCATTCCACAGTAAATAGATGAAACCCACTAGCATGAGTAGGAGTTGTTTGAGCCCTGATGTGCCTACTCATACATGCTTGTTTGTCATGCCTGCCATCGCTTAGAGTTGAGTCAAGTCTGATTCATCGAGCATGAATCGAGGTGTGTGAACATGTCCTACTGTGTGAGCTAAGTGTGTGAACACGATTTGGTAAAGGTAGCGGTGAGAGGCCATGTAGGAGTACATGGTGGGTTGTCTCATTGCAACCGTCCTCAGGAACTGAGTTCTGTGTTTGTGATCCATGAAACAGTCACTACCATGCATTGGGCCCGAAACCAATGGACCCTCTCGGCTTATTAATCGCCTCCTCTGTCCAGGAGTTGCAACTAGTTTCTGGTGTTTGTAGGATATGTGTTGGGGGCCGTGCGTAGCGCTGACCCTAGGGGTGGGCTATGTTGCGGTAGATACACCGTGGCACGGTGTACCCGGCGCCCGTTTGGTGTCTCGGGAACCCTGCTCACATCGTTGGGGGCCGTGTGCGACACCCCGGACGGATCTCCTTGCGGATGGAACCTGAATAGGTGATAAACCTAGATGAGAGACTTGTGTGGTTAGTCAGGTCGTGGACGACTCCCTCGCCAGGCTTCCGCTTGAAGGTTGCCGAGATACACGACGTGTACATGATGGTAAGTGGCGAGAGCGTGTGTGAAGAAGTACACCCCTGCAGGGTTAATATGATCTATTCGAATAGCCATGTCCGCAGAAAAGGACTCCTGGGTTGCCTGTACAGTTCATAGACAAGTGAAAGTGGATACTCTAAAATGCGCAAGATAAGCGTGAGTGCTATGGATGGCGTTCTCATAGGGAGACGGGAGCGGATCCATAGTGGTGTATTGATATGGTGAATATGTGGACTCATGTGCGCCACCTCAAAAGAGTTACTTGCAGTCGTAGTTAGGATAGTTACCGAGTCAAAGCTGGCTTGTTGCAGTCAAACTCCACCACCCCGCTTGTTGATAATGATGCATATGTAGCTAGTTCTGATGTAAGTCTTGCTGGGTACATTTGTACTCACGTTTGCCTATTTTATGTTTTGCAGAGAGATGTCAGTCTCGCTAGTAGTTCCGTGTGGACTTCGACGTTTAGCTTGATACCTCATTTCGATCTTACGCCCTCGGCAGATCTCGAGTAGATAGTCAGGCTTCTCGGCCTTTTTCATTTATAGTTATGCAGACTCGGACATGTTAAGCTTCGGCATGTGTTTGACTTGTATGCTCTGAATGCTGGGTCGAGAGACCCATGTTTGTAATATCTCGCTCCTCGGAGCCTAATGAATAAATACTTGAGTCGTAGAGTTATGTTGTGATGCCATGTTGTATTTAAACATATCGAGCATATTGTGTGTATATTTGAAATGCTTGGTATGTGTGGGATCCGACAATCTAGTTGTTTATCCTTGGCAACGTCTCTTATGGGGAAATGTAGTCTAGTGCTTCCTTGAGCCATAGTAGCCCGCTACAGCCCGGTTCACCGGAGTCCTGCTAGCCCAGCACTACTGCCTCCGAAACACTTGACTGGCCGGCATGTGTTTCACTTCGTTCCTGTGTCTGTCCCTTCGGGGAAATGTCATGCGGTGACATCCGGAGTGCTCCCTAGCCTGCTACAGCCGGGTTCCCGGAGTCCTGTTAGCCCAGTGCTGCAGCCCGGATTCACACGCTGCTGACCGACATGCTCGATGTGAATCATGTATGCCTGTCCCCATGGGTTAGTGCCGCTTTGGGTTCACGACTAGCCATGTCGGCCCGGGTTCTCTGTCATATGGATGCTAGCGACACTATCACATACGTGAGCCAAAAGGCGCAAACGGTCCCGGGCCATGGTAAGGCGACACCCGTGGGAATACCGTGCGTGAGGCCGCAAAGTGATATGAGGTGTTACCGGCTAGGTCGATGTGACTTGGAATCGGGGTCCTAACATACGCGCCCCGATGGTGCAACACTAGTTGCGCCGTGTGGAACGTTTGGCTGGTCAATTGATTGTGTCATCAACAAAATACAGAGTTGTACGGGTGAGCCAGTGACCGTATAATCATGATATGTATTTGTTTAACATGGTATAGATGCAAGGGCTCATATATACACGCAAGCACTCACCGCTATAAGCACACACACGCGAACCCTACCCCTATGAGCACCTTCGAGAGAGTGGGCCAGCATATATGATCTTGAGATTTTACGAAGTCACCATAGGTGCCTCGTAGAAGAGTGAAACGTCTCCTCCCACTGAACGTACATCGCCAGAAAATACTGAAATTAACACAAGATGAATGCGAGCACCGGGACTTTAACCTTGGTGTGCTCGAGAAACCACTGTCCTATAACCATCGAACCACATGTTGGTTAGCACGGCAAAATGTATGTGGTGACCGTGATGAGCTTATTCTGAAGTCCAGTGACCATATCGTGCTTTCGCTTCAAATACACTGACCGTAAGTGTCGTCAACAAAATACGGAGCATGCATCAAATGCAAAGTTTGTCAGTGTCATCAACAAAATATGGAGACGTATCGTGAGCTAGATACCGTTGTACTATTGTATATGCTTATTTTCTTAGTGGCCGATCGCGTGTGTGGTGTGGTGGGCACATCATTTCTAGTTGTGGTGGGTCAACATGAAGACTCATGGGTCGGTTCCATCCTGCGCCACATATAGGTTGGACCGAGACGTGTTATCTGAAGACCCATGTGGAGGACTCGGCGTACAACACGAAGCTACCAGAGTCTCGGAGGACTCTATCCCCACCGGTGATAAGCCGACTATATATGATTTGTAACCCTAGGCCCTTAGTATGTTATACAAGCTTGGGGGCTAGTTCGTCGATAGTATACACACACGCACAATGCCTGGTATTCACGTGTACTTTGTACACACCCCTATCACTAATATATACAGTACCAGGAGTAGGCTCTTTCTTCGAATGCAATTGAATTCTAGCATGTGCATGTGTTTATTTCATATTATCGATCCATAGAGTGAGAGCGGTTTGAAATACAGGCAATGGATGCTTTTGCAATTCATATATAAACATTAATTAGTGCACTCCATGTTGTTAGTGTGAAGCACTTTATACATTTGTCACTTGCATGGATACATTCCAAACTGCTAGCTACGAAATAGAATACATGTCGAATTCAACATAAAGGGGGTTATGAAGATTCAAATTCATAGGAAGTGCATTCATCTATTTGAACACGAGATAATGGCATTTGTAAATCAGATGTAAAAGGGGGCATCAATCTTTGTTGTGAGTTTGAACATGCTATATATATTCATACGCATATCTAACTATTTTTTTGCAACCAAGGAGATTATATATGAAACCATGCATGAACTGAGGTAAGTTGCATATTTTTTAATATATACTCGTGTACAATGTATATTCAAATGCACCCCTCCATTCCAAAATAACCGTAGCTTTAGGATTTTCAAGAGTAAAGATTTGTGAAGTTTGACAAATCCTGAAAGTTCAATTCAAGAGAACCTAAAACGTTAATGCTTCTACTCCCAAATATTGAACGAAGTGCCAAATAGGCCTATGGTCACCCAAAACTGCGTGAGACTAATGTTTTGGTGGTAGGAAATTACTGTCCTGACTCTGGCCCATGTAGCCTATCGGCCCGATGTCCAAAGGTCTAAACCGGGGTAGGTTTGTAACTTCACCAAGACACCAGAGAAGCATTCATACGCCGTGGGCGCCTACCCATGCGCTCGGCCAAAATCTATCCCGCCCACATTTGGGACACCTGACATGACTGTCCTACCCCCAACCCGCAATATGTCCGAAATTTTAGATGGGGGAAAGTTTGTAACTTTCCCCAAATTTCAAACAAGCACGTCTCAAACCGAAACATTGTCCCCCTTTAGTTCCCCGCCTCCCTTCATTTCCCCATTCATACTCCGTGGGCACGAAAATGCCCTCTCCACCAGCCGCGAAACCCCAGCCTCCTCCGTCCTCCACCCCATAGCGGCCAATCCACCGCCGCCCTCCTCCATCAAGCCGGAGCCGGTACCCCGACGTCGTCGTCCAACGCAACCGCAACCGCCACACCCTCAAGGACTTAGCAACTGAAGCCGAGGCAGAGCTGCCTCCACGACGCCGACGCCGACGTGCGCTGTACCAGAACCACTCCGACCACGCTGTCCTGCACCTTACTGCTGTGGCTCCACTGTCACAACCGTCCACCGCACCGGAGCTGTTCCCACTAGGCCGTCGTTCGCCGCCTCCGATCTGCTTCCCCGCCACCGACAGGCGGCCACCGCACCACACTCAACAACTTGTCCATGGGTTCGTCCAAGGCTGCACCGTCCTCCACAACTTCTGGTTTCCGGCGAACAACAAGAAGATCGTCGGAAAAACAGAAGAATGACACAACACTGCCAGTAGAAAGAGGTACTCCTCTTCCCTTATTTGTGCAAATCTTACGTCTCCGCTCACACCGTATTCATCCCACAAAAGAAACTAGTTGAGCGCTTGTTACTGCATCTTCTTCGTGAAACTAAATGCACAAGGTTTCCTCCCTTCTACTATTTCACCTTTGCTAGAGGTCAGTAGCCCGCCTGGATTTCAATTCAGGGTCAGTCGAACCACAACTAAAAGAAGCAGCACCCGCTTAGGCGCACGGAGCACCTAGTCCGCATGTTCCCCGGGGAAGCGGGGGGTGGGGCGCAGGAGCTGCTTGCGCCCGATCTGGAGGTCGACGGGGCTTGAATGGATGGCCGGAGGGGCGGTGCCAAGCACGGCAGTGCGGTCTTGGTGGTCGAGGGAGGCGTGGCAGGGGAGGAATATCTTGGGCGGTGGTCGTGGCGTTCGAGGAAGATCGTCAACACTGACTGGCTGGAGGTAGATGAAGGTGATCTGCCCGTTCTTTGTACATCGGACGGTGCAGAAAAATGGACTGACGTATTTGCTTTTAGTCGACTGTTATTTTCATAGAATCCTGTAGTAATTTAGTGTGCCATGCATGTTGTAGATCTATCATATGTCTCCCGTCATTTATTTCTCACCGACCTGCTATCTGCTACCTTTACACTATACTAATTGTGCACACACTTCACCCATACTCACACTATTGCTTTTTTATGCATGGGTATTTCAGACTCTGACGCAGTGTTGATGAATGCAGAAAAGAAAAGACAGAATTCGCTCCAGTGTAATTCGAAGATAAGCACAAAGCGTTCCAGCGCTCTAACGGGTGTAGTGTCAGTAGTTGGAGACAGTAAACGTAGCTCTGCAGTTGATGATCTCAATTGCCACACACAACCATCCCAGGTGCTTGCTCTAACTTCGCGCTGTCAAATGTGGTTGCATGTTGAATATGGTGTCTAGCTCGTATTGCTTCCAATTTGGTTAAATTGCATCTGCTTACTTTACACATTATACCTTTGATAATGACATGCCTTCCTGTTTTCGATACATACTACATATGTCTATTAACCATGTTCATACATCAAACTAATGTTCTTTTGTATCCCTTGTCAATCACTTATGATGAGACCGTCATCCGGGTGGGTTACTGTGAGACCCCATACTCGTTTAAAGAGTGCAGTGTCATCCTCCCCACATGATTCTCAAGAAACAGCAAGGCTAAATGAAGATACTCAACGTTGCTCTCTAGTTGATCACCGCAATTCCCCCACACCGCCATCGCAGGTGCTTGCTCTTACTTGGCAGTGTGATATGTGGTTGCATGTTGCACATGGTGTCTACCTTGTAATGCTTCTAATTAGGGCAAATTGCATTTGCTTAGTTAACACATTATACCTGTGAATATGACATGCCTTCCTATTTTCGGTACATACTACGTCTTTCTATTAACCATGTCCATAAATCAAACTACTTTTCTTGTGTATCCCTCATCAATGTTCCTAATTTGTTAAATTGCATCTCCTTAGCTTACACATTATACATGTGAATATGACACGCCTTCCTGTTTTTGGTACATACTACATCTGCCTATCACACCATGTTCTTACATCAAACTACATTCTTGTGTATCCTGTGTCTATAAACATGATGAGACATTCACGCGCGTTGGTTAATATGAGACGCAATACTCTTATAAAGAATGCAATTTCATCCTCTCCACATGATTCTCAAGAAACAGCAAGCCTAAATGAAGATATTGAACGTAGCTCTGTACCTGAAGACTGCCCTTCCCCTACACCACCATCATAGGTGCTTGCTCTAACTTCGCAGTGTGATATCTGGTTGCATGTTGCATACGGTGTCTAGCTTGTAATGCTTCTAATTAGGGTAAATTGCATCTTCTTAGTTTACATACTATACCTGTGAATATGACATGCCTTCCTATTTTTGGTACACACTACATCTATGTGTTAACCTTGCTCTTACATGAAACTACCTCTTTTTTGTATCCTGCATCAATCACTTACGATGAGTCACCTTTATTCGTTGCATATTGCATATTGTTTCTAGCCTGTTGCCATGTATTGCTTCTAATTTGGTCAAATACATTTGTTAGGGCACCCTTTTAATTTAAGCAGTGATGTTGGTTTCATCTTTCATATGGTTTCTAGATTGCATCGATTCTAACAAGTTCAAGCACCTTGTGCTTAGTTTACACTTTATACATCATACATGTCAATATGTCACGCCATTCCTGCTTTTTCATACATATTCCATCCTCCTATCATGCGGCTGCCTTACATGAAAGTAGTGTTCACAAGATCATGCATCAATGAGTTACGAAGAGCAAATTTTATTCCTTTTTCTTGTGGGTTTGACTTGACAAGGCAAAATCAAGAAAGAGGAAGGAAAAGAGTAAGGAAGGCAATGATGGTGGTCCTCAAGAAGAACGTAAACGGAGCATCTCTCTACCGATTCTCCTTGTCTTGATAGTGCATTACAAGGTCCAAGTCTCCGCTCCCCTACTCCACCATCCAAGGTGCTTGCTCTAACTTGGCGGTCACGATATCTGGTTGCATGTTGCATATGGTGTCTAGCTCGTATTGCTCCTAATTAGTGTAAAGTGCATCTGCTTAGCTTACACATGATACATGTGAATATGACACGCTTTCCTGTTTTTGGTACATACTATATCTTATGATAAGGCACCTTTAAGTCGCCACTTTGATATTGGTTGTGTCTTGCATATGATTTCTAGCATGTACTGCTTCTAATTTGTTGAAACGCCATACATTTTTAACTTGGCAGAGTGATATTGGTTGCATCTTTCATATGGTGTCTAGCTTGCAGTGCTTATAATTTGTTGAAATGCATTCTGCTTAGTTACCACATCATAGGTGTGAATATGTCACACCATCCTGTTTTTCATACATATTCCATCCTCGCATCATGTGTTTGCCTTTCATCTGAGTAGTGTTCGTTAGTATCATGCATGAATGAGTTCTGAAGAGCGAATTTTATTCCTTTTCCTTATTGGTTTGACTTCACAACGCAAATTCATTACAGCTGAAGGAAATTAGTTCGGCAGTGGATGATGGTGGTCCTGTGGAGCAACTCAAACAGGGGGTCTCTACAGATTCTACTCCGCCATCCTCCCAACAAGATTCGCAAGACAACACAAGGCCGGACAGTCAACGTAGATGTGTAGATGATGAGCACATCTCCCCTACTCCACCATCACATGTGCTTGCTCTAACTTGACACTATTATATGTTGCATGTTGCGTATGATGTCTAGCTTGTATTGCTTCTAACTTGAATTGCATCTGCTTACTTTACACATAATGCTTTTGAATATGACCCGTATTCCTGTTTTTAGAACATACGTGTACATGATGAGCACATCTCCCCTACTCCACCATCACAGGTGCTTGCTCTTACTTGGAACTGTTATACGTGGTTGCGTTTTCCGTATGATGTCTAGTTTGTATTGCTTCTGATTATGTTGAATTGCATCTGCGTAGCTTACAACTTATACCTGCAAAGATCACTTACCCATAAGACACATTTAACTTGGGACTGTGATGTAGGTTGCATCTTGCATTGTCTTCGAGCTTGTACTGCTTCTAATTTCTTGAAATGGCACTTACGATGAAACACTTTTTACCTGATAGAGTGATATTGGTTGCATGTTCATATGGTGCCTAGCTTTCATTTATTCTAATTTTGTTGAAATGCCTCCCGCTTACTATTTTTTCATACATATTCCATCCTCCTATCATACGCGTGAATATGAAACGCTGTCTTTTTTTATATATTCCATCCTCCTATCCTGCGCTTGCCTTACATCAAAATAGTGTTCGTCTGTATCATGCATCAACTAGTTATGTAGAGCTAATTTTATTCATCTTCTTGTGGTTTTGACTTCATAAGGAAATATCAGAAAATAGGAAGGAAAAGAGTAAGTTAGGGGATGTTGGTGGTCCTCCGCACCGACGCAAAATGTAGACTCTCTAGATTTGCCACTGCTCATCGCTAATGAAGTTGAAGTCCCAAGTCTACATGATGAGTTCATCTCCCGTACTCCACCATCGCAGGTGCTTGCTCTAAGTTGACAGTGTGATAATTGGTTTCATGTTGCATATGTTGTCTAGCATGTATTTCTTCTATTTTGATTAAATTTCACCTGCAGAGTTTATACGTTATACATGTGCATATGACATGGTTTTCTGTGTCTAGAATACACTGCATCTATCTATCATACCATGTTCTTAAATCAAAGTACTGATGTTGTGTATCCCGCATCAGTCACTCATGATTGGACACTTTTAACATGGTAGTTTTATAGTGGTTGCATCTTGCATTGATTTCTATGTTGTACTGCTTCTACTTTTTCGAATTGCCACTTATGACAAGACACTTTTAACTTGGCAGAGTAATATTGGTTGCATCTTTCATATGGTGTCTAGCTTGCATTACTTCCATTTTCTTGAAAATCCTTCTGCTTAGTTTGCACATCGTAGCTGTGAATATGTCATGTCGTCCTGTTTTTCTTACATATTCCATCCTCATACGGGCTGTTTTACATCAAAGTATTGCTTATGCGTATCATGCATCAATGAGTTATGAAGAGTGATTTTATTCTTTTGTGTTGTGGGTATAGCTTGACATGGCAAAGTCAAAAAAGAGCAAGGAAAATAATATAGTAGGGAGTGTTTTTACTCGTCGGGTGAAACGAAAAAGGTTCTGCAGTCGAGATTCTGCTGGTACTTATAGTGCAGTAGAAGGTCCAAGTCCACCGGCTAAATCTACAAACACAGTATCACCTGCTCCACCAGCGGCAGCATCCGCTTCAACTGCATCAAAGATCTCAACCAGTTACTCGTTCGTTTGTTCGAACTGCCAGTTCCCAAGATGCCTTCACACCTAACACTACTTCCAAGCATCACGACGCACAGGACTCGGCAAGATCAGACGAACCTCATGAGCATCAACACCAAGACGGGTGACCGAGTCAAGTTGCGATTGCATGCTCCTTTATATGTACTCTCACGCTTGATGTACACTAACACTTTCCATATTCGTTGTTGAACTAGCACCACGGCGTAAGCGGAAACATACATCAGGGATAATGCTTGACAGATTAACAAAATCTAAAGGAGGAAGAATGGAGATCCATTTTGAGGCAGGTTTAAAAAGGCCACGTGATGCTACAGAGTCAGCCAAGTTAGTATCGAGGCAGCCGTTGCCGTTAGGTGTCATGCACGTATCCTCCCAACGTGGATCCAAAGATGCAGGAATGAGAAAGACAATACCCAGTTTAACACCTTCCTTGACCATTTATCCATAAGTAATGTTATTCATCGCAATTAGTAATATTTTCTTGCTCTATCCCATACTTTCTAGCTTCCTCCTAATAAGACTCACATTCTGTTTTCAACAGATGAGGTTCAACTTGGATCCGAAAGATGATGCAACTAGACAAGCATGCACTCATGTTTTTCGATACCGCTGCTGACGGTATCGGTACCACCTTAAAAAATCTCACTTTGAAGGCAAGGCTAACAATGAAATCGCCCAAATATCTCCAGTGGAATATATTACCACTACTAGGGAAAACCCTATACAGAACCTTAGCAGCAGCGCGGCATAAAAAGAGGCGCTGCTGCTAATAAGCAGCAGCGGATTCGTAAGCGCGCTCTTTGGTGCAAATTTAGCGATGGCGCCGATGTTAAAACCGCTGCTACAAAAAATCCGACAAATGAGACAACGACCTAAGTTTACCAGTAGCGTGGCTCCAGGAAGCGCGCTGCTGCTAACGCCATAGTCGTAGCGCGCTTTTTTGTCACGTCGCTGCTGCTAATTTTGAAATTGTGCGCACGGTTAGCCCGTTTAGCAGTAGCGCGTGTTAGGGAAGCGCGCTGCTGCTACCCTCTTAGCAGCAGCGCACTTTTTCTCCCGCGCTACTGCTAAGCCGCAGCCCACCACCTTTCCCCACCTCCCCCTCCCCATCTCGATCGAGGTGATGAAAATTTCATGCTTTTGCAAAATGAAAATATGTTTATGTGTGTGTGATATGTTTGTGGAAATTGTGTGTGTGGCACGCCACATTGTGCTTTTGAGTTGCCTATGTTTTGCCGAAATGTCGATTTATTTCCGTTTCGGCGAATTCCCGGCAAACTCTAGATCCATATATGTCCTATTTTTAGGGAAGGTCATGTCAAATTTTTGTATGACTTTGATGCATGCATGCATTTTTATAATCAGTTTGTTTATTATTACCATGCAGAGTTGACGATGGTCAGTGGAACGATGGTGGACAGGTGGTTGCGGTCGGCGGTGCAGGACATGAAATAAAATAATCGGACAGTAGTTTTATGTCCGTGTCGAAAATGCAAAGGAATAGTTTGGCTCGACCCCCATGACGATGGTCGTGTCGAAGCGCACCTGCTCATGACTGGTTTTATGGATGGCTATACGCGGTGGATAATTCAAGATGAGGATGACGATGTTGAGGATGTTGACGGGGCAGGCAATGATGACACGGGGCAAGACGAAGAGATGATCGATAATGGCGGCGGGGAAGAGGCCGGACATGGCGGCGGAGAAAGGGCCGGACATGGCGGAGGAGAAGGGGCCGGACATGGCGGCGGAGAGAACGACATGGACTCCACGCAGCAGAGTTCGTTGGTACTAAGTTCAATCGTGCGGGACCCTCATGTTCAAGCATTGCTTCGCAAGGAGACGAGTACTGAGAGAGCTGCTTCTAGAGAGGAGGCTAAGCTGGAGCAACTGGTGGTAGACTCGAACACTCCATTGTATGATGGTTGCAATCTTGAGGTGACCCGCTTGAGTTTCACGCTCCAACTCCTGAAGACGAAGCCTAAAAACAAATGGACCGACACTAGCCTCGATGAGCATCTCAAGTACCTAAAGGATGTTCTTCCCGCGGGTAATCTATGTCCTACTAGTGTTGATGAGGCCAAGAAGATCGTGTGCCCTCTTGATCTGCCACACGTTAGATACCATGCATGCATCAACGATTGCATAATTTATCGGAAGGAGCACGCGGAAAAAACAAGCTGTCCGGTGTGCAATGCTTCTCGATACAAGAAGGCCGGGAAGAAATGTCCCCAGAAAGTTGTATGGTACTTACCGATCACTCCCCGTCTCTAGATGTATTTTGTAGATCCCAAGCACGCGGAGAGGAAGAAGCCCGACGATGGAGATGGTCCGAAGCTGAGACACGTGAAGGATGGAAGCCAGTGGAGAGCGTTGAACAACTTCTATCGTTATTTTGAATGTGATGCAAGGAACATCGTGCTCGGCGCGTGTACCGATGGCATGAATCCGTTTGGCAACCAGAACACCAACCATAGCACATGGCCCGTGTTTGTATGGATGTACAACCTCCCCCTGGTTGTGCATGAAATCGAAGTACATTCACATGAGCATGCTTATTCAAGGGCCGAAACAACCAGGAAATAATATTAATTTGTATCTCGGGCTACTTCAAGAGGAGTTAGACACGTTATGAAAAACACCGGCCAAGACATGGGACGCTAGCAAAGGTGAGTATTTCAACATGAGAGCCGCGCTGATCACGACAGTGCAGGACTATCTCGGTTACAGATATGTGGCAGGCCAGGTGTGCCATGGATATTGCAGATGCACACGGTGCATGAATGATACGACGTCTCAACATCTAGCGTTAAGGAAAGATGGCGGGTCTGGGAAAATCGTGTACATGGCGCGTCGAAGATGGCTTGAACAGGATGACCCGTGGAGAAACCGTGGAGATCTATTCAATGGTCACACTGAGCATCGAGGACCTCCATGTAAGCAGAGCGGTGCCGAAATCGATGAGCTGTTGAAAAACTGGAAGGAGTGCCCCGCGCCGGGAAAGACGATGAGAAAGGCGCCGGAGCCGCTGTTGAAGGTATGGAAGACGAGGTCTGTGTTCTGGGACTTGGAGTACTGGCACAAACTCGATACACCTCATTGCCTTGATCAAATGCATATCTGTAAGAATGTCCTTGAGAGCTTGCTCGCAACACTGATGACCATGCGGATAGGACCAAGGATGGGCCGAAGGCAAGAAAAGACTTGCAAGATTTGAAAATTAGGAAGATCAGCACATGCCGCCCGTAAAATGTCGACGAGACAGGCAGAGACGGAGATGAGGCACGGGAGAAGAAGGGCAAGAAAATAAAGAAAGAGGATTATTGCCCCCTTCTTGCTTCATCTTAAGTCAGCTGAGATGAATGCCTTCTTTAAGTGCCTTACCGAGTCAAAGTTAGTTCCGATTCTTTGTGGGAAGATAAGCAGATATCTAGACACCGACAAGAAAAGGTTCAGCGGGATGAAGTCTCATGACTGTCATGTGATGATAACGCAGATACTACCTGTTCCCTTAGAGGGATAATGACAAGCACGTCCGTGACACGCTTATTGGTCTCTGCAACTTTTTCGACGTCATCTCTCGAAATTCGATCAGTGTGAAGCAGCTCCAAAGGCTACAGGAAGAGATCGTTGGATACTGAATGAGCTTGAGATGTACTTCCCGCCCGCGTTCTTTGACGTGATGGTGCATCTGTGTGTCCATATTGTGGATGACATAATAGACCCGGGGCCGTCATTCCTGCACAACATGATGCCATTTGAGAGGATGAATGGGATCATCAAAGGATTCGTTCTTAACATGTCCCGTCCGGATGGAAGCATCGTCCAAGGCTATTTGGCACAAGAGTGCATCTCTTTCTGTGAGAATTTTCTATATGGCGCAGACCAGCCGCCTGGTGTTAGTGTTGGTTTGCCCGTTAACAAGCACGATGGGAGGCTCGAAGGAGATAGTCACTGCAACGGTCGCAAGGAACTGCACGTGGCATACTCAGGTCGACGCAACGACTTTGACAGAGAAAACTTGGTAGTGCTACAACACCTAGACGAGGTAGATCCTTTCGTGGCACTGCACAAAGAAATTATCGCAAAGAAGTATCGTGACCGGGGGGTATGCAGGACGGACGCCGAAGTTACTAGAGAGCACAACTCCACTTTCCGGCATTGGTTCAAAGAGCATATTATTGCTAATCATCCGGAGGAGGGCTCTAAGGACGGATTGCTCATATACGCCTTAGCACATGGCCCCTCGCCCAACCTCGTAACCTATCAGGCATATGATATCAACGGATACACATACTACATAGAGGCCAAAGATATGGACAGTGATGATCAGAACTCAGGGGTGATGATGGAATGCATGACCGGCAGCGACAACGGCGCAACTGAACAATTTTATGGAAGGGTCGAGGAGATCTGGGAGCTTGACTACTCTGGACTGCACAACACGATGATGTTCTGTGTCAGATGGGCTAAGAATGTCGAAAGAGAAAGCCGGATTTTCACTACCATGACTATACCCGACACCAAGAGCGCTACCGTGAACGCTATCGCAAAAAACGAGCCATGGGTACACGCTAAGCATGTGACACAATGCTTCTTCATAACTGACCCGCGCAATCCCAGCCGTGTTGTCCTGAGGAGAGGCAAAAGGAACATCATTGGAATGGATGGAGTCGCCAACGAGGAATACTATGATCAGCACGGCAACCCAATGAGGGAAGATGACGATGATGATGAAGTATACGTCAAAACAAGAATCAATACTACATTACCTAAGAAAAATCGTACTCCATGGAAAAGGCAAAGTCACAATGAGGGGCTCAATTATTCTTTGACGAACAAGAAGGGAAAGAAGCTGACTCAAAAACGAAAACGTCGGTGAGGAAACTTATGTTATCGGTCAAATGATGTAATATATATATATGTTCCTATTTTGTATACACAATTAGCCATTATTATGCATGGGTCCAATGATGTGTAATATATATGTTCCTATTTTGCGTACATATTTAACCATCAAATGATGCAATATATATCACCCACCCTTCGTTCACCGCCCTCGAGAAATAAAAGTGGGATAAAATAAAGGAAAAGGAAAACTGGCAGTAGCGAAGGTACTAGCAGCGCATTTTTCCTAAACCGCTACAGATAGTGACGTTAGTAGCAGCTGCTTTTGTCCAAATGCGCCATCGCTACGCCCACTTAACACAAAATTCTCACCCATACCTGTGCTTCATCCCGCCCCAAATCCCCACTCTCCCAGTCGACTGTCGCGCCGACCCGGCCCCGGCGCTGCCCCGACTCCGGCGCCGGGCGCTTAGCCGACCCGGCGCTCGCCCGATCCGGCCCTCACCCCGACCCGACCAGGCGCTGCGCCCCGACCCGTCGGCCCTCGCCTCCCTCCTCTGCCCTCCCGGCCGTCGTCGGGCCTGCCTCCTCGCCCCTGCACCCTCTGTAAACCCCCCCGTCTCTCTCTATCTGCTAGGGTTCTTCGGTTAATTTACTTAGGTTTTAGTTTGGGCAGTATGTTAATTAGGTTATCTATTTAGTTATGAATTTAGCTAGGTTTCAAAATTTGAACTGGACATGTGATATGTGCAAATTTGAACTGGACATGTGATATGTGCATATGTACTGTTTTGGACATGTCATGTTTGGAAAATGATCTGAGTGGCCTATGTTACGCCGGAATGTTGATTCATTTCCGTTCCGGTGAATTTCAGGCGCTCGATATGTCCATTTTTTAGCAAAGGTCATGCCAAAATTTCCCATGAATAAAGGCATGATTTTGTGCCACATAGTTGGCATATCGAGTGCTGGCACATAGATTTCTTTTTATGTCATTTATCATTTGTTCATACTTTTAGAAATAAATGAGGACACTTAATCATAGGAAACATGTCGAACAACGAAGAAACTGGGCCTTCTGACCAAGATGCCGACGAGATGGATTATGAGGGTGAACAGGAGTACCTCGACTATTTGACTGCTAAGCAAGGTTTGCAGGTCGGCCTCAATGATGGTACTGACACCGACATCGACACCGACATCGCTGGCACCGATGGCGGCACCGAGACCGGTGGGGAAGGTACCGGCACCAATGGCGGCACCGAGACCGGCGGGGAAGGTACCGGCCCCGATGCCGCTACCGAAAATAGGAAGCATAAGAAGCAGAGGATACAAAAACCTAACAAACTAGGGATTGGACGACTTGTGATCACAAAGATGGCACTTGGCAAGTTTGAGCCGTTAGAGCCGGAAGAACCTCGCAAGTGCTATGGGTACCAAGTAGGATGCATCCTACGGGAATGCGTGAGCATCAACGATGATGACTTAAGAAGTAAAGAACATTTGACGCAGTTGCTCCTAACAAAGTTGCACAAGAGATTCAAGTTCCCCGACCGGGATGATAACATAGAACAACCGTGGGATGATCCGAAGATGAAAAAGATTAACAATCACGCCATGGGCATGTTCAGCAATGATTTGGCCTCCTGGAAAACGAGGGTGAAACGAGCTATTGAGGCTGATGAACCCCTGTCCAAGATTTTGGAGGAAAATCCGACACTTACGGAAGAGGAGTTCGAATAGTTCAAGGACACTTGCGCTACCGAGGCAACCAAGGCTAAGGCTGCAAAATTCAAGAGCCTTCAGCAAAGGAACACGGGGAAGCATCGCCTCGGAAGCCGTGGCTACCTCGGTAAAAGGCCCATATGGGATAAGGAGGACGCGGAACGTGAAGCCGCGGGTCTCCTGCACCCCTTCGTGAAGTTCACCAACCCCTTGGAGCATGACTTCATCGGGGCCCGCTACAAGTGGGACAGGGAGAAAAAGGTTTTTACACGGACAAGATCACGAGGAAATTGATTAGACTCTTTGGAGAAGCAACACCAGCTTGCAGCCGAAAGCCCTACTTCTCCGATGAGGCCCAAGTGGGACACCCCTCTCAACCGGGCCTTGAACGAACTTAAGGGACTCCCTTTGGATCAGCGGCCGCAATATGGTCGTGTGCACGGTGCTGGAGACGGCGCCACGTGGAAGGTGTTTTACAACGAGGGCCCGGAGGCCAAGAAGGTGAAAACGAAGTTTAGTCAGGCGGACATCGACGCGAAGGTGAAGCTTGTGGTCGAGAAAAAAGCAGCTGAGGACGCGAAAAAAGCAGCCGAGGACAAATATGAGTTGCTACAAAGAAAGTCAATGCAAGCCAGAATCGCCGCAGAAATGATTTCGCTACTAACTTGGTTCCGATTATCATCAATCGGGCGAAGGAAAATCCAGACAAGACGGTACATGATTTCCCGATGCCCGGTTTCGTGAGCAACTCCATGAACAACAACACCATCGCACCATCACTTGTTCACGCAACCGGGCCTCCTCTCGCAGCCGCTCCCGCTCATAGCAACCCGTCCTCAGTCTCAGGCGCGCTAGGTGGGCCTTCGTCTTTGGCTGAGCTCGACGCCGTCACGGTAATTACATGTCGCACAAACATATATATATATATATATAATATTCCATTTTTGGTGCCTTTCGGTTGTTTTACGCCACAGACATATGTGTTTGCAGGCGAAAGAAACCCCGTGCACCATACTCTACTTGATCAAAGGCCAGAAGGTGGACGTGGAAAAGGGGATGATAATGGACCCCTCTCAACGACGTTCCACAACCAGCCGATCTCACTGGGCACTTCAGGTTAGCTTGACCAGTGTGAAATCAGGGCACGAGGATTTGCCTCCTCCGATGCGACATGTGGGAGCGGACGACGAGACCCCGCCGCAGATTGGAAGCTGCAAGAATTGGGTGCTGCTATGGCCGAAGAATCTTATTCTTCTGGAGCCGGCCGAGAGCTCACCAATAACTACCACACATCAACAAGCATGTGCGAAGACCACCACCCCGCCTACACAATTACCAGCTCCTGTAGTGCCGGGTGAGAGCGGCGGACGACATGATGAAGGGGGTGCAATAGTACTGGCTGATGTAATTTCTCCTGTAGAACAAAGAATGGATGATGAGACGGAGGTCGACCCTATGGATTACCTCAATACAAACGCGTATGACTGTGACATAGATATGATCAGTCAACCATATGACGAATCGGGCTATCAGCTTGCTAATAAGGATATGGATGATATGCTGGGGCAGGGTCGTACCGTGGTGTCGGTGTACTAGAGTAGGGGTACCCTAGTATCCCGTACTCGTGCAATGACAGTTGCAGCACCCCGCGGCAAGGTTTGCCTCGTCACCGCGTATATCGTCCGTGGCTCCTTTGGAGCCATTCAAGAACAAAGTATTTGATTAAGAAGACAAGGCCCCGGCAAGAGGAGCTTGTCGGGAAGGCCACTCGAGGCATGCAGAAGACAAGGCCCCGGCACGCGGAGCGTGCCAGAAGGCTCGGCGCGACAAGCCTCCGGGCGCGACAAGGATTCGCCGCGGCAAGGCGCTTGCCGCGGCATGCAACTTCTCTCCATCTCCGCTCCAGCTCATCAAGCGGCGACGTGTCGCCATGGGACCGTTCCATGGGCGGCGTGTCGAGAGGTCAGGCAGCCAGCGGAGAGCAGCGATAAGCGGCGGCGACAAGCTTGCCATCGTGGTGAGCGGGGTGCACTGACGGTCTCTGTTGCCTTTGTTTGGGCGACACCGATGGGCATTTATTGCTTTTGTCCCTTGCCATCGTAGTTAGGTATTTTGCACTATACACTGTTCAAGTAGGTGTACCAACTCCGTTTTTACATTTGTACCCTCATCTATGTTGCCACCTGTCGGAGACCCCTTGAGCATATAAAAGGAGGCCCATGTGCAACGTAGAAAGGGGTTCGGCTGGTTCGGTTCATTCGACTCACTCGAGACCAGAGACACTCACGCTAGGTTTTGTAGCTCTCATTGCTCCCTAGCAAGAGCACAATACATCAAACAAGCAGCAGTAGGAGTTTTATCTCTCCGGAGAGCTCCGAAGCTGGGTAAACTGCTCGTGTGCCTCGCCTCGATCCGCTCTTCGTGCGATCTCCGCCCCCTCCGAACCACAAGGGGCCTGCTCCGCCGGCCCCATAGGTGTCCGTGGGTACGATCAGCCTCCCCGACATCTTTGGCGCGCCAGGTAGGGGAGCGTCGAGGCCGTGTGAATCAGATCCGGCGTTCACACGAGCAGCATCATCAACATCTTCCTCAACATGCCACCGAAGAAGAAGGCTTCGGCGGCAGCAGAGCTGTCCGCGTCGTACCCACCCTCACCGCAGCAAATGGGTGGTGGGGCAGACGCTGGCGAAGGAACGGGCGCCGACGAAGGTGTTCGCGACGTCGCCAAGTCCAAGGACAAGGCCCCGCAAACCTCGGCGTCCACGCATCCCCCGCGCCCATCTCAGGAGACGCGGGACCAACAACGTCATGGCGGTCACAACGCCATACGTTCGTTGGATCGAGACCCTCAAGACCAGCATGCGCGCCAACATGCTGGCACGAGTGAGATACGGTCGCCCGGACGGGGTGCTGCTCCTTCTAACATAGTTAGAAGTCCGAGCGTGTCCCGCTCCTCGCACCGCTTCTCCAATGCCACCCACTACTCCAGCAGAAGCTCTGGCGAGAGCTCACTGCTCTCGACTACCCTCCAACGGCCGACAAGGTCGACGAGTGGAGGGCCACTATCCAGAGCCTCATCGGCTTTGCCAACGGCGACGCTCCGCGGCAACCAACGCCATCGTTGCCGCGGCGAGACAACAAGGCACGAGCCGGTGGTGACGAGACTGTCGGAGGTACAACCACCGTGCACTCTCTGCCACGAAGGCCAAGATCACCGACTCACCGGATCCACCTCGACAGCGGCTCCACCGCGTCATCGGATCCGCGAGCTCGCCGCGATCAGCGCCAAGTTCTTCATGAGCAACAAACAATACTGCAGAGTATGAAGGTTTGCTTGCCGGTCTCAGGATCGCAGTGGACCTTGGGATCAAAAAGCTTATTGTCAGGGGTGACTCGCAACTCGTCGTCCGCCAAGTGAACAAAGATTACCAGAGTCCGTTGATGGAAGCCTACGTTGATGAAGTGAGGAAGCTAGAAGAGCACTTTGACGGCCTGCAAATGGAACATGTTCCAAGAGCTCGTAATGATATTGCCGACGGCTCGTCAAAGTCGCGCCGCACTTAAGTTGCCTGTGGAACCAGGGATTTTCGTGCTCAAGCTGACTCAGCCAACCGTAACACCATCAACTGGACAAAGCAAGAAGAGGAAGTTGACCTCTGGTGACTACTTTCCGACAGAGCTTCCCGAAGCCGTCGCTGCAAAGGTCCCCAAGGTCGACACCAACAATGCTGAGGGGCAGTCTGCTCCGACAAGCCTCATGGTTTGTTTCGTTGAAGCAGACGCTCCCGAGAGTCTTGCTCCGGCAAGCTTGTCGGGGAGCATCTAGCTCCGGCAGGGCCGCAGGTTCTTGCCGGGGAAGCTGATGTTCCCGCAGCAACAGATGTGCCTTTAGTCCTTGTTGTCGAGCCGCATAGCTCCAAAGATGGGCGCAGCAGATTGTCCATTTCCTTCAGACAGGAGAACTTCCCGAAGAGCAAGAAGAAGCGGAAAGAGTAGCCCGGCAGTCAAGTATGTACCAGTTTGTGGACATCATACTGTACAGAAGAAGACTCAACGGTGTGAAATTGAGGTGTATTCCCAGGGAAGATGGACTGAAGCTGTTGGCAGAGATACATGGAGGCATATGTGGTCACCACATTGGCGCAAGAGCACTTGCCGGCAAAGCTTTCCGGCAAGGTTTCTTCGCCGACAGCCCTCCGTGATGCAACTGCACAAGTAACCAAGTGTGAAGCGTGCGGTTCCATTCCAAATAGATACACCAGCCAGCTCAAGCTCTCCGTGGCGATCCCTTTATCCTGGCCATTTTTGGTCCGGGGCTCGACATCCTCGGCCCCTTCCCCGAAGCTGTCGGGGCTTTGAGTACTTGTACGTCGCCATCGACAAGTTCACAAAGTGGCGGAAGTGGAAGCAGTGAGGAAGGTGACGGCACGGTCAGCGATCAAGTTCTTCAGTTGATTGTTTGCCGTTTCGAATCCCTAACAGGATCATCACCGACAACGGCACACAATTTACGAGTCGCACCTTCATGCAAGACGCCCAAGATCTTGGCGCCAAGGTCTGCTTTGCTTCCGTGGCTCACCCGAGAAGCAACGGTCAAGCGAGAGGGCAATGCTGAAGTGCTGCGCGGGCTCAAGACCAGAACTTTCGACGGGCTGCACAAGTGCGGAAGAAATCGATCGAGGAGCTGCCGGTGGTTCTTTGGTCGATCAGGATGACGCCAAATCGAGCCACCGCCGCACACCCTTTGCTCTAGTCTATGGAGCAGAGGCGGTTCTCCCCACGGAACTTCGTGATAACGGATCGCCTCGAGTGCTTGCTTATGATGAGCTTGAGAAAGAGCAGCTGCGACAAGATGACGCGCTGCTCCTCGAGGAGGATCGCCTTCAGTCATTGCGGCGAGCCGCTTCGCTACCAGCAAGCTTTGCGTCGCTACCATAGCCGCAAAGTTAGTGCTAGAAGTCTCGAGGAAGGCGACCTTGTTCTTCGGCGCGTTCAGTCCGCCAAGAATTCAAACAAGTTGACGCCAAAGTGGGAAGGCCCTTACAGGCACCGCTCGAGGAAGTTTCACCTCATCGGGAAGCAAGAGATAGAAAAGCTAAGTTGCCAAAGTTTGAGCAATCAATTTTTAAATTTTTAAGTTATCTTCCTCGAACGATAGTACTTTGTATGGAAAACCTGTGCACAGAGGAACCAACTCGCCGGCTAGTCGCGCCCTTACTTTGTTTCGAGTCCGCTCAACAACTTAAGTGAGCTGCGGCTAGTCGCGACAAGGCTGCTTGTCGGGGGCGGCATCGCCAAAGAGGTCGACGTTCACTCAGTGCTTTCATGCAAAAGTGCCCGCACCGACAAGTCCCCAAATGCGTAAGGCGTAAACGTACAAAGGAAGGAATCAAGTAAAGGAAATAACGTTGCATTGATCGCCTAAGATAGAGTATATTACAAAATAACTTGTCGCTGATCTAACAAAGTGTTCTAAACATGATCAACAGCGACAAGGGAAAGATAAAGTTGGCGGCCTAATCTACGCGGTCGCCCTCAATCCGCTTGATCTTGTTCACCTTGTCCACAATGGGTGCGACAAGGGCTTTGAGCTCCTCCACGTTGGCATCGGGCGGCATGGATCTCAGGACGCCGTTGAGGTTGAGGCACGGATTGCGGAAGGCCACCTTGATCAACACCTTCTCGAGGGCTCCTGCACAGACCTGGCGTGATTCCTCGGCCAGCTACTTTGGGACCTCTTCCCAGAGTCGCTGGAGGCCCGTCACCACGCCTTTGAAGAATAAGTTGAGCTTGGCGCTGGGTTGGAGATGCTCGTCGGAGGAGTATGCAAGGTCCGCCATCCCCAGCTCCATCAGCTCGTTGTGGATTTCGGAGGCGGTGACCACAAGACCTTCACCCAGTGCTCCACGCTCTCCCTCAAGGTGCTTTCTGGATGGAGGCAGCATTCGCCAGCCTCCTCCTTGGCCTTGATCGCCTCCAACAAGCCCACCTCCCGCTCTCTGGCGCTGTCCAACATCTGCGTCAGGGTGGTCAGCTTCAGCTCAAGATCCGCCTTGGAATCCTTGGCGGCGTTGAGCTCCTTGCCTCTATCAGCGAGACGACTCTGTAGCTCGCCAAGGGTGTAAGCGTCCTCCTCGCGCTCGCGCTTGAGCACGGCAAGCTCTTCGCCGCTCTTCTTGAGGGTGGCCTCCAGCTGCGCCACCTTCGCCTTCAACTCCTCCTTGGCGGCCTCGGCGGCTGCGGCGGCATCCTTCGCTTCCTTGAGCACACCGCCAAGTGACTCCTCGCGCACGGCAAGGTCTTCTTCATGGCTGTCCAGGTTGTCCTTCCGCTGCGCCAGCTCACTTTCCTGTGCGGCGAGCTTCTCGGCAGCCAGCCGCTGCTCCTCCTCAGCTGCGGCCTTCTTAAGGATGAAGGCCGTGCGCTCTTCTGCGAGTTGCCCCCGCGCTTCTGCTACGTCGCGGAGGGTTTCTTGGATGGCGCTCCGGAGCTCTTCGGCGCGCTTCTCCATGTCCGCTCCTGCCTTCACGATAAGTGCCTCCCGGGTCTCCAACTTGGCCTGCCGGGCGCGGTAGAGCGACAACAGCTTCTTCAGCAGCTGCTCCTCCTCAGACTCGCCGCTGCTGCTGCTTGGCGTGTCCACCAGCGTCAGGCCAGCGGAGGCGAGTAGCTCGCCGTCGAAGGTCTCCCCTTCGACCAGCGCCCAGGAGCTCGGTTCCCAGGGGAGCTTGATGAAGACGCCTTCGCCGGCCTTCAGGTAGGCGCCGGGCTGGGGCTCCTCGGGGGAGTCGGCTGTCGGTGTAGCGCTTGCCGCTCCTGCGGCCTCAGGGCCGTCAGTACGATCGCCCGACCCCTCGCCAGCCTCTGCGTCGGCAGCCTCGGTGGCCTACTCACCAACAGGCTCGTCGGCGACGGCCTCTTCTTCCATGACAACGACCTCTTCTTCCTCGACGGCGGCCTCGTCGGTGTTGCCGCGCGCTTGCTCCTCGCCAGCGGCCTCGACCTCCATCGGCTCTGCGTCAGACGAAGAAAGAGCAGTCAAGCAAATGTTCAAAAATAGAAATAAAAGAAAGCAAGCCCAAGGGAGTTACCTGCAATGGGATCCGCAGCCATGGCCTCGACCACTGGAGGGTCACTGGCGCTGTCCCTTGCCGAGTTACCTCCCTTGCCGGAGTAGCCTCCCTTGTCGGAGTGGCCTCCCTTGTCGGAGGGCGCTCCCTTGCCGGGGAATTCTCCCTTGGCGGCGTAGTGGCAGCAGGCAGGATTTCGGGGGCGGCTTCCGAGCCCTCCTGATGAGGCTGCTCTGCTCCTACACAAGCATACAGTCAGATATCAACGAAGAAAGGGCACCCCTGCACACCTAATAGTAAGGAGAAAACTACACACTTACTCTGGGGGCTGTGCTGGGGGCTGCTCTGAGGAAGGGTTGCCGGGTCCGGCAAGACGGTCTCGGATGTGTCCCCTGTCGCCACAGGAGAATCGTCCTCAACGACGACCGTCAGGATCTTGGCCCTCTTCGACGCTCTCTGAGCCAGCATCCTGAAAAGGAAAGAGTCCAGAACGAAGCAAATCAGATTCAAGATGAAGCAATGAAATTAAAGAAATACAAGTACAAATCTCAAAAGCTTACTCTTCGCCTTCCTCCTCGGAGCTGAGCGCGGAGAAGTCAAACTCCGGCTCGCCTCCGGTGCGACGAGGCGGGGGAGTGGGCTCTCTTGGCCGCTTATGAGGCGTCGGTGGCTCGAGAAGATTCCGCCTCACCGTCAGCTGAAGTGTGGGCGCTCAGCAACCTCGCTTGTCGCTGTGGAAGCGGTTGCAGCGCTTGCTGTCAGGTCGGTTCGCCACCCCGACTCGTCTCCAACCTTGCGGAGACTCCTCTTTGGCGGAGCCGGGGCTCCACTGGCGGCAAGTCGCTTGGCGGTGGGAAGAAGCGCCCTCGGCGGGTCCACTCGACCCGGCCTCGGGCTCGACAAGCTCGTCCTCGCCGGGCGACCTCCCTCGCCGCAAGGCTTGCCGCCTTCGCGTCCGCCTCCTCCACGGTGAACCCGAAGGCTCCAGCGGCAGCGGCTGCTGCCGCCTCCTCCACCCTGGTGGCAATCCGCGCCATCTCCTGGTCGGTGGTGTCGCGGGTGAGCCTTTTCTGCTCGTCGGAGCGGATCGGCACCTCTTGCAAATCGTCGAAGAATTGCTGCACGACCTCGTCGGGGGGCTCCTGCCAGGTCGGGACGATCCCGTGGGAGTCGCACAGTGGCATCATGGCGCGGATGCGGTCGAGCGCCGAGTTGTTGCACAATGGGACGACCCCCCGCGGCAACCTAAACCACTCTGGATGGTCGGGGTCATTCTTGAACAGCTCGAGCAGCATCGCGTCCAGCTCCAAGACGGTGAAGTTCCAGTTCACACCCGGGCGCAGCCTCATTATGTTCGCCGCGTTTTGGAACTCCCTAGCAGGCCTCCTCCTTTCCTGCAAGGGAGCGATGCGACGGCGAAGGAAGTCTGCGCCAACTGCGACTACGGTCAACCCGGCAAGCCTGAGGCGCAGAATTCGGGTCACAGCTATCTTCAGCTTCGCATCCTCCGGCGCCAAGTTACTCCAATCCCTGCCGTGCACTATTGGGGTTTGGCGCACGGCGGTGAAGGGCTGCGGGTTCTCCTCTACGACCCAGCACCAGTTGGCTCTCCACTCCTCCCACTTGTTGCGGAACTCTCCCTCTAGGTAGGCCTCTTTCTTGCCGATCCTAGAGACCCAGGCTATCCCTCCGGCAAGTGGCTCTCCTCTCTCTCGACGCCGGGAACAAAGACATGGCGGAAGAGTGCCACGTTCGGGTGGACTCCGACAAAGTTTTCGCACAAATGCGCCAAGACCGCCATGGTCAAGACGGCGTTGGGGGTGAAATCAGGAGGCGGAGGCTAAACGTGTTCATGATGTCGCAGAAGAACTTCGGAAAAGGGCGGCAAAGCCCGCAATAGAAGAAAAGGCGAAAAGGGTACCTGTTGGGGCCAAATCAGCGGCGGAGGCGGGAGTACCCTCGTCGCAGGTGCGCACGCGTCTCCGTCCACCAAAAGAGATAGAAGACATCCCGCAGCTCCCTTGCGCCGAGCTGCGGGGAGAAGATGGCCCGCTCCTTGCGCAGCGCCGCGAGCCGCTGCGCCTCGGCTGACTTGACGCCCTTCTCCTTGTCGGCTTTCGGAGCCATGGCGAGGGCGGCGGAGGAGGCCGACGGCGGTGAGCGTGCTTGTGCCGAAAGGGGGCGGGGCGCTGCTCTCTTCGCACCGGAGAAGAAGAGGGGAGCAGCGGTGGTTTTCTTGACAAGACAGCAATGGCAGGAGTGGGCGGCCTGCCTCTGTTTCCTCCGCTTATAAACAGGGGGAGGGGGCGGACGTTCCGCTTATACTAATAAAGAACCCCCCACGACCGCGCCCACGATCTCTCGCACGACGCCACATCCGGTGCGTGCCGTTAGTGGGGATCGTGGTGGGTCCGGGGCGAGTTGCGACGTGGTCGAGGCCGCGTGTGTCCGTGCACAGTTTTGGGCCTGGCCCGACAAGCGCTCGGCACCGTGTACGGCCCAGTTCGGGGCTCTGTCGGTGTACTAGAGTAGGGTACCCTAGTATCCCGTGCTGCGTGCACGGACGATTGCAGCACCAGCGGCAAGGTTTGCCTCATCACCGCGTAGATCCTCCGTGGCTCCTTTGGAGCCATTCAAGAACAAAGTATTTGATTAAGAAGACAAGGCCCCGGCAAGAGGAGCTTGTCGGGAAGGCCACTCGAGGCATGCAGAAGACAAGGCCCCGGCAAGAGGAGCTTGCCGGGAAGGCTCGGGGCGCGACAAGCCTCCGGGCGCGACAAGGATTCGGCCGCGGCAAGGCGCTTGCCGCGGCATGCAACTTCTCTCCATCTCCGCTCCAGCTCATCCAGCGACGTGTCGCCATGGGACCGTTCCATGGGCGCGTGTCGAGAGGTCATGCAGCCAGCGGAGAGCAGCGATAAGCGGCGCGCCGACAAGCTTGCCATCGTGGCGGCGGGGCGCACTGACGGTCTCTGTAATCGCTTTGGGCGACACCGATGGGCATTTATTGCTTTTGTCCCTTGTCGTCGAGTTAGGTATTTTGCACTGTACACTGTTCAAGTAGGTGTACCAACTCCCGTTTTTACATTTGTACCCTCATCTATGTTGCCACCTGTCGGAGACCCCTTGAGCATATAAAAGGAGGCCCATGTGCAACGTAGAAAGGGGTTCGGCTGGTTCGGTTCATTCGACTCACTCGAGACCAGCGACACTCACGCTAAGTTTTGTAGCTCTCATTGCTCCCTAGCAAGAACACAATACATCAAACAAGCAGCAGTAGGAGTTTTATCTCTCCGGAGAGCTCCGAAGCTGGGTAAACTGCTCGTGTGCCTCGCCTCGATCCGCTCTTCGTGCGATCTCTGCCCCCCTCCGAACCACAAGGGGCCTGCTCCGCCGGCCCCATAGGTGTCCGTGGGTACGATGAGCCTCCCCGACACGTGGATTGCAAAAAGTCTCTCTTTATGAAATCCTCACAGGACACACCTGAAGATGCCGCCTCAACACAGGCTCAACTAGCAGGGCGCGAGGGTCGTACGGTACTTAGCCCGGGAACACTGGGGCAGGGGTTAAGGAAGGGTCTGGAAGGTGTGCCCAAGAAAAAGGAGAGGAAGAGATCGGGGAAGGTAACTGCCTCCAAACAAGCCAGAGCACATAGCAGCCAGACGATGCATTCTGAAGAGCATGTACCCGTGAAAAGTGTGGTCATGTTCCATCTCACGGGCGAGCCGATGCTACCGCCGAAACCACTGGAGGAACTATCAGGGGATCTCAGGAGACTGCACGACCATTTGCTGTCGACTGAGAAAAGCCTACTAGCCTCAAAGGATCCAGGATATCCGACATACGCGGCTCGTGTGTCTGAGGGGAAGTGCTATGTCGACACACAGCCCGCGAAGGTGTTCTTCCTGCGGTTTGACCATATCTTTGAGATGTTTCTAACAAGACGGCTTGATTTTACTATCGTCCGCCTTTTTGCGCTACATATGAGCTCCGTCATGCAGAGTGAAGAAGTCTCGCAAATCTGTGTGGCGGATCCGTACTACATGCGCTAGTCTTTCTTGACTCTCGGCGACTTTGAGCGTGAAACTGCTAGGGAGTGCCTCCAAAACTTCATGGTACAGAATAAGGACCGGGAAATTGTCCTCGTGCCTTATCATCCAAAGTAAGTGAGTTCCGTACAACCCTTTCGTACATTTCAATCATTCCTTCTATCTCATATGGGGAATAATTTGAGGTGTCTTTTCCCCGCAGCAATGGGCGCGCCGTCCTTACCGTTCTTTACCCGCAAGTCTCCCACGCCGTGTATTTTGACCCTTCCAGAGACTACGAGAAAAAAGACTACACCCACATAATGAATATTCTAGATGATGCTCTCCAAGGCTTCAGCTTTAGAGGTGGCCACTTGCAGATCAAGAAACAAAGGAACAAGAAGATGGGTTTCACAAGATAAAACTAACTTCTCCTGCATCCATGTCCCAAAACCAAGCAAGAAGGATGGATTCTACATCGTCCATCTCATGATTCAGTTCAACACGGATCACCAAAAGCTTCGCATTAACAGCAGAAATGATGATCGTATCCACAAGTGGCTAGAATCTCATGGAGAAGCGAATTATAAACTTAGAGATGACTTCTTTCGCATCCAAAGCGACATAGCGATAATCATCATGAAAGAAGTCGTCGATGAGAAGGGGATGTTCCACCACGGCCCTATATCGCGAGCTGACGTCCGAACTCGCATGGGCATGCAACATCTAGACCTCACGCCGTTCAAGAAGCTAGGGTTCGTCCTCGATGATATGGAAGGATGGAACTTCTAGTGATTTATGATGCCGATGATGATGATATGTGTCGGTTGAACTTGTATACTTCTTGTAGCAATGAAGTTTTGTGATGTCCACGGTCCATGTGCCGAACTTGCGTAACGCTAATTTGTTAGTTTGCGTACGATGACCTGCGTACCTCTAGTTAATTAATTTGCGTATTGTATGTTGCATCTAGTTGCTAACCCTTTCTTTTTCGGTGTTGCTCTAGTATGTTTTGTTGCATATATATGATTGTGCATCCTCTTCATGAACATGCATCTCTAACAGGTACCTAGTTTCTTGATGGCGAGATGGAATTGCTATGTCGTGTACAAAGGGAAGGTTCCGGGGGTGTACAACGAGTGGCATGAGTGTCAGGCGCAAGTGAATGGGTTCACGGGTGCCAGCCATAAAGGCTTCAAAAGCAGACAAGAAGGAGAAGCTAGTTACTTGAGGTTCACGCTAGCGCGAGAGAGGACTCGTAACCGCCACCTCATGTACTGCATAGTTCTGCTCTCACTCATAGTGATAGCACTTCTTGCGTATACCTTTGTTTAGATGGATGACGTTGTTGTAGTTGCAAGTATTCGAGACTTGCATGTATCGCTATTTTTGAGATGATGACAAGATATCACTTTGTGTTGGATGATGATTATGATGAGACTATTTGTATGTACATGCTATGATTACATTTGTGGTCTCACAGACATTTGTATGTGTATCATGATGACATTTCTATGTGCTAAAGATTCTTCTATAAAGCCTGTTCAAATACAAAACAAATATGCCAAAAAAAACAAAAAAACCTACTTAAATTAGCAGTAGCGAGTGTGCAAAAGTTAGCAAAGCTACCGCTATAGCAGTAGCACATCAAGGTAAAGCGCTAGAGATACTAGCGATGGCGAAGCTTCCATGAACAGCTGCTGCTACACTTGTGTAGCAAGATGGCGCCGATGAGCACGCGCTACTGCTGTATGTTAGCTGTAGCGCCTTATTAGTAGCGCCTATCCCCGCGCTACTGATACATCTAAAACCCGCACTGCTGCTAGCCTTTTCCCTAGTAGTGTACTAATGAAGACTGGACAGCCCTCGTTAAACACTGGTCTGATCCAAAGTATCAGGTAGGCTATATGTATTTGATCAGACCACATATTGAACTTGTATTTATGTATGTGCCTTACAAGTGTATCTTCTTCTAGGCTAACTGTTTGAAGAACAAAACCAACCGTTCTAAAGTGAAATTCCAACAGACAACAGGATCTCGTAGCTATATTGCACAATCGTGAGGCTCATGTAAATAGCTGCTACTTCCTTCTTTTTGTGCCATATTATCGTATCTATATTGACTTGTTCCAAATACAGAGGAAATCCCGTGCGGACCAAAAAGAACTCGAACCAAATGCAGTGCAAATCTTCAAGGATTGCCACACCAAAGAAGATGAAGGGCATGAGCACACCAGTTCAAGCCGCTGTTGTAAGTCCTAACTCCTCCTACCTTGAACTGATTGGTACTGTGATGTGTTCATTTAACTACTTGGTTTGTAGCCAATGTCAGTTACTCTATTCACTTTTATTCACAGTTGTCTTAATGTATCATTTCACCTTACATGGTTCAAAAGAGATGAAGGATATTCTTTTGGTCTTGATCTGTAATCTAGTTGTTATGTTCACGTGCGCACACAATGATAAAATAGCCTATTTGTTTTATATCTATTTGCCCATGATATGAATGATGTCATACTATGTTCATCCTACTTTAAACCAAGTCTCTTTATCCTTAGATGTCAACGAATGTGAGGAAATAGACAATACAGTAGGCATCCTAAATCGACATATGTTCCGAAAGTGATTTTATTATGTAGTTGGCACTACAATACATCCTAATGTATTACAGTAGTTCACAAAAATAAGTTATGTATAAACGTTTAACCTACTTTGTTTGTTTTTGTCTCATTAGTAACTTATCTGGTACACTAATCTACAAGTTCAAACTTTCAGGAAGCTATGGAACAAATGATTGAACAACCACAACCACCTGAAGGTGATGAGGCTACTACAGGCACAATGTCACCTCTTGCTGCAGTGCGTCAGTATCTCTCAACTAACAGTGCAAAAAGCACCTTCCTGCGTAATTCTGGGTTTGTTGTCAAGGTAACCTCGTCCAAATCGCCTCCTAAACAAAATCTTCCTGCTAGATGTAGTGATATATTCAGGCTCCAGAAACAAGTCCAATCCCTAATGGACGTTGTTTCGAAAACAAGAATAGTGGTTGAGAAATGTCATCAAGATATGAATGGTTTTGAAACCAGACTATCAGACATTCGCTTCGTTGTTCAAGAGCAATGTCAGAAAAAAGGTGGAGATCGTGCTGCTCCATCAGATTCTACAGCCTAAAACATTAGCACTCAGGACAAATGATCTGTGCTTCTATACATCTGATGGTGCTTTTATCTGGAAGGACTGTAAACTTTATGCCAACAGGCCTTTTGTTGTATGGTTGGAATTTATTTCGTTGTGATACAACATTTATCATGCTGCCTCAGGCTGCAGTAATTACGACGCTGTTTTTGTATAATGTAGGTTTATCTTAGTAATGTATTCGGCCGAAAGCTTCGTAGGAGCCCAACATGCCAACATTCGTCGGGCCCATTCCAATTGGGCTAAAAACGATTACGGGCCGAAATTGACATGTAGCCCACTAAATGTTGGGGAACGCAGTAATTTCAAAAATTTTCCTACGCACACACAGGATCATGGTGATGGCATAGCAACGAGAGGGGAGAGTGTTGTCTACGTACCCTCGTAGATCGTAAGCGGAAGCGATCACAACGTAGAGGAAGTAGTCGTACTTTCTCCTTGCGATCCTGCCGATCCCAGCGCCGTTACTCCGGCACCTCCGAGTCGATGATGACGTAGAGGAAGTAGTCGTACGTTCTCCTCACGATCCAGCCGATCACAGCGCCGTTACTCCGGCGCCTCCGAGTTCTTGGCACACGTTCAGCTCGATGACGCTCCACGGGCTTCGATCCAGCAAAGCTCCGGGGAGGGAGTTCCGTCGACCTGACGGCGTGGTGACGATCTTGATGTTTCACCGTCGCAGGCTTCGCCTAAGCACCGCTACAATATGACCGAGGTGGAATATGGTGGAGGGGGCACCGTGACACGGCTAAGGAACGATCTCAAGGATCAACTTGTGTGTCTATGGGGTGCCCCCTGCCCCGTATATAAAGGAGCAAGGGAGGGAGGAGGCCGGCCCTATGTTTGGCGCCAAGGGGAGTCCTACTCCCACCGGGAGTAGGATTCCCCTTTCCTAGTCCAACTAGGAATCCTTCCATGTAGGGGAGGAAGGGAGAAGGAAGTGGAGGAGTAGGAAAGGTGGCCGGCCCCCTTTTCCCTAGTCCAATTCGGACTAGAGGGGAGGGGGGGCGCAGCAGCCTTTTTCCTCTTCCCACTAAAGCCCATCAAGGCCCATTACTTCTCCCGTAACTACCGGTACTCGAAAATACCCGAATCACTCGGAACCTTTCCGAACTCCGAATATAGTCGTCCAATATATAGATCTTTACGTCTCGACCATATCGAGACTCCTCGTCATGTCCACGAACTCAACCGGGACTCCTAACACCTTAGGTACATCAAAAATCATAATAACTGTCATAGTAACCTTAAGCGAGCGCACCCTACTGTTCGAGTACAATGTAGACATTACCTAGACATCGTCTCCGGTCAATAACCAATAGCGGGACCTGGATGCCCATATTGGCTCCTACATATTCTACGAAGATCTTTATCGGTCAGGACCGCATAACAACATACGTTGTTCCCTTTGTCATCGGTATGTTACTTGCCCGAGATTCGATCGTCGGTATCCAATACCTAGTTCAATCTCGTTACCGGCAAGTCTCTTTACTCGTTCCGTAATACATCATCTCACAACTAACTCATTAGTTGTGATGCTTGCAAGGCTTATGTGATGTGTATTACCGAGAAGGCCCAGAGATACCTCTCCGAGCAATCGGAGTGACAAAACCTAATCTCGAAATACGCCAACCCAACAAGTACCTTTGGAGACACCTGTAGTACTCCTTTATAATCACCCGATTCGTTGTGACGTTTGGTAGTACCTAAAGTGTTCCTCCGGTAAACGGAGTTGCATAATCTCATAGTTATAGGAACATGTATAAGTCATGAAGAAAGCAATAGCAACATACTAAACGATCAAGTGCTAGGCTAACGGAATGGGTCATGTCAATCAGATCATTCTCCTAATGATGTGATCCCGTTAATCAAATGACAACTCATGTCTATGGTTAGGAAACATAACCATCTTTGATTAACGAGCTAGTCAAGTAGAGGCATACTAGTGACACTCTGTTTGTCTATGTATTCACACATGTATTATGTTTCCGGTTAATACAATTCTAGCATGAATAATAAACATTTATCATGAAATAAGGAAATAAATAATAACTTTATTATTGCCTCTAGGGCATATTTCCTTCAGTCTCCCACTTGCACTAGAGTCAATAATCTAGTTCACATCATCATGTGATTCAACACTAATATTCACATCTGTATGTGATTAACACCCATAGTTCACATCGTCATGTGACCAACACCCAAAGGGTTTACTAGAGTCAATAATCTAGTTCACATCGCTATGTGATTAACACCCAAAGAGTACTAAGGGATGATCATGTTTTGCTCGTGAGAGAAGCTTAGTCAACGGGTCTGTCACATTCAGAGCCGTATGTATTTTGCAAATATTCTATGTCTACAATGCTCGCACGGGCTACTCTAGCTAATTGCTCCCACTTATAATATGTATCCAGATTGAGACTTAGAGTCATCCGGATCAGTGTAAAAAGCTTGCATCGATGTAACTCTTTACGACGGGCTCTTTTATCACCTCCATAATCGAGAAATATTTCTTTAGTCCCCACTAAGGATGTTCTTGACCAATGTCCAAAGTGATCTACTCCTAGATCACTATTATACTCCTTGCAAAATTCGCAGCAAGGTATACAATAGGTCAGTACATAGCATAGCATACTTTATAGAACCTATGGATCGAGGCATAGGGAATGACTTTCATTCTCTTTTCTATTTTCTCATTGTGGTCGGGATTTGAGTCTTACTCAACTTCACACCTTTGCAACACAGGCAAGAACTTTTCTTTCGACTGTTCCATTTTGAACTACTTCAAAATCTTGACAAGGTATGTTCTTATTGAAAAAACTCATCAAGCGTTTTTGATCTATCTCAATAGATCTTGATGCTCAATTTGTACGCAGCTTCACCGAGGTCCTTCTTTGAAAAAACTCCTTTCAAATACTCCTTTATGCTTTGCAGAATAATTCTACATTATTTCCGATCAACAATATGTCATACACATATACTTATCAGAAATGCTGTAGTGCTCCCACTCACTTGCTTGTAAATACAGGCTTCTCCAAAAGTCTCATATAAAACTATATGCTTTGATCACACTATCAAAGCGTTTATTCCAACTCTGAGATGCTTGCACCAGTCCATAGTTGGATCGCTGGAGCTTGCACATTTTGTTAGTTCCTTTAGGATTGAAAAAACCTTCTGGTTGTATCATATACAACTCTTCTTTAATAAATCCATTAAAGAATGTAGTTTTGACATCCATTTGCCAGATTTCATAAAATGTGGTAATTCTTTACATGATTCGGACAGACTTAAGCATCGCTACGGGTGAGAAAGTCTCATCGTAGTCAACCCCTTGAACTTGTCGAAAACCTTTTGCAACAAGTCGAGCTTTGTAGATAGTAACACTACTATCGCTGTCCGTCTTCCTCTTGAAGATCCATTTATATAATATGGCTTGCCGATCATCGGGCAACTCCATCAAAGTCCACACTTTGTTCTCATATATGGATCCCATCTCAGATTTCATGGCCTCTAGCCATTTCGCGGAATCTGGGCTCATCATCGCTTCCTCATAGTTCGTAGGTTCATCATGGTCTAGTAACATGACTTCCAGAACATGATTACCGTACCACTCTGGTGCGGATCTTACTCTGGAAGACCTACGAGGTTTGGTAGCAACTTGATCTGAAGTTTCATGATCATCATCATTAACTTCCTCACTAATTGGTGTAGGAATCACTAGAACTGATTTCTGTGATGAACTACTTTCCAATAAGGGAGAAGGTACAATTACCTCATCAAGTTTCTACTTTCCTCCCACTCACTTCTTTCGAGAGAAACTTCTTCTCTAGAAAGGATCCATCTTAGCAACGAAAAACTTGCCTTCGGATTTGTGATAGAAGGTGTACCCAATAGTTACCTTTGGGTATTCTATGAAGACGCACTTCTCCGATTTGGGTTCGAGCTTATCAGGTGAAAACTTTTTCACATAAGTATCAAAACTCCAAACTTTTAAGAAGCAACGACTTAGGTTTCTTTGTTAAACCATAGTTCATATGGTGTCGCCTCAACGGATTTAGATGGTGCCCAATTAAACGTGAATGCAATTGTCTCTAATGCATAACCCCAAAATGATAGTGGTAAACCGATAAGAGACATCATAGATCGCACCATATCCAATAAAGTGCGGTTCTGACGTTCGGACACACCATAACATTGTGGTGTTCGGTGGCGTGAGCTGTGAAACTATTCCACATTATTTTAATTGAAGACCAAACTCAGAACTCAATTATTCGCTTCGCGATCAGATCGCAGAAACTTTATTTTCTTGTTACAATGATTTTTCCACTTCACTCTGAAATTCTTTGAACCTTTCAACTATTTCAGACTTGTGTTTCATCAAGTAGATATACCCATATCTGCTCAAATCATCTTGTGAAAGTCAGAAAATAACGATACTTGCCACGAGCATCAACATTCATTGGATCGCATACATCGGTATGTATTATTTCCAATTAGTCAGTAGCTTGTTCCATTGTTCCGAGAACGGAGTTTTAGTCATCTTGCCCAAAAGGCACGGTTCGCAAGCATCAAATGATTCATAATCAAGTGATTCCAAAAATCCATCGGCATGGAGTTTCTTCATGCGCTTTACACCAATATGACCTAAACGGCAGTGCCACAAATAAGTTGCACTATCATTATTAACTTTGCATCTTTTGGTTTCAATATTATGAATATGTGTATCACTATGATCGAGATCCAATGAACTGTTTTCATTGGGTGTGTAAACATACAAGGTTTTATTCATGTAAACAGAACAACAATTTAATCTCTTACTTAAATGAATAACCGTATTGCAATAAACATGATCAAATCATATTTATGTTCAACACCAAATAACACTTATTTAGGTTCCACACTAATCCCGAAAGTATAGGGAGTGTGCGATGATGATCATATCAATCTTGGAACTACTTCCAACACTCATCGTCACTTCACCCTTAACTAGTCTCTGTTCATTCTCGCAACTCCCTTTTTCGAAGTTACTAATCTTAGCAACCGAACTAGTACCAAATACCTGAGGGGTTGCTATGAACACTAGTAAAGTACACATCAATAACATGTATATCAAATATACTTATGTTTATTTTGCCATCCTTCTTATCCACCAATCACTTGGGGTAGTTCCGCTTCAAAGGACCAGTTCCATTGCGTTGAAAGCACTTAGTCTCGTGCTTAGGTCCAGACTTGGGCTTCTTCACTTGAGCAGCAACTTGCTTGCCGCTCTTCTTGAAGTTCCCCTTCTTCCCTTTGCCCTTTTCCTTGAGACTAGTGGTCTTGTCAATCATCAACACTTGATGCTTTTTCTTGATTTCTACCTTCGTCGATTTCAACATCACGAAGAGCTTGGGAATCGTTTCGTCATCCCTTGCATACTATAGTTCATCACGAAGTTCTAGTAACTCGATGATGGTGACTAGAGAATTATGTCAATCACCGCCTTATCTCGAAGATTAACTCCCACTTGATTCAAGCGATTGAAGTACCTGCATAATCTGAGCACATGCTCACTAGTTGAGCGATTCTCCTCCATCTTTTAGCTTTAGAACTTTGTTGGAGACTTCATATCTCTCAACTCGGTATTTGCTGGAAATATTAACTTCAACTCTGGAACATCTCATATGGTCCATGACGTTCAAAACGCCTTTGAAGTCCCGATTCTAAGCCGTTAAGCATGGTGCACTAAACTATCAAGTAGTCATCATATTGAGCTAGCCAAACGTTCATAACGTGCGCATCCGCTCCTGCAATAGGTCTGTCACCTAGCGGTGCATCAAGGACATAATTCTTCTGTGCAGCAATGAGGATAAACCTCAGATCACGGATCCAATCCGCATCATTGCTACTAACATTTTTCAATACAATTTTCTCTAGGAACACTTATAAAAACATAGGGAAGCAACAACGCGAGCTATTGATCTACAACATAATTTGCAAAATACTACCAGGACTAAGTTCATGATAAATTTAAGTTCAATTAATCATATTACTTAAGAACTCCCACTTAGATAGACATCTCTCTAGTCATCTAAGTGATTACGTGATCCAAATCAACTAAACCATGTCCCATCATCACGTGAGATGGAGTAGTTTCAATGGTGAACATCACTATGTTGATCATATCTACTATATGATTCACGTTCGACCTTTCGGTCTCCGTGTTCCGAGGCCATATCTGTTATATGCTAGGCTCGTCAAGTTTAACTCGAGTATTCCGCGTATAACTGTTTTGCACCCGTTGTATTTGAACGTAGAGCCTATCACACCCGATCATCACGTGGTGTCTCAAAGACGAAGAACTTTCATAACGGTGCATACTCAGGAGAACACTACTTGATAATTTTTAGTGAGAGATCATCTTATAATGCTACCGTCAATCAAAGCAAGATAAGATGCATAAAGGATAAACATCACATGCAATCAATATAAGTGATATGATATGGTCATCATCATCTTGTGCTTGTGATCTCCATCGCCAAGCACCGCCATGATCACCATCGCCACCGGCCGACACCTTGATCTCCATCGTAGCATCGTTGTCGTCTCGCCAATCTTATGCTTCCACGACTATCACTACCGCTTAGTAATAAAGTAAAGCATTACATCGCGATTGCATTGCATACAATAAAGCGACAACCATATGGCTCCTGCCAGTTGCCGATAACTCGGTTACAAAACATGATCATCTCATACAATAAAATATAGCATCACGTTTTTACCATATCACATCACAACATGCCCTGCAAAAACAAGTTAGACGTCCTCTACTTTGTTGTTGCAAGTTTTACGTGGCTGCTACGGGCTGAGCAAGAACCGTTCTTACCTACGCATCAAAACCACAACGATAGTTTGTCAAATAGACTCCGTTTTAACCTTCTCAAGGACCGGGCGTAGCCACACTCGGTTCAACTAAAGTTGGAGAGACAGTCTTCCGCAAGCCATCTATGTGCAAAGCACGACGAGGGAACCGGACTCGCGTAAGCGTCTGGCGTAAGGTTGTTCCGGATCGTCTCGTCCAACAATACCGCTGAACCAAAGTATGACATGCTTGTAGGCAGTATGACTTATATCGTCCACAACTCACTTGTGTTCTACTCGTGCATATGACATCAACGCATAAAACCAGGCTCGGATGCCACCGTTGGGGAACGCAGTAATTTCAAAAATTTCCCTCGCACACACAGGATCATGGTGATGGCATAGCAACGAGAGGGGAGAGTGTTGTCTACGTACCCTCGTGAGACCGTGGCGGAAGCGATCTGGCGTAGAGGAAGTAGTCGTACTTTCTCCTTGCGATCCTGCCGATCCCAGCGCCTGTTACTCCGGCACCTCCGAGTCGATGATGACGTAGAGGAAGTAGTCGTACGTTCTCCTCACGATCCAGCCGATCACAGCGCCGTTACTCCGGCGCCTCCGAGTTCTTGGCACACGGTCAGCTCGATGACGCTCCACGGGCTTCGATCCAGCAAAGCTCCGGGGAGGGGAGTTCCGTCACAAGACGACGTGGTGGACGATCTTGATGTTTCACCATCGCAGGGCTTCGCCTAAGCACCGCTACAATATGACCGAGGTGGAATATGGTGGAGGGGGGCACCGCACACGGCTAAGGAACGATCTCAAGGATCAACTTGTGTGTCTTGGGGTGCCCCCCTGCCCCCGTATATAAAGGAGCAAGGGAGGGAGGAGGCCGGCCCTATGTTTGGCGCGCCAAGGGGAGTCCTACTCCCACCGGGAGTAGGATTCCCCCTTTCCTAGTCCAACTAGGAATCCTTCCATGTAGGGGAGGAAGGGAGAAGGAAGTGGAGGAGTAGGAAGGTGGCGGCCCCTTTTCCCTAGTCCAATTCGGACTAGAGGGGAGGGGGGGCGCAGCAGCCTTTTTCCTCTTCCCACTAAAGCCCATCAAGGCCCATTACTTCTCCCGTAACTACCCGGTACTCCAAAAATACCCGAATCACTCGGAACCTTTCCGAACTCCGAATATAGTCGTCCAATATATCGATCTTTACGTCTCGACCATTTCGAGACTCCTCGTCATGTCCCCGATCTCATCCGGGACTCCGAACTCCTTCGGTACATCAAAACTCATAATAACCGCCATCGTAACCTTAAGCGTGCGGACCCTACGGTTCGAGAACAATGTAGACATGACCGAGACACGCCTCCGGTCAATAACCAATAGCGGGACCTGGATGCCCATATTGGCTCCTACATATTCTACGAAGATCTTTATCGGTCGAGACCGCATAACAACATAATGTTGTTCCCTTTGTCATCGGTATGTTACTTGCCGAGATTCGATCGTCGGTATCCAATACCTAGTTCAATCTCGTTACCGGCAAGTCTCTTTACTCGTTCCGTAATACATCATCTCACAACTAACTCATTAGTTGTGATGCTTGCAAGGCTTATGTGATGTGTATTACCGAGAAGGCCAGAGATACCTCTCCGACAATCGGAGTGACAAAACCTAATCTCAAATACGCCAACCCAACAAGTACCTTTGGAGACACCTGTAGTACTCCTTTATAATCACCCGATTACGTTGTGACGTTTGGTAGTACCCAAAGTGTTCCTCCGTAAACGGAGTTGCATAATCTCATAGTTATAGGAACATGTATAAGTCATGAAGAAAGCAATAGCAACATACTAAAGCGATCAAGTGCTAGGCTAACGGAATGGGTCATGTCAATCAGATCATTCTCCTAATGATGTGATCCCGTTAATCAAATGACAACTCATGTCTATGGTTAGGAAACATAACCATCTTTGATTAACGAGCTAGTCAAGTAGAGGCATACTAGTGACACTCTGTTTGTCTATGTATTCACACATGTATTATGTTTCCGTTAATACAATTCTAGCATGAATAATAAACATTTATCATGAAATAAGGAAATAAATAATAACTTTATTATTGCCTCTAGGGCATATTTCCTTCACTAAAAATATCTGGGCCTAAATCAGCACAAGCTTTCATATTTTTCTGGTAGGCCTATGCCCATAGTGGGCCTTTAACAGGCCTAAACATAATTTGGGCTCTCAGTAAAAATAGGCCATTTACAGGTGTAAATATCTCGAGCCCATAAAAAAACATGGGCCTTTAATAGACCGAAAGTGAGATTGGGCCCTGATTGTGCCAAATAACCCACTGGACTTAGCAGGCCGAAATGGTGGCCCATTTACGATGCGGATCTTTGACAGGACGAAATTCGGACGGGCCGTAAACTCGCCGACCTAATACACGGGCCTTTAACAGGCCGGAACTTCGGTCTGGCTAGATTATCGTCATTTTTATATGGGCCGTTAATGGGCCCGAAATGACGTTGGGCCACATATGGCCCATGGTTTACGTCTGACGTTAACAGGCCGAAAATGACAACAGGTCGAAAGTGGCCCAAAGCTATAGTGGGCCTCTAACAGACCAAATGTCAGACATGGCCGAATATGACCCAAATCCTTCATGGTCGTTTATGGGCCGAAAGTTTTAATGGCCTGTAAATGGGCCCAAATGAAGCTGGACCTTTAATAGGCCGGAAATACACCGGGCCGTAATTCGGCCAATTACTTAGCGGACTGTTAACGGGCCAGAAGTGACCATGGGCCGCGTTGATGACAAGTTTAGGACAGGCCATTGACGGGCCGATTTGACAGAGAATGTTGGGCCTTTAGCTGGGCCGGCCCATTATGGTCTGCAGAATCTTGCGGGCCTTTAGCTGGGGCGGCCCATTGTGGTCCGCAAAATCTTGTGGGCCTTTAGCTGGGCCGGCCCATTATGGTCTACAAAATCATGTGGGCCTTTAGTTGGGCCGGTCGATTATGGTCCGCTAAATTTTGTGGGCCTTTAGCTGGGCCGGCCCATTATGGTCAGCTAAATCTTATGGGCCTTCGGTTGGGCTGGCCCATTTAAACTTTGTGGGCCACTTTTGGGCCGGTCCACGTGTCAACATATCATAGGCCCATCTCGACCGTTGCATGAGTGACAACTGTGCCTGGATCCGTCAGCCAATGAGAATTTTACACGTGGAAAATCGGCATTGGTCGTGGCTGTTAACGGGTTATCGGATCCAAAATCTGACCCGATATCTTAACGGAGTTCCGTTACGGTGGATGCCACGTGTCGCTCACCCTTAACGAAAGCACTTCTGTGACGCGCGATTTATCGTCATGGAAGTGGACACTTCCGTGATGATAATTTTGGCAATGTCATGGAACACTTCTCTGACAAAGATAGGTATGACTATCTTGATTCTGTCATAAATTTGTCATGGATGTACATGCATGACAGAAAACGCGACCTACTGTGACAAACATGTATCATCACGGAAGTGTATTTTTTTGTAGTGCATGCTATCAGTAAAATATGTTGATGAAAAATAAGCACATAGCAGATTCATCAGATTAATTCATGCCACATGGTAAACCCATTTATCCAAACCAAGCATGATTAAGAACTAGGAAATATAGCACTTGTATATGTTTCTCATGTATTAAGTGCAGCCAAATTCGATTTATTCCTCACATGGTATACAATAAGAGAATGCAGCCACAACAATTGAACATCGCATTGCAGAATTGAACCAAGCAGTTCACTACACACCACAACAAATGAACCAAATGTTAACTGAGCACCACATTGCACAATATAACATACTCCTAATAGAAGATCGGACAGTTAACCAAACAAAGCATGCTTAACAACTTGGAAATCTAGCAATTTTTTACTAGTTTCTCACGTATTTAGTACAACCAAATTCGATTTATTCCTCACATGGTATACAATAACAGAATGCAGCCACAACAACTGAACATCGCATTGCAGAATTGAACCAAGCAGTTAACTAAACACCACAACAAATGAACCAAACATTAACTGAGAACCACATTGCACAATATAACATTGCTTCTCCGCTGCCAAATGCTCCTTGAGGTCCTGGCTATACTGCGTGCACCATGGCTTAGGCCGGCGCTTATTTGGTGGAGGGGTCGGTGATTTGGGTGGAAGGTGTCGTGCTCGCGCCGGCGACCGGTGCATGTGGGATGTGGAAGGAGGAGGAGGATGGGGGTCGGGTGTGGATTATCGGCCTGGATAGGCGAGGCCGAGCAGCGTGAAGGAGGGTCACCGGTGAGGAGGCGGCGGTGCTGCAAGCTAGGAGTGATGGTTTCAACTTGGAAAGGAAGGTGGAAACAGGGGAAATGTGGCTTTTGGTGAGGGGGAGGGGGTGGGGAGGTAGATATTTCCGCGGAAGCCGAAAATTTGGAACCGCTTCAGCCAAAAAACTGGCGCACAATGTGTCATCAGACACGTTCCCTTATTCAGAGCAGGCTGTGGACAGTAGCCGTCGCACCTTCTCGCGTAAGCCGTATACGTACTATACTCCGACGGTGCTCCAAGATATTTTGTGTTGCATCTCACACGGTTGGTTATAATAAACTGTGTGGGATCAACTTCATTTTTGTCTTGATTTGAATTACATAATGGGGTCACAGCGGCCATGGACGGTGTTTGAATTGCTAGACCTTTTATTTGCAGTGATCATAAAAGAACTGGAATTATTCAGGGTTCGTTTGGACATTTTTATGCATTAAGTGAGTTTTCAATGCATTTATGTGCATAATTCAAATTTGAACTACATGCACATGCTCCAGTGCATATAAATTGGCTGAAAAATGAAATCGTTGTCCTTGGGTGCATGCTTAGGTCCCATGCAAGAAATGCGAAAAATGTCAAACAACCTGCCACCGTCACTCGGCCGCAAACATTGAGATACCAGGTTTTTAATTTCTAGTAAATCCAAAACTCGTCTGAAATTCATGAAACTTGGCATGCTATCATGGAGCGGCATCAGCATGATGTGGTAAATTTTTTGTCCCATTTGGGGTACGTTTTGGTATATGCCTCTCACAAACCAGAGCTTCTCACAACAAGCATGATGGTTCCGGTAGGGAACACCCCAACTTTGTGGACGAAACGATATCCATTGCCTCTTATTGCTTTCAAATGTTTTCTCGTGTCAACATAGAACAACAGGAGTGTTGTGTTATTTTTTGTGATTTTCAGGGTTCGTTTGGACATTTTTATGCATTAAGTGAGTTTTCAATGCATTTATGTGCATAATTCAAATTTGAACTACATGCACATTCTTCAGTGCATATAAATTGGTTGAAAAATCAAATCTTTGCCCTTGGGTCCATGCTTAGGTCCCACGCAAGAAATAGGAATGAATATCAAACACCCTCACCGTCACTCGGCCGCAAACATTCAGATACCTGGTTTTTAAATTATAGTAAATCCAAAACTCGTCTGAAATTCATGAAACTTGGCATGCTATCATGGAGCGGCATCAACACGTTGTGCTAATTTTTTTGTCCCATTTGGGGCAGGTTTGGGTATATGCTTCTCACAAACCAGAGCTTCTCACAACAAGCATGATGGTTTCGGAAGGGAACGACCCAACTTTGGGGGCGAAACGATATCCATTGCCTCTTACTGCTTTGAATTTTTTTTCTTGTGTCAACATAGAACAACAGGAGTGTTGTGTTATTTTTTGTGATTTTTCCGGGTTCGTTGGACATTTTTATGCATTAAGTGATTTTTCAATTCATTTATGTGCATAATTGAAATTTGAAATACATGCACATGCTCCAGTGCATATAAATTGGTCGAAAAATCAAATCTTTGTCCTTGGGTGCATGATTAGGTCTCATGCAAGAAATGGGAATGAATGTCAAACACCCTGCCACCTTCAGTCGGCTGCAAACATTGAGATACCTTGTTTTTAAATTCTAGTAAATCCAAAACTCTTCTGGAATTCATGAAACTTGGCATGCTATCATGGAGCGGCACAACATGGCGTGGTAATTCGTTTCCCATTTGGGGCAGGTTTGGGTATATGCTTCTCACAAACTAGAGCTTCTCACAACAAGCATGATGGTTTCGGTAGGGAACGCCCCAACTTTGGGGGCGAAACGATATCCATTGCCTCTTATTGCTTTTAAGTTTTTCTCGTGTCAACATAGAACAACAAGAGTGTTGTATTATTTTTTGTGATTTTTCGGGGTTTGTTTGGACATTTTTATGCATTAAGTGAGTTTTCAATGCATTTATGTGCATAATTCAAATTTGAACTACATGCACATGCTCCAGTGCATACAAATTGGTTGGAAAATCAAATCTTTGACCTTGGGTGCATGCTTAGGTCCCATGCAAGAAATAGGAATGAATGCCAAACACCCTGCCACCGTCACTCGGCCACAAACATTGAGATACCTGGTTTTTAAATTCTAGTAAATCCAAAACTCATCTGAAATTCATGAAACTTGGCATGCTATCATGGAGCGGCATCAACATGTCGTGGTAAATGTTTTGTCCCATTTGGCGCAAGTTCGGGTATATGCTTCTCACAAACCGGAGCTTCTCACAACAAGCATGATGGTTTCAGATAGAACACCCGTATGCGAAGTGAGAGCGGGATTTCTGCATCTCTTGAACACAAATTGTTCTTTTGGATGACCCGTGTCAACCACTTACAAAAAATTTGGTGCGATTTGCATCTGTCATATCGGGTATGTTGCCATTTGTCAAATTAGAAAGATTGACATTTGTTGATCTAGTAACATTGCCATTTGCTAACCTTTTAACACTACGATTTGTAAAAATATGAAGCTAAGAATCACTAGTAGTATCTAATTTTTGCAACTAAAATTCAGTAATTAAGCATAGATGGAGGCGAGGAGGCATGTTCAGCCAGGCGTGCAGCGGGCGGCGCAGTACTATTCAATTTGACAGCGGGCGGCCCAGTTCCTAATACGGCTTTAATGCAGATGAGGGAGAGGGTAGCAGTTCCCGAAATGTTGAACGGCCAATGATGCATCCTCCTTCAATTAGCATCATGTGAATGCATGAGGGAAGTGATGGGAGGACCGGGAAAAGAGGCAGCACGATGTGATTGCACTCATATAAAGGCGCCCCTCCATTCCAATGCATCTAGCACATCGTACGCACCTAAGCATTTGCCTAAGCACCTACACTAATAAGCGCAAAAGTGCCCACTCCAGACCCATGGCGGCGATGCGCATGAGCAGCCAGCGGCTGTGCCAGATGGTTCATGATGCCGGCCTGCGGCATGGCACTTTGGATCGTCTCCATACAGTGTTGGCGACCGGCTGGTGGATGGCCGCCGTCGACGCCAGCAACGACTCTCAGTTGGACCATATGATCGTTCGCACCACCAATAGGTTCACCATCATCAAGAAGCTCACGGACGACATCGCCGTACTCCTCTAGCCCGCGCGACTGGGCTCCTCATTGCCTGGCACCCTAATCGGCCTCCATGGTCGGAACCTCTTTCAAGCACTAGTGGCCCTGCGAGTGCCCGCCGACGCCACGAAGAATGTCCACCAGGAGGTCGCGCTCGCCACGAGGCGCCTCACCCTGCAAGAAACCATCGACCTACACATCCATGTGTACGAGCGACTTGTGTACATAGGTATCTACAAGGCCAGTGAGGACGCTACGATGTTGGCCTTCTTCAGACGGCTGGAAGCCTTGGATGCCTTTGCTGAGAAGCACCTTGACCTCGCCACAAAATCCATCGCTCCTTAGCCGCCGGTCGGTGGCCCGGCCGGCGTACTGAGTTGAGGAGGAGGAGGTCGTACGTTGATAGATGCATATTTATTCTTGCCTCCTGTAACCACCACTGCGATCGCATCATCGTGGCCGTAATTCTTATTTTGCTATTGCATTCTCATTCCAGTCAATACAGACATGTGCGATCAATTTTCTCAATACAGACATGTTCGTTCCAGTCTTATTTTGATTGGCTTGAATGAAGGTCTATCCCGCCGTTAGGCGCCGCAGCATGTTGTGCTCGCCGTTAGGTGCCGCGGCATGCTCCACTCGCGTCCGTTGGCGCGCTCTCCTCGCGTCCCTCGGCGCGCTCGGCTTGTGGACATCTTTTCCTTGCGTGTTCAACTGCTATATGCATATATATATATATATATATATTATATTGTATATTATATATATATATTACAGACGGTCTATTCTGCTAATATTAGCAGAATAACTATTCTGCACACCACTTGACCTTTGCACGCTCAATGTAAGCCTTTGCATCATTTTAACGACGAAACCTTTGCAATAGAGACTAGTGAACTTCTCGTCGGAAAAAATTGCACGTGTTATTTTTTCGGTACTGTTTTCGCTCTAATTTTTTAACCGTTTATCGGAACGAGGCGTATAATATTTCGTGGAAAAGATACGGATTAGGTGCAACTTCTCTATGTTGAACACTTTTCGAGATTCCTCACGGTTTAAGAGCAGTTTTAAAAACGGCACGGCGGATGACGAGTGGCAGTGAAAATATTTTCGTGATTTTTTCTAAACCGCTCATTGGAATAAAGCAAATGATACGCCGTTGGAAAGATATCGTCAAGGCGCATCTTTTTCATATCTATTATGTTTTCTAATTCGTTACGGTTTAAGAGCAGTTTCAAATTTACAAAATTGCGGAATTACGTTTTTTTGAATTTTTTTCAATTTCGGTACTGTTTTCGCTCTAGTTTTTGAACCGTTCGTCGAAACGAGGCGTGTAATACGTCGTTGGAAAGCTATGGACAAGGCGCAACTTCCATATGTAGAAATGGTTTTGACATTCCTTACGGTTTTTAATTAATTTTGAAAATCGTGCGGCTGACTACGAGAGGCAGCGGCCGTTTTTTGAGAAATTTTTGCAAACCGCTGGTTGAAATGATTCCAATTGTATGCTGTTGGAAAGATATCATCGAGACACAACTTTTTCATGTAGAACGCTCCCTCTAATTCCTTACTGTTTAAGAGCAATTTTAAAATTACGGAAGTGCGGACACTCTGTTTTTTTTGCGACACCCAAATCAGCGACGTCGTCATCCGACGTAAAAACCGCACTGCATCGTATGTGCAAGAGAACTTCACGATTTCTTTTGTCGAACGTAAATTTTTCTCAGACGAGTTTTTGTTGTCTTTTTTTATTTCTTTTGTGAATGAGAGTGGACCGCAGAGAGGAGGCAAGTGAACCATGACATATATCGAAGTGAACCTCATATTTATTTTTGTTGTTGCGCTAAATTTTTAGCACTTTCATGTTCGGTGTAAGTGAACAACATCACTCTAGAAAATGAACCACATCCAAGGACCAAACGCACTGCACGTATTTGATGTAGTCGACTCAGAGATACATGAAACAATTTTTGCACTTCATACAGAGTGGTAATGAGCTGCTACATAAATTCGAGTGGACTACTTTTTTTGTCTTCAAACCGTGACAGAACATTTTGCATGGTGCATTGTCAAACTACAAGACACCACGCCCCGGACTACACGCGCGGCACGGAACTGCACGGGCCACGCCCTGGATTTTTTTCACGCCAACTGCACTGCACGGTGTGCGCCGCCTGAAACTGCAAAGTCACCCACCCATGTGTCATAATCTCCCCCCTCGCATGTGCCAGCACTCCCGCTGATGGTGCTTACCCGAGATCTCGAACGTGAGGGTAGCCGGACCGCATGTCCGGCACCGGCGAACCGCACGCCGATGGTGAGCTGCAGGCAACCAATTGCATAGCCCACAAACTGGAGCCGCGGGCTGCATGCTCCCGTTAGCTGAACCACTCGTGAACACGACATGCACTGCAAAGACTATATGCCAGATGCTACATGTCACTCCATCGTTGCTCCCCGTGATCGGATCTTGACGAGATATACCATTGACTGGATCGATGGACGAAAAAAAGATGTTGGCTTTGAGGTTGTTGACCAATCCATCGGGAAGCGGCAACCGAGCTGCAGGGCACAGGCAACCGAGCTGCACGGGGTTGGCGGCACGGTGGCTGGCCGCTGTAATGGATCCCTCGTCACGGGCCCCCGGTGGCCAATCGGTGTAGAAGGTGGAGTGGTTGGGGCGTGAGGTTGGAGGAGACCGATCTAAAAAAGAGAACAAACACACGATAAAAAAAGCGATCCCCGGGAGTGACCCGCGCGGCAATCTGTAGCGACCACGCCGGGAAAACGCACGGCCGCGCTGCCGCACTGCAACCATCGTGGGCGTGCTACATGCACCCACCTACTGGACTACACGGCGCCGTCGGGAGTGGAGCGGGGCGCCGGTGGAGGAACAGGGTGCCGGTGGCGACAATCGCGAGGGAGGAGCGGCAGGCGTGGAGATGCCGTCGGGAAGGGAAACCAGAGGAGGTAGCTGCGGCACACGGAGGCGTGGAGATGCTGCGGTAGGTGAGCACTGCACGGGCTACCCGTCCCGACTGCATCGACGCGCCTGCCATACTGCACGCGCACAACCTGCAAACTGGGAGGCGACTTCACCTCGCGAATGGCACACAGCCGGATTGCACGCGCGTCCTTCCCATCTTTGCGAATCAATCAAGAGAGATAGAGAATGAAATATAGCAAAGGAAGAGGGGGCTGGGGTCACACCGGGACGGCCAAGGAGCTGTGTGCAGTTTGCAGTCGCCCATCGTGTGTTTCACTAGCGCCACCAGGAAGGAGCTTTGACGACAGAGGAGTATTTTGCCATGCACAGAGCACTGCAAACGCCGGCTCCAGCGAACTGCACAGCCAGGAGCACGTTTACCTCACCGCGGCATCAGATAACCGCACGGCTGCAACCCGGCAAGCCACACACGCCTATCAGGGAACCGCCCAGCTGCAGTTTCGAACTGACCGACAATGCCGGCGAGGTCGTGGAGGAGACAGGATGCAGGGGGCGGGGCGAACAGCTTGGGGATGTAGAAGAGAGCAGCATCGCGCCGCCGATAAGACTGCAAGTACACTCCTCACGAAATGCACAAGCTGTGGATTGCAGGCCGTCGTCCCACAGTCCGGTGGTCGGGGACGGCCGAATCCGTGGCCGCTGGAGCTCTGTCGAACTACACAGAGGGGTGGAGGGCAGGCGAGGCAGGTGGCCCCATTGGCCGGACCCAGTGTCGGAATCCAGCGCCACCGAGACCGCCAGCACTTCAAGATGGAGTCAGAGGCTGGCATCACGCGCGTGACGGCCATTGACCTCCTAGGCGGGAAAAAGAAGAAAGCAGCGGACAGGCGGTGGTCGACCCAGCCGTGCATGCTGGAGGCTGTCGGCGTGCGAGTTTGGACGGCCGGGGACCATCGGAATTTGGTGGTAGAGGGGTCCTTGGATCGACGCCGATGCGAGGTCACACCAAAGGATCCAAATACCAAGAAGTCGATGGCTACGCGAGGACCCCGGATTCAAGCTTCGGGCACCGCGGCAGGGCGTGGAGGCTTGTAGCAGCGAAGCTAGGTGCAAAGGGGAAGCGATGGCGCTTGGGCAGCCGACGAGTAATCGGATCTCGTCGGATTTGGCTCGGGGATGCACAGACCAGGAGGACCTCGCCAGATCTAGCTCGTGTAGGCGCTTGTACCCACGGAGGCGCTGCCAACATCGGGAACGCCATGGGCCACGGGGGCTGCGCTGGAGAGGAAAAGTAGGTGGTTCCGTGGGGAGGAGCTGAAGGTGGTTGGGGGTCGTTGGGTCTGTGTTGAGCCGCACGGTTCCACAGCGATGGGGTAGTGAGGAAGGAGGAGGGGTCGCTGGTGCGCGGCGTCTTGTCCGGATCTTCGATGGTTGGAGGTGGGTGGGCGGCTGCAGGAAGAAGGTGGGAGAAGAGGGAGTTGGTGCGTCCGAGGAAGAAGAAGGTGGGGTGTGCAGAATAAGCACTTTTGAGGTGCAGAATAAGGTCTTAAGGGGTGTTATCATAATAGACCCACCCTATATATTATATATTATATATATATATATTATATATTATATATATATATATATATATGGTTTCTCGCCATTGAGGCGACCGCGGAGTGCTCTGCTCGCATCCCTCCGCGCGCGCTCTGCCAACGGTTGGGCGTGCGCACGATCACGTCAGGGGCCCCGTATGCATGCGCTTGTGCCGTGCGCATTGCCACACGATGCAGTTCCGTGCGGCACGATGGAGTTACGCGCTACAAATTAGAACTGCCATCTGGGCCTGCCGATATTCCTGGTCGTCCGGCTTCCCCTTTAATTCCTGCGGCCATTATAACCTTAGTCTCTTCAACCTTTCGATCACGCCACACAACACAACAAGCACACCCACGATGACACATAGAGAGGGGATGTCCAGTGTCACTCCAATGAAGTTCGGGGAGCATAGAGTGGAGACCCATGCGAGGGAGACATATCTCTCGGTGGTGTACACCATCGACCCGGCTGTGGTGGACGACTACATCAACAACGTTGAGTTGTTGCTTGCTGGAGGCAAGTACAAGGTGGTCGGCATCGACCTCCAGTACACCACCGGTCATCCCGGCATAGATCAGAAGGTTGCCGTCACCCAGTTGTTCGTGCGCCATCATGTCCTCATCTATCACTGTTGCATGGCCACATAGCCTTACGACCGTTTCAACAGGTTGTCAACAGCACCGACTACAAGTTCGCCACGGTGGAAAGCACCGACGATGCAAAAGCGCTCAGTCTTACGGGCTTGGCCTACAAGAACCTTGTCAAAATCCGTGACCACTACAGCGTCTGGGGCAGCACGAAGAAGGACTCCCTGGTCGAACTCGTCTCGGCCATCATTGACCGCTACTACAAAATAATGAAGCAGGATGCCCAGAGAACAAGCCCCCTATCTTGGCATAGGGCCTGAATGCGGCAACTGGATGAACCTCACCTCAGGTCGCGGCCAAGAGCGTGTACACATGTTACAAGATGCACAAGCGGATCGTTAACATGAGGAAGTGCCTCCTTACCCAAATCGACGATCCCAAATCGAGCCACAAGCAGAGCAAGCGTCACCAGAAGTAGATGATGATCAAATGATCATTTATGCTAGTTAATCATGCATGTAATATATAGTTTACTTTATTGGTGTGTGGAAATGTCATGTGTGTAGTAGCCACCTATGTAATTATGCATGTAATAGTTTACTTTGGTGTGTGCAAATGCCATGGTTGTAGTAGCCACCTATGTAAGTGGATGTTTAGTTTGGTTATGCAAGCATGTCGTTATAAGTGTGTGTGTGTATATATATATGTTGTTGTTCTGTATGCAATCCCATCGCACAACACACACATCTTGTTAAGTTGAACCGTTTCTTTTCTCTTGTCTAAAAGCAAACAGTTCATCCAAGTGAACCGCATGTCGTATATCGCACACACCTTCATCTGGCTGACCGTTTCTTTTGTGTTGCCTAATCACAAATAGTTCATCCGAGTGAATCGTATGTTGTACATCACACACACCTTCATCTGGCTGCCCGATTCTTTTGTTCCTCCTCGTAGAAAACGGTTAATTGAACTGAATCGTATGCCCTGAATCACACACGCAACTAAAATCTGAACCGTGTTTCATGCATCCTCCTTCATAAACGTTTTGCACCTTTTTTGACGGTTTTTTTACACCACCGTTTGCGATTATGGCATCGCACATAGTTTCGTCGAAGGGTCTCTAATCATAGTGTCGCGTTAGCAGCAACCTGCAGTAGTGTAGCATCAAAAATAGATACCATGCAAGAATATAACGAAAATACTACCAAGTAAGCATATAACCAGCTAGATGCAACGGAACATACATAGCAACGGTACTTGATAACAGACGACGAACATGCACCGGACTGAGCATCACTGCTAACAGCATGTACTACTACTACCAAGCATTTCAAGTGAACATGATACTAGCATGTTGTACAAGATAACAAGATGCATTGGAACATAGCATGATGGTGAACATGAATCCACGAGCATAACCGAAACAACGACAGTAGTAGCAAACAAGCTGACAGATAACGGGCAAACTTTTAAATATTCAAGTAGAACCATTGCTACTGCATGGCTATCATGCAAGTGGCTGTTGTGGGTTGCTTGGGGGTGACGAAGACTCCGGGAAGAAGTGCGGTGAAGCCGCGGAACGAAACACCGGAAGGTTCTCCCTCGGAGGGGCTTGATTAGAAGCAAGGGCAAAATAGTCATTTTCTTTGTGGGACCACCTAGTCAAAATGTTACCAACAGGAAAATCTCGACGAGACGAAGAAGTGGGCGTTGGTTTCACCTCAATCAGAGTTACGGTTGCGGAGATACGGAGGGTGGAATTTTAGGGACTATTGTGTGAATATTTTCATCACCAATGGGTCCCTGAGAGAAAAAACTGAAAGCTCATTCGGGCCGAATACGTTTTTTGAAAAGGAAAGCGTATTTTGAGCTGCAGTTAGAAGAGAATATGCTTTCAGAACTGAGAAAGCGCATTTCGGGCTGAAGAAGGAGGAGAATACGTTTTCCATAGATGAAAACGTATTTTTGAGAATACGTCTCCACTTAACGTACCTGGCGGGGCCCACGCGATAGGGAGGAGGAGAGGGGGCCTATGGGGGCCGGGGAGGAGCGGACTCTGGTGACCACCGAGGAGGAGCGGCAAAGAAACAGCGAGATTGGGCACTCCGGTGGGGGAGGAGGAACGAGGAGATGCTGGTGAGGTGCGGAAGGACTCATGCACGCCTTAAATAGGCCGTGGGGGAGGCTCTAGAGCTCACGGGTGAGATTGAGCTGTGCTCTAATGGAGGAAAGGAGCTGGATGCGGCATGTGCATGTCGTTTGCAGCGCATTCATGGCGAACCAGGAGGGGCCCCGGTCATGGGACGATGCAGTCGATCACGGGTGAGCTCCTGGAGAAGGTTGGACATCGAGACGACGAGGCAGCGGACGAGCACAGCGGCTGGAACAAGCCAGAGCACGCCATTTGCATGATGCAAGCATGGTCACCACGTAAATTGGCGCAAACGGCGTGTTTTGGCCGGGCCGACCATGTCACATGTGTAGTCCCTCCAAGATAGGTTACAAATGAGGTGACGAATCAATTAGGGGCACTGTGGTTAGGTGGTAATGACCCTCTGAAGTTTGCTGTTGCAAACAATTAGGTCACTGTGATCCACAGGGAGGTGCTAAGGGCCAAACATGATGTCTGGGGTGTTTAAGCTAGGAAGGACTATGATCCTGCGAAGTTTGGAGGGAATTGGATCAAGATTTAACATAGTTGCTTAACAAATACATAATCTAGTCCAGAATAGAGATTTGGATGATACACTCACATCACTACGAAAAAAAGACACACCCGTGACATTTTGGGCCAAACAATTTTTTTTTCTGTCATACTTATGACACTTCTATGACAATAATTGTGACAAAACCCGGTATCATCATAGATGTGGTGGGGGTCCTACTTCTATGACAAAAAATCATGACAGAAAATGGGCTTTTCATCCTGGGCGGGCTGGAGATGCAGCTGCATGACATTCTTTGGGTCGTCCATGACGGAAAAACCATGGTAGAAGCAAGGGCGAGGAAAATATCGGGGAGTTCCCGGTTACGGTGGCTGGTCAGGGGCCGAGCGATGGGCGTTTCTCTCGTACGTACGCGCGTGTGTGTGAGGCATTACGCTCTAACTGAACCCGAGCGAGGCATTGGGCTCTAACTAAACCCGAGCGATTGCACTGCAGGCTACGCGTAAATGAACCCGAGCGATCGATCGATGGCTATTAACTGAACATGATCAAGCGATTCCTTCGCTACTGCTGCTAACTGAAGTCGATCGATGCTGCCTCTGGATGAAGAGTGAGCGTTGTTGGGGGGTTTGGATGAACAGTTCCCACTGGGGGTTGGATGAACAGGAACCCATGGTAGTAGAGACCGTTGCCGCGAAATGAACAGTACCCCGATCGATCGAGCCGGTGGATGAACATGACTCCGTGGAGGGCTGGATGAACAGGACACCGTGGAGGGCTGGTTGAACAGTACCCGGTGGAGGGCTGGATGAACAGTAGCCCGTGGAGGAGTTGTTGAACAGGACCACCGTGGAGAGGGCTGGTTGAACAGTAGCCGGTGGAGGAGCGTGCTGTGGAGGCTAGATGAATAGGAGCCCGTGGATGAACAGTCACAGGTGGAGGCTGGAGGAGGTCGACGGTGGATGAACAGTAGCCCGTGGAGGCTGGAGGAGGTCGACGGTGGAGATGAATATTATCCCGTGGAGTCCTATTTTGTGGTACGCCACACCCCTCCTGATGAACAGGACCCCCGTTTCGACCGTAGCGCTCCAACACAAGTTTGTTTCCTCCGTTTTGCGGTACGCCGCACCCCTCCCGATCAACAGGACCCCGTTTGGATCGTAGGAGGTCCGTTTCCTCCATTTTGCGGTACGCCAGACCCCTCCCAATGAACGGGATCCCGTTTCTACAGTGGCGGTCGAACACAAGGCCGTTTACTCCGTTCTGCGATACGCCAGGCCTCGTTTCCATCTCTTGTTCCGTCCAAGCCGGTTGGCTCCCGATGAACAGCACGCGTTCCGTTGCCTCCCGATGAACACGATGCATTCCGTTGCCTCCCCGTGAACACAAGACGATGCAGTTTCTCCGTTCGGACCCAGCCACAGCCATGTACACGAGCCCTGGCCGTATGTATGCGCGAGTAGGTGTTCGAAACCCCGCCCATATGTACATACGTGGTCAGATGTTACTTTCTTGCTCCTCGCCGTTATGCGTGCGTGTACATGCTACGTGCGCGCCTCTACTACCACACGTGCCCTTCCTTACATGGCCACGGTTCATCACTGCAGCCTGCAGACAGACCGATCGACCAGTATGTACGTACAAGTATGCGACCAGAATGACAACAAAACGTACGCTTCGACCGGGTGGGTCCCGACTGTCAGGCACTTCCTTGCGTGCGAAGATGTAGCTGGTGGGTCCCAGCAGTCAGGGGGGCGAAACATTGTTTTGCCCGTAATATGGACGCACTTCCTTGCGTGTGAAGATGTAGCTGGTGGGTCCTTGCAGTCAGGGGGGACGTTTTTTTCATGAAATACGACGGCCCATCCGGTGGGTCCCTGCTGTCAGGTGGAGGAACCAATATTTTTCACGTAATAAGGAGGCACTTACTTGATGCGGCCGTGGACCCAGGTGTCAGCCTCTCCACGTACAGTACTCTTCCAATGGAATTCGTTCCTTGCCCACGTTGACCACGCCACGCCGAGAGCACCAAGGCGGTGGACAACGGCGAGGCGTATGAATGGGACGACGCGGAGCCGGGGAAGACGCGGCAGTGGATGCCCACGCGGAGAGGAGTACGAGGGTTCACTGGTTCGGCTTTGGTGTGAGGCTGCCGTCGCCACAGAATTACAGGGGGTGTGGGTGTGTGGAGGGATGGCCTGTCCAGTGGAGGGGGTAGTAGGGGGTTGTGAGGCCTCTGCGGCAGCACAGCTGTCCACGGGAGGCAGGAGCAGGCGGCACCATCGACGCTATTGTGGGCGGCTGGAGCGAGAAGACCAGAGATTAGAGAAGCACTACGGTCATTGGATGGACATCGTACGGTCAATGGAGCTAGAATCGTTCATATTGACTAAGTTGACAAACCCTCCGTCCCCGTCATCTTAGTACGCCCACAAGTCAGCCTCCCACAATGGTGTGGGTCCCAGCTAGCAGGGGGAGTATTCATTTTTTTTGTGCGTAATAAGGAGGCACTTCCTTGTGTGCGAAGATATAGCTGGTGGGTCTGAGCTGACAGCGGGGGGGACATTTTTTCAGGAAATACAGAGGCCCTTCTGGTGGGTCCCAGCTGTCAGGTGGAGGAATCATTATTTTGCGTGTAATAAGGAGGCATTTCCTTGTGTGGACCCATACTGTCAGCCTCTTCCGATGGCGGTTGTTTGTTGACCATGTTGACCTCGCCGTGCCGAGAGCACAAACACGATGGACAAGGGCGAGGCCCAGGAAGGGAACGACCCTGAGCCGGCGAAGCCACCATAGTGGATGCCCACGCTGATGGGTGTACGAGCGATGACTGGTCGACTGCGGTGTGAGGCTGACGTCGTCGGAAAATAACAGGATGTGCGGGTGTGTAGAGGGATGCCATGGCGGCAGCTTAGCCATCCACGGGAGGAGGGAGCAGGCAGTCCCGCCGGCGCTGGTTTGGGCGGCTGGAGCAGGAAGATCAGAGATTGAAGAAGCATGGCGGCCGTTGGATGGACATCCAACAATCACTGCTCTGTGTTGACTAAGTTGACAAAGCCTTGCGTATGCGTCAAAAATATTTTAGCACAGCGTCATCGTCAACCTAGTAGGCCGAGAAGTCAGCCTCCAAATCTGTGGAAAACAACATACAACCCATTAGCCATTATTTTCAATAATTTACAGCCAATTTGCTAATTCTTAAGGATATTTGAAGCCCATATTCTTATTCTTAGCATTACAAACCATATATTATGGGCATTGCTGAAAAATTCAATGAAATTTTTCCTATTTCGGTGGGGTCCGAACTCTTCTAATCACGAAATTTCGAGTCACGTTAAAAATAGTTTTTAAAAAATTATATCAAAATAAAAGTCAAAAAACAATTCTCCGCAAATAAATGAATGAAATTTAAAATCTTAACAAGCAAGATGCCCGTGCGTTGCACGGAACATGAAGATGCATTCATATGAGTAGTTTATCTTGTCGGAGAAAAGACGATATTTTAATGTAATTGCCAGTTGGCTTTGTTTTTATAAGAGTAGAGAGTAGAGAAATCTAGAAAAAATGATATTTTTATGTAATTGCCAGTTGGCTTCTTACAACTTATAGCCCATTTTCTGGGGAAGCCCATTTCTTACTACTTTACATCCCTCCCTCCTCGTCTTGAATGATTTGCTGCCCAGCAGGGCTGAGAAAAGCAAGTAGGCCTTGGTTTTGGTGTTCTCCAAAAAAACGAACTGGGTTAGCCATTTTCAGAAAGAAAAAAAATATCAACTGGGCTCGTCATGTGCTTAAATAAAAGAGTAAGCATGGGCTAGACAGGCCACAGCCCCCGCACAGCGCACAGTTGAGCTCCGTCTCTGAAACTAAAAAAACTGGGCGAGCTGCTGGGTCCCTGGTGTTATCCGCTCGTTGTGTAATTTTAACAAATCCGCCGCCGCGCCGGCTTATGCATCACCGGTGTGAGATGAGACGTGGATCACTTGTCCTGGCGACATGCCGCCGTTGGTGGACTCTGCGTCCCCCTTGCTGAAGTAGACCGCGTCCTCATCCTCGTCCTCGTCCTTGTCGTCGGCGCCTCCCTCAAGGTTGTAGTACTCCTAGTAGTGGCTGCGCCAGAGCTCACGTTGGTACTCCACTGCCGATTCCTCGATGGACAGACTCCTCTCTACCTCGACCTCAGCCACGCGCAACTCCTCCTCCCGGCGCTCCTCGATCTCCGCCGCCTCCTGCATCTCCAGCTCCAGCTCGGCGACCTCATGAGGAAGCAAGTGCTCCATGGCCAACGCCGCCTTTTCAGACGTGGGTTGCATGCTGGAGTCCGAGGTGGCCTGGAATATCTTGGCATTTGCATCCTCGATCTTGGCGTGGATGGCCTCGACCCGGGCCAGGGCGACATCGGCGGCACGGACGGCAGCTCGAGCGCTCTCGGCGTTTGCAGCCACCGTCGCAGCAGCTGCAGCAGCTATCTCGGCTGCAGCGGCTGCCCTATCGGCTGCCGTAGACTCCCTCTCGGTGGAAGCGGCCGCGCTCAATGCGGATGCGGCGGCACTCTCGGCGTAGACAGCCGCGCTCTCGGCGCAGGCGGCGACGCTCGGGGGGGAAGCGGCCATCGTATGGGCCTTCATGAAGCATTTCCATGGTGTCATCTTTGCAAGAAGGGGCTGCGGGAATGGGGATTGCGAATTGTGGATTCGGGGGTTGCCGACACTGCAGAACACGAGCCGGCGAAACTTAAGGAGGGAGACATAAATAGACCCAGATATTTTCATCACAAACGGTTCCTAAAAAACAACTGTGTGTGATGTTGTACATTTTTTTTGTTAGCTGTGAAAGACGAATTTGGAGTAAAGTGGCAACGGATGGTGTTTTAAATTAACAACAAATTTTGTAGTACTAATACAACTGTCATGTCAAATTTTGGAAAATTTCAGGGGTCATTTGACCTTTTAAGACTTTTATGTGATTTTCTAGCAGCGAGGAATTAGGAGGAAGTATTTTGTTGGCTTGTAATAACGAGGCACCAACTTGCGTATCGTAATGACCGTTGTGGGTCCCTACAGTCAACCTCTCCACATACAGTCATCTCCTGATTCCTCTTGGTTGTTGACCATGTTGACAACGCTAGACGGAGGCGGGCACAACGAGTGAACCAAGGCGGAGAACGACGGCGAGGTCTCGGACGGGAAGGAACATCAATCGTGGAAGATGCGGCAGTGTAGTGGCAAGTGGAGGGGAGTACGAGGACAACAACATGCAACTCAAGCTTACGAACGGTACAAAAAGCCCAAGGATTAATTGTTCATCAAATTTTTAGACAAAACCCAGATTGAACATGGTAGTAACATCTAACCCAACCACTCTTTTTCGCAGTCACAAACAAATGGATCGGCCTGATCCGTAAAATCAACATCCTGTATGTAAACATTTATTGCACGATGACTACAACTTGTTGTAAATAGAAGCCGAGCACGTTTAGAAGCCCATTTGTCCACCTGAAACTTCTTTTTTTTCTCTTCAACGTGTCCTTCCGTGAGAAATTTCTTGCGGTAAAACTTAAGCCTCAGGGACAATAGTAACCTCGCATTCAACAGGAAGAATGTGACAAAGCATTTGTTTTCCTGGTTGGATGCATATCCTTCCATTGTTATTGTCCTCAAACGAATGTCATGAAGATTGGTGCTTATTACGCCACCGATTGGTTATACATTTTTTCCATGTGCTTGCAGTACCTAAGTAGACATGAAGATTTGAAAACAGTTAAGGTATGAAAAAAGAGTATGTCGAAAGAGCAACAGCTGAACGGTTAATTCTAGTACAATATATACAGTCTTTCAATGTGCATGAAATCATCACCTCCATATATAAATTCTCCAGCATCGCAGCAAGCCAATTATTATGTTCAGATCATAACTATACATTCCGATATATAAGATCTTGACAGAATCCAGCAGCATTGATTGGCTATCCATGGACGAACTCTTCATTGAGCATATAACATAATATTAGTCCCTGAAAAATGATATAAAACTTATGCGCACAAATGAAAAATGCAGCTTATTGTTACAAATGTGTAGATGATAATATACAGTACCTGAAAAAGTGAGGAGCCAAACACCAACTTCTTGTGATCATTAAATGGATCATGAATTACACCCAAGGTCTCCAGTTTGGGTGCAGAGATGACAATTATTTGTGAAGGTTTATAACAATTATCAAGGAGCAACCTTTCAAGTGAAGGGGCATCTTCGATGATGAGCTGCTGTCCTTTAAAACAAATTCCAATGCTTTTAAGGTGAGGCGACTTTATTTGGAGACAACTGATAGGGATTTGTATTCCCAAAACAATCAGCAAGCGCTCCAGGGCAGGGCAACTGGAGTGGATGATGCTGTGGAGTGAGGCCTCCGACAGATAAACCACCACAAGCAAAAGTCTTTTTAGCAGCGGGAGTCAAAGCATTTGTACCAGATCGTCTGGTAGATGGCAACGGGCGAAGGTGGCAGTGTGGAGAGAGGAGGAAAACTGCGAGATGGACAACGGTGGTGTGGGCATGAATTCTTGGTATGTTCGTGGTATGAAACTTTCGTGGTAATGGTATAACTCAAACTGCTGGAGTTTTCTGAATTCAGGGGATGTCAGCCAAGCGTCCATCATGCTGGGTAGGGACAGCAGGTAGCATGTCGGGATGCAAAGGCGTTGAACGGGCCCTGCTGGTGAGAGGACATGTTGGCTTTGAGGAGATCAAATTCAGGAAGGACAGATATCTGACGACAGTCGAGATTGAGGGGCGCGGTGCCCCAAAGAGGGCGCCACCGAGTTGAGAGGACTTGTGTGCGGCAGCAATCCTTGGTTGGGAGAAGCGAGATGATCTCCTCAAGGATGACGTCCGAGAGATCGTTGATGAGGTCCACCGGAGATTCTACCGGTTCCTCAGATCCGGGTGGGGGGGGGGGAAGGGGGGGCTCGCCGCTTCTCCCTGCGATGTCGGGTGCGGGATCTACAACCGGCGTCGCAGCTGGCGGGAGCCTCATCTTCTTGGTGCTGCGGCCAACCGACTCCATTTTCCTTGTGGGCGTCGCGCCGAGCTCATGTATTTGAGCAAAGTAGCCAGAGACGAGACTAGTGGCAGTGCGAGTGGGGAAGAAGGAGGGCTGGGGTTTTTTGTAGGAGTGGAAGAAGAGGAGCAGGTGTTTTCTGTATGAGTGAGGAAGAAGGTGAGCGGGTTTTTTTGGAAGAGTGAGGAAGATGGGGAGCAGGGCAATTGGGGGCGAGGCAGGCGTAAGTGGAAGCGAGGAGGAAGGAGGGTTTTCCTGGGATCGCCCCCTCTTCAAGAAATATGGGCTTCTCCTCGCAAAAAACAAAAACAAATGGACTTTAAGATGGATAGGCTTTTGTATCGGCCCAGTCAGCTGCCCGTGTTTCGTACTGGAGGGCCTTGTGCTAGAGGCAGCCCGAGACACTCTCCAGCTTATTGCCCATTCGAAAGAATAAAAGAGACGCCTCCAGCTTATGGCTACTCATCGGTAAACTTTTTCAACTTGGCATCCACCAAATTAGAGGATGCGGTACTGGATGCAAATACTCACACTGGTCGGGTAGCACGGCAAAGTGAGGTGTCAAATAACAGACCTACAATATACTTACTAGATTGTGAAGGTTCACATGCTAGTCAACATTTACATTAAACTAAGCTTCAGAAGATACGTTATGCATACTAACATTCATAAGAACAAAAGTAAAGCATGTTTATGCATCTCAATGATTCACCATATTATAACCAATACAAAGATGTGAGAAGGTGTGGAAATAAAGAAAATCGGTCGATGCTTCTCTGAGCAAAGGGCCTCCCTGTGCACGCATTAATTTCCTTAATTTCCTGGGCATGCTTGTTTCTTCTCAATGTTGCGAGCACTTTGAGCATGTTGGCAACGCCACGGCTAGCTAGATGCCTCATCTTGCAATTGATGCTAACACATTTGCAACAAACACATGAGGCAATAGAGATGACTCAACATGAGTCCATACTGTGCAGTTCCCCTGAAATCATCTTCATTGTCCCGAATCTAAAAAGATAGGAAAACAATAGCTATACTTAAACAGTGTTGCAAAATAGTAGCACATATCAATAGCTCGGCATGACAAAACATGATCATATGGATGAAGGGCATACTGACCTGCCTTAGGAAGAACATACATAATTTCATAAGTCCTTGGTTGATTTCCACCTTCGGCTGCACTGCTTGTTTGCTACTCCACACATGACATGATCGTTCCACACTGCAATCAGCAAGTCAACGTACGAATAAGCTTATTTCATCTTGCGGTGGTGATTGTACCTAGTTACGAATGTAGGAATACCTGGAGCACCACGAGGTTAGCTGACAGCAGGTAGATGCAGCCATATAAGTTTTGTGCGGTGCTACCAAAATTGAGGTTTGTATCCCTTCCCGTTATGAGAATTCTTCTTGAAGTTGGTAGAATGTGACGACTTGTTCTTTGCATCAAACTTGCCTTTCCCCTGAGATTTGTTCTTGTTGTTTTGGGGCTGGTTGGGCTGGAAGTTCTTCTCGTGTACCATGTGGGCACTAGAAGCTCCCTCAGCGACCCAAGCACGTGTGTCTTTTGCTCTCACCTTCTCTTCAAAATGAAGAGTGCTAATGAGATCCGAAACGGAAAACTCATGTCTCTTGTTTTTCAGAGAAGTAGCAAAATCATTCCACGAAGGTGGAAGCTTGGCAATGATGGTCCCAGCAACAAATTAGTCCAGCAACACACACTTGAAGTACTCAAGTTACTTAGCGAGTGGCTCTATCTCATGAGTCTGCTGAACAACAGAGCGCTCATCAGTCATCTTGTAGTCACAGAATTGCTCCATGATGTACAACTCGTTGCCAGCGCCCGAGGCCCCAAACGTGGCCTCGAGCACAGCCCACATGTCTTTGTCGCTGTCAAACGACATATATGAATCCACAATGGAATCGTCAAGAACACTCAGCAGGGCGGCTTTGAAGAGGGTATCCATGTTCTCAAAAGCTTCCTGCTGTAGGATTAAGATCGCCCTCAGGCTTACCCTTAGTGCCGTCATAGCAGTACATGATCTGAAACCAATATACTGCTCTTGTGCACCACCTTTTATATTGCACCCCCTTAAAAGTAGGCGGCTTCAAAAGCGAAACAAAATCACTCGAAGTAAATTGCCTATAATCAGGTTTATGCATTGGATTGTTGAATATATGAGCAATTTACTATGAGATGTAATCTGAATCAATAGTAAATAGATCATGACGACAATTGCAAAGATCAAAGTAATGATGCGGACTAAACCAGGAGGACCGAATCACATCTTTAGACAAATGAGCAGAACCGCTGTGGTTGATGTTGTCACTCATGTCGTTGATGAAGAGGTTACCGAGGTCGGGGAAGAAGGCTGTCCTTGAGGAAATCGTCGCTGGAAGCAGTCACAGGAGTGTGCTCTCCAAAAACCTAATCGCCCCTTTCCCGTACAGGATCACGAAAGGCGGGGTTCGGAGGACTGTTGTCCCTTCTCGCGGTGCACGCCGGAAGGAGGGATGGAGAAGAATTGTGTCGCAGCGCTAAGATCTGGAATGGTGCGAAACCATATGATACAGCGGCGGCTAGGGTAGAGCTTGTTAGGTCGGTCGTGCGAGTAAGACCAAGTAGTATAATAGTAGGCCTTTGGCCCAAACCCCACTTCCAAGTCAATAATAGCCCCACTATCCAAAAGAATCAGAAACGGCTGAGTAATTAAGGCGTTCGTTAATTATTAATTAATGACTTAATAAATTTTCTAACTCACACCACACTTAGAGCATGGTTAATAGTATAGCCAACATCCGGCTATATAAATTTGACACATCATGTAGAACCAACCTAATACGGAGCCTGCTTACAATAGTTAGTCCCTTTAGTATAATACTATATCATTAATAATGGCCCCACCTTTTGTCTCACAATGTACATGTAGTCTGAAATGCCGGGTGTGCAGCGGGCGGTGCCGCTGTCGGGGCGCCGCTTCAAAGGCGGAAGTAGTGAGAGGTCGCGTCGCCCTGACTTGCCACCAATGTGGAGCGGCGGGCTCAGCTGGCGCCAGGCGAGAAGGTTTTGATTTTTGATTCAGTTTCTGTGCTGCTACCATCCAATATTCACGTGTGGTTGTTTCTAGAATAAAAAGGAGGTACTCCTACTTACGGTACTCCCGCTATGGCTAGCCTTGCGCTTGGTTCTTCGCCTCTTCCGGAAGTCGAACAATAATGGTGGTACTACAGTAGTACTTCTGGCAATGTGACACCAAATGAACTGCTGCACGTCCACCGCTTGTAAGAAAAAGTTTCTCCTCGTGCTGAGAGCCACCGCGCACGCGTTGGCGAGGGAGAAGGCATAGTTAGCAAGCTTCTCTTCATTATGCGAGTTGACGGGACACATCATAGTTATTTAGTATGTACTCTCTCCAAAAGAGAGCTGACCATGTCATGGCTACCATCCCATGCTCCATCGGGACGCTGGCCAAGCTCCTCCTTCCACCATTTTGTCCACTCTTTCGGCGGCATCCGACAAGCAGGAAGAGCAGTTCTCCGGCATAAAAGCCATCTGGGTGGCCCGGCAGCTCGCTTCTCCACCTACCTAGCCTAACCCGTCAGAGGTAGTTGCCGCAGTAAGCCAGTGCGTGGTTCCGCAGCTGGCCTCTCAAATACTGTAACACCCCAAAAATTTAACCAGGTTTTAGTTATCAAAATTTTTCCAAGAGTTTAAAATTTTTGCCTACAAGAATATCTCTGTTGATTTCAAAACTTTTCCTTTAATATTAAGGAATTTATCCCTAGTGGATCCCTCCAAAATATATTGGACTTCTATGCCCTCTCATTAAAACAAATTTCCTAATCAGTGGATTTATTTATTAAATTATTCCACCTGAGCTATATTCATTAAAATGACTTGTTTTTAGTTTTGGAGCTCCTTTTGTACTACAACCATTTGATAAATTTAACTAAAAATCCAACCAAAATTTGGAGATGTCATGTGATGTCTCTAAATCACTTTTGTGCAATAATATATTTCATTCATTGCATATTTTGAGAGCTACACATGTTTTTCTTCTCTGGTCCAAAGGCAATTTTTCACTGCAACCCTTTTAAATATTTGTTTCTAGCTTCCACCAAAATTATGGGATGTCAGTAGCAGCATATGATTCCATTATATGCAATAATCCAAGGATGTTCTTTGAAAATTTTGAGTGAATCAACCTAATCTTCATTCTGGTCCATCAAGATGGTTTGTACAGCATCCCTATTATTGCTTGCTCTTTGGCCCTTGATTCCTTCTCCTACTTGTAGTCCTCCATGCTAAACCTCTAAGTCCAGGAGCATGCAACCATTGGCAAATTTTTGGTTCATGAAATAATGCCACTCTCATCCTGTCCAGAATTGAAGTTCTGCAAAACTTGCACTAGCAAGTTTGTGCTTTTCACCAACTAACCTCACCACCCTCTTGTGCACCCATAGAGACCCCACTCTGGAAGTTTTGGTCACTCCAAGAAATGCCTAAGTGCATCGGCATTTTGTCGAACACCCTGTGGGCATGGACAGTTTTGGCATGATTGTAAGTTTGTGTTGTGAACTTTCCCATCTGTCCAAGCCAAGTTGTCTAGTAGCTCGCTAATGGTCTCTAACCTGCACTGTGGATTTGCATTTGATCTCTAGCCGTTTTGGCCATCCCGGCATTTCGTCGAAAGCGGCACGCTGCGGCACGCCCGGAGCGCTGAAGCAGAGCAGCGTTTTGCACGCGTCACAGCACGAGCAAGCGCCCCTGGATAAACCTCCGCGAGCTCACCTCGATCCTTTCCCCTCGCTGCGTCGTGCCAAGAGCTCCGACCGCCTGGCTCGCCACGGTGGCGCCAAGAAGCAAGCTCCTTGGCGGCACGCTTGCGGCGCATCCATGGACGGCGCCGCCCAAACCTCCTCCGCTCGCCAGCTGCCCTCTTAAGCATCTCCAACTCAGCCGCAGCTTCGTCCTCTAGCGCGCGTCGCCGCCACGTTGCCATTGCTACAGAGTGATGGTTCGCCGCCATCCTTATCGCCGGCCGCCTCGGAACCGACCTCCAACGCGTATATAAGGGCCCCGGAGACCAATCGTGTTCTCAGGCAACCTCTTCTGATCCTCCTAGAGCTACCCTGGCCAACATTCGAGGAGGGGAAGGCCTTCTTCCCCGAGTCCGGCCAGTTCGGTCGCCACCTCGCTCCAGCCGATTCCGTCGCCACCAGTGCCCCTCCCCCTCCATTCTCTTCACCAAGAACTCCCCCTCCCTCTTGCGAGTGCAACCCCTCGATCAATTTTGGTCGGAGACCTCCGTAGCCCCAAACTCACTATCCACCCGAACGCCGGCTCCGCCGCGAAGCTCATCGCCGGCAACTCCGTCCACGTCGGCGACCATGGCAGGTACCCACAGACTCGTCTCGACCCCCTGAGTACACCCATACCCTCAGATCACCAAGAGACGCCTCTGTCATAAGAAACCTCACCAGAGCTCCGCCTCCGTTCGGTCAGAGGGGAACGGTGCGCGCGTGGCTGGTCAAACCTGACCAGTGGGCCAGGCGGACCCACCGTCAGCGACCCAGCGCCTGTCCGCGCAGGAGTAAGTGGAAGCGCCTTTTACGAATACGCTTTCGACGTGTACGTTTTTATTTGAAACGTTTTCTTTTTACATTTTATTTCAAAAACAGATTTTGACCAAACTTTGACCTCTTGTATCTTTTAAAATACAACTCCAATTAAATTGATTCTTTTTCCTACCTATCTCAAATATTGTCTAGTTTATTTTAAGAGTTATTTGAAAAAAATTCAGAACAACTTTTTGTGCTGTTTTTATTTTTGTGTTAATTCATTTATATTTCTAAAATAGGATTTTTGAAGAGAGGAGAAGTATTTCAAGAGTTTGAAATGCACCCCTGCCTTCCCATGACCTGAAGGCAAGCATTCTCGAACCCCGCATAAATATTTTTGTGTGTTTGATGACACGTTTGTAACATCACCTCACTTTGGAGAAACTTGTTATTTCATGTGAGATGATCATGTGCATGGATGCATATTTGTGATTTCCATGTTGTTGGGAATGATCACACTTGTGATAATAATCATCCTCATGTGCCTTGCTTGCATGCCTTAGGAAGGAATCCGGAAAGCCTCCGCCTTTGGTAGGCATGAGGTTGTCGCCGGTCCCGTGGGGACGGTCATGTCCCAGTATGGCATAGTGAGGTATGGTGAGCGGTGATCGTGTTGGTTGAGATATATTTGTTATACATGTCATGCAGGAAATACTTAAACCTCCTAAGTCGGCTGTAGATCGAGTCTTGTTCCAAGAACCCCCATACTTGCTTCAGATTACCACTGCCTCTACAACAAGTAGAGTACGATTCAAGAAGTTGTCAACCTCTTTCTAGCACACACACCGTCTGTAGAGGCCGTGGTGGAAGATACCGGTTGTAGCTGGTAGGCAGGCCACCTGGTCCGGGGCATGGGTGTTTCCGTTGAGACCGAGAGGGAGGCCACCCCTTAGAGCGCCGCGCGATATAAATTTGATCCCATGCTACGCGAGGTTGTAGCCTCCCACTTAGAGTTTGCTTGACAGTGTCGTGGGTGATTCCGCATATTGTGATTTAAGATGGTGTGTGCAAGTTAGGTGTGTTTTCAACAAAAAGACCGTAGACGGAATTAGTCCCGATAGACTAAAGGAATCCGTTACTAGTGGGTAAAGAGTACACCCTCTGCAGAGATTAAACCTATTCGAATAGCCGTGTCCATGGTTAAGGATTTCAGTCTGGGATGGGTCAAGTGTCGGTCTTAGGAGGTGAAACTGTTAAGTCAGAACTGATATTATTACTTGTGACTTGTGATAATTATGATTATTATTGTTGTTGACTAACCCATGAATATTATTGTTATCATCGAGTATCTCTGGGATGGTTCTACCTCCGGGATATTCACTGTGATTGTTTCTTTTAAAGCCCTTTATGTGGTGTCGCCGGACGCCTCGATCGTGGCATTTCTCTTAAAGCCCTTTATGTGGTGTCGCTCCGACGCCTTATGTAACATTTCTTTTAAAGCCCTTTATGTGGTGTCGCCGTATCGCCCGATCGTGGTATGCTTGTTATTTATTTCATTATACCCTTTTATACTTCCTTGATATTGCATATTCATATATAACATGCTTACACGCATCAGAGTTATATTTATATTGTTGTGACTGACGTCATGAGTATAAAATATTTTTAGCACATCATTGCCATATTATCCCTGTGTTCTTAATGTTTGCGAGTACATTCAAAGTACTCACTGGCTTGTCCCTGGCTATTGTCTTGTCCAGATTTCTTGTGCGGAAAGGAGCGACCGTGTTGGCAGCCCTGGAACCTAAGCAACGGTGATAGCAGTCTCGCGAAGATAGGAGTTAACCTGGTCAGCTCTTCCCGTGGGAAATGGATTCCCATAGACACTGATGATTTTCAACCCGCTTCCGCCATCAACCACTAGAAATCATTGTTGTACTCACAGACCAAAATGGTCTTGTACTACATATTTTATATTTGCTTGGAATTTTTGTATCAAGTTGGTGCCTCATCAGCTAACAGTTATCCTGGGGCTGATGAGCACAAGGGCCATTTTTCTGGGAATTAGTACCAGGAGAATCGGTCGCCACAAACTTGGTATCAGAGCTAGGCTGACCATTGGCTAATGCTATCTTAGCCAGGTCGGAAAACTTAGGCAAACCAACCTACCAGACCTTAACCAAACACCAGCCAAGCTTCCCGTACAAGATAGCCACACAGTGACCCGACACTTTTGGACAGCTTGGTGCCCAACCTATCAGTCGCGCCTGTCGATCACACGCCAATGACTGATGGCAAAATGTCTCATTCATAGCGTATGAAGGAAGACTCCGTTCCTTTTTCTATAAAAAGGGCACGCTAGCCTCAACCCAAAGACAAAGATCTTCCCCAACCTAGCCACAATGCCTGGTCCCATAGTGCACAATGAGACCACAACAACCAATCTTGGAGGTTTCGTGACCATACTGCAAACCTCACCCGTCGTGCCTCACGCTGCTAGAAGAACCCCGAGAATATGTTGTGTACCAAGGACCCATGGGCGGTGAAAGCCGCCAGTTTTGAAACCATCAGGCACATCTACGGTAGGGGTCTGTCGCCAGAACGCCCCTACAGGTTCACCGGAAGAACAACTTCCTTTGAGCCACAAGCCATCCAGCTAGCTGCTCGAGAAGCTATAATTCATCTCAGGCACCTGTCGCCCAGAGTTAACTGTCGCTCATTCTACTACTACCCCAGGCGTGAAGGGTATGGTAGACCACCCCAAGTTGCCAACGGGAATCATGAGACGGATCCCGCATTGTTGCACCTAGTGCGCTATGTAAGTGCACTAGAGGCCTTGTTCGATCAAATCAATACTGATCTGATCACAGCTCGAGGAGAGATGGCTCACGAGCCCCGTAAGCAGAGAAACCGAGGCCGACACCGACAACCCGGTCGTCTTTGTTCAGACACCCGATTGATATCCTGAGGTCAGCCCCAGCCATCATCCAAGATACTGTGATGACCCCAGAAGTGCTTCGTCGCCTTTTGGGAACACACTCCAACGGGATTGTGGCCAACAATCCCCGCGATGGTCATCATAGCTACCCCGACCCTACAGTTCCTCCATCATCTCCAACTAATCCCGGCAGTGAGACCCGTGGAGAAGCCTCGACATCCACCAGACACGCTCGTTTAGATGTAAACGAGGTAGACTAAGTCACCCGAGTAGTGCCGAGTCTCAGTATATCCTCGCTTTGTAATCGTGCGATCTTGTGTATAAACGCGGCCCGTCGTTGTGCCTCTGTTTTAATAGTAGCTTTGCGTAGTTTGTCAGCGCATAGTTGCGTATTTTCCGGGCACAACTACCAAAACCAACCCCGACGACAACCACAAGAATATCGCCTCTTTACGAGATATGTGTATCTCTGACACTGACCCGACCTTTGGAGCTAAGCGGGTAAATTTTCACTATGGTAAAATGACCCAACTCCTTTGCTATATAAAGGCCACCTTGTGATCTTACCAAGCACCCCACACCTTGTGCACCACCCTCACAACCTTTTCCTGTCATGCCAAGCCCCAGTATTCATCTGAGAACCCCAGCTGCAACCCCAAGTAGCTTTGTCAAAATATTGTGGGACTTCACCTGCATTACCATGGGTTCTACCCAGCCACCCCAGTACGAGCTGTTCAAATCGAGAATAATTTTTTCCACTTCGGAATATTGGGCAGCAGTACACATCCCTCCCGTAGACCCCAACCGAGATCCAACGGAAGTTTCCTTCATGGGGAGATCTATGCCAACCCCACGCTTGACCATGGAAGCTGCTGCGAAAGAAGCGACTGCTCGTCTTCGATCCGCGAGCACCTATGCCCGCGAACGTGGATATTATTACTTTCCGAGCCGTGCAACGCCCGGAGGAGTAACATCTTTCCCCGGTGGGCGGATTGAGAGAGACCCAGTGCTAGCCAACCTCATCTAGTACATCATTGCTCAAGAGCATCTGAACCAGCGAGTAATGGATTATCTCCAGAATCTCACTTATCTAAACCCTCAGATTGCAATCGGCAGACCACTGAGGCCCGATCCGGAGAGACTCATGCATCGACTGATCAATCCACTTCCTCCGATAGAAGAGGAGTGTATTCCACTACCAGAGACTTTTCCTCGAGACCCTGACCAGTTACCATTCTCACTTTAGACGTCACTGCTGTATTTGTTATTTCAGCATTTACTTTTATGTGGTAACTTATGCGTGGTACCTCGAATTTGTGCGACGAGTCGAGTATTTAGTTCTTACGTTTGTGAATGGTTTTCTTCGTGAGCAACATGTGTAACCACGGAGAAATCCTAGAATGAGAATTCTTCTCCCCGGGTTGCTGCATCGTTTATCCCCTCACTACGTAGTTTATTTTCATTCGCGCAGCACCACGGCAGCAGACTCACAACCGCTCGGACGCATATGGAGTATTGGTTTTTCCCAATCGGCTCTTAGAAAATCTCGAGGACGAGATTTTTCTTAAGGGGTGTAGTAACTGTAACACACCAAAAAATTAACCAGGTTTTAGTTATCAAAATTTTTCCAAGAGTTTACAATTTTTGCCTACAAGAATATCTCTGTTGATTTCAAAACTTTTCCTTTAATATTAAGGAATTTATCCCTAGTGGATCCCTCCAAAATATATTGGACTTCTATGCCCTCTCATTAAAACAAATTTCCTAATCAGTAGATTTATTTATTAAATTATTCCACCCTGAGCTATATTCATTAAAATGACTTGTTTTTAGTTTTGGAGCTCTTTTTGTACTACAACCATTTGATAAATTTAACTAAAAATCAAACCAAAATTTGGAGATGTCATGTGATGTCTCTAAATCGCTTTTGTGCAATAATATATTTCATTCATTGCATATTTTGAGAGCTACACATGTTTTTCTTCTCTGGTCCAAAGGCAATTTTTCACCGCAACCCTTTTAAATATTTGTTTCTCTCTTCCACCAAACTTATGGGATGTCAGTAGCAGCATATGATTCCATTATATGCAATAATCCAAGGATGTTCTTTGAAAAGTTTGAGTGAATCAACCTAATCTTCATTCTGGTCCATCAAGATGGTTTGTACAGCATCCCTATTATTGCTTGCTCTTTGGCCCTTGATTCCTTCTCCTACTTGTAGTCCTCCATGCTAAACCCCTAAGTCCAGGAGCATGCAACCATTGGCAAATTTTGGTTCATGAAATAATGCCACTCACATCCTGTCCGATTGAAGTTCTGCAAAACTTGCACTAGCAAGTTTGTGCTTTTCACCAACTAACCTCACCACCCTCTTGTGCACCCACAGAGACCCCACTGAAGTTTTCATCACTCCAAGAAATGCCTAAGTGCATCTGGCATTTTGTCGAACACCCTGTGGGCATGGACAGTTTTGGCATGATTGTAAGTTTGTGTTGTGAACTTTCCCATCTGTCCAAACCAAGTTGTCTAGTAGCCTGCTAATGGTCTCTAACCCAGACCTGTGGATTTGCATTTGATCTCTAGCCGTTTTGGCCATCCTGGCATTTCGTCGAGCAGACGCCGTGCACGCCCGGAGCGCGAGCAGAGCACGCGTTTTGCACGTGCCCGCGCCCGAGCAAGCGCGCCCCTGGATAAACCTCCCCGAGCTCACCCTGATCCTTTCCCCCTCGCCGTCGTGCCAAGAGCCCCGGCGCCTCGGCTCGCCACAAGGCGCCCAAGAAGAAGCTCCTTGGCGGCACGCTTATGTCAAGCATCCATGGACGGCGCCGCCCAAACCTCCTCCACTCGCCAGCTGCCCCCTTAAGCATCTCCAACTCAGCCGCAGCTTCGTCCTCTAGCGTGTGTCGCCGCCACGTCGCCATTGCTACAGAGTGACGGTTCGCCGCCAGCCTTATCGCCGGCTGCCTCGGAACCGACCTCCAACGCGTATATAAGGGCCCCGTAGACCAATCGTGTTCTCAGGCAACCTCTTCTAATCCTCCTAGAGCTACCCTGGCCAACATTCGAGGAGGGGAAGGCCTTCTTCCCCGAGTCCGGCCAGTTCGGTCGCCGCCTCGCTCCGGCCGATTCCGTCGCCACCAAGGCCCTCCCTATCCATTCTCTCCACCAAGAACTCCCCTCCCTCTCGTGGAGTGCAACCTCGATCAATTTTGGTCGGAGACCTCCGCAGCCCCAAACTCACTATCCACCCGAACGCCGGCTCTGCCACATGGCTCGTCGCCGGCAACTCCGTCCACGTCGGCAACCATGGCGGGTACCCACAGACTCGTCTCGACCCCCTGAGTACACCCATACCCTCAGATCACCAAGAGACGCCCCCGTTCGCCGGCAAAACCTCACCGGAGCTCCGCCTCCGTTCGGTCAGAGGGGAACGGCGCGCGCGTGGCTGGTCAAACCTGACCAGTGGGCCAGGCGGGCCCACCGTCAGCGACCCAGCGCCTGTCCGCGCAGGAGTAAGTGGAAGCGCCTTTTCCGAATACGCTTTCGACGTGTACGTTTTTATTTGAAACGTTTTCTTTTCTGTTTTATTTTAAAAACAGATTTTGACCAAACTTTGACCTGCTGTATCTTTTAAAATACAACTCCAATTAAATTGATTCTTTTTCCTACCTATCTCAAATATTGTCTAGTTTATTTTAAGATTTATTTGAAAAAATTCAGAACAACTTTTTGTGCTGTTTTATTTTTGTGTTAATTCATTTATATTTCTAAAATAGGATTTTTGAAGAGAGGAGAAGTATTTCAAGAGTTTGAAATGCACCTTGCCTTCCCATGACCTGAAGGCAAGCATTCTGAACCCCGGCATAAATATTTTTGTGTGTTTGATGACACGTTTGTAACATCACCTCACTTTGGAGAAACTTGTTATTTCATGTGAGATGATCATGTGCATGGATGCATATTTGTGATTTCCATGCTGTTGGGAATGATCACACTTGTGATAATAATCATCCTCATGTGCCTTGCTTGCATGCCGGAAGGAATCCCGGAAAGCCTCTGCCTTTGGTAGGCATGAGGTTGTCGCCGGTCCCCTGCTGGGACGGTCATGTCCCAGTATGGCATAGTGAGGTATGGTGAGCGGTGATCGTGTTGGTTGAGATATATTTGTTATACATGTCATGCAGGAAATACTTAAACCTCCCGAGTCGACCGTAGATCGAGTCTTGTTCCAAGAACCCCATACTTGCTTCAGATTACCACTGCCTCTACAACAAGTAGAGTACGGCTCAAGAAGTTGTCAACCTCTTTCTAGCACACACCGCATGTAGAGGCCAGGTGGAAGATACCGGTTGTAGCTGGTAGGCAGGCCACCTGGTCCGGGGGCATGGGTGTTTCCTGTTGAGACCATGAGGGGAGGCCACCCCTTAGAGCGCACGATATAAATTTGATCCCATGCTGCTACGCGAGGTTGTAGCCTCCCCACTTAGAGTTTGCTTGACAGGTGTCGTGGGTGATTCCAGACATTGTGATTTAAGCTGGTGTGTGCAAGTTAGGTGTGTTTTCAACAAAAAGACCGTAGACGGAATTAGTCCCGATGGACTAAAGGAATCCGTTACTCGTGGGTAAAGAGTACACCCTCTGCAGAGATTAAACCTATTCGAATAGCCGTGTCCATGGTTAAGGATTTCAGTCTGGGATGGGCCAAGTGTCGGTCTTAGTGTCGGTCTTCGGAGGTGAAACTGTTAAGTCAGAACTGATATTATTACTTGTGACTTGTGATAATTATGATTATTATTGTTGTTGACTAACCCATGAATATTATTGTTATCATCGAGTATCTCTGGGATGGATGTACCTCCGGGATATTCACTGTGATTGTTTCTTTTAAAGCCAATTATGTGGTGTCGCCGACGCTCGATCGTGGCATTTCTTTTAAAGCCCTTTATGTGGTGTCGCCAGACGCTCGACCGTGGCATTTCTCTTAAAGCCCTTTATGTGGTGTCGCCAGACGCCCGATCGTGGCATTTCTTTTAAAGCCCTTTATGTGGTGTCGCCAGATGCCCGATCGTATGCGTTTCTTTTAAAGCCCTTTATGTGGTGTCGCCAGACGCCTGACCGTGGCATTTCTTTTTAAAGCCCTTTATGTGGTGTCGCCAGACGCCTCGATCGTGGCATTTCTTTTAAAGCCCTTTATGTGGTGTCGCTCAGACGCCCGACTATGGCATTTCTTTTAAAGCCCTTTATGTGGTGTCGCTCAGACGCCCGACTGTGGCATTTCTTTTAAATCCCTTTATGTGGTGTCACTCAAACGCCCGACTGTGGCATTTCTTTTAAAGCCCTTTATGTGGTGTCGCTCAAACGCCCGACTGTGGCATTTCTTTTAAAGCCCTTTATGTGGTGTCGCTCAGACGCCCGACCGTGGCATTTCTTTTAAAGCCCTTTATGTGGTGTCGCCAGACGCCCGATCGTGGCATGCTTTTTATTTATTTCATTATACCTTTTTATACTTCCTTGATATTGCATATTCATATATAACATGCTTACACGCATCGAGTTATATTTATATTGTTGTGACTGACGCCATGAGTATAAAATATTTTTAGCACATCATTGCCATATTATCCCTGTGTTCTTAATGTTTGCGAGTACATTCAAAGTACTCACTGGCTTGTCCCTGGCTATTGTCTTGGCCAGATTTCTTGCGCGGAAAGGAGCGACCGTGTTTGCAGCCCCGGAACCTAAGCAACGGTGATAGCAGTCTCGCGAAGATAGGAGTTAACCTGGTCAGTTGTTCCCGTGGGAAATGGAGTCCCATAGACACTGATGATTTTCAACCCGCTTCCGCCATCAACCACTAGAAATCATTGTTGTACTCACAGACCAAAATGGTCTTGTACTACATATTTTATATTTGCTTGGAATTTCTGTATCAAGTTGGTGCCTCATCAGCTAACAGTTATCCTGGGGCTGATGAGCACAAGGGCCATTTTTCTGGGAATTAGTACCCGGAGAATCGGTCGCCACAAATACAGCTCAAGGAAGAGTGCCGACTGATACATGTCCATCGTATCTACTTTTCCAAACACTTTTGCCCTTGTTTTGGACTCTAACTTGCATGATTTGAATGGAACTAACCCGGACTGACGCTGTTTTCAGTAGAATTTCCATGGTGTTATTTATGTGCAGAAACGAAAGCTCTCGGAATGACCTGAAACTCCACGGAGATTATTTTTGGAAATAATAAAAAATACTAGCGAAAGAATCAAGGCCAGGGGGCCCACACCCTGTCCACGAGGGTGGGGGCGCGCCTGCCCCTGGAGCTCCACCGACCTCAACTCCAACTCCATATATTCGTGTTCGGGGAGAAAAAATCAGAGAGAAAGATTCATCACGTTTTACGATACGGAGCCCTAAACTCTCTCATGAGGGCTGATCTGGAGTCCGTTTGGGGCTCCGAGTCATCATCATCAACCATCCTCCATCACCAATTTCATGATGCTCACTGCTGCACGTGAGTAATTCCATCGTAAGCTTGCTGGACGGTGATGGGTTGGATGAGATTTATCATCTAATCGAGTTAGTTTTGTTAGGGTTTGATTCCTAGTATCCACTATGTTCGGAGATTGATGTTGCTATGACTTTGCTATGCTTAATGCTTGTCACTAGGCCCCGAGTGCCATGATTTCAGATCTGAACCTATTATGTTTTCATGAATATATGTGAGTTCTTGATCCTATCTTGCAAGTCTATAGTCACCTACTATGTGTTATGATCCGTCAACCCCGGTGACAATAATCGGGTCCACTCGGTGATGACCATAGTTTGAGGAGTTCATGTATTCACTATGTGTTAATGCTTTGGTCCGTACTCTATAAAAGGAGGCCTTAATATCCCTTAGTTTCGTTAGGACCCGTTGCCACGGAGGGTAGGACAAAAGATGTCATGCAAGTTCTTTTCCATAAGCACGTATGACTATATTCAGAATACATGCCTACATTACATTGATTAATTGGAGATAGCTCTGTGTCACCCTATGTTATGATTGTTACATGATGAACCACATCCGGTATAATACTCCATCACCGATCCAATGCCTACAAGCTTTTCACATATTGTTCTTTGCTTATTTACTTTTCCGTTGCTACTGTTACAATCACTACAAAACCCAAAAATATTACTTTTGCTACCGTTGTTGTTACTTCCATATTACTTTGCTACTAAATACTTTGCTGCAGATACTAAGTTATCCAGGTGTGGTTGAATTGACAACTCAACTGCTAATACTTGAGAATATTCTTTGGCTCCCCTTGTGTCGAATCAATAAATTTGGGTTGAATACTCTACCCTCGAAAACTGTTGCGATCCCCTATACTTGTGGGTTATCAAGACTATTTTTGGCGCCATGTTGTGGAGCATAGCTCTATTATTTGAGTCACTTGGGATTTATAGCTGCTGGTCACTATGAAGAACTTGAAAGACGAGAAAACAAAAATTTATCCCTCAACTATGAGGGGAGGTAAGGAACTGCCATCTAGCTCTGCACTTGATTCACCTTCTGTTTTGAGTAAGCTTGCGACACCTAAACCTGCTTCTGCTATTCGTTCTGATATGTCACATGTTATTGATGATGCCACTTCTGCTATGCATGATACTTATGATGAAACTACTTCTATGCTTGATACTACTGTGCCACTTAGTGAATTTCTTGATGAACAACTTGCTAGGGCTAGAGAGAATGAAATTATTGAAACTGATAATATTGATGAAAGTGATGATGAAGGCTCTCCCAATAAATATGAATTGCCTGTTGTGCCTGAGGGCTATGTTATGGATGAAGAAACTAAAAGAGACTTTCTTGCTTGCAATGATAGAAGTGATCTTAAGAAATTATTAGCTAAACTTAAACAAAAAACTCTGAATGCTAGAATGAAATATGATCCTGCTTATGCTACTTCACCTATCTTTGTTTCTAATAAGGATTATGAATTCTCTGTTGATCCTGATATAATTACTTTGGTGGAATCTGATCCTTTTTATGGCTATGAATCAAAACTGTTGTGGCACATCTTACTAAATTAAATGATATAGCCACCTGTTCACTAATGATGAGAGAACTCGCTACTTTTATATCCTTAAAATATTTCCGTTATCATTAAAGGGTGATGCTAAGATCTGGTTTAATTCTCTTGATCCTGGTTGTGTGCGTAGTCCCCATGATATGATTTATTACTTCTCTGCTAAATATTTCCCTGCTCATAAGAAACAAGTTGCTTTAAGGGATATATATAATTTTGTGCAAATTGAAGAAGAGAGTCTCCCACAAGCTTGGGGGAGGCTTCTCCAACTTAATTCTTTGCCTGATCATCCTCTTAAGAAAAATGAAATACTTGATATCTTTTATAATGGACTAACCGATGCTTCCAGAGAATACCTGGATAGGTGTCCTCGTTCTGTTTTCAGGGAAACAACACCGGATGCAGCTGAAATTCCATTGAATAATATCTTGACTAATGAAAATAATTGGACACTTCCTGAGCCTATATCTAAACCAACTCCGAAGAAGAGGGGTGTCCTATTTCTCAGTCCTGAAGATATGCAAGAGGCAAAGAAATCTATGAAGGAAAAAGGTATTAAAGCTGAAGATGTTAAGAATTACCTCCTATTGAAGAAATACATGGTCTTAATTTACCACCTGTTGAAGAAATATATGGTCTTAATTCATCTCCTATTGAAGAAACACATGGTCTTGATAACCCGACACAGGTAGTAAAGGTAAATTCTCTCTATAGATACAATAAAGTTGAGATCCCTCCTACTAACTTTGCTAGCCAATGTTTGGATGAGTTTGATAACTTTATGGTTAAGAAAGAAGATTTTAATTCTTATTTTGGTACACAATTAAAACAAAATTCTTATATGATTGAACACTTGGGTGATTATATGTCTAGAGTTAAAGGTGAACTTAGACTCATTAGTAAACATGCTTCAATGGTTACTACTCAAGTAGAACAAGTACTTAAAGCTCAAAATGATTTGCTCAATGAATTGAATAGTAAGAATAATGACTATGATGTTTGAGTGGCTACTAGAACTGGTAAAATGACTCAGGAACCTTTGTATCCTGAAGGCCATCCTAAGAGAATTGAACAAGATTCTCAGAGAAATAATTTAGATGCACCTAGTCCTTCTAAAAAGAAGAAAAAGAAAAATGATATGACTTTGCATGCGTCTAGTGAACGTATTGCTGAACCACCTGAGAATCCTAATGATATTTCTATTTCTGATGCTGAAACACAATATGGTAATGAACATGAACCTAGTGATAATGTTAATGATGATTTTCATGATGATGCTCAACCTAGCAATGAAAATGATGTAGAAATTGAACCTGCTATTGATCTTGATAACCCACAATCAAAGAATCAATGTTAGGATAAGAGAGACTTTGTTGCTAGGAAGCACGGTAAAGAAAGAGAACCATGGGTTCAGAAACCCATGCCTTTTCCTCCTAAACCATCCAAGAAAAAGGATGAAGAGGATTTTGAGTGCTTTGCTGAAATGATTAGACCTATCTTCTTGCGTATGTGTTTGACTGATATGCTCAAAATGAATCCTTATGCTAAGTATATGAAAGAAATTGTTACAAATAAAAGAAAGATACCAGAAGCTGAAATTTCCACCATGATTGCTAATTATACTTTGAAGGGTGGAATACCAAAGAAACTTGGAGATCCAGGAGTACCTACTATACCATGCTCCATTAAAAGAAATTATGTTATAACTGCTTTATGTGATCTTGGAGCCGGTGTTAGTGTTATGCCTCTATCTTTATATCGTAGACTTGATTTGAATAAGTTGACACCTACTGAAATATCTCTGCAAATGGCTGATAAATCAAATGTTATACCTGTCGGTATTTATGAGGATGTGCCTGTTGTGCTTGCAAACATTACTATTTTAAAGGACTTTGTTATTCTTGATATTCCCGAGGACGATAGTATGTCTATTATTGTTGGAAGACCCTTTTTGAATACTGCAGGGGCTGTTATTGATTGCAACAAAGGCAATGTCGCTTTTCATGTTAATGGTAATGAGCATACGGTACACTTTCCGAGGAAACAACCTCAAGTTCATAGTATCACTTCTATTGGAAAAATTCCATCGATTATTTTTGGAGGTTTTGAATTCCCTCTTCCTACTGTCAAAAAGAGATATGATATTCTTATTATTGGGGATGTGCATATCCTCGTTGAGGTAACTTAGTGTTATTCGAAATTTCTGCGGTTTCATGCGATTCAAAATGAGTTTGTTAACAAGACCTGATCAACCTTGTTAGTGAATTCCTTTTGATGAGCATGAGATGGATGAAGTTAGAAAGCACAACCTTCTGTACCCTCCTTTTACTTTCTGTTATTTAGTTGAAATAAAGTAAAATTAGTATTTTCTATCTGTTTGCTGAATTATCCGTGCAATAAAAATACCCCGAAAATAAAAGTTCTCCAAATGCCCTGCTAATTTAATATGATTTTTTCTGAAATATTTGATAATATCTGGCACTGAGCACACAACAGGGGGAGCAAGCACCTGGCCACGAGGGTCTATGGTGCGCCTACCCTCCCTGGGCGCGCCCCCTGCCTCGTGGGCCCATGGTGGCTCCCCTCCACTTATTCCTGCACCCACACACTCCTTCTTCCTCCCAAAAAAATAATCATCCAGCTCAAGCACGAGTTCTAGCTCATTTTGCCGCGATTTTCGATCTCCTTGCTCAAAGCATCTCTCACAAAACTGCTATGGGGGATTGTTCCTTGGTATGTGACTCCTCCATTGGCCCAATTAGTTTTTGTTCTAGTGCTTTATTCATTGCAAATTTGTGCTGCTTAGGTGACCATGTTCTTGAGCTTGCATGTCAAATTTATATGGTTCCAAGTAGTTCTAATGCATGATATAGGCTCTAGGCACTTGTAGGAGTAGTTGCTATCAATTTTGTTGAGCTTGGTTCACTTTTATTTGAAGTTACTAAAAAAATTCAGAAATTTTTCATAGGAAGAAATATGTTTAGGAAAATGTACCAAGGTGGTTCTTCAAGGAAACAAGGACCCAGGCTTGCAATGCGTGATACTGATGATGATCCACCAAGGGACACTCCCGTGCGGCCTTGTGAATGGCCTTCAGAGGACTTCATGGATCAAGCAGGAATTAAGGAAGAATTTAACAGATATTTGTGTAACGCTGATATTGTGAGCTTCGAGGTAGAAAAATGCCGCCAGTACCACTATCTCACTAGTTCCTTTGTGAGGAGGTTTGAATTTTCATCTTCACGCAATTCTCAAACTGTCTTGTTTGATCTTTATGAAAATTCTTATACTGTGGACTTAGAGGATTTAACCACTGTTTGCAAACTTCCACAATGGGGTAGTCCTAGTGAACCCCGCAAATCTGAATTTAGAGATTTTCTTGCTAGTATAACTGTAGGGGAATCTAGAGATATAGCACAAGCTACCATAGGGAGCATTCATTTTCCTGCTATGCATTATTTTGCTCTCTTCATAGGTAGGTGCATAAATGGTAAGGATGAAGCATGTCACATGTGTGTCCCTGACCTTAGTATTCTCAGGAGTGCTATGTTAGGAGATAAAAATTATAATTTGGGAGCCATTGTTGCACGTAGGTTGCATCATAATAGATTTAATGGAGATTTATTTGGTGGAATCTATGCAACCCGTATAGCTAATTTTCTTGGTGTAGCCATAGGTGAGGATGATATTGAGTTGCCTCCTACTTATTTGGATTATGACGCTATGGTTTGTCATCATTTTGTTGAGAGGAACAATCAGTTCCTCCAGTACCGACTAATCTTTGACAGACGATGCACCTATCATGTCGCTCTCCCTGCTTCTACTTTCTTTGACTTTCAAGGAAAGGGGAGATATTACATAACCAGATAGGAGGCGGAGGAGTATCCGAGGAGGGCTGAGATAGCTCGCCTCCAAGCTGCAGCACATGATGCAATGACCGCTGCATCTCAGTACGACCCCAACTACAACCTGGGATATCCGCCAGGCCATCCGTGGCACTAAACCAACTTAGGCCAAAAGCCTAAGCTTGGGGGAGTACGTATTTCTCACCGACATTACATTTATGTTCACACACTCATTGCTAGATGTCGGTCCTCATACTTTTGCACTGTAATATCCATGCTAGTTTATTTTCTTTTTATGCTTTCTTCTTGTGTGCTTGAAAAACCTTAAGAAAAACAAAAAAATTAGTAATAGCTTTTAGCTAGTTTACTATTCTTGTTGTAGTAGTAATAATTAAAAACAAAACCCAAAAAGATTTCTCGTTCTTCTTTTGCTTGTTGGGAACTTTCCGTGTAAATAGTTTTATTTCTTTTCTTTTCTTTGGGGGTCGATAGGAGAATACCATAATTAAATTGTTGAAGTGGCTCTTATATGCATTATTGTTGATTTAACCCAAGAGCCCATATTGCCTTGTCTTCTCATGTTCACTGAATGCTCGCAGATTCCAGCTTAGTCCAATGCATGTTCACTATTATTATTATTCACGTCATTCGGTCGTGCAAGTGAAAGGAAATTATGACGATATATGATGGACTGACGGAGATGGGAGAAGCTGCTATGAACTCGATCTCTCTTGTTTTTGTAAATATGATTAGTTCATCATTCCTGATTTAGCCTATTATGAATAAATATGTTTGCAATGACAATTAGAGATTATAGTTGCTTATGCCATGCTTAATTAGCTTGGAGTTTATAATGTTTTACCTTGCATGCCAACATGATATTTAAATGGTTGTGATGTGGTATGATGGGGCGGTATCCTCCTTTGAATGATTCAAGTGACTTGACTTGGCACATGTTCACACATGTAGTTGAAACAAATCAACATAGCCTTCATGATATTTATGTTCATGGTGGATTATATCCTACTCATGCTTGCACTCAATGTTCATTAATTTTAATGCATGTTCATGACTGTTGTCGCTCTCTAGTTGGTCGCTTCCCCAACCTTTTTCCAGCCTTCACCTGTACTAAGCGGGAATACTGCTTGTGCATCCAATCTCTTAAACCCCAAAGTTATTCCATATGAGTCCACTATACCTTCCTATATGCGGTATCTACCTGCCGTTCCAAGTAAATTTGTATGTGCCAAACTCTAAACCTTCAAATGAAATTCTGTTTTGTATGCTCAAATAGCTCATGTATCAACTAGGGCTGTCCGTATCTTACATGTTAGGCGGGTTATTCTCAAGAGGAGTGGACTCCGCTCCTCACTCACGACAAAATGGCTGGTCACCGGGATGCCCAGTCCCATGCTTTATGCAAATCAAATCTAATTAATTGCAAACAAAACTCCCCCGGGGCTGTTGCTAGTTGGAGGCACTCGTTGTTTCGAGCAAGCCATGGATTGATGCTTGTTGGTGGAGGGGGAGTATAAACTTTACCATTCTGTTTGGGAACCGCCTATAATGTGTGTAGCATGGAAGATATCGCCATCTCTTGGTTATTATGTTGACAATGAAAGTATGCCGCTCAAAATATTATTCATCTCTGCTTTAAAATCGGGCTCTGGCACCTCTACAAATCCCTGCTTCCCTCTACAAAGGGCCTATCTATTTACTTTTATGTTGAGTCATCACCCTCTTATTAAAAAGCACCAGCTGGAGGGCACCGCCGTCATTAGCATCCATTACTATTAATTTATATTGGGTATGACTATGACTGGATCTCTTTTACCATGAATTACAATGTTTAGTCAGTCCTTGATCTTTAAAGGTGCTCTGCATTTATGTTTTGCGGTCTCAGAAAGGGCTAGCGAGATACCATCTTGTTATAGCATATCATGATTGTTTTGAGAAGGTGTTGTCATCCGAGATTTATTATTATTGCTCGCTAGTTGATCATGCCATTGATATTAGTAAACATGAGACCTAAATGTTATTGTGAATATGGTTAGTTCATAATCTTTCCTGAAAACTTGAATGCTGGCTTTACATATTTACAACAACAAGAGCAAACAGAGTTTGTAAAAGTTTTTCTTTATCACTTTCAGTTTATCAACTGAATTGCTTGAGGACAAGCAAATGTTTAAGCTTGGGGGATTTGATACGTCTCCGTCGTATCTACTTTTCCAAACACTTTTACCCTTGTTTTGGACTCTAACTTGCAAGATTTGAATGGAACTAACCCGGACTGGCGCTGTTTTCAGCAGAATTGCCATGGTGGTATTTATGTGCAGAAACAAAAGTTCTCGGAATGACCTGAAACTCCACGGAGATTATTTTTGGAAATAATAAAAAATACTGGCGAAAGAATGAAGGCCAGGGGCCCACACCCTGTCCATGAGGGTGGGGGGGGGGGCGCCCCCCTGCCTCGTGGTCCCCCTGGAGCTCCACCGACCTCAACTCCAACTCCATATATTCATGTTCGGGGAGAAAAAAAATCAGAGAGAAAGATTCATCGCGTTTTACGATACGGAGCCACCGCCAAGCCCTAAACTCTCTCGAGAGGTCTAATCTGGAGTCCGTTCGGGGCTCCGGAGAGGGGAATCCATCGCCATCGTAATCATCAACCATCCTCCATCACAAGTTTCATGATGCTCACTGCCGTGCGTGAGTAATTCCATTGTAGGCTTGCTGGAAGGTGATGGGTTGGATGAGATTTATCATGTAATTGAGTTAGTTTTGTTAGGGTTTGATCCCTAGTATCCACTATGTTCTGAGATTGATGTATGACTTTGCTATGCTTAATGCTTGTCACTAGGGCCCGAGTGCCATGATTTCAGATCTGAACCTATTATGTTTTCATGAATATATGTGAGTTCTTGATCCTATCTTGCAAGTCTATAGTCACCTTACTACGTGTTATGATCCGGCAACCCCGAAGTGACAATAATTGGGACCATTCCCGGTGATGACCATAGTTTGAGGAGTTCATGTATTCACTATGTGTTAATGCTTTGGTCCGGTACTCTATTAAAAGGAGGCCTTAATATCCCTTAGTTTCCGTTAGGACCCCGCTGCCATGGGAGGGTAGGACAAAAGATGTCATGCTAGTTCTTTTCCATAAGCACGTATGACTATATTCGAAATACATGCCTACATTATATTGAAGAATTGGAGCTAATTCTGGGTCACCCTATGTTATGATTGTTACATGATGAACCACATCCGGCATAATTCTCCATCACCGAACCAATATCTACGAGCTTTTCACATATTGTTCTTCGCTTATTTACTTTTCCGTTGCTACTGTTACAATCACTACAAAACCCAAAAATATTACTTTTGCTACCGTTATCGTTACTTCCATATTACTTTGCTACTAAATACTTTGCTGCAGATACTAAGTTGTCCAGGTGTGGTTGAATTGACAACTCTACTGCTAATACTTAAGAATATTCTTTGGCCCCCCTTGTGTCGAATCAATAAATTTGGGTTGAATACTCTACCCTCGAAAACTGTTGCGATCCCTTATACTTGTGGGTTATCACCGACTTGCTCCACCCCGGCTTGTCGGAGAGCACGTCGGCACGTGCATCATCGCTGCCCTCGACGCCGCCGCGTCGTACAACGCCTCGAGTGTCTGCGACTGCACCATCTGCCATCGACGCACGCGTAGCCGCGACATGTAGGCAGAGAAAGAAGCCGCCACGGATGTCGACGAGGTGATGCTGCTACGTGGATGTGGACGAGGTGATGGTCAGCATGTCCCCTCCCGACGCCATCATCGAGGAAAAGTAGAACACGGGAGGCCGCCGCCGATTGTATCCCATGATGGCCACCGCCGAGGCGACGCCGGCGAATACAGCCAGTGTCTTGCTCGATTCTTCTTCTGCCGGATGCTGGAGGAGGACAAAGATATCGGGCGGCGACCATTTAGATTAGGTATTTTAATTCTACCAGGCTGGTTGTAATGGGAGTATTATAGGTAGTATCATGCTTGCCAACTACTCCCTCTGTTCCTAAATATAGGAGTATTATAAGAGCATGGTTAATACTATAACCAGCTGTTGGCTACATGACACTGCCACATTATCTATAGCCAACCTTGTAGCCTTCAAGTATAATACTCCCTCCGTCTAGGTGTCATTTTATGAAGACCAAATAATCCCAAAATACTTAGGCGTGGTGCATTTACTTCTACCTCATTTCTTGTTTCTTGACATATCAACCAAAGAGATGTGGGTGGGCATGCATTTAATGACTTGAGACTAGCAAACACGACATGCAGTGGTTAGTTCATTGAATGCAATGCTATTAATTAGCAAATAAACATTAATATTTATTTGCTAATTAATGAACTAACCATTGCATCTCGTGTTTGGTAGTCTAAGCCATTGAAAACATGCACAACCCACATCTCTTATTGGTGGATATGTCAAGAAACAAGAAACGAGGTGGGAGTTAATGCACCGTGCCTAAGTATTTTGGTATTATTTGGTTTTCGTAAGGTGACTTATACACCTAAACGGAGGGAGTAGGGCCTAATTTATTCTTCAAGGATGCCTTTGACTATTGATAATATTTTATATAATTTGAAAATTATATCATTCGAAGATCCTTTCATGTTCGGTTTTCAAAAAGAAAAAAGATCCTTTCACGTACGAATTTGACTATATGCTTTGAGCAACTTGCATGTCCTATGCTGCTCCTGTTTGGATACTCTAACTTAGCTAGAGGTTAGACTAACTCATGACTTACCCTGAACTAACTGTAGCCAAAGAGGTGTTTCAGTGATAGGGTTAGATTGACAATAAATGCACTTGATGGAGAGAGAAAAGTGATTTTTCAGTGGGCCCAAGGATGTACTTACTGTGGGAAAGGTGAAGTGATGGTTGCTTCGCCTGAGCAACTTATTACTCTGGGAATACGAGAGTACCAGCGGATTCAAGGAATAGAGAAATGATGGTTGCTTCGTCCGAGCAACTTACTATGGCGAAAGTGGTGCTATGTGATTTGACTGCTCACTAGTCATTACTAATGTGGCGCAACGACCAGGGTGAATCTTTCCCTGCAGTTGTGCACTCAATATTGCTGCATGGCAGGTGGAGCCGGATGAAGGATGTCCCACATGTCAGCAAAACGAAGTTGAATTGTTTCTGGCATTGCTCTCAATCCTTCGGTATTTGTTTATATGTACGCATAATTTTAATGAAATTGTACTGTGATGATATGAAGGTTTCAACTTTGGTTCCCGCAGGAAAAAAAGGTTTCAACTAAGGATTCATGTATCCTCTTGCCTCAAGATTATCTCTTTACAACATTCCATCAAATAAATAATGAAACTACCATGGCTTCTAATGCATCACAATGGTTCACAGATCAGCGCCAATATTCACATCACAATTGAAGACAAAGTTCTGAGAAGGTGTACAAATAAAGAAAAATATATAATTGACCGATGTTGTTCGTAGGCATGTGTCCATTTCCTGGGCACAATGTTCATTGCTTGGCAGCTAGTTTCACCCAACGCTATAGCAAAAAAAGGGGTGTACGGAGGACACCACAATCCGATCATTTTGTGCAGCTCCACTAAAATCGAGTTGAACATCCCAGTTTGCAAAGATATCAAGTGAGTGTGATTACAATAATAGTGGAACTAGATGATGAAACATAACACACACAAATAGAAGCCGATCACCTCTGCGATCTCTCTTTAGGACTAACTACTTGTTGGAGAAGATTAGGCAGGAGTTGGATGAGGAGGATAGCAAAACCAATCACTACTGGAATCAGCTACTTTGCCATCTGCCAGCTCTTTGCCGTCTGCTAGCGGACGGCAAATAAGCTCTTTGCCATCAGCTACCCAAAAAGCGGACGGCAAAGAACTGGCTGATGGCAAAGAGCAAGGTTACCATCAGCCAGTTCTTTGTCAGTCCGTCCGCTGGACAGCAAAGATTCGTTGCCGTCGGCTAGCGGACGGCAAAGAGGGAGGGGCCCCACTGACGAGTTGCAAAAAAAAACCTAACGGGGGCCCTCTTTGCCGTCTGCTAGCGGACGGCAAAGAGCAAGAAGGCGGATGGCAAAGGGTGGCGGACGGCAAAGAGGGAGGCCCCACGATGCGTTAACGGGCGCGCCCCCCCCTCTCTCTCTTTCTCTCCCACCTCTCGCCAGCCCCGCACCACCACCGCCGCCGCCCAGCGCCCCGCCCGTCGCCCCACCACCCCGCCGCCACCCAGCGACCCCATGCCCCCGCCCTGCCGTCTGGCGCCGCCACGCCCGCGCCCAGCACCTCCGCGCCCGCCGCCCGGCGGGCAGCCTTCGCCGCCCGAACGCCCGCCCCCTCCTCCGCCGCCCAGGCCGCCCCTCCTCCACCCTCGCCGCCACCCAGCGCCCCCATTGCCCCCGCCGCCTGCCGTTTAGCGCCGCCCGCCAGCGCCCGCACCTCGCGCCCCGCCCGCCCGGTTCAGCGCCCCGCCCGCCGCCCGCCCCCTCCTCCGCCGCCCAGGCCGCACCGCCCCTCCTCCACCCTCGCTGCAGTGAGTCTCTTCTTCCTTTTTTTTTCCTTTTTTCTGTTTTTTTAGTTTTAGGTTTATGTTTAGTTTTAGGTTTATAGGTTTAGTTTTAGTTTAGTATTAGGTTTAGTTTTAGTTTAGTATTAGGTTTAGTTTTAGTTTAGTATTAGGTTTAGATTTAGAAGAGGAAGAAGAAGAAGAAAAGAGAGGAGAGGAGGAGAAGAAGAAGAGGAAAAGGAAAGGAGGAAGAAGAAGAAGAAGAAGAAGAAGAAGAAGAAGAAGAAGAAGAAGAAGAAGAAGAAGAAGAAGAAGAAGAAGAAGAAGAAGAAGAAGAAGAAGAAGAAGAAGAAGAAGAAGAAGAAGAAGAAGAAGAAGAAGAAGAAGAAGAAAAAAAAGAAGAAAAGGAAAAGGAGGAAGAAGAAGAAGAAAGGAAAAAAGGAAGAAAAGGAAAAGGAAGAAGAAGAAGAAGACACCCCACCCCGAGACCTCGACCCCCGACCCCGACCCCGACACCCCCGACCCCGACCCCGACCCGACACTCCGACCCTGCCCCGACTCCCGACCGACACCAGACTGCACTCGACCCGACTCGACACGACACCTCACCCCGAGACCCCGACCCGACCCCGACACCTCGACTCCCCGACCCGACACCCCGACCTAAGGCTGACCCGACACTGACCCCGACCGACACCCGACTTCGAGCCTGACCCAACACCCCGACCCCGAGCCCTGACCCGACACCCTGACCCGACCACACCCCGACCTCAAACAACACCCGACACCGACACGGCACTACCCCGACACCCCGACCCAAACAACTCCTCCTCCCCATTAATTATTTGATCTATTCCGATGAAACTTGATAGCTAGCTATATATGTGTCTTGAATCATCAAGATGTCGTAACCAATATGTGTCTCCCGTTCGAAAGCGTCATAGTTATAAATATGCATGCATTTGCATATTTATAACCTTGATTCTTCGAATTGTCCAACGCTATCCATGGACAGCCCGAGTATGTGTAGATTGGGTTCGTTTTCCCATTTGCTTTGCTCCGTATCCGACGCATATATTTCGTCAGTGCCTCCCCTGTTGTTCTCCGGGTACACATCCTCTCTGTTTATTGCAGAGACGTGTATCAGGAGAACGGCGGGGAGGTGCTGCCGAAATTTTGCGTCGGATCTGGAGCATAGCATGGGAAAATAAACCCAATCTACACATACACGGGTGGGATTAGGACCTATCATTACCTATTAGAGTGTAGGTTGCATGGACGTAATAAAATTGACAAAGTAGATCAACTGATGAATATATACATGGTGAATTACATATATAATTGTTGTGTGTCCGGTAGCTCGAAAGTCAAGATGAGTGACCGTGCTTGGATGTATACCGGTCACACCGGGTCGTAACAAATGGAGCGCTGAATGGTTCACAAAACTAAGGGGTTTGTGCAAGCCGCATTTGCAAATGGCCAAAAGAAAACCTGGTGCCCCTGTTTTCGGTGCGGCAATTGGGAAAAGAAGATGAGGCTGAAATGGGCAAACACCTGCAGAAGAGTGGTTTTACGCCCGATTATATGGTGTGGACATTTCATGGTGAGTCTGCCCAACATGACCGAGCTGAGGTGGATCGTTGTCGCACCGACGAGCATGGTACCGGGATGGAAAACATGGTGCAAGGCTATGATGATGCTCGGGATTCGGACGAGGAGATGGAGGAATCTGCAAAGGCCTTCAATGAAATGTTGGAGTCTTCGAAACGTCCGCTCCACGAGCACACTGAGCTTTGTCAGTTGGATGTCATCTCACAAGTAATGGCTCTGAAGGCTCAGTTCAACTTGGGCAGAGAATGCTATGATGCAATTATGACAGTATTTGGACGCTTTCTACCCAAAGGCCATGTAATGCCTGCAAACCTGTACCAGTCAGACAAAATCCTCAGTGCACTGAAGATGCCCTATGAGAAGATATATGCCTGCGAGAAAGGATGTGCCTTATTTAGGCTTGACTATGCGGACTTGAACTATTGTCCCATTTGCAAGTCTTCCAGGTATATTGTGGTAGACAACGGTATGGGTGAGAAGACATGCACCAAAATCCCCGTTAGTGTTCTTCGGTATATGCCAATCGTACCAAGACTTCAACGTCTTTTCATGGTCGAAGAGACGGCCAGACAGATGACATGGCACAAAACAGGCAAAAGAACCAAACTAGATGCAGATGGGAATCTGATGATGGTACACACATAAGATGGTGTTGCGTGGAAAAAGTTTGATGAATTACATGCTGACAAAGCGGCAGATCCGAGGCATCCTCGAGTCGGCATCAGCACGGATGGGCTCGATGTGTTTGGTATGACGGCAGCCCAATACAGCTTGTTGGCCCGTATTTGTCTTTCCACTCAATCTCCCCGGACAGATTATGCAAAGAAAGAACATTTTCCCGACGTTGATAATTCCAGACCCAACTATCCGGGCAAAAATATGAATGTGTACATGCAGCCGCTTAAGGACCTAATTGCAAGAAGCCTGGGATAATGGGTTCAAGACGTCTGACGCCTTTAGCAAACGGAACTTCATAATGCGTGTCTGGTACATGTACTCGACGCATGACTTGCTGGCGTATGCGCTATTCGTTGGCTGGTGTGTGCATGGAAGGTTCCCGTGCCCCACATGCAAGGGAGCTCTTGAGTTTCGTTGGCTTCAGGCCAGTCACAAGTTTTCTTGCTTCGACATGCATAGACAGTTCCTGGATCCTCGCCATAAGTTCAGGAAAGACAAGAAGAACTTCATCAGGGGTAGAGTTGTCAAAACTCTGCACCACCTGCATTGACAGCCAATGCACTGGATCGGTTAAACGCTCTCGAGCCAGATCCACAACGTCCAGGGTACTTCAAGGGGTATAATACTAAGCACGCGTGGACTCACAAAACATGCTTATGGGATCTGCCTTACTTCAAAGACCTCCTTTGCCCACACAACATCGACGTGATGCACATCGAGAAGAATATCGCCCAGGCACTTTTTGGTACATTGTTCGGCATAGATGGGAAGTCAAAGGATAATACTAAGGCTAGAGTCGATCTGGACGCGCTATGTGATAGGCCATTACAAAACATGAAAGAACCGAAGGAAAGCAGAATCGACGAAGCCAAAGGCATGGTTCAATCTTGGAAGGCCAGCTATGAGGGAAATTCTCTTGTGGGTGCAACAACAGTTGATGTTCCCCGATGGGTATGCAGCGAATCTAAAGAGGGGAGCGAATCTTGATAAACTGAAGATATTTGGTCTCAAGAGTCATGATTGGCACATATGGATTGAACGGGTAATGCGGTGATGTTGCGTGGCTTCATCCACGAGGATGAATGGCTAGTCTTGGCAGAACTCAGCTATTTCTTCCGTGTTCTTTGTGCGAAAGAACTATCGCTGGCGTGCTAGAAGAAATGGAAGAGTTGGCGCGGAGTTGATCTGCAAGTTAGAGAAGATCTTTCCACCGGGCTTCTTTAATCCAATGCAGCATTTGATTTTGCATCTCGACCGAGGCAAGATTGGGGCCCGTGCAAAATCGTTGGTGCTACCTAACCGAGAGAATGCGTAAGACGCTCGACAAAATGTAAAAATAAACGTAGAATTGAAGCATCGATGGCTGAGGCATTCATCACAGAGGAGGCGGCAAACTTCGTAATAAGACTCTGAAGCCAAAAATCGTCATTTGCATAATCCGAAGCCTCGGTACAATGCTGACGAGCCTAAAAAGGGTGGATCCAACCTCAGCCTATTCAAAGGGAACCTCACACCAGCTAGTGTTTCACATCCAGTATCTTTGAATAATGAAGAATGGCGGACCATTTCGTTGTATATCTTCAACAACCTGATAGAAGTGCGGCTGTACATCGAGTAAGTTCTCGGTACATTGTTTCGCAACTTCTATTTCCTTTGAACTACTCTTATTCCTGGATATGTCATACAGTCGATACGTCGCCATATTCTCGTATGGAGCGGAGATCCAAAAGGATTCCGTCGAAGAGTATGAGCTTCTCGCAAAGCAAGGATGTGGCTATCCAGTTTTCATCTCTTGGTTCAAACAAACGGTAATTTCTATTAGACAATTTCATTTCATTCGCTAATTTGTGCATAATGCAACAATCCTTTCATATTAAACTTGTAGGCTAATTCAGAGTCTATGGACGCCGAATTGAGACAAGTCGCTAATGGTTTTGACTATAAGGTCCGTTCATTTGACAAGTACGACATCAACGGGTATCGCTTTCGTACCTATGGCAAAGAGCTATCTATAGCCGATCGAAAGTCAACAAATTGTTGTGTATCTGCTATCGGCGAAGGAGGTACCGAGTATTATGGGAGAGTTGAAGCAATTTATGAACTTCTGTTCTATGTTTAAAACCCAACGAATTTCTTAGTCTTCATATGTTATTGTTTTCAGCCGAAGGAGACTAGAAGGACTCATGATCATGTAGGGCTAGTTGAAATCAACCAAAGCACTCATTTAGATGTTCCCGATGTCTATATTATGGCTCAACAGCGACCCAAGTATTCTATCTACCGTGGGCCTGCCAAAGTAATCCAAATCTGAAAGGTTGGGATGTCGTTTATGAAGTGCCGCCACGTGCTAGACTTTCTCCCCAAAGGAAGAGGATTATGAACCTCACATTAACCCAGACACATATGAAGGAGAATTATTCCAAGAGACACGTCTTTCCAAAAAGCGTTTCAAGAACCGCTATACTTCACCCCAAAACATTGAAGTAGACAGCGACAATGAATCCGACATCACCCCAGAGGAGGAACAAGAAGAGCCAGAACAAGAAGAGGTTCTTTGCTGCGGATGACTGTCAATGCTTGACCGATTACGTCAAGGTGGCCTTGCACATGTTGATGCCAATGAACCCTATGAGCCCGTCATTGATTATAGTGATGATGATGATTATGCATTTATTGATGATCTTGATCGAGATTATTAGTAGTGTCGTATTACATTTTTTATGTTGTACTTGATGATGATACACTTAAGTGATACACATATTATTATTCATGTCGGTCTTTTTTATGTTGTACTAATTTCGTTTCTTTGTTTGTCATGGCAGGTGTTGAAAGATGGTGGGTGCTGGTCGGGAGGCGTGGGTTGATTTTCCTGATGGGGAGAGGTACGTAAGTGCATTTAATATTTTTGTACCTTGTGCATTCACGTTTTTGCAAATAACTAATGCGTTGGCCTTGTCATGTTTGCAGAGGTTGGGACCACCATCGTAGTGTCCGCCGCCCAACTCCGTCCTTGGAGTTCTTTGCCGCAAAACTTCCCGAGGTTTGTCACGTTGCTGGTGAGGGTCGGCTTCCGAGCTTGGATTGAGCTGGGAGCACTACGTGGCTGCCCGGCCCGCCGGATGAGATTATCGACGGTGTGTCGTAATGCGACGAGGGCGTATATGGTGATCGAGAAAGTTACAGGTATTTTCTCCTTTAAACATTTAAAATTCTTCAACTAGCTATTTATTAATTGTACTAATCAATATTGTCTCATTTGATTGCAGACATTCTACAGGTGTGAGGAGGGATACAAGGAGGACGCGGCACATGTTTTCGAGAACGTCTATAGCGCCTACTCCAGAACTTACGGCACGAGGCTCGGGTGCAGGCTGTTCGAGACTACTACGCCTTGCATGGTATCAAGAAGACCAAGCCGGCGTGCCGCGATAAGTTCCTGAGTAAGGAGCAGTACATGAAGGTAATTCTTAAGGCCTTCTCTACTTAAGTTCCTTCATTTAGTAATTCTTAGCCGTAGCGCTCAAGTTTCTATTTGCTAACTTAGGCGCCTCCGAGATGGTGTGCGGATCGGATGGATTGTTGGGAGGTGTTGGTCGATGAGTTTCTATTTGCTACCGACACGAGCCACCCCGCTCCTACACCTCCTGGATCTTGGTAAGTTTATCTAGTGTTTTGCTTAACACATGCATAAAGACCTAGACTTAGCTTTATTTCCTCCAATGCTTACCATAATGACCTAGACTTAGCTTCTTCTCCTCCAAAATGACTTAATAAGCTTCTCGACCTCCAAAACCATCCATTTTACCTAAGTTAGCTCTAAAACGATCTGTACTTAGCTTACTTATGTCAAAAATTGCATAATTAGCTTAGTTAGCTCATAGAGGATCCATTTTACCTAAGTTAGCTCTAAAATGACCCATTTTACCTAGGTTAGCTTATAAATGATCCATTTCATCCAAGTTAGCTAAAAAATGACCCATTTCACCTAAATTAGCTCTTAAATGATCCATTTCACCAAGTTAGCTACAAAACGATCCATTTCACCTAAATTAGCTCTTAAATGATCCATTTCACCTAAGTTATCTCAACATGATCCATTTCAACTCAATTAGCTCAAAATCGATCCATTTCTACTAAGTTAGCTCATAAAAGATCCATTTCAACTAAATTAGCTCATAAATGATCCATTTCAACTAAGTTAGCTCATAAAAGAACCATTTCACCTTAGCTAGCTCATAAAGCGACCCATTTCAACTTAGTTAGCTCATAAATGATCCATTTCACCTTAGCTAGCTCATAAACGACCCATTTCAACTTAGTTAGCTCATATATGATCCATTTCACGTAAGTTAGCTCATAAATGGCATACTCTTCTTGTTCTAGTCTTCTTCTTGTTCTACTCTTCTTGTTCTAACTTTCTTATTTTTCATTTTGCAGATTTCATTCACTTGACGAAAGCTTGCATAGATGGAGTGCTCTTTATCCCTTTCTCTGCTTTCTTTTGTATCGTTGAACTATGCATGTATCGTTGGATGAAACTATTGTAATATATATGGTTGGATGCCTCTATGTTGAACTTGTTATGTATGATGGAACTATGCATGTAATATATATGTTTGGATGATGAAGTTATGTGTTGGATATCTTATATGTTTGCTCAGAATGGCCTTTTGAAATATATCTATATATGTCATATATATTTGTGATGAAAATTGGTGGATTTAATAAAAAACAGATAAAAGAGCCAATATGCAGGCTCTTTGTCGTCTGCTACCGACGGCAACGCGCTCTTTGCCGTCTTCCGCGGACGGCAAAGAAGACACGTGGCATCTAGCTGTGCTTCCTGGAAGCTGACCCATTTGGTCACTTTGCCATCAGTGGCAGACGGCAAAGAACCTGCACTTTGCCATCCGTGGCAGACGGCAAAGAACTCGCACTTTGCCATCGATGGCGTACGGCAAAGACACTAGAAATTTTGCCGTCGGCGGAAGTGACGGCAAAAACTGTCGTTAGACACTTAACGGATCGACGGCGCAATTATTGCCGTCCGCTTCTCTTTGCCGTCCGTCATGCGGACGGCAAAGGGCCTTTGCCGTCGACCGCCAGAAGCGGACGGCAAACTAGCTGCCATCAGAGCCTACGCTGCCGGAGCTCGTTGTCATTCGCGTCGACGGCAAAGGATTTTGCCGTCCGCCATTCATGCCTTTGCCGTCCGCCATGGCAGACGGCAAAGTAGTTGATTCCTGTAGTGAATGTCCCTTTATGCAGTCCCACAGAAATGTAAAAACGTTGCCCGTGTGACATTTTGCCGGAACTGCACAAAACACTCTTAAGAAAAAAGTGATTTGTGTAGTTCACCAAAAGATCGCAATAGCAACGAGGTGAAATGGCTAGCCCTGTTTGCAAAAAAGAGGTAGAAGGGAAACAACTACTGGCGAATAACACGAGTTGAAGACACATATACCTACAAAAAAGAAGCATATTCCATGTAATAAGGGAAAGATAGCAGCATGGTGTTTTATCAAAAATGGTTTGAGGACGAGAATGCAAGATGGAAAGTACTGAAGGAAATATGCCATAGAGGCAATAATAAAGTTATTATTTATCTCCTTATATCATGATAAATGTTTATTATTCATGCTAGAATTGTAATAACCGGAATGATAATACTTGTGTGAATACATAGACAAACAAAGTGTCACTAGAATGCCTCTACTTGACTAGCTCGTTAATCAAAGATGGTTATGTTTCCTAACCATTGGCATGAGTTTTCATTTGATTAACGGGATCACATCATTAGGAGAATGATGTGGTTGACTTGACCCATTCCATTAGCTTAGCACTCGATCGTTTAGTATTCTTCTATTGCTTTCTTCATGACATATACATGTTCCCATGACTATGAGATTATGCAACTCCCGTTTACCGGAGGAACACTTTGTGTGCTACCAAACGTCACAACGTAACTGGGTGATTATAAAGGTGCTCTACAGGTGTCTCCGAAGGTACTTGCTGGGTTGGCGTATTTCGAGATTATAAAGGTGCTCTACAGGTGTCTCTGAAGATACTTGCTGGTATTTACTACGATGAGACTTTCTCACCCGTAGCGATGCTTAAGTCTGTCCAAATCATGTTAGCAATTGCCACATTTTATGATTATGAAATTTGGCAAATGGATGTCAAAACCGCATTCCTGAATGGATTTCTGGAAGAAGAGTTGTATATGATGCAACCAGAAGGTTTTGTCGATCCAAAGGGAGCTAACAAAGTGTGAAAGCTCCAGCGATCCATTTATGGATTGGTGCAAGCCTCTCGGAGTTGGAATAAACGCTTTGATAGTGTGATCAAAGCATATGGTTTTATACAGACTTTTGGAGAAGCCTGTATTTACAAGAAAGTGAGTGGGAGCTCAGAGCATTTCTCGATATTATATGTGGATGACATATTGCTGATTGGAAATGATATAAAATTTCTGGATAGCATAAAGGGATACTTGAATAAGAGTTTTTCAATGAAGGACCTCGGTGAAGCTGCTTATATATTGGGCATCAAGATCTATAGAGATAGATCAAGACGCTTAATTGGACTTTCACAAAGCACATACCTTGACAAAGTTTTGAAGAAGTTCAAAATGGATCAAGCAAAGAAAGGGTTCTTGCCTGTGTTACAAGGTGTGAAGTTGAGTAAGACTCAATGCCCGACCACTTCAGAAGATAGAGAGAAGATGAAAGATATTCCATATGCTTCAGCCATAGGCTCTATCATGTATGCAATGATGTGTACCAGACCTGATGTGTGCCTTGTTATAAGTTTAGCATGGAGGTACCAAAGTAATCCAGGAGTGGATCACTGGACATCGGTCAAGAACATCCTAAAATACCTGAAAAGGACTAAGGATATGTTTCTCGTTTATGGAGGTGACAAAGAGCTAGTAGTAAATGGTTACGTTGATGCAAGCTTTGACACTGATCCAGACGATTCTAAATCGCAAAACAGATACGTGTATACATTCAATGGTGGAGCTGTCAGTTGGTGCAGTTACAAACAAAGCGTTGTGGTAGGATCTACGTGTGAAGCGGAGTACATAGCTGTTTCGGAAGCAGCAAATGAAGGAGTCTGGATGAAGGAGTTCATGTCCGATCTAGGTGTCATACCTAGTGCATCGAGTCCAATGAAAATCTTTTGTGAGAATACTGGTGCAATTGCCTTGGCAAAGGAATCCAGATGCCACAAGAGAACCAAGCACATCAAGAGATGCTTCAACTCCATCCTGGATCAAGTCCAGGTAGAAGACATAGAAATTTGCAAGATATATACGGATTTGAATGTTGCAGACCCGTTGACTAAGCCTCTTCCACGAGCAAAACATGATCAGCACCAAGGCTCCATGGGTGTTAGAATCATTACTGTGTAATCTAGATTATTGACTCTAGTGCAAGTGGGAGATCAAGGAAATATGCCCTAGAGGCAATAATAAAATTATTATTTATTTCCTTATATCATGATAAATGTTTATTATTCATGCTAGAATTGTATTAACCGGAAACATAATACTTGTGTGAATACATAGACAAACAGAGTGTCCCTAGTATGCCTCTACTTGACTAGCTCGTTAATCAAAGATGGTTATGTTTCCTAACCATTGACATGAGTTTTCATTTGATTAACAGGTTCACATCATTAGGAGAATGATGTGATTGACTTGACCCATTCTGTTAACTTAGCACTCGATCGTTTAGTATTCTGCTATTGCTTTCTTCATAACTTATACATGTTCCTATGACTATGAGATTATGCCACTCCCGTTTACCGGAGGAACACTTTGTGTGCTACCAAACGTCACAACGTAACTGGGTGATTATAAAGGTGCTCTATAGGAGTCTCCGAAGGTATTTGTTGGGTTGGCGTATTTCGAGATTAGGATTTGTCACTCTGTTTGTCGAAGAGGTATCTTTGGGCCCACTCGGTAATGCACATCACTATAAGCCTTGCAAGCATTGCAACTAATGAGTTAGTTGCAGGATGATGTATTATGGAACGAGTAAAGAGACCTGTCGGTAACGAGATTGAACTAGGTATTGAGATACCGACGATCGAATCTCGGGCAAGTAAACATACCGATGACAAAGGGAACAACGTATGTTGTTATGCGGTTTGACCGATAAAGATCTTCGTAGAATATGTGGGAGCCAATATGCGCATCCAGGTTCCGCTATTGGTTATTGACCAGAGACGTGTCTCGGTCATGTCTACATAGTTCTCGAACCCGTAGGGTCCGCATGCTTAAAGTTTGATGACGGTTATATTATGAGTTTATGTGTTTTGATGTACCGAAGATAGTTTGGAGTCCCGGATGTGATCACGGACATGACGAGGAGTCTCGAAATGATCGAGACATAAAGATTGATATATTGGAAGCCTATATTTGGATATCATAAGTGTTCCGGGTGAAATCGGGATTTTACCGGAGTACCGGGGGCTACCGGAAGCCCCTGGGGGTTTAATGGGCCAACATGGGCCTTAGTGGAGAAGAGGAGGGGCGGCCAGGGCAGGCCGAGCGCCCCTCCCCCTCTAGTCCGAATTGGACAAGGAGGGGGGGGGGGCGGTGCCCCCCTTTCCTTCCTCCCTCCCTCCTTCCCCCTTCTCCTACTCCAACTAGGATAGGAGAGAGTTCTACTCCCGGTGGGAGTAGGACTCCTCCTGGCGCGCCTCCTCCTGGCCGGCCGCCTCTCTCCCCCTTGCTTCTTTATATATGGGGGAAGGGGGGCACCTCTAGACACAACAATTGATCATTGATCTCTTAGCCGTGTGCGGTGCCCCCCTCCACCATATTCCACCTCGGTAATATTGTAGCGGTGCTTAGGCGAAGCCCTGCGTTGGTAGCATCATCATCACCGTCATCACGCCGTCGTGCTGACGGAACTCTCCCTCGAAGCTCTGCTGGATCGTAGTTCGTGGGACGTCATCGAGATGAACGTGTGTTGAACTCAGAGGTGCCGTGCGTTCGGTGCTTGGATCAGTCGGATCGTGAAGATGTACGACTACATCATCCGCGTTGTTCTAAACGCTTCCGCTTTCGGTCTATGAGGGTACATGGAAACACTCTCCCCTCTTGTTGCTATGCATCACCATGATCCTATGTGTGCTTAACCTCTTGCCATGGTTAACAACATTTAATATTGTGGGGTACATAAACGAGAGAGGACTAAATAATTGAATTTGGTGTTTCTTCAATATGCAACTCGTTGCATATTGAGCTCCACTTAATTTGTAGTATTGGTTGGTGCATTTGCCATGCCATGCCTCTTAAATCGGACATGCATCATCCTTGATGGTGCATCATGCCATGTTTAATCGTTGTTTACCATGTTGTTTGCTTGTTTCGAGTGCTTGTTCTCGATAGTTTCGTTAACATTGCGATTGTGAGAATTCGTTCAACTACGTGGGTTCATCTTCTTCACGGACTCGTTCTTCTTCCTAGTGGGATTTCAGGTAAGATGACTGTCACCTTGGATCTCACTACTATCGTTGCTTCGTTCTATCACTATGCCGCGTTACCTACCACTTGCTTATCAAGCCTCCCAAATTGCCATGAACCTCTAACCTTTGTCACCCTTCCTAGCAAACCGTTGTTTGGCTATGTTACCGCTTTTGCTCAGCCCGTCTTATAGCATTGCTAGTTGCACGTGAAGATGAAGATTGCTCCATGTTGTATTATGTTTATGTTGGGATATCACAATATCTCTTATATTATTAATGCATCTATATACTTGGTAAAGGGTGGAAGGCTCGGCCTTATACCTGGTGTTTTGTTCCACTCTTGCCGCCCTAGTTTCCGTCATATCGGTATTATGTTCCCGGATTTTGCGTCCCTAACGCGGTTGGGTGATTTATGGGACACCTTGATAGTTTGCTTTGAATAAAACTCCTCCAACAAGGCCCAACCTTGGTTTTACCATTTGCCTCGCCACCACCTACTTTTCCCTTGGGAGTCGCTCTCTCGAGGGTCATCTTCATTTAGCCCCCCCCCCCCCGGGCCAATGCTTCTCTAAGTGTTGGTCCGAACTAGAGCCACTTGCAGCGCCCCCTTGGGGAAACTTGAGGTCTGGTTTTAGTTGTACGTAGTGCTCATCCGGAGTTGCCCTGAGAACGAGATATGTGCAGCTCCCATCGGGAGATCGGCGCATCGGGCGGTCTTGGTGGTCTTCTTTTACCATTGTCGAAATGTCTTGTAACAGGGATTCCGAGACTGACCGGGTCTTCCCGGGAGAAGGAATATCCTTCGTTGATCGTGAGAGCTTATCAAGGGCTAAGTTGGGACACCCCTGCAAGGTTTCAACTTTCAAAATCCATGCCCGCGGTTATGTGGCAGATTGGAATTTGTTAATACCCGGTTGTAGTAACTTGAAGTAAACTCTTTTAAAATACACCAACTGTGTGCGTAACCGTGATTGTCTCTTTTCGGGGTGGCTCGATAGGAGAACACGGTTTTTGGGTTATGTTTGACGTAAGTAGGAGTTAAGGATCACTTCTTGATCATTACTAGTTAACGACCGCTTGCTAAGCTCCTCTTCTAGCTCTTGTTTCGTAAGTTAGCCACCATACATGCTTAGTCGCTGCTGCAACCTCACCACTTTACCCCTTCCCTACCCATTAAGCTTTGCTAGTCTTGATACCCATGGTAATGGGATTGCTGAGTCCTCGTGGCTCATGGATTACCACACCAACAGTTGCAGGTACAGGTAATCCGATGATCATGATGCGAGAGCGATGTTTGCATGTTTTGGAGTTCTTCTTCGTCGATCTTGGGTTAGGTTCTTGGTCGGCAGCCTGGGCTAGCAGGGTGGATGTCGTTTGAGCTTCTGTTTGTGTTTCATCCGTAGTCGGATGTTGATCTTATGTATGATGTATTGATGTATTCTTGCGGCATTTGTATGCCTTGTATGTATCCCCATCTATTATGTAATGTTGATGTAATGATATCCACCTTGCAATAGCGTATCAATATGCGGTTCTATCCTTGGTGGGACCTTCGAGTCTCTTTAGGATAGTATCGCATATTGGGCGTGACAAGTTGGCGGGCTCGGGCGGCGGCGGCGGATGGGCCCTGCGGGCCGACTACATGCCCCGCGTCCCACGCCTGTCCGTCCGCCGCCTCCGCCGCCCACCATCCAGCCGTCGCCCGCGCCCGGTGTCGCGGTGGCGCCCTCGCCGCCCAGAACGCCGCCAAGCCCGGTCCCCCGCCGCCTTGCGCCTCCTCGCCGCGTGCCGCCTCCTGCAGCCTGCACGGCCACCAGATTCGGCAACTCCGGCCGGATCCCGCCGCCTCCGGCCGTCCCCGGCCTCCCCAATGTCTCCCCGCGCCTCCTCCGGCCCTCCTCCGTCCTCTCCGGCGATCACCAGAGCTGAAGGGTCGCCGGAGCCGGTGTCCACCCGGATCGGGATGACATCCACCAGCCCCGGCAACCAAACGCACGCCTTCCCGCCCTGGGTCTCTCCGTCCCGCTCGTCCCCGTCCACTTCTCCCGGAGGTTGTTTTTCACTAAGTCCCTGTTTTTCCTATATTCTGGTGCTATGTTTGACCTGCCATATCTTCATGCATGCCGCTCCGCTTTTCGCATATGATAGATCAAAAATGTTCATCATTTTGTTCGATTGTGCCATGCTTGTTTGTGTTCATCGTGATTCCCTAATCATCATTGCAAGAGTGCTATATGATGTTAACTGCTGAAACTTGTTATAACTTGGTGATTTGTCGTTTTCGTTGCATTTTGTGTCTGCATCCTATGAGCATGATATCTACATGTTTGTGAAGCATTTTTATGCCGTCTTTGCAGTAGTGCAATCCATGTATTTTTGTGTGCCCTGTAGTGAGTGCGTCAAGCTCGTGAAGTGGGCTACTTGCTGTTAATGTTCTGTCAATGCTGAAACTGCTATATCATATTGCTATCTTTGCTTGATCCTACCAACTAATCCATGCATATTCTCGAGATGTTCACTAAGGAAGTTTTTTACACATGTTATGCTCTATCCATCCATGCCCCTGTTCGCATTTATAGAGTGCTCTAGCATGTCTTAATCTTGCTCTACTTTTGCTATAAAATGTTCCTGGCAGATTGTTTACATGTTAATCAATTTTGCCAAGGTTATTATAGTTGATCCTTGCATTCTATGAGCTTGCTCTTGCCATTCTTAGCTTCAAAAACATGTCATATTACTGTAGGTATGCTTGTCTTGTCATGTAATGCTTTGTGGTTAGTGATTCGAGCTCGCAAACATGCCTTCATAATTCTGTTTATGCCATGCTCTATTTTTCTGCCAAGTCTGAACCTGGTAATAAAACTTGCTATGTTTGCATGGGTGCCAACATATCTTCTGTGCCTTTTTGGGTCATGATCAGTAAGGGACTTTCGTTATATGAAATTAGTAGATTCATGAAATGCCTTTGTTTGCTATGATATGTTCTTGTAGCATGTTGTTTGATATCTTTAAAAATTGCAACCTGATGTTATTTCTGCCATGTCTAGTGAAATTCCACAAAGTCTGGAAACTGTTATTATTTGCAATCATGCCATGTTCTTTTGAGCATGTTCTTGTGAATTCTGTAGATAGCTCAGTGTTCATGTTTTGTTATGCTCTACCTGTACATCATTTCCATGCCTTTTGTTTTCATGTTTTGGTGATGTAGCATGTTCTTGTGAATTATTTGCAATCATGCCATGTTCTTTTGAGCATGTTCTTGTGAATTCTGGAGATAGCTCAGTGTTCATGTTTTGTTATGCTCTACCTGTACATCATTTCCATGCCTTTTTGTTATGCTTCATCTTTTTCATGGATTCGTTCTTCTTCCTAGCGGGATTTCAGGCAAGATGACCGTCACCTTGGATCTCATTACTATCATTGCTATGCAAGTTGCTTCGTTCTATCGCTATGCCGCGTTACCTACCACTTGCTTATCAAGCCTCCCAAATTGTCATGAACCTTTAACCTTTGTTCCCCTTCCTAGCAAACCGTTGTTTGGCTATGTTACCGCTTTGCTCAGCCCCTCTTATAGCGTTGCTAGTTGCAGGTGAAGATGAAGATTGCTCCATGTTGGATTATGTTTTATGTTGGGATATCACAATATCTCTTATATTATTAATGCATTTCTATATTTGGTAACGGGTGGAAGGCTCGGCCTTATGCCTGGTGTTTTGTTCCACTCTTGCCGCCCTAGTTTCCATCATATCGGTATTATGTTCCCGGATTTTGCGTCCCTAACGCGGTTGGGTGATCTATGGGACCCCCTTGACAGTTTGCTTTGAATAAAACTCCTCCAGCAAGGCCCAACCTTGGTTTTACTATTTGCCTCACCACCACCTACTTTTCCCTTGGGAGTCGCTCTCTCGAGGGTCATATTTATTTTAGCCCCCAGGGCCAATGCTTGTCTAAGTGTTGGTCCAAACTAGAGCACCGTGCCGGACCGTCCCTTGGCAACTTGGGTTATGTTGGTACCTGTATGCTTAGCTTATCCGGTGTGTCCTGAGAATGAGATACGTGCGACTCCTATCGGGGTTGTCGACACATCGGGCGGCTTTGCTGGACTTATTTTACCATTGTCGAAATGTCTTGTAACCGGGATTCCGAGACTGATCGGGTCTTCCCGGGAGAAGGAATATCCTTCGTTTATCGTGAGAGCTTATAATGGGCTAACTTGGCAGATGGGAATTTGTTGATGTCCGGTTGTAGTAAACTTGAAGTAAACTCTTATAAAATACAACAACTGCGTGCGTAACCGTGATTGTCTCTTTTCGGGGTTGTTCGAGAGGAGAACACGGGTTCTTGGGTTATGTTTGACGTAAGTAGGAGTTCAGGATCACTTCTTGATCATTACTAGTTGACGTCCGCTTGTTCAGCTCCTCTTCTCGCTCTTGCTTCGTAAGTTAGCCACCATACATGCTTACTCGCTGCTGCAACCTCACCACTTTACCCATTCCTTACCCATTAGTCTTAGCTAGTCTTGAAACCCATGGTAATGGGATTGCTGATTCCTCGTGGCTCACAGATTACTACAACATCAGTTGCAGGTACAGGTTATGCGATGATCATGACGCGAGAGCGATCTTACTTGTGTTGGAGCTCTTCTTCTTCTTCATCGATCTTGGGTTAGGTTCCTGGTCGGCAGCCTGGGCTAGCAGGGTGGATATTGTTTGAGTTTCTGTTGGTGTTGCATCCGTAACCGGATGTTGTTCTCATGTATGATCTATTGTTGTATTCAGGTGACATTGTATGTCTTGGATGTATCCCCACTATTATGTAATGTTGATGTAATGATATCCACTTTGCAAAAGTGTCTTCAAGATGCGCTTCTATCCTTGGTGGGACCTTCGAGTTCCTTTAGGATAGAGTCGCATCTTGGGCGTGACAAGTTGGTATCAGAGCCAGATTATATCAAGTTTCATAAACAGATTTTGGTCAGTAAGGGAATTTTGTTCTATGCCATTAGTAGATTCATGACATGCCTTTGGTTGCCATGATAAGTTCCTGTAGCATGCTTTTTGATAGCTCTAAACATTGCAACCTGATGTTACTTCTGCCATGTCCAGTGATTTCTGCTACGTCTGTGAAGCTGATATAATTTGCAATCTTGCCATGTCCTTTTGAGCATGTTCTAGTGATTTCTGGAGATAGCTCAGTGTTCATGTTTTGTTATGCTTTACATGTACATCATGTCCATGCCTTTTTTTCAAGTTGTGGTGCTGTAGCATGTTGTTTTGGTGCTTGCAAGTTGCCTAGTTGTTGTTTTGGACAGCTTGTCCTTTAAACTTGTTTCATGTGTATGTGTTGAACCGTTGGTCCGTTTTGGGTGTGCTCTATATGGAACTTGCTTAGTTTTGCATGTAGTTTCATGTTACCTTGTTGCATCCATGTTTTGAGTGTGTTTTCTTGATGTTTGAATGCATTTTGCATCAATTTCATGCTTACCTTGTTTTGCTCATATCTTCTAGGCGTAGCTCCAAATTAAATGAACTTTATATGTAACTTGACTAGAATTTTGTGTAGATCATCGTGGTGCATCTTAACTTGCTGTTTAACAACTTGAACATGAGGTTTATTCAGATCTGGACAAATTTCGAAATTTGCATATGAGGACTTACCGGAATTGTTATATCTTGTTTCCGGCCTCATTTAAACTTGCTTTGATGTGTTGTTCTTGTATGCATCATCTCTTGCCATGAGTAGCTTCATGTAGCCTTTTCGTGCATCATACTTGGTTGAGCATCATGCCTTGTTCATGAGTGGTGTGTTTACCATGTTGTGTGCTTCTTCTCGATAGTTCCCGTTTTGTTGCGATCGTGAGGATTCGTTCATCTACGGTTGGTTCGTCTTCGTGGCTTCATCTTCTTCATGGATTCGTTCTTCTTCCTAGCTGGATTTCAGGAAAGATGACCGTGACCTTGGATCTCACTACTATCATTACTATGCTAGTTTCTTCGTTCTATCGCTAAGCCGCGTTACCTACCACTTGCTTATCAAGCCGCCCAAATGGCCATGAACCTCTAACCTTTGTCACCCTTCCTAGCAAACCGTTGTTTGGCTATGTTACCGCTTTTGCTCAGCCCCTCTTATAGCGTTGCTAGTTGCAGGTGAAGATGAAGATTGCTCCATGTTGGATTATGTTTATGTTGGGATATCACAATATCTCTTATATTATTAATGCATATATATACTTGGTAAAGGGTGGAAGGCTCGTCCTTATGCTCGGTGTGTTTTGTTCCACTCTTGCCGCCCTAGTTTCCGTCATATCAGTATTATGTTCCCGGATTTTGCGTCCCTAACGCGGTTGGGTGATTTATGGGACCCCCTTGACAGTTCGCTTTGAATAAAACTCCTCCAGCAAGGCCCAACCTTGGTTTTACCATTTGCCTCACCACCACCTACTTTCCCCTTGGGAGTCGCTCTCTCGAGGGTCATCTTTATTTAGCCCCCCCCCCCGGGCCAATGCTTCTCTAAGTGTTGGTCCGAACTAGAGCCACTTGCAGCGCCCCCTCGGGGAAACTTGAGGTCTGGTTTTAGTTGTACGTAGTGCTCATCCAGTGTTGCCCCGAGAACGAGACATGTGCAGCTCCTATCAGGATGTGGGCGCATTGGGCGGTCTTAGTGGTCTTGTTTTACCATTGTCGAAATGTCTTGTAACCGGGATTCCGAGACTGATCGGGTCTTCCCGGGAGAATGAATATCCTTCGTTGATCGTGAGAGCTTATCATGGACTAAGTTGGGACACCCCTGCAGGGTTTGAACTTTCGAAAGTCGTGCTCGCGGTTATGTGGCAGATGAGAATTTGTTAATATCCGGTTGTAGTGAACTTCAAGTAAACTCTTCTAAAATACACCAAACGCGTGCGTAACCATGATTGTCTCTTTTCGGGGTTGTTCTAGAGGAGAACACGGTCTTTGGGTTATGGTTGACGTATGTAGGAGTTCAGGATCACTTCTTGATCATTACTAGTTGGCGACCGCTTGCTTCGCTTCTCTTCTCGCTCTTTTATTTGCGTAAGTTAGCCACCATGCATGCTTAGTAGCTGCTGCAACCTCACCACTTTACCCCTTCCCTACCTATTAAGCTTTTCTAGTCTTGACCCATGGTAATGGGATTGCTGAGTCCTCGTGGCTCACAGATTACTACACCAACAGTTGCAGGTACAGGTAATGCGATGATCGTGACGTGAGAGTGATGTTTGCATGTTTTGGAGTTCTTCTTCGTCGACCTTGGGTTAGGTTCCTGGTCGGCAGCCTGGGCTAGCAGGGTGGATGTCATTTGAGCTTCTGTTTGTGTTTCATCCATAGTCGGATGTTAATCTTATGTATGATGTATTGATGTATTCTTACGGCATTTGTATGCCTTGTATGTATCCCCATCTATTATGTAATGTTGATGTAATGATATCCACCTTGCAAAAGAGTATCAATATGCGGTTCTATCCTTGGTGGGACCTTCGAGTCTCTTTAGGATAGTATCACATATTGGGCGTGACAAATTGGAACAAGTACGCCGGCCGAGATGCGGTTTAAGCAAACAACTAAAGAATATCCACATGCAGCAACGTGGGAAGATGGGCAGTGGAGAAAGGCCGGAGGAAGCTATACCCGAGGGTCGTCGGGATGTTACCAGGAGGGCGCTGGTGGCCGGAATCTGCCCATACTGCGGCAGCGAGCAAGTGACGAAGGCCCTACCGCGCCGGAGCTTGGTCAGAGAGAATGACGGGTACCGCAGATCGGGACGTGCTGCCTCAACACTGTCGAACGGAGAAATGATGCACATCCTCCCTTTCCTCCCGCGGACGGGATGCGGCCGGATCACTGACCAACGGGGAGAAAGAGAGGCCACTGCCACCTTGTGTGAGATGGTGTGACGAGAGGAAAACCCCGGCAGGCAGGCTCCGTTGTATATAGTGGAGCGGATTTTCCCATTTTCCCCACGGCAATTGTTTTATATTCTGTACTATGCGCCATTGAGGAGGAATATATAACTTTATTTAGTACTAACGCGTCAAGTCGAACTTTGTTTCGTCTAGGCATGGTACCCGACCCTCCTTTGAGTAAAAACTGCGACACGCGTCAAATTATCATGTGGGCTGCCTTTTCGTACAGAAACGAACTCCATCGTGTACCCACGCGGGTGTGGCCGGGAACGAGACGTGAGTACGTGCATCTTGTGTGCACATCTTCTTTAGGTGCATGTACGTACGTGGGTGGGTGTGAGAGAGATGGTTTGTGCGAAACCGAGGCAATGTGTCGATGATATCTCAAACAAAAAAATGTAACATATGCAATGTGTGTGAAACAGAGTCATGGATATATCATATTTAGAGGGAGCGATCCACGAGAAGATATTGGAGGGATCATCGGCGTGAGATATCGATAGAATCGAAAATAGGGATGAAGTGTGTAGCTTCGCGATTGATAAAGAGTGCCATCAAATTTGTGTTTGCCCACGTCGAAGATACAGGGCGGCTGGCCTACTGGAATTTGAGGGGGCAGAGGTGCAGTTTTTCTCTGTGGCATGGATACCTACCTACAATGTTCGACTATCGGTGTGTGTGGGGGGGCGGAGGGGGCAGAGACCTAACTATAGAGAGCAAGATCGACTAGTATATGTGTGGAGAAGGAGAGAGACCTAGCTATGTATAGAGGAAGATCGATCGGCATCCATGGATATGTGTAGCAGAGGAATATGGTCGGGAGAAAGACAAAGGTAGAGTGTCGGAGGGTTGGTGGTGGAGTGGCATCTCACAAATATTGGGAGAGGCCTACTAGACAAACTGACGGTACGAGTGCAATATCAATAAGAGAGGGTCGAGGATGTCTGTCTATCAATGCACGTGCGTGTGAGAGACGGGTCAAGAAGTATGCAAGGATGATGAGGGGAGACGATATGGTTGTGGTAAGCATACACAACTACATAGGAACATGAACCATTGTGTGTCCGAGAAAGGGAGAGACATAACTAGTGAGGTAAGTCTATCAGTGCGTGGGGAAAACGAATCATAGTCCACCTGGCTATATGTAGGGAGATCGGTACATATACATGCATTCATGTGTTGGAAGCAAATAAGGTCCGGAGAGACAGACAGGGGGAGAGTCTGTGGCTAGGAGGTGGTGCGAGAGGCCTACCATGTCGAGGGGGGAGGAGTGTACGAGTACGAGATCGATGAAAAGAGGGGCGGGAGTGTGCACCTGCGTGGAACCGTATTGGACATAGGGGGCATGGACTGTGAGAAGAGAAGAGGGGGAGTATGTGTTTGTGGTAGGCACACTTGGCTAGAGAGGTATATCGACCGGTGTGTGCCGGAAAGAAGGAGCTGGGGGGCCTACACACACCGCGGGTGAACGACCTAAAGAGAAATAACGAACGTGTGCGTGCACGATAGAAAATTAGCGCTAGCTAGCTGCAAATAGAAGAGGATCGTGAAGGTGTTAAAGACGAACATAGATCATAATTCATTATAAAAAGGTGGATACAGATACTTGAAAAAGATATCATAATGTAGAACATTGATTATAATTTGGGCTAATGTGTGGCTTTTGCAGCTCAGGGCTAAATACTTGTCATAATGTAGCGGGCGGGGCACTATACTTTGTGTGATAAACACGGTGTACGTTAGATTATGAATATCTAGTTAGTACATCAAATGTACTATTATTTGGAATCAACATCAAGTGTATTCACAAAATTGAATTCGAGTTCATATAGTACACATAGTTCATATCTATCTCTATAGTAATCATGTGGTGTGTTGTTAAGGTAATACACGAATGATGGTTGAAGTTGGCAACAATCATGGTTGTAGATTCTTATTGAAATAGAGAAACAAATTCAAATTCAGTTCGAATTACAACGGTAGTATAGACATTTGGAACACACTAAAATGTTGGTATGAGTAGGTTACATGCATTATACAGCTAGCGAAAAAATTTAATTGGACATAACATGGATCCATACTCACTCCTTCCATCTATAGAGGGCCTAATGCGTTTTTTAGGACCGCCTTTGACTATTGACAAGATTAATAGTACATGACATGCACAATGTGAAAATTATATTGAAATATCCTTTCACACATGAATTTAACGGTGTGCTTTGTGTAAGTTGCATGTCATATATTATTGCTCTAATATTTGGTTGGTCAAATTTAGCCTCGAAAAACCCATTAGGCCCTATATAGATGGAAGGAGGGAGTAGCTTTGAATAACATTTGTATAGTAAAATGGGACAAGACTCTCTCTTTGTGTGGTGTGAATATTTTTTATTTTTTAGTTTTTTTTCATTGAGGGAAGTGCGAATTGATTTGGTACGTACAAGTACAATATTACACGTTAGGATTTTCCCTAAAATTCAACCCGCGCCTTGTTATATCCCAAAAATCCAGATATCGTGCTCCCAAAACTGGCGCCTTCACAACCCGCACCTTGCTATCCCGAAACTACAACGCGCGCGAAAACTCCCTCCAGCTGCCAAATCCCGACATGCGAAATCCCCCTTCTAACCCTGAGCCGAAATGGCCGCTAGTTCAAATCAGTGGGGATACTTTTGTAACAGACCCTACATTTTGGACAAGCGCGTTCCTAAGTCATGGTTCCCCCCTCCCATCATCTCCTTTTCGCCATTCGAAATCTGGCCGCCATAACCTCTCCGCTCCAGCCGTGAAACCCCACCCTCCTCTGTCCGCCACCTCACCACTGCCCTGCCGGAGCCTCTTCCCCGACGACGTCGCCCACCACAATAGCTCGACGTCGCTCATCCGCCACCCCGGATGAGGATCCGTCGTCCATCCCGTCATCCCACCAGTTCAGCCGCCCCGTCGTCCCCTCCAAGGAGCTACGCCGACGATCGCCTCACTGACTTCTCGGATGAACCTGAGTCCTACTCGGCGCCACCAAAGAGGTTGTACACTCATCACATCGCACCTTCTCCTTAACTCGACCTCCCGGAAACAACGGTGCTCCATCCCGCACCCCCATGGAGCGGCTACCTCGAAGCCGGCGCCGCGGGTGACATCTCCATGGCGGCTCTCCCCAGTGCGAGGCCCCTTCGGCGGCGGCGGCCATACCAGCCGGATCAGCTGCTGCTGCTCCGGCTATCGCTCGGTCGCTCGCGCTGCTGCTACTGCTCCGCCTCTCGCTCACTCGCTCGCGCTGCTGCTGCTGCCCAGGCTCTCGCTCGCTCACTCGCTCGCGCTACTGCTGCTGCCCCGGCTCTCGCTCGCTTGCGCTGCTACTCTCCCCCTCGCTCGTGCTACTGCTCTGCTCCAATTTAGCTACACTTCAGTTGACTAAATCAACTTTTGGGTCAGTCAATTTTCAGGGGGAGGTGCGTCTTGCCGGAGTTAAGGAAGAACCATCCGCAACAGGGAGGGGGGCTCACCAGAGAGGTACCCCACTATCTATCTTAGGGTTCTGGGTGGGGTGCTGCTCGCCGGCGGTGGGGGCGCGGTGGCCGGGGCAGCGGCGGACCAACGATGGGGAGTTGTTTTTGGGCGGCGAGGCGGCGGCGGACCGGTGGTGGGGAGTTGTTTCAGGGCGGCGAGGCGGCGGCGGACCGGTGGTGTGGAGTTATTTCGGGGCGGCGAGGCGGCGCGGGGTTCGGCCAGTGGTGGCTGGTGGCTCAGGGGGGTGCAGGTTGAAGATGAACTACATGCCCTCCCTAAACTATCCCATGTGAAGTGCCTCTTGGCTACCTTTGAGTTCAGTTTCGACAGTACCATTCAGATTCCACAGTAAATTTCAGTTTCTACAGTTAAGTTCAGAGTCAACAGTTTTTACCTCATCTGTTGTAGTCAGGTGGTTTTTGGTGATGTAAATTTTACATCTATCACTTTTTGGTAATGCATTTTACATTATCTATTGGAGATGCTATTAGAATCCCACTTGAGATTAACGATGTATGTCTTGTGGTGCTTCATCCTTGATGTCTTACGGCTCACAGGAGCTGCTCCAAGGATGGAACGATCCATCACAACAGAGCAGTGCCCTGGGCGTCGTCTACAGATTCCTCAGATCTTCCTCCACACCTCTGACAGCCACCTCTGCCTCAACTTCTTCAGTGACAAACCCAATGATGCTGAGGTCAACACGGCTACGACAAAGAGGTTGTACACTTGTCACATCACTTATTACTCTACATTCATGTCGATCCATTAGGGCTATTGTGGTTCAAGGGAAAAACATAGCAATAGGAAATTTTCCTATGGCACTTTACTATTCAATTATTCATGCATTTTGTTTAAAGGAATGGAGCAAAACATCCACCTCGACCTACATTTCAAAATCCTATGCATGAAAACAAGACCAAGTGTATTAGTGGGAGAATAACATTCTAACTGTACACGCTTTCATATGGTTTCACTTTATTTTGGCCATGTTTCTTTGCATTCCTCTACTCCTCCTTTTCCAGTGAACCAAACACCCAAGTTGACAGAAATCATGTGTTCACAAATGCTCTGTTTCCCATGTGCATTCCTATCCTATTCTGGTGTTTTTCCTTCTGTCCCTGCGTTTTCAGAATCATGCAAGCCAAATGAGCCCTTACAGAATTACTTCAGTTACAGGTAGGTGTCGAAGAAAACTTTGTGTGGTTTGTCCTGCTCCTGCCGCAACGTCGTCACTTGACCTGAGCTGCTCCATCGACAGAAGCATCCACCAAACTAGACATCATGACTCCTGACTGTCATTCGCTGCCTCAGATCTCCTTCCCTGCCGCCAGCACCCACCGCAACGGCATCACCATCATCGACTCAGCAGATGAACCTGAAGAGTACACGGGTCCACAAGAGAGGTCGCACTCTTTTGTTTCTTCTTATGTTATGCATTGCTTAATATTACCTGCTACTTTATTGTCCTGATCACCTCTTAGACTCAAAGTCAGGTCCAAATTGATGTTCAAACTTGAGTTCTAAATTAGTTGTGGGGCACATATCAAGGCAGCAATGAATAGTATCTCTGTCTAATATCTGGTTCACCTAGGGTATGCCTATGTTGTTCAACTTGGGTGGGAACAAATAGTAAAGCAATCATCATCTGTTTTTTATTAAATTAAAGCAATCATCAGCCTGCTGTCATTATTTTTGGATCCATCCACTGGTTGTTACCATTACTCTAGATTTCTGCATGCTCTCTTTACATAATCTCAATATTTTTTTATGCATGTCAGATATTGTACATAGTCGTGCTGAACATGTAGAGAAAAAGAGAAGAGTTTCGCGCGGCAATACAATGTCATGCAGACATCGCTCCATGGTGCGTTCAATGGCAAACCCTCCCCCCCTCTCCAGATTGTAATCCAGAGGAAGATATCTGTTCTGAGGCGGATTCAGCCGCAACTAACCACTTCTATTTACCCCCCAAGGTGTTTGCTCTAACTTGGCATGATGATGTTAGTCATATCATGCATATGTTGCCTTGGAGTGCCCACTTTCGACATCATATATGTCATCTGCTTAGTTTAGACATGTTCTGTAATGCCACCTGTTTTGTTTCAATATCATATATGGGAATTATGCAATGCCATCATGTCTAACCAGGAATCATATATTTGAATGATATCTAGCCCATCCTTTTCTTCATTAAATTTCCATTTGTCGACAATGTTTGTACATTAAACTACTCTTCCTGTGAATCAGCCATTTGAGTGGGTGATGGAAAAATCTAGAGTGAAAACAAGGCCTTCAGAGCAGACAGTGCTACCTGTCGAAGCAGATCTCTTGCTGGGTCACGATACGTCCTCAGAGATGGATTCAGAGACAGATGACCAGCACTATTCCCCCACCGAGGTGTATGATCTAACTTGGCACGGTTCTACTGCTCATATCATGCATATGGTGACATCATATACACAATATTCAGCACCATGTTCTTAGTTCAGACATCATATATGCAAATGCCCTCCGCTTAGCATATAAATCACATATGTGAATTAAATCTTGCGATCCTGGTTACTTAGATAACATGTATGTGAATTATGTCATGCGATCCTATTTAGTTAGTCATCATATCTTTGAATTATGTTATGCTATGCTATCCAGTTTAGATAGACATCATCTATGTGAAATTATTTCATGCTATCTGTTTTAGTTAAACAATATACATGTTAATTATTTAATGCCCTCTTTTTTCCACACTATCTATTGCATCTGTCTCTCATACAATGTCTATACATTCAATTATGTTTCCTGTTTATCAGCCATTTGAATTGAAGCGGGTGATGGCAGTATCTAGCGGAGTAAAAACACGGTCTTCAAATAAAACGGTGCTACCTCTTGGTGAAGATAGCACCCCGGTTGTACATGCACGAGAACTAGCCCTACCACACATAACCCTTATGTTCTCCAGAGACAGATTTACTAGACGATGACTGGGAACGCCTTGTTCTTTACTAGTCCCGAACCAAGAATGTGGTAAGGTCTATGAGCTCATTTTATTTGAAGTACTATATGCTTGCGTCTTATTGTACTCTGTTTATGTAGAACAAGTGCTTAAACCTGAAGAACAACTGTTCTGATTTAAGATTCCATTGCTATCGTGCATTCTGCTTTGCTCTTGTATCATTGTATTTACTCATACAAACTTATTTTTAAATCAAACTATCCAATGGAAACTCCAATGTCACAACAGGTATGTTTACGCATGTTTCTTTAACAGGTTTGCTCTTATAAATAGCTCTGTTTATTTCAATTTCAATAGTGTATACAGTTGACTTCTCATATCATGCTCATTACTAGCGTCATAATAGGGCCATAGTGTTGTTGTACATGTAGACCCATGGTACCCATCTGAAATCTTGTTGTGCCGTTTAGTTTCCCATGCTTTGTATTCTTTCAGTGCTGCTTTCTGTTGAACTGATATGATTTGAACCGTGTCTCTATTTTTATTTGGCAAGACAATGCAGTGACCATAGGACATAGATATATTTTATTTTGATTCTTTTATAATGTACTACTTGGCAATAGAAGACTTGGTAGTTTAATCTTGTCCACCTTACTAATGAACTGGTTCACCGAAATGAGTTTCATATACTAGTACATGCTAAACCTGTTATGTGTCTGCTTGTTTCTTCTTTTAGAATGCTGACAGAATATTGGGGAAGAGTGCCTTATTAAGCAATGATAAAGGAAGTAATGCAGATAAGGTTCAGGATCATGAGTCATCCTTGTTGATCTCCAACAAAGCTGATAAAACATCTAAGGAAAACTATCTTGAAGAGAGTGAGGCAACCCCAAAGTCCTGTCTTGGTTTACTATTCGAGTTACTGGCCACAACCGCTTGCACAAGCTATTCAAACTCACTGTCTGAATCAGATTGGTTTCTTGAGTCTCAACTACAAGCTGAAAGACATCGATCAGCTGTGATGCGACAAGAAGTGGAAGGACCGCGGAAGTCCATGGAGCATTCAGATGCATACTTTCTGGTGCAACAACAAGAGTTGGAGGATTTTAGCGCCAAACAGGACAAAGCTAATAAGCTTGCTAAGCTTATTGCCAGCATGGTGGATACCCAGGATAACTTTTTGTGAGCTCTCCTGAAGTTGTTTCAGTTATGGACTTGTTTTGCTGTTGCGTTTATTTGCACTCGTGGCCAATTTTGACGGCCAGTGTATGTAATATGCTGCGTTGTTCCCTATATTTGCACTGGTGGTGAACTTTGATGCCCAGTGGATGTAATATGTGTAATAGGTGTAATAGGCTAGTGTTAGTTGCTTGCTTATATAATTCCTTATTGTCTTGTTTAGTTGTTTGCTTATAGTCACTGAAGTTCTTTTTCCACGTTTTTTTATTGGCCACAATAACCTAGTTTTGGTAACTAGGCCACAATAATCATGGCAACACACTGACTGTTGTAACCATGGGCCTCCTGCGGGCCGTAGGATCCGTGGGCCTTCTACGGGCCATAGGATCCATGGGCCTTTTATGGGCCGTAGGATCCATGGACTTTCTACGGGCCGTATGATCAATGGGCCTTCTACGGGCCGTAGTATCCATTGGTATGATAGGTAAAGCACCGGCACAAGTAAAGAAATCTTGAATAACTCCTTTTCCAATAATATTACCACTACTGATTCGAAATCTTTTTGTATGATAGGTAGGGGGTTCTTCAGCAGGAGCATCAGAATTTTTTATGACATTGTTATCGCCCATATCGGCGATAACTTCCCCAATTTCAGACATAGCGACAAGCAAGCGATCCAACAGACGAGCAAACAAAAGGGCAAGCGAAAAAAAGGCAAACTGAAAAAGAGAGGAGGAGATTGGGAAAGAGAGGGCAAATAAAACGGCAAGGGTGAAGTGGGGGAGAGGAAAACGAGAGGCTAATGGCAACTAATGTAATGCGGGATATAGGGATTGTGATGGGTACTTGGTATGTTGACTTTTTGCGTAGACTCCCCGGCAGCGGCGCCAGAAATTCTTCTAGCTACCTCTTGAGCTTGCGTTGGTTTTCCCCGAAGAGGAGAGGATGATGCAGCAAAGTAGCGTCAGTATTTCCCTCAGTTTTTGAGAACCAAGGTATCAATCCAGTAGGAGGCTACGCTCAAGTCCCTCGTACTTGCACAAAACGATAGCTCCTCGCAACCAACGCGATTAGGGGTTGTCAATCCCTTCAGGTCACTTACGAGAGTGAGATCTGGTAGAGATAATATTTTTGGTATTTTGGTATAGAGATGCAAAGTGAAAAGTAAAAGGCAAAGTAAAAAAGCAAAGCAAGATTAAAGTGATGGAGATTGATATGATGAGAATAGACCCCGGGGCCATAGGTTTCACTAGTGGCTTCTCTCAAGAGCATAAGTATTCTACGGTGGGTGAACAAATTACTGTTGAGCAATTGATAGAATTGAGCATACTTATGAGAATATCTAGGTATGATCATGTATATAGGCATCACGTCCGAGACAAGTAGACCGACTCCTGCCTATCTACTACTATTACTCCACTCATCGACCGCTATCCATCATGCATCTAGAGTATTAAGTTAAAAACAGAGTAACACCTTAAGCAAGATGACATGATGTAGAGGGATAGTTTCATGCAATATGACAAGATGGCAACAATACAATATGTGCCTTGCTGCCCCTTTTGTCACTGGGAAAGGACACAACAAGATTGAACCCAAAGCTAAGCACTTCTCCCATGGCAAGAAAAACCAATCTAGTAGGCCAAACCAAACTGATAGTTCGAAGAGACTTGCAAATATAACGAATCATACATAAAATAATTCAGAGAAGATTCAAATATTATTCATAGATAGACTTGATCATAAACCCACAATTCATCAGTCTCAACAAACACACCGCAAAAAGAAGATTACATCGAATAGATCTCCACGAGAGAGGGGGAGAACATTGTATTGAGATCCAAAAAGAGAGAAGAAGCCATCTAGCTAATATCTATGGACCCGAAGGTCTGAGGTAGACTACTCACACTTCATCGGGGAGGCTATGATGATGTAGAAGCCCTCCGTGATGACGGCCCTATCCGGCGGAGCTCCGGGACAGTCCCCAAGATGGGATCTCGGGGATACATAAAGTTGCGGGCGGTGGAATTAGGTTTTGGCTCCGTGATCTCGATCGTTTGGGGGCGAGGTATATATAGGAGGAAGGAGTACGTCGGTGGAGCAACAGGGGCCCACGAGGCGGGGCGCCTAGGGGGCGCCCCACCCTCGTGACCGCCTCTGTTACTTCTTGGAGTAGGGTCCAAGTCTCTCGGATCACGTTCGTGAGAAAATCACGCCCCGAAGGTTTTATTCCGCTTTGGACTCCGTTTGATATTCCGCTTTCTTCAAACACTGAAATAGGCAAAAAACAGCAATTCTGGGCTGGGCCTCCGGTTAATAGGTTAGTCCCAAAAATAATATAAAAGTGGAAAATAAAGCCCAATATAGTCCAAAACAGTAGATAATATAGCATGGAGCAATCAGAAAATATTGATACGTTGGAGACGTATCAATTATCAATTGTTATATTATACCTGTGTTCATAATGTTTGCGAGTACATTCAAAGTACTCACTGGCTTGTCCCTAGCTATTGTCTTGGCCAGATTTCTTGCTTGGAGAGGAGCGTTGCGATGACAGCCCCGGAACCCACGCAATGACGATAGCAGCCTCGCGAAGATAGGAGTTATCCAGGTCAGCTGTTCCTGTGGGAAATGGAGTCCCATCGACACTGATGAACCACGAATCGCTTCCGCCATCAGCCACTAGAAACCTTGTGTTGTACTCATAGGCCAAAATGGTCTTGTACTACATATTTTGTATTTTTCTTGGAATTTCCGTATCAAGTTGGTGCCTCATCAGCCAACAGTAATCCTGGGGATGGTGAGCACAAGGGCCATTTTCTGGGAAATTGATATCCCGAAAATCCGGTCCTGACAAATAAGTTGACACCTACTGAAATATCTTTGCAAATGGCTGATAAATCAATTGCTATGCCTGTCGGTATTTGTGAGGATGTGCCTTCTGTACTTGCAAACATTACTATTTAACGGACTTTGTTATTCTTGATATTCCCGAGGATGATAGTATGTCTATTATTCTTGGAAGACCTTTCCTTAACACTGCAGGGGCTGTTATTGATTGCAACAAAGGAAATGTCACTTTTGATGTTAATTGTAATGAGCATACGGTACAGTTTCCGAGGAAACAACCTCAAGTTCATAGTATCAATTCTATTGGAAAAATTCCATCGATTATATTTGGAGGTTTTGAATTTCCTCTTCCTACTGTCAAGAAGAAATATGATATACTTATTATTGGGGATGTGCATATCCCCGTTGAGGTAACATAGTGTTATTCGAAATTTCTCCGGTTTCATGATTATCGGAATGAGTTTGTTAACAAGACTTGATCAACCTTGTTAGTGGATTCCTTTTGATGAGCATGAGATGGATGAAACTAAAAGCACAACCTTCTGCACCCTATTTATACTTTCTGTTATTTAGTAGAAATAAAGTAAAAATAGTATTTTCTGTCTGTTTCCTGGTTTATCCGTGCAATATAAAAATACCCCGAAAATAAAAGTCCTCAAAATGACATGCCAAATTAATATGATTTTTTTCGGGAATATTTGAGGATTTATGGTGCAAAAATCACCGCCAGGGGGAGCTGCCACCTGGCCACGAGGGTGGAGGGCGCGCCCTACCCCCCTGGGCGCGCCCCCTACCTCATGGGCCCACGATGGCCCTCCTCCACTTATCCCAGCACCCATCTTCTTCCTCTTCCTCACACAAACACGAAAAACCAACTCAAGCACGAGTTCCAGCCACTTTTGCTGTGATTTTCGATCTCCTTGCTCAAAGCACCTCTAGCAAAACTGCTTGGGGAGATTGTTCCCTGGTATGTGACTCCTCCATTGGTCTAATTAGTTTTTGTTCTAGTGCTTTATCCATTGCAAATTTGTGCTACATAGGTGACCATGTTCTTGAGCTTGCATGTCAAATTTATATGGTTCCAAGTAGTTCTAATGCTTGATATAGGCTCTAGGCACTTGTAGCAGTAGTTGCTATCAGTTTTATTGAAGTTGGTTCACTTTTGTTTGAAGTTACTAAAAATTTCAGAAATTTTTCAGAGAAGACAATATGCTTAGGAAGATGTTCCAAGGTGGTTCGTCTAAGAAGCAAGGACCCAGGCTTGCTATGCGTGATGCTGACGAGGAACCACCAAGAGACGCTCTAGTGCGGCCTTGCGAGTGGCCGTCGGAAAACTTTATGGATCATGCAGGAATTAAAGAAGAATTTAACACATATTTGCGTAATGCCGGTCTTGAGGATTTTGAGGCAGACAAATGCCCCCAATATCATGATCTGACAAGCTCATTTGTGAGGAGGTTTGAGTATTCATCTTCGCGTAATTCTGCTTCAGTCATGTTTGATCTTTATGACAAATCTTATACCATGGACTTAGCGGATTTCACTTTTGCTTGCACAATTCCATCATGGGGTAGTGTTAGCGATCCCCCTAAATCTGAGTTTAGAAACTTTCTTGCAAGTATAACTGTAGGGGAATCCAGAGATATAACGCAAGCTACCATAGGGAGCATTCACTTTCCTGCTATACATTATTTTGCTCTCTTCATCGGTAGATGCATAAATGCTAAGGATGAAGCATGTCACATGTGTGTCCCTGACCTTAGCATTCTCAGGAATGCTGTGTTAGGAGACCAATCTTATCATATGGGAGCCATTGTAGCTCGTAGGTTGCATCATAATAGATATAATGGAGATTTCTTTGGAGGAATTTATGCAACCCGCTTAGCTAATTTTCTTGAGATAGACATTCGTGAGGGTGATACGGAGTTGCCTCCTGCATATTTAGATTATAACTCTATGGCTTCGCACCAGTTTGTAGCGAGGCCTGAATCACCTCTCTTATATCGACTAATCTTTGATAAACATCGTGTTGTCTGTATTACTCTCCCTGCTCCTGCCTTCTTTGATTACCAGGCAAACGGAAGATATACTAATACCAGAGAGGAGGCAGATGAGTACGAGAGGAGAGCGGAGGCAGCCCGACTCCACGCTGCAGCTCACGATGCGATAGCCGCTGCATCATAGTACAACCCCAACTATTCTTCGTCGAAGTACGACCCCAACTACACCTACGGGTATCCGTCAGGCTATCGCTGGCAATAGACCAACTTAGGCCAAAAGCCTAAGCTTGGGGGAGTACGTATTTCTCACCGACATTACATTTAGGTTCACACACACTCATTGCTAGATGTCGGTGCTCATACTCTTTCACTGTAACATCCATGCTAGTTTATTTTCTTTTTCTTGATTTCTTTTTGTGTGTTTGTTAAACCTTAAGAAAAACAAAAAAATTAGTGTAGCTTTTAGTTAGTTTACTTTTCTTGCTGTAGTAGCAACAATTAAAAAGAAAACCCAAAAATATTTCCCGTTCTTCTTTTGCTTGTTGGGAGCTTTCCCGTGTAAATAGTTTTATTTCTTTTCTTTTCTTTTCTTTCGGGGTCAGTAGGAGAAGACCATGATTAAATTGTTGAAGTGGCTCTTATATGCATTATTGTTGATTTAACCCAGAGCCCATGTTACCTTGTCTTCTCCTATTTATTGAATGCTCGCAGATTCCAGCTTAGTCCAATGCACGTGCACTCTTATTATTATTCACACCGTTCGGTCGTGCAAGAGAAAGGAAAATTATGATGATATATGATGGACTGACTGAGATGAGAAAAGCTGGTATGAACTCGACCTCTTTTGCTTTTGTAAATATGATGAGTCCATCGTTCTTGATTCAGCTTGTTATGAATAAACATGTTTGCAATGACAAAGAGATATCATAGTTGCTTGTGCCATGCTTGATTAGCTATGAGTTATAATGGTTTACCTTGCGTGCCAACATGCTATTAAAATGGTTATGATGTGGTATGATGGGGTGTTATCCTCCTGTGAATGATTTAACTGACTTGACATGGCACATGTTCACGCATGTAGTTGAAACAAATCAACATAGCCTTCACGATATGTATGTTCATGGTGGATTATATCCTACTCATGCTTCCATCCAATGTTTATTAATTTTAATGCATGTACATGGCTGTTGTCGCTCTCTGGTTGGTCGCTTCCCAGTCTTTAGCTAGCCTTCACTTGTACTAAGCGGGAATACTTCTTGTGCATCCAATCCCTTAAACCCCAAAGTTATTCCACATGAGTCCACTATACCTTCCTATATGAGGTATCTACCTGCCGTTCCAAGTAAATTTGCATGTGCCAAACTCTAAACCTTCAAATAAACATTCTATTTTGTATGCTCGAATAGCTCACGTATCAACCAAGGCTGCCCTTATCTTCCATGTTAGGCGGGTTATTCTCAAGAGGAGTGGACTCCGCTCCTCACTCACGAGAAAATGGCTGGTCACCGGGATGCCCAGTCCCATGCTTTATGCAAACTAAATCAAAGTTAATTGCAAACAAAACTCCCCCCGGGACCTGATGAATGTTGGAGGCACTCGTTGTTTCGAGCAAGCCGTGGGTTCATGCTTGTTGGTGGAGGGGGAGTATAAACTTCACCATTATGTTTGGGAACCGCCTATAATGTGTGTGACATGGAAGATATCGCCATCTCTTAGTTGTTATGTTGACAATGAAAGTATGCCGCTCAAAATACAATTTATCTCTATTTCAAAACCGAGCTTTGGCACCTCTACAAATCCCTGCTTCCCTCTGCGAAGGGCCTATCTATTTACTTTTATGCTGAGTCATCACCCTCTTATTAAAAGCACTAGCTGGAGAGCACAGCTGTCATTTGCATTCATCACTATTAATTTATATTGGGTGTGACTATGATTGGATCTCTATTACCATGAATTACAATGTCTAGTCAGTCCTTGATCTTTAAAGGTGCTCTGCATTTATGTTTTGCGGTCTCAGAAATGGCTAGCGAGATACCATCTTGTTATATCATATTATGATTGTTTTGAGGAAGTGTTGTCATCCGAGATTTATTATTATGGCTCGCTAGTTGATCATGCTATTGATATGAGTAATTATGAGACCTGAGAATTATTGCAAATGTGGTTAGTTATGATCTTTGCTGAAAACATGAATGCTGGCTTGACATATTTACAACAACAAGAGCAAACAGAGTTTGTAAAAGTTTTTCTTTATTTCTTTCAGTTTGTCAACTGAATTGCTTGAGGACAAGCAAGGGTTTAAGCTTGGGGGATTTGATACGTCTCCGTCTTATCTACTTTTCCAAACACTTTTGCCCTTGTTTTGGACTCTAACTTGTATGATTTGAATGGAACTAACCCGGACTGACGCTGTTTTCAGCAGAATTGCCATGATGTTGTTTTATGTGCAGAAAATAAAAGTTCTCGGAATGACCTGAAACTCCACGGGATGTCTTATAAAAAATAATAAAAAATCCTCGCCAAAGATGAAGACCAGGGGCCCACACCCGGTCCACGAGGGTGGGGGCGCCCCCCCCTAGGGCGCGCCCCACTACCTCGTGGGCCCCCTGGACACCTTCCGACGCCAGCTCCAACTCTATATATTAGCTTTCGGGGAGAAAAAATAGGAGACAAGAAATAATCGCGTTTTACGATACGGAGCCGCCGCCAAGCCCTAAAACCTCTCGGGAGGGCTGATCTGGAGTCCGTTCGGGGCTCCGGAGAGGGCGATTCGTCGCCGTCGTCATCATCAACCATCCTCCATCATCAATTTCATGATGCTCACCGCCGTGCGTGAGTAATTCCATCATAGGCTTGCTGGACGGTGATGGGTTGGATAAGATTTATCATGTAATCGAGTTAGTTTTGTTAGGGTTTGATCCCTAGTATCCATTATGTTCTGAGATTGATGTTGCTATGACTTTGCTATGTTTAATGCTTGTCACTAGGGCCCGAAAGTGCCATGATTTCAGATCTGAACCTATTATGTTTTCATGAATATATGTGAGTTCTTGATCCTATCTTGCAAGTCTATAGTCACCTACTATGTGTTATGATCCGCAACCCCAAGTGACAATAATCGGGACCACTCCGGTGATGACCATAGTTTGAGGAGTTCATGTATTCACTATGTGCTAATGCTTTGTTCCGGTTCTCTATTAAAAGGAGGCCTTAATATCCCTTAGTTTCCATTAGGACCCCGCTACCACGGGAGGGTAGGACAAAAGATGTCATGCAAGGTCTTTTCCATAAGCACGTATGACTATATTCGGAATGCATGCCTACATTACATTGATGAATTGGAGCTAGTTTTGTGTCACCCTATGTTATGACTGTTACATGATGAACCGCATCCGGCATAATTATCCATCACTGATCCGGTGTCTACGAGTTTTCCATATATTTGTTTACACTTATTTACTTCCCCGCTGCTACTGTTACAATCACTACAAAATACCAAAAATATTACTTTGCTTTCATTACTCTTTTGTTACAGTTACCACCACTATCATATTACTGTGCTACTAAACACTTTGCTGCAGATACTAAGTTTCCAGGTGTGGTAGAATTGACAACACGGCTGCTAATACTTGAGAATATTCTTTGGCTCCCCTTGTGTCGAGTCAATAAATTTGGGTTGAATACTCTACCCACGAAAACTATTGCGATCCCCTATACTTGTGGGCTATCAGTAGGTGCACATCAAACCAGAACGGCTGCTCAATTGGATGATCCGCCAGGCAAGCCAAACCCGGACTAAGTCGATACCACTTAAACTATTCCCCAAAAGAGCCTTGACTTTAGTCATGGTGGGGGCGAGTTTCTGGCGATCAGCAGCGGACAACTTGTCTGGTAGAGGATGAGTAGACTCAAGGCGCAGGGCGCGAAAGTCGGGCAGAGGGTTCTCATCAGCCGGAGAAGTGTCTTAGGAATAGAACCATGTCTGGTTCCAGTCTTTGGGGTGACTCGGTGGATTTGCATAAGGGAAAATGGCGTCTCTCCATCGTTGGATTGAGACCCCACCAAGTTCCAAGCTAGGCCCGTTGGCACGTTCATTCTGGCGGTTCAAATAAAATAGCTCTTTGAAGAGTAGCAAGCTGGTTCTTCTCCAAGTTACACCTCACAGAACACTTGAAAGTTGCAAATATTAGACACGAAGTTGAGTCCGATGTCTTGAGGACGGAGATCGAAAAACTGTAGGACGTCTTTAAAAAACTTTGAGCCGGGTGGGGAAAAACCTCGGTTCATGTGGTCAATGAAGACAATGACTTCCCCTTCTTTGGGTTGAGGCTTTTCCTCGGTTGGATCAGGTGCACGGTAGGACATGACTTACTTCTTTGGCAGATAGCCAGTCTTCACAAAATCGTCAAGTGTGCTATCTGTGATGATGGACTTGACCCAATTGCATGTACTGGGTGTTTTGGGCGCTTTATGAAGACGGAAGCCTATCAAAAAAATGAAATTGCCGGTTCAAACTTAAGCCGGAGAAGGAAAATATTATAGTGCATATTCAAGATGGCGGCTTACAAATGGGCCTAATGATATATGGCTAAATTATGTCAGGTTACGTAAACCGCCATGAGCAGTGCAAATTATTTAAGCTGCCATGATAAGTTGGATGATGTATGTGGAGCATTTCAAATTAAGTTGGTAGTTTGAGCCTCCATGGCTAAATGGATCTAACAAATGCAGTTTTTGCCTGAGTGTTACATAAACAGATTTCACAGGCTGCAGCTATTATTTTGGATCAACGACTGGCCAGGAAAAGAAAAATAAATCTAGACCTAAAAAATAGTACAAATGAGTACATGAGCTTTCACAAGATTTGGCTTCTAGGAAAGGGGATCTATTGATATCAAAAATAGAAATAATACAACTACCGCATTGGTTTAACACCGTTCTCAGATCAAAGAAGCTTGCGGAGCAGCTGGGAAGATGAACTATGATGAACTGCGAAGATCACAGAGAAACTCGCAAACCCTAATGCGGATCTGAGGTTTGGGAAAGCAGAAACTTACAGATGCAGATCTACTGTAGAGGGTCGCCACCGTTCTCTAGATCGATTCAGGTTGATGCAGCAGCCGAGGTTGAGGAAGACGAGGTGCTCTGCAGCGGCGGCAGAGCTCGAGCGGCAGAAGAGTGCGAGAGGAAGAAGACACTGGAAAGGGGGAGAATGAGGAAAGACCGGTCGTGCCTATTTATAAGGAAGGACTCTTAAGTGGGCGCGAGAAACGAGGAGGCCGAAAATATGGTTATCCAGCTACCAGGACGCCTCGATTTTCGGGATGGTCATTAAGATAAGGATTCGTTGATATGCATTGGATAAAGTGTGAAGTAATGGCAGACAACGTCATGGCGGGTTATCACAAATTCAAAAGATGACGTCACGGCGGGTTACAAATTCTCGTACGATGAAGAGCAGAAGATTTTCTGTAAGTGTTGAAGATTGACATGAACCAATTCAAATCAATCTGGGGCCTAATGTTGGGAATATAGCTATTAGGTATGACCCGCCCAGGAGGGGCCGAGTTATACCTATGGCGATTCATGAAGCCCAAGACAGCTCTGGAAGATGGCGGTTCAAGATAAGGGCCTAAAGCCCAAAGGCGACTTAAGGCCCGTAGAGATAAACCGCCATATGTACATAACTTGTATTGTAAGGCAGGGATAGTTAGAGACTGAGCCGGACACTGTTTATGAACCGGCCGGGATTCTGTAAAGCCGCGGGGCGTCGACCTATGTATATAAAGGGACGACCTGGCGGCGGTTCAAGGCAAGTAAGATCAGATCGAAAGATAGGTCAAGCGGATTCACTCCCTAGTAATCGAAACATAAGCAATACCACCTCAAACTAGATTAGGCCTTTACCTTCATCGCAAGCGGCCGAACCAGTATAAACCCTCGTGTCCTTTGTCCCGTTTTAACCCCTTTAAGCTTCCTAGTTGCGATGGCTCCACGACTAAGTCCTTCCACTATGACATCTGCCGTGACAATTCCGCGACACTATTTGTGGACCATAACGGGCCGTTAATAGGCCGTATTTGATAACGCTATGAAAACAGCCCAATGGGTTAATGGGCCACAAACTGGCTGAATGTAACCACGGGCTGTATTTGGCCCAAAACAGAACAGGCTAGTAACGGACCGTATCTAACCAAATTCTAGAAATGAGCCCAAGAATAAATGGGCCCTTAGAAGGCCGAAAGTTAACACGGGCTGGAAACGGCCGACGAAATAATGGGACGTTAATGGGTATAAAGCAATACCTTGCTCATGATGGGCCAGTTTCATCTCAGGCATTTAATGGGCCGAGAGTTACAAAGGGCATCGTATGGGCCAAAAGATATCATGGGCCATACATGGGCCAGAAGTTACAACGGGTTGGAATCATATTGGACGGCCTACATGAAGCTACTGGGCTTAATTTCGATAGCCCGTAACGGGCCGGTAGTAAGTGGGCCGTAAATGGGCTATATACGAATAGGCCGTTAACAGGCTTTCCGTGGGCCAGCCTTTTGACCGAGTCAAACGGGCCGGCCTTTTCACCGGAATGGGCCTCTGTTGGGCCGTGCCATGTGTCGACGTATCATAGGCACCTCATGTCCAATGAGTGGATGACATCTGTCCGAACGTTGAGCCGACATGTGTTTCCTCCGGCCAATGAGAATTTTACACATGGAAAATTCCCATTGGTCTGGGCTGTTAACGGGTTATCGGATCCAAAACCGGACCCAATAGCTTTACGGCATCCCGTTACGGTGGATGCCACATGTCGGTCACCCTTGACGAAAGCACATCTATGACGCGCGATTTATCGTCATGGAAATGGACACTTCCGTGATGATAATTTTGGTAATGTCATGGAACGCTTCTACGATAGCACAGGTATGACTATCTTGATTCTGTCATAAATTTGTCATGGATATGCATGCATGACAGAAAACTTGACCTACTGTGACAAACACGTATCATCACGGAAATGTCTTTTTTTGTAGTGCATAGGTGCATGAAATGAGGTGAAAATTGGCATGGCCCAATGATTTGAAGAGATGAAGATGCTCAAAAAGTTTTGTGCCATTTGAATGAACCAAACTAGCAGTTTCTTCATATAGCATCTCTTTGGACAGAAACTTGGAAATATTACGTCAAAGAGGGAGAATATCCTGTTAAATTGAGTCAAAACTTGGTGGAGAGAGATGATATGGATAGGACAATGTCCTGTTAAATTTCCAGCTTAAATGAGTAATTCTAATGCCTTTTCTTTCATAATATGCAAGGTACACACAAAGAGGGAGAATTCCGGCAGCTGGAAATCTGGACGTGAAAAAACTACGTCAGGCTACCTATTCTGCACAATTCCAAATAAGCTGAAACTTCACCAAGATTTTTTAAGTAATAAATAATAAATAATGGAGCAAATAACCACCGGAGGGGGCCACTTGGTGAGCACAAGACACCAGGCACGCCTTGGTGGGTTGTGCTTAGCCCAGCCCACCGCTGGTGCCCATCTTCTGGTATATAAGTCATTTTGGCCTAGAAAAAAAATGAGGAGAGGACATTCGCGACGCGGCGCCGCCGTCTCGAGGCGGAACTTGGGCAGGAGCACTTTTGCCCTCCGGTGGAGCGATTCCGCCGGGGGAACTTCTCTCCCAGAGGGGGAAATCATCATCATCATCATCACCAACAACTATCCCATCTTGGGGATGGCAATCTCCATCAACATCTTCAACAACACCACATCCTCTCAAACCCTAGTTTATCTCTTGTGTTCAATCTTTGTATCGGAACTATAGATTGGTGCTTGTGGGTGAGTAATAGTGTTGATTACATCTTGCAGTTGATTACTATATGGTTTATTTGGTGGAAGATTATATGTTCAGATCCAATATGCTATTTAATACCCCTTTTGATCTTGAGCATGTTTATCACTTTTGAGTAGTTACTTTTGTTCCTGAGGTCACGGGAGAAATCATGTTGCAAATAATCATGTGAACTTGATATTTGTTCGATATTTTGATAGTATGTATGTTGTGATTCCCTTTGTGGTGTCATGTGAATGTCGACTACATGACACTTCACCATATTTGGGCCTAGGGAATGCATTGGGGAGTAGTTATTTGATGATTGGTTGCCAGAGTGGCAGAAGCTTAAACCCAAGTTTATGCGCTATTCCGTAAGGGACCGATTGGATCCAAAAGTTTAATGCTATGGTTTGAATTTATTATTAATACTTTTCTCGTAGTTGCGAGACGAAGAACCAGCCGGGGCGAGTGAGGGGGTGGCAGTGCGGACGTCTTGCCTCACGTAGGGATGCTGGGACGATGCTTCCTGCTTGTTCCCCGCCGGGCCGGTGGCGGTGTTGACGGCAGGTGACGGGGAACGACGAGGGCGCCCGCCGACTGGAGCCTCCGGGCGACGCAGGAAGCGAGAGCGGCTCGGCGCTCGGCGCGGGCCCGACGAGCGTCAGACATGGATGCGGGGGTCGACAAAGAACAGGGCGGCGGAAGACGAATTCCGGCGCACCCCTACCTGGCGCGCCAAATGTCGGATTTCAGGTTCCGGCAGACCCTTGAGGTTCGAACACTGGGGTGCGCACGGAGATCTCACCCTCTACCTACCTGCACCCCGCCGCCTCGCTTGGATCAAAACTACGAAAGGAACAACACAAGCGACACAAGGTTTATACTAGTTCGGGCCACCATTGTGGTGTAATACCCTACTCTAGTTTGTGGTGTGGTGGATTGCCTCTTGGGCTGACGGTGATGGACAATACAAGGAAGAATTACCTCACGCAGGTCTGTTCTTGGTCGGGGCGATGAACTGCTTGGAGGAGTTCAGTCGCTCTCTCTCTCTCTCTCTAGATTGCTTAACCTCTAGCTCTGTTCTTGGGTCCGGATCCCAGATGCCCCTACCCTGTGGGAGGCTAGTCCTATTTATAGATAGAGGCCCTGGGCCTCTTCCCAAATATTGAGCGGGAAGGGCGCCAACAATTGGCCATTTTGAAGGGGAACATCCAGTACACTTATCCTGACTAAAGTTGGTCCTCACCTGTCAAAGGCTCTGGTGGTGACGCCGGCTTGGGCTCCACAATGACTTCCTTCCTGCCGTTGGGCTGGTCTTGTTCTTGTTGCACTGAAATGGACGCCTTTGCTTGATGCTCTCGCCTGCGCTTGCTCCCTTTGCACCAAAAAGGAAAGGAGGACACTGCGCGGGCTAGCACCCGCCTGGCGCCCTTGGTCGTCATGGCTTGCGTCATAGGCACCTCGTGAGGTACCCCGCCTTGATCTCTCCGCCTCCTCGCGAGCCAGCCTAAAGAGGCCGTGCCTGAGGAACCTCCACAGTAAATCCGCCTCATGAGGCTTGGCCTCGCGAGGGTCTTGAGCTTGTGTTGATGAAGATGGGCCGTGATGGGCCCCCCTTTGAGCCACGCCGCAGGCCGCAGGCAGGCAAGTCTGGGGACCCCCCTTACCTAGAACGCCGACAACACCTGCATGGTGGCAAGCGGATCGTCGTGAAGACCCACCACTGTGCCACCTCAGCTGCCTGCCTGCCTACATGGCACCACGGGCATCGCTGGCCAGGGCGCGTGTCGACAAGAAAGGGAGCGGCGACGGACGAGACAGGGCTCTCCCCCGTCCCCAATAAAGCAAGGACACCTAAGCAAGACACATTAAAGGCGCCTTGTCATGTAATGCGAGGGATAAACTCGCATTGCTGTACCCTTTCCACCTCATGTGTGCCACTATGGCAACCCCTTTCCCTATAAAAGGAGGCCCAAGGCGACCAGGAGGAGGATTCGGCTTTTTGGAGCTCCTCACGCCCCATTGCTAGTTCAAGAACACAGATAAACAAACGTCCAAAGCAGGAGTAGGGCTTTACACATCCTCGCGGCCCAAACCTGGATAAGGAAACCGTGTGCTATCTGTTTGATCCGCTCTTCTCACGACCCCGCGCCCCGCGACCGTAGTAGGGATTCTTGTGATCCCATAGGTTTCGTTCCCACCGACATCCAATGTCCATAGTCAGGAAACCATGACCATCTGTTGATCAACGAGCTAGTCAACTAGAGGCTCACTAGGGACATGTTATCGTCTATGTATTCACACGTGTATTACGATTTCTGGATAATACAATTATAGCATGAATAAAACACAATTATCATGAACAAGGAAATATAATAATAATCCTTTTATTATTGCCTCTAGGGCATATTTCCAACAGTCTCCCACTTGCACTAGATTCAATAATCTAGTTACATTGTGATGAATCGAACACCCATAGAGTTCTGTTGTTGATCATGTTTTGCTCGCGGAAGAGGTTTAATCAACGGATCTGCGACATTCATATCCGTATGTACTTTGCAAATATCTATGTCTCCATATTGAACATTTTCAAGGATGGAGTTGAAACGACGCTTGATGTGCCTGGTCTTCTTGTGAAACCTGGGCTCCTTGGAAAGTGCAATAGCTCCAGTGTTGTCACAGAAGAGAATGATCGGCCTCGATGCATTGGGTATGACTCCTGGGTCGGTGATGAACTCCTTCATCCATATTGCTTCATGTGCTTCCTCCGAGGCTGCCTTGTACTCCGCTTCACATGTAGATCCCGCCACGACGCTCTGCTTGCAACTGCACCAGCCATCGCTCCACGATTCAACATATACACGTATCCGGTTTGTGACTTAGAGTCATCCAGATCTGTGTCGAAGCTAGCGTCGGCATAACCCTTTATGACGAGCTCTTCGTCACCTCCATAAACGAGAAACATGTCCTTTGTCCTTTTCAGGTACTTAAGGATATTCTTGACCGCTGTCCAGTGTTCCTTGCTGGGATTACTTTGGTACCTTCCTACCAAACTTACGGCAAGGTTTATATCTGGTCTGGTACACAACATGGCATACATAATAGATCCTATGGCTGAGGCATAGGGGATGACACTCATCTCTCTTTATCTTCTGCCGTGGTCGAGCATTGAGTCGAGCTCAATCTCACACCTTGTAATACATGCAAGAACCCTTTCTTGGACTGATCCATATTGAACTTCTTCAATATCTTATCAAGGTATGTGCTTTGTGAAAGACCTATGAGGCGTCTTGATCTATCCCTATAGATCTTGATGCCTAATATGTAAGCAACTTCTCCAAGGTCCTTCATTGAATAAGACTTATTCTAGTAGGCCTTAATGCTTTCCAATATTACTATATCATTTCACATATTAAGTTTGTCATCTACATATAATATGAGAAATGCTACAGAGCTCCCACTCACTTTCTTGTAAACGCAGGCTTCTCCATAAGTCTGCATAAACCCAAACGCTTTGATCATCTCATTAAAGCGAATGTTCCAACTCCGAGATGCTTGCACCAGCCCATAAATGGATCGCTGGAGCTTGCACACCTTGTTAGCATTCTTAGGGTCGATAAAACCTTCCGGTTGCATCATATATAGTTCTTCCTTAAGATAGCCGTTAAGGAATGCTGTTTTGACGTCCATCTGCCATATCTCATAATCATAATATGCGGCAATTGCTAACATGATTCGGACGGACTTCAGCTTCGCTACGGGAGAGAAAGTCTCATCGTAGTCAACCCCTTGAACTTGCCGATAACCCTTAGCGACAAGTCGAGCTTTATAGATGGTAACATTACCATCCGCGTCCGTCTTCTTCTTAAAGATCCATTTGTTTTCTATTCGCCGATCATCGGGCAAGTCTGTCAAAGTCCATACTTTGTTTTCATACATGGATTCTATCTCGGATTGCATGGCTTCAAGCCATTTTTTGGAATCTGGGCCCGCCATCGCTTCTGCATAGTTCGAAGGTTCACCGTTGTCCAACAACATGATTTCTAGGACAGGGTTGCCATACCACTCTGGTGTGGAACGTGTCCTTGTGGACCCTGAAGTTCAGTAGCAACTTGATCCGAAGTACCTTGATCATCATCATTAATTTCCTCCCCATTCGGTGTAGGCACCACAGGAACATTTTCCTGAGCTACACTACTTTCCGGTTCAAGAGGTAGTACTTCATCGAGTTCTACTTTCCTCCCACTTACTCCTTTCGAGAGAAACTCTTTTTGCAGAAAGGATCCGTTCTTGGCAACAAAGATCTTGCCTTGGATCTAAGGTAAAAGGTATACCCAATGGTTTCCTTAGGCTATCCTATGAAGACGCATTTTTCCGACTTGGGTTCGAGCTTTTCAGGTTGAAGTTTCTTGACATAAGCATCGCATCCCCAAACTTTTAGAAACGACAGCTTAGGTTTCTTCCCAAACCATAATTCATACGGTGTCGTCTCAACGGATTTAGACGGAGCCCTATTTAAAGTGAATGTAGCTGTCTCTAGAGCGTATCCCCAAAATGATAGCGGTAAATCGGTAAGAGACATCATATATCGCACCATATCCAATAGAGTGTGATTACGATGTTCGGACACACCGTTACGCTGAGGTGTTCTAGGCGGCGTGAGTTGTGAAACGATTCGACACTTTCTTAAGTGCGTACCAAATTCGTGACTTAAATATTCTCCTCCACGACCTGATCGTAAGAATTTTATCTTTCGGTCACGTTGATTCTCTACTTCATTCTGAAATTCCTTGAACTTTTCAAAGGTCTCAGACTTGTGTTTCATCAAGTAGACATACCCATATCTACTTAAGTCATCAGTGAGAGTGAGAACATAACGATATCCTCCATGAGCCTCAACGCTCATTGGACCACACACATCGGTATGTATGATTTCCAATAAGTTGGCTGCTCGCTCCATTATTCCGAGAACGGGTCTTGGTCATTTTGCCCATGAGGCAAGGTTCGCATGTGTCAAATGATTCATAATCGAGAGACTCTAAAACTCCATCAGCATGGAGCTTCTTCATGCGCTTGACACCAATGTGACCAAGGCGGCAGTTCCACAAGTATGTGGGACTATCGTTATCAACTTTACATCTTTTGGTATTCACACTATGAATATGTGTAACATTACGTTCGAGATTCATTAATAATAAACCATTGACCATCGGGGCATGACCATAAAACATATCTCTCATATAAATAGAACAACCATTATTCTCGGATTTAAATGAGTAGCCATCTCGTATTAAACGAGATCCAGATACAATGTTCATGCTCAAACTTGGCACTAAATAACAATTATTGAGGTTTAAATGTAGAGGTAGCGTGCCGACGGCGATCACGTCGACCTTGGAACCATTCCCGACGCCAAGATCGTCACCTGCGTCGCTTCGCCAATCTCCGCTTATTCCGCAGCTCTGCTGTGAGTTACAAATGTGAGCAACGGCACGGTGTATCGAATACCTGGGAGTTACTACGAGTAATCGGTAAGGTACACATCAATTACATGTATATCACATATACCTTTAGTGTTGCCGGCCTTCTTGTCCGCTAAGTATTTGGGGTAGTTCCGCTTCGGTGACCCTTCCCTTTGCAATAAAAGCATTCTGTCTCGTGCTTGGGTCCATTCTTTGACTTCTTCCCAAGAATCGGCTTACGGTAGCGGCAACATCTTTGCCGTCCTTCTTGAAGTTCTTCTTACCCTTGCCCTTCTTGAACTTAGTGGTTTTATTGACCATCAACACTTGATGTTCCTTTTTGATTTCTACCTCTACTAACTTCAGCATTGAAAATACTTCAGGAATAGTTTTCACCATCCCCTGCATATTGTAGTTCATCACAAAGCTCTTGTAGCTCGGTGGGAGCGACTGAAGGATTCTTTCAATGACCGCCTCGTCCGGGAGGTTAATATTCAATCGGGACAAAGCGGTTGTGCAACCTGCATTTTGAGTATGTGCTCACCGACAGAACTATTTTCCTCCATCTTACAACTATAGAACTTGTCGGAGACTTCATATCTCTCGACCGGGCATGAGCTTGGAAAACCATTTTCAGCTCCTCGAACATCTCATATGCTCTGTGTTGCTCAAAAGCGCTTTTGGAGCCCGGTTCTAAGCTGTAAAGCATGCCGCCTTGAACGAGGGAGTAATCATCAACGCGTGACTGCCAAGCGTTCATAACGTCTTGGTTCTCTCGAAGGGTGCTTCACCTAGCGGTCCTTCTAGGACATATGCTTTCTTGGCAGCTATGAGGATGATCCTCGGGTTCCGCACCAATCCGTATAGTTGTTGCCATCATCTTTCAGCTTGGTTTTCTCTAGGAACGCGTTGAAGTTCATATTGGCATGAGCGTTGGCCATTTGATCTACAAGACAGTTTTGGAAAGATATTAGACTAAGTTCATGATAATTAAGTTCATCTAATCAAATTATTTAATGAACTCTCACTCAGATTTGACATCCCTCTAGTGATCTAAGTGTTACATGATCCGAGTCGACTAGGCCGTGTCCAATCATCACGTGAGACTGACTAGTCATCATCGGTGAACATCTCCATGTTGATCTTATCTTCCATATGACTCATGTTCGACCTTTCGGTCTCTGTGTTCCGAGGCCATGTATGTACATGATAGTCTTGTCAAGTTAACCTAAGTGTTTTGCATGTGTAAAACTGTCTTACACCCGTTGTATGTGAACGTAGGAATCTATCACACCCGATCATCACGTGGTGCTTCAAAATGACGAACTTTAGCAATGGGGCACAGTTAGGGGGAAGACTTTCTTGAAATTATTATGAGGGATCATCTTATTTACTGCCGCCGTTCTAAGTAAACAAGATGCACAAACATAATAAACATCACATGCAATTATATAGTAGTGACATGATATGGCCAATATCATATAGCTCCTTTGATCTCCATCTTCGGGGCTCCATGATCATCTTCGCCACCGGAATGACACCATGATCTCCATCATCATGATCTCCATCATCGTGTCTCCATGAAGTTGCTTCCAACTATTACTTCTACTACTATAGCTAACGGTTTTGCAATAAAGTAAAGTAATTACATGGCGTTAAATCATTGACACGCAGGTCATACAATAATTAAGAGAACTCCTATGGCTCCTGCCGGTTGTCATACTCATCGACATGCAAGTCGTGATTCCTATTACAAGAACATGATTTCATACATCACAATATATCATTCATCATTCATCACAACTTTTGCCCATAACACATCACAAGACAATTGCTGCAAAAACAAGTTAGAGGTCCTCTAATTGTTGTTGCATCTTTTACGTGGCTGCAATAGGGTTCTAGCAAGAACGTTTTCTTACCTATGAAAAACCACAACGTGATTTGTCAACTTCTATTTACCCTTCATAAGGACCCTTTTCATCGAATCCGCTCCAACTAAAGTGGGAGAGACAGACACCCGCTAGCCACCTTATGCAACTACTGCATGTCAGTCGGTGGAACCTGTCTCATGTAAGCGTACGTGTAAGGTTGGTCCGGGCTGCTTCATCCCACAATACCGTTGAAGAAAAATAAGACTAGTAGTGGCAAGAAAGTTGACAACATCTACGCCCACAACAGATTTGTGTTCTACTCGTGCAATAGAGAACTACACATAGACCTAGCTCATGATGCCACTGTTGGGGAACGTTGCAGAAAATAAAAATTTTCTACGGTTTCACCAAGATCTATCTATGAGTTCATCTAGCAACAAGAGAGAGGAGTGCATCTACATACCCTTGTAGATCGCGAGCGGAAGCGTTCAAGAGAACGGGGTTGAGGGAGTCGTACTCGACGTGATCCAAATCACCGATGATCCTAGTGTTGAACGGACAGCACCTCCGCGTTCAACACATGTACAGAGCGGAGACGTCTCCCGCGCCTTGATCCAGCAAGGAGTAGGGAGAGGTTGAGGAAGAAAGCTCCAGCAGCAGCACGACGGCGTGGTGGTGGTGGAGAGGCAGTACTCCTGCAGGGCTTCGCCAAGCTCTTATCGGATGAGGAGAGGTGTTGGGGAGGGAAGGGGCTGCGCCTTGGATTGTATGTGCAGCCCTCCCCTCGCCCCTCTAGTTATAGGGGAAGGGGGAAGGGGGCCGGCCCCCTCTAGATGAGATCTAGAGGGGGGCGGCGACCAAGGGGAGGGGGCGTGCCCCCCAAGCAAGGGGCACCCCACTGGGGTTTCCCAACCCTAGGCGCATGGGCCCAAGGGGTGCGCCCAACCCTCCGAGGCTGGTTCCCTGCCCCACTCTGACCCATGAGGCCCTCCGAGAGAGGTGGCCCCTCCCGGTGGACCCCTGGAACCCCTCCGGTGGCCCCATTACAATACCGATATGCCCCCGAAACTTTCCGGTGACCGTATGACAACTTCCCATATATAAATCTTCACCTCCGGACCATTCCGGAACTCCTCGTGACGTCCGAGATCTTATCCGGGACTCCGAACAACATGCGGTAATCACATAAAAGTCTTCCTAATAACCCTAGCATCACCGAACCTTAAGTGTTTAGACCCTACGGGTTCGGGAGACACGTAGACATGACCGAGACGGCTCTCCGGTCAATAACCAACAGCGGGATCTGGATACCCATGTTGGCTCCCACATGCTCCTCGATGATCTCATCGGATGAATCACGATGTCGAGGATTCAAGCAACCCCATATACAATTCCCTTTGTCAATCGGTACATTACTTGCCCAAGATTCGATCGTCAGTATCCCAATACCTCGTTCAATCTCGTTACCGGCAAGTCACTTTACTCGTACCGTAATGCATGATCCCGTGACCAGACACTTGGTCACTTTGAGCTCATTATGATGATGCATTACCGAGTGGGCCCCGAAGATACATGTCCGTCATACGGAGTGACAAATCCCGATCTCGATCCGTGTCAACCCAATGAGACACTTTCGGAGAGACCCGTAGTATACCTTTATAGTCACCCGATTCGTTGTGGCGTTTGTTACACCCAAAGCACTCCTACGGTATCCGGGAGTTACACAATCTCATGGTCTAAGGAAAAGATACTTGACATTGTAAAAGCTCTAGCAAACGAACTACACGATCTTGTGCTATGCTTAGGATTGGGTCTTTTCCATCACATCATTCTCCTAATGATGTGATCCCGTTATCAATGACATCCAATGTCCTTAGTCAGGAAACCATGACTATCTGTTGATCAATGAGCTAGTCAACTAGAGGCTCACTAGGGACATGTTGTGGTCTATGTATTCACACGTGTATTACGATTTCCGGATAATACAATTATAGCATGAATAAAAGACAATTATCATGAACAAGGAAATATAATAATAATCCTTTTATTATTGCCTTAGGGCATATTTCCAACACCTACAGACAAAAAGCGATGGCAACCTCTGCTTCCCTCTGCGAAAGGCCTATCTTTTTCTTTTATGTATTTACTTTTATGCAAGAGTCAAAGTTTTTCTCCTAGATCTTTCCTCTACAAAGGGCCTATCTTTTACTTTTATGTATTTACTTTTATGTGTATGCAGTGAGTGTTAGCAATCATAGAAGACTATATAATGGTTGAGTATGTGGACTTACCTAATGGCTCCGATATGTGACCCTTCCTGGAAAGATGATGAATTGTAGTTGCAAAGTTGACTGAGAACATAGTTTGTTGGTTTCCAATAGAGTTTATGCTTTATACTTTGATAGTGTGATGAATTGTTACTTATTCATGAGAAGTCTATGATAAAAGTTCTATGATACAAGTTTTATGTTAAAGTTTGTTGTTGTTCTAATAATTCACATGATGCTTCTATGTCCATATTTTGTTTTTATCGACACCTCTCTCTCTAAGCATGTGGACATGCATTTCGATTTCGGTTTTCACTTGAGGACAAGCGAGGTCTAAGCTTGGGGGTGTTGATACGTCCATTTTGCATCATGTTTACCTACTGTTATTTATATTGTTTTATGCATAATAATGCTTTTTGGAGTAATTTTTATGCCTTTCCTCTCATAATATGCAAGGTACACACAAAGAGGGAGAATTCCGGCAGCTGGAAATTTGGACCTGAAAAAGCTACATCAGACTACCTATTCTGCACAACTCCAAATAAGCTGAAACTTCACGAGGATTTTTTATGGAATAAATAAGAAATAATGGAGCAAATAACCACCAGAGGTGGGCCACCTGGTGAGCCCAAGACACCAGGCATGCCTGGCCCCCCAGGCGCGCCTAGGTGGGTTGTGCTCAGCCTAGCCCACCTCTGGTGCCCATCTTCTGGTATATAAGTCATTTTGACCTAGAAAAAATAAGGAGAGGACATTCGCCACGAAGCGCCGCCGTCTTGAGGCGTAAATTGGGCAGGAGCAATTTTGCCCTCCGGCGGAGCGATTTCGTCGGGGGAACTTCTCTCCAGAAGGGGGAAATCATCATCATCATCGCCAACAACTATCCCATCTTGGGGAGGGCAATCTCCATCAACATCTTCAACAACACCATATCCTCTCAAACCCTAGTTCATCTCTTGTGTTCAACCTTTGTACCGGAACTATAGATTGGTGCTTGTGGGTGACTAATAGTGTTGATTACATCTTGTAGTTGATTACTATATGGTTTATTTGGTGGAAGATTATATGTTCAGATCCAATATTCTATTTAATACCCCTGTGATATTGAGCATGTCTAACACTTGTGAGTAGTTACTTTTGTTCTTCAGGTCATGGGAGAAATCATGTTCCAAGTAATCATGTGAACTTGATATGTGTTCGATATTTTGATAGTATGTATGTTGTGATTCCCTTAATGGTGCCATGTGAATGTTGACTACATGACACTTCACCATATTTGGGCCTAAGGGAATGCATTGTGGAGTAGTTATTAGACAATGGGTTGCGAGAGTGATAGAAGCTTAAACCCTAGTTTATGCGCTATTCCGTAAGAGACCGATTGGAACCAAAAGTTTAATGCTATGGTTAGAATTTATTCTTAATAATTTTCTGGTAGTTGCGGATGCTTGCTATCACGGGATATCCATGGCCACCTATGGGATAGGGTGGTCCCTTGCTAGTTTGGCGGGGGGACGTCGCGTTGCACAAAGAGGATATCAGCGCACGACAGCACGGCAGAGAGCACACAAGCAATTTACCCAGGTTCGGGCCGCCGCGAGGCGTAAGACCCTAGTCCTGCGTTGGTGGATTGATGGTGGAATGAGTGTGGTGATGCGTAGTACACTTGCCCGGCAGGGTTCGCCTCGGGGTCGTAGCAACTACACACGTATGGTGGCTTGGGTTCATCAACTTTCCAACCCCTCCTACGAGTGCCATGGTCCTCCTTTTATAGATTAAGGGGTCACCACAGTGGCAAAGTGGTCATTATCCACTGATATGATAGCAAACAATGCTATCATACCTATGGGCTGACAGGATGCATTAATTGCGCCGCTTAGTGTCACATCACTAGTTGCCCGGCAAGGCATGTCGGGGTATCTTGCCAGCTCCGCGCCTGATCCCTTGACACGTCGCAGGACGAGTGTCATCTGTGGGTTTCTTCTATAGGAAAAGGCTGCCAGGTGGCGAATGGCTGCTACTTAATCACCTTGCGGCTTGACACCGCACTGATTGATGACGTGAGTCATGTTTGAGTGGTTGGCGGGGTGGTTCAACCCTCGTGACCCCCGGCAGGCTCTTCCGGGGAGTTTTGGTTGCTTGCTTCTGGTGGTGGCCTTGCCTCTAGCCGGGCTCGCCTCCCCGGCAAGGGAGGCCCTTCACTTGCCGATATCTTCCTCCTCTAGTTTGATCTTGGTCCCTCTAAGCTGCATGTTGGTTCTTCAAATCTTTTGGTTCTTCAATCCCTGACCTAAGCTGGTGCTTCAATCTTGATCTTGTGCTTGTGCATAGTTGGCCAACAGACCCAGGGTTTGTTGCACCGACAGAAGCCCCCGGGCCTGCCCCGAACACGCTGCTGAGAGTCATCGGGGTAGGCCCTAATAAGTGCACAGGTAGGATCGCTGAAGAGGTTAGCCCCTTGAGGTTTCCATTGCTGCTTCATTAGTCTTGACCTGGGGGCGGTTTCCAATTTCCCCATGCATGGTGTAAAGCCAATAGTGGTGGGGTCGTGGCAGTGATGGCCCGTGAATGACTTTAACGCACAGGGTAGAAACCACCAAATTACTATTTCCATAGTGCGCCGTTATCCTTAGCCACGTATGTTGTATGCATCGCGCGGGGTAGGTAACGGAGGCGCGTGGCGCAGGAGAGCATCTTGAGGTGGTCCTCCCGCATTGAATTGGCGGAGGAGGGCGGTGGTCACCCGTTGATGGAGCAGCTGCCCTTCCCTGCCCGACCTATAAAAGGGAGGGGCAGAGGAGGGCGGCGTCATCCATCTCTAGGCTTCTCTTCTTCTTCTTCTCTTGTTCTCTGTTTCCGCTAGTGATGTTGAAGAGGAGAGCCTGAGGCCCACCCCCAGGTTCCCGCTTGGGGAAATCATTGCCCCATGCCGGTCCTGATGCTCGAGAAGTGAGCCTCGTCCTTGGTGCGTTGAATCTCTTGGTCTCTTCGAGTCTCGGCTGGGTGGTGGGGTTGGAGATCGTTGGTAATCCCAGCATCGCCCCTCCCGGAGGACTTGGGGCTGTTGTTAATGAGAGGCGCGCGTTCCTGCCCACCAAGGAGGGGTGTGGCGCGCCTCAGGCCCTCCAGCTATTCCAGCAGCTTGCTGTTTCTCCGCTGGAGGCGTCGGACCGGAGTTTTGGCGCTTCCTGGGAGCAGCAGTGGTGAGGAGAAAGCGAGAGAAGACGGAGAAGGCGGGTGGCAGGGGGTCAGGTTGGAGTACGATGGCGTGGATGCCTTCGCCTCCGACCGTCGACCTGCCGACTCATATTTCCGCTCTTCCCCGCCCTTCCCGGCACCGTCATCACCAGCCTCTTCGGGTGGTAGCCGGGGAGGGATGTTCTCTTGGCGCCTTCTCCTCGCCTCCAGCAGTTTTCCGGTTGAGCCTTGGTGGATGACTCCACCGGCGCTCAAGCCGGGGCTTCTTGTTGGCTCTGGTGGTGGCGACCAGAAGGCGTCGCCCCATCCGCCGCACTCCTCCTTTGCAGCCTCGCCACTCCCGGTCTTGTCAGGGCATGCCCGACGGGGCATGACGGGACTGGGGTGGGCTCCTGCTTGGGTGCTCCTTTCCTCATCTTTTACTCCTTCCGCCGTAGTGCCTGAAGGAGGGAAATCGAAAAGAGGGGATTACGAGGCACTTATCTTTTTTCAATCTTAAATATGTAGGCAATCACCAAATTTTAATTCAAATAATGTAATCTCTCGAGTCCATCTTTGTGTTCTGTAATGCTTGTACTTGTGTTAGCATATGAATGAAAAAGACGAACCTTGTCGGGAACCTGTGCATGTATATGTCTGTCGGATTTCGGGTTCCGGCAGACCCTTGATGTTCGAACACTGGGGTGCACGCGGAATCTCGCCCTCTACCTACCTGCACCCCGCCGCCTCGCTAGGATCTAAACTACGAAAGGAATAGCACAAGAGACACATGGTTTATACTAGTTCGCGCCACCATTGTGGTGTAATACCCTACTCTAGTTTGTGGTGTGGTGGATTGCCTCTTGGGCTGATGGTGCCGAACAATACAAGGAAGAACAGCCTCGCGAGGGTCTGTTCTTGGCTGGTGCGATGAACTGCTAGGGGGAGTTTAGTCGCCTCTCTCTATCTCTCTCGTTTGTTCTCTTGCTATCTTTCTGAATCCCTCATCCTGTGGGTGGCTAGTCCTATTTATAGGCAGAGGCCCTGGGCCTCTTCCCAAATATTGAGCGGGAAGGGCGCCAACAATTGGCCATTTTGAAGGGGAACATATGGTAAACTTGTCCTGACTAAAGTTGGTCCTCACCTGTCAAAGGCTCTGGTGGTGACGCCAGCTTGGGCTCCACAATGACTTCCTTCCTGCCGTTGGACTGGTCTTGGTCTCGTTGCACCGAAATGGACGCCTTTGCTTGATGCTCTCACCTGCGCTTGCTCCCTTTGCACCAAAGGGGAAAGGAGGACACTGCGCGGGCTGGCGCCCGCCTGGCGCCCTTGGTCGTCATGGCTTGCGTCATGGGCACCTCGTGAGGTACCCCGCCTTGATCTCTCCGCCTCCTCGTGAGCCAGCCTGATGAGGCTGTGCCTGAGGAAGCTCCCTGTCGTCCGCCCCGCGAGGCTTGGCCCCTCGTGAGGGTCTTGAGCTCGTATTGATGAAGATGGGTCGTGATGGGCGCCCGTTTGAGCCACGCCGCATGCCGCAGGCAGGCAAGTCTGGGGACCCCCGTTCCCAGAATGCCGACAGTAGCCCCCGGGCCCAAGGCGCGCCCGGACTTGGCTAGCAGAGAGGCGAAGGGGCAAGTGCGAAGCGCTGCGGGCCCTAACAGCCTGCGGCCTTGGGCGCCTCGTGGCGGTTGATTGGACGTGGGCGTCTCCACTTCCCCACGACGCCTCGGCAATTGCACGAATTGACAAGTCCCTGCATGCAGAGCGGGTCATGATTGTCTGCGACTGTGGAGGTCGGCGGTTGGCCTTCCCCGGCTATAAGTACGGGACAGCGCCTGCCCTTCTAGTCCATCTCCTCTTTCTTCATCTTCTTCCCCATGGCTCCGCCGAAGAGGTTCTCGGCCGCAGAGAAGGGGAAGGCTCGCTAGGTAGGGCCTGACTCTCCCCCGCCCAAGCGCCGCCGATGCCATCCTCGCAAACACCCTATGGCTCCCATGGTGGCTCCTCGTGGTCGTGGAGGTGATCTCCCGCGCGGTGGCGGGCGGCAGGCCGCTGCTGGGGGGGGGGGGCGCTATGGCCGCGCGCCCCCTAGGCCGCGATTCCACTCGACAGAGATGCTGCCGGAGTTTGTGGTGTGGTCAGCGGAGCCGACCGGCACCCGGCTCCAGCTCCCTCGCTTCCTCCTAGGTGAGCTTCCGGCCGGTGCCCCGGGCGGCCTCTGGCTTCAGGCGGATGGTTGCTGCAGTCGGGCCTCCTGGGCTTCGCTGGAGGTCTCCGCTGCCGGGAGCCTGGCCCTGGCCCGTGGCTGGCAAACATTTGCCCACGCGCGCGGTCTGAGCCGGCAATGCACCCTGCACTTCAAGTTCGACGGCGACGCCACCCTCTACGTGAGGGTGTTTGGGGAAGATGGTCGCCGCGCTTGGTGCTGCCCTGAGAACGACGACCGTGGCCGCGGGCTCAACCTCAGCGATGATGAAGACGACAGCGCGCGTGTGGTCAGCGACGCCTGGGGCTCGTCGAGCTTCGACGGCTCTTCTTCGAGCAGCGGCTCCTCCAGCGGTGGTCGCGACCAGCCTCCGCGCCGCCGCGCCCGCCTGGAGGGAGGTAGCGAGTCCGCCCGCCGTCCTGCCCAGTGAAGCGCGAGAGGGAGTCCGCCTGAGCTCCGGAGGCAGTTCGAGTCTCCCCCGCGAGTTGGTGTCAGGCGAGCCGCGCCTGTTTTGCCCTTTTTCCTTTTCCTGCGCAAAGAAACACTAGCGTAGAGCCCCGCGTGGGCGTGCTTGGACTATTGCTGTTAGTTATCGTATTGTTTCTGTTATCTCAGCATTATGCCCTTGTGCTACACGCTCGCGCGTAGAAATTGCTTGGCTCGGGGGCGCCTGTCCTGGCCCTCGTCGAACGCTTCATGTCCTGCGAAGGTTAGTCTGGAGAGGTAGTTCTCGGCCTCAGCTATTGATGCGACCGACCCAGGTCCTGTGTTCGTGTCGCGGTGCCCGTGAGGCGTGGACTGGAGGGGTGCTCCTGTAGCGGACCCGGGTAGGGAAACCTCGAACAAATAAGGGCAGAGAACACTCGCGGGGGCGCCCAGGCTGCTCCCCTCGCGTGACCTTGCGTGAGAGAAATCGAGGTAAGAGGGCGAAAGGTTGAAGAGCCACAAGTCAAAAACGATAACAACTTTGATAAAACCTCAAATGAGAATGAACAAGCCAACTGCAGAAAGCAAATGAAAAAGCCGCGTCCGACACCTAATCTAGTCTTCGACGTCTTCTCACCAGCGCGGAGCTAAGTGCTGCCACTGGGCATGGGAGGTTGCCCCAGGGCCTGAGGCCGGCGGTCCTGAGACTCCGGGGCGTGTACAGCCCCAACTCATTATTACGTGAGAGTGTCACGGGCAGTGAGCTTCACAGGCGTTGGCCTTCTTCACAGGCTCCGGGCCTTTCTTGGGGGAAGCAAGCTTCACGGGCAATGGCCCTCTTCATAGGCTCCGGGTCTTTTCCAAAAAGGCAGCTTCACAGGCATTCGCCTTCTTCACAGGCTCTGGGCCTTTTCCAAAAAGACAGCTTCACAGGCTCTGGGCCTTTTCCAAAAAGACAACTTCACACGCATTCTCCTTCTTCACAGGCTCTGGGCCCTTTCCAAAAAGACAGCTTCATAGGCATTCGCCTTCTTCACAGGCTCTGGGCCTTTTCCAAAAAGACAGCTTCACAGGCATTCGCCTTCTTCACAGGCTCTGGGTCTTTTCAGGGGTAGAACCTCCGGAGGTGCTAGATGTTCCATGCGTTCTGGACTGGCACCCCCTCCTGAGTCTCCAAGCGCGCGGAGCCGGGCCTGGAAACATGAACAAACTTGAACGGGCCCTCCCACATGGGAGAGAGCTTATGCAACCCTTCCCTGGAGAGAACCCGCCTGAGCACGAGGTCCCCTACCTCGAGAGTTCTGGGGCGGATGTTGCGGCAATGGTATCGCCGCAGTGCTTGTTGGTACCTTGCTGCTGCCGCGCAGCTTCTCGACGACGCTCCTCCCCAAAGACGAGATCCGTCCCCACATGGCATCCTGCTGCGCCTCGTCGAACGCCCGGGACCCGTCGCGAACGACGTCTGACCTCGTGAGGAAGTACCGCTTCGGCTCCATAGACCAGGAAGAACGGGGTCTCTCCAGTTGGCTTGGTTGTGGTCGTGCGGATGGACCACATCACAGACTGAAGCTCGTCGTACCAACCCCTGCCGCATGCCTCCAGTTTCTTCCTGAATGTTCTGGTTTTGAGGCCCCTCAGAACCTTTGCGTTGGCCCGCTCGGCTTGGCCGTTGCTTCGGGGGTGCGCCACCGAAGCGTAGCATATTTGCATTCCCAGGTTAGCACAATATGTTTTGAAGAGGTTACTGGTGAACTGCGAACCGCTGTCAGTGATGATGCGGTTTGGCACCCCGAGCCGGCTCACGAGGCCCTTGACGAACTTGACCGCAGAACCTGCGGGGATGGTGCGGACGGCTTCCACTTCAGCCCACTTGGTGAAGTTTTCCATGGTGACGTAAAGGTAGAGATAGCCCCCTGGCGCCCAAGGAAACGGGCCCAGGATATCCAGCCCCCAGACTGCGAATGGCCACGAGAGGAGTATAGTTTGTAGGCCTCCTGCTGGCTGATGGATCTACTTGCCATGGAATTGGCAGGCTTCGCAAGCCTTCACTAGCACTACGGCGTCGTTGAGCACAGTAGGCCAATAGAAACCACTCCGGAATGCCTTGCCCACAAGGGTTCGTGATGACGAGTGATGACCATAGTCTCCACCGTGTATATCCGCCAGCAATTCTTTCCCTTGCTCCCTGGAGATGCAGCGCAGTGCCACATCATTCGGCCGCTTCCGATAGAGCTCTCCATCCCTGATACAATATGTTGTGGCTTGCCGCGCTCCGCTTCCTCCTCCTTCTCCGGCAGGGTCCCTTGCGTTAAGTAGCTCTGGAGTTCCATGATCCAGCACCCCTCCTGAGGCTCCATCGTCAGGAGCAGGCGCGCTCCTGAGGCCGGGCCACAGACCGGGGCTCCTGAGGCAGGTGGCTGGGGGGAGCTCCTCCTGAGGCTGCGTCGTGTTTGATAGTGATGGCATGGCAGAGGGCTTGAAGAGCCGCTCCTCGAACACGCCAGGCTCCTGAGGTAACCGCCTGGATGCTCGTTTGGCAATGTCGTCGGCCTCATGATTGGTGCCGCGGGGCACATGCTGCAACTCCAACCCCCAGAACTGCTTCTCCATCCTGCGGACCTCCGCAAGGTAGGCTTCCATGTGCTCATCTTTTGGCTCGTCGCCTTGTTGGAGAAATTGACAAGGAGCTGCGGTGCCCTTGATGGTAGGCGCTTCACCCCTGTGGCTGCCGCGGCCTTCAAGCCCACTATTAGACCTTCATACTCCGCTATGTTGTTGGAGACCTTTTCACCTTGCTGGAAACAGAGCTGCACATCATAGTAGAGCTTGTCCTGAGTGGGACATATGAGCACCGCGCCAGCCCCAGCCCCAGCGCCATGTCTGGAGAACGCCCCATCGAAGTACATGACCCAGCCTTCCGGCTCTTTGATTCCTGGAGAGAGGGACCGATCCTCGTCGGCCTTGACGCCCGCTGCCTCCGTCCATTCCGCCACGAAATCCGCTAACGCGCCCCCCTTGATGACTCTGGTCGTGCTGAATTCGAGCTGAAACGCTTGAAGTTGAATGTTCCACTCAACGACCCTTCCGGCTGAGTTAGGGCTCCTAAGCACCCTTTCCAAGGGGTATGCTGAGACGACCTTGATGGGGTGAGCCTGAAAATAGTGTCGCAGCTTGCGTGAGGCCACCAATAGCGCGAGGAGGAGTTTACGAGGCTTGGGGTACTGCATACCAGCCCCGCAAAGACTGTGTTAACGAAGTACACTAGGTGCTCAATGAGGTTTGGAGCGCCAGTGCCGCTGGCGCCCTCCGGGGACCGCGGCGCCTCCTGAGGCGGTGGGGCCTCCGGAGGCTGGGAGTCTGGGGGAGGGACCTCTTCCTCCCCCAGCGCGCTCCCCTGCGGCGGCTGACCCTTCTCAGCCGCGGCAGTGGTTTCTGTGGGTCTTCCTTGTTCCTGCTTTGCCTTGACCTGGGCTGCTGCTGTGGCTTTGGTCTGACGCTCTTCCCTAACCGCCACCAGAGCTGCGCTGGCGGAGTAGGGAGTGGCGGTGAGGTAGAGCACCAGGGGTTCCTGCGGGCGTGGGGCCACCATGACCGGAGGGCTGGTCAGGTATCTCTTAAGATCTTGGAACGCCTTGTCGGCTTCTTCAGTCCATTCAAAGGGCCCCTTTTTCTTCATTAGCTGGAAGAAAGGCAGCGCTCGTTCCACCCTCTTGGAGATGAAGCGCCCTCGCGCAGACACGCGCCAAGTGAGCTTCTGCATTTCCCTGAGGGTCTTTGGCGGGCTCATGTCCTCGACTGCCTTGACCTTTTCTGGGTTAGCCTCGATGCCTCGGTGGGATACGAGGAAGCCCAAGAGCTTGCCCGAGGGGACTCCAAACACACATTTCTCAAGGTTGAGCCGTAGCCTCACTGCGTCTAGGCTCGTGAAGGTTTCCTCCAGGTCTTGTATCAGGGTTCTGGCCTCCCGAGACTTCACCACAATGTCATCGACGTAAGCGTCAACATTCTTCCCGAGCTGCGGACCCAGGGTGATGTGCATCAGCCGCTGGAAGGTCGCCCCAGTGTTGCGCAGCCCGAATGGCATGGACATGTAGGAGTACACCCTGCACGGGGTCAAGAAAGCCGTCTTCTCCACGTCCTCTACCGCCATCTAGATCTGGTGGTACCCGGAGAAGGCATCCAAGAAGCACAACAGGTCGCACTCAGCGGTGGAATCGACGATCTGGTCGATGCGAGGAAGCGGGAACTGATCTTGCGGGCATGCCTGGTTGAGGTTGGTGAAGTCGACACACATGCGCTCCTTCCCTCCCTTCTTTGGTACGACAACAGGGTTGGCCAACCAATCCGGGTACCGGACCTCGCGAATGACCCCAGCGACTTCTAGTTTGCGGGTCTCCTGGACGATGAAGGCTTGCTTTTCAGTGGACTGCCGCCTCGCTTTACGCTTAGCAGGCGTGCGTTGGGGCACTGCGTGGAGGTGATGCTCGATTACGCCCCTAGGGATCCCCGCCAACTGATCAGGCTCCCAGGCAAATACCTTCTTGTTTGCGCGCAGGAACTTGACCAGGGCCTCCTCCTGCTCGGGCTCGAGGTTGGCGCCTATGGTGAAAGTGGCGTCAGTGGACCCGTCCTCGTCGACGGGTATTTGCTTGGTCTCTGCCTTGTCTTGGGTGAACAACTGTTTCTTCTTGGTTCGTGTAGCCCCCTTGGGCTCAGGGGTCTTTGCATCGGCGGGTTGCGCTGGCGCCACCGTCTTGAAGGCGAGCTTGAGCACTTGCAGCGCATCTCCGGTGTGCCCGGGCACGGTGAGGACGCCGTTGCTCCCGGGCATCTTCATGAGGTTGTACGCCGGGTGTGTCGTGGCCATGAACTGGGCCAGTGCTGGGTAGCCAAGGATGGCGTTGTAGGGGAGGCTGATGGGGGCAATGTGGAAATCGACCTGCTCCATGCGGAAGTTGTCGTAGGTGCCGAAAGTTACCGGGAGCCGGATCTGTCCCAAGGAGCTGGATGATCCGCCCCCGACGCCCAAGAAAGACCGGCTGGGCTGCGGCCGCTCCCGGGGTATGCAGAGGAGGTTGAAGGCTTTGACTGAGAGCACGTTGAGGCCCGCACCACCGTCGATGAGAGTCCTGGTGACGGCCACCTGGAATATCGTGGGGGTGCACAGCATGGGGAGCGCACCCGAGCAGGCTGAGTTGGAGGGGCGGTCTTCCGAGCTGAAGGTCAGGCTAGCCTAGGGCGCCGACCGGTCCTGAGGGGGCCTCCTGCTGCATGGAGACAACGCCGACCCAACGGACGAACGGCTTGACGTGGTGACTCGAGGGCGGCACCCGCGAGCCGCCCAGGAGGGCCGCGACGACTGTGGGCGCCGGCACAACGTGGTGGGTGAGGAAGAGGCCGCGGAGCTCTTCCCAAGAGGCCACAGAGGCTGCCGGAAGGTGAAGCAGCCATGTGCGCGGAGCGTCGGTGAGGGCCATAGGGAGCCAGTTGGCCATGGCCCAGTCATCACATCCAGCTTCGAGGACGGCTTCCTCGTACGCCAGCAGGAAAACCATCGGATCGGTCGCGCGCCAGAAGCGCCGGGCGTTGTTAACTTGAACTTGTCCGGGCACCACACCGTTGCAAGGCCGGGCCAGGGCTCGAGCCCCAGCCCCAAGGCTGGCGCCGGGCGGCCGGAGCGGGCGGCGCGCTGCCCATTGCGAGGCGGGCCGCGGCTGTGGCGGAAGGTAAACTCCGGCGCACCCCTACCTGGCGCGCCAAATGTCGGATTTCGGGTTACGGCAGACCCTTGAGGTTCGAACACTGGGGTGCGCGCGGAATCTCGCCCTCTAACTACTTGCACCCCGCCACCTCGCTAGGATCTAAACTATGAAAGGAATAGCACAAGAGACACAGGGTTTATACTAGTTCGGGCCACCATTGTGGTGTAGTACCCTACTCTAGTTTGTGGTGTGGTGGATTGCCTCTTGGGCTGATGGTGATGAACAATACAAGGAAGAACAACCTCGTGAGGGTCTGTTCTTGGCTGGTGCGATGAACTGCTAGGGGGAGTTCAGTCGCCTCTCTCTATCTCTCTCGTTTGTTCTCTTGCTATCTTTCTGAATCTCTCGTCCTGTGGGTGTCTAATCCTATTTATAGGCAGAGGCCCTGGGCCTTTTCCCAAATATTGAGCGGGAAGGGCACCAACAATTGGCCATTTTGAAGGGGAACATATGGTACACTTATCCTGACTAAAGTTGGTCCTCGCTTTGTCAAAGGCTCGTGGTGACGCCTTGGCTTGGGCTCCACAATGACTTCCTTCCTGCCGTTGGACTGGTCTTGGTCTCGTTGCACGAAATGGACGCCTTTGCTTGATGCTCTCACTGTGCTTGCTCCCTTTGCACCAAAGGGGAAAGGAGGACACCGTCTTGGCTGGCGCCCGCTGGCGCCATGATCGTCATGGCTTGCGTCATGGGCACCTCGTGAGGTACCCCGCCTTGATCTCTCCGCCTCCTCGCGAGCCAGCCTGATGAGGCTGTGCCTGAGGAAGCTCCCTGTCGTCCGCCCCGTGAGGCTTGGCCCCTCGCGAGGGTCTTGAGCTCGTGTTGATGAAGATGGGCCGTGATGGGCCCCCCTTTGAGCCACACCGCAGGCCGTAGGCAGGCAAGTCTGGGGACCCCCGTTCCCAGAACGCCGACAATGTCCATGTAGAGGTGGAGTGCCTCTTTAATGTAAACAAACGAGTTTTTACTGGCAGGATATCCTGCCGGCACCTTCTTTGTCTGTCGGAGAGCTACGTCTGTTGGGGTACAGACAGAGGGGCCAGCCCCCTACTAGCTCCTTTTCATCAAAGGCTACTTCGACCATCCTGACCGAAGCAACGTTTGAGTCATAGATGGGAGCACCTAAGTTTCAAAAGAGAGGCGAGGTTTTCTCATGCAAAGTTATAGCTTTATAGAACACTAATGGACACGAGGTAAACTTATCAGTTTGGCTTTACCGGGGATCGATGTGCCGTGTAATCTTCTCGTCCTTTGTCGAAGTCAAGTTCACGGCAGGAACGTGCAACTCCATGTAGGTGCGAATAAATTCAGGATGCAATCCTATCTATATGCATATGCAAATGCTCATGAAATGCTTATGCAGTGATCTGGGTGTGCTCGTCCATGCATGCAATCTTAGTTGGGGCCCCCCTAAAACAATTATTTATTTTCTCTTGCACGGGGTCATCGCCCAGGCTATGTACAAGGGGTTACATGCAGCTGAGGCAAGGCCTCTACAAAAGGGTGGCTTTCGGCCAATGCCCGGTAGCCTCGCGCCTTACGGGTAGTACTTCCGGAGATGCTTAATATTCCATGAGTTTTGCAACCGAGTGCAATCCCCGGTTTCTAGACGGACTGCGCCAAGTCTGGTGACTCGTACCACCCGGTAAGGGCCTTCCCACCTCGGTGATAGCTTGTTTGTACCCTTGGCGGACTGAACGTGCTTAAGGACAAGGTCACCTTCCTCAAAACACCCGGCATGAACCCTGCAGTTGTGATAGTGATGCAGGGCTTGCTGGTAGCGTGCAACACGCGTAGCAGCCCGGAGACGGTTCTCCTTGAGTAGCACAGCGTCGTCACGCCAGTGCTGATCTTGCACTACCTCATCGTAGGCAAGCACTCGAGGGGACCCATAAATGAGTTCCGTGGGGATAACTGCTTCTGCCCCATAGACAAGGGAGAAGGGAGTCTACCCGGTAGCTCGGTTAGGTGTCGTTCTGAGGGACCTGAGAACTACCAGTAGCTCATCGATCCACCGCCTACCGTGCTTCTGTAGCGTATCCGAAGTCCTTGTCTTGAGTCCACGAAGTACTTCAACGTTCACCTTCTCAGCTTGTCCATGGCTCTAGGGCTGTGCCACAGAAGCGAATGAGATCTTGCATCAGAGGGCATGAACGTATTGCATGAAGGTATGGCTTGTGAACTAGGTGCCGTTGTCAATGATGATCCTTGCAGGAACTCTTAAACGACACACCAATTCTTTCAAGAACTTGATAGCTGACTAAGCAGTCACCTTTCTCACGGCAGTCACTTCCGGCCACTTTGTAAACTTGTCGATGGCAACGAACAAGAAGTCAAAGCCCCTGATTGCTCGGGGGAAGGGGCCGAGGATATCGAGCCCCCAGACCGAAAATGGCCATCAAGAGGGATTGTCTGAAGGGCTTGGGCAGGCAGGTGTGTTCTCTTGGTATGGAACCGGCAGGCTTCACATGTCGTGACGAGCTCAACTGCATCTTGTAGGGCTGTGGGCCAATAGAATCCTTGCCAGAATGCTTTCCCAACTTATGCCCTTGATCCAATGTGTGAGCCGCACATTCCTCTGTGATCTCAGCCATCAGTTCCTTTGCATCCTCCCGGTAGATACACTTCAATTTCACACCGTTGGGCCTCCTTCTTTACAGAGTGTCATCGACAAACTGGTACATACTGGCCCTCCGGGCTACTTTCTCAGCTTCATCTTGGTCGCTGGGAAGTTCTCCGGTTTTGAGGAAGAGGACATCGTGCCTTGCCCAAGTTGGAGCCCGGGGCTCGGCAACGAGGACTAGCGTCACCTCCTCTGCCACGGGAGCACCATCCTCGTTCGCAGTGTCCATAGGCCCGGCATGAGGTGGTGGTTCGGCAGGCTAGGAGGAGTTGTTTCCGGCAAGGTCTCGACCGGGGGCGGACGGCTCGACCGGGGGAGGCTTATCATAGTCCAACTTTCTCCTTTTCTGGGCCATTGTGGCTGGTGACATGGAGTGCTGAGAGAGGTGGAGAACAAAAGTTCCTGGTTCCACAGGCAGCTTCTGCGCAACACACTTTGACAAGTGATCAGGTATATTGTTTTCTGCACGGGGTACGTGCTCTGTTTGCAACCCATAAAAGTGCTCCTCCAATCTCCTCACTTCCTCGACGTATGCTTCCATCAATGGGCTTTGATAATCCTTGTTGACTTGTCTCACCAAAAGTTGTGAGTCTCCTCGAATGATCAACTTCTTAATTCCCAATTCTGCTGCAATCCTGAGCCCGACAAGGAGCTCTTCATACTCATATGTATTGTTGTCGGTGGCTTATTCCCGGGCAAACTACATTTGGACGACGTACTTTAAGTGCTCCCCGGAGGGGGCAACAAGAAGCACGCCAGCCCCTGCACCTTGTAGGAAGAAAGCACCATCAAAATACATAATCCATTCTTGGGGTGATTCCTTGCCGGGGAGAGCTGTTTCTGTCACTTCCTCATCAGGGGTTGGCATCCATTCTGCAATAAAATCTGCCAGTGCCCTACTATGAATAGTTGATGTGCTCTCAAACTTCACACCAAAGCTGGATAACTCCAAAGCCCACTCCACTATCCTACCGTGGCCTCAGGGTTTCGGAGTATCCTTTGTAATGGAAAACGAGTGACAACCATAATCTCATGGGCTTGGAAGTAGTGGCGCAGTTTCCTTGAGGCCATGACGAGGCCAAAGATCAACTTTTGCACGCCAGAATACCTCGATCTAGCCCCTTGTAACCAGGAGCTGATGAAGTATACTAGGCGCCGCACCACTTTCTTCCTTGCTGCGTCTTTGGGGTTGCTCTCGTTGTCGTGCTCACTGATGTTCTGATGTACTTGATCTGGCCACTTTCTGCCTCATCCACCTCTCGCTGTGCTACCAAGGCCGCACTGACCACTTGGTTGGTTGCTACCAAGTAAAGCAATAACGGCTCTTGGGGTTTGGGTGCAACCAAGATGGGCACAGACGATAGGTAGGCCTTCAATTCTTGCAGACTTGCATCTGCTTCCGGGGTCCACTTCCTAGGCCCTACCTTCTTCAAAATTTTGAAGAACGGCAGGGCACGCTCAGTAGACTTGGAAATGACTCTGCTTATTGCGGCAATGCATCCCGTTAGGCGCCTTACATCATTATCTGTCCTTGGTGCTTGGATCTGCTCAGTGGCCTTGATGTTGTCAGGGTTGGCTTCAATCCTCCAGTGGGACCCGAAGAATCCATGTAGCTTGCCGGAGGGAACATTGAATACACACTTCTCCGGATTAAGCTTCAAGTTAATCTTGCGCAGATTTGCAAATGACTCTTCCAAATCCTGGATAAGGGTGGTTTTATCCTTGGTTTTGACCACAATATCATCCATATAGGCTTCTATATTTCTGTGTAACTGTGGCTCAAAACTAATCTAGACTGCTCTTGCAAAAGTGGACCCGACAATCTCTAATCCGAAAAGCATACAGACAAGGCAGTATGTACCACATGGAGTGATGAACGATGTCTTCTCCTCATCTTCTTTGGACATGAAGATCTAGTGATATCCGGAGTATGCATCCAGAAAGGAGAGCAAATCACAAGCTGAAGTGGAATCAACGATCTGGTCAATGCGCGGCAAGGGAAATGGGTCCTCCGGGCAAGCCTTGTTGAGATCTTTGAAATCAATGCAAAGCCTCCATTTCCCATTCGCCTTTCGGACCCCCACTGGGTTTTCCAACCACGTAGGGTGCAGTACTCCTCTAACGAAACCAGCTTCCTCTAGTTTCTTGATTTCCTTGGCAATGAACTGATGCCACTCCAAGGCCTGCTTCCGGACTTTCTGTTTGACGGGTCGGGCATGTGGGCAGACATCAAGGTGGTGCTCGATTACCTTCCTGGGAACACCGGGGATATCAGATGGTTTCTAGGAAAACACATTGATATTCACCCGCAGGAAGGCAATGGGTGCGCTTTCCTTTTTATCAAGGGTGGCGCTGATAGTGAAAGTACCATCAACGCTAGCCCGCCCTGCCGGGACATTCTTCACTTGGGGTGCAGCAACCTTGGATCTCTTGCTATTGCAATACTCCGGCACGTCGTCAACGGGTGTCGTGCACTCGGAGGGGGCACGCTTCCCGAACTCCTTGCCGGAGGCCCTACAATCCCTCTTCTTTCCTTTGTTTTCATTGGCGGGAGCTGCTGGTGCCGCAGCCTCTGCCACGACTGCATCCCGGTACATCTTGTCACTACAAAAAAAGACACATCCGTGACATTTTGTGCCAAACGATTTTTTTTCTCTCATGCTTATGACACTTCTATGACGATAATTGTGACCAAACCCAGTATCATCATAGATGTGGTGGGCTCCTACTTCTATGACAAAAAATCATGACAGAAAATGGGCTTTTTAAGTCTGGGCGGGCCGGAGACGCAGCTGCATGACATTCTTTGGGCCGTGCATGACGGAGAAAACCATGGTAGAAGCAAGGGCGAGGAAAATATCGGGGAGTTCTCGGTTACGGTGGGTGGTCGGGGGCCGAGCGATGCACGTTTCTCTCGTACACTACGCATGGGTGCGAGGCGTTAGGCTCTAACTGAACCCAAGCGATTGCACTGCAGTCTACGCATTAGTGAACCCGAGCGATCGATTGATGGCTGTTAACTGAACCTGATCGAGCGATTCCTTCGCTACTGCTGCTAACTGAAGCCGATCGAACACTGTTGCCTCCTTCCCTTGATGAACAGTGAGTGTTGTTGGGGGGTTTTGATGAACAGTTCCCGGTGGGGGGTTGGATGAACAGGACCCCGTGGTAGTAGAGGCCGTTGCCGCTGGATGAACAGGAACCCAATCGATCGAGCCAGTGGATGAATAGGACCCCGTGGAGGGCTGGATGAACAAGAACCCGTGGAGGGCTGGTTGAACAGTAGCCGGTAGAGGGATGGTTGAACAGTAGCCGATGGAGGGCTGGATGAACAGTAGCCCGTGGAGAGGTGGTTGAACAGGACCCCGTGGAGAGGGCTGGTTGAACAATAGCCGGTGGAGGAGCGTGCGGTGTAGGCTAGATGAACAGTAGCCCGTGGGTGAACAGTCGCAGGTGGAGGCTGGAGGAGGTCGACGGTGGATGAACAAGAGCCCGTGGAGGCAGTCGATGGTGGGTGAATAGTAGCCCGTGGATGCAGTCGACGGTGAAGATGAACAATCTCCCGTGGAGTCCCGTTTTGCGTTACGCCACACCCCTCCCGATGAACAGGACCCCCGTTTCGACCGTAGCGCTCCAACACAATTTCGTTTCCTCCGTTTTGCGGTACGCCACACCCCTTCCGATCAACAAGACCCCGTTTCGACCGTAGGAGGTCCATTTCATCCGTTTTGCGGTATGCCAGACCCCTCCCGATGAACAAGATCCCGTTTCGACCGTGGCCGGTCGAACACAAGGCCGTTTCCTCCATTCTGCGGTACGCCACGCCTCGTTTCCATTGGTTTTTCCGTCCAAGCCGGTTTGCTCCCGATGAACAGCACGCATTGCGTTGCCTCCCGATTAACACGACGCATTCCGTTGCCTCCCCATGAACACGACGACGACGCAGTTTCTCCGTTCTGACCCAACTATTTAATGCCCTTTTTTCACACTATCTATTGCATCTGTCTCTCATACAATGTCTATACATTCAAATACGTTTCCTGTTTATCAGCCATTTGAATTGGAGCGGGTGATGGCAGTATCTAGCGGAGTAAAAACATTGTCTTCAAATAAAACAGTGCTACCTCTCGGTGGAGATAGCACCCCGGTTGTACATGCATGAGAACCAGCCGTACCACACATAACCCAGACTCTCGCAGATTTTACGCCTACTACGATGGACAGAGAACCAGCTTCACCCAATCTAACCCCAACCCCATCAGATAGTAACCCAGTTCATGTTGACACAGCACTATCTCCACCACAGAGCTCCCAAACAAGAGCAGTTAGTAAGGCAGCTCTAGTGCCCAGAGCGCCAATACTGCCACAGTGAACCCCAACTCCACTAGTTAGTACACCTATTCCTGTGGAGGAAGCACAACCAGCCATTCATAGTTTAGCATCTATCGCATTTGATGTTGTTAAATCCTATGTGTGTATCTTCCCATCATTGAAATATTGTACTGAAGATGAAGGAAAATGCCAGTTGCAGGTGTTTGCCTAGGAGCTATGTGTAAGTAATGTTATTCATGGCAATTACTTTGCTTTGTCCCATACATTCTACCCCCATGAAGGTTATAATACAACAAATTTTCACAATTTTCTCTATAGAGAAGGATCGATTTGGAAACTCAGGATGAGGTAACCTGTGCAAATACCTCTGCTATCTTCAAGAATGCTTCGTGGAAGTATCAGAATTACCTGAAGAAAATGTACTTCACAGGCAGAGAAACTCATCAAATTCCCTTACGTTCTCCTGAGACACATTTACTGGACGATGACTGGGAACGCCTTGTTCTTTACTGGTCCCGAACCAAGAAGGTGATAAGGTCTATGAGCTCATTTTATTTTAAGTACTATATCGTTGCATCTTACTGTACTCTGTTCATGTAGAACAAGTGCTTAAACCTGAAGAACAACTGTTGTCATTTAAGATTCCATTGCTATCGTGCATACTGCTTTGCTCTTGTATCACTGTATTTACTCATACAAACTTATTTTTAAATTGAACGATCCAATGGAAACTCCAATGGCACAACAGGTATGTTTACGCATGTTTTTTAACAGGTTTTTTATTATAAATAGCTCTGTAGATTTCAATTTCAATTGTGTATACAGTTGACTTCTCATCTCATGCACATCACTAACATCATAACAGGGCCAATAGTCTTGTTGTACATGTAGACCCATGGTACCCATCTGAAATCTTGTTGTGCCATTTAGTTTCCCACGCTTTGTATTCTTTCAGTGCTGCTTTCTCTTGAACTGATATGATTTGAACCGTGTCTCTATTTTGATTTGGCAAGACAATGCAGTGACCATAGGACATAGATATAAGTTTGTTTGATGCTTTTATAATGTACTACTTGGCAATAGAGGACTTGGTAGTTTAATCTTGTCCGCCTTACTAATGAACTGGTTCACCGAAATGAGTTTCATATACTAGTACATGTTAAACATATTATGTGTCTACTTGTTTCTTTTTTAGAATGCTGATAGAATATTGGGGAAGAGTGCCATATTAAGCAATGATAAAGGAAGTAATTCAGATACGGTTTAGGATCATGAGACATCCTTGTTGGAATCCAACAAAGCTGATAAAACAGCTAAGGAAAACTATCTTGAAGATAGTGAGGCAACCCCAAAGTCCTATCTTGGTTTACTCTTCGAGTTACTGGCCACTACGCTTGCACAATCTATTCAAACTCACTGTCTGAATCTCTTTGCTTACTTGAGTCTTAACTACAAGCTGAAATACATCGATCAGCCGTGCTGTGACAAGAAGCGGAAGGACTACAGAAGTCCCTGGAGCATTTAGATGCATAATTTCTGGTGCAAAAGCAAGCGTTGGAAGATTTTAGCGCCAAACAGGAAAAGGCCAATAAGCATGCTCAGCTTATTGCCAGCATGGTGGATACCCCGGATAACGTTTCTTGAGCTCATCTCAAGTTGTTTCAGTTATGGACTTGTTTTGCTGCTGTGTTTATTTGCCCTGGTGACCAATTTTGACGGCCAGTGTATGTAATATGCTGCTTTGTTCCCTATATTTGCATTGGTGGCGAACTTTGATGCCCGGTGGATGTAATATGTGTAATAGCTGTAATAGGCTAGCGTTAGTTTCATGCTTATTTAATTCCTTATTGTCTTGTTTAGTTGTTTGCTTGTAGTCACTGCAGTTCTTTTTCCGCGTTTTTCTAGTGGCCACAATAACCTATTTTTGGTAACTAGGCCACAATAATCATGGCAACACATGGACTGTTGTAACCATGGGCCTCCTGCGGGCCGTAGGATCCATGGGCCTTCTATGGGCCGTAGGATCCGTGGACTTTCTACGGGCCGTATGATCCATGGGCCTTCTACGGGCCATAGGATCCATTGGCTTTCTACGGGCCGTAGGATCCATGGGCCATCTACGGGGCGTATAATCATTTTGCCAAACATGGGCCGTACTATTTGTGGACCTTAACGGGCCGTTAATAGGCCGTATTTGATAACGCTATGAAAAAAGCCCAACGGGTTAACGGGCCACAAACGCACCAAATGTAACCACTGGTTGTATTTGGCCCACAAACGGAACAGGCCAGTAACGGACCGTATCTAACCGAATTCTAGAAATGAGCCCAAGAATAAATGGGCCCTTAGAAGGTCGAAAGTTAACACGGGCTGGAAACGGCCGACGGAATAATGGGCCATTAATGGGTATAAAGCAATACACTATTCATTATGGGCCAGTTTCATCTCGGGCCTTTAATGGGCCGAGAGTTACAAAGGGCCTCATATTGGCCGAAAGACAACATGGTCCATACATGGGCCAGAAGTTACAATGGGCTGGAATCATATTGGACGGCCCAGATGAGGCTACTGTGCTTAATTCTGATAGGCCGTAACGGGCCGGTAGTTAGCGGGTCGTAAATGGGCTATATACGAATAGGTCATTAACAGGCTTTCCGTGGGCCGGCCCGTTACCTTTTGACCAAGTCAAATGGGCCGGCCTTTTCACCGGAACGGGCCTCTGTTGGGCCGTGCCATGTGTCGAAGTATCATAGGCGCCTCCTGTCCAATGAGTGGATGACATCTGTCCCAACAGTGAGCCAACACGTGTTTCCTCTTGCCAATGAGAATTTTACACGTGGAAAATACCCATTGGTCTATGTTGTTAACGGGTTATCGGATCCAAAACCGGACCCGATAGCTTAATGGCGACCCGTTACGGTGGATGCCACATGTCGGTCAGCCTTGACGAAAGCACTTCTGTGACACGCGATTTATCGTCATGGAAGTGGACACTTTCGTGATGATAATTTTGGTAATGTCATGGAACACTTCTACGACAGCACAGGTATGACTATCTTGATTCTGCATAAAATCGCCAAGGATCTACATGCATGACAGAAAACGTGACCTACTGTCACAAACACGCATCATCACGGAAGTGTATTTTTTTGTAGTGTGTCCACGCAGATAGTTGCATCCTTCTCATCTGATGGGATAGTGATTACTCCCAGTGGCCCAAGCATCTTCAAAGTGTTATAAGCATAGTGAGATTCTGCCACGAACTTAGCCAGGGCCGGGCGTCCCAGAATCCCATTGTACGGCAGGGGGAGATCAACCACATCAAACGCAATCTTCTCCGTCTGACAGTTCAGTTTTCCCTAAACATCACCAGCAACGTAATCTTCCCCTTGGGATGGCTCCTACCGGGATTGACTCCTTAAAACATGTCGGTAACGTCTAGCTCTTCTTCTCTATCTGAAGCTTGTTGATGACTGCCGGGGAAATCAGATTCAACCCGGCCCGGCCGTCCACTAACATCTTTGTGACCTTGAGGTTGCGAATTGTTGGGGAGACCAACAATGGCAAACACCCTACCACTATGGTGCGGCCAGGGTGATCCTCCTCATCAAAGATAATGGGCGTGCGGGACCACTTGATCGGCTTCCCGGCCTATGGCGCTGGTTCCACAACATTGACCTCTCGTGCCCATCGCTTGAGTTGGCGATGAGAGGTGTGCAAAGATGCACCTCCATCAATGCATAGGGCGTTAGTGGCCTTCTGAAATTCCTACTCACTGGTTTCCTCTTCATTCCCTTCATCACTCACATCGTCACTCACATCATCACATATTTCCTTCTCTTGGCCCCTGGCGGGTTTTCCATGGTTCCGAAACGGTTTTCCAGGGCGATTTGCTTCACTGCCTTGGCCCTTATCGCCAGCAGCGTTCTGACCTTCCTCCTTATCACACTTATCGTACCCTGCCCTGTGTTTCTTGACGAGCTGCTCAACCTAATAACACTCTTGAAGGTCATGTCCCTTGGTCCAGTGGATCTTGCAGTATGGCCCATCACCTTTCCCAACTTTTTCCATGGCAGCGGCTTCCTGGCAGGCAGCGCACGCTGTAGCTTCCTCGCCGGGGGCCTCAACCCTGGCCTTCTTGCTGGTACTAGTTGTGCCTGATCCTTCCACAGTCATTACTGCCTTATCCCTTCGCTTCTTATTGTGCTTCTTGCCCTCTCTCTGACTGGTTGATTCATCCTCATCCTCTGAATCAACATTGATGCAATCCTCCTCTACGGGCAACTTCCATCCTTCCTCGATCTGAGCACACTTATCCACCAGTGTGTATAGCTCCTTCACATTCTTGGGCAACCGCACATTCATCTTAGAACGAATGCGACGTTTGCGCACATTGGACTGGAAGGCTGCTATAACGGATGCCGGATGGATATTTGGAATATTTCTATGAATCTCTGTAAATACTTACGAAGAGTTTCTCCTTCCTTCTGCTGGAGAACTGCAGGTCGCTGGGCCTGCCGGGCTCTTGGTGGCCATCGATGAAGGCACCGACGAACTCGTGGCACAGATCTGCCCATGACGAAATGGAGTCCTCCGGCAGGTGCATGTAACACTCCAGATGTAAAACTTCCATATTTGGAGATGTACCCAAACTTGTCATGTTCAATACCAAGTGGTTTTCCTCTTTGTGGGTTTCATTTTGGGTTTTCTTTGTTTCCCATTGCATTATCTTGTCATTACTTTTCATATTTCTTTTGCCATCCATTGTTGCGTTATGGCCTCATCATATGTTGCATTGTGCTTGGGGTCATTTTGCTTGTCAACATCATCATGTGCATCTTCATGTGTAACATATTGCATTGTGTCATGTTATTTTGTGAGTCATGGCAACATCACATTCCCCCCTCATCTCCCCACCTCTTACTTTCCTTTTTTGGCAAGCTAATTTTTTAGCCTCCATTAATGTTCAATTTTCCCCAATAAATCTTGCATCATGTCCTAAATCCCTCTGCCAAGTTTCACCTCTTTTGGAATTGTTTTGGTTAGCTTTTCAAATGGCTCAAGTTTGAATTAAATTCAAACTTGAATTATTTTACTTCCTTTAAAAATCCCCAAACCAATTTTATTAAATAGGGCATAATTCCAGGGTCATCGGAATATTGTTATATATCTCTCACAACCCTCTCCATTTCCCCTGCTATTTTCCTTTTGTTTTTTTCTGTCTGAAGAAAATGGAAAGGGAAAAACAGCAGCAGCACGGCCCGGCTGGGCCTCCACACTCCAGGACGGCCCAACAGCGAGCCCACCTAGACCCGCGTGGTTTCCCTCTCCCTCCTTTTCTCACCCGCTAGCCCCTTTCCACGTGGTCGCCTCGGCCCCACCTGTGAGCGCCTCCCTGTAGCACTGCACCCACCTTTCCCTCTCCTCTCCCCGTTGCCATGGGGACCGCGAGCACGAGAGCATCACCGCTCCGTATTGTCGCCCTAGCCCCTTTTAAGCCCTCTCTCCTTGTCCACACACTTCTCTAGGATTCCCTCTCCCCCTCGCCACCGCCGCCAGGCCACCTTTACCCCCAGATCCATCGTCTACGTCGCGCCCAAGCGCATCCAGGAGCGCGTTGTCGTTGCTGGCGTGCTCCCCGTCGACCTCCGCCCCGCCTACCGTGTCTGTCGTCTTCCCCGTCGCCGACTTCGTACACGACGTCGACTACGTGGAGGCGGAACCCACCGCTGCATTGTCTTCTTCCTCGTCTTCGACTTCGGCCACCGCATGTGTTCGATCGCCGCTGAAGCCGTCTCCGACCTCCTCTCGAGTAACCAAGAAAACCACCGTGCTTTTGGTGAGCATACGAAACTCCCCGTCCTGTCCCCGTCTTTTGCATGCTCTAAGCGCGTCGCCGTCCGTGCCCGACCACGCCGCCGTTGGACCTCGTCGCCAACGGGTGCTCCGGCTTCACTGGCCCCACCACTCATGTCCACCGCGCTCACTGTGCCATGTAGCATCTAGCAGTGCATGTAGCTTCTCGCCTAGGCTCTTCGTGCACCGTGTTCATCCCCGACGTCACCGCCTCTATTGCTTGTCGCCACCGTCGAGTCCGTCGTCAGCCGGTTCAGCTAGTCACAGCCGCGGGCGCGTGATCCTGTGGCGATCTCGTTGTGCCCCGCCGCCGTGTCTTTTGGTCACCGAAGAAGCTCCGACAAGCTCTCCGCCGTCTCTGCAACCCGGCGAGCCCCTCCTTTGTTTCCCCTGCTCGAGCCCGCCACGTGGACCCTGTGGGACCCACCCATCAGCCTCTTAGGGGACCAGGTCCCACTTGTCATCTCGTCTCCCTTTCTTTTCTTTTCTTTTGTTTTAAATTCGAGGAATATTCCATTTCTGGATATGGAATCTTTACATTTCGGGCTAGTCCATATCTGGACATTTCCTATTGAGGAAACTTGCCATTTCTGCCAATTTCCAGTTAGGGCAGTATTTCACTTATAGCATTTGTGATGATTTTTCTACAGTAACCTCCACCAATCTAGCTGTGGCATTAGTTTTTGCATTTGAACAAGTTCATGACCATGTCATTTTACATCATGTTATTGTTTTGGCATTTTTGGGTGATTTAATTCAACCATGCTATGAGGTTGTTTTGCACATGGATAACTTTTTTTTGATGTGTACTTCATGCTAGATTTTTGCTTCATTCCATTTAGTGCACTGTGATGAGTGCCACAAGCTTGCAAAGTTGCTATCATGAATTTGTTTATGGCATGCCATGATTTCTTCCAAGTCCGAGATCTGTTCATATCATTTGCCATGTTTGCATTGATGCTACCATCTTTTCTGTGGGTCTTTGGGACAAGTTCAGTAAGGGAGTTTTATTAGGTGCATTTAGTACTAGCATTCCATGCTCAAGTTTGCCATGATATGTTCCTTAAGAATATAGTTTTCCATGCATAAACTTTGCTACCTGATGTTGTTTCTGTCTTGATCAATGAATTTCTGCCAAGTCTGATAAGCTGTTAACTTTTTCATTTTTGTCGTGCTGTTTTAGACTTGTTCTAGAGGTTTCTAGCAGTAGCTCAGTGTCCATGATTTGTAGAGATTCACCTGTACTTCACTACCGTGTGTTATGTTGCTATGTTGTAGTGTTGTAGCATATTACAATGATGCATTTTAAGTGCTATGTTGCTATTAAGCGCAGTTTTGCAACATTCTTGTTTTGCTCGTCATTTGCAAACCGTCCATCCGTTTTCGGTGATCCTTATATCGATTTTGACCGAAATCTACATTTCCAGTAGAATGCTTGGTTTGCCAAGTTGATGCCATGATCACATTTTCCCTTCCGGAGTACACATATGCATTGCACATGATATCTTGCATCCCATGCCATGTCTTGCATCATGTTGCTTGCGCATTGTACCGTGATTGATTGTTGTTCCATTGCTTGTGTTCTTGCTTTGGGTAGAGCCGAGAGACGAGTTCGTGAACGAGGAACCTGTCGAGTATGTTTACGAGGAGCAAGCTTTCGACAACCCTGAGAACTTTGTAGGCAAGATGATCGTTACCCCTGATATCACTTCTATCTTTGCTTGCTAGTATTTCGTCTTATCGCTATGTCGCGCTACCTACCACTTGTTTATCAAGCCTCCCATATTGCCATGTCAAGCCTCTAACCCACCTTTCCTAGCAAACCGTTGTTTGTCTATGTTACCGCTTTTGCTCAGCCCCTCTTATAGCATTGCTAGTTGCTGGTGCTGTGCAGGTTGTTCCATGTTGGAACATGGATATGTTGGGATATCACAATATCTCTTATTTAATTAATGCATCTATATACTTGGTAAAGGGTGGAATGTTTGACCTTTTTCTTGGTGCTTTGTTCGACTCATGCCTCCTTAGTTTCCGTCATACCGGTGTTATGTTCCTTGAATTTTGCGTCCCTAACACGGTGAGGGTTTATGGGCCCCTCTTTGACAGTTCGCTTTGTATAAAACTCTTCCAGCAAGGCCCAACATTCGTTTTACCATTTTCCTAATAACAACTAAAATTTTGCATAGGGAGTAATTAACCCGTGGATTCTTAGTCAACAATCCGGGCCAGTACAAGATTGTGCATTGCACCGTGATTGATTCTTGCTCCGTTGCTTGTGTTCTTGATTTGGGAAGAGCCGGAAGACGTGTTCGTGACCGAGGAACCTGTCGAGTACGTTTACGAGGAGCAAGCTTTCGACAACCCTGAGAACTTTGCAGGCAAATTGATCATTACCCCTGATATCACTTATATCTTTGCTTGCTAGTTGTTCGTTCTATCGCTATGTCGCGCTACCTACCGCTTCTTTATCAAGCCTCCCATATTGCCATGTCATGCCTCTAACCCACCTTTCCTAGCAAACCGTTGTTTGGCTATGTTACCGCTTTTGCTCATCCCCTCTAATAGCGTTGCTAGTTGCAGGTGCCGTGCAGGTTGTTCCATGTTGGAACATGGATATGTTGGGATATCACAATATCTCTTATTTAATTAATGCATCTATATAGTTGGTAAAGGGTGGAAGGCTTAGCTTTTTTTCTCGGTGTTTCGTTCCACTCTTGCCACCTTAGTTTCTGTCATACCGGTGTTATGTTCCTTGAATTTTGCGTCCCTAACACGGTGAGGGTTTATGGGCCCCTCTTGAAAGTTCACTTTGAATAAAACTCTTCCAGCATGGCCCAACATTGGTTTTACCATTTTCCTAATGACAACTAAAATTTTAAAATAGGGAGTAGTTAACACGTGGATTCTTAATCAACAATCCAGGCCAGTACAAGCTTGCACTTTGCACCGTGATTGATTGTTGTTCTCTTTCTTGTGTTCCTGCTTTGGGTAGAGCCGGGAGACGTGTTCGTGAACGAGGAACCTGTCAAGTATGTTAACAAGGAGCAAGCTTTCAACAACCCTGAGAACTTTGCAGGCAAGATGATCATCACCCCCGATATCACTTCTATCTTTGCTTGCTCGTTGTTCATTCTATCGCTATGTCGCGCTACCTACCACTTGTTTATGAAGCCTCCCAAATTGTCATGTCAGGCCTCTAACCCACCTTTCCTAGCAAACCGTTGTTTGGCTATGTTACCGCTTTTGCTCAGCCCCTCTTATAGCGTTGCTAGTTGTAGGTGTCGTGCAGGTTGTTCCATGTTGGAACATGGATATGTTGGGATATCACAATATCTCTTATTTAATTAATGCATCTATATACTTGGTAAAGGGTGGAAGGCTTGGCCTTTGCTCAGTATTTTGTAATAGTCTTGCCGCCTTAGTTTCCATCATACCGGTGTTATGTTCCTTGAATTTTGCGTCCCTAACACGGTGAGGGTTTATGGGCCCCTCTTGACGGTTTGCTTTGAATAAAACTCTTCCAGCAAGGCCCAACATTGGTTTTACCATTTGCCTAATAACAACTAAAATTTTGCATAGGGATTAATTAACCCGTGGATTCTTAATCAACAATCCGGGCCAGTGCTCCTCATCAGGGTTTGTCCAACCTAGAGCACCGTGCGGGACCACCCCTGGGCAACTTGGGGTATGTTGGTACATGTATGCTTAGCTTATCCGTCGTGGCCTGAGACGAGATACCTGCGGCTACTATCAGGGTGTTGGCACGTCGGGAGGCCTTACTGGACTTGTTTTAGCATTGTCGAAATGTCTTGTGCACTGGGATTCCGAGTCTGATCGGAGGGTCCCGCGATGGAGGATTGTCACCGCGGATCATGAGTTTGTCATGGGATAAGTTGGGACACCCCTGCAGGGTTTAAACTTTCGAGAGTCGTGCCCGCGGTTATGTGGAAGATGGGAATTTGTTAATATCCGGTTGTAGAGAACTTGACACTTGACTTGATTAAAATACACCAACCGCGTGTGTAACCGTGATGGTCTCTTTTCGACGAGGTTCAGGAAGAGAACACAGTGGGCTTATTTTTGAACGTAAGTAGTTCAGGATCACTTCTTGATCACTTCTAGCTCTGCGTCTGTTGCGTAGTTTCTCATCTTACTCTTGTACTCGTATGTTAGCCACCATATTTGCTTAGTGCTTCCTGCAAATCCACCTTATAACCACATCCTACCTTTAAGCTTAAATAGTCTTGATCTCGTGGGTTTTGAGATTGTTGAGTCCTCGTGACTCATAGATACTACCAAAAAAGTTGTAGGTTCTAATGATACCAGTGCAGGTGATGCAACCGAGCTCAAGTGGGAGTTCGACGAATACCTTGGCCGTTACTATGTTTCCTTTCCGGATGATCAGTATTGGTGCCCAGTTGGGGCGATCAGGATTTAGCATTTGGGGTTGTCTTCTTTTCTTTTGGGTCTGTCCGTAGTCAGACCTTGTGTGTACTCTGATTGATGTATGAATTATTTGATCATTGCGTGACGTGGCGGTTGTAAGCAAACTATTTACTTCCTTTTTCATTACATGGGATTGTGTGAAGATGACCCTTCTTGCGACCATACCAAAATGCGGTTATACCTCTAAGTCGTGCCTCGACACGTGGGAGATATAACCGCATCTTGGGTGTTACAAGTTGGTAATCAGAGCCATACCCGATTTAGGAGCCCCCTGCTTGATTGAACCGCTGACGTTGTTGAGTCTAGAACAAAACTATTTTGAGCCTTAGTATTATATATATCGGAGAGTAGGATTCTTTTTACTCCTCAGCCCCCTTCGTCGCTCTGGTGAGGACTCCTGACGTAGATGTTTTGACTTTCCGCTCCTAATTTTCACTAAAAACAATTTAGGATCACGCGGGTATCTTGGGATCGTTTTGATATTCTTGTGACGAGAACATTGTTCTTGGTGCCTCCTCATATTTAGGGGTTGTGGCAGTGTCCCGGGGAGTTGAGCTCTAAGGTGTTGTCGTCACAATTTTATCACTGCAGTTCTGGAATACCAGAGCTCGCCGACATCAAAAATCTCTTTTATGCAGCTAGTGGTGAGATAACCTCGACGCCACCCGGTACTCGCGAGGGAGTTCGGGAGTATTGCCACAGCTAGTATAACAGATGCTTTTTGAAGGTCGAGGTACACGACTTCCGGAGTTTTTCTTGGTTATGTGTTGACGGATGGATACAGTTGATCGTAGGGCTTGTTAGTTCTGTGCTATATATTGTGCCTCCCTGTATCCCCAACACCACATTGCATAACCAGAAAGTTTCGGGAGTTAATAGGTGGGAATTGTAGTAGCTCTTAGTTATTCTTCCGATAGATAATTGGTATGGGATTGGGTGATCCTTACCATTTATTTGTTCCAGTCGTACCTTGTTGTTACATTCATCAATCTCTTTTCAAGTGGCTTCTCACCTTAATGGTCGTGTAATGTTAACTCTGGAATGCATTCGTTCAATCTCTGTTCGAATGTTTATTGTGAAGACTGTATGTTGTACATATCTATCTGTTGATTCAGCTTGTCTATCATGGTTCTAACGGATGTCACCCTCATCAGGATGGCTCGTCCAACGCGTCTGAATCCGGACCACAACGATGGAGATTAGTCGAACCCTCCACCACCTCCCCCGCCTTCGGAGGCATGGCAAGTTGTCATGGCGACCACCAACACCAATACCCAGATGCTTTTGCAGCTCTTGCAAGAGCGCAACCAAGGCGAAGGCAACCAAGGCAATCAAGGCCAAGGGCAATTCATCAATCAGCCTCAGTTTTCTACCCTCAACTAGGTTCTTGCAAGTCAACCAAAGTCTTTCAGCGCTTGTGCCGAGGCCATGGACGCCGATGATTGGCTCGTGGACATCAACAAGCATTTCGAATGCAGCAATCTCAGGCCTGAGGACTACGTCAAGTTCGCTTCTTTTCAGCTCAAGGACCAAGCAGCTGATTGGTATCAGCAGTACAAAGATTCCAGAGGGGGTCGAGCGATTCCCTAGACTGACTTCTGTCGGGACTTTCAAGCTCATCACATTCCAACAAGTGTGGTCGAGAGCAAGCATGAGGAATTCCGCAATCTCAAGCAAGTAAGTATGTCAGTGTATCAATACAACATCCAGTTTCAGAAGCTTGCTCGCTTCGCAAGGCAAGATGTTCCTGATGAAAAGAGCATGATCTATCACTTTGATCAGTTCTACAACATGGCCCTCAGGCAAGAAGCTGCTCAGCTCAAGTGTGAGGCTTCAAAGAAGAGAATATGGGATGCAGTTCACTCGTCTTCTTCCTCTCAAGTGGAAGCTAAGCAAGAGAAGTTCTGGCTTCCTCCACCTCCTCCGTTTCATCAGCCCTACCAGCAGAAGAACTCAGGTGGTCGTGGAGCTCCCCACCCACCCAACCCAGGCTATCAGAACAAGTCTCGGCCTCCGAGGATAGGTGGCCCTCCTCGTCCACCTTTCCGTCCGCTTTCAGAGGTCACTTGTCACATGTGTGGTTTGAAAGGGCATTACTCAAACAAGTGCACCCAGAAGCGCCTTCCGCCTCCTCCTCTTGTCAGATCGGCAAGCAATGCCGTTGTCAAGCATAATCCCAAGTCTGCAAGGGTGAACATGATCAATTTAGCTCAACTAGTGGATTACTCAGAAGTGATCATGGGTAAGCTTTTAGTTAGCTCTATTCCTGCCAAAGTTTTATTTGGTTCTGGTGCATCGCATTGTTTCATGTCAAGACCATTTGTTGCTAAGCATGATCTCATTTCAGAGATGTTGAAAAAACATATGGTTGTTGTTTCTCCGGGCTTGTCTATGAGGGCTACCATGATGATTCCTGATGTTACCATCAAGATGGGAAATTATAAATTCCTGGCTTCCCCATTTGTCCTCGGCGACTCTTATATTGATCTCATCCTCAGCATGGATTGGCTTTCTCAGCACAAGGCCTTTCTTGATTGTGCTACCAGGGAGATCAAATTGACGCACCCTTCTGAGGATGTGATCATATATGCCGCTCATGATGAAACAATTCGGTTGTTCTCTCTCAATGAGAAGGGAGAGTTAGACGTGATTTCTTAGATTCTAGTTGTTTGTGAGTATCAAGATGTCTTTACAAAATAGCTTCCGTGTATGCCTCCTCACCGGCAAGTCGAGTTCATTATTGATCTTGAGCCTAGTACAAAACCCGTTTGCAAGCTCCCCTACAAGCTTGGACAAAAAGAGCTAAAAGAATTGAAGAAATAGCTCGATAAACAAGAGTGTCTGGGTCTGATCAGACCAAGTTCATCTCCATGGGGTTGTGGTGTTCTTTTTGTCTAGAAGAAGGATGGCATGGACCGAATTTGCGTCGATTACCGCCCGTTGAACAAGAAGACAATCAAGAATAAGTACCCACTTCCCAATATCAATGAGCTATTCGAGCAACTCAAAGGTGCAAAGGTGTTTTCCAACCTTGACCTCCGAATGGTTTATCATCATATTCGCATTCATGAAGAAGATATCCCAAAGACAGCATTCAGAACAACTTTGGTTCTTATGAATATAAGGGCATGTATTTCAGGCTTGTCAATGCCCCTCCAACTTTCTCTCGCATGATGAACTTCATCTTCAACCCCTACACCAATGAATTCATCCTGGTGTATCTCTACGATATCCTAGTTTTCTCCAAGAATAAGAAGGATCATGTGAAACAATTGCGACTGGTGCTCGACAAGCTCAGAGAGTATTAGTTCTATGCAAAGTTCTCCAAATGTGAGTTTTGGCTTGATGAAGTTCTTTACCTTGGCACATCATCTCTACCAAGGGCATTATTGTTAATCCGGAAAAGGTTTATGCAATCGTGAACTGGGAACCTCCTTAGAATGTCAAGCAGCTCCGTAGTTTCCTTGGGCTTGCAAGCTATTGCCGAAGATTTGTCGAGAATTTCTCAAAGGATGCTAAACCTCTTTCCAACCTCCTCCAGAAGCATGTCAAGTATTCCTGGACTCCTGAGTGTGACGTTGCTTTCAACACTCTTAAAGAGAAACTCGTCATAGATCCTGTCCTAACTCCTCCTGATGAGTCCAAGCCATAGGAGGTTTTCTATGATGCCTCATTGCAAGGTCTCAGTGCCGTGTTAATGCAAGAGAAGAAAGTTGTGGCCTATACTTCTCGTTAGTTGAAGCCAAATGAAAGGAACTACCCCACTCATGATCTTGAGTTGGCGGCAGTTGTCCATGCATTAATAACATGGAGACATCTCTTGTTGGGAAGGCAAGTGGACATTTTCACCGATCACAAGAGCCTCAAATATATCTTCACTCAACCAAACCTCAACCTCTGGCAAACTCATTGGGTAAAAATGATACAAGAGTAGAATCCAAGCATTGAATACACTCCAGGCAAGGCGAATGTGATTGCAGATGCTTTGAGAAGAAAGGCTTATTGCAACAGCTTAATTCTCAAGCCCTTCCAACCCGATCTCTATGAAGCTTTCGGCAAGCTCAACCTCCAAGTTGTTCCTCAAGGTTTTCTTGCCAACCTTCAAATCACTCCAACTTTGGAAGATCAAATTCGTGAGGCACAACTCCTTGATACCATCGTGAAGAAGGTGAAACATGGTATTGCCAAGGGCTTAACCAAATACAAGTGCTATCGCATTGATGACAAGGACACCTTATTCTTCGAGGACCGGATTGTGATTCTTAAAGGTGGTCTAAGGAAGGTCATAATGAATGAAGCGCACAATTCTCTTCTTTCCATCCATCCAGGAAGTTAGAAGATGTACCATGACCTCTAGCAGCAGTATTGGTGAACTCGAATGAAGCGAGAGATTGCTCAATTCATGAACGAATATGATGTTTGTCAAAGGGTGAAAGCAGAACATCAACGACCAGCTGGTCTCGTCCAACCCCTTGCTATTCCAGAATGGTAGTTCGACCATATCAAAATGGACTTCGTCACTAGCTTTCAAAAGTCCAAGCGATGGAATGATGCTATCTTCTTGTCATTGAAAAGCTTACAAAAGTGGCTCATTTACTTCCAATCAAAGAATCTATCATGGTAGCTCAGTAGGTAGAGCTATACACCTCCAGAATTTTCTCATTGCACGGAATTCCGCAATTGATCTCTTCAGACCGCGGAAGCATTTTCACTTCCTAGTTCCAGGACTCCTTCCAGAAGGCCATGGGCACCAACATTCGCTTCAGCACGGCTTTCCATCCTCAAACAAGTGGCCAAGTCGAGAGAATCAATCAAATCCTCGAAGACATGCTCAGAGCTTGTGTCATCTCTTTCGGTATGAAGTGGGATGATTGCTTCCCATATGCCGAGTTCTCCTACAACAACAGCTTCCAAGCAAGTTCGGGCAAGGCCCCATTGGAAATTCTATATGGAAGAAAGTGTCGTACTCCTCTCAATTGGTCCGAGACTGGTGAACGCCAATTTCTTTGCAATGACTTGATCACAGAAGCTGAAGAAATGTGTAAAGTCATCCGTGAAAATCTCAAAGCCACGCAATCGCGCAAAAGAGCTACTATGATAGCAAGCACCGTGACTTGGCTTTCGAGATCGGAGACCATGTCTATCTCCGTGTCTCGCAAATGAAAGGCATTCAACGCTTCGGTATCAAAGGGAAGCTTGCCCCTAGATATGTGGGTCCTTTCAAGATCATTGGCAAAAGAGGCGACCTCACCTATCAACTTGAGCTTCCATCCAACTTCTCAAATGTGCACGATGTGTTTCACGTGTCACAGCTTCGCAAGTGCTTCAAGACGCCTGAGCACACTATGAACTTCGAAGAGATTGACCTCCAAGAAGACTTGTCTTATCATGAGATCCTATTGCCATTCTTGAAGAAACCGAGTGCAAAACTCGCAACAAGTCAATCAAATTCATCAAAGTTAAGTGGTCTCATCATTCCGACCGTGAAGCTACATGGAAGCATGAGGATCACCTCCGTTCCGAATATCCGGAGTTCTTTCTGTCCTAGATCTCGTGATGAGATCCTCTTGTAGTGGAGGAGAGTTGTAACACCCCAGATGTAAAACTTCCGTATTTGGATATGTGTCCAAACTTGTCATGTTCAATACCAAGTAGTTTTCCTCTTTGTGGGTTTCATTTTGGGTTTGCTTTGTTTCCCATTATGTTTTCTTGTCTTTACTTGTCATATTTATTTTGCCATCCATTGTTGCATTATGGCCTCATCATATGTTGCATTGTGCTTGGGGTCATTTTACTTGTCATCATCATCATGTGTAACATATTTCATTGTGGCATGCTATTTTTTAGTCATGGCATCATCACATTCCCCCCTCATCTCCCCACCTCTTCCTTTCCTTTTTTGTCAAGCTAATTTTTTAGCCTCCATTAATGTTCAATTTTCCCCAATAAATCTTGCATCATGTCCTAAATCCCTCTGCCAAGTTTCACCTCATTTGGAATTGCTTTGGTTAGGTTTTAAAATGGCTCAAGTTTGAATTAAATTCAAACTTGAATTTTTTACTTCCTTTAAAAATCTCTCCAAACCAATTTTATTAACTAGGGCATAATTCCAGGGTCATGGGAATATTGTTAAATCTCTCACAAGCCTCTCCATTTCCCCTGCTCTTTTCCTTTTGTTTTTTTCTGTCTAAAGAAAATGCAAAGGAAAAGCGATGACGATCTTGACCAGCCAACAAGACAGCTGGGCCTCCACACTCCAGGCCGGCCCAGCAGTGAGCCCACCTGGACCCGCACGGTTTCCCTCTACCTCCTTTTCTCACTCGCTCGCCCGCACACCCCTGCTAGCCCCTCGTCACATGGTCTCCTCGGCCCCACCTGTCAATGCCTCCCTGTAGCACCGCAGTCACCTTTCCCTCTTGACTCGCCGTCGCCATGGGGACTGCGAGCACGAGAGCATCGCCGCTCCGTCCCGTCGCCCTAGCCCCTTTTAAGCCCTCTCGCCTTGTCCACCCACTCTGCCAGGGTTCCCTCTCCCCCTCGCCGCCGCCGCCAGGACACCTTTACCCCCAGATCCGCCGTCTTCGTCGCACTCGAGCGCATCCAGGAGCGCGTCGTGGTCGCCGGCGTTCTCCCCGTCGACCTCCTCCCCGCCTACCGTGTCTGTCGTCTTCCCCTTCGTCGACTATGTCCGCGACGTCGACTACGTGTTGCCAGAACCCGCCGCTGCATTGTCTTCTTCCTCGTCTTCGACTTCGGCCACCGCACGTGTTCGATCGTCGCCGTCGCTGTCTCCGACCTCCTCTCGAGTAATCAAGCACACCACCATGCTTGTGGTGAGCATGCGAACCTCCCCATACCCCCCCGTCTTTTGCATGCTCTAAGTGCGTCGCCATTCGTGCCCGACCCCGCCGCCGTCGGACCTCGTCGCCGATGCGTGCTCCGGCCTCACTGGCACCACCACTCATGTCCACCGCGTTCGTCGTGTCACGTAGCATCCAGCAATTCACGTAGCTTCTCGCCTAGGCTCTTTGCGCGCCGCGTTCATTCCCGACATCGCCGCCTCTGTTGCTCGTTGTCAGCATCGAGACGGTCGTCGGCCGGTTTAGCTAGTCACACCCGTGGGCGCGGGATCCTGTGGCGATCTCGTTGCACCCTGCCACCACGTCTTTTGGTCGTCGAAGAGGCTATGATGAGCTCTCCGCCGTATCTGCACCCCGGCTAGCCCCTCCTCTATTTCCCTTGATATGTTCCTTAAGCATATAATTATGTTCCATAAGCATATAGTTTTTCATGCATAAACTTTGCTACCTGATGTTGTTTCTGTCTTGATCAATGAATTTCTGCTAAGTCTGATAAGCTGTTAAATTTCAATTTTTGCCATGCTGTTTTAGACTTGTTCTATGGGTTTCTAGCAGTAGCTCGGTGTTCATGATATGCAGAGCTTCACCGGTACTTCACTGCCATGTGTTTGTGTTGATATGTTGGAGTGTTGTAGCATATTGCCATGATGCATTTTAAGTGCTATGTTGCTGTTAAGCGAAAATTTGCATCATTCTTGTTTTGCTCGTCATTTGCAAACCGTGCATCCGTTTCCGGGGATCTTTGTATCTATTTCGACCGATATCTCCTAACCTTTCCAGTGGCATGCTTGGTATGCCAAGTTGATTCCATGATCACCTTTTCCCTTCCGGAGTACCCATATGCATTGCACATCATATCTTGCATCCCATGTCATGTCTTGCATCATGTTGCTTGCACACTGCACCGTGATTGATTGTTGTTCCGTTGCTTGTGTTCTTGATTTGTGTAGATCCGGGAGACTAGTTCATGAACGAGGAACCTATCGAGCACGTTTACGAGGAGCAAGCTTTCGAAAACCCTCAGATCTTTGCAGGCAAGATGATCATTACCCCCGATATTACTTCTATCTTTGCTTGCTAGTTGTTCATTCTACCGCTATGTTGCGCTACCAACCACTTGTTTATCAAGCCTCCCGTATTGCCATGTCATGCCTCTAACCCACCTTTCCTAGCAAACCATTGTTTGGCTATGTTACCGCTTTTGCTCAGCCCCTCTTATACCGTTGCTAGTTGCAGGTGCCGTGCAGGTTGTTCCATGTTGGAACATGGATATGTTGGGATATCACAATATCTCTTATTTAGTTAATGCATCTATATACTTGGTAAAGGGTGGAAGGCTTGGCCTTTGCTCGGTTTTTTGTTCCACTCTTGCCGCCTTAGTTTCCGTCATACCGGTGTTATGTTCCTTGAATTTTGCGTCCCTAACACGGCTTGGGTTTGTGGGCCCCTCTTGACAGTTCATTCTGAATAAAACTCTTCTAGCAAGGCCCAACATTGGTTTTACCATTTGCCTAATAAGAACTAAAATTTTGCATAGGGAGTAATTAACCCGTGCATTCTTAATCAACAACCCGGGCCAGTGCTCCTCATGAGTGTTGGTCCAAACTAGAGCACCGTGCGGGACCACCCCTTGGCAACTTGGGGTATATTGGTACCTGAATGCTTAGCTTATCCGTCGTGGCCTGAGATGAGATACTATCCGGGTGTCGGCACGTCGGAAGGCCTTCCTGGACTTGTTTTAGCATTGTCAAAATGTCTTGTGCACTGGGATTTCGAGTCTGATTGGAGGGTCCCGCGATGGAGGATTGTCTCCGCGGAACATGAGCTTGTCATGGGATAAGTTGGGACACCCCTGCAGGGTTTAAACTTTCAAGAGCCGTGCCCACTGTTATGTGGCAGATGGGGATTTTTTAATATCCGGTTGTAGAGAACTTGACACTTGACTTGATTAAAATACACCAACCGCGTGTGTAACCGTGATGGTCTCTTTTCGACGAGGTTCCGGAAGAGAACACGGTGGGGTTATGTTTGAGTGTAAGTAGTTCAGGATCACTTCTTGATCACTTCTAGCTCTGTGTCTGTTGCGTTGTTTCTCATCTTACTCTTGTACTCGTATGTTAGCCACCATATTTGCTTAGTGCTTACTGCAAGTCCACATTATAACCACATCCTACCTTTAAGCTTAAATATTCTTGATCTCGCGGGTTTTCAGATTGCTGAGTCCTCGTGACTCACGGATACTACCAAAACAAATGTAGGTGCCGATGATACCGGTGCAGGTGATGCCACCGAGCTCAAGTGGGAGTTCTACGAAGACCTTGGTCGTTCCTACGTTTCCTTTCAGGATGATCAGTAGTGGTGCCCAGTTGGGACAATCGGGATTTAGCATTTGGGATTGTCTTCTTTTCTTTTGGATCCTTCCATAGTCGGACCTTGTGTGTACTCTGATTGATGTATGAATTATTTCATCATTGTGTGACATGGCGATTGTAAGCCAACTATTCACTTCCTTGTTCATTACATGGGATTGTGTGAAGATGACCCTTCTTGCGACAATACCAAAATGTGGTTATGCCTCTAAGTCGTGCCTCGATAGGTGGGAGATATAGCCGCATCTTGGGCTTTACAGTGCATCAGCCAAGACCTCACATTGGACTTGAGGGCCAAAGGGAAGTAGTTGGCGAACACCTTCTCGTCTCTTCCCCAGGCAGCCTGAACAACGATGGTCTAGATGCTCAGGAACTCTGTCGGGTTCAGCCTCCCGTCATACTTTTCAGGTATCTCTGGCTTGAACGCGCAAACGGACGGCCAACGGACTTGCCGCAGCTCCCGTGTAAAGGCAGGGCAGCCTACCTCGAAGGGGTGGCACTCGCCAACACCGAGTGCAGGCTCGCCGACGTTGAGGCCGCCGCACCCGTCGGTCTGGCGGAGGTCGTCGGGGCGCTGATCCATGACGACGCGCGCGTCTCCCCGCCGCCTATCCTCTGGGGCTCGACGTTGGCCTGGACGTGGTCGAGGGTCAGAAGAGGCCATGGCGACGTCGTCGTGTCTTGATTCTGCTGCGCCCGCTTCAACTGTCGTGGTGGGGACTGCACTGTGGGGACGGCCTGCTCCGTTCGGCCAGCAGTGCGGGCGGATGCTTTCGCTTGGGGACGTCGTGGCGGGCCATCTCGTTGTGAGTGAGGGAGTCCTGGATTAAGGGTCCTCGGGCGTCAGGCCTATTGGGCATGGTCCGGACTAATGGGCTACAAAGATACAAGACCGAAGACTCTCTCCCGTGTCCGGATAGGACTCTCCTTAGCGTGGATGGCAAGCTTGGCGTGCGGATATGAAGATTCCTTTCTGTGTAACTGATTTTGTACAACCATAATCATAATCAGACAGGCTAGACTTCTAGGGTTTTCTCCATTATAATCTCATGGTAGATCAACTCTTGTAATACTCACATTCATCAAGATCAATCAAGCAGGAAGTAGGGTATTACCTCCATAGAGAGGGCTCGAACCTGGGTAAACATCGTGTCCCCTGTCTCCTGTTACCATCGACCTTAGACGCACAGTTCGGGAACCCCTAACCGAGATCCGCCGATTTTGACAACGACATTGGTGCTTTCATTGAGAGTTCCGCTGCATCGTCTTCAAGAAGTTCGATGGCCCCGTCAATCATCTACAACAATGTTGTCCAGGGGGAAGTTTTTCTTCCCGGACAGATCTTCGTATTCGGTGGCTTCGCACTACGGGCCAACTCGCTTGGCCATCTAGAGCAGATTGACAGCTATGCCCATGGCCGTCAAGTCAGGTTTGGAAGCTTGAACTACGTTGCTGATACGTGCGGAGACTTCATCTTCGACGGATTCGAGCCCACGGCAGCCGCTCCCTACCACCACGATGAGCATGACCTAAATTTGTCATCGGACCATACCCAGGAGATAGCACCTGTAAGTGCTCCGGCCCTAGATCTAGAGCAGATTGCGCCATCTGAGGACGGGAAGCTCAACCCCGCCACGGGAGCCGCAGACTCAGTGGCGCTGGAGCTGCACACACACCCAACCTCGAGCATGACCTATGTCACCAGAACCTCGGATTCGTCTTCGGCCACATGTTCTGAACCATGCGCGTCCGTGCCCGTCGTGCCCGTCGAGCCCGATCAGGGGATTCAGCGCCGCGGTCATCTTCCGGCACTCACCTTTAGGCGATGTGCTGAACTCATTAAAAACCCTCTCCTTAGCAGGGGACTCACAGCCGAATTATATCTGGTTTGAACTGGGGGTTGATGACGGGGAATTTCGCTTCCCACCCACCTCCCACTTCATAGCCACTGTCGATGACTTAACCGATATGCTCGATTACGGCTCCGGAGACATCGACGGTATGGACGACGATGCAGGAGACGAGCAGGACCAAAACTCGCCATTTACCGGACGTTGTTCGGCCACCTCCTCGTATGATGTGTATATGGTGGATACACCCAAAGAGAGTAACGACAATGACAAAGAAGACCCAACCAAGGATAAACCTCCTGAGATACAGCCAAAGCACCGGCGTCAGCGGCGCCGTTCTAAATCACGCCGCAGAAAAAATAGTAATACCGGCACTAGAGAAAATAATACTCCAGACGATGCCGAAGACAATGAAGACCCCATTGAGCCAACTTCCGAACAGGATGAACGAGAAGATGGATGAATCAGCCCTAGTGAACAGGCCGTAAACAAAAACTCGGAAGACAATAATTATCTTCCGCTCTCCGAGGATGAGGTGAACCTCGGCAACGAGGATTTCATCATGCCCGAGGAACCTCTCGAGCAGGTGCGCTTTAAGCGGCGGCTAATAGCCACTGCAAGGAGCCTCAAAAAGAAGCAGCAGCAACTTCAAGATGATCAAGACCTGCTCAACGATACATGGACTAATGTGCTGGTAGCCGAGGAATACGGCCTCAAGCGCCCAGCCAAAAGTTATCCGAAGCACAAATTTCTACCTCAGTTCAATGACGAGGCGCTGGAGCCAGTACCATCATCGTGCAATGCGGCCGACCGACCACTACGTGGCCGGGACAAAGCAGCAACTTATGCCGAACAACACCCCGTACTACCTCACCGTAAAGGCAAAGATAAAACAGCTCGGGGACATACATATGACCTGCGGCAGGACTTGGACAGTAGAGAAGGTCAGAACAGATCGATCTATGGATCGCGGGGGCATGCCCCGACACGCGACAACGGCTACCTAGCCGGATGCAACAATCATAAGCATGCCCGGCCCGAGAACCGCAGACAGACTCCATCCGAGCTATGTCCCGATGTGGCCCGATATAGAGGCGCCACACACCCCCTTTGCTTCACTGACGAGGTAATGGAGCACGAATTCCCAGAAGAGTTTAAATCCATAAACATCGAATCATATGATGGGACAACAGACCCCACGGTATGGATCGAGGATTTTCTTCTCCATATTCATATGGTCCGCGGGGATGATCTCCATGCCATCAAATACCTCCCACTAAAACTCAAAGGACCAGCTCGGCACTAGTTGAACAGTCTGCCCGACAACTCCATTGGCAGCTGGGAAGACTTGGAACAAGCCTTCCTTCACAACTTCCAAGGTACATATGTTCGACCTCCGGATGCTGACGACTTATGTCACATAATTCAACAGCCTGGAGAGTCAGCCAGGAATTTCTGGACTAGGTTCTTAACCAAAAAGAAACAGATCGTCGACTGTCCGGATGTCGGGGAGGCTGATCGGACCCACGAACACCTATGGGACCGGCGGACCGAGTCCCTTTTGGTTCGGAGGGGGGCGGAGATCGCACAAAGAGCGGATCGAGGCAAAGCACACGAGCAGTTTACCCAGCTTCGGAGCTCTCCGGAGAGATAATACTCCTACTGCTGCTTGTCTGATTGTATTGTTCTTGCTAGGGAGCGATGAGAGCTACAAGACCTAGCGTGAGAGTGTTCCCTGGTTACGTTGGAATCGAACCCCCTCTACGTTGCGCATGGGCCTCCTTTTATATGCTCAAGGGGTCTCCGACAGGTGGCAATGTAGATGAGGGTACAAATGGAAAAATAGTAGTTGGTACACCTACTTGTACAAAGGTACAAAGGTACTCTACCCAACCACGACGGCAAGGGACAAAAGCATTAAATGCCGTCCTCGTCGCCTAAACAAAGGCAACAGGGACCGTCGGGAGCGCCACCGTTCGCCACGATGGCAAGCTTGTCGGCGCCGCTTATCGCTGCTCCCGCTGGCTGCACAGCCTCTTGACCTTGACACGCGCATGGAATGGTCCCATGGCGACACGTTGGTGGATGAGCTGGAGCGGAGATGAAGAGAGGTTACTGCGCGGCAAGTGCCTTGCCACGGCTGAATCCTTGTCGCGTCCGGAGGCTTGTCGCTCCGAGCCTTCCCGGCAAGCTCCTCTTGCCGGGGTCTTGTCTTCTGCGTGCCTTGAGTGGCCTTCCCGGCAAGCTCCTCTTGCCGGGGCCTTGTCTTCTTGGCTAAATACTTTGTTCTTGAATGGCTCCAAAGGAACCACGGAGGATCTTGGCGGTGACCAGGCAAGCCTTGCATGGTGTTGCAATCGCCCGTGCGAAGTTCGGGATACTAGGGTACCCCTTACTCTAGTACACCGACAGGGGCGCCCGGGCCTGGGCCACACACGGTGCCGAGCGCTGTTGGGCCAGGCCCAAAGCAGTGCACGGTCACACGCGGCCTTGATCACGCCGTGACTTGCTCTGGACCCACCACGTCCCCCACGAACAGCACGCGTCGAACGTGGCGTCGTGGGAGAGATCATGGGAGGTTTCTTTATTAGAAAAAGCGGAACGTCCGCCCCCTCTTCCTCCTTATAAACAGGGGAAACAGGGGAGGTCACCCACCTCGCCATTGCTGTCTCGTCTCGAAAACCACCGCCGCTCCCCCCTTCTTCTCTAGTGCAAAGAGAGCAGCGCTCCGCCCCCTTTCGCCACAGCGCCATCAACGCCGTCGGTCTCCTCCACCGCCTCCGCCATGGCTCCGAAAGCCGACAAGGGGAAGGGCGTGAAGTCGGCCGAGGCGCAGCGGCTCGTGGCGCTGCGAAAGGAGCGGGCCATCTTCTCCCCCCAGCTCGACGCAAAGGAGCTTAGGGAGGGCTACTACCTCTTTTGGTCGACGGAGACGCGTGCGCAACCGCGCCGCGAAGGTACTCCCCGCCACCGCTTCGGAACTAGCCCCAACTGGGTATCCTTTCTTTGCACTTTTCTTCTATTGTGGGCTCTGCCCGCCCTTCTCTGAATTCTTCTGCGATGTCATGAACACCTACAGGCTTCGCCTCCTTGATTTCACCCCCAATGTTGTTCTGACCATGGCAGTTTTCGCACACCTTTGCGAAAACTTTGTCGGGATCCACCCAAACGTAGCCCTCTTCCGCCACTTCTTCATGCCCCGCGTTGAGAGAGGGGAGCCGCTTGCCGGAGGGATTGCTTGGGTCTCCAGGATCGGCAAGAAAGAAGCTTATCTGGAAGGAGAGTTTCGTAGCAAATGGGAGGAGTGGAGAGCCAATTGGTGTTGGATCGTTGAGGAGAACCCGCAGCCCTTCACTGCCCTGCGCCAAACCCCAATAGTGTGCGGCAATGATTGGAGCAACTTGGCGCCGGAAGATGCTAGGTTGAAGATTGCTGTGACCCGGATGTTGTGCCTCAGGCTTGCCGGACTCATTGTAGGCGCAGTTGGCGCAGATTTCCTTCGCCGCCGCATCACTCCCTTGCAGGAGAGGAGGAGACCTGCTTGGGAGTTCCAAAACGTAGCGGACATCATGAGGCTGCGCCCGGGCCTCAACTAGAATTTCACTGTCTTGGAGTTGGATGCGATGCTGCTAGAGCTCTTCAAGCATGACCCCGATCACCCCGAGTGGTTTAGGTTGCCGAGGGGGGTCGTCCCATTGTGCAACAATTCTGCGCTCGACCGCATCCGTGCCATGATGCCGTTGTGCGATTCTCATGGGATCGTTCCAACGGCAAGAGCCTGCGGACGACGTCGTCGCGGCAATTCTTCGACAGCTTGGAAGAAATGCCGATCCGCCCGACAAGCGAAGAAGCTCACCAGCGACACCACCGACGAAGAGATGCAGCGCGTTGCCACCCGGAGGAGGCGGCAGCAGACTGCCGCCACCGGCATCTTCGGTACACCGTGGAGGCGAATGCAGCAGAGGCGGCAAGCCTTGCCGAGCGAAGGAGTTCGCTGGTGAGGAAGAGCTTGCGAACTCGAGGCTGAAGTCGAGCGAACCAGCCGAGGGCGCTTCTTCCCCACCATACAGCGGCTTATGCGGCAACGGAGCCCCGGCTCCAAGAAGCGCCTCCGCAAGGCCGGAGACGAGACGGGCGGCAGACGGGCCAGTCAGCAGCAGCCACAAGCGACGCTTTCTACCGTGGCAAGCAATGTTGCAGCAGAGCACCCCACACTGATGCGACAAGCGGGGCGGGATCCTCCCTGTGCCACCGCCGACACCTCCACCAAGCGGTCAAGAGCCCACTCCTCCGCCTCGTCGCAACGGAGGCGAGCCGGAGTTTGATCTCTCTGCGCTCAGCTCCGACGAGGAAGAAGAAGAGTAAGCTTCAATATTGTGCTTGTATTTCTTCAATTTTGTTGCTTCATCTTGAACCTCATTTGCTTCGTTCTGAACTCTTTCCTTTTCAGGACGCTGGCCCAGAGAGCGTCGAAGAGAGCCAAGACCCTGGTGGTCGTCATTGAGGACGAACCCATTGCGACGGCAGGAGGCGCGTTAGAGACAACCTTGCCGGGTGAGGCAACTCTCCTTCAAAGCAGCCCCCAGCGCAGCCCCCAGCGTAAGTATATGGTCTATTTCTTGCTGTTCGGCGCGCATGGGTGCTTTTTCCTTTGCTGATGTCTGACTTTTGACTTGTGTAGAAGCAGAGCAGCCTCCTTCTGCTTTGACTACGCCGCCAAGGGTGGATTCCCCGGCAAGGGAGCGCTCCCCGGCATGGGAGCCTTCTCCGGCAAGGGAACCTTCTCCGGCAAGGGGCAGCTCTCCGGCAAGGGACGGCACCAGCGATCCCTTGGCGGCGGAGACCATGTCCGCAGCCCCCGGTGCAGGTAAACTTCTTGCCTGAGTACTTCCCTTGTGTTTTTCTTCTTCTGATTCTATCTTTGGATATTTGCTTGACTTTCTTCATCCGTCCGCCAGAGAGCCGATGGAGACCGAGGTCGCCGGCGAGGAGGACGCGCGCGGCAACACTGACGAAGCTGCCGCCATGGGAGAAGAAGCCAGCGCTGAAGAGCCTGCCGGCGAAGAGGCCACCGAGACTGCCGCCACAGAAGCTGGCGAGGGGTCTGGCGATCGCACTGACGGCCCTGAGGCCGCAGGAGCGCCAGGCGCTACACCGACCGCCGATTCCCCCGCCGCTGCTGCAGTGTCGAGTTCAAGAGCCCCAGCCCGGCGCCTACTTGAAGGCCGGCGACGGCGTCTTCATCAAGCTCCCCTGGGCGTCGAGGTCCAGGGCGCCGGTTGAAGGAGAGACCTTCGACGGAGAGCTGCTCGCCTCCGATGGGCTGACGCTGGTGGACGCGCCAAGCAGCAGCAGAAGGCGAAGTCAAGAGGAGCAACGAAGAAGCTCATTGCCGCTCTACCGCGCCCGACAAACCAAGTTGGAGTCCCGGGAAGCACTTGTCGCGAGGGTGGGAGCAGACATGGAGAAGCGCGCAGAAGAGCTCCGGGGCGCCAACCAAGAAACTCTCCGGAACATAGGAGAAGAGCGAGAGCAACTTGCTGAAGAGCGCACAACCTTCATCCTTGAGAAGGCTGAGGTTGAGGAGCAGCAAAGGCTTGCTGCCGAGAAGCTATCTGCGCAAGAAGGCAAGTTGGCGCAGCGGAAGATCAATCTTGACATCTATGAGGAAGAGCTTGTCGCGCGCGAGGAGTCACTTGGCGGGACTCTTAAGGAAGCGAAGGAGGCTGCCGCAGCAGCCGAGGCCGCCAAGAAAGAGTTGGAGACGAAGGTGGCCTTGGTGAGGCCAGATCTCGGAAGAGCGGGCGAGGAGCTTGCTGCGCTCAAGCACGAGCGCGAGAAGGACGCCTACACTCTTGGCGAGCTGCAGGGCCGTCTCGCCGATAGGAGCAAGGAACTCGACGCCGCCAAGGATTCCAAAGCGGATCTTGAGCTGAAGCTGAGCACCCTGATGCAGACGCTGGACGGCACCAAGGAGCGGGAGGTGGGCCTGTTGGAGAAGATCAAGGCCAACGAGGAGCTGCTGGCGAATGCTGTTGCCACCCAGAGCGCCTTGAGGGAGAGTGTGGAGCACTGGACCGAAGGTCTCGTGGATACTGCTGCCGCCATCCACAACAAGCTGATGGAGCTGGGGATGGTGGATCTTGGATACTCCTCCGACGAGCACCTCCAACCCAGCGCCAAGCTTAGCTTATTCTTCAAGGGTGTGGTGACGGGTCTCCAGCGACTCCGGGAAGAGATCCCAAAGCAGCTGGCGAGGAATCGCGCCAGATCTGTGCGAGAGCCCTCCGTAAGGTGTTGATGAAGGTGGCCTTCCGCAATCCAGGCCTCAACCTCAACGGCCTCCTTAGATCCTTGCCGCCAGATGCCGATGTGGAGGCGCTCAAAGCCCTTGTCGCACCCATTGTGGACAAGGTGGGCAAGATCAAGCGGGTTGATGGCGACCCAGCGTGAACTAGGCTGCCAATTTTATCTTTCCCTTGTCACTGCCGATCATGTTTAGAACAATTTATTAGATCTGCGACAAGCTATTTTGTAATATAACTCTATCTTAGGCGATGATTGCAATGTTATTTCCTTTACTTGATTCCTTCCTTTGTGCGTTTTTGCCCCTACGCTTTTAGGGAACTTGTCGGTGCAGCACCTTTGCATGGCGCTGAGTGCGGAACGTCGGCCTCTTTGGCGGTGCCGCCTCCGACAAGCAACCTTGTCGCGACTAGTTGCAGCTCACTTAAGTTGTTGAGCGGACTCGAAACAAAGTAAGGGCGAGACTAGCCGCGATTTGGTTCCTCCGCGCACAGGTTTTCCATACAAAGTACTATCGTTCGAGGAAGATAACTTAAGAATTTAAGAACTGATTGCTCAAACTTAGGCAACTTAGCTTTTCTGTCGTTTGCTTCCCGATAAGGCGAAACTTCCTCGAGCAACGCTTGGTCCATAGTATTATCTTCTCCTTCGCCCCTGGTTAACTTGTGCGCGAGGGACCTTCCTTTCTTTGAGAAAAGAGAAAGAAGAAAATAAAGTTATGGAGCCCAGCGGCTCGATATTGCTTACGGTGTGGGTGCTGCACAAAGTGTTAGCCAAAGCATGCAATAAAATGATGAAAGCATGAATTGACAAGTTGTGCGCAACACATGAGCTTTACTTATGCACGGGATCTGCGCTGACTTTGTACAAAGGATTACATGCAACATCGGCAAGACTTGTACAAAAGGTTGTTGCCGGAACAGGTTCTGGCAACCGCGCCCTACGGGTGAAACTTACGAAGATGCTCAATGTTCCAGGAGTTGCTCACCGGAATGCCATCTTCGGTCTCAAGGCGGACAGTGCCAGGCCTAGTGACTTGTTTCACCAGATAAGGGCCTTCCCACTTTGGCGTCAACTCGTTCGAATTCTTGGCGGACTGAACGCGCCGAAGAACAAGGTGGCCTTCCTCGAGGCTTCTGGCACTAACTTTGCGGCTATGGTAGCGACGCAAAGCTTACTGGTAACGAGTAGCTCTCTGGCTGACTCGAAGACGATCCTCCTCAAGGAGCAGCGCGTCATCTTGTCGCAGCTGCTCTTGCTCAAGCTCATCATAAGCGAGCACTCGAGGTGACCCATATACGAGTTCTGTGGGGAGAACTGCCTCTGCTCCATAGACTAGAGCAAAAGGTGTCTGGCCAGTGGCTCGATTTGGTGTCGTCCTGATCGACCAAAGAACCACCGGCAGCTCCTCAATCCAGTTTCTTCCGCACTTGTGCAGCCTGTCGAAAGTTCTGGTCTTGAGCCCGCGCAGCACTTCAGCATTGCCCTCTCTCGCTTGACCGTTGCTTCTCGGATGAGCAATGTAGCAAAAGCGAACATTGGCGCCAAGATCTTGGACGTCTTGCATGAAGGTGCGACTCATAAATTGTGTGCCGTTGTCGGTGATGATCCTGTTAGGGATTCCAAAGCGGCAAACAATCGACTGAAAGAACTTGATCTTGTTGTCTTTGTCACCTTTCTCACTGCTTCCACTTCCGGTCACTTTGTGAACTTGTCGATTCGACGTACAAGTACTCAAAGCCCCGACAACTCGGGGAAGGGGCCGAGGATGTCGAGCCCCGCATCAAAAATGGCCAGGATAAAGGGATCGTCTGGGGAGCTTGAGCTGGCTGGTGTGTCTACTTGGAATGGAACTGGCACGCTTCACACTTGGTTACTTGTGCAGTTGCATCCTGGAGGGCTGTCGGCCAAAAGAAACCTTCTTGGGCAACGCTTTTGCGGCAAGTGCTCTCGCGCCAATGTGGTGACCACATATGCCTCCATGTATCTCTGCCAACAGCTTTTGTCCGTCTTCCGGTGAATACACTTCAATTTCACACCATTGAGTCTTCTTACATGCAGTGTCTTTGTCGACAAACTGGTACATACTTGACTGCCGGGCTACTCTTTCCGCTTCTTCTTGCTCTTCGGGAAGTTCTTCTGTCTGAAGGAAATGGACAATCTGCTGCGCCCATGCTGGAGCTTGCGGCTCGACAACAAGGACTAAAGGCACATCTGCTGCTGCGGGAACATCAGCTTCCACGGCAAGAACCTGGGGCTCAGCCGGAGCTTGATGATCCCCGGCAAGCTTGCCGGAAAGAACTTGTCGGGGCGTGCGCTTCAACGAAACAAACCACAGGGCTTGTCGGAGCAGACTGCCCCTCGGCTGTTGGTGTCGATCTTGGGGACCTTCTTGGCGGCGGCTTCGGGAAGCTCTGCCGGAAAGTAGTCACCAGAGATCAACTTCCTCTTCTTGCTCTGTCCAGTTGATGGTGTTACGGTTGGTTGAGTTAGCTTGAGCACAAAAATCCCTGGTTCCACAGGCAACTTAAGTGCAGCGCACTTTGACAGGCCATCAGCAATATCATTCTGAGCTCTTGGAACATGTTCCATTTGTAGGCCGTCAAAGTGTTCTTCTAGCTTTCTCACTTCATCAACGTAGGCTTCCATCAATGGACTCTAATAATCTTTGTTCACTTGGCGGACGACAAGCTGCGAGTCACCCCTGACAATAAGCTTCTTAATCCCAAGGTCTACTGCAATCCTGAGACCGGCAAGCAAACCTTCATACTGCTTTGTATTGTTTGTTGCTTGCTCCTTGGGAAAATGCATTTGGACTATGTACTTGAGGTGCTCTCCGGTGGGTGCTATAAGCAACGCCAAAGACCGGGCGCCTTGCAGCGAGAAGGCACCATCAAAGTACATCAGCCACTCTTTGCTCGCTTCCTTGACGGGGATGCTCGTCTCTGGAATTTCTTCATCTTGTGGTGGCGTCCATTCTGCTATGAACTCTGCCAATGCTTTGCTTTGGATAGTTGAAGTGCTTTCAAACTTGAGGCCAAAGCTTGACAGTTCGAGTGCCCACTCGACAATCCTGCCTGTTGCCTCTGGATTTTGCAGTATCCTCTTCAGCGGAAAGCGAGTGACAACTGCGATCTCATGTGCTTGGAAGTAATGGCGCAGCTTTCTCGAGGCCATGAGGAGGCCGAAAAGAAATTTCTGCACACCAGAGTACCTCGACCTAGCCCCCTGCAAGAGGGAACTGACAAAGTAAACTGGGCGCTGCACCATCCTTTTCTGCATCTTCTCGCATGCCTGCGCAGATCTGTCCTTGTCGGGACCAGAGCCTGTCGGTGAAGTGCCTTGCTTGTCGCTGGATGTATCTGCCATGGTTGCCGGCTCATCGTCCGCCTCCCTCTCCGCTACTAACCACTTGATTGGTTGCCGCTATATATAGCAGCAACTTCTCTTGTAACTTAGGTGCGACAAGTATTGAGTGGAGGACAGGTACCTCTTTAAGTCCTGCAGTAGCAGCCTCCGCTTCGGAGTCCATTTCATTGGACCTGCCTTTTTCAAAATCTTGAAAAATGGTAGGGCGTTCACCAGAACCTAGAAATAAACCTGCTGAGAGCAGCCACGCAACCGGCAAGTCTTCAGACATCCTTGACGCGCTTTGGTGCTTCAATCTGCTCAATGGCCTTGATCTTGTCGGGATTGGCTTCAATTCCCTGCTGAGACACGAAGAACCCGAGAAGCTTGCCGGAAGGGACTCCGAACACACACTTCTCGGGGTTGAGCTTGAGGTTGATCTTGCGCAGATTTGTAAAGGTCTCATCCAAATCTTGAACCAGAGTTGCTTTGTCCTTGCTCTTGACCACTATGTCATCCATGTAGGCTTCTACATTTCTGTGAATTTGCGGCTCAAAAGCGTCATGGACTACTCTTGCAAACGTTGAACCAGCATTCTTCAAACCGAAAGGCATCCGTATGAAATAGTATGTGCCACATGGAGTAATGAATGCGGTCTTCTCCTCATCTTCTTCTGCCATGAAGATCTGATGATATCCTGAGTATGCATCAAGAAATGAAAGCAAATCACATCCGTCCGTGGAGTCAACAATCTGGTCGATGCGCGGCAAGGGAAACGGGTCTTTGGGACAAGCTTTATTGACATCTGTAAAGTCGATACAAAGCCTCCATTTTCCGTTAGCCTTGCGAACAACTACAGGATTGGCCAACCACGTAGGATGGAGCACTCCTCTGACAAGGCCTGCTGCTTCCAATTTCTTGATCTCTTCTGCGATGAATTCTTGGCGCTCCACTGCCTGCTTCCGACTTTACGCTTGATGGGCCGCACATGAGGACAAGCGGCAAGGCGGTGCTCAATTACTTTCACAGGAACACGGGGATGTCGACGGTTGCCATGCAAACACGCCGACGTTAAGCCGCAGGAAAGCAACAAGCGCGCCTTCCTATTTAGTGTCGAGTGGCAGCGATGGTGAAGGTACCACCGGTCGTCCTCCTTGGCGTACACCTTCTTGGTCTTTGGCGGAGCTGCCATCGTCTTCTTGTACTTGCGGTGGAGCTCGATGGTGCGTCCTCGACGGTAGCGCAGCACTCCGAAGAGGTGCGCTTGCCGGAGTGGGCATCAGAGCTCTTGCCGGACTTGGTCTTCTTCCCCCCGGGAGCTTCAGCGGCAAGTGTTTTGCTTTCTGTTGCAGCTGCTGCCTCCCGGTAGATCTTGTCGGCACAGATAAGAGCATCCTTCTTGTCGCCATGGACAGAGATGATGCTTATCGGGCCTGGCATCTTGAGTAAGTTGTATGCATAATGAGAGGCTGCCATGAACTTAGCGAGTGCTGCACGGCCAAGTATCCCATTGTAAGGCAATGGGAAATCAGCAACGTCGAATGTGACCCTCTCACTCCTAAAGTTTAGCTTGCTGCCAAATGTCACCGGGAACGTGATCTTCCCCTTCGGCTTGCTCCTTCCCGGATTGATTCCTTGGAATGTGCCAGTCTCTTCGAGCTCATTGTCGAGGATCCAAGCTTCGGAGCACCGCTGGAGGAGATCAGGTTTAAGCCGGCCCCGCCGTCAACTAGCATCTTGGTGACCTTGAGGTTGCGGATAGTTGGTGAGACCAACATCGGCAAGCACCCGACCGCAGCTATGCGATCAGGGTGGTCCTCAATATCAAAGATGATAGGCGTGCTGGACCATTTCAGAGGCTTGCGTGACTCTACGGATGGATCAGCTGCATTAACTTCCCGCATCCACTGCTTGAGTTGGCGGTGGGAAGTATGCAGGGAAGCACCTCCATCAACGCAGAGGACCTCTGTAGCTTTCTGAAACTCCTGCTCACCGGCCTCGTCATCATCCATTTCTTCATCATCGTCGTCATCTTCATCCTTGTCGCAGCCGCGGGGAGGCCTGTCTCCTTGCCGCTGCTTGGCCTTGCCGCGGCGCCCTCCCCGGCAGGGACGTTTCTTGCTGGCTCCTCCAGCACCTTCTTGGGCCTTCTCCTTGTCGCGTCTCTCGTATTCAGCTTTCTGCTGCTCGACAAGCTGCTCTACCTTCTTGCAGCTCTGGAGGTCATGGCCCTTGGTGCGGTGGATTTTGCAGTACTGCTTGCCGGAGCCGTCCTGCTTGTCGGCGGCCGGCACAGACTGGTGGTTGGCGCGGCAACAACCTCCTTGCCGGAGCTACCAGCCTTGGCGTTCTTGTCGCCACCTCCGTTGCCGGACTGCTCGACGACTAGCACATCTCTGCCTTTCTTTTTCCTGTTGCCCCTTGCGGCTCTTCTTTGCCGGGTGGTCTCCTCCTTGTCGAGATCCTGCTTGCATTCTCTCCTCGAGTCTCCTCCCTTCCTCGTACGTGCACACTTGTCGGCCAAGGCATACAGCTCACTGACGTCCTTGACTTTGCACATCGCCATCTCCTCCCTCATCCTGCGGTTCCGCACGTTCTGATGAAACACGCTGATCACCACGGCAGGGTAGACATCTGGGATGTTGTAGTGCACACGGCTGAATCTCTGAATGAACTTGTGCAGGGACTCTCCTTCCTTCTGGGCGAGCAGATGAAGGTCACTTTCTTGGCCATGAGGCTTGTGGCCGCATGTGAAGGCGCCAACAAACTGATGGCATAGATCTGCCGAAGAGGATATGGAGCTCTTCGGCAAGTGCATGAGCCAGGACCTGACGTTGGGCTTGAGTACCAGTGGGAAGTAGTTGGCGAGGATCTTGTCGTCTCATCCCCCCGCAGCTTGCACCGTGATGGTGTAGATGCTGAGGAACTCCGACGGATGCGTCCTGCCATCGTACTTCTCTGGCACGTCTGGCTTGACATTCTTCTTCTTGGGCCCTTTGGACTTGCCGCAGCTCACGAGTGAACGCAGGGCAACCTCCCACGTATGGCAAGTCGCTGGTTCCCTGGCGCATGCATATCGGCGAAGGCCCAGCGTCTGCTCGACCGACGCCGCTTCTCTTCGGCGCTCGATGCGAGTTCGAGCGTCTTCTTGTTGCCGTTCATGAAGAACTTGGCGCTGATCGCGGCGAGCTCGTGGATCTGATGACGCGGTGGAGTCGCTGTCGAGGTGGATCCGGCGAGTCGGCGATCTTGGCCTTCGGGGTGGAGAGTGCATGGTGGTTGCACCCCCACCGGTCTCTTCGCCACCGGCTCGCGTCTGGCGTTCCTGCCGCGGCAGCGACGCACTCAGTTGCCGCGGAGCGTCGCCGTTGGCGAAGCCGATGGGACTCTGGATGGTGGCCCTCCACTCGTCGACCTTGTCAGCCGTTGGAGGGTAATCGAGGAGCAGTTGAGCTCTCACCAGAGCTTCTGCTGGAGTAGTGGGTGGCAGTGGTGAACGGTGCAAGGAGCGGGATATGCTCGGACTTCTAACTATGTTAGAAGGAGCAGCATCCCGTCCAGGCGACCATATCTCGCTCGTGCCAGCATGTTGGCGTGCATGCTGGTCTTGAGGGCCTCGAGATCCTCCAGCTCGGTCTTGATCCAACGAGCGTATGGTATAGTGAATACCATGACGCTGTTGGTCCCGCGGCTACTGAGAAGGGCGCGGGACATGTGCGGACGCCAAGGTTTGTGCGGCCTTGTCCTTGGACTTGGCAGCGTCACGAACTCTTTCGCCGGCGCCCGTTCTTCCACCAGCGTCTGCTCCACCACCCGTTTGCTCCGGTGATGGTGGGTTCGACGCGGACGGCTCCGCTGCCGCCGAAGCCTTCTTCTTAGGTGGAATGTTGATGAAGATGTTGAAGATGATGAAGAAGTTGCTCGTGTGAACGCCGGATCAGGTTCACACAGCCTCGACGCCACCTACCTGTCGCGCCAAAGATGTCAGGGAGGCTGATCGGACTGACGAACACCTATGGGACCGGCAGGCCGAGTCCCTTTTGGTTCGGAGGGGCGGAGATCGCATTTAAGAGCGGATCGAGGCGGCTAATACCCAGCAGTTTACCCAGCTTCGGAGCTCTCCGGAGAGATAATACTCCTACTGCTGCTTGTCTGATTGTATTGTGTTCTTGCTAGGGAGCGATGAGAGCTACAAGACCTAGCGTGAGAGTGTTCCCTGGTTACGTTGGAATCGAACCCCCTCTACGTTGCGCATGGGCCTCCTTTTATATGCTCAAGGGGTCTCCGACAGGTGGCAACGTAGATGAGGGTACAAATGGAAAAATAGTAGTTGGTACACCTACTTGTACAGTGTACAGTGTACTCTACCTAACCCTGACGGCAAGGGACAAAAGCATTAAATGCCCGTCCCTGTCGCCTAAATAGTGCAACAGGGACCGTCAGGAGCGCCACCGTTCGCCACGATGGCAAGCTTGTCAGCGCTGCTTATCGCTGCTCCCCGCTGGCTGCACAGCCTCTTGAGACGCGTGCATGGAATGGTCCCATGGCGACACGTTGGTGGATGAGCTGGAGCGGAGATGAAGAGAGGTTGCCTACCGCGGCAAGTGCCTTGCCGCGGTTGAATCCTTGTCGCGTCCGGAGGCTTGTCGCTCTCGGAGCCTTCCCGGCAAGCTCCTCTTGCCGGGGTCTTGTTTTCTGCGTGCCTTGAGTGGCCTTCCCGGCAAGCTCCTCTTGCCGGGGCCTTGTCTTCTTGGTTAAATACTTTGTTCTTGAATGGCTCCAAGGGAACCACGGAGGATCTTGGCAGTGACCAGGCAAGCCTTGCCGCGAGGTGTCAGAATCGCCGTCTGCGAAGTTCGGGATACTAGGGTACCCCTACTCTAGAACACCGACACCGGATGCCGAAGCCCTAGCGGCATTTAAACATAGCATCCGGGACGAATGGCTCGCCCGACATCACGGCCAAGAAAAGCCGAAGTCCATGGCAGCCCTCACGGCGCTTATGACCCGCTTTTGCACGGGCGAAGATAGCTGGCTAGCCCGTAGCAGTAACAATTCAAGCGAACCTAGAACTTGGGAAGCCAGAAATAGCAACGGCAAGCCCCGACGCAACAGACACAAGCGTCGAAGCAACGGTGATAATACTGACGACACGGTGGTCAATGCCGGATTCAGTGGCCCCAAGTCCGGCCAGCAAAAGAAGCCGTTCAAAAGGAACAATTCGGGCTCATCCAGCTTGGACCACATACTCGATCACAAGATGCGGATACACGGCACCCCCGATAAACCAGCCAATCACACCAACAGAAGTTGCTGGGTTTTTAAACAGGCCAGCAAGATAAATGCCGAGAACAAGGAGAAGGGGTCGCAAAGCAAGGACGATGACGAGGAGCCCCGTCCATCGAATACAGGGGGACAAAAGAAGTTTCCCCCTCAGGTCAAAACGGTGAACATGATATACGCTACCCATATCCCCAAGAGGGAGCGCAAGCGCGCGCTCAGGGACGTCTATGCGATAGAGCCAGTCGCCCCAAAATTTAATCCATGGTCGTCATGCCCGATCACCTCCGATCGCAGGGATCATCCGACCAGTATTCGTCATGGCGGTTCAGCCACACCGGTCCTCGACCTAATACTTGATGGATTCCACCTGACGCGAGTCCTCATGGACGGTGGCAGCAGCCTCAACCTGCTCTATCAGGATATAGTGGTCAAAATGGGCATCGATCCATCAAGGATCAAGTCCACCAAAACTACCTTTAAAGGAGTTATACCAGGTGTAGAGGCTCGTTGTACAAGCTCAATCATACTGGAAGTTGTCTTCGGGTCCCCGGATAACTTCAGAAGCGAAGAGTTGATCTTCTATATCGTCCCCTTCCGCAGTGGCTATCACGCACTGCTCGGACGAACTGCATTCGCTCGATTTAATGCGGTGCCACACAACTCTTATCTCAAGCTCAAGATGCCCGGACCACGCGGGGTCATAACAGTCAATGGAAACACGGAGCGTTCCCTCCGTACTGAAGAACACACCGTGGCCCTGGCAGCGGAAGTACATAGTGACCTTTTAATGCAGAATTTTAACTCAGCGACCAAGCTCCCGGACACTGTCAAACGAGTCTGGACTACTCCGAAGCTTGACAGTCCCGCTCGTAAGGAGTCATACTAGCAATTCGGCCTCCATCTCAGTCCTGACCAAATGGGAGCGTACGTACCGTGCGCACATAACTATGCACCCAAAATACCATGGGCAGAGATGGAGGCATAACCAGACTGTGGTCCGCAATACGGCTTCGACCTTACCCGGACACACATACTTTCACTTTTCCTTTTATATCTTTTTCAGGTTTCTTTTTAGCAGACCCCTAGCGGTGGCCTGATTGTCGGACCTTTCGAGGGACGGATACACCATGGCGGCAGGCGGCACAAATGTGTGGGGGAATCTCTAGAAGTTCTCTTCAATGATCGTGCTACCTGTTTTTAGGACCCGCATGCAGCTCCCCCTTGGTCTTGGCATGTTAAATAGCCATGTTCCTTATCGCACTACTTCTATAAATACGTCTTGACGTATCAATCAAATTACAACAGAACTATTTGCGGCCCAACTTACATTGCACTAGCTTACAATCTCATTTTATTTCGTTATTCTTATCGATTGCACATGTACACTTTGGTACGCTTTAATTGGACAGGGGCTTCACTACGCCCCATACTATCGCAACAAAGTCTGAACACTTTTACAGTACCGTTCGGCGCCCCGAATTTTAGCATTATATGCATTGGCTCCGAATCATGTCTTTGGTCAATAGTTGGGTTGCCCGGCTCCTGTGATTACGACCTTATGTTCTGCTCTATCAGCTAGGGTAGTAAAGGGAGAACTACTGCGATTGTGTCCTGGTTTATCCAGATGAGCACCTCACTAGAGAAAGCCAAAAACTGACTGTCATGATGCGGCGTGAGCCGGTCACCTCTTCGGAGGTTACAAAACTTTTGCGATTTTTTCCGCATTATGCGACGGATCAGCCTCAGCCAGATCAGGTGTTTACAGCACCCTAGTCTGGATTAAAATGCTAACTAGGGGTTGCGCCTACATTTTTATTGTCAAACTCCTATGGCTAAGTGAGGGTGATAAAGCCACATAGTCCGATTGCCTGGTTCGTTGCGCTAAACACCTCCTTCAAGGACCAAATTTTTGGATCAAGAGTATTCAGATTCCATCCCGAACACCCCCATACTACATATGTGGGGGCTGAAGCCGACGACTGGCCAACTCTCAGATTTAATTAAAACGGCCGCACAGTAGGTAAAATTTTCATAATAAACAAGCGTTATATTACATAACAGCTTTGTTTCACCATACAGGACAGGATAATATGAAAGTATTTCATTCAAAAATAATATCCTTAGCACATTGCTCCACTATAATGCGGGATCCCTCCAGGACATCTTCAAAATACCGCTCGGGCGTGCGGTGCTCCTTGCTAGCGGGCGGCCCCTCGGTCGCGAGCTTGACGGTGTTCATCTTAGCCCACTGCACCTTGACGTGGGCGAAGGCCATCCGTGCACCCTCGATGCAGACCGACCGCTTGATGACGTCAAGCCGGGGGCAGGCATTGACCTGCCGCTTCACGAGCCCGAAGTAGCTGCTGGGTATAGCTTCGGCAGGCCACAACCGGATTATTAAATCCTTCATGGTTAGTTCAGCCACCCTATGCAGTTCGACCAACTATTTTAGCTGGTCGCTGAAGGGCACCAGATATTCTGGCGCAAGCTATTGCAACCAGAACAGCTTCTCCGTCGAGCTCCCCTCTTCGGCTCGGAAGAACTCTGCAGCGTCGGCTACACTCCGCGGAAAATCCGCAAATGCTCCTGGAGAACTCCAAATCCGGGTTAGTAAGAGATACCTCTTCTTCACATATTTGCACTGCATAATGAAGGCCTTACCCGCCACAATCATCTTGGCCTCTTGAATATCCTGGAGAGCGCCCTGGGCTTCAACCCGGGCATCTAGTGTGCTTTGGCGAGCCTTGGCGAGTTCGGTCTCTTGAGCTGCAATATTGCGCTCCAAGGACTCGCATTACGGCGTCCTGGAGCTCTTGCTGGACCTCACCGAACCTGGCCTCGTGCTTTTCGCGGGCTGCTTGTTCCTTGGCAGCTCTCTCCTCGGCCTTGGCCAGCGCCTTCTAGAGGGCCTCTACCTTGATCGCCGCTCCTAGCATAATTGCATGGCTTACCTCAAAGCCTGTTAGAAGGCTTGTGCAGGCTTCTGTCAGTCCGCCCTTCACGGACTGAATCTTCTCAATCACCGTACCCATAAGGGTACGGTGTTCCTCAACAATGGAAGCACTTTGCAGCGCTTCCAGTAGAGTATTCGGTGCCTCTAGTTGGACAGAGATCACCGGTGGAATGGGCACACCTTCTTCTTTCAAAGGACGATGATGGCCGGATTCCGGAGCCGTATAGGTCTCCGGAACCGTATTCGGCTGGGGGTCAAAATGGATATGGCTCCCATCGCCTGTCTCCATGGGGATTTGTTCCCCCATGTGTCCGACGGCCGAGGTTTCACCCTCTGGCACCGCCCTGATGGCTTCTAGCAGCTCTCCCTGGCATGTGATCCTTCTGAATAACACCTCGGTGTCATCCATGGCCCTGGGAGAGGAGGCCGACGGAAGGGACCCGCTGTCCATCACCTTCGGGTCCAGCGAATTCCCCGACGATGAGGACCGCTCGAGGTTGGAGAGAGCCAGACTGCAAGTGCATTATTCAACACGTTAAAACTACGAAGTAAAGAGGCGGATATATGAATACGTCAGGATCTTTGAGTACTCACGATTCGGCCAGGGGCTTATCTCGGGGGCACTTCTCTGGGCTGCTATCGATGTCCCACGCGGAGTTATCCGCGAGGGAGACCTTCCCCTTCTTGGATGCCTCTGCCTCTAGCTTTGTCGAGGCCGCCCTCTTCTTCCTTCCCCCCTCAGAGGGAGAATTGCTTTCCTCCTCTTCCTCCCCATCCTCGGTGGCGGAGGAGTGAGTCTCGGCGTCTTCGGACGTCACGTCCGAAGCGTCCTTGCGACAGAGACCACTTCTGGTCTCCTCGGCCTTTTTCTTGGCCTTCTTCTCCGGCGCCTGATAGGGTGCCGGAACCAGCATCTTCGTCAGACGCGGGATAGCTGGGTCCTCGGGCAGCAAAGCCGGACGTTGGAGCCGCTTCGCCTTCTTTGTCCAACCCTGAAAAGTTAGATAGGGAAGCTTAGACATCTTCCTCGAATATACAGGAGGAGGATGTACCTCGTAATATGGAGAACTTATCAGACTGGCTGGATGAGCCAGGTCGTGACCATGGTCCTAGGTCTCTGGCCAGGTCTGGTTTCCCTTGAATAATACCTTCCAAATATCTCCGTGCATAGTGCTGAAGAACCGTTGCAAGGTCTGGTGCTTGGCCGCGTCAAACTCCCACAAATGACAAGTTCGGTGCTGGCAGGGAGGATCCGGCGAACAAGCATCACGTAGATCATGTTGACGAGCTTAATGTTCTTGTCCAACATGTTGTTGATACATGTCTGCAGCGGCGTCAGCTCATCTGATGAACCCAAGTCCAGACCCTTCTCTAGCCAGGAGGTGAGCCGCATTGGGGCCCCGGACTTAAATTCGGGAGCCACGACCCAGGTGGAGTCGCGGGATTTTGTGACATAGAACCATAACTGTTGCCACACTTTTACTGTCTCTACGAAGGTACCTTTGGGCCATGTGACATTGGGCATCTTGCTCACCATGGCGCCTCCGCACTCTGCATGCTGACCATCCACCACCTTCGGCTTCACATTGAAAATCTTGAGCCACGGTCCAAAGTGGGGTGGGATGCGGAGGAAGGCCTCTCACATGACGATAAATGCCGAGATGTTGAGGAAAGAATTGGGGGCCAGATCGTGGAAATCCACCCCGTAGTAGAACATGAGTCCGCGGACAAATGGGTGAAGAGGGAATCCCAGTCCGCGGGCGAAGTGAGGGATGAATACCACCCTCTCATGGGGCTCCGGGGTAGGTATGATCTGCCCTCGGGCTGGAAGCCGGTGAGTGATTTCCGAGGCTAAGTACCCGGCCTCCCGGAGGTCGGTGATGTCCTTCTCCTTTACGGAGGAAACCATCCACTTGCCCTATGCTCCAGAGCCGGACATGGCTGGAGAGCTTTTTTGAGGTGGAAATGATGAAATCTTGGGCGCTGGAGCTCGAGAATGGATGGGCAAAGAGGAAGAAGGCGTGGGTGAAAAAATGAAATCCTTATCCCTTTATATAGGCTGTGAATATCAAGCGCCTCCCCACTTGCCTTAATACTCGCCTGTTCCCGAGGGCCGTGTAGACGGCACGATTGGATTACCCATGCCCGTATTGATGAGAATCCCGTAATAAGGGGACACAATCTCTTCTTCGATAAGACGTGCCAATAAAACCACATCTTGAAACTTGGGTCTCTAAAAAACGGTTCGAAATAATGACCGGGCTGGGACGTGATGTCACGCTACAAAAAGTTGTCAATAGATTGGACTCGTGAAATATTATACTCTCTGCGGTTGTGTGTGGTATTTGTTTTGCAGATCCGGATACGTTCTTTGTGTTTGGAGGGCGTTTTTCGAGTATTCGGAGAAGGAACCCGCCTTGCAATGCCGAACACAATCTGCGTGCCGGACACCTCGTTATTGAAGCCGGATTCACGGGCTACTGAGGGAGTCCTGGATTAAGGGGTCCTCGGGTGCCCGGCCTATTGGGCATGGGCTGGACTGATGGTATACGAAGATACAAGACCGAAGACTCTCTCCCGTGTCTAGATAGGACTCTCCTTGGTGTGGATGGCAAGCTTGGCGTGCGGATATGAAGATTCCTTTCTCTGTAACCGACTTTGTACAACCCTAGTCCCCTCCGATATCTATATAAACCGGAGGGTTTAGTCCATAGGGACAATCATAATCAGACAGGCTAGACTCTAGGGTTTTAGTCATTACAATCTCGTGGTAGATCAACTCTTGTAATACTCATATTCTTCAAGATCAATCAAGCAGGAAGTAGGGTATTACCTCCATAGAGAGGGCCCAAACCTGGGTAAACATCATGTCCCCTGTCTCTTGTAACCATCAACCTTAGACGCACAGTTCGGGACCCCCTACCCAAGATCGGCCGGTTTTGACACCGACAGCGAGCCCCCAGCCTCAGCGAAACCCAGCAAGCTCTGGATGGTGGAACGCCATTCATCCATCTACTCTGCTGCCGGCGGAATCCTCAATAGTAGATGAGCTTGCGCCGTAGCCTCCGTGGTTGTGCTTGGCATAGATGTTGATGACGTCGACCACACCGTCATCTTCCTCCTGATGGTGCTAGCTGCGGCGACGGTGTTAGTGCCACGTCCATGCAGCTGTGGGATGACCACTTGGACATCAGGGTCGCGCAGCGATGGTGCTCGAGGGTCAGCGGCTCCGCCAAGCGTAGCGGTCTGGTCGGCTCATCCTGGAGGAGGCACGTGCGCCGTGACCTCCCCCATAGCAGGGTGGCCGGAGGATGATGGCTCACCCCAGACCGAGCGCTGCTGTTGTGGTTGTGCCCGCCGGTGGGAGGAGGGGGTGCGAGTGGAGTGACCCCCTCGTCCGCACCTTGCGGAGCATGGCCGCCGAGACGCTACTGAAGCTATTCTCCTTCGACATCTCCAGCCCCCGTGTCGGCCACGGGGGCAGCGGTGATGGCGCCACCTGCTCCAGTCACACCCCCAGCAGCGTTCATGTCCTCGCTCGCCTCTGCACCCTCCGAGGCACTAGAGGCCGCGGGCGGTGGAGCCTCCGAGGTGGACGGATGGGCCGAAGGGCCAAACTTCTTCTTCTTAGGCGCCATGGTCGATAGCGTCATCGAAGATGAAGATGGCGATGAAGATGACGCGCTGCGCACACTTTCAGGTTCTCGCAATTGATCCTGCTACCTCGCGCGCCAAAGATGTCGCGGGATATCTGGGGCCACCTATGGGACCGGGTGGTCCCGTGCTGGTTCAGCAGGGGGACGTCGCATTGCACAAAGAGCAGACTAGTGCACGGCAGCACGACAGAGAGCACACAAGAAATTTACCCAGGTTCGGGCCGCCGCAAGGCGTAAGACCCTACTCCTGCTTTGGTGGATTGATGGTGGAATGTGTGTGGTGATGCGTAGTACACTTGCCCGGCAGGGTTCGCCTCGGGACCGTAGCGACTACGAGTGTATGGTGGCCTGGGTTCATCAACTTACCAAACCCCTCCTACGAGCTCCATGGGCCTCCTTTTACAGATTAAGGGGTCACCACAGTGGTAAAGTGGTCATTATCCACTAATATGATAGCAAAAAGTGCTATCATACCTAACTCTGTGGGCTGACAGGGTACATTAAATGTGCCTCTTAGTGTCACATCACTGGTTGCCCGGCAAGGCCTGCCGGGCTATCTTGCCAGCTCTGCGCCTGTTCCCTTGACACGTCGTAGGACGGGTGTCATCTGTGGGTTTCTTCTGTAGGAAATGGCTATCATGTGGCGAATGGCTGCCACTTAATCACCTTGCGGCTTGACACCGCACTGATTGATGACGTGAGTCTTGTTTGAGTGGTTGGCGGGGAGGTCCAACCCCCGTGAGCCTCGGTAGGCTCTGCCGGGGAGTCTTGGTTGCTTTCTTCTGGTCGTGGCCTCACCCCTTGCCGGGCTCGCCTGCCCGGCAAGGGAGGCCCTTCTCTTGTTGATATCTTGCTCCCCTGGTGTGATCTTGTTCGCTCTGAGATGCATGTTTGTTGCTTAGGAAAAAATCCAGGGTGTTACAAACCTTCCCCCCTTAAAGAAGTCTCATCCTCAAGATTTGGTTGCTTAGGGAACAAGTAAATATTCTGACTTGAAGAAACCGTTTCTAACTCGGGTTTCCCCTATTTAATCTCATATAATGTTCCCACTGAATTAGATCTTACTGACTGCCTTGATCAGGGGTGGTTTGCTTCATCGTATCTGGCATACTAACTACCTCATATAAACCTTGTAACACCCCGAAATTCTTAGTCTTGTTTTATTAATTAAAATTTTTGCCAGGAAATTTAACTTTCCTTTTCTTGGTTTTCTTGATTTCAGAACCATTCTTTTCTTGGATTTTTATGGAAATTTTTACCTCAAGTGAAAAACTTCCCAATTTTACTGGACTCTTTTATCCTCTCAAATAACAGATTTATTCTATCAGTAGGATTATTTATATAATTATTCTTTCCCTGAGCTTTATTTCTCCAAAAGGGTTTTTCATAAGTTTAGGATCCCATTTGCACTGCAACCCTTTTATAAATCCTTTCAAAAATCCCACCAAAAGTTGGAGATGTCATATGATGTTTTTAAGCCACCTTTATGCAAAAATTCCTTCTGTCCTTTGGTAATTTTGAGCTCTACACCAGTTTTTCAAATCTGGTCCAGTGGATAGATTTGCACTACAGTCTATTTAAATATTTCTTTAAAGCTTCCACCAAAATTATGGGATGTTAGTAGCAGCATATGATTCAACTTTATGCAAAAACCCAGCTTTGTTCTTTGAAAATTTTGAGTGGATCAACCTCTTTCCCATTCTGGTCCAACTTGATGGTTTGTACAGCAACCACAATTTTAGTTACTCCTCTATCCATGATTCCTTTTCCTACTTGTAGTCCTCCCTGCTAAACCCCTAAGTCCAGGAGCATGCACCCTTTGGATCATTTTTGGTCCATGTAATGATGCCATTTACATCCTGTCCAGAATTGAAATTTTGCAAAACTTGCACTAGCAAGTTTGTGCTTTGGACGAACTAACTTCACCACCTTCTTATGCATCTAGAGAGACCCCAACATGGAAGTTTTGACCACTCCAAGAAATGCCTAGGTGCCTGTGGCATTTTGTCAAACACCTTGAGAGCATGGACAGATTTGGCATGAGTTCTTGTTTGCACTATGAACTTGGTCTCCTGACCAAACCACCGTGTCCCTTGATCTTCCCTCTATCACTAACCTAGTTCTGTTGCTTGCCAACCTCACCCGAGACCCCTAGCATGCCCCGGCATTTTATCAAACACGTTCCGTGCGTGCTGGGCGCCGAGCAGAGCATCGCCAGACGTATTGCGTGTCGCGCCGAGCCGACACGTCAGCGCTCTAGTTTTGCCCTCACTGCAGAGCCGCGCCACGCACTCCCCTTCTCACCGTGATCACGCCAAGCAGCCCTGGTGCCCTACAAAGACCGCCGTCAGAGTCCCCTTGGCGGCACGGCCGGCGTCGCAGGCGCTCTCGCCACGGGTCAGTGCCGCCCAAGCCACCAGCACTCGCTAGCTACCCCCTGGAGCGGCTCAAGCTCATCCGCAGCCTCGTCCCCTAGCACACGTCGCCGCCACGTCGCCCTAGCTACAGAAAGACGGTCGCCAGCGACCTTATCCACGGCCGCCGCAGAACCACCTTGAAGAGCCTATTTAAGAAGCCCCGAGCTCCTTCGAGCACTCGGGAAACCACACACCGTACTCCTAGTGGCCCTGTTGCCGTCAATTGGAGAGGAAGAGGCCGTCTTCCCCGACTCCGGCCAGTTCGGCTACCGCCGCCTCCCGGCTATATCCGGCGCAACCAGGGCCTCCCCCTCTCCACTCTCTTCACCAGGAGCCCCCTCTCCCTCTCGTGAGTCCATCCCCCTACTCAATCTTGATCGGGACTCGCCGCAGGCGAAAACTCACTTTGCCCGACGGCCACCGTCCGCTGCGGAGCTTGCCGCCGGCAGCTCCGTCCACCCCAGAGACCAAAACGACCACCGGTAGGACTGCCTCGATCCCCTGAGACCGCAGGTGGCCTCGGTTTCCAGAACGGTGCCACCGTTCACCGGCGAGCCTCGTCGGAGCCCCACCCCCCGCTCGGGCTGAGAAAGAAGAGGGGAGGGAGGACCAGTCAAACCTGACCAGTGGGCCAGGCGGGCCCACTGTCAGTGACCCACGCACGGTCCACGCTGGATTAGTGGAGGCGCGTTTCCAGAATACGCCTTCGACGTGTACGTTTATATTCAAATCGTTTTCTTTTCCTGTTTTATTTTAAATAATAGATTTTGACCAAAACTTTGACCGCCTATAACTTTTTAATTATAACTCCAAATGAATTGATTCCTTTTCCTACCTCTCTCAAATTTGATCTAGTTTATTTTAAGATTTATCTAAAAAAATTCAAGACAACTTTTTGTGCTATTTTAAATTTGTGTGTTAATTCAAATTTATTCAAAATAGGACTTTGGAGAGAGAGAAGCAAACTATCAAATGTTTTGGAGTGCACCCTGCCTTTCCACATATTAAAGGCAAGCATTCTGAACCCCGACATAATATTTTGCATACATTGTTTGACACGATTATGGCACCACATCAATACGTAGAACTCGTTATTTTATGTGGTGATGTGATCGTTTGCATAAATGCTTATTTGAAATTTCCTTGCAGATGGAAATGGACATGTTTGTGATAATGATTATCCTCGTATGCCTTTCATGCCTACCGGAAGGAAAACGGGAAAGTCTCTGTCTTGGGTAGACCCGAGCTTGTCCCTAGTTCCTCGTCGAGGCGAGTGTGTCCGGCATGGCATGAGGGGTATGATGAGTGATTGTTCTATCTGTTGGATGAAATATATTATGCTAATCATGCAGGGAATACATAAACCTCATGAGTCGACCATAGATCGAATCTTGTTCCAGGAACCCCCATACTTGTTTCGTACTACCGCTTGGCTCTACAACAAGTAGGGTACGGTTCAGTAAGTCGTCAACCCCTTTCCAAAGACACACCGCATGTAGAGGCCATGGTGGAAGATACCGGTTGTAGCTGGTAGGCAGGCCACCTGGTCCGGGGGCATGGATGTTTCCGGTTGAGACCGAGAGGGGAGGCCCCCCTTAGAGCGCGCGATAAAAATTTGATCCCATGCTATGCGAGGCTGTAGCCTCCCCACTTAGAGTTTTGCTTAACAAGTTTCGTGGGTGATTCCAGACACCGGTAAGTTAAGCTGGTGTGTGCAAGTTAGGTGTGTTTTCAACTAAAAGGAAGTAGACGGAATTAGTCCCGATGGACTAAAGGAATCCGTTACTCGTGGGTAAAGAGTACACCCTCTGCAGAGATTAAACCTATTCGAATAGCCGTGTCCTTGATTAAGGATTACAGTCTGGGATGGGTCAGGTGTCGGTCTTAGTGTCGGTCTTCGGAGGAGGAACTGCTAAACCAGAACTGGGATCGCAAATCGAGACTTGTAATGATTATGATTATTATATTTTTTATGGACTAACCCGTTGTATTATTTGAATTATCGAGTATCCCTGGGATGGTTCTACCTCCTGGATATTCACTGTGATTATTTATAACCCCTTTATGTGGTGTCGCTAAGACGCCCGACTGTGGCATTGCTTGTTATTTATTTTATTTATAAGCCCTTTATGTGGTGTCGCTAAGACGCCCGATTGTGGCATTGCTTGTTATTTATTTTATTTATAAGCCCTTTATGTGGTGTCGCTAAGACGCCCGACTGTGGCATTGCTTGTTATTTATTTTATTTATAGGCCCTTTATGTGGTGTCGCTAAGACGCCCGACTGTGTCATTACTTGTTATTTATTTCCTTTATAAGCCCTTTATGTGGTGTCACTGAGACGCCCGACTGTGGCATGCTTGATATTTATTTTACCTTATAAGCCCTTTATGTGGTGTCGCTCAGACGCCCGACTGAGGCATGCTTGTTAATTACCATCATTTCGAGACATCGCTTCAGACATCCGAATGGTGCATTTTATTTCCTACTCTGTCATTTCATATTCATTGTTACATATTAATAATCTGCTTGCATGTATCAAGGATTTCAACTTATGACTGACGTTGTGATCATAGAATATTTTCAAAGCATGATTAACAGTTGTTATATTATACCTGTGTTCATAATGTTTGCGAGTACATTCAAAGTACTCACTGGCTTGTCCCTGGCTATTGTCTTGGCCAGATTTCTTGCGTGAAGAGGAGCGCTGCGATGACAGCCCCGGAACCTAATCAATGGGGATATCAGCCTCGCGAAGATAGGAGTTATCCTGGTCAGCTGTTCCTGTGGATATTGGAGTCCCATAGACGCCGATGATCCACAAACCGCTTCCGCCATCAACCATTAGAAACCATTTGTTGTACTCACAGACCAGAAGGGTCTTGTACCACATATTTTGTATTTTGCTTGGAATTTTTGTATCAAGTTGGTACCTCATCAGCTAACAGTAATCCTGGGGCTGGTGAGTACGACGACTATTTTCTGGAATTTATTACCCGGAAAAACGGTCGCCACAGACTTGGTATCAGAGCCAGGCTGACCTTTGGCTAATCCTATCCTAGCTGGGTAAATAAACTTAGGAAAACCAACCCACCGGACCTTAACCTAAACCCAGCCAAGCTTCTCGTACAAGATAGCCACCCAGTGACCCGACACCTCTTTGGCAGTCGGTGCCCAACCTATCAACCTAGCCTGTCTATCGCAAGACAAGTGACCAGCACCCAAGGTGTCTTATTCGCATAGCGTGCGAAGGAAGACTCCGTCCCTTTACTATAAAAAGGGCACATTAGCCCCAACCCAAAGACAAAGACAGCCTCTACCCAAAACCGAGCCATAATGCACGGCCCGTCAGGCACAATGAGACCACAACAACCAACCTTGGAGGCTTTGTGACCATTCTCGCAAACCTCACCCGTCGTGCCTATCGTTAGAAGAGCCTCCCGAATATGTTGTGTACCAAGAACCCATGAGCGGTCGAGCCCGTCAATTCAGGCCACTTTGTACACATATACGGTAGGGGTCTAGCGCCCAGCGCCTCTGAGTTCACCGGAAGAACAACTTCCTTTGAGCCACAAGCCATCCAACTAGCTGCTCGAGATGCTATAGTTCATCTCCGGCACTTGTCGCCTGTAGTTAACTGTCGCTCGTTCCACTACTACCCCAGACGTGAAGGGTATGGCAGACCACCCCAAGTTGCCAACGGAGATCACAAGACGGATCCTGCGTTGTTGCACCTAGTGCGCTATGTAGGTGCACTAGAGGAACTGTTCGATCAAATGACCATGGATCTGATCGCAGCTCGTGGAGAGCTGGTTCGTCGAGCCCCGGCAAGAGGAGAGAACGAGCCCGACGCCGACAACCCAGTAGTGCTGTTCGGACACCCGATCGAGTCCCTGAGGTCCACCCCGGCCATCAACCAAGGCGCTTTGATGACCCAGAAGTGCTTCGTCGCCTCTTGGGAGCACACTCCAACGGAGTTGTGGCCAACAACCCCCGAGATGGTCATCATCGCTACCCCGAGCCTGCAGCCCCTCAACCATCTCCAGCTAATTCCGACGGTGAGAACCATGGAGAAGCCTCGACATCCACAAGGCACGCCCCGCTTGGATGTAAACGAGGTAGATAGTCACTCAAGTAGTTTCGAGTCCCAGTATATCCCGGCTTTGTAATCATGTGACCATGTAGATAAACGCCGCCAGTCGTCGTGCCTCTGTTTTAAACGGTAACCTTGCATAACTGTGACATCACGCACTTGTATATTTTCCGGGCACGGCTACCAGAACCACCCCGACAAACCCCACAGTGATACGTCACTTTGGTGAGATATGTATCTGTGGCTTTGACCCCGACCCTTGGAGCCGAGTTGGCAAATTCATTACCTTTCACCATGGTAAAATGACCCAGCTCCGGTGCTATTAAAAGGCCACCGCGAGACCTTGCCAAGCATCCCTCAACTGGTGCACCCTCCTCACAAACATTTCTTGCCATGTCGAGCCCTAGTATTTATCTGAGAACTCGAGATGCAACCCCGGGTAGCTTTGTCAAAATATTGTGGGATTTTACCTACAGTACCATGGGCGCTACCCAGCCACCCCAGTACGAGCTGTTCAAATCAAGAATCAGCCCTTCCACCTCGAGATATTAGGCAGCAGTGCACATCCCTCCCGTAAATCCAAACCAAGACCCAACAGAAGTCTCCTTCGTGGGGAAATCTATGCCAACCCCACATATGGCCGTAGAAGCTGCTACAGCCGAAGCACTTGCTCGCCTTCAATTCGTGGTACCCTATGCCAGCGAACGAGAATATTATTACTTTCCAAGCCGTGCAGCACCCGGAGGAGTAACCTATTTTCCCGGTGGACGAATTGAGAGAGACCCAGTCCTGGCCAACCTTGTCCGGTACGTCATCGCTCAAGAGCGCTTAACCCAACGTGTGATGGATTACCTCCAGAGCCTCGCGGATTTAAACCCTTAGATCACCATCGGTAGATCACTGAGGCCCGACCAGGAGAGACACATTCATCGACTAATCAATCCACTTTCCCCGATAGAAGAGGAGTGTATCCCAGTACCAGAGACGTTCTCTCGGGACCCCGTCCTGTTACCGTTTCAATTTTAGACGTCACCACTGTGTTTATTATTGCAACATTTATTTATGAGTTGTAACTTATGCGCGGTACCCCGAGTTTGCGCAGCGAGCAATTCTTTAATTTCTATTATTGTGAGTTGTTCTGTTGCGTTTGACTCTAACGTATCACTGTTTTCTCTCGCGAGAAATCCTGGAGTGAGATTTATTTTCCCTGAGTTGCTGCATCTACACCTTCTCACGACGTGGATTATTTTATTTCACACAAGCACCACGGCAGCAGACTCACAACCAAATCATTCGAGCACATACACTGCTTGCAAAATCTTGCAACTGTGATACAACTAACTAAGCACCTCCCGAGAACAGTTAGCACCCGACACACCCCACCTACTCATCATGATCACCACCACCGCGGAGAGCCAACACCCGAGCCGCAGCATCACGACGATCATCGAGGATCATCGCGCCGCGAGAGCACGGAGAGCCCCCAAAGACTGCCAGCCCTCCGCACAGATCACGCGTACCCAGTCCGGCACCACCGCCGCCATTAGAGCCTGCGCCTCGAGCTCCGCAAGCGGAGACAGAGGAGAAAGGAGGAGGAGGAGAAGCGAGGTCAGGTGGGAGGAAGAAGAGAAGGACACCTCGGCCGCTTTATAGCTCGAGCTCGGTGTACGGTGGGCGAGGTCCACCAGCACCGCCCGTCGCCAGATCACCGGTGTTCGGAGGCGAATCCACGAGCAGTGCCGACAAAGACACTGGCCCGCTGAAGTGAGTGCACGCACGGGCAGCGAAAGCACGCCACAGACTACCGCAAAGACGGCCTAGATGCCCTACGAGCTAGACGTCGCCGGTGGAGAAAGCGCGGGAAAGCGCGCGGGAGAGAGGAAGAAGAAAGAGCCAGAGGAAGAAGAAGAGACTGATAGTGGACCCTGGGTCCACCTATCAGCCAAAGGGAGCACTGTGCTCTCCGGTACGACCAGCGTATTTTTTTATTTAGAATTTATTCTAAATTTATATCCAGCGTAGAAATCGCTCGTTTTTTCCCAAAACCGTGGATTTTTCCACACCGCGCCAGTGTTCCACACTGTGGTTTTGCACCACTTATTGCCCTCTCATTGTAGCCGCATTTGTTTTAATCCATTTTTTTTATAAAAACAGCTCTTAGCAAATCTCTAGGACGAGATTTTTCTTAAGGGGGGTAGTGTTGTAACACCCCAAAATTCTTAGTCTTGTTTTATTAATTAAAATTTTTGCCAGGAAATTTATCTTTCCTTTTCTTGGTTTTCTTGATTTCAGAACCATTCTTTTCTTGGATTTTTATGGAAATTTTTACCTCAAGTGAAAAACTTCCCAATTTTACTGGACTCTTTTATCCTCTTAAATAACAGATTTATTCTATCAGTAGGATTATTTATATAATTATTCTTTCCCTGAGCTTTATTTCTCCAAAAGGGTTTTTCATAAGTTTAGGATCCCATTTGCACTGCAACCCTTTTATAAATCCTTTCAAAAATCCCACCAACAGTTGGAGATGTCATATGATGTTTTTAAGCCACCTTTATGCAAAATTACCTTCTGTCCTTTGGTAATTTTGAGCTCTACACCAGTTTTTCAAATCTGGTCCAGTGGACAGATTTGCACTACAGTCTATTTAAATATTTCTTTAAAGTTTCCACCAAAATTATGGGATGTTAGTAGCAGCATATGATTCAACTTTATGCAAAAATCTAGCTTTGTTCTTTGAAAATTCGGAGTGGATCAACCTCTTTTCCATTCTGGTCCAACTTGATGGTTTGTACAACAACCACAATTTTAGTTACTCCTCTATCCATGATTCCTTTTCCTACTTGTAGTCCTCCCTGCTAAACCCCTAAGTCCAGGAGCATGCACCCTTTGGATCATTTTTGGTCCATGTAATGATGCCATTTACATCCTGTCCAGAATTGAAATTTTGCAAAACTTGCACTAGCAAGTTTGTGCTTTGGACGAACTAACCTCACCACCTTCTTATGCATCTAGAGAGACCCCAACATGGAAGTTTTGACCACTCCAAGAAATGCCTAGGTGCCTGTGGCATTTTGTCAAACACCTTGAGAGCATGGACAGATTTGGCATGAGTTCTTGTTTGCACTATGAACTTGGTCTCCTGACCAAACCACCGTGTCCCTTGATCTTCCCTCTATCACTAACCTAGTTCTGTTGCTTGCCAACCTCACCCGAGACCCCTAGCATCCCCCGGCATGTTATCGAACACGTTCCGTGCATGCTTTGGGCGCCAGTAGAGCACGCGTATTGCACGTGCCGCGCCCGAGCCGACAAGTCGCGCCCCTGGTTTTGCCCTCACTGCAGAGCCGCGCCACGCACTCCCCTTCTCACCGCATCACGCCAAGCAGCCTTGGTGCCCTACAGCACCGCCGTCAGAGCCCCTTGGCGGCACGCCAGCGTCCGCAGCACGTCTCTGCCACGGTCGGTGCCGCCCAAGCCACCAGCACTCGCCAGCTGCCCCCTGGAGCGGCTCAAGCTCATCCGCAGCCTCGTCCCCTAGCACACGTCGCTGCCACGTCGCCCTAGCTATAGAAAGACGGTCGCCGGCGACCTTATCCACGACCGCCGCGGAACCGCCTTGAAGAGCCTATTTAAGAAGCCCCGAGATCCTTCGAGCACTCGGGCAACCACACACCGTACTCCTAGTGCCCTCGTTGCCGTCAATTGGAGAGGAAGAGGCCGTCTTCCCCGACTCCTGCCAGTTCGGCTACCGCCGCCTCCCGGCTCCGTCCGGCGCAACCAGGGCCCCCCCCCCTCTCCACTCTCTTCACGACTGAGGCATGCTTGTTAATTACCATCATTTCGAGACGTCGCTTCAGACATCCGAATGGTGCATTTTATTTCCTACTCTGTCATTTCATATTCATTGTTACATATTAATAATCTTCTTGCATGTATCAAGGATTTCAACTTGTGACTGACGTTGTGATCATAGAATATTTTCAAAGCATGATTAACAGTTGTTATATTATACCTGTGTTCATAATGTTTGCGAGTACAATCAAAGTACTCACTGGCTTGTCCCTGGCTATTGTCTTGGCCAGATTTCTTCCGTGAAGAGGAGCGTTGCGATGACAGCCCCGGAACCTAATCAATGGGGATAGCAGCCTCACGAAGATAGGTGTTATCCCGGTCAGCTGTTCCTGTGGATATTGGAGTCCCATAGACGCTGATGATCCACAAACCGCTTCCGCCATCAACAATTAGAAACCATTTGTTGTACTCATAGACCAGAAGGGTCTTGTATCACATATTTTGTATTTTGCTTGGAATTTCTGTATCAAGTTGGTACCTCATCAGCTAACAGTAATCCTGGGGCTGGTGAGTACGACGGCCATTTTCTGGAATTTATTACCCGGAAAACCGGTCGCCACATTCCTATTCATACTGACTCCAATTTTTCCTTCATCTCTGCTGGCTTAGCTGAGGTCCGAAAGACTATCATTACTGACATAGGTATCCTTCTCAACATTAATCCTTGCTGGAGACGTTATTCTCGTATCGAGTACCGAGAATATTTCACGGAGTGGGGAACACATCTTCTCCTGGAATAAGGACTCTCTTCCATGTAGTCATCGGGTTCCTCGAATATATGCATTCCTTCTGAGTTCAAAAAAGAATGATGTGGATCATACCTGTTCTTCTGATTGATCTCGACATCTTGCAGGAGTTTCTAACTTATCTTGACTGGCTTCAAAGTCTTGAGTATACAATTTGTACCAAAAGTTTGACTGTCACTTGACGTAACTGATAGAAAAATGCACCATCTCCAGGTGATGACATTTGTAGACTTGACTGGCGGTGATCTTCGCAAAGAATCCCACTCACGGCAGGCTATTCTTTAATCTGTTACCATATGTCAGAGCACATGCTTGGTGATTTAATACTCTGATTCTTCATTTTGCCACTATTCTCATGTGGATAGTAGGTTGTGCAATACTTGAGCGTGGTTACTGCTGTTAATATATTGAGCTATCTTGGGCCAGACCTGCCAGACTCGGGTATTCAATTCTGACAGTTCTGAGCATAATATGAACAAAGCTAGTTGCCTTGATACGAGGTCTTGTCTTGTTGGTCTTGCTCCTTCATTATTATTTTATTCTTCTGGATCTTTTTGCCAACAGAACTTGGCCACATATACCCCTGATTATTTTCGCGGCCCTGAGTACTTGTGCAATATATTGCAATTCATACTTTGGTCTCGAGTCTCGGAATTTTTGTCTGGTTTACGTTTGATTGTAAGGATCTCATTACTGTTGTCGACTATGCCTGACGTGCTAGGATTAATAACATCACCTTGTCGGGTGTGCTAGGCTGATCTTGATAATTACTGCCAAGATGGTGTCTCAATGTTGTCTTTCTCCAAGACTTGTCGATTCTTGCATCACCCACTAGTTTTCTGTCTCTTGAGTAACCGGTGAGGTTGTCGGATGCATACCGTGAATTCTTCCTTGTGCGAGGGACTTGCATGAACTTGACATCATACTTATTGTAGGAAGAAATATCTGATTCTCGAGGCATACCTTTGTTCCGACTGATTCTTGTTTCTGTCCCAACTCTTGCAGATCCGACTCTTGAGGAACACTGTCATATGTTGACAATTCATTGTTTAATATCTTGTACCAGTGGCAGACTGAAGAAGACTGGGCAGCTTGCGTCGGAAACCATCAGGATATCATGCTGAGGAAGATTGGATGGCTTGTGCTCGAAGCCTTCGGCGGATATCTTGTTGTGGAAGGCTGGGTAGTGTACCTTATAAGCTTCCCACCTTAAAGACTTGCTAGGGAAGATTCGGTACCTTATGCCAGAAGCTTTTGCAATATCTTATGGAGAAGACTGAATATCTTATACGGGAATCCACTCATACCTTACTGATGCAGACTGGGGAATCATGTCTTGTACGCTTCGCTGAGAAAATACTGTGCTACTTTTCTTTGCAAATGGGAGACACATACATACATATTCTTGACATTGCGGCTACTGATTACTTGTATGACAAGAATTGTCTGAGCGTCCTTCTTGCTTTGTCTTGAAATGCATGTTGGACTTGGATCCAATTTTGTTCTCCTGCTGGCTTAATCATTGATGCAATAAAGATGTATCTCTGATGGGTACTTGTTACTGAAAGTCGGAGAAGAATATAACTTGTATATCTGTACTTCTCACGGTTACAATGCTATTAGCGGAAATCACATTGCTTTTAACTGAGTTCCTTGGTGTATATCTGTACTTCTCACGGCTTCTTTTGATCTGGTGTCGTTTGATGTACAATTTCCATAAGGGGGTAACACCAAAGATTCAAATAAAGAAGAATAGGAAAACGATTTATTGCAACAAAGCACACATCAAACAAGCTACAAAACTACTCCACACAGGCACACACAAGCATGATACTACAGCAGATGCGCATGCACTATACGAAGGACGACACCCTATGCTTGAGGATATGCTCGGGAACTGACGAAGAAGCCAAGGGAGTAGCGAGTGGAACTGCTGACTCCGAAACTCTGGATGGACGAGGCGGAGGGGTTGGAGAAGCTGGCGGAGACTGAGGTAGGGAAGCACGAAGCAATCTCCTAGCTCGAATGGCATCTCGGACTAATTCGGAAATAAGAAGACACTCGTCCATCATGTAAAGGGACATGGTGAGGATAGGCGGGTCATCTTGAGGGTTGACAGACGGAAACTTGATTCGCTTAGGATTCTCGACGATGGTGGGATAGTATTGATAAGCACGGGTCTCTTGCACCATGCTTTCTTGATGACGAAGATCGGTGATTCCTGCCATTGTGGCAAGCTGAACGACATGCCCGGGAGTAGCGCCGTAACCATCGTGGAAACTATAGGTGTGCTTAACAACAAGAATCGACGCTGACAGATGGACATAAGCAACATATTCCAGAATTCTTCCGCCGACAGAAAACTGGAATACTTGATAATGGGGTGAATCTCCATGGGGATAAATGCTACGCCACATGTCGCCAAGGAGGGTGGCAAAGCTGAGAGGTGTAGGAGTGGGACTGAATGCAATAGGAACAGCACCAGGAGCGCTGGGGAGGGCATAGAACTCATGGAAGCTGACCGCCATCTACACACAAAACAGGGGTCAACGGTGACCAAATAAGACTATATGCAGCAAACAAATGCAACATCCAAATGGAGCAAGCAAGACCCTATACTACCATTTTCTAATGTTCCAGCGGACTAGGACGCTATATAGCCAGACTTGATCTGATACCAAGCCCTGTGGCACCCCGGCACCGAGAAACCGAAACGCCCCGTATTCCAGCCCAGAGATCGAGGTGAGTCTACTGGAAACGACACTTCTTAGCATAGAACAAACCACCTCTCTATTACAATACGAATATGAATACAAGGTGTTCGATATTACAACGAATAACACCAGCACGGCGACGCTACGCCAACCAAAGTTGCTCTATGCAAGCAGCATAACAACTCTAGGCGCGAAACCTGTACTGGAAGCGGAATAACGAACAACGAAGATGGACTCCAATCCATAGGGACTCTGGCTGGAACGTTTATCCTATCTCGCAAACACGGGAACCACACCAAACAAGCAAGCAATCAAGGCATGACCTACAAACTGGCATGACACGCCAGGTCAGTACTGTCACAACCCCATAATTGTTTGTAACTAGATGCACCAGTGAGTTCCATGCATCATGTTTAAATTTTTGAAACTTGAAATGGGGATGTCCAAACCCTAGCAACAAATGAAATTCAACTAAGGTCAAAGTTAAATCTTTTCAATGAACCCAAAATGCCCCTCATAAATGTTCATCATTTTTGTTTTGGTCCAGAACCTCTGCCAAAAAAATGGTGCACCTTTCTCTAGGACATTCTGGGTTATTGAATTAAATCATACATTATTTGTTCTTGGACATTAAATGCTATAAATAATTTTAAATGTCCAAATGATCATGAAAGTAAATGAGGGTTGTTGGAAATATTCCAAACAGAGCCCACAAATATTTTCAGGATTTTTGAAAATGCTCTAGCATTTTTATTAAAACAAAAACAATTACAGAAAATAGAAAAACAGAAACTAAATAGAAAACCGGAGAGAGAGGGCACTGTACCTAGCAGCCCACCTAGCCAGGCCACCTGGCGGCCCAGTTGGCTGGCCCAGCCCAGCCAGCGTTGCCTGTTCTTCAACCTTCTGCCAGAAGGAGAAGCAGGTGCGTGGCGAGCGCGCAGCCGAACACGGCCACCTCCTGCTTGCCACCTCCTGCCTCCCCCTCATGCCAACGAGACGCCCGACGCCTCCCCTCACTTTCCCCTCGCTCTCTGCCTCTCCCGCCCCCTCCTCTGTACCCTCGATCGCGCCCGAGCGGAGCCCGTCGCCGCCGCCCGCTGTTGCCGCGGCCAGAGCCACCTCCCCGCCCTTCGCCCGAGTCCAGAAGCTCCGCCTCGTCTGCCTCGTCCTCTCCGTCGACTCACGCGATGCCGGATGCCTCGAAGCGCCGCCCTCGACGCCTTCTTCTTCCTCGGGTCGCCGAGATCGCCTCCGCCGCCCCGCTTGCTACGGACCTCCTCCGAGCTCTCCGTCTGCACTGCTATAACCACCGTGAGCTCCTGCCCGTTCCCCCTCCTTCGTTTTGCTTTCTTCCGTGCCGTAACACCCTCACCCGCGAGCTCCGAGCTCCGGCCGCCGCCATGGCCGACGAACTCCATGCTCCTGCGCTCTCCTGCTCGCCCCATCACCACAAACATGCTCACCGTGTCCCTGGGAAGCGAACGCGCCTCGCCTTTTGCTCTAACTTCATGCGCCGAAACTCCCCGCACCCGCTGAAGCCCGAAGCACGCCACCGCTAAACCTCGACGCCGGCGACACATCCGGCCACCCCAGGACTGCCCGAAGCCACCAATCAACGCGCCTCGTTGCGCCGCTTCCAACGCACCCAGCCACGCGAGCTCCCATCGCCGGAGTTGGCCGGACAGGCGTCGCCGTCGTGCTGTGCTTAGCACCGGCGTTTAGCCGCCGACGTGGCACCGTCATTAGCGTTTAATGACTCCGCTAATTAACCCCCTCTCTCACTGACATAGGGGCCCCATGCCCAAATTAACCCTGGGATTTATTCCCTGTTTAGTTTAGATTAATCCAGCCGGCCCTGGCCGGGTCGGTTTGACTATGCCACGTCATCATTGACCTAGCCACCGGTCACCTCTCTGTTCCATACAATGCCAGCGACGTGTGGACCCCACAGGTCAGGTTTGACCTGGACCGCACCCTGTTGACTCACTTACATCATGCTGGCGTAGTGCTGACGCAGTAATGCATTTTCTGGAATTAGTTTAATTCTAAATATACAGGAAATTCCAGAAAATAGCCAAAATTTCTAAAATTCATAGTAATTCAAACGTAACTCCAAATGAAATACTTTATATATGAAAAATGATCAGAAAAATCCAATCTATCCATCTGTACCATTTTCATGCATGTTAGAACAACTTATAGCTCTTGTTTAGCACAAATCATATAAATGGCATTTAAATATCCACATATGGAGTTTGAATTCGAATCTTGGGTTCAAACCAACTTCATTTAACTTGTTGCTAGATGCATTAGCTCAATCAACAGCATATTGCCATGTCACATTCATGCATCATATTGTTGCATCGCATTGATTGTGTTCTTTCTTGTTTGCCGGTGTTATCCCCTCCCGGTAGACGACGTTCCGACGACGTGTTCGATGACACCGATGAAGAACTATATTATCTTCAGAAGTGCCAGGCAAGCAAAACCCCCCTTGTTCATTCCGATACATTCCCAGTCTCTCGCTCCTTCTCTCTTTTACTGCATTAGGACAACAATGATCCATCTGTTACTTGCTGCGGTAGTTGAACCCCTTTATCCTCTGCATGACCTGTCATTGCCACAGTAAATAGATGAACCCCACTAGCATGAGTTGGAGTTGTTTGAGCCATGATGTGCCTACTCATTCATGCTTGTTTGTCATGCCTGCTACTGCTTAGAGTTGAGTCAGGTATGATTCATCGGGAATGAATCGGAGGTGTGTAAACATGTCCTACTGTGTGTGAGCTAAGTGTGTGAACACGATTTGGTAAAGGTAGCGGTGAGAGGCCATGTATGAGTACATGGTGGGTTGTCTCATTGCAGCCGTCCTCAGGAACTGAGTTCTGTGTTTGTGATCCATGAACAGTTACTACCACGCATTGGAATGCTTAAGTGCCCCTCTCGACTTATTAATCAACATGATCTCTGTCCAGGAGTTGCAACTAGTTTCTGGTGTTTGTAGGTAGTGTTAGTAGTCTACCAAGTGGCACCCTTGCATGTGGGCTTGGGACAGACTAGGCACCGTGGCACAGTGTACCAAGCGTAGAACCACCCGTCTAGGTGGGCTTGGGAACCCTGCACACATCGTTTGGGGCCGTGAGCGACACCACGGCTGGATCTCCTTGCGGATGGAACCCGAATAGGCGATAAACCTGGACTAGAGACTTGTGTGGTTAGTCAGTTCGTGGCCGACTCCCTCGCCAGGCTTCCGCTTGAAGGTTGCCGAGATACACGAGGTGTACATGGCGGTAAGTGGCGAGAGCGTGTGTGAAGAAGTACACCCCTGCAGGGTTAATATGATCTATTCGAATAGCCGTGTCCGCGGTAAAGGACTTCTGGGTTGCCTGTAAAGTTCATAGACAAGTGAAAGTGGATACTCTAAAATGTGCAAGATAAGCGTGAGTGCTATGGATAGCGTTCTCGTAGGGAGACGGGAATGGATCTATAGTGGTGTATTGAAATGGTGAATATGTGGACTCGTGTGCGCCACCTCCAAAGAGTTACTTGCAGTCGTAGTTCTGGATAGCCACTGAGTCAAAGCTGGCTTGCAGCAGTCAAACTCCACCATCCTCTTTACTGAAACCGATGCATATGTAGTTAGTTCTGATGTAAGTCTTGCTCGGTACATTTGTACTCATGTTTGCTTATTTTATATTTTGCAGAGAGACGCCAGTCTTGCTAGTAGTTCCGCGTGGACTTTGACGTTTAGCTTGTTACCTCAGCTGCGATCTTGTGCCCTCGGCAGGATCTGGTAGATAGTCAGGCTTCTCAGCCTTTTTCATTTGTAGATGTCTGTACTCAGACATGTTAAGCTTCCGCGTGTGCTTTGTTTTGTATGCTCTGAATGTTGGGTCATGAGACCCATGTTTGTAATATCTCGCTCCTCGGAGCCTAATGAATAAATACTTGAGTCGTAGAGTTATGTTGTGATGCCATGTTGTATTTACACATATCGAGCATATTGTGTGTATGTTTGAAATGCTTTGTATGTGTGGGATCCTACAATCTAGTTGTTTATCCTTGGCAGCCTCTCTTATGGGGAAATGTAGTCTAGTGCTTCCTTGAGCCATAGTAGTCCGCTTCTGACACAGTTCACGGAGTCCTGCTAGCCCGGCACTACTGCTTTCGACACTTGATCGGCCGGGCACGTGTTTCACTTCGTTCACTCGTGGTTCCGTCCTTCAGGGAAATGTCACGCGGTGACATCCGGATTCCTGCCTTGCCTGCTACAGCCCGGGTTCCCAGAGTCCTGTTAGCCCAGTGCTACAGCCCGGATTCACACGCTGCTAACCGACATGCTCGAAGTTGATTCATGTATGCCTGTCCCCATGGATTAGTGCCGCTTTGGGTTCACGACTAGCCATGTCGGCCCGGGTTCTCTGTCATATGGATGCTAGCGACACTATCATATACGTGAGCCAAAAGGCGCAAACGGTCCCGGGCCATGGTAAGGCGACACCCGTGGGAATACCGTGCGTGAGGACGCAATGTGATATGAGGTGTTACCGGCTAGATCGATGTGACTTGGAATTGGGGTCCTGACAAGTACATTGAATGTACTTTTGAGCTCACAATTAACCAAAAGCAGTCAAGACAAACAACAACATGGCATTAGCAGGTTAAAGCAATCATGAACATGATACCTGGAATACAAAAACTAAAAATGATACAGCGAAAACATGACATGACCATATGAACATGATGATACTGCATGCAACAGGGAAACCACATCATTCACCAACTTACTCTTATTCCGCGGTTACCTCGTAACCATCTCAGGATCAACTTACCAACATCGGTATCCACGATACATCCGTGATCCTCTCTCGATCACAACCAATCTCTTTCTCATCATCGAACTAGGGTTATTATTAATCAAGTTATTATTATTGTTGGCTCATAGTGTGATCGACTATGAACTGGGCCCATATCCACGGGCGCGTCTATCGATAGATTAAACACACACTCTACATAGGTTTGTACACTGTACCCACACCATGGAACCCATGGCCTCGCACTCGCAGTCGGGTGGACCAATGGCATTCTGACAAAACCGATATATTGCCATCACACTCTCCCAGCCACTCCGACAAACTCCCCTTAGGGATAAGTCCTGGGAGGCCCCGATGTCAACTAATGACATCCACCAACTATGTGGCCGCCCACCGTCGTGGCAAAACATAAACGGTCTGAAACGGGGACAAGGATCCTTACAACAACAACGGGAACACAAGGATTATGTCCGCCTACCTGATCAGGGTAGCGCGCGCCCATAACCTTCCCTCGTTGGAGGCACCAGCGAGAGGCATGACAATAGACCTCATTAGGGCCTTCCGATAAAAGGCAAGTGTGGTTGCACTGGTCAGCTCAATTTGGTGGCACCATGACTCAGCCAATAGTTGTTCAAGTTCATTGTTATCCGGTTAAACTTGAATGCAATGAGCTCAGCCATAATAAAATATGATACAACTATACTGCATGAGCATGATATCAACATAATCATGGGGGTGCAACATAATCATCGAGCATAACCACAATGAAACATTTAACAAAAATGTGCATGGCATACCGACTAGCATAATCATAACATTACACATGAGCATAGCATGACTACTAGCATCAGAAATAAATACCATGCAACAATATAACAAAAATACTACAAAGTAAGCATATAACCAGCTAGATGCAACAGAACATACATAGCAATGGTACTTGATAATAGATGACAAACATGCATCGGACTGAGCATTACTGCTACCAGCATGTACTACTACTACCAAGCATAACATGTGAACATGATACTAGCAAGTTGTATGTCGGTGCAACAAACTCGAGGCTTGTTGCGCATACTGTGCACAGGCACAAGAGCAAGATTGAAGCACTAGCCCAAGTCAGAGTTCAAAGGATCAAGAGATTCGAAGAACCAGCATGCAACTCAGAGAGACTATGGCCAAGCCAGAGGAGAAGGATATCACCAAGAGAAGGGCCTCCCTTGAGGACAGGAAAGCCCGACAAGGGGCCAGGCCACCCCCAGAAGCAGCCGCCCGAGGCACCCCGGTAGGGCCTTCCGGGGCTTGCGGAGGCAAAACCACCTCACCAACCACTCCAGCACGACCCACATCGTTGATCAATGCGGTGTCAAGCCGCAAGATGATTAAGTGGCAGCCATTCGCAACATGGCAGCCATTTCCTATAGAAGAAACAAACAGATGACACCCGTCCTGCAACGTGTCAAGAGAACAGGCGTGGAGCTGGCAAGATAGCCCGGAAAGCCTTGCCGCGCAACCAGTGATGTCACTACAAAAAAAGACGCATCAGTGACATTTTGGGCCGAATGCAATTTTTTTCTATCATACTTATGACACTTCTATGCCGATAATTGTGTAAAAACCCGGTATCATCGTAGATGTGGTGGGCTCCTACTTCTATGCCAAAAATCATGACAGAAAATGGGCTTTTCGTCCTGGGCGGGCCGGAGACGCAGCTGCATGACATTCTTTAGGACGTTCATGTCGGAAAAAACCATGGTAGAAGCGAGGGCGAGGAAAATATCGGGGAGTTCCCAGTTATGGTGCGTGGTCAGGGGCGGAGCGATGCGTGTTTCTCTCGTACACGTACGCGCGTGGGTGCGAGGCGTTGGGCTCTAACTAAACCCGAGCGAGGCGTCCGCCTACTGAACCCGAGCGATTGCACTACAAGCTACGCGTTAATGAACCCGGGCAATCGATCGATGGCTGTTAACTGAACCGATCGAGCAATTCCTTCTCTACTGCTGCTAACTGAAGCCGATCGAACTTGCTGCCTCTTGATGAATAGTGAGCGTTGTTGGGGGGTTGGATGAACAGTTCCCGGTGGGGGTGGATGAATAGGACTCCGTGGTAGTAGAGGCCGTTGCTGCTGGATGAACAGGACCCTGATCGATCGAGCCGGTGGAGGGCTGGATGAACAGGACCCCGTGGAGGGATGGATGAACAGGACGACCCCGTGGAGGGCTAGTTGAACAGTAGCCAGTGGAGGGCTGGATGAACAGTAGCCCGTGGAGGGGTGGTTGAACTGGACCCAGTGGAGAGGGCTGGTTGAACAGTAGCCAGTGGAGGAACGGTGGAGTCTGGATGAACAGTCGCAGGTGCAGGCTGGAGAAGGTCGACGATGAATGAATAGTAGCCCGTGGAGGCTGGAGGAGGTCAACGCTGGAGATGAACAGTATCCTTTGCAGTCCCGTTTTGCAGTACGCCACACCCCTCCCGATGAACAGGACCAGCGTTTCGACCGCAGCGCTCCAACACAAGTCTGTTCCTCCATTTTGTGGTACGCCACACCCCTCCCGATCAACAGGACCCCGTTTCGACCGTAGGAGGTCCAAGAGAAGTCCATTTCCTCCGTTTTATGGTACGCCAGGCCTCGTTTCCATCGGTTGTTCCCTCCAAGCCGGTTGGCTCCCGAGGAACACGACGTATTCCGCTGCCTCTCGATGAACACGCCGCATTCTGTTACCTCCCCATGAACACGACGACGACGCAGTTTCTCCGTTCCGACCCAGCCCGTATGCGCGAGTAGGCGTTCGAGACCCCGCTGTATGTACGTACGTGGACGTATTTTCTATCTTGCACCCTGGCTGTACGTACGTGTACATGCTACTTGCGCACCTCTACTATGACACGTGCGCGCCTATACTATGGCACGTGACCTTCCTTACACGGCCACAGTTCATCGCTGCAGCCTACAGACAGAACGATCGTATGTACGTACACGTTCGCGACCAAAATGACAATGCTACTTATGCTTCGACCAGGTGGGTCCCGACTATCAGGCACTTCCTTGCGTGCGAAGATGTAGCTGGTGGGTCCTAGGAGTCGGGGGGCGAATCATTTTTTTGCCCGTAATATTGACGCACTTCCTTGCGTGCGAAGATGTAGCTGGTGGGTCCCAGTAGTTAGGGGCGAATCATTTTTTTGCCCGTAATATGGATGCACTTCATTGCGTGCGAAGATCTAGCTGGTGGGTCCCAGCAATCGTGGGGAAAGCGTTTTTTGCGAAATCAGGCCCGTCACGGTGGATCCCTCATTGTCGGTGGAGGAATCATTATTTTCCGCGTAATAAGGAGACACTTCCTTCCTGCGGCCGTGGACCCAGCTGTCAGCCTCTCCACGTACAGTACTCTTCGAATGGAAGTCGTTCTTTGACCATGTTGACCACGCCACGCTCAGAGTACCAGGGTAGTGGACGACAGAGAGGCCTAGGAAGGGTCGACGCGGAGCCGGGGAAGACATGGTAGTGGATGCCCATGCGGAGAGGAGTACGAGGGTTCACTGGTTCGACTGCGGTGTGAGGCAGCCGTCGCCGCAGAATAACAGGGGGTGTGGGTGAGTAGAGGGATGGCCTGGCCAGCGGTGGGAGTAGTACGGGGCGGTGAGTCCTTCGCAGCATCACAGCCGGCTACAGGAGGCAGGAGCATGCGACACGACCGATGCTGGTTTGGGCAGCTGGAGGAAGAAGACCAGAGGTTGAAGAAGCACTATGGCGGTTGGATGGAAATCGTGCGGTCACTAGAACTAGAATACTTCATATTGACTAAGTTGACAAAGCCCTCCGTCCCCATCAACTTAGTAGGCCCACAAGTCAGCCTCCCACTATGGTGGATCCCAGCTAGCAGGGGGTATTCATTTTTTTATCCGTAATAAGGAGGCACGTCCTTGCATGCGAAGATATAGCGGGTGGGTCCAACCTGTCAGCGTGGGGAACTTTTTTTCGCGAAATACAGAGGCCCTTCCGATGGGTCCCAGCTGTCAGGTGGAGGAGTCAATATTTTGCGCATAATAAGAAGGCATTTCCTTGCGTGCAGCCATGGAACCAGCTGTCGGCCTCTCCACGCACAGTCTACTTCCAATGGATGTCGTTCGTTGACCATGTTGACCACTCCGCGCCGAGCACATCCAAGGTGGTGGACGACGGCGAGGTCCGGGATAGCAACGAGCCGGAGATGGGAAGATGCGGGAGTATAGTCACAGACGGAGAGGTGTACGAGGGTTAACTGGTTCTGGTGCGGTGTGGTTAGGAAAACGGTGGAAATGAACGGGAGGTTTGGAGGGGTGGAGGGATGGCCTGGCCAATGGTGGGGTAGCGCTTCATAGCGAAGCGTGCTAAGCGGAGCTGCTAGCTGCAGGAGGCGGGAGCAGGTGGTCCCAGCGGCGCTGGAGGAAGAAGACGAGAGATTGAAGTTGGATGCCGGTCGTTGGATATTAATCCAATGGATAACGATGTCAAAATCATTTGTTGACTGAGTTGACAACATCGTGTGTTGGCTTCGACCTACTGGCCCACATTTCAGCCTCCAAAAATGGGGCACGTATTCAACCCATTTTCAGAATTTACAGTCAATTTGATCTCTTTTTTTAGAATTACAGTCCATTTGCTGGGCTGGGTGAACAAATAATGTAGCGTCCATGCGGCCCATTTATTTTTTTCCTAAAAAATTACAGGCCATTTGCACTTTCTCGAAAAACACGATTTTGTTGGGATGATTCTAATTATAATGTTGGGTTGGGCGCATCAATGTTATCAAAAAATAAACAGGGGCTGAGCATTTTGTTATAAATATATTTAAATAATAAGTGATTTATTATTACATTGGTCCTTAAATCTTACGAAGCCTTTGTACACAATCACCAGGATTTTCGTTGCCAAAAAAATCTAGGATTTTATTGTTAAGAAATTATTTTTATAAGTTAATAAGATATGGGATATTGTTTTCTTACATATGTAAGTATCTGTTAAATATATGATGACAATACCAATAATATATAATAAAATATAAAATATTTTAAATATATATAATATAGTTGGAAGGGAAACATAAGTTGGACCAGGCGTTCCTATTCTTATATAGAAAAATAGAACAGACTTCTGCGTTTTCTTAAAAAAAACATAAATTGGGCTGCCGATGTTTCAGGAAAAATAAAACCTCGGATGGGAGGTCCATAGGTCGGTTGATACATGACGGCCCTCAAAAAAATACAAACCGGCATGTCGTGGGTTGCGCATGTTAAAAAAGAAAGCCTAGACGGGGCAGCCCAAAACCCAGCTGATACTTGATGCCCCAGTGATATTAAATGATACCTGCCAGCTCCCCGGCTTCATTATGAATTTATCTCCTATGGTAACTACGTTGAAGCACCTAAAAATGTAACTATGTTGACAAACCCGTGGGCCCCAACATCAGTATAGCATTAGGAGGAAGTATTTTTTCGATGAGCCACTTGCTTGCGTACGGCCATAGACCTGGTGGATCCCGACTGCCCGCCTCTCCACATACAGCCCTCTCCAGATTCCTCTCATTTGTTCAGCATGTTCACAACAACAGACAGCGACGCCGCGGCGAGCGCACAAAGGCGCGGGAGGAGATCAGACTACCTGAGGCAGTGCCTTATTTTTTACCTCTGCCATTATTGACACGTGGGTCCCCATTGTCATCTACGCACACCACGTCCAACACTTGCCAAAACTTCGTCCCTCGTTTTCTCTGTTTTTCTCACACTCGACATTGTGTGGGCATTTTGAAAATAGCATATCTTTTTGACTGTGCATTATATGAAGATGTGCTATGCATGAATGATGATCAGCATGATGTTACTGGTAGTTCCATTTTTGACCATGAATAAAACTTCCAACATGATGTTAACCCTGTTTGAAAAGGTCGTGTTAATATAAATGCTCGCCTTCTGAAAGTTGCGCTTTCTTATTTGAAACTGAACTTGCAGTTTCTTATCTGAAACAGAAACTTCCAGAGAATCACATTGTCTGCACTTTTGTACTCCTATGAAACTACATTTTTTAAGTGCTAAAAATAGAACTCTAGAATTCATAAAATACTTCATATGCTCAGTACTACAATCTAAAATTCAAAAGACATTCATATCTGAAAGTACTCTCAAAATACACAACACAAAACACAATTCACAACCTGCAAATACTAACAGCCCTAAGCTCCTCCTGACAATTCATAACCTGCCCGACTATTGGGCTGGGGGCAGTCCCTTCCTATTCCTCGGCGGCAGAGAGCCACCCCGTGAGACGATGTGAACGGCGAGGGAGAGGATGGCGGGGAAGCGTCGTCGGGCCAACTGCTTTTCTCCTCTTGCAGTTGGGTTCGGTCGACCAAGACTCCACCGGCTCGGTCTGGCATGACACCCTCACAAAGGGCACCCTGTAGATGCTCGATCCTTCAATCTCTGGTGCATGCTCCATCTGGGATCGATACTCCGACCACTGCTCCCTCACGATTGGATTCAGTGAATCTGTTTGCTCCATGGCCCAGAGGAGCAGCTCTATGTACTCCCGCGTGACTCCCTTCGGGAGTATTGCCGCCTTTTCGCTCTGTTGCAGATATTTGGCCATGGATGTTGCCATCGGCGCTAGTTGGTCCTTGTTTTCAAACCAAGATTGTATCTCCACCATCCTAGCTAGCTTCACAGGGTCGCCGTCTCCGATCCTCACGTATCGGTTGTACTCCTCCATCGATCTACTTCTCCACAACACCTTCACTCGCCGGCGGTGATTTTTAATGGAAGAGGAGAGGAGCAGCTCTGGTTTTGGATTAGAATGAGAGAGGAGCGATGCTGGTTTTGGATTGCAATAGGAGAGGAGGGGCGGTGGTTTCGAAATGGAACAGGAGAGGAGCGGCGCTGGATTTAGATTGGAACAGGAGAGGAGCGGCGCTGGTCTTGGAAGTATTTTTTTTTGTTTTGCGTATTTTCGGTCAAAGTTTGACCACGTACTGTATTTGACAAGCAAAATGTGAATGCATGTCAACAAAAATTGTATCGTTTGGTTCGTATTTGAATGCACATTCAAATTATATTATTTTTGCAACGTATAACATATATTTTATTTGTGAAAATCAAGGTCAATTATGACCCAGAATAAAAGGGAGGCTAGTTAATGTGGGGTCGCTTTCTTAATTGAAGGTTAAATTGACTTTGATTTTGATCTAGTCACAGCGCGCCAGCCCTCTCGTCCAATCCTAAATCGCTGCCGCATGCTCCTCTCCCTCTTCTCCATTGGAAAACCACCTCCTCTCCTCTCCATCATCTATATGCCAAAACCACCGTCTCGCCTCTCCCTCTTCTCCATTGCAAAACCACCCCCTCTCCTCTCCATCATCTCCATTCCAAAACCACCATCTCGCCTCTCCCTCGTGTCTATTGCAAGACCATCGTCTCGCCTCCCATCTTCCAAAGCTAGCACCGGAACACTCAGAAGGACATCTATGGAGAGGATGCAGCAGCGAATCAGGCAGATCGCCGGCGGCGACCAGGCAAAGAAGCCAGGTTGAAGGACATCCTTACTTGGTTTGACAATGAGTGGGAGATTTCAAGGACTGTAAGGTCCATGTGGCAATGTATGCTAAAGAGCGAGACGACGGCAATGAGGGCAGCGATGAACTCCTCGGCGGCAGTCACGCCGCAGTTCTTCGAGTTCATCGAATCTCTCCTCTGGGCGATGGAGCAGACAAGTTCTCCCAAGGCGAAAGTCAGGCAGAGGTGGTAGGCGTACAGGTCGAAGGTCGAGCACCCAGAGGATAACGAATCGGTAGAGTACGGTGTGCCGTTCGTGAGGATGCAGAGCCAGCCGGAGCCACAGAGGAGGCCGGATGGCGCGACGTCTCTTCCCCGCCCTTCTCCATGGTTCCCTCGACGCTCGCCTCATTTCAACTGTGGCGGTTATTTTTAAGGTAAGCTTGAAATAACATAATTTTCCATCTGCTCATGCTTACAATCAGTGTAACAACTATTGGAAATCATGATTACAATCAGCCTCCGAGTACTACGCCTATCACCCTAAAATAGCTCTGGACCGTTGGGTCAAAGTTGTGAACTGTGTACAAATAAAGAAAAATATATTGGTGCTTCTTTCAGAAAAGAGTACTCCCTAGAAAACTTCCAATATAAGCTACTAGTATTTGGTTAGAGGATTTGCTGCTGAGAAAGATCCATCCACAGAGAGCGCCACACATCCCACTGCTGCTGGTGGATGCCAATGCGTGCATGGAGCATGGTTGGTGTCGGTAATTTTTACTTGGCACACCTCGCACTCTGCATATATGTCGGTTCCATCCGTACATTTGTGCACTTCCACCAAAATGCAGCTGAATAACCCTGTTTGCACAGATAATGAAAAAGCGTGATTACATTATAGTGGCACTAGTTGATGAAACATACACTAATAAATAGAAGAAAATATTGCGATAGTATCATAGTATGCCATGATGTGAGGGCGACATGGGCCCTGCAACGCCTCATACGGTACGCCTCATATTGGAAATCGACCCAAGTCTCCCCGATAGATCTTCTGCCAGTGATGAACACCAGTGTACAGTGGTAGTACAAGGAGGGGCCTTGAGACATTCCAATCTCTATTTTTGTGCAAATCAACTAAAATTAAGCACCCCAGTTTGCAGAAATGCTTAAACATTAAAAATGGGACTAGTGGATGAAACATATACTAACAAAGAGAAGCACTTTCTTTGTCTACATTGGAAATGAAATTATAGAGAGGACACTCGCTCTATATTAACTATATTATTACTTCATTTTATAAGTGGCACTAGGGTCGAGGAGGTGGCAAGCGAGGTGTACCGTGCGTCGTAAGGATGGAGGCCGGGGGTGCTTAGACTGGGATGCTGAAGCTGGCTCTTTCAGTCCCTATCTTGCCCCCTGATGGTTCTGTGGTAGCATTTGGGTTGTAATCCAAACTTCGTCGAGCTGGTGTTGCGTCCCCCTACCTGTTTAGCTTATGTGGTGAACTTGTCTCCTACTAGTACTCAGTCCGTTCTAGTAGTAGTTGCATAACTTCCCGTTTACACTGAGATGTTGTCGGATAATGGTTCTCTATGGTTGGGTTTCTTTAATGAAATAGGAGGAAACCAAGTCTTTCAATATAAAAAAATCAGTGGGACTAGCGGTGCCAAAACATTGCCTCAAATTAATAGTGCCACTAGATTAACGTGCAAAATAATAACATTATTGCTTTATCATGGCAGTGCGAAAACAGTAGCACAAGAGCAAACTCAGCATGCAGGATCTTTGGCAAACGATCAAACCAAAAAGGAACATACCTCGCGCTGGGAACCATATCTGTAGTCAACGCCATCGTAGAAGGGATGACACCAGTCACCAACATGGGTGATTCAATTCATGGGACCTTTTGGTGCAGTTCACCTAAAATGAAGCAATTTCGCATGAGCTAGCAGCTTCTTCTTTTTTAAGAAAAGGGCTCCTGCTCCGGTTCCATTTCCATCAGAAAACGAAACCCACAGAGATTCTTCTTCATTAGTTGCAATAAAATTGAGCAACAACAAGGTTGGTTGTGAAGCTCCTGGAATGTTCAACTATAATTTGGATATCATTTGTGCAGTTCAACTAAGATCAAGCATGAAATGTATATCTCTGTTTGCACAAAAAAGGTGGAAAGGAGGGTGACTAACTAGTGATGAAACATACATCAAATTAAAAGAAGCATATTCCTTATCTGAATGGCAATACAAGGACAGTAGCAATTTCTAAAGCAGCAACATTGCTAGATATTAGTGTGGGCATTAGGATTAACTATGACAACCATTAAATACGACATTACTTTAATGGTGTCATTGCTTCATTTTACCAGCAATATTACATTAACAGCTGCTACAGAGTTCGTATTTGGGCACGGGAGAGTAGGCCGACCAGCACAGTTTCATTTCTAACGAAAAGAAGCAACTTATCTTAATGGGAAATCTAGTAGTACATGAAAAAAGTGCCATTGCTTCATATTACTGTAAGCATTACACTGAAAGCAACATTGGTTTAACGTGTCCTTACTTTTAACAGTGCGACTACTACATTTTACCAGTGGCATTACATAAGAGTGGCTCGGGGCAACAAACATCAGAACAGGATATCTGGGTTGGTCCCATTTTTGTTCAATATAGCCACCTTATACTTTGTGAGGCTAGCAAATCTAGTGCTGGAATTACTATGTGGACTTGTCCCCCAGTCCCCACTTTCTTTCCTTTTTCAACCAATAGATCGGGTTTATATTGAGTTTGTATTGTGTTTCCCTTTATTTCCCTCTTAAACCTAGAGACCAGTTGGATAGCCAGTCTCTGCTACTTTTCGCCCCCATTATTTCCTCTTTCAACCAAGTCCTAGATTTAGGAAACAAATCTTCCCCCACCCCCCGCCCCCACCCCCTTTCTACCTTGTTTGAACCAAGTAGTACTAGATTCAAGTGCATGAACTAGTTTTACCTCTTAACAGTAAACATTTAGGTGGCTTTCGAACAGCCGATCGATCCTATCTACGAGGGGGCCTGACAAATAGTAAAATATACAAATGCAGCGACGTCAGGATCTCGGGAAGTAGAGCAAGGTCGGTTTCGAAGGAAGTTATACCTGAGGGTCGCCGGGATGTCGCTAGGTGGGCAGCGGGAGACCAGATCTGCCCACACTACGACAGCTAGGAAGAAGGGGTCGGAGGCCCTCCCTATCCAACGGTGCTTGGGAGAGAACGTCAATGCACGCTGATCGGGACGCGCCGGCAGTGGGTAAGATCTGTCCCCGAGGACTACCGCGTGAACGTTGCACCTTCTCACCTTCCCCGGCGGAGAGGATCCGGCTGGATCTATGACCAGTGGTGAGAAGAGAGAGAGAGTGTGGCCACCGCTATCGGGAGTGTTTAGATCAGGAGAAGACGAGACAGTGTGAAGAGAGCAACACTTTCAAGCAAGTGCGGAGGCTCCTGCCTATATAGTAGGGTACTACTAGTTTTCTTTTGTCTAACGGAGCCGGCTTGACCTTGTTAATGACGGTCGAGAAGCCTTCATGCACGTGACCCGGAGGCGCAGAGTCATCATTTTGATCTGAAGCACCAAATTATAACATATAGCACGAAAAATGCCACATGACAAGAAGCCATAACCTCACTGCCCAAAGGAGACAACATGAATCCCGATGGACAAACTAGACGAGGATCAAAGCTCAAATTAAAGATAAATTCGTAGAAACGGGGTCCATCGATAGATGTCCTAATTAACATAGCCGGCTTGACCTAGATGGCAACCGAGTAGGCTTCGTGCATGTGCCCCGAATGACTAGTGCCTTTGAGGAACTCAGTTGTCGCTGTTTAACCCTCGCAGTGATCCGAGGCGCATGACACCTAATATTGCGAGATGACAAGAAACATTTTTTTAGATTTCTCATCAGAACTACGGCCCTGTACAACACAACCTGCATGATATGTAGACGATAGCCAATCCAGGTGTGTCTGCTAGAGTCTGGGCACATGCATTGAAGAGCTGATCTTCCGTGTCATGCAGGGATCGTCTAGGCACCAACGTCTGTACAACACTTCTCTAGTACTATTGCTCGTCTCTCTCTTCTATTAACTCACCTGACTTGCGGGACCGGGGAGTGTGCCCATGTTCGGTTCTCAATTGCGGTCCCACATGTGTGTGCAAATGCAATATGACACGCCTTCCATTCGGAGAGTGGCGTGCCAGACCGACCGACCGTCTGGGGTGTGACGCGAACGCGACGGGCATGCTGTATACTCCGTACATGTGTACTGCCGTTTTCTTGAGGCTTTGCTCCATGGCGCAATACATGGATAAAAAATTAGTATACTGTACTATTTAAAAGTGAGGGCGGGGCTTTTCCCGCGCGATAGGTGGGGCAGTTGCGCCTAGTCCGTTCGACAGAGACGCGAGAAGATGAAGGAGTAGGCTGCTGCAAACGTAGGGTTGTGTGATTTGACATTGAGTTACTGCTGGACAGGTGGGCCCCCGAGATTTGACTTGCCCTTATCATTTTAACTGTGGCGCTACGACCAGCGTGAGTGTCCCAATTCCTGACCACCTCCATACATGTGCCTCTCCCAATGCTCCACCATGTAGAGGCTGGCTCTTGCACGAGAGCCCACTCGTCCACTTTTTCCTTGCCTCTTTCCTCCACATATGCAAAAATGCCATGTAAGCGGGCTTAGCCCACTATTGTACTTGCTCCTACAGGTGCTAACCCTGCCACATAGGCATAAAGTCTGATGTGGCAATTTAATTAAGAAGAGAGAGAGACTAGTTTGGTGACCCCGGGAAAATACGGTGCTAACCGCGTGTACCTAGGTGAAAAGAAAATATTGAGTCAATAGCTAATTAAATGAAGCAAACATAGCAACAAAAAACTAAGCACCTATGCATTGGGGACTTCAATTGCTAAGCCATTTAATGCCCTTAGCACATCATCTAAGCACCATTTCATTGGGAGAGGTCACTCCTTGGCAAATGCAATAAATACTAAGAAGAAAGAGATAGAGAGAAGTAAAAAAATACTCGTATAGCCAACCTTATAGCTAACCTTGTTGTAGTATGAGTGACTAAGTGATGACTATGTATGACATGCCAACAACAGATAGCCTAATGCTCCGTGTTAAATCTCCAAGGGCACGACCGCGTGAGCGAGGCGACGGTCGTGGTAGGCGCGACCATGATACGGGCTGCTGGAAGCCCTTGGATCTGAGATCGAACGGTCGCATGCTAAGTTGCTGAAAATTTGCAGAATAGCCCTCTAGGATAGGATATTCACCCATAGGTCTAGAATCACGCCATGCAACCGTTCAATCTCAGATCCAATAGCTCTTGGAAGCCCGTATCATGGGAGAATGGAAAGCTTCATATCACCTGTAATTTTCCCGATGCTTGACATGACATCGAAAGCCATTTAATTGGGCGTCGAGTAGACATGACATCTAATTGGGCGCCCATAGTACTGTGCATTAATCCATTTATCCACTAGGCAAGCCACTACCCTGCCGTTCGCACGCCCCACTCAGCATTTATACAATCGAAAAACCGCTGGCAGTTCGCTCCTACTCGTCCCCGGATATCCTTTAACATTACGGCAGTTCGCTCCTAGTCATCCCATCCTTTCACATTATGACAGTTCCACTAATCCTATCCCTCCTCCCAAATCCATAGCGTCCCAAATCTCCATGATCAGCGGTGAGGACAAGGTTAGAACCATCACCGGCGATGAGTTCGACGTCATCTACACCCGTTCTTTCGGGACGGTGAAAGGATACCTTGCTCACTTCAGACGCATGTTCTAAAACTCAAATGATGAGTGGGTCGCTGGACTAGATGTTTAGGAACCACAACCTTGGACAAAGAGAAGAATCTAAAGGTGGAAGAGAAGATGAAGCCCGCCGTGATACAGGTTTGCGTGCATGACTTATGCTTGGTCTAACCCATATGCCATGCCGACGTTGAGTGCTAGGAATTTAAGAACTTCCTCAAGGGCGGCCGAGTCAAATTCGTTACTGTAGACTTTACGAACGACAACGATAGAAGAGTTTTGGATCGGATAGGCCTCGTTGTAGGCAACCCCTTCGACCTCCAGAAGAAAGGGATGGTGCCCTCCCATAATCAGCCTTCAATGCTGACCCTGGCAGGAGCCATGGTTCATCCTTCGTACGGTAAACTAAAGAAACCTCCGCACACGTTTCATCGTGCATGGAAATGGAATGTACTAGATATAGACCACATCCACTACGCTACAATGGATGGCTACCTTTGTTTCAATATCTACAAGGGTTGGATGGAGAGCAAGAGCCAAGTGTGTGGTTCAAGCAAAGAAGTATTGGCCAAGAGGTAGAGGGATAAGGACGAAGTCGAGGACGTGGAGGACTCCGAGTAAGGTGGCAGTGTCGTTGCTCATGGTGGTTCTAATGCAGTGTGTCACACCCTGATTTTCATGGCACAACACTTAAGATGATAAATCATGATAAATTGTGGTTTGACAAAAACTTTTGTGTGTTTTGGTCTTTGCTTGATTTGACTTTGTCTACTATTTGCAAGTGCTCTAAAAATCAAATAAATCCTCCAACTCTTATACTCGTTCTCCTTGATCCAAAACTTCTGCCCAATGATCATGCCATGAGTGTAGGACATAAAAATAATTTCTAGGGTTTACCAAAGTTACATTGGCAACTTTCTTCAAATGGACTCAAACTTGGTGGTAAACCTCAATTATGTGTGACACTTGATCCTTTTAATTCTCATGTCAAGTGGAGTTCATCTTCTTGCCCAAACCACCATCAAACACCTTCTGGCAGAAATTAAAAATGTATGTTTTGTCCACTTCCACTAATCTCCATGAGCTCTTGTTTTTACCACAGCCACTCCTAGTCCCCCTATACCTCTGGTGTGCTTCCCTGCCCGAGAGGCAATGATGAAGGGGGGCAGGGACCCATTTTTCTTCTCTAGACAGCCACTTTCCCCTCCCTTTCTCATCTCTCTCTCACTCCTGGCAAGTCCCAGAGCATCCAAAGCCTCCACCTCTCTTGTTTATTCCTCCTACATACGCCAGACACAAGTGGACGCGCGAGTGCGAGCGGAAAAGCCGCGGATGCCGGCCAAAGACGTGCTCTGGAGCACGTCAGCGTGCTCCCGACCGTTGACGCCGCGTCCCCCGACCACCTCGAGGCTCCCCCTCACGCCAGTCGAGGTGCCTCGACGTCCGCAACACGCCACCGTGCAGGCCCCCTCGTCTCTCCCTCTCTCACCTCTGCAGTGCGTGCCCAGAGCCGCCCGGCTCGGCTAATGCCCAGCCTCAGACGCTGAAAGCACTGTGACTCGGGACCTCCGCTCCGCTCTCTCTCTCTTCCCGGCACCCTACTGATCGGCCGGGCGTTCTGGGAACGGGGTCCCCAGACTTGCCTGCCTACGGCTTGCGGCGTGGCTCAAAGGAGGCCCAGGACAGCCCATCTTCATCAACACAAGCTCAAGACCCTCGCGAGGGGCCAGATTCATGGGCGGACGACTGTGAGCTTCTCGAGCACGGCCTCGTCTGGCTGGCTCATGAGGAGGCAGAGAGTTCAAGGCAGGGTACCTCACGAGGTGCCCATGACGCAAGCCATGACGACCAAGGGCGCCAGTCGGGCGCCAGCCCGCGCAGCGTCCTTGTTTCCCCTTTGGTGCAAAGGGAGCAAGCGCAAGCAAGAGCATCAAGCAAATGCACCCGTTTTGGTGCAACAAGACCAAGACCAGCCCCAACGGCTGGAAGAGAGTCATCGTGGAGCCCAAGCAGGCGTCATCACCAGAGCCTTTGGCAGGCGAGGACCAACTTTAGTCAACATAAGTGTACCCGCTGTTCCCCTTCAAAATGGCCAATTGTTGGCGCCCTTCCCGCTCAATATTTGGGAAGAGGCCCAGGGCCTTCGCCTATAAATAGGAGTGGCCACACTCAGAGTAGGGGGACGATCGGGATCCTGATTAGATAAAGATAGAGACCCGACCCTCAAGATAGAGCGACGGGACACCAACTAGCAATTCATCACACCCACCAAGAACAAACCCTCGCGAGGCTGTTCTTCCATGTACTGTTCTTCATCAGCCCAAGAGGCAACCCACCACACCACAAACTAGAGTAGGGTATTACACCACAACGGTGGCCCGAACTAGTATAAATCTCGTGTCTCTTGTGCTGTTCTTCTTAGTAGTTTAGGTCCCAGCGATTCGGCGAGGTACGAGACGGTGGAGGGTTGGATCTCCGCGTGCACCCCAGAGTTTGAACCTTAAGGGTCTGCCGGAACCCGAAATCCGACATTTGGCGCGCCAGGTAGGGGTGCGTCGGAATCTTCCTTTCGTCGCCTCGTTCTTCCCCGACCACCGCAACCATGTCTGACGCTGCCGAGCCAGTCGAGCGCCGAGCCGCCTCGCCTTCCATGTCGCCCAGACGGCTCCCGTCGTGGCGTCCTCGCTGTTCCCGTCACCTGCCGTCAACGCCGCCATCGGCCCGTGGGGAACGAGCAGCAAGCGCTGCCCCAACACCGTCCATGAGGCGGGACGGCCGCACCGCCACGCTCAGCTCACCCCCGCTGGTTCTTTCGCGCGCGCGCCCAGCGCGCTTGGAGGCCCGAGCTGCACTCATCGCGCTAACGAAGCTCTCTGCGCTACCGCCCGTCGACGACGTCTACGAAGAATGGCTCGACCGAAGTCGCCGAAGCTCGTCCGGCGCTGCAGGAAGGCGACTTCGCCGTCCGACTCGCTGCACCGCACCCCGCCCCGCGCGGGCGATGAAGCTCCCGGGGCGCCTCAGCCGCCTCCTCCTCAAGACGGCGCCCTGGCACCAAGGTGCGCGGTCCCTGGGCGGAACCCGTTCCGCCAGGCGCCGGCGCGGCAAGAGTAGAGCTGCCAAGAAGTTCCTTGCCCGCAAGAAGCTGCCCGAGCGCTCCCCGCTCCAGCACATCAAGACCCTGCGCTGCCCCCAGCCGTGGCGCAGGGAGGCCCACAAGACCAAGCTCTCTGCCGTCCAAGGCCCCCCGCGGCCACGGCGGGCTGCCGCGCCTTCACCTCCGAGCTGCGCAGCGTCACGTGGCCCGCCAAGTTCAAGACAGACCTGCCTCCACGCTATGACGGCACGGCTGACCCTATGGAGTTCCTCCAGCTCTACAAGCTGGGCATCGAGGCTGCCAACGGGGATGAAAAGGTCATGGCGAACTGGTTTCCCATGGCGCTCAAGGACGGGCCCGCACCTGCTCCCCGAACCTGGCCTGTGCACGATCTCTTCTGGCCGAGATGCGTACCCGCTTCATCGCCAACTTCCAGTACTTCGCGATCGCCACCGCCGTGAGCGACATGCGCCGAATCAAGCAGCAGCTAGGGGAAACCCTGCAAAAGTACATCCGGCGCTTCAACAACACGCGCCTCAAGATCCCCAGGGTAACGGAGGAGGCCATCATCTCTCCCTTCTCCGACGGCGTGCGCGACATCAAGATGAAGGAGGAGCTGGCGATGCATGAAGATCTCATGCACCTCCTCGAGCTGTTCAACTTGGCGACCAAGTGCGCCAGGGCTGAGGAGGGGCGCCTCTCCCTCCTCGAGCTGCCTGCCACGGATCCCGAAGAGAAGAAGTCCAAGGCCAAGGACGTGAAGCGCAAGGGGGCTGCCGTGCTCGCAGCCGAACCAGACGACAAGCAAGGCAGAGATCAGCCCGAGTCCTCCAAGGGCAGCCGGTACTGCGTGTACCATGACCTCCACACCCACAACACCAATGAATGCCAAGAACTCCGGGCTGTACGCGAAGGAAGGGTCGGCAGACGCCCCGAGCGCAGCGACCGGGGCTAAGGCCGAGGAGGAGGAAGGAATGCAGGACGCTGGGAAGACCGCGGCCCGCGCCAAGGGTGGCGCGACCCACCTCGCGAGGGGGGCTGGAGGGATCAGCCTCGCGAGGATCGCCCGCAGGGGAACGCAGGCCTTCCTCCGCTGCCACCGCCGCCAAGGAGAATTGAAGACCGTCATCAGGACGAGGGGGCTGGGGCTTCAGAAGCGTGCGATCGCCTGCATCCTGGGCGGAGGTCAAGCCCCAGCCTCTCAGCGCATCTTCAAGCAGTTCGCCCGTGAAGTGAATGCAGTCCTCCCCAAGCTCGAGTCCACACGCCCTCTCAGGTAGTCGGCGTGCGCCATCACGTTCAGCTCAGCGGATCAGCTCAAGTGCGCAGCCACAGCCGGAGTTCTCCCGATGCTTTGCTTCCCAATCATCGACAGCGTCTTTGGTCACCAAGACCCTCATCGACGGCGGGCAGGGCTGAACGCCCCGTCTGCGGAAACATTCAACAATCTTCAAGTGCCCTACAACAAGATCAGCCAACCAAGCCCTTCTCCGGAGTCACCGACGGCTCCACGGTCCCGATCGGGCAGGTCCGCCTTCCTGTCACCTTCGGGGCCCGCGACAACTACCACACCAAGCTCATCGACTTCGACGTCGCCCACATTCGCATGTCGTACAATGCCATCCTCGGGTACCCAGCGCTGGCCAAATTCATGGCCGTAACCCACCATGTCTACAACGTCCTCAAGATGCCAGGAAGCGGCGGTGTCATCACGGTGCCCTGTGAAGAAAGATACGCAGTGTGCTCCTTGGAGCGAGCCTTTCAGGCCGCATCACTGGAAGACCCAGACCACAGCAGCAGGAGGCCTCCTGAGGCCGCACCCAAGAAGAAGAAGACATCGACCGGTACGACTCCTCAAGAAACAGGCCCCTCAGGGCCTGCATCGGGCCAGGGGAGCCTCCTTCCATCGCATAGGAAAGCGCGCCCGGCGCCCTCCTCAAGCAGGGCTCGGGGGCTCTCCCCTGGATGGCCGCCGACCTTGCTAAGGTCTCGAGGGAGGCGCTTGGGCACCACGTGGAGGTGTGTTTCAAAGCACGTTTCCCGCAAGTAGGAGCAAAACCAGAAGGGCAGAACCCTCAAGAGTTCGTCAGCAAGGCTATCCAAGAGCTACAGGAGTCAAGGGTCATGAGGGGCAGCCGCCGCCTACCCGCCGTGGCCCCCCATCCAAGCGAGGATGGTGGGCAGTGCGTCTGCATTGACATACCAGGGCTCAACCGAGCCGCATCTCAAGAGCGCCTCTGGGCCTTGCGAGTGGGAATTTGCGAGGGTCCGCCCCACAGCTACGGACGCATGCCTTATGGCCTGCCAAATGCGGCTGCAGCGCACCAGCGTCTCATGAGGACCATCCTGGAGGCTCAAGAGGTCAAGCATGCCGCAGCCCTGGCGGAGATGGAGATGGCCCCTGAGGAGCCGCCAACGCCTCCGGAGCCTCCCGAGGCCCCTGGGCCTGGGGGCTCGTAAGGATCGGCTCCCGCAGCCCACCGAGTCTGCTACACCAACACCCCTTCGTCCCCAACATCACCAGGTGACATCTTTAAGTTTTATTTCCGGCTGGGAGCGCCTTCAGGGCTGCAATATTCCCAAGCCGCGTGGGTCCGTCCCTGCGGTATGTATCTCTTTTTACTTCATGTCATTAACTTATCCTGCTGGGGGCGCCCCTCGGGCTGCATCATCCCCAAGCCGCTCGGGCCAGTCCCAACGGCATGTATCCTTCCTGCTTTTTCCTTGGGATTATGCTCTCGCTCCACCATGCTTGTTATTTGGTGCCTTTTCCTGGGTGGCGAAATCTTGCACGTTAAAGGGGTGCCAGAGAATCGAGACTCAGCGCTCCTACCGCCTCTCCGGCCCACACCCTCTCATCATGTCCATGGCAACGCGACCTGGCTTGCTGCCGACGGCCGAGACCAGCCCGAGAGCCGGACCCGAGGACGAGAGTTGCGTCATCTAATCCAAATTTTGCACGTTAAAGGGGGTGCCCGAGCATCGCGACTCGTGGCTCCTACCGGCTCTCCGGCCCTCACCCTCTGGTCTTGTCCATGGCATCGCGACCTAGCTTGCCAGCGACGGCTGAGACCAGCCCAAGAGCCGGACCCGAAGACGTAGAGCACCGGCATCTGGCCAAATTTGCAGGAACACATTTGAAGACAAGGCATTGCTTCGCGACTTGGGCGAATGCCTGTGAAGAAGGCGAATGCCTGTGAAGTTCATCTTCTTGGAAAAGGCCCGGAGCCTGTGAAGAAGGCAAATGCCTGTGAAGCTCACCTCCTGGAAAAAGGCCCAGAGCATGTGAAGAAGGCGAACGCCTGTGAAGCTGTCGCGTTCTGAAAAGGCCTAGAGCCTGTGAAGAAGGCGAACGCCTGTGAAGCTGTCGCGTTCTGGAAAGGCCTAGAGCCTGTGAAGAAGGTGAACGCCTGTGAAGCTGTCGTGTTCTGGAAAGGCCCGGAGCCTGTGAAGAGGGCAAATGCCCGTGAAGCTTGCTTCCCAGAAGAAAGGCCCCGAGCCTGTGAAGAAGGCGAATGCCTGTAAAGCTCGCCGCCCGTGACACTCTCACGTAATAATGAGTTGGGGCTGTACACGCCCCGGAGTCTCAGGAGTGCCGGCCTCAGGCCCCGGGGCTCCTCCCACGCCCAAAGGCAGACTTAGCTCCGCTACTGGTGAGAAGACGTCGAAGACTAGACTAGGTGCTTGACGCTGCTTTTTCATTTGCTTTCTGCAGCTTGATCGGTTATTCCCATTTGAAGTTTTTATCGAAACTATCGCCTTTTTGGTCCGTGGTTCTTCGATCTTTTCACCCTCCTGCCTCGATTTCTCTTATGCTGGGACTCGCGAGGCGGAAGCCTCGGGAGCCCCCATGAGCCGTCCTACACCTATCGCTCAAGTTTTCACGGCCCTGGTCCACACCTGGAGCACCCCTCCCGACCATGCCTCACGGGCGGCATGCACGCGAACACGGGCCGGGGTCGGTCGCCTCATGACCACGGACGGGTTCATTTGCGAATGGGCGCCGCATGTAAGGGAACGATGATCGTGATAACAAAAGCAGTACAATAATTAACGGCGTTGTTCTAAACACGCCCTTCACGGGCCACACATTGTTCCCTTTTTACGCAAGAGAAAAGGAAGGAAAAGGATGGCAGGTGAAGCACGCCTGCGCCGGCTCTCTTGAAGGCCCGAGCCACCTCCGAGCTCGGCCGGACTCCATCTCGCGCTTCACCGGGCGTGGCGGCGAGCGGACCCCTGCCACCCCCCAAGCAGCGCTGGGCGGCGTGGGGCTAGCCACGGCCACGGCTGGAAGAATCACCACCAAGAAGAGCTGGTGAAGCGTGAGGAGTCGCGGCATCGCCCGGCCGCCACGCCTCTCCGCCGCCAGGCCGGCTGAGTCCTCGGCCAATGGTCGCCGCCCCTCGTGGCAGCCCCCCATGCGGCGGCCGTCTTCCCCAACCACCCTCACGTAGAGGGGGGCGTCGCCATCATACTTGAAGTGCCGGGAGCCCCGGCGGCGGAGACCACGCTGCGTGGCGAACGTCTGCCACAGCCGGGCGAGAACAGGTTCCCCGGCCAGAGACCTCCAGAGAAGCCCACGGCCCGGCTGCAACAGCCATCTGCACGAGCCAGAGGCCACTAAGGGCGCCATCTGGGAGCTCACCCAGGAGGAAGCACGGGAGCTGAAGCCGGACGCCGGACGGCTCCTCCGCCCTCACCATGAACTCCGGCAGTGCTTCAGCAGCATGGAGGCGCGGCCTCGGGGGACGCGCGGTCGGGGCACGCCCTCCAACCATGGCCAGCCGCTCGTCCCCACGCTGAGAGCCTCCCCCACGACCGCGGGGGACCGCCATGGAGGCCACGGGGTGCTTGCGAGGGCGACCTCGACCATGCTTAGGCAGAGGAGAGGAAGATTCGACCTGGCGGCCCTTCCCCTTCTCTGCGGCCGAGAACTTCCTTGGTGGAGCCATGGAGAAGGAGAGACAGGAAAGGATAGACTGGAAGGGCGCGCGCCGTTCCATACTTATAGCCGGCGAAGGCCAACCGTCGGCCTCCACGATCACCGATAATCATGACTGACCATGCATGCAAGGACTTGTCGAGTCCGGGCGGTTACCGAGTCATCGTGGGGGAGTAGTGCGCACACGTCCAATCAACCGCCACGCATTGCCCAAGGCCGCAGGCTGTTAGGGCCCGTGACGCTTCGCACTTGCCCTTTCGCCACTCTGCTCGGCCAAGTTCGGGCGCGCCGTGGGCCCGGGGGCTACTGTCGGCGTTCGGGAACGGGTCCCCAGACTTGCTCGCCTGCGACCTGCGGCGTGGCTCAAAGGAGGCCTGTGACAGCCCATCTTCATCAACATAAGCTCAAGACCCTCGCGAGGGGCCAAGCCTCGAGGCGGGCGACTAGGAGCTTCCTCGAGCACGGCCTCGTCGGGTTGGCTCATGAGGAGGCGGAGAGTTCAAGGTGGTACCTGCGAGGTGCCCATGACGCAAGCCATGACGACCAAGGGCGCCAGTCGGGCGCCAGCCCACGCAGCGTCCTCCTTTCCCCTTTGGTGCAAAGGGAGCAAGCGCAAGCAAGAGCATCGAGGAAAGGCACCCGTTTTGGTGCAACAAGACCAAGACCAGCCCCAACGGCTGGAAGGGAGTCATCGTGGAGCCCAAGCAGGCGTCATCACCAGAGCCTTTGGCAGGCGAGGACCAACTTTAGTCAGGATAAGTGTACCCGCTGTTCCCCTTCAAAATGTCCAATTGTTGGCGCCCTTCCCGCTCAATATTTGGGAAGAGGCCCAGGGCCTTCGCCTATAAATAGGAGTGGCCACACTCAGAGTAGGGGGACGATCGGCATCCTGATTAGATAGAGATAGAGACCCGATCCTCAAGATCGAGCGACGGGACACCACCTAGCAGTTCATCACACCCACCAAGAACAGACCCTCGCGAGGCTGTTCTTCCCTCATCTTGTCTTCATCAGCCCAAGAGGCAATCCACCACACCACAAACTAGAGTAGGGTATTACACCACAACGGTGGCCCGAACTAGTATGAATCTCGTGTCTCTTGTGCTGTTCTTCTTAGTAGTTTAGGTCCCAGCGATTCGGCGAGGTACGAGACGGTGGAGGTTTGGATCTCCGCGCGCACCCCAGAGTTCGAACCTTAAGGGTCTGTTGGAACCCGAAATCCGACATCGACTCCCACGAACGCCATAGACAACCCCGGGCCTCCTCCCTTGGCCACTGCGGCCATCCCCGCGGGAGCCCGTAGGCCACGCCAACGGAGAGCCACGGCCTCGCCATTTAAGGCCACACCGAGCCCCCTCTCGACTCCTTTGGTTCTCTCTCTCTCCCGTACGCTCCCCAGGCCAACCCATTCCTCCCCTAGTGCCCTCATTCACCTCCATGGCCGGAAATATTGCCATCGGCCACCGCTCAAATCCGAGCTATCCGGTGCTCCTCCCCCCCTCATACCTGCACCAGAGCATCACCCACTTCCCCACGGCCCTATCCCGGACTCCATTTCTTCTTCTCATGGCCGCGACTGCGTGCCCCAACCTCACCGTCCGCCTCGTCCGCCGCGGCCGGTGCCCTGCTCGACCCGGTGCCCCTGGGTGACCGTGCCACCCACGGTTGGACTCGGCCGGGTCCCTTGAGCACACCGGTGGCCAGCTCACCGGAAATGGTGGCCTATAGCGCCGGCAAGCCGCCGTCGACACCGCCCCTGCCTCTGCTCTGTTCGAGCGGGAGGTTGGGAATAAACCCGACAGGTGGGCCTCAGCACGACCCATGGCTGGGCCCCGCCTTTTAAGTGGAGACGGCTTCGGCACTGACGCCTTCGACGTCGCCCTGTCGCCCGCAGGCCGAGCCGCTGGGCCGGCCCAGTTGCGCCTTGGTGCTAAATCCCGCTCAGTGCGTGATGTTGCCGCCCAGATTTGGCCCATTTAGGTAAATCCCTCTCCTTTTTCTTTTTATGTAGACTTGTAAAATCCATAAACAATCCAAATGGACTCCAAATTTGATGATTCAAATTTCTAGTGACTCTATAAATCATGATCTACCTGGTGGTGCAACATGCACATTTTTCAGAGAACTTTTCTTCACAAATATTTATCAAATCCCATTTTTCCTATTTTTGTGATGAACTTTAGAAAATTACAGAGAGCTCAAACTTGATCCAAGTGCCATGATTCAAATTCCTAGATGCTTCTAAGTTCATAACTTAGTTTATGAACATTTTTCTTAATACTTTCTGTACCCCACAAAACAATGAGCCATTTCTTCGTATTTGTCAACTTTGCAAATTCATAGGAAATTCATTTGAACTCCAAATCCAGTGAAACCAAATCCTATATGCTTCTAAAATCATCCCTTGTTAAATGGGTGCCTTTGCTCATTTTTCAAAAATATATTTCTGTACACTTCTTGCAAATCCATAAACCCCTTGATTCCATCATATTGAAATGTTCACAAATATTCACTAATCCAATTCCAATGAAACCAACCCGGTTATTTTTCATATGACCAGGGAAGTCCTAGAAAAGTCAAATCCATATTTTTAGACCACTTTTATTTCCTGCCTTGTTGTGTTGCTTATTATGGTTGCTTTCAACGATAGTTGACGAAGTAGACGAAATGCTTGGAGTTGGACCGTAGATATTTGAAGACCTCAAGACTTTGTTAAAACAGGCAAGCAGCCCTTTGACCATGATGAACCATTTTACATCATGATGGCATTTTTGTTGCTTCACTGAGTGCATGATATACCTTGAATGGCAACCTTGCTAGGCTTGCCTCCGTTGCATACTACATTGATACTTGCATTGTTCATGACTCTACCCTTGCTTAGAGTTGTGTTGGTGGGTTGTAGAAATATGCTATAGTAGATGGCTACGCAAAGTGGGCTAGTGTTATGTATGGAAAGAAACAAGTGTGGTTTGACATACTTGCAAAAAGCCTAGTGGGTGCCACTAATGCCCCTGGGAGATGATGATGAACTAGGTCACTACTTGGTGGAGAGGTAGTGTACAGAGGCTCGATAAAAGTGTTGTTTACAGAGACGGATTAGATTTAAGATTTGTCGACTGTCCCAACCTTACATGCACAACCACTCTACCCTTGTATGGGAAAGGGCATTATTGATTACCTAGGCCGATACTAGCTTGGAGCCCGTATTACTAGTGACGGGGGACAGTTGGTGCTCTCTCTCGGGACGGGATCGTGCCAGGTACGGCGGCCAAGAAAATTTTTATGGGGCACCGGACACACCGTTGGTACCCCGTGCCAGTGGTATGTGATGAATATGGGAGCAAGGCTCCACAATTTTAAGTTGTGAAATGTTGGGCACGGGCTTTACTACCAAACGAGTGGACTCTATGTTAGTATCGTCTAGGGAAAGATAGTGATCGGGTGCTTACCCCGGGTACTTGAGGTACCGCGGGTCGTGGATGACACAAAAGTTCCCCGGATCTTGTGGGTAAAGTTTGCAACCTCTGAAGAGTGTAAAACTATTCGAATAGCCGTGTCCACGGTCAAGGACAGTTGGGTGGTGCTGCTTAGACTACGTCCATATGTATCTGACAAACAACACGGTTTGGTAAATCTATTGACGTGATTCGTGAGGAAGTCATGATGAGCTTGAGCATGAGTTGTTCATAACTCTCTCTCGATGTTGATGTCTCAGAACCTCCTAATACTTGTTGCGCATTTATTCATATCCTTGATAAATGTTGATCATACTCGCATGAGAAAAACTAGCTTTCCGCAAAAATGCCAAATTAGCGAGAGTGCCTTGCATAATTATTCTCGTTATCACCCTTGGGTTGCTTTAAGTAGTACATTCAAAGTACTCATTGGCTTGCCACTGGTTATTTTATTGGCCAGCATGAAAGAACATGATATGAAGAAGAATACTTCGGTGACGAACATGCGAGCTAGGACGCTTCCCAGTCAGAATGCATGTAGGGTTAAGGCAGATGGCATGGGTCCATGTTGTTATTGAAGATTTCCGCTGTGATGATACACTCAAGACTTGATCATAATGGTCCTACATGTGTAAAACGGTATGTATGGATGTAAGACTCTTGTTATTCAGCTTCTTTGTGTTCAGTGAGCATTGATCTCTAGGATCACTGTACACGTGCATTCGGTGATCTCGACTTATGAGTCAGGGTCCCCACAAAGTCGGGTATCGAGCCATCCCGACCGTAGGGAAGCCTTAGTTAGCATGGTCGTTAGTTAGGGTAAAACTATTTCCAAAACTACTACTAGTTTCCAAAACTATCTATACTTCTCTACCCTTCTTAGTTTTTCGAAAACTAAGGTATACTTTCCTTATTGATCTCTTCCCCTTCAAAACCTTTGGTCGCTAGAACCCTTATGCCCCTAACCACTGGATTCCTTGTAACCCTCGTGGATAATCTAGAAGGAAGATGCCTTACCAGACATTAACCCACATCTCCTGAACACAAGATTGGCGACACCACAACAAGACGACACCAACAGAAGATACATCCTCGAGGAATGAGGACATGAAGACCTGTGGAGATGGTAACACCCTTGACATCGCCCCAAGATGAAGCAACCTTAGCCTCACGATGATCGTGGCATAGGATATGCAAGATCATGATATACATCGCTAAAAGGGTAACCCTGTCACTCATCGTTGTTGTATCGGCAACCACCGGTGGATGAGAACCTAGCCATTTGGTCCGCCTCACTATAGTGAGCAGGAAAACGGTTCTCTTCATCCCCCGCTCTCGGTGACGATATTGTCAACAATGTGTCCGATGGGTTGGACCACTATTATGCATTGATAATGTTATTGCATAAAGGATTGCCTACCTGGTACCATCGACGGCTTAGAAAGCAAAAGCGATCATCATGATTAAGAAGACAAGAGAAGACTAAGTCAAAGACAGCCACGAGGAGCCACCATCACCCCATCACCTCATCGGGTGAGAAGTGTTGAAGATTCTTCAGGCCAACCCGAATTGTTTCATCGAACAACGAAAAGAGACGTAGCAACACCTGATGTCGGGGATATACCCCGCGGTGTAAACAGGCCGGAAGTTAACCCGGCCGGTCTGGACGGCTCACTGGTAACCCGCCCGGAGCTTGGCGGTTCACGGGCTACCCGCCCGGTCTTGGCGGTTCATTAGTAACCCGGCCGGCGGATCAGAAGGTCGGTTCAACTATTGTGGGCCGGTTGACGAGGAAAGGCATGAGGAATATTTTACAAGGAGTTAAGACCAGGACTTGTATCCGGTTTGTATTAGAGATAGACTAGTCCTAATCCTAATAGGACTCCACATGTAAACCGCCCCTTCAACATATATAAGGAGGGCAGGGCTCCCAAAGAGGGACAAGTTCCACAAGTTGGACAAGTTAGGTTTAGACAATAGCTCTCGAGTTAGAGCACTCGTGTAACCGTGATCATCATCATCAATATCAATGAAGCAGGGCGTAGGCTTTACCTCCACCGAGAGGGGCCGAACTCAGGTAAAACCTCGCGTCTCTCGTCCCGCTCAACCTCTCTCAAGCTACCACATAGATGTGTTGGCCTCGCGACTAAGTCCTAACACTAAGGACATCTGCCGTGACAATTCCACGACAGTTGGCGCCCACCGTGGGGCCTGCGCACGGTGGTGATGAGTTCTTGGAGGGCGCTATTCCAGAAATTGAAAAGTTTCGCCAGCTTATTGAAAAGTTCCGATCGACTCGTCGGAGAGTTCCTGGCAGCTCGCCGAAAAGTTCCATCGGGCTCATCAAAGGTTCCGTCGGCTCGTCGGAAAGTTCGGGCCAGTTCATTGAAAAGTTCCGACCGTCTTGTGAAAAGGTTCTATTCGGATCACCAAAAGAGTTCCGATCGCCTCGACGAAAAGTTCGGTCCGAATCAAGGGTTCCAAAGCAGAATCGCCGAAAGGTTCCATCCGAGTCATCAAAGAGTTCCGACTTAGGCTACGTAAAAGTTCTGGCGGATTATCAAGAGGTTCCGGTTCAAAAGTTTCGGATTATCAAAAGTTCCGGCCGGATTATCAAAAGGTTCCAGTTCAAAGGTACCGGATTATCAAAGGTTCCGGCCGGATTATCAAGAGATTTCGTTTCAAAAGTTCCGGATTATCAAAAGGTTCCAGTTCAAAGGTACCGGATTATCAAAGGTTCCGGCCGGATTATCAAGAGATTTCGTTTCAAAAGTTCCGGATTATCAAAGGTTCCGGCGGATTATCAAGAAGTTACGGTTTCGTAAATTCGGCTCAAGAAAGTACCGCCGCGTTATGTGGAGAGCTCGGGCACTAGAAGACAAAGAACCAATCAACTTTTTGTCAAAAAAAAAGCAGCACTATGCATTGTCCAAGCGCCAAAGACCCGGGTCTACATCCACAAGCCAGATTGCGCTCGTGATTGACTCGCTGGCCCACCCCGGCTTACAACACGAGGGCAGCTTGCTCGTTTGCACCGGCTTATAACGCCGCGGCGGTTCGATCTCGCTTGCTCCCGCGATCGACTTTGCCCAGCGGTGATCATCAACTCCGCGTTGACTAAATTCCGGTTTAACATATTAGGTGATTTCCATCCAGTTTACTTTTATCAATACTTATTAATTATTCGAAAACAACCACTCTGCCCTATAGTGTTGTTATATACAGCCGTCGCCCCTGCGGTCCGGTTTACATCAACGCGCCGCCCTCGCAGCCGGTTCACGCGTCCTCACCGGCTTACAACGTGGAGGACAACTTGCTCGTCCGCACCAGCTTACAAACGCCGCGGCCGGTTCACCCGTAAGCGACTTCAAATACACCTAGCGATCATAAATTTCATGGCGGATTATTTCGGCCTCGCACATCGGTGATATCCATCTAAAATATATTTTATTAGTGCATGTTATTTTTGTCAAAGAGCAGTTTATCTTTGCCTTGGTCTGCAATATTGTATGCAGGACAATTATTCATTATAAACGCGGTTTATACCATGGGTACGAAGCACGCGCTGGCAGCGTCTGCCGGTGTTCGCCCATGCCACATTACACGGTGAATGGACGCGCGTGCAAGACGCCGCCTACGGCCCGGTTTACATCAGCTTGCCGGACCGTGCTCGCTTTGACCCGCCCGTCTGCAAGCCGATCTTCCCGTCCGCACGGTTTACAATGCCACGGCCGATTCATCTATCCGAGCTGCCTTTGATGTTGCGGTGCGTTTTTGTCGTCCGTCTCTCGCGGCCTGGTCTACATCGACATACCGGGCGCACCTATCGGCATGAGCTATATATTACGTATGAACAAGTCACAGCTTGGGTAGCCCGGTTTTCTTTCAGCAAATTGGAGGCAAATTATCATCAAACCGCTGTTTGCACCGGATGGCTCAATAGGCGGCGCACAAGTCGCCGTCACTACAGCTTTGGTTAACTTCAAATCGCCAGTTGGAAGGAACCATTGGCCGAAAGGTTTACACGGCTCATACGGGATCATTTATAACCCGCCATACCACCTCAACCTTCGTGGATTCACGTCATGCTAACAACATCAATGATGTACAAGTTATGCCGGTTTATATCATGGTCAAACATGGAGAATCTCAAGCCAACTCCTCGAGTCACCTTTGAGACTGGGGCTACGATGACATAACTCAGCAAATCTTGCCGCTTTCAACAAAGTTAAAAACCTCAGGATGATGGAGGGAAAGATAACCCGGTCCCGGAGGTTACTGTTGTATTGATGAAAATTTAAAGGCTGTCAGAAAATTTCCGGCTTAGAAAGTATATAACAATTACAAAATCCCGGCTCAATGAAGAAGTTCCAGGTCCTCAGAAAGGATTCCGGTTTACAATCCGTCTCAAGGGAAGTCAGTCTCACTGATGCTCTCAAATGTCCGGTTTACAATCCGGTTCAAGAGAAATCTATTCTCCTACAAATTTCTGAAGCTCTCCAATCCGGTTTAAGAATGTCCGGTTCAAAAAGGAATTAACTTCTCGCAAGTCCGAGTTTAAAGGCATCGAGAAAATTTCCGGTGAAAATGAAGATTCCGGTCTAAAATCCGGTTCAAGGAAAGATGTCTCCCACAAAGCTTTGAAGCTCTCAATATCCGGGTTTAACATCCGGTTCAAGAAGGATTAATCTCTTACAAAAAGTTAAAGGTGCCAAAGAGGACCTGCTGCCATGACGCCATGGTTCAAACATGGGTATCATGCCTTGATGGTTTATCATATTATTGATCACTTGGGGGCTTGGTCGTATCCGAGCCATAGTCACACCTCTTGATCGGCGCAATGCCACAATATCACTTGGGGGCTTGGTCGTGTCCGAACCAATGCAACACCTCTTGATAGGCGAAAGCCACCCGGATCACTTGGGGACATGGTCATGTTCAACCGATCCACGCCTCTTGATCGGCCTAGTGCCACAAAGCATCACTTGGGGGCTTTGGTCGAACCCGAACCATCGCTACACCTCTTGATCGGCATAATGCCAATGCATCATTTGGGGACCTGGCTGACTCGAACCATAGCTACGCCTTTTTGGGGGCTTGGTCGTGTCCGACCATGGTAATGCCTCTTGATCGGCTCAAAGCCTCATTTGCAATGGTTTTATATTTGCCTTTGCTTGAATTTTGTTCTCTTTTAAATTATTTCTTTTGTTGTGTTTTCAAACCGACATTATTAATCCGGTTCAAACTGTCAATTACAAATTGGCGGAACACGGTCAAATCCTAATCCGGAGACTATTTGCCCGGTTTGATGTTACCATCTTATTATGGAGTAAACCGGTGTTCATTAACCCGGCTTGACTTTCAATTACAAGTCAAGACATGATCAACTCATAATCCGGAGACTATCAGCCCGGTCTGGTTTGACTACGATGTCGCCAAGATATATATATGGTTAAACCGGTGTTTATCACAACCCGCACGGTTTATCATCAATCGACACAATATGAAAGGAGTTATTATTACTCAAGATTGGGGTTATCACTCTTACTACAAAAGTTGGTAAAACCAGCAATGTGATTCAATATCACGGTATGATATATTTCATATTTGATTATTCTTAAGTGCAACCTTGGTTATAAACCCAGGTTATATGTTAAGCATTAGAACCGTCCGTGATAAACCGCCAGACACTTTAAACTTGTTGTATGCGTAAACAGGTTGAATAAAGCATGATTGTAAATCAGCGACGTTTATTAAACCGGCACGGCTTTCGACTATGTGTCGCCAAGATGATGATAAATTATCCGTGTTTGTTAAACCGGCCTGGCTTTGGATTATAAGTCGCCAAGACATATTTGGATTCGCCATTGGAATCACGCGCTTATGAATCATTGGGTATATTATTCAAATAGCCAACATGGCTGGATTTCTATTATGGTTATCAATAACCAGTATTGTGATTACGGTTTTCAAAATTGCTTTGGAGCAATGGCTATCATATTATCAATGGATATAATTTTTATTCTACAATTGAAGGAATAGTCCCGAGTTGTCGCAGCTTACAACCCGACACTTGGGGGCTACATTATTTAAGTTGAGATTACATCCAATATGCAAGTCCATGTCACTGCAAGCATGCACCATGACACTTGGGGGCTAATGCAAAGTCATTCTTTGTTTATCTTATTGAAGACCCGACTCATCACATTATAAGGAGCCGGCCCTTGGGGGCTACCAATTGCTCCTGTCAAACAATTCAAGGTACAAAGCTTTTATTCATTACATTGAAGGGTCCATCGCTTGCTTGGTAGAACACAAGGCTCTTAACCTTGTGGACGTGGAGTCAAGTCCCATGATGGGGGTTACATCATATGATGCTATTTTCATTGAAATATATATCAAGTCCCTGCTTATTAGTGCATAATGACCCGGCCCTTGGGAGCTACACTGGTTGAAGTTTTTATGAGCATCGGACAATTACAAGTCCTGTGTTGTTGCAAGCATGACAACCCGCACTTGGGGGCTACATATGTGGAATACTCAATTCGACTAGTGATTGAGATGAACAACCTGGATTTCTTCAAGATTGTGATATTTAAGCAAGTCTCAAGCTGTTGCTATGCTACCTTCTTAAGACTTGGAGGCTACAAGTGATAGGCATATAAGAGGTATATTTTCAAGTCGGATGTTAACTACAAGTATGACCCGGTCATGTCAATATTTGTAAACCGTGATCTTAGCAAGGATAAACCGCAAGTTCTATGTCCTTAAACCGGTGAAGATCGGATGAGTATTTCAAGGACCAATATTGTTTTTAAGCATTGGGAGCGGAATCAAAGGAATTATTCTTCACAATATATTTCCTATGAGAAACCAACATCAACAAATCGGTTATGAAGCTGGTTATTGACCCGGATTTTCTAGAAGAAGGAAATGACAAGGACGATCAAAGCCGGTCTACAAGAATTCTTAACCCGGAGTACAACCTGCCAAATTTGTTACGGTGTTTATTTTGCAGCGTAAGTTTACCATGGATAAATCCAAGCTAAACTTGGGGGCTAATGTCGAGGATATACCCCTTGGTGTAAACCGGCGGAAGTTAACCCGGCCGATGCAGATAACTCATCGGTAACCCGCCTGGAGCTTGGCGGTTCACTGCTACCCGCCCGTCTTGGCGGTTCATTAGTAACCCGGCCGGCGGATCGTAAGGCCGGTTCAACTATTGTGGGCGGTTTAAGAGGAAAGGCATGAGGAATATTTTACAAGGAGTTAAGACCAGGACTTGTATCCGGGTTTGTATTAGAGATAGACTAGTCCTAATCCTAATAGGACTCCACATGTAAACCGCCCTTCAACATATATAAGGAGGGCAGGGCTCCACAAAGAGGGACAAGTTCCACAAGTTGGACAAGTTAGGTTTAGACAATAGCTCTCGAGTGAGAGCACTCGTGTAACCGTGATCATCATCATCAATATCAATGAAGCAGGACGTAGGCTTTTACCTCCACCGAGAGGGGCCGAACCTGGGTAAAACCTCGCGTCTCTCGTCCCGCTCAACCTCTCTCAAGCTACCACATAGATGCGTTGGCCTCGCGACTAAGTCCTAACACTAAGGACATCTGCCGTGACAATTCCACGACACCTGAGGAAACTCAGAAGACTGCATGAGGCATAAGGCACGACTGTCAGATTTCGGGTTCCGGCAGACCCTTGAGGTTCGAACACTGGGGTGCGCGCGGAGATCCAACCCTCCACCATCTCGCACTTTGCCGAATCGCTGGGATCTAAACTACTAAACGGAACAGCACAAGAGACACGAGATCTATACTGGTTCGGGCCACCATTGTGGTGTAATACCCTACTCCAGTGTGTGGTGTGGTGGATTGCCTCTTGGGCTGATGAGGAACAATACAAGGAAGAACAGCCTCGCGAGGGTCTATTCTTGGCGGGTGCGATGAACTGCTAGGTGGGGTTCAGTTGCTCTAGGTATTGGTTTCTTGATGAGGATCCGGATCTCCTCCCTTCTCTCCCTCTTCCAGATGCCCCTAGCTCTGAGTGTGGCTACTCCTATTTATAGGCGAAGGCCCTGGGCCTCTTCCCAAATATTGAGCGGGAAGGGCGCCAACAATTGGCCATTTTGAAGGGGAACAACGGGTACACTTATCCTGACTAAAGTTGGTCCTCGCCTGCCAAAGGCTCTGGTGATGACGCCTGCTTGGGATCCACGATGACTCCCTTCCTACCGTTGGGCTGGTCTTGGTCTTGTTGCACCGAAACGGATGCTTTTGCTTGATGCTCTTGCCTGCGCTTGCTCCCTTTGCACCAAAGAGGAAAGGAGGACGCTGTGGTCTGGCGCTCGATCTGGCGCCCTTGGTCGTCATGGCTTGCGTCATGGGCACCTCGCGAGGTACCTTGCCTTGAACTCTCCGCCCCCTCATGAGCCAGCTTGACGAGGCCCCGCCTGAGGAAGCTCCTGGTCGTCCGCCCCGCGAGGCTTGGCCCCTCGCGAGGGTCTTGAACTTGCGTTGATGAATATGGGACGTGATGGGCCTCCTTCGAGCCACGCTGCAGTGCAGTGCAAGTCTGGGACCCCTGCTCCCGTAAGCCGACAAGAGCCCCGGCCCACGGGCGCGCCCGAACTTGGCCGAAAGCAGAGAGGCGAAAGGGCAAGTCTGAAGCATCATGAGCCCCTAACAGCTCTTGACCTTGGGCGCCGCGTGGCGGTTGATTGGACGCGTGCGCCTCTGCAACCGCGCGGGTTGATAACAGAGCGGCATCTTCCTTGCCTCCTTTACTTTCTCAAGTTGCTGCTCAGATCCCCTTTTTTGCGCCTCTCCTCTCTGCTTCCAAGACTTTCAGATCCACTCCTCCTGCGTGCCCTAGCCAGTCATGGCGCCTCGACAAGCCCCGGCCGGAGCTTGGTACTCTCCTGCCTTGGACCCGCCAAATGTGTCAGGGGCGAGCCTCGCCCTAGTGCGCCGGATGGCGGAGGCGTAGGGCATCAACGGAACGAAGGTGTTCAAGGCCGGCTCTGCCGCCCCGGAGGGTCGGGGGAGTACCTTCTACCCGTTCTTCGTGAGCGCCATCATTGCTAGTCTGGTGCCTCCCTTTTCTGAGTTCTTCTTCTCCGTCCTCCTTCACTACAACATTCAAGCTCTGCACCTCCATCCCAACTCCGTCCTTCTTCTGGCAATCTTCGCCTACTATTGTGAGGCCCATGTTGGGGTGAAGCCCTCGGTGGCCTTGCTGCGCCACTACTTCTCCCTCCGAACCTCCCGTGGTTCCGCCTCCGCGTCTTGAGCTTAAATGCGCATCTGGGCGGAGCCATCGCCATTTCAAACCCTGGGAAGCGGATTGAGGGCTTCAGGAGCAAGTGGGTCTTGGTGGATGCTGGGCGCATCCACCCTCGACTGATCCTGCCCACGGAGCACCCCGCGAGCTCCAATAACTAGTCCCGAGTGGAGCTTCTGGATCCCCGCATGAAGCTGGTGCTGGAGAAGATGGACGCAGATCTGAAGCCGGCCAACACGGCGGCGGCGAAGCTGCCCGGCATGTCGCTGCTGAGGGAGTTCCTGGAGCATCAACTGGCTCCGCTTCACAAGATTGCCTTCGATGTGGAGGCCTCACTCGAGCCCCGTGGTCCTGGCCGGCGAGGATCTGGCGGCGGTTCTCCAGTCCTTGGTTGGGGGCGACGTGGCGAGACTGGAGGGCGCCCGTGCGCCCTTGTTCCTTCGAGAGGATTGGGAGCAGGTAGTGGGGCCCATGCCTGTCTTCAATGTGGACGGGCCCGTGCCCGTCGAGGCTTCGGAGTACCTGGTGGACGTGTCCTCTTCCGACTCCAGCGAAGAGGTGGAGGAAAGAAAGCCGGGAGAGGGGGTTGATTCGGGGGCGGAGTCAAGGGCTCCCCCCCTTCGGTGCTGGTCCCGCACTCTCCGCCTCCCCCAGAGTGACGATGACGAGGATGAGGATGAGCAGGAGGCGGCCTGCCTCGATCCCGAGAAGGACTGACTGGCTGGTCCCCGTGGTCCGCCCGTCCCTGTGGCGATCCGCAGACGCGCCTCCTGCTCCTGGTCCCCTTGAAGCTGATCCCTGCAGCCTGCTCTCAGGCTTCAAGTACGGCCGGAGGCTGCTCGAGTCCACCAGCGACGACCTATAAGTGCCTGCTTCCCGTCTTGATTATTGCTCCGTCGACGAGATCTGATGTCCATGTCCTTCGCCAGCCGGGCGCCAGGGCGAAGAAGCTAAAGGGGCTCCCGAGGCCCCATCCGTGGCGGTGCTCTCCGCCTCGAGAAAGAAGGTGATCCCGACACCAGTGCCTCTCCTTGCAAGGCGTCCTCGCGAGGCCTGGCTGAGCCAGGGCGAGCTCAGCTCCTTGACCCAGCGACTCCCGAGGTGCCCTTGCTTGGCGCTGCCTCCACTGCCGCTGCGGGCGCTGCTGTTCCGCCTCGGTATGCAGTGGTCACACAGCCGTCTTCTCCTCCTACTCCACCGACCGCTGCTCTTCCGAATACTGTTCTGGATCGCGCCGTTGCCGGGCTGGACCGCCTGCGGCAAGATCTTCGTGGCGCCGACTCCCATCTGATGGCTAGGCGTTTGGAGCTGGCTTCTGGCTGGATTCGCTCCGATGCTTCGATTCGGGCGGCGCTGGTCCAGGCCTCGACGGCTTGCGACGAGGAGAAACAGGTTGTCCGTGAGGCGAAGATTGCCCGCGATGCTGCCCTGGGGGAGGCAGCTAGCATCCAAGGTCGCTGTGAGACGCTGGAGAGCGAGCTGAAGAGCCTGCAGAACCAGCTTGCCGAGGAGGCCCGCCTCCGCCAGGAGCAGGAGGAAAGCATGAAGGCTCGCGAGGCGGCCGTCAAGGACCGGGAGGCCAGGCTCAAGAAGCGCCGCGACCGCCTAGGCGCTACTGGAGCAGGAGCCGGAGGCGAGGAAGGCCGAGCTGGGCGACAAGGCGCGGGTTCTTGCAGAAGATCGCGTGGCCTTCACGGATATGGAGGTGAAGGCTCGCTCTTTCTTGAAAGGCAGCTTTCTGACGGCTGACTCGAGAGTCCGCCGGCGGCGCCGAGGATGGTCCCGCCAAGCTGCTTCCTTCCTGGTTCGCGCTCTTGAAGATGTCACCCTTGGCCTTGGCCCCACGGCCGAGGCCGAGGCGCTGCGGTCTTGTCTTCTGCGGGCACCGACGCGGGTCCTCACCCACGTCTACCTTCGTGATCCTAGCGTCAACTCGACAGCTTGTCGGAGCCGAAGCGGCGAGGCATGTAGCCGCCACGCCGAGGTCGTGAAGGGTCGCGGAGGCTCTGGGAAGTTCCCCTTCAGCTGCCAAGCGAAGGCGCTGCCGGCCCTCGCTGCTCTCCACGAGGCGAACCCACTCCATGTTGCTCCACCGCCGACAAGTGACTCGTTGTGGCTCCCTGTCACCGCTTTTAATTCCTGCACATGTATCATGCCTCGGGAGCCGTTTAAACTTGCATTTGGTATTGCGATAACAAAGGTGGACTGTAATATTTTCTTTTGAATTTCTTGAAATTTGCGCTTCCTACTTGCTTATGTTCTACGCCAGCAGAGCTTCGCCCTCACAGATACCTCACCATTGCTAGCCCCGACTGTAAACCAGGACGGGACCAAGGAGTGAGGGGCTACGTGACAAGTTAGGCTCCTGAGTCGCGATGCTCAGGAGTCCCCCTTGGCGCACAAACAGCAAGTAGTGAGGTGAGACGCGGGCGGGTCTACCGTTCTACGTCTGTAGAGCCCGGCCCCGCGCATACCTCAACCGCCGTTAGCCTTTCGGAACTAAGGGGTGAGGGGCTACGTGACCAGTTAGGCTCCTGAGTCGCGATGCTCAGGAGTCCCCCTTGTCGCTCAAATGGCATTTGTACCTTGGCTCCGCCGGGGAGTGATTTGCAGGACGAACCAGGCCCGGGGGCTGGTTGGGTGGCGTCATCTGGGCGTGACCAGCGCAGCCCGTGCCCAGCCTCGCGCTGGCGCTCCCGAGGGGAGGCGCTGCGATGAGGCCAGACACTGAGCTCTAGGCTCCCTGAGGTTGATGCGACCCGGAGGCCACCCTCAGTTGTTTATCACCAGCGTGGAGCATAAAGCTTCAGCATGCGTACGGGCATAGCCGCTCCTCGGCAGTGTCTTCAGCCAGGGCGGAGCATGGTGCTTCCACTGGTACGTGGGAGGGGGATCCCCTTCGGGAGGAGCCCCCGGGGCGTATACAGCCCCACCCTGACACGTGGCTGGCACGGTAGGGCTGGACGAGGTGTATCTGGGCACCCGTGAGCCAGCGCGGGACTCACGGGCCCTACCTCAAGGCGGGTTGCGCTGGCTCTGGGCCTTATCTTCGAGTGTGTTCCTGCAAATTTGGCGAGATCTTTGGTGCTCACGTCTTGGTCCCGTCTCGGGCTGGTCTCAGCCGTCGTGGCAAGCCGTGTCGCGATGCCATGGACAAGACCAGAGGGTGAGGGCCGGAGAGCCAGTAGGAGCCTGAGTCGCGATGCTCACGCACCCCTTTAACGCTGCAAGAAGCTGGGTTAGACGACGAAACTCTACGCCCTCGGTCCCGGCTCTTGCTGGTCTCAGCCGTCAGCCGGGCAAGCCGTGTCGCGATGCCATGGACAAGACCATAGGGTGAGGGCCGGAGAGCCGGTAGGAGCCCCGAGTCGTGATGCTCGGGCACCCCCTTTAACGCTGCTAAGCTGGGTTAGATGACGAAACTCTCGTCCTCGGGTGCCGGCTCTCGGGCTGGTCTCAGCCGTCATTTGGCAAGCCAGTCGCGATGCCATGGACAAGACCAGAGGGTGAGGGCTGGAGAGCCGGTAGGAGCCCTGAGTCGCATGGCTCGTGCACCCCCTTTAACGTGCAAGCTGGGTTAGATGATCGAAACTTCACGCCCTCGGGTCCTGGCTCTCGGGCCGGTCTTCAAAGTCATTGCAAGCTAGGTCGCGATGCCATGGACAAGACCAGAGGGTGAGGGCGAAGAGCCGGTAGGAGCCTCGAGTCGCGATGCTCGTGCACCCCTTTAACGTGCAAGATTCTCATCACCCAGGAAAAGGCACCAAATAACAAGCAGGGTGGAGCGAGAGCATAATCCTAAGGAAAACTTAAGAAGGATACATGTCATTTGGGACAGGCCGAGCGGCTTGGGGATGATGCAGCCCGAGGGCGCCCCAACAGGATAGGCTAATGACATTAAATAAAACGGATACATGCCGCGAGGACGGACCCACGCGGCCCAGGAATAATGCGACCTCACAGGCGCTTCACCGAAATAAAACTTAAATATGTCAACTGGTGATGTTGGGGACGAAGGGGTGTTGGTGTAGCAGACTCGGTGGGCTGCGGGAGCCGATCCTCACGAGTCCCCAGGCCCGGGGGCCTCAGGAGGATCCGGAGGCGCTGGCGGCTCCTCGGGGGCCATCTCCATCTCCGCCAGGCTGCAGCGTGCCGACCTCTCGAGCCTCGGGATGGCCCTCATGAGATGCTGGTGCGCAGCAACCGCGTTTGGCAGGCCGTGAGGCATGCACACGTAGCTGTGGGGCGGGCCCTCGCAACTTCCCACTCGCAAGGGCCAGAGGCGCTCTTGAGACGCGGCTCGGTTGAGATCTGGTATGTCGATGCCGACGCGCAGCCCACCATCCTCGCCTGGATGGGGGGCCACAGCGGGTAGTCGGCGGCTGCCCCTCATGACCCTTGACCCCTGTAGCTCCTGAATGGCCTTGCTGACAAACTCCTGAGGGTTCGGCCCTACTTGCCTTGCTCCTGCTTGCGGGAAACATGCTTCGAAGCACGCCTCCTCGTGGTGCCCAATCGCCTCCCTCGTGACCTTGGCGAGGTCGGCGGCCCTCCAGGAGAGCCCCGAGCCCGGCTCGAGGAGGGCGCCGGCGCCGCTTCCTATGTGATGGAAGGAGGCTCCCCTGCCCGGCGGGCCCCGAGGGGCTTGCCTCTTGAGGAGCCGGGCTGGTCGTCGATGTCTTCTTCTTGGGTGCGGCCTCAGGAGGCCTCCCGCTGTCGTGGGTCTGGGTCTTCTAGCGATGCGGCTGAAAGGCTCGCTCCAGGAGCACACCTGCGTCTCTCTCTTCACAGGCACCGTGATGACCCCGCCGCTTCTGGCATCTTGAGGACGTTGTAGCCATGGTGGGTTCTGACCATGAATGAATTTGGCCAGCGCCGGGTACCCGAGGATGACGTTGTACGGCAGGCGAATGTGGGCGACTTCGAAGTGGATGAGCTCGGTGCGGTAGTTGTCGCGAGCCCCGAAGGTGACAGGAAGGCGGAGCTGCCCGATCGGGACCGTGGAGCCGTCGGTGACTCCGGAGAAAGGCTTGGTTGGCTGAAGCTGACTGTAAGGCACTTGAAGATTGTTGAATGTTTCCACGGATAGGACGTTGAGTCCTGCCCGCCGTCGATGAGGGTCTTGGTGACCAAAGACGCTTCGCGATGATTGGGGAACAAAGCATCGGGAGGACTCCGGTTGTGGCCGCGCACTTGAGCTGATCCGCTGAGCTGAATGTGATGGCGCACGCTGACCACCTGAGAGGGCGCGTGGCCTCGAGCTTGGGGAGGACTGCATTCACTTCGCGGGCGAACTGCTTGAAGATGCGCTGAGAGGCTGGGGCTTGAGCCCCGCCTAGGATGCAGGCGATCGCACGCGGTTCCTGGAAGCCCCCAGCCCCCTCGTCCTGATGACGGTCTTCATTTCTCCTTGGCTGCGGCGGCAGTGGAGGGAGGCCTGCATTCCCCTGCGGGCGATCCTCGCGAGGCTGATCCCTCCAGCCTCCCTCGCGAGGCCGGTCCTGCCAACGGTCCTCACGAGGTTGGTCGCGCCACCCTTGGCGCGGGCCGCGGTCGTCCCAGGGTCCTGCATTCCTTCCTCCTCCTCGGCCGTAGCCCCGGTCGCTGCGCTCGGGGCGTCTGCCGACCCTTCCTTCGCGCACGGCCCGGAGCTCTTTGCATTCACTGGTGTTGTGGGTATGGAGGTCGTGGTACACGCAGTACCGACTGCCCTTGGAGGACTCGGGCTGATCTCTGCCTCGCTTGGTGTCTGGTTCGGCCGCGAGTACGGCAGCCCCCTTGCGCTTCACGTCCTTGGCCTTGGACTTCTTTTCTTCGGGATCCGCGGGCAGCGGCTCGAGGAGGGAGAGGCGCCCCTCCTCAGCCCTGGCGCACTTGGTTGCCAAGTTGAACAACTCCAAGGAGGTGCACAGATCTTCGTGCATCGCCAGCTCCTCCTTCATCTTGACGTCGCGCACGCCGTCGGAGAAGGCAGAGATGATGGCCTCCTCCGTTACCCTGGGGATCTTGAGGCATGCGTTGTTGAAGCGCTGGATGTACTTTTGCAGGGTTTCCCCTGGCTGCTGCTTGATTCGGCGCATGTCGCTCACGGCGGGTGGCCGGTCGCGAGTACCCTGGAAGTTGGCAATGAAGCGGGTGCACATCTCGGCCCAGGAAGAGATCGTGCCTGGGGCCAGATTCAGGAGCCAGGTGCGGGCTCCGTCCTTGAGCGCCATGGGAAACCAGTTCGCCATGACCTTTTCATCTCCGTTGGCAGCCTCGATGCCCAGCTCGTGAATCGGAGGAACTCCGTAAGGGTCATTGTGCCGTCGTAGCTAGGAGGCGGTCTGGCTTGAACTTGGCGGGCCACGCGACACTGCGCAGCTCGGAGGTGAAGGCGCGGCAGCCCGCCGTGGCCGCGGGGGGCTTCGGACGACAGAGAGCTTGGTCTTGCGGGCCTCCTTGCGCTGCGGCTGGGGGTAGTGCGGGGTCCTGACATTCTGGAGTGGGGAGCGCTCGGGCAGCTTCTCGTGCGCGGGGAACTTCTTGACTGCTCTGCTCTTGCCGCGCCGGCGCCTGGCGGAGCGGGTTCCGCCCAGGAGCCGTGCGCCTTGGGGCCAGGGCGCCTTCTTGAGGAGGAGGCGGCTGAGGCGCCCGGGAGCTTCATCGCCAGCAGCGGGTGCGGTCTGCACCGAGACGGACGGTGCGGGGCGCCTCTGCAGCAGAACGAGCTTCGGCGACTCGGTCGAGCCATTCTTCGTGAGACGCTGCCGACGGGCGGTAGCGCAGGAGCTCGTTTGCGCGATGAGTGCAGCTCGGGCCTCCATAGCATGGCAACGCACGCGTGGCGAAGAACCAGCGAGGTGAGCGAAAGCGTGGCGGTGCGGCCGCCCCGCCTCATGGACGGGTGCCGGACGATACATTTGCTGCCGTTCCCGCGGGCAGTGGCAGCGTTGACGGCAGGTGACGGGGAACGACGAGGGTGCCCGCCGACGAGAGCTGTCTGGGCGACATGGGAGGCGAGGGCGGCTCGGCGCTCGGTGCAGGCCTGACGGGCGTCAGACATGGTTGCGGTGGTCGGGGAAGAATGAGGCGACGAAAGGCAGATTCCGGCGCACCCCTACCTGGCTCGCCAAATGCCGGATTTCGGGTTCCGGCCGACCCTTGAGGTTCGAACACTGGGGTGCGCACGGAGATCCAACCCTCCACCGTCTCGCACTTCGCTAAATCGTTGGGACCTAAACTACTAAACGGAACGGCACAAGAGACACGAGATTTATACTGGTTCGAGCCACCATTGTGGTGTAATACCCTACTCCAGTGTGTGGTGTAGTGGATTGCCTCTTGGGCTGATGAGGAACAATACAAGGAAGAACAGCCTCGCGAGGGTCTATTCTTGGCGGGTGCGATGAACTGCTAGGTGGGGTTCAGTTGCTCTAGCTACTGGTTTCTTGATGATGATCCGGATCTCCTCCCTTCTCTCCCTCTTCCAGATGCCCCTAGCTCTGAGTGTGGCTACTCCTATTTGTTGGCGAAGGCCCTGGGCCTCTTCCCAAATATTGAGCGGGAAGGGCGCCAACAATTGGCCATTTTGAAGGGGAACAACGGGTACACTTATCCTGACTAAAGTTGGTCCTCGCCTGCCAAAGGCTCTGGTGATGACGCCTGCTTGGGCTCCATGATGACTCCTTCCTGCCCGTTGGGCTGGTCTTGGTCTTGTTGCACCAAACGGATGCCTTTGCTTGATGCTCTTGCTGCGCTTGCTCCCTTTGCACCAAAGAGGAAAGGAGGACGCCAGCTGGCCGGGCGCCTCGACCGGGCGCCCTTGGTGCGTCATGGCTTGCGTCATGGGCACCTCGCGAGGTACCCTGCCTTGAACTCTCCGCCTCCTCATGAGCCAGCCTGACGAGGCCGTGCCTGAGGAAGCTCCTTGTCGTCCGCCCCGTGAGCCTTGGCCCCTCGCGAGGGTCTTGAGCTTGTGTTGATGAAGATGGGCCGTGCTGGGCCTCCTTCGAGCCATGCCGCAGGCCGCAGGTAGGCAAGTCTGGGACCCCCGTTCCCAGAACGCCGACAACGACTACTGAGTCCGAGAACCCCTAGGGTAGGATGAGTCGTGTACCCCCCTATGCGCAGTCGAGTCCGCATGATGGTTCGAATAGAACCATGACTGTGTGTTTCTTTTTTTTATTTGTTTGTGTTTTGATATCAGTCACCCTTTTTGCCCTAGGCAACAAGTATGTGACTATATCACCTTAATTATCTTAATGCATGTGTTTGGCCCTTTCGGCACCTTTTTGTTTGCACTTGCACTATAGAACCCCCTTTAGGCATTATCCTCCTTTATGCTACCTCTCCCTCTCATCTCTCTCCTCAACTGAAGGCTAGCAAGACAAGATACACCAAGGATTCTACTTTGGCAACAAACCAGCACTGAAGACTTTTGCTACAACCTCCTCGACCAAGTGCAACCCCATAGAGTTATGTTTACCTCTCAAGACTGTAAACCCATCACTATACCCTTCGAGACTTCACGAGATACCCCAGCTCGATTCCTTAACCAAGTGCTTAACCCACGGAATTACAAGTGGACCAGTTAAGCCTCTGTAACCTCACATAGCAATGGGTTCATTATGGAACTAGTGGACATAGCGAACGAGCACATTATCATCCTAAGATAGCACCAAAACTGATGATGCCATAGGAGAGACCAATTGGGGGATATAGGAACGGAGGACAAATGACTTGATGAGTTTATATCAGAGACCCTGAGGAATTGACTGAGACTTTTGTAGATCATGAGGCTTTCATTTTGGTAGATGAACTTGGTGGGATCATGATTATGGATTAGCATAGCTTCCATTATCCCTGAGTAAATTGGATTTATAGGACAATTATGATCACATGCTGAAACTCCTGGAAGTGCAAGGATTTGACTTGATCAGATGATATTGATAGGAGATAGTTGATATTACGTAAATAATTTGAGGGAGACATGTAGGATTCCTTGTTGGACATGAGATTTGGATTAAATAGGTTACCCTAGTGGAGTATGGATGCAGAGTAATTTTACATGGTTTGGAGTAAATTGGATTTAGACTTATGATCTTGATCATGATACCATGTTTCTCGGTGGACCATAACTAGGAGATTGGAATAATTTTCAGAGTTTATTTAGGGATCTATATATACTTGACCTTGGAGTTTACATGACCATGATAATGGAAATTGGTGGACTGACTATAGCAAGGTAGCCCTTTCAAGTATTTGGTGATTATAGGACATTAGATCACGTGGGACACCATAGACATTGGATTTGTAGAATTAATGAATTATGTAGCTAATGGGCTTTTGGAGTTGACCTATGCGAGATGATACTTTCAGAGGTATAAGGTGATCTGTTTGGAGGACAAGATAGCACAATTGGCATCTCAGGAACCGTGCTCAAGGATGGGATGATGAACATTCACTCGCACACTAGAATCCTTTAAATCCTTACGCCCTACCAAGCCACAACATGGCCGGATCCTGACCTTGGGCTTTGGCTCTAGATCGATAAGATCTTGGCCAATGCTCAACTGTGACCATCACCAATGCCTCAGCCCACTTTACGTACCCCATAGACTTCATGGAGTGCTTGGACAAGTTAGTTGTCATCTTTCTTTGATGAAATACTCGTCTACTCGAAGACGGAAGAAGAATCGTTGAGCTGGTCAAGGAACAACTGAAGACTGTCATGTCTAAGAGGAAGAACTACACCAACCACCATCTTCAAGAAGTATACTTCCGCGTCAAAGACCATGTGTATATGCAAGCCACTCCTCTCTAAGGAACCAAGCATTTCCATGACAAGGAGACCCACACCAAGATTCATCGGCCCTCTTCAAGATCACTCCAAGAAATAACAACCCGCTCTGAGATCACTATGAGACGAAGAGAAGACAGTTACCAGCTGGAGTTGCCACCTGAGTTACCTGATGTGCACAATGCTTTCCATGCATCACAACCCCGGAAGTGTTTCCAACTTCCTAACTTGCCCGATCTCTAAGAGGGCAATGACCACCGAGCCATCGACCCCTAGCCCAATCTAACCTACCGCGAGCTACCCATTAGCAACCTGGACCAAGTAGAACATTATATACTGAAGCCACACCATCAAGTACTTCAAGGATCAAAGGAGCACTTTGCTTTCGGAAGAAGGAACGATATGAGGACGTGAAGACCACCCCACATCAAAGTTTTTGTATCCCTTTCCGCGCCTAGATTGGGAATCTCGGGGACGAGATTCTTGTAAGGGGGGTAGGTCTGTCACACCCTGATTTTCATGGCACAACACTTAAGATGATAAATCATGATAAATTGTGGTTTGACAAAACTTTTCTGTGTTTTGGTCTTTGCTTGATTTGACTTTGTCTACTGTTTGCAAGTGCTCTAAAAATCAAATAAATCCTCCAACTCTTATACTCCTTCTCCTTGATCCAAAACTTCTTCCCAATGATCATGCCATGAGTGTAGGACATAAAAATAATTTCTTGTAAAAATATTTTGGCCAAAAAGTATTTTCTAAATTTAGTTTTCCAAAAACCTCTGAATTGAGGTTTGCACTGCAAGTACTTGATTTGGGGTATGAAAAATATTTCAAAGAGTATATTTGAGACCTATTAGATAAAGGAATCCCATAAACCACAAAAATATAATTTTAAAAGTTATTTTACTATTTTATTTAAAAGCTTTTTCTTAAGGCCAGAAATGGTCTTTAATAGGGAAAAATTATTTTATTGTTTAAAAAATATTTGACAAAAATTAGGGAAACTAAATGGGCATATATTTCCAATATATAAGAGTTTCAACACATGGTCATGTTCAAAATATTGGTCAAATCCTTCAAATACCCTTTCTGGATATTTCAAGCTTTTGAAATATTTACAAAGGAAATATTCTCCAAAAATTCCAAAAAATTCTAGCATGTCACATATGACATGTTTGATGATCTGGACAAGTATCATGTCATGGAGAATAGTATAACCCCATGAAACCCTCTCAAAACCACTCCTGTCATCTTTCAAGTTTGAACAACTTTACATTGCCAAACATGTCCAAATGCTCTCAAATCTTATGTACATACTCAACTGGTCTAATCATTCATCTAGACCAAATGGCACAAGTTGGGGAACAAGTTAACTTGATCAAAGTGCCCCAAAACCCTTCCTGTCCAGAACCAAATTTGAACAACTCTACATTGCAAAGTGTGTCCTTTTGATCTGAATTTTAGTGGACATGTTCAAATCCTCAAATGATGAAACTACACCAAGTGGTGCATCAAGGAGAATAGATTTGCATGACTAAATCTTGGTAAAACCATTTCTGCTGACTTCTAGGGTTTACCAAAGTTACATTGGCAACTTTCTTCAAATGGACTCAAACTTGGTGGTAAACCTCAGTTATGTGTGACACTTGATCCTGTTAATTCTCATTTCAAGTGGAGTTCATCTTCTTGCCCAAACCACCATCAAACACCTTCTGGCAGAAATTAAAAATGTATGTTTTGTCCACTTCCACTAATCTCCTTGAGCTCTTTTTTCCCATAGCCCCTCGTAGTCCCCCTCTACCTCTGGTGTGCTTCCCTGCCCGAGAGGCAATGATGAAGGGGGGCAGGGACCCATTTTTCTTCTCTGGACAGCCACTTTCCCCTCCCTTTCTCATCTCTCTCTCACTCCTGGCAAGTCCCAGAGCATCCAAAGCCTCCACCCCTCTTGTTTATTCCTCCTACATACGCCAGTCACAAGTGGACACGCTGAAAGTCTGTGGAAAAGCCGCGGATGCCGGCCAAAGACGCGCTCGTGCTCCCGACAGTTGACGCCGCGTCCCCCGACCACCTCGAGCCTCCCCCTCGCGCCAGTCGAGGTGCCTCGACGTCCGCAACCCGCCACCGTGCAGGCCCCCTCGTCTCTCCCTCTCTCTCACCTCCTGCGGTGCGTTCCCAGAGCCACCCGGCTCGGCCAATGCCCGGCCTCGAACGCACGAGCACTAGGACCTCGCCCCGCTCCCTCTCTCTCTTCCTGGCACCCTACTCGACTCCCACGAACGCCGTAGACAGCCCCGGGCCTCCTCTCGTGGCAACTGCGGCCATCCTCGCGGGTGCCCGTAGGCCACGTCCACGGAGAGCCACGGCCTCGCCATTTAAGGCCTCCCCGAGCCCCCTCTCGACTCCTTTGGCTCTGTCTCTCTCTCCCGTACGCTCCCCAGGCCAACCCATTCCTCCCCTAGTGCCCTCGTTCACCTCCATGGCCGGAAATCTTGCCACCGGCCACCGTTCAAATCCGAGCTATCCGGTGCTCCTCCCCCCTCAGACCTCCACCAGAGCATCACCCACTTCCCCACGGCCCTCTCCCGGACTCCATTTCTTCTTCTCCATGCCGCAGCTCCCCAACCTCACCGTCCGCCGCCTCGTCCGCGCCATTGCCCTGCGACCAGTGCCCCTGGGTGACGTGCCACCCACGGTTGGACTCGGCCAGGTCCCCTGAGCACACCGGTGGCCAGCTCACCGGAAACGGTGGCCTGTAGCGCCGGGAAGCCGCCGTCGACACCGCCCCTGCCTCTCCTCTGTTCGAGCGGGAGGTTGGGGATGAATCGGACAGGTGGGCCCTGCGCGTTAGCGACCCAGCGGCTGGGGCCCCGCCATTTAAGTGAAGATGGCTTCGGTAATGACGCCTTCGACGTCGCCCTGTCGCCCGCAGGCCAAGCCGCTGGGCCGACCCAGTTGCGCCTCGGCGCTAAATCCCGCTCAGTGGTAAATCACTCTCCTTTTTCTTTTTCGGTAGACTTGTAAAATCCATAAACAATCCAAATGGACTCCAAATTTGATGATTCAAATTTCTAGTGACTCTATAAATCATGATCTACCTGGTGGTGCAACATGCACATTTTTCCAGAGACCTTTTCTTCACAAATATTTATCAAATCCTATTTTTCCTATTTCTGTGATGAACTTTAGAAAATCACAGAGAGCTCAAACTTAATCCAAATGCCATGATTCAAATTCCTAGATGCTTCTAAGTTCATAACTTTGTTTATGAACATTTTTCCTAATACTTTCTGTACCCCACAAACAATGAGCCATTTCTTCATATTTGTCAACTTTGCAAATTCATAGGAAATTCATTTGAACTCCAAATCCAGTGAAACCAAATCCTAGATGCTTCTAAAATCATCCCTTGTTAAATGGGTGCCTTTGCGCATTTTTCAAAAATATATTTCTGTACACTTCTTTCAAATCCATAAACCCTTGATTCCATCATATTGAAATGTTCAGAAATATTCACTAATCCAATTCCAATGAAACCACCCTGGTTATTTTTCATATGACCAGGGAAGTCCTAGAAAAGTCAAATCCATATTTTTAGAGCAATTTTATTTCCTGCCTTGTTGTGTTGCTTATTATGGTTTCTTTGAACGATAGTTGACGAAGTAGACGAAATGCTTGGAGTTGGACCAGAGATATTTGAAGACCTCGAAGACTTTGCTAAAACAGGCAAGAAGCCCTTTGACCATGATGAATCATTTTACATCATGATGGCATTTTCCTTGCTTCACTGAGTGCATGATATACCTTGAATGGCAACCTTGCTAGGCTTGCCTCCGTTGCATACTCCATTGATATTTGCATTGTTCATGACTCTAACCTTGCTTAGAGTTGTGTTGGTGGGTTGTAGAAATATGCTATAGTAAATGGCTACGCAAAGTGGGCCAGGGTTATGCATGGAAAGAAACAAGTGTGGTTTGACATACTTGCAAAAAGCCCAGTGGGTGCCACTAATGCCCCTAGGAGATGATGATGAACTAGGTCACTACTTGGTGGAGAGGTAGTGTACCGAGGCTCAATAGAAGCGTTGTTTACAGAGACGGATTAGATTTAAGATTTGTCGACTGTCCCAACCTTACATGCACAACCACTCTACCCTTGTATGGGAAAGGGCATTATTGATTACCTAGGCCGATACTAGCTTGGAGCCCGCATTACTAGTGACGGGGGAGAGTTGGTGCTCTCTCTCGGGACGGGGTCGTGCCAGGTAGGGCAGCCAAGAACATTTTTATGGGCCACCGGACACACCGTTGGTACCCCGTGCCAGTGGTATGTGATGAATATGGGAGCGAGGCTCCACAATTTGAAGTTGTGAAATGTTGGGCACGGGGGTTACTACCAATCGAGTGGACTCTATGTTAGTATCGTCTAGGGAAAGATAGTGATCGGGTGCTTACCCCGGGTACTTGTGGTACCGCGGGTCGTGGATGACACGGATGTTCCTCGGATCTTGTGGGTAAAGTGTGCAACCTCTGCAGAGTGTAAAACTATTCGAATAGCCGTGTGCACGGTCAAGGACAGTTGGGTGGTGCTGCTTAGACTACGTCCATATGTTTCTGACAAACAACACGGTTTGGTAAATCTATTGACGTGATTCGTGAGGAAGTCACAATGAGCTTGAGCATGAGTTGTTCATAACTCTCTCTCGATGTTGATGTCTGTAACCTCCTAATACTTGTTGCAGGCGCATTCATATCCTTGATAAATGTTGATCATACTTGCATGAGAAAAACTAGCTTTCCGCAAAAATGCCAAATTAGCAGTAATGCCTTGCATAATTATTCTATTATCACCCTTGGGTTGCTTGCGAGTACATTCAAAGTACTCATTGGCTTGCCACTGGTTATTTTATTGGCCAGGCATAAAAGAACATGATATGATGAAGAATACTTCAGTGACGAACATGCGAGCTAGGACGCTTCCCAGTCAGAATGCCTGTAGGGTTAAGGCAGATGGCATGGGTCCAAGTTGTTATTGAAGATTTCATTGCGATGATGCACTCAAGACTTGACCATAATGGTCCTACATGTGTAAAACGGTATGTATGGATGTAAGACTCTTGTTATTCAGCTTCTGTGTGTTCGGTGAGCATTGATCTCTGGGATCACTGTACATGTGCATTCGGTGATCTCGACTTATGAGTCGGGGTCCCCACGTAGTGTCTACCAGATTAGTTGCTTAGTTTAATTTCAGGTGTGCTTAGTTTTATTTGAGGGGTGTGTTGTGCTGAGCCCCCAGCAGAACTATGTTATGTTTCTTCTCGTTACATTAACTCTTCAGTACGTACATACTAGTATTTCTTACAGTTCATCTTTTAGTTGGTATAGTACTACCACTCGTTTCTTCACATTATATACGTACAATATATATGGCCAACATCATATAGCCAGCAGTTTAGTTGTCAAAGAATTTCAGGGTGCTTAGTTTTATTTGAGGGGTGTATTGTGCTGGACACCATTATTGTGACTCAAATCTCTTTTGCCATGTTATAATGACATAAATACCAATGGACCAACATGCCAGCTCTCCCTCTATCTCACTACATTAAAATAAAGTGTGGGGCCTACTTGATCCCAACAGCGTTCTTATTTTCCTGTAAATTTCTTCGCTTGGTTACTCCTGACAAGCGGAGCCACACTTATCATTGTGAGAATCGGCTTACTTTTATCATATAACATGGTCAACGGGTTTGATGTGAAAATAACAATGTCTAATTGCATTTTTGAGGAAACTTCTAACTTAACGATGGCATTTTTTAGATATCTAATTGCATTTTTGGGCAGGCATCTCACGGATCGATGGCATTTTTTTGTAGTTGTAACATCTAATGGAAAAACTTAGTGATACACAACTAGTGGCATAAATAATAAGAACCCAAGAAATAAATAGGTATGCTAATTTCTTTAATAGAATTTAGCACCCCATTTTAGCACGTACAAGCTTTTTTAATAGTACTATATGCATAATTTGGCGACGAGCGCTCTCTATATGTACCACCTTTTTTCTTTAATTTCATCTTGTTAGTTTTGCTCCATGGCGCAATCCATCGATACTAATACTGTAAAAAAGTATACATTTTTTAAAAGGCTAGAGGGCGGGGCAGTCTAGCTAGGTCAGTTTCAAGATAGGCGATGGTCTTTCTTATTTGACGGCTCATTACTGCTGGAAGGCGGGGCCTTGTGATTTGACTGCTCGTATAAATGTGCCGACGACCTGAGGAGGAGAAAATAACTATGCAGTATACTCAAGTTTTCCACTGGAGTACGACGGAGGAGCACGAAACACGGCAGCCCAGTGCCATACCTCTACTCTCTACTCTTATCTCTGCTCTTATAGAAAATGGAGTTGGTGATGATGGTGTGCCTGCCATCCTGCAATATAGGTCGTCTGATTTATATCTGACGGATAGGAAGGAAACTATGGCAATTTTGCAAAAAGATACCCACACCCCTCTCCACATTTGCAAATAAGGCCTTCCCTCGTTCATCCTTTTCTTTCACAAGATAAACTACTCATAGAAATGCATCTTGATGTTCCGTGCAATCCATGGCCATCTTGCTAGTAGGGGTATAGATGTGCCAGCCCGTGCATTGCAATGGATCCAAAGTATATCTATTTAGTGGAGTGCACTCTAAACACATTATGTATTTATTTTTCTCTAACCTTTCCTAGCCATGCAACCGAGCCACATAAGATTCATGGGTGCCCCCCACATCATATTATTCATACTACGTTGACTGAAAAAAGATAAATCACCCAAAACAAGATCTTCCCGTTTCTTGTTCCTACGATGTTGTGCCGTGCACATACCTAGTAAACAATCAAGTTGGTGATGATGGTGTGCCTGCCATCTTGTAATATAGACCGTCCGATCTATATCTGACGGATTGAAAGCAAACTATGACAATTTTGCAAAATATACCCGCACCTCTCTCCACATTTACAGATAAGGCCTTGTCTCGTTCATCCTTATCGCCCACAACCTCATTGCTGAGCAATTAATTAAGGAAATCTCTGGAACAATCTAGCATGGTGGCCGCTGCCGCCTACCGGCGCTGTCCATCACATGCCTCCGCCCAGTCCGACCACCAGTCACCACCACGCCCCACTCCTCCTCACCTTATCACTCATCTTTCTCGAGATATCATTTTTTCGATCAAATTCTCGAGATACCATTTTTCCGATAAAATTCTCGAGATATCATTAGTTTTTACACATGGGATTACTCCTACATGGGTCAATCACAACAGGTGTTTTATAAAAAAAATCCATCTTGATGTTTCGTGCAATGCACGGGCATCTTGCGAAGGGCGATAAAAATGATCTAATTTGCTAGTCATCTCATTGTTAGCATTGTTCTATTCATGCCTCGCAGAGAACGTGACACGTGCGGCAAAACACCCAAAGCAAAAGAACAAAAACAGGAGCAAAAGAAGAAGGAAGATTATCACCCCAAAAAAAGAAGGAAGACGCACACACAAGTCTGTGGCGCTGCTCTCACTACATGAAGGGTTGTTGGCCGCGGAGTCGTAACTACTTCTTCATCTCCTCCAAGACCTCCATATACTTGCGTGTCTCCTCCGCCATCTTCTTCATTCTGTCCATGACGCGGGATTTCTCGACGCGAGCCTTCATCATCTGTTCCACGGCCGCATTATGTACCTTGACAGCAGCCGGATGCTTGATGCGGAGCTTTGCCAACTCCTCCTTCTGTTCCATGATGAGGGCCTCCAAAATTTTCATCGAGGAACTACTATTCTCATGCAGCTTCTTCCAACCAGCGTTCTCCTCCTTCAGCCGGTTGAGCTCGTGGCAGAGCTTCACCTTTTCCTCCTGAAGTTGCAAGATTTTGTCGGTCGCCTTCTTGTCTGAGGCAATGCTCTTCTTCAGCAGCATCACCAAGCCGACGGTCAACTCCCCTTCTCATTGAGATCAGCGGGCATGTCGTCGAGGCTCTCCTTCAGCGGCTCCACCAAGCGATGGATGAACTCCTTCTGCTTATTAAGGTGCTTATTGAGTTGATCGGGCATGTCGTCGAGGGATAATGACTCCAGCGCCGCCAACTCGGCATGTTCGCCTCCGCGGCTATGGCGCTCCTGGGAGCCATCGCCTGCCCGTGAGAGATCTTTCGAGGTCTCTACGTGGCGGCAAGCCCTCTTTTTTTCCACAGCCTTGGTTGCCGCTCCCTTGTTACGAGTAGTTCTCGACCTAGAGCTCTACACACCGGCCATGGCAAGGACGGACGAAGAAAAAGACTTATGAGGACGAAGGTAGAGTAATTTTCGGTTAGGTAGTTCCCCTTTTTATAAACTAAGTACTAGCACTAGTACTAAAACCTGCATAGTGGGAACACATTTAGGTTTGGTAGATACTAGTAGGTGTGAGCAGGCTTGCAGTTAATTGTAGCACTAGTACTTTGGAATGTGATGGGAACAAGGTAAAGATTAATTGATGGTTTTGGATTCGAGGCATGAAATGGCTCCCGATGAGTTTAGTGGGACATAAATTTCAAGTACTCACTCCATCTCAGTTTATAAGGCTTGCACGTGTATATAGGTTGTCAATGTAACTTATATAAAATAAATTGTTTAAGATAAAAAATATATCATTAAAAATAGAATATTTGAAGTTTGTAATGATATATTTTTCGTAATGTATGCCTCTTATTAAGTTGGTCAAATTAACGACCTAGGTACACGAGCAAGACTTGTAAACTGAGATAGAGGGAGTACTACACTGCTCAAACATGGTCGCACTAGTCAGTGATGTAACTGGTCATACATGTCAGACCAAGCGGATGCGTGTCCTTTCGGTGAGATGCAGGTGCGACCGACCGTCTGTTGGTGCGACCGACTGTAAAGTATAATGCGATGGAGACTTCTGGTTGTGGCTTCGGTTGATTGTCACGACCAAGCATTCTAAAACCAATGATAAATCAATTACCATCTTTTTCCAAACGACCAAGTATTTTCACAGGAATACACTACATATAGATGGAGTGATTGTCAAGGTTGCAAACCGACATAGCATAGCAAGTTCATTGCAGTAGCAACCGACTAGGTCACTACATCGCTGGCGGGGAAGGAGGGCAGCTCATCTCACCTACGATGCATGCCCAGCGGCGCCGCCGCAACTGGGTCCCGGGATTTTTCTTCTCCTACCGCCCATTTGAACAGTTGCACCGGCTGCTCATGCCATTGAGCACGCATGCACGTTCTTTCCTCTGCATTCGACTCCGTGAATATGATCTCTGCCATTAGCACTAGCTCAAAATCAACGCGATGCTGCCAGATGCTGACATCCCTCAGCATCTCTCCCCTGAGATCAACTTGCGCCTCCGCCTTGTGCTGCGCCAAGCGCAGCTCCTTGGAACTTCTCTCTAATCGATGCGATGCTTCCTCGATCTGATTTGCCCTTGCTGCCCACCACCTGAAATGCAGCCCTGGCATGTCCTCCGGCGCCACCAGTCTGTGATTCCAGAGCAATGGATCCCCTCTAAAACACATGTGGGCTTCGCTCAAAGGCGGCAGTGCAGCGGGCCGCAAAGAGAGGGTAGCCCGGGGGATCCTGGGATCTAAGGGATTATCCATGGCGGGATCCTCCATGGCGGGATCTGGTAGGTGAGGCAGGGAGGCGATCCTAGGCGCTGGGAGAGCCCTATGAGGCTAAGATAAAGATAGTACTACTCCAATCCGTCCATATTTAAATACAAAGGCCACCAACAGTAGCCCTGGCAAAAATTGATCATGCTGCCAGCGTCCTGGTTTATTGGCCCCTTTTTTGTGCCACTTTTTATGACATGCATAAATATTATGGTACTTACAAATATGGTCAAAAATTGGCACAAAATAAGAAGGAGACCAATGGAAGTAGCAACCCATGATTTAACTACTCGCATGCGTGCAGTGGAGTAGTAATGTCTTTTTTCCGTCCTCACGTCCACTCAATTTGCATGCGCTGTATTAACTGACCATCAATGAAGTGAAGGACTTTACATGCATCAAATTATCACATGGGGTGGATCTTCGTACAAAAATTCGCCCCTCCCCCCGTGTACCCGCGTATGCGTGCGAGGGAATGAATGGGTGCAAGGCGTGCATGCACATCTTCGCTTCGTGCATGTACCGCCAGTGTGCCTCAGAGAGGAGGAGTACATTCTTTTGGAACCAGCAGCACGTCATTGTGATCAACTCTGTCGGTGTACAAAAAGAGGGGTGCGTTTTTGTACCCCTTTACCTGTGCACAGGCAATCGAAGCCGCGCCAACGGTCACGCCAAGCAGAACAAGGGAGGTGAGCCAAGGTAAGACCGAAGGCCAAGGCAATCAAAGCAACGCCAAGGCCAAGACCACAAAGATCGAGGGATTTAAGCGGGTTCCCTGGCAAGACCCTTGCAAGCAGCCTCGGCAGCCCGCAAGACCCTGCGGGAAGCTCGCCCCACACCAATAGAGCGAGCCACCCTTGAGCCCACGGCCCCTAACGCCATCATCAACGTGGGGCCAGGGATCGGGAAGGCACCTCTGTGGGGGCATGCATATCTTTATGAATACATATTCAAGATCAGATGAGGATTAGAAGACGACAATCCTCGGCAAGATCCTTGCCGAGGAAGGCCACCAGACCCCCGGCAAGGTCCTTGCCGGGGACGACAACGCGCCGCGGCAAGATCCTTGTCGGTCCACCCGGCAAGGCCCTCGCCAAGGACGCCAGCGGGGCCACCGCCAGGCCCGCGCCAACCAAGCTTTCACCGTCGTTCACATATAGCTGCCAGCCCAACCAGCTGGGCGGGCACCTGCGTGGCAACATGCAGCTCCCAAGCCAACTCACCGAGCGCCTGCGTGGTGCCATGCTGATCTTCGTGAAGGCTCCACCACCGCGCCACCTCAGCTGCCCACCTGCCTACATGGTGCCGCACGCATCGCTGGCCAGGGCGCGTGTCAAAGCGAGGAGGAGAGGCGATGGACGGGACGGGCCTTGCCCCCGTCCCCAATAAAGCAAGGGGACACCTTAGCTACGCATTAAATGTGTCTTGTCCTGTAATATGAGTGATAAGCTCTGGGCACTGTACGCCTTTCCACCTCCTGTGTGTCACTGTGGCAGCCCCTTCAAACTATAAAAGGAGGCCCATGGCATAATGGAGAAGGATTCGGCTCTTTCAAACCACGCACTGACCAAAGCTAGTTTGAGAACTCAGGAACTCCCTGAAATACACCCACCAAAGCAGGAGTAGGGTTTTCCGCATCCTCGCGGCCCGAACCTAGGTAAACGATCCTTGTGCAGTCTACTAGCCCTGCTCTTCTCGCAACCCCGCGCCCCGGCAACCGTAGTAGGGATTCTTAAGATCCCATAGGTGTCGTTTCACACCGACATCTTTGGCGCGCCAGGTAGGGGCTGCAATTGTGATAATATGGTCTAGTAGTTAGCCTAGCAGTTCTTCATCGCCATGGCTCCTAAGAAGAAGACGGCCACGGCGATCGGCTCATTGGGAGCCGAACCGCCCGTGCCGGTGCGGACGAGTAGTGGATCGGTCGCCGACACGACCCGGGCCGCGGTCCGCGAGCACCAGCATCGCCCAGGAAGTTGGAGCCTGGCGAGCGGCTTCGTTCGTGCGCCAGAAGACCGGCTACACATCGGCGGATCCAAATACGGAGCTGGTGCCCCCGCAGGCAGTGCGGGGCCCTCCAGGGGTGTCGTTGTGCCACCTCCGGGCGGCGCAGCGACCTCCAGGACGCCCTCACTGGCGACCACAGCGTGTTCTTCCCATGGTGTGCGCGCCGAGCACCGTCACCACGTTGGTGACACTTGGCACCACCACGGGAAGAGCCATGTGCGTCAACCGCAAGACGAAGGGGTTCAGCACGCTCGCCAAAGCGCTGGCAAAAATGGCATGCAGCCGCTGGGTCGTAACGGAGCTCCTTCTAACGTAGTTAGAAGTCGAAGCACGCCGTGATCCACGCAGTTGTCGCCGCCGCCCACACCAGCGGAATCTTTGGCGTGTGCGCAGCTGCTCCTCAACTTCCCTCCTACTGCGGAGAAGCTCGACGATTGGAGGGCCACCATCCAGAGCCTCATCGCTGTCGCCAACAATGACAATCCGCGACCGGCGGGGCCCTCGGGTCGGCGCTCCACCGAGCCACCACATGCTGGCGCTGGGAGGACCGGGAAGGCTGCCGCCACAGTGCACTCTCCTCCTCCTCGCCAGCTGCCGCGGGCGTTGGCCCATCGTGACGATGCTTGTGATAACATCTCCATAGCATCGTCCGACCCGCGAACCCTCCGCGACCAGCGCCAGGTCCTTTGGGAACGAGCTCACGAAGACGCTCGAACCACCGTCGTGCGTCGGCATGAAACGTGCCACCAGTCGAACAAGCGGGCGGGACCCGCTATGGACCACCCGGCACCAGGGGGCTCCGGCGGCCTACCTTATGAGATCGGCTGCCCGGCCTTTACCCGTGAGTTGCGGCAGTTCCAGTGGCCGTCCCACCGCACGTTCAAGCCCGATGTCAGCGAGGAGTACACTAGCAATACCCATCCGTCCGAGTTCCTCAGCATTTACACCATCGCGATGCAGGCTGCTTGGGCTCGTGACGACAAGGTGCTTGCCAACTATTTCCCACTGGCGCTCAAGCCCACTGGCGTGACAAGATCAAGGCTATTGAGCAGATTTAGGCTCCTAAGCGGATCAAGGATGTGCGTCGGCTCATCGGCTGCGTTGCCGCCATGAGCCGATTCATCTCCATGTCCGCCGAGCGCGCCCTTCCTTTCTTCAAAATCTTGAAGAAGGCAGGCCCAATGGAATGGACCCCAGAAGCCGAGGCAGCATTGCAGGACCTGAAGAAAAACCTTTCCTCCACACCAATACGGGTTGCGCCTAAACCCCAAGAGCCGTTGCTGCTGTATCTGGCGGCGATGAATCAAGTGGTCAGCGCCGCGCTGGTGGCACAGAGGGAGGTCAATGAGGAGGCAGTGACGGCGGCGGAACCAGCGGATGGCAAGCCCAAGATTCCACCGGCAGGGCCTGGTGCCGGCAAGGTGAGGTCCCCGACAGAGTCTTATGCCACCGAGGCGGTGCCCGCGCAGTCAAGTGAGGTGGTGCAGAAGAAGAAGATGATGCAGCACCCGGTTTACTTTGTTAGCTCACTCTTGCAGGTAGCTAGATCGAGGTACTCCGGTGTGCAGAAACTGCTCTTCGGCCTCCTTATGGCCTTGAGGAAGCTGCGTCATTACTTCCAAGCCCACGAGATCACTGTCGTCACCCGCCTCCCATTGCAACGGATACTGCATAACCCAGATGCGACTGGAAGAATTGTGGAATGGGCCTTGGAGCTGTCAAGCTTTGGTTTAAGGTTTGAAAGTACCTCAACAATTCTGAGCAGAGTCCTGGCAGAGTTCATTGCAGAATGGACCTCAACGCCTGACGAAGAAATCCGGGAGACCACTCTCCCCGGCAAGGAAGCGGACCGCGACTGGATCATGTACTTTGATGGGGCTTTCTCGCTGCAAGGCGCCGGTGCCGGTGTGCTGCTCGTCGCACCCACCGGAGAGCACCTCAAGTACGTTGTCCAGATGCACTTCCCTAGGTAGATGTCCACCAACAACACTGCTGAGTACGAGGGATTGCTTGCCGGTCTCAGGATCGCGGCAGACCTCGGGGTTAAGAAGCTCATCGTCAGGGGTGACTCACAGCTCATTGTGAGACAGGTCAACAAGGATTATCAGAGCCCATTGATGGAAGCTTATGTAGATGAGGTGAGGAAGCTGGAGGAACGCGTTGACGGTATCCAAGCGGAGCACATCCCTCGAGCGGAGAACCACACTGCCGATTACCTGTCAAAGCGTGCCTCATTCAAGCTACCTGTGGAACCGGGTACCTTTTGGTCCGGCTAACTCAACCATCCGTCGAACCATCAGCAGGGCAGAACAAGAGGAGAAAGTCAGGCCCCGACAAGTACTTTCCTACCGAGCCCCCTGGGGCCGCCGACAATTTGCTGCCGCGGACGTTGAGCCTGTCCAAGAGCAAATGGCTCCGGCAAGGCGTCAAACCCTGGCCGTAGGGACAGCCGCTCCCATGGCGGAAGAAATGCCTTTGGCCCTTGCCGTCGAGCCCCAGGCTCCGGCATGGGCACAGCACACCGTCCAATTCCTCCAAACAGGGGAGCTTCTTGAGGAGCAGGAAGAAGTGGAAAAAGTAGCCCGTCGGCCCGCCCTGTACCAGTTCGTCGATGACGTCCTATACAGGAGAAGGCCAGTGTGAAATTGAGGTGCATCCCCTGGGAGGAAGGACTGGAGCTGTTGGCAGAGATACATGGAGGCATATGTGGCTCCCACATAGGGTCGAGGGCCCTTGCCGGGAAGGCGTTCCGGCAAGGTTTCTTCTGGCCCACCACCCTCCAGGATGCGACAGCACTAGTAACCAAGTGTGAAGCGTGCCAGTTCCATTCAAAGAAGCTTCATCAACCAGCTCAAGCCCTTCAAACAATCCCTCTCTCCTGGCCATTCTCGGTCTGGGGGCTCGATATATTGGGCCCTTTCCCCCGTGCTGTCGGGGGCTTTGAGTACTTGTACGTTGCAATCGAGAAGTTCACAAAGTGGCCGGAAGTGGAAGCAGTGAGAAAGGTGACTGCTCAGTTAGCCGTCAAGTTCTTCAAGGGACTGGTCTGCCGTTTTGGTGTGCCAAACAGAGTCGTCACCGACAACGGCACGCAGTTCACAAGCCACACCTTCATGCAGTACATTCAAGACCTCGGTAGCAAGGTCTGTTTTGCTTCCGTGGCACACCCACGAAGAAACGACCAAGCAGAGAGGGCAAATGCTGAAGTGTTGCGAGCCTTGAGAACGAAGACCGTTGACAAGCTGCACAAGAGTGGAAGGCGCTGGATTGATGAGTTGCCGGCGGTTCTTTGGTCGATCAGAACGACACCAAATCGAGCCACTTGCCAGATACCTTTTGCCCTGGTATACGGGGCAGAAGAAGTTCTCCCCACGGAACTCATATACGGGTCACCTCGAGTGCTCGCTTATGATCAGCTTGAGCAAGAGCCGTTGCGCCAAGATGACATGACGCTCCTTTAGGAAGATCGTCTTCGGGCGGCTATGAGAGCAGCGCGCTACCAGCAAGCCTTGCGCCGCCACCATAGCCGCAAGGTTCATGCCCGAAGCTTTGAAGAAGGCGACCTTGTTCTTTGGCACGTTCAGTCGGCCATGAATTCCAACAAGTTGACGCCGAAGTGGGAAGGCCCTTATCAGGTAATGCGAGTCACCAGGCCCGGCGCAGTCCGCCTGGAGACCGAAGATGATGTCCCAGTGAGCAACTCCTGGAACACCGAGCATCTTCGCAAGCTTTACCCGTAAGGCGCGGCTTGCCTGGCCTCCCGGCAAGCCACCTTTTGTACAAGCTTTGCCGGCAAGGAATGTGACCCTTTGTACAAAGCCAGGCGCAGACCCTGAGAATAAATAAATGAAGCGCTGGCGCCCTAAGTCATAGCATGCATGCTACGTCGAGTCTCTTCCTTGATTAGGGTTGATAGTTCTCAGCAGCGACCAACCCCTAGCTTAGAGGTCGAGTGCGCGTCTATCTGTTTCTCTTCTGTCCTCCTTTGGTTCGCAGGGCAGATGAGCACTTCTACCGGGCTACTTGGAAGAAAGAAAACGGATCGACGTCCCGACCCCGGCAAAACAGAGTTGCCGGGGGCTGCAAGCACAAGGATCCAACCACGGCATGATGAGGTTGCCAGGGGCTGCAGATAGAGATAAGTCTTTTATCCTATGTCATGCATTTCGGAACCGGACTGGGGTATGTGAAACCTCGTTTTTATATCTAGGCTTCCGTGCTCCCCTTTTTCCTACACCTCAAGATTATTTCCTGGGTCCGGATTTGGTTGTAGCCACGGCGGCAAGGAGGTAGAACGAGGAGCCTAAGACCACTTCATCCCTGCCTCCGCCAAGAGCGCGAGAACGGTCGAGTGGAGTGTGGGGACGGCAAGGTCTGTTGCCCGGCGAAAAACGTTTATCTTAAAACAATAACAAGAATTCGCTCCTTGTCGCGGGATTTACCCAGGGACGAAAAACCCAGCAAGCATCCCTTTTTCATTAAAAACATCCCATACAGGTATAGTTCGCACGAAATGAAAAACATGAACAAAGGGGATTACAAGCTTTAAATTTAGCAAGGCCCGAAGGCTTATAGATTAAAAAAGAGATAAGGTGTCCGTGATTCCTTTCTTGTCCCTCTCCTCAGGAGGCGGGTCAAGGAGGCGAGAGGACAAAAGGGGCGCCTAGGAGAGCTACGAGCAGCAGAGAACACCTCGGTGGCAACCCATGGGTAGGCCGGTGATGACGGTGCCGGGAAAGGAGCTGGAAGATGAGGCGGCAGGACTGGCAGTACGAGATGAAGGCTCGGTGCCCGCGTACTCCGAGTTGACGGCCTTGCCGCCCGCCCTCTTCCTCTTCCCCAGCCTCCCAAGGAGACGGCCCCGAGAAGTTCAAGGAGCTGGCACAACCCCCGGCAAAACCCTGTCGGATGAGCGGCCAGGTGCAGATGCTGCCGCTGCCGCACCCGCCCAGGCGTGGTGCGTCCGACGCCTAGTCGGACTCATCCCCGTCATCTTCCCCGCTGTCCTCCTCATCACTTTCGCTCGAGGAAGAGCTTCCATCGTCGGAATCTCCATTGAAGGAGCTCTCCACGCAGCACTTCAGGCGAGTCCCGAACTCTCCGAAGACCTTGACGGAGAGCAGGCCTTCCTCCATCAATTTGAAGTGGAGGACGAGCCCCGCCGTCAGGCTGTGGATGCGGGCAAACATCATCCACCCATGACGGAGGTACATGACCAGAGGAGCCGGGAAGTCGATGTCGACCCGCGTGCCCCCATTCCCACAACCCCTCATGTGCAATCTGAGGGATTGGGGCCGGTCACGCTCCATCTCCCAAGCAAACGAGGAGGGAAGACGAAGACGGCGAGGCGGAGGCTGGCGCAACCTAATGAAGAACTCATGGAGCTGGTCTTCAACGTGGCCTTCCATCGGGAAAGGCACCATTGGCGGGGGTGAAGCCGGCGCGCCGCCCCGTCCTCCTCTTCCCCGAGCACTATGACCTCTGCCTCGGCCTCGCCCCTCCCCCTTCCCCTCGCGGCCGGTTCCACCACCACGGGCCCGGGAGGAGGAGGGACGCGCCGTCGAGAGGCGACCCTCGCCGCCACCGTCGAGGAACCCGGAGTCCCTTTCTCCATGGCGAATGGAAGGAAGAAGCAGGAGCAAGAGGAGGCAGATGACAAAAGAATGCGGGACACCATCCCCCCTTCACCTTCTTTATAAAGGGGCGGGGCCGGGGCTCGGCCGCCCCACTCGGCCAATCCAGCCACCGGAGGCGTAGGGAATCAGGACCGACCCGCTGTCCCAACCAGCGACGGCCCGGTTTCCCGCCTCCACCGCTTGCCACCCCAGGCGCATGAAGGACGCGTGGTGGACGTGCAGAACTAAGGGGACGGGTGAAGCGACCTCTCCCCACCCCATGATCGTGGGGAGTGGACGCCTTGAAGACCATGACCTGGCCCCGTTCAGTAAATGAGCTGCGCCTCCACGCCTCCCTCTTTCTACGGGGAAGGCGCGAGCCACCTCTTTACTGCGATGTGATGGATGTGTGTGGAAACCGCCCCACACACGCCGACCACGTCACGCACACCCCTCCACGCTGCGCCGTGCACGCGGGTCGTGGGAAGCTCAATGTGCGAAAAGTCTTACTGCGGTAAAAACCACCCTGCCTGCCCGCGTACCGTTTTGGGCCTGGCCCAACAACAAGTCGCGCTTATGTGTGGCCCAAGCCCGGGGGCTCCTGTCGGTGTACAAAAAGAGGGGTGCGTTTTTGTACCCCTTTACCTATGCACGGGCAGTTGAAGCCGCGCCTACGGTCACGCCAAGCAGAACAAGGGAGGTGAGCCAAGGTAAGACCAACGCCCAAGGTAATCAAAGCAACGCCAAGGCCAAGACCACAAAGAGTAGAGGGACAAAACAGGTTCCCCCGGCAAGACCCTTGCCGGGGCAGCCTCAGCAGCCCCGGCAAGACCCTTGTTGTGGAAGCTCGCCCCACACCAACAGAGCGAGCCACCCTCGAGCCCACGGCCCCCAACGGCATCATCAACGTGGGGCCAGGGATCGGGAAGGCACCTCTGTGGTGGCACGCAGATCTTTCTGAAGACATATTCAAGATCAGATGAGGATCAGAAGACGACAATCCTCAGCAAGATCCTTGCCGAGGAAGGACACCAGACCCCCGGAAAGGTCCTTGCCGGGGACGACAACGCGCCGCGGCATGGTCCTTGCCGGGCCACCCGGCAAAGTCCTCACCAAGGATGCCAGCGGGGCCACCGCCAGGCCCGTGCCAACCAAGCTTCCACCGCCATTCACATACAGCTGCCAGCCCAACCAGCTGGGCGGGCACCTGCGTGGCAATATGCAGCTCCCAAGCCAACTCATCGAGCGCCTACGTGGCGGCATGCAGATCTTCTTGAAGGCTCCACAACCGCGCCACCTCAGCTGCCCGCCTGCTTACATGGCGCCGCACACATCGCTGGCTAGGGCGCGTGTCAAAGCGAGGAGGAGCGGGGACGGACGGGACGGGCCTTGCCCCCGTCCCAACAAAGCAAGGGGCACCTTAGCTACGCATTAGATGCATCTTGTACTGTAATATGAGCGATAAGCTCTGGGCACTATACGCCTATCCACCTCCTGTGTGTCACTGTGGCAGCCCCTTCCAACTATAAAAGGAGGCCCATGGCATACTGGAGAAGGATTCGGCTCTTTCGAACCATGCATTGACCACAGCTAGTTCGAGAGCTCAAGAACTCCGTGAAATACTCCAACCAAAGCAGGACTAGGGTTTTACACATCCTCGCGTCCCGAACCTGGGTAAACGATCCTTGTGCTGTCTACTAGCTCTGCTCTTCTCACAACTCCGCGCCCCGACAACCATAGTAGGGATTCTTGTGATCCCGTAGGTGTTGTTTCACACCGAAAAACTCACACAAGGAGGTCGCGACAATGCCTCCACATGTGCCACATGGCTTCATGAACTGTAAGAGAGACACTGTGTAGCGTGCCATTGAATTCTAATTTACGTGTTCTACACATACTCGAAGTACTAGTAAGGCACATGTGCATTGCACGCATCAGATTTGGCAACCAAATTATGAATAAATACCACACTATAGCATGTAAGCTCTGAGTCATATATGCCTGATGTATACCTTCGTTTAATTGTTATAGTTCATCTCATTCAAAATCAATTTGTTTTTATAAAAAAGCTAGGGCCTCTTTGATCCGTAGGATTTCCAAAACGCGGGAATAAAAAAACATGGGATTAGAGTGGAATGTCGTCTTGAATCATACATGATTGTACGAGTGTTTGATTGTGCATAGAAAAAACGCAGGATTCTTTCATAGAGGTTTGAGTGGGTGGGATGTTTCCTATGAAATCTAGTGCAAATGAATCCTATCGAAAAAGTCCAATGGATTACAATCCTACGACTCAAACAACCAAGATAGGAAAAATTCCTAAGGATTAGAATCCTAAAAAAATCCTTTGAGAATCCTTTGAATCAAAGAATCCCTTAATCTATTTTATGATTCATGGAATTGTGCAATCTAAAGCATAGAGTAAAAATAAATAATGGCAATTCAACTAGAAAAAAAGTTTGGTAGTTATGATACGGAAGATTCTAGAACAAAGGAGAAGCACTTGTGTTTTGAGGTTTGTGCATTGTGCTTAAGTTCAACCATGGAGTATGCTAGATTGTACATGTGGCAAAATCCGATGGGGGCTAGAACATTGTGCGAGGGGCCAAGTGGAGGGAGGCTATGAAGGAGTGCACAACTGCGAGATCGATACTTGAAGAGCGGGGGTGAGAACGTGCGCTGTTGCGCGTAGTGGCGGAGCCATGAAAAATAAATGAGCTAGGGGGCCAAGCATTGCTAATCCTTTATGAGGAGGGCCAATTCATCAACTTAAACCATTTTACCAGCAATTTTTCTAATGATCACATTCATATTAGCCTCGATATATAGTGATGTTACGGGGGGCAGGGCCCTTGCTACCCCTGTCTTCATCACTGTGCGCGTGTCTGAGAGATGAAGCGGAAGGCCTGGATGATGAGAGGGGGACGTTGGATATATAATTAATGTGGGTGTATTAGCTATGTAATCCTATATAGAGAGGTATAGATTGATCGATGTGGACGTGGGAAAGAGGGAGAGACCTCACTAGATATATAGATTGATCGGTTTGTGTGGAAAACTGTGAAATACCTAGCTATACACACACACACACACACATAGAGGAACATCGATCGTTGTGCATGCACGTGAGAGATAAAGAATGCCCGATATGATGGAGAGGGGGAGGTGTGTGTGTGTGCATGCATGGGAGACCGACCTGAAGAAAAAGATTGCATGTGTGCGATGGATAATGCCGACTGGTAGTGTGTGTGCATGCATGCACGAGAGAAAGTTAGTGATACAATTATAAAGGGAAGACGACTGTGTGGGTGTAAATGACTAGGTGAGGTCATAATCAATGTAAAGTTGAATTCAAATATTTGAATAAAAGATCATGATGTTTGAAACCCATGCATGCATGAATATAACTGAGATATGCGTGGTGTGGTTTGGAAACGAGCATGTTGTACTGTATACACATTGAACAAGGTCAGACAGATTTGAATTTGAGATACCGATGGCAGACATCGTTTGGCCACTTTGCATCAGTGCATGGACACACTATTCTAATTGGAGATGATGGGTGGCTTTTGCATCACATATCTATATCTATACCCCCTATATATTATATTTGATATTTATTTATATAGTGTGCGGATGACTTTAAATTTGAAAGATGGTCGTTGGATGAGGCCAATCCGATGGTGCAGAGATGGCGAATTTGAGCACTACTGGCCGTTGGATATCATCTATATTCCACCAGATTTTGCCACATGTACAATCTAGAAGACTCAATGGTTGAACTTAAGCATAATGCACAAACCTCAAAACACAAGCACTTCTTCTTTGTTCTAGAATCTTCCATATCAGAATTTCCCAAATGATTTTGTACATGATTTGCCATTATTTGTTTTTACTTTATGCCTTACAACGCACAATTCCATGAATCTTATAATAGATTAGCTTTCTAATAAAAACGAGATGATTTTGAATGAAATGAACTATAAGAATTAAACGAACATCTACATCATGCATATATGACTCAAAGCATACATGCTATAATGTGGTATTTATTCATAATTTGGTTGCCAAATCTCATGCGTGCAATGCACGTGTACCTTACTAGTCTAAATGGTGTTTGTGTGTGTGTGTTGTGCGTGTTAAACACATTGTACGTCATATATCATACATGGTTTAGATTCTGAATATCTAGCCAGAGCATACATGTACTATGATTTGAATTCAAAATAAAGTGGATACATATATTTGAATTTGAGATCGTATGTACATGTAGTTCGTATTTATATAGGAATTTACTTCTCCTATATTCATGTCATGTGTTGTGAAGATAATATTTAGATTGTTGTATAACTAACCCGAGTACAATCCCATTCAAACAGGGAAAATGTACTCAAATTTAGTCCATATGCTAGACAGCACACATTGTTTTTTGTTGTTGAGGGAAGTGCAAATTGTTTTGGTACTGTACACGTTATGTTTGTTGTCCCAAAATTTTTTAGTTCTTTTGTTGTATTTGTATGCATTTCTATCAATATAGTAAAATGGGACATGGCTCTGTCTAGTGATGAGGTGTGAATTGTCCTTTTTTTGGGTACACGTTAAGCTTGTTCTCCCGAAATTTCAAGCCGTGCCTTGTTATGCCGAAATTTCAAGCTAGAGTCTCTGTCTATCCTGCTGCGAAACTCCCGCCTCCTCAGCCCACGCCTTGTTGCCCCGAAATATTTAAGATATATCTTTGTCTAGTTGTGCTCCAACAACTCCCTCCATCTCAACCCGTGTCGTGCTATTCCAAAATTACAACGCGCGTGAAAACTCCCACCTCCTATGAAATCCCGACACGCGAAATGCCTGTGATACCCATGAAATGAAAGAACCGCCTAGCTCAAATAGGTGGGGTCATTTTCGTAACTTACCCTACATTTCGGACAAGTGCTTCCTATGCCATGGTTCCCCACTCCCATCCCATCCGCCCACCCATTCGTACACCGAGGCCGCGAAAGCCCGCGAAGCCCCACACCCTCCTTCGTCCGCCACCCAGCCGGAGCCTCTTCCCCGACAACGTCGTCCACAGCAACACCTCGACATTCCTCATCCACCGTACCGGATGAGGATCCGTCGTCGATCTCGTCGTCCCACCGGTTCAGCCACCCCGTCCTCCACTTCCAAGGAGTTGCGCCGATGTTCCCCTCGTCTTTCGCGCCACCTCCATTCCCACACCGCCGTCTTCACCTGCACCACCGGAAGAGAATCATCATCACCGTTTCGTCGGATTAAGCTGAGGCCTAATCGGTGCCACCAAAGATGGTCTAAACTAATAGCCGCATTTTCTTCTTGATTCGATCTCACAGTGCTGCCGGTGCTCGGTCCTGAGCCGATAGGGTGCAGCTCCACCCACTGCGGCGTTGCTGGCCACTTCCTCCACGGTGTCGCTCCCTCGGCGGTAGCGTCAACATTAGTAGGAGCTGCTGGTACTGCTTTAGCTCTCGCTCGCGCTGCTGCTCTGCTCTTGCTCTCGGTCCCCTGCATGTTCTGTTCTTGCTATTTCTCTTTCTCTTGCTCGCGCTGTCGCTCTCGCTATTGCTCTTGCTTGCGATGCTACTCCAATTTAGCTACACTTCAGTCGACTGAATCGACTTTTGGGTCAGTCGATTTTCAGGGGGTGGGGTGGCTTGCCAGAGTTAAGGAAGAACCAGCCGCAGCGGGGAAGGGGGCTCGCCGGAGAGGTACCCCACTATCTATCTTAGCGTTCAGGGTGGTGGCGGTGGTGGGGCGGTGGCGTGGGTATCACCAGAGAAAAAACTCGGCACGGGGGGCCTAGAGGGATGGCCGGGGCAGCAGCGGACCGGCGGTGGGGAGTGGTTTCCGGGCGGGGGGCGGCGGTTTGGCCGGTGGTGGCTGGCGGCTCAGGGGGCTGGAGGTTGAAGATGAACTTCAGGCCCTTGATTTCATATCCAACGGTTGGAAAATCTACTGACCAGAGATGAAAAAGTCAGTCTACTGACGTGTAGCCTCACCCGATGCTGCTACATGACCAGCTGCCCCGACTCTCGCACGCACTGCTGCTGCTACTGCTTTTCTACTACTAGTGCAGTCAGTTTCGACAGTAAAATTCAGTTTCGACAGCAAAATTCAGTTTCGACAGTTAAGTTCAGTTTTGAGAGTTAAATTCAGTTTCAACAGTTAAGTTCAGAGATGAGCGGCTGATGTATTTAACATCTAGAACTTTGTGGTTATGTATTTTACGTCATCTATTGGAGATGCTATTAGAATCCCACTCGGTTAACGTTGTCTCTCTTGTCCGGCTTCAGCCTCGGCGTCGTACAACTCACCGGAGCTTCTCCAACGACGAAACCCTCCATCATAGCAGAGCAGTACCCCGGGCTCCATCTCCAGACGCCTAAGATCTTCTTCCCCTCCTCCGACAGCCAAGTCAACCGGAGCATCCTCACCGACCAATCCAATCACGCTGAGATCATCATGGCTTCGCCAAAGAGGTTGTACACTTGTTGCATCTCTTTTTACTCTACATGTTATATATATTGTCCACTTAGAACACGTAGTAATGTGACTTATGATTATTTTAACCTACTATATGACAAGCAGTGAGGTACCAGGCAACTTAGCTATCCGTGATGGACTCTCTTGAATGCCATCATTATTTATCTCTGCGCGTTTGAGTTGTGCATTTGTCGATGGGCCTGGGAGTTGAGCTAGTAGGGCAGTGGCCTGGGTCCGAAGTAATAGAAGTAGCACAAAAACATTTTTTTTGTGTAGACTTTTCCTTGCTCAAGCCTGCCTACTAGAATCGCCAGTGCTTGAAAGGAAAAGTGAAGGAAAAAACATAGGTTTGGAAAGTTTCCTATGGTACTACTATTCATGCATTTGGTCCATAGGAATGGAGCAAAGGAAAACTGTAGGATTTGTTCCTTTAGTGTCTCCTTGAAATAAAACCATAGGAATTTCAATTTCCACTTCTCCTCCTTTTCAAATTCCTATTCATGAAGCACAAGACTAAGAGATAGTAGCATAATAGCATTATAACCGTACATTTTCTGGTGGTTTGACTTAATCTCACCATGCTTCTTTGCATCCTATGATCTTCCAATTCTTGTGAACCAAACACCCAGATTGGTAGAAATCCTATGTTTTTAAATTCTCTGTTTTGCACGTGCATTCCTATCCTATTGCTGTCTATTTCCTATCCCTGCATTGTTATAATACTCAAATTCAAACAAGCCCTTACACAATTACTTCTGTTACAGATATGTGTCAAAGAAAACCTTGTGTGGTTTGTCCTGCTCCTGCTGCGCTGTGTTCCACCCCAGCTCAGCTGCTCCAACGACGGAAGGGTTCACCACGGTAGGGATGCGCTCCCTAGAATGTCTTTCGCCGCCTCAGATCTTCTTCCTCGCCGCCGGCAGCCACGACGGCTGCATTACCATCATCAACTGATCAGATGACCTTGAGGACTACACGGGTCCACAAGAGAGGTCGCACTCTTTTGTGTCTGCTTACGTTATGCATCGCTTAATATGATGACATGCTACTTTATTGTCGTGTTCACCTATTAGACTCCGAGTCAGATCCAAACTAATGCTGAAACTTGAGTTTTTAAATGGTTGTGGGGTACATATTGGGGCAGCAATCAGTACTATTTGTCTACTATCTGGTTAATCTCGGGTGTCTACTATGAGTTTCATGTTGGGTGCAAACAAACATTAAAGGATCCATTATCTATTTTCTTTAACTAAAGCTATTATCTGCCTGCTATCATTGGTTTTGGGTCTATCCACAGTTTGCTACCATCACTCTGGATTTGTGCATGCAGTCCTCACATAATATCACTATGTTTTAGTCCTATGCATGTCAGTTATTGTACACAATGGAACTGAACATGTAGAGCAAAAGAGACGAGCTTTGCGTGGCAATAAAATTTCATGCAGACATCGCTCCATGGTGGGCGCAAAGGTAGCCCCCCTCCACCCATTTCGGATCATAATCAAGAGGAAGATAAGCATTACGAGGGGATTCGGAAGGAGAAGGCCACTCCTATTTACCCCTCGTGTCTTTCTTTGTAACTTGGCATGCTGATGTTGCTAATCATTCATATGGTGCCTTGCACTGGTTACTTTATACATCAAATATGACATCTGCTTAGTTTAGACATGCTTTGTGTCAATGCCATCTGTTTAGTTTCTTTATCGTATATATGAATCATGCAATGCCATCTTGTTTAGCCAGGCATCATATATGTGAATTTTACAATGCCACCACAGTTAGCCACCATCTTATATGTGAATTATATCATGCCATCATTTTTTAATTACGTGTTAAATTTGTCAACAATTTTAGTACATTCAATTACTCTTCCTGTGCATCAGCCATTCTACGCAGTCATGGAAACATCTGGAGTGGAAATAAGGTCTTGAGTAGATAATGCTATCTCGACGGCGCATGTCTTGCTGGTTATGGATAGCTCCTCGGAGGAGGATTGGACAGATGACCGGTCCTATCCCCCCCCCCCCCCCGAGGTGCTTTCTCTAACTTGGCAGGGATATATTGCTCATATCGTGCGTATGGTATCTTGCATTGCTATGTCATTTGCTTAGTTTAGACATGCTTTGTGTGAATGTCACTTGTTTAGTGTCTAATTATCATATATGTGAATTATGCAATGCCATCTTGTTGCAAGACATTATATATGTTTATTATGCAATGCTATCTTGTTGCAAGGCATTATATATGTCAATTATGCAATACCATGATGTTTAGCCAACCGTCATATATGTGAATGATATCATGCCCTCCTTTTTTTGTATTTCTCCTTGCATTTGTCGACAATGTTTGTATATTCAACTGCTCTCCCTGTGCATCAACCATTTGAATTGGTGATGGAGAAACCTGGAGTGAAAACAAGGTCTTTAGAGCAGACAATGCTACCTCTTGAAGCAGATATCTTGCTGGTTACAGAAAGCTCTTCAGAGGAGGATTCAGAGGCAGATGACCCATCCTATTATCCCCCTGAGGTGTATGCTCAAACTCGGCAGGGTTATATTACTCATATCATGCATATGTTGTATTGCAATGCTTAGTTTTTACATCATATACACAATATTGAATGCCATCTCCTTAGTAGACACATCATATATGCGATTGCCCTCTACTCACTTGATTTGTATATAAATCATATATTTGAATTATATCGTGCCATGATGTTTACATAGACAGCATGTATCTAAATTATGGCATGCCAACCCATTTTCTAAATATATAATATAATTATATCATCTCATCCTGTTTACATAGAAATCATATTTTGAATTATGTCATTCTATCCGTGAATTATATCATGCCATCATGTTTCCATCGATGGCATGTTTGTGATTTATGGCATGCCAAGCACTTTAATAGACACATCGTATAGTTATATCATGTCATCCTGTTTACATAATCATCATATTTTGAAGTATGTAATTCTATCCTGTTTAGTTAGCCATCATACATGTGAAATTGTGTCGTGCTATCTTGTTTAATTAGCCATCATATATGTGAAATTATGTCCTTCTATTCTGTTTGGTTAGACAACATCAATGTGAACTATTTCATGCCCTGTTTTCTTCCCTACTTTCCATTGCACCTGTCTATCTTATAATGTATCTACATTCAATTACTTTTCTTGTTTATTAACCATTTCAATTGGAGGGGGTGATGGCAGTATCTGTGGGAGTAAAAGCACGGTCTTCACAAAAGATCGTGCTACCTGTCGATGCAGATAGAACCACGGTTGTACTTGCCCAAGAACCAGCCCCACCACACATAACCCAGACTCACGCAGATTGTACCTCTACCCAGTTGGATAGAGAACCAGCTACACCCCTACTAACCCCAACCCCAGTAGATAGTAACCCAGTTTCAGTTGACACAACACCGTCTCCACCACAGAGCACCCAAACACGAGCAGTTAGTAAGGCAACTGTAGTGCCCAAAGCACGAGGACCACCACTCCGAACCCCAAGTCAACGCTTAAAGCAGAAGAAGAATTGTTCTCAGGTCAGGTTCCGTAGCTATGGTTCATACTACTTTGCTCTTGCATCACTGTATTTACTCATACCAACTAATTTCAAAAAAAAATTGACTATACTAATTTCAAATTTGAAGGATGCAATTGAAACTCCAATGGCGCAACAAGTATGTTTTAGACCTGTTTATTTAGCGTGATTGCTGTTGTAACTTCCTCTATGCTGATTTCAGTTTCAATTGAAGAAACAGTTATGTTCTCAAGCCATGCACATTACAAGTGTTGTTATTGCTGTGTAGTTTCCCACACTTATATTCTGTCTATGCTGCTTTGTCTTAAATAGATACGATTTGAACTGTATCTACCATACTGTGACCATACTACATAGTTATATGTTTGTTTCATGCTGTTATCTTGTCCACCTTACTACTGAACTGGTTTACCAAAATGATGTTCATATACTACATGGTAAACCTGTGATGTGTTTGTTTGTTTCTCTTTTAGAACACGGATAAAATATTGGAGAAGAGTACCCCGTTATGCAATGGTAAAGGAAGTAATGCAGATAAGGTTCAAGATAGTGAGACATCCCTGTTGGTCTCCAAGAAAGCTGATAAAAACTATATTCAAGACACTGAGACCACCCCAAAGTCCTATCTTGATGTAGTGTTTGAGTTACTGGCTACTACTGCTGGCACCAGCTTTTCGAACTCGTTGCCTGAATCAGTTCGTCTTCTTGAGTCTCAACTTCAAGTTCAAATACATCGATCAGATGTTATGCGATAGGAAGCCGAAGGAATGAGGAAGTCCCTGCAGAATTCAGATGCATACTTTCTGGTGCAATAGCAAGTGTTGGAGGATTTAAGCGCCAAACAAGAGAAAGTTAATAAGCTTGCTAAGCATCTTGCCAGCATTATCAGTACACAGGGTATTGTGTCTTGAGCTCTTCTGGTTTCAGTTCTGGACTTGTTTTGCTGCAGCGTTTATTTGCATTGGTCGCCAACTTTGACAACCAGTTTATATGATATGTTGCGTTGTTCCCTATATTTGCATTGGTGGCGAACTTTGATGCCATGTGGATGAAATATGTGTAAAAGCCGTGATAGCCTAGCGTAACTTGCTTTCTTATTTATTTCCTTGTTGTCTTGTTTATTTGTTTGCTTGTAGTCAGTGCAGTTCTTTTTCTGCGGTTTGCTAGTGGCCGCAATAACCTATTTTTAAAAACTAGTCCACAATAACCATGGGCTACATATTTACTGTAGTTACCATGGGCTTCCTATGGGTCGTAGAAACAATGGGCCTTCTAAGGGCCATAGAAACAATGGGCCTTCTACGGGCCGTAGCATCAATGGGCCTTGTACGTGTCGTATGATCGATAGGCCAAACATGGGCCAATAACAGACCGCATTATGGGACGTAAACGGGCTAGATTTGGAATCGTCCGTTCATGGGCCGACAATAACGGTCCGTCATTAATTGGCCGTATTTGATGACGCTATGAAAATGGCCCAATGGATTAAAGGGCCGCAAACGGGCCGATTGTAACCACAGGCTGAATTTGGCCCACAAGTAGAAAAGGCGATGTGGCCGTAAATAATCGAATCTTTGAAATGAGCCCAAGAATAAATGGGCCCTGAGAAGGCCGAAAGATAACACGGGTTGGAAACGGCCCAATGGAATAATGGGCCATTAATGGGTATAAAGTAGTACACTGTTCATTGCGGTCCAGATTCACCACGGGACATTAATGGGACAAGATTACAAATGGCCTCCTATGGGCCAAAAGATATCATGGACCATACATGGGCCGGAAGTTACAACGGGATGGAATCATATTGGATGGCCCAGATGAAGCTACTAGGTTTAATTCCGATAGGCGGTAACGGGCCGTCAGTTAGCAGGCCATAAGTGGGCTATCAGGCTTTTCGTGGGCCGGCCCGTTACCTTTTGACCAAGTCAAACGGGCCGGCCTTTTCACCGGAATTGGCCTATCTTGGGCAGTGGCACATGTTGACCTATCATAGGGCGCTTCCTGTCCAATGGATGGATGACATCTGTCCAACGGTGAGCCAACACGTGCTTCCTCCGTCCAATGAAAATTTTACACGTGGAAAATTATCATTGTTCTGGGCTGTTGGTGGGTTATCGGATCCAAAACCGGACCTGATAACTTAACGGCGACCCGTTACAGTGGATGCCACATGTCGGTCACCCTTGACGAAAGCACTTCCATGACGCGCCATTTATCGTCATGGAAGTGGACACTTCCGTGATGAAAATTTTGGTAATGTCATGGAACACTTCTACGACAAAAAATGTATGACTATCTTGATTCTATCATAAAATTGTCATGGATGTACATGCATGGCAGAAAACGTGACCTACTGTGACAAACACGTATCATAACGGAAGTGTATTTTTTTTGTAGTGTGTGACACTAAGCAGCGCATTTAATGCGACCGTTTAGCCTGCATAGTTAGGTATGATAGCATTGTTTGCTATCATATCAGTGCATAATGACTACTTTGCCATTGTGGTGAACCCTTGATCTATAAAATAAGGCCCGTGGCAGCCGTAGAAAGGGTTGGAAAGTTGATGAACCCACACCCCCATACGCACATAGTCGCTACAGCCCTAGGCAACCCCTGCCAGGCAATTGTACTATGCTTCGCCACATCCGTTCCACCATCAACCACTAAAGCAGGAGTACGGTTTTGCGCCTTGCGGCGGCCCGAACCTCGGTAAATTGCTTGTGTGTTCTCTGTCGTGCTGCCGCACGCTGGTCCGCTCTTTGTGCAATGCGACGTCCCCCTGCCGAACCAGCAAGGGGCCTCCTGGTCCCATAGGTGGCCGCGGATATCCCGCGACATAGTACAATATAACAAGATGCATCAGAACATAGCAGGTAGGTGAACATGAATCCAGGAGCATAACCGAAACAACGAAAGTAGTAGCAAACAAGCAGAGAGATAACGGGCAAAATTTTATTCAATATTCAAGTAGAACCCATGTCTACTGCATGGCTATCACGCAACTAGCGGTTGTGGCTTCCATGGGGGTGATGGAGACTCCGGGAAGAAGTGCGGTGAAGCCGCGAAATGAAACACCGGACGGTTCTCTCTCGCAGGGGGCTGATTAGAAGCAAGGTAAAAATGGTCATTTTCACTATGGGACCACCTAGTGAAAATGTTAGCAACAGAAATATCTCAACAAGATGAAGAAGTGGGCGTTGGTTTCACCTCAATCGGAGTTATGGTCGCCGAGATACGGAGGGTGGAAGTTTAGGGACTAATCTGTGAATATTTTCATCACCAATGGGTCCCTGAGAGGAAAAACTGAAAGCGCCTTCGGGCCGAATACATTTTCTGAAAGGGAAAGCGCATTTTGAGCTGCAGTTCACCGGGGAGGGGTGGAGGACGCAGGGGTGGAGGGGAACTGAGAGGAGGCAGAGGCGGGCGGAGGTAGTGGAGCTTCGGCGCTTCGACCAACTCCGGCAAGGGGAGAGTGGGTGGGGCGAGCGGCGGGGAGGAGAGGAACTCAGTGGAGGACTTGGGAGGAGGAGAGGGGGCATGTGGTGGCCGGGGAGGAGCGGACTCCGGTGACCACTTAGGAGGAGCGGCAAAGAAATGGCGAGATTGGGCACTCCGGTGGGGGAGGAGGAATGGGGAGAGGCTGGTGAAGTGCGGAAGGACTCGGGCAAGCTTTAAATAGGCCTCTGGGGAGGCTCTAGAGCTCACGGGCGAGCTTGAGCAGTGCTCTAATGGAGGACAGGAGTTGGACGCGGCACGGGCATGGCGTTTGTGGCACATTCATGGTGAACCAGGAGGGGGCCCGGTCACGGGACGATGCACTCGATCACCGGGGAGCTCCTGGACAAGGTTGGACGTCGAGACGACGAGGGAGCGGACAAGCACAGCGGCCGGAATGAGCCACAACACGCCGTTTGCATGACACAAGCATTGTCACCACATGAACTCGCACAAGCAGCGCGTTTTGGCCGGGCCGACCATGTCACACGTGTAGTCCCTCCAAGATAGGTTACAAATGAGGTGATGAATCGATTAGGGGCACTGTGGTTAGGTGGTAATGATCCTCTGAAGTTTGTTGTTGCAAACTTAATCAGGTCACTATGATCCACAGGGAGATGCTAAGGGCCAAACATGATGTCTGGGGTGTTTAAACTAGGAAGGACTATGATCCTGTGAAGTTTGGAGGGATTTGGACCAAGATTTAACATGGTTGCTTAACAAACTACATAATCTGGTCCAGAATAGAGATTTGGATGATGCTGTCACATAGGTGCTGAAAATGGGCACGACCCAATGATTTGAATATATGAAGATGCTCAAAAAGTTTCATGCCATTTGAATGAACCAAACTACCACTTGCTCCATATAGCATCTCCCTGGACAGAAACTTGGAAAAATTACACAGGGCAAATAGATTAATGAAATGAGCGAAAACTTGGTGGAGAGAGTTGATATGGATAGGAGAATGTCTTGTTAAATTTTCATCTTAAATGAAGCAATATAAAATATGGCTGCTTCACTAACTAAAAATCTGACCAAAAACCAAGATTTGGAGTTGGGCTCACATAGATTAGTTACATGAGCTCAAATTTGGTGGCGAGTCATGATTTGATCAAATGAAGGACCTTACAAAATTTCAACTCATTTGGATACTCCTAGTTGGTACTTCCTTCACATAGGCTTCCCTTAGACGAGAACTTTGAAAAATTGCTCAGGAATATTTACTAGGAAAATTGAGTTTAATTTTGGCATGGGGCAATTATATGGACAGGAAAATATGTCCAAAAAGTTTGGAGTCCACCAAGCAAAGATAAATGACACTTCCTTCTCAAAAAGCCACTTAGGGCAGAATCAGAAAAGGAATATTTGTGAATTATTTTTTATGATGCCAATGAAGGATTTTGGCATATTTGAGGAAGATATGACCGAAAAAATTTATGAGTATTATTTGGGAATTTTGGGAGTGACAGAAATATAGGTTGCTTCACAACCTAGGGTTTAAAGGGTTATTCCTTTAACAGAAAAGGAAAATTCCCAAGAAAAAGAATATTGGATTAGGTCAAGGATAAAAATGACATGATCTTGGGATGATGATCAGGATGACAAGCCACTATAAAACCTAGGAAGACATGATCTTCCCAAGTTTTAGAACCACATAGCCACATTAAAGAAAATCAAATCAAGAAATCCAAGAAAATCATCAGAAAAAGAAAATGAAAAAATCCAGGGTGTTACATCAAAGTTTTTATTATATACCTCTTGGATGCCCATCATATTAGGACTAAATTCATAACCTAATCAAATTACCATTCTGTTTGGAGACTGTCAAAATAATATAAGTGAAGCATGAGAGTTCAACAATTTCTATAAAATAAAGCCACCACCGTGCTCTAAAAAGATATAAGTGAAGCACTAGGGCCACTGCCTAGCTCAAAAAATATAAGTGAAGCACATAGAGTATTCTAATAAATTCACGATTCATGCGTGACTCTCTCAAAATGTGTGTACAACAAGGATGATTGTGGCAAACTAAATAGAAAAGACTCGTATCATACAAGACGCTCCGAGCAAAACACATATCATGTGGTGAATAAAAATATAGCCTCAAGTAAATTAACCGATAGACAAAGACGAAAGAGGGGATGCCGTCCGGGGCTTCCCCAAGCTTAGATGCTTGGTTTTCCTTGAATATTACCTTGGGGTGCCTTGGGCATCCCGATGCTTAGGCTCTTGCCACTTCTTATTTCGTAGTCCATCAAATCTTTACCTAAAACTTGAAAACATCACAACACAAAACTCAACAAAAAACTCGTGAGATCCATTAGTATAAGAAAATAAATCACCACTTTTTGGTACTGATGTTAACTCATTCTTTACTTATATTGGTGTAATATCTACTGTATTCCAACTTCTCCATGGTTCATACCCCCTGATACTACCCATCGATTCATCAAAACAAGCAAACAAGACATAGAAAACATAATCTGTCAAAAAAGAACAGTCTGTAGCAATCTAAAAACTTTGTATACTTCTGTAACTTCATAAATTCCGAAAAAATAGGACAACAAAGGCAATTTGTATATAAATTGTTTGTAAAAAATTCAGCATTTTTCCACGCTTCTGTGATTTTTAGAAATTCTGGCAATGATTGCAAAAGTTTCTGTTTTTCAGCAAGATCAAATCAACTATCACCATAGATCATCCCAAAGGTCTTGCTTCGCTCAAACACTAATTAAACACTAAAACACAATTATTATGGACGAAATAATGTGTATACTAATAAAACAGAAAGGAAAAATATTAGGTTGTCTCCCAACAAGTGTTTTTCTTTAAAGCCTTGTAGCTAGGCATTGATTATTTTAATGACGCTCACATAAAAGATAGCAATTGAAACCCAAAGAGAGCATTGATAACCCAAAAGTATAGGGGATCGCAACAGTTTTTGAGGGTAGAGTATTCAACCCAAATTTTTAGATTCGACACATGGGTAGCCAAAGAATATTTATAAGTATTAGTAGCTGTGTTGTCAATTCAACCCCATCCTCAGATTAATTATCTACCATAAACTAATTAGTAGCAAAGGAGTATGATAGTTTTGACAATAGTAGACGCAACAATAGTAACGGTGACAGTGATAGCAGTGATTTTGTAGCAAGTGCAACAGTAATGATAACATTAGTAACTTAGCAAGATCAATATGTAGGAAAATTGTAGGCATTTTATTGGCGATTTGTTGGATGATATTCATCATGTGACAGTTATAACATAGGGAGATACGACACTAGCTCTAGTTCATAAATATAATGTAGGTATGTATTCCGTAAATAGTCATACGTGCTTATGGAAAGAACTTGCATGACATCTTTTGTCCTACCCTCCGATGGCAGTGGGGTCCTATTGGAAACTAAGGGATATTAAGGCCTCCTTTTAATAGAGAACCAGAACAAAGCATTAACACACGGTGAATACATGAACTCCCCAAACTACGGTTATCACCGGGAAGTGTCCTGACTATTGTCACTCTTGGGTTGCCGAATCATAATGATACGTCTCCAACGTATCTACTTTTCCTAAAGCTTTTCCTCTTGTTTTGGACTCTAATTTCCATGATTTGAACAAAACTAACCCCGGACTGACGTTGTTTTCAGCAGAACTACCATGGTGTTGTTTTTGTGCAGAAATAAAAGTTCTCGAAATGGAACGAAACTTCGCGAGGAATTTTTATATAATAAATAAGAATTTCTGGAGCCAAGTGCTGCCGGAGAGGGACACCTGGGTGGGCACAACCCACCAGGGCGCGCCCCCCTCTCCTGGCGCGCCTAGATGGGTTCTCCCCACCTGGTGGCCCCACAGACCCTGAAACTAATGCTATAAAATCCTATTTTCCAGAAAACACCAGGGAGAAAGAATAATCGCGATCTACGAGACGAAGCCGCCGTCACCTCCTTTTCTTCATCGGGACGCCAGATCTGGATTCCGTTTGGGGCTCCCGAGATGGAGATCTTTGTTCTTCATCATCACCAACCCTTCTCCATCGCCAATTCCATGATGCTCCCCACCGGGAGTGAGTAATTCCTTCGTAGGCTCGCTGGTCGGTGAGGACTTGGATGAGATTCACCTTTTAATCGAGTTAGTTTTGTTAGGGCTTGATCCTTAGTATCCACTATGTTCTAAGATTGATGTTGCTATGACTTTGCCATGCTTAATGCTTTTCACTTTGGGCCCGGGTGCCATGAACTCAGATCTGAACCATATATGTTATCATCATTATATACATGATTTAGATCCGATCTCGCAAGTTATAGTCACCTACTACGTGTTATGATCCGGCAACCCTGGAGTGAAAATAGTAGGGACCACTCCCGGTGATGACCGTAGTTTGAGGAGTTCATGTATGCACTATGTGTTAATGATTTGTTCTCGTTCTCTTTTAAAAGGAGGCCTTAATATCCCCTAGTTTCCAATATGGACCCCGCTGCCACGGGAGGGTAGGACAAAATATGTCATGCAAGTTCTTTCCATAAGCACGTATGACTATTTACAGAATACATGCCTACATTATATTAACGAACTAGAGCTAGTGCCGTATTGCCCTAGGTTATAACTGTCTCATGATGAATATCATCCAACAAGTCACTGATCCAATGCCTATGAATTTATCTTATATTGTTTCTGCTAAGTTACTACTGTTATCATCACTGTTACACTTGCTACAAAATTACTGCTATCACTGTTACTGTTACCGTTGCTACTATTACTATTATCAAAACTATCATATTACTTTGCTACTGATTACTTGCTACAGATAATTAATCTCCAGGTGTGGTTGAATTGACAACTCAGCTGCTAATACCTTCAAATATTCTTTGGCTCCCCTTGTGTCGAATCTATAAATTTGGGTTGAATACTCTACCCTCGAAAACTGTTGCAATCCCCTATACTTGTGGGTTATCAAGACACTTTTCTGGCGCTGTTGCCGGGGAGCATAGCTATATTTGTTGAGTCACTTGGGATTATTGTCAAATTATCACTATGAAGAATCTGAAGGATGCTAAGAGTAAGATATTTTCCTCAAAGATAGGGGGAGGTAAGGAACTGCCATCCAATTCTACTTTAGATTCACCTTCTGTTATAAGTAAACTTGCAACACCACCACATGCTATTAATTCTAATATGTCACAAGTTATTGATGATGCTACTTCTAGTATGAATGATGTTTATTATGATGCTAGTACCTTGCTTGATAATGATGATGTGCCACTTGGTGAATTTCTTGATGAGAAAATTGCATGAGTAATACAACATGATGTTGTTGAATCTGATGATGAGCTTTAAACTAAAACTCCTAAAACACCTACTAGAACTAGCCTTCCTAGATATGAATTGCCTAAGGTACCGGAAGGTTATGTTATGAATGAGGAGACAACTAGAAATATTCTTGCTTGTAAGGATAGAGATGATCTAGAGAAATTATTATGCAAGTATAAAGAAAAATCTCTGAATGCTAGAATGAAATGTGATCCTAAGTTTGCTACATAATCTATCTTTATTGATGATAAGGATTACGAATTCTCTATTGACCCAGAGTTAAATACTTTGGTTGAATCTGATCCTTTCCATGGTTTTGAAACTGAAACTGTTGTGGCACATCTTACTAGGTTGAATGACATAGCCACCCTTTATACTCATGATGATAAGACTCGCTATTACTTTACTCTCAAGTTATTTCCGTTCTCATTAAAGGGTGATGCTAAATCTTGGTACAATATTCTTGCTCCTGGTTGTGTGCATAGTCCCTAGGATATGATTTATTACTTCTCGGAAAAATATTTGCCTGCTCATAAGAAACAAGGTGCTTTACAGGAAATATTTAACTCTGTGAAAACTAGAGAAGAGAGTCTCCCACAAGCTTGGGGGAGGCTTTGCCAATTACTTAATGCTTTGCCTGATCATCCTCTTAAGAAAAATAAAATACTTGATATGTTCTATAATGGACTAACCGATGCTTCTAGGGACTTCCTAGATAGTTGTGCTGGTTGTGTTTTCAGGGAACGAACTGTTGGACAATCGGAAGAATTGTTGAATAACATATTGAAAAATTATGATGATTGGACTCTTCCTGAACCATCGTCTAAACCCTCTCCAAAGAAGAGGGGTATATTATATCTCAGTCCTGAAGATATGCAAGAGTCAAAGAAATCTATTAAGGAAAAAGTTATTAAAGCTGAGGATGTTAAAAATTTAGCTCCTATTGAAGAAGTACATGGGCTTAATACACAACCACTGCCTAAGGTGGTAGAGGTAAATTCTTTAATGAAGATCAATGATAATGATAATCCTCACAATATGCATCCTAGCTAGCCAATGCCTTTATGTGTTTCAAAACTATATTAGAAAACAAGATCACTTCAACACAAATGTTATGAAACAATTGAAATACAATTCTGATATGATTGCTCGCTTGAGTGACTTGTTATTTAGAATTTCAAATGATGTTATAGGTGTTGGAAAACATGCTTCTATGGTTCAAACTCAGTTAGAACAAGTTGCTGAATCTCAAAGAGAGTTTTTAGATGAAATGAATAATAATATTAATGATCATGCTGTTAGAGCAATGACTAGAGGAGGTAGAACGACTCAGGAACCACTTTATCCTAAGGGACACCCAAAAATAATACAAAAAGATTCACAATTAAATAACATTAGTGCACCTAGTCCTTCTAGAAAGAAAAAGAAGAAGAAAAATGATAGGACTTTGCATGCTTCTAGTGAAACTGAAATAGAAAAACCTCCTGATAATGATAACGAAACCTCTATCTCTGATGCTGAAACTCAATCTTGTAATGAACACTCACCTTATAACAATGAAAAAGATAATGATGAGGTTCAAGAAGATGCTCAACCAAATAATAAAGAACCAGATAATGATGTTGAGATAGAACCACCTGTTGATCTTGATAACCCACAACCTGAGAATAAAAGATATGATAAAAGATACTTTATTGCTAGAAAACACGGTAAAGAAAGAGAACCGTGGGTTCAAAATCCTACGCCTTTTCCACCTAAGTCCACTAAAAAGAAAGATGATGAGGAATTTGAACGCTTTGCTGAAATGCAGAGGCCAGTATTTTTGCGTACTCGCTTGACTGATATCTTCAAAATGCATCTTTATGCAAAGTTTATGAAAGACATCATCACTAATAAGAGAAAAATACCGGAAGCTGAAATATCCACTATGCTTGCTAATTATACTTTTAAAGATGGAGTACCTAAAAAACTTGGAGATCCGGGAATACAAACTATACCTTGCTCCATCAAAAAGAATTATGTGAAAACTGCTTTGTGTGATTTAGGAGCTGGTGTTAGTGTTATGCCTTTCTCTTTATATAAAAGACTTGATTTGAATAAACTCAGACCTACTGAAATATCTTTGCAAATGGTTGACAAATCAACTGCCATACCTATCGGTATTTGTGAGGATGTGACCGTTGTTGTTGCTAATGTTACTATTTTGACTGACTTTGTTATACGTGAGATGCCCGAGGACGACAACATGTCGATTATCCTTGGTAGACCCTTCTTGAATACTGCAGGGGCTGTTATGGATTGCAATAAAATCAAGGTCACTTTTCATATTATTGGTAATGAGCATACGGTGCACTTTTCGAAGAAACAATTCCAAGTGAATTGTATTAATGTTATTGAAAAATCTCCAACAATCACTATTGGAAGTTTTCAAATACCTCTACCTACTGCCAAAAAGAAATATGAAATGCTTGTTTTGGGGGACATTCATATCCCCATTAAGGTAACTTATTGATTTACTAAAGTTCTTCGGTTTCATGCTAATCGAAAGTGATTGTTGATAAGACTTGATCAACCTTATTAATGGATCATTTTTGAGCGGTATGATGTTGATGAATTTAGTAAGCACTACCTTCTGTCCCTACTTTTTATTAGTTAAATAAAATAAAATGCCATGTTTTGTCTGTTTTCTGAATTTCCCGTGAAATAAAAAAATGACCCAAAAATATAAGTTCTCAGAATGATCCAAAAATTTAATACGATTTTTTCTGAATATTTCTGAATTTCTGGTGCAAATAATATCATAGGGAGGTGCACCAAGTGGGCACAACCCGCCTGGGTGCGCCAGGACCCCCAGGTGCGCCCTGGTGGGTTGTGGTCCCCACATGGGCCCCCTCACTTATCCCTTCATCCCACATCATCAGTTACCTCTAGAAAAAAATCTCCATTTCTCTCTCTCCCGTGTTCTTGCTCTCAAACCCGCGGATTTTGATCTCTTTGCTCGAAGCTTCGTTTTCGAAACTGTTTCGAGGGATTGTTGCTTGGTATGTGACTCCACCGTTTGCCCAATTAGTTTTTGTTTTAGTGGTTTATAATTTTAATAATTAGCTACTCTTGGTACTGATGTAGATGAGCTTGCATGTTAAATTCTTAGAGTTCTAAGTAGTTTGAATACTTGCTATGGCCTCTATGTATCCCTATCAGTAGTTGCTATCAATTTAATAAAGTTTTGTTGACAAATTTTTGTCACCCAATTTTTTTTCAGAAAATTGTACGCGGACAGGATGAACTTGTTTGGAAGGAGTTCTTCGAGGAGGAGATCCTCGGGGGCATCTTCTAGTGTCAGTTCCACTCGTCAGTCTTATGTTGAACCAAGTGAAAGTTCCACACGAGATGCCGCCACCAGAATATGCTTATGGCCTTGCGATGATTATACGGTTCGTGTGGGCATTAAGGAGGAATTTGAGAAATCTGTTGACAATGCCGGTCTTGGTCCCTACATTTCAGATAAGTGCAAACAACGCCATATTCTCACTGAATCATTTGTCACATGATTCAAATTCCTTCCCCGCGAGTCTAGGGTGTCTTTTATGCTTTATGATAATCCATTTACCATCTCAATAGAGAATTTTGCTTACCACTGCAAACTTCCGTTTGGGGTTCACTTGATGAACCGCCAAAGGCTGAGTACCAATCATTCTTGATTAGTCTTTGCTACGGTGAGACAAGGGGGGTGAAACAAGGTAGAATAAAGAGTTTTCATTTTCTCGCAATTCAGTACTTTGCATTATTTAACGGGAAATGTATAGTAGGCATGCAAGACTGTAGTACACTTTGTGCTCCAGACTTCAGCCTGATACACACCGCTCTCACCGGTGAAAGGAATTATAACCTTGGAGCAATTGTTGCACCCAGACTTCAGCACGGCACTAAAAGTGGCTATTTCTATGGTGGAATATATGCCACGCGTTTAGCACGAGGGTTGGGTGTTTTGCCTTTGCCCTTTGATCCTGTCCTACCCACGTAGTATTTAGATTTTAACACCTTGAAAGACCATAAGATCCTTGAAGGAAAGATTGATAACTTCACTTATAATCTAGTGTTTAACCAAAAATCTGTTGTACACACATATTTGCCCACGCCTGCTCTTTTTGACTATCACAGCAAGGGAAGATATTTTGTTCTTGAGAGCGAGGCCCGAGCTAACAACACAGTAGTGGAGGCAGCACCGAAGGCTGAGGCATCTGAACTGAGAGCCTCCGTGAGCTACCACGCCAAATACTATCCAGGCTACTGATCGACTACCAAGTTCGGCCAAAAGCTTAAGCTTGGGGGAGTACGTGTTTCTCACCGACATTACATTCATGTCCACTTATTTTCATTTGTCAGTGTTCACACTTTTTCCTTATATCGTCCATGCTTAGATTTATTTTCTTGCTTTCTTCTTATCTGTTTGAAAAACTTTTGAAAAAACAAAAAACAAAGTAGTCGTAGTAGTTTACTTTCTATGCATGCTTAGTAGTAATATTAAACCAAAAACCCCAAAAGATTTCCTTGTTCTTTTTTGCTTGTTGGGAGCTTTCCGTGTAAATAGTTTTTCTCGTTTTTGCTTTTTCCTTTTATTTGCCTATTCAAGAAAACCAAAAACTCCAAAAATATTTTAGTGTGTTTCTCTGAATTTCTTTTATTTTTATTTGGGTCTTGCTGAGGAGAAGATCACGATGAAAATGTTGAGTGGCTCTCATATGAATAAATGTTAACCTAATGAAGAGCCCATTTTACCTTTTCTTCTCCTGTTGAATAAAATGTTTGTAGATTCCAGCTTAGTCCATGGCACTCTTGCACTATTATTATTTTCATAACGTTCGATCGTGCAAGTGAAAGGCAGTAATGACGATATTCAATGAACTGGCCGTGACAGAGAGAAACGGGTATGAACTTGACTTGTTCTGTTTGTGTAAATATGTTTAACCTGGTATCCTTGATTTAGCCGTTTATGATTAAATATGTTTTCAATAACAATTAGAGATTATAGTTTCCCATGCCATGCATAAGTAGCTAGAAGTGGATAATGATTTATCTTGGATATCAACATTGCGTTAAAATGATTGTCTTTGTAGTATGATGATATGGTATCCTCCTCCTAATGTTCGAGTGGCTTGACTTGGCACATGTTCATGCATGTAGTTGAATCAAAAGCAACATAGCCTCTATGATATTTATGTTCGTGGTGTTCATATCCTACTCATGCTAGTGTCCAATGTTACTTATGCATAATGCATGTTTATGACTGTTGTTGCTCTCTAGCTGGCCGCTTCTCAATCTAGTTGCTAGCCTTCGCATGTACTTAGTGGGAACTCTGATTGTACATCAAAAACTTTGAACCCAAAGTTATTCGAGATGAGTCCACCATTCCTACCTATATGCGTTAGTACCCTGTCGTCCTAAGTAAATTTGCATGTGCCACCTCTAAAAACTTCAAATAAATATCCTTTTTGTGTGCCTCGATCGTTCATGGAATGACAGCAGGTGGTCGGTATCTTCCATGCTAAGCGGGTTATTCTCAGGTCGAGTGTTTATTCAATCGCCATCGCACGAGAAAAGGGCGGTAATAGGGATTCCCAGTCCTGAACTAAAAAATGCAAACAATTAAACAAAGCTCCCCTGGGACTGTTGTTGGTATGGACGGCTGATGACCCACAAGTATAGGGGATCTATGGTTGTCCTTTCGATAATTAAGAGTGTCGAACCCAACGAGCAGAAGAAGGAAATGATAAGCGGTTTTCAAAGAAGGTATTCTCTCGCAAGCACTGAAATTATCGGTAACAGATAGTTTTGTGATAAGGTAATTGGTAACGAGCAACAAGTAACAAGTGTAAATAAAGTGCAGCAAGGTGGCCCAATCCTTTTTGTAGCAAAGGACAAGCCTGGACAAACTCTTATATAGAGAAAAGCGCTCCCGAAGACACATGGGAATTATCATCAAGCTAGTTTTCATCATGTTCAAATGATTCGCGTTCGGTACTTTGATAATTTGATATATGGGTGGACCGGTGCTTGGGTGCTGCCCTTACTTGGACAAGAATCCCACTTATGATTAACCCCAATTGCAAGCATCCGCAACTACAAAAGAGGTATTAAGGTAAACCTAACCATAGCATGGAACATATGGATCCAAATCAGCCCCTTACGAAGCAACGCATAAACTAGGGTTTAAGCTTCTGTCACTCTAGCAACTCGTCATCTACTTATTACTTCCCAATGCCATCCTCTAGGCCCAAATAATGGTGAATTATCATGTAGTCGATGTTCACATGACACCACTAGAGGAGAGACAACATACATCACATCAAAATATCGAACGAATACCAAATTCACATGACTACTAATAGCAAGACTTCTCCCATGTCCGGAGGAACAAACGTAACTACTCACAAAGCATATTCATGTTCATAATCAGAGGAGTATTAATATGCATAATGAATCTGAACATATGACCTTCCACCAAATAAACCAACTAGCATCCACTACAAGGAGTAATCAACACTACTAGCAACCTACAGGTACCAATCTCAGACTTAGAGGCAAGGATTGGATACAAGAGATGAACTAGGGTTTGAGAGGAGATGGTCCTAGTGAAGATGTTGATGGAGATTGGCCCCTCCCGATGAGAGGAGCGTTGGTGATGACGATGGCGATGATTTCCCCCTCCCGGAGGGAAGTTTCCCCGGCAGAACAGCTCCGCCAAAGCCCTAGATTGATCCCGCCAAGGTTCCGCCTCGTGGCGGCAGAGTCTCATCCCGAAAGCTTGCTTATGATTTTTTTCTCGGACAAAAGACTTCATATAGCAGAAGATGGGCACCGGAGGGCCACCAGGGGGCCACGAGGAAGGGGGGCGCGCCCCCCACCCTCCTGGCCAGGGTGTGGGCCCCTCCTGTATTTTCTTCGCCAAGATTTTTTATTATTTCCAAAAATAACTTCCGTGGAGTTTCAGGACTTTTGGAGTTGTGCAGAATAGGTCTCTAATATTTTCTCCTTTTCCATCCCAGAATTCCAGCTGCCGGCATTCTCCCTCTTCATGTAAACCTTGTAAAATAAGAGCGAATAGGCATAAGTTGGAACATCCCAAATTTTCAATTTGGAATGTTATACATAGATCATATTTTGCATATCATATTTTATTGCATTTAGGCTCGATCCTAGAAATTTCACGCAACTCAAGGACCCACGGAGAGAGTTGGAGATTTCATTATTTTCATATTTGAGTTTTCTCAAATTTTGAAAATGGGATCATTTGGTTTTATTTATTTTATCTTCAATTATTTCTATTATCAAAATATGAGAGAGGGAATAAAATGACTTTCCCAAAATAAAGGAATATTGAAGGTTTAATAAAAAATCAAATAAGAATTTTATTTGGAGTCTATCGCTATTTTATTTGAATTTAGGAAAAAAATTGCGTTTTTTCAAATTTGCATTTAGGCCCTAAATAAATGTTCATCTTGTCCGGCTTGATTTTAGAAGCTGGGGAAAATTTATTTCGGGATTTTTGGAGTCCGTTTAGTTTTTCTTTCGTTAGTTTTTCTGCGCGTAATTATTTAAAAAAACATTGAACCGACTATGGATCAGAATCGCCAGACTCCGCCCGCCGGGCTTTATATAGCGCTACCGGGCCGACCCCGCCCCATCCCAAGCCGCCGCTGCCACCCTAGCGCCGCCCGCCACGCCGCTGCCGCCCGCCGCCCGGACCCGCCGCCGATTTTTTTGAAAAACTGATCGGTTTTTCCGTCGGTTTTTTGCCGGTTTTTTAGATCCGTTTTTTTATTAGATCGGTTTTTTTCTTCAGTTTAGGTTATTTAGCGAGCGTTCGCTCGTTCGTTTGTTTTAACGAACGTGTTCATCGTTTAGATCCAGATAAGGAACGTTCGTTGGTTAACATGTTTGTCGTTTTTCTTTTTCTCAGATTTATTCCGCGATTTTTCTGATCGCGATTTCTGATCCGATTTTCGTTTTGGTATAACTTTTCGCTCGTTTATCGGAATCAGGCGATTCAAGCGCCTAGAGTTTCGTCTCGAAACCCTCTTTCCGAATAATGAACTCAAACAAGTTTTTGCCTCTATAAAATTTGACTTAGGTCAAGATTAGTAAACGAAGGTTGTTTCTTTCACTGTTTGACTTTTGTTGCCTCGTTCGATTTGATTCTTTTTGCAAACCGGAGTTCTTAAGTTGAACTTTCTGGTTAGATCTTTTATTTGAGTTTTACCTGTGCATTAGATGAGTACTTATTGTTTGCTTGTTTGTTTGCGATAGAGTACCCGGAGTGCGCCGCTTACTACTTTGAATCTCTAGGTTTCGCGGATCATCAGCAAGGCAAGTAACACTTTGATCATATTCCCTTTCATACCCAGTTTTTATGCATTAGATCAATCCTCAAACATTGCATGATTAGGATCTAATTAAATTGTGGATTTTGGGAAGTAGATGAGGTAGTACATATTACCTGTTTTATTATCAAACCCTTGGGAGTTACTTCTACGTTTGCTTATTATTGCTGTGCTATGCTAGTAGACATGGATTGGGTGAGTGTATCCATGACAGATGTGAGATTGATAATTAATGGTTTATTTAAGGTGGCAACTTAAACACACGTCTGGGTGGATTGAGGTACTTAGGTATTCCAGGATTGCCTGTTTCTTTTTGGACCGCCACCCAGGCTCAAAGGGATCATGAGATTATTCATGCTAGAAACTTCCGTGTGCAGCCACAAGCTACTATGGGCTCTAGCATAGTTTACTAAGTCGTGCGAACTCTTACAGTGGTAGACTAGCTGATGTAGGGGATGTAGGTTGGTACGGTCTACCCGTTCGTAAGGTGCTAGCGCTTCTGAAAGACTATGTCTTGGTCACCCGTTTCTCAAACACTATGTAGTGTGAGGATCCCAACGGAGGAGATCGATTCTTGTGGGGAAAAGTGCACAAACCTCTGCAGAGTGTATCAAACTAATCATGGTTAGCCGTGTCCCCGGTTATGGACATCTTGAGTATCTAGTACTTGGTTACAAGTGAATCTCATCATGTTACTTTTATTAATATTGTTGGGTTTTAGTTGATGATGCTTAATTGGGATTGAGAATGCTGGCAACCATTCTCAATGTTTAACAACCACCATGATAGTTAAATAAAAATTTATTCCTTTGTAGTAGGGAAAAATTTGCTTTACGCAAAATTGTAACCATAGAGCTTTCCACCAGCCATATATGCATGTAGTATAGCATTACTATTTCATTCTACTCTCTATGTATTACATTGCCAGCATATTCCATGTGTTGACCCGTTTTCGGCTACAACATTCATGTTGCAGACTTTTCAGACGACGAGTAAGGTGTCTTAGGTCGTGGTTCTATACTCAGTGAAGCCGTTGGAGTTGATGGACTCTCTTATCTTCCAAGCCTTCCGCTGTTATCGTTATTAGATGGCCTTAAGCCATATTTATTGTAATAAGTTCTCTTATGAGACATTCGATGTAATAAGTGTGTGATTGCTACTTTTTTATAAAACCTTCAAGTACTGTGCATGTCAGCATTACTGATCCAGGGATGACACTGATGCACAGAGATCAGGCTGTTCGAGGTCTGGTCGCTACATAAGTATTGTGACATAATGTGTAATAACATCCCGTAATGCAATAAATATCGATATAAAAGCATGATGCAAAATGGACGTGTCAACTCCCCCAAGCTTAGACCTCGCTTGTCCTCAAGCGGAAGCCGATAACGATAAATATGTCCACATGTTTAGAGGTAGAGCTATCGATAAAATAAAATATAGACATGAGGGCATCATGATATTCTTATAACAGCGACATATATGGATATTGTCATATGATTTCTTATGCTCAAGTAATAATCTATCACAATGCAAAGTATGAATCAAAAACTTCATTGAGAACCAACAAACTATAATCTCAGTCATTGAAGAAATTGCAATTTATCATAACATCGAGAGTCAATATAAGAGCTTTTCAAAGAAGTCCACATACTCAACTATCATTTAGTCTTTCACAATTGCTAACACTCACGCAATACTTGTGGTTACGGAGTTTTAATCATACACAGAGAAAGATAGGGGCTTATAGTTTTGCCTCCCAACCTTTTACCTCAAGGGTAATGTCAACAATAATAGCTCATGCTAACTTACATCCAATTAGATATATATATCAGTATCTTTCCAACACACTATGCTTGCGAAAGGATAAAATGTAAAAAGGAAAGGTGAAGATCATTATGACTCTTGCATAAGGTAAGATATAAAAGTAAAAGATAGGCCCTTCGCAGAGGGAAACAGAGGTGGTCATGCACTTTCAGGGTTGTCGGGGCCGGCTGATCTGGCCCACGAACACCTATGGGGCCGGCGGACCGAGCCCCTTTCGGTTCGGCGGGCAGCGGAGGTCGCACGAAGAGCAGATCGAGGCAAAGCACGCGAGAGGTTTTATCCAGCTTCGGAGCTCTCCGGAGAGATAATACTCCTACTGCTGCATGTCTAGGTGTATTGCGTTCTTCCTCAGGAGCGCTCAAATGCTACAGTACAGACGAGCTGCTAACGAGACTGAGCGTGGAGGGAACTGATCGACCAACCAACCCCTTTCTACGTTGCGCATGGGCCTCCTTTTATATGCTCAAAGGGGCTCCGACAGGTGGCAACGTAGACGGGGGTACAAATGTAAAACTAGTGGTTGGTACACCTACTTGTACAGTGTACAGTGTAGTATACCTAACTCTGACGGCAGGGGACAAAGGCCTTAAATGCCCATCTTGTCACCCTAACAGTGCAAACAGGGACCGTCAGGGGCGCCACCGTCCGCCACGATGGCAAACTTGTCAGCGCCGCTTGCCACCTCGCACCGCTGGCTGCACAGCCTCTCGCCACGCTACCGAAAGGCCCTGTATGCGACACGTTAGTGGATGCGCTGGAGCGTAGGTACAGAGAGGTGGTCTGCATGACAAGCGCTTCTTTGCGGTTGTTATCTTGTCGCGCCCGGAAGCTTGTCGCTCACGGGCCTTCCGGCAAGCTCCTCTTGCCGGGTCTTGTCTTGTAGGTGCACAGGGTGGCCTTCCCGGCAAGCTCCTCTTGTCGGGGCCTTGTCTCCTATGTGCCTTGGGTGACCTTCCCGGCAAGCTCCTCTTGCCGTGGTCTTGTCTCCCTGGATTGAATACTTTGTTCTTGAATGGCTCCAAAGGAACCACGGAGGACCGTGGCGGTCACCCGGTAAGCCTTGCCGCGGAGGGCTGCAACTGCCCGTGCACAAGTTCGGGATACTAGGGTACCCCTATTCTAGTACACCGACAAGGGTTGGATGCACAAAATCTTAATGCGAAAGAACGTCACTTTATATTGCCACTTGTGATATGGACCTTTATTATGCAGTCCGTCGCTTTTATTTCTTCCACATCACAAGATCGTATAAAGCTTATTTCCTCCACACTAATCAATCATACATATTTAGAGAGCAATTTTTATTGCTTGCACCGATGACAACTTACTTGAAGGATCTTACTCAATCCATAGGTAGATATGGTGGACTCTCATGGAAAAACTGGGTTTAAGGATATTTAGAAGCACAAGTAGTATCTCTACTTGGTGCAAAGAATTTGGCTAGCATGAGGGAGAAAGGCAAGCTCAACATGTTGGATCATCCATGACAATATAATTTATTTCAGACATAAGAAAACATAACCCATTACGTTGTCTTCCTTGTCCAACATCAACTCTTTAGCATGTCATATTTTAATGAGTGCTCACAATCATAAAAGATGTCCAAGATAGTATATTTATATGTGAAACCTCTCTTTCTTTATTACTTCCTATTAATTGCAACGATGACCAAAGCTATGTTTGTCAACTCTCCACAACTTTTAATCATCATACTCTTTCTATGTGAAGTCATTACTCTCCATAAGATCAATATGATCTCTTTTTATTTCTTTTTACTCTTTCTTTTTCTTTTATTCCCTCATAATCATAGCAAGATAATCACGCCCTTGACTCAACACTAATATTTATTATATAGCTCACAGACTCGATTAAATAGAGGGATCATAAAGCAAAACTCAAAACTAGATCAGACCAAAAACTTTTATTCTACTAGAACAAGATATTACTAAAATGATCGAACTAAGAAAACGGTAAAGATAGGAGTGTGATGGTGATACGATACCGGGGCACCTCCCCCAAGCTTGGCAGTTGCCAAGGGGAGTGCCCATACCCATGTGATTATATTTCCTTCTTCGAGGGTGATGATGAGGGAGTTGTTGATGATGTGAATTATGCTTTCAGCTTATTCATTTTGTAGTTGAGGAGTGCAATTTCCTCTTTTAAATCATCGACTTTCGACTCCAGCTTCAAGATCTTGTCACATAAATCTCCCTTGCTTTTCTGCCGAAAACGAGAAGGAATAGATCGGTTGTTAGACATTTTAGCCCTCTTAGGGAGACTAGACTTCTTAAACATCACGTGCATATCCCAAGGTTGAGGTAGGAGGACATCTTCCTCCTCCGAACTTGAATCTTTGATCTTCATCAAATGAGCATCCTCCTCCTCATCCGTAGTTCGACCACAAGGATATAAATCTCCATGGGTCTTGGGGTCAGCAATGAGGTATGAGACATAGCTCTCTCCGTCAGAATCCTGAGATGACATCTTGCTCTATTCTGCGGCAGAAACAGCTCGAAACAAGAACAGAGGATATTTGCGTGATACAGTGGTCAAAACCTTCGGGAGATCATATAATGAATTTTTACCGACCGAAAGAAGTACCGTGCAAGAAAACGGAGTCCGGAGAGCGCACGAGGAGCCCACGAGGTAGGGGGCGCACCCTCAACCCTCGTGGAGCCCTCGTGTCCTTCCCGGACTGCTTCTTATTTTTCTATTTTTCTATTTTTCTAAATATTCCAAAACGGAGAAAAATTGCCATTATAACAGTTTTGGAGTCCGTTTGCTTACCGCACCACATAGCTATTCCTTTTCGGAGTCTAAACCATTCTGGAAATTGTCCCTTATGTATTCCTACGGGGTTACAGTTTCAATAACATTGGTTTCAACATTTATAGAATTACCTGAGATATAACGCTTGATTCTTTGACCGTTTACCACCTTCGGATTTGTGCCTTCAAAGTTGTTGATTTTTATGGCACCTGAACGATAGACTTCCTCGATAACGTAAGGACCTTCCCATTTAGAGAGAAGTTTTCCTGCAAAAAATCTTAAACGAGAGTTGCATAGCAATACATAATCACCTACATTAAACTCACGCTTTTGTATCCTTTTGTCATGCCATCTTTTAACTTTCTCTGTAAACAGCTTGGCGTTTTCATAGGCTTGGGTTCTCCATTCATCAAGTGAGCTAATGTCAAATAACCTCTTCTCACCGGCAAGTTTGAAATCATAATTGAGTTCTTTAATAGCCCAATATGCCTTATGTTCTAGTTCGAGAGGTAAATGACATGCTTTTCCATAAACAATTTTATACGGAGACATACCCATAGGATTTTTATATGCAGTTATATGCCCATAATGCATCATCAAGTTTCTTGGACCAATTCTTTCTAGATCTATTAACAGTCTTTTGCAAAATTAATTTGAGCTCTCTATTACTCAATTCTACTTGACCGCTAGATTGTGGGTGATAAGGAGGTGCCATTCTATGATTAACATCATACTTAGCAAGCATTTTACGAAAAGCACCATGAATAAAATGTGAACCACCATCAGTCATTAAATATCTAGGGACTCCAAACCTCGGAAAAATAACTTCTTTAAGCATCTTAATAGAAGTGTTATGATCAACACTACTAGTTGGAATAGCTTCTACCCACTTAGTAACGTAATCAACAGCAACTAAAATATGTGTATACCCATTAGAGGAAGGAAACGGTCCCATATAATCAAAGCCCCAAACATCAAATGGTTCAATAACAAGTGAATAATTCATAGGCATTTCTTCACGTCTACTAATATTGCCAATTCTTTGACATTCATCACAAGACAAGACAAACTTACGAGCATCCATAAGAGAGTAGGCCAATAAAAACCGGAATGCAATACCTTATGTGCAGTTCTGTCTCCAGCGTGGTGTCCTCCGTAAGCCTCGGAGTGACACTTGCGTAGGATCTGGTCCTGTTCATGCTCAGGTACACAACGTCTAATAACACCATCTACTCCTTCTTTATAAAGATGTGGATCATCCCAAAAGTAATGTCTTAAATCATAGAAAAACTTTTTCTTTTGCTGGTATGTCAAACTAAGTGGTATAAATTTGGCAACAATGTAATTAGCATAAGCAGCATACCATGGAGCAGTACGAGAATCATTTATGACATTCAGTTGTTCATCAGGAAAGCTATCATCAACAGGTAGTGGGTCATCAAAAACATTTTCTAACCTAGACAAGTTGTCTGTAACAGGGTTCTCAGCTCCCTTTCTATCAATAATATGTAAATCAAATTCTTGTAGCAAGAGAACCCATCTAATAAGTCTAGGTTTAGCATCTTTCTTTTCCATAAGATATTTAATAGCAGCATGATCAGTGTGAATAGTTACTTTAGAATCAACAATATAGGGTCTGAACTTATCACAAGCAAATACAACTGCTAAAAATTCTTTTCAGTAGTGGCATAATTTCTCGGGGCATTGTCTAGAGTTTTACTAGCATATTGAATAACATTTAATTTCTTATCAACTCTTTGCCCTAGAATAGCACCTACAGCATAATCACTAGCATCACACATAAGTTTAGAAGGTAAATTCCAATCAGGTGGCTGAAGGATAGGTGCAGAGATTAATGCTTTCTTAAGTATTTCAAATGCTTCTACACAATCATCATCAAAAACGAAAGGTATATCTTTTTGTAAGAGATTAGTCAGAGGCCGAGAAATTTTTGAGAAGTCCTTAATGAACCTCCTATAAAAACCGGCATGACCAAGGAAACTTCTTATACCTTTGATGTCCTTAGGACACAACATCTTTTCAATAGCATCAACTTTAGCTTTATCAACTTCAATACCTCTTTCAGAAATTTTATGCCCCAAGACAATACCTTCATTGACCATAAAGTGGCACTTCTCCCAATTCAAGACAAGGTTATTTCCTTCACATCTCTGCAAAACTCGATCAAGGTTGCTCAAGCAATCATCAAAACAAGATCCATAAACGGAGAAATCATCCATGAAAACCTCACAAATCTTTTCACAAAAATCAGAGAATATAGCCATCATACATCTTTGAAAGGTAGCAGGTGCATTACATAAACCAAAAGCCATACGTCTATAAGAAAAAGTACCGAAAGGGAAAGTAAATGTGGTATTTTCTTGATCATCAGCTGACACAGGTATTTGAGAGAAACCAGAATAACCTTTCTAGCATTTTATCAATAAAAGGTAAAGGGTAATGATCCTTTTTAGTAGCCTTATTTAATCTGCGGAAATCAATTACCATCCTATAACCTGTAATAATTCTTTGCGGGATCAATTCATCTTTATCATTAGGAACGACAGTAATACCTCCCTTCTTAGGGACACAATGGACATGACTTACCCAATGAGTATCAGCAACGGGATAAATTATACCTGGCTCAAGGAGCTTTAGTATTTCCTTTCTTACCACTTCTTTCATCTTAGGATTCAGCCGTCATTGATGATCAATGACTGGTTTGGCATTTTTCTCCAAATTTATTTTGTATTGACATAAAGTAGGACTAATGCCCCTAAGATCGTCAAGAGTATATCCAATAGCAGCACGATGATTCTTCAGAGTTTTCAATATTTTTTCTTCCTCCTTCTCTGAAAGGTTAGCACTAATAATAACATGATATATCTTCTTTTCATCAAGATAAGCATATTTAAGAGTATCACGTAATGGTTTAAGTTCAAACATGGGATCACCCTTGGGTGGAGGAGGATCCCCTAGGATTTCAACAGGCAAGTTGTGTTTCAGAATAGGTCCCTGTTTAAAGAATACTTCATCTATTTCCCTTCTTTCATTCATAAACATATCATTTTCATGGTCTAGCAAATATTGTTATAAAGGATCATTTGGAGGTACGGCAAAAGAAGCAAGACCAATAATTTCATTTTTAATAGGCAATTCCTCATCACGAGGTTGTCTACGAAATTTAGAGAAATTAAACTCATGAGACATATCATCCAAACCAATAGTAACAACATCCTTCTTGCGATCTATCTTAGCATTAACAGTATTCAAGAAGGGTCTACCAAAAATAATGGGACAAAAACTATCTTGTGGGGAACCAAGAACAAGAAAATCAGCAGGATATTTAGCTTTCCCACACAAGACTTCAACATCTATAATTTCTTTGTATAAGTCAATAGGTATTGCACTAGCACTAGCACCCTTATCACACAAGCCATGATAACAATGATCTCCTATTTTAACAGAAATAACAGGCATGCCTACCACAGATCTATGTTTATCTTTAGCACTAGGTTTAGCAATTCTAGCAGTCTCATTGCAGAAGTAAATAACATGCCCATCGATATTATCAGCCAAGAGATCTTTAACCATAGCAATATTAGGTTGAACTTTAACTTGCTCAGGGGGTTTGTGTGTCCTAATATTACTTTGTTTGACTACAGTTGAAGCTTTAGCATGATCCTTTATTCTAACAGGGAAAGGTGGTTTCTCAACATAAACAGTAGGAACAATAGGATCATTATAAGTGATAGCCTTTTCTTCAACTTTAATAGCTGCAACTACTTTTACTTCAACGAGAGGATTATATTTAAACCACTTCTCCTTAGGGAGATCAACATGAGTAGCAAATGATTCACATAAAGAAGCTACTATCTCAGAGTCAAGACCATATTTAGTGCTAAATTCACGGAAAACATTGGTATCCATAAAAGATTTAACACAATCAAACTTAGGTGTTATACCTGACCCTTTACCTTCGTCGAGGTCCCAATCTTCAGAGTTGCGTCTAATTCTTTCCAATAAATTCCATTTGAATTCAATAGTCTTCATCATAAAAGTACCAGTACAAGAAGTATCGAGCATGGTGCGATTGTTGTCAGAAAGCCGAGCATAAAAAATTTGAATAATCATTTCTCTCGAGAGATCATGATTGGGGCATGAATATAATTTTAACTTAAGCCTCCCCCAACCTTGAGCGATGCATTCTCCTTCGCGAGGCCAAGAATTATATATATATAATTACGATCACGATGAACAAGATGCATAGGATAAAACTTCTGATGAAATTCCAATTTCAATCGTTTGTAGTTGCATGATCCCATATCATCACATAGCCTATACCATGTCAATGCATCTCCCTTCAAAGATAAAGGGAAGACCTTCTTCTTGATAACATCATCGGGCATACTTGCAAGCTTAAATAATCCACAAACTTCATCCACATAGATTAGGAGCTCATCAAGATGTAATGTTCTGTCTCCTGCAAAAGGATTAGCTAGCAGTTTTTCTATCATACTTGTCGTGGGTTTGTCACGGCAGATATCCTCATGAAAGGACTTAGTCATGGATCCATCGCTATGGGTTAGCTTAAAGGGGTTAAAGCGGACAGGGGACGCAAGAGAGTTTATACTAGTTCGGCCCCTTATAATGAAGGTAAAAGCCAACGTCTAGGTTTGATGGAATTGATGGGGTTTCGATGACCAGGAAGCGAATACGCTTGGCCTGAGTCTCGAGTTGTTGTCTGTTGTCCTGAACCGCCGTCGGGTCGTCCCCTTATATACATGGGTTGACGCCCGTCAGTTTACAGAGTCCCGAGACCGGCTCAATAAACGTGTCCGGCTCGGTCTCCGCTCTTTCTATCTTATAATGCAAGTTACATATCAATGCCGGTTTATAGCTATAGGCCTTAAACCGGTTCTGGGCCTTGGGCCTTTACACAGCTTCAGCATCTGTCTTCATGGGCTTCAAGCATAATGAACTACTAATGAAGTTAACCCGGCCTCTCCTGGCCGGTTTATGCCCAGTAGTAATATCCCCAACATTAGGCCCCAGACGGATTTGAACTTGGTTCATGTCAGTCATCAAGAAAACTTCGTCTTCAACATCTTCACAAAATGTTGTAAACCGTCGTGATGTCATCTTTCCGGGCTGTGGTAAACCGTCGTGACGTCATCTGTTATTAAAAACTATGCATGACACATCTTCATTAATGGGTCTTCGAGAATCGAGGCGACAGCTCCGCTTTATTTCCAAATTTCTGGCTCCTCGACTTTCGCGCCTAACACTTATCCCTTGCCTTTATAAATAGGGACGAGGGGTCATTTTCACCTTTTCCCCCTCGTGCCTCTTCGCGTCATCGTCTTCCTCGCGCCGCTCAGCCTCTGGAGCTTCGCTGCCACCGTCGACCGTCGCCTCTGCTTCAACTCTGGCCGCTACATCACCCTGAACGCACCAGAGAATTGCGGCGCTTCCCTAGTTCTTCATCAGCACTGGTAAGCTCTCCGCCTTTCCGCCATAGATCTGTTCTAGGGTTTCGGTGTTCTTCGGTGTTCGTCGGTGTCGGGGCAGGCTGATCTGGCCCACGAACACCTATGGGGCCGGCGGACCGAGCCCCTTTCGGTTCGGCGGGGAGCGGAGGTCGCACGAAGAGCAGATCGAGGCGAAGCATGCGAGAGGTTTACCCAGCTCGAGCTCTCTCCGGAGAGATAACACTCCTACCGCTGCATGTCTAGGTGTATTATGCGTTCTTGCTCAGAGCGCCGATCGCTACAAGACACACGAGCTGCTAACGAGGCTGAGCGTGGAGGGAACTGATCGACCAACCCCTTCTACGTTGCGCATGGGCCTCCTTTTATATGCGCAAAGGGGCTCCGACAGGTGGCAACGTAGATGGGGGTACAAATGGGAAAATAGTGGTTGGTATACCTACTTGTACAGTGTACAGTGTAATATACCTAACCCTCACGGCAGGGGACAAAGGCATTAAATGCCCGTCTAGTCGCCCTAACAGTGCAAACAAGGATCGTCAGGGGCGCCACCGTTCGCCACGATGGCAAACTTGTCAGCGCTGCTTGCCACCTCGCACCGGCTGCTGACCTCTCGCCACGCTGCGCTGTAAAGGTCCTGTATGGCGACACGTTAGTGGTTGTCTTTGGAGCGTGGAAGTACTGAAGAGGTGGTCTGCCGCGGCAAGCGCCTTTGTCGTGGTTGTTGTCTTGTCGCGCGGAAGCTTGTCGCTCATCGGGCCTTCCCGGCAAGCTCCTCTTGCCGGGTCTTGTCTTGTATGTGCACAGGGTGGCCTTCCGGCAAGCTCCTCTTGCCGGGCCTTGTCTCCCTACGTGCCATGGGTGGCCTTCCCGGCAAGCTCCTCTTGCCGGGGCCTTGTCTCCCTGGCTTGAATAATTTGTTCTTGAATGGCTCCAAAGGAACCACGGAGGACCTTAGCGGTCACCCAGTAAGCCTTGCCGTGGAGGGCTGCAACTGCCGTGCGAGTTCGGGATACTAGGGTACCCCTACTCTAGTACACCGACAGAGCCCGGGGCCTGGGCCACACACGGTGCCGAGCGCTGTTGGGCCAGGCCCAAAACAGGGCACGGGCACACGCGGCCCGGGTCACACCATAACTTACCCCGGACCCACCACGCCCCCCACGAACGGCACACATCGAACGTGGCGTCGTGTGAGAGAACGTGGGCGAGATCGTGGAGGTTTCTTTATTCTGAAAATCGGAACGTCCGGCCCCTCCCTCTTTATAAGCAGGGGAAACAGGGGCACGTCGCCTACCTTGCCAGTTGTTGTCCCATCGAAAAACCACCGCTGCTCCCCCCTTCTTCTCAAGGCTGAAAAGAGAGCAGCTCCGCTTCATCGCCACCAGCACACTCAACGCCGTCGATCTCCTCCACCGCCTCTGCCATGAGCCCGTAAGCCGACAAGGGGAAGACCGTGAAGTCGGCCGAGGCGCTGGGGCTTGCGGCGCTGCGGAAGGAGCGGGCCGTCTTCCCCGCTCAGCTTGCCGCGAGGGAGCTGAGGGAGAACTACTACCTCTTCTGGTCGACGGAGACGCCCGCGCATCCGCGCACGAAGGTACTCCCCGCCGCTGCTGCAGAACTGGCCCCGACAAGGATGGAGAAGTTATTGTATTTGCTGATCACTTAGGCCGGGGCTTCAACCCTCCCGGTTCAAAAAAATTCCGGGATGTACTGGCCAGCTTCCAACTGCGCCCACAAGACATCGGCCCTAACTCTGTAACCAACATCTGCCACTTCCAAGTTTTTTGCGAGGTTTACCTTCAGGAGGAACATACAGTAGAACTGTTCAGGGATTTCTTTCACCTAAACTGTCGTACTGAATTCAAAGACGGACCCAACACCGAATTGGGCGGAATGGCAATTCAGAAAAGGAAAGAAGTCACCTTTCCTCATCCCAGTCTCCATAGTCATCCCAAAGAGTGGAACCAGACCTGGTTTTATTGCAAGGACACGTCTCCAGCGGATGAAAATCGCCTGTTGGGTTACCGTCCCGAACGTCTGAGAAATACACGTCCTCTTCCTCAAAGGTTGACCGCCAAACAAAGGGCCAGATATGCTCCTCAACTATCAAAGCTCAGGGCCTTTCTAGCAAACGGTTTGACAGGACTTGATCTTGCATGCTGCTGGATAAGCTGGACCATTTTACCCTTAAACTAGCGCCCCGGTTTGATGTGTGAATATACAGGGGACTTGAAAGATGCTCAGCGGCATATTGACATTCAGCTTACAGATGGTGAAGTCACTGAAGCTGTAAAAAAGATGTTGAATGAACCAGAGGATGTATGTGCCCAAACCGGATTACTCCCTTTCTGTGCCACCAACAAACCGCCAGCTCTAAGAACCATATAAACTGTTTATCTGAAATTGCTTCTGTCCCAATATTCTCTGGAAGGGTGACTATTTTTCTTGACAGGGTGATGACCCGTTCTAGAACAAGAAGCCCCCGCAAGACAAACCGGTAAAGCCAACCCGTCAAAAGACCAAGGCTATGAAAAAGACTGCCAACAGGAAGAGGACCACGGCATCCTCTGATACACCAGTTGACGATGATGTGGGTAACCCGGATTTAGAGGTAGAACTTGACTCACTTGGTTCATTTTTCATACGCCTTATTGATGATGATTATTGTCAGGACGACGTCGAAGCCAGTCACGCTGATGCTGTAGAGGTAATCGTTCTTTCCTCCGATTCAAACCCTTTGCCATCACTAAAAATCCGTCAAGGAACCCGGAAAGTTAAATTTTCTCATTCTCTTGCTTATTTGGACCCAAACTTTCTTGTGAAGACACAACAGCACGAGGCTCACCGTACAACCCGGCATAGCGGCCAGGTAGTTACCTCCGCCGGTTTACCGAACAGTCCAGTTCGGAAACGCCGATCAGAGGTCTCTTATTCCCTTGATACTTCACGCCCCAAAGCGGGCTGCTTTCGGCATATGATTCAAATTATCAGGGCACTTCTCACTCATCTTCCGGCGAGTCGTCAGCCACCAAACTTCCACCCCTCAAAACGGTTATTTGGTAGGTTATTCACTTGCTTTATCTTTGACATGTGTTTCATGTGCTATACTGACCTTCATGTTTACTTTGTCAGTGCTAAGCCCAAACCAAGCAAGAAGGCTCGCCTGAATAAACCGACAGAGGAGGACGCGGCTGTTGAACCCGAGAAAACTCCTGACCTTGAAGAAGCCAACGTTGATGACATGTTGAATGATCCACCACCTCAGGATCATGATTTTACTGCTGATCGGGTAGAAGTTGACACCACAGGCCATACTGACCAGCTGACCATTCCTATCCGGACTGACAAACCGGTAAGTCCAGCAAAGGATACCGATAAACCGGTAACTCCAGTACGAGCTGCTGAGGAGAAGGATGATGACGTTTTGATTACTGGCGTTGGCCATACTGAACTAGGAAATCCTGTCGCTCTGTCAAAGCATACCGCCAAAGAGGAATGTTCTGCAATTGGCAAAGGCAAATGGAATGCCGATCTGTCCACATACGCCCATCTGAACGCTCAAGACCACCATTTCGGCTATTTGAACCGTCTGTACACCAGCCGTGACTATGAAGCCGGTCTGGTTAATATGATGAAAAAGAAATATGAGGTAGCTTCATACATGCTTCTCTTTTGTATTGATTTGCAGCTTGCCAACTCCAGTAGCCCCCAAGTGCCGGTTTAATTGACCGAAGTAAACCGGGACTTTAGGAATAATTCCAAGTTTTTCAAGAATGTATCTTAACTTCACTTATGTAGCCCCCAAATGCCGATTTAACTTTATAAAGATAAACCGGGACTTTGCAAAGGAGAATTCCCATAGTAGTACTTACGAGAAAATACACATTAGCCCCCAAGTGCCAAGCTTAATACTTGTATTGTACTTGGGACTTTGAAACATTTTCTGACACAGAGCAAATATGCATTAGCCCCCAAGTACTAAGGGCATAACTTGTTATGTGCTTGGTAATTCAATATATACTGTCACTTCATCATATAACTGTCTCTATGCAGGCCGAGTTGAGCAAGAAAGAAAGCCAAACCGCTGACCTGCAGGAGAACCTGAAATCTCAACAAGCTGAAACCTCCAAGGCGAAGGAAGAATTAACCAGCGCTTTAGGCACTATGGAGAAACTAAAAGAGGGCTTCAACAAAGAGCGGGCGGATTGGGAGAATGAAAATCCGCTTTGGTGCAAAGGGCTGAAAAAGCAGAAGCCGCTCTTAAACCGGTGGTTGATGAGTTGACCAGCGTAAAGCGGCAGGTTCATGCCATGACGGCAGCTGTGTTTGGTAAGCATCCTTGTCTCCTGATGTGACCATATCCTTTCATGTAGCTGCCGGTATACTAATCCTTGCAACGATACAGGAACTCTTATTGGCCACTTGGGATCTAATGTTCGGAAGAAGTTAAAAGCTGCCTATACTCTTATAGAGCAGCTGTATACCGGCGCACAACAGATCGTCTACACTGCTTCCCACAACAATCTGCCTCCCACTTTGATCAAAGATATCATTGAAGGTTATCTATGCTTCCTGCCCGAGTTGACGAACTGAAAAAGTCTGCTGCTAGAACGGGCACTTTGGCTGCACTGACCCGGGCAAAGGCATGGGTACCTGACTTTGATCCAACTGAACGGCCCAAGGTTATCCCAGCTTGAAGGAAGACGGGACAAAATTTGGTGAAGATGATCTCCGGATCATAAACCGAGATGTACGCCCATTGGCTTGTCAACTGGTTGAAGAGGCAGACCTATCATACTATCAGGCCAGCTATGATGACAAGAACAAGTGGATTGTTGCACCGATTCCAGAGGCTCAAAATCTTAGCCCGCCAATTCGTAAGCACACTTATGCCCCTGATATCGAACCGTCTAAGCTGATAAGTGATGAAGCTGCATTCCAAGCCCTAACTAGGATCGACTGGGCAACTGTTGATTTCCAGCCACTGGGTAGAGAAGAGGAAGCTGAACCGGCGCGAGATGATCCACAACCGTCAGGCCAAGCTGGTGATCAACCATAAACTGGCGACTGGTTTAGTCTTCGACATGCTGCAACATGTATTCGAGAAAACAATTATCCTTTTTGGGCACTAGAACGCCTTGTAATAGGCTAGTTAAAATACTTGGTCTGGTATGCCTTCATGCATTTTTATCTGCAACTGATGCTTGCTCAAACCGACATGTTTATGATATTCATAATCCATAGCCATTTATTTAAGCTGTTACTGTAGATAAAAAGCTCAAAGCGCCCTGCAGTTTTATCGCCGGGGGGGTCATGATACTCATACATATATATACGACCAAGGTGTATAACCAAGGCGATAAAAGATAACCAAACATAGACATATGTGTAATACATGTGACTTTGAGGCATAAGGTTGGCTAACCAACATTGTAGTGAGGGGCATGACCCAACTCTTGGAGGAGAAACAACTCCTGTGGACATAAGGCTGGTTTATAGTATAAACCGTTCCGGGTTATGATAAACGCCGGTTTACTCCATACTTCGATTTTGATTGAAAACCAGACCGGGTTGATAGTCTCTGGATGATGATTTGATCATGTACCGTCAACTTGTAATTGACAGTAGAGCCGGGTTGTTAACGCCGGTTTAAAAAACAACCAAAAAAATTTATCAAAAAGAGAACAAAACTCAAACAAAGGCAAATAAAACCGTTGTAGGCGAGGCTTTGAGCCGATCAAGAGGTGTGATTATGGTTCGGATACAACCAAGCCCCCAAATGACGTTGTGGCATTACGCCGATCAAGAGGTGTAGCTATGGTTCGAGTTCGACCAAGCCACCAAGTGATGATGTGGCATTGCGCCGATCAAGAGGTGTAGCTATGGTTCGGATACGACCAATCCCCCAAGTGATGTTGTGGCATTGCGCCGATCAAGAGGTGTAGCTATGGTTCGGATACGACCAAGCCCCCAAGTGATGTTGTGGCATTGCGCCTATCAAAAGGTGTAGCTATGGTTCGGACACGACCAAGCCCCCAAGTGATATAACATAAAGCTTTGAGAAGCTAAATCAAGGGGTAAACCGGATGCCGCTTTAAAAACAGAAGGTCCATGTAACCACACATGATGTAAGAAAACAACAGATGCCCCGCTTTAGCTGAGGTTCCGGTTTATTATATTGATCATAATATATACATTGTCATAATATGTGCATAAGCAGAGCCTATAGCTCAAGTATAGTAGGGCCAAAGATGAGCAATATTCCACGGCCGGTTGGTCTCCTTCTCCGATTTACGTGAGTCTTTGCGCTCTCGAACAACGGTTAGGTAGTACAATGTAACGCCCCGGATTCAATGCGCTAGGTGTCTGCCAGTTATTCGTCATCATTGCCATGTCATTTGCTTGCATGTTGCATTTTATCATGTCATCATGTGCATTTCATTTTGCATACGTGTTCGTCTCATGCATCCGAGCATTTTCCCCGTTGTCCGTTTTGCAATCCGGCACTCCTATGTCCTCCGGCGTTCCCCTTTTTGTCTCTCGTTGTGAGCGGGTGTTAAACTTTCTCGGAATGGCCCGAGGTTTGCCAAGCGGCCTTGGTATAGCACCGGTAGACCGCCTGTCAAGTTTCGTGCCATTGGGCGGTCTTGCTGGTCGAAGTTGAAGATTGCTCCATGGTGGACAGGATTATGTTAGGATATCACAATATCTCTTATTTAATTAATGCATCTATATACTTGGTAAAGGATGGAAGACTCGGCCTTATGCCTGGTGTTTTGTTCCACTCTTGCCGCCCTAGTTTCCTTCATACCGGTGTTATGTTCCCGGATTTTATGCTCCTTACGCGGTTGGGTGATTTATGGGACCCCCTTGACAGTTTGCTTTGAATAAAACTCCTCCAGCAAGGCCCTACCTTGGTTTTACCATTTTCCTCACCTAGCCCTTTTTACCTTGGGTTTCCGGAGCCTGAGGGTCATCTTTATTTTACCCCCCCCCCCCGGGCCAGTGCTCCTCCGAGTGTTGGTCCAAACTAGAGCACCGTGCGGGACCATTCCTTGGCAACTTGGATTACGTCGGTAGTTGTACGCTTAGCTCATCCGGTGTGCCCTGAGAACGAGATATGTGCAGCTCCTATCGGGATTTGTCGGCACATCCGGGCGGTCTTGCTGGTCTTGTTTTACCATTGTCGAAATGTCTTGTAAACCGGGATTCCGAGTCTGATCGGGTCTTCCTGGGAGAAGGAATATCCTTCGCTGATCGCGAGAGCTTATCATGGGCTAAGTTGGGACACCCCTGCAGGGTATAAACTTTCGAGAGCCGTGCCCGCGGTTATGTGGCAGATGGGAATTTTTAAATGTCCGGTTGTAGATAACTTGACACCAGATCCGAAATTAAACGCATCAACCGCGTGTGTAGCCGTGATGGTCTCTTTTCGGCGGTGTCCGGGAAGTGAACACGGTTTTGGGTTATGTTTGACGTAAGTAGGAGTTCAGGATCACCTCTTGATCATTGCTAGCTTCACGACTGTTCCGTTGTTTCTCTTCTCGCTCTTATTTCCGTAAGTTAGCCACCACATCATGCTTAGTCGCTGCTGCAACCTCACCACTATACCCCCTTCCTTTCTCATTAAGCTTTGCTAGTCTTGATACCCATGGTAATGGGATTGCTGAGTCCTCGTGGCTCACAAATTACTACAACAACAGTTGCAGGTACAGGTTATGCAATACTATTGACGCGAGAGCGATGTTTACTTGTTTTGGAGTTCTTCTTCTGCTTCTTCTTCGATCAGGGGATAGGTTCCAGGTCGGCAGCCTGGGCTAGCAGGGTGGATGTCGTTTGAGTTTCTGTTTGTGTTTCATCCGTAGTCGGATGGTGATCTCATGTAGGATGATGTTGTATTCGTGTGGCATTGTATGCCTCTTGTATGTATCCCCATCTATTATGTAATGTTGAGGTAATGATATCTACCTTGCAAAAGCGTTTCAATATGCGGTTCTATCCTTGGTGGGACCTTCGAGTCTCTTTAGGATAGTATCGCATATTGGGTGTGACATACAACCCGTTGTGTAGATTCTTGCTGACCACAAAAGGTCCTTCCCAAAGAGGGGATAACTTGTGCATGTCTGTCTGATCCTGGATGAGTCGAAGCACCAAATCTCCTTCTTGAAAGGTTCTGGTTCTAACCCGGCGGCTATGATAGCGACGCAGATCTTGCTGATAAATCGTAGAACCGGCCGCCGCTATGTCACGCTCCTCATCTAACAGGTCAAGAGCCTCTTGCCGTGCCTTCTCGTTGTCAGCTTCGACATATGCCGCTACCCGAGGTGAGTAATGATGTATGTCACTAGGAAGAACCGCCTCCGCTCCATAAACCATGAAGAACGGCGTGTATCTTGTCGATCTGTTGGGTGTGGTGTTGATGCTCCATAACACAAAAGGTAGCTCCTCAACCCAACAACCCGGCGTCCGTTGCAAAGGAACCATAAGCTGGGGCTTGATGCCTCCCAAGATCTCTTGATTGGCCCTCTCCGCTTGACCATTGGACTGTGGGTGAGCCACTGATGACACGTCAAGCCGGATGTTCTCACGTTGACAAAACTCCTTCATGGCACCCTTTGACATATTGGTACCATTGTCTGTTATAATGCTGTGTTGAAAACCAAAACAGAAGATCACCTTTTTGATGAATTGAACCGCCGTGGCCGCATCACACTTACTGACTGGCTCCGCCTCCACCTACTTTGTGAATTTGTCAACCGCCACCAAAAGGTGGGTCTTCTTGTCCTTGGACCTCTTGAAAGGCCCAACCATATCCAGCCCCCAAGTCGCAAACGGCCAAGTGATTGGAATCGTCCTCAATTCTTGAGCCGGTACGTGAGCGCGCCTTGAGAATTTTTGATAGCCATCACATCGTCTGACCAAGTCCTCGGCATCGACATGAGCCGTTAACCAATAGAAACCGTGATGAAACGCCTTGGCCACCAAAGATTTTGAACCGGTGTGGTAACCACAGTCTCCTTCGTGGATCTCAAGCAAGATTTCACAGCCTTCTTCAGGAGACACACAACATTGAAACGCCCCTGTCACACTGCAATGATGCAACTCTCCATTGATAATGGTCATGGACTTGGACCGCCAGATTATCTGCCTGGCCAGAGTCTCATCCTCTGGCAACTCGCCCCGGTTCATATACACCAGATAAGGAACCGTCCAATCCGGGATGACATGAAGAGCCGCCACCAACTAAGCTTCTGGGTCAGGAATAGCCAAATCCTCTTCACCAGGGAGCTTGACGGACGGATTATGCAAAACATCCAAGAAGACATTAGGCGGAACCGGTTTACGTTGAGAACCCAGGCGGCTTAAAGCATCCGCTGCTTCGTTCTTCCGCCGGTCCACATGATCCACCTAATAACCTTTAAAGTGACCTGCAACCATATCCACCTCATGACGATATGCTGCCATGAGTGGGTCCATAGAATCTCGAGTGCTAGGCACCTGTTGGGCCACCAGGTCCGAGCCACCGAAGCACATAACTCGGCTTAGGTTCATCTCTTTGGCCATCCGAAGACCATGGAGTAAGGCCTCATACTCAGCTGCATTGTTAGTGCAAGGGAACATTAAACGGAGAACATAACAAAACTTATCACCTCGTGGGGAAGTTAATACGACTCCAGCCCCCGAGCCCTCCAATTGTCTGGACCCATCAAAATGAATAGTCCAATAAGTGTGATCCGCTTCTTCGTGTGCTTGTAGTTCTGTCCAATCGTTGATGAAATCCACAAGTGCCTGAGACTTGATCGCCGTTCGGGGTATGTATTTCAACTCATGAGGCCGAGCTCAATAGCCCACTTGGCAATCCGGCCAGTTGCTTCCCTATTCTGGATTATATCTCCCAAAGGAGCAGAGCTGACCACCGTCATAGGATGACCTTGGAAATATTGCTTGAGCTTCCGCCTTGCCATGAAAACCCCATATACCAGCTTATGCCAATGTGGGTACCTCTGCTTGGACTCAATAAGTACCTCACTCATATAATAAACCGGATGCTGGACCAGATATTCCTTTCCTGCCTCCTTGCGCTCCACCACAATAGGCACGCTGACTGCTCGAGCATTAGCCGCCACATATAGCAACAATGGTTCCTTGTCAACCGGAGCAGCAAGAACCGGCGGATTAGCCAACTGCCGCTTTAAGTCCACAAACGCCTCATCTGCGGCAGAACTCGCACGGTTATCCGCTTTTCTTTCAAAGATTCGACATACAAGGAATGGCCTTCTCACGTGAGGCGGCTGATAAACCTGCTCAACGCGGCAATCCGGCCTGCCAAGCGTTGAACGTCATTGATACACTTCGGTTTAGCCAAGGAGGTGATGGCCTTGATTTTTTCCGAATTAGCTTCAATACTCCTGTTAGACACCAGAAAGCCCAAGAGCTTGCCTGCCGATACACCAAAAACGCATTTGGCTAGATTAAGCATCATCTTGTAAACCCGCAGGTTATCAAAGGTTTCCTTCAAGTCATCAATCAATGTTTCCTTCTTCCTTGATTTGACCACAATATCATCCACATAGGCATGAACATTATGGCCGATTTGTTTATGAAGACAATTTTGCACGCATCGTTGATAAGTCGCCTGGACACTCTTGAGCCCAAAGGGCATGGACACATAGCAGAAGGCTCCAAAGGGAGTTATGAAGGCCGTCTTCTCCTGGTCCTTAACTGCCATTTTGATCTGATGATAACCTGAATATGCATCCAAAAAAACTCAAACGCTCACAACCCGCTGTAGCATCAATAATTTGATCAATACGGGGGAGGGCAAAAGGATCTGCTGGACAAGCTTTGTTGAGATCTGTGTAGTCCACACACATACGCCAAGTTCCGTTCTTCTTAAGGACCAGCACCGGATTAGCCAACCACTCAGGAAGAAAAACTTCAACGATAAATCCAGCCGCCAAGAGCCTGGCCACTTCTTCTCCAATAGTCTTGCGTCGTTCTTCATTGAACCGGCGGAGAAACTGCTTGACCGGTTTATACATAGGATCAACATTAAGAGTGTGCTCAGCGAGTTCTCTCGGTACACCTGGCATGTCAGAAAGCTTCCACGCAAAGATGTCCCGATTCTCACGGATGAACTCGATGGGCGCATCTTCCTATTTCGGATCCAAGTTAGCGCTGATGCTGAACTGCTTGGACGAATCGCTAGGTATGAAGTCAACAAGCTTAGTCTCATCAGCTGATTTAAACTTCAGGGCCGGATCATGCTTTGTAGTTGGCTTCTTCAATGAAGTCATATCTGCCGGATCAACATTATCTTTGTAGAATTTTAACTCTTCTGTGGCACAAACCGACTCCGCATAAGCCGCATCACCTTCTTTACACTCCAGAGCAATCTTGCAGCTTCCATGGACGGTTATAGTTCCCTTGTGACCCGACATCTTGAGCTGCAGATAGAAATAGCAGGGCCATGCCATAAATTTAGCATAGGCCGGCCGTCAAAACAGGGCGTGATACGGACTTCTAATTTTCACCACTTAAATGGTCAAAGTTTCTGATTTCGAGTCCTGATCATCTCCAAAAGCCACCTCCAGAGCTATCTTACCAACAGGATATGCCGATTTACCAGGCACCACACCATGGAACACTATATTGGACGGTTTAAGATTTTTATCTATTAACCCCATGCGATGGAAGGTTTCATAATAAAGGATATTGATGTTGCTTCCTCCATCCATGAGCACCTTGGTGAACTTATAACCTCCCACCTGAGGTGCCACCACTAACGCCAGATGACCCGGGTTGTCAACCCGCGGTGGATGATCCTCTCTACTCCAAACAATCGGCTGCTCAGACCAGCGTAAGTAACGGGGTACTGCCGGTTCAACGGAATTCACTGCTCTCTTATGAAGCTTTTGTTCACGCTTGTCTAAGCGAGTGGTGAAGACATGATATTGCCCACTGTTTAACTGCTTCGGGTTGCTCTAGTAACCCGATTGCTGCTGCTGATTGCCCTGTTGATTGTAGCCAGCCTGGTTGCCCTGCTTACCTTGATTGTTATGTCCGCCCTGATTACCATGGAAGCCTGAACCGGAATTTCCTCCACCATAACCCGGCCCATGAGATCCAGGGCCTGAACCGCCACCTGGTCCATGATCATATCGGAAAGCATTAGAATTTTTGAACTCTTGCATGATGTAGCAGTCCTTCCAGAGGTGTGTGGCCGGCATCTCCTTTGTCCCATGTTTTGGGCAGGGCTGGTTCAACAGGTAAGATAGGCGGTCCGGGTTAGGACTAGGTGCTCTGCCACGCTGGTGCGGTTTACCCTTACGTCGCTGGCCCTAGTCCTGTGCGCTGGTGTTAGCCACAAAGTCCAGGCTGTGATCCGCTTTACGTTTGCCGCTGTTTCCTTGACCCGCCGGGTTGTGGTGCTGTCCCTTGGCGTTGCTGCTCTTTTTTCCATTCCCTGTCTTATCATCATCAGACTCGGGATCCTTGGTACTATCAGAATTGGCATACTTCACCAAAGCAGCCATGAGGGTTCCCATGTCATTACAATGGAGTTTCAGTCGTCCCAACTTCAACTTCAGCGGATCAAATCGGCAATTATGCTCCAAGGTCGAATTGCGATGACGCATTGATGCGGTCTGATGAATGCAAAATTTCCGAAACCCGGCGCACCTACCGGGTGGTTGATTCTCCTTCCTCCTAGACACAGGCAGCCAAGTCCACAATCGACATAGGCTGCTTGCATGTATCCTTAAAATTATGGATAAACCGGGCTCTCAACTCGGCACATGATCTGATAGAGTTAGCCGGTAGACTCTTTAGCAAAGTACGGGCCATCCTTCTAGCATCATGGTGAAGTATTTCGCACACGCCGCATCATCCACATCTAGCATCTCCATGGCCATCTCATAGCTTTCAACCCATATCTCTGGAGATAAATCGGCGGTGTAATTTTGCACCTTGCGCGGGCCCTTGAAATCCTTGGGCAGGCACACGTTGCGCAACGCCAGGACGAGACACGACACCCCCAAAGAACTAGAGGTACCTCCTGGCTCTACTGACGTGGTTGGACGAACCGGAGTAAGCTGACGGGCTTCATGCTTCGCCGCTAACTCGGCCTCCCTGCGTGCTCGAGCCCGGTCCACCACCTCCTGAGCATCACCAGCGCCACCTGTCGGGTTGTTGCCACGAGGCGGTTCACGGTTCAGTGCATTACTTGACACGGCCGGTTCATCCATACGCCTGTTGTAACTCCGGCTTGGACAAGGGGTGGAATGAATTCGATCACGACTGTATTAGTAAGCCTCCTGTTGAACCAAGGCTGTCCGAAGAAGCTCCTTAACCCAACGCATCTCAACCGCCGCCGGAGAATCACCTTCAATCGGGATAGCCTCCAGCCGTGAAGCGGCAGCAACAAGATTGGCCATCGGAGTAGAATAATGACCCGGTGGTGTTGGGACGGGCTGTGTCACAATGTTGTTCTATTGAAGCAGATCCATCAATCGTGGCTAAGCTGGCGCCCCTGCCCCAGGTGCCTCCGCCCGGTTCACCACCGGTGGATTACTGGTCCCTGCTCCCGGGGTGTTAAAGAGGTTTCTAGCATCATAAACCGAAGGCAGGCAAGAACGGTGTCTCCTTTTCAGGACCTCGTGTGACGCATTATGATCCACCATAAGCTGGTAGGCCTGGGCATCCAAAGCGGCCCGCTCTATGGCCATCCTGGTATCCTCAGCGGCAAAATCGGCTTTGGCCTGAGTAATCTGATCCTTTACCTTCGCGATCTCCACATTTTGTGCATCCTGATCCGCCTGGTTAGCCTCCACCAACAGTGTTGCCAATGCATCAAACAAATCAGATAAAACATGAGTCAGCGGTCGCACAGGGCCTCCTGCCCCGGCTATCGTCGCCATTGCTGATCCGGAAATCATTGTTGCTGCGGTCGAAGAGTAGAGCGCCGGCTGCATACCAGCCATGAAGATTGCAACCCAGTTTGGCAGATCAGAGGGGTCCGGAATACTTTCGACATCGGAACAGCCCCCAATCCGGCCATCTTGTAGCTGATATAAGGACTCGTTCTCTCCGGTCGATGACTCGTCGCCGGAGTAAACGACGGTTTCACCACCAGATTCCGATCTGTCCTCATATTCCCCTCCATGGATGACTCCCACGAAGGCAAGCTTCATGGCAGGCTTGACCCGGGCAGATCTCGCACGCTGAGCCGTTTCGACGAGGTAAGTGCAGATGTCTGGCTCAGGGCCCGGTTCGCCGATCTTGCCAATGAAAACGTGTATGCCACCAAAGGCAACAAGCCCCTCAAAGGATTACTTTCCATAGTAATAAGTGACAGTAAATTTCAGCACACTATATAAAATTTTCCTTACCAAATTCCACCTACCACAGGCGCTTCACTCCCCGGCAACGGCGCTAGAAAATAGTCTTGATGACCCACTAGTATAGGGGATCTATCGTAGTCCTTCCGATAAGTAAGAGTGTCGAACCCAACGAGGAAGAGAAGGAAATGATAAGCGGTTTTCAGCAAGGTATTCTCTGCAAGCACTGAAATTATCGGTAACAGATAGTTTTGTGATAAGGTAATTGGTAACGAGCAACAAGTAACCAGTGTAAATAAAGTGCAGCAAGGTGGCCCAATCCTTTTTGTAGCAAAGGACAAGCCTGGACAAACTCTTATATAGAGAAAAGCGCTCCCGAGGACACATGGGAATTATCGTCAAGCTAGTTTTCATCACGTTCATATGATTCGCTCTGTACTTTGATAATTTGATATGTGGGTGGACCGGTGCTTGGGTGCTGCCCTTACTTGGACAAGCATCCCACTTATGATTAACCCCTATTGCAAGCATCCGCAACTACAAAAGAAGTATTAAGGTAAACCTAACCATATCATGAAACATATGGATCCAAATCAGCCCCTTACAAAGCAACGCATAAACTAGGGTTTAAGCTTCATCACTCTAGCAACCCATCATCTACTTATTACTTCCCAATGCCTTCCTCTAGGCCCAAATAATGGTGAAGTATCATGTAGTCGATGTTCACATGACACCACTAGAGGAGAGACAACATACATCTCATCAAAATATCAAACGAATACCAAATTCACATGACTACTAATAGCAAGACTTCTCCCATGTCCTCAGGAACAAACGTAACTACTCACAAAGCATATTCATGTTCATAATAAGAGGAGTATTAATATGCGTAATGGATCTGAACATATGATCTTCCACCAAATAAACCAACTAGCATCAACTACAAGGAGTAATCAACACTACTAGCAACCTACTGGTACCAATCTCAGGCTTAGAGGCAAGGATTGGATACAAGAGATGAACTAGGGTTTGAGAGGAGATGGTCTTTGGTGAAGATGCTGATGGAGATTGGCCCCCTCCCGATGAGAGGAGCGTTGGTGATGACGATGGCGATGATTTCCCCCTCCCGGAGGGAAGTGTCCCCGGCAGAATAGCTCCGCCAGAGCCCTAGATTGGTTCCGCCTCGTGGCGGCGGAGTCTCGTCCCGAAAGCTTGCTTATGATTTTTTCTCGGACGAAAGACTTCATATAGCAGAAGATGGGCACCGGAGGGCCACCAGGGGGCCCATGAGGCAGGGGCATGCCCCCCACCCTCATGGCCAGGGTGTGGGTCCCCTCTGGTATTTTCTTCGCTCAGTATTTTTTGTTATTTCCAAAATAACTTCCATGGAGTTTCAGGACTTTTGGAGTTGTACAGAATAGGACCATAAGATTTGCTCCTTTTCCAGCCCAGAATTCCAGTTGCCGGCATTCTCCCTCTTCATGTAAACCTTGTAAAATAAGAGACAATAGGCATAAGTATTGTGACATAATGTGTAATAACAGCCCACAATGCAATAAATATCGATATAAAAGCATGATGCAAAATGGACGTATCAACGGCACCCGTTGTTTCGGACAAGCCGTGAAGTGTAATTGTTTGTGGAGGGGGAGTAAACCTTTTCTTTTATCACTTGGGAACCACCACTAGCGTGCTTAGAATGGAAGATATTGATAACTGATGGTCATTAAGTAAATGAGAAGGGTGCATGTCTCAAAATATCATTTACCTCTGTTTTAAAACTTGAGCTCTGGCACCTCCGCAAATGATTGTTCCCTCTATGAAGGGACTATCTATTAACTTTTATGTTGTGTCATCACCTTCTAAAACAAGCACTAGAACCTGAGAGCACAGATGTCATGACTTATGCATTATGTGTAGCTAATGTTGGGTGCATCATGACTGGATCTTTTCTAACGTGAATTACAATGTTTAGTCACTGCTTGAACTTTGGAGGTGCTCTGCATTTATGTTTTGCGGTCTCAGAAAGGGCTAGTGTCAGGACCGGTTTTCCAATAAAACCTTTATTGAGAAACCGACCCTTTCATCGTACCAGTATAGAAGAATCCTCCTTACTGGTAGACAATTCCTTGATACAGAAATCTAGAAGTACTAAATATTATACAAGGTTGAGCTGAGGCTGCTCAACAATTTATTACAAGCACGCTGATATTATACATAAAGGCGGATATGACACAAAGGGGTATGGTGGCATAACTACTGACTCGAAATAAAAGTGGTGGTGGATATGTCACAGTGAAGTGGGTTACATGACCCTAAAATCTTGCAGCTCATCAAGCGTCGGAGTGAGTCTTTATGATTTTATTTGGGTAGCGGAAGCGTATATAAAACAAGTGACCAACTTCAGGGTCGCATGGGACTGACCGGGACTCCTCTAGGCGTCGGACTCGCTATCGAACTCTTCATCCATAGGATCGCCTTCATCAACATCTGGCCAAATCAACAAGCCAGGTGAGTACTTTGAATGTACTCGCAAGACAGATTGGACATAAGATATAACAAATGCAAACATGATGCACATGAGCAGATCAGTAATGCATACTCAAATAATAAATGTGCACTTCATGTAAAATAACAAGGAAGTCAGGCGGTAGTCCTCCCGAAATCCCAATAAGATAGCTGAATACCGATCGGGTGTCTGAAGCGACGCCTCGAAAGGTAAGAATAAACTAACATGCTGCAGTCGGGCGTCAGGGCGACACCACATAAAGGGCTTATATTGAAAAGTAAATGACAGTACGCGCCACAGTCGGATGTCTAAGCGACATCTCGAAAAGGGCTTATAATGAAAGTAAATAACACGGATGCCATAGTCGAACGTCTGAGCGACATCACATAAAGGGCTTATATCAAAAGTAAACAACAAGAATGCCACAGTCGGACGTCTGAGAGACATCACATAAAGGGCTTATATCAAAAGTAAACAACAAGAATGCCACAGTCGGACGTCTGAGCGACATCACATAAAGGGCTTATATCCGAAAGTAAATAACAAGAATGCCACAGTCGGACGTCTGAGCGACATCACATAAAGGGCTTATATTTCATCATTCGAATTCAAGTAACTCATGAAGGTAAATCACCCAAGGAATTACTCAGTACATAATAATAAAATAGTTAGTCCATCCATAGGAATAATATTCAGCCGAGTTTACCACTCTCAGTTTCCTGTTTATACTCCGGAGACTGCCACTAAGGTTGACACTGAGATTTGACACTGAGACTGACACTAACACTGAGATGTTGTTCAAGTCCTTGATCACGGACATGGATACTCGAATGGTTTTAACTCTGCAGAGTTTGTACTCTTTACCCAGAGCCAACGGATTTCAGTAGTCACAAAGGACTAGTTCCATTTATGGTATTTTAGAAGAAACACATCTAACCAGTACACTTCCATTCCACATTCCGCTGCCAGGAATCACCCTAGGCAACGATCAAGAAAAACTCTAAGACGGTGAGGCCACAACCTCGAATTGCATGGGATCAAATTTATATCGCGTGCTCTAAGGGGTGCCCCCCGCTCGGTCCCAAACGGAAACACCCATGCCCCCTGACCAGATGACATGCTTTAATCCAGGGCCATGGAACCCTCATCACGGCCCCTCTATTTGGTGTGTACAAGGAAAGAGGTTTGCAACTTACTAAACCGTATTCTTTGCAGAAAACATGTCGTAGCACGAAAAGGGGACGGACAGTAACATGACTTGATCCACGTTAACACTGTAGTTAAACAGTTGACATAAGACTGGCATGCTTCAAGAATACCAGCTTACCACCTTTCATGTCACCACATGATCATGTTATCTCCCATCAAATGAACACATCAAGTTTCGAAGCTCACTCGTAGTTGCCTTGCATGCAATATAACACTCACTGATGCTTATATAAACATGCCATGAAATAACTACTCACGCAAACATGCAAAACACTCATCATATCAAAGGTTCAAACATGCTTCCCTGGTTCGGAGTAGTCGGAGTCTAGCTCGGCGAAGTTTGCGGTTCCGTCACCCCCTTCAGTATCTACGTTATAAAGAAAATTGAATACTAACGTAAATATTGTGCGTGCAATAAAATTATTCCAAATATTTTTTAAATAAATATGATAAAAACTAGACAGAAAAATAAAGATGACAGAAAAAGAATCAACTCAAAATCATATTTTGTCTAAAAGTTATAAAGATCTTAGTCCAGGGACTAATCTGTGATGAAACAGAAACTTTTCAGGGGCTAGTTTAGAAAAATAGAAAACGCTTCGGTTGAAAATACGCCAACCCAAAGGGAACACGTACTTTGCCCGAAGGCGTTTTTCAGAAAACGTTTCGAATAAAAAGAGAGAGGCTGACGAGGGGGTCCCGCATGTCGGGTTTGAATTTCAAAACAGAGTCCACCGGCGCCCGAGGCTAGCGGTGGTCGCCGGCGTCGATCCACGGCGAGGTAGGGGGAGTGGATGGTACCTACGGACTGACGGAGCCCTCCCGCGTCTGTGGGTGGTGGAGTTGGTCGTCGGCGAGCACCACGTCGACGGCGGCCTCCACTCCGGCGGACGGTGGTTCGGGCGGTGATGGATCTCGCTGAGGAGGGCTGCAAACGTCAAATTGGGGCTCGGGTTAGAAGAGTAGGTGTACTAGGAGGCTGTCGAGAAGGATTGGGAGGCGGGGATGCTCTTTGGGAGGCTTTGATTACCCACAAGTATAGGGGATCTATCGTAGTCCTTTTGATAAGTAAGAGTGTCGAACCCAATGAGGAGCAGAAGGAAATGATAAGCGCTTTTCAGCAAGGTATTCTCTGCAAGCACTGAAATTATCGGTAACAAATAGTTTTGTGATAAAGTAATTTGTAACGGGTAACAAGTAATGAAAGTACATAAAGTGCAGCAAGATGGCCCAATCCTTTTTGTAGCAAAGGACAAGCCTGGACAAACTCTTATATGAAGGAAAGCACTCCCGAGGACACATGGAAACTAATCAACTTTAGCTTTATCCACTTTAATACCTCTTTCAGAAATTTTATGCCCCAAGACAATGCCTTCATTAACCATAAAGTGGAACTTCTCCCAATTCAAGACAAGATTAGCTTCTTCACATCTATGCGAAACTCGATCAAGGTTGCTCAAGAAATCATCAAAAGAGGAGCCATAAACGGAGAAATCGTCCATGAAAACCTCACATATCTTTTCACAAAAATCAGAGAATATAACCATCATGCATCTTTGAAAGGTAGCAGGTGCATTACATAAACCAAAAGGCATACATCTATAAGCAAAAGTACCGAAAGGGCAAGTAAAAGTGGTCTTTGCTTGATCATCAGCTGACACAGGTATTTGAGAGAAACCCGAGTAACCATCTAGAAAGCAAAAATGTGAATGTTTGGATAATCTTTCTAGCATTTGATCAATAAAAGGTATGGGGTAATGATCTTTTTAGTCGCCCTATTTAATTTGCGGAAATCAATTACCATCCTATAACCTGTAATAATTCTTTGTGGAATCAATTCATCTTTATCATTAGGAACGACAGTAATACCTCCCTTCTTAGGGACACAATGGAAAGGACTTACCCACTGACTATCAGCAACGGGATAGATTATACATGCCTAAAGGAGCTTTAATATTTCCTTTCTTACCACTTCTTTCATCTTAGGATTTAGCCGTCGTTGATGATCAATAGCTGGTTCGGCAACTTTCTCCAAATTTATTTTGTGTTGGCATAGAGTGGGACTAATGCCCTTAAGATCATCAAGAGTATATCCAATAGCAGCACAGTGCTTCTTCAGAGTTTTCAATAATTTTTCTTCCTCCTTCTCTGAAAGGTTAGCACTAATAATAAGAGGATATATCTTCTTTTCATCAAGATAAGCATATTTAAGAGTTTCAGGCAACGGTTTAAGCTCAAACACGGGATCACCCTTGGGTGGAGGAGGATCCCCTAGGATTTCAACAGGCAAATTGTGTTTCAGAAAGGTCCCTGTTTAAAGAATACTTCATCTATTCTCTTCTTTCATTCATAAACATATCATTTTCATGGTCTAGCATCAATAGAAGCAAGACCAATCATTTCATCTTTACTAGGCAATTCCTCATCATGAGGTTATCTACAAAATTTAGAGAAATTAAACTCATGAGACATATCATCCAAACCAATAGTAACAATATCCTTTTCGCAGTCTATCTTAGCATTAACAGTATTCAAGAAGGGTCTACCAGATATAATGGGACAAAAGCTATCATGCGGGGAACCAAGAACAAGAAAATCAGCAGGATATTTAACTTTTCCACACAAGACTTCAACATCTCTAACAATCCCAATTGGTCAAATAGTATCTCTATTGGCAAGCTTAATGGTGACATCAATTTCTTCTAACTCAGCGGGTGCTATCATGCATAATTTCTTTGTATAAGTCAATAGGTATTGCACTAGCACTAGCACCCATATCACACAAGCCATGATAACAATGATCTCCTATTTTAAAAGAAATAACAGGCATGCCTACCACAGGTCTATGTTTATCTTTAGCACTAAGTTTAGCAATTATAGCAGTCTCATTGCAAAAGTAAATAACATGCCCATCGATATTATCAGCCAAGAGATCTTTAACTATAGCAATATTAGGTTCAACTTTAACTTGTTCAGGAGGTTTCTGTGTCCTAATATTACTTTTGTTGACTACAGTTGAAGCTTTAGCATGAACCTTTATTCTAACAGGGAAAGGTGGTTTCTCAACATAAGCAGTAGGAACAATAGGATCATTATAAGTGATAGTATTTTCTTCAACTTTAATAGGTGCAACTACTTTTACTTCAACGGGAGGATTATATTTAAACCACTTCTCCTTAGGGAGATCAACATGAGCAGAAAAAGGTTCACAAAAAGAAGCTACTATCTCAGAGTCAAGTCCATATTTAGTGCTAAATTTATGGAAAACATCGGTGTCCTTAAAAGATTTAACACAATCAAACTTAGGTGTTATACCTGACTCCTTCCCTTCGTCGAGATCCCAATCTTCAGAGTTGCGTTTAATTATTTCCAATAAATACCATTTGAATTCAATAGTCTTCATCATAAAAGAACCAGTACAAGAAGTATCGAGCATGTTGCGATTGTTGTCAGAAAGCCGAGCATAATTTTTTTGAATAATCATTTCTCTCGAGAGCTCATGATTGGGGCATTAATATAACATTGACTTAAGCCTCCCCCAAGCTTGAGCGATGCTTTCTACCATGAGGCCAAAAAATTATATATATAATTACGATCACGATGAACAAGATGCATAGGATAAAACTTCTGATGAAATTCCATGTTCAATCGTCTGTAGTTCCATGATCCCATATTGTCACATAGCCTATACCATGTCAATGCATCTCCCTTCAAAGATAAAGGGAAGACCTTCTTCTTGATAACATCATCGGGCATACCTGCAAGCTTAAATAATCCACAAACTTCATGCACATAGATTAGGTGCTCATCAGGACGTAATGTTCCGTCTCCTACAAAAGGATTAGCTAGCAGTTTTTCTATCATACCCGAAGGAATTTCAAAGTAAACATTTTCATTTTCAGTAGGTTTAGTAGGTTGAGGAGCAACTCTTCTCAATACTCGTCGATGTGAAGATACCCCGAACAACCCCTCAAAGGATTCCTTTCCATAGTAACAAGTGACAGTAAATTTCATCACCACTATATAAATTTTTCCTTACCAAATTCCACCTACCAAAGGCGCTTCACTCCCCGGCAACGGCGCCAGAAAAGAGTCTTGATGACGCACAAGTACAGGGGATCTATCGTAGTCCTTTCGATAAGTAAAGAGTGTCGAACCCAACGAGGAGCAGAAGGAAATGATAAGCGGTTTTCTGCAAGGTATTCTCTGCAAGCACTGAAATTATCGGTAACAGATAGTTTTGAGATAAAGTAATTTGTAACGGGTAACAAGTAATGAAAGTAAATAAAGTGCAGCAAGATGGCCCAGTTCTTTTTGTAGCAAAGGACAAGCCTGGACAAACTCTTATATGAAGGAAAGAGTTCCCGAGGACACATGGGAATTATCGTCAAGCTAGTTTTCATCACGTTCATATGATTCGCGTTCGGTACTTTGATAATTTGATATGTGGGTGGACCGGTGCTTGGGTGCTGTCCTTACTTGGACATGCATCCCACTTATGATTAACTCCTATTGCAAGCATCCGCAACTACAAAAGAAGTATTAAGGTGAACCTAACCATAGCATGAAACATATGGATCCAAATCAGCCCCTTATGAAGCAACACGTAAACTAGGGTTTAAGCTTCTGTCACTCTAGCAACCCATCATCTACTTATTACTTCCCAATGCCTTCCTCTAGGCCCAAACAATGGTGAAGTATCATGTAGCCGACGTTCACATAACACCACTAGAGGAGAGACAACATACATCTCATCAAAATATCGAATCTAATACCAAATTCACATGACTACTAATAGCAAGACTTCTCCCATGTCCTCGTGAACAAACGTAACTACTCACAAAGCATGTTCATGTTCATAATCGAGGGGTATTAATATGCATAATGGATCTGAACATATGATCTTCCACCAAATAAACCAACTAGCATCAACTACAAGGAGTAATCAACACTACTAGCGACTCCATGTGTACCAATCCCAGGCTATGAGACAAAGATTGGATACAAGAGATGAACTAGGGTTTTAGAGGAGATGGTGCTGGTGAAGATGTTGATGGAGATTGGCCCACTCCCAATGAGAGGAGCGTTGGTGATGACAATGGCGATGATTTCCTCCTCCCGGAGGGAAGTGTCCCCGGCAGAACAGCTCCGCCAGAGACCTAGATTGGTTCCGCCTCATGGCGGTGGAGTCTCATCCCGAAAGCTTGCTTATGATTTTTCCTCGGACGAAAGACTTCATATAGAAAAAGATGGACCGGAGGGCCAGTAGGGGGCCCACGAGGTAGGGCGGTGTAGCGACCAGACCTCAAACAGTCTGATCTCTGTGCTCAGTGTCATCCCTAGATCAGTAATGCTGACACCACATAGTACTCGGAGGATTTATAACAGAGTAGCAATCACACACTTATTACAATCGAATGTTTCAAGATAGAACTTAATAAAATAAATATGGCTTAAGGCCATCTAATAACGATAACAACGGAAGGCTTGGAAGAATAAGCGAGTCCATCAACTCCAACGGCATCACTGAGTATAGAACCACGACCTAAACACCACACTGCCGTTCTGAAAAGTCTGCAACATGAAACGTTGCAGCCCGAAAACGGGTCAAGACACGGAATATGCCGCAAAGTAACACATAGAGAATAATGAAAGAATAAGCCTATACTACATGCATATATGGCTGGTGGAAAGCTCTATGGTTACAGCTTATGTAAAGCCAATTTTTCCCTAATGCAAAGGAATAAATTTATTTAACTATCATGGTGGTTGTGAAACATTGAGAATGGTTGACAGCATTCTCAATCCTAATTAAAAGTACTCATTTAAAAACCCAACAATATTAATTAGCAGTAACATGATGAGATTCACATGATAATCCAATTACTAGATACTCAAGATGTCCATAACCGGGGACACGGCTAACCATGATTAGTTTATACACTCTGCAGAGGTTTGTGCACTTTTCCCCACAAGACTCGATCTCCTCCGCTTGATTTCTCGCACTACATGGTGTTTGAGAAACGGATGACCGAGACATAGTCTTTCGTAAGCGCTTAGCACCTTACATGTGGGTAGACCAGACCAACCTACAACCCCTACATCAGCTAGTCTACTCGTAGGAGTTCGCACAACTTAGTCAACTATGCTAGAGCCCATAGTAGCATGTGGCTGCACACGGAAGTTTCTAGCATGAATAATCTCATGATCCCTTTGAGCCTGGGTGGCGGTACGAAGAAATACAGGCAAGTCCTGATGGAAACCAGGTGCCTCACTCCACCCAGATGTGTGTTTAAGTTGCCATCTTAAATAACCATAAGTTAACAATCTCACATCTGTCATGGATACACTCACCCAATCCACGTCTACTAGCATAGCATGGCATAATAAGCAAACGTAGAAGTAACTCCCAAGGGTTTGATAATAAAACAGGTAATAGGTACTACCTCAATCTACTTCCCATCCCACAATTTAATTAGATCCTAATCATGCAATGTTTTAGGATAGATCTAATGCATAAAAACTGGGTATGAGAAGAGGTATGATCAAAGTGTTACTTGCCTTGCTGATGATCCGCGAAACCTAGAGACTCGAAGTAACAGGTGGCGCACTCCGGGTATTCAATCGTAGACAAACAAACAAGCATACAATAAGTACTCATATAATGCACAGGTAAAACTCAAATAGGTCAAACTAGATAGTTCAACTTAAGAACTCCGGTTTGCAAAAGAATCAAATCAAACGAAGCAACGAAAGTCAAACGACGAAAGAAAATAGCTCCATTTTACTAATCTGGATCTAAGTCAAATTTTACAGAAGCAAAAACTTGTATAAGTTGGTTATTCGGAATGAGGGTTTCGAGACGAAACTCCAGGCGCTTGAATCGAATGATTCCGATAAACGAGCGAAAAGTTATACTAAAACGAAAATCAGATCAAGAATCACGATCAGAAAACTCGTGGATTAAATCCAAGAAAAAGGAAAAACGACGAACGGGTTAACGAACGGACGTTCGTTAACTAAACTAATCTGACGAATGTGTTCGTTAAAAACGAACGAACGAACGAACGCTCGCTATTTAACCTAAACTGAAAAAACCGAAACTAATAAAAAAACGAAACTAAAAAACTAAAAATAAACCGAAGAAAAACCGCCCGGTTTTTAGAAAACCCGGCGGCACGGTTTACGAGGCGGCGGAGAACCTCGGCGAGGTCGGCGGCGGGGTCCGGCGGGGTCGGGCGGCGGCGGCAGGGTCCGCGGGTCGGGTGGCGGCGCGGGGTCCGGCGAGGTCGGGCGGGCGGCGGCGGGTCCGGCTGGTCAAGGCATGGCGGGCAGCGGCGGCGGATGCGGGTTAGGGTTTGCCTCGTGGGCCGGGCGATAAAGCCACCTCGGGCCGGAGTCCCAAGTGACACGGCCCGTAGGTTGGTTGAGCGTTTTTTTTAAATAATTCCGCGCAGAAGAAAAATAAAAATAAATACTAAACTAACTCCAAAATCCTGAAATAAATTTTCCCCGTCTTATAAAATCAAGCCGGAAAAGATGAACATTTATTTGGGGCCTAGATGCAATTTTTGAAAACACGCAGTTTTCCTAAATTCAAATAAAAAAGGCGAAAAACTCCAAAATAAAATATTATTTGATTTTATTATTAAATCTTCATTATTTGTTTATTTTTGGAAATTAATTTTATTCCCTCTCTCATATTTTGATAGTAGAAATAATTGAAGATAAAATAATTAAAATCAAATGATCCTATTTTCAAAATTTGAGAAAACTCAAACATGAAAATAACGAAATCCCCAACTCTCTCCGTGGGTCCTTGAGTTGTGTAGAATTTCTATGATCGAGAAAAAAAATGCAACAAAAATATGATATGCAATGATGCTCTATGTATAACATTCCAAATTGAAAATTTGGGATGTTACAAACCTACCCCCTTAAGATGAATCTCGCCCTCGAGATTCGGGTTGGCTAGAAAATAGGTGAGGGTGGTCCTTAAGCAAATCTTCCTCTCGCTCCCAGGTGGCTTCGTCCTTTGTGTGGTGGCTCCACTGAACTATGCAAAACTTAATGACCTTACTGCGGGTGACTCGGCTGGCATACTCCAGAATCTTAACTGGTTTCTCCTCGTAGGTCAAATCGTTATTCAACTGAATCACCTCTAGTGGCACATTATCTCTCAGTGGTATATCCGCCATCTCTGCGTGACACTTCTTCAACTGAGAAACATGAAACACATCATGAACACCTGACAAACCTTCGGGTAATTCCAACTTGTACGCAACTTCTCCCATGCGCTCCAAAACTTTGTATGGTCCCACAAAACGTGGCGCTAATTTTCCTTTAACACCAAAACGCTTAACTCCTCGAAGCGGAGATACACGAAGATAAAATCTGTCTCCGACTTTGTATTCTGCCTCCTTGCGTTTTGAATCCGCATAGCTTTTCTGCCTTGACTAGGCTACCTTGAGCCTATCGCGAATTAACTTTACTTTCCGTTCAGACTCCTTAATCAAATCCGGTCCAAACAACTGGCGTTCTCCAACTTCATCCCACAACAACGGGGTCCTGCACCTCCTTCCATACAAGGCTTCGAAAGGTGCCATCTTCAAACTGGTTTGGTAGCTATTGATATAAGAAAACTCCGCATAGGGCAAATTATCATCCCAACTTGATCCATAATCCAAAACACAAGCTCTCAGCATATCGTCCAAAATCTGATTGACTCTCTCGGTTTGTCCATCTGTCTGTGGATGAAAAGTTGTGCTAAACTCCAGCCTGGTTCCTAAAGTTTCGTGCAACTGCTTCCAGAACTTTGAGGTGAATTGGGTTCCTCTATCTGATACGATACTCCTCGAAACTCCATGCAAGCATACAATCCTTGTCATGTATATCTTAGCCAATTTGGCACTGCTGTAGGTAGTCTTTACTGGAATGAAATGAGCTACCTTCGTCAAACGATCGACTACAACCCAGTCATAGCCTGCACGGGTCCTGGGCAATCCCGTGATGAAATCCATACCTAGTTTATCCCACTTCCATTCGGGTATAGGCAATGGATGTAACAATTCTGCTGGCTTCTGATGTTCTGCCTTCACCCTCTGACATACATCACAAACTGCTACGTACTCTGCAATATCCTTCTTCATTCCGGTCCACCAGAAAGTATCCTTCAAATCCAAATACATCTTGGTATTTTCGGGGTGGATCGAATACGGCGAATCATGTGCCTCTTGCAAAATCAACATCCAAATCTCCGGGTCATTGTGCACATATAAACGATCTTCAAACCATAAGGTATCGTGCTCATCCTCACGAAATCCCTTTGCTTTTCCCTTGCTCATCTTCTCCTTAATAGAAGCAACTTCCTTATCTGTCCTTTGAGCTTCTCTGATTTTGTCCATCAAAGTAGATTGGATCTCCAATGCTACTACATATCCTCGCGGAACTATTTCCAAGCATAGCTCCCGAAATTCCTCGGCTAATTCCTTTGGTAAACCTCCGGTCATTAGTGTATTGACATGACTCTTACGGCTCAACGCGTCTTCTACCACGTTAGCCTTTCCGGGGTGGTAATGCAATCTCATAGCTTGAGGAAACATCGAGGCCATCTACCAGAAAGTTCTCGTATCATGACAACAGAGCATAAATACTTTTCTAATCTGTTGTTTGAAACTATTGGCATACTTGTGCAGGATAGATATACTGATATGCAGTTTGCGCACTGGTTATACGTGCAATTACACTTTGATATTTTCAGCCAGAGAACGAATAATTCAAGCAGGTACAGACCATGTTTGTAGTACTTGTACACCATGTTGCATTTTGTGTTTTTGATGCTTGCATCATTTAGTGTTTATAATCTGAACTACTTTGGATCATTAGCTGGTTTTCAAAGTGCATGTAGCTTCACATTTCTCAAGTTATGTTGATTTCCGGAGTGCAAGTGCCTTCATATTTTTTAAGTTAAATGTTCGCCCCTGGTAACTTGAATTCGTGGATCAGCCACTACACACAAATCATACACGAATGCCAGTACAATTAATGAAATGCATGGACTTACGCTAGCCTGTTGTACAGGCTCACTGCAGCTCTGCTTGCGCTTGGGTTGTTCCATGTAACAGTCCATGTTACCACTTGCTTGGATGTGCAGGCCTTGTGCTCCTTGCATCCCCCTCTGCATTTTTGACACGGCGAATGGTTGATCGAATAAGAGGAATCGACCTTGATGTTGTACCGGAGGACAGATACTTACAAGGTTATACGGGTGTGCAGGATGTGTACCAGATCCCGTAGAGCCGTCATGCTTCGCTAAAAAATGGATTTGCTTGTTTCAGATGATATCTCCAGAAGAAATAAGAGCTAAAGTCAGAGTTGCATAGGCGTGTAAGCTAAGAGAGCAGTGAAAGGATATCCAAACATCGTCAGAACAGTGCACAAGGGAGTGATGTGTGGATACCTAGTTCGGGCCGGCTTTTGGGCATGCTCGCCTAGCTAGAGTGCGGGTCACTTCAGAGCCGTTGAGGGTGATGCGCTGGCGTTGGCTGGCCGCGCACGGATGCAGATCTTGAGTGGCAGCGGAGCGCTACGATGCGATGGACGAGACCGTTGGTGAAGCCCCAACGGCCTCGGGGGGCGGAGGTGCGATGATGTCCTCGGTGAAGTAGCCCCGTGAGCTGGGAGATGGCATCGGTGAAGCGCACCTGATGCGGTGGAACTCGGTGTCTGTGAGGCACGTCGGTTGCGGTGGCCGACGTTGTCGGTGGACCACCCGGTGCGGTGGACGAGGGCGTAGATGAGGTAGCTCCGGTGCGGTGGTGAAGCGCGACCGTCGTCTTCGCCGTCGTCGTCCCGCACAGAGGTGGGGAACGGTGGGGAAAGAGACGAGACGAGAGGCGATTCGAGGGATGGCGGCCAATTAGGGATTTGATCAATCTGGGCGCGGAAGGGGACGGTGGAGAAGAGTGATTTTGTAGGGCTAGAATTGGGGCCGCCAGATATTTCAATCCGAAATGTGGAAGCGCGAACTTATATTGTCGTCGTCCTTTTTTTGGGGGGGAGGGGGGTGGGTGGCTGGGTGCTACGCGTCCGTCCGACACACACGACCACCCCGACAGGACTATGCTTTGGTGCCTTAAGGCACCTGCCTTTGTGTCCATGACATGTGGGCCCAACAGGTGGCTGGCCCACATGTCAGTCACCCAAGGGAAGTTGCCTTTAAGGCACTGGCAGCGGCCCACCCGACACGACCCTGGTCTCGCCTGGTGCGCCTACATTTGAGAATGCAAACGAATCTTCTTTCATTTGCAAAGGAATCATATGTATTACCATGCCCGTGTTTTCCTTGCAATAATTAGTCATTCGAACGAGATACTCCATCCATTCACTTTTGTAAGTCGTTTCGCATAACTTAAAATGAACTGTTTTGCACATTGTCCAAATGTCTTCAAGGTCTTATAAAAGTGAACAGAGGAGTACTATAAATTAATTAATGAGGTGTTATTTGAAAAAAAATCGAAACGGTACCCACGCTAACGTGGATTAGAGTGTGCCACATAATTAGTTATTTGAATTAGAGTGTGTGTCACGTAGTTAGTTATTTGAATTAGAGTGTGTGTCACGTAGCGATCTCCAATTCTAACATGGATTCCGTATTTCACTGTATCCACGCTACTTTTTTAATACAAATTCATATGTACATGATGAACACCATGGTAGTGAGAAAACTTTTGGATGGATTCAAACATATGACCTACAAAATAGCACAACAAATTGAGTCAATGTCAACTTTTCGAAACTTAGCATGGCATGAATTCAAAATAATTACCCGTATTCCTAGTCCTCGGTTAAAATCTTACAATGTACACCGAATTTAAACATCGATATTAAGTCTCGTACTATGTACATTCAAATGTTGTTTTTAGCCCCCCCCCCCCCGCGCACAAACGCTACATACTTCCTGTATCGGTCAATCTTCCTCTCCTAACCACCTTAGCAAGCTATCGGTTTCCAACACACGTTCATTGTTTCTCTCTATCTTTCGATCTCTAAGTCTCTCAACTACACAACCCCTTTTTCCACTCCTATTACCAAATGTATTTACCTCACACACCCGCCATTGCACCCCATGCCGAGCTCTCTCTCTCTCTCCCCCCCCCTCTCCCTCTCACCCTCTCGCGCTAAATACATGCATTGCCTATCTAGCCCCCAACCTCTCATGCGCAAGCAAGCACGTTGTATATCTAGGTCACTCCCTCGATACTGTCTCACTCTTTCTTCCGCACGGCTGGCCACACTCGCTCAATCTCGCTCTCTTTATCCGAGTCTCGATTAACCTCGTTTTCTTTCACACACAAATGATATATCTCCCTGTTCGGGCCTCGATCGACACACTCTATACTCTCTCATGCAGATTGTTTATCTAGGTCAGTCCATCCAAGCCGCCGCAACTCTTTCGACCTCATGGTGGGCCACGCTCACTCAATCTCTCTCTCTCTCTCTCTCTATATATATATATATATATATATATATATACATCTGGGCTATTCTGTTTCGCATAACAGAACATTATTCTGTTACCCTACTCGAACTGACGGTTTTAGGTGGTTGTACTGATGTTTTCGAAGCGGTTGAACTGATGCTTTCAATTATGTTTAACAGATCGTCTTCTTTAGTTCTTTTTTTTTTGCAATTTTTTGTCGGAACGGGGCATGTAATATATTGTTGGAAAGCTCTTGACAACCATATTTCAAGTATATTGAACTTTTTTGCAAAATCATTATGGTTTAAGAGCAGTTTTGAAAAAACCGTTTTTTTAAACCGAAAACGTGAATTGTATTTTGGACTCAATTTTCAAACGGTTTGTCGGAATTGAGCAAATAAGATGGCGTTAGAAAGCTGGTGAAAATCCGCATCTTCCATATATCTATTGTTTTTTCTTACTCTATATGATTTAAAAGTAATTTGAAAAACGGTGAAATTCTGGGTGAAACGTATTTTCGTGATCTTTTGCAAACGGTTTTTCGGAATGACGCAAATAACACGGCCTTGGAAAGATACGGAAAATGCGCAACTTTTCCGTATTGAAATGTTTTTCTAATTCCTTACGATTTAAAAACGAATTCGAATACGGTCAAATTTAATTTTGAACGCGATTTTTTTAAAAGTTTGTCGAAATGGGGCAAACAATATACCGTTGGATAGCTATCAAAAATACGAAACTTAGTCATGTTGAACGTTTTCTCAAATTCGCAACCGTTGAAGAGTAATTTGGATTACGGTGAGATCCATCGTGTTGTATTTTCCGTCAGAAAAAACAGAGTACTTGTACTGATCTACATGTGCGTTTGTACTGATGCATTCTTCGGAGAGTAATTTTGAAAGTTTCCAAAAAAGGAGTACTTGAAGTGATGTTTGCATGGGTTTGTACTAAGTGTGTTTTCACTAACTAGACTTTGCTCTGTTTTGAGTAATATGTTTGCTCGTAAGTTTTTAACGGTTTATTGTATCGTCGCCCTTGTACTTGCATGGTTTATATCATCAAACTGAATGATATTTTTTTTCAAAAAGAAAATGTTTTTTAATTTTTTTGAACTAAATATTTTTATACAACGATGTTCTGGACTTCTCTTATTTTACGACTTCTACTTTTCTCATTTGAATTGCATGGGTTTTTTTTTTGCTTGAACTTTACTAGTTGAATTTCTGTCATTTCTTTTATTCCGAATGGAGCACCATTTTTAACTTGTATTGATCAATATTTTTAATTCAACCATTTTTCCTTTGTATAACGGACGAATATATGTTCGGGAAAAAGAGTACTTGAACAGATGTATGTATGGTTTTGTACTGAGCGTGTTTTCACATACTAGACTTTACTTTGTATTTTTGGGATAAATTTCCTTTTTTCTTTTGAACTCAACATTGTTTCTCGACGATATTCTGGACTTCTCTCACTTTACCACTTGAACTTTTACCATTTTGAATTTGGATGGTTTTTTTGTTTGAGATTTTTTCAAACTTATCTAGGACATCGTGTTGAACTTTTTTCTGTACTTATATGCTAGTAATAATAGAACATTTCCCAATACATTTTTTGTCCATTCGTGGACATCAACCAAAATAGGCAGCAAAGAGCACTCAGTACAAAACCATACAGATATCGAAGAAGCAACATAGTATATCATGATACAAAGTTGGATGGATGCTCTGGGATTTATAGAACTGGTGAGGAAAACACATTTGGAATCAACTCGGACTTTTAAAGAAGTATAAACTGTAATAAGAAAGTTCAACATAGCTCTCAGATAGCCACTCTGTAGATCAACAAAAAATAAAGCATCTTAAGCTACCAAACGGTAATATTGGAAGGGTACAGTTTGACCTATCTTAAATGTAGAAGGTGACATTAAATGGCCACAACTTTCAGTGGGTAGTTGGAAGCAAAGTCATCTTATCAGTGGCTAATTGGTTAGCGTAACTTCAAGAGAAATGGAAGCAGAGTCGCTTAGTGCCTTCACAAGACCCCACAATGAGATCCCTGGCGCTGCACCTGGAAATGGGGTCGGAAAGGCTCATGTCGCGCTTGGCAGCCATCTCGCGCCCTACCTGGTGGCATTGCCTTGTGGTTGGCCCAACGCCCATTTCCAGGTTTGCAATACTTGGCGCATCGGAGAACCTGCACTGCTAGATTTGTCGAGAGAGAATTGAGGGCAACACATCCCCGTGCCCTTTTTCTGCAGCAGCCACACTTGGCTTACCAACTCACATACACACAAAACTGATAACAAATTGGCACACAACCTGATGACAAGAGCACACATAAACTGATAACAAGAGCACACCGATTATTAAAATAATATAAATCCATTTTGGAAGATAAACCGCTAGCTGTTCACGGCTTCACACGCTAATGTATTTCATAAGTTTTTTGAGATTACTACGTCTGCCTTGCTGCACAAGATCTCCACACCATTAGCATGTTCATAAATTCTAAATTGGTGGGACGCTCTTGAATTCGAACCAAAGGAAGTGGGTAACCAAGCTGGTGCTAGGCCTCACGGGTCGAGACAGTCGACTAGGAAATTCAACAACTATTGTTCCTTGTCCGGCTGAACTCTTGCTTCTACAAAGGATAATATCCCTGCAAAACTAGCCATCTGCATCGTAAAACTGATGTATAATAAAAATGCTCTGTTTTTTGCACACACACAATCTTGTCATATGTGCTTTTTCATAAACTGATCATAGATCACATACTGTACTGGCACACCTAGATTGTGTTTCAGGAAATAAAATAGACGTCCTTGACATGAGTTTATGTAAAAATGATTTTGAGCTATTTTTCAGAGAAAACACTGTAAATTGATAATAGAACGAAGAGTTGAGGCGCTGCTGGTGATCCCTGCTATTTAAATACAGTCTGAACATACTATCCAATGTTACGAACTCTCTCTCGACAATACACCATGAATTTTTGAGTTTTTAAATGCATAATACAATGGGAAATGAGTTTCAATCATATGCTAGAAGATGCCCCATGCAAGAACTAGAAATATGAGTGAGATAGAAAGAGTTGTACAAGAGTTGTTTCAAAAAGTTCATAGAAGTAAAAATACATGGTGGTAGCGGTATTTAATGCAAATGGGAGCTTTGTACAATACTCCATTGCAAGCATCATATTGCCTGGATGTATGAAACACAACCATCACCATGTTACTGGGCATAGTCAATATAGTTTCACTGAGATGCTTAACCAGTTGAACTGAGACATCCAATGGAGGAAGGAGTTCTTGTCTTAATATAGGCAGCATTTTGTTTTACAAGAATCAATCGAACATCTTTAAAAATAGACAACAATGACCAACTTTTTAACTGCCTGAGTAAACAACCCGCCAACTTATAGCAATTTATCACTTGAACTTATAGGAAATAGAAAAAATAACTAAGCTTGCATCATCTAAATCTACAGTTTTCTGAAGTGATAACATATGTAAAACTTCGGTCAATTGGTGTGACACACACAGTTGAACTAGTGTAATATATGTAGTCGAACGGATGTAATTATTTGTAGTTGAACTAATTGGAGACCTCGCAACGCAACAACATTTTCAGAATATGCTACATGAAAAGAGGAAGGGCGGAGGCATTGAGATGCATACCTAAGGCACACACGCATCAATCGCATGCATGCGCACATGTGGTCGACGGCGGCGCTGCGACCTGTGGTGTGCTTGCTGCCTTGAATGTGCACCATAGCATTGTCCTGCAGTTGGAGGAGAACGCGTCCTGCAGCTAGAGGAGGACACTATTTTAAGCTAGAGAGATGCGAGTGCGCGGTTGTGGGTGACGACTGCCAGACGTCATCATTGCGTCGGTGAACGGCCTTGGGTGTCGGCAGTGAACGGACTATGTGCCGACGGTGAACGGCTTGGGAGCTGCTGTCGCTCTAACATTCTGCATAAGTATCCATTAAGAAAAATATGAGCCGTGTATTATGTGCACAAACCACTTCCATAGCTATTCATCTCACTAGCATTTACATAAACTACTAAGTAGCAGAAAAAGGCTTGCATTAATCGAGCATAAAAAATCTCCTCTGTTGGACGCACATAGACTACTAATGTATTCTAAACTTCCATGGTTGTGCAGCAAAATAAGAAGAAAAAAAATCCTTCACCTGGAAGATGTACTGAAAATGCACGCTAAAGTGACCTGAAGAACCACCAATTGTTGAACTGAAATACACAAGAGAAGGAGCATTTACATCCGTGGTAACTCTATGTTAGACAACAATAATCGAAAGCAAAGATGTCTATAAGTTGAATGGTAACGACCTCAAGATGCCATTTCCTCTCAAATTATACATCTTCCTTCCAACATTCATCTATTTTTTGAGTTGTTGCCTTCGATTTTTTTTAGGCATCCTGCCAAAAGAAAATGGACCGAAATTTCAAAGACGAAATAAAAAAGATGAATATAGTTTGAGTAGAGATGGATAATGGCAAATGATGAGAAGCACGTTTGCTTCTCTTTTTGGCCTAAACTGTACGGACACAAAGCATTTGCCCGGCATAGCTAATTGAGATCTCTAGCTAATTAACCCAGCTACAGTTGAGAGGAACAAGTTTGAGATTATCAGTAGTACACCCACCATACCAAGTTTCGGACTGAACCTCTTGACGTTCAAAAGTTCAGAAACTGAACCTCTTCTGTAGCTCTCCACGCATACCGGGTTGTCGGGGCTGCATTGAATCGACACTGTGGCGGACGTGAACGGCCTGGGGTGGCGGAGTTGAACGGCCTACGCGCTGAAGATGAACTTGTGCATCTTGTTTGTGCTGCAACCTACAACAACAGGAACAAATATGAGAGATGAGGTTTTGTCAAGGAGACTCCAGATCATTTTCTTCACGGTGAGAAACTTCTGTGCCTATACTTGAACTTGTGCGACATGATTATGTCTGTCGAATCTCTAATGTTCAGATCGAATCAAGTGACGTACATGATACTCTGACGTACTAAACTGAAATGACATACTGAACCAAAGTAGAATACATGTCGAATAGCTAGAACAGTGAAAAATTCAGTATTTTTCGCAACGAGAAAAACTAATTTTTTTTGTAGATTTTTACTACAAAAAAGGTTCATCAACAACATTTGCATGACAAAGAAATCGAAGCAGTACACATGAACACGGACAGTGAGAGGGAGAACGGGAGGGAGAAGAGTAGAAACCTTGCACCACCATAGGAAAGGACCTAGGCGGAGGAAAGTGGAAGAAGTCAGCCATGGACTGCTTCTTGCGATGAACTCGATCATCCTGATGCCATGCGGTTGGACTGAGGACAGTGCACGTGGAGGAGATCGCAAGAGAGTACAACATCTGGACCGTCCTCCAACCTCCGCGGACCAAAAAATGGTAGCACGCTTAGCACATAGGATCATGACGTAGGGGAAGCAGCCAAACTGCATACAGCAGCACAAGGAGATGTGCAGGTATGATACATGACGAAGGGGTCAGGTGACAAACGCACGTAATGTAGTAACACCAAGTAAACAATAATTCGTTGGTGGAAGCAAGCAGCAACTAGAAGTATACAATTGTTTTACAACATCCTAAACCCTGAACTGTATCTATAGGAAATCTAGTCAGGGCCCAATAAACCGGAAAGGAGGGAGTAAAAGGATAATCCCTACGTACCAGTGCATTGCCTGATATATTAACTCAAGTACTAGGCACGAACAAACGGGCTCAATTCATGCTCATCCCGTGTAGTAGTAGTAGTACTAGGCAATGCAGTTGACGGGTGACCTTGACGAGCGGCGCATCGAGGAATTGAACCGTGCTCGGCACGGTAGGTAATGTTGTCTAGTTACTAAAGCATCCCTCCGTTGTTCATCGGTAGTAATTATGGACCGGGACATGAGGGGAATTTTCTAGGGCTGGAATTCTGGCCACCAGATATTTCGACTTGAAACGCCGAGGCTCGACCGGTTGGGGTTGCCTAATGTGCGTACCACGCACGCCACCGAAGGACACGAGCCCGTCTTTTTAGGCTCAACACTAGCCAAGGTCTGGCTGGTACGCCGTTGGGTCCTACTATTCGAGAATACGAAAGGAACCTTTTAAATTGCCGAACGAATCTATGTGTATTACAATATTTGTATTTTCCTTGCAAATACTAATCTCAACGTGGTAATTGATTTATGACGAGTTGTTGAATTAGAGTGAGTTTGTGATATAGTGATCTCAGTATGGATTTCACATTTCATGGTATCCCTAGTAAGTTTTCCAATGCTAATTCATATTTAAAAGATGAACAATATGGAGGTGAGAAAACTTTGTATATATCAAGCATATGACCACACACACACACACACACACACACACACACACACACACACACACACACGCACGAATACAACAACAATCCAATAAGTATAGTGCATCTATTTTTCCAACCCATGCATGTATGACACGAATTCAAAAAAACTCCTTCTATTCCTAAATATTAGTCTTTTAGAGAGTTCAGCAAGTGACTACATACGGAGCAAAATGAGTGAATCTAGACTCTAAAATATGTCTATATACATCTCAGATGTGCCAGTCCATATGAAGCCTCTAAAAAGACTAATATTTAGGAACGAAGGGAGTAAAATGTAAGACATCCATGGTCCTCAGTTCAATATTTAAAATGAACATGAAACTGAAACATGTATATTAAGTCTAGTACTACAGTACATGCAATTGTCGTGTTTAGGCGGAGCTATGGTTGTCGAGGGTCAACCCCTCGACCTTAGAGAAACTCTGTTTAGGGTTGTTTAGATTATATTTGTCCCCACCCTCCCAACCACCGATTGGTTGTGCACGCCCCACCCCTCCTCCCCGGGAGAATATCATGTGCCCCCATACCTTAGATGTTATATGCCGATACGAGTTTATTGGAGCTTGTAGATCTGAGATATAGTAGCTCACATGATGTGTCTTAATTTCTTTGCAGGAAACCTTGATGAGTTTGAGAATTGCACACAATTTGTACAAAAACTACTTAGATGCCCTTTGATCCCAAATCCAACGACCTCGGCTCAGATCATCGTAGCATCTAAGATGAAGGAGGACATCATATTCTCCTGTATGTAAGAATATTATGTGCTACCACACCTTAGATGCTTTGGTGATACAAGCTCTTGAGGCGTTGGATTTGTGACCCAACACCTCCTCGGTGGTTTGAATGGTTTTTTGCGTAAAAGCCCCAAAAGAGTTCGCCACCGCCATAAGCACAAAGACTTCTCAGATGCCATCGGATCTCAGATCAAACGACCTCCAAGCTCGTATCACCGTAGCATCCAAGCTGCGATAGCACCTTATGTTTTCTCGCATAGGAGAGTATGAGGTGCTTCCGCACCGTAGATTTTATGGTGATACGAGTTCACTGAGATCTAACGGCCCATAGTAGGAGGTTTGAATGTTTTTGCAATATACGACTGATAGAGTTTGGGAAATGCATAGAAAGTACAAGTACTATGCATGTGCCATCTGATCACTGATCATACGACCTAGATGCTCATATCACCGTAGCGGGTAATTAAGCTACGGGGAGCACCTAAGATGCAGCGGCACACACGAGGCCTGAATGTTTTATTTGCAAAAAAAAACCTTTGGAGAGTTTGGAAATTGCGCATAATCACAAAGACTACTCCCAAGCCATTGGATCTCACTTCCAACGATGTAAAAACTCGTATCACCATAATATCTAAGCTGCGGGGTGGATGTGATATTCTATGCCGCTATCATTCTTGTTCGTAAACTTGCAAAATACGTGTAACTCGTGCCATTACTTGTCTAACCGCGCAAAGTTTTTGTTCAAAAAAACCATCCTACACTGGAATATCGGAACAACACACGGGGGCCCCACTTGTCATTAATCAAATTTGGACCTAAATTAACAAATCTGAAAGACGAGATTTGAACTGGCAACCTGGACTACAAACCGTAAGTCGATAGCCTGAAAAAAGGAACGGTTGTTGGCTTTGTCCCATAACTTGAATTTATACAGTACTTGCGTTGAGTAGAGTAGAGGGAGTGCCTCGTCAACACGCGGCATGACCGTTGTCTCACTTCATCGTGGGTCCCAGGTCTGCGATCTCAATCTCTCTTCTCTCTATCGTCTAACCTTTGCACGGGCACACACGAAGAGCGGCGCTAGCTTGCCGTGGTGTTATTACAACTAAAAAAATCTTGGAAAATAGAAGAATGGCCAAGAACAAGAGACGTTGTGGCTGGTCAAGACGGAGCTAACCGTGCCACGTTTGCATGATGAAGCTGTGTGGCTAGTGGGGTGTTTTCGACCGATAGGCTGGGTCCCGAGGTCGAACCATAGGTACTACGTCTGATACAGTATATTTTTACACGCACATTTTTCCTCCGTGCCGAGACGTGGCACACCCTACCGCGCGGTTTTGGGGTCCTCCCGGGTGGTGCACGCATATATTCTTCCTGACGTGGGATGCCCTACCGCGCGTTTTCTGGGTCCTCCTCGGTCGTAGCGCCGAAGCAAGTAAATGAGTCGCCAAATTACGAAAGACCACCTTTCCCGCCGAGTACATCAGTGAAGCACGGTGGCTAGCTAGTTGGGCTAGTTTGACCGATTAGCTAGGCCGCCATAATGCCCGTGCATTGCAGAGGGAGTATATTTCTCGGCAAGGTGAGCCTGTGATATAAAAGATTTGTATATTTCTTTACAGAGGTAGTATCTCTTTGTCAAAAAATATATTTATGTGTAACTAGTTACTCCTATCTTTCTACTTCCTTTAGCTGATATGTGGGGCAACCGGCAACGGGGTCCACGTGCCATATGCACAAATTAGAGTGCACAACTTCACGGTAGACACACCCCGGTCGTAGCGCCGCAGTAATGCCCAATGAGCCGTCAAATCACAACCCCCCACCTTTACAGCTTTAGCAGTAAGCTGGATGGACAAAGCGGCAATATTTCGCTGGGCCTGAATCCCCTTCTACCTCGTCTGCTTGTTCAGAGAAAACCCCCGCTCGGCGATTGCATAGGGTTTTCTCATGGAGAACCAGGTAAGAATTATTCATTCTTCCCCAATAAATCCAAGTCCCTTGGTCGCAGGTAATCCAAGGATGGCAGCCGCCGCCGTTGATGCATTTTTCTTCGTACTGAATTTAGTGTGCTTCAGTTGCAGTGCCCAAAGTGCGAGTACCCTACAGATTTCTGCGCCCTCAGCGAGACGCCACACTTGCTCCTTCTCATCCTACCACAACATTTTGAAACGCGCACAGTATGTTCCTAGAATCCCCTTCTCTATCCGGGAGGGTGGAGGTTTTTTGAACATGCTGTGTTGTCATATTATTTTTCCTGCAGTGTATTATTTGCTCTGCCAGAACACATGTACTCAAGATGCTCGGCCTTGCCATAACTGAATACACTAGTTTAATGGTCACAGTGAAGACAATCCATGGATATTACTTCTGAGTTGGGTTCATGAACCAAGAAGATCGCTGCTTTTTTATGGCCAAACTTGGATAAACTTTCTCAAGTGTTACGACTGAAAGTTGGCGTACGAATGTTGATGGAAATAGCAGAACCTGGTCTCATCTTCACTCGATCTTCCACCCCGACGTCGTACCAATTGTTCATCCATGTTAGTTTTGTATCTGGTTCTTGCTTGTTGCCTTGATTACTTCTTAATCCACCTATTCTGTCTAAGTAATCACAATTTAACTTTAGAAGTAGCAACGAATATCTCACGAAGATGCTACTTCTAACTAATATTTTCTTATAATTGGTGGCACGTGTAGGTTTTTTCAGAGTTAAGGCCGCTTTCGCTTGTTACTCTGTAATAACTCGGCTGTTACTAATGGCAATCAAGTTGATCGATCGACATCCACAAGTTCCTACACTTTATTGATCGTCTTGAGGTCCTTGTGGGCGTTTCAATGGTGGAAGGCCACGTGGGATATGTGTGCTGTCGCACTCGTTGAACAGGTCCAACTGTGTCGAGAAACTTATGGTACGAGCTGTTTTCTATTATATATGTTGTTCATAAACTATTGGTTATACACAGTTTTACAGCTGTGATCTTCTTGAAACAGGAACTGCCGAGTTCTATAGTTCCTATACATATGCCTGACCATGGTCGGGTCAGACTTGCGCTTGGTCACAACATGATGTTTATGTCGGCCTACTCAATTCCCCTTGGAGGTGAAAACATACTTATTCATGGGTGGTCTCAAATAATGAAGGCCCGTCCATCTCGGAGAATAGGACAGAAGATTATGTTCATTCTTTTCCATGGCTCTATAGTGAATATCCTGTTTATTGACCATGTTGCGAGATGAAGCCGCTTTCAGAAGGTTGTGGATGCGCCTGGGCCTTGTCCTGGGGCTTGGCGGCCTCACCCTTGGTTAACTGTAGGCAAATTAGCACTATTCGAGGCGTGCTTTGTACGGTTGAACCTGTATAAGTACTCATACTGCTTTCAGCTTTGGTTGTTAAGTGCCCCTGCTGGTTTCAGTTAAGTTTGTTAACTACTCCTACTGCTTTTCTGATCATCGTGTTTCTTCACCTGTCTTCCTCCAAATTACCAAAACCAAACCAGCACCGGGCCGGGCCGCCTTCCGCCTCCCACACCTGGTTGCGCCAACAAGACGATCGCCGCCCCACCGTCTCCTAAATTGTTTACGCCGATGTCCTCGGCGCGCTTTGGTGCGCTCGCCGCGGCACCGCCCTTTCGCATTGTCAACATGGTCAACAAACAACAGGAATCAGCAGAAGTACGTGGAGAGGATGACAGTAGGGGCCCACCACGTCAGCGTATGGAAAAATAAAATGCTTCCTCCTAGTGTTTTCCTGACATCTGGGACCCACGACATTGTGAGCGTATATAGTCAATAGACAAGAGAACATCACAAGATCGGCTGACACCTGGGATGTAGCTACTCGAGCAATATTTTTTTGTTTGGTATTATTGAGAGGGAGCAGGGTTTGTACTGGGCTGTGTCCCGTCTAGCCCAGGCTTATATTTTATGTTCACCATGTGACCAGCCCAGCTATTTTTTCTTTGTGAAAATGAGCCCAGTTTATTTTTTCTGAAGAATACCCAATCCAGGCCTATTTATTTTTCTACGCCCAGATGGGCTGCAACCCTTTCAAGACGCCTGCAAATCTTGAAAGTAATATGAAATGGGTTGTAAATATAAAAACAGATGACAAATTGGCAATTACTTTATAATTTCTGATTTATTTCACATTTTCCGATTCCTATTTCACTTGGAATTAACCTAATTTAAATATATCTTCAAAGTACTTTAAATCTGGCTCGACATTTCGGTATTAAAAATAGTTTGGAACACACAGAAATATGCGAAATTGGCCCTGGCCAACCAAAAAATAAACTATTAAAAGAAGTTGCCATGAGCTATATATAAATTATTAAAAAAGAGGGAGTGGTCTGACTTGTGGGCCTGTTTAGTTGACGCGTATGCAAGATTTTTTTTAGTTATTATGTACTACGTCAACAAACGATTCTAGCAGACGTAACCGCTGGATGTTAATCCAACGGCCGTCGTGTTTCTTCAATCTCTGATCTTCTTGCTCCAGCTGCCAAAGCAGCGCCGACGGGACCGCCTCCCGCCTCCCGTGGCCGGTTATGCTGCCGCACAGGCCTCAGCGCCCCCTACTACTCCCACCGTTGGCCAGGGCATCCCTCTAGTCACCCACACCCCCTGTTATTCTGCAGCGACGATAGCCTCACACCGTAGCCGAACCGGTGAACCCTTGTACTCCTCTCCACGCGGGCTTCCACTGCCGCGTCTTCCCCGTCTCCGCGTCGTCCCCTTCCTAGGCCTTGCCGTCGTCCACCGCCGTGGTGCTCTCGACGCGGCGTGGTCAATGTGGTCAACGACCGACTTCCATCGGAAGAGTATCAGACGTGGAGAGGCCGACAGTGGGTCCACGGCAGCCGCAAGGAAGTGCCTCCTTACTACGAAAAATAATTATTCCTCCACTGACAGGGACCCACCGGACGGGCCACCAGTATTTCGTGAAAAACGTTTCCCCACGACAATGGGACCCATAGGACGGGCCACCGTATTTCGTGAAAAAAAGTTGCACCCGGTGTCAGCTCGGACCCACCAGAAGTGCCTCCTTATTACGCACAAAAAAAATGAATACCCCCCTGCTAGTTGGGACCAACCTTGGTGGGAGGCTGACTTGTGGGCCTACTAAGTTGACTGGGACGGAGGCCTTTGTCAACTTTAGTCAACATATGAACGATTCTAGCTCCAGTGACCATACGATGTCCATCCAACGGCCGTAGTGCTTCCTCAACCTCTGGTCTTCCTGCTCCAGCTTCCCAAAGCAGCGCCGGTCGTGACGACTGCTCCTGCTATTCCCACCGCTGGCCAGGCCATCCCTCTACGCACCCACACCCCCTGTTATTCTACGGCGACGGCAGCCTCACACCGCAGCCAAACGAGTGAACCCTCATACTCCTCTACACGTGGGCATCCATTGCCGCGTCTTCCCTGGCTCCGCGTCGCCCCCTTCCTAGGCCTCGCCGTCGTCCACCGCCCTGGTGCTCTCGGCGCGGCGTGGTCAACGAGGTCAAGGAATGGCTTCCATCGGACGTGGACTATATGTGGAGAGGCCGACAATGGGTCCATCCGCAAAGAAAGAAGTGCCTCCTTATTACGCGCAAAATAATTATTCCTCCACCTGACAGCGAGGACCCACCGGACGGGCCACCGTATTTCACGAAAAAAGTTCCCCCTGTCTGCTGGGACCCACCAGCTACATCTTCGCACGCAAGGAAGTGCGTCCGAAAAAAACCATTCGCCGCCCTGACTGCTGGGACCCACCAGCTACATCTTCGCACGCAAGGAAGTGCGTACGGGAAAAAAATTTGATTCGCCCCCCTGACTACTGGGACCCACTAGCTACATCCTCGCACGCAAGGAAGTGCGTCCGGGCAAAAAAACAACAAAACGATTCGCCCCCCTGACTGCTGGGACCCACCAGCTACATCTTCGCAGTAAGGAAGTGCACGGCGGTCGGGACCCACCGGTCGAAGCGTCGTAGCATTGTCATTCTGGTCGCGAACGTGTACGCATAATCGATGTAGAGGCGCCGCACGTGTCGTAGTAGAGGCGCCGCACATAGCATGTACACGCAGCGCATAGCCGCGAGGGTGCAAGAAAGAAAATATGGCCACGTACGTACATACGGGCAGGGTCTCGAACGCCTACTTGTGCATACATACATGGCTGGGTCGGAATGGAGAAACATCGTCGTCGTCGTGTTCATGGGGAGCCAACCGGCTGGGTCGGAACGAAATGCGTGGTCATGTTCATCGGGAGGGCTTGGATGGAATAGGTGATGGAAACGAGGCCTAGCGTACCGCACAACGGAGGAAACGGACCTCCTACGTTCGGAACAGGGTCCTATTGATCGATAGGGGTGTGGCGTACCGCAAAACGGAGGAAATGGACCTCCTACGGTCGAAACGGGGGTCCTGTTGATTGGGAGGGTTGTGGCGTACCGCAAAACAGACAAAACGGACCTCATACGGTCGAAACGGGGGTCCTGTTGTTCGGGACGGGTGTGGCGTACCGCAAAACGGAGGAAACGGACCTCCTACGGTCGAAACGGGGGTCCTGTTGATCGCGAGGGGTGTGGCGTACCGCAAAACGGACGAAACGGACCTCCTACGGTCGAAACGGGGGTCCTGTTGATCGGGAGGGGTCTGGCGTACCGCAAAACGGACGAAACGGACTTGTGTTGGAGTGCTACGGTCGAAACAGTGGTCCTATTCATCGGGAGGGGTGTGGCGTACCGCAAAACGGGACTCACAGGATACTGTTAATCTCCACTGTCGACCTCCTCCAGCCTCCACGGGCTCCTGTTCAACCAGCCTCCACCGCGCGCTACTCCACCGGCTACTGTTCAACCACCCCTCCACCGTCTACTGTTCATCCAGCCCTCCACCGTATACTGTTCTTCCAGCCCTCCACACCACGGGGTCCTATTCAACCACCCCTCCACCGTCTACCGTTCATCCAGCCCTACACACCATAGGGTCCTATTCATCCAGAGGCAACGCCACCCCTCACTGTTCATCCAACCCCCCCCCCCCCCCGCAACGCTCACTGTTCATCCAATCGATCGGCTTCAGTTAGCAACAGTAGCGAAGGAATCGCTCCATTGGGTTCAGTTAACAGCCATCGACCAATCGCTCGGGTTCAGTAACGCATAGCCAGCAGTGCAATTGCTCGGGTTCAGTAGCTGCGTCTCCGGCCCGCCCAGGACGAAAAGCCCATTTTCTGTCATGATTTTTTGTCATAGAAGTAGGAGCCCACCACATCTAGGATGATATCGGGTTTTGTCACAATTATCGTCATAGAAGTGTCATATGTATGACAGAAAAAATTTTCGTTCGGCCTAAAATGTCACTGATGTGTCTTTTTTTTGTAGTGATAAGACGATGAACTTCTTAAGCACGGAAACAACAGAAGAGGATGATCTTCCTAACAAACAAATCCCTGGCATTAGATCGACATGCAAAACAATACGAAGCATTATTCTCAGGAGGCACGGTGAATAGCTCGTGATGCCGCATGCCATAACATTCCAAGCTCAACTTTGCAATCAAACACAAGGCCTGGCATTACATAGACAATATTCAGAAAAACTCTTAAAATATCTTACATAAGTCAACATTCATGTGACTATGCATCTCAGCAGAGTAAATATTTACTTCTGAACTGAAGACAGGAATAGGAAGAAATGATCGACGTTGCTCACAGCAAACGGCGCCCCACTCAAAAAATATCAAATGCATGTCTTCTGGCTAACATCAATCGGCAAAAATTGACAAGGTTTTCCAATTCCAATATATTAAACTAATGTCAACTTTGACAAGCTTTTCCCATTCAAAATATATAATGCCTATGATTGTGGAAGGGGCAGGGTTTGTCATCAGTTTGTCATCTGATAGTCCGGTGGCTCAAGGTGACGACGAATGATTAGAGAACCATTCGATGTATTATGCATGATGAAGTATTATTATGGAGGACACGAACCATCTGAACATTTTGTGTCCACTAAAACCAAGCTGAGCATCCCTGTGGATTTCGTATTTATATGCTGCCAGAAAAAACAAAGACACATCAGCACACACATGAATATTGGCCCCAGTGTCAACCCACCAATCGGTGGACTAACAAACTGAAAGTACGGTAAACAGATTAGCATACCCAGATGCCCCATCATTGTTGCTTAGAGTGACATTGACAGACTTGGAGTCCTGTCCTGGCTTCTTGGTACTTTCTTGGGCACTTGTTTGCCCAGTGTTCCTCTGAACCACAAGTAAAGCAGCCATCTCTGCAGACTAGTCATGTCACCAGCGTCTACTAATACTCTGTAAATCTTCTTGATCATTCCTTGTGTAATGTAGCGCAAACAGAGACTGCTTCTTTCTGCAAAGTGGTAAGACCAACTGGACCCACTAATGCAGCAGTTTGCCTTAGACACATTGGCTCCTTTTGTGCAGTTCAACTAAAATCAAAGTCGGAATAAAACTGAGCTTTAATTTTGATATCCCTGTAAGCAACAAAAGGTATAAGGGAAAACAAATACTGAGAAATAACGGTTGATAATTTGTACTCCCAGAAGAAAAACATCTACTGATCTACCTTATCTTTATGGGAAACAAAGCAGGAGAGTAGCAATTCTCAAAAAGTGTGACTCATTCATATTAACTGAGACATTATCTTAACAATGCCTTGTTTCAACATGTATAAAGAACGACAAAGCATAAAAGTATCATTCCTAAAACAATGCGACTGATTCATTTCAACTGAGCCATTATCTTAAAAATACCTTGGTTAAACATGTAGAAATAACTACAAAGCAGGATAGTACCATTTGTAAAACACTGTAACTGATATAATAACGGAGACATTATCTGAATAATACATTTCTTAAACATGTACTCCGGCCGATCCCTAACAGAAATGGTACTCCCGCCGATCCCTAAAAAGTGTTGCAGTTTTGAACTAAGATTTAGTAGTTAATTCTGAGGAAAGTAGGTACTGACCTTTCAAGACCAAGATTTGAAACAACGCCTGAGGTGGATCTAAAATAGATCTCAACACATATATGGAAATCCGATCTCATTTTGTGCAGTTCCACCAAAATTAAGCGAAGCAAAATGTCACAATAGAAACAAGTTGAATAGATATCCCTGTTTTAAAAAGGCAAAAAAGGAATCAATTACTGGCCAATAAAGGAGGATGAAACATGCGGCCACAAAAATGGTAATCCCACCAATCCCTAACAAGTGTTGCAGTTTTCAAAATAAGATTCAGTAGTTAATTCTGAGAGTGGCATTGCTTAATTTTACCAGTGGCATTTGATTAACAAAAAACATAAACAGTTCCAGGGGAGAGTGGGCGCAACAACAACATGTGCTTCCATCTACTTATAAAGGGGGTGATGCAGAGTTTGTTGTGACAAAGCAACAAGCATAATGTCTGGGTTGGTCCCATTTTTGTTCACTACTTAATGGGAAAAGACAGCAATACAATAGCTTCAATTCAACATTTATTTAAAACAGTACCAATACAAGTAGCACAGCATCTCAAAACACACTGCACGATCATGTGGATGAAGGCAAGTACCAACCTGTCATGGCACTTTTACAAGATCACGTCTTAATCTGCCAACACGAATAGGAAATCCAATCTCGTTTTGTGCTGTTACTCTGAAATCAAGTAAAGTCGCCGGTGAGACATTTAAGTTTGCTATAGCAATAAGTTGAATAGATATCCCTGATTTAACAGAGGCAAAAAGGAAACAATTACTGCCAATAAAGGATGATGAAACATGAGGCCATAAAAAGAAGCATCTACCTTATCTTGCTAGAAAACAAAGTATAGGACAGTAGCATTTTTAAAACGGTTGCATTGATTCATATTAACAGAGAAATTCTCTTAAAATAATTCAGTAGTTAATTCTGAGAGTGGCATTGCTTAAAATACAATAGCTTCAATTCAACATTTATTTAAAACAGTACCAATACAAGTAGCTCAACATCTCAAAACACACTGCACGATCATGTGGATGGGACATGGGACATGCCAGCACCATGTGCATCCACACGTATAAATGGGTGATGCAGTGTATGTAGCCAAGCAGCATATCTGCGTTGGTCCCATATTTGTTCTCTTTGAAACTTTTTCTGATGTGAGGGCAGCAAATCTAGTCCTGCACAAACTACCCGACCCCCAGTTTCTTTCCCTTTTTAACAAAGAGTTGGGTTCCTAATAGATGTGTGTACTGGGTTACCCCCTTTTTCCCTTTTCGACCAACAAAGCGGCTAGATAGCTAGTCTATACTACTTTCCCTCCCTCCTTTCCTCATTGAAACATGTCCTGGATTCATGCTCCACCCCACCGCACCCTTCTTTCCTCTTTGAACCAAGACCTAGATTCGACTACAGAATCGAAAAAGATCAACATGCAGCTAGACCAATGACGGTTTCAAAGAAACTTATACCTTAGGGTTGTCGGGATGTGGCAAGGCGTGCGGCGGGAGGTCGGATCTGCCCACACTACGTACGGCCGCGAGGAAGAAGGGGTGGACCTCCCGCACAGGCGCTGGGTGAAAGAGAAAAGCACAGCCGGCAGCGGATTGCCTCCCTCGTCGAAGGCGATAGAGTGAACGTTGCACCTTCTCCCCTTCTCGGTGTGACGGGATCCAGACGCCTCCTTCGCCAGCTGTCTATGAGGGGGTGAGAGAGACAGAGGCCACAATGCATTCTTGTTTAGATCTGGTGAAGAGGGTGAGAGACAGTGAATATAACAAACCCTAGCAAAGGAACACTGAGGCTCTAGCTTCAGTGTGGCGAGAGTGTAGAGAGTGCAAACCCTAGCGAACAAGTGCTGAGGCTCTAGCTTATATATATGTATATATATATCTTTGTACCTGGACTGAGCTCAGTGCCTTAATCAAGACCTGCTTTTGGTCAGATGATGTGGGCCAGCCACATTTTGGGCCCACCAATCATAAACCCAATGGCAGGTACTCGTGTATACGACTAATATATAGTGGAGTGGATTTCTTATTCTCTCCATAACAATCATTTTAAATTGTGTAAGTACGAAATGAAACTATTTATTTAACGTACCAATGAAGAAAACTACTACTCCCTCTGTTCCTAAATATTTGTCCTTCTAGAGATTTTGACAAATTACTACATACGGAGCAAAATGAGTGAATCTACACTGTAAAAAATGTCTATACATCTGTATGTGGTAGTCCATTGCAAACCACTTGAAAGACAAATATTTTGGAACGGAGGGAGTACTTCCGATGAACTAACGATCCACGCGTCATGGTCGCACTTCCTGTCCTTCACGTGCGGTACACTACCCTCCCTTAAGTGAACAACCACACATGCCCCAAATTATCGGAAACGTGTGAGAGCGTGTACAAATAAAGAATTTAAATTTCAATTATCGGAAAGGTTTGAGAGTATGTACAATTTTCCCTCTCTAATAATTGTGGTTTGTTGTGTTTGGCCTAAACTTGGTCAAACTTTACAAAGTTTGACTTCAGTCAAATCTAATATGCAGAGTAAATAAAAATGGAGGGCTACTACGTCCATCCGGGTTTTTAGTCCACACCATTTTTTAAATCAAAGTTAATAGGTGGACAAAAAAATTTACAGGGGAGCTGGAGACAAAGTTGTGAGAAGGCTTAGAAATCAATATAAAACATATGCTCTTAGTACCAACGTCGATCCTTCTTCGAGGAAACATTTGGTTCATAGCCAATTGTGTGATATAATTGCACCAACATGAAAGACGACTGCGTCTCCAATGCAACCAAGGTGAACTGACGAAGGATATCATCTTTGTGGGTAACAAGCAAAGATCACTGATGGAAGACAGTTTGCTTTTCATTGAAAATCGATCAGCTTCACCAGCCGACGCAACTATGAGGCGCAAGAATGAGCATCGATAGGTCATCGTGGTGATGCATCATCCATTTGGCATCATGTTTGGGTGAGGCACCTATGAAGTTCGACAAATCCTTATTGTGGTCTGTTTCTTCTCAGTAGTCAAGCTCGAGGAAGGAAGAACCATGTGGCAGAGGACAGTGAGGCGAAACAGCAATGGCCATCCAATTTTGTGCAGTTCCACTAAAATTTAGGAAGACATGCCCGGGTATGGAGATACGAATCGCTGTTTCCAAAAATGTAAAAAAGAGATATAGTGTTGTTACTTTGTTTTACAAGATTAACAACGACATATCAATTGTCAATAAGAATTATGAAAAGTACACCAACAAACAAAAGCAGCATGATTATCTTGATGGGAACTAAACCAGGATACCCGAGAAAAAAAAGGCATTTCTTCATTTAACCAGTGATAGTATTATATTAGCAGCAGCAATAGGAGCATATGGACAATGACTGCACAACCACCATGTACTTTTTGTTGAAACAAAATGTATACCTCCACCGAGGCATAAATTAGGACAACTTTTTGAGTGGCATTTCGTCTATAATAGTAGGTGATGTTGGACCAACCGACGAACCCTAGCTACTATACGTGGGTAGCTGGGGAGTAGTCGCATAGAAGAAAACCCGCATGCAGCAACCTGGGGAGCTGGACCAGTACAAGAAGTTATACCTCAAGTGGGCGAGATGTCGCTTAGGCGGACGGGCGAGATCTTCCCACACGACGGCATCGAACAAGGGCGCGGAGGACCTTCGTCCGCGCCAGCGCCGGCTCCGAGAGGACGATGCGCATCGGCTTCCTCCATCGCTAACGGCGACAACGTCAACGCTGCACCTCCTCACCTCCCGCAGCGGACGGGATTCGCCCGCATCTGTGACCACCGGTGAGGAGAGAGATAGTGTGGACACTGTCATCTTGTTTTGATATGGAGAGGGTGAGAGAGCGAGACGCGAGAAACTCCATCAAACAAGAGGCTATAATGGAGTAACAATCTCTCCATAGCAGTGGTTTTAAATAGAATACATGCGTTCCCGGAAAAAAGAAACGAAAACTGGCAGACAATTTTTTAACGTACCAAGAAAGAAAACTCAATCAGAAACACGCCCCCGCTTCCAGGTCGCGAGAGTCATCGCACACACACATAGACATAGACATGCATATCTGTGTTTACGTAAAATTACATTTACATCTCCATCTGTAATCATATTTGTCCAACTGGCACATTATTTACGTTGTTAATTATATACGCGGCAATATTAACGTACAACATCTCTTGTTTGCGGGCGTCCGGACCGCTGCCACGGCCGCTCCTGACCAACCCGAACCCTCTTCATCACCCGCGCGTGCTTCCCGCCCGAAACGGTCAGTGCCGCATTCATGCCCGGCCAGAGCGGACACGACCTCTCACTGGCGCCGGCATTGAAGCGGCGCGCCGGCCGAGAGAGCGTCGCCCGCGCCGCTTCCTGGTGCACGCGACTACTCCGCGTTCAAAGGTCGCAATAGCCGGCCACAACATGCATGTAAAAAGTTCTTGGGAGTCCGTGCTACAGCTAGCTGTCCTCCCCAACTCGTCAATCTCTTCCAGTAGTACTAGTACTCCATGGCGCGATCCATCAACAAGCAGGCAGGAAAGTTATTGTATACTCGGTTTGCGGTGAGTGGCATGCCGAGCGACCGTGTGGGGTCGAGCCGTGGAGGAGGGTGACACACGAACGTGACAGACGTGATTTAAACGTAGGTTTTGCTCGATGGCGCGATCCAACGAAACGAAACGTTGGTTTCTTTCCGTTTCCATTTTTTCTCCGGAACGGAAACTTTCCACTCCATTTTCATTCCTACTCCAAGGTTGCCCCGTTACAACATTCCATCAAATACAAAGGAAAAATAACACGCATGCTATTGCATCTCAATGATTCACATATCATAGCCAATATTTACTTCACAACTAAAGACAAAAGTTGTGAGAGCGTGTATGAAAGAAAAACTACTGATGGGGTCACTACGACTTAAACCCTAAACCCTAAACAGGATTTAATTTCCTGGCCAGGTAGAAGCTATTGATGGAAACACGGCTGGCACCCTCGGATCATACGATGATTTTGTGCAATTCCACTAAAATCGAGCTAAGCATCCCTGATGGCAAAGATATTGCAGAAGTGTGATTAGAATAATAGTACTGGCACTAGTTCATGAGACATAAACTCATCACAAGTAGAAGCCGGTAGAAGTAGACAAAGATCGACATGCAGATGGAGCTACGTGGGGAGCTGTGGCAGTGGAGCAAGCCGGCTCCAAAAGGAAGATGGACTACCTGGGACGTCGGGCTGTAGCTAGAAGGGCGATTGGGACGCGGCATCGACCCATACCGTGGTGACCCCCGATTGGGGCGCACCGATTGTGGATTTTCTCCCTCGCCGATGTCGACCGCGTCTACGCAGAACATTGTTCCCTTCCCCCAGCTGCGGGATCTGGCCGGATATGTGACCAGCGGCGTGGCCACCGTCGTTCTATGCTTGTGAAGAGAGGAACCCAAGCAAGCAGGCTTGTGGCTTAGGCTCCTGCTAGTGTATATATAGTGTTTTTATTTTTCTCTCCCTATCAACCATTTTATATTGCGTACGTGTCATTGAAAAGTGAAATGATGGTTGCTTCTTCCGACTAACTTACTGTGTGATTTGACTGCTCCTTTAGTGCCCTACACGTACTCCCCCAACGTGTATGCAATAGTCACACGTACGCATGGATGCAAAAATGCGCACGACACCCTAATGCATGCATGTCCGAGCAAACGATGGAACACACACGGTCACGCTCAAGTGCTCAACCTATACGTGCATGCACACACATACTCAGCCAGGGTGAGCTAGTGACCGTATAAACACCGGAAAATGTATATATTGAGTGCAATGAGCGTATTATGAAGTCCATTCACTGTATTTTTACAAATATACAAAGGATGCATGCTGTATTTATCTCGTTTGAAATTAAGCCATATTAACCGAAGAGGAGGCAGTATGGACTAGCACTACTTTGATGTGTCCCGTCAACTTGCCGAACGAGGAGAAGCTCGCAGGATGGGAGAAGCTTGCGCGCGGTGGCTCGCAGGACAAGAAGAAATTTTTGACTAATGCAAGCTGTCCTTCGCTCAGGCGGTGGACGTGCAATAGTTAATTCGGTGTCAGATTTCCAAAAGCATACACTATACTAGTACTATTATTGTTGCACTTCCCGAAGAGGCGAATAGCCAAGCGCAAAGTTTACTAGTACTACTACTATAGTCTATAGACCCTCCGTTCCAAAATAGATGACACAACTTTGTACTAACTTTAGTACAAAGATGGGTCATCTATTTTGGAATGGAGGGAGGAGCGTCTGCACTCTTATTATATTTTTAAAATGTACTAGGAACCCGATGGAGGAGCGTCTGCACTCTTATTATATTTTTAAAATGTGATAAAGCAATCTTCAACACATTTGGTTCTCTTCGAGGGTTCTCGCATGTGATAATGGAAGTTCATTGCATGGAACACTCGCCACAATTCTCGCTTAATTCTAGCTCATATCCTGGTACAAATAGGAGCGCTCGGTAATATTTCCTCTTTATTTGTTATTCAGCATGTAAACAGGTCAGCAAACCATTCGGCGCATCTTTGTGCGCACCGTGCTTGCTGCACTTTGAATGTGGCCGAGAGCTGGCTTGATGAAACACCTCGCTTCCTACTTCTTTTTTTGCGGGGTACCTCTCTTCCTAGTGACCAGTGTCTTGGCTGATCATCCTAAGAATGCTTATATATGAATAAAGCTCTCTCATTTACCCACAAAAAAGGTTAAGCCATATTAACCGGAAAGGGGGAGTATGCACTAGCACTACTTGTTGGTGTGTCCTGTCAACTCGCAGAACGAGGAGAAGCTTGCAGGACAAGGTGAAGCTCGCTTACGCCTTTTGAATAGTACAACGTACCCTCGCCCAGGCGGTGGACATGCATCAGTTCATTCGTGTCAGATTGCCTGAGGCATACACTGTAGTACCGAACATGTGGAGTACCATCATTGTTCGACTTCACAAAGAGGCGAAGAGCCAAGCGCAAAGTTTAGTAGCACGAGTAGTACTACTACTGGAACCGCATGGTGGAGCCTCTGTACTCTTATTTTTCTTAATATTTGAGAAAGTACACATTTATTTCGGAGAAGGGCGGAAAACGGCAACCCAACATGTAATGATGATATCGATCAACCATGCCCGAATATATCTTGGCCTCCGTGCGAGACCGTCTGTGTGTTCTCGCTCCTCGTCTCTCTCAAGGAACAGCGAGTTGGCCATTTTGCCGTTAATTGAGATCGGTTTGCTCACACTCTGGTCCCACATGTCAGTGATATGCCAAGAGGAGGTGCGTTGACCGACTTGCCATACGCGTACTTGGTTTTGCACCTTCATACTACTCCTCCCTCCGTCGCAGTTTATAGGGTGCACTTCATTATGATGCATTTCTCTCAATGCATTTCCACCACCAGAGAGGCTTTAGACACGTTTGGTTTAATGCGCAATTAATTAGGGCGTGGTAACCGCAATTTTCTCTCGATGTAGTACTACGGAGTGGAGTAAGTGCATGCATGTGTCTACCCGGGGTGGAAGCACTGCATGCATGTGTGTACACATTATTTCCACTAGTAATAGAGGCCGTGCTATAACTACCAATGCTATTTTGCAGGCCGATCGCTAGTCGCCTTGGTCCCAGAGATGTTCTCTTTTTCTGAAGCGCGCTCTATAAACACTGACGGATGGAGTAGTATGAGCGGATTCAAAGAAGAGCGTATTGATGGTTCCTTCTTACGAGCAACTTAAAGTGGGAAAGATGGGGCTTATGATTTGATTGCTCATTACTCACTATTAATGCGGCGCAACGACCGGTCTGAGTCTCCCATGCGGCTGTGCACTACCCCCTCAGTTCTTAAATATACTCCATACGGATGTACATAGACATATTTTAGAGTGTAGATTCACTCATTTTGCGCCGTATGTAGTCACTTGTTGAAATCTCTAGAAAGACAAATATTTAGGAACGGAGGGAGTACACATACGAAGCAAAATGAGTGAATCTACACTCTAAAATATGCCCATTTGAAATTTGTAAAAAGATAAATATTTAGGAACGAAGGAGTATAATTTTGTGCATGGCACATGGACCCGTATGCCGAAGAGGCTTCTGGCAATGCTATCAAGCTTCCAGCATTTGTTTACATAATTGACGTACTATAAAAATAATTTTCTAGTGACATGAAATTGTACAATGGTGCGAGCTTTCAGCTTTTGTTTCGTGTGTCTTGCCATCGATGCTCTTTCGGAAACAATAAAAAACTAACTTCCTTGCTAATCAGAGCTAATATTTACATCACAACTGAAGACAAAGTTGTGAGAAGGTGTTAAATTAAAATTGATCCATGCTTTCATTGGCAGCAACGTCCCCCAGCTCTGTCTAAATCAACAAGGCATGTGGGGGGGAAAAGTAGCTGTCTGGAGCATGCAACATTCCGATCATTTTGTGCAGTTCCACTAAAATAGAGCTAAGCATCCCTGCTCCAAAGATATTAAGTATGATTACGATAATAGAGGACTGCTGATGAAACAATAAACACAAACATAGAAGCCGGTCACCTTTGCAGTCTCTCTTAAGACTAACTAGTTGGACAAGATTAGGCTCGAAGTTGGATGAGGAGGATAGAGCAAAACCAATCTCCCTTTGTGCAGTCGCACTGAAATGTAGAGACGTTGCCCGTGTGACATTTTGGTAGAACTGCACAAAACACTCTTAAGAAAAAAGTGATTTGTGTAGTTCACCAAAAGGTCGCAATAGCAACGAGGTGAAATGGATAGCCCTGTTTGCAAAAAAGAGGTAGAAAGGAAACAATTACTGGCCAATAACAGTTGATGACACATGCGACGAAAAAAAAGAAGCATATTCCTTGTCCTAAGGGAAGATAGAGACACGGTTGTGTTTGTCTAAAATGGTGTGCGGACGAGATTGCAATATGGAAAGTACGCCGGACGAGCTACATTCTGGGTAAAGAACTATGGAAAATCCACAAGCAGCGACGTGGGAAGACGGGCAGTGGAGCAAGGCCGGAGGGGATAACTGGAGGTCGTCGGGATGTAACTAGGTGAGCGGTGGCGGGCGGAATCTGCCCATATCAAGGCAGCGGAAAGGTGGCGTAGGCCCTACCATGCCGGAGCTTGGTCAGGAGAACGGCATGTTACCGCAGATCGGGGCGTCTTTGCCTCGGCGCCGTCGAGCGGAGAAAGCGATGCACGTCCCCTTTACGCGGCCAGACGGGATGCGAACAGATCGGTGACCAACGGTGAGAGAGAGAGGCCACCGCAGCCTTGTATGAGATACTCAAGATGTATAAACCAGGCAGTGTGCTCCATTGTATATAGTGGAGCGGACAACCTTTTTCTCCATAAAAATTGTTTTATATTCTGTGTACGTGCCATTGAGCGATATAACTTTGTTTAAAAATAATGCGCCAACGCATCAAGTCGAACTTTGTTCCGTGCACGCGTGGTACACGACCTCCGTAGGTAAACAACCGCTACACGCATTAAAATTAGCACGTGGGCTGCCATTTCATACAGAAATGAGCTCCACCGTGTACCCACGCGGGTGTGGCTGGGCACGAAGCGTGAGTATGTGCACGGTGCACCCATTCTCTTCTTGTATACGTACACCACCTACGTGGGGTTATGTGAGAGAGATACAAACATAGAGAGATATAGTGTGTGGGTTCGTGAGAGTTTTTTTGGGGGGGGGGGGTCAATCAAAAAATGTAACATATGCAATGTGTGTGAAATAGAGTCCTGGATATGTCGTATATATAGAGGGGGCGATCCACGAGAAGAGAGTGGAGGTAACATCGGCTTGAGGTGTGCATAGAATCGAAGAGAGGGATGATGTGTGTGTGTGCGCGCGGGCGATCGATAAAGAGTGCCATCGAATTTGTGTGTGCCCACGTCAAAGATATAGAGTGGCTGGCTTACTGGAACGTGAGAGGGGACATGTGCAGTTTGTCTCTGTGGCATGGATACCTACCTACAGCGCTCGACTATCGGTGTGTGGTGGGGAGGAGGGAGGCCTAATTAACTATAGAGGTACAATGGATGGTATATGTGTGGAGGAGGAGAGAGGCCTACCTCATGTATTAAGGGAGATCGATCTACCTCATGTATTAAGGGAGATCGATCGGCACCCATGCATATGTGTAGGAGAGGAATAAGGTTGGGAGAGAGACAGAGCTAGAGTGTTGGAGGGGGTGGTAGTGGAGTTGGTTCTAACAAATGGTGGGATAGGCTTTCTAGACAACCGGAGGGCACGCCTGCAATATAAATAAGAGAGGGGATGGCTGCCTGTGTGTGCACGTGCGCGTGAGAGACGGGTCAGGAGGCATGCACGAAAGATGAGGGGGGTGATATGGATGTGGTAAGAAGACATAACTACATAGGAAGATCAATCGTCCTTTGTCAGAGAAAGGAGAGACATAACTTGTGAGGTACGTCAACCGATGGCGGGGGGGGGGGGGGGATATTTAATGTTAACCTTGGTATATGTTGGGAGATCGATCGGTATACATGCATGTGTGTGTTAGAAGCAAATGAGACACGGGGAGAACGATAGAGAGAGAGGAATGCATCTAGGCGGTGGTGCGGGAGTCATACTATATCAAGGGGGAGAAGTGTGCGAGTACGAGATCGATGAAAAGAGTGATGGGAGTGAGGCATGGGCAGTGATAAGAGAAGAGGGGAAGCTTGTGTTTTGTGCTAGGCACACCTGGCTAGAGAGGCATATCGATCGATGTGTGCAGCTGGGGGGCCTACACACACCATGGGTGAACGACCTAAAGTGAAATGACGAATTTGCGCGATGGAGCTAGAGAATGCTAAGGGAGGGTTAGAGGGATGCGGGCGTCTGCATGCATGAGAGAAAGTTAGCGCTAGCTAGCTACAAAGATAAGAGGATTGTGTGGGTGTAAAAGACGAATAGAAATCATACTTCATTATAAAAAGCGAATTCGGATATTTGAAGAATTTATCATAGTGTTTTAAACCGACGCATGTGTAAATATATATAACGGTGATACACATGGTGTCGTTATGAACATGTTATACTACATATAATATATTTTATCTCTACTCTTATAAAAACCGGAGTTATTGATGATGGTGCCATCCTGCAATATTGGCCGTCCGATTTATATCTGACACATAGGAAGGAAACTATGGCAATTTTGAAAAAAGATACCCACACCCTTCTCCATAATTGCAAATTAGGCCTCCCCTTGATGATGTTGATGTTCTGTGGAACGCATGGGCATCTTGCTTGTACTACGTATAACATATAGAACATTGATCATAATTTGGGCTAATGTGTGGCTTTTGCAGCTCAGGTCTAAATACTTGTCATAATGAAGGGGGCGGGGCACTATACTATGTGTGATATACACGGTGTACACGTATGGAACATGGTTTAGATTATGAATATTTGGAATCAACATCAAGTGTATTCAGAAAAAAGAATTCGAGTTCATGTAGTACACATAGTTCATATCTATCTCTATAGTAATCATGTGGTGTGTTATTAAGGTAATACACAAGTGATGGTTGAAGTTGGCAACAATCATGATTCTAGATTGTTATTGAAATAGAGAAACGAATTCAAATTCTGTTCGAATTGCAGCGGTAGTATAGACATTTGGAATGCACTAAAATGTTGGTATGAGTAGGTTACATGCATTATACAGCAAGCAAAAAAAATTAATTGGACATAACATGGATTCATACTACCGAATAGCATTTAATTGCACTAAATTGTTGGTATGAGTAGCTTTAAATAGCATTTTTATGGTAAAACGGGGCAAGACTCTCTCTTTGTGTGGTGTGAATAGTTTTATGTTTTTCGTCTTCTTTTTGGTTGAGGGAAGTGCGAATTGATTTGGTACGTACAAGTACAATATTACACGTTAGGCTTGTCCCTAAAATTCAACCCGCGCCTTGTTATATCCTGAAAATTCAGATATCGTGCTCCCAAAACTGGCGCCTACACAACCCGCGCCTTGCTATCCCGAAATTACAACGCACGGGGAAACTCCCTGCAGCTGCCAAATCCCGACACGCGAAATCCCCCTTCTAACCCTGAGCCGAATGGGCCGCTAGTTCAAATCGGTGTGGGGTAATTTTGTAACACACCCTACATTTTGGACAAGCGCGTCCCTAAGTCATGGTTCACCCCCTCCCATCACCTCATTTTTGCCATTCGAAATCCCAGGCCGCCATAACCTCTCCACTCCAGCCGCGAAACCCCACCCTCCTTCGTCCGCCACCTCACTGCTGCCCAGCCAAAGCATCTTCCCCGACGACGACGTCCACCGCAATAGCTCGACGTCTCTCGTCCACCTCCCCGGAGGAGGATCCGTCGTCCATCTCGTCGTCCCGCCGGTTCAGCCACCCCGTCCTCCACCTCCAAGGAGCTGCTCCCACGATCACCTCGTCTATCGTGGCTGCTCCATCCCGGCAGCACCGCCTTAACCTGCTCCATCGGAACCGCAACATCCTCACCGACTCCTCGGACGAAGCCGAGGCCTACTCGGCGCCACCAAAGAGGTTGTACACTCATCGCATCACACCTTCTCCTTAGCTCGACCTCCCGACGCCGACGGTGCTCCATGCTGCACCCCCATGGAGCGGCTTTCTTGAAGCCAGCGTCGCAGGCGACATCTCCATGGCGGCTCTCCCCCAGTGTGAGGCCCCTTCGGCGGCGGCGTCCATACCAGTCGGATCTGCCTCTTGCTCGGCTATCGCTCGCTTTCGCCTTTCCGCTGCTCGGCTCTCACTCGATCGCTCGCTTGCCTAGCTGTTCTTTGCTCGAGCTCTCGCCGCTTCGCCCTCTGCTGCTGCTCTCCCCTCGCTCATGCTGCTCTGCTCCGATTAGCTACACTTGATCGATTGAATCGACTTTTGGGCTACCGATTTTTAGGGGCTGGGGGCTCATGGAGTTAAGGAAGAACCACCCGCAGCGGGGACGGGGGTTCGCCGGAGAGGTACCGCACTATCTATCTTACGGTTCAGGGTGGGGGCGGGGGTCTATAGGGCTGGCCGGGGCGGCGTCGGACCGGCGGTGGGGAGTTGTTTCGGGGCAGCGAGGTGGCGCTGGGGCCGACGGTTCGGCCGGTGGTGGCTGGCGGCTCAGGGGGTGTAGGTTGGAGATGAACCGTAGGCCCTCCCTAAATTACATGTCAAGTGCCTCTCTGCTACCATTGCGTTCAGTTTCGATAGTAACATTCAGATTCCACAGTAAATTTCAGTTTATTTGTTAAGTTCGAGTCAACAGTTTTTACCTCATCTGTTGTAGTCAGGTGGTTTTTGGTGATGTAAATTTTACATCTATTTTACATCATCTATTGGAGATGCTATTAGAATCCCACTTGAGATTGAGGATGTCTATCTTGTGCTGCTTCCGCCTTGACGTCTTACGGCTCAGCGGGGCTGCTTCAGCCTTGACGTCTTACGGCACATATCGAGGAAGCAATGAATAGTATCTCTGTCTAATATCTGGTTCACCTAGGGTATGCCTATGTTGTTCATCTTGGGTGGGAAACAAATAGTAAGCAATTATCATCTGTCTTTTTAATAAATTAAAGCAATCATCAACCTGCTATCATTATTTTTGGATCCATCCACTGGTTGTTACCATCACTCTAAATTTCTGCATGCTCTCCTTACATAATCTCACCATATTTTTTTTGTATGCATGTCAGATATTGTACACAGTCATGCTGAACATGTAGAGAAAAAGAGAAGAGTTTTGTGCCGCAATATAATGTCATGCAGACATCGCTCCATGGTGGGTTCAATGGCAAACCCTCCCCACCCCTCTCTTGATTGTAATCCAGAGAAAGATATCTGTTCTGAGGTGGATTTAGACACCGCTGACCACTCCTATTTACCCCCAAGGTGTTTGCAATACCTTGGCATGATGATGTTAGTCATATCGTGCATATCTTGCCTTGCAGTGCCTACTTTTGTCATCATATATGGCATCTGCTTAGTTTAGACATGTTCTGTAATGCCACCTGTTTAGTTTCTATATCATATATGGGAATTGTGCAGTCTCATGTCTTTTAGCCAGCCATAATATACGTGAAATGTGCAATGCCATCCTGTTTAACCGAGCATCATATATTTGAATGATATATTGCCCATCCTTTTCTTCATTACATTTCCATTTGTCGACAATGTTTGTACATTAAACAACTCTTCCTATGAATCAGCCATTTGGGTGGGAGATTGAAAAATCTAGAGTGAAAACAAGGCCTTCAGCGCAGACAATGCTACTTGTCAAAGCAGATCTCTTGTTGGGTCCCGATAGCTCCTCAGAGATGGATTCAGAGACAGATGACCAGTCCTATTCCCCCACCGAGGTGTATGCTCTAACTTGGCACGGTTATACTGCTTATATCATGCATATGGTGTCTTGCATTGCATAGATTAGACATCATATACACAATATTCAACACCATGTTCTTAGTTCAGACATCATATCTAATGCCCTCTGTTTAGCATATAAATCACATATGTGAATTAAATGATGCGATCCTGATTACTTAGATAACATGTAGGTGAATTATGTCATGCGATCCTGTTTAGTTATTCACAATATCTTTGAATTATGTTATGCTATGCTATCCAGTTTAGATAGACATCATATATGTGAAATTATGCCATGCTATCCGTTTTAGTTAAACAATATACATGCCAACTATTTCATGCCCTCTTTTTTCCACACTATCTATTGCATCTGTCTCTCATACAATGTATGCACATTCAACTATGTTTCCTATTTATCAGCCATTTGAATTGGAGCGGGTGATGCCAGCATCTAGCGGACTAAAAACACGGTCTTCAAATAAAACAGTGCTACCTCTTGGTGGAGATAGCAACCCGGTTGTACATGCACAAGAACCAGCCCTACCACACATAACCCAAAATCTCGCAGATTGTACCCCTACTGCAATGGACAGAGAACCAGCTTCATCCAATCTAACCCCAACCCCAGCTGATAGTAACCCAGTTCCTGTTGACACAGCACCGTCTCAAACACAGAGCTCCCAAACAATAGCAATTAGTAAGGCAGCTCCAGTGCCCAAAGGGCCATTTCTACCACGGCGAACCCCAACTCCACAAGTTAGTACGCCTATTCCTGTGGAGGAATCACAACCAGCTAGTCGTAGTTTAGCATCTATCGCATTTGATGTTGTTAAATCGTACGTGTGTATCTTCCCATCTTGGAAATATTATACTGAAAATGAAGGAAAATGCCAGTTGCAGGTGTTTGTCCAGGACTTATGTGTAAGTAATGTTATTCATGGCAATTACTTTGCTTTGTCCCATACATCCTACCTCCATGATGGTTATAATACAGCAAATTTTCCAATTTTTCTCTATAGAGAAGGACCGATTTGGAAACTCAGGATGAGGTAACCTGTGCTAATACCTCTGCTATCTTCAAGAATGCTTGGTGGCGATGTCGAATTACCTGAAGAAAACGTACTTCACCGGCAAAGAAACTCATCAAATTCCCTTACGTTCTCCTGAGACACATTTATTGGACGATGACTGGGAACGCCTTGTTCTGTACTAGTCCCGAACCACGAACGTGGTAAGGTCTATGAGCTCATTTTTCTATTTTTAAGTACTATATTCTTGCGTCTTACTGTACTCTATTCATGTAGAACAAGTGCCTAAACCTGAAGAACAACTATTCTAATTTAAGATTCCATTGCTATCATAGTTCAAAAAAGTGATTGGCGTTAATTGCGCGTTTTGCCACCACCTTGCGCTTCACTGACCAAAGCGCATGCTTATGCGTAGTTATGCACAGATTAAGCATAGTTATGCGCAATGCATTTCGCCAATGTCTAGAGCCTAGGCGCGCTTAAGTGTTCGCTTAGGCGCGCCTTTTTTAACTATGATTGCTATCGTGCATACTGCTTTGCTCTTGTATCACTGTATTTACTCATACAAACTTATTTTTAAATTGAAGGATCCAATCGAAACTTCAATGGCACAACAGGTATGTTCACGCATGTTTCTTTAACAGGCTTGCTCTTATCAATAGCTGTGTTGATTTCAATTTCAATTGTGTATACAATTGACTTATCATATCATGCACATTACTAGCATCACAACAGAGCTAATAGTGTTGTTGTACATGTAGAACCGTGGTACCCATCTGAAATCTTGTTGTGTCGTGTAGTTTCACACGCTTTGTATTCTTTCACTGTTGCTTTGTCTTGAACTAATATGATTTGAACCGTGTCTCTATTTTGATTTGGCAAGACAATGCAAAGGACCATAGGACATAGATATATGTTTTTTTGATGCTTTTATTATGTACTTGTACTTGGCAATAGAAGACTTGGTAGTTTAATCATGTCCACCTTACTAATGAACTGGTTCACGGAAATGAGTTTCATATACTAGTACATGCTAAACTGTTATGTGTCTCCTTGTTTCTTCTTTTAGAATGCTGACAGAATATTGGGGAAGAGTGCCTTATTAAGCAATGGTAAAGGAAGCAATGCAGATAAGGTTCAGGATAGTGACACATCCTTGTTGGTCTCCAACAAAGCTGATAAAACAGCTAAGGAAGACTATCTTGAAGAAAGTGAGACAACCCCAAAGTCCTGTCTTGCTTTAGTGTTGGAGTTACTGGCCACTACCGCTTGCACAAGCTATTCAAACTCCTTTATGCGAATCGATACGGTTTCTTGAGTCTCAATTACAAGCTGAAAGACAACGATCGGTGTCTTTGTGACAAGAAGCGGAAGGGCGCGGAAGTCCCTGGAGCATTCAGATGCATACTTTTCGGTGCAACAAAGAAGCGTTGGAGGATTTTAGCGCCAAACAGGACAAAGCTAATAAGCTTGCTAAGCCTATTATTGCCGACATGGTGGATACCACGTTTCTTGAGCTCTTATGAAGTTGTTTGATTATACTCTTGTTTTCTTTGCTGCGTTTATTTGCACTTTGGTGGTCAATTTTGACGGCGGTGTATGTAATCTGCCGCTTTGTTCCCTATATTTGCACGGTGGCGAACTTTGATGCCCGATGGATGTAATATGTGTAATAGCGGTAATAGGCTAGCGTTAATTGCTTGCTTATTTATTTCCTTATTGTCTTGTTTAGTTGTTTGCTTGTAGTCACTGCAGTTCTTTTTTTGTGTTTTTCTAGTGGCCACAATAACCTATTTTTGGAAACTAGGCCAAAATAATCACGGAAACACACGGGGTCATGTAACCATGGGCCTCCCGTGGGCCGTATTATCCATGGGCCTTCTATGGGTCGTAGGATCCATTGGCCTTCTATACGGGTCGTAGGATCCATGGGCCTTTTACGGGACGTACGATCCATGGGCCTTTTACGGGCCGTAGGATCCATGGGCCTTCTACGGGGCGTATCGTCATTTTGCCAATCATGGGCTGTACCATTCGTTGACAATAACGGGCCGTTTATTGGCCGTATTTGATAACTCTATGAAAACAGTCCAACGGTTTTTTTTCGACATGAAAACGATCCAACATATTAACGGGCCACAAACGGGCCAACTGTAACCACGGGCTGAATTTGGCCCACAAGCAGAAAATGACAATAACGGGCCGTAAGTAACTGAATGCTGGAAATGAGCCCAAGAATAAATGGGCCCTGAGATAATGGGCCGTTAATGGGTATAAAGTGATACACTGTTCATTACGGGCCAGTTTTACCACGGGCAGTTAAGGGGCTGAGGGTTAGCAAGGGCCTCATATGGGCCGAAAGACGTCATGGGCCATACATGGGCCGGAAGTTAAAACGGGATGGAATTATATTGGATGGCCTAGATGACGCTACTGGGCCTAATTCGGATAGGCCGTAAACGGGCCCTGGGATAGCGGGCTGTAAATGGGCTATAAGCGAACATGCCATTAACAAGCTTGTCGTGGGTCGGCCCGCCACCTTTTGACCAAGTCAAACGGGACGGCCTTTTCACACGAATGGGCCTCTGTTGGGCCGTGCCACGTGTCGGCGTATCATAGGCGCTTTGGGTCCAATGAGTGGATGACATCTGTCCCAACGGTGAGCCGACACGTGTTTCCTCCAGCCAATGATGATTTTACACGTGGAAAATCCCCATTGGTCGGGGGTGTTAACGGGTTACCGGATCTAAAACCGGACCCGATAGATTAACGGCGTTTCATTACGGTGGATGCCACGTGTCGGTCACCCTTGACGAAAGCACTTCTGTGACGCGCAATTTAACGTCATGGAAGTGGACACTTCCGTGATGATAATTTTGGTAATGTCATGGAACACTTCTACGACAACACAGGTATGACTATCTTGATTCTGTCATAAACTTGTCATGGATGTACACACATGACAGAAAACATGACCTACTATGACAAACATGTATCATCACGGAAGTGTATTTTTGTTGTAGTGTATCACGTGACTTGACCACGATGTCGTCGATGCATGCCTCCGCGTTCCTCCCCAGGTATGGCCCCAGAGCGATGTGCATGAGTTGCTGGAAGGTGGCACCGGCGCTCCTCAGCCCGAAGGGCATATAGGTGTAGAAGTACATGCCACACGGGGAGATGAAGAACGTATTCTCGACATCTTCCGCCGCCATCTTGATCTGGTGATAGCCCGAGAATGCATCCAGGAAGCACAACAGATCACACTCTGCGGTAGAGTCCACGATTTGGTCGATGTGTGGGAGTGGGAAAGGTCCTTGAGAAGAAGCCTTGTTGAGGCTCGTGAAGTCAATGCACATGCGCTCCTATCCGCCCTTCTTGGGAACAACGACTGGGTTGGCGAGCCAATCTGGACGTCGCACCTCTTGTATTACTCATGCTTCGTGTAGCTTCCGCACCTCTTGGACGATGAACACCTGCTTTTCCTGCGCTTGACGCCGCACCTTCTGCTTCACCGGACGAGCATTGGGGCACACCGCTAGGTGGTGCTCAATTACCTCCCTCGGGACGCTGACCAGATCAGACGCCTTCCATGCGAACACGTCCTTGCACTATAAAAAAATGCACTACCATGATGATCTGTGTTTGTCACAGTAGGTCACGTTTTGTGTCCTGCATGTACATCCATGACGATTTTATGACAGAATCAAGATATTCATACACGTTGTCGGATTTCGGGTTCCGGCAGACCCTTAAGGTTCGAACTCTGTGGTGCGCACGAAGATCTTTCCCCTACCGAATCGCGTTTCGATGGCTCGCAAGGAACCTAGGCCAGAAAGAAGAACACCGAAGGACGATGGAGGTAAAACCCTACTTCCTACTTGATTAATATTGAAGATATGGGTAGTACAAGAGTAGATCTACCACGAGATCGTAGAAGCTAAACCCTAGCAGCTAGCCTATGATGGTATGATTGTAATTGTGATCGGCCTTCTAAGGACCAACCTCTCCGGTTTATATAGACACCGCAGAGGGCTAGGGTTGACATGGAGTCGGTTAAAAGAAAGTAAATACAATATCCGGATCGCCAAACTTGCCTTCCACGCCAAGGAAAGTCCTGTCCGGACACGGGTCGAAGTCTTGATTCTTGTATCTTCACCCTTCCATAGTCCGGACGATGTATACAGTCCGGCTGTCCGGATACCCCCTAATCCAGGACTCCCTTAGTAGCCCCTGAACCAGGCTTCAATGACGATGAGTCCGGCGTGCAGTCTTGTCTTCGGCATTGCATGGCGGGTTCCATCTCCGAATACTCCAAAGTACTTGTTACGACGAATAGTGTCTTGAACTCCATCAATGTTGTAATCCTTAGCTTCAGTGCCTCAATAATGACCATCTCCACTTGTCGAGCGAATGCGAGGAGCCAAGGTGTTTTTCGCATTTACCACCCTTAATATTTTGGGCTGACCGCCTATTTGAAGGGACGGGGATTCTCAGATCCAAACCTCACTCCTCCCCCTCGAGCAAGCATCCAACAGAGCGCTCCAGAAAAACAATTCCAACATGGCCGGTCGTCACAGCTCTTCTGCTCGCTCTCCTCGCCCCAAGTCGGGGGACTGGAAAGAGTGTTCAGTTCCCCATAGCCGTTTGATCGAGTTACAAATCCAAGGGTTTCTTCCACCAGCATTCATGGTCCCTGTCCGAGCCGGAATAGCCTCCTATAATGGCGGGGAGCAAGCGGAGAGATCTCCGAATCCGTCTCTAGAGGAGCGAATATGCCTCATCCCGCATCTGCTAAGGGGCATCGGGTTCCCTATCCACCCGTTCCTTCGTGGGCTCCTGGAGTTCTACGGCCTCCAGTTACACAATTTCACTCATGCCTCTATACTACATATAGCAGGGTACGTTGCCCTTTGCGAGCTATTTTTAGGCTGCGAGCCTTACTTCGGGTTATGGAAGAAGCTGTTCTGCCTTGTCCCCCGCAACCAGGGAGAATCCCTATGTCAGGTGGGCGGGGTCGAAGTATGGCACATTCTTGAGACCGGATACCTATCCGGCACTCCCAAGAAGGTACCGGAGAACTAGCCTTGAGTGGTTCTACATTGACGACGTTCCCCTTAGGATCCAGTCCGTCTGAGTCTCCCCAGTTCAAGAACGCCCGCCGAGGGCATCGCCTAAGCCGGGCGCCCGAGGCCCCAAGAGGAGGATACCAGGGATATATCTTACCTGATGCGCAGGATAAAGTTACTGGCCAACTCCGGACTGACGATAGTCGAGGTTATGGCAATATGCATAACACGGGGAGTGCAACCACTTTAATATCGGGGGAAGCCCATGTGGCACTTCAAGGGGGAAGATGATGCCACCCGCTGTGGCCGTAAGGGTCTGGACTTCGCCACTGCTCTGGCAAGGATATTGTCCGATATGTACAAAGGGGAAGAGGAGGAATTCCTTCATATCAAGCCGCGAGAGGGATTCTCCATGTACAACCCCCCAAGCTGGGTAAGTTGTCGTTCCTTTCCTACGTCACTTATAGTGGCGTTCTTTGCTAAGATCATCTGCCTCGATATTCCCGAGCAGGAACTGAGGAGGTCCGTAGAAGGAATCTCCAGCCCCTCCCACAGCCAGAGGACCCCGGAAGGGCCCTAGATCCAGGTCTCGAAGAAGATCCGGATATTACTGTGGAGCTTGTCAACGGGATATTTTATCAAGCGAGCTGCGATGGCACCTCAGTGGCCATTACTGCCGACTATCCGGGACCGCTTCCTACGTCGCGCATAAGCCAAGTTGAAAAACCCTATCCTCCGAAGAGGACGCCCTTCAGATGTCATGCCTTACCCTTGAAGTGTCGTGTTTTTGCAGAGACGACGATCGGAGCGTGGGGCCGAGCCCCTAGGGACTCGTCGGCCAAGGGCGTCCGGATCGGGCAGGATCAAGAGGAAGGCGGTAAGGGTCGACTCACCGCTACAGAGGTAAGACAAAAACTTGTGCTGTGATTATGGTATTTTGAAGTATGACAGCACCCTTTGTGTTCTGGCAGGAAGAGGAGCAGCCGGACTAGGATTCTGCCAACCACGCCTCCAGCAGCCGAATTCCAGAACCAGCTTCGAGAACAGAGGCGGGAGCGGGGCCGATGCCGCATAGTTCTCCAACAGAGAGTGCGGATCTACTCTCAGCCACGAATTCCAAAGTAGAGAGCACCATTAATCACAGGCGCCGACGGGCCATACTTCGGAACAACATCTATTCCGAAGAGCCATTTAATGCCTTCAATTTGGGAGACGCATACATCCGAGCTGCTCAAGGCGGGCTTGCCCGAGCGATGGACCAGTATACCAAAGATATATGGTTAAGAAAATTTGATAAGCATGTGTGGCAGTAGCCCTTGAGACTTGAAACGGTTGGAACAACTGCTTTAAGGATCAATTTATGCACAGGTCCTTGTAGATAAGAATGAGCAATTGTCTCGGGAGCTGGAGGAATGCAAGGCCGAAATGAGGGCCGCAATTGCAAAGTTAGAGGAACCCCAAAAGCCCTCATTTGGTAACAATTGTCCGAATTGTACGAAGATGCACCAGTTAGTAAATGGATGATATGACAAGTGTAATAGAAAATTCTACAGACAATCCCGGGGTGAATCCGGAGGGCGTAAGAGAGGATGCATCGCATCTCAAAAGGCAGCTGGAGGCTGGCGAGCGCATTCTCACGCGAGTTAGGCAGGAGAAGAACAATCTTCAAGATGCCAAAGTCCAGCTGGACGTGGAGTTAAAAGATTTCCGCGCTCAGCTGGCGGACTCCTTGAAGGAGAACAAGAGGCTTCGGCGCGGCATTTACGGTAAGTGCCTAGACGTACTGTAGTATAGTTCGGCGAGGAAGTATATTGAAAGAATTTTGCTTGCCGGAATGTTAACGGGTCGCCCTGAGGAGGAGATGCCCTCATCTGCAAGTGATTTACTTCAAGACCTTTCAGAATCGCATGAGCGAGCTCGGCAAGTGATGCAGGTGTTGCTCGAGCTTTGTGGCCATCAAGCTTGCTGCCGAATGGCATGGGGAGCTTGTGAATATGCTTCAAGGAGCACGGTAGCGCTTCCATTGTGGAAGGTGTCCGCTTGCCGGCAAGGCCCAAGAGAAGCCTGGGCTATGGTGAAGACGCGCTACACCAAGATGGACCCGAACCATATGGCCGAAGTAGGACCGGCGTGGCCCGATGGGCAAGAAATTCCCGTGAGTCTGGTGTATGACCAGGTAGCGTTAGCCGCTAAGTATTCTCAACAGGATTGTAAGCTAGATAGCCCAAACCATATGGCCGAAGTAGGACCGGCGGGGCCCGATGGGCCAGTCCGGACAGCTGCCGCATACAAGGAAGATTCCGCAAGACTTGGCGATCAAGACAAGGACTCCTCCCCCACCAGCGTATTCGGCTAGGACTCTTGTTATCCTAGGCCTCTGGTGCATTATATAAATCGAGGCCAGGCTAGTCGATAGATATACAACAATCATACCATAGGCTAGCTTCTAGGGTTTAGCCTCTCTAATCTCGTGGTAGATCAACTCTTGTACTACCCATATCATCAATATTAATCAAGCAGGAGTAGGGTTTTACCTCCACCGAGAGGGCCGAACCTGGGTAAAAACATCGTGTCCCTTGTCTCCTATTACCATCCGCCTAGGCGCAGTTGGGACCCCCTACCGAGATCCGCGGTTTGACACCGACAAGCACCAATGTCGGTGTCAAAACCGTGGATCTCAGTAGGGGTCCCGATCTGCAAGGCCAAGGCTGATGGTAACAAGAAGCAAGGGACACAAATGTTTACCAGGTTCGGGCCTCTCGATGGAGGTAAAGCCCTACTTCTTGATTAATATTGAAGATATGGGTAGTACAAGAGTAGATCTACCACGAGATCGTAGAGGCTAAACCGTAGAAGCTAGCCTATGATGGTATGATTGTAATTGTGATCGGCCTTCTAAGGACCAACCTCTCCGGTTTATATAGACACTGGAGAGGGATAGAGTTTACATGGAGTCGGTTACAAGGAAGGAAATACAATATCCGGATCGCCAAGCTTGCCTTCCACGCCAAGGAAAGTCCTATCCGGACACGGGTCGAAGTGTTGAGTCTTGTATCTTCACGCTTCCATAGTCCGGACGGTGTGTCCAGTCCGGCTGTCCGGATAACCCCTAATCCAGGACTCCCTCAGTTGGCGCCGGTGTCTGACGGTCCACTGTTGATGATGGCGTCCCTTGCGGAGGTGCACGCAGTTAGCGTTCCTTAGGATTAGCACCTTTTGTTCCTTGCGAGGAATCGAAGAAACACCCCGCAGGGGTATGTAAGGCGCCTGCCATGTCTTCTGTGAACATTATATCCTTAATATGAATCGATGCAAGATGCTTGTCCTATCCCGGCTCGGCTCCCCCTTTCTATCCTCACGAGGACTTAGCGCTCTATGCTGACAGGTCCCGGTCCCCAGGCAGGCTTCAGCCATCGCTGGCATGCCAGATCGCGATGCCGTGGGTCAAGGCCAGGAGGTGAGCCGACCGAGGTCCGGTAAGAACCCCCGAGTCGCGATGCTCAGGAGGTCCCCTTTAGCGCTCGAGCAGCCCTCGCTGGGCGAGAAAGGAAGGCAACGTCGCCGTGACAGAGCCGCACTAGGCGAGAGTTTGGCATTGTGTTGGTCCAGCTCCTGTAGGGGCGTGACTTATCTTTTGAGTTTGGAGTAGTTCTTCGACGAGGTGCACTGCCCGAGTGGCGGCAGTGAGGTGCTCTTGGGTTAGGTCCTCACGCTTCTTCCCTCCCCCACTTTCCTTAATGCTCTACGTCCTCGTGTCCGGCCCTCGGCGAGCTCGGCCGCTGGTATGACAGGTCGCGATGCCGTGGGTCAAGGCCAGGGGGTGAGGGCTGGAGAGCCAGTAAGGGCCCATGAGTCGTGATGCTCAGGCGCTCCCCTTTTAACGTGCAAGCGGTCCATGCCGGAGAGAGGGAGAGAAAGCTCGCGACGTCCCCAGCGTTGCTTCTGGAGTTGGTCCTGCATACCAATCATGAGGAGAGACAAGGCCTATCGTTACGGTTGCCAGCAAACCATTGGTCGCTCCGAGGGAGTGATTGGGGCACTGAGGGCCTGGTGAGGTGGCGCCTTGCAGGGCTGCCGCGGCCAGAGCTCGACCACTCAGATTTATCGGCGTTGCAGGGACAGACCCGTACGCAAATGCCGTGCCAGAGCGAGCGGCTCCATAGGTAGGTGTCAATTGAGCAGGCGATTAGGTCAGGTATGTTAAGCACGAAGGAGAAAATCTATTTCAGATAGATGCGGAAAAAGCAAACGCCATTGGGCCAGGCCCGAGTAGCTTGGGGATGATGCAGCCCGGGGGGCGCCCCCAACAAGGTAGGTTAAGAGCATAAGCAAAACGGACACATGCCGCAGGGACGGACCCACGCGACCTGGGAATGATGCAGCCCTGTGGGCGCTCCCAGCTAAAAATGGAACTTTGAAAGATGTCACCTGATGCCATTGGAGATGAAGTGATGCTGAAGAAGCGGGCGACGCGCGGTGAGGAAGTCGACCCTCACGAGCCCCCAGGCCCAGGAGCCTCGGGAGGCTCTGGGGGCACAGGTGGGTCTCCGAGGGCCATCTCCATCTCCGCCAGGACCTCACAATGCCTGGCCTTTTGAGCCTCCAGAATGCTCCTCAGCAGGCGCTGATGAGCGGCGACCACGTTTGGCAGGCCGAAAGGCATGCGAACATAGCTATGAGGTGGACCCTCACAATGCCCCACGCGCGAAGGCCAGAGGCGCCCCTGAGACGCGGCTCGGTTGAGCCCTGGCACGTCGATGCAGACGCGCAGCCCACCATCCTTGCCTGGATGTGGGGCTACGTCGGGCAAGCGGCGGCTGCCGCGCATGACTCTCGACTCCTGTAGCTCCTGAGGGTTTCTCGCGATGAACTCCTGAGGGTTTGGCCCTCCTTGCCTCATACCTTCGTGAGGGAAACGTGCCTTGAAGCACGCCTCCAAGTGGTGCCTGAGCGCCTCCCTCGTTACCTTGGCTAAGTCTGTGGCTCTCCAAGAAAGAGCCCCCGAACCCTGCCCGAGGAGGGCGTCGGGCGCACCTTCCTATGCAACAGAGGGTGGCGCTCCCTGAATGGGCGCGAATCCTGACGCAACGCCTCCGGAGGCGCCTGCCTCCTGATGGCTTGGGCCAGGCGAAGCCTTCTTCTTCTTAGGGGTCGCCTCGGGAAGTCTTCCGCTGTCACATTCCTAGTCCTTGTATGCACTAGGCTAGCCCTTTATATGTGCATCATGTTTAAATTTTCAATTGAACATGAAATGGGGATTGTTCAAACCCTAGCACCATATCAAATCAAATAGGTTCAACCTAAAATAATCTTCAATGAACCCAAAATGCCTTTGGAAATGTTCATGATTTTTGATGAAGGTGAAAACCTCTCCCAAAAATGATGAGCATATTTCTTGGCCATTTATGGATTTTTGACTTAACTCATATTGTATTTTAATTGGGGCATTTAAATTCTATAAATATTTTAAATGCTCTAATAACTCTGAAAATGGTTGAGGGCTGTTGGGAATAATCCAGTATGTGCCCACAATTTATTTCAGGATTTTATAAAGTGATTTAGTATTTTACTAAATCCAAAAAAACAAAGACAGAAAATAGAAAACATTAATAAAAGGAGAGAGAGAGAGAAAGGTTTACCTGGACTTACCTGCAGCCCACCTAGCTCCCCACCTGGCCCAGCACCGTGGCTGAGGCCCAGCCCAACTCCCCACCGTCTTCAACCTCTGCCAGTAGGCAGAGGCGTGTCGATGCGCGCGCCCGAGCTCCACCTCCTGCTTCCACCTCCTGCTTCCCCCTCGCCCTGTTCTCGTGCCTGGGAAACGTCCAGCACACCCCCCTTGGCCGCTCCCTTGCCTCCCTGCTCTCTCCCTCTCACTCCCCTGCTCTTTTCCCCTCATGGCCGAAGCTGCCATGGCCACTCCGCTGAGAAACACCGCGGCCAGCCACTTCCTCGCTCCCTCTCCGCGTTCAAGAGATCCGTATCGACGCTAGCTTCATCCTCGCCGAGCCAAGCATAACTGGGCGCCCTGCAATGTCGGCGCCATCATTTTCTTCTTCCTCGGGCACCGAAGGCCGTCATCGTCGATCCGTCGCCGTCGTCGCTTTCCCGAGCTCGTTGACCATCTCAACGTGACCACTGTGATCTCATGATCCGTTTCCCCCTATTACCGCACCCGATAGCGCTCCCTAGCCGCGTATGTCGCCGAGCCCGAGAGCTCATCGTCGCCGGCCATGCAGCCGCCATCGTTGCAGCCGCTGAAGCTCGTGTCTGAGTGCGTAATCGTGCTCAGTATGCCCCAGGATCCTAACACACCCATCCGCTGCACCTGCCGCATGCTTCATCGCCGTAACCATCACCGCCCGAACTCTGGCGCTGCCGCGAGCTCCATTCCGGTGAGCTCCGTCCACCCCACGCCCAGCCACGTGCTCCCCTGGATGCGGGTGAGCAAGGGCTCCCCCCTGGTGCCCCCCGCCGCGCTTTTAGCCACTGGAGGAGCAACCTCGCAGTGCTTCGCCGCGTTTGCCGACGCCGGCGTCAAGCCGCCGATGGCGTTGACCGTTTTGACCGGGGGTTTGACGACCCCAGGTCGTCTGACATGTGGGCCCCGCCCCTAACTAGTTTAGTTTATGACTAATTACCCACCTGCTAACACTAACAGTGGGCCCAGTGCCTACTAATTTAATTAGTTAAATTTAATTAATCCTGTTATATAACTATGTCACTAACGTGTGGACCCCACACGTCAGGTTTGACCTGGACCCTCCCTTTGACCAGCTAACGCAAGCATGATACACTGCTGATGTCATAAATACATTTACTGGGATATTCTTATTTAGAAATAAATTAGGAAATTCTAGAAAATGTTCTAAACTTCTAAAAATCATATAAAATCAACCGTAACTCCAAATGAAATAATTTATATATGAAAAATGATCAGAAGAATGTGAGGAATCTGTTTATGGCTTTGTCATGCTTGTTTGAACAACTTAAAGATGCTGTATACAAAAATTTGAATTAATGGCACTTGAAATGTCATATATGGAGTTTGAATTTGAATCTTAGATTCAAACCAACTCCATTTAACTTGTTGCAAGTTGCATTAGCTCAAACCACAACATATTACCATGTCACGATCATGCATCATATTGCGCATTGCATTGATTGTGTTCTTCCTTGTTTGCTGGTGTTTGTCCCCTCTCAATAGACGTGGTTCCGACGATGAGTTCGATGACACCGATGAAGAAAGTATAGTATCTTCAGAAGTGCCACGCAAGCAAAACGCCCTTGTTCATTCCGATACATTCCCACTCTCTCGCTCCTGCTCTCTTTTATTGCATTAGGACAACAACGATTCATTTGTTACTTGCTGCGGTAGCTGAACCCCTTTCCTCTGCATGACATGTCATTGCCACAGTAAATAGATGAAACCCACTAGCATGAGTAGGAGTTGTTTGAGCCCTGATGTGCCTACTCATTCATGCTTGTTTGTCATGCCTGCTTCTGCTTAGAGTTGAGTCAGGTCTGATTCATTGGGGATGAATTGGAGGTGTGTGAACATGTCCTACTGTGTGTGGTCTAAATGTGTGAACACGATTTGGTAAAGGTAGCAGTGAGAGGCCATGTAGGAGTACATGGTGGGTTGTCTCATTGAAGCCATCCTCAGGAACTGAGTTCTGTGTTTGTGATCCATGAACAGTTACTACCACACATTGGGTTCCGGTAACTCGGCCCCTCTCGGCTTATTAATCAACTTGATCTCTGTCCAGGAGTTGCAACTAGTTTCTGGTGTTTGTAGGTAGTGCTAGTAGTCTACCAAGTGGCACCCGGTACAGGTGGGCTTGGGACCGACTAGGCACAGTCTCTCTTATGGGGAGATGTAGTCTTGTGCTTCCATGAGCTATAGTAGTCCGCTACCGCCCGGTTCACCGGAGTCCTGCTAGCCCAGCACTACTGCTCCGGAACACCTAACTGGTCGCCATGTGATTCACTTTGTTCCATTGTCTGTCCCTTCGGGGAAATGTCATGCGGTGACATTCAGAGTCACTGCCTAGCCTGCTACAGCCCGGGTTCCCGGAGTCCTGTTAGCCCAGTGCTACAGCCCGGATTCGCACGCTGCTGACCGACATGCTCGATGTTGATTCATGTATGCCTGTCCCCGTAAGTTAGTGCCACTTCGGTTTCATTACTAGTCATGTCGGCCCGGGTTCTCTGTCATATGGATGCTAGCGACACTATCATATACATGAGCCAAAAGGAACAAACGGTCCCGGGCCATGGTAAGGCGACACCCGTGGGAATACCGTGCGTGAGGACGCAAAGTGATATGAGGAGTTACATGCTAGATCGGTGTGACTTAGAATCGGGGTCTTGACAGCTTTGGTATCAGAGCCTGACTGCCTGTAGGACTACCAAGCCAAACTGGTCGAAGTTGTGTCTAGAAATGCTTTAGTTATGTAGGGGAATTGATTGTGGGATGGAACGTAAGGCTCTTTTTACTCCTTATACCTTATTCCCTTCTTATCTGAGTCATCTTATCTTTCCTACGGGGTTAAGAAACTAGGCTCTCTCTTCTTTCCATCAGGATCACGTGTTACTAATCCGTAGACTCATAAGATTGGTGGATTCAAGGCTTAGTTTAGTTCCAACTACTTCCGTGTGTTCATAATTGGTCTCGGAATCTTGTTATTGAGGTGATCAAGTGGTTATGCCACCATTTTACAGGATGTCTCAAATCTTTTTCGAGCATTTACAACCGTTATGCTGTCCGAGTCGTCCCGGGTTTCCAAACAATCTGATGCATTTGCAAAATCCTTTCCCCCTGGTTTCGATGTTCCTCTAGGCCAGGTTAATCACACTAATTGTGAGTTGAGGTATTCTATTGCCTTGACATATATGTTGGAATTATTATTATGACCCTAGATGTCTTAGAGTGCCACCTAGTAATCAAGCCATGTTTTGCGTTCCCAATGTGATGATTCTGGTCGGTATTCTTGAAAGCATCCCGTGATGCCATTTAGTTAGTAGGCATTCTATTCCTGGGTTCTTGAATCCGAGATTGACCCTACTTACCTCATGTTGATAGTGTTTGCTAGTTCCTTTAGGATATTAGTAACTTTGCAATAGTCCTCGAGGTCTATGGTATTTCCTTCTTCCAAATACCATGAACCATTAAGCAAAATACCACAATCAGAGTACTCTTGAGGAGTTCTCCATTCATAATTGTGATTCTGCCAGTTCTACCTTTCTGCATGGGTTATCTGGAAAAAACCTGTTGAGCTTGGTTCGACATATTAATCTATGCATCCACAACTTAGAAAGATATATGTCCTCTTGAGTTGTCCCTCTTCATTTGTATTCCGACCATCGTCTATCAATTGATAGTCAGGAGTAATGGTGCATCCGTGTTATCGATGCTTATTATTCTTGTGGTCCGTTAAGTGATTCTATTTCAGAATGACTAGGAGAAACAAACTCCAGTACCCCATCCATATCCAGGATTGGGTCAAAGTAATTGTATCTCGCAGATCAAAATGCCAATCCAGCTTTTGCTCTGTTCTACCATGGACTATTACCCCCTTTATGTCAGGATTGTCATGAGAATTGCACCATCTCTCTAATGACGCAGTGATACTTCTTGCCATTATTTTTCATTCCTCGGTCCCTTGTTGTCGCAACCGGAATGCCGGCAAGTGAACCATGATGTGTGAAATCAATACTGCTAGCAACCGTGTTGCTTGGTAGTTAATGGACACTAATATTATTCTTAGTGTGTTGGTTATTGAAACACTATTCTAAGATTGATCGTGCCACCTAGTCCATTTTCCTGGTGCACACTTTGATTGATGAGTTAGGATTTGTCAAGTCCTCGCTCATTTTATCATATCGTCTTGCCCTGAAAAGCAAGATTGTTCATGAGCTTAGTAACATACCGGTGGTTCGTGATTTTCCGAATGTCTTCTCGGAAGTATCACCAGGTTGTCACCTGACCGCTATGTTGAGTTCGTGATCATTTTGGTTTTCCTCAAAACCACCCATTCTCCAAGATTCTGTGTTGGGTATCCCTGAGCTAGTTGGTTGAGCTAAACAACAACTTGGAGAGTTGGAAGATGGAAGCTTGTCCGATTTAGTTCATCTTAAGGGATATCTTGTATGTGTGTTGAAGAAAGATGATATCTTCATCGACTGATCCTCGTGACCAGTTGTTGGACCTATTGTCTTGCCAAAACTTTGATTTGAGTGTGGGCTATCCTCTAATCAAATCAGAACCAACGATGTTCGTAATGTTGTCTTACTCGTGGATTTTCCTCGAGCATACACCGTTATGTCTTTTGGTTCTGACCAATGCTATCACTAGATCTCATAATTATGGAATTCCATCTTCATGGAAACCTGGATGAATTGTTGTTGAGTCCATCAGCAACATTTTTATCTCCTCCATGATTTTGTTGAACATTAAGCTAGTGTTGGAAACTTTTGGAAGCATTTTCTTCATACTATCTCATGAAGGATATGTTTGGATGAAAGAAGTGGCTTTCTTTAATTCACGTGCACTTGATGTAAGTTGTCGTCGTGGATCCGAGAAAGATTGTTTTTGCTTCCTCTGGAATCGTCCCAAGTTAGTCACGCCTATATGCGAAGTACTCTATGGTTTGGTAGGTTGGCCGCCTCCATTCCATATGTGTTTCCTAGCACACCAAGCCACTGATTGATTTGTTCAAGGAGAAGAAGTTCCTTCTTAGAGCAAGACTTATGCAAGGACTTAGATATCCTCGATGATGGTTCCCCTTCTGAACTCGGTAGCATTTTATTATAAGACTACTATGTGTTCATGCTTGTCTCGAACAACATGTTCACATGTTGTAGCAGAACCAGCTCATGTTTTGGAGCTTGCTATCGTAGTTCACTCCCCGAGAATCTCGCAATGTCATCTCGTCGGCTTGTGTTGCAAACTTTCTTTTCGGAACCGTTATGCTGAATTACCTGTTACCAACCAGATCTGAATCTCGTGCAGATATGATGGTTGGAACTTCTCCCAAGAACTATGATATAGGTTCCGGTGAAGTGGGCGCACCTAGCTGGAAGCACTATTATTGTAGTATCTTATTTAAGCCGTTTGGTCACTTCCCATGAGGGTTTAGCTGACTTAATCTAGAAGTTGTTCCTTATGGATTTTGTGCTCCCGAAGTCCGACCTTTACTTGATGGCCATGTTGATGCTTTTTAAGCATGACTGTGGTAGCTAGCACATCAAGGAGAACATTAGAAGCGGAGTGCTAAATGTCTCTCGGTCGATCATCCAGATTTTGTTTCCTTGGCCTCACTAAGGTGAAATCTGAGAAGGTGTTATCATCCATTGCATCTGCATCGTCCATCACTATTCATCATGGTAGTATGATCTGTTGCCAGGATCCTCGGCACAGATGTTGGTAAGACCCTGATGATTATGGAAATGCTCAAGTTCTTGAAAGCACGTAGGTTATATCCTCGGTATCAACTGGAATGTGCCTCCCGTTTGCCGAGTTGTTCCATAACCATAGTTTCCTTTCCAATCTGAGTTGCTCGATCTTCGAGTAGATCGAATCGATGAGAGTTTCCCCTCTTTCCGTTGTCGTGTCGAGTGAAGATCTCAAGGCAAAGATGTCAAAACCAGGATGATGGAGTGAATCAACATCTTGAGAAGGCGATTGGATCATGAAGATCGTCTTATTAGCTTTGTGTCCCCTCTGTTTTCTTACCTCACGTCTTGAATCTTGGGACGAGATTCTTGTTAGTGGGGGCGAGTTGTCACATTCCTAGTCCTGGTATGCACTAGGCTAGCCCTTTATGTGTGCATCATGTTCAAATTTTCAATTTTCAAATGTTCAAACCCTAGCACCAGATCACTTCTAATAGGTTCAACCTAAAATAATCTTCAATGAACCCAAAATGCCTTTGGAAATGTTCATGATTTTTGATGAAGGTGAAAACCTCTGCCAAAAATGATGAACATATTTCTTGGCCATTTATGGATTTTTGAATTAACCCATATTGTATTTTAAATGGGGCATTTAAATTCTATAAATATTTTAAATGCTCTAATATTTGTGAAAATGGTTGAGGGCTGTTGGGAATAATCCAGTATGTGCCCATAATTTATTTCAGGATTTTATAAAGTGATTTAATATTTTACTAAATCCAAAAAAACAAAGACAGAAAATAGAAAACATTAATAAAAGGAGAGAGAGAGAGAGAGAGAGAGAGAGAAAGGTTTACCTGGACTTACCTGCATGTGACACTCCAAAAATTTTCCTTTGGTTTTCTTCAATATCTTGTTGGATTTGAAGGAGGTCACCAAAACCCTTCCAAAAATCTCTATCAAAAGCTTTTTCCCTCTGGCAAATATTTTACTTTTGCATCTCCTTCAACTCTGGTGTTTGGTTTTTAAATTTTTCCTCTGATTGCTCTCTTCTCAAGGATTCAAGAAAAATCTTTGAAGTTTATTTTTCTTTCAAAAAGAAACTCTAGGAGTTTTTCATCCTCTCCCATATTTGAGATCATTTATGGTTTGGCCATACACCACATGGTAAAATCTTCCCAAATATGTCTCCTTCCACCTTGGGCAATCCAAACATTCTGCCTCTAGTAGTTCAACCCTCTTCTGAATTTTTATTTCATTTAATTCTCCCCCAAAATTTTTTCTGTCTATTATTTTGAGCCTAGGTAAGTTGCAAAGCAGGTACCTTAATGCATTTGAATCTTGACCTCAAACCAACTCCCTTGGATAGTCCTTGGTACCCACAACCTAGAACTATCAAGATCCACTCCTCTTCTGTTCAAAAATTTCAAATTATAGTCTCTGCAAGTTTGGACCAGATTTGCCAAATTTGGTGAAATTCATATCTACACTACTCCAAAAATTCCACAAATATTCAGGCAGCCCCTAGATGCAATGAGAGGCCCCTCCACCAAAAACCAGCTCAAGGAAAAATCCCTACATGCCTAGATCATTACGTGAACACCTTGCATGCCTTTGTTTACATTCATTTTTAGTTAAGTTCGTAGTTTGATGTCGATCTTCGCCGAGAAAGTTCAGTCACATGCTCACAGTGCACTTGGCACGTTGCTCACGGCCCTAGCTTGCTTGTCCGGAGCCTCACACGCGATGCTTGGCGCGTTCCTGTCGTCAGTGGCACCACAGCCCGCTGCGCCGGCGTGTCTTGGCGGCGAACCACCGTGGCGGCCGGCGGGGAAGCGAGCAGCGGCATAACGCCGTTCAGCGCCGTAAACCCCTGGTGGCTCCGGCGTGGCCATTTCCTCGCCCAGCGCACATGCAGCACCATCGCCGTGGCGCAGCACGCTAAAGCATGCTCCCTGGCCCGACGGGCCCGTGCCGCCCGTTCCGTCGAGCTCCCCTAAGCAACCAAATCCGGCGCGGTTAGCACCTAAACGGAACCGAGGAACACCCACGGCGGCGCTCAATCTGAACCCTCCCGTGCAACCACAGCGCCACCGTAATCACCTCGCCGGAGAACCCCGTTCTCAGCAACCGCCTCGGGGCGGCTATATATAGCACCCCGAGCTTGCTCTCGCCCCCGCACACCTCCTCTACCTCTCCAGACCTCGCCAAGTCCCTGGAAGGGCCACGAGGAACTCTCCTTCCCCGAATCCGGCCACTTCGTTCCGCCTCGACCTTCACCGTGATTCACTCCGGTGAGGTCATCTCCGGCGCTCTAACCTCGTCAGATAACTTCTCATGCTATCGCGAGGCTAACCCCCTCCTCAATTCCACCTCCGCAGCTCTCTCCGACGAGGTCCACGACCACCCGAATCGCCGTCCGCCGGAGCAAGCGTCGCCCGCCCGACGTGGTACTGGCCGGCGACCACCACCACCTCCCACAGGCGGAATGGTGCCTGAACACGAAGGTACTCTCCGATCTCCTGCCTCACCATGGATGCCAGCCCGGCGTTTCACATGACTCTCGGGCGCCCGTGAGCCCGACTCCCTCGTTTGAATTTTCAAACCTGGCGGGTGGGACCATGCCCGTCAGCCTCTCTTTGTTTTTGAATCGTTCTTGAAAGCGTACTTTTGGCAAATACGCTTCCACTCTGAACCGTTTTTCTGGATTTTTCTGCAAAGCCCTGGAAGTTTTACATTTCATTACAGATGGGTCCTTGGGTTAAAACCCTTATAACTTTTTAACAGAAAGGAATTTTTGAGTGATTCTTTTTCTGTCCTCTTCAAATTTTTGTCTAGTTTTCTTATCATATTTATTTGAAAAATATTTGGATCAACTTTCTGTACCCCACGGAATTTACTTTAGCGCGTGTATTTTTGTGTACCGTAGATACCGAAGGAGGTGACGGAACCGCGAACTTCGCCGAGCTAGACCCCGACTACTCCGAACCAGGCAAGGAAAGTTTGAACTTTTGATATGATGAGTGTCTGAGCATGTTTGCATTATTTTTGTATCATGGCACGTTCACGAGCATTTTGATGATAGTTCATCTCGTGAGCATCGTGGCAAATGAGCTCGGTAAATCCATGAGTTGTTGGAAACTTGTTGCATGGCCATGAGTTGGCATGAGTATGGGTAATATGGCAGTGTTGTAGCATGCCAGGCTTATGCCATACCCTTGACCCAATGTCAACCTAAATCGGTCAGATTCACGTCCGTGTTCCCTCCCGTACTACCACCTGTTTCCCGCAAGGGATACGGCTTAGTAGGTTGCAAACCACTTCCTGGTACACACCAAATCGAGAGGCCGGGATGAAGGTTCCATAGCACCAGATTAAAGCCTTTCATCTGGTCAGGGGGCTGTTGGAAATATGCCCTAGAGGCAATAATAAAAGTATTATTATTATATTTCCTTGTTCATGATAATTGTCTTTTATTCATGCTATAATTGTATTATCCGGAAATCGTAATACACGTGTGAATACATAGACCACAATACGTCCATAGTAAGCCTCTAGTTGACTACCTCGTTGGTCAACAGATAGTCATGGTTTCATGACTATGGACATCGAGATATCATTGCCAGCGGGATCACGTCATTAGGAGAATGGCGTGATGGACAAGACAATCCTAAGCATAGCACAAGATCGTGTAGTTCGTTTTGCTAGAGCTTTTTCAATGTCAAGTATCTCTTCCTTAGACCATGAGATCGTGTAACTCCCGGATACCGTAGGAGTGCTTTGGGTGTACCAAAGCGTCCTGGCGTAAGCGGGTGACTATAAAGGTGCACTACGGTATCTCCGAAAGTGTCTGTTGGGTTGACACGGATCGAGACTAGGATTTGTCACTCCGTGTATGGCGGAGAGGTATCTCTGGGCCCACTCGGTAATGCATCATCATAATGAGCTCAAAGTGACCAAGTGTTTGGTCACGGGATCATGCATTACTGATGCGAGTAAAGTGACTTGCGATAACGAGACTGAGCGAGGTATTGGGATACCGGCGATCGAGTCTCGGGCATGTAACGTACTGGAATTGACAAAGGGAATAGTATCTGAGGTTGCTTGAATCCTCGACATTGTGGTTCATCCGATGACATCATCGAGGAGCATGTAGGAGCCAACATGGGTATCCGGATCCGCTGTTGGTTATTGACACGAGAGCCGTCTCGGTCATGTCTGCGTGTCTCCGAACCCGTAGGGTCTACACATAAGGTTCGGTGGCGCTAGGGTCATTAGGAAGACTTGTATGTGATTACGAATATTGTTGAGTCCGGATGAGATCCCGGACGTCACGAGGAGTTCCGGATGGTTCGGAGGTAAATATTTATATATGGGAAGTTGTCAAGCGGACACCGGAAAGTTTCGGGGCATATCGGTATTGTCTGGGGCCCAGGAAGGGTTCGAGGTCCACCGGGAGAGCCACCCGCCGGGGCCTATGGGCTGCGTGGGGCTGGAGCCAGTCCACAGTGGGCTAAGCGCGCCCCCCTTGGGCCCATGCGCCTAGGGTTGGGGGAACCCTAGGCGCCCCCCCTTGCTTGAGGGCAAGTCCCCCTCCCTTGGCCGCCCCCTCTAGATGCCATCTAGAGGGGCCGGCCCCCTTGTCCCTTCCCCCTATAAATAGAGGGGTGAGGGTCGGGCTGCATGACACTTGAAGGCGCAGCCCCTCCCCTCCCCAACACCTCTCCTCCTCCGCGTGTGATTGGCGAAGCCCTGCCGGAGAACTGTCACTCCACAATCATCACGCCGTCGTGCTGCTGCTAGAGCCATCTTCCTCAACCTCTCCTTCCCCCTTGCTGGATCAACAAGGAGGAGGCGTCGTCCGTCCGTGCGTGTGTTGAGCAGCGGAGGTGCTGTCCGTTCAGCACTTGGTCATCGGTGATCCGAATCACGGCGAAATGCGACTCCATCATCACCATCCCTTGAGCAGCTTCCGCTTTTCGATCTACAAATGGTATGTAGATGCAAACTCACTCCCTTGACTCGTTGCTTAGATGAACTCATAGATGGATCTTGGTGAAACCGTAGGAAAAATTTTAATTTTACGCAGCGTTCCCCAACAGTGGCATCATGAGTTAGGTCTATGCGTAGTTCTCTATTGCAGAGTAGAACACAATTTTGTTGTGGGCGTAGATCTTGTCAACTTGCTTGCCGCTACTAGTCTTATCTTGCTTCAGCGGTATTGTGGGATGAAGTGGCCGGACCAACCTTACGTGCGCTTACGTGAGACCGGCTCCACCGGCCCGACATGCACTAGTTGCATAAGGTGGTGGCGGGTGTCTGTCTCTCCCACTTTAGTTGGAGCGGATTCGATGAAAAGGGTCCTTATGAAGGGTAAATAGAAGTTGACAAAATCACGTTGTGGTTATTCGTAGGTAAGAAAAGCGTTCTTGCTAGAACCCAATTGCAGCCACGTAAAGATGCAACAACAATTAGAGGGCGTCTAACTTGTTTTTGCGATGGTAATTGTCATGTATTTGGATATGGCGAAGTTGTGATGAATGATGAATGACATATTGTGATGTATGAGATCATGTTCTTGTAATAGGAATCACGACTTGCATGTCGATGAGTATGACAACGGCAGGAGCCATAGGAGTTGTCTTTATTTTGTATGACCTGCGTGTCATTGAAGAACACCATGTAAATTACTTTACTTTATTGCTAAACGCGTTAGCCATAGAAGTAGAAGTAGTCGTTGGCGTGGCAACTTCATGAAGACACGATGATGGAGATCATGATGATGGAGATCATGGTGTCATGCGGTGACAAGATGATCATGGAGCCCGAAGATGGAGATCAATGGAGCTATATGATATTGGCCATATCATGTCACTACTATATATAATTGCATGTGATGTTTATTATGTTTATGCATCTGGTTTACTTAGAGCGACGGTAGTAAATAAGATGATCCTTACAACAATTTCAAGAAGTGTTCTCCCCTAAGCGTACACCGTTGCTAAAGTTAAATGCGTTTGAAGCACCACGTGATGATCGGGTCTGATAGATCCTTACATTCACATACAACGGGTGTAAGACAGTTTTACACATGCAAAACACTTAGGGTTAACTTGTGAGCCTAGCATGTACAGACATGGCCTCGGAACACGGAGACGAAAGGTCGAACACGAGTCGTATGGAAGATACGATCAACATGAGAATGTTCACCGGCGATGACTAGTCCGTCTCCGCGTGATGATCGGACCACGGCCTAGTCGACTCGGATCGTGTAACACTTAGATGACTAGAGGGATGTCTAATCTGAGTGGGAGTTCATTAAAACAATTTGATTAGATGAACTTAATTATCATGAACTTAGTCTAAAACCTTTGCAAATATGTCTTGTAGATCAAATGGCCAGCGCTCATGTCAACCTGAACTTCAACGCGTTCCTAGAGAAAACCAAGCTGAAAGATGATGGCAGCAACTATCTCTGGACTGGTCAGGAACCTTGATTATCCTCATAGCTGCCGAGAAACAATATGTCCTAGAAGGACCGCTAGGTGGCAGCTCCGTCCCGGAAGAACCAAGACATTATGAATGCTTGGCAGACTCGTGCTGATGATTACTCCCGCGTTCAGTGCGGCATGCTTTAAAGCTTAGAACCGGGGCTCCAAAAGCGTTTTGAGCAACACGGAGCATATGAGATGTTCGGAGAGCTGAAACTAGTTTTCCAAGCTCATGCCCGGGTCGAGAGATATGAAGTCTCCGACAAGTTCTATAGTTGTAAGATGGAGGAAATCAGTTACATCAATGAGCACATACTCAAAATATGCAGGTTGCACAACCGCTTTGTCGGTGGACATAAACCTCCCGGACGAAGGCGGTCATTGACAGAATCCTTGATCCTCCCACCAAGCTACAAGAGCTTTGTGATGAACTACAATATGTAGGGGATGGTGAAGACCATTCCGAAGTATTCTCAATGGTGAAGTCGTGAGAGGTTGAAATCAAGAAAGAACATCAAGTGTTGATGGTCAATAAGACCACTAAGTTCAAGAAGGGCAAGGGCAAGAAGAACTTCAAGAAGGGCGGCAAGGAGGTTGCAGCGCCCGGTAAGCAAGTTCTTGGGAAGAAGTCAAAGAATGGACCCAAGCACGAGGTGAGTGCTTTTATTGCAAGGGAAGGGTCACTTTGGAAGTGGAACTGCCCCAAATACTTAGCGGATAAGAAGGCCGGCAACACCAAAGGTATATTTGATATACATGTAATTGATGTGTACCTTACCGATTACTCGTAGTAACTCACAGGTATTTGATACGGTGCCGTTGCTCATATTTGTAACTCACGGCGGGGAGCTGCGGAATAAGCGGAGGCTGGCGAAGGGCGAGGAGGTGACGATCTTGGCGTCGGGAATGGTTCGAGTCGATGTGATCGCCGTGGGCACGCTACCTCTACATTTACCTACGGGATTAGTTATAAACCTTAATAATTGTTATTTGGTGCCAAGTTTGAGCATGAACATTGTATCTGGATCTCGTTTGATACGAGATGGCTCTACTCATTTAAATCCGAGAATAATGGTTGTTCTATATATATGAGAGATATGTTTTATGGTCATGCGCCTATGGTCAATGGTTTATTCTTAATGAATCTCGAGCGTAGTGTTACACATATTCATAGCGTGAATAACAAAAGATGTAAAGTTGATAACGATAGTCCCACATACTTGTGTACTTTGCCGCCTTAGTCGATTGGTGTCAAGCGCATGAAGAAGCTTCGATCTTGATGGACTTTTGGAGTCTCGATTATGAATCATTTGACACATGCGAACCATGACTTATGGGCAAGATGACCAAGACTACATTCTCCGGAACAATGGAGCGAGCAACCAACTTATTGCAAATCATACATACCGATGTAATGCGGTCCAATGAGCATTGAGGCTCGCGGAGGATATCGTTATGTTCTCACTCTCGCGATGACTTGAGTAGATATGGGTATGTCTACTTAATGAAACACAAGTCTGAGACCTTTGAAAAGTTCAAGGAATTTCAGAATGAGGTAGAGAATCAACGTGACCGAAAAATAAAGTTCTTCTGATCGGATCGTGGAGGAGAATATTTAAGTCACGAATTTGGTACACACTTAAGAAAATGTGGAATCGTTTCACAACTCACGCCGCTGGAACACCTCGGTGTAATGGTGTGTCCGACGTCGTGTCGCACTCTATTGGATATGGTGCGATCCATGATGTCTCTTACCGATTTACAACTATCATTTTGGGGATACGCTCTAGAGACAGCTACATTCACTTTAAATAGGGCACCGTCTAAATCCGTTGAGACGACACCGTATGAATTATGGTTTGGGAAGAAACCTAAGCTGTCATTTCTAAAAGTTTGGGGATGCGATGCTTATGTCAAGAAACTTCAACCTGAAAAGCTTCGAACCCAAGTCGAGAAATGCATCTTCATAGGATACCCTAAAGAAACCATTGGGTATACCTTCTACTTAAGATCCGAGGCAAGATCTTTGTTGCCAAGAAGCGGAACCTTTACGGAAAAAGAGTTTCTCTCGAAAGAAGTAAGTGGGAGGAAAGTAGAACTTCGATGAAGTACTACCTCTTGAGCAGGAAAGTAGTGCAGCTCGGGAAAATGTTCCTGTGATGCCTACACCCTCTTGAAGAGGAAAATAATGATAATGATCAAGGTACTTGGATCAAGTAGCTCTTGAACCCATTGAGTCCACAAGGACACGTTCCGCACCAGTGAATGCGGCAACCCTGTCCTAGAAATCATGTTGTTAGACAACGGTGAACCTTTGAACTATGAAGAAGCGATGGCGGGCCCAGATTCCAACAAATGGCTAGAAGCCATGAAATCCGAGATAGAATCCATGTATGAAAACAAAGTATGGACTTTGGTGACTTGCCCGATGATCGGCGGCGATAGAAAACAAATTGATCTTTAAGAAGAAGAAGGCAGACGCGGATGGTAATGTCACCATCTATAAAGCTCGACTTGTCGCTAAGGGTTATCGACAAGTTCAATGGATTGACTACGATGAGACTTTCTCTCCCGTAGCGAAGCTTAAGTCCGTCCGAATCAAGTTGGCAATTCCCGCATACTATGATTATCAGATATGGCAGATGGACGTCAAAACAGCGTTCCTTAAAGGTTATCTTAAGGAAGAGCTGTATATGATGCAGCCGGAAGGTTTTGTCGATCCTAAGAATGCTAACAAAGTATGCAAGCTCCAGCGATCCATTTATGGGCTGGTGTAAGCATCTCGGAGTTGGAACATTAAGCTTTGATGAGATGATCAAAGCGTTTGGGTTTATCTTGAGACTTATGGAGAAGCCTGCGTTTACAAGAAAGTGAGTGGGAGCTACTGTAGCATTTCTCATATTATATGTAGATGACATACTTTTGATGGGAAATGATATAGAATTCTTGGACAGCATTAAGGCCTACTTGAATAAGTGTTTTTCAATGAAGGACCTTGGAGAAGCTGCTTATATATTAGGCATCAAGATCTATAGAGATAGATCGAGGGCGCCTCATAGGTCTTTCACAAAGCACATACCTTGATAAGATTTTGAAGAAGTTCAAAATGGATCAGTCCAAGAAAGGGTTCTTGCACATGCTGCAAGGTGTGAGATTGAGCTCAGCTCAATGCACGACCACGGAAAAAGAGAAAGAATACATGAGCGTCATCCCCTATGCCTCAGCCATAGGATCTATTATGTATGCCATCTTGTGTACCGGACCTGATGTAAACCTTGCCGTAAGTTTGGTAGGAAGGTACCAAAGTAATCCCGGCAAGGAACCTTTGGACAGCGATCAAGAATATCCTAAAGTACCTTAAAAGGACAAAGGACATGTTTCTCGTTTATGGAGGTGACAAAGAGCTCGTCGTAAAGGGTTACGTCGGCGCTAGCTTCGACCGCAGATCTGGATGACTCTAAGTCACAAACCGGATCGTGTATATGTTGAATGGTGGAGCGATGGCTGGTGCATTTGCCAAGCGAAGCGTCGTGGCGGGATCTACATGTGAAGCGGAGTACATGGCAGCCTCGGAGGCAGCGCATGAAGCAATTTGGGTGAAGGAGTTCATCACCGACCTAGGAGTCATACCCAATGCATTGGGGCCGATCAAACTCTTCTGTGACAACACTCGAGCTATTGCACTTGCCAAGGAGCCCAGGTTTCACAAGAACACCAGGCACATCAAGCGTCGCTTCAACTCCATCAGTGAAAATGTTCAAGATGGAGACATAGAAATTTGTAAAGTGCATACGGATCTGAATGTCGCAGATCCGTTGACTAAACCTCTCTCATGAGCAAAACATGATCAACACGAGAACTCTATGGGTGTTCGATTCATCACAATGTAACTAGATTATTGACTCTAGTGCAAGTGGGAGGCTGTTGGAAATATGCCCTAGAGGCAATAATAAAAGTATTATTATTATATTTCCTTGTTCATGATAATTGTCTTTTATTCATGCTATAATTGTATTATCCTAAATCGTAATACACGTGTGAATACATAGACCACAATACGTCCCTAGTAAGCCTCTAGTTCAATAGCTCGTTGGTCAGCAGAGATAGTCATGGTTTCACGACTATGAACATCGAGATATCATTGACAACGGGATCACGTCATTAGGAGAATGGCGTGATGGACAAGACAATCCTAAGCATAGCACAAGATCGTGTAGTTCGTTTTGCTAGAGCTTTTTCAATGTCAAGTATATCTTCCTTAGACCATGAGATCGTGTAACTCCCGAATACCGTGGGAGTGCTTTGGGTGTACCAAGCGTCCTGGCGTAAGCTGGATGACTATAAAGGTGCACTCACGGTATCTCCGAAAGTGTCCGTTGGGTTGACACGGATCGAGACTGGGATTAGTCACTCCGTATGACGGAGAGGTATCCCTGGGCCCACTCGGTAATGCATCATCATAATGAGCTCAAAGTGACCAAGTGTTTGGTCACGGGATCATGCATTATGTTATGAGTAAAGTGACTTGCCGGTAACGAGACTGAACGATGTATTGGGATACCGACGATCGAGTCTCGGGCATGTAAAGTACCGATTGACAAAGGGAATAGTATACGGGGTTGCTTGAATCCTGGACATCATGGTTCATCCGATGACATCATCGAGGAGCATGTGGGAGCCAACATGGGTATCCAGATCCCGCTGTTGGTTATTGACACGAGCCGTCTCGGTCATGTCTGCGTGTCTCCCGAACCCGTAGGGTCTACACATAAGGTTCGGTGCCGCTAGGGTCATTAGGAAGACTTGTATGTGATTACCGAATGTTGTTGGTCCGGATGAGATCCGGATGTCACGAGGAGTTAGGAAGGGTCGAGGTAAAGATTTATATATGAGAAGTTGTCAAGCGGACCTTTGGAAAGTGTCGAGGGCATATCGGTATTGTCTTAGGGGCCACGGAAGGGTTCGAGGTCCACGGGAGAGCCACCCCTCCCGGGGGAGCCACATGGGCTGCGTGGGGCTGAAGCCAGTCGTTGGTGGGCTGGGCGCCCCCCCCTTGGGCCCATGCGCCTAGGGTTGGGGGGGAACCCTAGAGGGGGCACCCCCCTTGCTTGGGGGGCAAGTCCCCCCTCCCCTTGGCCGCCGCCCCCCCCTCTAGATGCCATCTAGAGGGGCCGACCCCCTTGTCCCTTCCCCCTATAAATAGAGGGGTGAGGGTCGGGCTGCATGACACTTGAAGGCGCAGCCCCTCCCCTCCCCAACACCTCTCCTCCTCCGCGTGTGCTTGGCGAAGCCTGGGAGGCTGTCACTCCACCATCATCACGCCGTCGTGCTGCTCTTTGGAGCCATCTTCCTCAACCTTCCCCTTGCTTTGGATCAACAAGGAGGAGGCGTCGTCCGTACCGTCACGTGTGTTGAGCAGCGGAGGTGCTGTCCGTTCAGCACTTGGTCATCGGTGATCCGAATCACGGCGATGCGACTCCATCATCACCATCCCCTTGAGCAGCTTACACTTTTCGATCTACAAGTGGTATGTAGATGCAAACTCACTCCCTTGACTCGTTGCTTAGATGAACTCATAGATGGATCTTGGTGAAACCGTAGGAAAAATTTTAATTTTCTGCAACGTTCCCCAACAGGGGCATGGGTGTTTCCGGTTGGGACTGAGAGGGGGGCACCCCTTAGAGCGCGCGTAAATAAATTTGATCCCATGCTATTCGAGATTGTGATCTCCCCGTCTCAGAGTTTTTCTTAAACGTTGTCTAGGGTGTACTAGCTAGTTGTGTTTCCTCTGAAATACCGAAACGGAGCTAGTCCTTCGTGACTACGGAAATCCGTTGGCTGTGGACAATTTTGGTACAAACTCTGCAGAGTCAAAATTCTTGAATTCATCTTACTCATATCCAAGTACCGTGTTCATCTCATCTTGTCGAGTGTCGGTCTACGGCGAGGAACTCCACGAGAACCATTTGAGTATCAATTGTTTATTTTCCTGTGAATGGACTAACCCGCTTATTGTCTTGTGATGAATAATTTCCGTGAGCACTAAATCTTGTCAGTTACGAATAATGTATTATAAGCCCTTTCTGCGATGTCGCTCAGACGTCCGACTGCGGCATTGCTGTTATTTATTTTTATTATAAGCCCTTTCTGTGATGTCGCTCAGACGTCCGACTGCGGCATTGTTGTTATTTATTTTTATTATAAGCCCTTTCTGTGATGTCGCTCGGACATCCATTGCTGACATTGCTGTTATTTATTTTTATTAGAAGCCCTTTACGTGATGTCGCTCGGGACGTCCATTTGACATTGCTGTTATTTATTTTTATTATAAGCCCTTTCTATGATGTCGCTCAGACGTCCATTGCTGACATTGCTATTATTTATTCTTATTATAAGCCCTTTACGTGATGTCGCTCGGGACGTCCATTGCTGCAACGCATGCATTTTTACTTCAATATAAGCCCTTTATGAGGTGTCGCTCAGACGCCCGACTATGGCAATATTTTGCTTATTTATTCACACTTCGAGGCGTCGCTTCAAACACCCGATCGGTTTTGAGTTTGTCTTCTTTGGGTTTTCGAGCGGACTACCGCCGACTCCCATCTTAATTATTTTTCTATACTGTTTAAATTGAACATTGTTAAGATTAACTATGTCGCATTCTTGCATTCATTTGTTATATCATTTGTCGAACTGTCTTGCGAGTACTTTCATAGTACTCACACGGCTTATTGATTTGGCGAGATCTTGTGAAAGGCGATCTCATGGATGAAGAGTTCGATGGCGAGTCCGGCGCCTAGAGGAATCCCGATCAGTCTCGTCGACCCCTGGATTAGTCATTGTGAAATATCCGCTTCCGCTACCCAAATAAATTCATCGAGCCTCACCTCGGCTCGATGAGCCGCCCGATCTTGATGAACTTATTAACCACACCACTGTGTTATTCCACCAACCACGCATGCTCCGAGTCAGTAGTATTTCCACCCCACACCTTTGTGCCATATCCCCCATCATGTATAATTATTGGCGTGTTGTAATAATTGGTTGGGCATCTTTAGTCCGGCCCCTGTAATATTGTAATGCTACTGGCTCCTTGTATCAAAGTTTTGTCTACCGATATGGAGGATTTTTCCTCATATTGGAATTCATAGGTCGGTTGTTCAATAAATGTTTTTATTGAAAAACCGGTCGTGACCCTGCAGCCCACCTAGCGCCTCACCTGGCCCAGCACCGTTGCTGAGGCCCAGCCCAACTCCCCACCGTCTTCAACCTCTGCCAGTAGGCAGAGGCGTGTCGATGCGCGCGTGCCCGAGCTCCACCTCCTGCTTCCACCTCGCCCTGTACTCGTGCCTAGGAAATGGCCAGCACACCCCCTCGGCCGCTCCCTTGCCTCCCTGCTCTCTCCCTCTCACTCCCTTGCTCTTTTCCCCTCATGGCCGAAGCCGCCATGGCCACTCCGCTGAGAAACAACGCGGCCAGCCACTCCCTCGCTCCCTCTCCGTGTTCCCGAGATCCGTATCGTCGCCAGCTTCATCCTCGCCGAGCCAAGCATCACCGGACACCCTGCAATGCCGCGCGCGATCATCTTCTTCTTTCTCGGGCAACGAAGGCCGTCATCATCGATTCGTCGCCGTCGTCGCTTCCCCGAGCTCGTTGACCATCTCGACGTGACCACTGTGAGCTCATGATCCGTTTCCCCTATTACCGCACCTGATAGCGCTCCCTAGCCGCGTATGTCACCGAGCCCGAGAGCTCATCGCCGCCGGCCATGCTGCCGCCGTCGTTGCAGCCGCTGAAGCTCGTGTCTGAGTGCGTAATCGTGCTCAGTATGCCCCAGGATCCTAACACACCCATCCACTGTTCCTGCCGCATGCTTCATCGCCGTAACCATCACCGCCCAAACTCCGGCGCCGCCGCGAGCTCCATTCCGGTGAGCTCCGGCCACCCCACGCCCAGCCGCGTGCTCCCACAGATCTTGGTGAAAAGGGCTCCCCCTGGTGCCCTCCGCCACGCTTTTAGCCACCGGAGGAGCAACCCCGCAGCGCTTCGCCGGGTTTGCCGTCGCCGGCGTGAAGCCACCGGTGGCGTTGACCGTTTTGACCGGGGGTTTGACCACCCCAGGTCGTCTGATATGTGGGCCCCGCCCCTGACTAGTTTAGTTTAGGACTAATTACCCCCTGCTGACACTAACAGTGGGCCCAGTGCCTGCTAATTTGATTAGTTAAATTTAATTAATCCTGTTATATAACTATGTCACTGACGTGTGGACCCCACACGTCAGGTTTGACCTGGACCCGCCCTTTGACCAGCTGATACACTGCTGATGTCATAAATACATTTACTGGGATATTCTTATTTAGAAATAAATTAGGAAATTCTATAAAATGTCCTAAACTTCTAAAAATCATATAAAATCAACCGTAACTCCAAATGAAATAATTTATATATGAAAAATGATCAGAAGAATGTGAGGAATCTGTTTATGGCTTTGTCATGCTTGTTTGAACAACTTAAAGCTGCTGTATACAAAAAATTGAATTAATGGCATTTGAAATGTCATATATGGAGTTTGAATTTGAATCTTAGATTCAAACCAACTCCATTTAACTTGTTGCTAGTTGCATTAGCTCAAACCACAACATATTGCCATGTCACGATCATGCATCATATTGTGCATTGCATGGATTGTGTTCTTCCTTGTTTGCCGGTGTTTGTCCCCTCTTGATAGACGTGGTTCCGACGATGGGTTCGATGACACCGATGAAGAAAGTATATTATGTTCAGAAGTGCCAGGCAAGCAAAACCCCCTTGTTCATTCCGATACAATCCCACTCTCTCGCTCCTGCTCTCTTTTATTGCATTAGGACAACAACGATTCATTTGTTACTTGCTGCGGTAGCTGAACCCCTTTCCTCTGCATGACCTGTCATTGCCACAGTAAATAGATGAAACCCACTAGCATTAGTAGGAGTTGTTTGAGCCCTGATGTGCCTACTCATTCATGCTTGTTTGTCATGCCTGCATCTGCTTAGAGTTGAGTCAGGTCTGATTCATCAGGGATGAATTGGAGGTGTGTGAACATGTCCTACTATGTGTGGTCTAAATGTGTGAACACGATTTGGTAAAGGTAGCGGTGAGAGGCCATGTAGGATTACATGGTGGGTTGTCTCATTGAAGCCGTCCTCAGGAACTGAGTTCTGTGTTTGTGATCCATGAACAGTTACTACCACACATTGGGTTCTGGTAACTCGGCCCCTCTCGGCTTATTAATCAACTTGATCTCTGTCCAGGAGTTACAACTAGTTTCTGGTGTTTGTAGGTAGTGCTAGTAGTCTACCAAGTGGCACCCGGTATAAGTGGGATTTGGACAGACTAGGCACAGTGGCACATTGTACCAAGTGGCACCTGGATGGTTGGCTTGGGAACCCTGCTCACATCGTTTGGGGCCGTGAGCGACACCCCTACTGGATCTCCTTGCGGATGGAACCCGAACAGACGATAAACCTGGACGAGAAACTTGTGTGGTTAGTCAGGTCGTGGCCGACTCCCTCGCCAGGCTTCCGCTTGAAGGTTGCCGAGATACACGAGGTGTACATGGCGGTAAGTGGCGAGAGCGTGTGTGAAGAATTACACCCCTGCAGGGTTAACATTATCCATTCGAATAGCCGTGTCCATGATAAAGGACTTACAGGTTGCTGTGCAGTTCATAGACAAGTGAAAGTGGATACTCTAAAATACATAAGATATGCATGAGTGCTATGGCTGGCGTTCTCGTGAGAGGCAGGAGCGGATCCATAGTGGTGTATTGATATGGTGAATATGTGGACTCGTATGCGCCACCTCAAAGCGATTCTTGTCGGGACCCGATTCCAAGTCACATCGATCTAGCGGTAACACCTCCATATCACTTTGCGGCCTCACGCCAGTATTCCCACAGGTGTCGCCATAACATGGCCGGGACCGTTTAAGCCTTTTGGCTCCACGTATATGATAGTGTCGCTAGCATCCATATGACGAAGAACCGGGCCGACATGGCTAGTCGTGAACCCAAAGCGGCACTAATCCATGGGGACAGGCATACATGAATCACATCGAGCATGTCGATTCGTGGCGTGTGAATACGGGCTGTAACCTTTGGGCTAACGAGGACTCCGGGAACCGGGGTTTAGCGAGCTAAGCAGGACTCCGGATGTCACCGCGTGACATTTCCCGAAGGACAGAACCACGAAACAAAGTGAATCACATGCGGCCCGGTCGGTGTTGCAGAGCGATAGTCTTTGAGCTAGCGAGGACTCGATGAACGGGCTGTAGCAGACTACTATGGCTCATGGAAGCACAAGACTACAGTTCCTTTGGAGTCACTGGCCACACTCTTGTTCGAGAACACTTTGTACTGTCATCGCCGGAAATATCACTGACATTGACATCATGTCGTTGCTCATAGCCGGGTTAGGTCTGTACTGGCAATTCTGCTATGCTGACCCTGAATAAGGTGACTGATAATCTGACAGAATCACATCCGCTCTGTGATGCAGGTCTTCGATTGCTGCGGCTTGGAAGGCACGCTCAAGAGAACACAGTGCATCCCTTTCCTCACACTGTACTGTGATGACTCCACCGCTTCCTGGCATCTTGAGGACATTGTAGCCATGGTAAGTCACTGCCATGAACTTGGCCAGGGCTGGGTACCCGAGGATGGCATTGTATGGCAGGCGAATGTGGGCGACGTCGAAGTCGATGAGCTCGGTGCGGTAGTTGTTGCGCTGCTCAAAGTTGACTGGGAGGCGAACCTGCCCTACCGGAACAGTGGAACCATCATTGACTCCTGAGAAAGGCTTGGTCGGCTGAAGCTGATCATATGGCACTTGGAGATTGTCGAACGTCTCGACGTACAGGACATTGAGTCCCGCTCCGCCATCGATGAGGGTCCTGGTGACTTGCACATTCCTGATGACTAGGGAGCAAAGCATCGGGAGGACTCCGGCCGTTGCTGCGCACTTGAGCTGATCCGCTGAGCTGAACGTGATAGCACACGCAGACCACCTGAGAGGGCGTGTGGCCTCAAGCTTGGGGAGGACTGCATTCACCTCGCGGGCAAACTGCTTGAAGATGCGCTATGAGGCTAGGGCCTGGGCGCCGCCCAGGATGCAAGCGATCGCGCGCGGCTCTTATACGTCTCCGTCGTATCGACTTTTCCAAACACTTTTGCCCTTGTTTTGGACTCAAACTTGTATGATTTGAATGGAACTAACACGGACTGACGCTGTTTTCAGCAGAATTGCCATGGTGTTGTTTTATATGTAGAAAACAAAAGTTCTCGGAATGACCTGAAACTCCACGGAATATCTTAGAATAAATAATAAAAAAATCCTCGACAAAGATGAAAACCAGGGGGCCCACACCCTGTCCACGAGGGTGGGGGTGCGTCCCTCCCCCCTGGGCTCGCCGCCCTACCTCGTGGGCCCCCTGGTGGCCCTCTGACGCCAACTCCAACTCCATATATTGGCTTTCGGGGGGGAAAAATCAAAGAGAAAGTTTCATCGCGTTTTACGATACGGAGCCGCCGCCAAGCCCTAATCTCTCTCGGGAGGGCTGATCTGGAGTCCGTCCGGGGCTCCGGAGAGGGGATTAAATCGCTGTCGTCATCATCAACCATCCTCCATAACCAATTTCATGATGCTCACCGCCGTGCATGAGTAATTGCATCGTAGGCTTTCTGGTCGGTGATGGTTTTGATGAGATTTATCATGTCATCGAGTTAGTTTTGTTAGGGTTTGATCCCTAGTATCCATTATGTTCTGAGATTTATGTTGCTATGACTTTGCTATGCTTAATGCTTGTCACTAAGGCCCGAGTGCCATGATTTCAGATCTGAACCTATTATGTTTTCATGAATATATGTGTGTTCTTGATCCTATCTTGCAAGTCTATAGTCACCTACTATGTGTTATGATCCGGCAACCCAGTGACAATAATCGGGACCAGTCCGGTGATGACCATAGTTTGAGGAGTTCATGTATTCACTATGTGCTAATGCTTTGTTCCGGTTCTCTATTAAAAGGAGGCCTTAATATCCCTTAGTTTCCAATAGGACCCCGCTGCCACGGGAGGGTAGGACAAAAGATGGCATGCAAGTTCTTTTCCATAAGCATGTATGACTATATTCGGAGTACATGCCTACATTACATTGATGAACTGGAGCTAGTTCTGTGTCACCCGATGTTGTAACTTTTACATGACGAACCACATCCGGCATAATTATCCATCACTGATCCGGTGCCTACGAGTTTTCCATTTACTGGTTTACGCTTATTTACTTTTCCGTTGCTACTGTTATCATCACTACAAAAATACCAAAAGCATTACTTTTGCTGTCTTTACTTTATTCTTTGTTACCACCACTATCATATTACTTTGCTACTAAACACTTTGCTGTAGATATTAAGTTTCCAGGTGTGGTTGAATTGACAACTCAACTGCTAATACTCGAGAATATTCTTTGGCTCCCCTTGTGTCGAATCAACAAATTTGGGTTGAATACTCTACCCTTGAAAACTGTTGCGATCCCCTATACTTGTGGGTTATCAAGACCTTTTTCTGGCGCCGTTGCCGGGGAGCATAGCTCTATTCTTTGAGTCACTTGGGATTTATATCTGCTGGACACTATGAAGAATTTGAAAGACGCTAAGACAACAATTTATCCCTCAACTACGAGGGGAGGTAAGGAACTTCCATCTAGCTCTGCACTTGATTCACCTTCTGTTATGAGTAAGCTAGCGACACATAAACCTGCTTCTGCCATTCGTTCCGATATGTCGCATGTTATTAGCTGAATTTTGCGAGGTTTGCAAAATACCCTTTGAGGGCACCTTAGACGAACCACACCGTAATGAAGTGGAAGCTTTTATTAACACTATCACTGTGGGAGAAACCAGGAAGGTTTCTGATGCAAGAATTACTAGCATACATTTTCCTGTTTTACACTAATTTGCCTTATTTGCTAGTCGTTGCTTCATTGGTCGTCGGAACTGTGGAAATCTTAGCATTCCTGATATTATCATCTTGTTCCATGGTTTATACCGCAATAACTCTGTCAGTATGGGTGGAATTGTTGCTAGACGGTGAAGTCTGAACCATACTAAAGGCCCCATCTTTGGAGGAATTTATGCTTCACGCCTAGCTGAATATTTTGAGATACGTATTAGGCATGAGAAGAAAGAAGAAACAGCGCTGCCCCGTGCTTATTTAGATTATAAGAGTACGCTAGCGCATGATTTTCTTGTTAAGAGTCGCGAAGGGGAGCTCAAATATAAATTGTACTTTGATAAACATCACCCTGAGACTATTACTTTGCCTGCTCCCTCTTTGTTTAACTTGTCTACAGGTCCTTACATTGTTCCGTGGGCGGCTGTTCAAGCCTATCGGAATCCTGCACTGACCGAACCGGAGCCCCAAGATGAGCCTCCACGAATGTCTGTTTATTCATGGGATCCTGAGGCGGTTGCCAGTCAGTGGCAGTCAGAGTCCTCTTCATCACATTATGATCCCAACTATTCTTCATCGCGATCTGACCCAGCTACACCTACGGGTATCAGCCAGGCTATCCTGGCAATAGACCAACTTAGTCCAAAAGCCTAAGCTTGGGGGAGTACGTATTTTTCATCGACATTACATTTATGTTCACACACACTCATTGCTAGATGTCGGTGCTCATACTCTTTCATTGTACTATCCATGCTAGTTTATTTTCCTTTTTCCTGCTTTCTCCTTGTGTGTTAATAAACCTTAGAAAAAACAAAAAAATAGTAGTTGTTTATTCTTCCTGCTGTAGTAGTAATAATTAAAAAAGAAAACCCAAAAATATTTTCCATTTTTCTTTTGCTTATTGGGAGCTTTCCCGTGTAAATAGTTTTTTATTTCTTTTCCTTTCTTTGGGGGTCGAGAGGACTATATTGATAATGCTTAGTGGCTCTCATATGCATTATTGTTTATATAACTTAGAGCCCATATTACTTGTCTTCTTTTTTGAGTTGAATGCTTGCAGATTCCAGCTTAGTCCAATGCACGTGCACTCTTATTATTATACACACCATTCGGTCGTGCAAGTGAAAGGCAATAATGATGATATATTATAGACTTATTGGGATGAGCAAAGCTGGTATGAACTCGACCTCTCTTGTTTTTGTAAATATGATGATTCATCATTCCTGATTCAGCTATTATGAAGTAAACATATTTGCAATGACATTTAGAGATTATAGTTGCTTGTGCCATGCTTGATTAGCTATGAGTTATAATGGTTTACCTTGCGTGCCAACATGCTATTGAGATGATTATGATGTGGTATGATAGGATGGTATCCTCCTTTAAATGAATTGAGTGACTCGACTTGGCACATGTTCACGTATGTAGTTGAATCAAATCAACATAGCCTTCATGATATTTATGTTCATGGTGGATTATATCCTACTCATGCTTGTATTCGGTGTAAATTAATTTTAATGCATGTTTACGACTGTTGTCGCTCTCTCAGTTGGTCGCTTCCCAGTCTTTTGCTAGCCTTCACCTGTACTAAGCGGGAATACTGCTTGTGCATCAAAACTCCTTAAACCCCAAAGTTGTTCCATATGAGTCCACTATACCTTCCTATATGTTGTATCTACCTATCGTTCCATGTCAATTTGTATGTGCCAAACTCCAAACCTTCAAATGAAATTATGTTTTGTATGCTCGAGCAGCTCATGTGCAACTAGGGCTGCCTATATCTTCCATGCTAGGTGGGTTATTCTCAATAGGAGTGGACTCCGCTCCTCATTCACGAGAATGGGCCGGTAACCGGGATGCCCAGTCCATTGATCCAAAAAGATCAAAGCAAATCAAAATAATTAAACAAAACTCCCCTTGGGACCCCTTGAATGTTGGAGGCACTCGTTGTTTCGAGCAAGCCATGGATTGATGCTTGTGGAGGAGGGGGGTATAAACCTTTACCATTCTGTTTGGGAACTGCCTATAATGCATGTAGTATGGAAGATACAGCCATCTCATAGTTGTTGCGTTGACAGTGAAAGTATGCGGCTCAAAATATAATTTATCTCTATTTCAAAACCGAGCTCTGCACCTCTACAAATCCACGCTTCCCTCTGCGAAGGGCCTATCTATTTACTTTTATGTTGAGTCATCACCCTTCTTATTAAAAAGCACCCGCTGGAGAGCACACTGTCGTTTTCATTCATTATAATTGGTTTATATTGGGTATGACTTGAATGGATCTCTTTTAACATGAATTAAAAAGTTTATTAAGTCCTTTATCTTTAAATGTTCTAAGCATTTATGTTTTCTTGGTCTCAGAAAGGGCTAGCGAGATACCATTTTGTTATATCATGTTATGATTATTTTGAGAAAGTGTTGTCATCTGAGTTTTATTATTATGGCTCGCTAGCTGATTATGCTATTGATATGAGTAATTATGAGACCTACGTGTTATTGTGAGTATGGTTAGTTCATAATATTTGTTGAAACTTAAATGCTGGCTTTTCATGTTTACAACAACAAGAGCAAACAGAGTTTGTAAAAGTTTTTCTTTTTCTCTTTCAGTTTGTCAACTGAATTGCTTGAGGACAAGCAAGGGTTTAAGCTTGGGGAGTTGATACGTCTCTGTCGTATCTACTTTTCCAAACACTTTTGCCCTTGTTTTGGACTCCAACTTGTATGATTTGAATGGAACTAACCCGGACTGACGCTGTTTTCAGCAGAATTGCCATGGTGTTGTTTTATGTGCAGAAAACAAAAGTTCTCGGAATGACCTGAAACTCCATGGAATATCTTAGAATAAATAATAAAAAATCCTCGCCAAAGATGAAGACCAGGGGGCCCACACCCTGTCCACGAGGGTGGGGGGCGCGCCCCTCCCCCCTGGGCACGCTGCCCTACCTCGTGGGCCCTCAGGTAGCCCTCCGGCGCCAACTCCAACTCCATATATTGGCTTTCGGGAGAAAAAAATCAGAGAGAAAGTTTCATCGCATTTTACGATACGGAGCCGCCGCCAAGCCCTAATCTCTCTCGGGAGGGCTGATTTGGAGTCCGTTCGGGGCTCCGGAGAGGGGGATTCGTCGCCGTCATCATTATCAACCATCCTCCATCACCAATTTCATGATGCTCACCGCCATGCGTTAGTAATTGCATCGTAGGCTTGCTGGACGGTGATGGGTTGGATGAGATTTATCATGTAATCGAGTTAGTTTTGTTAGGGTTTGATCCCTAGTATCCATTATGTTCTGAGATTGATGTTGCTATGAATTTGCTATGATTAATGCTTGTCACTAGGGCCCGAGTGCCATGATTTCAGATCTGAACCTATTATGTTTTCATGAAAATATGTGTGTTCTTGATACTATCTTGCAAGTCTATAGTCACCTACTATGTGTTATGATCCGGCAACCCCGAAGTGACAATAATCGGGACCACTCCCGGTGATGACAATAGTTTGAGGAGTTCATGTATTTACTATGTGCTAATGCTTTGTTCCGGTTCTCTATTAAAAGGAGGCCTTAATATCCCTTAGTTTCCAATAGGACCCCGCTGCCACGAGAGGGTAGGACAAAAGATGTCATGCAAGTTCTTTTCCATAAGCATGTATGACTATATTCGGAATACATGCCTACATTACATTGATGAACTGGAGCTAGTTCTATGTCACCCTATGTTGTAACTGTTACATGACGAACCACATCCGGCATAATTATCCATCACTGGTCCGGTGCCTACGAGTTTTCCATATGCTGGTTTACGCTTATTTACTTTTCCGTTGCTACTGTTATCATCACTACAAAAATACCAAAAGTATTACTTTTGCTGTCTTTACTTTGTTACCGTTACCACCACTATCATATTACTTTGCTACTAAACACTTTGCTGCAGATATTAAGTTTCTGGTGTGGTTGAATTGACAACTCAGCTGCTAATACTTGAGAATATTCTTTGGCTACCCTTGTGCCGAATCAACAAATTTGGGTTGAATACTCTACCCTCGAAAACTGTTGCGATCCCCTATACTTGTGGGTTATCAAGACCTTTTTCTGGCGCCGTTGCCGGGGAGCATACCTCTATTCTTTGAGTCAATTTGGAATTATATCTGCTGGACACTATGAAGAATTTGAAAGACGCTAAGACAACAATTTATCCCTCAACTACGAGGGGAGGTAAGGAACTACCATCTAGCTCTGCACTTGATTCACCTTCTGTTATGAGTAAGCTAGCGACACCTAAACACCTTCGCCATTTGTTCTGATATGTCGCATGTTATTGATGATGCCACTTCTGCTATGCATGATACTTATGATGAAACTACTTCTATGCTTGATACTACTGTGCCCCTTGGTGAATTTCTAGATGAACAAATTTCTAGGTCTAGATAAAGAGAAATTATTGAAATTGAACACGATGATGTTAGTAATGATGATAATATGCCTGCTATTCCTGAGGGTTATCTTTTTAATGCTGAATCTACTGCAGTTGTTCTTGCTTGCCATGATAGATTTGAACTTAAGAGGTTGCTAGTTAAATGGAGTAAAGAATCTTTTAGAGATAGGATTAGACCCGACCCTGCTTTCGCTACTTCACCTATCTGTGTTCCTGATCAGGATTATTATGATTTTTCTGTTGATCCAGATATAATTTCTTTGGTTTAATCTGATCCTTTATATGGCTATGAATCTGAAACTGTTGTGGCACATCTTCGTAAGTTAAATGATATAGCTGCCCTGTTTACTAATAATGAGAGATCGCGCTACCTTTATTTACTCAAAATATTTCCGTTCTCATTAAAGGGTGATGCTAAGAAATGGTTTAATTCTCTTGATCCTGGTTGTGTGCAAAGTCCCCATGATATGGCTATGAATCTGAAACTGTTGTGGCACATCTTCGTAAGTTAAATGATATAGCTGCCCTGTTTACTAATAATGAGAGATCGCGCTACCTTTATTTACTCAAAATATTTCCGTTCTCATTAAAGGGTGATGCTAAGAAATGGTTTAATTCTCTTGATCCTGGTTGTGTGCAAAGTCCCCATGATATGATTTATTACTTCTCTGCTAAATATTTCCCTGCTCATAAGAAACAATCTGCTTTGAGGGATATATATAATTTTGTGCAAATTGAAGAAGATAGTCTCCCACAAGCTTGGGGGAGGCTTTTGAAGTTACTTAATGCTTTGCCTGATCATCCTCTTAAGAAACCTGAAATATTTGATATCTTTTATAATGGACTAACTGATGCTTCCAGAGATTACCTGGATAGTTGTGCTGGTTCTCTTTTCCGGGAAAGAACACCGGATGACGCTGAAATTCTATTGAATAATATGTTGGCAAATGAAAATAATTGGGCACCTCCTGAGCCAGCCCCTGAGCCAATTCCCGAGCCAGCTCCAGAGCTAATTACCGAGCCTATTCCTAAACCAACTCCGAAGAAGAGAGGTGTTCTATTTCTCAGTCCCGAAGACAAGAGGAAAAGAAATTTATGAAAGAAAAACGTATTAAAGCTGAAGATGTTAAGAATTTACCTCCTATTGAAGAAATATATGGTCTTAATTTACCGCCTATTGAAGAAGTATATGATCTCAATTACTTATTTACTGAAGAACCTCCCGATATCCCGACACAGGTAGTAAAGGTAAATTCTCTCTATAGGTATGATAAAGCTGAAGTCCCTCCTACTAAAATTGCTAGTCAGTGCTTGGATGAGTTTGATGACTTTATGTTTAAGCAAGAACACTACAACAGGATCCTCCCTTCAGCAACGCACCAATGTGTTGTCGAATGTCCATATAAGCGTTGCTGAGGTCTACACCAACGGATTAATATGTGTTGCCATAGGTGGCGTTGGAAGGGTCTACAACAACACATATGCATCCGTTGGTAACCAACGTGAAAAAGCGTTGTAAGAGAGCAACACATATAGTAAGAGCGGAACAACGTTTCAGATGCATTGGTGTTACCCTGTAAGAATGAAAGTTGACATGGACACAACAGATCATTACAACGCTTAAAAGCGTTGTGGCATAGCACAACCAACCAATTGATGGTATTTCGTATATTCTGTATTTTATATATAGCAAGTAAGGATTATTAGGCCAATATAAACAGTGCACAATAGCAGCAATATAATAAGAAAGACCTCATATATTTAATAAAAATTGTTACATTACAAGACATCATCTGAGGAGTACATGATATAGAATACATAATATATAGATATGATCTGCTCTAACATTGACCATTGAATGACACTCTAAAACATAATGTCGAGCTATCTAGTAGTAGCACCAGTATGCGCCTCGAAATCAACATCTTGGCCATGCATCAACCGTTTGTCCTATCGAAAACTGATCAGCAACGTACCATTACAAAAATTAAAAAACATATTAATAATGTAGTAAAATTTGAGAGTGTCGCCATATATAGGAGTGTAGCAAGAGCACCATTCTTGCTTGGATCTCCCAGCCTCTTTGAAAATACTATGCTGCAAACCTATTTCACAAACAGAAGTAGATGATAACAATTTCCAATGCAAGCAATCAAATCCTGATAGTCATACATCTATAGAGTTGGCGTGCACAAAATTGTTGCATTGAATTGTTGTTTATGCACGAGATATTTTCTGGAACATTAGTATAAAGTATAATTAATGCTCTAACAAACTGAGATAAAGAAGAAAAAGATTGAGCAGGTCTACGCTACGCATTAGCCAGATTTCTTGCACTAGCACCTTTTCAGATCGTAATGTTTTGGCCACCATGCTAATAATAAGAAGAAAAATAACCAGGAATAGTTGAAGAAGAAAGCCGAATATAAATGTATACATGATGATTGAGAATGCACGATGTGTGTAAAGGAAACCTGTAACCGTGGGTTTTGTTATGTTGGTGCCCAATTTCTTGGTCCTAATGTGTAAACAACAATTCATTCTGAGAACCCGTAAACTTATTGATGGTGTTATTATTGAAATGCATTCGATTGCTACCACGATAGCGTGACTGGGAAAAATCAAATGCACACAAAGAGGCCTATGGATTGGATGCGAGTAGCTATAGCTACACATGGGACTCCATTACTCCATCCCATCTACTGATGAATGGCGCTAACCTATCATTAGAGTTGATTTTAAATTACATGGGAGCGAGGCAAACAGAGATCACCTGAGATCCAAGAACCATTGCATTGTCCTTTCGCCATTAATTAGAACTCAGCCACGGGGCTAAGAAGACTACATATAGAATAGTGAACTCACAAAAGAATGAGCCTTATTTCATAAACTGAAGTAGGTTGCGCAAAAAAGGTACTGTCAGTGTTTCCAAAGTTCATTCTATTGTGGATCAACATTAAACTTCTTTTGGAAATCATCTCATGGTCTTCTACATTGTTTCTGAGTTCAAAAAAAGTGAACAAACCTTATCTGCACTAACATTTACTTCCCTTGTTGCATAGTTTCATTGTGAATCAAAGTTTCTTTGTTCAATGACAAAAGATATATAGTCAGATTGGCAAGAATGGTTACCAAGATTGATATTTCAAAAAGTACGATCAATAACATTGCAGCTTAACTTTGTTGGGTCCCGAAGAATAAAAGTGATCATACCTTATCAGTAGCAGGACTTACATTTGATGGTTGCAACTCCTTATCATTCAAAATAATTTGCATGCTCTGTAGTGGAAGGGAAGATGTAAGTATTTTCAATATACTACAAACAAGAATATATTCATGCATGAATATACTAGCACTTTATTTTGTTGTCCAATGGTACCAAATTGTGGACTATGACAACCACCATATACTGTCTGCTGACCATCTTTACTAAATAGGATAGGGTTACTATTACACTTAATGATGCCTACTCTTACTTTCAATTTTTCTTTATTAAATATCCTCACTCAAGTATTCAGCACTTCATTATTCAACAAGCAATTTACCTATATCACTCATATGTACTGCAGGACGAAAACCAAAATAATTAAAAATTAATTAAATCAAACTAGCCTGTAGTTGCGCTAGTGTTGATTTCTATTTGTGTCACCGAGCACTGTATACGACTAACAGTCGCCACTCAGAAAAATTGTAGATTCAGCTAACCAGTTTTTATTTTAAACTAGAAAGAGTGTTTTATGAAAGCCAGCCGGAATAAGCTTCAGAGCCAAAAAATAAATTATATGGAGGAAACAAAGCACCGGTTGATTTTCCAATTTAATCTCAGTGCAAGCACCGTGTGAATCAGTATCTGCATATTTCAAACCAAACTAGCATGTAGTTGGGTAATATCAATGTCACCAATCACTCTACATGGATAATGCTTGCTGTACCGCTCAAAAAGTTGCAGATTCAGCTAATCGTTTTTTGGCAGAACTGGAAGAATGTTTTCCAAAAGTTATGAATAAGCTTGAGGCCGAAAACTCATGTAGCAAACAAAGCATCGGCTGATTTATCCAATTTAATCTCAGTGCATGCACAGTGTGAATCAGTATGTGACTATGTGCATATGTTCTGTCAGATCAAACTTTGTGGAAGCAAAACTAATTCTTAATGAGATGTGTTCATCCTCACAAAGATATTGATTAATTACCCACGCACATAGTAGTAAGAAATCTAAAACCAAATCGTGCCATGGCAGAATATTAGCCGGCCATTAGGGCGATGATCTACGCGACCTTGATTTATTTGGATGTGTGATTGGGTGATTCACCGCTTGCCTGTATATGTTAATTTGGAATAATGATTGCCCCCTTTTCCTCAATAGTTGTTTCTTGTGATACATGGCCTACCACACATAGAACTAGGGAGGTTAAGAGAAGAGACGAGGAGTGCCTTACTGAACTATCACCATTGGAGTCGAGCTAGCCAAGGCGTTGAAGCACGGTCGACCTCGAGACAGCAGCCGCGCGTCCGGAGCCGTGCTGGCTACCCGTGGCGACGTTGCCGAGGCGGAGGATTCGAGGAGAGCAGTGATGAGAGCCGGCTCCAGAACTGAGAGCCGGGCCGGTGAGCTGGGGCGCGAAGTGCGTCGCGGCGGTGGAGTCGTGGAGAATCGGAGAAGGGCAGGGGGAGGTGAGTGGAGGACGTCACCGCGGCGGGGGATCATTAAGAGAGCACTTTCGGAGCCTGACCGGCGAGCGGCCGCGCGAAAGAACGCCGGAGCTATCCGAAATTGGGGGTGGCGGCGGCTTCGCTGTTGTCACATACTCCCTCAGGCCTGTTCGTGTGAGAGAGAAATCGGGGGTGATTGGCTGCGTGATATTTGCACGGGGAGGTACAGATAACGTGGAGATAGATACCGGGAGGTTAGCTATTCGTGGGGAGGTGGGTGGTTGACCCAAACAACACATATTATCAAATTGTTGGTATGGAGACGTTGGTGTATGGGGGTTCTTGTTGTCGTGGATGACTTTAATGCTTATTTTGGTAGACAATTAAAACAGAATACCTTTATGATTAAACGCTTGGGTGATTATATGGCTGATATTAGAGGTGAACTTAAACTTGTTAGCAAACATGCTTCTATGCTTACCACTCAAGTAGAACAAGTACTTAAAGCTCGGAAAGAAATGCTTGATGAAATGAATAGTAAGAAAAATGAATATGTTGTTAGAGTGGCTACTAGAACTGGTAGAATGACTCAAGAACCTTTGTATCCTGAAGGCCACCCTAAGAGAATCGAGCAAGATTCTCAGAGAAATAATATTGATGTACCTAGTTCTTCTAAGAGGAAGAAAAAGAAAAATGATAGAACCGTGCAAACTTCTAGTAAACCTATTGCTGAACCACCTGATAATCCAAATGATATCTCTATGTCTGATGCTGAAACACAATCTGGTAATGAACATGAACCTAGTGGAAATTTTAATGATAATGTTCATGATGATGCTCAACCTAGTAATGATAATGATGTAGAAGTTGAACCTTTGTTGATCTTGATAACCCACAATCAAAGAATGAACGTTATGATAAAAGAGACTTCGTTGCTAGGAAACATGGTAAAGAAAGAGAACCATGGGTTCAGAAACCCATGCCTTTTCCTCCCAAACCATCCAAGAAAACGGATGATGAGGATTTTGAGCGCTTTACTGAAATGATTAGACCTATCTTTTTGCGTATGCGATTAACTGATGTGCTCAAAACAAATCCTTATGCTAAGTATATGAAAGATATTGTTACAAATAAAAGAAAGATACCGAAAGCTAAAATTTCCACCATGCTTGCTAATTATACTTTTAAGGGTGGAATACCAAAGAAACTTGGAGATCCAGGAGTAACTACTATACCATGCTCCATTAAGAGAAATTATGTTAAAACTGCTTTATGTGATCTTGGAGCCGGTGTTAGTGTTATGCCTCTCTCTTTATATCATAGACTTGACTTGAATAAGTTGACACCTACTAAAATATCTTTGCAAATGGCTGATAAATCAACTGCTATACCTGCGGTATTTTTGAGGATGTGCCTGTCATTGGTTGCAAAGCGTTACTATTTTAACAAACTTTGTTATTCTTGATATTCCCGAGGATAATAGTATGTCTATTATTCTTGGAAGACCTTTCCTTAATACTGCAGGGGTTGTTATTGATTGCAACAAAGGCAATGTCACTTTTCATGTTAATGGTAATGAGCACACGGTACATTTTCCGAGGAAACAACCTCAAGTTTATAGTATCAACTCTATTGGAAAAATTCAATCGATTATATTTGGAGGTTCTGAATTTCCTCTTCCTATTGTCAAGAAGAAATATGATATACTTATTATTGGGCATGTCCATATCCCCGTTGAGGTAACATAGTGTTATTCGAAATTTCTCCGGTTCCATGATTATTGGAATGAGTTTGTTAACAAGACTTGATCAACCTTGTTAGTGGATTCTTTTTGATGAGCATGAGATCGATGAAACTAGAAGCACAACCTTCTGTACCCTCTTTATATTTTCTATTCTTTAGTAGAAATAAAGTAAAATAGTATTTGTCTGTCTGTTTCCTGATTTATCAGTGCAATATAAAAACATCCCGAACATAAAAGTTTTCAGAATGCCATGCCAATTTAATATGATTTTTTCGGGAATATTTAAGGATTTTTAGTGCAAAAATTACCGCAGGGGGAGCTTCCACCTGGCCACGAGGGTGGAGGGCGCGCCATACCCCCCTGGGCGCGCCCCCTGCCTCATGGGCCCCCGGTGGCCCTCCTCCACTTATCTCTGCACCCATCTTCTTCCTCTGCCTCACACAAACCCGAAAAACCAACTCAAGCTCGTGTTCCAGCCGCTTTTGCTGTGATTTTCGACCTCCTTGCTCAAAGCACCTCTCGCAAAACTGCTTGGGGAGATTGTTCCTTGGTATGTGACTCCTCCATTGGTCCAACTAGTTTTTGTTCCAGTGCTTTATTCATTGCAATTTTGTGCTGCATAGGTGACCATGTTCTTGAGCTTGCATGTCAAATTTATATGGTTCCAGGTAGTTCTAATGCTTGATATATGCTCTAGGCACTTGTATGAGTAGTTGCTACCAGTTTTATTAAAGTTGGTTCACTTTTGTTTGAAGTTACTAAAAATTTCAGATTATTTTAGAAATAATGAAGAGACTTTTGAGGGGCTCGTCGAGCCGAAGCTCGAGGGAAAAACAAAATGAAGAAGAGCAGAAGCCCAAATTTAATTTGCCTCGCACCGCGGAGGTCCGGCCGTTGGAATGGCCTTCCGATGACTTCTTGAGGAGAGCCGGGATTTATGAGGATTTCTATCTATTGATTGAGAATGCCGGCCTCACCAACTTCCTTCGCGACCAACGTCATCAGTATCTCTTACTCACAAATACTTTTGTGCAGAACTTCTACTTTTTCCCTAAGAAATCACCTCCAACAGTAGAGTTCCATTTATATGACGTTGTTAAGGACACGATATTAGCTGAATTTTGCGAGGTTTGCAAAATACCCTTTGAGGGCACCTTAGATGAACCACACCGTAATGAAGTGGAAGCTTTTATTAACACTATCACTGCGGGAGAAACCAGGAAGGATTCTGATGCAAGAATTACTAGCATACATTTTCCTGTTTTACACTACTTTGCCTTATTTGCTAGTCGTTGCTTCATTGGTCGCGGGAACGGTGGAAATCTTAGCATTCCTGATATTATCATCTTGTTCCATGGTTTATACCGCAATAACTCTGTTAGTATGGGTGGAATTGTTGCTAGACGGTAAGTCTGAACCGTACTAAAGGCCCCATATTTGGAGGAATTTATGCTTCACGCCTAGCTGAATATTTTGAGATACCTATTAGGCATGAGGAGAAAGAAGAAACAGCGCTGCCCCGTGCTTCTTTAGATTATAAGAGTATGCTAGCGCATGATTTTCTTGTTAAGAGTCGCAAAGGGGAGCTCAAATATAAATTGTACTTTGATAAACATCACCCTGAGACTATTACTTTGCCTGCTCCCTCTTTGTTTAACTTGTCTACAGGTCCTTACATTGTTCCGTGGGCGGCTGTTCAAGCCTATCGGAATCCTGCACCAGCCCCGGAACCGGAGCCCCAAGATGAGCCTCCACGAATGTCTGTTTATTCATGGGATCCTGAGGCGGTTGCCAGTCAGTGGCAGTCAGAGTCCTCTTCATCACATTATGATCCCAACTATTCTTCATCGCAAAGATCGACCCGGCTACACCTACGGGTATCAGCCAGGCTATCCTGGCAATAGAACAACTTAGGCCAAAAGCCTAAGCTTGGGGGAGTACGTATTTTTCACCGACATTACATTTATGTTCACACACACTCATTGCTAGATGTCGGTGCTCATACTCTTTCATTGTAATATCCATGCTAGTTTATTTTCCTTTTTCCTGCTTTCTTCTTGTGTGTTTAATAAACCTTGGAAAAAAAATAGTAGTAGTTTATTCTTCCTGCAGTAGTAGTAATAATTAAAAAAGAAAACCCAAAAATATTTCCCCTTTTTCTTTTGCTTGTTGGGAGCTTTCCCGTGTAAATAGTTTTTTATTTCTTTTCCTTTCTTTGGGGGTCGAGAGGACTATATTGATAATGCTTAGTGGCTCTCATATGCATTATTGTTTATATAACTTAGAGCCCATATTACTTGTCTTCTTTTTTGAGTTGAATGCTTGCAGATTCCAGCTTAGTCCAATGCACGTGCACTCTTATTATTATACACACCGTTCAGTCGTGCAAGTGAAAGGCAATAATGATGATATATTATGGACTTATTGGGATGAGAAAAGCTGGTATGAACTCGACCTCTCTTGTTTTTGTAAATATGATGATTCATCGTTCCTGATTCAGCTATTATGAAGTAAACATATTTGCAATGACATTTACAGATTATAGTTGCTTGTGCCATGCTTGATTAGCTATGAGTTATAATGGTTTACCTTGCGTGCCAACATTCTATTGAGATGATTATGATGTGGTGTGATAGGATGGTATCCTACTTTAAATGAATTGAGTGACTCGACTTGGCACATGTTCACGCACGTAGTTGAATCAAATCAACATAGCCTTCATGATATTTATGTTCATGGTGGATTATATCCTACTCATGCTTGTATTCGGTGTAAATTGATTTTAATGCATGTTTACGACTGTTGTCGCTCTCTCAGTTGGTCGCTTCCCAGTCTTTTGCTAGCCTTCACCTGCACTAAGCGGGAATACTGCTTGTGCATCAAAACTCCTTAAACCCCAGGGTTGTTCCATATGAGTCCACTATACCTTCCTATATGCGGTATCTACCTGTCGTTCCATGTAAATTTGTATGTGCCAAACTCCAAACCTTCAAATGAAATTCTGTTTTGTATGCTCGAGCAGCTCATGTGCAACTAGGGCTGCCTATATCTTCAATGCTAGGTGGGTTATTCTCAATAGGAGTGGACTCCGCTCCTCATTCACGAGAAAGGGCCGGTAACCGGGATGCCCAGTCCATTGAACCAAAAAGATCAAAGCAAAGCAAAATAATTAAACAAAACTCCCCTTGGGACCCATTGAATGTTGCAGGCACTCGTTGTTTCGAGCAAACCATGGATTGATGCTTGTGGAGGAGGGGGAGTATAAACCTTTACCATTCTGTTTGGGAACTGCCTATAATGCATGTAGTATGGAAGATACAGCCATCTCATAGTTGTTGCGTTGACAGTGAAAGTATGCCGCTCAAAATATAATTTATCTCTATTTCAAAACCGAGCTCTGGCACCTCTACAAATCCCTGCTTCCCTCTGCGAAGGGCCTATCTATTTACTTTTATGTTGAGTCATCACCCTTCTTATTAAAAAGCACCCATTTGAGAAACTGCTTGTCGTTTGCATTCATTATAATTGGTTTATATTGGGTATGACTTGACTGGATCTCTTTTACCATGAATTACAATGTTTAGTCAGTCCTTGATCTTTAAAGGTGCTCTGCATTTATGTTTTGCGGTCTTAGAAAGGGCTAGCGTGATACCATTTTGTTATATGATGTTATGATTATTTTGAGGAAGTGTTGTCATCTGAGTTTTATTATTATGGCTCGCTAGCTGATTATGCTATTGATATGAGTAATTATGAGACCTACGTGCTATTGTGAGTATGGTTAGTTCATAATATTTGCTGAAACTTGAATGCTGGCTTTTCATGTTTACAACAACAAGAGCAAACAGAGTTTGTTAAAGTTTTTTTCTTTTCTCTTTCGGTTTGTCAACTGAATTTCTTGAGGACAAGCAAGGGTTTAAGCTTGGGGAGTTGATACGTCTCCGTCGTATCTACTTTTCCAAACACTTTTGCCCTTGTTTTGGACTCTAACTTGTATGATTTGAATGGAACTAACCCGGATCGACGCTGTTTTTTTGAGAATTGCCATGGTGTTGTTTCATGTGCAAAAAACAAAAGTTCTCGGAATGACCTGAGACTCCACGGAATATCTTCGAATAAATAATAAAAAATCCTCGCCAAAGATGAAGACCAGGGGGCCCACACACTGTCCACGAGGGTGGGGGGCGCGCCCCTCCCTCCTGGGCACGCCGCCCTACCTCGTGGGCCCCCTGGTGGCCCTCTGTTAAACAAACTAGGGTTTGGAACAATGCTCGATACCCTTGATGGGTATGGCTGTCATATATTTATAAGAGGGAATCGTACAAATACAGGATACGTTACAACACGTATATCTATTATATACTTAGTCTAACACCCTCCCTCAATCTTAACTGTGTCCTGAAACACCCAGAAGGTTAAGATTGCGTCGACATCCTTCAAAAGAAGGCAAGGGCCAGGGCATAGTGTAAATGTCAGCAAGCTGATCCTTAGAAGGCACGAACTTGATCTGAAGTAGCTTCCGTGCAACTCGTTCCCTCATAAAATGATAGTCAACTTCGATGTGCTTCGTTCGGGCATGAAATACCGGATTGGATGAAAGATACGTAGCACCGATGTTATCACACCAAAGGACAGGTGGCTGGGCTTGAGAGACCTTTAAATCTTGAAGTAATGACTGCACCCATATGATCTCAGCTGTGGCATTAGCAACAACTTTGTACTCAGCTTCAGTACTACTCCGGGACACTGTAGCTTGTTTGCGAGCTTGCCAGGCGATCAAGTTAGGACCAAAGAACACAGCATGTCCCCCCGTGGATCGCCTATCATCGGGACTACCGTCCCAATCAGCATCAGAAAAGGCTGAGATCAAACCAGAGGGCGCAGGTTGCAGATGTAGACCATATGAACCAGTGTGTCGAACATAGCGCAAAATGCGCTTAACAGCCATCCAATGAGGATCACGCGGTGCATGAAGGTACTGACACACACGGTTAACTGCAAATGAGATATCTGGTCGAGTGATAAGCAAGTATTGCAACCCACCAACGATGATGCGGTACTCAGTGGCATCCTCAGAGGAGAGCAAATCTCCATCAAAAGTTGACAATTTGTCTATGGAGGACATAGAGGTCATAGCAGGTTTGCACTTCATCATACCCGCGCGCCGTAACAGATCCTGAGAGTACTTCTGCTGAGTGAGAGTCAAGCCACTGTCAGAATGAAGAACCTCCAGACCCAAGAAATAATGCAGTCTCCCAAGATCCTTGACAGCAAAAACAGCCACGAGAGAAACCACGAGCCGATCTGCAGCGGTGGTGATGAACTGACAAGTATGATGTCATCAACATAGACCGAATGTACATAGTCACCTCGTGTCGTGAAGAATGAACACAGACGTGTCTGCTGTAGATGGTACAAACCCATGCGCACGAAGAGCGGCGCCAAGACGTGCATGCCACGCACGAGGAGCTTGCTTCAGACCATAAAGAGCCTTGTCGAGGCGACACAGATGGTGTGGCTGAGTAGGGTCAACAAAACCTGGTGGTCGACGCATATATACCTCTTCTTCCGTAACTCCATGAAGAAAGGCATTACGGACATCAAGGCTGGCGGCGACCACCCTCGAGTAACAGCCAGTGAAAGAAGGACACGAATAGTTGTGGGTTTAATAACAGGACTAAACGTATCTTCGTAATCAAGGCCATACCTTTGTTTAAACCCTTTGGCAACCAATCTTGCCTTGTACCTCTCAATGGATCCGTCGGCATGTTTCTTCACCTTGAACACCCATTTAGAGTCAATAACATTGGCCTTGAGGGAGGTGGAACCAGCGCGGTATTATTCTTTCAAGAGCATGGATCTCCTGTTCCATAGCGGTCGCGCCGATGTGGAATGCCAAGCGCAGCCTGAAAATGTCGCGGTTCCGCCGTAGGATCAGCCTCGGCCACGAGCAACACAGCCGCAAGCCATGCGGCGGTACCATCCTTGCGCTGGAGAGGCTTGAAGATGCCACTCTTGCTGCGCATATGAGGTCGTAGTGTATTTGGCGGCGGAGGTATCGGAGAAGCCACCACAGCGGAAGAGCCAACGTCAAGGAGCGGCGTGGAAGACACACCGGAGGCGAGTCCACGGACTGCCGAGGGGAGTCCACAGCGCTGCTGTACTGGACTGCCGGACGAAGATAGGCGGGCGAGGGTGGCAGCACCGGCAGCATCCGGGCTGGGCGAGGCCGCGGCACCGCTCCATGTGCATGAGACATGCACGGGCTGGCAACCGAGCTAGGCGGGACAGCAGCCTCACCCGATGCATGTGCATCGAGCACACACGTCTGCAACCGCCTCATCCAATGAATTTGCATGGGGCATGCATGTACGGGGCATCGTGCACACATGTATGGTCAGCTGCCTCACCCGATGCATTTGCATGGGGCATGCGTCTGAGCAGCAGACTCTACGGGCAGCCGAACGCGTCTGAACGGCAGCCGGGCTACGGACAGCCGGGCTAGGCGAGGCTGCCGCCCCACCCGATCCATGTGCATGGGGCATGCTAGTGCGGTCGACGTCGAGCTCCCTGTCGAGTGGCCCAACCCGCGTGAGGGTTGTAGTTGGTGTAGCGTCGACCACGTCATCGTGAAGAAGCTCAAGGCGAGCGCCCCGTCCAGTTCCTGCACCGTGGTTAGGCGCCAACAACAGAGGAGAATATGCTGCATCTACAAATTGATCAGGCAAAACTGGAAAGGAGTGCAGCTCGGTAGCGGTAGTATCAGTGGATGGTGAGAGCATGGAAAAGGGGAAAACAGTCTCATCGAACACAACATCACGAGAAATGTAAACACGATTTTGTTGGAATGTGAAGACACTTGTAACCTTTGTGAAGAGGACTGTACCCGAGAAACACACACTTCTTAGATCGAAACTCGAGTTTGTGCTTATTGTACGGAAGGAGATGCGGCCAACACGCACAACCAAACACTTCGAGGAAGGAGTAATCTGGAGTTTCATGAAACAACACTTCTAGAGGAGACTTCATGTGAAGAAGTTGTGTGGGAATCCTGTTTATCAAAAAACAAGAAGTAACAAAAGCATCGCTCCGTAACGAAGCAGGACAGAGGCATGTGCCGTAAGTGTTAGACCAGTTTCAACTATGTGATGGTGCTTGCGCTCATTGCACCGTTCTGCTGATGTGTATGAGGACAAGACACATGGTGAGAGATGCCAAGCTTCCGAAAGAAGGTGTTAAGATTACAGTATTCACCCCCAATCAGACCGAACATGAATAACTTTGTGTTTAAGCAACCGTTCAACATGTGCTTGAAATTGCATAAAGACATGAAATACATCATATTTAAGCTTAATAAGATAAATCCAAGTAAAGCGGTGAAAGCATTGATGAAACTGACATAATAGTTGTGATCATCGATGTAAGTTTGGGCATAGCCCCATACATCTGAAAACACAAGTTCAAGAGGAGCCTTGACAACATGACTCGAAACAGAAAAAGGCAACTGATGACTCTTGCCTTGTTGACAAGCATCACACACTAGAAACTCCTTATTACTTGACTCAACAGGAAGGTGATGACGATGAAGGACATGGCGCACAATGGAAGTGGCCGGATGGCCAAAGGCGAGAAGTGCCACCGTGAAGACGACACCCGAAGACCATCGAAAACTTGAGATACTCGTGGAGATACTCGTGGCACGTCAAGCGCATATAAGCCGTCACAAGCTCGACCACTAAGTAGAACGTCCCTCGTGTCCGGTCCTTAACAAAAAATAGAAAGGGTGAAACTCAACAAACACATTGTTGTCAAGAGTTAATTTAGGGACCGAGAGTAAACTACGTGTGGTGAAGGAACACGAAGGACATCAAGAAGACGCAAGGTTTTAGTGGTACGCGAAAGAAGAGATGCCCGACCAACATGTGAGATGGGCATACCTGATCCATTGGCGGCGGACCTGATCATGACCGGTGTAGGGCTGGCGAGTGGTCGACTTGTCAAGGCGGCTCATCAAATGGTCCGTGGCGCTGTGTCCATGTACCGAGGCAGGTCCACAGAATATGAAGGAGTGAACCCGAGGCTCTTGCGTGGCGAGCCGCCGCTTCGTTGCCCTTCCCATTGTTTCCAATGCCAAGGAAATCACGTTTGAAGCGGCGATGGCATCGAGGCGCCAAGTGCCCCTCAATGCCGCAGAAGTCGACACTCAACGCCACCACCACATGCCTCGCAGATGTAGGCGTTCGCGGCGAACAGCGGAGGAGCTGGAGCGGGCGGACGGGGCTGGTTGCCCGTGGACGGCGACGGTTTCTGCTTGGCACGACGGGCACCCCCGCGGTGAGCAGCGTTCGCAGAAGGGCCCTCCGTGTAGACGCCGACGGAGCGGCGAGCGGCGAGTCGTTGTTCCGTGTTGAGGAGGCGCGCATAGAGGTCGCGAGGCGGCATCGGCGTGTCACGTCCATTCACGTTTTCAACAAGAGAGTCATAGTCCTCATCGAGCCCATTGACAATGAACGAAGTAAACTCCTCATCCCGGAGAGGCTTCCCAATGGATGACAGTGTATCAGCCAACTTTTTGACGTTGTTAAAGAAGGCCGTGACGGAGATATCGTTCTTCTTGACCTCACCCAGCTGATTACGAATGGCGAGGAACGGGCCAGCCGATCGGGAGGAGAAGCTGGAGTCGAGCGTGGCCCATGCATCCCTCGACGTCGCGGCAAAGATCACCATGCCGGCCACGGAGGGAGTGAGCGAGGACTGAATGGCACCCAGAATAGCTTGATCTTGAGCGATCCACCGATGATGAGCAGGGTTGGACATCATGACGGAGCCACCGGCAGCCGAGGGCACCGGAACCATGGCCGGAGGACACGGCAGCGTACCGTCAACATACCCCTCAAGGTAGTGACTACGCATCAGTGGCAACACCTGAGCGCGCCACAAGAGGAAGTTATCAGCGGAGAGCTTCACCGTCACCAGATGAGCGAAGTGGAACGGTCCGGGTTCAGCCACCGATGCGAAGGGCGGCGAGTCGTATGTCGGAGGAGCACTGTATGGGATCAGTGCATCGGCCGACGGTGGCGCCTGATGGTGTTGGTGATGACCGTAGAACACCGCAGGAGGCACGCCCGTAGGGACTGCGCGGAAGGAACGGGCGTATGACCGAAGCGGCGACGTGGGCGCCATACGGCATCGAGGACGCCGCGGAGGAAGGTACATACTGGCGTCGGCGACGGCGTGACAAACGGGCGAGATAAGGCCCGCCCGTCTGGCAATCGAACGGGAGCGCCATATGGGCTAGAAGCGGCGGCGCATCATTGGGCAAAGCCGATGGAGGAATCCCACCGTATGTAGCAGGGGTAGCAGCGCCAGATGGCACCGGGCGCCGTCTTCTGCTCTTGGGTAGAGGCGGCATATTGCTGCTGGGTAGGAGTGCCGTAGGGCTGCTGTGTATCACGGGATTGCGCTGATGGATATAGTACGGGAGATCGGGCAGCGCCGTTTGACGCGAGCCCGATCTTTGTCAGACGAGCCCAAAGCGGCGGAGTAGACGCCATGAAGGGCGATTCCATCGCCCGGTCGAGGGAGCAGTCTGACGGCGGAGGCCGGCGTGGCGGCGGCAGAGGAGGTGGAAGCACGGCGCGAATCGAACGCGTCGTCAGATACCATGTTAAACAAACTAGGGTTTGGAACAATGCTCGATACCCTTGATGAGTACGACTGTCATATATTTATAAGAGGGAATCGTACAAATACAGGATACGTTACAACACGTATATCTATTATATACTTAGTCTAACACCCTCCGACGCCAACTCCAACTCCATATTTTCGGGGAGAAAAAAATCAGAGAGAAAGTTTCGTCGCGTTTTACGATACGGAGCCGCCGCCAAGCCCTAATCTCTGTCGGGAGGGCTGATCTGGAGTCCGTTCGGGGCTCCGGAGAGGGGGATTCGTTGCCGTCGTCATCATCAACCATCCTCCATCACTAATTTCATGATGCTCACTGCCATGCGTGAGTAATTGCATCGTAGGCTTGCTGGACGGTGATGGGTTGGATGAGATTTATCATGTAATCGAGTTAGTTTTGTTAGGGTTTGATCCCTAGTATCCATTATGTTCTGAGATTGATGTTGCTATGACTTTGCTATGCTTAATGCTTGTCGATGGGGCCCGAGTGCCATGATTTCAGATCTGAACCTATTATGTTTTCATGAATATATGTGTGTTCTTGATACTATCTTGCAAGTCTATAGTCACCTACTATGTGTTATGATCCGCAACCCCAGTGACAATAATCGGGACCACTCCGGTGATGACCATAGTTTGAGGAGTTCATGTATTCACTATGTGCTAATGCTTTGTTCCGGTTCTCTATTAAAAGGAGGCCTTAATATCCCTTAGTTTCCAATAGGACCCGCTGCCACGGGAGGGTAGGACAAAAGATGTCATGCAAGTTATTTTCCATAAGCATGTATGACTATATTCGGAATACATGCCTACATTACATTGATGAACTGGAGCTAGTTCTATGTCACCCTATGTTGTAACTGTTACATGACGAACCACATCCGGCATAATTATCCATCACTGGTCCGGTGCCTACGAGTTTTCCATATGCTGGTTTACGCTTATTTACTTTTCCGTTGCTACTGTTATCATCACTACAAAAATACCAAAAGTATTACTTTTGCTGTCTTTACTTTGTTACCGTTACCACCACTATCATATTACTTTGCTACTAAACACTTTGCTGCAGATATTAAGTTTCCTGGTGTGGTTGAATTGACAACTCAGCTGCTAATACTTGAGAATATTCTTTGGCTACCCTTGTGCCGAATCAACAAATTTGGGTTGAATACTCTACCCTCGAAAACTGTTGCGATCCCCTATACTTGTGGGTTATCAGGCTCCTGGAAGCCCCCAGCCCCCTCGTCCTGATGCTGGTCTTCATTCCTCCTTGGCGGTGGTGGCGATGATGTCAATGATGCCAGCGACGCCTCCGGGGGCGCCCCAGAAGACGCGGTGAGTGATATGTCCGACTGATCGTATGTCACCGCTGTTTACCCTGCATGAAGAAGGTTCGGGCTCGGCCCTGAAGAATGTAAGAGCATTTTGGGAGGGGAAGCCCCTCATGTAAAGGTTGGTCAGTACCCTGGTAAGCATAACGTTGCGTGTGAGCTTAGCCGCTGGCCCGGCGATGGGTCAGCTGACTTGTTTACCTTTCGACCCCGACGAGTCCCGAGCGGGTCTGTGGGGGCCGCCGCGTCTCTGGTGTCTTCTGGTTAACCCATTGATCTTGCGATGAGAACCTCCGGAGAGGGTGCGGTGACAGCGGTCCGGGTTGTAGACGTGCTTGGCCCGGCCCGGCTCGCGAGGGGCTCGCGAGGGGGGGGGGGCAGCCGACGCTAACTTTGGACGTAAAGCCGAAACCAGGGAGAGATTGCTCGAACGAGACTAAACACCCCTTCCCCAAACACACGCAAGTCTCAAGTTCAAAGCCAACTTAAATCCAAACCGAAGAACATTGTCAACAGAGGAAGAAGCAAAAAGCAAAAGGCCGCGTCCAGCACCTAGTCTAGTCTTCGACGTCTTCTCACCAGCGCGGAGCTAAGTGCTGCCATCGGGCGTGGCGAGCCCCGAGGCCCGAGGGCGGCTCTCTGGTGACTCCGGGGCGTGTACAACCCCACTCATTATTACGTGAGAGTGTCACGGGCGGCGAGCTTCACAGGCACTGGGCCTTCTTCACAGGTAACAACCTTGCTTCATAACGCTAGACCAGGGCCCCGCCTTGCGCCTCACTCTACCGCCATTGACGGCGGCCGGAGACCAAGGACGACGCCAATGGGGTAGGGCGGTCGCCAGCGGTTCCCCCGACGACCACGGGTCCTCTGCCGGGGGCAGGCCCTGGGGCACCTCCGCGGCAGAGGGCCTACCTCCTAAGAACGCCTTGCTCCGAACGCCGCGGGGGTGAACCCGGATATCGGCCCCTCTCCTGCAGCCCCTGCGCCCTCCTCCTGAGGTGTAGGAGGCTGCAGCATTGGGGCAGCCATCTGCTACGGCGACCTGTACCTCCTGCGACCCATGGTTAGCATAATCCGGTGCGGTTGTCGAGGCTCTCTTGGGGTTCCTGAAAGAGCTCAGCTTCGGGCGCCGCCTCGCCCCAGCCTGGCCCGAGGAATGATCCATGGTCTTCTTCCTGTGCGCACTCCTGATCCACCATGTGGGGCACAAAAGCTTTTGGGGCCACCGCCCCATGGGTCTCGCCGTAGCGCCCCGTATGCCACGCAGTCCGGCCTGGAGCGTTGTCTTGGGGGTGGTGGCGTGGTGGTCCGCCGAGGCCGAAGGCCGCGGCGTGCACTCCTTCGCCGGCCGGAGATGGGGCCGGCGCGACTTGTCGTCCGGTGCTGACGGAGGTGTTGGTGTTCAGTAGGTCCTGGAGTCCGCTCGGAGTTGCGGGAGCATGTATGCTGCCGCCATAAGGCCCGCCCTGGATCTGGGGTGGCAGCTGGATGCGAAAGGAGGTGCTCCCGAGGCGGCGGCGTCCAGGAGCTCGGCTACTCGCTCGAACAACACGTCGCGGCCGCCCTCCAGCAGCCGACACCGCAGCAGCTCTCGGGCCACCGTGCGCGCGCCACAGAGTTCGCCTTTGCTCCCGTCCCGGGTGTGCGGTCTTTATGCTGGCGTGGCAGACGCTCTTTTTCTGGCGACCGCACCAGCCACGGTGTGAGGGCAGGCGGCGTTTGGCCGCGTCGCCCGCGCCCCGCAGCACCCTGCGAAGCGCAGGCTGCCTAAGGCGCAAGGTTGAGGTCGCCCTGGGCCGACGGCACGACATGGGCGGGTCACGCCGCCCAGTGGTCGGCGTTGGTAGTCGAGTCGCTTAACATCAGAACGGCGAGGCGACGGAATGTGATGCCGAGGAAGAAGGATTCCGGCGCACCCCTACCTGGCGCGCCAAATGTCGGATTTCGGGTTCCGGCAGACCCTTAAGTTTCGAACTCTGGGGTGCGCACGAAGATCTTTCCCTTACCAACGCGCGTTTCGATGGCTCGCAAGGAATCTAGGCCAGAAAGAAGAACACACAAGGGACACGAGATTTATACTGGTTCGGGCCACCGTTGTGGTGTAATACCCTACTCCAGTGTGTGGTGTGGTGGATTGCCTCAGGGGCTGATGATGAACAATACAGGGGAAGAACAGCCTCGCGAGAGGTGTTCTTGAGCAGGTGTTGTGTGTTCTGCTTGGCTCGGATCTCTCTGGATCTCTCTCTGGATCTCTCTCTGGATCTCTCTCTGGATCCCTCTCTGGATCCCTCTCTCCTATGGTGGCTAGTCCTATTTATAGAGGCCCTGGTCCTCTTCCCAAATAATGAGCTGGAAGGGCGCCAACAATTGGCCATTTTGAAGGGGAACATCTAGTACAAGTTATCCTGACTAAAGGTGGTCTTCGACTGCCAAAAGAACTGGCGATGACGCCGTCTTGGGCTCCACGGTGACCTCCATCCTACCGCTCTGCTGGTCTTGGTCTCATTGCACCGGAATGGTAACCTTTGCCTGATGCCTTGGCATGTGCTTGCCCCCCTTGCACCGAAGGGGAAACAAGGACACTGCGCAGGCCGGCGCCCGCCTGGTCTCGGTCGTCATGGCTTGCGTCATGGGTTCCTCGCGAGGTGCCCTTGCCTTGATCTCTCCGCCACCTCGCGGGCCTGTCTGATGAGGCTGCTCCTGAGGAAGCTTCCTGTCGTCCGCCCCGCAAGGCTTGCCCCCTCGCGAGGGTCTTGAGCTTGAACTCATGCAGCTGGGCCGCACTGGGCCCCTACTTGAGCCACGCCACAGGCCGCAGGCAGGCAAGTCTAGGGACCCCCGTTCCCAGAACGCCGACACACGTGCTGTCGTTGAAGTTTTCCATGACATTACAAAGATTATCATCACAGAAGTATCCACTTCCATGATGATAAATCGTGCATCATAGAAGTGCTTTCTCAAGGGTAACCGACACGTGGCATCCACCATAACGGGTCGCCGTTAAGCTATTGGGTTCCGGTTTGGATCCAATAACCTGTTAACAACCCGGACCAATGGGGATTTTCCACGTGTAAAATTCTCATTCGCCGGCAGATCCACGTGTCGGCCCGTCGTTCAGACAATTGTCATCCGGCAAATGGAAGGAACGCGCCTATGATACGTCAACACATGTCTCGGCCCAACAATGGCCCATTCAGGTTAAAAGGTCGGGCCTGTGAAAATAAGCGTGCCAGCCCATTAGCGGCCTACTTGAGTCAGGCCCATTCACAAGCACAGCCCATACAAGTTACACAGAATCGGCTGAGGGAGTCCTGGATTAGGGGGTGTCCGGATTGCCGGACTATAACCATTGGCCGGACTCCTGGACTATGAAGATACAAGATTGAAGACTTCGTCCCGTGTCCGGATGGGACTTTCCTTGGCGTGGAAGGCAAGCTTGGCGATACGGATATGTAGATCTCCTCCCATTGTAACCGACTCTATGTAACCCTAATCCTCTCCGGTGTCTATATAAACCGGAGGGTTTTAGTCCGTAGGACGAACAGCAATCATACCATAGGCTAGCTTGTATGGTTTAGCCTCTCTCATCTCGTGGTAGATCTACTCTTGTAGTACCCATATCATCAATATTAATCAAGCAGGAGTAGGGTTTTACCTCCATCGAGAGGGCCCGAACCTGGGTAAAAACATCGTGTCCCTTTTCTCCTGTTACCATCCGCCTAGACGCCTTGCTTCGGGACCCCCTACCGAGATCCGCCGGTTTTGACACCGACATTGGTGCTTTCATTGAGAGTTCCTCTGTGTCGTCACCTTTAGGCCCGATGGCTCCTCCGATCATCAACAATGACGCGATCCAGGGTGAGACTTTTCTCCCCGGACAGATCTTCGTATTCGGTGGCTTTGCACTGCGGGCCAAAGCGCTTGGCCATCTGGAGCAGATCGAAAGCTACGCCCCTGGCCATCAGGTCAGATTTGGAAGTTTGAACTACACGGCTGACGTCCGCGGAGACTTGATCTTCGACGGGTTCGAGCCACAACCAAGCGCGCCACACTGTCACGATGGGCATGATCTAGCTCTGCCGCCGAACAGTGCCCTAGAGGCCGCACCAGTGTCCGCACCGATCCTTAGTTCGAAGCCGACTGCGCCAATCGAGGACGGGTGGATGGACACCGCCTCAGGGGCTGCAATCTCTACGGCGATCGAGCCGAACACCATACCTGTCCTTTGCGAAGCTCGTGACTCCAAGGTGCCGGACTCCTCTCCGGACTCCGAAACTTCCACGCCCCTGCCCATCGAATCCGATTGGGCGCCGATCATGGAGTTCACCGCCGCGGACATCTTTCAGCACTCGCCTTTCGGTGACATTCTGAATTCACTAAAGTCTCTCTCTTTATCAGGAGTACCCTGGCCGGAGTATGGTCAGCAAGGTTGGGATGCGGACGACGAAGAAATACAAAGCCCACCCACCACCCACTTTGTAGCCACTGTCGATGATTTAACCGACATGCTCAACTTCAACTCTGAAGACATCGAAGGTATGGACGCCGATGCAGGAGACGGCCAAGAACCAGCGCCTACAGGGCACTGAAAGGCCACCTCATCATACGACATATACATGGTGGACACCCCAAAAGAAGGGAACGGCGATGGAACAATGGAGGATGACCCCTCCAAGAAACAGCTTAAGTGCCGGCGTCAGCGGCGCCGTTCTAAATCCCGCCACAGCAAAAACGGCGATTCCGGCACGGGAGATAATAACACTCCGGACAGTGCCGAAGACAACCCTCCGGCAGGATTCAAGCGGGAGGATGGAGAAGCCAGCCCTCATGAGAGAGCGGCAGACGGAGAGGTAGAGGGCGATAATTACATGCCTCCCTCCGAAGACGAGGCAAGCCTCGGCGACGCAATTTGTTGTGCACGAGGATCCCGTCGAACAAGAGCGTTTCAAACGCGGGCTTATAGCCACGGCGAGCAGCCTCAAGAAAAAACAGCAACAGCTTAGAGCTAACCAAGACTTGCTAGCCGACGGATGGTGATGTCCTTGCGGTGAAGAGTACAAACTCGAACGCCCCTCCAAGAGCTACCCAAAACGCAGGCTGCTACCCCGATTAGAGGAGGAAGCACAAAGACCTACATCACCAGCGCATGATGTGACCGACTGGCCACCTCGTGGCCGCGACAGAGACGCCTCTCGGCCCTCCACTCAAGCCGCACCCCGGCATCGCTCAAAGAATACCAAGGCACGGGGAAATGCGCCAGACCAGCGAGATATATTGGAGGACAGGGCAAGGCAAACAAGATTGATCTATGGATCGCGTGGGCGCCCCACGACACGCGACGATAACCGTCATGTCGGATATGGTAAATCCGGCCGGGCCGAACACAGTAGACGAAGCTCATTTGAGCTACGTCGTGATATAGCCCAATACAGAGGCGACGCACACCCACTATGCTTCACAGATGAAGTAATGGATCATCAAATCCCCGAGGGTTTGAAACCCTTAAACATCGAATCATACGATGTCACAACAGATCCAACGGTATGGATCGAGGATTATCTCCTTCATATCCACATGGCCCGCGGTGATGCTCTACATGCCATCAAATACCTCCCACTCAAGCTTAAAGGACCAGCTCGGCATTGGCTTAACAGCTTGCCAGCAGAATCAATTGGTTGTTAGGAGGACCTGGAAGCCGCATTCCTAGACAACTTCCAGGGCACCTATGTGGGACCACCAGACGCCGATGACCTAAGCCACATAATTCAGCAGCCAGAGGAATCGGCCAGACAATTCTGGACACGGTTCCTAACCAAGAAAAATCAAATAGTCGACTGTCCGGACGCAGATGCCCTTGCAGCCTTCAAGCATAACATCCATGACAAGTGGCTTGCCCGGCACCTAGGACAGGAAAAGCCGAAATCCATGGCAGCCCTCACAACACACATGACCTGCTTTTGCGCGGGAGAAGACAGCTGGCTAGCTCGTAGTAATAACATGACCAAGAGCCCTGGTAATTCGGATACCAAGGACAGCGTTGGCAGGTCGCGTCGCAGAAGCAAAAGCGCCGCGTGCGGCGACAATGCTGAGGATCTGGCGATTAATGCCGGATTCGGAGGCTCTAAACCGGTCGTGAAAAAGCCATTCAAAAGAAATACTCCGGGCCCATCCAATTTGGACCGAATACTCGATCGCTCGTGCCAGATACACGGCACCCCCGAAAAACCAGCCAACCACACAAACATGGATTGTTGGGTGTTCAAGAAGACAGGCAAGTTAAACGCCGAAAACAATGACAAGGGGCTGCATAGCGATGACGAGGTGGAGCCCCGGCCACCGAACAATAGGGGACAGAAGGGCTTCCCACCACAAGTGCGGACGGTGAACGTGATATACGGAACCCACATACCCAAAAGGGAGCGGAAGCGTGCACTCAGGGACGTATATGCGTTGGAGCCAGTTCACTTTTGGTCCTCCTGCCCGATCACTTTTGATCGAAGGGACCACCCCACTAGCATCCGCCATGGAGGATTCGCCGCATTGGTTCTAGACCCAATCATTGACGGATTTCATCTCACTAGAGTCCTTATGGACGGCGGCAGCAGCTTGAACCTGCTTTATCAGGATACAGTGCGAAAAATGGGCATAGATCCCTCAAAGATTAAACCCACAAAGACGACCTTTAAAGGCGTCATACCAGGTGTAGAGGCCAAGCTATGCAGGCTCGATTACACTTGAGGTGGTCTTCGGATCCCGGATAATTTCCGAAGCGAGGGTTAATCTTGACATAGTCCCGATCTGCGGTGGCTATCACGCCTTTGCTTTCGGACGAACCGCATTTGCAAAGTTCAATGCGGTGCCGCACTCATATACCTCAAGATCAAGATGCGGGCCCTCGAGGAGTCATTACGGTCAATGGAAACACCGAACGCTCTCTCGAGCGAAGGAGCATCTGGCGGCCCTCGCGGCGGAAGTACAAAGCAGCCTCTCAAGGCAATTCTCGATCCGGCCATTAAGCGTCCGGACACCGTCAAGCGCGCCGAGTAACCTACAACAAGACCGCTGGCATGTTCCGGAAACGCAGCGTAGCAATGCGGCCCCAACCCCAGCCCTCGTGAAATTGCGAAACCAGTACTACGCATACATAACTACGCTCTGGAAATACCATGGGCATAGGGGGAGGGGCACGACCACGGCATGCCCAAAATGTGGCTAAACCGCACCAGGGTCTCCCGATTTTGTCATTCTTTTTTTCTTACTTTCAGGACTCCACTTTCCAGAAGGCCTGTCCGGCAGTACAATCGCCGAACACACGATGCAACAGCCAGGGATGCAGAAAGCTACGTCGAGTGTCCAGGTGGTCTCTATAACGAGCAGTATACTTGTTTCACATATCATCCCGCAGCTCGCCCCTGGAGGGGGACATGTTAAATAGTCCCATCTCTTGCTTATCGCACTATTTGTATCCTTCTGCTTTCACCGCAGACTTTTCGTATAAACAATACATAGCTTTTGTCTATTATTGCATTCCTTTTTTATAAAAATATGTTCAGTTATGACATGATGCAACCGTACATTCTGGTACGGCCAATACACCAGGGGCTTACGTACCCCAGAATATGGTGTGAGAAGTACGAACACTCTCATGAGTGCGGCACCCCGAACTTATAGCATTATATGCATCGGCTCTGAATCATGTCTTGGGTCAATAGTTGGGTATGCCCGGCTCCCAAGTTTTGGTACCTTACGTTCCATTATATCGGCTAAGGTAGCACTGGGAGAACCACTGCGATTGTGCCCCGGTTGAGCTGGGCTAAGCACCTCAGTGGAGAAAGCTAAAACTGACCGTCATGATAGGGCGAGAGCTGGTCGCTGTTCGAGAGGTTTTCGATTCCCTAAAGACTTATGCCGCTTAGAGCAAGGAGTCGGCTTTGTCCGTCCTAAGCGTGGATAGCGCCCCGAACTTGGTCTTCCGAATACTAGGGGCTTTGCCGAAATTTAAAATTATAGAATTCTATGGCTAAGTGAGAGTGTTCAAGCATTATAGTCCGATTGCCTTGTTCGTTGTGTTGAGCGCCTCCCTCGAAGGACCCAATAATGGGAAAAAAAGCGCTCAAGTTTATCCGAACACCCCAAAGACTTTCGTGGCATGGGGGCAGAAGCCGATGACTCGCCATCTCTCAAATTCAATAAATGGCTGCACAGAAGGTAATATTTTAAATTCAAAAGCATTGCTTAGCGCATATGAACAAGTTTTCAGCATACATGATCACAAATGCGAGTTTATTCAAAAATTACATCTTTGGAGCACTCATCCGCTATACGGCGGGCACCTTTTAGGACGCCCTCATAATACATCTCGGGCTTGCGATGCTCCTTTCCCAACGGTGGTCCGTCCGTCACAAGCTTCTCAGTGTCCATCTTGCCCCAGTGCACTTTAGCACGGGCAAGGGCCCTACGGGCACCTTCGATGCATACGGAGCGCTTGATGACTTCAAGCCTTGGACAGGCATCCACCAGCCGCCTTACCAGCCCAAAGTAGCTCCCAGGCATGGCTTCCCCAAGCCATAGCCAGACTACTAGAACCTTTATGGCCTGTTCGACCACCTTATGGAGCTCGACCAGCTGCTTCAGCTGGTCGCTCAAGGGCACCGAGTGTCCGGCCTCAGCATACTGAGACCAGAACACCTTCTCCGTCGAGCTCCCCTCTTCGGCTCGGTAGAATGCGGCAGCGTCGGACACACTCCGTGGAAGATCCGCGAATGCTCCTAGAGAGCTCCAGACTCGGATACGTAACAAGTAATTCACGTTCACGTGCTTGCTTTGCATAAAGAATGCCTTACCGTCCGCTATCTTCTTCATCGCCTCAATTTCCTGGAGGGCTTTTTGGCCTTCGGCCTTGGAAGATTTGGCGCTCTCAAGCATCGAGGTGAGCTCGGACTCTCGAGTCTTTGAGTCAAGCTCCAAACTCTCGTGTTTTTCCACGAGAGCCTGGAGCTCTTGCTACACCTCCGCCACCCGCGCCTCCTGCTTTTCTCGCTGGTATGCTCCACAGCCGCATTTTCTTCGGCCTTGGACAGCGCTTCCTTCAGGGTCGTCACCTCGTTTGTGGCCCCTGCAATACCCACGTCGGTCCAGTCAATTTTTGCAACCACATCTTTTTTATATACTTACATAAGGTATTACTTACCTTCCTTGTACTCGAGCTGCTTCTTGGCAAGGCCGAGCTCGTTCTTGGACCTCTCGAGGCTCTGCTTCAATGCGTTGACCTCCATGATCGGTCAAGGTAGAGGTCACACAGCCCTACACTCCCATATTGACATACTTATGTTAGACTCCTGCGTATATCTTTTAGATCCTCAGTTCGGCTTTTCTTTCCGAACACCAAACTGAGCATCAGGGGCTACTGTCTATGCGGTAACATTTTACATATCTTAAATACATACCTCAAAGCCTGTTAGAAGGCTGGCACAGGCTTCGGTCAGCCCGCTCTTGGCGGACTGAACCTTCTGGATCACCACACTCATAATAGTGCGGTGCTCCTCGTTGATGGAGGCGCCGTTAAGCACCTCCAGCAAATTATCCGGTGCCTCCGGTTGGACGAAGGTCACCGGCGTCGTAGGCTTGCCCTTCTTATGTGGGGGCCGCCTGCCGGACTCTGGAACCACTGAAGGTTCCGGTACGGAGTCCGGCCCAGGGCCGGACTTAGAGCCCTTTGGGGTTTTATCCCCTTTGCGCCTGGAGACCGGGAGGTTGCCTTGCGGCGCCTCCAGGACCACCTCCTCCTGTCCTGGCCCTTTGGGACGCCACCTCGGCGTCATCCGCAGCGCGAGGAGAGGAGGCGGCCGGAAGTGAAGTGCTATTCACATCCGGCGAACCCAGGGAACCGCTCGACGAAGCGTCGAGCCCGGCCTTGGGCGGACTACATGATTACATTCGGCGTCAGAACATACTGTGCAATGGAGGAACACCATGAGTTATTCTGGTATCCGGATACTTACTATTTTGCCAGGGGCTTGGCTCAGGATGGCCACTCCTCTTCGCCGTCGTCGGCGTTGGTGGAGTAGTCCGGAGGAAGGGTTCTTCCCTTTTTGGACCCTCCAGCTCCCCCAGTTGGGGCGGCCTTCTTTTCATTCCTCCCCATTTGGAGGAGAGGCTTCTTCTTCTTCCTCCTCGTCTTCAGAGGAGGAGTGCGCCTCGGAGTCATCGGACGATGAATTCGGCACCACCGGGCGCCGGGAGCTCTTTCGAGTTCCCGCGGCCTTCTTCTTGGCCTTCTTCTCCGGCACCACGTAAGGTGCCGGAACCAGCAGCCCCGTCAAGCGGGCGTCCGCTAGGTCTTCGGGCAAAGGAGTCGGGCAGTCGATCTGTCCGGTCTTCTTCTTCCATTCCAGTCAAAGGAACGGGAGTTTAGATCGCGCATAGAGTTAAACTATGAAAAACAAGTATCCCGTAAAGCGTAAAATAAGCTTACTACGCTGGCTTGGCGCTTCGCACGCAATCCGCGTTCCTAGATGATGGGAGGGGGAACCTCGGCGCCCTTGAATAGCACCTTCCAGGCATCCTCATGCGTTGTGTCAAAGAGCCTGGTCAGAGTTTGGTGCTGGGCTGGGTTGAACTCCCAAAAGTTAAAAGCCCGTCGTTGACACGGGAGGATCCGGCGGATGAGCATGACCTGGACTACGTTGACGAGTTTAACCTCTTTATCCACCAGGTCTTGGACGCAGGACTGGAGTCCGGTCCGCTCTTCCGAATTACCCCACGACAGGCCCTTCTCTTTCCAGGAGGTGAGCCGTGTGGGGATGCAGATCGAATTGGGGGCGCTGCCCATTCAGGGTCACGCGGCTTGGTAATGTAGAACCACCCCGATTGCCACCCCTTTATGGTCTCCACGAAGGAGCCCTCGAGCCATGTAACGTTGGGCATCTTGCCCACCATGTCGCCTCCGCACTCCGCTTGCTGGCCGCCCACTACCTTCGGCTTGACATTGAAGGTCTTCAGCCATAAGTCGAAGTGGGGCTTGATGCGGAGGAAGGCCTCGCACACGATGGTAAACGCCGAGATGTTGAGGACGAAGTTCGGGGCCAGATTGTGGAAGTCCATGCCGTAGTAGAACATGAGCCCCCGGACAAACGAGTGAAGTGGGAAACCTAGTCCGCGGAGGAAGTGGGTGAGGAACACCACCCTCTCATGGGGCCTGGGGTTGGGGATGAGCTGCCCCTTGTCTGGAAGCCGGTGCGCGATGTCGTTAGACAAGTATCCGGCCTCCCTCAGCTTCTTGATGTGTCCCTCCGTGACGGAGGAGACCATCCACTTGCCTCCCGCTCCGGATATGGCTGGAGAAGGTAGAGGTGGGATGTGCGGACTTGGGCGCTGGACCTCGAGTGCGCGAAAATGGATAAGCAAAGGAGGAAGAAGGCGTAGATGGAAAAGGTGGATCCTTATCCCCTTATATGGGCGGACGAAACTATGTGCCCCCACCAGCCTGGTAAAACTCGCTTATCTCCCAAGCGCCGTAAATTAATAGCACGGTTGGGTTACCCACGCCCGGATTGATGAGAATCCCGGAATAAGGGGACACGATCTCTGCTTCAACAAGACGTGCCAAGGAAACCGCCTAGCTAAGTGCGCTGAGGTGGGACAGTAAAGACGATTCAAATAAAGGCTTGGCCGTGGTGTGATGTCACGCCGCGGAATACGTCAGCAGGGTGAATTTGTGTAAATATTATTCTCTCTACGGTGGTATGTGGAAATTATTTTGCAGAGCCGGACACTATCCTTGTGTTCAAAATCTTCTATGAAGTATTCGGAGGAGGAACCCGCCTTGCAATGCCGAAGACAATGTGCACGCCGGACTCGTCGTGATTGAAGCCTGGTTCAAGGGCTACTAAGGGAGTCCTGGCTTAGGGTTTGTCCGGATTGCCGGACTATAACCTTTGTCCGGACTCCTTGACTATGAAGATACAAGATTGAAGACTTCGTCCCGTGTCCGGATGGCACTTTCCTTGGCGTGGAAGGCAAGCTTGGCGATACGGATATGTAGATCTCCTCCCATTGTAACCGACTCTATGTAACCCTAACCCTCTCCGGTGTCTATATAAACCGGAGGGTTTTAGTCCGTAGGACGAACAACAATCATACCATAGGCTAGCTTCTAGGGTTTAGCCTCTCTGATCTTGTGATATATCTACTCTTGTACTACCCATATCATCAATATTAATCAAGCAGGAGTAGGGTTTTACATCCATCGAGAGGGCCCGATCCTGGGTAAAAACATCTTGTCCCTTGTCTCCTGTTACCATCCGCCTAGACGCACAGTTTGGGACCCCCTACCCGAGATCCGCCGGTTTTGACACCGACAACGGCCCTTCAAAGGTCCATTCTAGATTTGACAATTTCCAGTCCATCGTGAGTTTCAGCCCGTTAACGGCCCGCTACGTCTTTGGGACTAATTACAGCCCGAGATTCTTTCGGCCTATTAGCAGCCCATCGTCAGTTCCATCCCGTTAACGGCCCGAAACGTCTTTCGGCCTTTTCTCGGCCCATTCTGCAGTTGGGCCAATTCTAGCCCGTTGTGACTTTAGTCCTGTCCTCAGCCCATTCGGTAAATGGGCCAATTCCTAGCCCGTTTTGTCTTTTGACCTGTTAACGGCCCGCACAACATTTGGGCCTTTGACTTTGGGTCCATTATGGGCCCACGTTTCTTAGGGCAAAATTTCTGCCCGACGCGACTTTCGGCCTGTTAAAAGCCTAGTTCGCAAATTGGGCCTCCTGTGGTCCATAACACTTTTGGCCTCCTACTGGCCTGTAAAGTAAAAGGGCCAAGACAAAATTGACATTTATTTCGGCCTGCTAGAGGCCCGCGGGCCATTTCCATTTATACGTCCCTATCAAGCTTTTGGCCTGTTAACGGCCTGCTAAGAGTCGTTGTTATAGTGGGCCACATCATTTGGGATGCATTAAATATTATTTTGACTAGCCCAATTAAGGCCCGCTTTGAATACACCGGTTTGTTCGTTTGTATGGCGTCCAGGAAATGTTTAGCATGCTGGCCCCCGTTACAACGATATAGCATATTCAGTAATTATCCTACTTTATACTATCGCCTCTAAAAAACAGACATTATACAATAAAAAAGACCAAGGCATAGAAACGTAGAATAATCCTACACTATACAATAAAGAAATTACAGCCAAATATAACCACTGGGCATTATAGTTCGGCACCAGTGATAATAAAGCATACACAAACAGCAAATTACATACACTAGACAAATAAAGCTCATACATCATGGACACGCATCAACAAAACTTACCATTTGAACTATAATCTCTTCAGAAAATAGGATTGGCCGGATTCAGATAGCACAAATTTCAGTATGCAAAATCTCCAATTCCTTCGTGGTTACCTCAGTGTCTCGTTTCAATTTTTGACTCCTGCATCTAATACCTGCAAGTCCAGTCTCAACTTGTTGATTGTACGTTGAGAATCATGTACACGTTGTCTTGCCAGCTCTAGTTGATGCTCGAGAACATTAGCACATTCCAATTCCAATCCATAATCATTTGGTAACAACCATGCCGCACTGCTCACAGATCTTTGTGTTGATGTCACTTCATCTTGAAATGTTTCTCTAAGTACACATGACTAGGGCAAAAATATAGTTACAATAGTGAAGCAAGCAAGATAGACTATTTTGTACATGGCAAAACAGGACTAACAATAATGTTACACTTCATGAAGCATAAGCAGGTGATATTTTAAAAACTATAAAAATGGTAGTCTATGCAGCCCGCATACAGAAATCTCTCTTAGCTCACCAGAGGAGAATGATGATGGGGCCAAATCCAAAACACAGACTGGTTACATATTTAGACATCACATTGCGTATAAGTAAGAAAGTAGTTGGCCATTCTTTAGCTCAATTAAAGTCTTAGGGAGCATAATGAACAACAGAGGGATTCATACAAACCTACTACAACAAGCAAAACTATGCAATCATTAGCCTAGTATAAACTAAATTGTGATCCTCATGCAATAATAGTTGGTTAATAGACTGCAAAGCTTCAGGCACACTTCGCCTGAGTAATTAAGTGGTAAGGCCTTTAATTATGTCTACTAATAGTTATACAAGTACCCAGCATCATGCATCATTGTTTGAGCATCTCATTAACTGAGGACAAATAAAGTAATTGAAAAGACCAATTTAACTATGCCTGAAACAAACAAGCAATTGAACTGTTGAGTTGGATTCAGTGACTTACCTTAACTGGTTGAACAAGCTCAGAGCTGCTCCTCCTTATCTTGCAAGGCTCCTTCCTAATATCTTGTACTTGGAAATCCTCAATCTTATCTTCATTGCACCCCCTCTGCAAGGAGACACAAACTAGTTACTTGTCTCCTTGGAAGATAAATATGCATACTTTCCAGTCTGTGAACAACACAAAAGGATGAGATATAACAAAACAACACCGCATGATGAAACATGCCACATCTCTTGCACAAAATGAAATGAGAATTTACTATGTGTGCACTATGTAAAAACTAGGCATACCTTCGAACTGGATCTCCAGGTACTCTTGGAGAGCCTACTTTAGTGTACAACCAAACCTTTATGTCACCTATGAGTTAGACAAGCCCCCAATACAACAGCCTTGATACGTCTCCAACGTATCTATAATTTTTTATTGTTCCATGCTATTATATTATCAATCTTGGATGTTTTATAATCATTTTATAGTCATTTTGTATCATCTTTTGGTACTAACCTATTGACATAGTGCCAAGTGCCAGTTGCTATTTTCTGGAAGTTTTTACATTGCAGTAAATCAATATCAGGCGGAGCCCAAATGCAACGAAACTTCAAAGAGATTTTTTTGGACCAGAAGGAACATAATGGGCCCTGGCTGCGCCTGGGGGTGCCCCGAGGAGGGCACAACCCATCAGGACGTGCTAGAAGGCCCAGGCGCGCCCTGGTGGGTTGTGTCCACCTCGGGTGGCCCCCGGAACGCCTCTTTGCTCTATAAATACCCCAATGTTCCCAAAACTCTAGGGGAGTCAACAAAATATTCATCCAGCCGCCGCAGAGTCCAGAACCACGAGATCTAATCTAGACACCATCTAGGATGGGGTTCACCACCTCCATTGGTGCCTCTCAAACGATGCGTGAATAGTTCTTTGTAGACCTTCGGGTCCATAGTTAGTAGCTAGATGGAATCTCTCTCTCTCTCTCTCTCTCTCTCTCTCTCTCGCTTAATTCTCAATACAATGGTCTCTTGGAGATCCATATGATGTAACTCTTTTTGCGGTGTGTTTGTTGGGATCTGAAGAACTTTGAGTTTATGATCAGTTACATGTTTTTATATCCATGAAAGTTATTTGACTTTCTTTGATCTCTTATATTCATGATTGCTTATAGCCTCGTATTTCTTCTCCGATATTTGGGTTTTGTTTGGCCAACTTGATCTATATATCTTGCAATGGGAAGAGGTGCTTTGTAGTGGGTTTGATCTTACGGTGCTTGATCCCAGTGATAGAAAGGGAACTGACACGTATGTATCGGTGCTACTAAGGACAAACAATGGGGTCTATCTCTACATAGATAGATCTTGTCTACATCATGTCATCATTCTTATTGCATTACTCCATTTCTCCATGAACTTTAATACACTAGATGCATGCTAGATATTAGACGATGTGTGGAGTAATAGTAGTAGATGCAAGCAGGAGTCGGTCTACTAATCTTGGATGTGATGCCTATATAATGATCATTTCCTAGATATCTTCATGATTATTTTAAGTTCTATCAATTGCCCAACAGTAATTTGTTCACCCACCGTTTGCTATTTTCTCGAGAGAAGCCACTAGTGAAACCTACGGTCCCCCAGGTCTCTTTCTCATATATTTGCCTTTGAGATCTACTTGTCCTTTGCATTTATTTTCAGATATATTAGACTAAAAATACAAAAAATACCTTGCTGCATTTTATTTTACTTGTGATCTATTTATTCAATCTATTACAACTTTCTCCCGTCCACAAGCCATCCTGGGCGCCGTTACCCAAAAGGGATTGACAACCCCTTTAACACGTCGGGTTGAGAGTGGTTGTTATTTGTGTGCAGGGGCTGTTTACGTTGTGTTGCTTGGTTCTCCTACTGGTTTGATAACCTTGGTTTCATATCTCAGGAAAATACCTACCGCCGCTGTGCTGCATCATCCCTTCCTCTTTGGGGAAATACCGACGTAGCTTCAAGCGACATCAAAAGGAATTTCTGGCGCCGTTGATGGGGAGGATCTTCAACATATACCAGGTTCCTAATCACAAATCTCATCTCCTCGCAATTTAAATTATTTTCCATTTGCCTCTCGTTTTCCTCTCCCCCACTTCACAAAAAATTTCCGTTTTATTCGCTCTCTTTTTCCGTTCGCCGTTTTCTCGTCAGATCTATTCTTTTCTTGCAATCATGAGTGATTTTGGTATGGCACCAACAGATGATAGCCTAACTCCTAAGATAGGACGTACGGGGATCTCGATGCCAAAACATTTATCTTGGGGCAAGGAAACATTATGGGAAAAGAACGTATCCAAGAATGTTTCAATTGTGTTGGAAATCTAAGTATTGATGATGCTCCTCTACTTTAGACTACTAGATCTTATGCGGATGCTATTTCAGCACTAGTTCTAAAACTTGAAAGTTGATTTATTCGTACTCATCCTACTTTGCAAAGATTGTTTTTTTAGCTTTCCGAAATAAATAATCCTAGGGCTAAAAAGTTGGCCACTCTGGTTCTTATGAATGAGTTTGACTACATAATACGGGAAGCTGGGGAAATCTTTGATTTTTATGGTATGAATCGTGAAAAGCCGTCATAGATGAGATTCTTTACAATAGTGACTATGGACTAAGGCATTTTCTTGGGGATAATAAAATCTTTGATGAGAATCTTAAAAAATAAGTCCCCGTTCTAGATATAATCCAACAGGTTTTCAATAATGTTAATCAACACTACTCTTGGATTGTTGCGGGAAATCAAAGATTTTATGATGAAAACCAACTAAGGAATGCTAAAGTTTCATGGATAATATGTTTTATGTTGTGTTTAGAAAACCCCATGATGAAAACACCTCTAAGAAAATTAAGAAGAAAGATGAGAAAACTTAGATCCTTGCTTTATGCCTAGCTAAGGGCGTAAAACTATAGCGCTTGTTGGGAGGCAACCCAATGAATAAAAATTATTTTTATTTTTGCATTTTGTTCTTGAGTGTTTAAACAATTATGCTACTGTTATGATTGTGTTTTTTGTGTGTTTTAATTAGTGTTTGTGCCAAGTAAAGCCTATAGGATCTTCTTGGGTGATAGTTCTTTGATCTTGCTGAAAAACAGAAACGTATGCACTCACAAAAACAATTAGTAAAAATCACCAGAACGTGCTAAAATGTCAATTATTTTTGCATAAGATTAATATACGAATTATCCAGGTCATCCTATTTTTTAAGAATTTTTGGAGTTACAGATATATTCGAATAGTCATATTGCTACAGACTGTTATGTTTTGACACATTCTATTTTCTTTGTGTTGTGTGCTTATTTTGATGGCTCTATGGTTTTCTTTTGATGAGTTTTTGCCATAGAAAATTTGGAATACAGTAGATATAATGCAAAAACAAAATATGAATTGGTTTGATACATTTCTTATAGCATGGTTTGATTTCTTATACTAACGGATCTCACGATGGTTTTGTTGAGTTTAGTGTGATTGAAGTTTTGCAAGATTTGGGTTTGTCGGCGTCCTGGGAACGGGGGTCCCCAGACTTGCCTGCCTGCGGCCCATGGCGTGGCTAAGCAGCGGGCCGTCCGGCCCATCTTCATCAACAAGGCATCCAAGACCTTCGCGCGGGTCTAAGCCTCGTGAGGCGGACGACGCAAGACTTCCTCTGGAGTGGCCTAGCCAGGAAGGCTAGCGAGGAGCAGAGATATCAAGGCGGGGCAAATCTCACGAGGCTCTCGTGACGTGAGCCATGACGAACGGCGCCAGGAGGGTGCCAGGTGGGCACCAGTGCACACAGCGTCGCCATTTCCTCTTTGGTGCTAAGGAGGCAAGCGCAGACGAAGAGTACTGAGGCATCAGGCAAAGGTTGCCATATTGGTGCAACAAGACCAAGACCAGGAGGACGGCAAGGTGGAGGTCATCGTGGAGCCCAAGACGGCATCATCCTAGGGATTTTCGCAGGCGAAGACCGCTTTTGTCAGGATAGCTTGTACTAGCTGTCCCCCTTCAAATTTGCCCGCCGTTGTTGGCTCCCTTCCCGCTCAACATTTGGGAAGAGGACCATGGCCTCTATAAATAGGTCTAGCCACTACAGTAGTAGGGATGAACTGGGACAGATCGAGAAGCCAACACTCGAACAAGAACACCTCATCCTCAGGAGGCTGTTCTTCTCTTGTACTGTTCATCATCAGCCCAAGAGGCAATCCACCACCACCACACTGGAGTAGGGTATTACACCACAACGGTGGCCCAAACCAGTATAAACACCGTGTCTCTTTCTGTGTTGTGAGTTCGTCGAGTTCGTCTGTAAGATCTTAGCGAGCTAGAGCATAGATCGGTAGGAGGGAAAGACTTTGCGCACACCCCAGTGTTCGAACCTTAAGGGTTTGCCGGAACCCCACATACGACATTTGGCGCGCCAGGTAGGGGTTCGCCGGAGCTCCTCTCCACCAATCTGCGCCATGTGCCGCTGCACTTTGCTCCCATGGCAGGCAACCGAGAGTCTGGGTACCGAGCCTTGGCTCCCGCCCTGCAGCGAGTGCAGTGGCCGACCAAGTTCAAGCCAGAGATGCCTCCGCATTACGATGGCGTTGCAGATCCGGTGCCGTTCCTTCTGGGTTACGAGGAGGCCGTCCTTGAAGCCGGAGGCGACGACAAGATTATGGCCAACTGGTTCCCCATGGCCCTCGTCGGCGAGCTACACGTCTGGCTGTTCAATCTCCCAGGATCCACGGTGGCATCCTGGGAAGAACTCCACAACCTCTTCGCCGCACGCTACGCGGTGCCGGCGCACCATGCAGTCGTGGCGCTGCTCGGTGGCTCCCAAGCGCCGCCTTCAGATCACCATGTCAAGCGTTTCCTCCATCAGTTTGGAGCAGCCTCCAAGCGCCCGAGGGCTCTGCCGGGTTGGGCTTCGCCGGAGGCCCACCTCAACTTCGACTCTGTGCCGGCATACTCCCAGTGCCGGCCTCAACTTGCTCTCCGTGGAAGCCTTCAGCCTCCTCCACGTACCGCCCGAGAGGCTCAACCTCAGCAAGCCTTTTTCGGGAGTAGGCGGCGGAGCTGCCCACTCTCTGGGGCCGATCCGCCTCCCCGTAAAATTCATCACGCGCAAAAATTACCGCACTGAGCTGGTGGACTTCGACACCGCCCGCATCTGTCTCCTGTACAATACCATACTCGGGTACCCGGCTCTTGCTCAGTTCATGACGGCGACTCACCCGGCCTACAACCTCATGAAGATGCCAGGGAGCAAGGGCATCCTCACCATCATCGGTGACACTAAGGAGGCAGTGACGGCGCTCAGGCTCGCCTTCAAGGCCGCGGCAGCGGCGCAGCCAGCTGGCGCTTGGATGCCGGAGGCCAAGGAGACCGCGCCCGCCAAGAAGAAGCAGTTGTTCACCCAAGACAAGGCGGAAACCAAGCATGTGCCGGTTGACGAGGACGGGTCTTCAGGAGCCACCTTTACCATAGGAACCAGCCTTGACCTGGGACAAGAAGAAGCTTTGGTCAGGTTTTTGCGCGCGAACAAGGAGATATTCGCATGGGAGCCCAATCAGCTGGTAGGGGTCCCGAGAGAGGTGATCCAGCATCAGCTAAGGGTGTGCCCCAACATGCGCCCCGTGAAGCAGCGGGCGAGACAGCAGTCCGCCGAGAAGCAGGCCTTCATCGTCCAAGAGACACGCAAGCTAGAGGCGGCTGGCACCATTCGAGAAGTTCGATACCCTGATTGGCTGGCGAACCCCGTCGTGGTGCCGAAGAAAGGTGGGAAGGAACGGATGTGCGTCGACTTCACCAACCTCAACAAAGCCTGCCCCCAAGATCCGTTCCCCCTTCCGCGCATCGATCAAATCGTCGACTCCACCGCCGAGTGCGATTTGCTATGTTTCCTGGATGGTTCTCTGGATACCATCAGATCAAGATGGCGGTGGAGGATGTGGAGAAGACAGCCTTCTTGACACCATGTGGGGTGTATTGCTACACCTGCATGCCGTTCGGCCTCTGCAACACGGGCGCAACCTTTCAGCGGCTAATGCACATCGCCTTGGGGCGGCATCTCGGGAGGAACACAGAGGCCTACGTCGATGACATAGTAGTCAAATTTCACGAGGCGAGGACATTGATTCAAGACTTGGAGGAGACCTTTGAAAGCTTGCGCCGGGTGAACCTGAGGCTTAACCCGGAGAAGTGCGTGTTCGGTGTTCCCTCCAGCAAGCTATTAGGGTTCCTCGTATGCCATAGGGGGATCGAGGCGAACCCGGAGAAAATTAAGGCCATCGAAGATATGAGCCCATCGCAGACCCTCAAGGAGATGCAGAAGCTAGCAGGGCGGGTGACCACGTTAGGGCGTTTCATCTCCAAGCTAGGAGAGCGTGCCTTACCCTTCTTTAAGCTCATGAAGAAGAAGAGCCCCTTCGAGTGGACGCCGGAGGCCGACCGGGCCTTCCAAGAACTCAAGAAATACCTCACCAGCCCCCTAGTGATGGTGGCACCACGGCCTCTCGAGCCTCTGGTACTCTACCTTGCCACCACTCTGTACTCCGCCAGTGCGGCGCTGGTGGCGTTCCGGGAGGAGCGCAAGACAAGGAGGTCCTGAGCCAAGCCAGAGTTGATGCGGCGCAGGGCCATGAAGGCACACCAGAGCCATCAGCGCCGGAAGATCAAGCTCGGCAGGGCAACATCACGAAAGCTCCTGAGGACGGCCAAGTCTCAGGAAGTCCTCCGCCCCAGGATACGCCACAATCTTCGCAAGACCCGAGCCTCAACAGTGCGCCAGCCCTCATCGAGCACCCGGTGTACTTCTTCAGCACCGTACTGCGGGACGCAAGGCACGCTACCCCATGCCGCAAAAGCTCATGCTCGTGCTCTTGGTGGCCTCGCACAAGCTGCGACAATACTTCCAGGGCCAACCCATCAAGGTCATCTCATTTTACCCATTGGAGAAGGTACTCAGGAGCCCGAACTCGGCCGGGAGGGTCGCTGAATGGAACATCGAGTTACAAGCATTCTAGTTGGAGTTCAGCACTACCAGGGTCATCAAGGGAGCCGCGCTCGCCGATTTTGTGGCAGAATGGACCGATGCCCCGGCTCTTGAGGAAGGAGAAGACCGCTCCACCTCCCCAGGGAGTGAGGCACCAGACGGCTGGGTCATGTATTTTGATGGCGCCTTCTCGCACCAGGGCGCGGGGGCTGGAGCAGTGCTCATTTCGCCCACTCAGGACAAGCTTTACTACGCCGTGCAACTCTGCTTCCAGCACGGCGAGAAGGTCTCCAACAATATCACAGAATACGAGGGCCTCATAGCTGGCCTAAAGGTCGTGGCGGCTTTGGGGGTGAGGTGCCTTAACGTCAAGGGCGACTGGCAGCTCCTCGTCAACTTCTCCAACAAAGTGTACAAGCCGAAGGACGAGCACATGGAGGCCTACCTTGTGGAGGTGCGCAAGATGGAAAAGCAGTTCTCGGGCCTGGAGCTGCCGGGGCACCAACAAGGAAGCCGACGACATCGCCAAGAGAGCCTCCAAGAGGCAACCGCAAGAACCCGGCGTCTTCGAAGAGCGGCTCTTAAAGCTGTCAGCTACGCCTCCTCTTTCAAGCACAACTCAACCTCGGGAGGAGCTCCCACAGCCCCCGGCCACGGGAGCCCCAGCTTGTGGCCCAACCTCAGGAGCTCGGCTACTCCTGGCGCTCGAGCCCCAGGAGGAGTGCTGGACCAAGGAATTCAAGGAGTACCTGATGCACGGAACGTTGTCGGAGAAGGAAGAAGACGCGGAACGCGTGGCCCGACAGGCCACGGCATACTGCATTCAAGACGGTGAGTTGTACAGGAAACGGCCGAACGACGTCACGCTACGCTGCATCTCTAGTGATCAAGGAAGGGAGTTGCTGATTGAAATACACGGCGGGGACTGCGGACATCACTCATGGTCACGGACCCTCATCGGCAAGGTGTTCCCCTGCGGATTCTACTGGCCCACAGCGCTCAACGATGTAGCCGAGCTGGTGAAGACTTGTGAAGCTTGCCAATTCCATGCCAAGCAGATCCATCAGCCTACGCAGGGCCTCCAAACCATTCTGCTCACGTGGCCATTCGCGGTTTGGGGGCTGTAAATCTTGGGCTCGTTCCCACGAGCGCCAGGGGGCTACCACTACCTCTACGTCACCGTCGACAAGTTCACCAAGTGGGCGGAAGTGGAAACCGTCTGTACCATTCCAGCCGGCTCTGCTGTCAAGTTCATCAAGGGCCTCGTGAGCCGCTTCGGGGTTCCTAACTGCATCATCACAGATAATGGCTCGCAGTTTACTAGTAACCTCTTGAAAACCTACTGTGGTAACCTTGGAATGCAGATTTGCTATGCTTCGGTGGCCCACCCCAGGAGCAATGGTCAAGCCGAACGTGCCAACGCTGAGGTCCTGAGGGGCCTCAAGACCAGGACCTTCGAGAAGAAGCTGGAGGCCAGCGGGAAGGGCTGGCACGACGAACTCCAGTCCGTGCTGTGGTCCATTCGTACCACTGCCACCAAGCCAACGGGCGAGACTCTATTCTTCCTCGTCTATGGAGCTGAAGCAGTCCTCCCTCACGAGGTCAGGCATCACTCCGTGCGGGTCTTGGCATTCGACGAAGCGTAGCAGGACGCCACGCGGGGGATGGATCTCGTGCTGGGGGAGGAGCGCCGTCACGAAGCCGCATTGAGGGCGGCAAGGTACCAACAAGCTCTACGGCGGTACCATTGCTGCAACATCCGCTCCAGAACGCTCGGGGTAGGAGACCTCGTCCTGAGGCGGGTCCTCTCCAGGAAAGGGCTGCACAAGCTTTCGCCCATCTGGGAGAGCCTGTTCAGGGCCGTTCATGTCCCCAGGCCGGGTGCAGCGCGCCTGGAGACGCAGGATGGGGCACCCATCCAGAATGCCTGGAACATCCAACACCTCCGGAAGTTTTATCCATGAAGCAAGGCCTAGAGCCTGAGAAGCAAGGCCCAGAGCCTGAGAAGAAAGGACCAAAGCCTATGAAGAAGGCCCGATGCCTGTGAAGAATCGCCGCCCGTGACACTCTCACGTAACAATGAGTTGGGGATGTACACGCCCCGGAGTCTTAGGAGCGCCGGCCTCAGGCCCTGGGGCTCCCTCCCACGCCTAGTGGACAACACTTAGCTCCGTGCTGGTGAGAAGACATGAAGACTAGATTAGGTGCCGGACGTGGCTTTTCATTTGCTTTCCGAAGTTGGCTTGCTTTTCCTTAATCAGAGTTTCTCTTGGCGTTCGTTGCTGATTTGGTTCCCCAGCTTTTTACCGCTTCTTTTTTTTCGGCTCTGGTTTGCTCTTATCGTCTCTCCCGCATGTCTCGCGAGGGGGCTAGGCAGGTGCCCTCGCGAGCGTTTCTCTTCTCGTTGCCTTTTCGCGAACCACCCTCGCTCGAGCCTGGAAGCTGGCACACCTCTCCGAAATCCGTGCCCCTCGGGTACCGCGACACAAAGCGCCCAGTAAAGGCTTGGGTGGACGGCAAGTCTTTGGTACACCTCCTAACGAATTTTTTGCAGTTTCCGAGCAACGCGGACACCATGCGAGGGAAAGGGTTCCTAAACGCGCCAGGTTAAGTTATCTCTGCACAAAATAGCAGTACGGCATGGGAAACTACTTGCACAATGCATTAACCAAAGAACCACAGTTCGATACACGCCCCTCTGGGCCCATAATGGTTTCGTTTTCTGATGTAGGAAAGAAAGAAAAAGCTAAGCAAAGCAATGTTGCAGCAGTCCGCGGAGGCAGGCCCTTGGCGACGCCCCAAGCCTAGCCGGACCCCCTCCTCGCGCTTCACGGAGGCGCGACAGCGAGATGACCCGCTGCCTCCTTTGAAGTGGGCGCGGTGACGTGGCGGCTGATCGTAGCCACCGCTGTTGGAGCTGTCACCGGAGGAAGAGCCGCCGTAGATGGAGGAGACGCGGTCGCCGCCGAAGCAGGCTCGCCCTCGTCCTCATCGCGACCGTCGCCAAGGCCAAGCACCTCCTCGTCGTTGTTCGCCTCGGGGCAGCACCCGGCACGGCGACCATCCTCCCCGAACACCCTGACATAGAGGGTTGACTCACCATCGTACCTGAAATGAAGGGTGCATCGCCTTCCCAGGCCGCGCGCGCGGGCGAACATCAGCCAGCCATGAGCTAGGGCTATGTTGCCCGTGGCGGAAGTCTCGACCACGACCCAAGAGGCCCTGCTGCTGTAGCCGTCCGCCTGCAGCCAGAGCCCGCCCGGACCAGAGGCCGGCAGTTCGCCGGCAAAGAAGCGTGGAAGTTGGAGCCAGTTGCCCGCCGAGCTCTCCGACCAGACAACAAACTCCGGCGACACCTCAGCAGAATGGAAGCACGGGCGGGGAGGCCGCGCCACCATCGCGCGCCTCCCCTCATCAGCTGGACCACCATGGATGGGACGATCCCCGCCGCGTGCCACAGTGCCACCTCGACGGTGGGCTACGGCAGGGGTCGCGGCATGTTTGCGCGGGCGGCCATGGCCGCGCATGGGCGCCGGGGAGCCAGGGCCCTCGCGATGAGCATTCCCTTTCTCGGCGGCAGAGAACTTCTTTCGCGGCGTCATCGATGGCCCTGTCAGCAGTGGAGCAATGAGGACGAAGCAAGCGAGCGAGGAAGAGATGGGCAATGGGGGTTCCGCCCCCCTCCCCATTTATAGCAAGAGAAGGCCAACCGGCGTCTCCCATGATTGCAGGTAATGATGGTTTTCCTTGCATGTCGCAGGGACTCGTCAAATCGAGCAGTTACCGAGGAAGTGTGGGGAAGCGATGACGCCCACGTCCCATCAACCGCCACACGTCGACCGAGGCCGCGGGATTTTGGGGCCCGCGGCGCTCCGAACTTGACCCTTGGCTTTGCCGTGAAGCCAAGCCCGAGCGCGCCTTGGGCCCGGGGGCTACTATCGGCATCCTGGGAATGAGGGTCCCCAGACATGCATGCCTGCGGCCCATGGCGTGGCTAAGCAGCGGGCCGTACGGCCCATCTTCATCAACAAGGCATCCAAGACCTTCGAGAGGGTCTAAGCCTAGTGAGGCGGACGACGCAAGACTTCCTCTGGAGTGGCCTAGCCAGGCAGGCTTGCGAGGAGCGAAGATATCGAGGTGGGGCAAACCTCACGAGGCTCTCGTGATGTGAGCCATGACGAACGGCTCCAGGCGGGTGCCAGGTGGGCGCCAGTGCGCACAACGTCCCCATTTCCTCTTTGGTGCTAAGGAGGCAAGCGCAGACGAAGAGTACCGAGGCATCAGGCAAAGGTTGCCATATTGGTGCAACAAGACCAAGACCAGGAGGACGGCAAGGTGGAGGTCATCGTGGAGCCCAAGACGGCGTCATCCCAGGGCTTTTCGCAGGCGAATACCGCTTTTGTCAGGATAGCTTGTACTAGCTGTCCCCCTTCAAATTTGCCCGCCATTGTTGGCTCCCTTCCCGCTCAACATTTGGGAAGAGGAACAGGGCCTCTATAAATAGGTCTAGCCACTACAGTAGTAGGGACGAATTGGGACAGATCGAGAAGCCAACAATCGCACAAGAACACCTCAACCTCAGGAAGTTGTTCTTCTCTTGTACTATTCATCATCAGCCCAAGAGGCAATCCACCACCACCACACTAGAGTAGGGTATTACACCACAACGGTGGCCCGAACCAGTATAAACGCCGTGTCTTTTTCTGTGTTGTGAGTTCGTCGAGTTCGTCCGCAAGATCTTAGCGAGCTAGATCATAGATCGGCAGGAGGGAAAGACTTCGCGCGCACCCCAGTGCTAGAACTTTATGGGTTTGCTGGAACCCCACATCCGACATGGTTATCTTACGATGTATGAAGGAAGGATAGAAGAGTCTATGCTTGTGGATTTTCGTGGAAACGACACCTATGGAATCACTCGAATCCCTTCTATGGTTGGCGGGCGTGGGGTCGTGAGAAGAGCAGGTCTAACAGGAAGCACACAGATCGTTTACCCAGGTTCGGGCCGCGAGGATGCATAATACCCTAGTCCTGCTTTGGTGGATGGATTGAGTGTTCTTGTGTTCTTGAGGTAGCTACGGGGTGCAACTTGCACAAAAGAGCCGAATCCCTCTCCTGGCCGCCTCGGGCCTCCTTTTATAGGCAAAAGGGGTTGCCAAAGTGGCACACAGGAGGTGGAAAGGTCTAAAGTGCGCAATCTTATCACCTGGCATTAGGGAACAAAAGGCATTAAATGCGCTACTTAGGTGTCCATTAGCTTTACCGGGGACGGGAACGATGAACGTCCCGTCCGTCGCCGCCCTGCCTCGCTTCGACACACGCCCAGGCCAGCGATGCGTGCGGCGCCATGTAGGCAGGCAGCCTGCTGAGGTGGTGTCGTGGTGGAGCCTTCATGAATATTTGAATGCCACCACACAGATGCTTGCTGAGTTGGTGTAGAGGCCGCCCGTCGCCACGCAGGTGCCTGCCCAGCTGGTTGAGCTAACAACTGCTTGGGGACGGCGGTGTAGTCTTGGCTGGTGCGGGCCTGGCAGTGGCCCTGCTGGCGTCCTTGGCAAGGGCCTTGCCGGGGCCTGGAAAGGGTCTTGTCGTGGTGTTGCAGTCGTCCTGGGCATGGCGCTTGCCAGGGGTCTTATGGATTCCCTCGGCTGGGATCCCGCCGAGTGTCGCCGTCTTCTGGTCCTCATCTGAGCCCACATATTTAGGATCTTGACGAAGATCTGCATGCCACCACGGAGGTGCCTCCCGAGCCCTCGGGTCCAATGTAGTTGGTTGGTTCGGAACCCGTGGGCTCAAGGGTGGCTCGCTCTGTTTGTGTTGGGCAAGCTGCCCCGGCAAGGCTCTTGCCGGGGCCGCGGAGGCCGCCCCGGCAAGGGCCTTGCTCGGGGAGTCCACCTCGCCCTCTTGCTCTTTGGTGCTTCTGGTCTTGGCGTTGCCTTGACCTTCTTGTGCTCCCGGTTTTCTCCGGCTCCCCTCCTCTGCCCTGCTTTGTGTGGCCGTGGCGCGCGACTCCTACTGCCCGTGCACAAGTAAAGGGGTACAAAGGAGTGCCCCTACTTTCGTACACCGACAAGAGCCCCCGGGCCTTGGCCACACATAAGCGCGACATGTTGTTGGGCCAGGCCCAAAACGGTGCGCGGGCAGGTGGGGCGGATTTTTACCGTAGTAACTCTTCGTCCACTGCGCTTCCCCATGACCCACGTTGAACGCGTGACGTGGAGGGTCATGCGTGACATGGGGGTCATGCATGGGGCGGTTCCCGCACGCATGCATCACATCGTGGTTAATGGGAAAAGAGGCGGCCCACGTCTTTCCCGTAAAAAGGAATAACTGCGGGCGCACTGCTCATTTACCCTTCGTGCTTTCCCCAGTCTCGGAACTGCCGCTCCCATCTCCTTCCTTCGCAAGCATTCGCCCTTGCTCGCCGTCGCTGTGTCTTCGCCGTCCTCCGTCATTTGCCTCTCGCAGCCGCCATGGTCCCCAAATCCACCAAGGGCAAGGGGGTGGCTAAAGATGCCGGGGCGTTGGAGCAGCCAGAGAGCGAGTCGGTGGTGCGGCGGATGCAGCTCGCCTGCTTCGCCTCGACGGTCGACGTGTTCAAACTCCGGAACTGCTTCAATCCCCTATGGGGGTGCACGACGGGGGGGGGGGGGGGGGAGACGACAGGGCATCTAGCCACACGCGTCATCCCCGCCAATTGCGCCGAGGCCGCCCCGAATCGGTACCCATATTTCGTTGATAACTTCTCCTGCGGGCTCTGTCCCCATTTCTCTGATTTCTTCAGCGACATCAGCACACCTATGGCTTCCGCCTTTTGGATTTTACTCCAAATGTCGTGGCGTGCATGGCCCTTTTCGCTCATCTCTGCGAAGGCTTCGCCGGGGTGTACCCCAACACGGTGCTCTTCCGCCACTATTTCTTCCCTCGGATCCAAAAGGGGGCGCCATTTCCGGTTGTGTCACCTGGATCCCAACGTCCAAGGGGACATACCCGGATGGCGCTCAGAAGGAGATGTGGGAGGAGTGGCGGCGCCGGTGGTGCTGGATTGAAGAGAAGGATCCGCCGGACTTCTGCCGGATCCGCCACGCACCGCCGGTCCATAGGGATGACTGGAGTGACGTTGACGTCAATGACAAGAAGATCACGGTCGCCACCACCAGGATTCTCAGTCTCACCGAGGCTGGGCTCACCCTTGAGATGATCTGGGCGGATTTCATCCGACGCCGAATCGCTCCGCTGCACAACAAAGGCAGGCCAGCCTGGCTCTTCACGAATGCCGCCGACATCATGAGGCTCCGCTCCGGCTTGGACCACAGCCTCACAGTGATGGGGCATGCCCATTTCTTCCAGCGGCTCTTCCAGCTCGACGTGAACCGCGATGGCGAGGTCGAGCGGTCCGGCAAGGCCGCGGGGGCCGCCACAAAGGCCGGCAAGCCCGCCAGGGGGCCCCTGTTCAAGTTGCCGGTGGGGGTGGTCCCGCTGAGCAACAACTCGTGTCGGAGCGACATCATCACCGTGATGCTGGAGTTCAATGCGCAAGGCCTCGTCCCAAATTGGGACGAGCCGCCGGAGGATCAGGTGCAGGAATTTTTCGACACCCTAGAGGATAAATACGTCAACGCCGAGCCGCGGCTTGTCCAGGACACCACCCAGGCGGAACTGGACTACATCACCGCCAGGGCGGTGGAGGCGGAGCTCGCCAAGGAGGCCGGCAGCGCCGGCGGCGTGGAGGACAAGGCAGTGGAGGAGAAGGAGCTCGCCTAGTGGGTGTAGGCCGCTGGGGAGGCCAACAGCGCCGGCACCGGGGCCCCTCTCGTCGAAGACGTGGTCGACGAGTAATCGGAGGAGGAGGCCGATGCCGTCGACCCTCCAGCCACAGGGAGAGGGTGAGTCCTGCGGCGGGCCACCTCTTGCGAGCCGGTCTGACCCGGCAGGGTCGTACAACCGCACCAAGCCCAGGAGGGGTCCGGGCGCCAGACAAGGGCCACAGCGGCGAAGAAGTCGGTGAAGGCCGCGGTGGCGAAGAAGAGAGCAACTGCCTCTTCTTCATCCAAACGCCCTTGGACTCCATCAGCTTCCCCTCCTCCGGCAGATGATGACGCAGAGGTCACCTTCGACTTCGGGTCCCTCAGCCCAAGTAGGAAGAGGAAGGCAGCAGAGAAGGAGGTGTAGGACGAGTAAGTATGTTGTTCCTTTCTGTCATCTCCATCCCCCTCAGACCATGCGACTTATTTCGACTTGTTTTCATCTTTGCAGGGACGCGGAGATGCTGGCCCAGAGGGTGAAGAGGGCCAAGGCTTCGGTGGGCGGGCAGCCCTCCGCAGGCGCTGCTGGTGCACCGCTGGTGGTGTTGAGCAGTCCAGACAGCAGCCCCCGGCATAGCCCCCAGTGTAAGTCCATCACTCGCCCCTCATACACGTGTGTTAGGGGAACGATCCCTTGATGCTAACCTTGCCGTGATTGCAGGAGGGGGAAAACAGCAGTAGGAGCCATAGAGGGCTACCCCCAACAAGCCGCCCCCATCAACCACCACGCCCCGAGGGGCGTCCCTGGCAAGGGCGTGAAGCACCGAGCCCATGCACACAGAGGAGGAGGAGGCGAACTCGGGTGCTGGTGGCTTTGCCTCTGCGCCAAACATTGGCGTGGAGGGGACCTCTGCTTCCCAGCCAGGCATGGCTAAGTCACTTTCCTTCCGTCCCTGTTCTTTCTGAATTCTTGGTCTTGGCCTCGCCTCATCCCCTTCTCGGTATCCAGACCCCCCTCGGCGGACCAGGACATAGACACCGTCATCGAGGATGTCACCAAGGCCGTCGAGGCGGAGGCCGAGAAGATCGCTGCCAAGGAGGCCGCCAAGGGGCCTGCCGGGGAGCCCGACAATGCTATTGCCGAGGAGGCCGACAAGGGGACTGCCGGGGCGGCCGGCAAGGCCGCTGCCGAGGAGGAGGTGGTTGATGACCAGCCTTCCTCCTCCACTGCCTCTGGCTCCGGCAGGTATCTGAGGGTGGGTAACGACCTTTTCGTCCACCTTCCGGGGGCGTCGAGTTCCAGGGCGCCCATCGAGGGAGAGGTGTTCGACGAGGAGGTGCTTGCCGCCGCCAGGCACGTGGTTGTTGACGAGCCGAGCACCGGTGGCAACGGTTCTCAGGAGGAGCGGCTTCTCCAGGCCATGGGCGCCAATTTCCGGAAGCTCCAGGCGCTCCATCGCGCTCGCTTGGACAGGGCCAAGTCCCGGATGGCAACGGTGGACAAGGCGGAGGCGGACCTCAAGGTGCACGTCGCCGAGATGCACACTTGGTTCCGCCAGGCTTGTGAGGAGCCGAAGGCCGCCCAAGGCGAGCTGGCCAAGCGCGATGTGGAGCTCACCATGAAGCAGGCCGACATCGAGAAGGCCCAGGACATGGCGAAGAACCTGGCCGCCGAAGCCGAGGCCGCTCGAACCCAGTACCAGGCTACGCTGAACTCCAAGGAGGAGGACCTTGCGGGTCATGAGGCGAAGCTTGCCGCAACACTCCGCAGCAAGGATTGGGAGGTGGAGAAGCTCGTTGTGCAGTGGACCCAAGAGCTCGAGCAGAGGCACCGGGAGGGGCTCGATGCCCAGGCTCTGGTTCACACTGGCAGGGTGAAGGAGCTGGAGGTGGAGCGGGACGAGCTGAAGGACCAGGCCCTGAAGTTGTCCAAGGAGAAGGACACGCTCAACGGCGCCCTGGCGGAGGCGTAGGGCGCGGCCGTCAGCAGGGCCGGGGAGCTCTCCGAGGCCAACAACTCGATCAAAGACCTGAAGCTGAAGCTGGAGGGGCTTGAGGAGATGCTCTCAGAGGCCAGAGCTGGGGAGGAGACCTTGGCCAAGGATCTGGAGGCCGAGAAGCTGCAGCGGAAGAACAAAGCCGACAACCACAAGGATTTTGTGGATGGCGAGAATCGCTGGATCAGCCACCTTGAGGACGTCGCCGATAGGATCACCACGCAGCTGGCCGCCATGGGTATGCCAAACGCGAGGTACACCCCGGATCGCAGCACGACCTCCAATGCCAGGCTGACCCTATTCTTCGAGGGCGTCCTCAGGGCCCTGGAGTAGCTTCACTCCAACCAGGAGGCTTCCCTGGCCGATGAGTCCCGGAGGTTCTGCCGGGGTGCCATGACCAAGGTCCTCGCCAAGGTGGCGCACTGGAATCCTAACCTCGACTTCGAAGCTGCGTTAGAGAGCTTGCCGGAGGATGCGGACATCGCGGCGCTTAAGGAGCGTATCAAGCCCATCATCAGCCGCATCGACGGAATCCAGAGGGTGGAGAGCCAGCGCCGGGATTAGGCACACCGTTTCTCATTGCCGCTGCAGGTTCATGACCAAGACAATTTATATCTTTAGTTAGAACCGCGGGAACAATTTATGTAATATAACTCTGTCGGCGTTCTGGGAAAGGGGCTCCCCAGTTTTGCCTGCCTGCGGCCTGCGGTGTGGCTCAAGTGAGGGCCCAATGCAGCGAGGGGCTCAAGTGAGGGCCCAATGCAGTGAGGGCCCAATGCAGCGAGGGGCCAAGCCTCGCGGGGCGGACAACAGGGAGCTTCCTCAGGAGCAGCCTCCTCAGGCGGGCTCACGAGGAGGCGGAGAGATCAAGGCAAGGCACCTCCCGAGGGGCCCGTGACGCAAGCCATGACGATCGGAGGCCAAAGTGGTGCCAAGGGCGCGCCTGGCTCAAGATGTCCTTGTTTCCCTTTCGGTGCTAAGGGGGAAAGCATAGGCCAAGGCATCGGGCAAAGGTTACCGTTTTGGTGCAACAAGACCAAGACCAGCAGAGCAGCATGATGGAGGTCATCTTGGAGCCCAGGGCGGCGTCACCGTCAGAGCCTTTGGCAGCCGAAGACCAACTTTAGTTAGGATAAGTGTACTAGATGTTCGCCTTCAAAATGGCCAATTGTTGGCGCCCTTCCCGCTCGTTATTTGGGGGAGAGGCCCAGGGCCTCGCTCTATAAATAGGACTAGCCACCACAAGGGAGAGGGGACGAGATCTGGAGATCGACCAGAGAGAGAGAGAGAGAGAGAGAAGCGATTGAACTCACCCAAGCAGTTCATCGCACCAGCTCAAGAACAGCCCTCGCGAGGCTGTTCTCCCTTTGTACTGTTCATCATCAGCCCCTGAGGCAATCCACCACACCACACACTGGAGTAGGGTATTACACCACAATGGTGGCCTGAACCAGTATAAATCTCGTGTCCTCTGTGTGCTCATCTTTCTTGCCTAGATCTTTGCGAGACTTCGAGACGTGAGCTGGTGGGGGAGAGATCTTTGTGCGCACCCCAGTGTTCGAACCTCAAGGGTCTGCCGGAACCCGAAATCCGAAATGTGGCGCGCCAGGTAGGGGTGCGCCGGAATCTTTTCTTCCACTAGCCGCGTGTGATCTTCCACCATGACCATGGCTGACGCTCGCCGAGCTCGCGCCGAACGTCATGCTACTCTCGCCACCCGCGTCGTCCAGATGGCGCCCGTCGGCGGACGCCCCCGTCGTTCCCCGTCGCCCGCTGCCAACGCTGCCACTGGCCCAGCGGGGAACAAGCAGCAGGCCTCATCCCAGCATCCTTCGGTGTGGCGCGATGGCCGCACCGCCACCCCGTCGCTGACTCCAAAGCCGTTCGTTGCTCGACGCCTGTCAGCGCTTCTTTCACGGACGGCACGCCGCTGCTGCTCCCGGCGCTGCGGAGCTCCTGCACTACCGCCCCGACGACGACCTCTACAAGGACTGGCTCGCCCGCATCACCGAGCTCGTCAGCGCCACAGGGGGATCTCCCATGCTATCCCTCTCGCTGCCTCGCCCTCCATCCTGCGCAGGAGGCGAGGAGCAGGAGGTGCCAGCACCACCTCCACCCCAAGAAGGCGCCCTGGCTCCCAGGCGCGTGGTCCCAGGGCGAGACCCGCCACGTCCCGCGCCTGCGCGACAACAAAGGAGCTGCCAAGAGATCCCTCGCCCCCAAGAAGGTGCTCGCATGCTCCCAGCACCGGTGCGCCATGACCGCATCCCTGCACCGCCGCGTCAGGACCCCGCGCTGCTCCAGGCGGTGGCGCGCGGGAATCCCCAGGAGCAATCCCCGCACCAGCAAAAAGCTCTGGTGGCCACTGTAGGTTTCCGCGCCTTCACCTTCGAGCTGCGTAGCCTCGCATTGCCCGGCAAGTTCAAGCCAGACCTGCCTCCACGCTACGACGGCACTGCAGACCCCGCGGAGTTCCTCCAGCTCTACTAGTTGGCCATCGAGGCCGCCAACGGAGACGAGAAGGTCATGGCGAATTGGTTTCCCATGGCGCTCAAGGATGGTGCTCGCACCTGGCTCCTGAACCTGGCTCCAGGCACGATCTCCTCTTGGGACGACATGCGCACCCGCTTCATCGCCAACTTCCAAGGCACTCTCGACCGGCCCCCGGCCATGAGTGACCTGCGCCGCATCAAACAACAGCCGGGAGAGACCCTGTAGAAGTACATCCAGCGCTTCAACAACGCCCGCCTCAAGATCCCCAGGGTGACTGAGGAGGCCATCATCTCAGCCTTCTCCGATGGTGTGCGCGACATCAAGATGAAAGAGGAGCTAGCGATCCATGAAGACCCGTGCACATCGCTGGAGCTGTTCAACCTAGCTACCAAGTGCGCCAGGGCTGAGGAAGGGCGCCTCTCCCTCCTCGAGCTCCTGGCTGCCGATTGAGAAGAGAAGAAGCCCAAGGTCAAGGACGTGAAGTGCAAGGGGGCTGCTGTGCTCGCAGCGGAGCCAGACACCAAGCAAGGCAGGGATCAGCCTGAGTCATCTAAAGGCAGCCGGTACTGCGTGTACCACGACCTCCACACCCACGACACCAATGAATGTCAGGAGCTCAGGTCCGTGCGAGATGGGCGTATCGGCCGACGACCCGACCGCAGTGACTGGTGCTATGGCCGAGGAGGAAGAAGAGGTGGAGGACGATGGGAAGACCGAGGCCCTCGCCAAGGGTGGCGGGATCAGCCTCGCGAGGACCACTCTCAAGGAAACGGAAGCCTCCCTCCTCTGCCACCTCCGCCAAGGAGGAATGAAGACCATCACCAGGACGAGGGGGCTGGAGGCTTCCAGGAGCCGCACGCAATCGCTTGCATCCTGGGCGGCACTCAGGCCCCAGCCTCTCAGCGCATCTTCAAGCAGTTTGCTCCCGAGGTGAATGCAGTCCTCCCCAAGCTTAAGGCCACGCGCCCTCTCAGGTGGTCTGCGTGCACTATCACGTTCTGCTCAGCAGATCAACTCAAGTGTGCGGCAAAGGCCGGGGTCCTCCTGGTGCTTTGTTCCCCAGTCATCAGCAATGTGCAAGTCACCAGGACCCTCATTGACGGTAGAGCTGGGCTCAACGTCCTGTCCGTTGAAACATTCAACAATCTCCAAGTGCCATACGATCAACTTCAGCCATCCAAGCGTTTCTCAGGAGTCACCGATGGTTCCACTGTACCAATAGGGCAAGTTCGTCTTCCCGTCACTTTTGGGCAACGCAGCAATTACCGCACCGAGCTCATTGACTTCGACGTCGCCCACATTCGCCTGCCGTACAATGCCATCCTCGGGTACCCGGCCTTGGCCCGGTTCATGGCAGCAACTCACCCTGCTTACAACCTCATGAAGATGCCCGGGAGCAGCGGCGTCCTCACCGTGTCAGGAGACACAAGAGACGCGCTGCAGGCACTCAAGCTTGCCTTCAAGACTGCCGCGGCGGCACAGCTAGCCAGCTCCGACGACCCTGAGCCCAAGAGGGTCGCACCGGCCCAGAAGAGGCAACTATTCACCCAAGACAAGGTGGAGACCAAGCAGGTACCGGTCGACAAGGACGGGTCCACTAATGCCTCGTTCACCATAGGCGCCAACCTCGAACCCGAGCAGGAGGAGGCCTTGGTGTAGTTCCTGCGCGCGAACAAGAAGGTGTTCGCGTGGGAGCCTGATCAGCTGGCAGGGGTCCCGAGGGGCGTGATTGAGCATCACCTCAACGTGTGCCCCAACATGCGCCCCGTGAAGCAGAAAGCGAGGCGTCAGTCCACTGAGAAGCAAGCTTTCATCGTCCAAGAGACCCGTAAACTAGACCCAGATTGGTTGGCTAACCCGGTTGTCGTGCCAAAGAAGGGAGGAAAGGAACGGGTGTGTGTCGACTTCAACAACCTCAACAAGGCCTGCCCGTAGGATCCATTTCCTCTTCCTCGCATCGACCAGATCGTCGACTCCAGCGCTGAGTGTGACCAGTTATGATTCCTGGATGCCTTCTCGGGCTATCACCAGATCAAGATGGCGGTAGAAGACGTGGAAAAAACGGCTTTCCTGACCCCGTGTGGAGTGTACTGCTATACGTGCATGCCGTTTGGTCTGCGCAATGCAGGTGCGACCTTTTAGCGGCTGATGCACATCGCCTTGGGTCGGCAGCTCGGGAGGAATGCTGAGGCTTACGTCGATGACATTGTGGTGAAGTCTCGGGAGGCAAAAACCCTGATACAGGACTTGGAGGAAACCTTCGCGAGCCTCAATGAGGTGGACCTACGGCTCAACCCGGAGATGTGCGTGTTTGGAGTCCCCTCGAGCAAGCTCCTGGGTTTCCTCGTATCCCACAGGGGCGTCGAGGCCAACCCGGAGAAGGTCAAAGCAGTCGAGGACATGAGCCCGCCGAAGACCGTCAGAGAGATGCAGAAGCTCACCGGGCGTGTGACCGCGCTAGGACGATTCATCTCCAAGCTGGGGGAACGAGCACTGCCCTTCTTCAAGCTGATGAAGAAGAAGGGCCCCTTTGAATGGACTGAAGAGGCCAACAAGGCGTTCCAGGATCTCAAGAGGTACTTAACCAGCCCTTCGATGATGGTAGCCCCGCATCCTCGAGAGCCCCTGTGCTCTACCTTGCAGCCAACCCCTACTCCGCCAGAGCAGCCCTGGTGGCGGTTAGGGAGGAGCGTCGGACCAAGGCCGCAGCAACCATCCGGGTCGAAGCAAAGCAGAGCCAAGAAGGATTCACGGAGACCGCGAACGCAGCCGAAAAGGATCAGCCGCAGCAGGGGAGCACACCTGGAACAGAAGAGGCCCCTCCGAGCAATCAATTGCTGGGGGCTCCATCGTCTCGGGAGGCACCCCAACCTCCGGAGGACGCAAGTAGCGCCAGCACTCTCAACCTGGTCGAGCACCCCATGTACTTCGTCAGCACAGTGCTACGAGACGCAAGGGCGCGGTACCCCATGCCTCAAAAACTCCTACTCGCGCTGCTGGTTACCTCACGCAAGCTGCGGCACTACTTCCAAGGCCATCCCATCAAGGTCGTCTCAGCATACCCCTTGGAAAGGGTACTCAGGAGCCCCAACTCAGCTGGGAGAGTCGCTGAGTGGAACATCAAGCTGCAAGCGTTTCAGCTAGAGTTTAGCACGACCAGATTCATCAAGGGGGCTGCACTTGCAGACTTCATGGCGGAATGGGCAGAGGCGCCAGGCCTCGAGGCTGGTGAGGATCGATCGCTTTCCCCGGGAAGCGAGGCACTGGACGGCTGGGTCATGTACTTCGACGGGGCGTTCTCCGACATGGCGCGGGGGCTGTCGCGGTGCTCGAATCTCCCACTCAATACAAGCTCTACTACACCGTACAACTCTGTTTCCAACACGGAGAAAAGGTCTCCAACAACATAGCAGAGTACGAAGGCCTGATAGCAGGCTTGAAAGCTGCAGTCGCCTTGGGGGTAAAGCGCCTCACAATCAAGGGAGATTCATAGCTCCTCGTCAACTTCTCCAACAAAGTATACAAGCCGAAGGACGAGCACATGGAAGCCTACCTCGCGGAGGTCCGCAGGATGGAGAAGCAGTTCTGGGGGCTGGAGTTGCAGCATGTGCCTCGCGGCACCAATCAAGAGGCTGATGACATCGCCAAGAGGGCATCCAGGCGGCTGCCTCAGGAGCCTGGCGTCTTCGAGGAGCGACTCTTCAAGCCCTCGGTGGCGCCATCACTATCAAGCACGGCGCTGCCCCCGGAAGAGCTCCCTCAGCCGCCTGCCTTAGGAGCCCCGGTCTGCGGCCCGGCCTCGGGGGCACGCCTGCTCCTGGCGTTGGAGCCTCACGAAGGATGCTGGATCGCAGAGCTCAGGAACTACCTGACACAAGTTACCTTGCCGGAGAAGGAGGAAGTGGAGCGCGTGGCGCGGCAGGCCACGGCCTACTGCATCAAGGAAGGAGAACTCTACCGGAGGTGACCTAATGATGTGTCCCTACGTTGCATTTCCAAAGAGCAAGTGAAGGAGCTGCTGGCAGACATACACGGTGGAGACTGTGGGCATCACTCATCATCACGGACCCTCATTGGCAAGTCGTTCCGCAGCGGGTTCTATTGTCCCACGGCACTCAGCGACGCCGTGGAGCTAGTGAAGGCTTGTGACGCCTACCAATTCCATGCCAAGCAGATCCATCAGCCGGCGGGGGGTCTGCAGACTATACCCCTTTCATGGCCGTTCGCAGTCTGGGGGCTGGGCATCGGGCCCGTTCCCTCGGGCGTCGGGGGGCTAGCGCTATCTCTACGTCTCCGTGGACAAGTTCACCAAGTGGCCTGAGGTGGAAGCTGTCCGCACCATCCCCGCAGGCTCCACGGTCAAGTTCATCAAGGGCCCCGTGAGCCGATTCGGAGTGCCTAACCGCATCATCACCGACAACGGTTCGCAATTCACCAGTAACCTCTTCAAAACATACTGTGCTAACCTTGGAACAAAGATATGCTACGCCTCGGTAGCGCACCCCCGGAGTAACGGTCAGGCTGAGCGAGCCAACGCAGAGGTCCTGAGGGGCCTCAAAACCAGGACCTTCAAGAAGAAGCTGGAGGCCTGTGGCAAGGGCAGGTACAACGAGCTCCAGTCCGTGTTGTGGTCTATCCGCACGACCGCGGCCAAACCAACTAGCGAGACTCCGTTCTTCCTCGTCTACGGAGCTGAGGCAGTCCTCCCTCACGAGGTCAGGCGTCGCTCCACACGGGTCCTGGCGTTCGACGAGGCATAGCTGGATGCCATGCGGGGGACGGATCTTGTGCTGGGGGAGGAACACCGTCGAGAGGCCGCACTGCGAGCGGCAAGGTATCAACAGGCGCTGCGGCAGTACCACTGCTGCACCATCCGCCCCAGGACTCTCGAGGTAGGGGACCTCGTGCTCAGGCAGGTCCTCTTCAGGGAAGGGTTGCACAAGCTCTCTCCCATGTGGGAGGTCCCGTTCAAGGTTGTTCATGTTTCCAGTTCCGACTCCTCGTGCTTAGAGACCCTAGAGGGAGTACCCATCCAGAACACATGGAACATTCAACATCTCCAAAGATTCTATCCCTGTAAAGCTACCACATTTGGGAGAAGGCCCGGTGCCTGTGAAGAAGGCCAACGCCTGTGAAGCTACCGCGTTTTGGAGAAGGCCCGGAGCCTGTGAAGAAGGCCAATGCCTGTGAAGCCCGCCGCCCGTGACACTCTCACGTAATAATGAGTGGGGCTGTACACGCCCTGGAGTCTCCGGAGTGCCGCCCTCGGGCCTCGGGGCTCCCGCCCACGCCCAGTGGCAGCACTTAGCTCCGCGCTGGTGAGAAGACGTCGAAGACTAGATTAGGTGCCGGACGCGGCTTTTTCATTTGCTTTCTGCAGTTGGCTTGCTTGCTCTTTCCTATTTGGTGTTATATCGAAGCTGTCCCTGCCTCTGGCTCTAGCCCCCCTTTCTCCTTTTTTTTGCTCACCTGCTTTGGTTTTCCCTCGCGCAAGTCTCGTGAGGGAGGTGCGCGGGCACCCTCGCGAGCGTTTTCTGCCTCGGTCGCCTAAAGCTCTCCTATCCGGGTCCACTGAGGGAGCACCACTCCCGGTCCTTGCCCCACGGGCATCGCGATGCGAGCACGGGACCTGGGTCGGTCGTCCCCGCAATCAAACCAAAAGCTACCCCTCTTGACTAATCCCTGCAGGACATAAAGGGAACGGCAAGGCCTCGACCTCTGGAGGCAAAGACCGCTACAAGCCACCACGAGGGATGCAGGGTGCTTGCGGGGGCATCCCTGACCGCGCTTGGACGGAGGAGAGTCAGGCCCTTCCTGACGAGCCTTTCCCTTCTCCGCGGCCGAGAACCTCTTCAGCGGAGCCATGGAGATAGCGAGCAGTCAGAGCGAAGAAGAGGAGGAGCAGCAGAGGGAGACGAACCGGAGTGCCTGGCGCCGTTCCGCACTTATAGCCAGAGGAGGCGAACCGTCGGCCTCCACGATTGCAGGTAATCATGACCCGTCTTTGCATGCAGGGACTTGTCAAGTCGTGCGGTTGCCGAGGCATCATGGGGAAGCGGAGACGCCCACGTCCAATCAACCGCCACGCGGCGCCCAAGGCCGCAGGCTGTTGGGGCCCGCGGCGCTTCGCACTTGCCCCTTCGCTTCTCTACTAAGCCAAGTCCGGGCGCGCCTTGGGCCCGGGGGCTACTGTCGGCGTTCTGGGAATGTGGGTCCCTCGACTTGCCTGCCTGCGGCCTGCGGTGTGGCTAAAGTGGGGGACCAATGCAGCCCAGCTTCATTAGCTCAAGCTCAAGACCCTCGCGAGGGGCCAAGCCTCTCGGGGCGGACAACAGGGAGCTTCCTCAGGAGCAGCCTCCTCAGGCGGGCTCGCGAGGAGGCGGAGAGATCAAGGCAGGGCACCTCCCGAGGGGCCCTTTACGCAAGCCATGACGATCGGAGGCCAGGCGTGTGCCAGGCGGGCACCGGCCTACGCAGTGTCCTTGTTTCCCTTTCGGTGCTAAGGGGGCAAGCACAGGCCAAGGCATCGGACAAAGGTTACCGTTTCGATGCAACAAGACCAAGACCAGCATAACGGCAGGATGGAGGTCATTGTGGAGCCCAGGGCGGCGTCACCGTCAGAGCCTTTGGCAGCCGAAGACCAACTTTAGTCAGGATAAGTGTACCAGATGTTCCCCTTCAAAATGGCCAATTGTTGGCGCCCTTCCCGCTCATTATTTGGGGAGAGGCCCAGGGCCTCGCTCTATAAATAGGACTAGCCACCACAAGGGAGAGGGGGACGGGATCTAGAGATCGACCAGAGAGAGAGAGAGAGAAGCGACTGAACTCACCCAAGCGGTTCATCGCACCAACTCAAGAACAGCCCCTCGCGAGGCTGTTCTCCCTTTGTACTGTTCATCATCAGCCCCTGAGGCAATCCACCACACCACACACTAGAGTAGGTTATTACACCACAATGGTGGCCTGAACCAGTATAAATCTCGTGTCCTCTGTATGCTCATCTTTCTTGCCTAGATCTTTGTGAGACTTTGAGACGTGAGCTGGTGGGGGAGAGATCTTCGTGCGCACCCCAGTGTTCGAACCTCAAGGGTCTGCCGGAACCCGAAATCCGACAAACTCTGCAGCAGTTTTGATACAATGCATGTTATTTTCCTATTCGATTTTCCTTTGTATGTCCACCCTACGTTAACCGGGTAGGCTTGCCGGAGCGTAAACCCAGGGCGGCTTCTTCAGGACGGATCCCCAATGGCCTGCCGGTTGTGCTTGCCGCCGGGCGAACCACCTTACCGCCCTTAACGCGGCCGCTCGAACTGTCGAGCTTAACTCAAGTCAGAATCGAGAGCGTTGCCAATTGCGGAAGGCTACCCTGCCACTCTCGACGCAACCGCTTGAGCTGCAGAGCGAACTCGAAACAGGACAAGAGTGTTGCCAATTAAGGGAGGGCCCCTTTGCGTGCAGGTTTTCCATACAAAGAATGAGATCTCCGAGGGGAATAACCTTATATAAAAAGGAAATATTTAAAGTTCGGCATGACTTAGCTTTCCTGTCTCCACACTGGTGCCCTTCGCGCTTGCAGGCTGCGTCGTTCTCCTGGCCATCTTCTTCTCTGGCGGCCGTGGCCATGAGAAACTGCTAGGCCGGCTGCTAGACCAGATTCTCACGACTGCGCCCCCTACCTAGCACGCCAAAGATGTCGGTGGAAATGACACCTATGGGATCACTGGAATCACTTCTACGGTTGTGGGCACAGGGTCGTGAGAAGAGCAGGTCTAATAGGAAGCACACGGATCATTTACCGAGGTTCGGTCCGCGAGGATGCGTAATACCCTAGTCCTGCTTTGGTGGATGGATTGGGTGTTCTTGTGTTCTTGAGCTAGCTACGAGGTGCAACTTGCCCATGTCACGCCCAAGATGCGACCCTATCCTAAAGGAACTCGAAGGTCCCACCAAGGATAGAAGCGCATCTTGAAGACGCTTTTGCAAGGTGGATATCATTACATCAACATTACATAATAGTGGGGATACATCCAATACATACAATGACACATGAATACAACATCACAATACATAAGAGCATCATCCGACTACGGATGAAACACAAACAGAAACTCAAATGGCATCCACCCTGCTAGCCCAGGCTGCCGACCTGGAACCTATCCCCTGATCGAAGAAGAAGCAAAAGAAGACCTCCAAAACAAGTAAACAAGTAAACAGCGTCAAGATCATCGCAACAACCTGTACCACAAGAATCACAGGTGTAGTAATCAGGAGCCACGAGGACTCAAGAATCCCATTACCATGGGTATCAAGACTAGCAAAGCTTAATGGGTAAGGAAGGGGTAAAGTGGTGAGGTTGCAGCAGCGACTAAGCGAGTATGGCGGCTAACTTACGCAAATGAGAGCGAGAAGAGAAGCAAAGCAAGCGCCGTCAACTAGTAATGATCAAGAAGTGATCCTGAACTCCTACTTACGCCGACATAACCCGAAACCGTGTTCTCCTCTCGATCAACCCGAAAAGAGACACTCACTACATTACGCACACGGTTGGTGTATTTTAGAAGAGTTTACTTCAAGTTTACTACAACTGGATATTAACAAATTCCCATCTGCCACATAACCGCGGGCATTGGCCCGGGGGGGCTGAGTAAAGATGACCCTCGGGTTAGCTACTCCCAAGGGAAAGGTATAGGTGGTAGGCAAATGGTAAAACCAATGTTGGGCCTTGCTGGAGGAGTTTTATTCAAAGTGAACTGTCAAGGGGGTCCCATAAATCACCCAACCGTGTTAGGGACGCAAAATCCAGGAACATAATACTGATATGACAGAAACTAGGGCGGCAAGAGTGGAACAAAACACCAGGCATAAGGCCGAGCCTTCCACCCTTTACCAAGTATATAGATGCATTAATAATATAAGAGATATTGTGATATCCCAACATAATCTTGTCCACCATGGAGAAATCTTCAACTTCACCTGCAACTAGTAATGCTATAAGAGGGGCTGAGCAAAAGCGGTAACATAGCCAAACAACGGTTTGCATAGGAAAGGTGTCAAAGGTTAGAGGTTCATGGCAATATGGGAGGCTTGATAAACAGGTGATAGGTAGCGCAGAAAAGCGATAGAACGAAGCAACTAGCATAGCAATGATAGTAGTGAGATCCAGGGTAGCGGCCATCTTGCCTGAAATCCCGCTAGGAAGAAGAACGAGTCCATGAAGAAGATGAAGACATGAAGACGAACCAAGCGTAGACGAACGAATCCTCACGATCGCAACGAAAATGGGAGCTATCGAGAAAAAGCACACAACATGGGTAAACACACCACACATGAACATGACAAGATGCACAACAAACATGATGCATGACAAATCTAGATAAGGCTACTCATGGCAAGAGATGATGCAAACAAGAGCAACACATCAAGGCAAGTTTAAATGAGGCCGGGATAAACATATAACAATTCTGGTAAGTCCTCATATGCAAATTTCGAAATTGGTCCAGATCTTAATAACTTATATTCAAGTTGTTAAGCAGCAAGTTAAGATGCACCAAGATGATCTACATGAAATTCTAGTCAAGTTACATATAAAGTTCATTTAATTCGGAGCTACGGCCTAGAAGATATGAGCAAAACAAGTTAAACATGGCATTGATGCAAAATGCACCCAAACATCAAGTAACACCTCAAAACAAGGATGCAACATGATAATATGAAACTACATGCAAAATCAAGCATGTTTCATATAGAGCACACTCAAAACGGAGCAACGGTTCAACACACACTCTATACAAGTTTAAAGGACAAACTGTCCAAAACAGCAACTAGGCATATTGCAAGCACCAAAACAATATGCTACGGCATCTCGATATAATAACAAAAGGAATGGGCAAGATGTAAAGGTAAAGCATAACAAAACATTAGAACTGAGTTATCTCCATAAATCACTAGAACATGCTCAAACACACATGGCAAGATTGCAAATAATAACAGTTCAGACTTTGCAGAAAATAACATCAGGTTGCAATGTTTAGAGCTATCAAACAACATGTTACAGGAACTTATAATGGCAAAAAAAGGCATGGCATGATACTACTAAATTCATATAACAAAAGTCCCTTACTGACCATGAGTCAAAAGGGATCAGAAGATATGATGGCACCCATATAAACATAGCAAATTACAATGCAGATTTATACATAGCAGGAACAACATTAAGTAGGCATGTTGGTGAGCTTGAACCACTCACCACAGAGCAATACATGGAATGGCAAGGCAACCAACAGTACGAAAACATGTCTATGAAGCTAAGCATGGCAAGAGAAAGTTCATAGAGTGCATGTATCACTAACAACAATCATGGCAACATTGAACTTAATGTTAACAGGCTGCTAGCAACATTATTCAGAAACTTTGGAGCAAGATCACAACAAGTTACAGCAGGCTATAAATGCAACCAGGGGCATGGATGGATAGAGCATGACATGTGTAACAAAACATCCGTAGTGAACATCTCCATATTATGCATAGAATGACTTGTAGCAGCAGGTTTACGTAGCATCATAATATAGCAGATTCAGCCTAGCAAAACAGCAACAGCAAGTACCCTACTTAACAAGCTTGATGCACTCACTACAAAACACACAAAAAATACATGGATGTCACCTATGTAAATATGGCATGACATAGCTCAAAACACATCAATCATGGCAAAAATGACAAAAGAGCATGTTATAACAGTTTCAGCAGATTAACATCATGAAGCACTCTTGCAACGATGATTCAGGCATCTAGATGAGCTCAAATGAAATTGATGCAATGTAATGAAACGCAGAGCATCTCATGACGAACATTTTGACATATTACACGCACAAAACGGAGAAGTATGCAGCAAGTTATGATGCGTTGAACAGGGTATGAAAGTGCAAATATTTTGGGGTCAACCTTGTCTTCCAGATCTGGATCGGGATCATGGCACGCAGCTCGAGGCGGGGCCGGAGACGAGGCCGGCGACCGGGGACGGGGCAGCGCCGGCTAGGGAGAGGCAAGGGGCGACCGGCGCCGGAGGCGGCCCGGGTCGCGCGGCACTCCGGCGAGGGGCGGCGTCGAGACGGTGCCGGGCGGCGGGACTGGCCGGGCAGCCGCGCAAGCCGACGGCGAAGGTTGGTCTGTGGCGGGCGGCGAGATGGAGGCGGCGGCGGCCAGCGCGGCGGCGGACGGGCGGCGGGCACGCGCGCCGGGCGCTGGCGCCTGAGTGGCGCTGCTCGGGAGACGGGCAGCTGGGCCGGGCTCGTGCTCCGGCAGGCCGGGCGGCGCGAGGGCGGCGCCCACGTGGCGGCTCGGGAGAGGCTGGGAGCGGCGGCGCGGGGACGGGCGGACATATCCGGATGGCGGGGGGAAGGTGTCCGGCGGCGCGGAGGGAAGAAGGTTAGGGTTTCATCTGCGCGAGATTTCGGGGAGGGGCACATATTTATAGGTAGAGGGAGCTAGGAGACTCCAAATGAGGTGCGGTTTTCGGCCACGCGATCATGATCGAACGACCGAGAGCATTAAGGGGGTTTTTCTGGGTTACTGGGCTGATTTGGAGGGGTGTTGGGCTGCACAAAAGGAGGGGTTTCGGGCCATGCGGTTAACCCTAGGAGTATCAAACGACCTCCAAATGGAACGAAACTTGACAAGCGGTCTACCGGTGCTATACCAAGGCCGCTTGGCAAACCTCGGGCTATTCCGAGAAAGTTTAATCACCCGCTCACAACGAGAGACAAAAGGGGAACGCCGAAGGGCATAGGAGTGCCGGATTGCAAAACGGACAACGGGGAAAATGCTCGGATGCATGAGACGAACACGTATGCAATGCAATGCACATGATGACATGACAATATGCAACATGCAATAAAATGACATGGCAACTATGGCGAATAACTGGCAGACACCTGGCGCAACGAATCTGGGGCGTTACAGCCCAAAAGAGTCGAATCCCTCTCCTGGCCGCCTCTGGCCTCCTTTTATAGGCAAAAGGGGTTGCCACAGTGGAACACATGAGGTGGAAAGGTCTACAGTGCCCAAGCTTATCGCCTGGCATTAGGGAACACAATGGATTAAATGCGCTAGTTAGGTGTCCATTAGCTTTATCGGGGACGGGAACGAGGCCCGTCCCATCCGTCGCCGCCCTGCCTCGCTTCGACACACGCCCAGGCCAGCGATGCGTGCGGCGCCATGTAGGCAGGCAGGCTGCTGAGGTGGTGCTATGGTGGAGCCTTCACGAAGATTTGCATGCCACCACGCAGGTGCTTGCTGAGTTGGTGTAGAGGCCGCCCATCGCCACACAGGTGCCTGCCCAGCTGGTTAAGCTAACAGCTGCTTGGGGACGGCGGTGGAGTCTTGGCTGGTGCGGGCCTGGCAGTGGCCCTGCTGGCGTCCTTGGCAAGGGCCTTGCCGGGGCCCAGCAATGGTCATGTCGTGGTGTTGCAGTCCTCCCCGGCAAGGTGTTTGCCGGGTGTCTTATGGATTCCCTCGGCTGGGATCCTGCTGTGGCGACCGGTTTACCGGGTAATAAATTCCAGAAAATGGCCGTCGTACTCACCAGCCCCATGATTACTGTTAGCTGATGAGGTACCAACTTGATACAGAATTTCCAAGCAAAATACAAAATATGTGGTACAAGACCCTTCTGGTCTGTGAGTACAATAAATGGTTTCTAATGGTTGATGGCGGAAGCGGTTTGTGGATCATCAGCGTCTATGGGACTCCAATATCCACAGGAACAGCTGACCAGGATAACTCCTATCTTCGCGAGGCTGCTATCCCCATTGATTACGTTCCGGGGCTGTCATTGCAACGCTCCTCTTCACGCAAGAAATCTGGCCAAGACAATAGCCAGGGACAAGCCAGTGAGTACTTTGAATGTATTCGCAAACATTATGAACACAGGTATAATATAACAACTGTTAATCATGCTTTGAAAATATTCTATGATCACAACGTCAGTCATAAGTTGAAATGCTTGATACATGCAAGCAGATTATTAATATGTAACAATGAAAATGAAATGACAGAGTAGGAAATAAAATGCACCATTCGATGTCTGAAGCGACGTCTCGAAATGATGGTAATTAACAAGCATGCCTCAGTTGGGCGTCTGAGCGACACCACATAAATGGCTTATAAGGTAAAATAAATATCAAGCATGCCACAGTCGGGCGTCTCAGCGGCACCACATAAAGGGCTTATAAAGGAAATAAATAACAAGTAATGCCACAGTCGGGCGTCTTAGCGACACCACATAAAGGGCTTATAAAGAAAATAAATAACAAGCAATGCCACAGTCGGGCGTCTTAGCGACACCACATGAAGGGCTTATAAATAAAATAAATAACAGGCAATGCCACAGACGGGCGTCTTAGCGACACCACATAAAGGGCTTATAAATAATCACAGTGAATATCCAGGAGGTAGAACCATCCCAGGGATACTCGATAGTTCAAATAATATAAAGGGTTAGTCCATAACAAATATAATAATCATAATCATTACAAGTCTCAAGTTGCGATCCAGTTCTGGTTAAACAGTTCCTCCTCCGAAGACCGACACTAAGACCGACACCTGACCCATCCTAGACTGTAATCCTTAACCAAGGACACGGCTATTCGAATAGGTTTAATCTCTGCAGAGGGTGTACTCTTTACCCACGAGTAATAGATTCCTTTAGTCCATCCGGACTAATTCCGTCTACGACCTTTTAGTTGAAAACACACCTAACTTGCACACACCAGCTTAACTTACCGGTGTCTGGAATCACCCACGACACTTGTTAAGAAAAACTCTAAGTGGGGAGGCTACAGCCTCGCATAGCATGGGATCAAATTTATATCGCGCGCTCTAAGGGGTGGACTCCCCTCTCGGTCTCAACCGGAAACACCCATGCCCCCGGACCAGGTGGCCTGCCTACCAGCTACAACGGGTATCTTCCACCATGGCCTCTCAGACGGTGTGTCTTTGGAAAGGGGTTGACGACTTATCGAACTGCACTTACTTGTTGTAGAGCCAAGTGGTAGTATGAAACAAGTATGGGGGTTACTGGAACAAGACTCGATCTATGGTCAACTCAGGAGGTTTAAGTATTCCCTGCATGATTAGCATAATATATTTCATCCAACAGAAAGAACCATCACTCATCATACCCCTCATGCCATGCCGGACACACTCACCTCAACGACGAACTAGGGACAAGCTCGGGTCTACCCAAGACAGAGACTTTCCCATTTCCCTTCCGGTAGGCATGAAAGGCATACGAGGATAATCATTATCACAAACATGTCCATTTTCAACTGCAAGGAAATTTCAAATAAGCATTTATGCAAACGATCACATCACCACATAAAATAACGAGTTCTCCGTATTGAGGTGGTGCCATAATCGTGTCAAACAATGTATGCAAAATATTATGCCGGGGTTCAGAATGCTTGCCTTTAATATGTGGAAAGGCAGGGTGCACTCCAAAACTTTTGATAGTTTGCTTCTCTCTCTCCAAAGTCTTATTTTGAATAAATTTGAATTAACACACAAATTTAAAACAGCACAAAAAGTTGTCTTGAAATATTTTTAGATAAATCTTAAAATAAACTAGATCAAATTTTAGAGAGGTAGGAAAAGGAATCAATTCATTTGGAGTTATGATTACAACTTTATAGGCGGTCAAAGTTTTTGTCAAAATCTGTTATTTAAAATAAAACAGAAAAAGAAAACGAATCGAATATAAACGTACATGTCGAAGGCGTATTCTGGAAACGCGCCTCCACTTATCAAGCATGGACCGTGCGTGGGTCACTGACAGTGGGCCCGCCTGGCCCACTGGTCAGGTTTGACTGGTCTTCCCTACCCTCTTCTTTCTCTGCCCGAGCGGGGGACGGGGCTCCGGCAAGGCTCGCCGGCGAACGGCGGCACCGTTCTGGAAACCGAGGCCACCCGCGGTCTCAGGGGATCAAGGCGGTCCTACCGGTGGTCGTTTTGGTCTCTGAGGGGTGGGCCGGAGCTGCGGCCAGCGCTCCTTGCCAGACGGTGGCCGTCGGCCAAAGTGAGTTTTTCGCCAAGTAGTCTCGATCAAGATTGAGTAGGGGGATGGACTCACGAGAGGGAGAGGGGGCTCCTGGTGAAGAGAGTGGATAGGGGGAGGCCCTGGTTGCGCCGGACAGAGCCGGGAGGCGGCGGTAGTCGAACTGGCCGGAGTTGGGGAAGACGGCCTCTTCCTCTCCAATTGACGGCAACGGGGGCACTAGGAGTACGGTGTGAGGTTGCCCGAGTGCTCGAAGGAGCTCGGGGCTTCTTAAATAGGCTCGCCAAGGCGGTTCCGCGGCGGCCGTGGATAAGGTCGCCGGCGACCGTCTTTCTGTAGCTAGGGCGACGTGGCGGCGACGTGTGCTAGGGGACGAGGCTGCGGATGAGCTTGAGCCGCTCCAGGGAGCAGCTGGCGAGTGCTGGTGGCTCGGGCGGCACCGACCGTGGCAGAGGCGCGCTGCAGACGCCGGCGTGCCGCCAAGGGGCTCTGACGGCGGTGCTGTAGGGCACCAGGGCTGCTTGGCATGATGAAGTGAGAAGGGGAGTGTGTGGCGCGGCTCTGCAGTGAGGGCAAAACCAGGGGCGCGAAGTGTCGGCTCGGGCGCCGACATCGCAATACGCTGCAGCCTTTCGCCACGCCCAGCACGCACGGAACGTGTTCGATAAAATGCTGGGGCATGCTAGGGGTCTCGGGTGAGGTTGGCAAGCAACAGAACTAGGTTAGTGATAGATGGAAGATCAAGGGACACGGTGGTTTGGTCAGGAGACCAAGTTCATAGTGCAAACAAGAACTCATGCCAAATCTGTCCATGCTCTCAAGGTGTTTGACAAAATGCCACAGGCACCTAGGCATTTCTTGGAGTGGTAAAAACTTCCATGTTGGAGTCTCTAGATGCATAAGAAGGTGGTGAGGTTAGTTCGTCTAAAGCACAAACTTGCTAGTGCAAGTTTTGCAAAATTTCAATTCTGGACAGGATGTAAATGGCATCATTACATGGACCAAAAATGATCCAAAGGGTGCATGCTCCTGGACTTAGGGGTTTAGCAGGGAGGACTACAAGTAGGAAAAGGAATCATGGATAGAGGAGTAACTAAAATTGTGGTTGCTATACAAACCATCAAGTTGGACCAGAATGGAAAAGACGTTGATCCACTCAATATTTTCAAAGAACAAAGCTGGGTTTTTACATAAAGTTGAATCATGTGCTGCTACTAACATCCCATAATTTTGGTGGAAGCTTTAAAGAAATATTTAAATAGACTATAGTGCAAATCTGTCCACTAGACCAGATTTGAAAAACTGGTGTAGAGCTCAAAATTACCAAAGGACAGAAGGTATTTTTGCATAAAGGTGGCTTAAAAACATCATATGACATCTCCAACTTTTGGTGTGATTTTTGAAAGGATTTATAAAAGGGTTGCAGTGCAAATAGGATCCTAAACTTATGAAAAACCATTTTGGAGAAATAAACCTCTGGGAAAGAATAATTATATAAATAATCCTACTGATAGAATAAATCTGTCATTTGAGAGGATAAAAGAGTCCAGTAAAATTGGGAAGTTTTTCATTTGAGGTAAAAATTTCCATAAAAATCCAAGAAAAGAATGGTTCTGAAATCAAGAAAACCAAGAAAAGGAAAGTTAAATTTCCTGGCAAAAATTTTAATTAATAAAACAAGAGTAAGAATTTTGGGGTGTTACAACACTACCCCCCTTAAGAAAAATCTCTTCCTCGAGATTTGCTAAGAGCTGTTTTTATATAAAATATATATATACATTAAAACAAATGCGGCTACAGTGAGAGGGCAATAAGTGGTGCAAAACCACAGTGTGGAACACTGGCGCGGTGTGGAAAAATCCACGGTTTTGGGGGAAAATGAGCGATTTCTACGCTGGATATAAATTTAGAATAAATTCTAAATAAATAAAAATACGCTGGTCGTACCCAAGAGCACAAGATGTTCCTTGGTCGGCTGTGTGGACCCAGGGTCCACTGTCAGTCTCTTCTTCTTCCTCTGGCTCTTTCTTCTTCCTCTCTCCCGCGCGCTTTCCCACGCTTTTTCACCGGCGACGCCTAGCGCGTAGGGCATCTAGGCCGTACCGTGGTAGTGCACGGCGTGCTAGCTGCCGATGCAGCGTGCACTCACCTCGCGGGCCAGTACGCTGTCGGCACTGCTCATGGATTCGCCTCCGAACACCGGCGACCGGGCGACGGGCGGCGCTGGTGGACCTCGCCCACCGTACACCGAGCTCGAGCTATAAGACGGCCGAGGTGTTCTTCTCTTCTTCCTCCCACCTGACCTCGCTTCTCCTCCTCCTCCTTTCTCCTCTGTCTCCGTTTCCCGGAGCTCGAGGCGAGGCTCTAATGGCGGTGGTGGTGCCGGACTGCACGTGATCCTTGCAGCGGAGGGCTGGCAGCGGTGCTGGGGCTCTCCGTGCTCCTGTGCGCGATGATCCTCGATGATCATCGTGATGCTGTGGCTCGGGTGTTGGCTCTCCGCGGTGGTGGTGATCACGAGGAGTAGGTGGGGTGTGTCGGGTGCTAACTGTTGTCGGGAGGTGCTCAGTTAGTTGTATCATAGTTGAAAGATTTTGCAAGCAGTGTATGTGCTCGAATGATTTGGTTGTGAGTCTGCTGCCGTGGTGCTTGTGTGAAATAAAATAATCCACGTCGTGGGAAGGTGTAGATGCAGCAACTCTGGGAAAAGAAATATCACTCCAGGATTTCTCGCGAGAGAAAACAGTGATACGTTAGAGTCAAACGCAACAGAACTACTCACAATAATAGAAATTAAAGAATTGCTCGCTGCACAAACTCGGGGTACCGCGCATAAGTTACAACTCATAAATAAATGTTGCAATAATAAACACAGTGGTGACAACTAAAATTGAAACGGTAACAGACGGGGTCCTGAGATAACGTCTCTGTTACTGGGATACACTCCTCTTCTATGGGGGAAAGTGGATTGATTAGTCGATGAATGTGTCTCTCCTGGTCGGGCCTCAGTGATCTGCCAACGGCGATCTGAGGGTTTAAATCCGCGAGGCTCTGGAGGTAACCCTTCACACGTTGGGTTAAACGCTCTTGAGCGATGACATACTGGACAAGGTTGGCCAGGACTGGGTCTCTCTCAATTCGTCCACCAGGAACAGATGTTACTCCTCCGGGTGCTGCACGGCTCGGAAAGTAATAATACACTCGTTCGCTGGCATAGGGTACCGCGAATCGAAGGCGAGCAAGCGCTTCGTATGCAGCAGCTTCTACGGCCATATGTGGGGTCGACATAGATTTCCCCACAAAGGAGACTTCTGTTGGGTCTTGGTTTGGATTTACGGGAGGGATGTGCACTGCCGCCCAATATCTCGAGGTGGAAGGGGTGATTCTCGATTTGAACAGCTCGTACTGGGGTGGCTGGGTAGCGCCCATGGTACTGCAGGTAAAATCCCACAATATTTTGAGAAAGCTACACGGGGTTGCATCTGGAGTTCTCAGATAAATACTAGGGCTCGGCATGGCAAGAAATGTTTGTGAGGAGGGTGCACCAGTTGAGGGATTCTTGGCAAGGTCTCGCGGTGGCCTTTTTATAGCACCAGAGCTGGGTCATTTTACCGTGGTGAAAGGTAATGAATTTGCCAGCTCAGCTCCAAGGGTCGGGGTCAAAGCCATAGATACATATCTCACCAAAGTGACGTATCACTGTGGGGTTTGTCGGGGTGGTTCTGGTAGCTGTGCCCGGAAAATATACAACTGCGTGCTGTCACAGTTATGCAAGGTTACCATTTAAAACAGAGGCACGATGACTGGCGGAGTTTATCTACATGGTCACATGATTACAAAGCGGGGATATACTGGGACTCGATACTACTTGAGTGACTTAATCTACCTCGTTTACATCCAAGCGGGCGTGCCTTGTGGATGTCGAGGCTTCTCCATGGTTCTCACCATCGGAATTAGATGGAGAGGATTGAGGGGCTGCAGGCTCGGGGTAGCGATGATGACCATCTCGGGGGTTGTTGGCCACAAATCCGTTGGAGTGTGCTCCCAAGAGGCCACGAAGCACTTCTGGGGTCATCAAAGCGCCTTGGTTGATGGCCAGGGCGGACCTCAGGGACTCGATCGGGTGTCCGAACAGCACGACTGGGTTGTCGGCGTCGGGCTCGTTCTCTCCTCTTGCTGTGGCTCGACGAACCAGCTCTCCACGAGCTGCGATCAGATCAATGGTGATTTGATCGAACAGTTCCTCTAGTGCACCTACATAGCGCACTAGGTGCAACAACGCAGGATCCGTCTCGTGATCTCCGTTGGCAACTTGGGGTGGTCTTCCATACCCTTCACGTCTGGGGTACTAGTGGAACGAGCGACAGTTAACTCTGGGCGACAAGTGTCGGAGATGAACTATAGCTTGTCGAGCAGCTAGTTGGATGGCTTGTGGCTCAAAGGAAGTTGTTCTTCCGGTGAACTCAGAGGCGCCAGCGCTAGACCCCTCATCAGATATGTGTCTGATGGCCCAGAATAGACGGCTCTCACCGCCCATGGGTCCTTGGTACACAACATATTCGGGAGGCTCTTCTAACGCATAGGCACGACGGGTGAGGTTTGCGCGTATGGTCACAAAGCCTCCAAGGTTGGTTGCTGTGGTCTCATTGTGCACGACGGGGCCAGGCATTATGGCTCGGTTTTGGGTAGAGGTTGTGCTATGCTGGGTTGGGGCTAACGTGCCCTTGTTATAGTAAAAAGGGACGGAGTCTTCCTTCGCACGCTTGCGAATAAGACACCTTGGGTGCTGGTCACTGGTGCGCGGTAGACATGCTAGGTTGATAGGTTGGGCACCGACTGCCAAAAGGTGTCAGATCACTGGGTGGCTATCTTGTATGAGAAACTTGGCTGGGTTTAGCTTAAGGTCTGGTGGGTTGGTTTGCCTAAGTTTATTTACCCGGCTAGGATAGGATTAGCCAAAGGTCAGCCTGGCTCTGATACCAAGTCTGTGGCGACCGATTTTCCGGGTAATAAATTCTAGAAAATGGTCGTCGTACTCACCAGCCCCAGGATTACTGTTAGCTGATGAGGTACCAACTTGATACAGAAATTCCAAGCAAAATACAAAATATGAGGTACAAGACCCTTCTGGTCTGTGAGTACAACAAATGGTTTCTAATGGTTGATGGCGGAAGCGGTTTGTGGATCATCGGCGTCTATGGGACTCCAATATCCACGAGGAACAGTGACCAGGATAACTCCTATCTTCGCGAGGCTGCTATCCCCATTGATTAGGTTCCGGGGCTGTCATTGCAACGCTCCTCTTCACGCAAGAAATCTGGCCAAGACAATAGCCAGAGACAAGCCAGTGAGTATTTTGAATGTACTCGTAAACATTATGAACACATGTATAATATAACAACTGTTAATCATGCTTTGAAAATATTCTATGATCACAACGTCAGTCATAAGTTGAAATCCGTGATACATGCAAGCAGATTATTAATATGTAACAATGAAAATGAAATGACAGAGTATGAAATAAAATGCACCATTCGGATGTCTGAAGCGACGTCTCGAAATGATGGTAATTAACAAGCATGCCTCAGTCGGGCGTGTGAGCAGCACCACATAAAGGGCTTATAAGGTAAAATATATATCAAGCATGCCACAGTCGGGCGTCTCAGCGGCACCACATAAAGGGCTTATAAAGGAAATAAATAACAAGTAATGCCACAGTCGGGCGTCTTAGCGACACCACATAAAGGGCTTATAAATAAAATAAATAACAAGCAATGCCACAGTCGGGCGTCTTAGCGACACCACATAAAGGGCTTATAAATAAAATAAATAACAGGCAATGCCACAGTCGGGCGTCTTAGCGACACGACATAAAGGGCTTATAAATAATCACAGTGAATATCCAGGAGGTAGAACCATCCCAGGGATACTCGATAATTCAAATAATATAACGGGTTAGTCCATAACAAATATAATAATCATAATCGTTACAAGTCTCAAGTTGCGATCCCAGTTCTGGTTTAACAGTTCCTCCTCCGAAGACCGACACTAAGACCGACACCTGACCCATCCCAGACTGTAATCCTTAACCAAAGACACGGCTATTCGAATAGATTTAATCTCTGCAGAGGGTGTACTCTTTACCCACGAGTAACGTATTCCTTTAGTCCATCGGGACTAATTCCGTCTATGGCCTTTTAGTTGAAAACACACCTAACTTGCACAAACCAGCTTAACTTACCGGTGTCTGGAATCACCCACGACACTTGTTAAACAAAACTCTAAGTGGGGAGGCTACAGCCTCGCATAGCATGGGATCAAATTTATATCGCGTGCTCTAAGGGGTGTCCTCCCCTCTCGGTCTCAACCGGAAACACCCATGCCCCCGGACCAGGTGGCCTGCCTACCAGCTACAACCGGTATCTTCCACCATGGCCTCTCAGACGGTGTGTCTTTGGAAAGGGGTTGACGACTTACTGAACCGTACCCTACTTGTTGTAGAGCCAAGTGGTAGTACGAAACAAGTATGGGGGTTACTGGAACAAGACTCGATCTATGGTCGACTCAGGAGGTTTAAGTATTCCCTGCATGACTAGCATAATATATTTCATCCAACAGATAGAACCATCAATCATCATACCCCTCATGCCATGCCGGACACACTAGCCTCGACGAGGAACTAGGGACACACTCGGGTCTACCCAAGACAAAGACTTTCCCGTTTTCCTTCCGGTAGGCATGAAAGGCATACGAGGATAATCATTATCACAAACATGTCCATTTCCAACTGCAAGGAAATTTCAAATAAGCACTTATGCAAACGATCACATCACCACATAAAATAACGAGTTCTACGTATTGAGGTGGTGCCATAATCGTGTCAAACAATGTATGCAAAATATTATGCCGGGGTTCAGAATTCTTGCCTTTAATATGTGGAAAGGCAGGGTGCACTCCAAAACTTTTGATAGTTTGCTTCTCTCTCTCCAAAGTCCTATTTTGAATAAATTTGAATTAACACACAAATTTAAAACAGCACAAAAAGTTGTCTTGAATTTTTTTTAGATAAATCTTAAAATAAACTAGATCAAATTTTAGAGATGTAGGAAAAGGAATCAATTCATTTGGAGTTATAATTAAAAAGTTATAGGCGGTCAAAGTTTTGGTCAAAATCTGTTATTTAAAATAAAACAGAAAAAGAAAACGATTCGAGTATAAACGTACACGTCGAAGGCGTATTCTGGAAACGCGCCTCCACTTATCTAGCATGGACCGTGCGTGGGTCACTGAAAGTGGGCCCGCCTGGCCCACTGGTCAGGTTTGACTGGTCTTCCCTCCCCTCTTCTTTCTCTGCCTGAAGGGGGCGGGCTCCATGAGGCTGTTGGCTAACAGCGGCATCTGCTCGAAACCGAGGCCACCCGCGGTCTCAGGGGATCGAGGCGGTCCTACCGGTGGTCGTTTTGGTCTCTGCGGTGGACGGAGCAGCCGGCGATGAGCTCCGCAGCGGACGGTGGCCGTCGGGCAAAGTGAGTTCTCGCCCGTGGCGAGTCCCGATCAAGATTGAGTAGGGGGGTGGACTCACGAGAGGGAGAGGGGGCTCCTGGAGAAGAGAGTGGGGAGGGGGAGGCCCTGGTTGCGCCGGACGGAGCCGGGAGGCAGCGGTAGCCGAACTGGCCGGAGTCGGTGAAGACGGCCTCTTCCTCTCCAATTGACGGGAACGGGGGAACTAGGAGTACGGTGTGAGGTTACCCGAGTGCTCGAAGGAGCTCGGGTCTTCTTAAATAGGCTCGTCAAGGTGGTTCCGCGGCGGCCATGGATAAGGTCGCCGGCGACCGTCTTTCTGTAGCTAGGGCGACGTGGCGGCGACGTGTGCTAGGGGATGAGGCTGTGGATGAGCTTGAGCCGCTCCAAGGGGCAGCTGGCGAGTGCTGGTGGCTCGGGCGGCACCGACCGTGGCAGAGACGCGCCGCGGACGCCGGCGTGCCGCCAAGGGGCTCTGACGGCGGTGCTGTAGGGCACCAGGGCTGCTTGGCATGATGCGGTGAGAAGCGGAGTGCGTGGCGGGGCTTTGCTGTGTGGTCTATACCAGGGGTGCGACGTGTGGGCTCGGGCGCACGCATCTGTAATACGCATGCTTTCGCGCCCAGAGCACGCATTTTAACGTGTTCGATAAAATGCCGGGGCATTCTAGGGGTCTCGGGTGAGGTTGGCAAGCAACAGAACTAGGTTAGTGATAGAGGGAAGATCAAGGGATACGGTGGTTTGGTCAGGAGACCAAGTTCATAGTGCAAACAAGAACTCATGCCAAATCTGTCCATGCTCTCAAGGTGTTTGACAAAATGCCACAGGCACCTAGGCATTTCTTGGAGTGGTAAAAACTTCCATGTTGGGGTCTCTCTAGATGCATAAGAAGGTGGTGAGGTTAGTTCGTGCATAGCACAAACTTGCTAGTGCAAGTTTTGCAAAATTTCAATTCTGGACAGGATGTAAATGGCATCATTACATGGACCAAAAATGATCCAAAGGGTGCATGCTCCTGGACTTAGGGGTTTAGCAGGGAGGACTACAAGTAGGAAAAGGAATCATGGATAGAGGAGTACCTAAAATTGTGGTTCTTTGTACAAACCATCAAGTTGGACCAGAATGGAAAAGAGGTTGATCCACTCAAAATTTTCAAAGAACAAAGCTGGGTTTTTGCATAAAGTTGAATCATATGCTGCTACTAACATCCCATAATTTTGGTGGAAGGTTTAAAGAAATATTTAAATAAAATGTAGTGCAAATCTGTCCACTGGACCAGATTTGAAAAACTGGTGTAGAGCTCAAAATTACCAAAGGACAGAAGGTATTTTTGCATAAATGTGGCTTAAAAACATCATATGACATCTCCAACTTTTGGTGGGATTTTTGAACGGATTTATAAAAGGGTTGCAGTGCAAATGGGATCCTAAACTTATGAAAAACCCTTTTGGAGAAATAAAGCTCAGGGAAAGAATAATTATATAAATTATCCTCTTGATAGAATAAATCTGTTATTTGAGAGGATAAAAGAGTCCAAAGAAATTGGGAAGTTTTTCACTTGAGGTAAAAATTTCCATAAAAATCCAAGAAAAGAATGGTTCTGAAATCAAGAAAACCAAGAAAAGGAAAGTTAAATTTCCTGGCAAAAATTTGAATTAATAAAACAAGACTAAGAATTTTGGGGTGTTACACCTGCCGAGGGTCGCCGTCTTCTGGTCCTCATCTGAGCTCACATGTTTAGGATCTGGACGAAGATCTGCATGCCACCACGGAGGTGCCTCCCGAGCCCTGGGGTCCAATGTAGTTGGTTGGGTCGGAACCCGTGGGCTCAAGGGTGGCTCGCTCTGTTGGTGTTGGGCAAGCTGCACCGGCAAGGCTCTTGTCGGGGCCGCGGAGGCCGCCCGGGCAAGGGCCTTGCCGGGGGAGTCCACCTCGCCCTCTTGCTCTTTGTTGCTTCTGGTCTTGGCGTTGCATTGACCGTCTTGTGCTCCGGCTTTTCTCCGGCTCCCCTCCTCTGCCTGGCTTAGTGTGGCTGCGGCGCGCGGCTCCGACTGCCCGTGCACAAGTAAAGGTTACGAAGGAGTGCCCCTACTTTCGTACACCGACAGGGATGCCCCGTCATCCCAAGCTATTATCCAAAAATGAGCAACCAACTAGGCTTGGGGATGACCCCGAGTGGCATCCCCTCTTTCTTCTAATGACCATTGTCAGGGGAAACGACACCTATGGGATCACTGGAATCCCTTCTACGGTTGGCGGGCGCGGGGCTGTGGAAAGAGCAGGATTGAGAGATCAACGCGGGGGGAGTTATCCAGGTTCGGGCCGCAAGTGATGCGTAATACCCTACTCCTGCTTGTTTCTGTTTATCTGGGGGTTCCTGGACTAGCTACAAGGCGTGCAGGGTCCAAAAGGTCCGAATCCTCTCCCAGTATGCTGCGGGCCTCCATTTATGGACAAAAGGGGCTGCCACAGTGGCACACATGAGGTGGAAAGTTATACAGTGATTGAGTCTATCCTCTAGCACCGTAGGACAAACTCATTTAATGCGCTGCCGACGTGCCCTTCTTGATTTATCGGGGACGGCAAGGAAGCTCATCCCAGCCGTCGCCGCCTCGCCTGGCTTCAACGCGCGTCTGAACTAACGAGGCATGTAGTGCACGCTCGCTGGCTGGCTGTTGAGTTGGTGCGGTGGCAGAGTCTTCACGAAGATCTGCATGCCACCACGCAGGTGCTTGCTGAGTTGGCCAAGAGCCCGCACGTCACCACGCAGGTGTTCGCCTAGTTGGTGGGATGGCAGCTGCATCGGAACGGTGGTGGAATCTTGGCAGATGTGGGCCTGGCTGTGGCCCTACGGATGTCCTTGTCAAGGGGCTTGTCGGGGCCCCGGCAAGGGTCTTGCCATGGCGTCGTGGTCGTCCTTGGCAAGGATCTTGCCGGGGGTCTCGTGGGTTTCCTCGGGAAGGATCTTGCCGAGGATCGTCGTCTTCTAGTTCTTCATCTAGTCTTGTATGCTTCTGGTCTTCACAAAGATCTGCATGCCACCCCGAAGGTGCCTCCCGAGCCTTGGTTCCAATGTGGTTGATGGCATTGAAACATGGCGGCTCAGCGGGTGTCGGGCAAGTTGCCCTAGCAAGGCTCTTGCCGGGGCTGTGGAGGTTGCCCCGGCAAGGGCCTTGCCAGGGGAGTCCACCTCGCCCCTCTGCTCTTTGTGTTTCTGTCTTGGTGTTGCTCTGGTTGTCTTGTGGTTTTGCTTCTTCTTCACTGCCAAGGGTGGCCAGGGGCGTGGGGCTGCGACTGCACGCGGACAAGTAAAGGGGTGCAAAAAGGGACCCCTATTTTTGTACACCGACAGGAGCCCCCGGGCGTGGGCCACATATAAGCGTGGGGCGTTATTGGGCCAGGCCCAGAACGGTGCGCGGGCGCGCGTGTGGCGAAGTTTTTACCGCAATAACTCCCTCGCCCGCTGCACTTCCCCATGACCCGCGTTGAATGTGCAACGTCGGGGTCGTTCGTGATATGGGGGTCATGCGTGGGACGGTCGCAGCCCTCATGCGTCACATCGCATTAAATGGTAAAGAGGCGGCCCGCGCCTTCCCCATAAAAAGGAAAAACTGCAGGCGCGCTGCTCATTTACCCTCTACGCCTCTTCCAATCTCGGAACCACCGCTTCTCTCTTCTTCCTCAGGCGAAAGAGCCAAAGCTCCCACCTCTGTCCGCCACCACCGCGCCTTCATTGCCCTCAACCTCACCTCTTCCCTGGCTGCCATGGCGCCCAAAACCAGCACAGGCAAGGGAGTGGCCGAGGACGCCGGGAGAAGGAGCTGCCGGAGAGCGAGCAGGCTCTGCTCCGGACGCAGCTTGCCTACTTCCCCTCGACGATGGATGCGGTCCACCTCAGGGACTACTTCAGGCCTCTGTGGTGTTGGGGAACGTAGTAATTTCAAAAAAATTCCTACGCACACACAGGATCATGGTGATGCATAGCAACGAGAGGGGAGAGTGTGTCCACGTACCCCCGTAGACCGAAAGCGGAAGCGTTATGACAATGCGGTTGATTTAGTCGTACGTCTTCACGATCCGACCGATCCCAGTACAGAACGCACGGCACCTCCGAGTTCAGCACACGTTCAGCTCAAAGACGTCCGCGAACTCGGATCTAGCAGAGCTTCATGGGATAGTTCCGTTAGCACGACGGCGTGATGACGGTGATGATGTTTCTACCGACGCAGGGCTTCACCTAAGCACTACTACGATATGACCGAGGTGGTATATGGTGGAGGGGGGCACCGCAAATGGCTAGGAGAGATCAACAGATCAAGTTGTGTGTCTAGAGGTGCCCCCTTGCCCCCGTATATAAATGAGTGGAGGAGGGGGGAGGGCCGGCCCTCCTATGGCGTGCCCTGGAGGAGTCCTACTCCCACCGGGAGTAGGATCCCCCCCTCCAATTATCAGGAGTAGGAGTCAAGGTAAGGGAAAAGAGAAGAGAAGGAAGGAGGGGGCGCAGCCCCTCCCCCTAGTCCAATTCAGACTAGGCCTTGGGGGCGGCGCAGCCTCCCCTCTCTCTTTACCCTAAATCCCAATAAGGCCCATATACTCCCCGGCGAATTCCCGTAACTCTCCGGTACTCCGATAAATACCCGAATCACTCGGAACCTTTCCAATGTCCGAATATAGTCGTCCAATATATCAATCTTTACATATCGACCATTTCAAGATTCCTCGTCATGTCCCCGATCTCATCCGGGACTCCGAACTACCTTTGGTACATCAAAACACATAACTCATAATATAAATCGTCACCGAACGTTAAGCGTGCGGACCCTACGGGTTCGAGAACTATGTAGACATGAACGAGACACATCTCCGGTCAATAATCAATAGCGGAACCTGGATGCTCATATTGGCTGCCACATATTCTACGAAGATCTTTATTGGTCAAACCGCATAACAACATACGTTGTTCCCTTTGTCATCGTTATGTTACTTGCCCGAGATTCGATCGTCGGTACCTCAATACCTAGTTCAATCTCGTTACTGGCAAGTCTCTTTACTTGTTATGTAATGCATCATCCTACAACTAACTCATTAGTCAACATTGCTTGCAAGGCTTATATTGATGTGCATTACCGAGAGGGCACAGAGATACCTCTTCGACAATCGGAGTGACAAATCCTAATCTCGAAATACGCCAACTCAACAAGTACTTTCAGAGACACCTGTAGAGCAATTTTATAATCACCCTGTTACATTGTGACGTTTGGTAGCACACAAAGTGTTCCTCCGGTAAACGGGGGTTGCATAATCTCATAGTCATAGGAACATGTATAAGTCATGAAGAAAGCGATAGCAACATACTAAATGATCAAGTGCTAAGCTAACGGAATGGGTCATGTCAATCACATCATTCTCTAATGATGTGATCCCGTTAATCAAACGACAACTCATGTCTATGGTTAGGAAACTTAACCATCTTTGATCAACGAGATAGTCAAGTAGAGGCATACTAGTGACACTCTATTTGTCTATGTATTCACACATGTATTATGTTTCCGGTTAATACAATTCTAGCATGAATAATAAACATTTATCATGAAATAAGGAAATAAATAATAACTTTATTGTTGCCTCTACGGCATATTTCCTTCAGTCTCCCACTTGCACTAGAGTCAATAATCTAGATGACATCGCCATGTGATTTAACATCAATAGTTCACATCACCATGTGCTTAACACCCATAGTTCACATCGTCATGTGAGCAACACCCAGAGGGTTTACTAGAGTCAATAATCTAGTTCACATCACTATGTGATTAACACCCAAAGAGTACTAAGGTGTGATCATGTTTTGCTTGTGAGAGAAATTTAGTCAACGGGTATGCCACATTAAGATCTGTATGTATTCTGCAAATTTATATGTCTACAATGCTCTGCACATAGCTACTCTAGCTAATTGCTCCCACTTTCAATATGTATCCAGATCGAGACTTAGAGTCATCTAGATCGATATAAAAAGCTTGCATCGACGTAACTCTTTACGACGAACTCTTTTATCACCTCCATAACCGAGAAATATTGCCTTAGTCCTCTAAGGATAATTTTGACCGTTGTCCAGTGATCTACTCCTAGATCACTATTGTACTCCCTTGCCAGAATCATGCTAAGGTATACAATAGGACTGGTAAACAACATAGCATACTTTATAGAACCTATGAATGAGGCATAGGGAATGACTTTCATTCTCTCTTTATTTTCTTCCGTGGTCGGGCTTTGAGTCTTACTCAATTTCACACCTTGTAACACATGCAAGAACTCTTTCTTTGACTGTGCATTTTGAACCACTTCAAAATCTTGTCAAGGTATGTACTAATTGAAAAAACTTATCAAGCGTCTTGATCAATCTATATAGATCTTGATGCTCAATATGTAACTAGCTTCACTGAAGTCTTTCTTTGAAAAACTCCTTCCAAATACTTCTTTATGCTTTCCAGAAAATTCTATATTATTTCCGATAAACAATATGTCATTCACATATATTTATCATAAATGTTGTAGTGCTCCCACTCACTTTCTTGTAAATACAGGCTTCACCGCAAGTCTGTATAAAATTATATGCTTTGATCAGCTCATCAAAGCGTATAATCCAACTCCGAGATGCTTGCACCAGTCCACAGATGGATCGCTGGAGCTTGCATATTTTCTTAGCACCTTTAGGATTGATAAAGCCTTCTGGTTGCGTCATATACAACTCTTCTTTAAGAAATCCATTAAGAAATGTAGTTTTAACATCCATTTGCCAGATTTCATAAAATATGGTAATTTGCTAACCTGATTAAGACAGACTTAAGCATCACTGCGAGTGAGAAAATCTCATTGTAGTCAAAACCTTGAACTTCGTGAAAACCTTTTTCGACAAGTCTAGCTTTGTAGATAGTAACACTACTATCAGCGTCCGTCTTCCTCTTGAAGATCCATTTATTTTCTATGGCTTGCCGATCATCGGGCAAGTCAACCAAAGTCCACACTTTGTTCTCTTACATGGATCCCATCTCAGATTTCATGGACTCAAGCCATTTCGCGGAAACTGGGCTCATCATCGCTTCCTCACAGTTCGTAGGTTCGTCATGGTCAAGTAACATGACCTCCAGAATAGGATTACTGTACCACTCTGGTGCGGATCTCACTCTGGTTGACCTACGAGGTTCGGTAGTAACTTGATCTGAAGTTACATGATCATCATCATTAGCTTCCTCACTAATTGGTGTAGGAGTCACAGGAATAGATTTCCGTGATGAACTACTTTCCAATAAGGGAGCAGGTACAATTACCTCATCAAGTTCTACTTTCCTCCCACTCACTTCTTTCGAGAGAAACTCCTTCTCTAGAAAGGATCCATTCTTAGCAACGAATGTCTTGCCTTAGGATCTATGATAGAAGGTGTACCCAACTGCCTCCTTTGGGTATCCTATGAAGATACATTTCTCCGATTTGAGTTTGAGCTTATCAGGATGAAACTTTTTCACATAAGTATCGCAACCCCAAACTTTAAGAAACGACAACTTTGGTTTCTTGCCAAACCACAGTTCATATGGTGTCGTCTCAACGGATTTAGATGGTGCCCTATTTAACGTGAATGCAGCTATATCTAATGCATAACCCCAAAACGATAGTGGTAAATCGGTAAGGGACATCATAGATTGCACAGTATCTAATAAAGTACAGTTACAATGTTCGGACACACCATTACGCTGTGGTGTTCCAGGTGGCGTGAGTTGCGAAATTATTCCGCATTGTTTCAAATGAAGACCAAACTCATAACTCAAATATTCTTCTCCACGAACAGATCGTAGAAACTTTATTTTCTTGTTACGATGATTTTCCACTTCACTCTGAAATTATATTTACTTTTCAAATGTTTTCAGACTTCTGTTTCATCAAGTAGATATATCCATATCTGCTCAAATCATCTGTGAAGGTCAGAAAATAATGATACCCGCCGCGAGCCTCAACACTCATCGAATACATCAGTACGTATTATTTCCAATAAGTCAGTTGCTCGCTCCATTGTTACGGATAACGGAGTTTTAGTCATCTTATTCATAAAGCATGGTTCGCAAGCATCAAGTCATTCCAAAATCCCATCAGCATTGAGTTTCTTCATGCACTTTACACCAAAATGACCTAAACGGCAGTGCCACAAATAAGTTGCACTGTCATTATTAACTTTGCATCTTTTGGTTTCAATATTATGAATATGTGTATCACTACGATCGAGATCCAACAAACTATTTTCATTGGGTGTATGACCATCGAAGGTTTTATTCATGTAAATAGAACAACAATTATTCTTTGACTTTAAATGAATAACCGTATGGCAACAAACATTATCAAATCATATTCATGCTCAACGCAAACGCCAAATAACATTTATTTAGGTTCAACACTAATCCCAAAAGTATAGAGAGTGTGCGATGATGATCATATCAATCTTGGAAACACTTCCAACACACATCTTCACCTCGGCCTTAACTAGTTTCTGTTCATTCTGCAACTCCCGTTCTGAGTTACTTCTCTTAGCAACTGAACCAGTATCAAATGCCGAGGGATTGCTATAAACACTAGTAAAGTACACATCAATAACATGTATATCAAATATAACTTGTTCACTTTGCCATCCTTCTTATACGCCAAATACATGGGTAGTTCCGTTTCCAGTGACCAGTCCCTTTGCAGTAGAAGCACTTAGTCTCAGGTTTAGGTCCAAACTTGGGCTTCTTCGCTTGAGCAGCAACTTGCTTGACATTCTTCTAGAAGTTCCCCTTCTTCCCTTTGCCCTTTTTCTTGAAACTAGTGGTCTTGCCAATCAACACTTGATGTTTTTCTTGATTTCTACCTTCTCTGATTTTAGCATCGCGAAGAGCTTGGGAATTGTTTTCGTCATCCCTTGCATATTATAGTTCATCACGAAGTTCTAGTAACTTGGTAATAGTGACTAGAGAACTTTGTCAATTACTATCTTATCTGGAAGATTAACTCCCACTTGATTCAAGCAATTGTAGTACCTGCACAATCTAAGTACATGCTTCTTTGGTTGAGCTATTCTCCTCCATCTTGTAGGCAAAGTACTGTCAGAGGTCTCGTACCTCTCGACACGGGCATGAGTATGAAATACCAATTTCAACTCTTGGAACATCTTACATGCTCCGTGGTGTTCAAAACATTTTTGAAGTCCCGGTTTTAAGCCGTAAAGCATGATGCACTAAACTATCAAGTAGTCATCATACTAAGCTTTGTCAAACATTCATAATGTCTGCATCTGATCTTGCAATTGGTCTGTCACCTAGCGGTGCATCAAGGACATAATTCTGCTGTGCAGCAATGAGGATAATCCTCAGATCACGGACCAAGTCTGCAACTTTGCTACTATCATCTTTCAACTTAGTTTTCTCTAGGAACATATCAAAAATAAACGGGGAGCTATATTGCGAGCTATCGATCTACAACATAGTTATGCAAATACTATCAGGACCAAGTTCATGATACATTAAAGTTCAATTAATCATATTACTTAAGAACTCCCACTTAGATAAACATCCCTCTAATCATCTAAGTGATCACGTGATCCATATCAACTAAACCATGTCCGATCATCACGTGAGATGCAGTAGTTTTCAGTGGTGAACATCACTATGTTGATAATATCTTCTATATGATTCACGCTCGACCTTTCGGTCTTAGTGTTCCAAGGCCATATCTGCATATGCTTGGCTCGTCAAGTTTAACCTGAGTATTCCGTGTGTGCAACTGTTTTGCACCTGTTGTATTTGAAGTAGAGCTTATCAGACCCGATCATCACGTGGTGTCTCAGCATGAAGAACTTTTGCAATGGTGCATACGCAGGGAGAACACTTATACCTTGAAATTTAGTGAGAGATCATCTTATAATGCTACCGTCGATCTAAGAAAAATAAGATGTATAAATGATAAACATCACATGTAATCAAAATATGTGACATGATATGGCCATCCTCATCTTGTGCCTTTGATCTCCATCTCCAAAGCATCGTCATGATCTCCATCGTCACCGGCATGACACCATGATCTCCATCATCTTGATCTATATCAATGTGTCTTCACATGGTCGTCTCGCCAACTATTGCTCTTGCAACTATTGCTATCGCATAGCAATAAAGTAAAGCAATTATTTGGCGCTTGCATCTTATGCAATAAAGAGACAACCATAAGGCTTCGCCATTGCCGATAACTTCAACAAACCATGATCATCTCATACAACAACTTATATCTCATCACGTCTTGACCATATCACATCACAACATGCCCTGCAAAAACAAGTTAGACGTCCTCTACTTTGTTGTTGCAAGTTTTACGTGGCTGCTATGGGCTGAGCAAGAACCGTTCTTACCTACGCGTCAAAACCACAATGATAGTTTGTCAAAGTTAGTGCTGTTTTAACATTCTCAAGGACCGGGCATAGCCACACTCGTTTCAACTAAAGTTGGAGAAACTGACACCCGCCAGCCACCTGTGTGCAAAGCACGTCGGTAGAACCAGTCTCGCGTAAGCGTACGCATAATGTCGGTCCGGGCCGCTTCATCCAACAATACCGCCGAACCAAAGTATGACATGCTGGTAAGCAGTATGACTTGTATCGCCCACAACTCACTTGTGTTCTACTCGTGCATATAACATCTACGCATAAAACCTGGCTCGGATTCCACTGTTGGGGAACGTAGTAATTTCAAAAAAATTCCTACGCACACACAGGATCATGGTGATGCATAGCAACGAGAGGGGAGAGTGTGTCCACGTACCCTCGTAGACCGAAAGCGGAAGCGTTATGACAACGTGGTTGACGTAGTCGTAAGTCTTCACGATCCGACCGATCCAAGTACTGAACGCACGACACCTCCGAGTTCAGCACACGTTCAGCTCGATGGCGTCCCGCGAACTCCGATCCAGCAGAGCTTCACGCGAGAGTTCCGTTAGCACGATGGCGTGATGACGGTGATGATGTTGCTACCGACGCAGGGCTTCGCCTAAGCACTGCTACGATATGACCGATGTGGAATATGGTGCAGGGGGCACCGCACACGGCTTGGAGAGATCAACAGATAAACTTGTGTTTCTAGAGGTGCCCCCTTGCCCCTGTATATAAAGGAGTGGAGGAGGGGGGAGGGCCGTCCCTCCTATGGTGCGCCCTGGAGGAGTCCTACTCCCACCGAGAGTAGGATTCCCCCCTCCCCCCTTCCAAGTAGTAGACGTAGGAGTCAAGAAAAGGGAAAAGATAGGAGAAGGAAGGAGGGGCGCAGCCCCTCCCCCTAGTACAATTCGGACTAGGCCTTGGGGGGGCGCGCAGCCTCCCCTCTCTCTTTCCCGTAAAGCCCAATAAGGCCCATATAGTCCCCGGCGAATTCCCGTAACTCTCCGACACTCCGATAAATACCCGAATCACTTGGAACCTTTCCGATGTCCGAATATAGTCATCCAATATATCGATCTTTACATCTTGACCATTTCAAGACTCCTCGTCATGTTCCCGATCTCATCCAGGACTCCGAACTACCTTCGGTACATCAAAACACATAACTCATAATATAAATCGTCACCGAACGTTAAGCGTGCGGACCCTACGGGTTCGAGAACTATGTAGACATGACCGAGACACATCTCCGTTCAATAACCAATAGCGGAACCTGCATGCTCATATTGGCTCCCACATATTCTACGAAGATCTTTAACGGTCAAACCGCATAACAACATACGTTGTTCCCTTTGTCATCGGTATGTTACTTGCCCGAGATTCGATCGTCGGTATCTCAATACCTAGTTCAATCTCGTTACTGGAAAGTCTCTTTACTCGTCATGTAATGCATCATCCTGCAACTAACTCATTAGTCACATTGCTTGCAAGGCTTGTATTGATGTGCATTACCGAGAGGGCCCAGATATACCTCTCCGACAATCGGAGTGACAAATCCTAATCTCGAAATACGCGAACTCAACAAGTACCTTCGGAGACACCTGTAGAGCACCTTTATAATCACCCAGTTATGTTGTGACGTTTGGTAGCACACAAAGTGTTCCTCCGGTAAACGGGAGTTGCATAATCTCACAGTCATAGGAACATGTATAAGTCATGAAGAAAGCAATAGCAACATACTAAATGATCAAGTGCTAAGCTAACGGAATGGGTCAAGTCAATCACATCATTCTCTAATGATGTGATCCCGTTAATCAAATGACAACTCATGTCTATGGTTAGGAAACTTAACCATCTTTGATCAACGAGCTAGTCAAGTAGAGGCATACTAGTGACACTCTGTTTGTCTATGTATTCACACATGTATTATGTTTCCGGTTAATACAATTCTAGCATGAATAATAAACATTTATCATGAAATAAGGAAAAAATAATAACTTTATTATTGCCTCTAGGGCATATTTCCTTCATGTAGGGGGCGAAGACGACGGGGCATCCGGCCACACGCGTCATCCCTGCCGATTTCGCCACGGCCGGCCCGAATTAGTACCCCTTCTTTGTTGACTACTTCTCCTGCAGGCTCGGCCCCCCCTTTTCCGATTTCTTCAATGATGTCATGAACACCTATGGCTTCCATCTCCTTGATTTTACGCCAAATGTGGTGGCGTGCATGGCTTTCTTTGCCCACCTCTACGATGGATTTGCCGGAATGCTCCCCAGTACGGCGCTCTTCTGGCACTACTTCTACCCCCGCATCCAGGCGGGGGCGCCATCTCCGGCTGCATCATCTGAATCCCACGGACCCAGGAGAAGGGGACGTATCCGGAGGGCGCCCAGAAGGAGAGGTGGGAGGAGTGGCGGAGCCGGTGGTTATGGATTGAGGAGAAGGACCCATCGGAGTTCTGCCAGGTTCGCCAGAGTCCACCGGCCCGCCACAAGGACTTGGGTGACATCGATGCTAAAGACAAGAAGCTCACGGTCTCCACCACTAGGATCCGCCGTCTCACCATGGTCGGGCTCACCCTTGAGATGATCGGGGATGATTTTATCCGCCGCTGAATTGCTCCGCTGCACAACAAGGGGAGGCTGGCTTGACTCTTCAGGAACGCGGCCGACATCATGAGGCTTCGCCCTGGTTTGAAGCACAACTTGATGGTGATGGGGCATGCCCATTTCTGTCAAAGGCTCTTCCAGCTTCACGTGAGTAGCGACGGCAGGGCGGAGAGGAGCGGCAAGGCCGCGAAGGCCGGCAAGGCCGTCAAGGGGCTTCTGTTTGGGTTGCCGGCGGGAGTGGTCCCGCTGAGCAACAACTCTCGCCAGTTCACCATCATCTCCATGATGCCGGTCTTCAACACACACGGCCTTGACCCGTCCTAGGCCGAGCCGCCAGCAGAGAAGGTGCAGGCGTTCTTCGACATCTAGCCAAAGGCTTATGTCCACGACGAGCCGCTGCTTGTCCAGGACACCACCAAGGAGGAGCAGGACTACATCGCCATCAGGACGGCGGAGGCGACGCTTGCCAGGGAGGCTAGCAGCGCCGGCCACGAGGAGGACGAGGCCGAGGCGGCTGCAGAGCAGATAGAGCTTGCCGGATGGGCGGAGTCAGTTGGGGAGGCCAGAAGCGCCGGCACCGGGGCCCCTCTCACCGAAGATGTGGTCGATGAGTCGACCGAGAAAGAGGTCGACAACCCTCCGGCCATGGGAAAAAGGCGCGTCCTATGGCGGGCCAGCTCTGGAGAGCCGGTCCGTCCCGGCAAGACTGCGCGGCGACAAGGGACCCAGGAGGATTTCGTGCGCCTGACGAGGGCTGCGGCAGCGAAGAAGGTGGTGAAGGCCGCAGTGGCGAAGAAGAAAGCGACCGCCTCTTCCTCGTCCAGGCGTTGCCGGACTCCATCCCTTTCCCCTCCACCCGCAGATGTTGACACGGAGGTCGTCTTTGATCTTAGGTCCCTCGGCCCAAGGAGGAAGAGGAAGGCAGCAGAAGAGGAGGTGGAGGATGAGTAAGCACCCTACCCTTAATTATCCCCGACCCTTCAGATTGCGCCGCTGTTCTTGACTTGTTTTCATTTTTGCAGGGACAGGGAGACATCGGCCCAGAGGGTGGCGGAGAGGGCCAAGGCCTCGACGGGTGACAAGCCCCCGGCGGGCACTCCGAACACGCCGATGTTGGTGGGCAGCAGCCCGGAAACCAGCCCCCGACGTAGCCCTCGTTTCAGCCCCCAGCGTAAGCTCTTCACTTTACTCCTCCATTGATGCACTTTGGTGTCAGGACCCCGATTCTAAGTCACACCGATCTAGCCTATAACACCTCATATCACTTTGCGACCTCGCACACGGTATTCCCACGGGTGTCGCCTTACCATGGCTCGGGATCGTTTGCGCCTTTTGGCTCAAGTATATGATAGTGTCGCTAGCATCCATATGATAGTGAACCCGGGCCGACATGACTTGTCGTGAACCCAAAGTGGCACTAACTTACGGGGGCAGGCATACATGAATCAACATCGAGCATGTCGGTCAACAGCGTGCGAATCCGGGCTATAACACTGGGCTAACAGGATTCCGGGAACCCGGGCTATAGCAGGCTAGGCAGGACTCCGGATGTCACCACGTGACATTTTCCCGAAGGGACAGACACAAGAACAAAGTGAATCACATGACGGCCAGTCAAGTTTTCCGGAGCAGTAGTGCTGGGCTAGCAGGACTCTGGTGAACTAGGCTGTAGCGGACTACTACGGCTCATGGAAGCACAAGACTACATTTCCCCATAAGAGAGGCTAGGAAGGATAAACAACTAGGTTGTCGGATCCCACACATACCAAGCATTTCAATCATACACACAATATGCTCGATATGTGTAAATACAACATGGCGTCACAACAAAACTCTATGACTCAAAGTATTTATTCATTAGGCTCCGAGGAGCGAGATATTACAAACATGGGACTCATGACCCAACATTCAGAGCATACAAGTCAAAGCACATGCGGAAGCTTAACATGTCTGAGTACAAACATCTACAAATGAAAAAAGGCTGAGAAGCCTGACTATCTACCAGATCCTGCCGAGGGCACAAGATCGTAGCTGAGGTATCAAGCTAAACGTTGAAGTCCACACGGAACTACTAGCGAGACTGACATCTCTCTGCAAAACATAAAATAGGCAAACATGAGTACAAATGTACCCAAAGAAGACTTACATCGTAACTAGCTACATATGCATCAAGATCAACAAAGTGGGTGGTGGAGTTTAACTGCAGCAAGCCAGCTTTGACTCAGTGGCTAACCTGAACTACGACTGCAAGTAAATCTTTTGAGGTGGCGCACATGAGTCCACATATTCACCATATCAATACACCACTATGGATCTGCTCCCGTCTACCTATGAGAACGTTGTTGTCGATGGGAAACGACACCTATTGGATCACAAGAATCCCTACTGCGGTTGCGGGGCGCGGGGTTGAGAGAAGAGCAGATCTAGCAGAGAGCACGCGGTTCGTTTATCCAGGTTCGGGCCGCGAGGATGCGTAAAACCCTAATCCTGCTTTGGTGGATGTATTCTGAGTTCTTGGACTAGATACGGAGTGTAACGAGCTCCAAAAAGTTGAATCCTCCTCCTCGTCGCCTTGGGCCTCCTTTTATAGAAAAAAGGGGTTGCCACAGTGGCACACAGAAGGCGGAAAGGCAACAGTGTTGCGAGGTTATCCTTCGTATTACCGGACAAGACGCATTTAATGCATCGCCCAGGTGTCCCTTTGCTTTATCGGGGACGGGGGCGAGGCCCGTCCCGTCCGTCGCCACTCTTCCTTGCTTCGTCACGCGCCCTGGCCAGTAATGCATGCGGCGCCATGTAGGTAAGCTGGCAGCTGAGGAGGCATGGTGGTGGAGCCATCGCGACGATCTGCATGCCGCCACGCAGGCGCTTGATGGGTTGGCCTGGGAGCTGCATGTCGCCACGCAGGTGCCTACCCAGCTGGTTGGGCTGGCAGCTGTATGCGAACAACGGTGGAAACTTTGTCGCCGGCGGTCCTAGCGGTGGCCCTGCTAGCACCGTTGGTAATGGCCTTACCGGGTGCCGCGACAAGGTTCTTGTCGTGGCACGCCGTCATCCGCGGCAAGGGTCTTGCCGTGGCACAATGTCGTACCCGGCAAGGGTCTTGCCGGGGGTCATCATCTTCTAATCCTTGGCTATCCTTGGATATGTCTTCATAAAGATCTGCATGCCACCTCGGTGGTGCCTTCCCGAGCCCTGGCTCCAAGCGAATGATGGCGTTGGGGATCGTGGGTTCAAGGGTGGCTCACTCCGTTGGTGTGGGGCGAGCTGCCCCGGCAAGGGTCTCCTGCCGGGGGAACCTGCTTCATCACTTTGCTCTTTGTGTCCTTGGCCTTGGCGTTGTTCTGGCCATCTTGGGCTTCGGTCTTTCCTTGGCTCACCTCCGTCGCTCTTCTTGGTGTGGTCGCGGGCGCGGCTCTGACTGCCCGTGCACAGGTAAAGGGGTACAAAAATCTGCCCCTAATTTTGTACACCGACTGGAGCCCCCGGGCCTGGGCCACACATAAGCGTGACACGTTGTTGGGTCAGGCCCAAAACGGTGCGCGGACAGGCGGGGCGGTTTTTACCATGGTAAAAAATTTCGCGCTTTGTGCTTCCCATGACCCGCGCGCAAGGCGCGGCGTGGAGAGGCGTGCGTGACGTGGGCGGCATGCGTGGGGAGGTTTTCACACGCATGCGTCACATCATAGTAAAGAGGCGGCTTGCGCCTTCCCCGTAAAGGGAAGGAGGCGTGGAGGCCCGGCTCATTTACTGAATGGGGCCAGAGCGCGGTCTTCAAGGCGTCCACTCCCCACGATCACGGGGTGGGGAGAGGTCGCCTCACCTGTCCCCTCGGTTCTGCACGTATGCCATGCATCTTTCATGCGCTCGGGGTGGCAAACGGTGGAGGCGAGAAACCGGGCCGTCGCTGGTTGGGGCAGCGGGTCGGTCCTGGTTCCCTGCGCCTAACCCCGTTCCTTTATAAAGAGCGGGAAGGGGAGATGGCATCCCGCATTCTTCCATCTTCTTAATCCCTTTGCTTCCGATCCTTCCTTTCATTCGTCATGGAGAAAGGGAACGTCGGTCCTTCGACGGTGGCGGCGAGGGTCGTCGCTCGACAAGGCGTCCCTCCTCCTCCTGCGCCCGTGGTGGCAGAGCCGGCCGCGAGGGGAAGGGGGAGGGGCGAGGCCGTGGGCGAGGCCTGGGCAGAGGTCGCAGTGCTCGGGGAAGAGGAGGGCGGGGCGGCGCGCTAGCGTCGCCCCCGCCCATGGTGCTTTTCCCGAAGGAAGGCCATGTCGGACACCAGCCCCGCGAGTTCTTCATTAGGCTACGCCGGCCTCCGCGTCGCCGTCTTCGTCTCCCCGCCCTGTTTTCTCGGGATATGGAGCGTGACCGGCCCCAATCCCTTAGATTGCACATGAGGGGTTGCGGGAACGGGGGCACGCGGGTCGATGTCGACTTCCCGGCTCCTCTAGTCTTGTACCTCCGTCGTGGGTGGAAGACGTTCGCTCGCATCCACAGCGTGACGGCGGGGCTCATCCTCTACTTCAAATTGATGGAGGATGACCTACTCTCCGTCAAGGTCTTCAGGGAGTTCGGGACTCGCCTGAAGTGCTGGGTGGAGAGCTCCTCCGATGGAGATTCTGACGATGGAAGCTCTTCCTCGAGTGAAAGTGATGAGGAGGACAGCGGGGCGGATAGCGGGGACGAGTCCGACCAGGCGTCGGACGCCCAGCGCCTAGGCGGGTGCGGCAGTAGCAGCATTTGCACCTGGCCTCTCCTCCGGCAGAGGTTTGCCGGGGGCGAAGCCAGCTCCTTGAACTTCTTGGGGCCGTCTCCTTGGGAGGCTGGCGTCGGGAGGCCGCGGAAGAGGAAGAGGGCGGGCGGCAAGGCCGTCAACTCGGAGTACGCGACCAATTAGGTGTTCTCTCGGTGTCTTCTACTGCTCGTAGCTCGCCTAGGTGCCCCTTTTGCCCTTTTCGCCTCCTTGACCTACCTCGTGAGGAGAGGGACAAGAAAGGGATTACGGGCATCTTATCTCTTTTTAGTCTTGTAAGCCTTCGGGCCTTTGTTAACTTTAGAACTTGTAATCCCCTTGTTTATGTTTTTCATTTCGTATGAACTGCACTGCAGACGGGATGTTTTTTAATGAAAAAGGGATGTTTGCCGGGTTTTTCATTCGCAGGTAAAACCCATGACAAGGAGTAAATCCTTGTTACCTTTAAGATAAATGTTTTCTCGGCCAGCAACAGGCCCTGCCGTCCCCCCACTTCGCTTGACCTTTCTCACGCCCTTGGCGGAGGCAGGGATGAGGTGGGCTTAGGCTCCTCGTTTCATTTCCTTGCTGCCGCGACTACGACCAAACTCGGTCCCAGGAAACGAGTCCTAGGGTCCGGAATGAGGGGATCACGGTAGCCTAAGGACAAAACGAGGTTTCACATACCTCAGTCCATAACGAAACGCATGATAAGGGATAGAGAACTTATCTGAATCTGCAGCCCCCGGCAACCTTGGCTTGCCGCGGGTGGATCTTTGCTCTTGTAGCCCCCAGCAATACTGGCTTGCCGGGGCCCGGATGCCGGTCCGTCCCCTTTCTTCCAAAGCAGCTCGGCAAGGATATTCATTTGTCCTGCGAACCAAAGAAGACAGAGAAGAACAGAGAGACACGCACTCGACCTCTAAGCAAGGGGTTAGCCGCCGCTAAGCACTATCAACCCTAACCAAGGATGAGACTCGACCTAGAATGTATGCTATAACTTAGGGCGCTAGCGCTTTGTTTATTTATGCTCAGGGTCTGCGCCTGGCTTTGTACAGAGGGTCACATGCCTCGCCGACCAAGCTCGTACAAAAGGTGGCTTGCCGCCCGGCAAGCCGCGCCTTATGGGTAAAACTTGCGAAGATGCTTGATCTTCCAGGAGTTCCTCACTGGTACGGCATCCTCGGTCTCCAGGTGAACTGCGCCAGGCCTGGTGACTCGTATTACGTGATAAGGGCCTTCCCACTTCGGCGTCAACTTGTTGGAATTCTTGGCCGACTGAACGCGCCAAAGAACAAGGTCGCCTTCCTCAAAGCTTCGGGCATGAACCTTGCGGCTATGGTAGCGGCGCAAGGCTTGCTGGTAGCGTGCCGCTCTCACAGCCGCCCGAAGACGATCTTCCTCAAGGAGCGTCGTGTCATCTTGGCGCAACGGCTCTTGCTCAAGCTCGTCACAAGCGAGCACTCGAGGTGACCCGTGTATGAGTTCCGTGGGGAGAACTGCTTCCGCCCCGTATACCAGGGTAAAAGGTGTCGAGCCGGTGGCTCGATTTGGTGTCGTCCTGATCGACCAAAGAACCGCTGGCAACTCATCAGTCCAGCGCCTTCAACTCTTGTGTAGCTTGTCAAAGGTCTTCGTTCTCAAGCCTCACAACACTTCAGCATTTGCCCTCTCCGCTGGGCCGTTGCTCCGTGGATGTGCCACGAAAGCAAAACAGACCTTGCTGCTGAGGTCTCAGATGTACTGCATGAAGGTGTGGCTTCTGAACAGCGTGCCATTGTCGGTGATGACTCTGTTTGGCACACCAAAACGGCAGACCAGTCCTTTGAAGAATTTGACGGCTGACTGAGCAGTCACCTTCCTCACTGCTTCCACCTCTGGCCACTTTGTGAACTTGTCGATTGCAACGTACAAGTACGCAAAGCCCCTGACAGCGCGGGGGAAAGGGCCCAGTATATCGAGACCCCAGACCAAGAATGGCCAGGAGAGAGGGATTGTTTGAATGGCTTGAGCTGGCTGATGAAGCTTCTTTGAATGGAACTGGCACGCTTCACACTTGGTGACTAGTGCCGTCGCATCCTGGAGGGCAGTGGGCCAGAAGAAACCTTGCCGGAACGCCTTCCCGGCAAGGGCCCTTGACCCTATGTGGGAGCCACATATGCCTCCTTGTATCTCTGCCAACAGCTCTAGTCCTGCCTCCCGGGGGATGCACTTGAGTTTCACACCGTTTGGCCTTCTCCGGTACAGGACGTCATCGATGAACTGGTACAGGGTGGACCGACGGGCTACTTTCTCCGCTTCTTCCTGCTCCTCAGGAAGCTCCCCCTGTTTGGAGGAATTGGACGGTATGTTGCGCCCATGCCGGAGCCTGAGGCTCAACGGCAAGGACCAAACGCATCTCTTCCGCCATGGGAGCGGCTGTTGTTGGGAAACGTAGTAATTTCAAAAATTTTCCTACGATCACGCAAGACCATGGTGATGGCATAGCAACGAGAGGGAAGAGTGTCCGTCCACGTACCCTCGTAGACCGAAAGCGGAAGCGCGTTATAACAACACGGTTGATGTAGTCGTGCGCCTTCACGATCCGACCGATCCAAGCACCGAACGTACGGCACCTCCGAAGTTCTCGCACACGCTCAGCTCGATGACGATCCCCGGACTCCGATCCAAAGCAAAGTGTCGAGGATGAGTTCCACAAGACGACGGCGCAGGACGATGTTGATGCTCCACCGACGCAGGGCTTCGCCTAAGCTCCGCGACGATATGACTTCTCCGGCGCAGGGCTTCGCCTAAGCTCCGCGACGATATGACCGAAGTGGAATATGGTGGAAGGGGGCACCGCACACGGCTAAGGAAAGATCCGTAGATCAACTTGTGTGTTATGGGGTGCCCCCTGCCCCAAGATATAAAGGAGCCAAGGGGAGGTGGCCGGCCCAAGGAGGAGGCGCGCAAGGGAGTCCTACTCCCTCCGGGAGTAGGACTCCCTCTCCAATCCTAGTTGGATTAGGATTCCTGAGGGGAAAGAGAGAGGGGGCCGCCCACCTTTCCTAGTCCTAATAGGACTAGGGGAAGGGGGCGCGGCCACCTAGGGCTGCCCTTCTCCTTTCCTCCAAGGCCCACTATGGGCCCATGTAGTTCCCTGGGGTTCCAGAACCTCCCGGTACTCCGAGAATTCCCGATTTCACTCGGAACCTTTCCGATGTCCAAATGTAGGCTTCCAATATATCAATCTTTATGTCTCGACCATTTCGAGACTCCTCTTCATGTCCTTGATCACATCCGGACTCGAACAAACTTCGTGCATCAATACTTATAAACTCATAATGAACTGTCATCGAAACGTTAAGCTGCGGACCCTACGGGTTCGAGAACTATGTAGACATGACCTAGAACCATTCTCGGTCAATAACCAATAGCGGAACCTGGATGCCCATATTGGTTCCTACATATTCTACGAAGATCTTTATCGGTCAAACCGCATAACGACATCGTTGTTCCCTTTGTCATCGGTATGTTACTTACCCGAGATTCGATCGTCGGTATCCAATACCTAGTTCAATCTCGCTACCGGTAAGTCTCTTTACTCGTTCCGTAATACATCATCTCACAACTAACTCATTAGTTGTAATGCTTGCAAGGCTTAAGTGATGTGTATTACCGAGAAGGCCTAGAGATACCTCTCCGAGCAATCGGAGTGACAAAACCTAATCTCGAAATACGCCAACCCAACAAGTACCTTTGGAGACACCTGTAGTACTCCTTTATAATCACCCGATTACGTTGTGACGTTTGGTAGCACCCAAAGTGTTCCTCCCAGTAAACGGAGTTGCATAATCTCATAGTTACAGGAACATGTATGGGTCATGAAGAAAGCATTAACATACTAAACGATCAAGTGTTAAGCTAATGGAATGGGTCATGTCAATCAGATCATTCAACCAATGATGTGACCTTGTTAATCAAATAACAACTCCTTGTTCATGGTTAGGAAACATAACCATCTTTGATTAACAAGCTAGTCAAGTAGAGGCATACTAGTGACATACTGTTTGTCTATATATTCACACATGTATTATGTTTCCGGTTAATACAATTCTAGCATGAATAATAAACCTTTATCATGATATAAGGAAATAAATAATAACTTTATTATTGCCTCTAGGGCATATTTCCTTCAGTCTCCCACTTGCACTAGAGTCAATAATCTAGATTACAAAGTAATGATCCTAACACCCATGGAGTCTTGGTGCTGATCATGTTTTGCTCGTGGAAGAGGCTTAGTCAACGGGTCTCGCAACATTCAGATCCGTATGTATTTTGCAAATCTCTATGTCTCCCACTTGGACTTGGTCCCGAATGGAATTGAAGCGTCTCTTGATATGCTTGGTCCTCTTGTGAAATCTGGATTCCTTTGCCAAGGCAATTGCACCAAAGATTGTCACGGAAGATCTTCATCGGTCCCGATGCACTAGGTATGACACCTAGATCGGAAATGAACTCTTTCATCCAGACTCCTTCATTCATTCGCTGCTTCAAGCAGCTATGTACTCCGCTTCACATGTAGATCCCGCCACGACGCTTTGTTTAGAACTGCACCAACCGACAGCTCCACCGCTTAATAAAAACACGTATCCGGGTTTGCGATTTAGAATCGTCCGGATCGATTGTCAAAGCTTGCATCGACGTAACCATTTACGACTAGCTCTTTGTCACCTCCATATATGAGAAACATATCCTTAGTCCTTTTCGTATTTCAGATGTTCTTGACCGCTGTCCAAAGGATCCATTCCTGGATTACTTTGGTACCTTCCCGCCAAGCTTACAGCTAAGCATACGTCAGTCTGGTACACAAGATTGCATACATGATAGAGCCTATGGCTGAAGCATAGGAACATCTTTCATTTTCTCTCTATCTTCTGCATTGTGGTCGGGCATTGAGTCCGACTCAATCTTACACCTTGCAACACAGGTAAAACCCTTTCTTTGCTCGATCCATTTTGAACTTTTTCAAAACTTTATCAAGGTATGTGCTTTGTGAAAGTCCAATTAAGCGTCTTGATCTATCTCTATAGATCTTGATGCCCAATATGTAAGCAGCTTCACCGAGGTCTTTCATTGAAAAACTTTTATTCAAGTATCCTTTTATGCTATCCAGAAATTCTATATCATTTCCAATCAATAATATGTCGTCCACATATAATATCGTAAATGCTACTGAGCTCCCACTCACTTTCTTGTAAATACAGGCTTCTCCAAAAGTCTCAGACAAACCCATATGTTTTGATCACACTATCAAAGCGTTTATTCCAACTCCGAGAGGCTTGCACTGCACCATAAATTGATCGTTGGAGCTTGCACACTTTGTTAGCATCCTTTGGATCGACAAAACCTTCTCGTTGCATCATATACAACTCTTCTTCTAGAAATCCATTCAAGAATGCAGTTTTACATCCATTTGCCAAATTTCATAATCATAAAATGCGGCAATTGCTAACATGATTCGGACAGACTTAAGCATCGCTACAGTGAGAAAGTCTCATCGTAGTCAACCCCTTGAACTTGTCGAAAACCTTTCGCAACAAGTCGAGCTTTGTAGACAGTTATATTACCATCGCGTCAGTCTTCTTCTTAAAGATCCATTTATTTTCAATGGCTTGCCGATCATCGGGCAAGTCAACCAAAGTCCATACTTTGTTCTCATACATGGATCCCATCTCGCATTTCATGGCTACCAGCCATTTTATGAATCTGGGCTCACCATCGCTTCTTCATAGTTTGTAGGTTCGCCATGGTCAAGTAACATGACTTCCGAATAGGATTACCGCATTACCACTGCAGTGCGTATTTTACTCTGGTTGACCTACGAGGTTCAAAGTGGTAACTTGATCCAAGCTTCATGATCATCATCATTAGTTTCCTCACTAATTGGTGTAGTTGTCACAGAACCATTTCTTGTGATAAACTACTTTCCAATAAGGGAGCAGAGCATGATTATCTCATCAAGTTCTACTTTCCTCCCACTCACTTCTTTCGAGAGAAACTCCTTCTCTAGAAAGGATCCGAATTTAGCAACGAAAATCTTGCCTTCAGATCTGTGATAGAAGGTGTACCCAACAGTCTCCTTTGGGTATCCTATGAAGACACATTTTTCCGATTTGGGTTCGAGCTTATCTGGTTGAAGTTTCTTTACATAAGCATCGCAGCCCCAAACTTTAAGAAACGACAACTTTGGTTTCTTGCCAAACCACAGTTCATAAGGCGTCGTCTCAACGGATTTTGACGGTGTCCTATTTAACGTGAATGCGGCCGTCTCTAAAGCATAACCCCAAAACGATAGCGGTAAATCGGAAATAGACATCATAGATCGTACCATATCTAGTAAAGTACGACACGACGTTCGGACACACCATTTCTCTGTGGTGTCCCGGGTGGCGTGAGTTGCTAAACTATTCCACATTGTTTCAAATGTAAACCAAATTCGTAACTCAAATATTCTCCTCCACGATCAGATCGTAGAAATTTTATTTTCTTGTTACGATGATTTTCCACTTCACTCTGAAATTCTTTGAACTTTTCAAATGTTTCAGATTTGTGTTTCATTAAGTAGATATACCCATATCTGCTCAAATCATCTGTGAAGGTGAGAAAATAACGATACCAGCAGCGTGCCTCAACATTCATTGGACCACAAACATCAGTATGTATGATTTCCAACAAATCAGTTGCTCGCTCCATAGTTCCGGAGAACGGCGTTTTGGTCATCTTGCCCATGAGGCACGGTTCGTAAGTACCAAGTGATTCATAATCAAGTGATTCCAGAAGCCCATCAGTATGGAGTTTCTTCATCCGTTTTACACCGATATGACCTAAACGGCAGTGCCACAAATAAGTTGCACTATCATTATCAACTCTGCATCTTTTGGCTTCAACATTATGAATATGTGTATCACTACTGTCTAGATTCAACAAGAATAGACCATTCTTCAAGGGTGCATGACCATAAAAGATATTACTCATATAAATAGAACAACCATTATTCTCTGATTTAAATGAATAACCGTCTCGCATTAAACAAGATCCAGATATAATGTTCATGCTCAACGCCGCACCAAATAACAATTATTTAGGTCTAAAACTAATCCCGAAGGTAGATGTAGAGGTAGCGTGCCGACCGCGATCACATCGACTTTGGAACCATTTCCAACGCGATCGTCACCTCGCCCTTAGCCAATCTTCGCTTAATCCGTAGTTCCTGTTTCGAAGTTGCAAATATTAGCAATGTAACCAGTATCAAATACCTGTGTACTATCTGCGAGTATTAGTAAGGTACACATCAATAACATGTATATCACATATACCTTTGATCACCTTGCCATCCTTTTATCCGCCAAATACTTGGGGCAGTTCCGCTTCCAAAGGTCCGGGTCTGCTTGCGGTAAAACACTCAGTTTCAGGCTTAGGTCCAGACTTGGGTTTCTTCTCTTGATCAGCAACTTTCTTGCTGTTCTTTTGAAGTTTCCTTCTTCTTCCCTTTGCCCTTTTCTTGAAACTAGTGGTCTTGTTGATCATCAACACTTGATGCTCTTTCTTGATTTCTACCTCCGCTGACTTTTAGCATCGCCAAGAGCTCAGAATTGTCTTAGTCATCCCTTGCATATTATAGTTCATCACGAAGCTCTTGTAGCTTGGTGGCAGTGATTGGAGAATTTCATCAATGACACTATCATCCGGAAGATTAACTCCCAGCTGAATTAAGTGATTGTTATACCTGACATTTTGAGTATGTGCTCACCGACGTGAACTATTCTCCTCCATCTTGCAGCTATAGAACTTACTGGAGACTTCATATCTCTCAATCCGGGCATTTGCTTGAAATATTAACTTCAACTCCTGGAACATCTCATATGCTCCATGACGTTCAAAACGTCGTTGAAGACCCGGTTCTAAGCCGTAAAGCATGGCACACTGAACTATAGAGTAGTCATCAGCTCGCTTTGCCAGACGCTCACAACTTCTCGCTCAAAGATCTGCAGCAGTTCGCTACCCAAATGGTGCTTCCAGGAAGTAATTTTTCTGCGCAGCAATGAGGATAATCCTCAAGTTACGGACCCAGTCCGTAATTGCTACCATCATCTTTCAACTTTGCTTTCTCAAGGAACGCATTAAAATTCAACGGAACAACAAAGACGAGCCATCTATCTACAAAAACATAGACAAGCAAAATACTATCAGTACTAAGTTCATGATAAATTTAAGTTCAATTAATCATATTAAAAACTCCCACTTAGACAGACATCTCTCTAGTTATCTAAGTGATCACGTGATCCATATCAACTAAACCATGTCCGATCATCACGTGAGATGGAGTAGTTTCAATGGTGAACATCACTATGTTGATCATATCTACTATATGATTCACGCTCGACCTTTCGGTCTCCGTGTTCCGAGGCCATATCTGTTATATGCTAGGCTCGTCAAGTTTAACCTGAGTATTCCGCGTGCGCAAATGTTTTGCACCCGTTGTATTTGAACGTAGAGCCTATCACACCCGATCATCACATGGTGTCTCAAAGACGAAGAACTTTCGCAACGGTGCATACTCGTGGAGAACACTTCTTGATAATTTTTAGTGAGAGATCATCTTATAATGCTACCGTCAATCAAAGCAAGATAAGATGCATAAAGGATAAACATCACATGCGATCAATATAAGTGATATGATATGGTCATCATCATCTTGTGCTTGTGATCTCCATCGCCAAGCACCGCCATGATCACCATCGTCACCGCGCCGACACCTTGATCTTCATCATAGCATCGTTGTCGTCTCGCCAACTATTGCTTCTACGACTATCGCTACTCCTTAGTGATAAAGTAAAGCAATTACATGGCGTTGCATTTCATACAATAAAGCGACAACCATATGGCTCTCGCCGATTGCCGATAACTCGGTTACAAAACATGATCATCTCATACAATAAAATATAGCATCACGCCTTGACCACATCACATCACAACATGCCCTGCAAAAACAAGTTAGACGTCCTCTACTTTGTTGTTGCAAGTTTTACGTGGCTGCTACGGGCTGAGCAAGAACCGTTCTTACCTACGCATCAAAACCACAACGATACTTCGTCAAATAGACTCCGTTTAACCTTCTCAAGGACCGGGCGTATGCCACACTCGGTTCAACTAAAGTGAGAGACATGACACCCGCCGGTCACCTTTAAGCAACGAGTGCTCGGGCGGTGAAACCAGTCTCGCGTAAGCGTCTGGCGTAATGTCGGTCCGGCCGCTTCATCTCACAATACCGCTGAACCAAAGTATGACATGCCGGTAGGCGATGACTTGTATCGTCCACAACTCACTTGTGTTCTACTCGTGCATATGACATCAACGCATAAAACCAGGCTCGATACCATCATGGGGAAACGTAGTAATTTCAAAAATTTCCCTACGATCACGCAAGACCATGGTGATGGCATAGCAACGAGAGGGAAGAGTGTCCGCCCACGCACCCTCGTGAGACCGAAAGCGGAAGCGTTATAAAACGCTGTTGATGTAGTCGTGCGCCTTAACGATCCGACCGATCCAAGCACCGAACGTGACGGCACCTCCGGAAGTTCTCGCACATCGCTCAGCTCGATGACGATCCCCTGACCGATCCAGCAAAGTGTCGGGGATGAGTTCCGTCGGCCTGACGACGGCAGGTGGCGATGTTGACGCTCCACCGACGCAGGGCTTCGCCTAAGCTCCGCGACGATATGACTTCTCCGGTGCAGGGCTTCCCTAAGCTCCGCGACGATATGACCGAAGTGGAATATGGTGGAAGGGGGCACCGCACACGGCTAAGGAAAGATCCGTAGATCAACTTGTGTGTTATGGGGTGCCCCCTGCTCCCGTATATACAGGAGCCAAGGGGAGGTGGCCGCCCAAGGGAGGAGGCGCACCAGGAGTCCTACTCCCTCCGGAGTAGGACTCCCTCCAATCCTAGTTGGATTAGGATTCCTGAGGGGAAAGAGAGAGAGGGGGCGGCCCACCTTTCCTAGTCCTAATAGGACTAGGGAAGGGGGGCGCGCCACCTAGGGCTGCCCCTTCTCCTTTCCTCCAAGGCCCACTATGGGCCCATGTAGTTCCCGGGGTTCCGTAACCTCCCGGTACTCAGAATTCCCGATTTCACTCGGAACCTTTCCGATGTCCAAATGTAGGCTTCCAATATATCAATCTTTATGTCTCGACCATTTCGAGACTCCTCGTCATGTCCTTGATCACATCCGGGACTCGAACAAACTTCGTGCATCAATACTTATAAACTCAAAATGAACTGTCATCAAAACGTTAAGCGTGCGGACCCTACGGGTTCGAGAACTATGTAGACATGACCTAGAATCATTCTCGGTCAATAACCAATAGCGGAACCTGGATGCCCATATTGGTTCCTACATATTCTACGAAGATCTTTATCGGTCAAACCGCATAACGACATCGTTGTTCCCTTTGTCATCGGTATGTTACTTACCCGAGATTCGATCGTCGGTATCCAATACCTAGTTCAATCTCGTTACGGTAAGTCTCTTTACTCGTTCCGTAATACATCATCTCACAACTAACTCATTAGTTGTAATGCTTGCAAGGCTTAAGTGATGTGTATTACCGAGAAGGCCTAGAGATACCTCTCCACAATCGGAGTGACAAAACCTAATCTCGAAATCGCCAACCCAACAAGTACCTTTGGAGACACCTGTAGTACTCCTTTATAATCACCCAGTTACGTTGTGACGCTTGGTAGCACCCAAAGTGTTCCTCCGTAAACGGAGTTGCATAATCTCATAGTTACAGGAACATGTATGGGTCATGAAGAAAGCATTAACATACTAAACGATCAAGTGTTAAGCTAATGGAATGGGTCATGTCAATCAGATCATTCAACCAATGATGTGACCTTGTTAATCAAATAACAACTCCTTGTTCATGGTTAGGAAACATAACCATCTTTGAATAACAAGCTAGTCAAGTAGAGGCATACTAGTGACATACTGTTTGTCTATATATTCACACATGTATTATGTTTCCGGTTAATACAATTCTAGCATGAATAATAAACCTTTATCATGATATAAGGAAATAAATAATAACTTTATTATTGCCTCTAGGGCATATTTCCTTCAGCTGTCTCTACGGCTAGGGCCTGACGCCCCGGCGGAGCCAATTGCTCTTGTGCAGGCTCATCGTCCGCGACAGTACCCTTGCCGGCAGCCCCGGGGGGCTCGGTAGGGAAGTAATTGCCGGGACCTGATTTTCTCTGCTTCCTCTGCCCTGCTGATGGATCAACGGATGGTTGAGTTAACCGGAGCAAAAAGGTACCTGGTTCCACAGGTAGCTTGAATGCGGCACGCTTTGACAGGTAATCGGCGATGTCATTCTCCGCTCGGGGGACGTGCTCCGCCTGGATCCATCAAAGCGTTCCTCCAGCTTCCTCACCTCATCTACGTATGCTTCCATCAGTGGGCTCTGATAATCTTTGTTGACTTGCCTGACAACGAGCTGTGAGTCACCTCTGATGATGAGCTTCTTAACCCCGAGGTCTGCCGCGATCCTGAGACCGGCAAGCAATCCCTCGTATTCGGCGGTGTTATTGGTGGACATCTCTGCGGGAAGTGCATCCGCTTACGTACATGAGGTGCTCTCCGTGGTGCGATGAGCAGCACACCGCACCGCGCCTTTGCAGCGAGAAGGCTCCATCAAAGTACATGATCCAGCTTGCCTCTGCTTCCTTGCCGGGGAGAGTAGTCTCCTGGATTTCTTCGTCAGGCATCAAGGTCCATTCCGCGATGAACTGCGCCAAGACTCTACTCTGAATTGTTGAGGTACTCTCAAACTTTAAGCCGAAGCTTGACAACTCCAAGGCCCATTCCACAATCCTTCCGGTGGCGTCCGGGTTGCGCAGTATCCGTTGCAATGGGAGGCGGGTGACGACAGTGATCTCGTGGGCCTGGAAGTAGTGACGCAGCTTCCTCGAGGCCATATGGAGGCCGAAGAGCAATTTTTGCACACCGGAATACCTTGACCTAGCCCCCTGCAAGAGGGAGCTGACAAAGTAAACCGGGTGCTGCATCATCTTTTTATTGGGCACCACTTCACTTGACCGCACGGGCATCGCCTTGGCGGCACCAGACTCTGCCGGGGGCCGCGCCTTGTCGGCACCAGGCCCTGCCAGGGGAATCTTTGCCTTGCCATTCGCTGGTCCTGCCGCCATTGCTGCCTCCTCGCCGACCTCCCTCTGTGCCACTAGTGTGGCGCTGACCACTTGATTCGTCGCTGCCAAATATAGTAGTAACGGCTCTTGTGGTTTAGGTGCAACTAGTATTGGTGTGGAGGAAAGGTATTTCTTCAGGTCCTGCGGTGCGGCCTCGACTTCAAGGGTCCACTCTATTGGGCCCGCCTTTTTCAAGATCTTGAAAAAGGGAAGGGCGCGCTCGATGGACTTGGAGATGAACCGGCTCATGGCGGCAACGCAGCCGGTGAGCCGACACACATCCTTGATCCGCTTGGGCGCCTCGATCTACTCAATAGCCTTGATCTTGTCTGGGTTTGCCTCGATCCCGCGTTGTGACACGAAGAACCCGAGAAGCTTGCCGGACCGGACCCCGAAGGTGCACTTCTCAGGGTTCAACTTGTGGTTGATATTGCGCAGGTTGGCAAATGTCTCTTCTAGATCTTGCACAAGAGTCGGCCCGTCCTTGGTTTTGACCACTATGTCATCCATGTAGGCTTCCATATTTCTATGGAGGTGAGGTTCAAAACAAATTTGGACCACTCTTGCAAATGTTGAGCCAGCACTCTTCAACCCGAAAGGCATCCGTAAAAAGCAATACGTACCACATGGGGTGATGAATGTTGTCTTCTCTTCATCCTCTCTTGTCATCAAGATTTGGTGGTAGCCTGAGTAGGCATCCAGGAATGATAACAGATCTCACCCAGCTGTGGAGTCAACAATCTGGTCGATGCGCGGCAGCGGGAAGGGGTCCTTTGGACAAGCCTTATTGATATCTGTGTAATCAATACAGAGCCTCCACTTCCCGATCTCCTTGCGTACCACTACCGGATTGGCCAACCATGTCGGATGGACCACCCCTCTCACCAAACCTGCCGCTTCTAACTTCCTGATCTCCTCTGTGATGAACTCCTGCCTCTCTAGAGCCTGCATTCTGACCTTCTGCTTGACGGGCCGCGCGTGGGGGCAGACAACTAGGTGGTGCTCAATCACCTCCCTGGGAACACCGGGGATGTCGGACGCTTGCCATCCAAACACGTCGACATTTGCCTGCAGGAAGGTGACGATCTCGCCTTCTTATTTGCTATCGAGGGTGGAGCCTATGATGAAGGCCCCTCCCGTGCCGTCCTCCGCGACGGGCACCTTCTTAGTCTACAACGGCTCGGCTCTGGACCTCTTGCTCTTGTTGGCAGAGCTCTCTGGCACGTCCTCAACGATAGCACAACACCCCGAGGAGGTGCGCTTGCCGAAGTGGGTGCGAGAGGTCTTGCCGGGCTCCTTCTTTCCTCCTGGGCCTTCGGCGGCGGCGGAGTGCCTTGACGGCGGTGCTGCAATCGCTTCCCGTAGAGTTGGTCGGCGCAGATCAGCGCGTCCTTCTTGTCGGAGGGGACGGAGATGATGGTCAACGGCCCGACATCTTTAGCATGTTGTAGGCGTAGTGTGATGCCACCATGAACTTGGCTAGTGCCGGGCGGCCGAGGATCCTGTTGTAGGGCAAGGGGATCTCGGCCACGTCGAAGACGATCCTCTCCGTTCGGTAGTTCGACTCTCCTCCAAATGTCATGGGCAGTGTGACCTTTCCCTTTGGCTGACTTCTCCCCGGATTGACCCCCTGAAACGTGCCCGTTTCCTCGAGGTCTCCGTCAGGGATTTGCAACCTTTTGATCACGACAGGCGAGATCAGGTTCAGGCCGGCCCCGCCGTCAACCAACATCTTGTTCACCCTGAGGTTGCATATTGTTGGCGAAACCAACAACGGCAAACACCCGACCGCGATAGTGCAATCGGGGTGGTCCTCGGTGTCAAATATGAGGGGCGTGCTGGACCACTTTTGTGGCTTCTGAGCGACGAATGACGGCTCTGTTGCTGTAACCTCTCGCGCCCACAACTTGAGCTGGTAGTGAGAGGCATGCACCGAGGCGCGGCCATCGATGCACATGGCCTCCGTAGCCTTCTGGAACCCTTGCTCACCGGACTCGTTGTCCTCGTCGTGATCGTCGTCTTCTTGTTTCTTGTCGCAGCCTCAGGCAGGCCTCTCTTGCTGGATGTCCTTGCCGGGGCGGTCTCCTTGGCCGCCACGCTTCTTGCCGGATCCCTCAGCACCATCCTGGTACTTCTCCTTGTCCCGCCTTTCGTACTCAGCCTTTTGCTTCTCAGCAAGCAGCTCGACTTGTCGGCAGTTCTGGAGATCGTGGCCCTTGGTGCGGTGGATCTTGCAGTATTACTTGCCGGAGCTTCCTGGCTTGTCGGTAGCTGCCAAGGCCCGGCAGGTGGCGCACCCGGCAATCTCCTTGCCGGGGGTGTCTGCCTTGACCTTCTTGCCGGCACCGGTATCGTCAGATCCCTCAACGGCAAGCATGGCCTTGCCTTTGCGTTTCCTGTTGTGATGCCGGCCCTTCTTCATCGGGCCGGTGGCATCCTCATCAGTAGAGTTGGTTTCTGCGCTGGCGTCTTCGCCGGGGTACTTCCTTCCCTCTTCAGCCCGAGAACATCTGTCGGCCAGAACATAGAGCTCGGCCACTTCCTTAACCATGGTCATCGCCAGCTCCTCGCGCATCTTGCGATTGCGCACATTCTGATGGAATGCGCTAATCACAGCGGCAGGATGAACGTCGGGGATGTTGTATTGCACCCGGCTGAATCTCTGGATGTACTTGCGAAGGGTCTCCCCTACCTTCTGGGGAATGATATGCAGATCACTGGCCTGTCCATGAGCTTGGTGGCCTCCTGTGAAGGCGCCAACGAACTCATGGCACAAATCTGTTCTGGAAGAGATGGAGTCCGCGGGCAAGTGCATCAACCAAGACATTACATTGGGCTTGAGCGCTAGCGGGAAGTAATTGGCAAGCACCTTGTCGTCGCGAGCCCCAGCGGCCTGCATCATGATGGTGTAGATGCTAAGGAACTCGGACGGATGGGTCTTGCCGGTGTAGTTCTCGCCGACGTCGAGCTTGATCGTGCGGTAAGACGGCCACTGGAACTACCTCAGCTCACGGGTAAAAGCCGGGCAACCCACCTCGTAAGGTAGGCCACCGGGCCCCCCAGTGCCGGGTGGTCCGTAGCGGGGCTCACCCGCTTGTCCGACTGGTGGCGCGTTTCACGTCGGCGCTCGACAGTGGTTCGAGCGTCTTCGTGAGCTCACTCCCGAAGGACCTGGCGCCGGTCGCGGAGGGTCCGTGGATTGGACGATGATATGGAGATGTTATCACCAGCGTCATCACGACATGCCGACGCCCGCGGCGGCTCATGAGGAGGAGGAGAGTGCACCGTGGTCACAGCTCCCCCGGTCCTCCCAGCGCCAGCGTGTGGTGGTTTGGTGGAGCGCAGACCCGAGGGCCCCGCCGGTCGCGGATCGTCTTTGTTCGCGATGGCGACGAGGCTCCGGATGGTGGCCCTCCACTCCACGAGCTTCTCTGCAGTAGGAGGAAAGTCGAGGAGCAGCTGCACGCGCGCGAAGGCTTCCGCTGGCGTGGGTCGCGGTGACAGCTGAGTCGATCGCGGCGTGCTTTGACTTCTAACTATGAAAGAAGGAGCCCTGTCACGACCCAGCGGCTGCGTGCCATTTTCACCAGTGCTTCGGCGAGCGTGTTGAACTCCTTCGTCTTGCTGACGACGCACAGGGCTCTTCCCACCGTGGTGCCCAGGGTCACCAACGTGGAGACGCTGTTCGGCACGCACACCATGGGAAGAACGCACGGTGGTCGCCGGTGTATGTGTCCTGGAGGTCGCCGTGCTGCCCGGAGTCGGTGCAACGACACCCCAGGAGGGCCCTGCACCGCCAGCAGGGGGCCCAGCTCCGTCTTTGGGTCCGACGGCGTTGGGCCGATCGTCTAGTGCACGAACGATGCCGCTCGCCAGGCTCCGACTGCCTGGGTGGTGCTGGTGTTCGCGGGCCGCGGCCCGAGTCCTGTCCGCACCGGCACGGGCCGTTCGGCCCCCAACGAGCCGATCGCCGTGGTCGTCTTCTTCTTAGGGGCCATGGCGACGAAGAACCGCTAGGCCAACTACCAGACCAGATTCTCACAAACGCGCCCCCTACCTGGTGCACCAAAGATGTCGGTGGGAGACGACACCTATGGGATCACAAGAATCCCTACTGCGGTTGTGGGGCGCGGGGTTGAGAGAAGAGCGGATCTAACAGAGGGCACGCGGTTCGTTTATCCAGGTTCGGGCCGCGAGGATGCGTAAAACCCCTGTCCTGCTTTGGTGGATGTATTCTGAGTTCTTGAACTAGCTACGGAGTGTAACGAGCTCCAAAAAGACGAATCCTCCTCCTCGTCGCCTTGGGCCTCCTTTTATAGAAAAAAAGGGGTTGCCACAGTCGCACACAGGAGGTGGAAAGGCAACAGTGTTGCGAGGTTATCCTTCGTATTGCTGGACAAGACGCATGTAATGCGTCGCGCAGGTGTCCCTTTGCTTTATCGGGGACGGGGGCGAGGCCCGTCCCGTCCGTCGCCGCTCTTCCTTGCTTCCACACGCGCCCTCTCCAGTTATGCGTGCGGCGCCATGTAGGCAGGCTGGCAGCTGAGGTGGTGTGGTGGTGGAACCATCGCGAAGATCTGCATGCCGCCACGCAGGCGCTTGATGGGTTGGCCTGGGAGCTGCATGTCGCCACGCAAGTGCCTACCCAGCTGGTTGGGCTGGCAGCTGTATGCGAACGGCGGTGGAAACTTGGTCACCGGTGGGCCTAGCGGTGGCCCTGCTAGCACCCTTGGTAATGGCCTTGCTGGGTGGCCCGAGAAGGATCTTGTCGTGGCACGCCGTCGTCCCCGGCAAGGGTCTTGCCATGGCACAACGTCGTCCCCGGCAAGGGTCTTTCCGGGGGTCGTCGTCCTCTAATCCTTGTCTATCCTTGGATACTTCTTTACAAAGATCTGCATGCCACCTCGGAGGTGCCCTCCCGAGCCCTGGCTCCACGCAAATGATAGCGTTGGGGATCGTGGGCTCAAGGGTGGCTCACTCCGTTGGTGTGGGGCGAGCTGCCCCGGCAAGGGTCTTGCCGGGGCTGCCGAGGCTGCCCCCGGCAAGGGTCTCCTGCCGGGGGAACCTGCTTCGTCCCTTTGCTCTTTGTGGCCTTGGCCTTGGCGTTGTTCTGGCCATCTTGGGCTTCGGTCTTACCTTGGCTCACCTCCCTCGCTCTGCTTGGTGTGGTCGCCGGCGCGGCTCTGACTGCCCGTGCACAGGTAAAGAGGTACAAAAATGTGCCCCTAGTTTTGTACACCTACAACCATCCATAGCACTCACGCTTATCTTGCGAGTTTTAGAGTATCCACTTTCACTTGTGTATGAACTGTACAGGCAACCCAGAAGTCCTTTACCGCGGACACGGCTATTCGAATAGATCATTTATAACCCTGCAGGGGTGTACTTCTTCACACATGTTTCCACCACTTAGCGTCTGCACACGACATGTGCTCGGCAGACTTCAAGCGAAAGCCGACGTGGGTGTAGACCACGACCTAACTAACCACACAAGTCTCTAGTCCAGGTTTATCACCTATTCGGGTTGCATCCGCGAGGAGATCCGGCCGGAGTTTCGCTCACAGCCCCAAACGATGTGTGCAGGGTGAAGGAAATATGCCCTAGAGGTAATAATAAAGTTATTATTTATTTCCTTATTTCATGATAAATGTTTATTATTCATGCTAGAATTGTATTAACCGGAAACATAATACATGTGTGAATACATAGACAAACAGAGTGTCACTAGTATGCCTCTACTTGACTAGCTCGTTAATCGAAGATGGTTATGTTTCCTAACCATAGACATGAGTTGTCATTTGATTAACGGGATCACATCATTAGGAGAATGATCTGATTGACATGACCCATTCCGTTAGCCTAGCACTTGATCGTTGAGTATGTTGCTATTGCTTTCTTCATGACTTATACATGTTCCTATAACTATGAGATTATGCAACTCCCGTTTACCGGAGGAACACGTTGGGTACTAGCAAACGTCACAACGTAATCGGGTGATTATAAAGGAGTATTACAGGTGTCTCCAAAGGTACTTGTTGGGTTGGCGTATTTCGAGATTAGGTTTTGTCACTCCGATTGCTCTGGAGAGGTATCTCTGGGCCTTCTCGGTAATACACATCACATAAGCCTTGCAAGCATTGCAACTAATGAGTTAGTTGTGAGATGATGTATTACGAACGAGTAAAGAGACTTGCCGGTAACGAGATTGAACTAGGTATTGGATACCGACGATCGAATCTCTGTCAATTAACATACCGATGACAAAAGGAACAACGGATGGAGTAATGCGGACTGACCGATAAATATCTTCGTAGAAAATGAAGGAACCAATATGGGCATCCAGGTCCCGCTTATTGGTTATTGACCGAGATGTGTCTCAGTCATGTCTACATTGTTCTCGAACCGTAGGGTCCGCACGCTTAAGGTTTCAATGACGGTTATTATGAGTTTATGTATTTTGATGTACCGAAGGAGTTCGGAGTCCCGGATGAGATCGGGGACATGACGAGGAGTCTCGAAATGGTCGAGACGTAAAGATCGATATATTGGACGACTATATTCGGAGTTCGGAAAGGTTCCGAGTGATTCGGGTATTTTTCGGAGTACCGGGTAGTTACGGAGAAGTAATGGGCCTTGATGGGCTTTAGTGGGAAGAGGAAAAAGGCTGCTGCGCCCCCCCTCCCCTCTAGTCCGAATTGGACTAGGGAAAGGGGGCCGCCACCTTTCCTACTCCTCCACTTCCTTCTCCCTTCCTCCCCTACATGGAAGGATTCCTAGTTGGACTAGGAAGGGGAATCCTACTCCCGGTGGGAGTAGGACTCCCTTGGCCGCCAAACATAGGGCCGGCCTCCTCCCTCCCTTGCTCCTTTATATACGGGGCAGGGGGCACCCCATAGACACACAAGTTGATCCTTGAGATCGTTCCTTAGCCGTGTCTGGTGCCCCTCCACCATATTCCACCTCGGTCATATTGTAGCGGTGCTTAGGCGAAGCCCCGCGACGGTGAAACATCAAGATCGTCACCACGCCGTCGTCTTGACGGAACTCCCTCCCCGAGCTTTGCTGGATCGAAGCCCGTGGAGCGCCATCGAGCTGAACGTGTGCCAAGAACTCGGAGGCGCCGGAGTAACGGGCGCCGTGATCGGCTGGATCGTGAGAAGAACGTCGACTACTTCCTCTACGTCATCATCGACTCGGAGGTGCCGAGTAACGGCGCTGGGATCGGCAGGATCGCGAGGAGAAAGTACGACTACTTCCTCTACGTTGTGATCGTTTCCGCCACGGTCTCACGAGGGTACGTAGACAACACTCTCCCTCTCGTTGCTATGCCATCACCATGGTCCCGTGTGCGTAGGAATTTTTTGAAATTACTGCGTTCCCCAACAAAGGGCATCCGAGCCTGGTTTTATGCGTTGATGTCATATGCACGAGTAGAACACAAGTGAGTTGTGGACGATACAAGTCATACCGCCTACCAAAGATGTCATACTTTGGTTCAGCGGTATTGTTGGACGAGACGATCCGGACCAACCTTACGCCAGACGCTTACGCGAGACCGTTCCCTCGGCGTGCTTTGCACATAGATGGCTTATGGAAGACTGTCTCTCCAACTTTAGTTGAACTGAAAAGTGGCTACGCCCGGTCCTTGAGAAAGTTAAAACGAGTCTATTTGACAAACTATCGCTGTGGTTTTGATGCGTAGGTAAGAACGGTTCTTGCTCAGCCCGTAGCAGCCACGTAAAACTTGCAACAACAAAGTAGAGGACGTCTAACTTGTTTTTGCAGGGCATGTTGTGATGTGATATGGTCAAGACGTGATGCTATATTTTATTGCATGAGATGATCATGTTTTGTAACCGAAGTTATCGGCAACTGGCAGGAGCCATATGGTTGTCGCTTTATTGTATGCAATGCAATCACGATGTAATGCTTTACTTTATTACTAAGCGGTAGTGATAGTCGTGGGAGCATAAGATTGGCGAGACGACAACGATGCTACGATGGAGATCAAGGTGTCGCGCCGGTGACGATGGTGATCATGACGGTGCTTCGAAGATGGAGATCACAAGCACGAGATGATGATGACCATATCATATCACTTATATTGATTGCATGTGATGTTTATCCTTTATGCATCTTATTTTGCTTGATTGACGGTAGCATTATAAGATGATCTCTCACTAATTATCAAGAAGTGTTCTCCCGAGTATGCACCGCTATGAAAGTTCTTCGTCTTTGAGACACCACGTGATGATCGGGTGTGATAGGCTCTACGTTCAAATACAACGGTGCAAAACAGTTGCACACGCCGAATACTCGGGTTATACTTGACGAGCTATGCATATAAGATATGACCTCGGAACACGGAGACCGAAAGGTCGAGCGTGAATCATATAGTAGATATGATCAACATAGTGATGTTCACCATTGAAACTACTCCATCTCACGTGACAATCGGACATGGTTTAGTTGATTTGGATCACGTGATCACTTAGAGGATTAGAGAGATGTCTATCTAAGTGGGAGTTCTTAAGTAATATGATTAATTGAACTTTAATTTATCATGAACTTAGTCCTGGTAGTATTAGCATATCTATGTTGTAGATCAATAGCTCGCGTTATTGCTTCCCCTGTTTATTTTGATATGTTCCTAGAGAAAATTGTGTTGAAAAATGTTAATAGCAATGATGCGGATTGGATCCGTGATCCGAGGTTTATCCTCATTCTTGCACGTAAGAATTACGTCCTTGATGCACCGCTAGGTGACGGACCTATTGCAGGAGCAGATGCAGACATTATGAACGTTTTGCTAGCTCAATATGATGACTACTTGATAGTTTAGTGCACCATGCTTAACGGCTTAGAATCGGGATTTCAAAGACGTTTTGAACGTCATGGACCATATGAGATGTTCCAGGAGTTGAAGTTAATATTTCCAGCAAATACCGAGTTGAGAGATATGAAGTCTCCAACAAAGTTCTAAAGCTAAAAGATGGAGGAGAATCGCTCAACTAGTGAGCATGTGCTCAGATTGTCAGGTACTTCAATCGCTTGAATCAAGTGGGAGTTAATCTTCCGTGATAAGACAGTGATTGATGAATTCTCTAGTCACCATCACTAAGTTACTAGAACTTCGTGATGAACTATAGTATGCAAGGGATGACGAAAACGATTCCGAGCTCTTCGTGATGTTGAAATCGTGAAGGTAGAAATCAAGAAAGAGCATCAAGTGTTGATGATTGACAAGACCACTAGTCTCAAGGAAAAGGGCAAAGGGAAGAAGGGGAACTTCAAGAAGAACGGCAAGCAAGTTGTTGCTCGAGTGAAGAAGCCCAAGTCTGGACCTAAGCCCGAGACTAAGTGCTTTTGCTGCAATGGAACTGGTCACTAGAAGCGGAACTACCCCAAGTATTTGGCGGATAAGAAGGATGGCAAAGTGAACAAAGGTATATTTGATATACAGATTATTGATGTGTATTTTACTAGTGTTCGTAGCAACCCCTCGGTATTTGATCTTGGTTCGATTGCTAAGAGTAGTAACTTGAAACGGAGTTGCGTAATGAACAGAAACTAGTTGAAGGGGAAGTGACGATGAATGTTGGAAGTAGTTCCAAGATTGATATGATCATCATCGCACACTCCCTATACTTTCGGGATTAGTGTGGAACCTAAATAAGTATTATTTGGTGTTGAGCATAAATATGATTTGATCATGTTTATTGCAATACGGTTATTCATTTAAGTAAGAGAATAAATTGTTGTTCTGTTTACATGAATAAAACCTTATATGGTTACACACCCAATGAAAACGGTTCATTGGATCTCGATCATAGTGATACACATATTCATAATATTGAAACCAAAAGATGCAAAGTTAATAATGATAGTGCAACTTATTTGTGGCAATCGCCGTTTAGGTCATATTGGTGTAAAGCGCATGAAGAAACTCCATGCTGATGGATTTTTGGAATCACTTGATTATGAATCATTTGATGCTTGCGAACCATGCCTTTTGGGCAAGATGACTAAAACTCCGTTCTCCGGAACAATGGAACAAGCTACTGACTTATTGGAAATAATACATACCGATGTATGCGATCCAATGAGTGTTGATGCTCGTGGCAAGAATTGTTATTTGCTGACCTTCACAAGATGATTTGAGCAGATATGGGTATATCTACTTGATGAAACACAAGTCTGAAACATTTGAAAAGTTCAAAGAATTTCAGAGTAAAGTGAAGAATCATCGTAACAAGAAAATAAAAGTTTCTACGATATGATCACAGAGGAAAAATATTTGAGTTACGAAGTTTGGCCTTCGCTTAAAACAATGTGAAATAATTTCACTACTCACGCCACCGAACACCACAAAGATAATGGTGTGTCCGAACGTCAGAACCACACTTTATTGGATATGGTGCGATCTATGATGTATCTTACCGATTTACCACTATCGCTTTTGGGGTTATGCATTAGAGACAGCTGCATTCACGCTTAATAGGGCACCATCTAAATCCGTTGAGATGACACCGTATGAACTATGGTTTAACAAAGAACCTAAGCTGTCATTTCTTAAAAGTTTGGAGTTGTGATGCTTATGTGAAAAAGTTTTCACCGATAAGCTCAAACCCAAATCGGAGAAGTGCGTCTTCATAGAATACCCAAAGGTTACTATTGGGTACACCTTCTATCACAGATCCGAAGGCAAGTTTTTTCGTTGCTAAGGTGGATCCTTTCTAGAGAAGAAGTTTCTCTCGAAAGAAGTGAGTGGGAGGAAAGTAGAAACTTGATGAGGTAATTGTACCTTCTCCCTTATTGGAAAGTAGTTCATCACGAAATCAGTTCTAGTGATTCCTACACCAATTAGTGAGGAAGTTAATGATGATGATCATGAAACTTCAGATCAAGTTGCTACCAAACCTCGTGAGGTCTTCCAGAGTAAGATCCGCACTGTAGTGGTACGGTAATCATGTTCTGGAAGTCATGTTACTAGACCATGATGAACCTACAAACTATGAGGAAGCGATGATGAGCCCAGATTCCGCGAAATGGCTTGAGGCCATGAAATCTGAGATAGGATCCATGTATGAGAACAAAGTATGGACTTTGATTGACTTGCTCAAATGATCAGCAAGCCATATTAAATAAATGGATCTTCAAGAGGAAGACGGACACTGATAGTAGTGTTACTATCTACAAAGCTCGACTTGTCACAAAAAGAGTTTTCAACAAGTTCAAGGTGTTGACTACAATGAGATTTTCTCAATCAGAAGCGATGCTTAAGTCTGTCCGAATCATGTTAGCAATTGCCACATTTTATGAAATCGGCAAATGGATGACAAAACTACATTCTTTAATGGATTTATTAAAGAAGAGTTGTATATGATGCAACCAGAAGGTTTTGTCAATCCTAAAGGTGCTAACAAAATATGCAAGCTCCAAAGGATCCATCTATGGACTGGTGCAAGCATCTCAGAGTTGGAATACATGCTTTGATAAGTTGATCATAGCATATAGTTTTATCTGAGACTTGTGGAAAAGCCTGTATTTACAAGAAAGTGAGTGGGAGCACTACAGCATTTCGATAAGTATATTGTTGATCGGAAATAATGTAGAATTATTCTGCAAAGCATAAAGGAGTATTTGAAAGGAGTTTTTCAAAGAAGGACCTCGGTGAAGCTGCGTACAAATTGAGCATCAAGATCTATTGAGATAGATCAAAACGCTTGATGAGTTTTTCAATAAGAACATACCTTGTCAAGATTTTGAAGTAGTTCAAAATGGAACAGTCAAAGAAAAGTTCTTGCATGTGTTGCAAAGGTGTGAAATTGAGTAAGACTCAAATCCCGACCACAGCAGAAAAATAGAAAAGAATGAAAGTCATTCCCTATGCCTCAGTCATAGGTTCTATAAAGTATGCTATGCTATGTACCAGACCTATTGTATACCTTGCTCTGGATTTTGCAAGGGAGTACAATAGTGATCTAGGAGTAGATCACTGGACATTGGTCAAGAACATCCTTAGTGAGGATTAAGGAAATATTTCTCGATTATGGAGGTGATAAAAGAGCCCGTCGTAAAGAGTTACATCGATGCAGGCTTTTTGCACTGATCCAGATGACTCTAAGTCTCAATCTGGATACATATTATAAGTGGGAGCAATTAGCTAGAGTAGCCCCGCGATCAATGTAGACATAGAATATTTGCAAAATACATACGGCTCTGAATGTGACAGACCCGTTGACTAAGCTTCTCTCACGAGCAAAACATGATCATCACTTAGTACTCTTTGGGTGTTAATCACATAACGATGTGAACTAGATTATTGACTCTAGTAAACCCTTTGGGTGTTGGTCACATGACGATGTGAACTATGGGTGTTAATCACATACAGATGTGAATATTAGTGTTGAATCACATGATGATGTGAACTAGATTATTGACTCTAGTGCAAGTGGGAGACTGAAGGAAATATGCCCTAGAGGTAATAATAAAGTTATTATTTATTTCCTTATTTCATGATAAATGTTTATTATTCATGCTAGAATTGTATTAACCGGAAACATAATACATGTGTGAATACATAGACAAACAGAGTGTCACTAGTATGCCTCTACTTGACTAGCTCGTTAATCGAAGATGGTTATGTTTCCTAACCATAGACATGAGTTGTCATTTGATTAACGGGATCACATCATTAGGAGAATGATCTGATTGACATGACCCATTCCGTTAGCCTAGCACTTGATCGTTGAGTATGTTGCTATTGCTTTCTTCATGACTTATACATGTTCCTATAACTATGAGATTATGCAACTCCCGTTTACGGAGGAACACTTTGGTACTACCAAACGTCACAACGTAATCGGGTGATCATAAAGGAGTACTACAGGTGTCTCCAAAGGTACTTGTTGGGTTGGCGTCTTTCGAGATTAGGTTTTGTCACTCCGATTGTCGGAGAGGTATCTCTGGGCCTTCTCGGTAATACACATCACATAAGCCTTGCAAGCATTGCAACTAATGAGTTAGTTGTGAGATGATGTATTACGGAACGAGTAAAGAGACTTGCCGGTAACGAGATTGAACTAGGTATTGGATACCGACGATCGAATCTCGGGCAAGTAACATACCGATGACAAAAGGAACAACGTATGTTGTTATGCGGTCTGACCGATAAAGATCTTCGTAGAATATGTAGGAACCAATATGGGCATCCAGGTCCCGCTATTGGTTATTGACCGGAGATGTGTCTCAGTCATGTCTACATTGTTCTCGAACCGTAGGGTCCGCACGCTTAAGGTTTCAATGACGGTTATTATGAGTTTATGTATTTTGATGTACCGAAGGAGTTCGGAGTCCCGGATGAGATCGGGGACATGACGTGGAGTCTCGAAATGGTCGAGACGTAAAGATCGATATATTGGACGACTATATTCGGAGTTCGGAAAGGTTCCGAGTGATTCGGTATTTTTCGAGTACCGGTAGTTACGGGAGAAGTAATGGGCCTTGATGGGCTTTAGTGGGAAGATGAAAAAGGATGCTGCGCCCCCTCCCTCTAGTCCGAATTGACTAGGGAAAAGGGGCCGCCACCTTCCTACTCCTCCACTTCCTTCTCCCTTCCTCCCCTACATGGAAGGATTCCTAGTTGGACTAGGAAAGGGGAATCCTACTCCCGGTGGGAGTAGGACTCCCTTGGCGCGCCAAACATAGGGCCGGCCTCCTCCCTCCCTTGCTCCTTTATATCTGGGGGCAGGGGGCACCCCATAGACACACAAGTTGATCCTTGAGATCGCTTCCTTAGCCGTGTGCGGTGCCCCCCTCCACCATATTCCACCTCGGTCATATTGTAGCGGTGCTTAGGCGAAGCCCTGCGACGGTGAAACATCAAGATCGTCACCACGCCGTCATGCTGACGGAACTCCCCTCCCCGGAGCTTTGCTGGATCGAAGCCCGTGGAGCGTCATCGAAGCTGAACGTGTGCCAAGAACTCGGAGGCGCCGGAGTAACGGCGCTGTGATCGGCTGGATCGTGAGAAGAACGTCTGACTACTTCCTCTACGTCATCATCGACTCGGAGGTGCCGGAGTAACGCGCTGGGATCGGCAGGATCGCGAGGAGAAAGTACGACTACTTCCTCTACGTTGTGATCGCTTCCGCTTACGGTCTACGAGGGTACGTAGACAACACTCTCCCCTCTCGTTGCTATGCCATCACCATGGTCCTGTGTGTGCGTAGGAAATTTTTTTGAAATTACTGTGTTCCCCAACACAGGGTTCCCGAGACACCAAACGGGCGCCCGGTACACCGTGCCACGGTGTATCTACCGCATCATAGCTCACCCCTAGGGTCATCGCTACGCACGGCCTCCAACACATATCCTACAAACACCAGAAACTAGTTGCAACTCCTGGACAGAGGACAGGGCGGTTCATAAGTCGAGTGGGGTCATATTTCCGGGCCCAACGTGTGGTAGTAGCTGTTTCATGGATCACAAACACAGAACTCAGTTCCTGAGGACGATTTCAACGAGACCACCCACCATGTACTCCTACATGGCCTATCACCGCTACCTTTACCAAATCGTGTTCACACACTTAACTCACACACAGTAGGACATGTTCATCACCATTCCAATTCATCCCCGATGAATCACACCTGACTCAACCCTAAGCAGTAGCAGGCATGGAAAACAAGAATGAATGAGTAGGCACATCAGGGCTCAAACAACTCCTACTCATACTAGTGGGTTTCATCTATTTACTGTGGCAATGATAGGTCATGCAGAGGAAAGGGGTTCAACTACCACAACATGTAACAGTTGAATCGTTGTTGTCCTAATGCAGAAAAAGAGAGCAGGAGCGAGAGAGTGGGATTGTATCGGAATGAACAAGGGGGTTATGCTTGCCTGGCACTTCTGAAGATAGCATAGAGTCTTCATTTGTGTCAACGATCGCAACGTAGGAACAACGTCTACCGAGGGGGAACAACATCGGCAACAGAGAGGAAACACAATCAATGCAATGCAACAATATGATGTATGAATATGACAGGGCAAAATGAGTGTGTTGGGCTAATGCACCCGCAAACAGGGTGGTTTGAGCTTATTTGAATCAAAAATTCAAATACAAACCAAAATTATGAACTCATATGAGTGCATTATCATGTTTCATCTAAACAACAAGGTTAGGTTGCTCTAACATGCATGAAACCTGTACAGATGGATAGATTGGATTTTTCTGATCATTTTTCATATATAAATCTTTGAATTTGGAGTTACTGATTAATTTCTATGAATTTTTGTAGTTAGCATTAATTTCTGAAATTTCCTGAATAAGAATAAATCCAGAAAATAATTGACTGCGTCAGCATGACGTCACTGTGATGTCAGCAGTCAACAGGGTGGGTCCACGTCAAACCTGACGTGCGGGTCCCACTAGTCAGTGACTCAGGGCTAGTCAGACTAACAGACAGGTGGGACCAGTCAAACGCCATGTCAGCAAAGTCAATGCTGACCCGTGGGTCCATCAGATTAGATTAAATCTAACTAATTTAGTTAGCCTGTTAATTGAACCGGTGGGTCTCGGCTGTAAGTGTCTAGGGGTTTAACTAATAGGGTTAGTTAGTCCCTAATCTAATAACGGCCACGTCGGCTAACCGGCAATTAGCCGCTGGCGCTAAGCAGGACACGGCGGAGGTCCTCGTCCGGCCGTTTCCGGCAACGAGAGGCCGTGCGGATGGGTTCTGCGAGACCAGTGTGATGAGGCGCGTCGGACAGTGGCAACGGCTAGTGCTGGGGTGGCCGGAGTTGACGCCGGCGAGCTTGGTTGCGGCGGCCGGAGTTCGGGTGCAAGCGGGGATGGGGCAGCGGTGCGCAAATGAGCGAGGCGAGGTGCTACGAAGGCTCTACGCGATGCGGGGAGCGCGTTGGTCGCACGCCCGGGACCAAAGGGTCACCGGAGCATCATCGGCGACGAGCGCAGGTGTCAGGACCCCGATTCCAAGTCACATCAATCTAGCCGGTACCACCTCATATCACCTTGCGGCCTCACGCACGGTATTCCCACGGGTGTCTCCTTACCATGGCCCGGGACCGTTTGCGCCTTTTGGCTCACGTATATGATAGTGTCGCTAGCATCCATATGACAGAGAACCCGGGCCGACATGGCTAGTCGTGAACCCAAAGCGGCACTAACCCATGGGGACAAGCATACATGAATCACATCGAACATGTCGGTCATCAACGTATGAATCCGGGCTGTAGCACTCGGCTAACAGGACTCCGGTAACCCGGGCTGTAGCAGGCTAGGCAGGACTCCGGATGTCACCGCGTGACATTTCCCCGAAGGACGGAACGAGCGAAGTGAAACACATGCCGCCAGTCAAGTGTCCAAAGCAGTAGTGCTTTGGGCTAGCAGGACTCGTGAACCGGCATGGCGGACTACTATCGCTCAGAAGCACTAGACTACATTTCCCCATATGAGAGGCTGCCAAGGATAAACAACTAGATTGTCGGATCCCACACATACCAAGCATTTCAAACATACACACAATATGCTCAATATGTGTAAATACAACATGGCATCACAACATAACTCTACGACTCAAATATTTATTCATTAGGCTCCGAGGAGCGAGATATTACAAACATGGGTCTCATGACCCAACACTCAGAGCATACAAGTCAAAGCACAAGCGGAAACTTAACACGTCTGAGTACAGACATCTACAAATGAAAAAGGCTGAGAAGCCTGACTATCTACCAGATCCTGCCGAGGGCACAAGATCGCGGCTGAGGTAACAAGCTAAACGTCGAAGTCCACGCGGAACTACTAGCGAGACTGACGTCTCTCTGCAAAACATAAAATAAGCAAACTTGAGTACAAATGTACTCAGCAAGACATACATCAGAACTAGCTACATATGCATCATTATCTACAAAGGGGGTGGTGGAGTTTGACTGCAGCAAGCCAGCTTTGACTCGGTGGCTATCCTGAACTACGACTGCAAGTAACTCTTTTGAGGTGGCGCTACGAGTCCACATGTTCACCATATCAATACACCACTATGGATCCGCTCCCGTCTCCCTACGAGAACGCCATCCATAGCACTCACGCTTATCTTGCGAGTTTTAGAGTATCCACTTTCACTTGTCTATGAACTGTTATAGGCAACCTGAAGTCCTTACCATGACACGGCTATTCGAATAGATCATATTAACCCTGCAGGGGTGTACTTCTTCACACACGCTCTCGCCACTTACCGCCATTTACACCTTGTGTATCTCGGCAACCTTCAAGCGGAAGCCTGGCGAGGGAGTCAGCCACGACCTGACTAACCACACAAGTCTCTAGTCCAGGTTTATCGCCTATTCGGGTTCCATCCGCAAGGAGATCCGGCCGGGGTGTCGCTCACGGCCCCAAACGATGTGTGCAGGGTTCCCAAGCCCACCTCGACGGGTGGATCTACGCTTGGTACACCGTGCCACAGTGCCTAGTCTTTCCCAAGCCCACCTGTACCGGGTGCCACTTGGTAGACTACAAACACTACCTAAAAACACCAGAAACTAGTTGCAACTCCTGGACAGAGATCAAGTTGATTAATAAGTCGAGAGGGGTCGAGTTACCGGAACCCAATGTGTGGTAGTAACTGTTCATGGATCACAAACACAGAACTCAGTTCGAGGCCAGTCGTAATGAGACAACCCACCATGTACTCCTACATGGCCTCTCACCGCTACCTTTACCAAATCGTGTTCACACACTTAGCTCACACAGTAGGACATGTTCACCACTTTCCAATTCATTCCCGATGAATCAGACCTGACACAACTCTAAGCAATAGCAGGCATGACAAACAAGCTTGAATGAGTAGGCACATCAGGGCTCAAACAACTCCTACTCATGCTAGTGGGTTTCATCTAATTACTATGGAATGACAGGTCATGCAGAGGATAAAGGGGTTCAGCTACCGCAGCAAGTAACACGTGAGTCGTCGTTGTCCTAATGCAGTAAAATAGAGCAGGAGCGAGAGAGTGGGATTATATCAGAATGAACAAGGGGGTTTTGCTTGCAGCACTTACGAAGATAATATAGTTCTTCATCGGTGTCATCGATCACATCGTCGGGATACGCCTACCGAGAGGGGACGATTACCGGCAAACACAGAAGGACACAATAAATGCAATGCGACAATATGATGCATGCTATGACATTGCAATATGATGTGTGATAGGTCTAATGCAACTTGGGACAGAAAGGTTTGAGTCCATTTGAACCAAGGATTCAAATGATCACCCAAAATAATAAGTGATATAAGTGCATTAGCTTGTTTCACCTAAACAGCAAGGTTAAATTGTTCTGACATGCATGAAACTAGTACAGATGGAAAGACTGGGTTTTTCTGATCATTTTTCATATATAAATTTTTTAATTTGGAGTTACGGTTGAATTTATATGAATTTTAGAAGTTTGGGGTATTTTCTGAAATTTCCTGAATTAATTTAAATCCAGAAAAACCTACTACTGCGTCAGCATGACCTCACGGTGACGTCAGCAAGCCAACGGGCGCTGTCCAGGTCAAATCTGACAAGCGGGACCCGCTGGTCAGTCTCACAGTGATGGCTAGGGTCACTGACATGTGGGGCCAGGTCAACAGGTGACGTGGCCGGGTCAAACTGACCTGTGGGGCCTACTGGTTTAGTTTGATCTAAACAAAACTAAAACAGGGTTTATTAGGAAGTGGGGCACATATGTCATTGGGTGTGGTTCAATTAGTGGCGCCATTAGCTGCTAATGACGCTGCCACGTCAGCACGCCGGGGTTTTGGCCGGCGGCGACCAACAACGCGGCGGCGACTCGCCGGACTTGCGCTACGAGCGGCGGCTGGACGCGCGGAGACCACCGGGGCATAGCCCATCGTCGTCCGCATCCAGGGAAGCAGGTGGGAGGCTGCGGGGGCGCCGGAGCTCGCCGGAGCGAAGCTCAGGGCGGCGGCCGGAGCACGGGGTTGGCCTGGAGGGGCTGCAGTGCACGGTAGGAGGTGCAGGTGATGGATTTGGCTTGCTGGGGAGCTTCTGAGCATGTTAACAGGCTCGGACGCGGTCGACATCAGTTGTGGTCGCGGCGGCGTCATGGCCGACGGCGGCGAGCTCGGGAGCTAACGGGAGCGGTAGCTACGGCACGTATCCGACGAGGAAAACAGAGGGGAAAGGTAGCACGACTCACGGTGGTTCGACGGGGAGGCTCAGCGGGCTCGGGGAGGACCGGTAGGTGGTGAACCGTCGATGAAGTCCGGTGAGCAGGTGCGGTGGTGACGAGCTCGAGGGCGACGTTTCGGGGCGCCCGCGGTCGCGTGCTTCAGCAGAGAGGTCGAGGGGGACGCGGGGAACCTCCTGGATATGGTGGTTCGGCGAGGCGGCGGCGGTGACTGCGAGAACTGTGGTGGCCTGCTCGTGGCGGCAACGGCTGCGCTCGGTGGCTGCGCGTAGGAGAAACAGAGGAGGGGGAGGGAGAGCAGCAAGAGGGAGAGGAGCGGTCCAGGGGGGTGCGTGGCCGTCTTCGTGGCGCTGGAAGGGCCTCGAGGCAGGCAGGGAGGAGGCCACGGCGATCGCGCGTGTGTCGACACGCCTCTGCCTACTGGCAGAGGTGGAAGAAGACCAAGTCGCCCCTGGTGGGCTGGGCCGATTCTGCTAGGCCACCAGGTAAGTGGGCCTCAGGTGAGCGCCAGGTTAGTCCTTTCCTAATTGCATTTTCTTTCTGTTTTCTATTTCCTGTAATTTGTTTTGATTTAGTTTTAATACCAAACCATTTCATAAAATTCTGGGAACAGTTATGGGTGCTTTCTGAATTATTTCAGGGACCCTTAACAATTTCCAAAATTTTTGGAGCATCTAATATATATATATATAGCATTTAAAGGCCCCAATTCGAATACAATATGAGTTAATTTAAAAATCCAGAGTGGCCTAAAAATAAGTGCATTATTTTTGGCAGAGGTTTTCACCTTCATCAAAACTAATGAATTTTTCTAAAGGGCATTCTGGGTTCATTGAAAATATTTTTATTTTGATCCTAAATGCATTTAATAAAGTGCTAGGGTTTGTCATCCCCATTTCAAAATTTCATGAAAATTAAACATGATGCATGGATGCAATGCCACTAGTTACAAGCAAGCTCTAGGGCTGTGACAGCAGGCGGTGGCGAGTGCGGTCGAGCTTGCTGTAGTTGCTACGGCGTGCGGGGAAGAGAACGGAGAGGGGGAGAATGGCAAGTAGCTCACAGCGGTCACGATGAACAGGTCGGCGAGGTCGGGGAGGAACCGGAGCGCTCGGGGCGGTGAAGGGGATCTCCGGCGACGCGAGGTCGAAGACGGCTCGGTGAAGGCGGTGCAGGGCGTGCGAGCGCTCGGGCTCGGACTGCTCGTTCATCTGGGCGACGGCGGAGCTCTTAGACATGGCGAGGCGACGAGAGGACGACGGTGGTTGCGGCTACAGCGAGCGGCGGCGGTGTCCACGCTCGTTGGTGCTGCGGGAAGAGAGCGGAGGAGGGGGAGGAGGCCGAGGGAGAGTGAGAGAGGTCCAGGGAGAGGTCGGGCCGATGCACGTGGCGCTCGCGGCCGACTCCAGCAGCGGCAAGAAGGAAGGAGTTGGCCGGACGCGTGATCGCGCGCGCCGGCCATGCGCTCGTCCTTTTGGCAAGGGGGAATACGACAGGGAGGAGCCCCTGGTGGGCTGGGCCGGCCAGCTACAGTGCTCTGTCGGTTGGTGGGCGACAGGTAAGTTGTGCTAGGTACGTTCTCTCTCTTCTAATTAAGTTTCTGTTTTCTATTTTTCTATAATTGTTTTGACTTAATTAAAATGCTAGGGAATTTTCAAAAACCCTGAAAATAATTGTGGGCTCTGTTTGGAATATTTCCAACAGCCCTCATTTAAGTTCAGAATTATTTGGACATTCAAAATATTCTATATCATTTAAATGTCCAATGCAAATAGCTAATGATTTAATCTAGTGACCATATGAGTCCTAGAAAATTGTGCACCATTTTTCTCAAAGGTTTAAGACCAGGGCAAAGATGATGAACATTTAGAAGGGCATTTCAGGTTCATTGAAAAAGATTTTAGTAAACCCTAGTTGTTTTCAGGGGGTGTTGGGGGTCCTGTCATCCCCATTTCAACTTTCTGTGAAAAGTAAACATGATGCAACACCAGATGCTAGCACTAGGCATTGTCAGAACTAGGGATGTGACATTTGGGGTGTGAGTTCTCGACGCTGATTTTGCCGGGTTCGCAGGAGGAGAACGGCAGCAGGAGGAGCCGCCCAGGACTACTCCCAACACGCCGCCCCCTCAACTACGCCGCCCAGAGTGGCGTCTCCGGCAAGGGCATCCACCACCAAGCCCAAACATAAGGAGGGGGAGGGGGCGAGCTTGGGTGCCGCTGGTTCCGCCCCGGCAACGAACACTGGCAGGGAGGGCACCACTTCTTCCCAGCCTAGTGTGGGTAAGTTGTTTGTTTTCTGTTATTGCTCTTTCTTCTTCTTTTTGAACCTCGGTCTTGGATCCGCCTTACTCCCCTTCTGGCTATCCAGATCCTTCCTCGGCGGACCAGGAGGACATCGACACCGTCATCGAGGAGGTCTCCAGGGACGCCGAGGCCGAGGCCGACAAGATCGCCGCTAAGGAGGCCGCCAAGACCGCCGCTGAGGATGCCGCCAAGGGGCCCGCCGAGGAGGCCGGGGAGGCCGGCAAGGCCGCTGCCAAGGAGGGATGGTTGACGACCAGCTTTCTTCCTCTGCTACCTCCGGCTCGGGCAAGTACCTCAAGGTGAGCGATGACCTGTTAGTCCACCTCCCAGGGACGACGAGCAACAGGGTGCCCACCAAGGGGGAGGTGTTCAATGACGAGGTGCTCGCCGCCGCCGGGATTGAGGTTGTGGACGAACCAAGCGTCGGTGGCGGCGGTTCTCAGGAGGAGGAGCTCCTTCAAGCCATGAGCGCCAACTTCCAGAAGCTCCGGGCGCTTCACCGTGCCCGCCTGGACAAGGCAACTCCAAGATGGCGGTGGTGGACAAGGCGGAGGCGGATCTCACGGGGCGCACTGCCGAGACGCAGGCCTGGTTCCGCCAGGCCCACGATGAACTGAAGATTGCCCAGGATCTGCTGGCCGAGCGCAAATAGGAGCTCATCTCGAAGCAGGCCGACGTCGAGAAAGCTCAAGAGACGGTGAGGGAACAGCCGCCAAGGACGAGGCCGCTTGACATCAGCACCAGGCCGAGATGAACTCTCAGGAGGAGGACCTTGCCGCTCGTGAGGGGGCGCTTGTCGCCACACTCCGCGACAAGGATGAGGAGACCGAGAAGCTCGTCGTGCAGCGGACCCAGGAGCTGGAGCAGAAGCACAAGGAGGCGCTCAATGCCTAAGCCCTGGTCCATGCCGGCAAGGTGAAGGAGCTGGAGGTGGTGTGGGATGAGCTGAAGGAACATGCCCTGAAGCTGGCGAAGGAGAAGGACACGCTCAACGATGCTCTAGTGGAGACGCAGGCCGCAGTCCTCAGCAAGGCTGAGCAGCTCTCCAAGGCCAACGACTGCATCAAAGACCTGAAGCTGAAGCTGGAGGGTCTTGAGGGGACGCTTTCAGAGGTCAGCGCCCAGGAGGAGACCCTGACCAAGGGCCTGGAGGAGGAGAGGCATCTGCGGAGGAATGTCGCCGCCAACCACGAGGATTACGTGAAGGGCTAAAACCTCTGGATTAGCCGCCTCACCGACATCACCGGCAGGATCACCATGAAGCTGGCTGCCATGGGGATGCCAAACGTGAGGTATGCCTCAGAGCCGAACATGAGTCCCAACGCCAAGCTGACCCTGTTCTTCGAGGGCGTTCTTGGAGGCCTGGGGCAGTTCCGCTCCAACAGGGTGACCTCTCTGGGCAATGAGGCCCGAGGCTTTGCCAGGGTGCCCTGACCAAGGTTCTCACCAAGGTGGCGTACTGGAACCCCAACCTCGGCTTCGACTTTGACGCCGCGCTGGAGAGCTTGTCGGAGGGTGTGGACCTCGCGGCGCTCGAGGAGCGTATCAAGCCCATCATCAGCCGCGTCGACGGAGTTCGGAGGATAGAAGGCCAGCGCCGGGATTAGGCGCCCCGTTCCTTATCGCCGCTGCGAGTTCAAGACCAACACAATTTTATCTTAAGTTAGAACCGCAGCAATTATTTGATGTAACATAACTCTGCAATACTTTAATATCATGCATGCTATCTTCCCGTTAGATCTTTCTTTGTACGTTTGGACCCTACGCTTGTTGGGATAAGGCTGCCGGGGCGGACACCCATGCAATGGTGCCTTGAGGACGGATCCTTAGCACCCAGTCGAAGGGCGCTTGCCGCATGGCAAGCCACCTTGCCACTGCCAGCGCGGTCGCTGGAACTATCAAGCGGACTCGAAACAAGACAAGAGCGCTGCTAGTAGCGGGTAGGCCACCTTGCCGTTCTCAGCGTGGCCGCATGAACTATCGAGCAGACTCGAGACAGAGACAAGGGTGTTGCTGATAGCAGAAGGGTCCCATTGCGTGTAGGTTTCCCGTACAAGGAACGAGATCTTTCGGGGAGGACAAACTTATATAAATGAAATTAGCCAAAATTTCGGATGACTTAGGTTTTTGGGGCCACCCGGATGGCCGTCAAGGCTACGAATGGCACCAGAGGGCGGTTGATCGACGTTGCCCTTTCCCTTCGATCCATCCTCATGGAAGAGTCGCTGCTTCGGCTCCAAAGCCATATTTCCACGGCTTGCGCCCCCTACCTGGCGCGCCAAAGATGTTGGGAGAAACGACACCTATGGGATCACTGATACGTCTCCGTCGTATCTACTTTTCCAAACACTTTTGCCCTTGTTTTGGACTCTAACTTGTATGATTTGAATGGAACTAACCCGGACTAACGCTGTTTTCAGCAGAATTGCCATGGTCTTATTTATGTGTAGAAACAAAAGTTCTCGGAATGACCTGGAACTTCACGGAGATTATTTTTGTGGAAATAAAAAATACTGGCGAAAGAATCAAGGCCAGGGGTCCCACACCCTTTCCACGAGGGTGGGGCGCGCTCCTGCCCCCCTAGGCACGCTCCCCTGCCTCGTGGGCCCCCTGGAGCTCCACCGACCTCAACTCCAACTCTATATATTCGTGTTCGGGGATAAAAAAATCAGAGAGAAAGATTCATCGTGTTTTACAATACGGAGCCGTTGCCAATCCCTAAACTCTCTCGGGAGGGCTAATCTGGAGTCCGTTCGGGGCTCCGGAGAGGGGAATCCGTCGCAGTCGTCATCATCAACCATCCCCCATCACCAATTTCATGATGCTCACCGCCGTGCGTGAGTAATTCCATCGTAGGCTTGCTGGACGGTGATGGGTTGGGTGATATTTATCATGTAATCGATTTATTTTTGTGAGGGTTTGATCCCTAGTACCCACTATGTTCTAAGATTGATGTTGCTATGACTTTGCTATGCTTAATGCTTGTCACTAGGGCCCGAGTGCCATGATTTCAGATCTGAACCAATTATGTTTTCATGAATATATGTGAGTTCTTGATCCTATCTTGCAAGTCTATAGTCACCTACTATGTGTTATGATCCGGCAACCCCGAAGTCACAATAATCGGGACCACTCCCGGTGATGACCGTAGTTTGAGGAGTTCATGTATTCACTATGTGTTAATGCTTTGGTCCGGTACTCTATTGAAAGGAGGCCTTAATATCCCTTAGTTTCCATTAGGACCCCGCTGCCACGGGAGAGTAGGACAAAAGATGTCATGCAAGTTCTTTTCCATGAGCACATATGACTATATTCGGAATACATGCCTACATTACATTGATGAATTGGAGCTAGTTCTGTGTCACCCTATGTTATGACTGTTACATGATGAACCGCATCCGGCATAATTCTCCATCACCAATCCAATCCCTACGAACTTTTCACATATTGTTCTTCGCTTATTTACTTTTCCGTTGCTACTGTCACAATCACTACAAAACCCAACAATATTACTTTTGCTACTATTACCGTTACTATCATACTACTTTGCTACTAAATACTTTGCTGCAGATACTAAGTTATCCAGGTGTAGTTGAATTGACAACTCAACTGCTAATACTTGAGAATTTTCTTTGGACCCCCTTGTGTCGAATCAATAAATTTGGGTTGAATACTCTACCCTCGAAAACAGTTCATGATCCCCTATACTTGTGGGTTATCAAGACTATTTTCCTGGCGCCGTTCTTGGGAGCATAGCTCTATTCTTTGAGTTACTTGGGATTTATATCTGCTGGTCACTATGAAGAACTTAAAAGACACGAAAACAAAAATTTATCCATCAACTACGAGGGGAGGTAAGGAACTGCCATCTAGCTCTGCACTTGATTCACCTTCTGTTTTGAGTAAGCCTGCGACACCTAAACTTGCTTCTGATATTAATTCTGATATGTCGCATGTTATTGATGATGCCACTTCTGCTATGCATGATACTTATGATGAAACTACTTCTATGCTTGATACTATTGTGCCACTTGGTGAATTTCTTGATGAACAACTTGCTAGGGCTAGAGAGAATGAAATTATTGAAACTGATAATGTTGATGAAAGTGATGATGAAGATTCTCCCCCTAGATATGAATTTCCTATTGTGCCTGAGGGTTACGTTATGGATGAAGAAACTGCTAGGGACTTTCTTGCTTGCAATGATAGAAGTGATCTTAAGAAATTATTAGCTAAGCCGAAACAAAAATCTCTGAATGCTAGAATGAAACATGATCCTGCTTATGCTACTTCACCTATCTTTGTTACTGATAAGGATTATCATTTCTCTGTTGATCCTGATATAATTACTGTGGTTGAATCTGATCCTTTCTATGGCTATGAATCTGAAACTTTTGTGGCACATCTTACTAAATTAAATGATATAGCCACCCTGTTCACTAATGATGAGAAAACTCGCTACTATTATATCCTTAAAATATTTCCGTTCTCATTAAAGGGTGATGCTAAGATATGGTTTAATTCTCTTGATCATGGTTGTGTGCGTAGTCCCCAGGATATGATTTCTTACTTCTCTGCTAAATATTTCCCTGCTCATAAGAAACAAGCTGCTTTGAGGGAAATATATAATTTTGTGCAAATTGAAGAAGAGAGTCTCCCACAAGCTTGGGGGAGGCTTCTCCAATTACTGAATGCTTTGCCTGATCATCCTCTCAAGAAAAATGAAATACTTGCTATCTTTTACAATGGACTAACCGATGCTTCCAGAGACCACCTGGATAGTTGTGTTGGTTCTGTTTTCAGGGAAAGAACACCAGATGAAGCTGAAATTCCATTGAATAATATGTTGACAAATGAAAATAATTGGACACTTCCTGAACCAATTCCTAAGCCAACTCCGAAAAAAGGGGTGTTCTATTTCTCAGTCCTGAAGATATGCAAGAGGCAAAGAAACCTATGAAATAAAAAGGTATAAAAGCTGAAGATGTTAAGAATCTACCTCCTGTTGAAGAAATACATGGTCTTAATTTACCGCCTATTGAAGAAATGCATGATTTTAATTCATGACCTATTGAAGAAGTACACAGTCTTGATAACCCGACACAGGTAGTAAAGGTAAATTCTCTCTATAGATATGATAAAGCTAAAATCCCTCCTACAAACTTTGCTAGCCAATGCTTAGATAAGTTTGATGATTTTATGGTTAAGCAAGAAAACTTCAATGCTTATTTTAGTAGAGAATTAAAACACAATGCTTATATGATTGAACACTTGAGTGATTATATGTCTAGAGTAAAATGTGAACTTAAACTCATTAGTAAACATGCTTCTATGGTTACCACTCAAGTAGAACAAGTACTTAAGGCTCAGAATGATTTGCTTAATGAATTGAATAATAAGAATAATGATTATGCTATTAGAGTGGCTACTAGAACTGGTAAAATGACTCAAGAACCTTTGTATCCTGAAGGCCATCCTAAGAGAATTGAGCAAGATTCTCAGAGAAATAATATAGATGCACCTAGTCCTTCTAAAAAGAAGAACAAGAAAAATGATAGGACTTTGCATGCTTCTAGTGAACCTATTGCTGAACCACCTGAGGATCCAAATGATATTTCTATTTCTGGTGCTGAAACACAATCTGGTAATGAACATGAACCTAGTGATAATGTTAATGATGATGCTCATGTTGATGCTCAACCTAGCAATGACAATGATGTAGAAATTGAACCTGCTATTGATCTTGATAACCCACAATCTAAGAATCAACGTTATGATAAGAGAGACTTTGTTGCTTGGAAGCACGGTAAAGAAAGAGAGCCATGGGTTCATAAGCCCATGTCTTTCCCTCTAAACCATCCAAGAAAAAGGATGATGAGGATTTTGAGCGCTTTGCTGAAATGATTAGACCTATCTTTTTGTGTATGCGTTTAACTGATATGCTCAAAATGAATCCTTATGCTAAGTATATGAAAGAAATTGTTACTAATAAAAGAAAGATACCGGAAGCTGAAATTTCCACCATGCTTGCTAGTTACACTTTTAAAGGTGGAATACCTAAGAAACTAGGAGATCCAGGAGTACCAACTATACCATGCTCCATTAAAAGAAATTATGTTAAAACTGCTTTATGTGATCTTGGAGCTGGTGTTAGTCTTATGCCTCTCTCTTGATATCGTAGACTTGATTTGAATAAGTTGACACCTACTGAAATATCTTTGCAAATGGCTGATAAATCAGCTGCTATACCTGTCGGTATTTGTGAGGATGTGCCTGTTGTGGTTGCAAACGTTACTATTTTAACGGACTTTGTTATTCTTGATATTCCCGAGAACGATAGTATGTCTATTATTCTTGGAAGACCCTTTTTGAATACTGCAGGGGGTGTTATTGATTGCAACAAAGGCAATGTCACTTTTCATGTTAATGGTAATGAGCATACGGTACATTTTCCGAGGAAACAACCTCAAGTTCATAGTATAAACTCTATAGGAAAAATTCCACCGATTGTTTTTGGAGGTTTTCAATTTCCTCTTCCTACTGCCAGAAAGAGATATGATATTCTTATTATTGGGGATGTGCATATCCCCGTTGAGGTAACATAGTGTTATTCGAAATTTCTCCGGTTCCATGTTAGTCGTAATGAGTTTGTTCACAAGACTTGATCAACCTTGTTAGTGGATTCCTTTTGATGAGCATGAGATGGATGAAGTTAGAAGGCACAACTTTTTGTACCCTCCTTTTACTTTCTGATATTTAGTTGAAATAAAGTAAAAATAGTATTTTTCTGTCTATTTTATGAGTTATCCGTGCAATATAAAAATACCCCGAAAATAAAAGTTCTCCCAATGCCCTGAAATTTAAATATATTTTTTTCTGGAATATTTGAGAATATCTGGCACTGAGAATACAACAGGGGGAGCAAGCACCTGGGCACGAGGGTCCAGGGCGCGCCCCCTGCCTCGTGGGCCCATGGTGGCTCCCCTCGACTTATTCCTGCACTCACACACTCCTTCTTCCTCCAGAAAAATCACCAACCAGCTCAAGCACGAGTTCTAGCTCATTTTGCTGTGATTTTTTATCTCCTTGCTCAAAGCACCTCTCACAAAACTGCTTTGGGGGATTGTTCCTTGGTATGTGACTCCTCCATTGGTCCAATTAGTTTTTGTTCTAGTGCTTTATTCATTGCAAATTTTTGCTGCCTAGGTGACCATGTTCTTGAGCTTGCATGTCAAATTTATATGGTTCCAAGTAGTTCTAATGTATGATATAGTCTCTAGGCACTTGTAGAAGTAGTTGCTATCAATTTTGTTGAGCTTGGTTCACTTTTTTTTGAAGTTACTAAAATTTTCAGAAATTTTTCAAAGGAAGAAATATGTTAGGGAAATGTACCAAGGTGGTCCTTCAAGGAAGCAAGGACCCAGCCTTGCAATGCGCGATGCTGATGATGAACCACCAAGGGACGCTCCAGTGCGGGCTTGTGAATGGCCTTCTGAGGACTTCATGGATCAAGCAGGAATCAAGGAAGAATTTAACGCATACGTGTGTAATGCTGATCTTGTGAGATTCGAGGTAGATAAGTGCCGTCAGTACCACTATCTCACTAGTTCCTTTGTGAGGAGGCTCGAATTTTCATCTTCACGCAATTCTCAAACTGTCATGTTTCATCTTTATGAAAATTCTTATACTATGGACTTAGAGGATTTTACCACTGCTTGCAAACTTCCACAATGGGGTTACTAGTGAACCTCGCAAATCTGAATTTAGAGATTTTCTTGCTAGTATAACTGTGGGGGAATCTAGAGACATAGCACAAGCTACCATAGGGAGCATTCATTTCCCTGCTATACATTATTTCGCTCTCTTCATAGGTAGGTGCATAAATTGTAAGGATGAAGCATGTCACATGTGTGTCTCTGACCTCGGTGTTCTCAGGAGTGCTGTGTTAGGGGATAAATATTATAATTTGGGAGCCATTGTTGCACGTAGGTTGCATAATAATAGATTTAATGGAGATTTCTTTGGTGGAATTTATGCAACCCGTTTAGCTAATTTTCTTGGTGTGACCATAGGTGAGAATGAAATTGAGTTGCCTCCTGCTTACTTAGATTATGAGGCTATGGATCGTCATCGTCTTGTTGAGAGGAACGATCAGTTCCTCCAATACCGACTAATCTTTGACAGACGACGCACGTATCACGTCGCTCTCCCTGCTTCTACTTTCTTTGACTTTTAGGCAAAGGGGAGTTATTTCTTAACCAGAGAGGAGGCGACCGAGTATGAGAGGAGGGCTGAGATAGCTCGCCTCCAAGCTGCAGCCCACAATGCAATGACTGCTACATCTTAGTACGACCCCAACTATAACTTTGGATATCCGCCAGGTCAGCCGTGGCAACAGACCAATTTAGGCCAAAAGCCTAAGCTTGGGGGAGTACGAATCTCTCACCGACATTACATTCATGTTTACACAGTCATTGGTAGATGTCGGTGCTCATACTTTTTCACTGTAATATCCATGCTAGTTTATTTTCCTTTTTATGCTTTCTTCTTGTGTGTTTGAAAAAACTTAAGAAAACCAAAAAAATAGTTGTAGCGTTTAGCTGGTTTACCTTTCTTGCCGTAGTCGTAATAATTAAAAGAAAACCCAAAAATATTTCCTGCTCTTCTTTTGCTTGTTGGGAGCTTTCCCGTGTAAATAGTTTTATTTCTTTTCTTTTCCTTGGGGGTCGATAGGAGAAGACCATGATTAAATAGTTGAAGTGGCTCTAATATGCATTATTGTTGATTTAACCAAGAGCCTGTATTGCCTTGTCTTCTCCTGTTTATTGAATGCTCGCAGATTCCAGCTTAATCCAATGCACGTGCACTATTATTATTTATTCACATCGTTCGGTCGTGCAAGTGAAACGCAATTATGACGATATATGATGGACTGATTAAGATGAGAGAAGCTGGTATGAACTCGACCTTTTTTGTTTTTGTAAATATGATTAGTTCATCGTTCCTGATTTAGCCTATTATGAATAAATATGCTTGCAATGACAATGACAATTAGAGATTATAGTTGCTTATGGCATGTTTAATTAGCTATGAGTTTATAATGGTTTACCTTGCGTGCCAACATGCTATTAAAATGGTTGTGATGTGGTATGATAGGGTGGTATCCTCCTTTGAATGATTCGAGTGACTTGACTTGGCACATGTTCACACATGTAGTTGAAACAAATCAACATAGCATTCACAATATTTATGTTCATGGTGGATTATATCCTACTGATGCTTTCACTCAATGTTTATTAATTTTAATGCATGTTCATGACTGTTGTCGCTCTCTAGTTGGTCGCTTCTCAGTCTTTTGCTAGCCTTCACTTGTACTAAGCGGGAATACTGCTTGTGCATCCAATACCTTAAACCCCAAAGTTATGCCATATGAGTCCACTATACCTTCCTATATGCGGTATCTACCTGCCGTTCCAAGTAAATTTGTATGTGCCAAACTCTAAACCTTCAAATGAAATTTTGTTTTATATGCTTGAATAGCTCATGTATCAACTAGGGTTGTCCATATCTTCCATGCTAGGCAGGTTATTCTTAAGAGGAGTGGGCTCCGCTCCTCACTCACGAGAAAATGGCTGGTCACCGGGATGCCCAGTCCCATGCTTTATGCAAATCAAATCAAAATAATTGCAAACAAACTCCCGCCAGGACTATTGTTAGTTGGAGGCATTCGTTGTTTCGAGCATGCCATGGATTGATGCTTGTTGGTGGAGGGGGAGTATAAACTTTACAATTCTGTTTGGGAACCGCCTATAATGTGTGTAGCATGGAAGATATCGCCATCTCTCGGTTGTTATGTCGACAATGAAAGTATGCCGCTCAAATATTATTTATCTCTATTTCAAAATCGAGCTCTGGCACCTCTACAAATACTTGCTTCCCTCTGTGAAGGGCCTATATATTTACTTATATGTTGAGTCATCACCCTCTTGTTAAAAAGCACCAGCTGGAGAGCCCCGTTGTCATTTGCATACATTACTATTAATTTATATTGGGTATGACTATGACTCGATGTCTTTTACCATGAATTAAAATGTTTAGTCAGACCGAGATTTATGTTTTGCGGTCTCAGAAAGGGCTAGCGAGATACCATATTGTTATATCATATCATGATTGTTTTGAGAAAGTGGTGTCATCCGAGATTTATTATTATTGCTCGCTAGTTGATTATGCCATTTACATGAGTAAACATGAGACCTAAGTGTTATTGTGAATATGGTTAGTCATAATCTTTGCCGAAAACTTGAATGTTGGCTTTACATATTTAAAATAACAAGAGCAAACAGAGTTTGTAAAAGTTTTTCTTTATCACTTTCAGTTTATCAACTGAATTGCTTAAGGACAAGCAAAGGTTTAAGCTTGGGGGAGTTGATACGTCTCCGTCGTATCTACTTTTCCAAACACTTTTGCCCTTCTTTTGGACTCTAACTTGCATGATTTGAATGGAACTAACCTGGACTAATGCTGTTTTCAGTAGAATTGCCATGGTGTTATTTATGTGCAGAAAGAAAAGTTCTTGGAATGACCTGAAACTTCACGGAGATTATTTTTGGAAGTAATAAAAAATACCGGCGAAATAATCAAGGCCAGGGGCCCACACCCTTTCCACGAGGGTGGGGGGCGCGTCTGCCCCCCTGGGTGTGCCCCCTGCCTCATGGGCCCCCTGGAGCTCCACCGACCTCAACTCCAACTCTATATATTCATCTTCGGGGAGAAAAAAATCAGAGAGAAATATTCATCGCGTTTTACGATACGGAGCCGCAGCCAAGCCCTAAACTCTCTCGGGAGGGCTGATCTGGAGTCCGTTCAGGGCTCCGGAGAGGGGAATCCGTCGCCGTGCTTGGGTAATTCCATCGTAGGCTTGCTGGACGGTGATGGGTTGGATGAGATTGTTTGATCCCTAGTATCCACTATGTTTTGAGATTGATGTTGCCATGACTTTGCTATGCTTACTGCTTGTCACTAGGGCCCGAGTCCCATGATTTAAGATCTGAACCTATTATGTTTTCATGAATATATGTGAGATCTTTATCCTATTTTGCAAGTCTATAGTCACCTACTATGTGTTATGATCCGGCAACCCCGAAGTGACAATAATCGGGACCACTCCCGGTGATGACCGTAGTTTGAGGAGTTCATGTATTCACTATGTGTTAATGCTTTTGTCCGATACTCTATTGAAAGGAGGCCCTAATATCTCTTAGTTTCCATTAGGACCCCGCTGCCACGGGAGGGTAGGACAAAAGATGTCATGCAAGTTCTTTTCCATAAGCACGTATCACTATATTCGGAATACATGCCTACATTACATTGATGAATTGGAGCTAGTTCTGTGTCACCCTATGTTATGACTGTTACATGATAAACCACATCAGGCATAATTCTCCATCACTAATCCAATGCCTACGAGCTTTTCACATATTGTTCTTCGCTTATTTACTTTTCCGTTGCTACTGTTACAATCACTACAAAATCCAAAAATATTATTTTTGCTACTGTTACCGTTACTATCATACTACTTTGCTACGAAATACTTTGTTTCAGATACTAAGTTATCCAGTCGTGATTGAATTGAGAACTCAACTGCTAATACTTGAGAATATTCCTTGGCTCCCCTTGTGTCGAATCAATAAATTTTGGTTGAATACTCTACCTCGAAAACTGTTGCGATCCCCTATAATTGTGGGTTATCAATCACTGGAAACCTTTCTATGGTTGGCGGGCGCGGGGCTATGGAAAGAGCGGGATTGAGAGATCAACGCGGGGGGATTATCCAGGTTCGGGCCGCAAGTGATGCGTAATACCCTACTCCTGCTGGTTTCTGTTTATCTGGTGTTCTTGGACTAGCTACAAGGCGTACAGGGTCCAAAAAGTCCGAATCCTCTCCCAGTATGCCGCGGGCCTCCTTTTATAGACAAAAGGGGCTGCCACAGTGGCACACAGGAGGTGAAAGTTATATAGTGGTTGAGTCTATCCTCTGGCACCATAGGACAAACGCATTTAATGCGCTGCCGACATGCCCTTCTTGCTTTATCGGGGACCACAAGGAAGCTCATCCCAGCCGTCGCCGCCTCGCCTGGTTTCGACGCGCGTCCGAACTAACGAGGCGTGTAGTACCACGCTGGCTGGCTGGCTGCTGAGTTGGTGCGGTGGCAGAGTCTTCACGAAGATTTGCATGCCACCACGCAGGTGCTTGCTGAGTTGGCCTAGAAGCCGCACGTCGCCATGCAGGTGTTCGCCTAGTTGGTGGGCTGGCAGCTACATGGGAAAGGCGGTGGAGTCTTGGCAGATGTGGGCCTGACTGTGTCCCTGCGGATGTCTTTGGAAAGGGGCTTGCCGGGGCACCGGCAAGGGTCTTGCCGCGGCGTCACGGTCGTCCCCGGCAAGGATCTTGCCGGGGATCTCGTGGGTTTCCTCGGCAAGCATCTTGCCAAGGATCGTCGTCTTGTAGTTCTTCATCTAGTCTTGTATGCTTCTGGTCTACACAAAGATCTGCATGCCACCACGAAGGTGCCTCCCGAGCCTTGGTTCCAATGTGGTTGATGGCGTTGGAACCCTCGGGCTCAAGGGTGGCGGCTCTGCGGGTGTCGGGCAAGTTGCCCCGGCAAGGCTCTTGTCGGGGCTGTGGAGGTCGCCCCGGCAAGGGCCTTGCCGGGGGAGTCCACCTTGCCCCTCTACTCTTTGTGTTTCTGTCTTGGCGTTGCTCTTGTTGTCTTGTGGTTTTGCTTCTTCTGCCCTGCCATGGGCGGCTAGGGGCATGGGGTTGCGACTTCCCGCGCACTAGTAAAGAGGTGCAAAAAGGGACCCCTATTTTTGTACACCGACAACCATCGGTATTTTACTCGAAGCTATATTTTTATTCGTCACATAATATGTGTTTTTCTTGGAGCGTCTTGTATGATATGAGTCTTTGCTTGTTTTATTTTGTGTTTTAAGTCTTGATCATGTGCTGGACACACCTATTTGAGAGAGCCAAATTTATGTCGAGACTTGTTAGAATTGCTCTCTATGCTTCATAATTTTTTTCTGAGCTATGGACTTGCTCTAGTGCTTCACTTATATCTTTTTGAGCATGGTGTGCTTTAGTATTTTTGAAGAAATACTCTCTTACTTCACTTAGATTTGTTTGAGAGTTAGTAAAATTTTCAAGAAATTCTCTCTTGCTCCACTTAAATTATTTTGGGAGAAAGAAGAAAAATTATGCTCAAGATCTTCATTTATATTTGTTTGAGCTTATGAAAAGCAACACATGAAAGTTTGTCCCAAAGTGATAGATATCCAAGAACGATATAATAAAAACTTTCATGAAGATATTTGGACAAAATAAACTTGATTCTTAGTAATAGTTTTCACATATGATGATGTGATATGTGAGTTGTGTTGATGAGTAATTATGCTTTAGTAAGAATATTGGTGTTAAGGTTGGTGATTCTCTATGCAAGCACAAAAGTCAATAGTCATGCAATAAAATTATATCCAACTTGTGGTGCATTATTCGGTGTTGATTATGCTTAATGCTTGCTTATGAGATTATTTGTTTCTTGGTTGGTTGCTTCTCAATCTTTTATTAGCCTTCATTTTGCTCCAAGTATGATCTCTACTTGTGCATCCAAAATCCTTTAAACCAGTTTTGCCACATGAGTCCACTATATCGACCTATATGTTGTATTCTTTTGCCGTTCTAAGAAAATTGAATGTGCCATCTCTAATTTTCAAAATAAACTTATCTTCTGTGTGTTCATTTCGCTCGTGGAGCGGTGAAGGGTGGCTAATATTTTCCATGATGGATGTGTTATTCTCATGATGAGTGTTTATTCGCTTGTCATTGCACGAGAGTAAGGCAAAGTTTTAGTGATGCCCAGTCCTGAAATGAAAAAATGAATTTACTTTATGTTGTCAAATAATAAATTCCTTGGAAAGTGTTGGTATGGAGGGCAACCGTGCATACAGCTAGCCATGGAAAGTGAAAGTATGGTGGAAAAAGGAATAAACATTATTTTCCATTTGGGAACCGGCTATGATATATCTAGCATGGAAAGTGTTGGGAACTCTCAGTCGTTTTCGTTGGTGGGATGGATACACCTTCCAAAATGTGTTTATCTCTAATTTTTCCCTTTGAGCTCTGGCACCTCTACAAATCCCTACTTCCCTCTGCGAAGGGCCTTTCTTTTACTTTATGCAATTTTATTTCGAATTTGAGTCTCCATCTTCTCTTATAAAAGCACCAACTAGGAGGCAATATGATCGTACTTGAGTATTGGGTGTAGTTAAGATGCGAGTGAGTTTCATGAATGGATCAATGGTTGAGCATGATGGGCTGGGGATAACTTATTTTAGCATTGATATTTTGAAAGACATGGTTCCTTGTTGATATGCTTGAGTATCTAAATTATTATATCAAAACTAGACTATTGCTTTGAATCACTAAAAGTCCAATTGTCCATGATGTAAAGAAAAGAATATGATATGACATGATAGGCAGCATTCCACATGAAAAATTCTATTTTTGTCACTTACCTACTCGAGGACGAGTAGGAGTTAAGCTTGGGGATGATGATACATCTCTGTCGGTGGGAAACGACACCTATGGGATCAGAAGAACCCCTACTGCGGTTGCGGGGCGCGGGGTTGAGAGAAGAGCGGGTCTAACAGAGAAGCACGCGGTTCGTTTATCCAGGTTCGGGCCGCGAGGATGCGTAAAACCCTACTCCTGCTTTGGTGGATGTATTCTGTGTTCTTGAGCTAGCTACGGGGTGTAACGAGCTCCAAAAAGCCGAATCCTTCTCCTGGTCAACTCGGGCCTCCTTTTATAGGTGAAAGGGGCTGCCACAGTGGCACACAGGAGGTGGAAAGGTCTACAGTGGCACGAGGTTATCCCTCGTATTATAGGACAAGGTGCATTTAGTGCATCGCTTATGTGTCCTCTTACTTTATCAGGGAGGCCCCCCATCCGTCGCCGATCCTCCAGGCTTCGACACGCGCCCTGGCCAGCGGTGCATGCGGTGCCATGTAGGCAGGCATGCAGCTGAGGTGGCGCGGTGGTGGAGCCTCCACGAAGGGTTGCATGTAGCCACGCAGGTGCCTGCCCAGCTGGTTGGGTCGGCAGCTGCATGCGAACGGCGGTGGAGACTTGGCTGGTGCGGGCCTGATGGTGGCCCTGCTGGCGCGCTTGGCGAGGGCCTTGCCGGGTGGCCCGGCAAGGGTCTTGCCGTGGCGCGCAGGCGTCCTCGGCAAGATGGCTGGTTTCCCATCCTCACTTGATCTTGACTATTCTTTGTCTTGACAAAGATATGCACGCCACCACAGAGATTCTTCCCGAGCCCTGTCCCAACACATGTGTTGAGTGTTGGTGGGCTCGAGGGTGGCTCGCTCGGCTGGCGTGGGCGAGCTGCCCCGGCAAGGGTCTTGCCGGGGCTGCTGGGGCTACCCCCGGCAAGGATCCTTGCCGGGGAAACCTGCTTCGCCCATCTGATCTTTGTGGCCTTGTTCCTCGTCGTTGCTTTGCTTCGTCTTGGGCTTCGGTCTTACCTTGGCTCACCTCCTCCGCTCTGCTTGGTGTGGCCGTGGGGGTGGCTCCGACTGCCGGTGCAAAGGTAAAGGGGTACAAAAATATGCACCTAGTTTTGTACACCGACAGGAGCCCCCGGGCCTGGGCCACACATAAGCGCGACACGTTGTTGGGTCAGGCCCAAAACGGAGCGCGGGCAGGCGGGACGGTTTTTACCGCTGTAAGATTTTTTGCACGCTGCGCTTCCCACGACCTGCGCACGCGGCGTGGTGTGGAGGGGCGTGCGTGACATGGGCGGCATGCGTGGGGCGGTTCCCACAAGCATATGTCACATCACAGTAAAGAGGCGGCTCGTGCCTTCCCCGTAAAGGGAGGGAGGCGTGGAGGCGTGGCTCATTTACTTAATGGAGCGGAGGCGCGGTCTTCAAGGAGTCCACTCCCCATGATCACGGGGTGGGGAGATGTCGCCTCACTTGTCCCCTCGGTTCTACACGTCTGCCACGCGTCTTCCATGCGCTCGGGTTGGCAAACGGTGGAGGCGGGAAACCGAGCCGTCGCCGGTTGGGGCAGCGGGTCGGTCCTGGTTCCCTGCGCCTCCCGTATCTTGATTGGCCGAGCGGGTCGGCGAGCCCCAACCCCGTTCCTTTATAAAGAGCGGGAAGGGGGGATGGCACCCCCATTCTTCCATCTTCTTCCTCCTTCTGCTTCTGCTCCTTCCTTCCATTCGCCATGGAGAAAGGGAATCCTGGTCCTTCGATGGTGGCGACGAGGGTCGCCGCTTGACAATGCGTCCCTCCTCCTCCTCCTACACCCGCGGTGGCAGAGCCGGCCGCGAGGGGAAGGGGGATGGGGCGAGGCGGTGAGCGAGGCCGGGGCAGAGGCTGTAGTGCTCGGGGAAGAGGAGGACGGGGTGGCGCGCCGACCTCGCCCCCGCCAGCAGCTCCTCCTCTGATGGAGGGCCACGCTGGGGACAACCCTTGCGAATTCGTCGTCAGGCTGCGCCGGCTGCCGCGCCTTCGCCTCCTGACTCCATTTGTGTGGGAGATGGAGCTGGATCCGCCGCAATCATTGCGGCTGCACATGAGGGGCTGCGGGATCAACGACACACGGGCCAACGTCGAGTTCCCCGCCCCTCACATCATATATCTCCACCGAGGGTGGAAAACCTTCGCTCGCCTCCATAGCTTGACGGATGGGCTCACTCTTCATTTTAAACTAATGGAGGGTGGCCTCCTATCCGTCAAGATCTTCGGGCACTTCGGGACTCGCGTAAGGTGCTGCATGGAGAGCTCTTCTGATGACGAAGTTCCTTCCTTGAGTGAGAGTGGCGAGGAGGACAGCGGCAGCGATGACGAGGCCAGCGGTCGGCAGGATGACGGGTCCGACTAGGCGTCGGGCGCAGCTCCGAGCGGCACCAGTGACCCCATCATCTGTGTTGCCGGCTCCTTGAACTTCTCGGGGTCGTCCCCTTGGGCGGCTGGCGTTGGGAGGCTGCGGAAGAGGAAGAGGGCGGGCGACAAGGCCGTCAAGTCGGAGAACGCGGGCACCGACGCCTTCGACGCGTACTGACGTCCTGCCGCCTCGTCTTCAAGCTCTGCCTCCGGCGCCGCCATCACCATCCAGCCCTGGGACGGCCACCAAGATGTTCTCTTCATGTCTTCTGCCACTCGTAGCTCGCCTAGGCGCCCCTTTTGCCCTTTTCGCCTCCTTGACCTGTCTCCTGAGGAGAGGGACAAGAAAGGGATTACGGGCATCTTATCTCTTTTTAGTCTTGCAAGCCTTCGGGCCTTTGTCAACTTTAGAACTTGTAATCCCTTTGTTCATGTTTTTCATTTCGTATGAACTGTACCTGTACGGAATGTTTTTAATGAAAAAGGGATGATTGCCGGGTTTTTCGTTCGTAGGTAAAACCCACGACAAGGAGTAAATCCTTGTTATCTTTAAGATAAACATTTTCTCGCCCGGCAACAGGCCTTGCCGTCCCCCCACTTCGCTCGACCTATCTCACGCGCTTGGCGGAGGCAGGGATGAGGTGGGCTTAGGCTCCTCGTTTCATTTCCTTGCTGCCGCGACTACGACCAAACTCGGTCCCAGGAAACGAGTCCTGGGGTCCGGAGTGAGGGGAGCACGGTAGCCTAAGGATAAAACAAGGTTTCACATACCTCAGTCCATAACGAAACGCATGATAAGGGATAAAGAACTTATCTGAATCTGCAGCCCCCGGCAACCTTGGCTTGTCGCGGGTGGATCTTTGCTCTTGTAGCCCCCAGCAATACTGGCTTGCCGGGGCCCGGGCGCCGGGGCGTCCCCTTTCTTCCAAAGCAGTTCGGCAAGGATATTTATGTGTCCTGCGAACCAAAGAAGACAGAGAAGAACAGAAAGACGCGCACTCGACCTCTAAGCTAGGGGTTAGCCGCCGCTAAGAACTATCAACCCTAACCAAGGACGAGACTCGACCTAGCATGCATGCTATAACTTAGGGCGCCAGCGCTTCATTTATTCTTGCTCAGCGTCTGCGCCTGGCTTTGTACAAATGGTCACATGCCTTGCGGCAAAGCTCGTACAAAAGGTGGCTTGCCGGGAGGCCCGACAAGCCGCACCTTATTGGTAAAACTTGCGAAGATGCTCGATGTTCCAAGAATTGCTCACTGGTACAGCATCCTCGGTCTCTAGGCGAACTGCGCCAGGCCTGGTGACTCGAATTAACCGATAAGGGCCTTCCCACTTCAGCATCAACTTGTTGGAATCCTTGGCCGACTGAATGCGCCGAAGAACAAGGTCGCCTTCCTCAAAGCTTCGGGCATGAACCTTGCGGCTATGGTAGCAGCGCAAGGCATGCTAGTAGCATGCCGCTCTCATAGCCGCCCGAAGACGATCTTCCTCAAGGAGCGTCGTGTCATCTTGGCGCAATGACTAATGCTCAAGCTCATCATAAGCGAGCACTCGAGGTGACCCGTATATGAGTTCCGTGGGGAGAACTGCTTCTGCCCCGTATACCAGGGCAAAAGGTGTCTGGCCGGTAGCTCGATTTGGCGTCGTCCTGATCGACCAAAGAACCGCCGGCAGTTCATCAATCCAGCGCCTTCCGCTCTTGGGCAGCTTGTCAAAAGTCTTTGTCCTCAGGCCTCGCAACACTTCAGCATTTGCCCTCTCCGCTTGGTCGTTGCTCCGTGGGTGTGCCACGGAAGCAAAACAGACCTTGCTGCCGAGGTCTTGAATGTATTGCATGAAGGTGTGGCTTGTGAACTGCGTGCGGTTGTCGGTGATGACTCTGTTTGGCACACCAAAATGGCAGACCAGTCCTTTGAAAAACTTGATAGCTCACTGAGCAGCCACCTTTCTCACTGCTTCCACCTCTGGCCACTTTGTGAACTTGTCGATTGCCATGTACAAGTACTCAAAGCCCCGATCAACGGGGAAGGGGCCCAAGATGTCGAGCCCCAGAACCGAGAATGGCCAGGAGAGAGGGATTGTTTGAAGGGCTTGAGCTGGTTGATGAAGCTTCTTTGAATGGAACTGGCACACGTCACACTTGGTGACTAGCGCCGTCGCACCCTGGAGGGCGGTGGGCCAGAAGAAACCTTGCTGGAACGCCTTCGCGACAAGGGCCCTTGACCCTATGTGGGATCCACATATGCCTCCATGTATCTCTGCCAGCAGCTCCAGTCCTTACTCCCACGGGATGCACTTGAGTTTCACACCGTTCGGCCTCCTCCGGTACAGGACGTCATCGACGAACTGGTACAGGGCGGACTGACAGGCTACTTTCTCCGCTTCGTCCTGCTCCTCAGGAAGCTCCCCTGTCTGGAGGAATTGGACGGTATGTTGTGCCCATGCTGGAGCCTAAGGATCGATGCCAAGGGTTAAAGGCATCTCTTCCTCCATGGGAGCGACTGTCTCTACAGCCAGGGCCTGACGCCCCGCTGGAGTCAATGGCTCTTGGGCAGGCTCAGCGTCCACGGTGGTACCCTTGCCGGCGGCCCCAGGGGGCTCCTGTCTCTCCAAAGCCTGCTTTCTGACCTTCTGTTTGACGGGCCATGCGTGGGGGCAGACAGCTAGGTGGTGCTCAATCACCTCCCCGGGAACACCGGGGATGTCGAACGCTTGCCATGCAAACACGTCAACATTTGCCCGCAAGAAGGTGACGAGCTCGCCTTCCTATTTGCTGTCGAGGGCGGAGCCTATAGTGAAGGCCTCTCCCTTGTCGTCCTCCGCGACGGGCACCTTCTTGGTCTGCAGCGGCTAGGCTCTGGATCTCTTGCTCTTATCGGTAGAGCTCTCTGGCACGTCCTCAACGGTAGCACAACACTCTGAGGAAGTGCGCTTGCCGGAATGGGTGCGAGAGGTCTTGCCGGGCTCCTTCTTTCCTCCCGGGCCCTCGGCGGCAGGAGCAGGTGCCTTGACGGCAGCTGCTGCAACTACTTCCCGGTAGAGCCGGTCGGCGCAGATCAGCGCGTCCTCCTTGTCGGAGGGGACGGAAATGATGGTCGACGGCCGAGGCATCTCCAGCTGTTGTAGGCGAAGGTTGACGTCGCCATGAACTTGGCCAGTGCCGGGCGGCAGAGGATCCCGTTGTAGGGCAAGGGGATCTCGGCTACGTCGAAGACGATCTTCTCCGTTCTGTAGTTCAATTCTCCTCCAAAGGTCACGGGCAGCGTGACCTTTCCCTTCGGCTGGCTCCTCCCCGGATTGACCCCTTGGAACGTGCCCGTTTCCTCGAGGTCTCCGTCAGGGATTTGCAACCTTTTGATCACGACAGGCGAGATCAGGTTCAGGCCGGCCCCGCCGTCAGCCAACATCTTGTTCACCCTGAGGTCGCGTATTGTTGGCGAAACCAACAACAGCAAACACCCAACCGCGGTAGTGCGATCAGGGTGGTCCTCGGCGTCAAAGATGACAGGCGTGCTGGACCACTTTAGGGGCTTCTGGGCGTCGAACGACGGCCAAATTGCCGTGACCTCTCGCGCCCACTGCTTGAGCTGGCGGCGAGAGGTATGCAGCGAGGCGCCGCCATTGACGCACATGGCCTCCGTAGCCTTCTGGAACCCTTGCTCGCCGGAATCGTCGTCCTCGTCGCAATCATCATTTTCTTGTTTCTTGTTGCGGCCCCGGGCAGGCCTCTCTTGCCTATTGTCCTTGTCGGGGCTGGCTCCTTGGCCGCCACGCTTCTTGCCGGACCCCTCAGCACCATCTTGGTCCTTCTCCTTGTCCCGCCTTTCGTACTCAGCCTTTTGCTTCTCAGCAAGCAGCTCGACTTGTCGGCAGTTCTGGAGATCGTGGCCCTTGGTGCGGTGGATCTTGCAGTATTGCTTGCCGGAGCTTCCTGGCTTGTCGGTGGCCGCCAAGGCCCGGCAGGCGGCGCACCCGGCAATCTCCTTGTCGGGGGCGTCTGCCTTGACCTTCTTGCCGGCACCGGTGTCGTCAGATCCCTCAACGGCAAGCACAGCCTTGCCCTTGCGTTTCTTGTTGCGACGTCGGCCCTTCTTCGTCGGGGCGGCGGCCTCCTCATCGGTAGAGTCGGTTTCCGCGCCGGCGTCTTCGCCGGGGTACTTCCGTCCCTCTTCAGCCCAGGCGCACCTGTCAGCCAGAACGTAGAGCTCGGCCACATCCTTAACCTTGCTCATCGCCAGCTCCTCGCGCATCTTGCGATTGCGCACATTCTGATGGAATGCGCTAATCACAGTGGCGGATGAACGTCGGGGATGTTGTACTGCACCCGGTTGAATCTCTAGATGTACTTGCGCAGGGTCTGCCCTTCCTTCTGGGGAATGATATGAAGATCACTGGCCTAGCCATGAGCATGGTGGCCTCCTGTGAAGGCGCCAACGAACTCATGTCACAGATCTAACCAGGAAGAGATGGAGTCCACCGGCAAGTGCATCAACCAAGACATTACATTGGGTTTGAGGGCCAGCGGGAAGTAGTTGGCGAGCACCTTGTCCTCGCGAGCCCCAGCGGCCTGCAACGCGATGGTGTAGATGCTGAGGAACTCATATGGGTGGGTCTTGCCGGTGTACTTCTCACCGACGTCGGGCTTGAACGTGCGGTGGGACGGCCACTGGAACTGCCTCAGCTCACGGGTAAAAGTTGGGCAGCCCACCTCATATGGTAGGCCGCCAGGCTCCCCCGGTGCCGGGTGGTCCGTAGCATGTCCCGCCCGCTTGTCCGACTGGCGGCGCGTTTCGCGCCGGCGCTCGACAGTGGTTCGAGCGTCTTCGTGAACTCGTTCCTGAAGAACCTGGTGCTGGTCGCGGAGGCTCCGTGGATCGGACGATGCTATGGAGATGTTATCACCAGCGTCGTCGTGACGGGTCGACGCCCGCGGCGGCTGGCGAGACGGAGGAGAGTGCACCGTGGCCACAGCTCCCCCGGTCCTCCCAGCGCCAGCATGTGGTGGTTCGGTGGAGCGCTGAGCCGAGGGCCCCACCGGTCACGGATTGTATTTGTTCGCGACGCCGACGAGGCTCCGGATAGTGGCCCTCCACTCATCAAGCTTCTCCGCAGCAGGAGGGAAGTCGAGGAGCAGCTGCGCGCGCGCCAAGGCTTCCACTGGCGTGGGTGGCGGTGACAGCTGAGTGGATCGCGGCGCACTTCGACTTCTAACCATGTTAGAAGGAGCTCGTCACGACCCAGCGGCTGCGAGCCATTTTCACCAGCGCTTCGGCGAGCGTGTTGAACTCCTTCGTCTTGCCGATGACGCACATGGCTCTTCCCACGGCGGTGCCCAGGGTCACCAACGTGGTGACGCTGCTCTGCGCGCACACCATGGGAAGAACGCGCGATGGTCGCCGGTGTATGCGTCCTGGAGGTCGCTGCACCGCCCGGAGTTGGCACAACAACACCCCCGGAGGGCCCCGCGCCGCCTGCGGGGGGCCCAGCTCCGTCTTTGGGTCCGGTGGCGTGCAACCGGCCGTCTGGTGCACGAATGATGCCGCTCGCCAGGCTCCGACTGGCTGGGTGGTGCTGGTGCTCGCGGGCTGTGGCCCGAGTCTTGTCCGAGACCGGTCCGCTGCTCGTCCGCACCAGCACGGGCTGTTCGGCCCCCAACGAGCCAATCGTCGTGGCCGTCTTCTTCTTAGGGGCCATGGCGACGAAGAATCGCTAGGCTAACTACCGGACCAGATTCTCACAAACGCGCCCCCTACCTGGCGCGCCAAAGATGTCGGTGGGAAACGACACCTATGGGATCACAAGAATCCCTACTGTGGTTCTTGGCGCGGGGTTGAGAGAAGAGCGGGTCTAACAGAGAAGCACGCGGTTCGTTTATCCAGGTTCGGGCCGCGAGGATAGGTAAAACCCTACTCCTGCTTTGGTGGATGTATTATGTGTTCATGAGCTAGCTACGGGGTGTAACGAGCTCCAAAAAGCCGAATCCTTGTCCTGGTCGCCTCAGGCCTCCTTTTTTAGGTGAAAGGGGCTGCCACAGTGGCACACAGGAGGTGGAAAGGTCTACAGTGGCACGACGTTATCCTTCGTATTACAGGACAAGGTGCATTTAATGCATCGCTTAGGTGTCCTCTTACTTTATCGGGGACGGGGGCGAGGCCCGTCCCGTTCGTCGCCGCTCCTCCAGGCTTCGACACACGCCCTGGCCTGCGGTGCATGCGGTGCCATGTAAGCAGGTAGGCAGCTGAGGTGGCGCGATGGTGGAGGCTCCATGACGGGCTTCATGTAGCCACGCAGGTGCTTTCCCAGCTGGTTGGGTCGGCAGCTGCATGTGAACGGCGGTGGAGACTTGGCTGGAGCGGGCCTGATGGTGGCCTTGCTGGCGCGCTTGGTGAAGGCCTTGCCGGGTGGCCCGGCAAGGGTCTTGCTGGGTGACCCGGCAAGGGTCTTGCCGTGGTGCACAGGCGTCCCCGGCAAGGATCTTGCCGGGGGTCTTGTGGGTTCCTTCAGCGAGGATGGCTGCTTTCCCATCCTCACTTGATCTTGACTATTCTTTGTCTTCACAAAGATCTGCACGCCACCATAGAGGTGCCTCCTGAGCCCTGTCCCAACACATGTGTTGAGTGCTGGTGGGCTCGAGGGTGGCTCGCTCGGCTGGCGTGGGCGAGCTGCCCCGGCAAGGGTCTTGTCAGGGCTCCTGGGGCTACCCCCGACAAGGATCCTTGCCGGGGGAACCTGCTTCGCCCATCTGATCTTTGTGGCCTTGGTCCTCGTCGTTGCTTTGCTTCGTCTTGGGCTTCGGTCTTACCTTGGCTCACTTCTTCCACTCTGCTTGATGTGGCCATGGGCGTGGCTCCGACTCCCCATGCACAGGTAAAGGGGTACAAAAATGTGCCCCTAGTTTTGTACACCGACAATCTCCAACGTATCTATAATTTTTGATAGTTCCATGCGGTTATATTATCAATCTTGGATGGTTTATAATCATTTTATAGTCATTTCATATCATTTCTTTGTACAAACCTATTGACATAGTGCCAAGTTCCAGTTGCTGTTTTCTGCATGTTTTTTACAATGCAGGAAATCAATATCAGACGGAGTCCAAATGCAACGAAACTTCACGAAGATTTGTTTGGACCAGAAGGAACATAATGGGCCCTGGCTGCACTTGGGGGCGTGCCCCAAGGAGGGCACAACCCACCATGGTGTGCCAGGAGGCCCAGGCGTGCCCTGGTGGGCTGTGCCTACCTCGGGTGCCCCCCGGACCGCCTCTTTGCTCTATAAATACCCCAATATCCCCAAAACCCTAGGGGAGTCGACAAAATATTCATCCAGCCGCCACAGAGTCCAGAACCACTAGATCCAATCTAGACACCATCTCGGATGGGGTTCACCACCTACATTGGTGCCTCTCCGATGATGCGTGAGTAGTTCTTTGTAGACCTTCGGGTCCGTAGTTAGTAGCTAGATGGCTTTCTCTCTCTCGCTGAATTCTCAATACAATGGTCTCTTGGAGATCCATAGATGTAACTTTGGGATCTTATGAACTTTGAGTTTATGATCAATTTCATCTTTTTATGTCCATGAAAGTTATTTGTGTTTCTTTGATCTCTTATATGCATGTTTGCTTGTAGCCTCGTATTTCTTCTTGGATATTTGGGTTTTGTTTAGACAACTTGATCTATTTATCTTGCAATGGGACGAGGTGCTTTGTAGGGGGTTTGGTCTGACGAAAAGGATGGCATCTATCTCTACATAGATAGATCTTGTCTACATCATGACATCATTCTTATTGCATTACTATGTTTCTCCATGAACTTAATACACTAGATGCATGCTGGGGAGCGGTCGATGTGTGGAGTAATAGTGGTAGATGCAGGCAGGAGTCGGTCTACTAATCTTGGATGTGATGCCTATATAGTGATCATTGACTGGATATCGTCATGATTATTTGAAGTTCTATCAATTGCCCAACAGTAAATTGTTCACCCACCGTTTGCTATTTTCTCGAGAGAAGCCACTAGTGAAAACTAGGCCCCCTGAGTCTCTTTCTCGTATATTTGCCTTTGCGATCTACTTTTCCTTTGCATTTATTTTTAGATCTATTAAACTAAAAATACAAAAATACCTTCTACATTTTCTTTTATTTGTGATCTATTTATTCAATCTATTACAACTTTCTCCCGTCCACAAGTCATCCTGGGCGCCATTACTCGAAAGCGATTGACAACCCCTTTAACACGTTGGGTTGCGAGTGGTTGTTATTTGTGTGCAAGGGCTTTTTACGTTGTGTTTCTTGGTTCTCCTACTGGTTCGATAGCCTTGGTTTCATATCTAAGGGAAATACCTTCCGCTGCTGTACTGCATCATCCCTTCCTCTTTGGGGAAATACTGACGTAGCTGCAAGCGACATCAAGCCCCTTAGTGTTTAAATAGTTGACAAGCTCTGTTAGAGTGTTAGGTCAAGAACAGCAAGTAATCAAAGCAAATAGTCCTAGTATGGTTGCCTGATACAAACAAGCAATTTAACAGATGTGTGAGCAAATCTTACATATCAAGAAAAGAAGCAAAGAAGGAGGCTTAAAGACCATCACTTGACTGACTAGATTTAAGAGGCATTTAAACATCATGTGCAACATATGAACAAACATAAACATTGCACATTCTACAATGGAATGCACATGTATTAGGTTATGCCATGTATGATGATGCCTAAATGTACACTATAGCAGGCAGGAATGATTCATCATTGCACGCACAATTGAATTGCAAGTTAAGGGCCAGTTCTATTCTGCCTTTTCAGATCTTATTGTCAAAATAAGCCATAAAAGATGTAAAGAAGTCATTTTTGAGTTATGGGCTTGGGCTTAACTTATTTCTCTTTGGAGGGGGTTGTTTTGGGTAGAAGCTCTTTAAAAATTGAAGAGAAGTGGAATAGTGAAATGACTCTGCTGTCTACCTATATTACACTCAAAATGCCACTGCTCACGCCCGCATCACACGTGACCCTCAAGTAAAAACAAACACGCAAGCGTTCATTGCCCTTCCCGCTTGCATCTCCTCTCCCCTTTCCCTCTACCTCGATCCCCTGCCTGTAGCGCTAGGGTTCCTCCAGCGAGCCATCGCTACTGGTCCCATCTGACCTAGTCCTCGATGATGCTCTGTCCAGCTAGGCTACATGGCCGGCGGGTAGGGCCAAATCTCCTCAGCTGCTCCTCCCTCTGGCGCCACCCCTCATTCTCATGGTCTCCAGTAGCTGCTCCACTGTGGTCCGTCCAACACACTACTCCGGCGGGCGCCGCACACCTACGGCCGATGCCACACTGCGGCAGAAGGCACCTCATTCCCCCTCCCCACCTCCCAGGCCGTGGCCTTGAGGTACTCTTGAAGGATGAGCTCATCCAACAAGGTGACGATCTCTCTGATTTTTTGCCAAATTTTCATTCTGATCCGCTATACGATGAATTGCTATGAGCTGCTTCTACTACTGCTATATGATGCATTGCTATGAGCTCCTCCTCCTGCAGCTACATGATGAATTGCTATGAGCTGGTGCTGCTATATGATGAATTGCTATGAGCTGCTGCTGCTGCTATATGATGAATTGCTATGAGCTGCTGCTGCTATATGATCAATTGCTATGAGCTGCTGCTGCTGCTATATGATGAGTTGCTATAAGCTGCTCCTGCTGCTACTATATGATGAATTGCTATGAGCTGCTCCTACTGCTGCTAAATGATAAATTGCTATGAGCTGCTCCTGCTGCTGCTATATGATGAATTGATATGAGCTGCTGCTGGTATATGATGAATAGCACTGCTATTCGCTGCTTTGTATGATGAGTTGCTATGAGTCAGCTGCTGCTATATGATGCTTTTAGGTGGTGCTGCTATATGACAATAACCAGCCACTTGGACCATCAAATTTCGATAAATAATGGTTCTTCATTTAAATTTGGGTCATGCGTTCTTCATTTAAATTAGGCAATGGGATCTCTATGGAAGACATTGAATAAAGTAGATTGTGCAAAGTAGATGGTATCTTTGTATTTGCATTTTGAACAAATATCGATGGTCTCTTTTCCTATCATATTAATTACTACATTGGGTTCAATTTGTGATGTTTGCAAGTCAAATTAATTTTCATATGGGCAGCAAAGTGACAAAATATAATGCAATCTAGACTTTTCACCGATCATACCAAAGATAAGCTGAGAAGGAAGGAAATGAAAAGAACTGGCTGGCTTATTACCTGGAGCTTATATTCACAGGTGCTTATCTTCTTAGTATAAATCGTAATAACAGTCCCTAAGAAACTTGTCCAATAGAACTGACATACGAATAACATGTCACAATGATTGCAATGGAGGTCTAGTTCTTTTGCAAGATTCTCCGAGAATCTGATCCCTACACAGATTCTCCCAGAATCTTTGAGCCCCATTTGTTTTACAATCCCATCTAGTTAGGCTCTAGTTAGGTAGGATTGTAAAACAGAAGGGGGTCAAAGACTCTAGGAGAACCTAGAGAGGGGCAGATTCTGGGAGAATCCTGCAAAAGAACCGGGCCGGAGTGACCTACCATAGCACACTGTATAGGATCATTGCTGCCTCTCCTTTTTTTGCGATGTTCCAAGAAATTGCAACATACATCTTGTAGTTTTTCATTGTGTAGCCCTATCTGCAAGTTGACACGGCGAATTTCAGACATCTCTACATGATAATACATTGCATATCCCTTTTGTATATTTAAACCACCAATTAATGATTGTGTGCGTAGCATAAACTAGCCATGACTCTGTGTGCTGGACTAGCAGGCACTATAAGGGAGCCTAATGTAGTGCACTGGAATTCCTACATGCCACCTAAGATTTTCTGTAATGTACTACCTCTATTCCTAAATATATGTTTTTGTAGAGATTCCAGTATGGACCACATATAGATGTATATAGATACATCTTCGAGTGTAGATTCACTCATTTTGCTCTGTATGTAGCCTATAGTGGAATCTACAGAAAGACTTATATTTAGGAACAGAGAAACGAGGTAGTATCATGTATGACATCTACATATCTATTTTAGCAACCAGTAGTAAAAATCATTGTCTGCACAAAGGGGTTACTTTTGGAAAATCCTAGCAAAGCACGCTGGCAGGCACACCATAATACAAGAGAGAGAGAGAGAGAGAGACGCACTTACAAGATCATAGCAATGCCTCAGTCCAGGATCTTGGTTGGCCAAGCTGTTAGATCCAAAAGAAAGATCGTCCTTGTAGTTTTTGCCAGCTGCATAACATGTAACAGCGACATGTTAGTATATTTGAAGTACATCGGGCAGGTGATGCTGGACGGGTTTAAAGGTGACAAGTACCTAGGCCGTGGCGAGTGCTTGGCATCTTGCCAGACGGTGGGAATCAGGTTAGAAACTTCAAGGGTGATGACGTTGTGCTCGCTGTCAGGTCCGGTAAGGAGATCTAGAACCGTCGAGTGGGTGTTTGTGGAGCGGCTCCGGTAGGGTGGACTACGGTGTGGGCGAAGTGGATTTGAGACTATGGACGAGGGCGTCGGTGAAGCTGCTTCGGTGGTTGGGTTCAGGATGATGTCAACAATGCGGATTTGCGGCCATGGACGGGGTGTTAGAAGTTGCTCGGGTAGGTTGGACGAGGGTGCGACGAAGCGGATCTGAGGCCGTGGACTTGTGAGTTGGCAAAGCGGCCCCGAGTTTGATTGAGAATGGTATAGGCGAAGCTACTCTGGTAGGGTTGACGATGGTGTCGGCGAAGCAGCTCCGGTAGGGTTGAGGAAGGTGTTAGCGAAGAGGATCAGAGGCCGTCAAAGGGGGCGTCGGTGGGGCGGCTCTGGGGGGGGGGGGGGTGGACAAAGTGTCACCGTGGGGGAGTACGAAGGAGCCACTCGGATCTTGCTGCAGTTGTGAGTACCCGGCCAAGCAGATCCGGTCTTTGTGGACAAAGGCTGACCTTGAATGGGCTGTGGTACAGTGGTGGATGAGCAGTCTACTTGTTTCTAGGGGAGGTGGGAGGGGTATATGCGGTCGCAGAAGCATATCTGGCGAGGCGAACGCCGCTGGCAGTGAATGGGCTCTTGTACGCTGGTGGATGAGTGGTCTAGGGTTTTGAGAGGGGAGATTTAGAAAGGCCGATGAAGTACGGACGGCGTGATCTAAGATGCTCTGGTGCTGCGGAGTTAGTTGTTTTTGCGGGAGGGGGAGAGGAAATGGGGGTGCCGGGTGGTGGGGATAACCGGAAGTTACCGAAGCAGCCGCGACCTATTATGTAAATGAGGGCAGTATTGTAACTGTTTTTCGCCGTGCACCAAGGACAAAAGGGGAATTTTGCATGCTAAAGACTAGGTGGCATAAATTTTAGAAGGAGGCGGGAGATTTTGCCGCCCGTAGGATCGTTCATATCTAGTTTCAACTAATTTTGGCCAGTGCTAGCGGGAAGGTCATGCAAGACTGTGTACACGGGGCACGCTTCAGCAGTTAATAACTGCTGTGAAGTCCACCCCAGAAAAAAGACAATAACTCGGGATGATGCACCGATAACTTGGACGTTCACACGGGCGTGGCCAATCGTATGGGTGTAGAGGCACATTCACAAAGAAGGGATCAAATGCTTAGCCTATGTATTCTCGTGTATATAGATAATTCAGTGCCACTGGTTTTTTACTTTAAACATAATGCATTGACGTGTTATTGTAGAGGCGCACAAAAAGAAATGGATATAGTAGTCCCACAAAAGAAATGGATATTGTAGTCTGCTACTTAAAAGTGTTACCTCATATGATTACATAGCCTCCATTTCATAAATTGCGTACCCGTTGAATTCATAATAGAACCATAAATCATCCAAGACTAATGAATTTGAATGCAAGACTAACAATGGTGCATGTACATGATAGCAACATTGGTTGTTTGAAGAAACATCACTGTAACTTTTGCATGCACAATTGAAAAGGATTATTTAAATAAAATGATATGTGAGTGTCCAATCTTTATAGCGTGGAATCGATATTGTATCTTTGGCCACGATACGGATTAGATATTGATTTATGTTCAAGCGATGCACATCCACGATCGCAAGATAGTGATACGTGAATGAATTGAGCAATCTCTCTTACACGCATACATATCTCATTTCTCCATGGGCACCGGAATCTCACACGCGCACTTCATGCATTTCTCTCCCTCCATCAAGGTTAGAATTCGTCTTTCTACCCCATCCTACAAGTCTCTCACACAGAAATGCACATGCTCTCTCTGTCGTACACGCCCACCCCTTTAATTCCGCCCACCCACCGCCACTAATTTCTCAAAGTATAATTATGTCTCTCACACATATGCCTAAGGTTAACTCGAGTTTCAGAACCATATGAATACCTACAATGGGATTCCAGCTGAGCACCTTTTGTTTTGAGATTTCGATCTCTCTCTCTCTCACACACACACACACACATGCGTGCGTAGACATTGTTTCTCGCTTCATTTTTCCAGCACTTGCATGCGCACCATTTGTTTATCTCCATGATGCTTTAAGTATGCCTCACACACATGACATCTACCTATCCCTTAATATAGATATGTGTCACAAAAACTCATTCTCCCTATATCTAAGTGTCACTGCCCCCTGATACGTCCATTTTGCATCATGCTTTTATATCAATATTTATTGCATTATGGGCTGTTACTTCACATTATATCACAATGCTTATGGCTATTCTCTCTTATTTTACAAGGTTTACATAAAGAGGGAGAATGCTAATTTGGAATGCAGAAATTTGGAAAAGGAGCAACTATTAGAGACCTATTCTGCGCAACTCCAAAAGTCCTGAAAATCCACGGAATATCTTAAAATAAATAAGGAAAAATCCTCGCCAAAGATGAAGGCCAGGGGGCCCACACCCTGCTCACGAGGGTGGGGGGCCCCCCTAAGGCGCGCCCCCCTACCTCGTGGGCCCCCTGGTGGCTCTCCGACGCCCATCTTCTGCTATATGAAGTCTTCCGTCAAGAAAAAAAAGAAGAAGCAATCTTTTGGGACGAAACTCCGCCGCCACGAGGCGGAACCTTGGCGGTACCAATCTAGGGCTCCGGCAGAGTTGTTCTGCCGGGGACACTTCCCTCCGGTAGGGGGAAATCATCACCATCGTCATCATCAACGCTCCTCTCATCGGGAGAGGGCAATCTCCATCAATATGTTCACCAGCACCATCTCAAATCCAAACCCTAGTTCATCTCTTGTATCCAATTCTTGTCTCGAAGTCCGGGATTGGTGCTAGTAGGTTGCTAGTAGTGTTGATTACTCCTTGTAGTTGATGCTAGTTGGTTTATTTGGTGGAAGATCACATGTTCAGATCCTATATGCATATTATTACCCCTCTGATTATGAACATGAATATGCTTTGTGAGTAGTTACGTTTGTTCCTGAGGACAACGGAGAAGACTTGCTATTAGTAGTCATGTGAATTTGGTATTCATTCGATATTTTGGTGAGATGTATGTTGTCTAGCCTCTAGTGGTGTTATGTGAACGTCGACTACATAACACTTCACCATTATTTGGGCCGAGAGGAAGGCATTGTGAAGTAATAATTAGATGATGGGTTTCTAGAGTGACAGAAGCTTAAACCCTAATTTATCCGTTGCTTCGTAAGGGGCTGATTTGGATCCATATGTTTCATGCTATGGTTAGGTTTACCTTAATACTTTTGTTGTAGTAGTGGATGCTTGCAATAGAGGTTAATCATAAGTGGGATGCTTGTTCAAGTAAGAACAACACCCAAGCACCGGTCCACCCACATATCAAATTATCAAATTACCGAACGCGAATCATATGAACGTGATGAAAACTAGCTTGATGATATTCCCATGTGTCCTCGGGAGCGCTTTTCCTTATAAGAGGTTGTTCCGACTTGTCCTTTGCTACAAAAAACATTGGGGCACCTTGCTGCACTTTATTTACTTTTGTTACTTGTTGCTCGTTACAATTTACCTTATCACAAAACTATCTGTTACCACTTATTTCAGTACTTGCAGAGAATACCTTACTGAAAACCGCTTATCATTTCCTTCTGCTCCTTGTTGGGTTTGACACTCTTACTTATCAAAAGGACTACGATAGATCCCCTATACTTGTGGGTCGTCAACACTCTTTTCTGGCGCCGTTGCCGGGGAGTGAAGCGCCTTTGGTAGGTGGAATTTGGTAAGGAAAATTTATATAGTGTGCTGAAATTTACTGTCACTTGTTATTATGGAAAGTAATGCTCTGAGGGGCTTGTTCGGGGTATCTTCACCTCGTCCAGTAGAGCAAAGAGTTGCTCCTCAACCTACTGAACCTATTGAAGATGAAACTCCTTTTGAATTTCCTTCGGGTATGATGGAAAAACTGTGGGCTAATCCTTTTACAGGAGATGGAACAAAACATCCCGATGAGCGCTTAATATATGTGGATGAAGTTTGTGGATTATTTAAGCTTGCAGGTATACCCGATGATGTTGCTAAGAAGAAGGTCTTCCCTTTATCTTTGAAGGGAGACGCATTGACATGGTATAGGCTATGTGATGATACGAGATCATGGAACTATAAAAGATTGAAATTGGAATTCCATCAAAAGTATTACCCTAAGGGAGGAGAAAGCATCGCTCAAGCTTGGGGGAGGCTTAAATCAATGTTATATTCATGCCCCAATCATGAGCTCTCAAGAGTAACAATTATCCAAAAAAATTATGCTCGGCTTTCTGAAAACAATCGCACCATGCTCGGTACTTCTTGTGCTGGCTCTTTTATGATGAAGACTATTGAATTTAGATGGGATTTATTGGATAGAATTAAACGCAACTCTGAATATTGGGATCTCGACGAAGGTAAGGAGTCAGGTATGACACCTAAGTTTGATTGTGTTAAATCTTTTATGGATACCGATATTTTTCATAAGTTTAGCACTAAATATGGACTTGACTCTGAGATAGTAGCTTCTTTATGTGAATCTTTTGCTACTTATGTTGATCTCCCTAAGGAGAAGTGGTTTAAATGTCATCCTCCCATAGAAGTAAAAGTAGCTGCACCTATTGAAGTTGAAGAAAAGACTGTCACTTATAATGATCCTATTGTTCCTTCTGCTTACGTTGAGAAACCACCTTTCCCTGTTAGAATAAAGGATCATGCTAAAGCTTCAACTGTGGTTCGTAAAAGCAATATTAGAACTTATACGCCTCCTGACCAAGTTAAAATAGAACCTAATATTTATATTGTTAAAGATCTCTTGTCTGGTAATATTGATGGGCATGTTATTCAGTTTTGCGGTGAAACTTCTAGAATTGCTAAACCTTGTGCTAAAGATAAACATAGACCTGTGGTAGGGGTGCCTGTTATTTCTGTTAAAATTGGAGATCATTGTTATCATGGCTTATGTGATATGGGTGCTAGCGCTAGTGTTATACCTTATGACTTGTATAAATAAATCAAGCATGAAATTGCACCTGCTGAGTTAGAAGAGATTGATGTCACAATTAAACTTGCCAATAGAGATACTATTTCACCAGTGGGAATTGTTAGAGATGTTGAAGTCTTGTGTGGGAAAATTAAATATCCCGCTGATTTTCTTGTTCTCAGTTCTCCACAAGATAGCTTTTGCCCCATTATATATGGTAGACCCTTCTTGAACACTGTTAATGCTAAGATAGATTGCGAAAAGAATGTTGTTACTATTGTCTTAGACGATATGGTTCATGAGTTTAATTTCTCTAAATTTAGTAAACAACATCGTGAGGAAGAATTGCCTAGTAACGATGAAATTATTGGTCTTGCTTCTATTGCCGTACCTCCTAGTGATCCTTTAGAACACTATTTGATAGACCATGAAAATGGTATGTTCATGAATGAAAGAAGGGAAATAGATGAAGTATTCTTTAAACATGAACCTATTCTGGAACACAATTTGCCTGTTGAAATCTTAGGGGATCCTCCTCCACCCAAGGGTGATCCCGTGTTTGAGCTTAAACCATTACCTGATAATCTTAAATATGCTTATCTTGATGAAAAGAAGATATATCCTGTTATTATTAGTGCTAACCTTTCAGAGCATGAAGAAGAAAGATTATCGATAACTCTGAAGAAGCACCGTGCTGCTATTGAATATACTCTTGATGATCTTAAGGGCATTAGTACTACTCTATGTCAACATAAAATAAATTTGGAAGCAGATGCCAAACCAGTTCGTGATCCTCAAAGACGTTTGAATCCTAAAATGAAAGAAGTGGTAAAAAAGAAATATTCATGCTTCTGGAGGCAGGTACAATTTATCCCGTTGCTGATAGTCAATGGGTGAGTCATGTCCATTGTTTCCCTAAGAAGGGAGGTATTACTGTTGTTCCTAACGATAAAGATGAATTGATCCCGCAAAGAATTATCACAGGTTATAGGATGGTAATTGATTTCCGCAAATTGAATAATAAGGCTACTAAGAAAGATCATTACCCCTTACCTTTTATTGATCAAATGCTAGAAAGATTATGCAAACATACACATTATTGCTTTCTAGATGGTTATTCTGGTTTCTCTCAAATACCTGTGTCGGCTAAAGATCAATCAAAGACAACTTTTACATGCCCTTTTGGTACTTTTTCTTATAGACGTATGCCTTTTGGTTTATGTAATGCACCTTCTACCTTTCAAAGATGCATGATGGCTATATTCTCTGACTTTTGTGAAAAGATTTGTGAGGTTTTCATGGACGAGTTTTCCGTCTATGGTTCCTCTTTTGATGATTGCTTGATCAATCTTGATCGAGTTTTGCAGAGATGTGAAGAAACTAATCTTGTCTTGAATTGGGAAAAGTGCCACTTTATGGTTAATGAAGGTACTGTCTTGGGGCATAAAGTTTCTGAAGGAGGTATTGAAGTTGATAAAGCAAAGGTTGATGCTATTGAAAAGATGCCATGTTCCAAGGACATCAAAGGTATAAAAAGTTTCCTTGGTCACGCCGGATTTTATAGGAGGTTCATAAAGGACTTCTCAAAAATTGCCCGGCCTCTGACAAATTTATTACTAAAAGATATAGCATTTGTCTTTGATGATGATTGTGTAGAAGCATTTGAAATACTTAAGAAAGCATTAGTCTCTGCACCAGTTGTTCAGCCACCTGATTGGAATTTACTCTTTGAAATTATGTGTGATGCTAGTGATTATGGTGTAGGTGCTGTTCTAGGGCAAAGAGTTGATAAGAAATTAAATGTTATCCATTATGCTAGTAAGACTCTAGACAATGCTTAAAGAAATTATGCTACTACTAAAAAAGAGCTTTTAGCAGTTGTATTTGCCTGTGATAAGTTCAGGCCTTATATTGTTGATTCTAAAGTAACTATTCACACTGATCATGCTGCTATTAAATATCTTATGGAAAAGAAAGATGCTAAACCTAGACTTATTAGATGGGTTGTCTTGCTACAAGAATCTGATTTGCATATTGTTGATAGAAAAGGAGCTGAGAATCCCGTTGGAGACAACTTGTCTAGGTTAGAGAATGTTCTTGATGACCCACTACCCATTGATGATAGCTTTACTGATGAACAATTAAATATTATAATTACTTCTTGTAGTACTCCTTGGTATGCTGATTATGCTAATTATATTGTTGCTAAATTTATACCACCTAGTTTCACATACCAAAAAAAGAAAAAGTTCTTCTATGATTTGAGACATTACTTTTGGGATGACCCACATCTTTATAAAGAAGGAGTAGATGGTGTTATGTAACATCCCAAATTTTCAATTTGGAATGTTATACATAGAGCATCATTGCGTATCATATTTTTTGTTGCATTTTTGCTCGATCCTAGAAAATTCTACACAACTCAAGGACCCACGGGGAGAGTTGGGGATTTTCGTTATTTTCATATTTGAGTTTTCCCAAATTTTAAAAATAGGATCATTTGATTTTAATTATTTTATCTTCAACTATTTCTATTACAAAAATATGAGAGAGGGAATAAAATGACTTTCCCAAAATAAAGAAATAATGAAGATTTAATAATAAAATGAAATAAGATTTTATTTTGGAGTTTTTCGCCTTTTTATTTGAATTTAGGAAAATGCGCGTTTTTCATAATTGCATTTAGGCCCCAAATAAATGTTCATTAAATCCGGCTTGATTTTAGAAGCCGGCGAAAATTTATTTCAGGATTTATGGAGTCTGTTTAGTACTTCTTTTGATTTTTTTTCTGCGAGTTATTATTTAAAAAAGCGCGCACCGCCTTCGGCCGCAGACTCGAAGGGACTCCGCTGGGCGCTTTATAAGCGGAGCCCGAGCTCCCAAATTTCACCCGAGGCCTGCCCACGCCCCAAACCCTAGCCGCCGCCGCCATCATTGCCACGCCACGAGCAAATACAATACCGAGGTTCACTCGATTTCTCGATTTTTTTTTACAAAAACCGATTGGTTTTCTTCGGGTTTTTTTCCAGCTTTTTATTATATATATATTTTTTTCTCTTTCCGTTGGAATCTGTTCGTCGTTTTTTTCTATTTCTCGGATTTAATCCGCGATTTTGCTGATCGCGATTGCAGATCCGATTTTCGTTTTAGTATAACTTTTCGCTCGTTTATCGTAATCAGGCGATTTAAGCGCCTGGAGTTTCGTCTCGAAACCCTCTTTACGAATAATCAACTGAAACAAGTTTTTGCTTCGGTAAAATTTGACTTAGATCCAGATTAGTAAAACAAAGTTGTTTTCTTCTGCCGTTTGACTTTCGTTGCTTCGTTTAATTTGATTCTTTTTGCAAACCGGAGTTCTTAAGTTGAACTATCTGGTTAGATCTATTCGAGTCTCCAGGTTTCGCGGATCATCAGCAAGGCAAGTAACACTTTGATCATATCTCTTCTCATACCCAGTTTGTATGCATTAGATCTATCCTCAAACACTTGCATGATTAGGATCTAATTAAATTGTGGGATGGGAAGTAGCTGAGGTAGTACCTATTACCTGTTTTATTATAAACCCTTGGGAGTTACTTCTACGTTTGCTTATTATGCCATGCTATGCTAGTAGACGTGGATTGGGTGAGTGTATCCATGACAGATGTGAGATTGTTTATTAATGGTTTATTTAAGGAGGCAACTTAAACACACATCTGGGTGGACTGAGGCACCTGGTTTCTATCAGGACTTGCCTGTATTTCTTCGGACCGCCACCCAGGCTCAAAGGGATCATGAGATTATTCAAACTAGAAACTTGATTGTGCAGCCACAAGCCATTATGGGCTCTGGCATAGTTGATTAAGTTGTGCGAACTCTTACGGGTAGACTAGCAGATGTAGGGGTTGTAGGTTGGTACGGTCTACCCACATGTAAGGTGCTAGCGCTTCTGAAAGACTATTTCTCGCTCATCCGTTTCTCAAACACCATGTAGTGCGAGAAACCAAACGGATGCGATCGAGTCTTGTGGGGAAAAGTGCGCAAACCTCTGCAGAGTGTATAAACAAATCATGGTTAGCCGTGTCCCCGGTTATGGACATCTTGAGTATCTAGTACCTGGATATCATGTGAATCTCATCATGTTACCTCTAATTAATATTGTTGGGTTTAATGAGTACTTTTAATTGGGATTGAGAATGCTGTCAACCATTCTCAATGTTTCACAACCACCATGATAGTTAAATAAATTTATTCCTTTGCAGTAGGGAAAAATTGGCTTTATGCAAAACTGTAACCATAGAGCTTTCCACCATCCATACATGCACGTAGTATAGGCTATTCATTCCATTACTCTCTATGTGTTACATTGCCAGCATATTCCATGTGCTGACCCGTTTTCGGGCTGCAACGTTTCATGTTGCAGACTTTTTAGACGATGATTAAGGTGCTTAGGTCGTGGTTCTATACTCAGTGATGCCGTTGGAGTTGATGGAATCGCTTATTCTTCCAAGCCTTCCGCTGTTATCGTATTAGATGGCCTTAAGCCATATTTATTTTATTAAGTTCTCTCTTGAGACATTCGATTGTAATAAGTGTGTGATTGCTACTCTGTTATAAATCCTTCGAGTACTGTGTGGTGTCAGCATTACTGATCCAGGGATGACACTGAGCACAGAGATCAGACTGTTTGAGGTCTGGTCGCTACATGTTATTAGACGTTGTGTACCTGATCATGAACAGGAACATATACTACGCAAGTGTCACTCCGAAGCTTATGGAGGACACCATGCTGGAGAAAGAACTGTACATAAGATATTGCAATCCGGTTTCTATTGGCCTACTCTCTTCAAGGATGCACGTAAGTTTGTCTTATCTTGTAATGAGTGCCAAAGAATTGGTAATATTAGTAGACATCAAGAAATGCCTATGAATTATTCACTTGTTATTGAACCATTTGATGTTTGGGGCTTTGATTATATGGGAACTTTTCCTGCCTCTAATGGATACACACATATTCTAGTTGCTGTTGATTACGTTACTAAGTGGGTAGAAGCTATTCCAACTAGTAGTGCTTATCATAACACTTCTATTAAAATGCTTAAAGAAGTTATTTTTCTGAGGTTTGGAGTCCCTAGATATTAAATGACTGATGGTGGTTCCCATTTTATTCATGGTGCTTTCCGTAAAATGCTTGCTAAATATGATGTTAATCATAGAATTGCATCTCCTTATCACCCACAGTCTAGTGGTCAAGTAGAATTGAGCAACAGAGAGATCAAATTAATTTTGAAAAATACTGTCAATAGGTCTAGAAAGAATTGGTCTAAGAAACTTGATGATGCATTATGGGCCCATAGAACTGCATATAAAAATCCTATGGGAATGTCTCCGTATAAAATGGTTTATGGAAAAGCATGTCACTTACCTCTCGAACTAGAACATAAGGCTTATTGGGCTATTAAAGAGCTCAACTATGATTTCAAACTTGCCAGTGAGAAGATGTTATTTGATATTAGCTCACTTGATGAATCGAGAACCCAAGCGTATGAAAATGCCAAGTTGTTTAAAGAAAAAGTTAAAATATGGCATGACAAAAGGATACAAAAGCGTGAGTTTAACGTAGGTGATTATGTATTGCTATACAACTCTCGTTTAAGATTTTTGCAGGAAAACTTCTCTCTAAATGGGAAGGCCCCTACGTTATCGAGGAGGTCTATCGTTCCGGTGCCATAAAAATCAACAACTTCGAAAGGCACAAATCCGAAGGTGGTAAACGGTCAAAGAATTAAACATTACATCTCAGGTAATCCCATAAATGTTGAAACCAATATTATTGAAACCGTAACCCCGGAGGAATACATAAGGGACACATTCCAGACCATTTCAGACTCCAAAAAGGAATAGGTATGTGGTACGGTAAGCAAACCGACTCCAAAACAATTTTAAGGCAATATTTCTCCGTTTTGGAACATTTAGAAAAATAGAAAAATAAGTGGCAGTACGGGAAGGACACGAGGGCCCCACGAGGGTGGTGGGCGCGCCCTACCCCCCTGGGCGCGCCCCCTACCTCATGAGCACCTCATGTGCCTTCTGGACTCCGTTTTATTGCACGATACGTATTTTCGTCGATAAAAATTCACTATATATACTCCCAAAGGTTTTGACTCCCATATCACGCAAATCTCCTCTGTTTTTGTTTCGAGTTGTTGCTGCTGCAAATTAGAGCAAGATGTCTTCTCAAGAGTCAGTCGGGGAGAGCCGGGTATCTAATCCGGCACCGGAAACAAGAGCAAAAAGCGACGCTGACAACTTTGGGCCAGCAACGGAGGAAGAGATGGAGGCTGACTTCATGAGGGTAGATGCCATGGAGGATCAAGAAGTCACCTCTCGCCTCCGAGCTGGGTTCACGATGGGGGAGCTACAGAGCTCAGTTATTCCAAACTCGGTTATCCCTTCCAATGTCAGATTTCTTTCTTATGAAAATATGAAGAGGAGTGTCACTTGTTCTCCCGCAGCTATGCAACACCCTTGGGTGCAAGGAGCTTTAGCCGTCACAGGAAAGCTTCGGAAGGAGATAATGTACCTCAAGCAGCAAGTCAATAAGCTCGAGGCGGAGAACCGCATCCTGAGAGGAATCATCCCCAAGAACATTACATCAACAACAAAGAAGGAGACATAATCACATGGGTATGGGCACTCCCCTTGGCAACTGCCAAGCTTGGGGGAGGTGCCCCGGTGTCGTATCACAATCACAACTCCTATCTTTACCATTTTTCTTAGTTCGATCCTATTAGTAGTATCTTGATCTAGTAGAATAAACTTTATGGCATGATCTAGTTTTGAGTTTTGCTTTATGATACCTCTATGTAATCGAGTCCGTGAGCTATATATAATAAATATTAGTGTTGTGTCAAGGGCTTGATTATTTTGCCATGATCTTGGGTGAATAATAGAAAAGAGGAAAAGAATAAAAAGAAACAAAGAGCTCATATTGATCTTATTGAGAGTAATGACTTCACATAGAAAGAGTATGATGATTAAAAGTTGTTGGGAGTTGGCAGACATAGCTTTGGTCATCGTTGCAATTAATAGGAAGTAATAAGGAAAGAGAGGTTTCACATATAGATATATTATCATTGACATATTTTATGATTGGGAGCACTCATTAAAATATGACATGCTAAAGAGTTGATGTTGGACAAGGAAGACAACATAATGAGTTATGTTTTCTTATATCTGAGATAAAATATGTTGTCATGGATCCTCTAACATGTTGAGCTTGCCTTTCCCCCTCATGCTAGCCAAATTCTCAGCACCAAGTAGAAATACTACTTGTGCTTCCAAATACCCTTAAACCAGTTTTGCCATGAGAGTCCACCATACCTACCTATGGATTGAGTAAGATCCTTCAAGTTGTCATCGGTGCAAAGCAATAAAAATTACTCTAAATATGTATGATTGATTGGTGTGGGAGAAATAAGCTTTATACGATCTTGTGATGTGGAAGTAATAAAAGCGATGGACTGCATAATAAAGGTTCATATCACAAGGGGCAATATAAAGTGACGTTCTTTCGCATTGAGATTTTGTGCATCCAACCATAAAAGCGCATGGCAACCTCTGCTTCCCTCTGCGAAGGTCCTATCTATTATTATCTTCTACCTTAAGCAAGAGTCATGGTGATCTTCACCTTTCCTTTTTCATTTTATCCTTTGGCAAGCCCAGCATGTTGGAAAGAATATGATATATATATCTAATTGGATGTAGGGGAGCATCAGTTATTATTGTTGACATTACCCTTGAGGTAAAAGGTTGTGGGGCAAAATTATAAGCCCCTATCTTTCTCTGTATCCGATTAAAATTTCATAACCACAAGTATTGCGTGAGTGTTAGTAGTCATGAAGGACTAAATGATAGTTGAGTATGTGGACTTGCTTTTTCAGCTCTGACATAGACTTTTTCCAATGTTATGATAAATTGCAATTGCTTCAATAACTGAGATTATAGTTTGTTGATTCTTGATAAGGTTTCTTATTCATACTTTTGCATTGTGAATAGATCATCACTTGAACATAAGTAATCATATGACAAAATCTATATATGTTGCTGTTATGAGAATAATCATGATGCCTTCATGTCCGTATTTTATTTTTATCGATGCCTCTACCTCTAAACATGAGGACATATTTATTGTTATCGGCTTTTCACTTGAGGACAAGCGAGGTCTAAGCTTGGGGGAGTTGATACATCCATTTTGCATCATGCTTTTATATCAATATTTATTGCATTATGGGCTGGTACTTCACATTATATCACAACGCTTATGGATATTCTCTCTTATATTACAAGGTTTACATAAAGAGGAGAATAAATGGAATTGGAATTCTGGAAAAGGAGCAAATATTAGAGACCTATTCTGCGCAACTGCAAAAGTATTGAAACTCCACGGAATATCTTAAAATAAATAAGGAAAAATCCTCGCCAAAAATGAAGGCCAGGGGGCCCACACCTGCTCACGAGGGTGGGGGCCGCGCCCCCACCCTAGGGCGCGCCCCCTACCTCGTGGGCCCCTTGGTGGCTCTCCGACGCCCATCTTCTCCTATATGAATTCTTCCGTAAAGAAAAAAAGAAGAAGTAGTCTTTCGGGACGAAACTCCGCCGCCACGAGGCGGAACCAATCTAGGGCTCCGGCAGAGCTGTTCTGCCGGAGACACTTCCCTCCGGGAGGGGGAAATCATCACCATTGTCATCACCAACGCTCCTCTCATCAGGAGAGGGCAATCTCCATCAACATCTTCACCAGAACCATCTCATCTCCAAACCCTAGTTCATCTTTTGTATCCAATTCTTGTCTGCAAGTCCGGGATTGGTGCTAGTAGTGTTAATTACTCCTTGTAGTTGATGCTAGTTGGTTTATTTGGTGGAAGATCCTATGTTCAAATCCTATATGCATATTATTACCCCTCTGATTATGAACATGAATATGCTTTGTGAGTAGTTATGTTTGTTCCTGGGGACAAGGGAGAAGTCTTGCTATTAGTATTCATGTGAATTTGGTATTCGTTCGATATTTTGATGAGATGTATGTTGTCTAGCCTCTAGTGGTGTTATGTGAACGTCGACTACATAACATTTCACCATTATTTGGGCCTAGAGGAAGGCATTGGGAAGTAATAAGTAGATTATGGGTTGCTAGAGTGACAGAAGCTTAAACCCTAATTTATTCGTTGCTTCGTAATGGGCTGATTTGGATCCATATGTTTCATGCAATGGTTAGGTTTACCTTAATACTTTTGTTGTAGTTTGCGGATGCTTGCAATAGAGGTTAATCATAAGTGGGATGCTTGTTCAAGTAAGAATAGCACCCAAGCACTGGTCCACCCACATATCAAATTATCAAAGTACCGAACAAGAATCGTATGAACGTGATGAAAACTAGCTTGATGATATTCCCATGTGTCCTCGGGAGCGCTTTTCCTGATAAGAGTTTGTTCCGGCTTGTCCTTTGCTACAAAAAGGATTGGGCCACCTTGCTGCACTTTATTTACTTGTCGCTCGTTACAATTTACCTTATCACAAAACTATCTGTTACCACTTATTTCAGTACTGCAGAGAATACCTTGCTGAAAACCGCTTATCATTTCCTTCTGCTCCTCATTGAATTCGACATCTTACTTATCGTAAGGACTACGATAGATCCCCTATACTTGTGGGTCATCATTCCCCCCCCGCAAACCCACACACACACAAACTTCCCGACATCGAAGGAGTAGGGTGACACGTCAATCTTGATACTAATCTATCTACTGGCTTCTCTCTCAAACACACACACACACTTCCCGACACTGGAGGAGTAGGGTGACACCTCGATCTTGATACTAATATATCTATTGGCTTCTCTCTTAGACACACACACACTACCCAACACCGAAGGAGTAGTGTGGCACCACGATCTTGGTAGTAATCTATCTACTGGCTTCTCTCTCAAACACACACACATACACACACACAATCGCTAGTTATGCCTATGTGCCTACCGAGCGCACACTCTCGATACGTCTTTCTCTCCCTCTCCCTCCCCCTCCCCACCCCCTCCCCGCAACAATGATAGCAGAAGGGTGACAACTAGATCTTGATCTTAATCTATCAATTGGTTTCTCTCTCTCTCTCTCTCTCTCTCTCTCACACACACACACACACACACACGCTAATTTTGTCTCTGTGCCTCGCTCAGACACACTCGATGTCGTGGTTTTGTCACGGCAGATGTCCTCATGAAAGGACTTAGTCGTGGAGCCATCGCTACGGGTTAGCTTAAAGGGGTTAAAGTGGACACAAGGACGCAAGAGAGTTTATACTAGTTCAGCCCCTTCGATGAAGGTAAAAGCCTACGTCTAGTTGTGATGGAATTGATGGGGGTTTCGATGACTAGGGAGCAAACAAGCTTCGCCTAAGTCTTGAGTTGTTGTCTATTGTCCTGAATCACCATCGGGTCGTCCCCTTATATACATGGGTGACGCCCGTCGGTTTGCAGAGTCCCGAGACCGGCTCATAGACGTGTCCGGTTCGGTCTCTAGTCTTTCTAACTTACAACACAAGTTACATACTAATGCCGGTTCACGGCTACAAGCCTTAAACCGGTTCTGGGCATTGGGCCCTTATAGAATATCCCCACGGGCTTCAAGCACACTTGACTACTGATGAAGTTAACCTAGCCTCTCCTGGTCGGTTTACGCCCAGTAGTAATATCCCCAACATTAGGCCCCAGATTGATTTGAACAGGTTCTTGTTAATCCTTAGTAAAAAACTTCATCTTCAACATCTTCTTGGTTGAACCGTCGTGACGTCATCTTCTCAGATTGTGGTGAACCGGCTTGACGTCATCTGTCATAAAGAACTATATCTAACATCTTTTCATTAATGAGTCTGCAACAATCGAGGCGACAACTCCGCTTCCAAACTTGCGGCCCCGAGATTTTCGCGCCTGACACACATATTTCTTGCCTTTATAAATAGATCGAAGGGTCATTTCTTTTTTCCCCTTCATGCCCCTCTGCTTCGTCTTCCTCGCGTCGCCCAGCTTCGGAGCTCCGCTGCCGCTATCAACCTCTGTACCAACCTTGGCCGCTGCATCACCCTGAGCATATCAGAGCATCGCGGCGACCTTCCGCTTCTTCCTCAGCCCCGGTAAATCTTCTGTCCTTTCACCATAGATATGTTCTAGGGTTTCCCTGTTCTTCGGTGCTCATCGCTTGCTTCTTGCTCATATGCCACCTTTTAGTTAAGTCTGCGATTCTTTGTTCCGTGTAGCGGTAGTTTTTTAGCATCTGCTGTCACTTGCGCATCTCAAGGTCATAGATCTCCCTGCATCCTTGCTCATTGATTCAGTACCGCTCCATTTTAGACCTTGAATATTTACTTATTTTCTGAATATGCTCCAGATCCAAAACTGTAACAAGCTTTTGTGAAACCTGTTTTCGCACATCCACTCTTGATTCATCAATGTTTCAGACTAGGCGGTTTAACTTTGTAGAAAAATTGACAACTCGGCATATACCATTAGTCCCCTTGTTGAACCGCCAAGGTTTTCCGGTTATGTATTGCCACCTTGCATAACTCCGGTTTATAAGAAACTTCTTCCTGTTTAACAATGAATGTATCAATATATAGCCTTCCAACATATTCTTGAACCGGTATTACTGCTTTGCAGATTGCATCATGGCCAAGCAAGTGTACGAGTGCAACTTGGTTCCTTCTCGAGTGACTGAAACTCAACTGGATAACTTAGTCCGCACCGGCGCTTTAGGCAAAAAAGACGACATTCACTGGAGGGTCCCTGGTCCGGAGAGTTCTCCAGAACCCAAGGATGGAGAAGTTATTGTTTTTGCTGACCACTTAGCCCGGGGCTTCAGTCCACCCGGTTCAAAGTTTTATCGAGATGTCTTGGCCAACTTCCAACTGCGCCCACAAGATATTGGCCCCAACTCCATAACCAATATCTGTCATTTTCAAGTGCTCTGTGAGGTGTTCTTTCAGGAGGAGCCCACAGTTGAATTGTTCAGAGATTGCTTCCATCTAAACTGCCGCACTGAATTTTCTGACGGTCCCAACACCGAGTTGGGTGGTGTGGCGATTCAAAAGCGGAAAGAGGTCACTTACCCTCACGCCAAACTGCATAGCCATCCCAAAGAGTGGAACTCAACATGGTTTTACTGCAAAGATACCTCTCCTGAGGGAGAAAATCCTTTACCGGGTTACCGTCCGGAACGGCTAAGCAACACACACCCTCTCCCTCACAGACTGACTGCTAGGGAAAGAAGCAAATATGCCCCTCAACTATCCAAGCTCCGGGCCTTCATGGCGAACGGGTTGACAGGAGTTGATCTTGCTCGCTGATGGATATCTTGGAGTATACTGCCCCTGAGCCTGCGCTCCGATTTGATGTGCAAATACACAGAAGATGTGAAAGACCCTCTACGGCATATTGAGATCCAACTGACAGACGATGAAGTTACTGAGGCTGTTAAGAGGATGTTAAACGAACCGGAAGCTGCTTGTGCCCAAACCGGCCTGGCTCCCTTTTCTGCCATTAACAAACCGCCAGCCGTAAGACTCATATCTTATGCCTTTATAAAATCTGACTATGTTTAAATACTCTTTGTTGATATTAACATCTTTCAAATAGGGTGATGATCCATTTTGGAGCAGGAAGACTCCACAAGATAAACCGGTGGCAATAACCCGGCCCAAGACCAAAGTTGTGAAGAAACCAGCAAATAGAAAGAAAACCACTGCCTCCTCCGATCCACCGGTGGCGATGATGTGGGTAATCTGGACCTTGTGGTAGAACTTGACTCACCTGGTCTATTTTTTACACACCTTATTGATAATGATTATTGCCAGGATGATGCTGAAGCTAGTCATGCTGATGTTGTAGAGGTAATCGCTCTTTCTTCCGATTCAAACCCTTTACCTTCAGTAAAAATCCGTCGGGCAAACCGGAAAGTTAAATTTTCTCATCCTCTTGCTTACTTGGATCGAATCTTTCTTATGAAGACACAACAACATGAAGCTCGTCGCGCAACCCAGCATAGCGGCCAGGTAGTCACCTCCACCGGTTTACCGAACAGTCCGGTTCGGAAACACCGTTCAGAGGTCTCTAACTGATTCGTCAATGCTTATCCTAAAGCGGGTTGCATTGGTCAACCTCTTAATCCATCTGAGTCTGATTATCAGGTGACTTATCATTCTTCCTCTGGCGAGTCGACAGGCACCCAACTCCCACCCCTCAAGACAGTGCTTGGGTGAGCCCTATTTCTGATAATGCTGTTTGATATACCACTTTCAATGTTCATTGGACTGATCCGTCTTTTCTCTTTCAGGGCCAAGCCTAGGCAAAGCAAGAAAGCTCGCCTGGACAAAGCGGCAGTGGACAATGCTCCTGAACCGACCAATATACCCAATCCTGAAGAACACATCCAGGATGATATGCTGAATGACCCACCACTGCAAGATCATGACGTTACCGTTGAAGAAGCATATGTTGATGCCACAGGCCCTTCAAATCAATCCACAAGTCCTGCTCAAACCGACAAGACAGCAAGTCCACCCAAGCACACGGAGAAACCGGCGACCCCAGTGCGAACCTTACTGGCTTTGGCCATTCCGAGCCAGGTAATCCTGTCGCCTTGTCCAAGCATACTGCGAAGGATGAATTTACTGCCTTTGGTAAAGGCAAGTGGAATGCCGATTTGGCAACTTATGCCGCTTTGAATCCCCAAGATCTTCATTCCGGTTATCTGAACCGGCTATATACCAGCCGTGATTATGAAGCCGGTCTGGTGAACATGATGAAGGACAAATATGAGGTAAATTCCATATGACTCTCTTCTTGTATATTGCAAACTGTCAACTCTGATAGCCCCCATGGGCCGGTTCAACTTAATGTAGTTGAACCGGGACTTGCATAACATAAGAATTCCAGCATTAGTTAATGACTGAGCAAATAGGCATTAGCCCCCAAGTGTCAAGTTGAATACTTGTATTGAGCTTGGGACTTTATATATAAATTGTAGGATGCAAAGCAAATATGCATTATCCCCCAAGTACCAAGGGCATAACTTGTTGTGGGGTTGGTACTACAACTCTTCACCTTTACCCTTATCAAATGATTATCTGTATGTAGGCTGATCTGAGCAAGAAAGACAGTCAAATCGCTGATCTTCAAGAGAACTTGAAATCCCAGCAAGCTGAAACCTCCAAAGCAAAGAATGAATTAACCAGCGCTTTAAGCGTCATGGAAAAGCTTAAGGAAGGTTTCAACAAGGTGCGGGTGGATTGGGCCACTGAAAAGGCCGCTTTAACTCAACGGGCAGAAAATGCTGAAGCTGCCCTTAAACCGGTGGTGGATGAACTGTCCAGTGTAAAGCGGCAAGTGCACTCCATGATCGCCGCTGTTTTTGGTAAGCCTTTTTTTGATTTCTGACATAATGAAGCTTTCTCATGTAACTGCCGGTTTATTAACTCTTTGAATGATATAGGGACACGCATTGGCCACTTGGGATCAGATGTGCGGAAGAAATTGAAAGCCTCTTATACCTTGATAGAGCAACTCTATACTGGTGCGCAGCGGATCATCATCACCACTTCTCATAACAACCCGTCACTGACCTTGATCCAGGACACCCTTAAAAGATTGTCAATGCTTCCTTCCCGGTTTGAAGAATTAAAGAAATCTGCTGCTAGAACCGGTGCCATAAACGCCTTAATCCGGGACAAAGCGTGGGTACCGGATTTTGATCCTGTTGAAGCAGCCCAAGGCTTCCCAAGCTTGAAGTAATACGGGACAGAATTCAGCGAAGAAGATCTTCGAGCCATAAACCGGGAAGTGCGCCCTTTGGCTTGTCAACTGGTTGAAGAGGCAAATATGTCTCACTATCAGGCCCAATATGATGGAGAAAATAAATGAGTGTCTGCACCAATTCCTGAAGCGGAGAACCTTATACTGCCAATATGCAAGCATACTTACGCTCCTGATATTGAACCGTCGTTGCTGATCAATGATGAAGCCGTATTCAAAGCATTAATGGGAATCGACTGGACAACTGTTGATTTCCAGCCACTTGGTAGGGAATCAGAAGTTGAAGCGGCGCAGGATGACCCACAACCATCAGGTCAAGCTGGCGATCAAGCATAAACCGGAGGCCGGTTTACATTATTGCTTCATGATGTTATGCCAAAAAACAAATATCTTATCTGGGCACTGTGTTGCCTTGTAATAGAATAGCTGCCACACTTTGTGTTGATATGCCTTCGTGCATATTTATTGCAACTTATGCTTTTGTTGAATCATCAACTTTAAACTATTGTCTGCAGCAAAAAAGCTTAAACCGCCATTGTGGTTGTACCACCAGACGGGTCATCATATCCATGTATATGACACTAAAGATAATACTTTAGATTAAACATATGATAAAATATGGGAATATATGATACCTTCCATCATAGAGCATGAAGTTAGTTATGCCAATCTTGAAGCGGAGTTGCAAGAAACCCGCTCTGCTGAAGGAGAAAACAGCTCCTGCATATATAAGGTCGGTCTACCACGTAAACCATTCCGGGTTCAGATGAACACCGGTGTTACTCCATAATAGGATGTTTATCAAAAATCAAACCGGGCAAAAGTGTCTCTGGATGAAAAACAAACCGTGTCCCGTCAACTTACAGTCGAATCGGTTTAACAATTGTCGGTTTAAGAACACAACAAGAGAAAAAGACAAACAAATTGCAAGCAAAAACAAAGACAAAATCTTTTGCGAAAAGAGGCTATTTGAGCCGATCAAGTGGCATTACCATGGTCGGACACGACCAAGCCCCCAATAGGCGTAGCTATGGTTCATGTCAGCCAAGCCCCCAAATGATGTAGTGGCATTACGCCGATCAAGAGGTGTAGCGATGGTTTGGGTTCGACCAAGCCCCCAAGTGATTTTGTGGCCTTAGGCCGACCAAGAGGCGTGACTGGTTCAGACGTGACCAAGTCCCCAAGTGATCTCGTGGCTTTCGCCTATCAAAAGGTGTTGCATTGATTCGGACACGACCAAGCCCCCAAGTGACATAATATAAAGCCTTGTTAAAAAGCTAACTCAAGGGGTAAACCGGAGACCGCTTTAAGATAAAAACTCCATGTAACCACTCATGATGTAAAAATAACAGAGACCCCGGTTTAGCTAAGGCTCTGGTTTATTGTATTGATCATAATATATACATTGTCATAATATGTACATAAGTAGAGCCTATGGCTCAAGCATAGTAGGGCCGAAGATGAGCTATGTTCCATGGCCTGTTGGTCTCCTCCTCTGATGTACGTGAGTCTTTATGCTCTCGAATATCAATCAGATAGTACGACCCATTGCGCAGATTCTTTCTGACCATGAAAGGTCTCTCCCAAGGTGGGGATAGCTTGTCCATATCAGTCTGGTCTTGGATGAGCAGGAGCACCAACTCTCGTTCTTGAAATTTTCTGGTTCTAACTCGGCGACTGTGATAGCAACGAAGATCCTGCTGGTAGATCGCCGAACGGGCAGCTGCAATGTCACGCTCCTCATCCAACAGGTCCAAAGCGTCTTGCCGAGCTACCTCGTTGTCCGCTTCAACATAAGCTTCTACATGAGGTGAATCATGACGGATATCACTGGGGAGAACCGCCTCCGCTCCATAGACCATGAAAAACGGTGTGTATCATGTCGATCTGTTGGGCGTAGTATTGATACTCCATAACACAGATGGTAACTCCTCAACCCAACAACCCGGCGTCCGCTGCAAAGGGACCATAAGCCGGGGTTTGATGCCTCGTAAGATCTCCTGGTTAGCTCTCTCCGCTTGGCTATTCGACTATGGGTGAGCCACTGATGAAACATCAAGCCGTATGTGCTCACGTTCACAGAACTCCTTCATAGCACCCTTAGACAGATTGGTACCATTATCAGTAATGATACTGTGTGGAAAGCCAAACCGGAAAATCACCTTTTTAATGAATTGAACTGCCATGGCTACATCACACTTCTTGGCCGGGCTCCGCTTCTACCCACTTTGTAAATTTGTCAACCGCCACCAAAAGGTGGGTCTTCTTGTCCTTGGACCGTTTGAAAGGCCCAACCATATCTAGCCCCCAAGTCGCAAACGGCCAAGTAATTGGAATCATCCTCAATTCTTGAGCCGGCACATGAGTGCGTCTTGAGAACTTCTGACAGCCGTCACATCGCCTAACCAGGTCCTCCGCATCAACATGAGCAGTCAACCAATGAAATCCGTGACGAAACGCCTTAGCCACCAGGGATTTTGAACCGTTGTGGTGACCACAATCTCCTTCGTGGATTTCGCGCAAGATCTCACAACCTTCCTCTGGTGACACACAACGTTGAAACGCTCCAGACACACTGCAATGATGCAACTCGCCATTGACAATAGTCATGGACTTGGATCGCCGGATTATCTGTCTGGCCAGCGTCTCATCCTCTGGTAACTCGCCCCAGTTCGTGTATGCAAGATAAGGAAACTGTCCAATCCGGAATGACATGCAGAGCCGCCACCAACTGAGCCTCCGGATCATGAATAGCCAAATCCTCTTCGCCAGGGAGCTTGACCGACGGGTTATGCAGGACATCCAAGAAGACATTAGGCGGGACCGGTTTATCTTTGAGCCCGGCCCGGCTTAAAGCGTCCGCCGCTTCGTTCTTCCGTCTGTCCTCGTGGTCCACCTGATATCCCTTGAAGTGGCCTGCAATAATATCCACCTCACGATGATATGCTGCCATGAGCGGGTCCTTACAATCCCAAGTACCAGACACTTGTTGGGCCACCAGGTCCGAGTCACCGAAGCACTTAACTCGGCTGAGATTCATCTCCTTAGCCATCCGGAGACCATGGAGTAAAGCTTCATACTCAGCTGCATTGTTAGTACAAGGGAACATTAAGCGGAGAACGTAACAGAACTTATCACCTCGTGGGGAAGTTAATACGACTCCAGCCCCCGAGCCCTCCGATTGCCTGGACCCATCGAAATGAATAGTCCAGTAGGTGTGATCCGGCTTTTCTTCAGGTGCTTGCAGTTCCGTCCAATTATTGATGATCCACAAGTGCTTGAGATTTGATCACCGTCCGAGGTATGTATTTCAAACCGTGCAGCCCAAGCTCTATAGCCCACTTGGCAATCCGTCCAGTTGCCTCCCTGTTTTGAATTATATCTCCCAAAGGAGCAGAGCTGACTACTGTGATGGGATGTCCCTGGAAGTATTGCTTGAGCTTCCGGCTTGCCATGAAAACTCCATACACCAGCTTCTGCCAATGCGGGTACCTTTGCTTGGATTCGATAAGCACCTCGCTGAAATAGTACCGGATGCTGAACCGGATATTCCTTGTCCGCCTCCTTGCGCTCTACCACAATAGCTACGCTGACTGCACGAGCATTAGCTGCCACATATAGTAGCAATGGTTCTTTGTCAATCAGAGCAGCAAGAACAGGCGGATTGGCTAGCTGTCATTTTAAGTCCTCCAATGCTTTATCTGCGGCCGGACTCCAGACAAAGGGATCCACTTTTTTCAGCATCTGATACAAAGGTATCGCCTTCTCACCGAGGCGGCTGATAAACCGGCTCAACACAGCAATCCGACCTGCCAAGCGCTGGACATCATTGATACATTTTGGCTTAGCCAGAGAGGTGATAGCTGTGATCTTCTCCGGATTAGCCCCAATTCCCCTGTTGGACACCAGAAAACCCAATAATTTGCCTGCCGGTACACCAAAAACACACTTGGCCGGGTTGAGCATCATCTTGTATGTCCGCTGGTTATCAAAGGTTTCCTTCAAATCATCAACCAGAGTCTCCTTCTCCCTTGACTTAATCAAAATATCATCCACATAGGCATGCACATTACGGCCGATCTGCTTATGAAGGCAATTCTATACACACCGTTGATAAGTTTCCTGGGCACTTTTGAGCCCAAAAGGCATAGACACATAGCAGAAGGCTCCAAAGGGAGTTATGAACGCCGTCTTCTCCTGGTCCTTAACTGCCATTTTGATCTAATGATAACTAGAATAGGCATCCAGGAAACTCAAACGCTCACAACCCGTCGTAGCATCAATAATCTGATCGATGCGAGGGAGGGAAAAAGGATCTGCTGGACAAGCCTTATTAAGATCTATGTAATCCACACACATGCGCCAGGTGCCGTTCTTCTTAAGGACAAGCACCGGATTAGCCAGCCATTCAGGATGGAACACTTCAACAATAAAGCCAGCCGCTAAGAGCCTGGCCACCTCCTCTCCAATAGCTTTGCACCTTTCTTCGTTGAACTGGCGGAGAAACTGCTTCACCAGTTTGTACTTAGGATCAACATTAAGTGTGTGCTCCGCGAGTTCCCTCGGTACACCTGGCATGTGAGAAGCCTTCCATGCAAAAATGTCCTAGTTCTCACGGATGAACTCGACGAGCGCGCTTTCCTATTTCGGATCCAAGTTGGTGTTGATACTAAACTGCTTGGATGAATCGCCAGGTACAAAGTCAACAAGCTTAGTCTCAGCTGCCGATTTGAATTTCAGAGCCGGATCATGCCCTGTGGTTGGCTTCTTCAACGGAGTCATGTCCGCAGGATCAACATTATCTTTGTAGTACTTCAACTCTTCCGTGGAACAGACCGACTCTGCATAGGCCGCATCACCTTCTTCACATTCCAAGGCAATCTTGCGACTTCCATGAACAGTTATGGTCCCCTTGTGACCCGGCATCTTGAGCTGTAAATAAATATAACAGGGTCGTGCCATAAATTTGGCATAGGCCGGCCGCCCAAATAAAGCGTGGTATGGGCTCCGGATCTTCACCACCTCAAAAGTCAATGTTTCTCACCTGGAATCATGATCATCTCCAAAGGCCACCTCCGGAGCTATCTTGCCAACGGGATATGCTGACTTACCGGGTACCACACCATGGAATACTGTATTGGACGGTTTAAGATTCTCGTATGTTAACCCCATACGGTGGAAGGTCTCATAGTATAAGATATTAATGACGCTTCCTCCATCCATGAGCACCTTGGTGAACTTATAACCTCCCACCTGAGGTGCCACCACAAATGCTAGCTGACCCGGATTGTCAACCCGGGGAGGGTGATCCTCTCTGCTCCATATGATTGGCTATTCGGACCAGCGTAAATAACGAGGCACGACCGGTTCAACAGAATTCATTGCTCGCTTGTGAAGCTTCTGGTCTCGTTTATCCAAGATAGTGGTGAATACATGATATTGCCCACTATTCAACTGTTTTGGATTGCTCTGATAACCCGACTGCTGCTGTTGGTGGTAACCACCCTGGCTACTCTGACTGTTTTGATTATTATGTCCACCCTGATCTCCATTGAAGCCTGAACCGGCATTTCCTCCACCGTGACCCGGCCCATGGAAACCGGATCCTGAGCGACCACCTGATCCGTGATCATACCGGAAAGCATTAGAGTTTTTGAACTCCTGCATAATATAGCAATCCTTCCAAAGGTGAGTGGCTGGCGCCTCCTTCGTCCCGTGCTTTGGACAGGGCTGGTTTAGTAGATAAGTCAGGCTGTCCGGATTGGGGTTTGGAGCTCCACCGCGATTCGACGGTTTACCCTTCCGTCGCTGACCCCTGTCCTGCGCACTAGTATTAGCCACAAAGTCCATGCTGCCAACCACTTTACGCTTGCCTCCGTTACCATGACCTGCCGTGTTGTGTTGCTGCCCCTTGGAGTTGCCGTTCTTCTTTCCCTTCCCTGTCTTGTCATCATCAGACTCGGGATCCTTGGTACTATCAGAATCAGCATACTTCACTAACGCAGTCATGAGGGTCCCCATATCGTTACAATGGCGCTTCATCCGTCCCAATTTCAACTTCAGAGGTTTAAACCGGCAGTTTCTTTCCAACGTTATAACCACGAAGTCGGCGTTGATACGGTCTGAGGAATGCAAAATTTCCGAGACCCGGCGTACCCAGCGGGTTGTTGACTCTCCTTCCTCCTGGACACAGGCCGCTAAGTCCACTATCGACATGGGCTGCTTACATGTATCCTTGAAATTCTGGATAAACCAGGCTCGCAACTGGGCCCGTGAACTGATAGAATTGGCTGGTAGGCTCTTTAACCAAATACGGGCTGTCCCTTCAAGCATCATGGTAAAATACTTTGCACATGCCGCTTTATCTACGTCAAGCATCTCCATGGCCATCTCATAGCTCTCTACCCATGCAAAATCCTTGGGCAGGCGCACATTGCGTAAAGCGGGGACAAGACAAGGCACTCCCAAATAACTAGAAGTAACCCCTGGCTCAATTGAGGTGGTTGGACGAACCGGCGTAAGCTGACAAGCCTGATGCTGCAATGCTAATTCGGCGTCCCTGCACGCTCGGGCCCGGTCCACCACTTCCTGAGCATCACCTGCCGGGTTATGGCCACGGGGCGCTTCACGGTTCCGTGCATTACTGGATACGGCCGGTTCATCCATTCGCCTGCTGTAACTCCGGCTTGGACGGGAGGTGGAGTGAATTCGGTCACGGCTATATGAATATGCTTCCTGCTGAACCAAGGTTGTTCGAAGAAGCTCCTTAATGCGACGCCTCTCCACCGCTTGCGGAGAATCACCTTCAATTGGGCTGGCCTCCAGCCGTGAAGCGGCGGCGATCAGATTGTCCATTGGATTGGAATAGTAACCTGGACAGGCTGAGGTACGATGTTATTCTGTCGAGGCGGCTCCATCAGGCGAGGCTGAACCGGCGCACCCGTCCCAGGTGCCTCCGCCCGGTTTAGCCACGGCGGGTTGATAGTCCCTGCTCCTGGGGTGTTAAAGAGGTTTCTGCCATCAAAGACCGTCGGCAGGCGAGACCGATGCTTCCTTTTCAGGACTTCATGCGACGCGTTCTAGTCCAGCATAAGCCTATAGGCCTGCGCGTCCAAAGCGGCCCGCTCTGCGTCCATCATGTTGTTCTCGGCTGCTAAATCGGCCTTGGCCTGAGTGATTTTTTCCCTCACTTCTGCAATCTCCGCATTGTAGGCGTCCTGATCCGCCGGGTTAGTTTCTGCCATCAGCACAGCCAACGCATCAAACAGATCAGATAAAACTTGAGCCGGCGGGCGCACAGAGCCTCCTGCCCCGGCCGCTGCCGTCGCTGCTGATCCGGAGAACATTGCTGCTGCGGTCGAAGAGTGGACCGCCACCTGTGTACCGGCCATGAATATCCCAACCCGGTTGGGCAGATCAGAGGGGTCCAGAATACTATCGCCATTGGAACAGCCCCCAATCTCGCCGTCCTGCAGCTGATACAATGATTCAGTTTCTCCGGTCGAGGACTCGTCGCCGGAATAGACGACGGTCTCGCCACCAGATGCTGATCCACCTTCATACTCTCCTCCGTGGATGACTCCCACGAAGGCATGCTTCACGGCCAGTTTAACCTGGGCAGATCTCGCACGCTGAGCCGTTTCGACGAGGTCGGTGCAGATGTCCGGCTCAGGGCCCGGTTTAGCGATCTTGCCAATGAAGACGTGTAAGCCACCAAAGGGGACCCGATACCCTTACTCAATCGAGCCGGCCTCGGGGCCCCAGCCTGAATCGTCGATGTAGAGCTTGCCGTGACGACTCTTGGTCATCCGACCCACAGCGTAACCCTTGAGTCCTTCGAAGTTGCCCTCCAAGAACTTGAAACCATCGTGCGATAGCCCCATGGTGTGCGCCAACTGTCGTGGTTTTGTCACGGCAGATGTCCTCATGAAAGGACTTAGTCGTGGAGCCATCGCTACGGGTTAGCTTAATGGGGTTAAAGCGGACACAAGGACGCAAGAGAGTTTATACTAGTTCGGCCCCTTCGATGAAAGTAAAAGCCTACGTCTAGTTGTGATGGAATTGATGGGGGTTTCGATGACTAGGGACCAAACAAGCTTCGCCTAAGTCTCGAGTTGTTGTCTGTTGTCTGAATCACGCCGGTCGTCCCCTTATATACATGGGTGACGCCCGTCGGTTTGCAGAGTCCTGAGACCGGCTGATAGACGTGTCCGGTTCGGTCTCTAGTCTTTCTAACTTACAACACAAGTTACATACTAGTGCCGGTTCACGGCTACAAGCCTTAAACCGGTTCTGGGCCTTGGGCCCTTATAGCATATCCTCACGGGCTTCAAGCATACTTGACTACTGATGAAGTTAACCTGGCCTCTCCTGGCCGGTTTACGCCCAGTAGTAATATCCCCAACACTCGATATGTCTTTCTGTCCATAGCCCCCTTGATATGTAGAGCTCTCGCGCATGCACAACTGTAGTGACGATGACGCTGAACCCAGTGTGCCTTGTTTTACCGGCCTCATGTGATAGTTTTCACCTTGTTTTATGTTAATTAACAAGGCAACCTTTTCTTTGTTACTAGTAGTGAATCTGAAATCATTCGGGGCAGACATAAAATATTTCACTTCAACCCCATTATCGCAGTAACTATTTTATAAGAAACTAGCTAGATGCCCGTGCGTTGCACGGAATCTCAATATGCATTTGTATGAGTAGTTTATCTTGTGAGAGAAAAGGATGAACGAGGGAAGGCCTTATTTGCAAATGTGGAGATGGGTGTGGGTATCTTTTTGCAAAATTGCCATAGTTTCCTTCCTATCCCTTAGATATAAATTCGACGGCCTATATTGCAGGATGGCACACACACCATCATCAACAACTCTGTTTTCTACTCCCTCCGTTCCTAAATATTTGTCTTTTTAGAGATTTCAACAAGTTACTACATACAGAGCAAAATGAGTGAATCGACACTCTAAAATATGTCTACATACACATCTGTATGTGGTAGTCCATTTGAAATCTAAAAAGACAAATATTTAGGAACAGAGGTAGTATAACAGTAGACATAGAGGTATATTTCCAGCATATCCACAATGAAAATGTGCTAGACTGGTTGGCGCCGGATGGTCGCAACGCGATGACCCGAGTTCAAATTCTGTCTTTAACTTTACATTTTTATATTATATATTATTTAATATATACTTCTTTCGCTACTGTACTGACAGTGGAACCCATAGAGTACTTAGAATACAAGATCAATGATGGATTTGTTTCTTTTTAACTTTATGTACGAAGCTGTAGCCACCCTGCAAGTCACGTGTACACTGTACATGCAATTAACTTTTAATAGAGGGAGAATCATAGACACAATTAACTCAAATGGATTGGATGTGACTCTATTATTTCCAGCCTAAGAGCATCTCCAACGGCAGCCGGCAAATTTCCTACCGCTTCCTTTCGCGGAGGACGACATCAAACACCAGCGGCAAACATATCCACAACTCTAACCAACCAGAGGAAATTCGTGCAAACACGGACTGATTTCATATAAGCATGAAGGATTTCGTATAAAAAGCCGGATCTTCATATAAGCATGATGGATTTCATTACATTTACATGAACTAAGCGGTGCTAATCTGGCTCTCGTGCTATAATTAATACTCCCTCCGTCTGGAAATACTTTTCCTAGAAATGGATGTATCTAGACTTACTTTAGTTATAGATACATCCAATTTATCCATTTTGAGAACAAATATTTCCGGATGGAGGGAGTATCTAATCTAAATGGCCGCCCGTGGATCCCTTTGTCTTCCTCATGTCCAGCAGACACTTGCTGCGTCGACGAAGGTCCTCGGAAGAGAAGAAGCAGCAAAGAAACCACCTGAATACGCAGTCATCACCTCAGCGGTGGCCTTCATGGGACCCAAGTGGCGGCGGCCTCCCGTGTTCTACTTCTCCTCGATGATGGCGGTAGACACAAAGAAGCTGGCCACCGACTTGTCCCTCTCCACGCACCTGACTTTTGTCTCTCTCGGCATGGTGCTGCCGCAGGCACGGGAGGCACGCCCACCGCGGACACTGGTGGCGCGGTATGACGCGGCAGCGACGACGCCCATGCCGTCGTGCTCGTCGCCATGCTAGCGTGGAGCAACCTTCCACTCCTCATCGAGCTGAACTGGAGCGGCGAATTGCTAAACCACGTGCCGGCTTGGGGCGGCAACTGGCTCCGTCGGGGCAAACGAGGTTGGTGAAGCACCGAGTGGCCTCGCTCATATCCGGAGGGCTCGGCGGGCCACCCAGCCGGGTAGTATGCCAGACAACGGTTCCTAGGAAGCCATCGGAAGAGTGGAGAAAATGGTGAAGGAGGAGATGGGGGAGTGGCGGAGGGGTGCGATTCTTGCCCGTTGTCTGTCTGGCCTCGTCTAAATAGAGGGCGGACGGGAGGAGCTCGACCGGCGTTGCATTTCATTCGGGCCCGCTCATGAACGGACGTGTGGCCGGAGTAGGTTTCTCGGTTTGCATGTGGGTTTAACGGAGGCATTTGATGGATGCGAGGAGGCGTGTTCAGCCGGGCGTGCAGCGGGGGGCACAGTACTATTCGATTTGAAAGCTACTAGTAAACCAGGACAGTTCCCGATATGGCTTTAATGCAGACGAGGGAGAGGGTAGCGGTTCCCGAAATGTTGAACGGCCAATGATGCATCCTCCTTCAATTAGCATCCTGAATGCATGAGGGAAGTAATGGGAGGAGTACGGGAAAAAGAGGCAGCACAATGTGAATGCAACATAGTTTGCACTCGTATCAAGGCGCCCCACCATTCCAATGCATCTACCACACCATATGCACCTAAGCACCTACACTAAGTGCAAAAGTGGTCACTCCAGACCCATGGCGGCGATGCGCACGAGCGGCCAGCGGCTGTGCCACATGGTCCACGATGCCGACCTGCCGCATGGCACCGAGGATCGTCTCGATACGGTGTTGGCGACCGGCTGGTTGATGGCCATCATCGACGCCAGCTATGACTCTCAGTTCGACCAGATGATCGTTGCCACCATCAACAAGTTCACCATCGTCAAGAAGCTCGCGGATGACATCGCCGTACTCCTCCAGCCCGCGCGCCCGGGCTCCTCATTGCCTGCCACACTAATCGACCTCCATGGCGAGAACCTCTTTCAAGCACTAGTGGCCCTGTGACTGCCCGCTGATGCAATGAAGAATGTCCACCTGGAGGTCGCAATCGCCGGGAGGCGCCTCGCCTGGCAAGAATTCGTCGACCTACACATCCACGTGTACGAGCAAGTCATATACATAGGTATCTAAAAGGCCGGTGAGGATGCTGCGGCATTGGCCTTCATCAACCAGCCGGAAGCACTGGACGCCTTTGTTGAGAAGCACCTTGACCTCGCCACAAAAGCTGCCGCTGCTAAGCCGTCGATCGGTGGCCCAACGCACTGAGTCAAGTAGGAGGAGGTCGTACGTTCATGGATGCATCTTTCTTCTTGCCTCCTGTAACCACCACTACGATCGCATCATCGTGGCCTTAATTCTTATTGCGCTATTGCATTCTCATTTCGGTCAATAAAGACATGTGTGATCCCTTTGCTCACATTTGGAGGCAATTATAATGGTCACTGTAACTAGTACTCCATCCGTCAATTTATAAGTTGTGCTTACCTTTTCCATCAACTTCGTGCAACGCACGGGCATCTTGCTAGACACATGACAACATGTCGAACCGCATGTGACCAAACCAACGATGCGCCAACCTAGCTACTACCCTGCTTATATGGTGGAAAAAACCCCGCCCTCACCTCATCAAAACAACCTGAGAAATATATTTTGAGTGAAAAGTAATATATTTTTGGTCGTATATATGTATATCAAGCAAGAGTGTTTTCTTCAAGTTGTTGAACAAGTACTATTCTACTTTGGATCCGCTCCAACCCACGGGCACATTGCTAGTAAAATAAAAAGGCCTACCGCGTTCGCGTCGCACCCCCACATGCCCGGGAATTGGGAGTACTCCACGGCGCGTCCGGCACGCCATATAGCTATGGAAGACGTGTTGCCTAGCATTTTCACTTTCATGTGCGACCCTAGTTTAGCAAACCGACTATCGGAAAACCATACCCAGCATGCTGTGTTGGAAAACATGAATGAGGAGGGGAAGATATTTAGCTATAGCACGGAAGCCAAGAAATTTTGTGTTAGATGGGGCTCATTGATAGAGTAGGATCACTCCGTACTAGTACGAAGTTTGTACAACAACTAGTACTACCACTATACAACTACGTATGTGCACGGCACAACATCGTAGGAACAAAAAACGGGAAGTTCTTGTTTTGGGTGATTTGGCTTTTTTCAGTCAACATAGTATGAATAATATGATGTGGGGTGCAACCATGAAGCTTATGTGGCTTGGTTGCATGGCTAGGAAAGGCTAGAGAAAAATAAATAAATAATGTGTTTAGAGTGCACTCTACTAAATAGATAATACTTTGGATGCATTGCAACGCACGGGCCGGCACATTGGTAGTAGTAAGAAACAAATTCCGGGTTTTGCATGAGCTCGTACTGCGGGAGCACCACAATGCCTCGCGCAGGATTTACATTTCCCTCTTAGGGCCCACGGGACCGAGCTTCAGTGGTTTAGTGCACCGGCCTATGAGTCAATGACATGTGGACCTTAAATGTGGCTGGCCCACATGTCATTCTCATGAAAGCACAGCGGTGGGAGGACCGAGAGGGGTGAGGAGCAGGTCGGCGGAGGAGGCTTGCCTGCTCCCCTCCCATGCTCCGATCCGTACTCCCGCACCACTAATTTTCATCCAACGGTTATAATAGATTTTCTCGTGTGGGTCATCTATATCCTCAAAGAAAGGTAAACAAATGTCGTATTTCCAGGAAATAATTTCCTGCATGAATCTGCACACGCATGCAAGACCCTTTCCTTTCATACTCATCCTCCTCCGGATCATTAGCTGCGTTGACAATGCCGGTGCCAACGCCAGAGCACTGCAACAGGTGCCTGCCTAAGCCATGTAGCATGCTGCGGCTCCAGCGAGTACCACCTCCTCCACGCCAACATCGTCGTCTGGGCCATGCACATGCAGCTACTCACGTAGTATTTTACCCCCATGTTCGACTTGAGTACCACACCGATCATGGACGAGACCATGGAGCTTGTGGCCAAGAAAAGTCTCTGCCCGGCCGACGCATGTCGAGGTGCTTGACTATTGTGACGTGCCACACGACGTTTACTAGCTCGCGCTACGGATGAGGGACAAGGTGGTGCTCCTGATCGTCAGTGGTGCGACGGCAACGACGGGTGGGTGGGAGCTCGGGCGGGAGGCAGTGATCTACCCATGGCAGATAGATCGACTTGGGCTCGAGATTCCGACTGCTTGCACCATCCTGAGGATGTACCACTCAGCGACGAGGCATGTGCTCGTGGGCAGGAGCAACCTGCTCAATGGATACCGGTTTGCAGACGTGAAGTACTCGACGTAGGTGAGCAAGTGAGCCTGGAGGCATTCCTGTCCTCGTACGTTGACACGGCTCAATGGCATGCGGCCATGTGCCAGCATAGGTCGGCTATGGGGAAGCGACATCGGTGTGGTTCGAGATGCGCAGTTGGTCGTTGTCATGGCGGAGTTCGTGACTCACTCGTTCGAGTTGAACCGGCCGGTGGTGGCCTTGCCGTGGCGAGGGTGCCATAGCGGGACGTCAGGGCGTTATTAGGCGTAGTATGTCCATGGAAGGAAACTATGGCAATTTTGCAAAAATATACCCACAGCCCTCACCACATTTGCAAATAAGGCCTTCCCTCATTCATCCTTTTCTCCCACAAGATAAACTACTCATACAAATGCATCTTGATGTTCCGTGCAACGCACGAGCATTTTGCTAGTTAGAAACATATCTCGAGTTTGGCACGAGTTCATGCAGCGCTAGCACCACAAGGACTGGCGCAGGAGTTATATTTCCCTCCCAGGGCCCACGGGAGTGAGATTCAGTGGACCCGATAGGTGGCTGGTCCACATGTCATGCTCTGGAAGGCAGAGGGGAGGTGGGGCCGAGAGGGGTGAGCCGCAGGTCGGGGACGTGTGGTGTCATGGGTTGAGCGGCGTCGTGGGAATCGTGTGTGGCTGTGGTAGAAACTAGATGCTCGCCACATTTCAGCTGGCCCACATGTCATGCACACAAAGGCAGAGGGGCGGTGTAGCTGAGAGGGGTGAGGCGCACGTCGGTGGACGTGGTGCCATGGGTTGAGCAGCATCGTGAGAATCATGAGTGGCGGTGTATGAAACGTGATGGTCACCGTAGTTCAACTTCCATTGACAAGTTATCATGTCTACTAACACATGCATTGCAAACCGATCACTGGAAGGAGTAGTAGAGAAAGCTAGGAGGATAAATAGTTCCTTATAGTCAAGCGGACCTACGCTGCTACTTGTTCCAAAGACATGCACACCATCGAAATAGTTCATCTATATCAATATACACAGAGAGGAAATATTTTTTTACAAGAGAGGAAATGGTTCATCCATCCATAATGCCCTGCTGCTGGTGCAGCTCCTTCTTGTTCTTCTTCTTACCATTCTCTATGGGAGATGGCTTCGCAACATGCTCTTTGGACCTTGCAGCTATTTCAAAACTCACACGGGCATCGAGGCAGCATATTATATCCGCTCATACGTCAAGGGATAATTCTCCCATCTAGACGACCTTAATGCCAGCGTCTCATCACCCTTCTGAAGATTTGTAGCGAGCACAAAATTTGCTATGTCGAATAGGCACTACTGCAGGATGCTGCTAACGCGACACTACGATTAGAGACCCTTCGACGAAACTGTGTGTGATGCAATAATCACAAACTATGGTGTATAAAACCGTCAAAAAAGGTGCAAATCGTTTGCGATGACGGATGCATCAAACACGGTTCGAATTTTAGTTGTGTGTGCGATGCAGGGCATATGGTTCAGTTCAATGAACTGTTTGCGACGAGGAGGAACAAAAGAAACGGGGCAGCCAGATGAAGGTGTGTGCGATATACAACATACAGTTCACTCAGATGAAATGTTTGTGATTAGGCAACACAAAAGAAACGGTTAGCCAGATCAAGGTGTGTGCGATATACGGGATGCGATTCACTCGGATAAACTGTTTGCGTTGAGACAAGAGAACAGAAACGGATAAACAGGTATGTAATCAATAATGTGTGCGAAGACCGATAATAACACAGACGTATGCTGCTAATAAGACGTGTGTGTTGTGCGATGGGATTGCATACAGAACAATATATGTTGCTGTTATAAGAATGATCATGATCCCTCATGTCCGTATTTTATTTTATCGACACCTCTATCTCTAAACATGTGGACATATTTTTCGTTATCGGCTTCCGCAGGACAAGCGAGGTCTAAGCTTGGAGGAGTTGATACGTCCATTTTGCATCATGATTTTATATCGATATTTATTGCATTATGGGCTGTTATTACACATTATGTCTCAATACTTATGCCTTTTCTCTCTTATTTTACAATGTTTACATGAAGAGGGAGAATGCCGGCAGCTGGAATTCTGGGCTGGAAAAGGAGCAAATATTAGAGACCTATTCTGCATAACTCCAAAAGTACTGAAACTGCACGGAGGCAAGTTTTGGAATTAATAAAAAATAATGGCGAAAGAATCAACCAGAGGGGGCCCACACCCTGGCCACGAGGGTGGGGGCGCGCCTTACCACCCTGGGCACGCCCCCTTGTCTCGTGGGCCCATGGAAGGCCTCCGGTGCCCATCTTCTGCTATACGAAGTCTTTTGTCCTAGAAAAAATCGAAAGGAACATTTCGGGACGAAGCCCGGCCGTCTCGAGGAGGAACCTGGCGAAACCAATCTATGGCCCCGGCAGAGCTACTCTGTCGGCGAATCATCCCTCCGAGAGGGGGAAGTCATCACCATCGTCATCACCATCGATCCTCTTATCTGGAGGGGGTCAATCTCCATCAACATCTTCACCAGCACCATCTCCTCTCAAACCCTAGTTCATCTATTGTATCCGATCTTTGTCTCAAAACCTCAGATTGGTACCTATGGGTTGCTAGTAGTGTTGATTACACCTTGTAGTTGATGCTAGTTGGTTTATTTTGTGGAAGATCATATGTTCAGATCCTTTATGCATATTAATACCCCTATGATTATGAACATGAATATGATTTGTGAGTAGTTACATTTGTTCCAGAGGACATGGGAGAAGTCTTGCTATAAGTAGTCATTTAAATTTGGTATTCGTTCGATATTTTGATGAGATGTATGTTGTTTTTCCTCTAGTGGTGTTATCTGAACGTCGACTACATGACACTTCACCATTGTTTGGGCCAAGAGGAAGGCATTGGGAAGTAATAAGTAGATGATGGGTTACTAGAGTGACAGAAGCTTAAACCCTAGTTTATGCGTTGCTTCGTAAGGGGATGATTTGGATCCACATGTTTCATGCTATGGTTAGGTTTACCTTAATACTTCTTTTGTAGTTGTGGATGCTTGCAAAATGGGTTAATCATAAGTGGGATGCTTGTCCAAGGAAGGGCAGTACCCAAGCACCGGTCCACCCACATATCAAATTATCAAAGTAAAGAACGCGAATCATATGAGCGTGATTAAAAGTAGCTTGACGATAATTCCCATGTGTCCTCGGGAGCATTTTCCTTTATATAAGAGTTTGTCCAGGCTTGTCCTTTGCTACAAAAAGGATTGGGCCACCTTGCTGCACCTTATTTACTTTTATTACTTGTTACTCGTCACAAATTACCTTATCACATAACGATCTGTTACCGATAATTTCAGTGCTTGCACATAATACCTTACTGAAAACCGCTTGTCATTTCCTTCTGCTCCTCATTGGGTTCGACGCTCTTACTTATCGAAAGGACTATGATAGATCCCCTATACTTGTGGTTCATCACCTCTTCAAGGGAAAACCAACGCATGCTCAAGAGGTATCACCGCCCACCCGACGCAGCTACCCATCCTGGCGAGGATGGTGGGCTGCGTGTCTGCATCGACATTCTAGGGCTCAACGGAGTCGCGTCTCAGGAGCATTTCTGGCATTCGCGCGTTGGGCACTGCGAGGGTCCACCCCACAGTTACGTTCGCATGCCATTGGGCTTGCTGAACATGGTGGCCACCTACCAGCAACATCTACAGAGCATCCTGGCGGCCCAGGAGGCCAGGCGTCACGCAGTCCTGGAGGAGATGGAGATGGTCCTCAAGGAACCGCCTGAGCCCCCAGAGCCTCCAGAGGTTCAGGGCCTTGGCGGCTCATGAGGAGCGACTCCTTCATCACGCGTCTTCGGCTACCCCAACACTCCTTTGACAACGGAACCAGGTGACATTTTCCTAGTTTATTTAGCTGGGAGCACCCCTCGGGCTGCATTATTCCCAGGCCGCACGGGCCTGTCCCTGCGGCATGTATCCTTTTGCATCTTTAGCTTACTCTGTTGGGGGTGCCCCTCGGGCTGCATCAACCCCACGCCACTCGGGTCCGTCCTAGTGGTGTTTATCGTTCTCACATCTATCTAAGCTAGCTTGCTGCATCTCATGAGTTGCTTATGATTACCACCTGCCTGCCCGGCATTACGATGCCTTGAATGCCGCACACCCTAGCAAGTCCACCCACGACCACCTCATGACGAGGACTGGCACGGCGTATGTGCTCGGGTCCGTCCCTGGAGCGTCGCCAAACCCAAGAGGCTGAGCTCTGGCTCGCGGGCCCGCTCCCGTGTACGTCACCTCCCGTGGCCCTTGGTTCCTTGTTCTTGCATGAGGAGGTCATGGATGGGCAGGCTAGGGCGCGCGGCCCGGTGCATCACCACCACGGGAGCCGCGCGCCAGTCGTCTTTCTTCAGGATTCTTCACATGAGGAGACTAAGCACGACGTCTCTGCTCGGGTCCGTCCCTGCAGCGTTGATAAACCCAACGACTGAGCTCTGTCTGGCGGGTCGGCCCCGCTCACGTCACCTCCTGGGGTCCTTGGTGTTTTGCCTTCTCATGTGATCGCCTCAGGAAATTCGCCCAGCGCAAGTTGCCTAACCATCTTGCAGGACCACTATAGCCATCACGAATCAAGACCAGGCGCAACCCGCCTTGAGGTAGTGCCTCGTGAGTCCCGCGCTAGCTCACGAGTGTCCAGACGCCCCTCGTCGGGCCCTGCCGTGCAAGCCATGTGTCAGGGCGGGGTTGTACACGCCCCAGGGGCTCCACTCAGAGGGAGCCCTCACCCACGAACCAGTGGAAGCACCATGCTCCACGCTGGCAGTCGACATGGTCAAGGAGCGGCTATGCCCGTGCAAGTGCAGAAGCGCTATGCTCTGCACTGGTGATAAACAACTGAGGGCGGCCCCCTGTCCGTACCAACCTCAGGGAGCCACCCGGCTCGGTGTCCAGCCTCACACAACACTTTCCCCTCGGGAGAGCCGCGCGAGGGGGCTGGGCATAGGGGCTGCGCTCGGGTCACGCCTGAGCGTGCGCCGCCCTGCTAGGTCTCTCAGACCTGGTTATCACGCGCCCTCCCGAGCGGAGCCAAGGTATGAAGGTTGTTTGGACGTCAAGGGGGACTCCTAAGCATCGCGACTCGGGAGCCTAACTGGCCACATAGCCCCTCACCCCTTGGTCTCGTCCTGGTGATCTGGACGACCCAACGGCGGCTGAGGTATGCGCGGGGCCGGGCCCTACCGACGTAGAACAATAGGCTTACTCCTGCATCTCCTTCCTGTAAGCTGTTTGCGCGTCAAGGGGGACTCCTGAGCATCGTGACTCAGGAGCCTAACTGGCCACGTAGCCCCTCACCCCTTGGTCTCGTCCTGTTGATATGGACGACCAACAACGGCTGAGGTATGCGTGGGGTCGGGCCCTGCCGACGCAGAACACCAAGCAAATGGGAAGGAAATCGCAAAATATCAAACAAATATTACAAGACATATTGTTCCCCCGGTACCAAATACAAGTTTAAACGCCTCCACGAGGCATGGTGCATGTTGCAGAAGCCAAACAAGAAAGGAGCCGCTAGAAAGTTGTCTCGTCATCCCTGGACGCCGCCGTCACTTGCAAGGGATGCCCCTTCACAGCAGCATCGCCCTCGCCTGCACCACCTGCCGGAGTTGCCGGTGCAGCAGCACCGCCAGTTGAGGGCGCAGGATCGAAGGCGTGGAACTTCTCCAGCAAGGCCTCCACCTGGCTCTTCACGGCTTTGGCAGTAGCTGCACAACGCTAGTAGTCCACGGGCTCGAGCAGCTCGTCAAGGTCAGCGTCAGGATCACGAAGATGGAGGTGGCTGAAGACGAGAGTTAGTGCAGCCGAGGAGAGTGAGCGGGCATCCTCCTCCACCAAGGGACCGATTCCGTCAACAACGCCCTCAAGCGCCTCGACCAGGTGAGGAAGCAGTTGAGCGGGGCCCTCATCGTCTTTCGCCTGCGGCTCCTCCAAGCCCTTCTCGTAGAGTGCCCATAGCACCATGCGGTATTTCTCCTCAAGGGACTTGAAGGCCTCGAGGTCCTCAACCAGGATCTTCTCCTCCTCCGCCTGGCAGCCTCGAGCGTCGGTCGCACGCTCGTTGCGCACGGTCGCCAGCTCGGCCTCCAGCGACCGGCAGCAATCTTGGGCACCCCCGGCGTCCTTTAGAGCCACCTCATGGGTAGCCGCAGCTTGGGCGGCAGCCTGCGTGTCCTTCTCGGATGCCGCCATAGCCTGGCTCAGCGCCTCTCGGATGGACGCATCAGAGTGGAGCCAGCCAGAGACCAGCTCCAGGCGCCCGGCCACCAGGCGACGGTCGGGGCCATGAAGAGCCTCCTGCAGCAGGGTCAGCGCAGAAAGAGCGTGCTCCAGGGCATCAGGCGAAGCAGAAGGATAGTGAGCTGATGGTAAGGTGGAAGAGGGAGGGAATGTCGCCGCCAAGGCCTGCCGGCTGATGGTAATGGAGGAGGAAGGCAGAAGCTCGGGGGTCTTTGGGGCCTCGGCCAATGGGCTAGGGATGAGCACCTTAGTAGCTGGCGAGGCCTTGGTGGGTGCCTTCTCCTGGGGGCGCTCCTCTGGGCCTAGCGAGGACGATCGGGCCAGAGAAATGCGATTGCCGTCGTCACCCTTCTACACCGAAGGAGGTGTGGTCGTGCCAAGCTGCTAGGCCCCCGAGGGTGCGGCCGCCCCTCCCTTCTTCTTATTCGACGATGACGTCGGCCTAGAAGATCAGTGAAGAAGCATCAGAAGGCTGCAACAGAAGCAGGAACTAGGGCAAGGTCAGGGCTGCAAACTCACTGGTCCACGACGGTGTAGTCCCGGTGCCTCTTCAAAAGCGCAAAGCTTAGGGGCCTCGTTGCCTGGGGCACGAGCGTGCGGTCCCCGAGGGTCTGCGAGGCCGTGGTGGCCCCGGGCGACAGTGAAGCGGGGGCGCTGTCCCGAGAGATTAGCGACGATCTGCCCTTCATCGAGACGTTGGACGACGAATTCCCTGAGGAGGAGACCCCGGGAGACGGGACTTCCTTCAACAGGTAGTCGACGGCGTCGTCGTTGTCGGGCAAGGCGCGAAGGAGATCGGCCTTGCGCAGAGGGGAGGTCTCCCCAGACCCTTCCGGGGTGGCCGCCGAGTCCTGCTCCTCCTCCTCATCAGAGGACACCACCACCAGAGTCGCCGTCACCACGGCATCAGAGAGCGGGGACGGCACGAGCCCGCACCCATCAAAGACGGGCAAAGCGGCTGTGACCTCCGCCCCATCCAGGTGGCGGTACAAGGGAACGAAGGAGTATGGCGGGTACCCTTGGTCGTCCCCAACCAAGGAGCAGAGGGCCAGGCCCAGCTCCTCGGCAGAAAGGGCCTCCAGACGCAGGTGGAGGTCGTCTTCGAGCTTCCACAAGGGGCGCAAGCACGCCTGGAGGGGAGCCACGCGCTCCATCATGAATTCTTCAAAAATCATGGCCCTCGTCAGCTTCGCCGCCCTTGAGTCACCAGGCCTCAGGTCGGCGGTCATCTTCTCCAGCACTTGCACCACCCGGGGGTCGGTAAGCTTCACGCGAAGCCACCCCTCTTGAGACACGTGCATCTCTGTCCGCAGCACCAGCCGGTGGTGGGAGAACTTGGCGTCCGTCAAGACCCACTTTCTCCTGAAGCCCTCGGCCTTCTTCCCGGCCTTCGAGATCGCATTGGTCTTGTTGTCCGCAACCAAGCCAACACACCCCAAGCAGTGGCCCTCCTTGATTGGGAGGAAGAAGAAGTGGCGCAGCACTACCACGGACGGCATCACTCCAACGTACGCCTCACAGTAGAAGGTGAAGATCGACAGTAGGAGGATGGAGTTGGGATGACGATGGTGGGCGTGAATCTTGTAATGGCTGAGGACGGAGTAGAAGAAGTCGGAGAAGGGGGGAACCAACCCGCCGACGATGCTACTCATGAAGAAGGGGTAGAAGGTGCTAAGAAGGGGTAGAAGGTGCTGCCGGAGGCCTCTGGCTTGGCGGAGCCAGCCAGGAGCAAAGTCTTCCTCTTCTCATCACCCTCCGCCATCATCAGGAGCACGGTGGCAAGGTTCTTCTCCGAAACGCTCGGCGCATCAAGCGCATGCTCGTACCAGGATGATGGGGGATCGTCCCGAGCATTCTTGGGCGCCATTGGCGGCAAGCTTGGAGGAGGATCTGGGCGGATCTTGAGTCTCTGGAGAGAAGAGCAAGAAAGGGGATCTAGAGCAAGACGAAAGAAAGCAATTAAGGCAAATGCAGCCCGCATCAGCCTTTTGTCAGTCGGGAAGTTGCCGAGGCAGTGTGGGGAAGCGGAGACGCCCACGTCTCGTCAGTCGCCACACGTCAATCAAGGCCGCGGGCCGTTGGGGCCTGCGGTGCTCCGCACTTGCCCCTTGGCTACTGTCGGCGTTCTGGGAACGGGGGTCCCCAAACTTGCCTACATGCGGCCCATGGCGTGGCTCCACCAGCGGCCATGTACAACCCATCTTCATCAGCAAACACTCATGACCCTCGCGACGGGCCAAGCCTCGCGAGGCGGACGACACAAGACCTCCTCGGGGGCGTCCTCACCAGGCTGGCTCGCGAGGGGCGGAGAGATCAAGGCAAGGGGCACCTCGTGAGGTTCCTATGACATGAGACGTGACGTCCAAGGCCAGGCGGGCGCCAGCGGGTGTAGAGTACCCACTGCCTCTTTGGTGCTAAAGAGGCAGGTGCAGGCGAGGAGTCCCGAGGCATCAGGCAAAGGTTTCCATATCGGTGCAACAAGACAAAGACTAGCAGGACGGAGGTCACCGTGGAGCCCAGGATGGCGTCACCACCAGAGCCTTTGGTAGGAAAAGACCACCTTTTCTCAGGATAGCTTTTACTAGCTGTCCCCCTTTAAATTGGTCTTTTTGGGATCCCTTCCCGCCTAATATTTGGGGAGAGGACCCGGGCCTCTATAAATGGGACTAGCCACCACCGTACGGGGGCAACTGACCGCGCCCTGTCGGGGCAGGCTGATCTGGCCCACGAACACCTATGGGACCGGCGGACCGAGCCCCTTTCGGTTCGGCGGGGAGCGGAGGTCGCACGAAGAGCAGATCGAGGCGAAGCACACGAGAGGTTTACCCAGCTCGAGCTCTCCCGGAGAGATAACACTCCTCGCTGCATGTCTAGGTGTATTGCGTTCTTGCTCGGGAGAGCTGAGTGCTACAAGACACACGAGCTGCTAACGAGACCGAGCGTGGGGATGGGGGGAACCGACCCTCTCGCTATGCATGGGCCTCCTCTTATATCTTTGAAGGGTCTCCGGTGTGGCAACGTAGACAAGGGTACAAATGGAAAAGTAATGGTTGGTACACCAACTTGTACAAAGTGTATGATGTATCATACCTAACCCTCGACGGCAGGGACAAAGGCATTAAATGCCCGTCACGCCGCCCTAACGGGCAAACGAGGATCGCTGTCGGGCGCCACCGCTTGCCACGATGGCAATCTTGTCAGCGCTGCTTGCCACCTCGCACCGCTGGCTTCACAGCCTCTCGCCACGCGTGCCTGGAAAGGTCCCAGGGCGACACTTTAGTGGATGTGCTGGAGCGTAGGTACAGTGGTGATGCCGCGGCAAGCGTCTTGCCACGGTTGTTGTCTTGTCGCGCCCAGAAGCTTGTCGCTCACCGGTCCTTCCCGGCAAGCTCCTCTTGTCGGGGCCTTGTCTCCTATGTGCCTTGGGTGGCCTTCCGGGCAAGCTCCTCTTGCCGGGGCCTTGTCTCCTTGGCTTAAATACTTTGTTCTTGAATGGCTCCAAAGGAACCACGGAGGATCTTGGCGGTCACCCGGTAAGCCTTCTCGCGGAAGGCTGCAACTGCCCGTGCACAAGTTGAGGATACTAGGGTACCCCTTCTCTAGTACACCGACAGGAGCCCCCGGGCCTGGGCCACACACGGTGCCGAGCGCTGTTGGGTCAGGCCAAAAACAGGGCACGGGCACGCGCGGCCTGGGTCACGCCGTTACTCGCTCCGGACCCACCATGCCCTCCATGAACGGCACGCATCGAACGTGGCATCGTGTGAGAGATCGTGGGCGAGATCGTGGGGGGTTTCTTTATTCAGAAAATCGGAACGTCCGCTCCCTCCCTCTTTATAAGCAGGGCAAACAGGGGCACGTCGCCTACCTTGCCAGTTGCTGTCCCATCTCGAAAAACCACCGCTGCTCCCCCCCTTCTTCTCAAGGCTGAAGGGAGCAGCGCTCCGCCCCCCATCGCCACCAGCACCACCAACGCCGTTGATCTCCTCCACCGCCTCCGCCATGGCTCCGAAAGCCGACAAGGGGAAGGCCATGAAGTCGGCCGAGGCGCAGCGGCTTGCGGCGCTGCGGAAGGAGCGGGCCATCTTCCCCCTCAGCCGCGAGGGAGCTGAGAGAGAACTACTACCTCTTCTGGTCGACGGAGACGCGAGCGCATCCGCGCACGAAGGTACTCCCCGCCGCTGCTTCGGAATTGGCCCCTACTGGGTATCCCTTCTTCGCGCTCTTCTTCTACTGCGGGCTCTGCCCGCCTTTCTCTGAATTCTTCTGTGACAACATGAACACCTATGGGTTTTGCCTCCTTGATTTCACCCCCAATGATGTTCTGACCATGGCAGTTTTCGCACATCTCTGTGAAAACTTTGTCGTAGTCCACCCAAATGTAGCCCTTTTCCGCCACTTCTTTTTACCCCGAGTTGAGAGAGGGGAGCCTCTTGCTGGAGGAATCGCTTGGATCTCCAGGGTCGGCAAGAAGGAAGCCTATCTGGAGGGAGAGCTCCGTAGCAAATGGGAGGAATGGAGGGCAGATTGGTGCTGGATTGTCGAGGAGAACCCGCAGCCATTTACCGCCCAGCGCCAAACCCCAGTAGTGCGCGGCAACGATTGGAGCAATCTGGCCCCGGAAGACGCTAGGCTGAAGATCGCAGTCACCCGAATCCTTCGCCTCAGACTTGCCGGACTCACCGTAGGCACTGTTGGCGCAGACTTTCTTCGCCGCCGCATCGCCCCCTTGCAGGAGAGGAGGAGACCTGCACAGGAGTTTCGTAGCGGCAGATATCATGAGGCTGCGCCCAGGCCTCAACTTCAACTTCACCGTCTTGGAGCTTGACGCGATGCTCTTAGAGCTATTCAAGCCCGATCCTGATCATCCAGAGATGTTTAGGTTGCCGAGGGGCGTCGTTCCGCTGTGCAACAATTCCGCGCTTGACCGCATCTGTGCAATGATGCCGTCGTGCGACTCACATGGAATTGTCCCAACTTGGCAAGAGCTGGTAGATGACGTCGTGCGGCAGTTCTTTGACAATCTGGTAGAAATGCCGGTCCGCCCCCGATGAGCAGAGGGGCCTCACCCGCGACACCACCGACGATGAGATGTAGCGCATCACCACCAGGCTGGAAGAGGCGGCAGCAGCCACTGCCGCGGGCGAGTTTGGCTTCACCGTGGAGGAGGCAGAGGCAGCAAAGGCGGCAAGCCTTGTCGAGCGAAAGGAGTTTGCCGGCGAGGAGGAGCTTGCCGAGCCCGAAGCTGAGTCGAGCGAGCCTGCCGAGGGCGCATCCTCCCCGCCTAAAAGCAGCTTGCCGCGAGCGGAGCCCCCAGCTCCACCAAGAAGGCGTCTTCGCAAGGCCGGAGACATAGCGGGGCGGCAGACGGGCCAACAGCCGCAGCGCCGCGCGACGCGCTCCACCGCGACAAGCATTGTTGCCGCGGGAGCACCTCACGCTGCTGCGGCAACTGGAGCGGGGCCCTCGCAGACCACCGCCTCCGCTCCTGGCGTCCAAGGAACCCACTCCTCCACCTCGTCGTCTTGAGGCGGGCCAGAATTTGACCTCTCCGCTCGGCTCAAGCGAGGAAGAAGAAGAGTAAGAGTCCTTGCTGTACTTGTAATTCTTCGATTTGTTGCTTTGTCTTGTATCTGATTTGCTTTACTCTAAACCCATTCCTTTTCAGGACGCTGGCCCAGAGAATGTCGAAGAGAGCCAAGACCCCATTGATTGTCGCCGAGGCGAACCCATCGCGACAGCAGGAGGCACGTCCAAGACTACCTTGCCGGATGCGGCAACTCTTCTTCAAAGCAGCCCCCAACGCAGCCCCCAGCGTAAGTATATGGTCTACTTCTTGTTGTTCGGCGTGCATGGGTGCTCTTTTCTTTGCTGATATCTGACTGTTGATTTGTGTAGGAGCAGAGCAGCCTCCTTCTGCTTCGACTACGCCGCCAAGGGTGGATTCCCCGGCAAGGGAGCGTTCTCCAGCAAGGGAGACTTCTCCGCAGGGGCAGTTCTTCGCAAGGGACGGCACCAGCGATCCCTTGGCGGCGGAGACCATGACCGCAGACCACAGCACAGGTAATCTTCTTGCCTGAACTTCCCCTGTGTTCTTCTTCTTCTGATTTTGTTTTTGAATATTTGCTTGACTTTTCTTCGTCCATCCGCCATAGAGCCAATGGAGACCGAGGTCGCCGGCGAGGAGGACGTGCGCGGCAACACTGATGACGCCGCTGCCATCGAAGAAGAAGCCGGCACTGACGAGCCCGCCGGCGAAGAGGCCGCCAAAGCTGCCGCCGCAGTCCGGGCGAGGTCCGCGATCGACCGACGGCCCCGAGGTCGCAGGAGCGCCAGCGCCACGCCGACCGCCGATCCCTCCGCTGCGGGCAGCGTCGGGCTCCGAAGAGCCCCAGCCCGGCGCCTATTTGAAGGCCGGCGATGGCGTCTTCATCAAGCTCCCATGGGAGTCGAGCTCCAGGGCGCCGGCCGAAGGAGAAACTTTCGATGAAGAGCTGCTCGCCTCCGCTGGACTGACGCTGGTCGACGCGCCAAGCAGCAGCAGCGGCGAGCCTGAGGAGGAGCAGCTGCTGCGGAAGCTGTTGTCGCTCTACCGCGCCCGACAAGCCAAGCTGGAATCCCGGGAGGCGCTTGTCGCGAAGGCGGGAGCAGACATCGAGAAGCGCGCGGAGGAGCTCCGGGGCCGCAACCAGGAAGCTCTCTGGTCCTTGGCAGAGGAGCGGGAGTGGCTTGCCGAGGAGCGCAAAGCCTTCCTCCTCGAGAAGGCTGAAGCTGAGGAGCAACAGCGGCTTGCCGCCGAGAAGCTGTCTGCGCAGGAAGGCGAGTTGGCGCAGCGGAAGGTTAACCTTGACAGCCACGAGGAGGATCTTGCCATGCGCGAGCAAACATTTGGCGGGGCTCTCAAGGAAGCAAAGGATGCTGCCGCAGCTGCCGAGGCCGCCAAGAAGGAGCTGGAGACGAAGGTGGCGCAGTTGGAGGCCAATCTCGAGGAGAGCGGCGAGGAGCTTGCTGCACTCAAGCACGAGCACGAGAAGGACGCCTATACTCTTGGCGAGCTGCAGGGCCGTCTCGCCGAGAGGAGCAAGGAGCTCAGCGCCGCCAAGGACTCCAATGCGGATCTTGAGTTGAAGCTAACTACTTTGACTCGGTATTTGGGCCGGCGCCGAGGCAGGAGGTGGCCTTGAAGGAGAAGATCAAGGCCGACGAGGCACCGCTTGGCGAAAGTCTTGTTGCCGCCCAGAGTGCCTTGAGGGAGAATGTGGAGCACTGGACCGAGGGTCTTGTGAATGTTGCCGCAGCCATCGACGAGGAGCTGGCGCAGCTGGGGATGGTGGATCTTGGATATTCCTCCGACGAGCACCTCCAACCCAGCGCCAAGCTTAGCTTGTTCTTCAAGGGCGTGGTGACGGCCCTCCAGCGACTCCGGGAAGAAGTCCCAAAGCAGCTGGCCGAGGAGTCGCGCCAGATTGGCACGGGAGCTCTTTAGAAGGTGCTGATGAAGGTGGCCTTCCGCAATCCAGGCCTCAACCTCACCAACGTCCTCAAGTCCCTGCCGCCGGATGCTGATGTGGAGGCGCTCAAGACCCTTGTCGCACCCATCGTGGACAGGGTGAGTGGGATCAAGAGGGTTGAGGGCGATCGCGTAGATTAGGCCGCCCGCTTTTTCTTTCTCTTGCCGCTGCTGGTCATGTCATAAGAACAATCCATTAGAGCTGCGGCAAGCTATCTTGTAATATAATTCTATTTTGGGTATCAATTGCTATGTTAATTCCTTTACTTGATTCCTTCCTTCGTATGTTTTTGCCCTACGCTTTTAGGGAACTTGTCGGTGCAGGCACAGGCCATGGCGCTGAAGTCTTGAGACGTCGGCTGACTTCTTTGGCGTTACCGCTTCCGACAAACAACCTTGTCGCAACTAGTCGCAGCTCACTTAAGTTGTTGAGCGGACTCGAAACAAAGTAAGGGCGCAACTAGCTACGAGTTGGTTCCTCTGCGCACAGGTTTTCCATACAAAGTACGGTCGTTCGAGGAAGATAACTTAAAAATTTTAAAACTGATTGCTCAAACTTTGGCAACTTAGCTTTTCTATCGTTTGCTTCCTGGTAAGGCTAAACTTCCTTGAGCGACGCTTGGTCCACACCATTATCTTCTCCTTTCCCCCCGGCAAACTTGTGTGTGAGGGAACCTTCCCTTCTTTGAGAAAGAGAAAGAAGAGAAAATAAAGATATGGAGCCTTTTGGCTCGTTATTACTTACCAGGGGTAGGTGCTGCACAAAGTGTCAGATAACACATGCAAATATAGGTGAAAAGCATGAAATTGACAAGATGTGCGAGGCACGCTAGCTTTACTTATGCACGGGGTCTGCGCCCGGCTTTGTACAAAGGATTACATGCAACAGCGGCAAGACTTGTACAAAAGGTGGTTGCTTTAACAGGTTCCGCAATGTGTTCCGCAACCGCGCCCTACGGGTAAAACTTACGAAGATGCTCAATGTTCCGTGAGTTGCTCACCGAATGCCATCTTCGGTCTCAAGGCGGACAGCGCCGGAGCCTAGTGACTCGTTTCACCCGGTAAGGGCCTGCCCACTTCGGCGTCAACTTGTTGGAATTCTTGGCGGACTGAACGCGCCGAAGAACAAGGTCGCCTTCCTCGAGACTTCTGGCATTAACTTTGCGGCTATGGTAGCGGCGCAAAGCTTGCTGGTATCGAGCAGCATTAACTTCAGCATTTGCCCTCTCCGCTTGACCGTTCCTTCTCGGATGAGCAACAGAAGCGAAGCAGACCTTGGCGCCAAGATCTTGGACGTACTGCATGAAGGTGCGGCTTGTGAACTGTGTGCCGTTGTCGGTGATGATCCTGTTAGGGATTCGAAACGGCAAACAAAACTCAAGAACTTGATCACGACCGTGTTGTCACCTTCCTCATCGCTTCCACTTCCGGCCACTTTGTGAACTTGTCGATTGCAACGCATAAGTACTCAAAGCCCCGACAACTTCGGGAAAGGGGCCGAGGATGTCGAGCCCCAGACGAAAATGGCCAGGATAAAGGGATCATCTGGAGAGCTTGAGCTGGCTGGTGTATTTGCTTGGAATGGAACCGCATGCTTCACACTTGGTTACTTGTGCAGTTGCATCCTGGAGGGCTGTCGACCAAAAGAAACCTTGCCGGAACGCTTTGCCGGCAAGTGCTCTGGCGCCAATGTGGTGACCACATATGCCTCCATGTATCTCTGCCAACAGCTTTTGTCCGTCTTCCCGGTGAATACACTTCAATTTCACACCGTTGAGTCTTCTTCATGCAGGTGTCTTTGTCGACAAACTGGTATATACTTGACTGCCGGGCTACTCTTTCCGCTTCTTCTTGCTCTTCGGGAAGTTCTCCTGTCTGAAGGAAATGGACAATCTGCTGCGCCCATGCTGGAGCTTGCGGCTCGACAACAAGTACTAAAGGCACATCTGCTGCTGCGGGAACATCGGCTTCTACGGCGAGAACTTGTGGCTCAGCCGGAGCTTGACGTTCCCCGGCAAGCTTGCCGGAGCAAAACTTGTCGGGAGCGTCTGCTTCAACGAAACAAACCCTGGGGCTTGTCGGAGCAGACTGCTCCTCATCACTGTTGGTGTCGATCTTGGGGATCTTCTTGGCGGCGGCTTCGGGAAGTTCTGGCGGAAAGTAGTCACCAGAGATCAACTTCCTCATCTTGCTCTGCCAGTTGATGGTGTTACAGACAGTTGAGTCAGCTTGAGCACAAAAATTCCTGGTTCCACAGGTAACTTAAGTGCGGCGCGACTTGACGAGCCATCGGCAATGTCGTTACGAGCTCTTGGAATATATTCCATCAGTAGGCCGTCAAAGTGCTCTTCTAGCTTTCTCACTTCATCAACATAAGCTTCCATCAACGGACTCTGATAATTCTTGTTCACTTGGCGGATGACAAGCTGTGAGTCACCCCTGACAATGAGCTTCTTGATCACAAGGTCTACTGCGATCCTGAGACCGGCAAGCAAACCCTCATACTCTGCAGTATTGTTTGTTGCTTGCTCCTTGGGAAAGTGCATCTGGACTACGTACTTGAGGTGTTCTCCGGTGGGTGCAACAAGTAGCACGCTCAAGACCAGCGCCTTTGCAATGAGAAGGCACCATCAAAGTACATCAGCCACTCTTTGCTTGCTTCCTTGATGGGATGCTCGTTTCTGGAATTTCTTCATCTTGTGTTGGCGTCCATTCTGCTATGAACTCCGCCAATGCTCTGCTTTGGATAGTTGAAGTGCTCTCAAACTTGAGGCCAAAGCTTGATAGCCCAAAGGCCCACTGACAATCCTGCCTCATTTGCTTCTGGATTTTGCAGTATCCTCTTCAGCGGAAAGCGAGTGACAACTGTGATCTCATGTGCCTGGAAGTAATGGCGCAGCTTTCTCGAGGCCATGAGGAGGCCGAAAAGCAATTTTTGCACACCAGAGTACCTTGACCAAGCCCCCTGCAGAAGGGAACTGACAAAGTAAACTGGGCGCTGCACCATTCTTTTCTGCATCTTCTCATGTGCCTGCGTAGATCCATCCTTGTCGGGACCAGAGCTTGCCGGTGAAGCCCCCTGCTTGTCACTGGATGCATCTACCATGGTTGCTAGCTCATCATCCGCCTCCCTCTCCGCTACTAATGCAGCACTAACCACTTGATTGGTTGCCGCTATATACAGCAGCAACTTCTCTTGTGGCCTAGGTGCGACAAGTGTTGGAGTGGAGGATGTATTTCTTCAAATCTGCAGCGCAGCCTCCGCTTCGAGTCCATTGCATCGGACCTGCCTTTTCAAAATTTTGAAAAATGGCAGGGCGCCAGCAGAACCTAGAGATAAACTGCCGAGAGAAGCTACGCAACCGCAAGCCTTCAGACATCCTTGACGCGCTTTGGTGCTTCAATCTGCTCAATGGCCTTGATCTTGTCGGGATTGGCTTCAATTCCCCGCTGAGACACGAAGAACCCGAGAAGCTTGCCGGAAGGGACTCCAAACACACACTTCTCAGGGTTGAGCTTGAGGTTGATCCTGCGCAGATTTGCAAAGGTTTCGTCTAAATCTTGAATCAGCGTCGCCTTGTCCTTGCTTTTGACCACTATGCCATCCATGTAGGCTTCTACATTTCTGTGCATTTGCGGCTCAAAAGCGTCATGGACTACTCTTGCAAACGTTGAACCGGCATTCTTTAACCCGAAGGGCATCCGTACAAACAAAGTATGTGCCACATGGGGTGATGAATGCAGTCTTCTCCTCATCCTCTTACGCCATGAAGATCTGATGATATCCTGAGTATGCATCCGTAAATGAAAGCAAATCACATCCGGCCGTGGAGTCAACAATCTGGTCGATGCGTGGCAAGGGAAATGGGTCTTTGGGACAAGCTTTATTGACATCGGTAAAGTCGATACAAAGCCTCCATTTCCCGTTAGCCTTATGCGATAACTACAGGATTGGCCAACCACGTAGGATGGAGCACTCCTCTGACAAGGCCTGCTGCTTCCAATTTCTTGATTTCTTCTGCGATGAACTCTTGGCGCTCCACTGCCTGCTTCCTGACTTTCTGCTTGACGGGCCGCACATGAGGACAAACGGCAAGATGGTGCTCAATTACTTTCCTGGGAACACCGGGGATGTCAGACGGTTGCCACGCAAACACGTCGATGTTCGCCCACAGGAAAGCAACGAGCGCGCCTTCCTATTTAGGATCGAGAGAGGCACTGATGGTGAAGGTACCACCAGTGCTGTCCTCCTTGGCGGACACCTTCTTGGTCTCTGGTGGAGCTGCCATCGTCTTCTTACACTTGCCGGTGGAGCTCGATGGTGCGTCCTCGACGGTAGCGCAGCACTCCGAGGAGGTGCGCTTGCCGGAGTGGGCATCAGAGCTCTTGCCGGACTTGGTCTTATTCTTCCCCCCGGGAGCTTCAGCGGCAAGTGGCTTGCAATCTGTTGCAGCCGCTGCTTCCCGGTAGATCTTGTCAGCGCAGATAAGAGCATCCTTCTTGTCGCCAGGGACAGAGATGACGCTTATCGGGCCTGGCATCTTCAGCATGTTGTAGGCATAGTGTGAGGCCGCCATGAATTTGGCGAGTGCTGGATGGCCAAGTATCCCATTGTAAGGCAATGGAAAGTCAACAACGTCAAAGGTGACCCTCTCAGTTCTGAAGTTCAACTCGCTGCCAAATGTCACCGGCAACGTGATCTTTCCCTTGGGCTTGCTCCTTCCCGGATTGATTCCTTGGAATGTGCCGGTCTCTTCGAGGTCGCCATCAGGGATCTGGAGTTTCTGGAGCACCGCGGAGGAGATCTGGTTCAAGCCGGCCCCGCCGTCAACTAACATCTTGGTGACCTTGAGGTTGCGGATAGTTGGTGAAACGAACATCGGCAAGCACCCGACCGCAGTTACGCGATCAGGGTGGTCCTCAATATCAAAGATGATAGGCGTCTTTGGACCATTTCAGAGGCTGCGTGACTCAGCGTATGGTTCTGCCGCATTGACTTCCCGCATCCACTGGTTGAGTTGGCGGTGTGAATTATGTATAGAAGCACCGCCGTCTACGCACTGGACCTATGTGTCTTTCTGGAACTCCTGCTCATCGGTCTCGTCATCATCCATGTCTTCATCATCGTCGTCGTTGTCATCTTTGTCGCGGCCACGGGGAGGTCTGTCTCCTTGCCGCTGCTTGGCCTTGCCGCGGCGTCCTCCTCAGCCGGGACGTTTCTTGCTAGCTCCTCCAGCACCCTCCTGGGCCTTCTCCTTGTCGCATCGTTCGTATTCAGCCTTCTGCTGCTCGACAAGCTGCTCGACCTTCTTGCAGCTCTGGAGGTCATGGCCCTTGGTGCGGTGGATCTTGCGATCTTGCTTGTTGGAGCCGTCCTGCTTGTCGGGGACCGCCACAACCTGGCAGTTGGTGCCAGCGGCAACCTCCTTGCCGGAGCTACCAACTTTGGCTTTCTTGGCGCCACCTCCGTTGCCGGACTGCTCAACAACTAGCACATCTTTGCCTTTCTTTTTCCTGTTGCCCTACCGCCGGCTCTTCCTTACCGGAGCGGTCTCCTCGCTATCGCATCCTCCCCGCTTCAAGATTCTCTCCGGGGAGTCTCCTCCCTTCCTCAGCACGTGCACACTTGTCAGCCAGGGCATATAGCTCACTGACGTCTCTGATCTTGCACATCGCCATCTCCTCCCGCATCCTGCGGTTTCGCACTTCTGATGGAACGCGCTGATTACCACGGCAGGGTGGACATCTGGGATGTTGTGCTGCAAGCGGCTGAATCTCTGATTGTACTTGCACAGGGGCTCTCCTTCCTTCTGGGCGAGCAGATGAAGGTCGCTTTCTTGAACATGAGGCTTGTGGCCGCCCGTAAAGGCGCCGACAAACTGACGGCATAGATCTGCCCAAGAGGATATGGAGTTGTCCGGCAAGTGCATGAGCCAGGATCTGACATTGGGCTTGAGCACCGGTGAAGTAGTTGGCAAGGATCTTGTCGTCTCGCCCCGGCAGCTTGCACCGCGATGGTGTAGATGCCGAGGAACTCCGACGGATGCGTCTTGCCGTCGTATTTCTCTCGCACGTCTGGTTTGAAATTCTTCTTCTTTGGGCCATCGACTTGCCGCAGCTCACGAGTGAACGCAGGGCAACCTACCGCGACGGCAAGTCGACCGGTTCTTCCGGGCGCATGCATGTCAACAGAGGTCCCAGCGCGCTTGTCGGATTGACGCCGCGCTTCTCTTAGGCGCTCGATGCGAGTTCGAGCGTCCTCTTGTTGTCGTTCGTGAAGAACTTGGCGCTGATCGCGACGAGCTCGTGGATCCGAAGACGCGGTGGAGTCGCTGTTGAGGTGGATCCGGCAAGTCGGCAATCTTGGCCTTCGGGGCGGAGAGTGCATGGTGGTTGCACCCCCACCGGTCTTGTCGCCACCGGCTCGTGTTTGGCAGTCCTGCCGCGGCAGTGATGTACTCGGTTGCCGCGGAGCGTCGCCGTTGGTGAAGACGATGAGACTCTGAATGGTGGCCCTCCATTCATCGACCTTGTCGGCCGTTGGAGGGTAATCCAGGAGCAGTTGAGCTCTCGCCAAAGCTTCTGCTGGAGTGGTGAGTGGAAGTGGCGAATGGCGCGAGGAGCGAGATATGCTCGGACTTCTAACTATGTTAGAAGGAGCAGTATCCCGTCCGGGCGACCGTGCCTCGCTCACACCAGCATATTGGCGTGCACGCTGGTCTTGAGCATCCCGAGATCCTCCAGATCGATCTTGGTCCAACGAGCGTATGGCATTGTGAATGCCATGACGCTGTCGGTCCCGCGTCTCCTGAGACGGGCGCGGTGCATGTACGGACGCCGAGGTCTGCACAGCCTTGTCCTTGGACTTGGCAGCACCGTGAGCTCCCCCGTCACCGTCCATTCTTCCGCCGACGTCTACCCCACCACCTGTTTGCTCCGGTGGTGGTGGGTTCGACGCGGATGGAGCTTCTGCCGCCGAAGCCTTCTTCTTCGGTGGCATGTCGATGAAGATGATGAAGATCTAGCTCACGTGGACGCCGGATCAGGTTCGCACAACCTCGACGCCCCCCTACCTGGTGCGCCAAAGATGTCGGGGCAGGCTGATCTGGCCCACGAACACCTATGGGACCGGCAGACCGAGCCCCTTTCGGTTCGGCGGGGAGCGGAGGTCGCACGAAGAGCGGTCGAGGCGAAGCACCACGAGGTTTACCCAGCTTGAGCTCTCCGGAGAGATAACACTCCCTCTGCTGCGTGTCTAGGTGTATTGCGTTCTTGCTCGGGAGCGCTGAGTGCTACAATACACACGAGCTGCTAACGAGGCTGGCGTGGGGGGAACCGACCCCCTACGCTATGCGCATGGGCCTCCTTCTATATGTGAAGGGGTCTCCGGCAGTGGCAACGTGAACAAGGGTACAAATGGAAAAGTAGTGGTTGGTACACCTACTTGTACAAAGGTACGATGTATCATACCTAACCACGACGGCGGGGACAAAGGCATTAAATGCCCGCTCACGCCGCCCTAACGGTGCAAAAAGGACCATCAGGGCGCCACCGCTTGCCACGATGGCAATCTTGTCAGCGCCGCTTGCCACCTCGCACCGCTGGCTGCACAGCCTCTCGCCACGCGCGCCTGGAAAGGTCCCAGGGCGACACGTTAGTGGATGTGCTGGAGCGTAGGTACAGAGTGGTGGTCTGCCGCGGCAAGCGTCTTGCCGCGGTTGTTGTCTTGACGCGCCCGGAAGCTTGTCGCTCACCGGTCCTTCGGCAAGCTCCTCTTGCCGGGCCTTGTCTCCTATGTGCCTTGGGTGGCCTTCCCGGCAAGCTCCTCTTGCCGGGCCTTGTCTCCTTGGCTTAAATACTTTGTTCTTGAATGGCTCCAAAGGAACCACGGAGGATCTTGGCGGTCACCCGGTAAGCCTTGCCGCGGAGGGCTGCAACTGCCCGTGCACAAGTTCGGGATACTAGGGTACCCCTACTCTAGTACACTGACAGGCCCCAACTCACCTTGGATCAGAATTACTCCATCCTCACACACACAAGCACACCGAGCTCAAGAACACCTCTCCTCAGGAGGTTGTTCTTCCCTTGTAATTGTTCATCCTCAGCTTATAAGGCAATCCACCACACTAACCTGGAGTAGTGTATTACACCACATCGGCGACCCGAACCAGTATAAATGTCACACCCTGATTTTCATGGCACAACACTTAAGATGATAAATCATGATAAAATGTGGTTTGACAAAAACTTTTGCATTATTTGACTTTTTATTTGGAGTTGGTTTTCTCTTTGTGTTTTCAAGTGCTCTTAAAAGTCAACATAGCTTCACCTTCTATACTTCCTTTCCTTGATCCAAAACTTCTGCCCAATGATCATACCATGTGTATAGTACAATATAGAATTTTCTTACAAAAATAATTTGGCCAAAAAGTATTTTTCTAAATTTAGTTTTCCAAAAACCCCTGAATTGAGTTTTGCACTGCAAGTACTTGATTTGGGGTATGAAAAATCTTTCTAAGAGTATGTTTGATTCCTATTAGGTGTAGGACTCCCATAAACCACAAAAATATAATTTTAAAAGTTATTTTCCTATTTTATTGAAAAGCTTTTTCTTAAGGCCAGAAACGGTCTTTAATAGGAAAAAATTATTTATTGTTTCAAAAATATTTGACAAAAACCTAGGGAAACTCAGTGGACATATATTGTCCATATATAAGAGTTTCAACACATGGTCATGTTCAAAATATTGGTCAAACCCCTCAAAAACCCTTTCTGGATATTTCAAGCTTTTGAAATATTTACAAAGGGAATATTCTCCAAAAATTCCTAGAAAATTCTATCATGTCAAATGTGACATGTTGGATGATCTTGATAAGTATCATGTCATGGAGAATAGTATAACCCCATGAAATCCCCTCAAAACCATTTCTTTCCATTTTGAAGTTTGAGCAACTTTGCATTGCCAAACATGTCCAAATGCTCTCAAATATTGTGAACATGCTCAAGTGGTATAAGCATTCATCTAGACCAAATGGCACAAGTTGGAGAAAATGTTATATTGATCAAAGTGCCCCAAAACCCTCTACGCCGTAATCTAATTTGAACAACTTTGTACTACCAACTTTCTCTCCTTGACCCAAACTTTGGTGAGCATATTCACATGACCAAATGAGGCCACTACACCAAGTGGTGCATCAAGGAGAAGTGATTCGCTCAACTAGATCTACACAAGTCCATTTCTACTAATTTCTAGGGTTTACAAAAGTTGTATTGGCAACTTTGCCCAAATGGACTCAAACTTGGTGGAACCTATTATTATCTCATGCCATTTGACCCTGTCAAGCCTCATGACAAGAGGAGTTCATCTTCTTGCCCAAACCAGCAACAAACACCTTCTGCCATTTTACTAAAACCCCTGTTTTGACCACTTCCACTCTTCTCCATGGCCTCAACTTTTTACCACAGCCCCTCCAAGTCCTCCTCTACCTCCAGTAACAATGGCTGCATCTCAGCTCAATTATTGAGGGGTGAAACCACCTCATTTACCTCCCTGGACAGCCCCTCTCTCCCTCTTCTTCTATCTCTCTCTTCTCCTACTGGCCACCCAGGGCATCCAAGGCCATCTCCTACTTCTTTACTCCCTCCTAGAGCTACCAGACACCTTTGGTCGTGACCACATGCATAGAAAATGGCCATGCCGGCCATTTGGGCGCTCTGGAGCGCGCTACAGTGCGCTCCCGCACTGTAGCCGCCCCCTTCCAACCGCCTCCAGCCACCTCGGGTCTCCCCAGCACGCCTGACGATCCGCCTCGACATTTGAGTCACGCCAAGCCTCTGTGCCCCTCCTTCCTCTCCCTCCTCTCGCCTCGGCTACTTGCAGCCTTGTCGGCCCGTCAAGGAGCTCCAATGAGCGGCCTCACACGCGCGGCGTCTCTGACCCCTCCCCGCTCTCTCCCTTAGCTCCCATCAGCATAGTCCACGCCCAGCAACACCCCAGACACGGCACCAGCTACTCCCGAGCCCTGTAGCGACGAGCAGGAGCTTGCCGGCGCACGGGTCCATGGCCCTCCCCGTTCACCTATTTAAAGGCCTCCCCGAGCTCTCCTCTCTGCACCACCAAATCATCACCCTGCGCCGAAGTTCCTCTCCCGACGAGCCCGAGCTCGAGATCGAGCTCGAGCTCCGCCACCTCGGGTCGCCGTCGATCTCCGGGTACAGGCCCTCTCCACCGCTCCTCTTCCTCGATCTAGAACCGCCGCAGCTCACTGACCATTTCCCCTCTCTTCCCCGCCTCTTTTGCAGCCGGAAACGGCCGGAGCCACCGCCGCCTGAAGCTCCTCCGCCGCGCCTCCTCGTCGCCGATGAACCAGGCAACTCTGGTGACGTCCACCACCTCCACCCGAACGGCGACACGACGCTGAGTCCAGCCGTGCCTTAGCCCGACCTCGTCGTGCCCCATATCGTCGCCGGTGAGCTCGCCGACCTCTCTGACCCAGGGTTGACGACGACGGCCATGGGGCCCGTCCATCAGCCTCACGTCCTGACGTGTGGGTCCCACCCGTCAGGCTTAAAACGCACGCGCGCACGTACCGGTTCGCTGCGTCGGCTGAAGGCGTATTTTTCCTTTACACCTTCGACATGGCAGCCTCGCGCGGGCTGAGTTCCCTCCGGGCCTGCTGCACTGAGGATTTTCTGGCCCAGTGGCACAGCGCCACTTTTCTTTTTTTCTTTTTCTGTCACCCTTCCAAAAATCCCACAGGATAAAATATTTATCCGAATGAAATAATTCCAGTTCCTAAATTCTTGTAAAAATCCCACCTATTTAATGGTGCAACTTTCATTCAAATCCAACAACCTTTTCTTCACTGTAAATATTTAAATGTGATTTTAAGCATTTAAATATACCTTTGTAAAACCATTTCTCCTATTCTGCTACTCCAAATTCAAAACTAGGAATTTTCCCCTTCTTAGTTTTCACCCTAGTATTTAACAAAAATGAGTTGACATTTTTCTGAGCACTTTGGTTTTTTCTGTTTTATTATTGCCTTATTTTTTCTCGTTATTATTTTGCGACGATAGATTGCGTTGCTGACGAAGGAGTTGGACCAGAAGACTTTGAAGACCCAGAAGACTTTGTTGAGCCAGGCAAGCAGCCCTTTGACCATGTCTAAGAAACCCTTTTTATGCATGCCATATAGCACTTTTATTGCTTGCATCGGAGACATGATATTGTGGTGACCACATGGGGTGGCTTGCCACCGTTACTTCCTCGTTGATACTAGCATTGTGAATGACCCTACCTTCTTATGAGGGTTATGCCGGTGGGAGTAGATAGGATGCTAATGTAGTGCTACGCAAAAGGGACGGGTATATGCATGGTGAAGGAGATAAAGTATTTTCAAAGGACTTTTCGAAAACCCCATCGGGTGCCACTTATGCCCGAGGGAGATGATGAGTTGGGTAACCACTTGATGATGAAGTGGTGTACCGAGGCAAGTATGTGTGTTGTTTCCAAAATGGATTGGTTTAAGTTGCGATCGTTATTCCAACCTTACATGCGCAACCACTCTACCCTTATATGGGAAAGGGCATTATTGATTACCTAGGCCGATACTAGCTTGGAACCCACATTACTAGTGACGGGGGAGAGTTGTTGCTCTCTCTCGGGACGGGGTCGTGCCAGGTAGGGCGGCCATGACTGTCTTTACAGGGCACCGGATACACCGTTGTGTCCCCTGTCGGATGTTACGATCTCGAGTGAGACTCATATGATGTACATCATGAGGATACGGAACAACAAGTGGACTCCTTGTTAGTGTCGTCTAGGGAAAGATAGTGATCGGGTGCTTACCCCGGGTACTTGAGGTACCGCGGGTCGTGGATGACACGGAAGTTCCCCGGATCTTGTGGGTAAAGTGTGCAACCTCTGCAGAGTGTCAAACTATTCGAATAGCCGTGTCCACGGTCAAGGACAGTTGGGTAACCGCTCTTGGGCTACGTCCACTTGTTTACAAACCAGTGTGTGTGTTTGGATAAGTGGGAAGATCTACTTGGGTCAAGTCAAAGGGTTTGACATGATTGAGTCGGGTTGGTGCCCACTCTGTTTATGTTGATATCTGTAACCAGTCCTCATGGTTACTTGAATTCTCTTGATGCATGTCGTACAAGTTGTTGAACATGTTATCGCACTCAAAACTAGCTTTCTGCAAAAATTTACCTATATCATGCATTATTATATCTGGAACCAAAACATGGGTTGCTTGCGAGTACATTCAAAGTACTCATTGGCTTGCCACTGGTTATTTAATTGGCCAGGCATGAAAGAACCGGAGTTCAAAGAAGAATTTTTTGGAGACGAACATGCGAACTAGGACGTTTCCCGGTCAGAATGCCTGTAGGGTTAAGGCAGATGGCATGGGTTCTACTTATCGACGAAGATTTCCGCTGCTTGTGTTTCATTTGATGTTAAACCCTTAAGGCTTTATCAAGGTAAGACTTGATCATAATGGTCATAATTTGTGTAAGACGGCATGTATGGATGTAAGACTCTTGTTATTTAGCTTCTGTGTGTTCAGTGAGCATTGATCTCTGGGATCACTGTACATGTGCATTCGGTGATCACGACTTATGAGTCGGGGTCCCCACAATAAACCGTTGTGTCCCTTGTTCTTCGAGTTCGATGAGCTGAGCTTTGAGATCGTGGTGAGTGAGCGAGCTAAAGGGAGGGAGAGATCTTCATCCGCACCCCAGTGTTCGAACCTTAAGGGTTTTCTTGGAACCGAAATCCGGCAATGAGGTAGCGGCGGCAAGGCGGGGTGGCGTCTTGGCGGCGGCGGCTCGAACGCAGGATGGAGAGAGGGGATAGAGAGATGGGGCGCGGGCGTCGTTGGCATTTTAGTTAGGGCACGGTTCTTTGCCATCTGCTAGCAGACGACAAAGAGCCTAGCTAACGGACATTAGTTTGGCCACTTTCTTTGCCATCTGCTAGCGGACGGCAAAGAAAGTGTGAGTTAGGTGGTTCTTGCTAGTGAGCCACCCTTACTCTTTGCCGTCTGCTAGCCGATGGCAAAGTTTCTATGCTGTCAGCTAGCGTACGGCAAAGAGTAGGCTGACTGCAAACACCTTTTTTGCTGTCCGCTCTTTGTTTGATGTCGGCTTTCTTTAAGCTAATGGCAAAGACATTCTTTGCCGTTAGCTGGCTGAAGGCAAAGATCCTGATTCCAGTAGTGTACCTTGCTATTTTCCTATTTTCAGATTACAAAAACCTATATCTACCATCCATATTATGCATGTATCACCATCTCTTCAATGGCGGTGCACCTATACAATATACTATTGTATTGGGTGTGTTCTTGAACACAAGAGACTCTTTATTATTTGGTTGCGGGGTTGTTTGAGAGAGACCATCTTCATCCTACGCCTCCCACGGATTGATAAACCTTAGGTCATTCACTTGAGGGAAATTTGCTACTGTCCTAGAAAACTCTACACTTGGAGGCCCAACACGATTCTACAAGAAGAAGGTTGCATAGTAGACATCAAGCTCTTTTTTGGCGTCGTTGCCGGGGAGGTTAGCGCTTGAAGGTATATCTTTAGATCTTGCAATCGAATCTTTTAGTTTCTTGTTTTATCACTAGTTTAGTCTATAAAATAAAACTACAAAAAATGGAATTGAGGTTGCCTCATATGCTTCATCTTTTTATTGTCTTTCGTGAAAATGATGGAAAGGAAAATTGTGCCAAAGTGTTAGGAGAAGAATGCATTAAAATGTTTGGCACTAAATATTCGTATGATGAGCATGATTGCAATGTTGTTAGTATGAATTCCTTTAATACCCATGATGGTAATGATATGCAAATCCACAACCTTGGGGATGCTATGTTTGACGAATATGATATTTTTTGTCCCCCGAGTTTTGATGAGAAAATTTATTTTTATGAAAGCATGCTTCCTATTTATGATGATTATAGTTATGAAAGTGCATTTGGAGAGGTCTTGACTTTATTTAGTGATGAATCCACTATTTCGGAAGAGGTTCCAATTGATTATGAGAACAAAGTTTCTCTCTATGATGATTATTGTAGTGACATGTATGCCATAAAGAATAATGATAACCATGAAACTTGTCATCATGATTTTAATTTTCAATTGGATTATGCCTCACATGATAGTTATTTTGTTGAGTTTGCTCCCACTACTATGAATGAGAAGAATTTTGCTTATGTAGTGAGTAGTTAAATTTCTATGCTTGTGCTCATGAGAATAACGCTTTGTGTGATAGTTATATTGTTGAATTCATTCATGATGCTACTGAAAATTAATATGAGGGAGGAATATATGCTTGTAGGACTTGCAATAATATCAAGTTCCCTCTCTATATGTTGAAAATCATGAAGTTTTGCTTGCTTTACCTTCCTATGCTAGTTGATTCTTGTTCCCATAAGTTGTTTGTTCACAAAATCCCTATGCATAGGAAGTGGTTTAGACTTAAATGTGCTTTTCATATGCTTCATGATGCTCCCATTATGTTTCAATTCCTATCTTTTATGAGAGCATCATTGAAATCATCATGCCTAGCTAGAAAGGCATTCAAGAAAAGCGTTTGTTGCGAGACTACCCAATATTTGCCCCTACTGTTTTTTCATGACCACATGATTAAGCTACTGTAGTAGTCATGTTTTATAGCTTTTATTTCAACAAAGTGCCAAGTAAAGCCTTTGGGATAGTGGGGATGATAGTTGATTCAATTCTATCCAAAAATAGAAACTTTTGGGCCTAGTCACAGAATTATTTAAATTCAGTGGAGCAAGAAAAAATTCTGAATTTTTTACACATGATTTATATACAAATTTTCTATGTTTTCCTAGTTTTTCACAATTTTGGAGTTAGAGAAGTATGACTTCAATTCAGATCTTTACAGACTTTTCTGTTTTTGACAGATTCTGTTTTTGATGCATAGTTTGCTTGTTTTTTAGTTTCTGTGGCTCATATTGCTTAATATAAATTGTATAAATGATAGGGTACAGTAGGCATAATGTGATAAAAATTATGAATCTTGTCTTGACAGTACCAAAGTGAGTGATTTGTTTTATTATACTAAACGAGCTCACGAGTTTTCTGTTAAGTTTTGTGTTGTGAAGTTTCCAAGTTTTGGGTGAAGTTTCGATGAACTACGGAATAAGGAGTGGCAAGAGCACAAGATTGGGGATGCCCAAGGCACCCCAAGGTAATATCCAAGGACAACCAAGAGCCTAAGCTTAGGGATGCCCCGGATGGCATCCCCTCTTTCGTCTTCGTTCATCGGTAACCTTACTTGGAGCTATATTTTTATTCACCACAGGATATGTGTTTTGCTTGGAGTGTCATTTTCTTTTATTAGTTTTCGCTTTATTTTATTTAGATTAATGCTTTCCATCTTTTATTTCAATAAAAATGTCAAGTATAGCCTTTACCATGTTTATTTTACAAGTCTATACGTTGCTGTTTTCAAAACAGAAAGTTTGCTGTTATGTTTTGAATATTTGTGAATAGTCAGAGCATGATAAAATCTTGAAGTTTTTACAAAATGAGAAACAAAAAGTTATCTACAATGTGGTAATTTTTCAGAATTTTTGGAGTTAGGGAAGTATGATTCCTCTTGCATTCTTTACAGGTTGTCCTGTTTAGACAGATAACTGGTATGTTCGCATTGTTTGCATATATTTGCTTGTTTAATGATTCTATTTGAGGATAGGACTATCAAATATGCAGAGACATTTAGTATGCAATGTCAAATAATAATTTTAGTGATTTTCTACAGTAGAGAATGATAAGGTTTATGCGTTGATTTATACTAACTTATTGCACAAGTTCTTGTTGAGTTTTGTGTGGATGAAGTTTTTAAGATTCAGGGAAACCGCGATATGAAAGGAATTAAGGAGACACAAAAGATCAAGCTTGGGGATGCCCAAGGCATCCCTATTTAATATTTCAAGAATTCTCAAGCATCTAAGCTTGGGGATGCCCCGGTTGGCATCCCACCTTTCTTCTTCAACAATGATCGGTCAGTTTTGGTTGAACCTAAGTTTTTGCTTCTTCACATAAAATGTGCTATCCTTGCAATGTCATTTTATTTTGTTTTGCTTGCTGTTTGAATAATATCCCAAGATCAGAAATTCTTAAATATTAGAGAGTCTTCACATAGTCACATAATTATTCAACTACTCATTGATCTTCACTTGTATCTTTTGGAGTAGTTTGTCATTTGCTCTAGTGCTTCACTTACATTATTTTAAGAGTCTCTAAACAACATGGTAATTTGCTAAGGTTATGATTTTAGTCCTAATATGATGGGCATCCAAGAGGGATATAATAAAAACTTTCATGTAAAGTGCATTGGGTACTATGAGAAGTTTGATTCATTATGATTGTTTTGAGATATGAGGATGACGATATTAAAGTCATGCTAGTGAGTAATTGTGGATTGTAGAAATACTTGCTTAAAGTTTGTGATTCCCGTAGCATGCACGTATGGTGAACCTTTATGTGATGAAGTCAGAGCATGATTTATTTATTTATTGTCTTCCTTATGAGTGGCGGTCGGGGACGAGCGATTGTCTTTTCTTACCAATCTATCCCCTTAGGAGCATGCGCGTAGTACTTCGTTTCGATAACTAACAGATTTGTGCAATAAGTATGTGAGTTCTGTATGACTAATGTTGAGTCCATGGATTATACGCACTCTCACCCTTCCACCATTGCTAGCCTCTCTAGTGACGTGCAACCTTCGTCGGTACCATACACCCACCATATATCTTCCTCAAAACAGCCACCATACGTACCTATTATGGCATTTCCATAGCCATTCCAAGATATATTGCCATGCAACTTTCCACCGTTCTGTTTATTATGACACGCATCATCATTGTCATATTGCTTTGCATGATCATGCAGTTGACATCGTATTTGTGGCAAAGACACCGTTCATAATTCTTTCATACATGTCACTCTTGATTCATTACACATCCCGGTACACCGCCGGTGGCATTCATATAGAGTCATGTTTTGTTCTATGTATCGAGTTGTAATTATTGAGTTGTAAAGTAAATAAAATTGTGCTGACCTTCATTATTAGAGCATTGTCCCATGTGAGGAAAAAAAGTGGAAAGGCCAAAAAAGAGAAGGCCCAAAAAATAAAAAAATGAGAGAAAAAGAGAGAAGGGGCAATGCTACTATCCTTTTACCACACTTGTGCTTCAAAGTAGCACCATCATCTTCTTGATAGACAGTCTCCTATGTTGTCACTTTTTATACTAGTGGGAATTTTTCGTTATAGAACTTGGCTTGTATATTCCAACGATGGGCTTCCTCAAATTGCCCTAGGTCTTCGTGAGCAAGCGAGTTGGATGCACACCCACTTAGTTTCTTTTTGAGATTTCATACACTTATAGCTCTAGTGCATCCGTTGCAAGGCAATCCCTACTCACTCACATTGATATCTATTGATGGGCATCTCCATAGCCCATTGATACGCCTAGTTGATGTGAGACTATCTCCTTCTTTTTGTCTTCTCTACAACCACCTTCTATTCCACCTATAGTGCTATGTCCATGGCTCACGCTCATGTATTGCGTGAAAGTTGAAAAAGTTTGAGGACATCAAAAGTATGAAACAATTGCTTGGCTTGTCATCGGGGTTGTTCATGATTTGAATAGTTTGTGTGATGAAGATGGAGCATAGCCAGACTATATGATTTTGTAGGGATATGTTTTCTTTGGCCATGTTATTTTGAGAAGACACAATTGCCTTCCTAGTATGCTTGAAGTATTATTGTTTTTATGTCAATATTGAACTTTTATTTTGAATCTTATGGATCTGAACATTCATGCCACAATAAATAAAATTACATGGATAAATATGTTGGGTAGCATTCCACATCAAAAATTTTGTTTCTAACATTTACCTACTCGAGGACAAGTAGGAATTAATCTTGGGGATGCTTGATACATTTCCAACGTATCTATAATTTTTGATTATTCCATGCTATTATATTATCCATCTTGGATGTTTTATATGCATTTATATGCTATTTTATATGACTTTTGGGACTAATATATTAACCTAGAGCCCAATGCCAGTTTCTGTTTTTCCTTGTTTTAGAGTTTTGCAGAAAAGGAATATCAAACGGAGTCCAATTGACCTGAAAATTTACTGTGAATTCTTATAGACCAGAAGAAGCTCCCGAAGAAAAAGAGTTGGGTCAGAAGAGCCACAAGGCCTCCACAAGTGTGGAGGGCGCGCCCTACCCCCCACCCCCCGGGCACACCTTCCGACCTTGTGGGATCCTCGTCCTCGTGGACCCCCCAGACTTGACACCGACGCAAAAAATTCTTATAAATAGGGAATCCCCCAAAAATAAACCTAGATCGGGAGTTCCGCCACCGCAAGCCTCTGTAGCCACCAAAAACCAATCGGGACCCTGTTCCGGCAGCTTGCCGGAGGGGGAAATCATCACTAGTGGCCATCTTCATCATCCCGACGCTCTCCATGATGAGGAGGTAGTAGTTCACCCTCGGTACTGAGGGTATGTACCAGTAGCTATGTGTTTGATCTCTCTCTCTCTCTCTCTCGTGGTCTTGACTTGGCACGATCTTGATGTACCGCGAGCTTTGATATTATAGTTGGATCTTATGATGTTTCTCCCCCTCTACCTTCTTGTAATGAATTGAGTTTCCCTTTGAAGTTATCTTATCTGATTGAGTCTTTAAGAATTTGAGAACACTTTATGTATGTCTTGCATGTGTTTATCTGTTGTGACAATGGGGTATTCACATGATCCACTTGATGTATGTTTTGGTGATCAACTTGCGGGTTATGTGACCTTGTGAACTTATGCATAGGGGTTGGCGCACATTTTCGTCTTGACTCTCCTGTAGAAACTTTGGGGCACTCTTTGATGTTCTTTGTGTTGGTTTGAATAGATGAATCTGAGATTGTGTGATGCATATCGTATAATCAAACCCACGGATACTTGTGGTGACATTGGAGTATCTAGGTGACATTAGGGTTTTGGTTGATGTGTCTCTCAAGGTGTTATTTTAGTAGGAACTATAGGGTTGTTTATGACACTTATAGGAAATAGCCCAATAGATTGATCAGAAAGAATAACTTTGAGGTTGTTTTGTACCCTACAATAATCTCTCCGTTTGTTCTCCGCTATTAGTGACTTTGGAGTGACTCTTTGTTGCATGTTGAGGGATTGTTATATGGTCTAATTGTTGAGGAACAAAGTATTTCAAAAAAAAAATCCTACGATCACACAAGATCTATCTAAGAGATGCATAGCAACGAGACGGGAGAGTGTGTCCACGTACCCTCGTAGACCGAAAGCGGAAGTGTTTAGTAACGCGGTTGATGTAGTCGAACATCTTCACAACCCGACCGATCCAAGTACCGAACGTATGGCAACTCCGTGTTCAGCACACGTTCAGCATGATGACGTCCCTCGAGCTCTTGATCCAGTAGAGGGTCGAGGGAGAGTTCCCTCAGCACGACGGTGTGGCGACGGTGTTGGTGATGTGATTCGCGCAGGGCTTCTCCTAAGCACTACGACAATATGATCGAGGTGGTAAACTATGGAGGGGGCACCGCACACGGCTAAGAACAATTGATGTGTCTTCGGGGTGCCCCCTGGCCACGTATGTAAAGGAGGGGGAGGAGGAGGCCGACAGCCAAGGGGGGAGTCCAACCAGGATTCCCAATCCTAGTTGGACTTCCTTTCCTATTCCAAGACGGGGAAGGAGGGAAGGAGAGGGAGAGGGAAAGGAAAGAGGGGGACGCGCCCCTCCCCCTAGTCCAATTAGGACTACCTTGGGGGGCGCGCGCCACTTTGTGGCCTGCCCTCTCCTACTCCCTTATGGCCCATCAATGCCCATAACTTCCCCGGGGGTTCCGGTAACCCCTCGGTTCCCCAATAAATATCCGAAACATCCCGAAACCTTTCCGGTGTCTGAATACCTTTGTTCAATATATCAATCTTTATCTCTTAACCATTTCGAGACTCCTCGTCATGTCTGTGATCTTATTCGGGACTCCGAACAAACTTCGGTCACCAAAACACATAACTCATAATACAAATCGTCATCGAACGTTAAGCGTGCGGACGCTACAGGTTCGAGAACAATGTAGACATGACTGAGACACATCTCGTTCAATAACCAATAGCAGAACCTAGATGCTCATATTGGCTCCTACATATTCTACGAAGATCTTTATCGGTCAAACCGCATAACAACATACGTCATTCCCTTTGTCATCGGTATGTTACTTGCCTGAGATTCGACCGTCGGTATCATCATACATAGTTCAATCTCGTTACTGGCATGTCGGCGTTCTAGGAACGGGGGTCCCCAGACTTGCCTGCCTGCGGCCCACGGCGTGGCAAAGCAACAGGCCGTATGGCCCATCTCCATCAACAAGGCATCCAAGACCCTCGCGAGGGTCCAAGCCTCGCGAGGTGGACGACGCAAGGCCTCCTCTGGAGTGGCCTAGCCAGACACGCTCACGAGGAGTGGAGATATCAAGGCGGGGCGAACCTCACGAGGCTCTCGTGACATGAGCCATGACGAACGGTGCCTGGCGGGAGAAGAGTACCGAGGCATCAGGCAAAGGTTGCCATATTGGTGCAACAAGACCAAGACCAGGAGGACGGCAAGGCGGAGGTCATCGTGGAGCCCAAGACGGCGTCACCCCAGGGCTTTTCGCAGGCGAAGACCGCTTTTGTCAGGATAGCTTGTACTAGTTGTCCCCCTTCAAATTCGCCCGCCATTGTTGGCTCCCTTCCCGCTCGATATTTGGGAAGAGGACTAGAGCCTCTATAAATAGGACTAGCCACCAGCGTAGGAAGGGGATCGGATAGAGAACAGAGAGATCGAAACCTCGCACCACAAGTTCATACGCACAAGAACACCTCAACCTCAGGAGGCTGTTCTTCCCTCGTACTGTTCATCATCAGCCCAAGAGGCAATCCACCACCACCACACTGGAGTAGGGTACTACACCACAACGGTGGCCTGAATCAGTATAGACCATGTGTCTCTTTCTGTGTTGTGAGTTTGTCGAGTTCGTTCGCGAGATCTTAGCGAGCTAGAGCATAGATCGGTAGGAGGGAAAGACTTTGCGCGCACCCCAGTGTTCGAACCTTAAGGGTTTGCAGGAACCCCACATCCGACATTTGGTGCGCCAGGTAAGGGTGCGCCGGGGCTCCTCTCCACCAATCTGTGCCCCGTGCCACCGCGCTTCGCTCCCATGGCAGCCGCGCCGCCACCCGGCTCTGCGACTGCCACCAGCAGTAGGAGTCTGGGTACTGGGCCCTGGCCCCCGCCCTACGGCAGGTGCTGTGACCATCCAAGTTCAAGCCGGAGATGCCGCCGCGTTATGACGGCGCGGTAGATCCGGCGCCGTTCCTGCTGGCATACAAGGAGGTTGTCCTTGAAGCCGGTGGCGACGACAAGATCATTGCCAACTTGTTTCCCATGGCCCTCGCCGGCAAGCCGCGCGTCTGGCGGCTCAACCTCCTGGGGTCCACGGTGGCGTCCTGGGAGGAACTCTGCAACCTCTTCACCGCGCGCTACACGTTGCCGGTGTACCACGCAGTCGCGGCGCTACTGGGTGGCTCTCAAGCACAGCCTTTAGACTGCCACATCAAGCCTTTCTTCCGTCAGATTGGGGCAGCCTCCAACCACCCGGGGGCTCCGCCAGGTTGGGCTGCGCCGGAGGCTGACCTCACCTTTGACTCAAAAGACCACCCCGGCTCCACCGCCGGCTCTGGAATGCTCCTAATGCTCTGCACAACTACCATCTGCAACGTGGCCATCACCAAGACCCTCATTGATGGCGGTGCCGGCCTCAACTTGCTCTCCGTAGAAGCCTTCAGCCTCCTCCACGTGCCGCCCGAACGGCTCAGCCTCAGCAAGCCTTTTTCGGGAGTGGGTGGTGGAGCTGCCCATTCTCTGGGGCAGATCCGCCTCCCTGTCACCTTCGGCACACGCGACAACTACCGCACTGAGTTGGTGGACTTCGACATCGCCCGCATCGGTCTCCCGTACAATGCCATACTCGGGTACCCAGCTCTTGCTCAGTTCATGGCGGCGACTCACCCGGCCTACAACCTCATGAAGATGCCAGGGAGCAGGGGCGTCCTCACCATCAAGTGGGACACTAAGGAGGAAGTAACGGCGCTCAGGCTCGCCTTCAAGGCCGCGGCAGCAGCGCAGCCAGCCGGCGCCAGTGCGCCCGAGGCCAAGGAGACCGCGCCAGCCAAGAAGAAGCAGTTGTTCACCCAAGACAAGGCGGAGACCAAGCAGGTGCCGGTCAACGAGGACGGGTCTTCAGGAGCCACCTTTACCATAGGAACCAGCCTTGACCCGGGACAAGAAGAAGCTTTGGTGAGGTTTTTGCGTGCAAACAAGGAGATATTCGCGTGGGAGCCAAGTCAGCTGGTAGGGGTCCCGAGAGAGGTGATCCAACATCATCTAAGGGTGTGCCCCAACATGCGCCCCGTGAAGCAGCGGGCAAGACGGCAGTCCACTGAGAAGCAGGCCTTCATCATCCAAGAGACGCGCAAGCTGGAAGCAGCAGGCACCATCCGAGAGGTTCGATACCCCGAATGGCTGGCGAACCCTATCGTGGTACCGAAGAAAGCTGGGAAGCAACGGATGTGCGTCGACTTCACCAACCTTAACAAAGCTTGCCCCCAAGATACGTTCCCCCTTCCGTGCATCGATCAAATCATCGACTCCACTACCGAGTGTGACTTGTTATGTTTCCTGGATGCGTTCTCTGGATACCATCAAATCAAGATGGAGGTGGAGGATGTAGAGCAGACGGCCTTCCTGACACCATGTGGGGTGTACTGCAACACCTGCATGCCCTTCAGCCTGCGCAATGCGGGGGCAACCTTTCAGCAGCTGATGCGCATCGCCTTGGGCGGCAGCTCGGCAGGAACATAGAGGCCTACGTTGATGACATAGTGGTCAAATATCGCGAGGCAAAGGTGTTGATTCAAGACTTGGAGGAGACCTTTGAGAGCTTGCGCCGGGTGAACTTGAGGCTTAACCCGGAGAAGTGCGTGTTTGGCATCCCCTCCGGTAAGCTACTAGGGTTCCTCGTATCCCATAGAGGGATCGAGGCGAACCGAGAGAAGATCAAGGCCATCGAAGACATGAGCCCACCACAGACCCTCAAGGAGATGCAAAAGCTGGCAGGACGGGTGACCGTGTTAGGGTGTTTCATCTCCAAGCTAGGCGAGCACGCCTTGCCCTTCTTTAAGCTCATGAAGAAGAAGGGCCCCTTCTAGTGGACCCCGGAGGTCGACCGGGCCTTCCAAGACCTCAAGAAATACCTCACCAGCCCCACAGTGATGGTGGCACCATGGCCTCTCGAACCTATGGTGCTTTACCTTGCCGCCACCCCGTACTCCATCAGCGCGGTGCTGGTAGCGGTTCAGGAGGAGCGCCAAGACAAGGGTGCATCGCGCCGAGCCAGAGCTGATACAGCGCAGGGTCAGGAAGACGTGGCAGAGCCGTCAGCGGCGGAAGACCAAGCTCCGCAGGGCAACATCACAGAAGCTCCCGAGGACAGTCATGTCTCAGGAAATCATCCACCTCGGGATACGCCATAATCTCTGCAGGACCCGAACCCTAACAGTGTGCTAGCCCTCGTCGAGCACCCGGTGTACTTTGTCAGCACCGTATTGCGGGACGTGAGGGCATGTTACCCCATGCCGCAAAAGCTCCTGCTTGCATCTTGGTGGCCTCGCACAAGCTTTAACACTACTTCCAGGGCCACCCCATCAAGGTCGTCTCATCTTACCCATTGGACAGGGTACTCAGGAGCCCGAACTCAGCCGGAAGGGCCGCTGAATGGAACATCGAGCTGCAAGCATTTCAGCTGGAGTTCAGCACTACCAGGGTCATCAAGGGAGCCGCGCTCACCGATTTTGTGGCAGAATGGACTGACGCCCCGGCTCTCGAGGAAGGAGAAGACCGGTCCACCTCCCCAGGAAGTGAGGCACCAGACAGCTGGGTCATGTATTTTGATGGCGCCGTCACGCACCAGGGCGCCGGGGCTGGAGCAGTGCTCATCTCGCCCACTCAGGACAAGCTTTACTACGCCGTTCAACTCTGCTTCCAGCACGGCGAGAAGGTCTCCAACAATATCGCAGAGTATGAAGGCCTCATAGCCGGCCTGAAGGCAGCGGCGGCTTTGGGGGTGAGGCGCCTTACCGTCAAAGGTGACTCGCAGCTCCTCGTCAACTTCTCCAACAAAGTGTGCGAGCCGAAGGACGAGCACATGGAGGCCTACCTTGCGGAGGTGCGCAAGATGGAAAAGCAGTTCTCGGGCCTGGAGCTGCAGCACGTACCCCGGGGCACCAACAAGGAAGCCAACAACATCACCAAGAGAGCATCCAAGCGGGAACCACAAGAGCCCGGCGTCTTCGAAGAGCAGCTCTTCAAGCCGTCGGCTACGCCGCCTCTTTCAAGCATAACTCAGCCTCGGGAGGAACTCCCACAGCCCCCGGCCACGGGAGCCCCAGCCTGTGGCCCATCCACAGGAGCCCGGCTGCTCCTGGCGCTCGATCCTCGGGAGGAGTGCTAGACCCAGGAATTCAAGGGGGTACCTGATGCACGGGGCGCTGCCGGAGAAGGAAGAAGACGCTGAGCGCGTGGCCCGACAGGCCCCGGCATACTGCATTCAAGACGGTGAGTTGTACAAGAAGCGACCGAACGAGATCACGCTGCGCTGCATCTCTAGCGATCAAGGAAGGAATTGCTGATTGACATACATGGCGGTGATTGCGGGCACCACTCGCCGTCATGGGCCCTCGTTGGCCAGGTGTTCCGCAGTGGGTTCTATCGGCCTACAACACTCAATGACGCGTCCGAGCTAGTGAAGTCTTGTGAAGCTTGCCAATTCCACGCCAAGCAGATCCATCAGCCTGCACAGGGCCTCCAAACCATTCCGCTCACGTGGCCGTTCGTGGTCTGGGGGCTGGACATCTTAGGCTCGTTCCCACCAGCGCTAGGGGGCTACCGCTATCTCTACGTCGCCATCGACAAGTTCACCAAGTGGGCGGAAGTGGAAGCCGTCCGTACCATTCCAGCCGACTTTGCTGTCAAGTTCATCAAGGGCCTCGTGAGCCGATTCGGGGTTCCCAACTGCATCATCACAGATAACGGCTCACAGTTTACTAGTAACCTCTTCAAAACCTACTGTGCTAACCTTGGAACCCAGATCTGCTACGCTTCGGTGGCCCAGCCCAGGAGCAATGGTCAGGCCGAACGCGCCAACGCTAAGGTCCTGAGGGGCCTCAAAACCAGGACCTTCAAGAAGAAGCTAGAGCCCCACGGCAGGGGCTAGCACGACGAACTCCAGTCCGTGCTGTGGTCCATTCGTACCACTGCCACCAATCCGACGGGCAAGACTCCATTCTTCCTCGTCTATGGAGCTGAGGCAGTCCTTCCTCACAAGGTCAAGAATCACTCCGCGCGGGTCCTGGCATTCGCTGAAGCGCAGCAGGATGCCACGCGGGGGATGGATCTCGTGCTGGGGGAGGAGCGCCGTCGCGAGGCTGCATTGAGGGCAGCAAGGTACCAACAAGCTCTGTGGCGGTACCATTGCCGCAACATCCCCTCCAGGACCCTCGAGGTAGGCGACCTCGTCCTGAGGCGGGTCCTCTCCAGGGAAGGGCTGCACAAGCTTTCGCCCATGTGGGAGGGCCCGTTCAGGGTCGTTCATGTCTCCAGGCCGGGTGCAGCGCGCCTGGAGACGCAGGATGGGACACCCATCCAGAATGCCTGGAACATCCAACACCTCCGGAAGTTTTATCCATGAAGCAAGGCCCAGAGCCTGAGAAGCAAGGCCCAGAGCCTGAGAAGCAAGGCCCAGAGCCTGAGAAGAAAGGCCCAGAGCCTGTGAAGAAGGCCCAGTGCGTGTGAAGAATCGCCTCCCGTGACACTCTCACGTAATAATGAGTTGGGGCTGTACACACCCCGGAGTCTCAGGAGTGCCGACCTCAGGCCCTGAGGCTCCCTCCCACGCCTAGCGGAAAGCACTTAGCTCCGTGCTGGTGAGAAGACTTCAAGACTAGATTAGGTGTCGGACGCGGATTTTCATTTGCTTTCCGTAGTTGGCTCGCTTTTCAGTAATCAGAGTTGCTCTTTGTGTTCATTGCTGATTTGGTTCCCCAGCCTGTTAATGCTTTTTTCGGCTCTAGTTTGCTCTTGTTCTCTCTCTCGCATACCTCGCGAGGGGGCTAGGCAGGTGCACTCTCGAGCATTTCTCTTCTCTTTGCCTTCTCGCGAGCCACCCTCGTTCGAGTTATCTTCTCTTTGCCTTCTCGCGAGCCACCCTCGTTCGAGCCTGGAAGCTGGCACGCCCTTCCCAAATCCGTGCCCCTCGGGTACCGCGATACAAGGCGCCAACTCAAGATTTAGGAGGACGGCAAATCTTTTGTTGCACCCCCTAACGAATTTTTTGCAGTTTCCGAGCAACGCAGACACCACGCGAGGGAAAGGGTTTCCTAAACACGCCAGGTTAAGTTATCTTTGCGCTAAATAACAACACGACATAGGAACGACTTGCACAATGCATTAACCAAAGAACCACAGTTCGATACACGCCCCTCTGGGCCCATACTGGTTTCGTTTTTTGATGCAGGAAAGAAAGAAAAAGCTAAGCACAGCAGCGTTGCAGCAATCCGCGGAGGCAGGCCCCTGGCGACGCCCAAATCCTAGCCAGACCCCTCCTCGCGCTTCACGGAGGCGCGACAACGAGATGACCCACTGCCCCCTTCGAAGCGGGCGCGGAGACGCGACGGCTGGTCGTAGCCACCGCTGCTGGAGCTGTCATCGGAGGAGGAGCCGCCGTAGCTAGAGAAGGCGCGGTCGCCACCAAGGGCAGGCTCGCCCTCGTCCTCATCGCGACCATCACCAAGGCCAAGCACCTCCTCGCCATTGTTTGTCTCGGGGCAGCACCCGGCGCGGCGACCATCTTCCCCGAACATCCTCATGTAAAGGGTCGATTCACCATCGTACCTGAAGTGGAGGGTGCACCGCCTGCCCAGGCCGCGCGCGCGGGTGAACGTCTGCCAGCCGCGGGCCAGGGCTATGTTGCCCGCGGCGGAAGTCTCGACCGCAACCCAAGCGACTCTGCTGCAGCAGTCGTCCGCCTCCAGCCGAAGCGCGCCCGGACCAGAGGCCGGCAGTTCGCCGGTGAATAAGCACAGAAGTTGGAGCCAGCTGCCGGCCGGGCTCTCCGACCAGACAACGAACTCCGGTGACACCTCAACCGAATGGAAGCGCGGGCGGGGAGGCCGCGCCACTATCGCGCGCCTCCCCTCATCGGCCTGACCACCATGGATTGGACGATTCCCACCGCGTACCACGGCGCCAGCTCGACGGTGGGCCACGGCGGGGGTCGCGGCGTGCTTGCACGGACGGCCACGGCCACGCTTGGGCGCCGGGGAGCCGGGGCCCTCGCGAGGGGCCTTCCCTTTCACGGCGGTAGAGAACTTCTTTCGTGGCGCCATCAATGGCACTGTCAGCAGTGGAGCAAGGAGGACAAAGCAAGCGAGCGAGGAAAGATGGGCAACGGGGGCTCTGCCCCCCTCCCCATTTATAGCAAGAGAAGTCCAACCGGCGTCTCCCATGATTGCAGGTAATGATGGTTTTCCTTGCATGTCGCAGGGACTTGTCAAATCGTGTAGTTGTCGAGGCAGCATGGGGACGCGAAGACGCCCACGTCCAATCAACTGCCACACGTCGATCGAGGCCGCAGGCTTTTGGGGCCCGTGACGCTCCGAACTTGACCCTTGGCTTCGCTGCGAAGCCAAGCCCGAGCGCACCTTGGGCCCGGGGGCTACTGTCGGCGTTCTGGGAACAGCGGTCCCCAGACTTGCCTACTTGCGGCCCACGGCGTGGCTAAGCAGCAGGCCGTACGGCCCATCTCCATCAACGAGGCATCCAAGACCCTCGCGAGGGTCCAAGCCTCGCGAGGCGGACGACGCAAGGCCTCCTCTGGAGTGGCCTAGCCAGGCAGGCTCACGAGGAGCGGAGATATCAAGGCGGGGTGAATCTCACGAGGCTCTCGTGACGTGAGCCATGACGAACGGTGCCAGGCGGGTGCCAGGCAGGCGCCAGTGTGCACAATGTCCTTGTTTCCCCTTTGGTGCAAAGGAGGCAAGCGCAGGCAAAGAGTACCGAGGCATCAGGCAAAGGTTGACATATTGGTGCAACAAGACCAAGACCAGGAGGATGGCAAGGCAGAGGTCATCATGGAGCCCAAGACGGCGTCACCCCAGGGCTTTTCGCAGGCGAAGACTGCTTTTTGTCAGGATAGCTTGTACTAGATGTGCCCCTTCAAATTCGCCCGCCATTGTTCGTCCCCTTCCTGGTAGATATTTGGGAAGAGGACCAGGGCCTCTATAAATAGGACTAGCCACCACGGTACGAAGGGGATCGAATAGAAAACAGAGAGATCGAACCCTCGCACCACAAGTTCATATGCACAAGAACACCTCAACCTCAGGAGGCTGTTTCTTCCCTTGTACTGTTCATCATCAGACCAAGAGGCAATCCACCACCACCAGACTGGAGTAGGGTATTACACCACAATGGTGGCCCGAACTAGTATAAACCTTGTGTCTCTTTCTGTGTTGTGAGTTCGTCGAGTTCGTCCGCGAGATCTTAGCGAGCTAGAGCGTAGATCGGTAGGAGGGAAAGACTTCACGCGCACCCCAGTGTTCAAACCTTAAGGGTTTGCAGGAACCCCACATCCGACACGGCAATTCTCTTTACTTGTTGCATAATGCATCATCCCAAAACTAACTCATTAGTCACATTGCTTGCAAGGCTTATAGTGATGTGCATTACCGAGAGGGCCCAGAGATACCTCTCCGATACACGGACTGACAAATCCTAATCTCGATCTATGCCAACTTAACAAACACCTTCGGAGACACCTGTAGAGCATCTTTATAATCACCCAGTTACCTTATGATGTTTGATAGCACACAAGGTGTTCCTCCGGTATTCGGGAGTTTCATAATCTCATAGTCAGAGGAATATGTATATTTCATGAAGAAAGCAATAGCAATAAGAACTAAACGATCATAATGCTAAGCTAACGTATGGGTCTTGTCCATCACATCATTCTCTAATGATGTGATCCCGTTCATCAAATGACAACGCATGTCTATGGTCAGGAAACTTGACCATCTTTTATTAACGAGCTAATCAAGTAGAGGCATACTAGGGACACTCTGTTTTGTCTATGTATTCACACATGTACTAAGTTTCCGGTTAATGCAATTCTAGCATGAATAATAAACATTTATCATGATATAAGGAAATATAAATAACAACTTTATTATTGCCTCTAGGGCATATTTCCTTCAGTCTCCCACTTGCACTAGAGTCAATAATCTAGATTACATAGTAATGACTCTAACACCCATCACTACAAAAAAAAGACACATCAGTGACATTTTGGGCCGAACGAAAAAAATTATGTCATACATATGACACTTCTATGACGATAATTGTTACAAAAGCCGGTATCATCATAGATGTGGTGGGCTCCTACTTCTATGACAAAAAATCATGACAGAAAATGGGCTTTTCATCCTGGGCGGGCCAGAGACGTAGCTGCATGACATTCTTTGGGCCGTCCATGACGGAAAAAACCGTGCTAGAAGAGAGGGGGAGGAAAATTTCAGGGAGTTGCCGGTTACGGTGGGAGGTCGGGGGCCGAGAGATGCGTGTTTCTCTCGTACACGTACGCGCGTGTGTGTGAGGCGTTGGCTCTAACTGAACCCGAGAGAGGCATTGGGATCTAACTGAACCCGAGCGATTGCACTGCAGGCTATGTGTTACTGAACCCGAGCGATCGATCGATGGTTGTTAACTGAACCCGATCGAGCGATTCCTTCGCTACTGCTGCTAACTGAAGCCGATCGATTGGATGAACAGTGAGCGTTGCGGGTGGGGGGGGGGTTGGATGAACAGTGAGTGGTGGCGTTGCCTCTAGATGAACAGGACCTCGTGGTGTGGAGGGCTGGATGAACATTAGATGGTGGAGGGGTACCCGTGGAGGGGTGGTTGAACAGGACCCGTGGTGTGGAGGGCTGGATGAACAGTAGACGGTGGAGGGGTGGTTGAACAGTAGCCGTTGGAGTAGCGCGCGGTGGAGGCTGGATGAACAGAAGCCCATGGAGGCTGGAGGAGGTCGATGGTAGCCCGTGGAGGCTGGAGGAGGTCGACGGTGGAGATGAACAGTATCCCGTGGAGTCCCGTTTTGTGGTACGCCACACCCCTCCCGATGAACAAGACCCCCGTTTCGACCGTAGTGCTCCAACACAAGTCCGTTTCGTCCGTTTGCAGTAAGCCACACCCCTCCCGATCAACAGGACCCCCGTCTCGACTGTAGGAGGTCCGTTTCGTCCGTTTTGCGGTGCGCCACACCCCTCCTGATCAACAGGACTCCTGTTTCAACCGTAGGAGGTCCGTTTCCTCCTATCCGTGGTACGCCAGGCCTCGTTTCCATCGCATGTTCCGTCCAAGCCCTCCCGATGAACACGACCACGCATTCCGTTCCGACCCATCCGTTTGGCTCCCACGCGTTCCATTGCCTCCCGATGAACACGGCGCATTCCGTTGCCTCCCCATGAACACGACGACGACGCTGTTTCTCCGTTCCAACCCAGCCATGTACACGAGCCCTGTCTGTACGTATGCGCGAGTAGGCGTTCGATACCCCGCCAGTATGTACACATGCTATGTGCGCGCCTCTACTACGACACGTGCGCGCCTCTACATCGACCAGTATGTACATACACGTTCGCGACCAGAATGACAATGCTACGTATGCTTCGACCAGGTGGATCCCGACTGTCAGACACTTCCTTACGTGCGAAGATGTAGCTGGTAGGTCCCAACAGCCAGGGGGGCGAATCGTTTTGTTTTTTTTTTGCCCGGACGCACTTCCTTGCGTGCGAAGTTGTAGCTGGTGGGTCCTAGCAGTCAGGGGGGAAACTTTTTTTCACGAAATACGGTGGCCCGTCGGGTGGGTCCCCGCTGTCAGGTGGAGGAATAATTATTTTGCGCGTAATAAGGAGGCACTTCCTTGCTGCGGCCGTGGACCCAGCTGTCAGCGTCTCCACGCACAGTACTCTTGCGATGGAAGTCGGTCGTTGACCACATTGACCACGCCGCGCCGAGAGCACCACGGCGGTGGATGATGGTGAGGCCTAGGAAGGGGACGACACGGAGGCAGGGAACACTCGGCAGTTGTTTCCCACGCGGAGGGGAGTACGACCGTACGAGGGTTTACTGGTTCGTCTGCCGTCGCTGGAGAATAACAACAGGTGTGGGTGAGTAGAGGGCTGGCTAGGCCAGCAATGGGGAATCTGATGGGGCGGTGAGGCTGCTGTGGCAACCTGGCCGGCATGAGGAGGAAGGGAGCAGGTAGTCCCGCCGATGCATGTTTGAGCGGTGGAGCAGGAAGAGCAGAGATTGAAGAAGCACGACGGCCGTTGGATGGACATCCAACAGTCAGTGCTTGTGCGTCAATCTTTTTTTTTAGGAAAGCCTCAAATCTGTGGAAAACAGCATACATCCAATTTGCCATTATTTCTAATAATTTACAACCCATTTGCTAATTCTTAAGGTTCTTTTTGGAGCCCATATTCTTTTTGTTAGCATTACAACCCATATTGTGGCCACGGTTAAAAATTTATACGGAATTTTGCATATTTCGGTGCGGTCAGAACTGTTTTTAATCCTGAAATTTCGACTCACATTCAAACTGATTTTAAATTTAAATGTATATCAATATAAAATCCAACAAATTCTCCACGCATAAAAATTAATGTAATTTAAAATCTTGAAATAAAAAAAAGATATTTGAAACTAATTGCCGGTTTGATGTGTTTTAAAAATGTACAACTCATTTCTCATTACTGATGGGCCATTTTCTCGGCCAACTGAATGAAAGCTCTCCTCGTCTTGAAAGATTTGCAGCCCAACAGGCCTGACAAAGCGACTTACTTGGCAAATCACAAAAAAATTGGGCTGTGGCCGTGGACCCAGCTGTCAGCCTCTCCACGTACAGTACTCTTCCGATGGAAGTCGTTCCTTGACCACGTTGACCACGCCGTGTGGAGAGCACCACGACAGTGGTCGACGGCGAGGCCTAGGAAGGGGACGACGCGGAGCCGGGGAAGACGCGGTAGTGGAAGCCCGCACGGAGAGGAGTACGAGGGTTCACTGGTTCGGCTGCGGTGTGAGGCTGCTGTCGCCGCAGGGCCTGCCAGCGGTGGGAATAGTAGGGGGCGGTGAGGCCTCTGTGGCAACACAGCCGGCATGGGAGGCAGGAGCATGCGGCACGACCGGCGCTGCTTTGGGCGGTTGGAGCAAGAAGACTAGAGGTTTAAGAAGCACTACAACCGTTGGATGGACATCGTACGGTCACTGGAGCTAGAATCGTTCATATTGACTAAAGTTGACAAAGGCCCCCGTCCCAGTCAACGTAGTAGGCCCACAAGTCAGCCTCCCACCATGGTGGGTCCCAGCTAGCAGGGGGAGTATTAATTTTTTGTGCGTAATAAGGAGGAACTTCCGGTGGGTCCGAGCTGACAGCAGGGGGAACGTTTTTTTCGTGAAATATGCTAGCCCGTCCGGTGGGTCCCAGCAGTCAGGGGGCGAATCATTTTTTCATGAAATACAATGGCCCGTCCGGTGGGTCCCCGCTATTAGGTGGAGGAATAATTATTTTGCGTGTAATAAGGAGGCACTTCCTTGCGGCTGCCGTGGACCCAGATGTCACCCTCTCCACGTACAGTCCACGTCCGATGGAAGTCATTCCTTGACCACGTTGACCATGCCGCGCCGAGAGTACCAGGGTGGTGGACGATGGAGAGGCCTGGGAAGGGGACGACACGGAGCCGGAGAAGACGCGACAGTGGATGCACACGCGGAGAGGAGTACGAGGGTTCACTGGTTCGGCTGCGCTGTCGTCGCCGCAGAATAACAGGGGGTGTGGGTGAGTGGAGGGATGGCCTGTCCAGCGGTGGGAGTAGTAGGGGGTGGTGAGGCCTCCGCGGCAGCACAACCGGCCATGGGAGGCAGGAGCAGGCGACACAACCGGCGCTGCTTTGGGCGGCTGGAGCAAGAAGACCAGAGGTTCAAGAAGCACGACGGCCGTTGGATGGACATCGTACGGTCACTGTAGCTAGAATTGTTTATATTGACTAAGTTGACAAAGCCCTTGGTACGTCAACTTAGTAGGCCCACAGGTCAGCTTCCGGAATGGTGCGCCCCAGATGTCAGGGGGAGGAATCATTTTTTGGGCGGGTGGAGCTAGAATATCCGAGATTGAAGAATAAGCACGTCATCCATTGGATGGACATCCAACGTCCACTACTGCTAGAACTGTGTGTTGACTATAAGTTGACAAAGCCTTGCATACGCGTCAACTCTGTTTTTTTAGGGGACGTGTCAACTTAGTAAGGCCAAAAGTGTGTGGCAGAGAACTTGTAGCCCATTTGAGATTTGTAAGAATGTGTAGCCCATTTTTGAATTCTAATGGAATTTACTACAGCCCATTTACAGTTTGTTAAAAGTACAACCCATTTCAACCAACTGTTCAAAACAGAATTTAATAAAATTTCCACATTTTTATGGGATCCGAAATATTACGTAAAAATCCAACGAAACATTGCACTCACAACAATTAATGAAATTAAAAATTTCAATATCCAAAAATAATATTTTATAAAGTAATCACGTGTATGGTGCATTTTTTATAGTTACTGCCCAGTTTTTATAATTACATCCCATTTATTATTTCTTAAAGCCCATTTTCTTGTTAAGCCTAATGCATCCCTCCTAGGAAGGATTTGCAGCCCAGTGGGGCGGAGAATAACAACTTGACCTTGTCTGGGTATTCCTAAAAAAAGTATAGCTGGGCTAGCCATTTTTAGCTTAAAAAAATTAATATCTGGGCTGGATATCTGGCCTGGGCTAGACGGGCCACAACCCGCCCACTTAATACCCGCAGCGATGTTTTCGTTGTTCTTCAGAAGAGAAAAATTAATATCTGGGCTAAACATCGAAAAACTCTGTAGTGCTCACACCTCAAAACACATATACTGCTCGAGCTGCTTGGCCCCAGCTGTCGGCCGCTTCTTGTGCAATTCTCTCGTTTATTGACTACTACATATATAGGTTGACAATGGTGTGGGACCGTGATTTCAGGAAACCAGGAGGAAGCAAAATAAGTTATATATATATATATATATATAATAATAAGGAGGCACTTGCGTACGTGAGGCTATGGACCTGGTGGGAGCCCATTGTCATCCTCTCCAAGTAAAGTCATGCCCTCGCCGGCCTTCCGCCTCAAATGGTCAGCGCCGCCCTCCACCTTCCCGGTCTGAGCGATTGCTCCGCCTTCAAACGACACAAGTGTCGTCCCGTCAGCCCATCTGTCGCCCACATTAATGATACGCGGTTGCCGAGGCGGCTACTCCGGTGCCACACGTCCGTCCCTCCGCCTACCACCATTGCTATATAAATCGCTACCGCCATAGCCGCAGTCATCCGCATCCGTTCCCTTTCTCCTTTCCACACCACTACTGCCCACCATGGCTTCCTCGCGCTCCAGCGCTCTTCGGGACAGGCGGACAACAGACCACAATGAGATGGCAGCCATTACTACCGACCGGCTGGCCGGCAGGCAGCCGGAGGACAACGACGTCCCAATGGAGAACATGGTAGTCGATGATCCGGCGCCAACCCCCTCCTCCGCGCCATCCTCGCCGGTGCATTGCACCATGACCATCGGCGAGGCCCGTGCCCAATATATGGACAGGGTGAGGGAGATGCGTGAGGAGCAGTTCCGGGAGGCGCAGGCCGACGCCGCCTACAACCACCATCTCCTCCAGGAGCACCTGCAGGCGGAGGAGCAGATCGCCGCGGAGCGGGAGGAGCAGGAGGCACTACTCGACTCATACCGCTCCGCCCGCAAGGGCCGCCTCGAGCGCTGGAGGTACCGCATGCGGGTGGCGGAGGCTGCGGCCGCCTACAAAGAGCCTAGCAAAGAGGGCCACGAAGCGGGCGAGGCGCTGTTTGGCGAGACCAAGGACGAGGCAGAGGACAATGCCGGCTCCGACGAGTCCTCGCTCCGCTGGCGTCGATGAGGCCCTGCTCCGCCATGGCCCCGTGGCGCCAACAACGAGGTAGAGGACACCGTCGGCTCTGTCGAGGCCCCGCCAACAACGAGGCAGAGGACATCGCCGGCTCAGCCGAGGCCCCACCCTGCCAGCAACGTGGGGGAGGATTTCCACTACTCCACTAAGGCGCCATGATTCCTCCAACGTATCTATAATTTTTGATTGCTCCATGCTATAATATCTACTGTTTCGGGCAATATTGGGCTTTATTATCCACTTTTATATTCTTTTTGGGACTAACCTATTAACCGGAGGCCCAGCCCAGAATTGCTGTTTTTTGCCTCTTTCAGTGTTTCGAAGAAAAGGAATATCAAACAGAGTCGAAACGGAACGAAATCAACTTGAGAAGTTATTTTTGGAAGGAAAGCTACCAGATGGACTTGGACCCTACGTCAGGAGATAAGGGAGGTGTTCACGAGGGTGCCCCCCTAGGGGGTGCCCCTTGCCTCGTGGGGCCCCCGAAGCTCCCCCTACATACTTCCTGCACACATATATACTCTCATACCCTAAAACTTCTAGAACGAAGATTAGATCAGAAGTTCTGCCGCCGCAAGCCTCTGTAGCCACGAAAAGTCAATCTAGGCCCTCCCAAGACCTCACGCCGAGGGGGCCATCATCACCGGTGGCCATGGAGGAGTATCCCGGAGGGGCCATCATCCTCATGAAGGCCAAGGACTAGAGGGTGGAGGCCATGGAGGAGGAAGCACAAGGGGGAGAACCTCTCCTCCTCTCTTTTGGTGGCGCCGGAGTGCCATCGGGAGGGGAATCATCGCCATGCTGATCGTCTTCATCAACATCACCATCATCATCACCATCCTCATCTCTTTCACGCGGTCCACTCTCCCGCACACCGCTGTAATCCCTACATGAACATGGTGCTTTATGCCACATATTATGATCCAATGATGTGTTGCCATCCTATGATGTTTTGAGTAGATATCTTTTCTCTTTGGGTTGATTGATGATCTAGATTGACATGAGTTGTATGTTTTACTTTGGTGTTGTCCTATGGTGCCCTCCGTGTCACGCAAGCGTGAGGGATTCCCGTTGTCGGGTGTTACAATACGTTCATGATTGGCTTATAGTGGGTTGCTAGAGTGACAGAAGCTTAAACCCGAGTAAGAGGGATTGTTGCGTATGGGAATAAAGAGGACTTGATGCTTTAATGCTATGGTTGGGTTTTACCTTAATGATCTTTAGTAGTTGCGGATGCTTGCTAGAGTTCCAATCATAAGTGCATATGATCCAAGTAGAGAAAGTATGTTAGCTTATGCCTCTCCCTCATATGAAACTGCAATAGTGATTGCCGGTCTTGTTAACAATTTCCTAGGACAATTCTGCACACCGATCCACCATTATTCCACACTCGCAATTTATAATACTTAGTAATATATTCTAACTTTATGATAACAGCACCTACTTTTATGTTTTAGCTCTCCGATACCATGCAAAGTTATCCTCTTCATACCCACAACATAGTTTTATTTCTCGTTGCTAGTTGGAAGCAAACGTTCGGTTCACGTAGAGTCGTATCAGTGGTAGATAGGGCTTGAGAGAATATTGATCTTACCTTTAGCTCCTTGTGGGTTCGACACTCCATACTTATCACTTCCACCTTTGGAAAGTGCTACGATGATTCCTTGCATTTGGGGATTATCACGCCGCCCGCCGGCAACGAGACAGAGGACATCGCCAGCTCCGCCGAGGCCCCGCCCCGCTGCCAACGAGGCCACGCCACACAGAAAACGAGGAAGAGTAGAACACGGTAGGTCGCCGCCGCTCGTGTACAAGTAAGGCCACCGCTGCTATCCTCCGGTTGAAGCCAAGCTAGGCGGGTTGTCCATTGACGGCCGGTAGCTTCTTGGCGGCGACGTGGAGTCAGAGAGCTGCGCTGGAGAAGAACGCTGCTTCTACTTAACTGCTGGTGCGCTGGCTGATCGACACGCGGGCCCAACAGGCCACATGTCAGTTATGCAACTGCACCTGCAGTTAAGTCACTGAAGCTTCTGTTCGGCTCAGCGGGACAAAGGTGGGTAGCTTTGGTTAATTAATTATACCTCCAGCGCACCCCTTTTTAGTTGAAGAATGTATGAAATGTAATGAAATCCGGCATGTTTATATGAAATCCGGCCGTGTATGAATTAATTTATTTCGATTAGTTCGAATTCCTGTATCACTGGCATTGGATGAACATGCAAAACAATACGCATTTAGCATTACTCCTGTGGTGATCACCTCGTTTGCAGCAAGTTTCACATGTACTCCTCCGGTCCTTTCTAGTCTGCATACAAGTTCATGCGTAGTCAAAGTATCTCTACTTTGACCAATCTCATACAAAAAGTATGCACTTTCACAATGTGTGAAGTAAAAGGAAATGAAGGAGTACAAAGAGTTTGAGCAACTTTTTAGCGTTTCTATACATTGCAATCAAACACACAGGCCTGGCAATTCATAGAAAACATTCAAAACAATCGATGATTATGCATCTCAGCGACTCACATGTCAGAGGCAATATTTACTTCACAACTAAAGAACAAAGAAAAAATTGATCGACGCTGCTGACAGCAAAGGGCGTCCCATTCGAAAATATCAAACGCATGTCTTGCTAAAATCAATGAGCAAAATTTGACAAGGTTGTCCCATTGCAAAATATCAAATGCCTACGATTGTGGAATGGGCAGGGTTTGCCATCAGTTCGGACATTGACATGGCACTTCGTGCTAAATAAACCAGCTGTTCCTTTTGTGAAGTTCCACCAAAATCAACCAAATCCGCGCGTAGCTTGTATGTTCGCCCTTATATGTTGCAACACCTTGAACTTATCGGCACCTCCTTTCTTGTGGTGGAAATGAATGATTCGATGTATTCATGAACATTTTGTGCAGTTCCCATTCAAATCAAGCTGAGCACCCCTGTTTGCACAAATACAAAAAAGTTATTAGTATAAAGCAAACTGTACTATGAATTGACAGTTTCAACAGGCACATATATGGTCTATGTAGAGCACACTTTTAGAAAAATGGAACTCACCAGAAAGAATCCTAGAACAACATTGTACTCGCGCATCACAGAAAAAATGGAGATTTGTCATCCTTCCGAGCTGAAGTTAGTTTGGTCTTGTGGGGAGTAATGTAACCATCCTTCAACTGCTCCTTCCGATGAGAAGATAGACAGGCTTCTTCATCCCGGCATAATCGGAACTAGTTACTTCAATGCATCCATATTCTTCTTTAGAGGAAGATGATCCTATTGTGCAAAGACAAGAGGACTACTAAATGCTAGCATCCCTGTTTGCTCGAAAAAAGGAAAGGAAATATTTAAAACAACATACGTATGAAGCACTTCTCAAGGACAATACCACTTTTTCATGACAAGATTCTAAACAAAGTAGCACAACACCAATAGAGATGACAAAGCTCAATCATATGGATCAAATCAGTGGGCGAGTACCAACCTTTGTCAGGAGGCTTATTGTGTAGAGCATACAGATGAAGCACTTCTTCGGAACCATCTGTTGCTATCTACGATGGTGGCCATGCTTACTATATACTCCTCGATTAGTTTAATGTTTCCAACATCTTCTTGTGCAGTTCCACTAAAATATATGGTATCTTCAAAGAAGATCCCTGTTTGCACAAGTAGAGATAATTATATATTACATTAAGAGTGGCATCAAATCAGTGGCAAAACAATTGCTCGTTCCAGCCATAGCAATAAATTAAGATGCAAAACTATATCATTAATTGTGTCATCACAGCCCAAAGGTTTCATTACAGCACCAGGAGTAGATTTTTGTTTTTCTTCCGCTTGTTCTTCCCCTTCGTCACTTGTTCAATAACAGACAAGCTTCGCCTTCAATGTAAGATTTGTCATGTCAATTAGGGAGCACAAGTATAGTACTAAACTTAATTTTCTGATGTAAGTGGCAAAATACAGGCCGATAGTTGTGAAATATCCTTATCTTACCTCAATGGAATATTACGGTGCACATACAGATTGGAAGTCTTGTCTCCATTTGTGCAGTTCACTAAAATAAAGCAACATTATCATACAAGTAGCACAACATATGATAGCACACTACAGAATTATGTAAAAGAAGGCTAGTAGTGACCTCTCATGATGCGGAATTCAAACAACTCACAAGAAGAAGATCTGAACCAAATTCGGATAGGAAGTAAGATCTCCTCTTGTGCAGTTCCACTAAGATCAAGCAATCAAGCAACATTGTCGGTGTGACATTTTGGTTGAACTGCACAAAACACTCTTAAAACAAAAGTGTTTTTTGCAGTGCAACAAAAGGTCACAATGGCAATGAGGTGAAGTAGATAACCATGTTTACCCAGAGGTGCAAAGTAAACAATTAGTGGTCAATAACGGTGGATGGCACAGAATCCAACAAAAAGAAGCATCTACCTTATCTAAATGGGAAAGAAAGCAAGAGAGTAGCATTTCTCAAATGGTGGCATTGATTAATATTAACATAGAGATTATATTAACAATACAATTCGGTAAACATGTAATTTGCTTTTAACTGTGGCATTGCATCAATTTTCCAGCGGCATTATTAGAGGGTGTTTGTTTATTGGGGCATTTTGGTGTAGGGACTAAAAAGCTCCGCACCGGTCCCATCTAAATCAAACAGGAGGGACTTTTAGGGACTAAAAGTGGGCATTTGGGACTAAAGAAAGAAGACCTCGAGGGAGTCTTTTTGGGACTTTTTCCAACAGTTGCCCCTGCCACGCATCGCACCTTGTCTCTAATAGTTCATTACTAGGGTTAACATGGTCTTTTAGCATGTCATTTAATAACCTCTAGTCCATGTTTAGTCCCTGGAACCAAGCAGGTAGGGACTAGGGAGTTTGTAACCAAACAGGCCTTAGATTAACAACAGCCTAATGAGTTGCACAGATGTTGGGCGACCAGCACCATGTGCATCTACCTATGTACTGTGGTCATGCACAGTCTGTTGCAACAAAGAACAAACAACCAAGGAGCATATTTGTGTTGGTCCCAGTTTTTTTATCTTTAGACACCTTTCCCTATGTGAACGCAGCAAATCTAGTCCTGCTCAAACTCTACAACCTTGTCCCTTCCTTTCCTTTTTGAACTAGTACTTTTGCCCCTTCCTTTCCTCTTTGAACCACGTCCTAGATTTATGCGATAGAACTTTCCCCTCTACTCTCCCCCATTCTTTTCCTCTTTGAACCACGTCCTAGATTCATGCTATACAACTTTCCCCCATCATTTCCTCTTTGAACCACGTCCTAGATTCATGCTATATACAACTTTTCCCACTACTTTCCCCCACTCATTTCCTCTTTGAACCACGTCCCAGATTCATGGTATACATGCAGCTAGAGCAATGCATGTGCAGTAAGTAAATTATACCTTAAGGTTCTTGGGGCGTGGTTCGGTGGGCGACGGGACGGCAGCGAAGAAGAAGGGGTTGGAGGCCCTCCCGCGCCGCTGCTGGGTGGAAAGTGAACAGCTGCGCTGGTAGTCCCTCGCCTACGACGACAGCGTTAAGCCTCCTTCCCTTCCCGGCGGACGGATCCTGCCGGCTCTTTGAGCAGCAGTGAGGGAAGAAAGAGGCCAACGAAGTCTTGTTTAGATCTGGAGAGGGCGAGAGAGTGTGAAGAGAGCAACTACAAGCACTGAGGCTCCAGCGGGAGAGGGCGAGAGAGTGTGAAGAGAGCAACTACAAGCTACCGAGGCTCCAAATGAGAGAGGGCTAGAGAGTGTGAAGAGAGCAACTACAAGCGCCGAGGCTCCAGCGTGTATATATATCTTGGAGAGAGGGTGTGAAGCGTGCAAACCCTAGAAAACATTTTGACCAGTCAAAGAATCCTCCTGGCACAAATTATGCTCAAGTGTAGTTATCGAACCCGAGACCTCAAGTTTGATGAGCGAACATGCTAACCAGCTACACAACCCTCATGTTATGTTCAACGAGAGGGAAATAACCTTTTATACATTCCTGCATTCGTGTGACAAGCATGCCGTGTTTTTTTTGAGTGTGCGAGTCATTGGGATTTCAATCATAATCATGTCATGTGGCTTTGGTGGTAAGACTATCCACAGTGGTGCAGAAATAATGCAGCCTTAGTCACCTTACCTCTCTCCACGTAGTACGTTGGGTCCCACCAGTGAGGGTGAAATAAACAAATTAATAAGAAAAATTAAAAGTGCCGGTGTATCTTACCTCACACATCTCGCCATCGCCGGGAACACCGTCCAATTGATCCCTCTGTTCACTCAATGCATTATTTTAGGTGAATCCTTATTATAACATGCACACAAATTTTGGGCACTTGTACTCGACTTAAGTCAGTGTGCCACCGTATCTCATATACTTACTACTCCCTCCGTCTAGGTGTAATAAGTCACGTTAGAAGGTGCAACGGGACCAAGGTGCATGCGTGTGCGTGTGTGCGTGTGTGTGTTTAACAGCATGTGTGTGTTAGAGAGAGCGACAGATCGACCTACTCCTACAGAGACATGTTGTGTAGTGTACGATTTTAGCCGCGAGAGTCGATGCATCCTGTTGTTTCCGGGCGTGTCCGGTAGGGACATGCGGATAGCTGCCACGCCCGCTCCTGACCAGCCTGGCCCACCCAAAGCTCCTCCATCGCCAAGGCTTCCAGCCAAACGGTCAGCCGGCCCAAAGAATCGGTGCCGCATTCATGCCCGGGCAGAAGCGGACGCGACCTCTCACCGGCGCAAGAGTGATGGTTGCTTCGTCATTCAACTTACTGCTGGGTCTATGTGATTTTGACGGCTCATTGGTCTTTATTACTGAGGTGGTAGGACTGCTGGATGTCCCACGCTTTCGGCGAAAGGAGGTACTACTACTAGATTACAATTTTCTCCATTATTACAGCAGAGGCGTGCAAAAGCAGTGAAAACATGGAGGCTCAGTGATTACATGGCCCACCTCACACTATCACCGTCCGACACCTACCTCTTTACATAGTAGTACTCCCTCTATTCCTAAATATTACTAGATGAGTCCCCGCGCGTTGCCGCGGAACAGCGGTATATCTCTCTACACAAAATTATCGATTTCATAGAACTAAAACAACTCTATAACCGCATGACAAATGTGGTAGCTAGACTAAATAAACTCCCATCATCATTTAGATCATCCCACGTACGGAGAAAAGATCAGCCAACTCCTACTGCATAATGGGATTATATTTTTCTTTTTGACATGTTAATGGGACTTAGAAGCTCACTTACATGCATGCTACCGGTGCATGCTTGCATGCAGACCTGTTGATGTGATTTAAAACCCACTCACATGCATGTGCCACGGTATTTATGCATGCTTGCGTGTGGCTTAGCACGGAGCCTCTCAACGTCTAGATCAGACGGCTATTCTGGACTGATTTACTTCATCTAACGGCTACATCAATTTTGATGATGTGGCTCAAGGAGAGGATAAAGAATTCCTAGTAGTGGGGGCTAGCTATTACTAGTAGATAAGTCTTTGTAGAGATTCCACTACATACGGAACAAAATGAATGAATCTACACTTAAAATGCATCTATATACATCCGCATGTGGTTCATGGTGAAATCTCTACAAAGACTTAAATTTAGGAACGGAGGAAGTACTAGTATAGTACGTACTTTAATTTATCAGTGAGATAAATTTGTACAATGCTATGAAGCTTCCAGCTCCTGTTACATGTATCTTGCGTCCAAGGTTGCCCGTTGCAACATTTCATCAAATACAAAGGAGACTAACATGCATGCTATTGCATCTCAATGGTTGACAGATCATAGCAAATATGTACTCCCTCTGTTCCAAAATAAGTGTCTCAACTTTGTGCAAACTTTAGTACAAAGTTGTACTACTAATAAAGTTGACACTTATTTTGGAATAGAGACAGCTAAAGAAAAAAAAACGATCCATGCAGTCCCTAGCCCTTGAACCGTAAACCCTAACCAGGCTTTAATTTGCTGGCAATGTGGCGCTTCCTAAGAAATGAAGTTTGCAACCTTTTGACCATCGGATCATTTTGTGCAGTTTCACCAAAATCGAGATGAGCATCCCTGTGGCAAAGAAATTGAAGAAGCGTGACTAGAATAAGATTACTGGGACTAGTTGATGAGACATAAACTCATCACAAATACAAGACGTAGAAGCCAAGAGAGGTATAAAGGGGCAAAGAAGTACTAGAGAAATATCCACGAGGGAGTGATGTGGGCAGCCGAGCAGCAGTGTTTACCGGTAAAGGGAGTTGTACCTGAGGGACGTAGCTCAACCTTGAGGAGGGCGGCGGGAGGCGGCAACTACCCACGTCGCGGCACTGACTAAGGGACGAAGGCAACCACACCGGCTTTGTGAGAGAGAACGGCGGGGACCCCTGATCGGGACGTGCCGACAGTGGATTATCGCCGTCGGCGACGGCCACCGCATCTACACTAAGCATCCACCCCTTCCCCAAGCGGACGTAATCCGCCGGGATGTTGGAGATGTGGCTGCAGTCGTTTTGTGCGAGAGAGTGTGAAGAGAGCAACCCCATCAAGCAACCGTGTAGGCTGGCCCATCCTGACTATGTATATAGCGGAGTGGTTTCCTTTTCTCTCCATATGAACCTATCATATTGCGTACGTGCCACTGAAGAAAAAAACTTTATTTATATGTCAGGACCCCGATTCCAAGTCACATAGATCTAGCCAGTAACACCTCATATCACTTTGCGGCCTCACGCACGGTATTCCCACGGGTGTCGCCTTACCATGGCTCGGGACCGTTTGCGCCTTTTGGCTCATGTATATGATTGTGTCGCTAGCATCCATATGACAGAGAACCCGGGCCGACATGGCCAGTCGTGAACCCAAAGCGGCACTAACCCGTGGGGACAGGCATACATGAATCACATCGAGCATGTCGGTCAGCAGGGTGTGAATCCGGGCTGTAGCACTGGGCTAACAGGACTCCGGGACCCCGGGCTGTAGCAGGCTAGGCAGGACTCCGGATGTCACCGCGTGACATTTCCCCGAAGGGACAGACACAGGAACGAAGAGAAACACATGCCGGCCAGTCAAGTGTCCCGAAAGCGGTAGTCTTTGGGCTAGCAGGACTTCGTGAACTGGCTGTAGCGGACTACTATGGCTCAAGGAAGCACTAGACTACATTTCCCCATAAGAGAGGCTGCCAAGGATAAACAACTAGATTATCGGATCCCACACATACCAAGCCTTTCAAACATACACACAATATGCTTGATATGTGTAAATTCAACATGGCATCACAATATAATTCTACGACTCAAGTATTTATTCATTAGGCTCCGAGGAGCGAGATATTACAAACATGGGTCTCATGACCCAACATACAGAGCATACAAGTCAAGGCACAAGCGGAAGCTTAACATGTCTGAGTACAGACATCTACAAATGAAAAAGGCTGATAAGCCTGACTAACTACTAGATCCTGCTGAGGGCACAAGATCGTAGCTGAGGTATCAAGCTAAATGTCGAAGTCCACATAGAACTACTAATGAGACTGACATCTCCCTGCAAAACATAAAATAGGCAAACGTGAGTACGAATGTACCCAGCAAGACTTACATCAGAACTAGCTACATATGCATCATTATCAACAAAGGGGGTGGTGGAGTTTAACTTCAGCAAGCCAGCTTTGACTCGGTGGCTATCCTAAACTACGACTGCAAGTAACTCTTTTGAGGTGCCGCACACGAGTCCACATATTCACCATTTCAATACACCACTATGGATCTGCTCCCATCTTCCTACGAGAACGCCATCCATAGCACTCATGCTTATCTTGCGCATTTTAGAGTATCCACTTTCACTTGTCTATGAACTGTTATAGGCAACCCAGAAGTCCTTTACCATGACACGGATATTCGAATAGATCATTTATAACCCTGCAGGGTGTACTTCTTCACACACGCTCTCACCACTTACCACCTTGTACACGCCGTGTATCTCGGCAACCTTCAAGCGAAGCTTTGGCGAGGGAGTCGGCCACGACCTGACTAACCACACAAGTCTCTAGTCTAGGTTTATCGCCTATTCGGGTTCCATCCGCGAGGAGATCCGGCCGGAGTTTTGCTCACAGCCCCAAACGATGTGTGCAGGGTTCCCGAGACACCAAAAGGGCGCTCGGCACACCGGGCCACGGTGTATCTACTGCATCATAGCCCACCCCTAGGGTCAGCGCTATGCACGGCCTCCAACACATATCCTACAAACACCAGAAACTAGTTTCAACTCCTGGACAGAGGGCAAGGCAGTTAATAAGTCGAGAGGGTCCATTGGTTTCGGGCCCAATGCGTGGTAGTAACTGTTTCATGGATCACAAACACAGAACTCGGTTCCTGAGGACGGCTACAATGAGACAACCCGCCATGTACTCCTACATGGCCTCTCACCGCTACCTTTACCAAATCGTGTTCACACACTTAGCTCTCAACAGTTGGACATGTTCACACACCTCCATTCATCCCCGATGAATCATACCTGACACAACTCTAAGCAATAGCATGCACGACAAACAAGCATGAATGAGTAGGCACATCAGGGCTCAAACAACTCCTACTCATGCTAGTGGGTTTCATCTATTTACTGTGGCAATGACAGGTCGTGCAGAGGATAAGGGGTTCAACTACCGAAACAAGTAACAGATGATTCGTTGTTGTCCTAAAGCAACAAAAGATACCAGGAGCGAGAGAGTGGGATTGTATCGAAATGAACAAGGTGGTTTTGCTTGCCTGGCACTTCTGAAGATAGCATTGAGTCTTCATCAGTGTCAACGATCACAACGCTTGGCACAAATACTATCGAGGGGGAACAACACCGGCAAACAGAGAAGAAACACAATTAATGCAATGCACAATATGATGCATGCTATGACATGGGAATATGAATGTGTTTTGGCCAATGCAAGCTAGAACAGATTAAGATGAGTCCATTTGAACCAAAGATTCAAATGCAAACCCATTTTAAGAGGTCATAATAGTGCATTAACTTGTTTCACCTAAACAGCAAGGTTAATGTGTTCTAACATGCGTGAAACCAGTACAGATGGACATATTGGATTTTTCTGATCATTTTTCATATATAAATTATTTCATTCTGAGCTACGGTTGATTTTCTATGATTTTTAGAAGTTTTGGCTATTTTCTGGAATTTCCTGAATAAGAATAAATCCAGTAAAAGATTAATTGCGTGAGCACTGCGTCACTGTGACGTCAGCGGTCAACTGGGTCGGCCAGGTCCAGGTAAAACCTGACCAGTGGGACCCATACGTCAGTGTCTCAGGCTGGTTTAGGTGTATGACAAGTGGGACCGGTCAACGTTGACTTGACCAAAGTCAAAGCTGACACGTGGGGTCCATAGGTTAGCACTAATCTAAACAGGTAGTTTACACTAACCTAATCTATTTTAGTTAGACGGTTAGTTGTGCGGTGGGGCCCGGTTGTCAGTGGCTTAGGGGCTTAGTTAGCGGGGTGATTAACCCCAAACAGTGGCTATCACCGGCGGCTAATCGTCGGCGTAACCAGGATGCGGCGGCGTTGTCCGTCCGGCCGTTTCTGGCGGCGGAAGCGAGCGGGGCTGGGCTCTACGTGCTCAGCACGGAGAGGCACATCGAACAGTGGTCGTGGTTCGAGCGGGGGTGGACGGAGTCAGCGGCGGCGACCAAAATGGCGGCGGCCGGAGCATGGTGGGTTGCGGGTTTGGGGTTGTGGTGCGCTAGGGGAGGAGATGGTGTGTGCGTTCGGCTCCTGGGAGCACAGTGAGCACAACGGCAGGCTCAAAAGGGTACGGCGGCAGCTGTGGCCATGGCGGCGACATGGCCGGCGGCGGGGAGCGCTCGGCTCCGGCGGCTGATCCGGCTAGGGGGTGAGATAGGCGACGGGGCATGGAGGAGAAGAATGGTAGGCTCACCACGGATCTGATGGAAGGGACGGCGAGGCCGGGGAAGCACGGGAGGCCGCGAATCGACGGCAGCAGTCTTCGGTGGCCGAGGAGGGGAACGGGCGGAGCCGGGCGGCCTGTGGCTTCCGGTGCCGTGCGGCTTGGTGAGGAGGAAGAGGGGGGACGAGGCGGAGCTCGTAGGTAGCTTAGGGTGTCGTTGGGATGACGGTGGCTGCGGTGGTGGCGAGCGGTGTCGACGGCATCGCTCGGGTATGCTGTGGGAGAGGAACAGAGGAGGCGAGAGAGAGCAGCGAGTGAGGGGGAGGGGAGAGGTCTCGAGGCGGATCGACGGCGCTGTATGCGTTCACCCACGCCTGCAGGCTCGGCGGCAAGCAGGAGGAGGCGTGGCGCCTCGCGCGCGCGTGCGCTGTCTCCCTCCTCTGCCTACTGGCAGAGGTAGGTGATGACTGGCACAGCCAGGTAAGTTGGCCAGGTTAGTCTCTCTCTCTCTCTTTTATTTCTGTTTTCTATTTTTTGTAACTTCGTGGCTTTATTAAAATGCTGTATGCTTCCAAAAATCATGAAACTAATCATGGCTACTGTTTAGAATATATACAACAGTAAACATTTTAGCTTATGATTATTTGATCATTTAAAATATTTATAGCATTTAAATGCCCAAATGCAAATACTATAGGATTTAATTCAAAAGTCCAGAAATGGCCTAGAATTATGTGCATCATTTTTGCCAGAGGTTTTCACCTTTATCAAAAATCATGAACTTTTCCAGAGGACATTTTGGATTTATTGAAAAGGATTTTATTTGATCCTATTTGAATTCACTTGGTGCTAGGGTTTGGATCAATCCCCATTTCAACTTCATTTGAAATTTAACATGATGCATGGATGCAATGCCACTATCTACAACCAAAATCTAGGGATGTGATGACTCACCCCCACTAAACAAGGATCTCGTTCTGAGATTCCGGACGTGAGGTGAGAAGGAAAAGGGGATGCAAGGCTTAGCACAATCTTCATGATCCAACTGCCCTTCTTAAGGATGTCGACTCCTTGCGTCATATTGATCTTGGCATCTTCGCTTTAGAGAGTTTCATCGACACGATGATGACAGAAAGAAAGTCTACTAGGATTGATCTTCTTGAAGATCGAGCTATACAAGATCAACTCACGGAATGAGATGTTGAAACATCTCGAGTTTAGACACAAAACACACATCGAGAGGGATGGAAGAACAAACGACGAGGTTTGATTTGGTGGACAACAATTCCATGCTTGTAAAGAAGGTGGATGGAGTCAGAGTAGCGAGGAGTTAATTGCTATGATTCCATAACGGGCCACCTTAGGAAAGGTGACTCGTAGAATTATTCCCTTAAGTGGCAAAAGAATCACTTTTGAAATAGAGACCATTGAGACTCTTAAAACCAGCCTAAGGCGATCACAATTGATTGTTTGGTGGAGTTCAAAGGAATGGCATATCCAGATTCGAATGGATGATGTGGACTACCTTGTTGAAGACAATGCGATGGATGATTTTGCTTATCATCGGAAATGGATGGGACCCATGGTAAGTCCACTTTCGAAGATGATCTTGGATAGCAACTGCTGAGAAGGGCATCCCATGGAAAATTGGCACGATGGGGTGCAGCTGGGAACAAAATGCAAATGTTGGGAGTGTTCCAACCATCATATCTGCCTGAGATTCAGATCTGGTTGGTAACCGAATATTTCAGACAGCAGGTCTGGAAAGGAAAATGAAAGTTTGCAACACAAATCAATGAGATGGCATTGCGAGATTCTCGGGAAATGAACTACGATAGCAAGCTCCAAAACATGAGCTGGTTCTGCTACAACATGTGAACACGTTGTCTGAGACAAGCATGACCACATAGTAGTCTTATAATAAAACACTACCGAGTTCAGGTGGGGAACCATCAACGAGGATATCGATGTCCCAACATAAGTCTGGATTAGCTCTTATGAAGGAACTCCTTCTCCTTGAACAAATCAGTCAGTGGCTTGGTGTACTAGGGACGCGTATAGAACGGAGGTTGCAAGTCTCCAAACCACAGAATACTTCGCACGTATGCATGACTGATTTGGGGTGATTCCAGAGGAAGCACATTAACTTTCTCGAATCCACGGCGACAACTTGCATCAAATGCACATGAACTGGAGGAAGTCACTTCTTACACCAAACATATTCTTCATGAACGGAACATGAAGGCATCGTTTACAAAGTTTCCAACACTAGCTCAATGTTTAACACGAATCATGGTGGAGACAAGATGCTGCTAATGGGCTCAACAACAACTCATCCGAATTTCCATATCACTGGACTTCTACCATCATGTGAACACGGTGATAGCATTGGTCAGACCAAAATATGTAATGGTATATGCTCGAGGGATCACCCACGAGTAAGACAACATTGCGAACATCGTTGGTTCTGATTTGACTTGACGATAGCCCATACTCAAGTCAAAGTTTTGACATGGCAATAGATCCAACAACTGATCACGAGGACCAATTGGTGAAGATATCATCTTTATTCAACACACACACACATACACACAAAGATATCCCTTTGGAAGTGAACTAAGTTAGACAAGCTTTTATCTCCCAACTCTCCAAGTTGTTGTTTGGCTTAACCAACTAGCTCAGGGCTATCCAACATGCATTCTTGGAGAAAAGTGGTTTATTGGAAAACCAACTTGATCACGAGCTCAACATAACAAAGAAGGGGACAACCTGGTAACACTTCCGAGAAGATATTCGTAAAATCACGAACCACCGGTATGTTACTAAGCTCGAGAACAATCTTGCTTTTCAGAGCAAGACGATATGAACAATAAGCAAGGGATTGAATAATCCTAACTCATTGATCGAAGAGTGCACCGGAAATAAGGACTAGGTAGCACAGTCTATCTTAGAATGATGATTCAAAAGCCAACACGCTAAGAGTGAGAACATTTTCCATTTACTACCAAGCAACGAGGTTGCTAGAAGTATCGATTTCACACATCACAATTCACTTGTCGGCATTCCGGTTACATCAACACGGGACCGAGGAATGAATAATGATAGCGAGAAGTATCACTACGTCAAGAATTCATAAAGGAAGGTGCAATTCTCATGACGTTCCTGACATAAAGTGGGTAATACTTCAGGGTAGAACAGAACAAAAGCTGAATTGGCATTTTGATCTGCGGAATACAACTACTTTGACCACTCCAAGAAATGGATGAGGTGTCGAGTTTGTTTCTCCTAGTCATTCCAGAATAGAATGGCTTGACGGACCACAAGAATAATAGGCATCAATGAACGGATGCACGCATACTCTTGATTATCAATTGATAGATGGAGGTCAGAAAACAACTAAAGAGGGACAACTCAAAGGAACATATATCTTTCTGAGTTGTGGATGCATATATTAGTATGTCGAGCGAAGCTCAACATTTCTTCCGGAAAACCCATGCGGAAAGGTAGAACTGGCAGATTCACAATTATGAATGGAGAACTCCTCAAGAGTACTCTGATTGTGAACCTTTGGTTCAGCGAGGAACTTCTGCCATAAGCAGTTCGTAGTATTTGGAAGAAGTAAATACCACGAACCTCGAGGACTATCGCAAAGTTACTAATATCCTAAAGGAACTAGCAAACACTATCAACAGGAGGTAAGTATGGTGAATCTCGGGTTCAAGAACCCAGGAATAGGATACCTACATACTAAGTGGCATCACGGGATGCTTTCAAGAATAATGGCCAGAATCTTCACACTGGGAACACAAAACATTGCTAGATTACTAGGTGACTCCCTAAAACACCTAGGCTCATAATAATAGCTCCAACATATACGTCGAGGCCATGGAATACCTCAACTCAACAATTCGTGTGATTAACCTGGCCGAAAGGAACATCGAAACCAGAGGGAAAGGATTTGCAAGTGCATCAGATTGTTTAGAAACCTGGGATGGCTCGGACAGCATAACGGCTGTAAATGCTCAAAATGATTTGAGACATCCTGCAAAATAGTGGCGTGACCACTCAACATCACAATATCAAGGTTCTGAGACCAGCTATGAACATACGGAAGTAGTAAAAACTAAACTGAGATTTGAAACTATCAATTCTATAAGTTTATGGATTAGCAACATGCCATCCTAATAGATAGATGAGAAGCCTAGTTCTTAAACCCCGTAGAAGAGAAGAGGATGACTCAGATCAGAAGGCCATGAGGTATAAGGAGTAAAAAGAGCCTTACGTTCCCTTCCAAAATCAATTCCCTTACATAACTAAAGCATTTCTAGACACAACTTCGACCAAGATGGCTTGGTAATCCTACAGCAACAAAGCTCGATACCAAAGCTGTCAGGACCCCGATTCCAAGTCACATAGATCTAGCCGGTAACACCTCATATCACTTTGCAGCCTCACGCACGGTATTCCCACGGGTGTCGCCTTACCATGGCCCGGGACCGTTTGCGCCTTTTGGCTCACGTATATGATAGTGTCGCTAGCATTCATCTGACAGAGAACCCGAGCCGACATGGCTAGTCGTGAACCAAAAGTGGCACTAACCCATGGGGACAGGCATAAATGAATCACATCGAGCATGTCGGTCAGCAACGTGTGAATCCGGGCTGTAGCACTGGGCTAACAGGACTCCGGGAACCCGGGCTGTAGCAGGCTAGGCAGGACTCCGGATGTCATCAAGCGTGACATTTCCCAAGGGATGTATACATGAACGAATCAAACACATGCCGGCCACCAAGTGTCCCGAAAGTAGTGCAGGGCTAGCAGGACTCCGTGAACTGGGTCAGAAGCGGACTACTATGGCTCAAGGAAGCACTAGACTACATTTCCCCATAAGAGAGGCTGCTAAGGATAAACAACTATATTATCGGATCTCACACATACCAAGCATTTCAAACATACACACAATATGCTTGATATGTGTAAATACAACATGGCATCAGAACATAACTCTACGACTCAAGTATTTATTCATTAGGCTCCGAGGAGCGAGATATTACAAACATGGGTCTCATGACCCAACATAGAGAGCATACAAGTCAAGGCACAAGCGGAAGCTTAACATGTCTGAGTACAGACATTTACCAATGAAAAAGGCTGAGAAGCCTGACTAACTACCAGATCCTGCCGAGGGCACAAGAACGTAGCTGAGGTATCAAGCTAAACGTCGAAGTCCACACGGAACTACTAGCGAGACTGACATCTCTCTGCAAAACATAAAATAGGCAAACGTGAGTACAAATGTACCCAGCAAGACTTACATCAGAACTGGCTACATATGCATCATTGTCAACAAAGGGGTGGTGGAGTTTAACTGCAGCAAGCCAGCTTTGACTCGGTGGCTATCCTGAACTACGACTGCAAGTAACTCTTTTGAGGTGGCACACACGAGTCCACATATTCACCATTTCAGTACACCACTATGGATCCGCTCCTGTCTTCCTACAAGAACGCCATCCATAGCACTCACGCTTATCTTGCGCATTTTAGAGTATCCACTTTCACTTGTCTATGAACTGTTATAGGCAACCCAGAAGTCCTTTACCATGACACGGCTATTCGAATAGATCATTTATAACCCTGCAGGGGTGTACTTATTCACACACGCTCTCGCCACTTACCACCATGTACACATCATGTATCTCGGCAACCTTCAAGCGGAAGCCTGGGGAGGGAGTCGGCCACGACCTGACTAAACACACAAGTCTCTAGTCCAGGTTTATCGCCTATTCGGGTTCCATCCGTGAGGAGATCTGGCCGGAGTTTCGCTCACAGCCCCAAACGATGTGTGCAGGGTTCCCGAGACACCAAACGGGCGCTCGGTACACCGGGCCATGGTGTATCTACCGCATCATAGCCCACCCCTAGGGTCAGCGCTACGCACGGCCTCCAACACATATCCTAAAAACACCAAAAACTAGTTGCAACTCCTAGACAGAGGGCGAGGCAGTTAATAAGTCGAGAGGGTCCATTGGTTTCGGGCCCAATACATGGTAGTAACTGTTTCATGGATCACAAACACAGAACTGAGTTCCTGAGGACGGCTGCAATGAGACAACCCACCATGTACTCCTACATGGCCTCTCACCGCTACCTTTACCAAATCATGTTCACACACTTAGCTCTCAACAGTAGGACATGTTCACACACCTCCGATTCATCCCCGATGAATCGTAACCGACACAACTCTAAGCAATAGCAGGCATGACAAACAAGCATGAATGAGTAGGCACATCAGGGCTCAAACAACTCCTACTCATGCTAGTGGGTTTCATCTATTTACTGTGGTAATGACAGGTCGTGCAGAGGATAAGGGGTTCAACTACCGCAGCAAGTAACTGATGATTTGCTGTTTTCCTCATGCAGTAAAAGAGAGCAAGAGCAAGAGAGTGGGATTGTATCGGAATGAACAATGGGGTTTTGCTTGCCTGGCACTTCTGAAGATAGCATTGAGTCTTCATCAGTGTCAACGATGACAACGTCGGTTCAACGTCTACCGAGGGGGAACAACACCGACAAACAGAGAAGAAACACGATCAATGCAATGCACAATATGATGCATGCTATGACATGGCAATATGAATGTGTTTTGGCTAATGCAAGCTAGAACAGATTAAGATGAGTCCATTTGAACCAAAGATTGAAATGCAAACCCATTTTAAGAGGTCATAATAGTGCATTAACTTGTTTCACCTAAACAGCAAGGTTAATGTGTTCTAACATGCATGAAACCAGTACAGATGGATAGATTGGATTTTTCTGATCATTTTCCATATATTAATTATTTCATTCCGAGCTATTTTCTGGAATTTCCTGAATAAGAATAAATCCAGAAAATAATTAACCGCGTCAGCACTGCATCACTGTGACGTCAGCGGTCAACTGGGTCAGCCAGGTCCAGGTCAAGCCTGACCAGTGGGACCCATATGTCAGTGTCTCAGGCTGGTTTAGGTGTATGCCAAGTGGGACCGGTCAACGTTGACTTGACCAAAGTCAAAGCTGACACGTGGGGTCCACAGGTTAGCACTAATCTAAACAGGTAGTTTACACTAACCTAATCTATTTTAATTAGCCGGTTAGTTGGGCGGTGGGGCCCGGTTGTTAGTGGCTTAGGGCTTAGTTAGCGGGGTGATTAACCCCAAACAGTGGCTATCACCGGCGGCTAATCGCCGGCGTAACCAGGATGCGGTGGCGTTGTCCGTCCGGCCGTTTCCGGTGGCGGAAGCGAGCGGGGCTGGGCTCTACGTGCTCAGCGCAGAGAGGCGCATCGAACGGTGGTCGTGGTTCGAGCGGGGGTGGACGGAGTCAGCGGCGGCGAACAAAATGGCGGCGGCCGGGGCACGGTGGGTTGCGGGTTTGGGGTTGTGGTGCGCTAGGGGAGGAGATGGTGCGTGCGTTCGGCTCCTGGGAGCACGGTGAGCACAACGGCAGGCTCAAAATGGTACGGCGGCAGCTGTGGCCACGGAGGCGACATGGCCGGCGGCGGGGAGCGCTCGGCTCCGGCGGCTGATCCGGCTAGGGGTTGAGATAGCCGACGGGGCATGGGGGAGAAGAATGGTAGGCTCACCACGGATCTGATGGAAGGGACGGCGAGGCCGGGAAAGCACGGGAGGCGACAAATCAACGGCAGTAGTCTTCGGTGGCCGAGGAGGGGAACGGCGGAGCTGGTGGCGTCCAGGGGCTTCCGGCGCCGTGCGGCTTGGTGAGAAGGAAGAGGGGGGACGAGGCGGAGCTCGTAGGTAGCTTAGGGTGTCATCGGGATGACGGTGGCTGCGGTGGTGGCGAGCGGCGTCGACGGCATCGCTCGGGTGTGCTGCGGGAGAGGAACAGAGGAGGGGAGAGGGAGCAGCGAGTGAGGGGGAGGGGAGAGAGGTTTCAGGGCGGATGGGGAAGGCGCCAGGGCGTTCACCCACGCGTCCAGAGGCTCGGCGGCAAGCAGGAGGAGGCGTGGCGCCTCGTGCGTGCGTGCGCTGTCTCCCTCCTCTGCCTACTGGCAGAGGTAGGTGATGACTGGACGGGTAGACAGAGGCCTAACTATAGAGGTAGAACGGTCGACATCCATACATAACTGAAGGACGGGAAATATGTCTTGAGGGAGATTGGTCGACATCCATACATAACTGAAGGACGGGAAATATGACGGGACAGAGAGAGAGAGGAGAGAGAGAGAGGGAGGGAGTGGGAGGGAGAGGGGTAGAGTGTTGGATGGGTGATGGAGTTCCTTTTCGAAGATCGTGGGAGAGGCCTACTAGACAAACTGAGGGTGGAACTGCAATATTATCAATAAGAGTGGGGATGTGTTTTTGTGTGTGCCCATGCGTGATAGATCTGTCGGGACGCATCCATGGATGATGAAGGGGAACCATGTGTTTGGTAAGCAAACCTAACTAGATCGGTAGATCAATTGTTGTTTGTCGGAGGAAGGGAGAGACACAACTAATGAGGTAGATCGATTGACGTGTGGGTAAAAACGAGTTATAAGGACCTAGCTAGCTCTATGTATAGCGAGAGATCGGTCTGTGTATGTCCATTTGTTATAGGGAAATAAGGCCCAGCGAGACGGATAGATAGAGAGAATGGAGCTAGGAGGTGGTGCGAGAGGCCCAACTACTAGCTAGGTAGGGGGAGGAGTGTGCGGTTGTGAGATCGATGAAAAGAGGGGCGAGAGATTACACGTGTGTCTAACCGTATGAAAGACACGAGGCAAGGACACATAAAGGAGGAGATTGAAGGTGTGTGTGTATGTTGTAGGCAGGCATCGCGGGACAGGTTTATCGATCGGTGTGTGTCGGAAAGGAGGTGTGGAGACTCTGGGAGAACGACCTAAAGAAACAAAATGAATGTGCCCGGTGGATAGAATGCTGAGGGAGGGGGAGGGCGAGGAGGGCGTGTGCATGCACGAGAGGAAGTTAGTGGTAGCTACAAAGGTTAGAGGATTGTGTTGGTGTAAGAGACTAACAAAGATCATAATTTGATATGAAAGCGGATTCATATATTTGAATAGGAGATCATAGTGTTTTAAACATTGCATGGATGAATATAGCGGTGATACACGTGTTGTGCACATGTTATACCATAATGTGATAATGCATGGCGTTTGCAACTCACAGCTAAATGCCGAACAATCTAAACCATACTATACATCAAAAATCTCACATTTTATTTGAATTTGTGATAATGTGTGGCTTGCAGCTTACAATTAAATATCAAACAATCTAAACAATACTATATATCGAACATTCTCACATTTTATTTGAATTTGTGGTAATGTGTGGTGTTTGCAACTCACATCTAAATACTTGTATTCGTAGGGGGCGGGGCACCATACATAATGTGATAAACACATTATACATATGAGACATGGTTTAGATTATGAATATCTAGTTAGAGCTTGAAATGTAATGTGATTTGAAATCAAAATAAAGTGGATTGAAAAAATCTAGTTCGAGTTCATATAGTACACATAGTTCATATGTAACTCGAGACTAATCATGTGGTGTGCTGTGAAGATAATACACAAACGATGGTTTAACTTGACAATAATGATGATTGTAGATCTTATTAAAACAGAGAAATGAATTCAAATGCTTTGACTTCACAACGATCATTACTGTAGATCTTATTCAAATAGAGAAACGAATTCAAATTTAGTTCATATTGAAGCGGTAGAATATCCGTTTGGAATGCACTAAAACGTTCATTTGAGTAGTAGGTGGCATGCATTATACACGTAGCAAAATATTTTAATTGAACATAACATGAATTCAATGTTTTGAATGACATTTGTAGTGCATTGATTTGGTACAAGACACGTTAGGCTTGTCCGAAATTTCAACCCGCGCCTTGTTAGCCCGAAATATTTAAGATATATCTTTGTCTCACAGTTCGGCCAACTCCCTCCATCTCAACCCGCGCCTTGCTATTCCGAAATTACAACGCGCGCAAAAACTCCCACCTCCTGTGAAATCCCGACAAGCAAAATGCCTGTGGTACCCCTGAACCGAAAGAACCGCCTCAAATCGGTCGGGGTACTTTCGTAACTTACCACACATCTCGGACAAGCGCGTCTCTAACCCATGGTTCCCCACTGCCATCCCATCTGTCCACCCATTCGTACACTGAGGCCGCAAAAACCAGCAACGAAACCCCACACCCTGCTCTGTCCGCCACCTAGCCGGAGCCTCTTCCCCGACGACGTCGTCCACAGCAACACCTCGACGTCCCTCATCCACCGTACCGGATGAGGATCCGTCGTCGATCTCATCGTCCCGCCGGTTCAGTCACCCCGTCCTCCACCTCCAAGGAGCTTCCCCGATGTTCCCCTCGTCTTTCGCGCCACCTCCATTCCCACACTGCCGTCTTCACCTGCACCACCAGAAGAGCATTATCATCACCGTTTCCTCGGATGAAACTGCGGCCTAATCGGCGCCACAAAAGAGGTTGTATACACTAATCGCCGCATTTTCTTCTTGATTCGATCTCACGGTGCTGCCGGCGCTCGGTCCCGAGCCGACACGGCGCGGCTCCATCCACGGCGGCTTTGCCGGCCAATTCCTCCATGGCGTCGCTCCCTCGGCGGCGACGTCCACATCAGTAGGAGCTGCTGCTGCTTTAGCTCTAGCTCGCGCTGCTGCTCTGCTCTTGCTCTCGGTCCCCTGCCTGGTCTGCTCTTGCTATTCCTCTTGCTCGCGCTGCTGCTCTCTCTCTTGCTCTTGCTTGCGATGCTGCTCCGATTTAGCTACACTTGATCGAATCGACTTTTTGGGTCACGATTTTAGGGCGGGGGCTCGCCGGGTGAAGGAAGAACCAGCCGCACTGGGAGGGGAGCTTCACGGAGAGGTACCCCACTATCTATCTTAGGGTTCAGGATGGGGGCGGTGGTCGCCGACGGTGGCGGGGCGTTGGCTGGGCAGTGGCGTGGGGATCACCGGAGAAAAAGCTAGGCATGGGGGGCCTAGAGAGATGGCCGGGGCGGCGGCGGACCGATGGTGGGGAGTGTTTTTGGCGGGCGAGGCGACCGCCGCATGGATGGCGGGGCTGCTGTTTGGCCGGTGGTGGCTGGCGGCTAAGGGGGGTGCAGGTTGAAGATGAACCGCAGGCCCTTGATTTCCTATCCAACGGCTGCAAAATCGACTGACCAGAGATGAAAAAGTCAGTCGACCGACGTGTAGCCTCACCTTGCTAGTGCGTTCAGCCGACAAAGAAAATTCAGTTTCGACAGCTTAAGTTCGGGCGCTTAAGTTCAGAGATGAGCGGTCGATGTATTTTACATCTAGCACTTTGTGGTTATGTATTTTACGTCGTGTATTGGAGATGCTATTAGAATTCCACTCTGGTTAATGTTGTTCGTTGTCTCTCTTGTCCTGCTTCAGCCTCGGCGTCTTACAACTCACCAGAGCTGCTCCAACGACGAAACCCTCCATCACATCGGAGCAGTACCTCGGGCTCCATCTCCAGACGCCTAAGATCTTCTTCCCCTCCTCCGACAGCAAAGTCAGCCGGAGCATCCTCACCGGCCAACCCAATCACGCTAAGATCGACATGGCTTCGCCAAAGAGGTTGTACACTTGCTGCATCTCTTTTTTACTCTACATGTTATATGTATTGTCCACTGAGCACACGGATTTGTTCCTTTAGTGTCTCATTGAAAGAAAAAACGTAGTAATTTCAATTTTCACTTGTCCTCATTTTCAAATTCCTATTCATGAAGCACAAGACTAAGAGATAGTAGCATAATAGCATTATAACCGTACATTTTCTTGTGGTTTGACTTAATCTCACCATGCTTCTTTGCATCCTGTGATCTTCCAATTGTTGTGAATCAAACACCCAGATTGGCGTAAATCATGTGTTTTTAAATTCTCTGCTTTTGCACGTGCATTCCTATCCTATTCCTGTCTATTTCATATCCCTGCATTGTTGGAATCCTCCAATTCAAACGAGCCCTTACAGAATTACTTCTCTTACAGATAGTTGTCAAATAAAACCTTGCATGGTTTGTCCCGCTCCTGCTGCACCGCCGTCTACCCCAGCTCAGCTGCTCCAACGACAGAAGGATCCAGCACAGCAGGGATCCGGCCTCCAGACTGTCTTTCGCCGCCTCAGATCTTCTTCCCTTCCGCTGGCAGCCATGAAAACTGCATTACCATCATCAACCGAGTAGATGACCTTGAGGACTACACGGGTCCGCAAGAGAGGTCGCACTCTTTCGTGTATGCTTACGTTATGCATCGCTTAATATTACATGCTACTTTATCGTCATGTACACCGATTAGACTCTGAGTCAGCTCCAAACTAATGGTCAAACTTGAGTTTTTAAATGGTTGTGGGGTACATATCGGGGCCGCTATCAATAGTATCTATATACTATCTGGTTAATCTCCGGTGTCTACTATGAGTTTCATGTTGGGTGGGAAACAAACGGTAAAGAAGCCATTATCTGTATTTTTTAACTGAAGCCATTATCTGCCTGCTGTTATTAGTTTTGGGTCTATCCACGGGTTGCTACCATCACTCTGGATTTCTGCATGCACTCCTTACATAATCTCACTATGTTTTATTCCTATGCATGATAGTTATTGTAAACAATGGAGCTGAACATGTAGAGCAAAAGAGACGAGCCTTGCGTGGCAATAAAATTTCATGCAGACGTCGCTCCATGGTAGGCGCAAAGGCAGCCCCCCTCCACGCATTTCAGATTGTAATCGAGAGGAAGCTATCTGTTCTGAGGGGGATTCGTATGAGAAGACAACTCCTATTTACCCCCTGAGGTCTTCGCTCTAACTTGGCATGCTGATGTTGGTTATATCATGCATATGGTGTCTTGCATTGCTTACTTTATACATCAAATATGTCATCTGCTTAGTTTAGACATCCTTTGTGCGAAGCCATATGTTTAGTTTATTCATCGTTTACGTGAATTATGCAATGCCATCTTGTTTAACCAGGCATCATATATGTGAATTTTGCAATGCCATCCTGCTTAGCCAGTCATCTTATATGTAAATTATATCAGGCCATCCTTTTTTTCCGTTACATATTACATTTGTCAACAATGTTAGTACATTCAACTGCTCTTCGTGTGCATCAGCCATTTGATATGGTGATGGCAAATTCTAGAGTGAAAACAAGGTCCTCAGAGCAGACAGTGCTATCTCACAAAGCGCATATCTCGTTGGTTACGGATAGCTCCTCAAAGGAGGATTCATAGACAGATGACCAGTCCTATCCCCCCCTGAGGTGTATGCTCTAACTTGGCAGGGTTATGTTGCTCATATCGTGCGTATGGTTTCTCGCATTGCTATGTCATTTGATTAGTTTAGACATGCTTTGTGTGAATGCCACCTGTTCAGTGTCTAATTACCATATATGTGAATTATGCATTGTCGTCTTGTTGTAAGACATTATATATGTGAATTATACAATGCTATCTTGTTGCAAAGGCATTATATATGTGAATTATGCAATGCCATGCTGTTTACCAATCATCATGTATTTGAATTATATCATGCTATCTTTTTTTGTATTACATGTTCCATTTGTCGACAACGTTTTTATATTCAACTACTCTTCCTGTGCATCAGCCATTTGAAGCGGTTATGGATGTATCTGGAGTGAAAACAAGGTATTCAGAGCAAACAATGCTACCTGCTGAAGCAGACATCTTGCTGGTTACAGAGAGCTCCTCAGAGGAGGATTCAGAGACTGATGACCAGCCCTATTTCCCCCCTGAGGTCTATGCTCAAACTTGGCAGGGTTATATTACCCATGTCATGCATGTTGTCTTGCATTGCTTAGTTTTTACATCATATATGGATTGCCATCTGCTTACTTGCTTACTATATAAATCATATATTTGAATTATAGCATGCCATCATGTTTACATAGTACATACACATCATCTATCTGAATTATGGCATGGCAACCCATTTAATAAAGACATCATATAGTTATATCATCGCATCCTGTTTAGTGTTTACAGTCATCATATTTTGAAGTATGGCATTCTATCCGTGAATGTATGTGAATTATGGCATGCCAACCTATTTAATAAACACATTATATAGTTATGTCATGTTATCCTGTTTACATAGTCTCATATTTTGAACTATGTCTTTCCATGTTTTTTAGTTAGCCATCATAATGTGAAATTGTGTCATGCTATCCTGTTTAGTTAGCCATCATATATGTGAAATTGTGTCATGCTATCCTGTTTTGTTAGACAACATAAATATGAATTATTTCATGCCGTCTTTTATTCCCCACTATCCATTGCACCTGTCTATCATACAATGTCTATACTTTCAATTACTTTTCTTGTTTATCAGCCATTTGAATTGGAGAGCGTGATGGCAGTATCTAAGTGAGTAACAACACGGTCTTCAGAAAAGATAGTGCTACCAGTTGATGCAGATAGAACCATGGTTGTATTTTCCCAAGGACCAGATCCACCACACATAACCCAGACTCTCGCAGATTGTACCACTACCCAGTTGGACAGAGAACCAGCTACACCCCTTGTAATCCCAACCCCGGCAGATAGTAACCCATTTCCAGTTGACACAGCACCGTCTCCACCACAGAGCACCCAAACATGAGCAGTTAGTAAGGGAACTGCAGTGCCCAAAGCACGAGGACCACCACTCCAAATCCCAACTCAACGCTTAAAGGAGAAGAAGATTTGTTCTCAGGTCAGGTTCTGTAGCTATGGTTCATACTCCTTTGCTCCTGCATTACTGTATTTACTCATACCAACTATTTTCAAATTTGAAGGATGGAATTGAAACTCCAATCGCGCAACAGGTATGTTTTAAACCTGTTTCTTTAACTGGTTTTCTGTTGTAACCTTCTCTATGTTGATTTCAGTTTCAATTGAATAAACAGTTATGTTCTCATGTCAAGCACATTACAAGTGTTGTTATTGCTCTATAGTTACCCACACTTATATTCTGTCTATTTTGCTTTGTCTTGAACAAATATTATTTGAACTGTGTCTCTATCTTGATTTGGCAACAAAAACTAGAATGATATAGACCATAATGTGACCATGGTACATAGATATATGTTTGTTTCATGCTGTTATCATGTCCACTTTACTACCGAACTCATTTACCAAAATGAATTTCATATACAACATGGTAAACATGTGATGTGTCTGCTTGTTTCTCTTTTACAACACGGACAAAATATTGGAAAACAGTACCCGCGTTATGCAATGGTAAAGGAAGTAATGCAGATGAGGTTCAAGATAGTGAGGGAACCCAAAAGTCCTATCTTGATGTAGTGTTCGAGTTACTGGCCACTACTGCTGGCACAAGCTCTTCGAACTCGCTGCCTGAATCAGCTCGTCTTCTTGGGTCTCAACTTCAAGTTGAAAGACATCGAGCAGATGTGCTGCGACAGGAAGCTGAAGGACTGAGGAGGTCCCTGCAGAATTCAGATGCATATTTTCTGGTGCAACAATAAACTCTGGAGGATTTAAGCGCCAAACAAGAGAAAGTTAATAAGCTTGCTAAGCATCTTGCCAGCATTATGGGTACCCAGGATATTGTTTCTTGAGATCTTCTGAAGTGGTTTCAGTTCTGGACTTGTTTTGCTGCGGCGTTTATTTGCACTGGTCGCCAACTTTGACAACCAATGTATATGATATGCTGCTTTGTTCCCTATATTTGCACTGGTGGCGAACTTTGATGCCCAATGGATGTAATATGTGTAATAGCCGTGATAGCCTAGCGTAAGTTGCTTGCTTATTTATTTCCTTGTTGTCTTGTTTATTTGTTTGCTTGTAGTCATTGCAGTTCTTTTTCCGCGGTTAGCTAGTGGCTGCAATAACCTGTTTTTTTAAACTAGGCCACAATAACCATGGGCTAATATTTACTGTAGTGACACTGGGCCTCCTACTGGCCGTAGAATAGTGGGCCTTCTAGGGGCCATAGAAACAATGGGCCTTCTACAGGTCGTAGAAACAATGGGCCTTCTGCGGGCCGTATCATCAATGGGCCTTATACGGGCCGTATGATCGATTGGCCAAACATGGGCGACACATACCGCATTATGGCCGTAAACGGGCTAGAGTTGTAATCGTCCGTTCATGGGCCGACCATAACGGGCCATCATTAATAGGCCGTATTTGATGATGCTATGAAAACGGCCCAACGTATTAACGGACCATAAACAGGCCGACTGTAACCACAGTCTGAATTTGGCCCACAAGCAGAAAATGAGAGTAACGGGCCGTAAGTAAACGAATGCTGGAAATGAGCCCAAGAATAAATGGGCTCTGAGAAGGCTGAAAGATAACATGGACTGTAAACGGCCCAACGGAATAACGGCCGTTAATGGGTATAAAGTGATACGCTGTTCATTACGGGCCAGTTTCACCATGGACCATTAATGGGTGTAAAGTGATACACTGTTCATTATGGGCCAGTTTCACCACGGGCCGTTAATAGGCCAAGAGTTACATAGGGCCTCATATGGGCTGAAAGACGTCATGGGCCATACATGGGCCGGCGAAAACAGTGGAATCATATTGGGTGGCCCAGATGACGCTACTGGGCCTAATTCGGATAGGGCGTAACGGGCCTTGGGTTAGCAGGTTGTAAATGGGCTATATGCGAACATGTCGTTAACAGGCTTTACATGGGCCGACCCGCCACCTTTTGACCAAGTCAAACGGGCCGGCCTTTTCACAGGAATGGGCCTCTGTTGGGCCGTGCCACGTGTCGATGTATCATAGGCGCCTTCTGTCCAATGAGTGGATGACATCTGTCCCAACGATGAGCCGACACGCAGTTTCCTCCAGCCAATGATGATTTTACACTTGGAAAATCCCCATTGGTCGGCTGATAACGGGTTATCGGATCCAAAACCCGACCCGATAGCTTAACGGCGTTCCGTTACGGTGGATGCCACGTGTCGGTCACCCTTGATGAAAGCACTTCTGTGACACGTGATTTATCGTCATGGAAGTGGACACTTCCGTGATGATATTTTTTGTAATGTCATGGAACACTTCTACGACAGCACAGGTATGACTATCTTGATTCTGTCATAAATTTGTCATGGATGTACATGCATGACAAAAAATGTGACCTACTGTGACAAACATGTATCATCACGGAAGTGTACTTTTTTGTAGTGCATGGAGTCTTGGTGCTGATCATGTTTTGCTCATGGAAGAGGCTTATTCAACGGGTATGCAACATTCAGATCCGTATGTGTTTTGCAAATATCTATGTCTCCCTCCTTGACTTGATCGCGGATGGAATTGAAATGTCTCTTCATGTGTTTGGTTCTCTTGTGAAATATGGATTCCTTCGCCAAGGCTATTGCTCCAGTATTGTCACAAAAGATTTTCATTGGACCCGATGCACTAGGTACTACATCTAGATCGGATATGAACTCCTTCATCCATACTCCTTCATTTGTTGTTTCCGAAGCAGCTATGTACTCTGCTTCACACGTAGATCCCGCCACGACGCTCTGTTTGAACTGAACCAACTGACAGATCCACCATTCAATATAAATACGTATCTGGTTTGTTACTTAGATCCATCTGTATCAGTGTCAAAGCTTGCATCGACGTAACCATTTATGACAAGCTCTTTGTCACCTCCATAAACGAGAAACATATCCTTAGTCCTTTTCTTGTATTTCAGGATGTTCTTGACCGCTGTCCAGTGATCCACTCCTGGATTACTTTGGTACCTCCCTGCTAAACTTATAGCAAGACACACATCAGGTCTGGTACACAGCATTGCATAAGTGATAGAACCTATGGCTGAGGCATAGGGAATGACTTTAATTTTCTCTCTATCTTCTGCAGTTGTCGGGCATTGAGTCTGACTCAACTTCACACCTTGTAACACAGGCAAGAACCCTTTCTTTGATTGAACCATTTTGAACTTCTTCAAAACTTTAGCAAGGTATGTGCTTTGTGAAAGTCCAATTAAGCGTCTTTAGCTATCTCTATAGATCTTTATGTACAATATATAAGCATCTTCACCGAGGTCTTTCATTGAAAAATTCTTATTCAAGTATCCTTTTATGCTATCCAGAAATTCTGTATTATTTCAATCAACAATATGTCATCCACATATAATATTAGAAATGCTACAAAGCTCCCACTCACTTTATTGTAAATACAGGCTTCTCCAAAAGTCTGTATAAAACCGTATGCTTTGATCACACTATCAAAGCATATATTCCAACTCCGAGAGGCTTGCACCAGTCCATAAATGGATCGCTCGAGCTTGCACACTTTGTTAGCACCTTTAGGATCGACAAAACCTTCTGGGTGCATCATACATAACTCTTCTTTAAGATATCCATTATGGAATGCAGTTTTGACATCCATTTGCCAAATTTCATAATCATAAAATGTGGCAATTGCTAACATGATTCGGATAGACTTAAGCATCGCTACGGGTGATAAGGTCTCATCTAAGTCAACTCCTTGAACTTGTCGAAAACCTTTTGCGATAAGTCGAGCTTTGTAGACATTAACATTACCGTCAGCGTCAGTCTTCTTCTTGAAGATCCATTTATTCTCTATGGCTTGCCGATCATCAGGCAAGTCAACCGAAGTCTACACTTTGTTCTCATACATGGATCCCATCTCAGATTTCATGGCCTCAAGACATTTCGCGGAATCTAGGCTCACCATCGCTTCCTCGTAGTTTGTAGGTTCGTCATGGTCAAGTAACATGACCTCCAGAACAGGATTAATGTACCACTCTGGTGCGGACCGTACTCTAGTTGACCAACGAGGTTCGATAGTAACTTGATCTGAAGTTTCATGATCATAATCATTAGCTTCCTCAGTGATTGGTGTAAGAATCACTAGAACTGATTTATGTGATGTACTACTTTCCAATTCAGGAGAAGGTACAATTACCTCATCAAGTTCTAGTTTCCTCCCACTCACTTCTTTCGAGGGAAACTCCCTCTCTAGAAAGGATCCATTCTAAGCAACGAATATCTTGCCTTCGGATCTGTGATAGAAGGTGTAACCAACAGTCTCCTTTGGGTATCCTATGAAGACACATTTCTCCGATTTGGGTTCGAGCTTATCAGATTGAAGCTTTTTCACAAAAGCATCGCAGCCTCAAACTTTAAGAAACGACAGCTTAGGTTTCTTGCCAAACCATAGTTCATATGGTGTCATCCCAACAGATTTAGATGGTGCCGTATTTAACATGAATGCAACCGTCTCTAAAGCATAACCCCAAAACAATAGCGGTAAATCAGTAAGAGATATCATAGATCGCACCATATCTAATAAAGTGCGGTTACGACGTTCGGACACACAATTACGCTGTGGTGTTCCAAGTGGCGTGAGTTGCGAAACTATTCCACATTGTTTCAAATGAAGACCAAACTCATAACTCAAATATTCACCTCCATGATCAGATCGTTGAAACTTTATTTTTTTGTAATGATTTTCCACTTCACTGTGAAATTCTTTGAACTTTTCAAATGTTTCAGACTTATGTTTCATCAAGTAGATATACCCATATCTGCTCAAATCATCTGTGAAGGTCAGAAAATAACGATACACTCCACGGGCCTCAACACTCATCGGACTGCATACATCAGTATGTATTATTTCCAATAAGTCAGTTGCTCGCTCCATTGTTCCAGAGAACAGAGTCTTAGTCATCTTTCCCATGAGGCATAGTTCGCAAGCATCAAGTGACTCATAATCAAGTGATTCCAAAAGCCCATCAGCATGGAGCTTCTTCATGCGCTTTACACCAATATGACCTAAACGGCAGTGCCACAAATAAGTTGCACTATCATTATTAACCTTGCATCTTTTGGCTTAAATACTATGAATATGTGTATCACTACAATCGAGATTCAACAAAAATAAACCACTCATCGAGTGCGCATGACCATAAAAGATATTAATCATATAAAGAGAACGACCATTATTCTCTGATTTAAATGAATAACCGTCTCGCGTCAAACAAGATCCGGATATAATGTTCATGCTTAGCGCTGGCACCGAATAACAATTATTCAGGTCTAGAACTAATCCCGAAGGTAGATGTAGAGATAGCGTGCTGATGGCGGTCACATCGACTTTGGAACCATTTCCCACGCGCATCGTCACCTCGTCCTTAGCCAATCTTCGTTTAATCCATAGCCCCTGTTTCGAGTTGCAAATATGAGCAACAGAACCAGTATAAAATACCCACGCGCTACTACAAGCATTAGTAAGGTACACATCAATAACATGTATATCAAATATTCCTTTCACTTTGCCATCCTTCTTATCCGCCAAATACTTGGGGCAGTTCCGCTTACAGTGACCAGTCCCTTTGCAGTAGAAGCACTCAGTTTCAGGCTTAGCTCCAGACTTGGGCTTCTTCACTTGAGCAGCAACTTGCTTGTCGTTCTTCTTGAAGTTCTCCTTCTTCCCTTTGCCCTTTTTCTTGAAACTGGTGGTCTTGTTTAACCATCAACACTTGATGCTCCTTCTTGATTTCTACCTCCGCAGCCTTTAGCATCGCGAAGAGCTCGGGAATTGTCTTATCCATCCCTTGCATATTATAGTTCATCAAAAAGCTTTTATAGCTTGGTGGCAGTGATTGAAGAACCATGTCAATGACACTATCATCAGGAAGATTAACTCCTAGTTGAGTCAAGTGGTTGTGGTACCCAGACATTCTGAGTATATGTTCACTGACAGAACTATTCTCCTCCATTTTGTAGCTATAGAACTTATTGGGGACTTCATATCTATTAATTCGGGCATTTGCTTGAAATATTAACTTCAACTCCTGGAACATCTCATATGCGCCATGACATTCAAAATGTCTTTGAAATCCCAATTCTAAGCCGTAAAGCATGGCACACTGAACTATCGAGTAGTCATCACCTTTGCTCTGCCAGACGTTCATAACGTCCGGAGTTGCTCCTGCAGCGGGTCTTGCACCTAGCGGCGCTTCCAGGACATAATTCTTCTGTGCAACAATGAGGATAATCCTCAAGTTACGCACCCAGTCCGTGTAGTTTCTACCATCATCTTTCAACTTAGCTTTCTCTAGGAACACATTAAAATTCAAGGGAACGGTAGCACGGGCCATTGATCTACAACAACATACACATGCAAAAACTATCATGTACTAAGTTCATGATAAATTAAAGTTTAATTAATCATATTACTTAAGAACTCCCACTTAGATAGACATCCCTCTAGTCATATAAATGATCACGTGATCCATATCAACTAAACCATGTCCGATCATCACGTGAGATGGAGTAGTTTTCAATGGTGAACATCACTATGTTGATCATATCTACTATATGATTCAAGTTCGAACTTTTGGTCTTAGTATTACGAGGCCATATCTAGATATGATAGGCTCATCAAGTTTAACCCGAGTATTCTGCACGTGCAAAACTGGCTTGCACCCGTTGTATGTGAACGTAGAGTTTATCACACCCGATCATCATGTGGTGTCTCGGCACGATTTAACAGTAGCAACGGTGCATACTCAGGGAGAACACTTATACCTTGAAATTTAGTGAGAGATCATCTTATAATGCTACCGCCGTACTAAGAAAAATAAGATGCATAAAGGATAGACATCACATGCAATCAAAATATGTAACATGATATGGCCATCAGCATCTTGTGCCTTTGATCTCAATCTCCAAAGCACTGTCATGATCTCCATCGTCACCGGCTTGACACCTTGATCTCCATTGTAGCATCGTTATCGTATCGCCAACTGTTGCTTCTACGAGACTCTCTACCGCTTAGTGATAAAGTAAAGAAATTACCTGGCGATTGCATTTCATACAAGAAAGCGACAACCATAAGGCTCCTGCCAATTGCCGATAACTTTTACAAAACATGATCATCTCATACAACAATTTATATCTCATAATGTCTTGACCATATCACATCACAACATGCCCTGCAAAAACAAGTTAGACGTCCTCTACTTTGTTGTTGCAAGTTTTATGTGGCTGCTACGGGCTTCTAGCAAGAACCGTTCTTACCTACGCATCAAAACCACAACGATTTTTCATCCAGTGTGTTGTTTTAAACTTCAACAAGGACCGTCCGTAGTCAAACTCAATTCAACTAAAGTTGGAGAAACAGACACCCGCCAGCCACCTGTGTGCGAAGCACGTCGGTAGAACCAGTCTCATGAACGCAGTCATGTAATGTCGGTCCGGGCCGCTTCATCCAACAATATCGCTGAATAAAAGTAAGTCGTTGGTGGTAAGCAGTATGACTATTATTGCCCACAATTCTTTGTGTTCTACTCGTTCATATATCATCTATGCATAGACCTGGCTCTGATACCACTGTTGGGGAACGTAGTATTTCAAAAAAAAAATCCTACGATCACGCAAGATCTATCTAGGAGATGCATAGCAACGAGATAGGAGAGTGTGTCCATGTACCCTCATAGACCGAAAGCGGAAGCGTTTAGTAACGCGGTTGATGTAATCGAACGTCTTCACGATCAAACTGATCCAAGTACCGAATGTACGGCACCTCCGTGTTCAGAACACGTTCGACACGATGACATCCCTCGAGCTCTTGATCCAGTAGAGGGTCGAGGGAGAGTTCCGTCGGCACGAAGGCATGGCAACGGTGTTGGTGATGTGATCCGTGCAGGGCTTTGCCTAAGCACTACGACAATATGACCGAGGTGGTAAACTGTGGAGGGGGGCACCGCACACGACTAAGAACAATTGATGTGTCTCTGGGGTGCCCCCTGGCCACGTATATAAATGAGGGGGAGGAGGAGGCCAGCTGCCAAGGAGGGCGCGCCAAGGGGGGAGTCCAACTAGGATTCCCAATCCTAGTTGAACTCCCTTTCCAATTCCAAGAGGGGGAAGGGGGGAAGGAGAGGGAGAGGGAAAGGAAAGAGGGGGCCCCGCCCCCTCCCTGTAGTCCAATTCGGATTGCCTTGGGGGGCATGTGCCACCTTGTGGCCTGCCCTCTCCTACTCCCTTATGGCCCATCAAGGCCCATAACTTCCCTGGGGGGTTCCGGTAACCCCTTGGTTCCCCGATAAATATCCGAAACATCCCGAAACCTTTCCGGTGTCTGAATACCTTTGTCCAATATATCAATCTTTATCTCTCGACCATTTCGAGACTCTTCATCATGTCTGTGATCTCATCCGGGACTCCAAAGAAACTTCGGTCACCAAACACATAACTCATAATACAAATTGTCAAAGAACGTTAAGCATGCGGACCCTATGGGTTCGAGAACTATGTAGACATGACCGAGACACATCTTCGGTCAATAACCAATAGCAGAACCTGGATGCTCATATTTGCTCCCACATATTGTACGAAGATATTTATCGGTCAAACCGCATAACAACATACATCATTCCCTTTTCATCGGTATGTTACTTGCCCGAGATTCGATCATCGGTATCATCATACCTAGTTCAATCTCGTTACCGACAAGTCTCTTTACTCATACAGCAATGCATCATCTCGTAACTAACTCATTAGTCACATTGCTTGCAAGGCTTATAGTGATGTGCATTACCGAGAGGGCCTAGAGATACCTCTCCGACAGACGGAGTGACAAATCCTAATCTCGATCTATGCCTACTCAACAAACACCTTCGGAGGCACCCGTAGAGCATGTTTATGATCACCCAGTTATGTTGTGACATTTGATAGCACATAAGGTGTTCCTACAGTATTCGGGAGTTGCATAATCTCATAGTCAGAGGAATATGTATAAGTCATGAAGAAAGCAATAGCAATAAAAACTAAACGATCATAATGCTAAGCTAACGGATGGGTCTTGTCCATCACATCATTCTCTAATGATGTGATCCCATTCATCAAATGACAACACATGTCTATGGTCAGGAAACTTAACCATCTTTGATTAAAGAGCTAGTCAAGTATAGGCATACTAGGGACACTCTGTTTTGTCTATGTATTCACACATGTACAAAGTTTTCAGTTAATAAAATTCTAGCATGAATAACAAACATTTATCATGATATAAGGAAATATAAATAAAAAATTTATTATTGCCTCTAGGGCATATTTCCTTCACTAATTATATGATCATTGTTGAGAGAACTTGCACTAGTGAAAGTATGAACCCTAAGCCTTGTTTCTAAGCATTGCAATACCATTTTTGCTCACTTTTGTTACTAGTTACCTTGCTGTTTTTATATTTTCAAATTACAAAAACCTATATCTACCATCCATATTACGCTTGTATCACCATCTCTTCACCGAACTAGTGCACCCATACAATATACAATTGTATTGGGTGTGTTGGGGACACAAGAGACTCTTTGTTATTTGGTTGCAGGGTTGTTTGAGAGAGACCATCTTCATCCTACGCCTCCCACGGATTGATAAACCTTAGGTCATCCACTTGAAGGAAATTTGCTACTGTCCTACAAAACACTGCGCTTGGAGGATCAACACGAGTGTACAAGAAGAAGATTGTGTAGTAGACATCAGGGTTGGATGAACAGGACCCCGTGGCAGTAGTAGTAGGCCGTTGCCGCTGGATGAACAGGACCCCGTGGAGGGTTGGTTGAACAGTAGTCGGTGGAGGGCTGGATGAACAGTAGCCTGTGGATGAACAGTAGCTGGTGGAGGCATGAGGAAGATGCGGCGGATGAATAGTGCTTGTGGAGGCTGAAGGAAGTCGACGGTTTATGAACAGTAGCCCGTGGAGTCCCGTTTTGCGGTACACCACATCCTTCAGATGAACAGGACCCTTGTTTCGACTGTAGCACTCCAACACAAGTCTGTTTCCTATGTTTTGCGGTACGCCACACCCCCCCCCCCCCAAGATGAACAGGACCCCCATTTCGACCGTAGCGCTCCAACACAAGTTCGTTCCCTCCGTTTTGCATTATGTCACACCCCTCCCGATGAACAGGACCCCCGTTTCGACCGTACCCGGTCAAATAAAATGTCGTTTCCTCTGTACCGTGGTATGCCACACCCTGTTTCGGCTTTTCCATCCAAGCCGGATGGATCCCGTTGAACAGGACGCATTCCGACCTAGTTTGTTGCCTCCCGATGAACATGATGTTGTTTCTCTGTTCTGACCCAGCCGGTTCGATGCCCGATGAATAGGACGCCATTTCTTCCGTCTGTTGCCTCTCCATGTACACAAGTCCTGGCCGTACGTATGCACGAGTAGGCGTTCGAGACCCCGCACATATGTGCATACATGGACGAATTTTTCTTCTTATGTCTCGTTCCTAACATCTCGGGACGAGATCTCTTGTTAGTGGGGGAGTGTTGTGACGCCCCGAGACTGATGCTCCAGATGCCTTCCTTTATTTTAGTTGTTGTCGTGTGTTTATTGTGTTTGTTGCATTATCATAATTCTTTTGCATATTTCATTCCGATGTGTTTATGCCATGATTATGATGAGTGCCATTGCCATATTTTGTTTATTGCATCATGTTCATCTTCTATTATATTACATTGTGCCATTTCATTTTGTTGCATTGAGCCTCTTGTCATTTTGCATTATGCCATCCTTTTCCTAATGCATCATATTATACCATTGTGTCATCCATGTTGTTTCCAAGTCCATCATGTGCATTGCCCCTACATTACGTTTGTTGAATGCCCCATGTATGGTCATGCATCACCACCTCCTCCTTCCTTCTTCTTTCTTTCATTTTGGCAAGTGACATTTTCCCGTCCTCCATAATTGTTCATTCTTTTCCTAATGCTAGTTTACCTCACCCTTAACCTCTCTGCCAAATTTCATCTCATTTGAAGTTGTTTTGGTTAGGTTAAAAAATGCCTCAAGTTTGAATTTTATTCAAACTTGTTTTATTTTTCTACCTCTAAAAATGCCCAAAACAATTTTATAAAATAGAGCATAATTCCAGGAGCATGAGGATATTCTTATATCTGAAAAATTCGTCTCCTAGCTCCCTCTACTTTTCCTTACCTAGGTCTCTCCTAGGCGCCAACAGCCGCAGTAGCTAGCAGCGGCCCAGCACCAGCCTCCCGCAGCCCACTTAGCCCGCAAGCGACAGTCGTCATCCTCCTCCTGTACGGCAGCACATCCAACATGTCCATGTTGGCGACCTCGCTGATTTGATGGCCGGAGAGACCCCTAGGCGTCTATATAGCATGTCCAAAGCCTACCCCGGAGTCCCCTCGACTGATTCCCCTCCTCCTATGCCCTAGCCGCCGCCCAGGTAGTTCTCCACACGCCACGCCGTCGCCGCGTCCACCATGCTCTGGTCGAGCAAGAGCTCATGCTCGGGATAGCCTCTCCGACCGCGTCCAACCTCTCATGCCGCCATGGGAGGGTCCACCGAGTGCCTCTATGTCTCCTTCCACGACGCACGTGATGCCACGACCTCTAGATCGACTACCCTGACCCGTCTTCTTCCTCTTCTTCTCGGACTCGAAGACTAGCAAGTCCCGCGTGTCGATGCGCTATCTCCTTCGTCTCCACGACCACAACTTCATGCCCTATGGGCACTAGGTGAGCATCCGCGTCACCCACGCCCTTTTTCTGCCTCATATTCTTCCTCTAGGAGCCGATCCATCCATGCCAAAAACCCCGGCCACCGTGCTCTGTTGCGGAATGGCCACGAGTGTCATCTTTGTTCCGCCCGCTCTTACCCATGCGCATGCGCACGCCACACCTGCACTCCAGCGCCTCGCTTGCCGCAGCACACGTAGCACCCGGGGCGCACCCTGCTACACACCGATGCATCCTCACGCATGCCCAGCCATGCACACATGCTGGGCATCGAGCCGAAGCCACCATGGCTGAAACTCCCGAGCTTCATGCTCACGGCACACATATCGTGCAGTTGCTCCGCATGCACACATGCATCCATACCCCATTCTACACGCCCGTCGTGGCTCTGCATCGTGAGCCGTCGCCTCCTAGCTCGTCACAGCCATCGCCGGTGATCCCTGTGTAGCCAGGGCCAAAGGCTCGGCCTTCTGGCACTTGTTCAAAAGGGACAAGGCGCCCCTTAGTTCACAACTTCACCTGTAGTGCAGTGGTCAGTGCCCTTGTTTGCACCTGGGAGACCCAGGTTCGAAGCCCACTAGGAGCAACCCAAAATCACCCCATTTTTCTTGCTTTGATGTGGATAGTTATGCAAATATGATAGATGGTAACTTTGTACATGAACATGCTATTTTACATGCGACCTTACTGCTAGAATTGGTTTCATTCTATGAAATGCATTGTAGTGAGTGCAACAAGCTTGCAAACATGCCTACTCAAATCTGTTCTGTCATGCCGTGTTTATTTTCCTAAGTCTGAAACTGTCAGCATAACTTGCCATTTTGCATTGAAGCTATTATCAAATCGATGTGTTTCTAGACAAAGTTCAGTGAGGTAGTTTTATTAAGTGCATTTAGTAGTAGCATTATATGCTCTTGTTTTCCATGATCAGTTCCTGTAGCGTATAGTTTACTAGCTCTAAACATTGCAACCTGATGTTGTTTCTTCCATGATCAGTATTTTCACCAAGTCTGTTATATCATCTTGCCATGTTCACTTGAAGCTATCATCAAATCTGTTGCTCCAATGATCATGCTCCGTAATGATGTTTTGTTAAGGGTTTTCAGTACATGCTTGCCATGCTCTTTGATGCCATTAATAGTTCATGTAGTATATACTTTTGTTTTCTCAAAGTATGCATCATGAATCTGTTTTCTACCATACTGCTTTTTAACAGTCTGAGAATCTGTTATAACTTGCAATCTTGTCTTGATGAATGCCATTCATCTAGGGGTTATATGGAGATGCTTAGTAATCATGTTTTGCCATGTTTAACCTGTAATCTAATGCCATGCTTTTCGTTGCTATGATCTTGCATTGTAGCATCATTGTTTCATGCCTCCAACATGTCAACATGTTACTTCTGCTCACATGTATGCCCTGTTTTTCACTGTCATAATCTGTGTTATTAAGTGCTTATTGCATTGATCATACTGGTTTAATCTTGATGCCTATGAACCTGAACCTTGATGATATTTGAAGCATGTAATTTGTACTTTAAGTGCATGTCATGTTTGTGCATATCTTGTTCTTGTAGCATGTTGTTATGGTGCTTGTAAGATGCCTAGTTGCTGTTTTGGACAGCTTGTCCTTTAAACTTGTTTCGTGTGTATGTGTTGAACCGTGGCTCCGTTTGGAGCGTGCTCTATATGAAACTTGCTTGGTATTGTGTTTAGTTTCATCATGTCATGTTGCATCCTTGATTTGAGTATCTGTGCTTGTTGTTTGAATGCATTTTGCATCAATGCCATGTTTAACTTGTTTTGCTCATATCTTCTAGGCCGTAGCTACGAATGAAATGGACCTTATATGTAACTTGACTAGAAAGACGCGTAGATCATCATGGTGTACTTTAACTTGCTGTTTAACAAATTCAACATAATGTGTTATTCAGATCTGGACCAATTTCGAAATTTGCATATGGGGACTTTCCAGAATTGTTAGATGTTGTTTCCGGCCTCATTTAACCTTGCTTTGACGTGATGTTCATGTATGCATCATATCTTGCCATGAGTAGCATCATGTAGCCTTGCCATGCATCATACTTGGTTAAGCATCATGTCATGTTATGTGTTGTGTGTTTACCATGTTGTTTGCTTCTTTCCGGTGTTGTTTCTTCTTGATAGTTCCGGTAACATTGCGATTGTGACATTTCGTCTGACTACATGGGTACGTGATACGTCTCGAACGTATCTATAACTTATGAAGTATTCATGCTGTTATTTTATCATTCTTGGATGTTTTACAATCATTTTATAACAACTTTATATCACTTTTTGGGACTAACCTATTGACCCAGCACCCTGTGCCAGTTGCTGTTTTTTGCTTGTTTTTTACATCGCAGGAAATCAATATCAAACAGAGTCCAAACACCGCGAAACTTGCTGGAGATTTTTTATGGACCAGAACACCCAAGATGGGCCAGAGCAGCACCTGGGGGTGCCCCAAGGGGGGCACAACCCACCAGGGCGCGCCTGGGGGCCCAGGCGCGCCCAGGTGGGTTGTGCCCACCTCGGTGGCCTCCCGCACCCCCTCTTTACCCTATAAATTCAAAAATATACCAAAACCCTTCTGAGTTAACCTAGATCATAAGTTCCGCCGCTGCAAGGCTCTGTAGCCACCAAAAACAAATCTAGACCCGTTCCGGCATCCTGCCGGAGGGGGGAATCATCACCGGTGGCCATCTTCATCATCCCGGCAGCCACCATGATGAGGAGGGAGTAGTCCATCCTTGGGGCTGAGGGTTCGTACCAGTAGTTATGTGTTTAATATATCTCTCGTGATCTATATCATGGTCTTTGTTAACATAGATGGATCATATGATGTTTCTCCCCTCTGTACTCTTGTTGTGATGAATTGAATCTTTACCCTTTGAAGTTTTGTCTTGTCGGATTGACTATTCAGATATGAGAACACATGATGTATGTCTTGCGGTATGAATACTTCAGGTGGCAATGGGGTATCATATTTATTCACTTGATGTATGTTATGGCACTCAACTTGTGGATTCCTGAGGTGACATTGGGGTAATCTATGCATAGGGTTTGATGCACGTTTTTATTATATTTTCTCTGATAGAAACTTTGGGGTCTCTTTGTAGTTCTTTGTGTGGATTGAATATTATGATCATGAAGTTGTTTGATGCATATCGTGAATTAACTCACGGATACACGTGGTGACATTGGAGTATCTAGGTGACATTAGAATTGGTTGACGTGTGTTGTATGGTGTTATTTTAGTACAAACTCTTGATTAGATCGATCGGAAAGATTAGCTTGCGTTATTCTAGTACGAACTCTAGGATAGATTGATCGGAAAGAATAGCTTTGAGGTGGTTTAGCACCCTACAAACAATTTCTATCTTTTGTTCTCCGCTAATAGGAACTCGGGAGTGATTCTTTATTGCACTTTGAGGGATAATCATATGATCCAACTATGTTAGCACTGCTGAGAGATTGCACTAGCGAAAGTACGGACCCTAGGCCTTGTTTTCAAGCATTGCAATATCGTTTTGGTGCCCGTTTACTATTTGCTACGTTGCTGTTTTTATTTATTCAGATTATAAAAATATATTTCTACCATCGATATTACACTTTTATCATCATCTCTTCCCCGAACTAGTGCACCTATACGATTTACCATTGTATTGGGTGTGTTGGGGACACAAGAGATTTCTTGTATTTGGTTGCAGGGTCGTTTGAGAGAGACCATCTTCATCCTACACCTCTCACGGATTGATAAACCTTAGGTCATCCACTTGAGGGAAAATTGCTACTGTCCTACAGAACTCTGCGCTTGGAGGCCCAACACGTGTCTACAGGAATAAAGTTGTTAGTAGACATCAAGCTCTTTTCTGGCGTCGTTGCCAAGGAGGTGAGTGCATGAAGGTATATCTTTAGATCTTGTGATTGAATCTTTTAGTTTCTTGTTTGATCACTAGTTTGGTTTATAAAAAGTAAACTATAAAAAATGGAATTGAGGTTGCATCATATTATTTATGATCTTTATAATATCTTTCTTGAAAACGATGGTTCAGAAAATTGTGCTCAATTATTAGAAGAAGAAGTCAATAAAATGTTTGGCACAAAATATTTGAATTATGAGCATGATTGCAATGTTTTTAGTATGAATTCTTTGCCATGATGCTAATGATATGCAAAACCATAAGCTTGGGGATGCTATGTATGATGAAGATGATATTTTTACTCCCCCAAGTTTTGATGAGAAAATGTATTATGGTGAAAGCATGCCTCCCATTTATGATGATTATATTGATGAAAGTGGGTTTGGAAGAGTGTCAACTCTAGGTACAAATGATCCCACTATTTTGGAGGGTGTTCAATCATATTGTCATAATTATGAAAGTGGATTTGGAGAGGTCATGACTTTATTTAGTGACGAATCCACCATTTTGGATGAGGTTTCAATTGACTATGATAACAAAGTTGCTATCTATGATGATTATGGTGATGACATGTATGCTATAAATAATAATGATAACCATGAAACTTGTCATCACGATTTTAATTTTCACTCTCATGATAGTCATTTTTGTTGAGTTTGCTCCCACTACTATTGATGAGAAGAAATTTGCTTATGTGGAGAGTAATAAGTTTTCTATGCTTTTGTGATGGTTATATTATTGAACTTCTTCATGATGCTACTGAAAATTAATATGAGGGAGGAACTTATGCTTTTAGGAATTGCAATAATATCAAGTTTCCTCTCTATGTGTTGAAAGTTTTGAAGTTATGCTTGTTTTGACTTCCTATTCTAGTTGATTCTAGTTCCCACGATTTGTTTGATCACAAAATCCCTATGCATAGGAAGTGTGTTAGGCTTAAATGTGCTAGTAACATAGTACATGATTCTCCCGTTATGTTTCAATTCTTATCTTTTATGTGAGCATCATTCAAATCATCATGCCTAGCTAAAAGGCATTAAAGAAAAGTGCTTGTTGGGAGAAAACCCAACACTTTTAGTTAATGTTTTTGTGTGTTCACATGATTAAACTACTTTAGTAAACATGTTTTATTTCTTTTTTCAATAAAGTGCCAAGTAAAGCCTTTGGGATCATGTTGGTTGATAGTTGATCTGACCCTGCTGAAGAATAGAAACTTTTGCGCTCACGAAAATAAGTATCATTGTTAATAGAAGAGTGATTTGGAGTTAATTATTTTTGCAGAAGTTTAATATACAAATTTCTCACGTGGTCCTAATTCTTTAATAATTTTTAGAGTAGCAGAAGTATGGTAGTTATCCAAATCATTACAGACTATTTTGTTTTTGACAGATTCTGTTTGCAATGCATAGTTTGCTTGCTTTCTAGTTTCTATGGCTTATATTGCTCAATATAAATTGTGGAAATGATATGATACAGTAGGAATTGTGTGGAAACAATTATGAATCTTGTATTTGACAGTACCAAAGTGAAATGTTTTGCTCTTTATCTTACTAACCTATCTCGTGAAGTTCCGTTAAGTTTTGTGTGATTGAAGTTTTCAAGTTTTGGGTGAGATATCAATATGAGGAGAATAAGGAGTGACAATACCCTAAGCTTGGGGATTCCCAAGTAACCCCAAGTTAATATCCAAGGAATATCCAAGCAAGTAAGCTTGGGGATGCCCCGGAAGGCATCCCCTCTCTCGTCTCCAACATTATCGGTAACCTTACTTGGAGCTATATTTTATTCGTCACAGGATATGAGTTTTACTTGGAGAGTCAATATATTTTGTTAGAATTTGATTGAAGTTATTTAGAATAATGTTTTGCATCTTTTACTTCAATAATAATGTCAAGTATAGCCTTTTCCATGCTTATTTTGCAAGTCTGCATGTTGCTGTTTCAAAACAGAAAGTTTATCAATGTTGCAAAAATTCCCGAGGAAAGTTAGAATGTGATAAAATGTTAAAACTTTTTGCATAGTAAGCTCTGATAAATTTTCTACAATGTCGTAGAATTTCATAATGTTTGGAGTTGAATAAGTATTGATACCCTTGCATTCTTTACAGACTGTACTGTTTTGGCAGATTGTTGTGCATATGTTTGCTTGTTTAATGATTCTATTTGAGGATAGGAGTATTCAATATGCAGAGGCATTTAGTATGCAATGTTGTATAATAATTTTAGTGATTTGCTACAGTACAAATGATAAGGTTTTTGCATTGGTTTATACTAACTTATTTCACGAGTTCTTATTGAGTTTGTGTGGATGAAGCTTTTGAGATTTAGGAAAACCGTGATATGAGAAGAATTAAGGAGACACAAAAGCTCAAGCTTGGGGATGCCCAAGGCATACCAAGATAATATTTCAATAAGTATCAATCATCTAAGCTTGGGGATGCCCCGGTAGGTATCCCACCTTTCTTCCTTCAATAATTATCGGTTAGTGTCGGTTGAGCCTAAGCTTTTCCTTCTTCACATGATGCTGTTATCCTTGGATTGTCATTTTATTTTGTTTTGCTTGACATTTTAATAAAGTACTTAGATTTGAAGGTTTTTAAATAAAATAGAGCCCTCAAATAGTTGCCAGGAGGCTAAGTAAGCGGTATTCACATCCCGTTAATGAAGCTCTTTTCTTTGGAATTGCTCTTGTGCTTCACTTACATCCTATGAGTAAATTGTTGAATAAATTGAATGTCATGAAGTTGAAATCATATCATGCCTAGTGGTAGCTTCACATTGGGTTTAGAAAGTGAAATCTTTTGAGGCTTGACAATCACAATATTGGTCATACAGGCAATTCATGAATAATTAGTATAAGGAAGAGAACTTTCACATGCAAATACACTATCCTGGAAATCTTTTGTGATTGTGAGCCCCCATCAAAATATTATATGCCAAAATTGCTGACGTTGGACAAGGAAGACAACGTAATGATTTATGTTTGTTCATATTCACATAGAAGTTATATTGTCATAGATCCTTCAACATGTGGTGCTTGCCCCTCCCCCATCTTTGCTAGCCAAAAATTCCGCACCAAGTAGAGATACTACTTGTGCATCCAAAAACCCTTAAACCCAAATCTTATTTTCAAGAGTCCACCATACCTACCTAAGGATTGAGCAAGGCCTTCAAGTAAGTTGTCATCGGTGCAATAAGGCAATAAAAATTGCTTCTAAAAGTGTGAGATCATTTAGTGTAAGAGAAAATTGAGCATTGTACGAACTTGTGATGGCAAGGAATAAAAGCGATAGACTGCATGTACTATGTTACTAAGGGGTTGATCATATTTATTCACTTGATGTATGTTATGGCACTCAACTTGTGGATTCCTGAGGTGACATTGGGGTAATCTATGCATAGGGGTTGATGCACGTTTTTATTATCTTTTCTCCGATAGAAACTTTGGGGTCTCTTTGTTGTTATTTTTGTGGATTGAATATTATGATCATGAAGTTGTTTGATGCATATCATAGAATTAACTCATGGATACTCGTGGTGACATTGGAGTATCTAGGTGACATTAGAGTTGGTTGATGTGTGTCATATGGTGTTATTTTAGTACGAACTCTTGATTAGATCGATCGGAAAGAATAGCTTGCGTTATTTTAGTACGAACTCTAGGATAGATTGGAAAGAATAGCTTTGAGGTGGTTTCGTACCCTACAAACAACTTCTATCTTTTGTTCTCCGCTAATACGAACTCGGGAGTGATTCTTTATTGCACTTTGAGGCATAATCATGTGATCCAACTATGTTAGCACTGTTGAGAGATTGCACTAGCGAAAGTACGGAGCCTAGGCCTTGTTTTCAAGCATTGCAATACCATTTTTGTGCATGTTTACTATTTGCTACCTTGCTGTTTTGATTTATTCAGATTATAAAAATATATTTCTACCATCGATATTACACTTTTATCACCATCTCTTCCCCGAACTAGTGCACCTATACGATTTACCATTGTATTGGGTGTGTTGGGGACACAAGAGATTTCTTGTATTTGGTTGCGTGGTCGTTTGAGAGAGACCATCTTCATCCTACACCTCTCACGGATTGATAAACCTTAGGTCATCCACTTGAGGGAAAATTGCTACTGTCCTACAAAACTCTGTGTTTGGAGGCCCAACACGTGTCTACAAGGATAAAGTTGCATAGTAGACATCAGTTCGTCTTCTTCATGGACTCGATCTTCTTCCTAGAGGGATTCCAGGCAAGATGACCGCCACATTGGATCTCACTACTATGTTTGCTATGCTAGTTGTCTCGATGCTATCGCTATGTCCTGCTACCTACCTCTTATTTATCAAGCCTACCAAATTGACATGATAACCTCTAACCTTTTCCACCGTCCTAGCAAACCGTTGTTTGGCTATGTTACCGCTTTTCTCAGCCCCTCTTATAGCGTTGCTAGTTGCAGGTTGTTCCATGTTGGGACATGGATATCGTGGATATCATGGGATATCACAATATCTGTTATTTAATTAATGCATCTATATACTTGGTAAAGGGTGGAAGGCTCGGCCTTTTGCCTGGTGTTTTGTTCCACTCTTTTCGCCTTAGTTTCCGTCATACTGGTGTTATGTTCCTTGATTTTGCGTCCCTAACACGATGAGGGTTTATGGGCCCCTCTTGATAGATCGCTTTGACTAAAACTCTTCCTGCAAGGCCCAACATTGGTTTTAACATTTGCCAACATAATACACTGAATTAATTAATTAACTCATAGGGCCTCATGAACCCGAGGATTATTATTCCACATATTACAGGGGGTAGTGCTGTTGGTGTTGGTCCCAAACGGGCAGCCTACTGGGCTAGCTCGGGGAAACTCGGGGATAGTTTTTACTCATAGCTTGTCCCATCGGATCGTGGCCTGAGAAGAGATACACGTGGCTACTATCAGGGTATCGGCACGGCGGGAGGTCTTGCTGGACTTGTTTTACCATTGTGGAAATGTCTTGTGCACCGGGCCGAGTCTGATCGGAGGGTCCCAAGATGGAGGATTGTCTCCGCAGATTGTGAGCTTGTCATGGGCTAAGTTGGGACACCCCTGCAGGGTTTAAACTTTCAAGAGCCATGCCCGCAGTTATGTGGCAGATGGGAATTTTTAATATCCGGTTGTAGTGGACTTGAACTAAACTCAATTAAAATACATCAACCGCGTGCGTAACCGCGACTGTCTCTTTCCGAGTGAGTTCGAGAAGAGAACACGATGGGGTTGTGTTTGAACGTAAGTAGTTCAGGATAACTTATTGATCATTACTAGTTTGTGACCATTTGCAGTTTCTCATCTTACTCTTCTACTCGTAAGTTAGCCACCATACAATGCTTAGTCGCTTGCTGCAAGCTCACCACTTGCCCTTTCCTACCCACTAAGCCTTGCTAGTATTGATACCCATGGTAATGGGATTGCCGAGTCCTCGTGGCTCACAGATTACTACAACAACAGTTGCAGGTACAGGTAATGCGATGATCATGACGTGAGAACGATGTTTACTTGTTTTGGAGTTCTTCTTCTTCCTCGATCATGTCGGTGTACTAGAGTAGGGGTACCCTAGTATCCCGAACTTGTGCACGGGCAGTCGCAGCCCTCCGCGGCAAGGCTTACCGGGTGACCGCCAAGGTCCTCCGTGGTTCCTTTGGAGCCATTCAAGAACAAAGTATTCAAGCCAAGGAGACAAGGCCCCGGCAAGAGGAGCTTGCCGGGAAGGCCACCCAAGGCACCTGCAAGACAAGGCCCCGGCAAGAGGAGCTTGTCGGGAAGGCCCAATGAGCGACAAGCTTCCGGGCGCGACAAAACAACAACCGCGGCAAGGCGCTTGCCACGGCGGACCACCACTCAGACTTCCTCGCTCCAGCACATCCACTAACGTGTCGCCAGGACCTTTCCAGCGCCAGCTGCGTGGCGAGAGGCTGTGCAGCCAGCGGTGCGAGGTGGCAAGCGGCGCTGAGAAGATTGTCATCGTGGCAAGCGGTGGCGTCCCTGACGGTCCCTGTTTGCACTGTTAGGGCGACGTAGATGGGCATTTAATGCCTTTGTCCCCTGCCGTCAGGGTTAGGTATGATACATCATACACCGTATACATCGCATAAGTAGCTGTACCAACCACTCCTTTTCCATTTTTACCCTTGTCTACGTTGCCACCTGTCGGAGACCCCTTTAGCATATAAAAGGAGGCCCATGCGCAACGTAGAAATGGTCGGATCCCCCCACGCTCAGTCTCGTTAGCAGCTTGTGTGTACTATAGCACTCAGCGCTCCTGAGCAAGAACACAATACACTCAGACATGCAGTAGTAGGAGTGTTATCTCTCCGGAGAGCTCCGAAGCTGGGTAAACCTCTCGTGTGCTTCGCCTCGATCTGCTCTTCGTGCGACCTCCCCTCCCGCCGAACCGAAGGGGCCTCGTCCGCCGTCCCATAGGTGTTCGTGGGCGAGATCAGCCTGCCCGACATCTTTGGCGCGCCCGGTAGGGGCGTCGAGATTGTGTGAACCTGATCCGGCGTCACGCGAGCTAGATCTTCATCATATTCATCGACATGCCACCGAAGAAGAAGGCTTGGCGGCAGAGCTCCGTCCGCGTCGAACCCACCACCGCCGGAGCAAGCAGGTGGTGGGGTAGACGCCGGCGGAAGAATGGACGTCGACGGGGGAGCCCACGGTGCTGCCAAGTCCAAGGACAAGGCTGCGCAGACCTCGGCGTCCGTGCATGCACCGCGCCCGTCTCAGGAGGCGCGAGACCGACAGCGTCATGGCATTCACCATGCCATATGCTCGTTGGACCAAGATCGAGCTGGTGGATCTCGGGATGCTCAAGACCAGCATGCACGCCAACATGCTGGCACGAGCGAGGCACGGTCGCCTGGACGGGATACTGCTCCTTCTAACATAGTTAGAAGTCCGAGCATATCCCGCCTCGCGCCGTTCGCCATCGCCACCCACCACTCCAGCAGAAGCTTTGGCGAGAGCTCAACTGCTCCTGGATTACCCTCCAACGGCCGACAAGGTCGATGAATGGAGGGCCACCATTCAGAGTCTCATCGGCTTCGCCAAAGGCGACGCTCCGCGGCAACCGAGTGCATCGCTGCCGCGGCAGGACTGCCAAACATGAGCCGCTGGCGACGAGACCAGTGGGGGTGCAACCACCATGCACTCCCCGCCTTGAAGGCCAAGATCGCCGACTCGCCGGATCCACCTCGACAGCGACTCCACCGCATCATCGGATCCATGAGCTCGATCAGCGCCAAGTTCTTCACGAACGACAGCAAGAAGACGCTCAAACTCGCATCGAGCGCCGAAGAGAAGCGCGGCGTCAATCCAACAAGCGCGCTGGGTACTCTGTTGACATGCATGCGCCAGAGGAACCAGGCGACTTGCCGTACGCGGTAGGTTGCCCTGCGTTCACTCGTGAGCTGCGACACGTCCAAAGGGCCCGGCAAGAAGAATTTCAAGCCAGATGTACCGAGAAGTACGACGGCAAGACGCATCCATCGGAGTTCCTCAAAGATCTACACCATTGCGGTGCAAGCTGCCGGGGCGAGACGACAAGATCCTGGCCAACTACTTCCTGCTGGTACTCAAGCCCAATGTCAGATCCTGGCTCATGCACTTGCCGGACAACTCCATATCCTCTTGAGCAGATCTATGCCATCAGTTTGTCGGCGCCTTTACAGGCGGCCACAAGCCCCATGGCCAAGAAAGCGACCTTCATCTACTCGCGTAGAAGGAAGGAGAGCCCCTGCGCAAGTACATTCAGAGATTCAGCCGCGTACAACACAACATCCCAGATGTCCACCCCGCCCATGTAATCAAGGCGTTCCATCGAGCGTGCGAAACCGCAGGATGCGGAGGAGATGGCGATGTGCAAGATCGAGACGTTAGTGAGCTATATGCCTGGCCAACAAATGTGCACGTCTTTGAGGTAGGGAGGAGACTCCCGGAGAGAATCTTGAAGCAGGAGGATCTGATAGTGAGGAGACCGCCCCGGCAAGGAAAAACCGGCGGCGGAACAATAGGAAGAAGAAAGACAAAGATGTGCTAGTTGTTGAGCAGTCCGGCAACGGAGGTGGCGCCAAGAAAGCCAAAGTTGGTAGCTCCGGCAAGGAGGTTGCTGCTGGCACCAACTGCCAGGCTGTGGCGGCCGCCGACAAGCAGGACGGCTCCAACAAACAGTACTGCAAGATCCACCGCACCAAGGGCCATGACATCCAGAGCTGCAAGAAGGTCGAGCAGCTTGTCGAGCAGCAGAAGGGTGAATACGAACGACGCGACAAGGAGAAGGCCCAGGAAGGTGCTGGAGCAGCTAGCAAGAAACGTCCCGGCCGAGGAGGACGCCGCGGCAAGGCCAAGCAGCGGCAAGGAGACAGACCTCCCGCCGCCGCGACAAGGATGAAGACGGCAGCGATGATGAAGACATGGATGATGACGAGACCGATGAGCAGGAGTTCCAGAAAGCCACAGAGGTCTGTGGCGTTGACGGCGGTGCTTCTCTGCATACTTCACACCGCCAACTCAAGCGGTGGATGCGGAAGTCAATGCGGCGTAACCATCCATCGAGTCACGCAAGCCTCTGAAATGGTCCAACACGCCTATCATCTTTGATATTGAGGACCACCCTGATCGTGTAACTGCGGTCGGGTGCTTGCCGATGTTGGTTTCACCAACTATCCGCAACCTCAAGGTCACTAAGATGTTAGTTGACGGCGGGGCCGGCTTGAACCTGATCTCCTCCGTGGTGCTCCAGAAAGTCCAGATCCCTGATGGCGAGCTCGAAGAGACCGGCACATTCCAAGGAATCAATCCGGGAAGGAGCAAGCCGAAGGGAAAGATCACGTTGTCGGTGACATTTGGCAGCGAGTTGAACTTCGGGATCGAGAGGGTCACCTTTGACGTTGCTGACTTTCCATTGCCTTACAATGGAATACTTGGCCGCCCAAAGACTCGCCAAATTCATGGCAGCCTCTCACTATGCATACAACATCTTTGAAGATGCGAGCTCGATAAGTGTCATCTCTGTCCCTGGCGACAAGAAGGATGCTCTTATCTGCGCCGACAAGATCTACCGGGAAGCAGCAGCTGCAACAGATTGCAAGCCACTTGCCGCTGAAGCTCCCGGGGGAAAGAAGAAGACCAAGTCCGGCAAGAGCTCTAATGCCCACTCCGGTAAGCGCACCTCTTCGGAGTGCTGCGCTACCGCCGAGGACGCACCATCGAGCTCCACCGGCAAGTGTAAGAAGACGATGGCAGCTCCACCAGAGACCAAGAAGGTGTCCGCCAAGGAGGACGGCAGCGTGGTACCTTCACCATCGGCCACTCTCGACCCTAAATAGGAAGGCGCGCTCGTTGCTTTCCTGCGGGCGAACGTCGACGTGTTTGCGTGGCAACCATCTGACATCCCTGGTGTTCCCAGGAAAGTAATTGAGCACCATCTTGCCGTTTGTCCTCATGCGCGGCCCGTCAAGCAGAAAGTCTGGAAGCAGGCAGTGGAGCGCCAAGAGTTGATCGCAGAAGAAATCAAGAAACTGGAAGCGGCAGGCCTTGTCGAGGAGTGCTCCATCCCACGTGGTTGGCCAATCTCGTAGTTCTATCAAGAAGGCAAACGGGAAATGGAGGCTTTGTATCGACTTTACCGATGTCAATAAAGCTTGTCCCAAAGACCCATTTCCCTTGCCGCGCATCAACCAGATTGTTGACTCCACGGCCGGATGTGATTTGCTTTCATTTCTGGATGCATACTCAGGATATCATCAGATCTTCATGGCGTAAGAGGATGAGGAGAAGACCGCATTCATCACACCATGTGGCACATATCGCTTTATACGGATGCCCTTCGGGTTAAAGAATGCTGGTTCAACATTTGCAAGAGTAGTCCATGACGCTTTTGAGCCGCAAATGCACAGAAATGTGGAAGCCTACATGGATGGCATAGTGGTCAAAAGCAAGGACAAGGCGACCCTGATTCAAGATTTAGACGACACCTTTGCAAATCTGCGCAAGATCAACCTCAAGCTCAACCCTGAGAAGTGTGTGTTTGGAGTCCCTTCCGGCAAGCTTCTCGGGTTCTTCGTGTCTCGGCGGGGAATTGAAGCCAATCCCGACAAGATCAAGGCCATTGAGCGATTGAAGCACCAAAGCGTGTCAAGGATGTACGAAGGCTTGCCGGTTGCGTAGCTGCTCTCGGCAGGTTTATCTCTAGATCTGCTGAAGCGCCTCGCCATTTTTCAAAATTTTGAAAAAGGCAGGTCCGATGAAATGGACTCGAAGCGGAGGCTGCGCTGCAGACTTGAAGAGATACTGTCCTCCACTCCAATACTTGTCGCACCTAGGCCACAAGAGAAGTTGCTGCTATATATAGCGGCAACCAATCAAGTGGTTAGTGCTGCGTTAGTAGCGGAGAGGGAGGCGGATGATGAGCTAGCAACCATGGCAGATGCATCTAGCAACAAGCAGGGGGCTTCACCGGCAAGCTCTGGTCCCGACAAGGATGGATCTACGCAGACGCATGAGAAAATGTAGAAAAGAATGGTGCAGCGCCCAGTTTACTTTGTCAGTTCCATCCTACAAGGGTCTAGGTCTAGGTACTCTGGTGTCCAGAAATTGCTTTTCGGCCTCCTCATGGCCTCGAGAAAGTTGCGCCATTACTTCCAGGCACATGAGATCACGGTCGTCACTCGTTTTCCATTGAAGAGGATACTGCAAAATCCAGAGGCAACATGCATGATTGTCGAGTGGGCACTGGAACTGTCAAGCTTTGGCCTCAAGTTTGAGAGCACTTCAACTATCCAGCGAGCGTTGGCGGAGTTCATAGCAGAATGGACGCCAACACAAGATGAAGAAATCCCAGAAACGAGCATCCCGTCAAGGAGGCAAGCAAAGAGTGGCTGATGTACTTTGATGGTGCCTTCTCGCTGCAAGGCGCCGGTGCGGGCGTGCTACTCGTTGCACCCACCGGAGAGCACCTCAAGTACGTAGTCCAGATGCACTTTCCCAAGGAGCAAGCAACAAACAATACTGCAGAGTATGAAGGTTTGCTTGCCGGTCTCAGGATCGCAGTAGACCTTGGGATCAAGAAGCTCATTGTCGTGGGTGACTCAGCTTGTCATCCGCCAAGTGAACAAGAGTTATCGAGTCCGTTGATGGAAGCTTATGTTGATGAAGTGAGAAAGTTAGAAGAGCACTTTGACGGCCCATGATGGAATATATTCCAAGAGCTCAGAGCGACATTGCTGATGGCTCGTCAAGTGCGCGCCAGACTTAAGTTACCTGTGGAACCAGGGATCTTTGTGCTCAAGTCGACTCAACCGTCTCATAACGCCATCAACAGATGAGCAAGAAGAGGAAGTTGATTTACGGTGACTATTTTCCCAAGCAGAGCTCCCGAGGCCGCTGCCAAGAATGTCCCCAAGATCAACACCAACAAAGGCCGAGGAGCATGCTCGACAAGCCCTAGGGTTTGTTTCATTGAAGCAGACGCTCCCGACAAGTTTTGCTCCGGCAAGCTTGCCAGGGAACGTCAAGCTCCGGCTGAGCCGCAGGTTCTCGCCGTAGAAGTGGATGTTCCCGCAGCAGCAGATGTGCCTTTAGTCCTTGTTGTCGAGCCGCAAGCTCCAGCATGGGCGCAGCAGCTTGCCCTTTTCCTTCATACAGGAGAACTTCCCGAAGAGCAAGAAGAAGCGGAAAGAGTAGCCCGGCAGTCAAGTATGTACCAGTTTGTCGACAACACACTGTACAGAAGAAGACTCAACGGTGTGAAATTGAAGTGTATTCACCGGAAGACGGACAAAAGCTGTTGGCAGAGATACATGGAGGCATATGTGGTCACCACATTGGCGCCAGAGCACTTGCCAAGAAAGCGTTCGGCAAGGTTTCTTTTGGCCGACAGCCTCCGTGATGCGATCGCACAAGTAACCAAGTGTGAAGCGTGCGGTTCCATTCCAAGCAGATACACCAGCCAGCTCAAGATCTCCAGACGATCCCTTTATCCTGGCCATTTTCGGTCTGGGCTCGACATCCTCGGCCCCTTTCCCCGAAGCTGTTTGAGGCTTTGAGTACTTGTGCGTTGCAATCGACAAGTTCACAAAGTGGCCGGAAGTGGAAGCGATGAGGAAGGTGACAAAGACAAGCAGTCAAGTTCTTTAGGTCGATTGTTTGCCGCTTCGAATCCCTAACAGATCATCACCGACAACAAGACGCAATTCACGAGCCGCACCTTCATGCAAGACGTCCAAGATCTTGGCGCCAAGGTTCTGCTTCGCTCATTGCTCATCCGAGAAGCAACGGTCAAGCAGAGAGGGCAAATGCTGAAGTGTTGCGCGGGCTCAAGACCAGAACTTTTGACAGGCTGCATAAGTGCGGAAGAAACTGGATTGAGGAGCTGCCGGTGGTTCTTTGGTCGATCAGGACAACGCCAAATCGAGCCACTGGCCAGACACCTTTCGCTCTAGTCTATAGAGCAGAGGCATTTCTCCCCACGGAACTCGTATACGGATCACCTCGAGTGCTCGCTTATGATGAGCTTGAGCAAGAGCAGCTGCGACAAGATGACGCGCTGCTCCTTGAGGAGGATCGTCTTCAAAGCATCAGACGAGCTGCTCGATACCAGCAAGCTTTGCGCCGCTACCATAGCCACAAAGTTAATGCCAGAAGTCTCGAGGAAGGCGACCTTGTTCTTCGGCGCATTCAGTCCGCCAAGAATTCCAACAAGTTGACGCCAAAGTAGGAAGGCCCTTACCGGGTGAAACGAGTCACTAGGCTCCGGCCGTCCGCTTTGAGAGCGAAGATGGCATTCCGTGAGCAACTCCTGGAACATTGAGCATCTTCGTAAGTTTTACTCAGAGGGCGGTTGCCGGAACCTATTCCAGCAACCACCTTTTGTACAAGTCTTGCCGCTGTTGCATGTAATCTTTTGTACAAAGCCGGGCGCAGACCCCGTGCATAAGTAAAGCTAGCGTTCTTCGCACACCTTGTCAATTTCATGCTTTTTACTTCTATTTGCATGCGTTATCTGACACTTTGTGCAGCACCTACCCCTGGTAAGTAATAACGAGCCATAAGGCTCCATATCTTTATTTTCTCTTTTTTCTTTCTCAAAGAAGGGAAGGTTCCCTCGCACACAAGTTTGCCGGGGAAAGGAGAAGATAATGGTGTGGACCAAGCGTCGCTCAAGGAAGTCTAGCCTTACCGGGAAGCAAACGACAGAAAAGCTAAGTTGCTAAAGTTTGAGCAATCAGTTTTAAAATTTTTAAGTTATCTTCCTCGAACGACGGTACTTTGTATGGAAAACCTATGCGCAAAGGAACAAACTCGTAGCTAGTTGCGCCCTTACTTTGTTTCGAGTCCGCTCAACAACTTAAGTGAGCTACGACTAGTTGCGACAAGGTTACTTGTCGGAAGCGGCACCACCAAAGAAGTTGCCGACGTCTCAAGACTCAGCCATGCCCAGTGTGCTCACCGACAAGTTCCCTAAAAGCGTAGGGCAAAAACATACAAAGGAAGGAATCAAGTAAAGGAAATAACATAGCAATTGCTACCCAAAATAGAGTTATATTACAAGATAACTTGTCGCAGCGCTAATAGATTGTTCTCCTAACATGACCAGCAGCGGCAAGAAAAAGAGAAAGCGGGCGGCCTAATCTACGCGATCGCCCTCAACCCTCTTGATCCCGCTCACCCTGTCCACGATGGGTGCGACAAGGGTCTTGAGCGCCTCCACGTCTGCATCCGGCGGCAAGGACTTGAGGACGTTGGTGAGGTTGAGGCCTAGATTGCGGAAGGCCACCTTCATCAACACTTTATGAAGAGCTCCCGCGCAGATCCGGCGGGACTCCTCGGCCAGCTGCTTTGGGACTTCTTCCCGGAGTCGCTGGAGGGCCGTCACCACGCCCTTGAAGAACAAGCTGAGCTTGGCGCTGGGTTGGAGGTGCTCGTCGGAGGAATATCCAAGATCCACCATCCCCAGCTCCGCCAGCTCTCGGTCGATGGCTGCAGCAACATCCACGAGACCCTCGGTCCAGTGCTCCACATTCTCCCTTATATGCGTTCAGGCGGCAGAAGGCTGCCAGCCAGCGCCTCGTCGATATGATCTTCTCCTTCAAGGGCACCTCCTGCTCCTGGCGCCCGGCCCAAATCCTCGAGTCAAAGTAGTTAGCTTCAACTCAAGATCTGCGTTGGAGTCCTTGACGGCGCTGAGCTCCTTGCTCCTCTCGACGAGACGGCCCTGCAGCTCGCCAAAAGTGTAGGCGTCCTTCTCGCACTCGTGCTTGAGTGCAGCAAGCTCCTCGCCGCTCTCCTTTAGATTGGCCTCCAACTGCGCCACCTTCGTCTCCAGCTCCTTCTTGGCGGCCTCGGCAGCTGCGGTAGCATCCTTTGCTTCCTTGAGAGCCCCGCCAAATGTTTGCTCGCGCATGGCAAGATCCTCCTCGTGGCTGTCAAGATTAACCTTCCGCTGCGCCAACTCGTCTTCCTGCGCAGACAGCTTCTCGGCAGCAAGCCGCTGTTCCTCTTTAGCTTCAGCCTTCTTGAGGAGGAAGGCTTTGCGCTCCTCGGCGAGTTGCTCTTGCTCCTCTGCCAAGGTCCGGAGAGCTTCCTGGTTGAGGCCGCGGAGCTCCTCCGCGCGCTTCTCGATATCCGCTCCCGCCTTCGCGACAAGCGCTTCCGGGATTCCAGCTTGGCTTGTCGGGCGCGGTAGAGCGACAACAGCTTCCGCAGCTTGCTCCTCCTCGGACTTCGCCACGCTGCTTTGCTTGTCGCCAGCTGTCGATCCGGAGGCGAGCAGCTCTTCATCGAAAGTTTCTCCTTCGGTGGCGCCTGAGCTCGACGCCCATGGGAGCTTGATGAAGACGCCATCGCCGACCTTCAAATAGGCGCCAGGCTGGGGCTCTTCGGAGCCCGACCCTGCCGCAGCGGCGGAGGGATCGGCGTTCGGCGTAGCGCCTGGCGCTCCTATGGCCTCAGGGCCGTCAGTGCGATCGCCGGATCCCTCGCCAGCTTCTGCGGCGGCAGCTTTTGCAGCCTCTTCGCCGGCAGGCTCGTCAGCGCCAGCTTCTTCCCCGATGGCAGCGGCATCGTCAATATTGTCGCGCGCGTCCTCCACGCCGGCGGCCTCGGTCTCCATTGGCTCTGTGGCAGATGGTTCTGACTACCGGGAAATGAAGAAAAGTCAAGCAGATATTCAAAAAGATAATCAGAAGAAGAAGAACACAAGGGAGGTTTTCAGGCAAAAGGATTACCTATGTTTGGGTCCGCAGTCATAGTCTCCGCCGCCAGGGGATCACTGGTGCTGTCCCTTGCCGGAGAGCTGCCCCTTGCCGGAGAAGTCTCCCTTGCCGGAGAACGCTCCCTTGCCGGGTAATCCTCCCTTGGCGGCGTAGTCGAAGCAGAAGGAGGCTGCTCTGCTCCGACACAAATCAACAGTCAGATATCAGCAAAGAAAGAGCACCCATGCGCGCCGAACAGCAAGAAGTAGACCATATACTTAAGCTGGGTGCTGCGCTGGGTGCTGCTTTGAAGAAGAGTTGCCGCATCCGGCAAGGTGGTCTCGGACGCGCCTCCTGCTGTCGCAGTGGGTTCGTCCTCGACGACAATCACCGGGGTCTTGGCTCTCTTCGACACTCTCTAGGCCAGCGCCCCGAAAAGGAATGGGCTCGAGTAAAGCAAATCAGATACAAGACAAAGCAACAAGTCAAGAACTACAAGTACAGCAAAGAATCTTACTCTTCTTCTTCCTCGTCGGAGCTGAGCGCGGAGAGATCAAATTCTGGCCCGCCTCCAGTACGACGAGGCGGAGGAGTAGTTTCCCTTGGCCGCTTGGCGGGAGAAGAACCAGTGGTCTGCGAGGGCCCCGCTCTAGTTGCCGCAGCGGCGTGAGGTGCTTCCCGCGGTGGAGCGCGTCGCGCGGCGATGCGGCTGTTGGCCCGTCTGCCGTCCCGCTATGTCTCCGGCCTTGCGAAGACGCCTTCTTGGTGGAGCTGGGGGCTCCCTCGCGGCAAGCTGCTTGAAGGTGGGGAGGATGCGCCCTCGGCGGGCTCGCTCGACTCGGCTTCAGGCTCGGCAAGCTCTTCCTCACCGGCAAACTCCTTTCGCTCGACAAGGCTTGCCGCCTCTGCTGCCTCTGCCTCCTCCACGGTGAATCCGAACTCGCCCGCGGCAGCGGCTGCTGCCGCCTCTTCCAGCCTGGTGGCGATGCGCTGCATCTCGTCATCGGTGGTGTCGCGGGTGAGGCCCCTCTGTTCATCGGGGCGGACCGGCATTTCTACCAGATTGTCAAAAAACTGCCGCACGACGTCATCTGCAGGCTCTTGCCAGGTTGGGACAATTCCATGCGAGTTGCACAACGGCATCATTGCACGGATGCGGTCGAGCGAGGAATTGTTGCACAGCAGAACGACGCCCCTCGGCAACCTAAACATTTCTGGATGATCAGGATCGGGCTTGAACAGCTCCAAGAGCATCGCGTCAAGCTCCAAGACGGTGAAGTTGAAGTTGAGGCCTGGGCGCAGCCTCATGACATCTGCCCGCGTTACAAACTCCCAGCGGGTCTCCTCCTCTCCTGCAAGGGCGTCTGGCGGCGAAGAAAGTCTGCGCCAACGGTGCCTACGGTGAGCCCGTCAAGTCTAAGGCGAAGGATTCGGGTGACTGCAATCTTCAGCCTAGCGTCTTCCGGGGCCAGGTTGCTCCAATCATTGCCGCGCACTACTGGGGTTTGGCGCTGGGCGGTAAATGGCTGCGGTTTCTCCTCGACAATCCAGCACCAATCTGCCCTCCATTCCTCCCATTTGCTACGGAGCTCTCCCTCCAGATAGGCTTCCTTCTTGCCGACCCTCGAGATCCAAGCGATTCCTCCCAAGAAGAGGCTCCCCTCTCTCAACTCGGGGTATAAAGAAGTGGCGGAAAAGGGCTACATTTGGATGGACTCCGACAAAGTTTTTCGCAGAGATGTGCGAAAACTGCCATGGTCAGAACAGCATTGGGGGTGAAATCAAGGAGGCGGAACCCGTGAGGTGTTCATGATGTCACGGTAAGAATTCAGAGAAAGGCGGGCAGAGCCCGCAGTAGAAGAAGAGCGCGAAGAAGGGATATCCAGTCGGGGCCAATTCCGAAGCAGCAGCTGGGAGTACCTTCGTGCGCGGATGCGCTCGCGTCTCCGTCGACATGAAGAGGTAGTAGTTCTCCCTCAGCTCCCTCGCGGCGAGCTGGGGAAGATTGCCGCTCCTTCCGCGGCGCCGCAAGCCGCTGCGCCTCGGCCGACTTCACGGCCTTCCCCTTGTCGGCTTTCGGAGCCATGGCGGAGGTGGCAAAGGAGATCGACGGCGTTGGTGGTCCTGGTGGCGATGGGGGGCGGAGCGCTGCTCTCCTTTCGGCCTTGGGAAGAAGGGGGGAACATCGGTGGTTTTTTCGAGATTGGACAACAACTGGCAAGGTGGGCGACCTGCCCCTGTTTCCCCTGCTTATAAAGAGGGAGGGGGCGGACGTTCCGCTTTTCCGAATAAAGAAACCCCCACGATCTCGCCCACGATCTCTCACACGACGCCGCATTCGACGCGTGCCGTTCGTGGAGGGCGTGGTGGGTCCGGGGTGAGTTACGGTGTGACCCAGGCCGCGCGTGCCCGTGCCCTGTTTTGGGCCTGGCCCAACAGCGCTTCGGCACCGTGTGTGGCCCAGCCGGGGCTCTGCCGGTGTACTAGAGTAGGGTACCCTAGTATCCCGAACTTGTGCATGGGCAGTCGCAGCCCTCCGCGGCAAGGCTTACCGGGTGACCGCCAAGGTCCTCCGTGGTTCCTTTGGAGCCATTCAAGAACAAAGTATTCAAGCCAAGGAGACAAGGCCCGGCAAGAGGAGCTTGCCGAAGGCCACCCAAGGCACCTGCAAGACAAGGCCCCGGCAAGAGGAGCTTGTCGGGAAGGCCCAATGAGCGACAAGCTTCCGGGCGCGACAAAACAACAACCGCGGCAAGGCGCTTGCCATGGCAGACCACCACTCTGTACCTACGCTCCAGCACATCCACTAACGTGTCGCCTCCACCTTTCAGCGCTGCGTGGCGAGAGGTCAGGCATCCAGCGTGCGAGGTGGCAAGCGGCGCCGACAAGATTGCCATCGTGGCAAGCGGTGGCGCCCCGATGGTCCCTGTTTGCACCGTTAGGGCGACGAGACGGGCATTTAATGCCTTTGTCCCCTGCCGCCGTGGTTAGGTATGATACATCAGACATCGTACCTTTGTACAGGTAGCTGTACCAACCACTCCTTTTCCATTTTTACCCTTGTCTATGTTGCCACCTGTCGGAGACCCCTTTAGCATATAAAAGGAGGCCCATGCGCAACGTAGAAAGGGTCGGATCCCCCCACACTCAGTCTCGTTAGCAGCTTGTGTATCAGAGCACTCAGCCTCCGAGCAAGAACACAATACACTCGGACATGCAGCAGAGGGAGTGTTATCTCCCGAGAGCTCCGTCTGGGTAAACCTCTCGTGTGCTTCGCCTCGATCTGCTCTTCGTGCGACCTCCGCTCCCCGCCGAACCGAAAGGGGCTCGGTCCGCCGGTCCCATAGGTGTTCGTGGGCCAGATCAGCCTGCCCCGACAGATCAGGGGATAGGTTCCTAGTCGGCGGTCTGGGCTAGCAGGGTGGATGTCGTTTGAGTTTCTGTTTGTGTTCATCCATAGTCGGATGTTGTTCTCATGTATGATGTGTGATGTATTTTTGTGATATTTGTATGCCCTTTGTATTACTACTACAGGATGCTGCTAACGCGACACTATGATCAGAGACCCTTCGACGAAACTGTGTGCAATGCAATAATTGCAAATGGTGGTGTAAAAGAACCATCAAAAAAGGTGCAAAATGTTTGGCGGAGCCATCAAACACGGTTCATATTTTAGTTGCGTGTGCGATGCAGGGCATACGGTTCAGTCCAATGAACTGTCTGCGATGAGGCGGAACAAGAGAAATGGGCAGCCTGATAAAGGCGTGTGCGATATACAGCATACGGTTCACTCGGATCAATTGTTTGTCATTAGGCAACACAAAAGAAACGGTCAGCCAGATCAAGGTGTGTGTGATTGAGGGCATACGCTTCAGAAGGATTAACTGTTTGCGATTAAGCAACAGAACAGAAACGGGTCAGCCAGATCAAAGTGTGTGCAATTGATGGCATACACTTCAGATAGATGAACTATTGGCGATTAGCCACAGCAAACTGAAACAGTTAGGATCAACGTTTGTGCGCTAGACGGGCACACACATTCTAATTAAAAAAGCGTGTGCGGTGGTAATAACGAGCGCGCATGGTTGTTCGAACAAGATGTGTGCTGACATTGCCTATTGTGGTGCACCCTATGGTGCAAACGCCACGTACGCAACCGAGAAGGCGTACGTGCCCACGTAACGCCTTCCTGGAATAGTGCCGCACTTATAACCATCAATAAATTTTGAGCATGCATCCCGTCACATTCCAAATTGCAAACCTGTTCACACCGATCAAACCTAAATGGTTTCCCACTTACGAGTGTATTACTACTTGGTTATAAATACTACTACTCCAAGATGACTGCACATTCCTCCTGAACTACTCATCCACAAAAACAAACAAGTCATTCATCATCGTTCCTTTAAATGCGCCATGGCCAGCGTGAGTTCTGGGTCGAGAGATTGCCACCAGGGAGATGCGAGCATGGGAGCGGAAGCATGAGAGATGTCCCGGCTCGCCGCGAACGCAGCCGGCATGTCCCACCGTGCGGCCGTAGCAGCACAGAGGTCCCGCCACGCTGCCGAAGCAGCACGCAGGTCCCGCCATGCCGCCGATGCAGCAGACTAGTCTGGCCGCGCCGCGGAAATAGAAGAGATGTCCTGCCACGCCGCAAATGTAGGAGAGATGTCCTCCCGCTCGACGGCAGCCTGAGAAAATGTCTCGCGGGCAGGCGAGGACTCTTATAGGCGCATGCATGCGATCTTTCATAGCCCGATGGATCAGATCTCCGGCTGGCAAGGTTGCAGGACGACATGAAGCCCTCTTTTAAAGAGGCTAACAGCGTCATCCTCCAACTAAATGAGAGCAATGCGAGGCTTTGGGCCGAGCGTGACCTGCTGAGGGTGAAGATCGTCGGAAGTGCGGAGCAGCAGGAGGAGACCACTGCCTTGTTGAAGAGGACCGGCGTCATCGTCAAGAAACTTATGGACGAGAATGCCATGATGCGCATCGAGCGCATAAGGCTGGTGGAGGAATCCGTGGATACTCTCAAGCAGCATCTTGAGGACAAGAAATAGCTCGTCGCCGCTCACCGCGGAGACTAGTTCCCGCGGCCTGCAGCAACGTAGAGATAAGCAAGCCAGATCGTTGTCTTCGTTCTTCTTTTGCCCTTGTGTATTTCAGGCGATGCCGCATGTGGCTTTTTTTTAATTATGTCCCTAAATATGTAAAACAATTGTTATCCACTGTCATTGTCCTTATATTCATCATGCTTGCTATAAGTCGCAGTTGATGCTATATAGGTCCGTCAGATCTTACATCAAGATCCATGCAAAACTTTCTTTTTAGATTTTCATTTTTCTCTCTTAAATCTCAGTCCAGTGAGACATATAGCCACGCCGTAGAACAGGGGCTCGGGCGTCATTAATTGAGACGTTCGGAGGGAGGTGCGTGATAATCCCCAAGTGCAGGGAATCATAGTAGAAATTCCCAAAGGTGGAAGTGATAAGTATGGAGTGTCGAACCCACAAGGAGCTAAAGGTAAGATCAATATTCTCTCAAGTCCTATCTGCCACTGATACGACTCTAGGTACACCGAACGTTTGCTTCCAACTAGAAACAAGAAATAAAACTACGTTGTGGGTATGAAGACGATAACTTTGCACGATATCGGAGAGCTAAAATATAAAAGTAGGTGATGTTATCATAAAGTTAGAATATATTACGAAATATTATAAATAGCGAGTGTGGAATAATGATGGGTCGGTGTGCGGATTTATCCTAGGCAATTGTTAACAAGACCGGTAGTCGTCATTGCAATTTCATATGAGGGAGAGGCATAAGCTAACATACTTTCTTTTCTCAAATCATATGCACTTATGATTGGAACTCTAGCAAGCATCTGCAACTACTAAAGATCATTAAGGTAAAATCCAACCATAGCATTAAAGCATCAAGTCCCCTTTTATCCCATACGCAACAACTCCCTTACCCGGGTTTAAGCTTCTGTCACTCTAGCAACCCACTATAAGCGAATCATGAACGATTGCAACACCCTACGTTAAATCCCTCACGCTATGCCGACATGGAGGGCACCATAGGACAGCACCAAAATAAAACATACAACTCATACCAATCTAGATCATCAATCAACCCAAAGACAAAGGATATCTACTCAAAACATCATAGGATGGCAACACATCATTGGATCATAATATGTGGCATAAAGCACCATGTTAAAGTAGGGATTACAGCGGGGCGCGGGAGAGTGGATCGCGTAAAAGAGATGAGGATGGTGATGTTGATGAAGACAATCACTGTGGCTATGATTCCCCTCTCGATGGCACTCCGGCGCCACCGAGAGAGAGGAGGAGATGTTCTCCCCCTTGTGCTTCCTCCTCCATGGCCTCCCCCCTAGATGGGGAGAGGTTCTCCCTCTGGTCCTTGGCCTTTATGGCGATGATGGCCCCTCCGGGATCCTCCTCCATGGCCTCCGATGATGATGGCCCCTCCGCAGGTGCCAGAGAGGGCCTAGATTGATTTCTCGTGGCTACAGAGGCTTGCGGTGGCGGAACTTCCGATCTAGGTAATTTTCCGGGGGTTTCTGTATTTATAGGAATTTTTGGCGTTGGTTTCACGTTAGGGTTGTCTCCGAGCCATCCACGAGATAGGGGGTGCGCCCAGGGGGTAGGGCGCGCCCTCCACCCTCGTGGACGGCTCGGGACTCTTCTAGTCCATCTCCGATGCTACGTGGGCTTCTTCTGGTCAATAAAAAATCGTCAAAAATTGGCACGTCAATTGGACTCCGTTTGGTATTCCTTTTCTGTAAAACTCAAAAACTAGGAAAAAACAGAAACTGGCACTGGGCTCTAGGTTAATAGGTTAGTCCCAAGAATCATATAAAATAGCATATAAATAAATAAAAAACATCTAAGATGGATAATATAATAGCATGAATAATTCATAAATTATAGATACGTTGGAGACATATCAGCATCCCCAAGCTTAATTCCTGCTCGTCCTCGAGTAGGTAAATGATAAAATAAATAATTTATGAAGTGTGAATGCTAGCAGTGCACAAGTTTGATCAATGATAATTTCAATCACCTTTTCTAGCATCATTATATGTCATATCAAGAGCTCATCTCATAAAACTTTTCATGATCAAGTAACAAGCTATTCACATGTTAAAGTATAGATCATAAACTTTCTTGAAACTAACAAACTATATTCTCAGTCATCAAACAATTGCAATTCATCTTATTTTCAGGAAGGGTCTATATTAGAACTTTGATTTAGCAAACTCCACATACTCAACTGTCATTTAATCTTTCACAATTGCTAACACTCACGTGATATTTATGGGTTCAAAGTTTTAATCGGACATAGAGAAAGATAGGGGCTTATAGTTTCACCTCCCAACGTTTTACCTCAAAGGTAATGTCACCAATAATAACTCATGAAAACCTACATCCAAGTGGATATATATATCCGGATCGCTCCAACACAAAGTGCTTGCCAAAGGAAAAGGTATAAAAAGGTGATGATCACCGTGACTCTTGTATAACGGTAGAAGATAAAAGTAAAAGATAGGCTCTTCGCAGAGGGAAGCAGAGGTTGCCATGCGCTTTTATACTTGGATGCACAAAATCTTAATGCGAAAGAATGTCACTTTATATTGCCACTTGTGATAGGGACCTTTATTATGCAGTCCGTCGCTTTTATTGCTTCCATATCACAAGATCGTATAAAGCTTATTTTCTCCACACTAATAGATCATACATATTTAGAGAGCAATTTTTTATTGCATGCAACAGTGAAAACTTACTTGAAGGATCTTAATCAATCCATAGGTAGATATGGTGGACTCTCATGGCAAAACCGGGTTTAAGGATATTCAGAAGCACAAGTAGTATCTCTACTTGGTGCAAAGAATTTGGCTAGCATGAGTGGGAAAAGCAAGCTCAGCATGTTGGACGATCCATGACAATATACTTTATTTCGGATATAAGAAAACATAACCCATTATGTTGTCTTCCTTGTCCAACATCAAGCTTTTAGCATGTAATATTTTAATGAGTGCTTAGAATTACAAAAGATGTCCAAGATAGTATATTTATATGTGAAATCTCTCTTCCTTCAATATTCTTTCATGAATTGTTCAAGTGACCAATTATCCGTTTGCTAACTTTCAATAAGTTTACTACCTATAATTATTATGTGTGAGGTCATTACTCCCCATGGAATAAGCATACGAAACATTTATAAATTCAGATTTATGATATTCGATTCATTCAACCATTTACTCATAGGATATATGTGAAGCACGTGAGTAAATGACAAACTACTCCAAAAAGATATAAGTGAAGAACACTGAGTAGTCAAATAATTAACTAGCCATGGGAGGATTCTTTTTCATTCAAGATTTAAGATCCAATGATTCTATTCAAACAGAAAGTAAAATTGAAAATACGCTCCAAGCAAAACACATATCATGTGACGAATAAAAATATAGCTCCGAGTAAGGTATACCGATAGTTTTGAAGACGAAAGAGGGGATGCCTTTCGGGGCATCCCCAAGCTTAGGCTCTTGAGTCTTCCTCTAATATTACCTTGGGGTGCCCTGGGCATCCCCAATCTTATGGTCTTTCCACTCCTTATTCTCCTCATATCGATATCTCACCCAAAGCTTGAAAACTTCAATCACACAAAACTTAATGGAACTTCGTGAGATAGGTTAGTATGATAAAGAGTAAACCATTCACTTTGGTACTATCAAAGACAAGCTTCATAATTTTTCTCATACAATGCCTCCTGTACAATATCATTTCTACAATTTATATTGAGAAATATAGCCATAGAAACTAGAAAACAAGCAAACTACGCAATGAAAACAGAATCTGTCAGAAACAGAACAGTCTGTAATGATCTGAAAAGAAACCATACTTATGCTACTCCAAAAATTATGAAATAAATTTGTGCAGGTGAGGAATTCGTCTATTAATCTTCTGCAAAAAGAATCAACCTAAAAGTACTCTCCAGTAAGAAATGGCATCTATTCTCGTGAGCGTAAAGTTTCTGTTTTTTTACAGCAAGATTGCAAAGACTTCACCCATGTCTTCCCAAAGGTTATACTTGGCACAAACATTAATTAAAACATAAAACCACATCTAACCAGAGTCTAGATGAATTATTTATTACTAAACAGGAACAAAAAGCAATAAACAAAAATAAATTTGGGTTGCCTCCCAACAAGCGCTATCGTTTAACGCCCCTAGCTAGGCATGATGATTTCAATGATGCTCACATAAAAGATAAGAATTGAAACATAAAGAGAGAATCATGAAGAATATGACTAGCACATTTAAATATAACCCACTTCCAATGCCTAGGGATTTTGTGAGCACATAATTTATAGGAACAAGAACCAACTTGCATAGGAAGGCAAAACAAGTATAACTTCAAAACTTTAGGCACATAGAGAGGAAACTTGATATTATTGCAACTCCTACAAGCATGTATTCCTCCCTCATAATAATTTTCAGTAGTACCATGAATGAGTTCAAGAATATAACCATCACATAAAGCATTCTTTTGATGATCTACAAGCATAGAAATTTGACTACTCTCCACATAAGCAAAATTCTTCTCATTCAGAATAGTGGGAACACTAATTCCTAAAGTTGACACTCTTCCAAACCCGCTTTAGATGATAGTATTATTCATACTCCAAAAGATATAAGTGAAGTTCATGGAGCATTCTACAATTAATATAGACTAACCAATATTTAAGCTCAAAATATATAAGTGAAGCACACGAAGCATTCTATAAAACCATACTCAAATGATTTAAGTGAAGCACAAAGAGCATTGTATAAGGTCATACTCAAAAGATATAAGTGAAGCACATGAATAATTCTATAATTAGATGAAGGTACATCTCATACTAGCATGGTTCTTAAAGAAAAAAAAACACAAAGGACACAAATCATGTGAACAAAACAAAAACCGAGGTATACCGATAATTGTTGAAGAAGAAAGATGGGATGCCAACCGGGGCATCCCCAAGTTTAGATGCTTGAGTATCCTTGGAATATTTACTTGGGTTGCCTTGGGAATCCCCAATCTTGAACTCTTTCCTCTCTTTATTCTTCTCATATTGATAGCTCCTCGATCTTCGAACACTTCATCCACACAAAACTTTAACAAAAACTTTGTGAGATCCGTTAGTATAATAAAGCAAATCGCTACCTTTAGGTACTATTGCAAACTGATTCCAATTCCATATTTGAACTATATCTACTGTATTCCAACTTCACCATGGTTCATACCCCCCCCCGATACTACCCATAGATTAAACAAAATAAGCGAACAACACATAGAAAACAGAATCTGTCGAAAACAGGACAGTCTGTAGTAATCTGGAAGTTTAGTAAACTTCTGTAACTCCAAAAAATTCCAAACAAATATGAATTTTTTTTAAAAAAATTACAGAAGTAATGTGAAATAAGTTTCAGACCCATTTTACTTTCCAGTAAAAAAAATAAATTCACGCGCTACAGCCAAAGTTTCTGTTTTTGCACTGCACATAGTAAACAAGCAATCTAATCATCCTAAAACCAAAGCTTGGCACATTATTTTTGTAATACAATGGATATACACAAGGGGATAATTATTTACAGAGAAACTTCCATGAAAAATTCTACATTGTTTCCGTGAGCATGAACACAGGTGCTCAAGGTCGACCCTCACTTCTTCAATGCATAACTTTCCAATCACTTCTCGTTTTGAAAAACTTTTTAGGCATGAAAGGCAAGTAAAAAAAATTGTATTTTCATTCTTTTAATTTTGTTAGTATGTTTCACCCACAACTAAACAGAAACAAAAAGGAAAAAAATTACTTAGTGAAGAAAGCAAACAAGCACACACGAGAGTATGAACCCCACGCTATTGCTACCCGGCAACGGCGCCAGAAAAGAGATTGATAATCCCCAAGTGCAGGGAATCATCGTAGCAATTCACAAAGGTGGAAGTGATAAGTATGGAGTGTCGAACCCACAAGGAGCTAAAGGTAAGATCAATATTCTATCAAGTCCTATCTGCCACTGATATGACTCTACGTACACCGAACATTTGCTTCCAATTAGAAACGAGAAATAAAACTACGTTGTGGGTATGAAGATGATAACTTTGCATGATATCGGAGAGCTAAAATATAAAAGTAGGTGATGTTATCATAAAGTTAAAATATAATACTAAATATTATAAATAGTGAGTGTGGAATAATGATGGTTCGTTGTGCGGAATTAACCTAGGCAATTGTTAACAAGACCGGTAGTCGTCATTGCAATTTCATATGAGGGAAAGCCATAAGCTAACATACTTTCTTTTCTTGGATCATATGCACTTATGATTGGAACTCTAGCAAGCATCCGCAACTACTAAAGATCATTAAGGTAAAACCCAACCATAGCATTAAAGCATCAAGTCCCCTTTTATCCCATACGCAACAACTCCTTTACTCGGCTTTAAGCTTCTGTCACTCTAGCAACCCACTATAAGTGAATCTTGAACATATTGCAACACCCTACAGCGGGAATCCCTCATGCTTGCGCGACACGGAAGGCACCATAGGACAGCACCAAAATAAAACATACAACTCATACCAATCTAGATCATCAATCAACCCAAAGACAGAGGATATCTACTCAAAACATCATAAGATGGCAACACATCACTGGATCATAATATGTGGCATAAAGCACCATGTGAAAGTAGGTATTACAGCGGGGTGCGGGAGAGTGGACCGCATAAAAGAGATGAGGATGGTGATGATGATGGTGATGTTGATGAAGACGATCACCGCGGCGATGATTCCCCTCCCGATGGCACTCCGGCGCCACCGAGAGAGAGGAGGATATGTTCTCCCCCTTGTGCTTCCTCCTCCATGGCCTCCCCCAAAGATGGGGAGAGGTTCTCCTTCTGGTCCTTGGCATTCATGGCGATGATGGACCCTCCGGGATCCTCCTCCATGGACTCCGGTGATGATGGCCCCTTCGGCAGGGTGCCAGAGAGGGCCTAGATTGATTTCTCGCGGCTATAGAGGCTTGCGGCGGCGGAACTTCCGATCTAGGTTATTTTCTGGGGGTTTATGTATTTATAGGAATTTTTTGGCGTCGGTTTCACGTTAGGGTGTCTCCGAGCCGTCCACGAGATAGGGGGGAGCGCCCAGGGGGTAGGGCGCGCCCTCCACCCTCGTGGACGGCTCGGGACTCTTCTGGTCCATCTCCGATGCTCCGTGGGCTTCTTCTGGTCCATAAAAAATCGTCAAAAATTGGCACGTCAATTGGACTCCGTTTGGTATTCTTTTTCTGTACAACTCAAAAACAAGGAAAAAAAAGAAACTGGCACTGGGCTCTAGGTTAATAGGTTAGTCACAAAAATCATATAAAATAGCATATAAATGCATATAAAACATCTAAGATGGATAATATAATAGCATTAGTACTTCATAAATTATAGATACGTTGGAGGCGTATCAGTGCGCGGCGGGTAAAGGTCAAAGGGCTCTCCTCCCAAAGAGCACGCGCAGGGGTCTGGTCGCACGCCTCCCGTACTCAAATAGCTACCCCGCACGGCACCTCCTAGCCAATGAAAAGGGGGATGCGTGGCGGCACGTAATTGGTAAGTAGAACGCCCACGGTTTCAATAATACTTGTGTCTCCGATTTGTAACGTGAAAGCACTTGTTCCAAAATGACTTTATTGATTGTTAATGTGTGCGCCTTCGCAAATCGGACAGAAAAATTACCACAGCATGTTGGTGCCATGTCATGACACCATGCCAAATTTAATGATTTTCAGGCGTGTTTTGGATTTACATGAATTAAAAAACTAAGTTTCTCAATCTTTCCGGTCGAGCCACGACACCCAGATGTTTGAATTTCATTCCCATTTCTTGCATGGGACCTATAAATTCACACAAGGACACACATGTGATTTTTCAAACAACTTTGGTGCACCAGAGCCTGTGCTTGTAATTCAAATTTGAATTATGCACATTAAATGCGCAGAAACTCATATAAAGTATAAAAGGCCAAACGAACCCGGAATAATTCCAAAATGTAGCACGATACTTCTATTTGGTCTAATATGCCTGTGTAAAAAAATTAAGGCGGGAAAAGGCAGTGTACTTATGTCGTTTTGCACACGGAGGTGACACGTTCCCTCTCGGAACCACGAGCCTTGTTGAGGGAAGCTCCGGTTTGCAAGAAGCTTACACCAAAGCTTGTCCCAATTCGGCCAAAAAAATTACCGCAACATGTTGGTGCCATGTCATGACACCATGCCAAGTTTCATGATTTTCAGGCGTGTTTTGGATTTACAAGAATTAAAAAACCAAGTTTCTCAATCATTCCGGTCGAGCCACGACGCCCAGATGTTTGAATTTCATTCCCATTTCTTGCATGAGACCTATAAATTCACCCAAGGACACACATGTGACTTTTCAACCTACTTTGGTGCACAGGAGCATGTGCTTGTAGTTCAAATTTGAATTATGCACATTAAATGCGCAGAAACTATATTAATGTATAAAAAAGGCTAAATGAACCCGGAATAATTCCAAAATTTAGCCTGATACTTCTATTTGGTCTAATATGTCTGTGTAAAAAAATAAAGGCGGGAGATGGCAGTGTACGTATCTCGTTACGCACATGGAGGTGACACGTTCCCTCTCGGAACCACGAGCCTTCTTGAGGGAAGCTCCGGTTTGCAAGAAGCTTACACAAAAGCTTGTCCCAGTTCAGCCAAAAAAATCAGCGACATGTTGGTGCCATGTCATGACACCATGCCATGTTTTATGATTTTCAGGCGTGTTTTGGATTTACAGGAATTAGAAAACCAAGTTTCTCAATCTTTCCGGCTGAGCCACGATGCCCAGATGTTTGAATTTCATTCCCATTTCTTGCACGGGACCTATAAATTCACGCAAGGACACACATGTTATTTTTCAACCAACTTTGGTGCACTAGAACATGCGCTTTTAGTTCGAATTAGAATTATGCACATTAAATGCACAGAAACTCAACTAATGTATAAAAAGGCCAAACGATCCTGGAATAATTCCAAAATTTTAGCATGATACTTCTATTTGGTCTAATCCGCCTGTGTAAAAAAATTAAGGCGGGAGAAGGGAGTGTACATATCTCATTTTGCACACGGAGGTGACACATTCCCTCTCGGAACCACGAGCCTTCTAGAGGGAAGCTCCGGTTTGCAAGAAGCTTACACCAAAACTTGTCCCAATTCGGCCAAAACAATTACCAAAACATGTTTGTGCCATGTCATGACACCATGCCAATTTTCATGATTTTCGGGCGTGTTTTGGATTTACAGGAATTAGAAAACCAAGTTTCTCAATCTTTCTGGCCGAGCCACGACACCCAGATGTTTGAATTTCATTCCCATTTCTTGCATGGGACCTATAAAGTCACCCAAGGACACACATCTGATTTTTCAACCAACTTTCATGCACTCGAACATGTGCTTGTAGTTCAAATTTGAATTATGCATAATAAATGTGTAGAAACTCAATTAATGTATAAAAAAGGCCAAACGAACCCGGAATTATTCCAAAATTTAGCTCGATACTTCTATTTGGTCTAATCTGCCAGTGTATAAAAATTAAGGCGGGAGAAGGTAGTGTACGATGTCGCTTTCAAGACACGGAGGTGACACGTTCCCTCTCAGAACCACGAGCCTTCTTGAGGGAAGCTCCAGTTTGCAAGAAGATTAAACCAAAGCTTGTCCCAATTCGGCAAAACAAATTAACGCAGCATGTTGGTGCCATGTCATGATACCATGCCAAGTTTCATCATTTTCAGGCGTGTTTTGGATTTACAGGAATTAGAAAACTAAGTTTATCCATCTTTCCGGCCGAGCCAGGACGCCCATATGTTTGAATTTCATTCCCATTTCTTGCATGGGACCTATAAATTCACCCAAAGACATGCATGTGATTTTTCAACAAACTTTGGTGCATTGGAGCATGTGCTTGTAGTTCAAATTTGAATTATGCACATTAAATGCCCAGAAACTCAATTAAGGCATAAAAATGGCAAACGAACCCGCAATAATTCCAGTTTTAAACACGACACTCATGTACTAGTTGCATGTTCACTGTACGTAAATGTTCTAGCAATTCAAACACCATCCTTTCCCTCCGTAACACCATTTTTTCTTTCAAAACATAATGAAAAAAATTAGGTATACCACAAACAGTTTACTAGAAAGAATCATGTGGGATGCGATATAAAATATCTTGGTGCACCGTCTTGTCTGGCTTATGCACGAAGCTTCGTCGTCTATAGTCCACCGCCCCTGCTTGAACCACACTTGCGCTGAGTTTCTCATGACACCGGCGAATTTTTTTGCCACCGCGAAATATCTATCTCCTGCCCCTCCCTCCTACCAAAAGCCACATTTCCACTATTCCTCCTTGCTTTCCAAGTTCAAACCTTCACTGCTGCTTACTGGTAGCTTAGCCTCCTCGCCGGCGACCCTTCTTCTTGAAGCGCCGCCTCCTCGCTGGCTACCCTTCTTCTTGCAGTGTCGCCTCCTTACTAGTGAACCTTCTTCTTGCAACGCCGCCTCCTCACCGGAGACCCTTATTCTTGCTGCGCGGCCTCCTCGCCACCGACCCTTCTTCTTGCTGCGCGGCCTCGTCGATATGTCAGGTAATCCACACACCACCCACACCATCCTCCTCCTTTCCTGTCCCACATTCCTTGACCTACGGCATGACACCTTCCACCAAAATCACTGCCCCCCTCCTCCAATTAAGCGTCGCCCATAGCCATTTTGCACGTAGTATAACATGGAGCTCAGTAGCATGCGGCCTCACGCGTGCACGAGGTCGCTATGGCTGCCATGCGTGTCGACCGCCAGATCTTGGAGGAGCACCTCGTCTTTGAGGCCACCGTAGACACTGCCATGCGGTTGTCTACTTTAAAATACAGTTTGTGCTATTTTCTCGAGGCCACCGCCAGTGCCTTCTAGTGATTTGTCCTCTGTAATGTTAATATGCAATCTGATGTTCAGTTAACAGTTTGGTCCTCTGAAATGTAATGTTCAGTTAACACTTTGGTCCAACAATTGCTACATTTCATAGTATTGTTCTCAAGCATTCTTTGTTTTGTTAACTGTCTTATCTTCTAGTACATGTTTCTATTCTACAATGTCATGCTCAGTTAACTATTTTGGTTCATTTGGTCTGTTGTCCATTTAACTGTTTGGTTCAGTTCTGCAATTTGATTTTCATTTGCTGTGGGTACAATTTTGTATTGTTATGCATGTGACACCAATCGAATTTGGCTGTACTCAATACATATTCTACTGATAGTATGGCAACTCTCAGTTAACCTGATCAAGATATTCCTTATGTGTGTTGCAGGGAAACAATGGGAGACACTGCGGTTTACCATCGAGGTTTGTTCAAGCAGGGTCCTTTGGATAATAGCACATTATTGTGCAGTTGCGGGAATCATTCTAATATTTAGGTTTCTTACATTTTGGTCTTGCACATGTAGGTCCTGCTGTCAGAGGCTTAGACTCACTGTTCGACCCATTTCGCATATGGGGAAATGAGATGTCCATGAATATCAGTCAAGTCAAGAAACTCAGAAAGATTGTTAGGATGAAGAAACTTGCAACGAATAACAACAAGATATTTGTTTGCACAATGAAGAAGACATCAGTCAAATATAGGATGATACCAACTCTTCTACCTTGTTTTTACCCCTTGCGCCATTTCAAAATTTAGAACAGCGGTTTATGCATAGCTTTGTTTTCAGTACTTTTCAAAGAAGTTCACCGATGATTACCTCTCAAACCACCTGCATGGTCAAGAGGCGAGGAAGATATTCATTCAACACCCACGGTACAATATTGAAGTCTTGCTGAAGAGGACGAAGGTTGGGCGGGCAATTATCCATAGCCACTGGCCTAAAGTTGCAAGGACATTCAACATCAATGAAGGCTCAATATTTGCCTTCCGCTTCTGCAGTTTCCTAGATGAGATTCATATGTCTATTTCACCGTGTATGATGCTACTTTCCAACGGTTTTTGATGCTGCATGTGAAACTTGGTGCGTTGTGTAATGGCGTAATCGAAAGTGCCGAAGCTATCTGATGTAATTCGATTATGAAATCATGGTTTCTTTTATACGGATATGAAATATCTGGCGTGTTTTATAAGAAATATCCGTTGATTAGTACATGGATTATCAATAATAGGCTAATTAGCCTGCTTATTGGGGTTTTCTATTGCAGACGGTTACTTAGACAGCACCGAGGGCGATGAACTCACATAACCCGCACGGTTTCTAAAAAGTAGGTGTGTTCGATCAACTAAAAATCACATACGGCTTCCGGCAGAGAACTGTTTGCGTTAGGCCACCTTGCACAAACGTTTCCACACAAAGAACTGTGTGCGATATACATACCCACGGAAATGTTTTTCTAGGATTTGATACGTTCATTTTGCATCATGCTTTTATATCGATATTTGTTGCAATATGGGTTGTTATTACATGTTATGTCACATTACTTATGCCTATTCTCTCTTATTTTACAAGGTTTATATGAAGAGGGAGAATGCCGGCAGCTGGAGTTCTGGGCTGGAAAAGGAGCAAATATTAGAGATCTATTCTGCACAGATCCAAAAGTTCTGAAACTTCACGGAGGCAGTTTTTGGAATTAATAAAAATATTGGAGTAAGAATTAACCAGAGGGGGCCCACACCCTGGCCACGAGGGTGGGGCGCGCCCCCTGCCTCGTGGGCCCCCTGGCAGGCCTCTGGTGCCCATCTTCTGCTATATGAAGTCTTTTACCCTGGAAAAAATCATAAGCAAGCTTTCGGGAAGAAACACCGCCACCACGAGGCGGAACCTTGGCGGAACCAATCTAGGCCTCCTATGAGCTATTCTGCCGGGGAAACTTCCTTCGGAGGGGGAAATCATCGCCATCACATCACCAACGATCCTCTCATCGGGCGGGTCAATCTCCATCAACATCTTCACCAGCACCATCTCCTCTAAAACCCTAGTTCATCTCTTGTATCCAATCTTTGTCCCAAAGCCTCGATTGGTACCGTGGGTTGCTAGTAGTGTTGATTACTCCTTGTAGTTGATGCTAGTTGGTTTACTTGGTGGAAGATCATATGTTCAGATCCTTTATGCATATTAATACCCTCTGATTATGAACATGAATATGATTTGTGAGTAGTTACGCTTTGTTCCCGAGGACATGGGAGAAGTCTTGCTATAAGTAGTCATGTGAATTTGGTATTCGTTCGATATTTTGATGGGATGTATGTTGTCTTTCCTCTAGTGGTGTTATGTGAACGTCGACTACATGACACTTCACCATTGTTTGGGCCTAGAGGAAGGCATTGGCAAGTAATAAGTAGATGATGGGTTGCTACAGTGACAGAAGCTTAAACCCTAGTTTATGAGTTGCTCTGTAAGGGGCTGATTTGGATCCATATTGTGGGGACCCCGACTCATAAGTCGAGATCACCGAATGCACGTGTATAGTGATCCCAGAGATCAATGCTCACTAAACACACAGAAGCTGAATAACAAGAGTCCTACATCCATACATACCGTTTTACGCAAGTTGGACCATTATGGTCAAGTCTTGAGTGTATCATCGCAGCGGAAATCTTCGTCAATAACTTGGACCCATGCCATCTGCCTTAACCCTACAGGCATTCTGACTGGGAAGCGTCCTAGCTCGCACGTTCGTCACCGAAGTATTGTTCATCACATCCTGTTCTTTCATGCCTGGCCAATAAAATAACCATTGGCAAGCCAATGAGTACTTTGAATGTACTCGCAAGCAACCCATGTTTTGGTTTGAGATACGACAATGCATGATATAGGTAAATTTTTGCAGAAAGCTAGTTTTGAGTGCAATGACATGTTCAACAACTTGTAAGATATGCATCAGGAGAATTCAAGTATCCATGAGGACAGGTTAGGGATATCAACACAAATAGAGTGGGCACCAACCCAACTCAATCATGTCAAGTCCCTTGACTTGACCCAAATAGTTATCCAAACACACACACCCGGTTTGTAAACATGTGGACGTAGCCCAAGAGCGGTTACCCAACTGTCCTTGACCGTGGACACGGCTATTCAATAGTTTTACACTGCAGAGGTTGCACACTTTACCCACAAGATCCGGGAACTTCCGTACATCCACGACCCATGATACCTCAAGTACCCGGGTAAGCACCCGATCACTACCTTTCCCTAGACGACACTAACAAGGAGTCCACTCGTTGTTCCGTATCCTCACGATGTACATCATACGAGACTCACTCGAGATCGTAACATCCGAGAGGGGACACAACGGTGTATCCGGTGCCCTGTAAAGACAGTCATGGCCGCCCTACCTGGCACGACCTCGTCCAGAGAGAGAGCACCAACTCTCCCCCGTCACTCGTAATGCGGGCTCCAAGCTAGTATCAAACTAGGTAATCAATAATGCCCTTTCCCATATAAGGGTAGAGTGGTTGCGCATGTAAGATTGGAATAACGGTCGCAACTTAAACCAATCCGTTTTTGAAAACAACACACACACTTGCCTCGGTACACCACTTCGTCATCAAGTGGCTACCCAACTCATCATCTCCCTCGGGCATAAGTGGCACCCGACGGGGTTTTCGAAAAGTCCTTTGAAAATACTTTGTCTCCATCACTATGCATACTCCCGTCCCTTTTTGCGTAGCACTACTTTAGCATCCTATCTACTCCCACCGGCGTAACCCACATAAGAAGGTAGGGTTATGCACAATGCAAGTATCAACGAGGAAGTACGGTGGCAAACCATCAAGTGGTTACCACCTCAACATGATTCCGTTGCAACAACAATATGGTGCTATATTTCATGCATAAAAAGGGTTTCATAGACATGGTCAAAGGGCAGCTTGCCTTGGTCTGCAAGTTCTTCAAATCCTTCTCCTTCAGCAACTTCGTCTAGTACGGGATCTAATCGTCGTATGAAAATAACGAGAAAATAAGGCAATAGTAAAACAGAAAAACCAAAGTGCTCAAAAAATGTCAACTCATTTTTGATAAATACTAGGGGAAATCTAAGAATGGTAAAATTCCTAGTTTTGGATTTGCAGAGCGTAATAGAAGAAATGGATTTTCAAAGATGGATTTAAATGCTCAAATTTGAATTTAAATTTGAACAAAGATGTAAAAGTTTGATGGATATTTATGAAAGTTACATCATTAAATAGGTGGGATTTTTAGAAGAATTTAGGAGTTGGAGTTACTGCATTTGGATTATTATTTAATCCTGTGGAATTATTTGAAATATAACAGAAAAAGAAAATGGAAAACTGGCGCTGTGTCACTGGGCCAGAAAGGTCACCGTGCAGCAGGCCCAGAAGGGATTCAGCCCACGCGAGGCTGCCACGCCGAAGGTGTAAAGGCAAAATACGCCTTCCGCCGACGCAAGAAAACGGTTCGCTGCGCCCAATTTTTAAACTCGACGGTGGGGCCCACCCGTCAAGATGTGAGGTCGACCGACGGCCCCACGGCCGCTGCCTTCCAACTCGAGCTGTAGAGGGAGGCGAAGCTCACTGGCGTCAGCTGTGGTCGACGGGCGAGGCGATCCGAGGGCACCTGTGGTGCTCAGGAGGAGTCGCTGCTCGGGTGGAGGTGGAGGCGGTCGCCGAGCGCAGGAGGACGGGCGGCAAAGCTGGAGGAGTTCGCCCGGCCGATTTCGCACGAGATCAACGGGCCGACCGAGGCGGCGGAGCTCCGGCCGATCCCGAGCATAGAAGCTCTCCGAGGCTGATTGGGTGGTGCGGCGCGTGCTTGGGGGTGTGAGAAGGAGGTGGATGCCACGAGAGAGACCTGGGCGAAGCTTTAATAGCCGGGCGCTGGTCCACCATGGACTCGTCTTGGCCGAGATCACAAAGTAGACCAGAGGCCGTGGTGGGCACATGAGGGTGAGTCCGGCCGTTCATGGATGAGGTCTACGACCAGGTGAACGAAGAGAACGAGCTGGAGGGGCCAGAGGCTGCACAAGGTGGGAGTTCGCTCATTGAGCTCTCGGGCGGCCGATGAGCCAAGGAAAGCCGAGGCGAGAGGAGGGAGAAGGAGGAGGGGGACAGAGGTGTGGCGTGCTGCGGATGTCGAGGAGCATCGGCTGGCGTGAGGGGGAGAGCCGAGGTGGCCGGAGGTGGTTGGAAGGGGGCGGCTACAAGCAAGGGAGCCAAGATCAGAAGGCCCAGAAGGCATATGGCCGGCATGGCCATTTTTCCAGTTCTCTGGGTTTGGCCTCTAGTGTCTGGGGGCTCTAGGGGGAAGTAAACAAACGGGGAGGGGTATTGGATGCCCTGGATGGCCACTGGAGGGAGGACGGAGGTGAGGAAGAGACGGAAAGGGGCTGTCCAGTGGGGTAAATGAGGTGGTTTCACCCCTCAATCATTGAGCTGAGGTGAAACCATTGTTACTGGAGGTAGAGGAGGACTTGGAGGGGCTGTGGTAAAAAGTCGATGTCATGGAGAAGTGTGGAAGTGGTCAAAATGATGATTTTGGAAAAATGGCAGAAGGTGTTTGTTGTTGGTTTGGGCAAGAAAATTAATTACACTTGCCATGAGAATTAACAGGATGGAATGGCACATGGAAGTAGGGTGTTCCACCAAGTTTGAGCTCATTTGGGCAAAGTAGCCAATGCAACTTTGGTAAACCCTAGAAATCAGCAGAAATGGCTTTGCCAAGATTTAGTCATGCAAATCTATTCTCCTTAATGCACCACTTGGTGTAGTGTCATAATTTGAAGTTCTGAACATGTCCACAAAAGTTGAGATCAAGAGGAGAAAGTTTCCAATGTAGAGTTGTTCAAATTTGGTTTTGGACAGAAAGGGTTTTGGGGGGATTTCATGGGGTTATACTATTCTCCATGACATGGTACTTGTCGAGATAATCAAACATGTCATATGTGACATGCTAGAATTTTCTTGGAATTTTTTGGAGAATATTTGCTTTGTAAATATTTCAAAAGCTTGAAACATCCAGAAAGGGTTTTTGAGGGATTTGACCAATATTTTGAACATGACCATGTGTTGAAACTCTTATATATGGAAAATATATGTCCTATGAGTTTCCCTAAATTTTGTCAAATATTTTTGAAGCAATAAAATATTTTTTCCCTATTAAAGACCATTTCTTTCCTTAATAAAAAGCTTTTAAATAAAATATTAAAATAACTTTTAAAATTATATTTTTGTGTTTTCTGGGTATCCTATATCTAATAGGAGTCAAAAATATTTTTGTAAAGATTTTTACTGACCTTAATTAAGTACTTGCAGTGCAAACCTCAATTCAGGGGTTTTTGGAAAACAAATTTTTGAAAATACTATTTGGCCAAATTATTTTTGCAAGAAATTATTTTTATGTCCTATACACATGGCATGATCATTGGTTCAAGAGTTTGGAGCAAGGATAAGAAGTATAGGAGTTGGAGGATTTATTTGATTTTTAGAGCACTTTCAAACAACAGTCAAACATTGAATCAAAGCAAAGACAAAAACACTCAAAAGTTTTTGTCAATCCACATTTTACCATGATTTAATGACTTTAAGTGTTGTGGCATGAAAATCAGGGTGTGACACATATGTTTCATGCTATGGTTAGGTTTACCTTAATACTTCTTTTGTAGTTGCAGATGCTTGCAATAGGGGTTAATCATAAGTGGGATGCTTGTCCAATAAAGGATAGCACCAAAGCACCGGTCCACCCACATACCAAATTATCAAAGTAAGGAATACGAATCATATGAGCGTGATGAAAACTAGCTTGACGATAATTCCCATGTGTCCTTGGGAGCGCTTTTCTCTATATAAGAGTTGTCCAGGCCTGTCCTTTGCTACAAAAAGGAATGGGCCATCTTGCTGCACCTTATTTACTTTCATTACTTGTTACTCGTTACGAATTACCTTATCACAAAACTATCTGTTATCGATGATGTCAGCGCTTGCAGAGAATACCTTACTGAAAACCGCTTGTCATTTCCTTCTGCTCCTCGTTGGGTTCGACACTCTTACTTATCGAAAGGACTACGATAGATCCCCTATACATGTGGGTCATCAAGATTCACCGTGTGGGATGTACATGCCTACAGAAATGATTTTCTGGGATTCACCGTGTGGGATGTACATACCTACGAAAATGATTTTCTAGGATTCACCGTGTGGGATGTACATACCTATGGAAATAATTGGGTTTCAATGCCTCACCCAATCGACACGAGCTCATTTGGTGTCCCAGGTGGGCCTATCCCCGACGGTTTCTGGGTCGTGTGGGAAGGACCCCCATATCACCCACACTCACTTGGCGACGGTTCCAAATGTCATCGCGGAAAGGGGTTAAAAACCGTTTGTGTAGCACGTCGCTGTACTAGTGTATGTATCCCCACCTATTATATAGTGATACGATGTAATGATATCCACCTTGCAAGGTGTCTCAATATGCGGCTCTATCCTTGGTGGGACCTTTGAGTTCCTCTCGGATAGGATCACATATTGGGCGTGACAGCGGAGGGGATTACGAGGGTTCACTGGTTCGGCTGCGGTGTGAGGCTGTCGTCGCCGGAGAAGAACATGAGGTGTTGGTGAGTAGAGGAATGGCATGGACGGCATTTGGGAGTAGGGTGGGCCGGTGAAGCCTGCGCAGCAGCATAGCTGGCCAACGACCACTGCTTCTAGAATCATGTCTTGACTATAAGTTGACAAAGCCTTTCGTACGCCTTAGTAGGCCCACAAGCCTTCCGTACGCGTCATTGACTATAATTCTCAAGAAAAAATAGTAGGCCCACAAGTGAGCATCACATATGTGGCAGAGAACATATAGCCCATTTTGCGATTTGTAATAATGTACAACCCATTTTTCAATTCTAATGGAGTTTACTACAATCCATTGACAATCTCTTAAAATTATAGCCCATTTTCTAGCCAGGACAATGATTAATAATTTCAACCAACCGCTCAAAACAGAATTCAACCAAAAATCCCACATTTTGATGGGATCCGATATATTTTTATCCCGAAATTTCGAGTCAGATTAGATATAATTTTAAAATTAATTTGTATTACATAAAAGTCTAACCAAATATTGCACGCGCAATAAGTAATGAAATTAAAATTTTCAGATTCAAAAAATAATATTTTTGAAACAAATTGCCTATTTGGTGCGTTTTTGTATATTTACAGCCCAGTTTTTATAATTACGTCCCATTTATTATTTCTTAAAGCCCATTTTCTTGTTAGGCCTAATACATCCCTCCTAGGGAAGATGTAAAGCTAAGCGGGGCGGAGAATAACAAGTTGGCCTCGGTTGGGTATTCGACAAAAAAAGTATAGCTGAGCTAGCCATTTTCACCTTGAAAAATTAATATCTGGGCTGGATGTTTGGTTGACATAAAATAATAGCCTAGGCTAGACAGGCCACAGCCCGCCCAATTGATACCCTGCTCCTCTGAACAACAACAAAAACATCGCTCAAGAAAAACTCCGCTTACACCTCAAAAAATAAATACTTCGCGACCTGCTGGGTCCAAGCTGTGGGCCGCTCCTTGTGTAATTCTATCTTTTATTGACTACTAGTCAATGTGTATGTGCAATGAACTTTAATTTGTAAGTATATTAAGTGCATGCGGATATTGAGTAGGATATTATTTGCATGTTATTATGTGATTAGCACTTTTTTGGCATGAAATTAATAGCATGCTGAACGTGTTGAGCGCTCGACATTGAAGCAGTCTAGGTCATTGGATTGACATGATTTGATGGCCGATATTAATTGGATTTGCCCCTTTGAATCTTTTTATATTCGTATAGATATAGATATAGGTTGATAATGGTCTGGGACCGTGATGTCAGGAAACCAGGAGGAACGAAAAAAATTATAGTTGTATATAATAAGGAGGAACTTGCGTACGTACAGCTATGGCCCTGGTGGGTCCCTACTGTCATCCTCTCCAAGTAAAGTCATCTCCTGATTCCTCATGTTCATTGACCATGTTGACAACGCTCAGCGCCAGGGCGAGCACAACAACTCGAAGGACGACAGAGAGGGCCTTGTGGGCCCTAAGGATGGTCTAATACAGCGTCTGCTCCTCATTCAGGAAGCCAGGATCATTAGACACCTATGAACACCTTCGAGAAACTGAGCCGGCATGAAACGGATGATGAGTTGGTCGGAAGATCATATGGTTTCACCTCTAACCCACACGAGTTGTCGTATAGGCTATGTAAACATAAGATGATGAACTTCTTAAGCACAGAAACATTAGAAGAGGATGATCTTCTTAACAAGCAAATCACTCGCATGAGATCAACATGCAAAAAAATATGAATCATTATTCTCAAGAAGCACAATGGATAGCTCGTGATGTCGCATGCCACAGCATTCCAAGCTCAACTTTGCAATCAAACTCACAAGGCCTGTCATTTCATAGACAACATTCAGAACAAACTCTTAAAATACCTTACATAAGTCAACATTCATGTGACTATGCATCTCAGTAGAGTAAATATTTACTTCTGAACTGAACACAAGAATAGGAACAAACTATCAACGCTGCTCACAGCAAAGGGCATCCCACTCCAAAATAAAAAATGCATGTCTTCTGGCTAATATCAATGAGAAAAATTTGACAAGGTTTTCCAATTCCAATATATTCAATTAATATCTTCTCGTCTTGCTAACATCAATGATTAAACTTTGACATGCTTTTCCCATTCAAAACATGTAATGCCCATGATTGTGGAACAGGGAGGCTTTGTCATCAGTTTGCACATTGAAATGGCACATGGAGCCGGATTAACCAGTGTATCTTTTTGTGCAGTTCCACTAAAATCAATCAATGTCTTTCATAGCATGGTGGATTTCGTATTTATATGTTGCAAGGCGTTGAACACGTTGGCAGCTCCATTCAAGTAGATAGTCTGGTGGCTCAAGGTGACGACGAATGATTAGAGAACCATTCGATGTATTGTCCATGATGAAGTATTATGGAGGACACAAACCATCTGAACATTTTGTGCAATGCCATTGAAATCAAGCTGAGCATCCATGTCTGCCTAAATACAGAAAAAGCATGATGAATATGATAGTGGTAATAGTTGATTAAACATACACTTACAACTATAATCATCTTCATTATCTTGACAGGACAAGATAGCAATACAATAGCTTCAATTAAACATTTATTCAAAACAATACAACAATATAAGTAGCACAACATAACAAAGCACAATCATGTGGATGAAGGCCGATACTGACCTTGTTTGTTACAATTGCGTCGGCAACTGGCTTGGTCATATTTTCCCCTGTGGAGTGAATTTTGCACTCCATGTGTTGTTGAGTTTCCCATGCTCTCTGCAGACTAGTCATGTCACCAGCGTCTACTAATACTCTGTAAAGATTCTTGATTATTCCTTGTGTAATGTAGCGCAAATAATGACTGCTTCTTTCTGCAAAGTGGAAAGACCAACTGGGCCCAATAATGCAACAGTTTGCCTTAAACACATTGGCTCCTTTTGTGCAGTTCAACTAAAATCAAAGTCAAAATAGAACCCAGCAGAAGTTTTGATATCCCTCTATGCAACAATAGGTATAAAGGAAACAATTACTGAGAAATAACGGCTGATGACTTATACTCCTAGAAGAATAAACATCTACCTTATCTTAAATATGAAACAAAGCAGGAGAGTAGCAATTCTCAAAGAGTGTGATTCATTCATATTAACTGAGGCATTATCTTAACAATACCTTGTTTCAACATGTATAAAAACGACAAACCAGAGAAGTACCATTCCTAAAACAATGAACTAATTCATATTAACAGAGACATTATCTTAACAATACCTTGGTTAAACATGTAGAAAGAACTTGTCGGGGAGGCTGATCGGACCCACAAACACCTATGGGGCCGGCGGACCGAGCCCCTTTTTGGTTCGGAGGGGGGCGGAGATCGCACGAAGAGCGGATCGAGGCGAAGCACACGAGCAGTTTTACCCAGCTTCGGAGCTCTCCGGAGAGATAATACTCCTACTACTGCTTGTCTGATTGTATTGTGTTCTTGCTAGGGAGCGATGAGAGCTACCAGACATAGCGTGAGAGTGTTCTCTGGTTACGTTGGAATCCAACCCTCTCTACGTTGCGCATGGGCCTCCTTTTATATGCTCAAGGGGTTTCCGACAGGTGGCAACGTAGATGAGGGTACAAATGGAAAAACAGTAGTTGGTACACCTACTTGAACAGTGTACAGTGTATTCTACCTAACCCTGACGGCAAGGGACAAAAGCATTAAATGCCCGTCTCACGCCTAAACAAAGGCAACAGGGACCGTCAGAGCGCCACCGCTCGCCACGATGGCAAGCTTGTCAGCCGCTTATCGCCGCTCCTCACCGCTGCACAGCCTTCTTGACACGCCAGCATGGAATGGTCCCATGGCGACACGTTAGTGGATGAGCTGGAGCGGAGATGAAGAGAGGTTGCCTTCCGCGGCAAGTGCCTTGCCGCTACTGAATCTCGTCGCGTCCGGAGGCTTGTCGCCTCTCGAGCCTTCCCGGAAGCTCCTCTTGCCGGGTCTTGTCTTCTGCGTGCCTTGAGTATTGGCCTTCCGCAAGCTCCTCTTGCCGGGCCTTGTCTTCTTGGTTAAATACTTTGTTCTTGAATGGCTCCAAAGGAACCACGGAGGATCTTGGCGGTGACCAGTGCAAGCCTTGCCGCTGGGTGTCAGAATCGCCTGCTCACGAAGTTCGGGATACTAGGGTACCCCTACTCTAGTACACCGACAGGAGCCCCCGGCCCTGGGCCACACACGGTGCCGAGAACTGTTGGGCCAGGCCCAAAACAGTGCACGGTCACACGCGGCCTTGATCACGCCGTTACTCACCCCGGACCCACCACGTCTCCCACGAACGGCACGCACCGAATGTGGCATCGTGTGAGGGATCGTGGGCGAGGTCGTGGGGGTTTCTTTATTAGGAAAAGCGGAACGTCCTCCCCCTCTCCCCCCTTATAAACAGGGAAAACAGGGGCAGGTCGCCCACCTTGCCATTGCTTTCTCGTCTCGAAAACCACCGCCGCTCCCCCCCTTCTTCTCCAGTGTGAAGAGAGCAGCGCCCCGCCCCCTTTCGCCACAGCGCCATCAACGCCGTCGTCCTCCTCCACCGCCTCCGCCATGGCTCCGAAAGCCGACAAGGGGAAGGGCGTGAAGTCGGCCGAAGCGCAGCGGCTCACGGCGCCGCGAAGGAGCGGGCCATCTCCCCAGCTCGACGCAGGAGCTGAGGGAGGGCTTCTACCTCTTTTGGTCGACGGAGACGCCAGGCGCATCCGCGCATCGAAGGTACTCCCGCCACCGCTTCAACTAGCCCCAACCGGGTATCCTTTCTTTGCGCTTTTTTCTATTATGGCTCGCCCGCCTTTTTCCAAATTCTTCATGACATTATGAACACCTACGGGTTCCGCCTCCTTGATTTCACCCCCAACGCCATCTTGACCATGGCAGTTTTCGCACACCTTTGCGAAAACTTTGTCGGGATCCACCCAAACGTAGCCCTCTTCCGCCACTTCTTCATGTCCCGCGTTGAGAGAGGGGAGCCGCTTGCCGAAGGGATTGCTTGGGTCTCCAGGGTCGGCAAGAAGGAGGCCTATCTTGAGGGGGAGTTCCGCAGCAAATGGGAGGAGTGGAGAGCCAACTGGTGTTGGATCGTAGAGGAGAACCCGCAGCCCTTCACTGCCCTGTGCCAAACCCCAATAGTGCGCGCAACGATTGGAGCAACTTGGCGCCGGAAGATGCTAGGTTGAAGATAGTCATGACCGGATTTTGCGCCTCGGGCTTGCCGGACTTCACCGTAGGCGCAGCCGGGCGCAGATTTCCTTCGCCGCCAGACGCTTCCCTTGCAGAGAGGAGGAGGCCTGCTTGGGAGTTCCAAAACGCAGTGGACATCATGAGGCTGCGCCCGGGTCTGAACTAGAATTTCACCGTCTTGGAGTTGGATGCGATGCTGCTAGAGCTGTTCAAGAATGACCCCGATCACCCCGAGTGGTTTAGGTTGCCGAGAGGGGTCGTCCCATTGTGCAACAACTCTGCGCTCGACCGCATTCGTGCCATGATGCTGTTGTGCGACTCTCATGGGATCGTCCCAACCTGGCAAGAGCCTTCCGACAACATCGTGCGGCAGTTCTTCGACAGCTTGGAAGAAATGCCGATCCGCCCGACGAAAGCGTAAGAAGCTCACCCGCGACACCACCGACGAAGAGATGGTGCGCGTACCACAAGGTTGGAGGAGGCGGCAGAGCTACCGGGCGCCTTCGGCACACCGTGGAGGAGGCAGATGCAGCAGAGGCGGCAAGCCTTGCCGAGCGAAGGAGTTCGCCGGTGAGGAAGAGCTTGCCGAACCCGAGGTCGAAGTCGAGCGAACCAGCCGAGGGCGCTTCTTCCCCACCATCCAGCGGCTTGTCAGAACGGAGCCCCTGCCCACCAAAGAGGCGCCTCCGCAAGGCCGGAGATTTAGACGGGCGGCAGACGGGCCCATAGTCAGCGCTGCTGCGACGCGCTTCATCAAGGCAAGCGATGTTGCCGCTGGAGCACCCCGCACTGCTGCGACAATCAAGCGGATCCTCCTGTGCCACCGCCGACACCTCCGCCAAGCGGCCAAGAGAGCCCACTCCTCCGCCTCGTCGCCTTTGAGGCGAGCCGGAGTTTGATTTCTCCGGCCAGCTCCGAGGAGGAAGAAGAAGAGTAAGCTTCAATATTGTGCTTGTATTTCTTCAATTTTGTTGCTTCATCTTGAATCTGATTTGCTTGCTCAACTCTTTCCTTTTCGTGACGCTGGCCCAGAGAGCGTCGAAGAGAGCCAAGACCCGTGGTCGCTGCTTGAGGATGATCCACCCATGGCGGCAGTGAGGCGATCTGAGACCCCTTGCCGACCCGGCAACCCTTCTCGAGAGCAGCCCTCAAAGACAGCCCCCAGTAAGTATGCAGTTTTCTCCTCATCGTTAGGTGTGCATGGGTGCTCCTTCTTCATTGATATCTCGATCGTTGGTTTGTGTAGGAGCAGAGCAGCCTCATCAGAGGGCCTGGAGGCCGCCTCAAATTCTATCTGCCGACCACGACGCCAAGGGAGGATTCTCCGGCAAGGGAGCGCCCTCCGCAAGGGAGGCTACTCCGCAAGGGACAACACCAAGTGATCCTCCACCGTCGAGACCATGGCTGCAGATCCCATTCCTGTAATCCTCTTCTTGCGAAAAATTTCCCTTGGGCTTGTTTTCTTCTGTTTTTCTTTTTGAACATTTGCTTGACTGTTCTTTCTTTGTCTGCTATAGAGCCGATGGAGACTGAGGTCGCCGGCAAGGTGGACGCTCGCGGCAACACTGACGAAGCCGCCGTCATGGAAGAAGAAGCCGGCGCTGACGAGCCTGCCGGCGAAGAGGCCATCGAGGATGCCGCCGCAGAGCCGGGCGAGGGTCTCGGCGATCGTCGACGGCCCTGGGCCGCAGGAGCGCCAGCGCTACACCGACCGATCACGACTTCGCCGCTGCCGCAGTTGCCAGTTCAAGAGCCCCAGCCCGGCGCTTACTTGAAGGCCGACGACGGCGTTTTCATCAAGCTCCCATGGGAGTCAAGCTCAGGCGCCGGTCGAAGGAGAGACCTTCGATGGAGAGCTGCTCGCCTCGCCGGGCTGACAAGCAGGACGCGCCAAGCAGCAGCAGGCGAAGTCTCGAGGAGGAGCAAAAGAAGCTGATGTCGCTCTACCGCGCCCGACAAGCCAAGTTGGAGTCCCGGGAAGCACTTGTCGCGAGGGCGGGATCAAACATGGAGAAGCGCACGGAGGAGTTCCGGGGCCGCAACCAGGAAGCTCTCCGTTCCTTGGCGGAGGAGCGGGAGCAACTCGCCGAGGAGCGCACGGCCTTCATCCTCGAGAAGGCCGCGGCTGAGGAGGAGCAGCGGTTTGCCGCCAAGAAGCTGTCCACGCAGGAAAGCGAGCTGGCGCAGCGGAAGGTCAACCTGGATAGCCACGAGGAAGAGCTTGTCGCGCGCGAGGAGTCACTTGGCGGGGCTCTTAAGGAAGCGAAGGACGCTGCCGCAGCCGCCGAGGCCGCCAAGAAAGAGTTGGAGACGAAGGTGGCGCAGCCGAGGCCGCCTCGTAAGAGCGGCGGAGCTTGCCGCGCCAAGCACGAAGCGGAAGGACGCCTACACTCTTGGCGAGCTGCAGGGCCGTCTCACCGATAGGGAGCAAGGAGCTCGACGCCGCCAAGGATTCCAAGGCAGATCTTGAGCTGAAGCCGACCACTCGATGCGTGACCGGACGGCACCAAGGAGCGGGAGGTGGGCCCTGTTGGATAAGATCAAGGCCAACGAGGAGCTGCCCGAATGCTGTTGCCACCAGGCGCCTTTGAGGGAGAGTGTGAGCACCGGACCGAAGGTCTTGTGGATACCGCCGCCATCCACAACGAGCCGATGGAGCCGGGATGGTGGATCTCGGATACTCCTCGACGAGCACCTCCAACCCAGCGCCAAGCTTAGCTTATTCTTCAAGGGCGTGGTGACGGGCCTCCAGCCGACTCCGGAAGAGGTCCCAAAGCAGCTGGCCAAGGAATCACGCCAGACCGTGCAGGAGCCCTCCGTAAGGTGTTGATGAAGGTGGCCTTCCATAATCCAGGCCTCAACCTCAACGGCGTCCTCGTGATCCTTGCCGCCAGATGCCGATGTGGAGGCTCTCAAAGCCCTTGTCGCACCCATTGTGGACAAGGTGAACAAGATCAAGCGGGTTGATGGCGACCGCGTAGACTAGGCCGCCAATTTTATCTTTCCCTTGTCGCTGATGATCATGTTTAGAACAATTTATTAGATCTGCGACAAGCTATTTTGTAATATACTCTATCTTAGGCGATGATTGCAATGTTATTTCCTTTACTTGATTCCTTCCTTGTAATGCTTTTTGCCCCACGCTTTTAGGGAACTCGCGGTGCAGTGCACCTTTGTCATGAAAGGCCGAAAAGTGCGGAACGTCAAGAGCCTTTGGCGGTGCCGCCTCCGACAAGCAACCTTGTCGCGACTAGCTGCAGCTCACTTAAGTTGTTGAGCGGACTCAAACAAAGTAAGGGCGCGACTAGCCATGAGTTGGTTCCTCCGCGTACAGGTTTTCCATACAAAGTACTATCGCTCGAGGAAGATAACTTAAAAATTTAAGAACTGATTGCTCAAACTTTGGCAACTTAGCTTTTTCGTCGCTTGCTTCCGATAAGGCGAAACTTCCTTGACCAATACTTGGTCCATAGTATTATCTTCTCCTTCCCCCCTGGTTAACTTGTGCGCGAGGGAGCCTTCCTTTCTTTGAGAAAAGAGAAAGAAGAGAAAATAAAGTTATGGAGCCCAGCTCGACATCGCCATCGGGTGTGGGTGCTGCACAAAGTGTTAGCCAAAACAAACAATAAAATGATGAAAGCATGAATTTGACAAGTTGTGCGCAACACATGAGCTTTACTGATGCACGGGGTCTCCATCAGGCCAAGGACACCCATAGGGCCACCATCAGGCCCGCGCCAATCGAGCCTCCACCATGCGGCTGCCGACCCAACCATCTGGGCAGGCACCTGCGTGGCGGCAAGCGAACCTTCGTGGAGACCCACCACTGTGCCACCTCAGCTGCCTGCCTGCTTACATGGCACCATAGGCACCGCTGGCCAGGGCACGTGTCAACATGAAAGGGGGCGGTGTCGGACAAGACTGGACCCTCCCTCGTCCCCGATAAAGCAAGGACACCTAAGCAAGACGCATTTATAGCGCCTTGTCATGTAATGCAAGGGATAAAATCATATGATCGCATTTTTCCACCTCCTCAGATGCCGCTGTGGCAACCCCTTTCCCTATAAAAGGAGGCCCAAGGCAACCAGGAGGGGGATTCGGCTTTTTGGAGCTATGGACGCCCCATAGCTAGCTCAGGAACGCAGATAAACGAACCACCAAAGCAGGAGTAGGGTTTTACGCACTTCGTGGCCGAACCTGGATAAAGAACCCGTGTGCTATCTGTTTGATCTGCTCTCCTCACGACCCCGCGCCCCGCAACCATAGTAGGGATTCTTGTGATCCCATAGGTGTCGTCCCCGCACCGACATCTTTGGCGCGCCAGGTAGGGGGCGCAGTTGTGAGAATCAGCTCTAGCGGTTAGTTCGGCGCTTCTTCATCGTCATGGCGCCCAAGAAGAAGACGATGGTGGCGGTTGGCCCATCGGAGGCCGGACACCCCGTCCCGACGCGGGCGAGCAGCGGACCGGTTGCAGAAAGGACCCGGGGCGCTGTTCGCGAACACCAACACCGCCCCAAAGAGTCAAGTTTGGGAGGCGGCGATGTTCGTGCGCCTGGTAGCGGGACGCACGCCGCCAAATCCAAGGACGGAGTCAGGCCCTCCACGGGTGGCGCGGGGCCATCTAAGACCGTTGCCACCCCGCTTGCAGGCGATGCGAGGGCTTCCAAGACTCCCACACCGGCGCCGACGGCACGCTCTTCTCAAGCAACGCGCGATGACCGGCGTAATCACGCCGAGGACCCCGGGCGTCGCCGCGGAAAGAGCCCCGAGCGCTACGTCCGGGATTTAGAAGACCTGCCCGCTCGCCGAGGCGCTGGTGAAGATGGCGTGCGACCGCAGGGTCGCGGATACGCCTCCTTCGACATGGTCGGTCGGCGCTGCCGCGATCAGTGCAGGTTTCACTGTCACCGACACTAGCAGAAGCCCTCACTCGCGCACAGTTGCTCCTAGATTTTCCTCCCACTGCAGGGAAACTCGACGAATGGAGAGCCACCATCCGAAGCCTTGTTGCGGTGGCCAACAAAGACGAACCGGGTCCGGTGGAGCCCCCGGGTCGATGTTCCGATGGAGTCCCGCGCACCGGTGGCAGGAGAGCCGACGGTGCTGCAACCACGGTGCACTCCCCTCTTCCTTGCCCGGCCCCACAGACGCCAGCTCGTCGCGATGTTACGGGCGACGAGATCTCCGTAGCATCGTCCGACCCGCGGGCCCACTGTGACCAGCGCCAAGTTCTTCGGGAACGAGAACATGAAGACGCTCGAACCACTATCGAGCGCCGGCGCGGAGCGCCGCCACCAATCGACAGAGCAGTGGTCTGCCGTGAGCCACCCGCACCGGGAGTTTCGGAGGCCTACCTTACAAGGTAGGCTGTCCGGCTTTTATCCGTGAGTTGTGGTAGTTCAAGTGGCCCACTCACTGCACCTTCAAACCCGACGTGGGCGAAAAGTACAGTGGCAAGACGCACCCCTCCGAGTTCCTTAGCGTCTACACCATCGCGATGCAGGCTGCCGGAGCCCGCGATGATAAGGTGCTTGCGAACTACTTTCCGTTGGCTCTCAAACCCAACGCCATGTCGTGGTTGATGCACTTGCCGGTAGACTCTATTTCTTCCTGGTCGGATTTGTGCCATGAGTTCGTAGGCGCCTTTACTGGAGGCCACCAAGCCCATGGCCAAGAAAGCGACCTGCACGTCATTCCTCGGAAAGGAGGCGAGAGTCTCCGCAAGTATATCCAGAGGTTCAGCCGGGTACAGTACAATATCCCCGATGTTCACCCCGCCGCCATCATCGGTAGCGTTTCATCGAACGCGCGAATCGCAAGATGCGTGAAGAGCTGGCGATGAACAAGGTAAGAGATGTAGCAGAACTCTATGTTCTTGCTGATAAATGTGCTCGAGCTGAAGAAGGATGGAAGTACCCCGGCGAAGATGCCGGCGTGGAAACCGATTCTTCAGATGAGGATATTGCTGCCCCGGCGAAGAAAGGCCGGTGCCGCAACAGGAAGCGCAAGGGGAAAACCGTGCTTGCCGTTGAGGGATCTGATGACACCGGCTCCACCAAGAAAACCAATGCGCATTTACCCCGGCAAGGAGGTTGTTGGGTGCGTCACGCCGGCCTTGGCGGCTGCCGAGAAGCCGGGAAACCCCGACAAGGGATACTACAAGATCCATCGCACCAAAGGCCATGCTCTCCAGGACTGCCGTCAGGTTGAGCTCCTCGCTGAGAACCAGAGGGCTGAATATGAGAGGCGGGACAAGGAGAAGGGCCCAGACGGTACTGAGGGGTCCGGCAAGAAGCATGACGGCCAGAAGGGCCGTCACGGCAAGGATAAGCAACATGAGAGGCCTGCCCGGGGCCGTGACAGAAAGCCAGAGGACGACGATCACAAAGAGGACGCATTTAATCCGGCGACCAAGAGTTCCGAAGCTACAGAGGCCATAAAGGCCGATGGCGGTGCCTGGCTGCATACTTCTCACCGCCGGCTTAAACAGTGGGCGCGAGAGGTTACAGCGGCAGAGCCGTCGTTTGGTGCCCAAAGGCCGCTAAAGTGGTCCAGCACACCTATCATCTTTGACAACGAGGATCATCCTGATCGCACCACTGCGGTCGGGTGCTTGCCGTTGTTGGTTTCACCAACAATACGCAACCTCAAGGTGACGAAGATGCTAGTCGATGGCGGGGCCGGTCTGAACTTGATTTCGCCTGCCGATTCCTGATGGAGACCTCGAAGAGACGGGCACGTTTCAGGGGGTCAACCCGGGAAGGAGCCAACCCAAGGGAAAGGTCACGCTACCCGTGACCTTCGGAAGCGACTTGAACTTCAGGACAGAGAGGATCGTGTTCGATGTTGCCAAGATCCCATTGCCTTACAACGGGATCCTTGGCCGCCCAGCGATGGCCAAGTTCATGGCGGCGTCACACTACGCCTACAACACCCTGAAGATGCCGGGGCCTGTGACGATCATCACCGTTCCCTCAGACAAGAAAGATGCGCTGATTTGCGCTGACTAACTATACCAGCAAGCAATTGCGGTAGCTGCCGCTGCCAGGGCGCCTGCTCCTGCCGCTGGGACCCCGGGAGGGAAGAAGACGAAGAAGACCGGTGCGACCTCGGACACCCACTCCGGCAAGCGCCCCTCTTTGGAGTATAGCGCTGCCGTCGAGGACGTGCCAGAGAGCTCCACCGGCGGAAACAAGAAGCCCAGGGCCATACCACCGGGAACCAAGAAGGTTTCCGTCAATGAGGACGGCATGGGAGGAGCTTTCACCATCAGCTCCACCCTTGACGACAAATAGGAAGACGCGCTCGTCACCTTCCTGCGGGCGAATGTCGATGTGTTTGCACGGCAAGCCTCCGACATCCCCGGCGTTCCCAGGAAGGTGATTGAGCACCACCTTGCTGTCTGCCCTCATGCCCTGCCCGTCAAGCAAAAGGTCAGAAAGCAAGCTCTGGAACGACAAGAGTTCATCACAGAAGAGATCCGGAAACTGGAAGCAGCGGGTTTGGTAAGAGGAGTGCTCCAACCAATGTGGTTGGCCAATCTGGTCGTGGATCGCAAGGCAAATGGGAAGTGGAGGTTGTGTATTGATTACACGGATATCAATAAGGCTTGCCCTAAAGATCGCTTCCCGCTGCCGCGCATCGATCAGATTGTTGACTCCACGGTCGGGTGTGATCTGTTGTCATTCCTCGATGCCTACTCCGGCTACCACCAGATCTTCATGACAAGAGAAGACGAAGAGAAAACGGCATTCATCACCCCATGTGGTACGTATTGTTTCATACGGATGCCTTTCGGGTTGAAGAGTGCTGGTTCGACGCTTATGCGGGCGGTCCAGATTGGTTTTGAACCCCAGCTCCATAGAAATATGGAGGCTTATATGGATGACATAGTGGTCAAAACCAAGGACAAGGCAACCCTCATACCGGATTTGCAAGAAACATTTGCGAACCTGCGCATGATCAATCTCAAGCTGAACCCTGAGAAGTGCGTCTTTGGCGTCCCATCCGGCAAGCTCCTTGGGTTCTTGGTGTCACAGCGTGGGATAGAGGCCAATCCGGACAAAATCAAAGCTATAGAGCAGATTGAAGCACCCAAGCGGATCAAGGATGTGCGTCGGCTTGCTGGTTGCGTTGCCGCCATGGGCATGTTCATTTCCAAGTCTGCCGAACGTGCCCTCCCCTTTTTCAAGATCCTGAAGAAGGCGGGCCCAATGGAGTGGACGCCAGAAGCCGAAGCGGCATTGCAAGAGTTGAAGAAATACCTCTATTCCACGCCAATACTAGTTGCGCCCAGGCCGCAAGAACCGTTGCTGCTATACCTGGCGGCAACGGACCAAGTGGTCAGCGCTGCACTGGTGGCACAGAGAGAGGTCAACGACAAGGAAATGGAAGCGGCAGAGCTCCGCACCACCAATGCAGAGACGACACAGCCAGTTGAGGTGCCGCCGAAGAAGAAAATGATGCAGCGCCCGGTCTACTTTGTTAGTTCCCTCCCGCAGGGGGCTAGATCAAGGTACTCCGGTGTGCAGAAACTGCTCTTCGGCCTCCTTACGGCATCGAGGAAGCTGCATCACTACTTCCAGGCACACGAGGTCACTGTCGTCACTCGCTTCCCTCTGCAACGGATATTGCACAATCTGGACGCAGCGGGGAGAATTGTGGAGTGGGCACTGGAGCTGTCCAGCTTTGGCCTCAAGTTTGAAAGTACCTCGACGATTCAGAGCCGAGTCCTAGGAGAGTTCATTGCAGAATGGACCGCCACACCCGACGAAGAAATTCAAGAGACTGCTCTCCCCGGCAAAGAGGCAAGTTGTGATTGGATCATGTACTTTGATGGAGCTTTCTCCTTACAGGCGCCGGGCTGGCGTCGCTTGTCGCTAATCGGAGAGCACCTCAAGTACGTGATCCAGATGCACTTCCCTAGGGAGGTGTCAACAAACAATACGACAGAGTACGAGGGGATGCTTGCCGGTCTTAGGATCGCGGCGGACCTCGGAATCAAGAAACTCATTGTCAAGGGAGACTCGCAGCTCGTCGTCAAGCAAGTCAACAAGGATTACCAGAGCCCGTTGATGAAGGCCTACGTCGATGAAGTTTGAAAGATGGAAGAGCGTTTCGACGGTATACAGGCTGAACACGTTCCCTGAGCGGAGAACGACGTCGCCGATTACCTATCAAAACGCGCTGCCCTCAAGCTACCTGTGGAACCAGTTACCTTTGTGCTTCAGCTAACTCAGCCATCCGTTGATCCATCAACAGAGCATAATAAGAGCAGGAAATCAGGGCCCGGCAAGTACTTTCCCGCCGAGCTCCCTGGGGCCGCCGGCAAGGATATTGCCGGGAATACTGAGCCCGCCACGGGACAACTGGCTCCGGCAGAGCATCAAGCTCTTGCCGTCGAGACAGCCGCTCCTGTAGCGGAGGAAATGCCTTTAATCCTTGCCGTCAAGTCCCAGGCTCCGGCACAGCATACCGTCCGATTCCTCCAGAAGGGGAACTTCCTGAGGAGCAGGAAGAAGCGAAAAAAGTAGCCCGTCGCTCTACCATGTACCAGTTCGTCGATGACGTCTTGTACAGAAAGAGGCCGAACGGACTGAAATTGAAGTGTATCCCCCAAGAGGAAGGACTGGAGTTGTTGGCAGAGATACACGGAGGCATATGTGGATCCCACATTGGGTCAAGGGCCCTTGTCGGCAAGGCATTCCGCCAAAGCTTCTTCTGGCCCACCGCCCTCCAGGATGCGACGACACTAGTCACCAGGTGTGAAGCATGTAAGTTCCATTCAAAGAAGCTTCATCAGCCAGCTCAAGCCCTTCAAACCATTCGTCTCTCCTGACCCTTCTCGTTCTGGGGGCTCGACATACTGGGCCCTTTCCCCCGCGCCGTCGGGGGCTTTGAGTACTTGTACGTAGCAATCGACAAGTTCACGAAGTGGCCGGAAGTGCGGGCAGTGAGGAAGGTCACAGCTCAATCAGCCGTCAAGTTCTTCAAGGGACTGGTGTGCCGTTTTGGCGTGCCCAACAGGGTTATCACCGACAACGGCACACAGTTCACAAGCCAAACCTTCATGCAGTATACCCGAGACCTCGGCAACAAAGTCTGTTTCGCTTCCGTTGCTCATCCACGGAGCAATGGTCAAGCATAGAGGGAAAATGCTAAAGTACTGCGAGGCTTAAGGACCAAGACCTTTGACAGACTGCACAAGAGTGGAAGGCACTGGATTGATGAGTTGCCGGCGGTTCTTTGGTCGATCCGGACGACGCCAAAATCGAGCCACCGGCCATACACCTTTTGCCCTGATATACGGGGCAGAAGCAGTTCTCCCCACTGAACTCTTATACGGGTCACCTCGAGTGCTCGCTTATGACGAGCTCGAGCAAGAGCAATTGCGGCAAGATGATGCAGTGCTCCTTGAAAAAGATCGTCTTCGGGCGGCTGTGAGAGCAAAGACGCTACCAAAGAAGCCTTGCGCCGCTACCATAGCCACAAGGTTCATGCCCGAAGCCTTGAGGAGGGCGATCTTGTCCTTCGGCGCGTTCAATCGGCCAAGAATTCCAACAAGTTGACGCCAAAGTGGGAAGGCCCTTACCGGGTAACACGAGTCACCAGGCCCGGCGCAGTCCTCCTGGAGACCGAAGATGCCGTTCCAGTGAGTAATTCCAGGAACATTGAGCATCTTCGCAAGTTTTACCCGTGAGGCGCGGCTTGCCGGGCCCTCCGGCAAGCCACCTTTTGTACAAGCATTGCCTATGATGCATGTAACCCTTTGTACAAAGCCAGGCGCAGACCCTGAGCATAAATAAATGAAGCGCTGGCGCCCTAAGTTATAGTATGCATGCTAGGTCAAGTCTCGTCCTTGGTTAGGGTTGATAGTGCTTGATGGCGACTAACCCCTAGCTTAGAGGTTGAGTGTGCGTCTCCTTGCCATTCTTTTGTCTCCTTTGGCTCGCAGGGCTCACAGGTATCCTTGTCGGATCACTTGAGGACGAAGGAAGAAAAAGAGGGACAGATCGGCATCTAGACCCCGGCAAACCAGTGTTGCTGGGGGCTGCGAGTGTCAGGACCCCGATTCCAAGTCACATCGATCTAGCCGGTAACACCTCATATCACTTTGCGGCCTCACGCACGGTATTCCCACGGGTGTTGCCTTACCATGACCCGGGACCGTGTGCGCCTTTTGGTTCACGTATATGATTGTGTCGCTAGCATCCATATGACAAAGAACCCTGGCCGACATGGCTAGTCGTGAACCCAAAGCGGCGCTAACACATGGGGACAGGCATATATGAATCACATCGAACATGTCGGTCATCAACGTATGAATCCGGGCTGTAGCACTGGGCTAACAGGACTCCGGTAACCCGGCTGTAGCAGTGCTAGGCAGGACTCGAATATCACCGCGTGACATTTCCCGAAGGATGTATACAGAACGGCAGTGAAACACATGCCCGGCCAAGAGCCCAGGCAGTAGTGCTGGGCTAGCAGGACTCCGGTGAACCGGGCTGTAGCGGACTACTATCGCTCAGAAAGCACTAGACTACATTTCCCCATATGAGAGGCTGCCAAGGATAAACAACTAGATTGTCGGATCCCACACATACCAAGCATTTCAAACATACACACAATATGCTCAATATGTGTAAATACAACATGGCATCACAACATAACTCTACGACTCAAATATTTATTCATTAGGCTCCGAGGAGCGAGATATTACAAACATGGGTCTCATGACCCAACACTCAAAGCATACAAGTCAAAGCACAAGCGGAAGCTTAACATGTCTGAGTACAGACATCTACAAATGAAAAAGGCTGAGAAGCCTCACTATCTACCAGATCTTGCCGAGGGCACAAGTTCGTAGCTGAGGTAACAAGCTAAACGTCCAAGTCCAAGCGGAACTACTAGCGAGACTGACGTCTCTTTGCAAAACATAAAATAAGCAAACGTGAGTACAAACGTACTCAGCAAGACTTACATCAGAACTATCTACATATGCATCATTATCAACAAAGGGGGTGGTGGAGTTTGACTGCAGCAAGCGAGCTTTGACTCGGTGGCTATCCTGAACTACGACTGCAAGTAGCTCTTTTGAGGTGGCGCACACGAGTCCACATATTCACCATATCAATACACCACTATGGATCCGCTCCCGTCTCCCTACGAGAACGCCATCCATAGCACTCACGCTTATCTTGCGAGTTTTAGAGTATCCACTTTCACTTGTCTATGAACTGTTATAGGCAACCCAGAAGTCCTTCTCTGCGGACACGGCTATTCGAATAGATCATATTAACCCTGCAGGGGTGTACTTCTTCACACACGCTCTCGCCACTTACCGCCATGTACACCTTGTGTATCTCGGCAACCTTCAAGCGGAAGCCTGGCAAGGGAGTCGGCCACGACCTGACTAACCACACAAGTCTCTAGTCCAGGTTTATCGCCTATTCGGTTCCATCCGCAAGGAGATCCGCCGGGTGTCGCCACGGCCCCAAACGATGTGTGCAGGGTTCCCAAGCCCACCTCGGACGGGTGGATCTCGCTTGGTACATCGTGCCACCGTGCCTAGTCTGTCCCAAGCCCACCTGCATCTGGGTGCCACTTGGTAGACTACTAACACTACCTACAAACACCGTAAACTAGTTGCAACTCCGGACAGAGATCAAGTTGATTAATAAGTCGAGAGGGGCACTTAAGCATTCCAATGCGTGGTAGTAACTGTTCATGGATCACAAACACGTAACTTCGCCTCGAGGACGGCTGCAATGAGACAACCCACCATGTACTCCTACATGGTCTCGACCGCTACCTTTACCAAATCGTGTTCACACACTTAGCTCACACACAGTGGGACATGTTCACACACCATTCCAATTCATTCCTGATGAATCAGACCTGACTCAACTCTAAGCAGTAGCAGGGATGACAAACAAGCATGAATGAGTAGGCACAACAGGGCTGAAACGACTCCTACTCATGCTAGTGGGTTTCATCTAATTACTGTGGAATGACAGGTCATGCAGAGGATAAAGGGGTTCAGCTACCGCAGCAAGTAACACATGAGTTGTTGTTGTCCTAATGCAGTAAAATAGAGCAGGAGCGAGAGAGTGGGATTATAACAGAATGAACAAAGGGGTTTTGCTTGCCTGGCACTACTGAAGATAATATAGTTCTTCATCGGTGTCATCGATCTCATCGTCGAACGTCGTCTACTGAGAAGGGACAAATACCGGCAAACAAGGAAGAACACAATCAATGCAATGCAACAATATGATGCATGAATGTGACATGGCAATATGCTGTTGTTTGGGCTAATGCAACTAGCAACAGGTTAAATGAAGTTGGCTTGAATCAAAGATTCAAATTCAAACTCCATATGTGATGGTTTAAATGCCCTTTATATGATTTGTTCTAAACAGCAGCTATAAGTTGTTCTAACATGCATAAAAATGATACATATGGATAGATTGGATTTTTCTGATCATTTTTCATATATAAATTATTTCATTTGGAGTTACGGTTGAATTTCTATGATTTTCAGAAGTTTATACTATTTTCTGGAATTTCCTGAATTATTTAAATTCCAGAAAATCATTAACTGCGTCAGCATGACGTCGGTGTGACGTCAGCAAGTCAACAGGGGCGGTCCAGGTCAAACTGACCAGTGGGGTCCACTGGTCAGTGACCCAGGGCTGGTTAGGTCGCCGACAGGTGGGACCGATCAATGTTGACTAAGTCAAAGTCAAGCTGACACGTGGGTCCAGTCGGGTTGGATTAGTTCTAACTAATTTCGTTAGCTGGCTAATTAAACCGGTGGGGCCCATGTGTAAGTCGGTCAGGGGGTTAATTAGTGGGTGATTAGCCCTAACTAGGTGTGCCACGTCGGCGTGGCCGGAGTTAGGCCGGCGGCGACCTCGAACCGCGCCGGAGTTCGCTCGGACCTCGCCGGAGGCGACGGATCGACGCGCCAGGGGCACCAGAAGGTAGCCCGTGCCCGTTCGCATCTGGAGACCAACGGGAGGTGCGTGGGTGGCCGGCGTTCGCCGGAAGCGAGCTTGCGACCATGGCCGGAGTTCGGGCGCGGACGGTGTCGATGCTACGGTGCACGGCAGGAGCGGTGGGTGGGGGTTTTGGGCTTTTGGCATCACGCTGAGCACGGTGGTATGCACAAAGGCGACGTGCGTGAGCTCTAGCCATGGCGGTGACACGTCCGGCGGCGACGGGTTCTCGGGATCGACAGAGGCGATGGCTACGCGGTGAAATCGAGCACGGGGAGAGAGAGGGGAGGCGTAGGAGCTCACAGTGGAGAGGAAGAGGTGGTCAGCGGGCTCGGAGGCGACCGGAGTTCAACAAATCGGGCGACGGCGACGGCGAAGTCGAGCTAGGAGACGAGCTCGAAGGCGTCTCTTCAAGGCGTCCGGGCTCGTGGGACTGGGCGTAGAGGTGCGCCGCAGTGAGGCGGTGCTCGTGGGCTAGCTGGCTTGGTGTGGGGAGGTCGGTGGCCACGACGAACGGCGAGGGTGGCGACGGGTTCCGTTCGGTGGAGAGAGGAGCGGAACAGAGGAGGAAACGAGCACGGAGAAGGGTGAGGGAGTGAACCAGGGAGCTGCGTGGCCTCGCGGGAGGCGTCCAGAGCATCGAGGGGAAAGCGGCAAGCAGGAGGTGGCCGTCGGTGGCCGTGCGCGCGGCGGCCACGCGCCTCTCGTCCTCCTGGCAAGGAGGAAGACGACAGGGGAGGGGCCAGGTGGGCTGGGCCGTGCTAGCCCGGCCACTTAGGCTACAGGCACGCCAGGTAAGAAGGCCCAGGTGGGTTTCTCTGCTCTTTCCTTTCTTTCTCTTTTCTAATTCTGACATTTGTTTCTTGACTTAGTAAAAATGGCTAGGCACTTTCAAATATCATGCCACTAACTGAGGTCACTGTTTGGAATATTTCCAACAGTAAATATTTCAGTTTGTGATTAATTGGACATTTAAAATATTTATAGTATTTAAATTCCCAAAGTCAATTACGATAAGATTTAATTCAGTGACCCCCAATTGACCTAGAAAAATGTGCAACATTTTTGGCAGAGGTTCAAGACCAAACCAAAGATGATGAACATTTTTGGGAAGGCATTTTGGGTTCATTGAAGATATTTTATTTGAACCTAGTTGAATTCTTTCTGATGCTAGGGTTTGGTCAATCCCCATTTCAAGTTTCTTAGAATTTTAAACATGATGACATGATGAGCAAGCAAAGTCAAACAAGACCGATCTGGGGCTGTGACAGCTCACCCCCACTAAACAAGAATCTCGTCCCGAGATTCAAGACGTGAGGTAAAAAGTCAGAGGGGTCACAAGCTAACACGATCTTCACGATCCAACTGTCCTTCTCAAGATGTTGATTCATTCTATCATCTTGGTCTTGACATCTTTGCCTTCGAGATCTTCACTCGACACGACAACAGAAGAGAGGGAAACCCTACAGGATTTGATCTTCTTGAAGATCGAGCAACTGACGATAAACTCACGGAATGAGGCATAGAACACCTCTTGCGCTGAGATGTTCAAACACACTTCGGAAGGGATGGAAGAACAGATGATGGGGTTTGATTTGGTGGGCAATAATTCCACGCTTAGAAAGATGGTGGATGGTGTCAAGGTGGCAAGGAAATAATTGCCATGATCCCGTAACGGGGCACCCTAGAGGAGGTGACTCGTAGAATTATTCCCTTAAGTGGCAGAAAGAATTACTTTTGATATAGAGATCATTGAGACTCTCTATACCAGCCTAGGGCAAATCTCGAGCGATCGTTTGGAGGGGTTTGGTAGAATGGCATACCCAGATTAGAATGGATGATGTGGATTACCTTGTTGAAAACAACACAAGGAATGATTTTGCTTGCGCATGCTCTCAAGAACTTGAGCAATTCCACAATCATCATAGTTCTACCAACATCTATGAGAAGAAGGTTAATACAACTACATACTACCATGATGAATAACGATGGAGGATGCAGATGGAAAGGAAGACAACACTTTCTCAGATTTCACCCTAGCAACGCCAAGGAAAGAAAATCTGGATGATCGACCGAGAGACATTTAGCACTCCGCTTCTAATGTTCTCCTTGATGTGCTAGCGTATCCCATTCATTGAAATGGTTTGGTAACTACAACATCTAGTAAAAGGTCAGACTTCGGGAACACAAAAATCCATAAGAAACAGCTAGAGAGTCAATCCTACGAAGTCCTTATGGGGAGGTGGCCAACTTCCTCAACAAGATACTACAATAATAGGTCTTCCAGCTGGGTGTGTTGGCCACGACATCCACTTTACCGGTTATCGAGGAACCAATATTATAGTTCTTGGGAAAACGTCCCAACCATCATATCTGCCTGAGATTCAGATCTGGTTGGTGATAGGGTACTTCGGACTCAGCATGTCTGAAAAGAAAGGTTGCAACACAAATCGGCGAGATGACGTTGCGAGATTCTCGGGATATGAACTACGATAGCAAGCTCCAAAACATGAGCTGGTTCTGCTACACACATGTGGACATGCTGTCCTAGACAAGCATTACCACCTAGTAGTCTTATAATAAAACACTACCGAGTTCAGGTTGGGAACCATCATCAAGGATAACAAAGTCTTGTGCACTACCATGGATTAGCACTTAACTCCTTTTCCTAGAACAAGTCAATCAGTGGCTTAGTGTGCTATGGAATTCATATGGAATGAAGATGATCAGTCTATCAGACCATAGAATACTTCGCACGTGCATGACTGACTTGGGATGATTCCAGAGGAAACAAAACAAACCTTTTCTCAAATTCATGGCGGCAACTTAAATCAAATGCACGTGAATTAGAGGAAGTCACTTCTTTCATCCAAGCATAGGCTTCATGAACGAAACACGAAGGCATTGCTTACAAAGTTTTGAACACTAGGTTGATGTTCAACATGAATCATGGGGGAGACAAGATGCTGCTGATGGGCTCAACAACAACTCATCGGAATTTCCATATCACTGGACTTCCACCATCATGTGAACACGGGGATAGCATTGGTCAGACCAAAAGATGTAATGGTATATGCTCGAGGGATCAACCACGAGTAAGACAACACTACGAACATCGTTGGTTCTGATTTGATTTGACGATAGCCCACACTCAAATCAAAGAATTGATAAGACAATAGGTCCAGCAACTGATCACAGGGACCAATCGATGAAGATATCATATTTCTTCAACACACACTACACAAGAATATCCCTTTGGAACGAACTAAGTTAGGCAAGCTTTTATCTTCCAACTCTCCAAGTTGTTGTCTAGCTTAACCAACTAGCTCAGGGATATCCAACACAGATTCTTGGAGAAAGGGTGGTTCGCAAGAAACCAACTTGATCACGAGCTCAACATAACAGTCAGGAAGCAACCCGGTAACACTTCCAAGAAGATATTTGGAAAGTCATGAACCACCGGTATGTTACAAAGCTCGAGAACAATCTTGCTTTTGAGGGCAAGACGATATGATCAAATGAGTGAGGACTTGACAAGATCCTAACTCATCGAATCGAAGTGTGCACCAAAAATAAGGACTATGTAGCACGATTAATCTTAGGATGATGATTTAATAACCAACTCGCTAAGAATGAGGATATTGTCCATTAGCTACCAAGCAACGAGTTGCTCGGAGTATTGATTTCACACATCACAGTTCGCTTGTCAGCATTCCGGTTACAACAACACGGAACTGAGGAATGTTGGATGATGGCGAGAGTATCACTGCATCAAGAATCTATAAGAGGTTGTGCAATTGCCATGACATTCTTGACATAAGATGGTAATACTCCAGGGTAGAACAGATTAGAAGCTAGATTGGCATTTTGATCTGCGGAATAAAACTACTTTGACCCAGTCCTAGAAATGGATGAGGTACTAGAGTGTGTTTCTCCTAGTCATTCCGGATAGAATGGCTTGACGGACCACAAGAGTAATAGGCATCGATAAACGAATGCACGCATACCCTTGACTATCAATTGACTGGCGGGGGTCAGAATACAACTAAGGAGGAACAACTCGAGGAACATGTAACTTTCTGAGTTATGAATGCATAGATTAGTATGTCGAACCAAGTTCAACAGGTTTCTTCCAGATAACCCATGCAGAAAGGTAGAAGTGGCAGAATAACAACATAGAATCGATAACTCGTCAAGAGCACTCTGGTTGTGATCTTTCAGTTTAGCGAGGAACTTCTACCATAAACAGCTCATGGTACTTGGAAGAAGGTAATACTACGAACCTCGAGGACTATCGCAAAGGTTACTAATATCCTAAAGGAACTAGCAAATACTAACAACATGAAGTAGGGTGAATCTCGGGTTCAGAAACCCAGGAGTAGAATACCTACTACTAAGTGGCAGCACGGGATGCTATCGAGAATGATGGCCAGAATCATCACACTGGGAATACAACACATGGCTAGATTACTAGGTGACTCCCTAAAACACCTAGGGTCATAGTAATAGTTCCAACATATATGTCAAGGCAATAAATTACCTCAACGCACCGGTTAGTGTGCTTAACCTGACCAAAAGGACATTGGGAATGGAAAGAAAGGATTTGCAAATGCATCAGACTATTTAGAGACCTGGGATGACTCGAACAACATAACGGCTGTAAATGCTCAAAAAGATTTGAGACATCATGCAAAATGGTGGCATAGCCACTCAACAACATCATATCAAGGTTTCGAAATCAACAATTAACATACGGAAGTAGTAGAAACTGAACTGAGACTTAAAACCAACAATCTTAAAAGTCTATGCATTAGTAACACGTCATCCTGATAGATAGATGAGAAGCCTAGTTCTTAAACCCCGTAGAAGAGAAGAGGTTGACTCGGATCGAAGGCCATGAGGTATAAGGAGTAAAAAGAGCCTTACGTTCCCTTCCACAATCAATTCCCTTACATAACTAAAGCATTTCTAGACACAACCCGACCGGTTTGGCTTGGTAATCCTCTGAGCGATCAGCTCGATACCAAAGCCGTCGGGACCCGATTCCAAGTCACATCGATCTAGCCGGTAACACCTCATATCACTTTGCGGCCTCACGCACAGTATTCCCACGGTGTCGCCTTACCATGGCCCGGGACCGTTACGCCTTTTGGCTCACGTATATGATAGTGTCGCTAGCATCCATATGACAGAGAACCCGGGCCGACATGGCTAGTCGTGAACCCAAAGCGGCGCTAACCCATGAGGACAGGCATACATGAACCACATCGAACATGTCGGTCATCAACGTATGAATCCGGGCTGTAGCACTGGGCTAACAGGACTCCGGTAAGCCGGGCTGTAGCAGGCTAGGCAGGACTCCAAATATCACCGCGTGACATTTCCCCGAAGGGACAGACACAGGAACGAAGTGAAACACATGCCGGCCAGTCAAGTGCCCAGAGCAGTAGTGCTGGGCTAGCAGGACTCCGGTGAACCGGGCTGTAGCGGACTAATATCGCTCAGGAAGCACTAGACTACATTTCCCCATATGAGAGGCTGCCAAGGATAAACAACTAGATTGTCGGATCCCACACATACCAAGCATTTCAAACATACACACAATATGCTCAATATGTGTAAATACATCATGGCATCACAACATAACTCTCTGACTCAAGTATTTATTCTTTAGGCTCCGAGGAGCGAGATATTAGAAACATGGGTCTCATGACCCTACACTCAGAGCATACAAGTCAAAGCACAAGCGGAAGCTTAACATGTCTGAGTACAGACATCTACAAATGAAAAAGGCTGAGAAGCCTCACTATCTACCAGATCCTGCCGAGGGCACAAGATCGTAGCTGAGGTAACAAGCTAAGTGTCCAAGTCCAAGCGGAACTACTAGCGAGAGTGACGTCTCTCTGCAAAACATAAAATAAGCAAACGTGAGTACAAATGTACTCAGCAAGACTTACATCAGAACTATCTACATATGCATCATTATCAACAAAGGGGGTGGTGGAGTTTGACTGCAGCAAGCCAGCTTTGACTCGGTGGCTATCCTGAATTACGACTGCAAGTAACTCTTTTGAGGTGGCACACACGAGTCCATACGAGACTATGGATCCGCTCCCGTCTCCCTACGAGAACGCCATCCATAGCACTCACGCTTATCTTGCGAGTTTTAGAGTATCCACTTTCACTTGTCTATGAACTGTTATAGGCAACCCAGAAGTCCTTCTCCGCGGACACGGCTATTCGAATAGATCATATTAACCCTGCAGGGGTGTACTTCTTCACACACGCTCTCGCCACTTACCGCCATGTACACCTTGTGTATCTCGGCAACCTTCAAGCGGAAGCCTGGCGAGGGACTCAGCCACGACCTGACTAACCACACAAGTCTCTAGTCCAGGTTTATCGCCTATTCGGGTTCCATCCGCATGGAGATCCGGCCGGGGTGTCGCTCACGGCCCCAAACGATGTGTGCAGGGTTCCCAAGCGCACCTCGACGGGTGGATCTACGCTTGGTACACCGTGCCACCGTGCCTAGTCTGTCCCAAGCCCACTGCACGGGTGCCACTTGGTAGACTACTAACACTACCTACAAACACCAGAAACTAGTTGCAACTCCTGGACAGAGATCAAGTTGATTAATAAGTCGAGAGGGGCACTTAAGCATTCCAATGCGTGGTAGTAACTGTTCATGGATCACAAACACAGAACTTAGTTCCTGAGGACGGCTGCAATGAGACAACCCACCATGTACTCCTACATGGCCTATCACCGCTACCTTTACCAAATCGTGTTCACACACTTAGCTCACACACAGTGGGACATGTTCACACACCATTCCAATTCATTCCCGATGAATCAGACCTGACTCAACTCTAAGCGATGGCAGGCATGACAAACAAGCATGAATGAGTAGGCACAACAGGGCTCAAACAACTCCTACTCCTGCTAGTGTGTTTCATCTAATTTATGTGGAATGACAGGTCATGCAGAGGATAAAGGGGTTCAGCTACCGCAGCAAGTAACACATGAGTCGTTGTTGTCCTAATGCAGTAAAATAGAGCAGGAGCGAGAGAGTGGGATTATATTGGAATGAACAAGGGGGTTTTGCTTGCCTGGCACTACTGAAGATAATATAGTTCTTCATCGGTGTCATCGATCTCATCGTCGAACGTCGTCTACTGAGAGGGGACAAATACCAGCAAACAAGGAAGAACACAATCAATGCAACGCAACAATATGATGCATGAATGTGACATGGCAATATGCTGTTGTTTGGGCTAATGCAACTAGCAACAGGTTAAATGAAGTTGGCTTGAATCAAAGATTCAAATTCAAACTCCATATGTGATGGTTTAAATGCCCTTTATATGATTTGTTCTAAACAGCAGCTATAAGTTGTTCTAACATGCATAAAAATGGTACAGATCGATAGATTGGATTTTTCTGATCATTTTTCATATATAAATTATTTCATTTGGAGTTACGGTTGAATTTCTATGATTTTTAGATGTTTATACTATTTTCTGGAATTTCCTGAATTATTTAAATTCCAGAAAATCATTAACTGCGTCAGCATGACGTCGGTGTGACGTCAGCAAGTCAACAGGGGCGGTCCAGGTCAAATCGACGGTGGGGTCCACCGTCGGTGACCCAGGGCTGGTTAGGTCGCCGACAGGTGGGACCGGTCAATGTTGAGTAAGTCAAAGTCAAGCTGACACGTGGGTCCAGTCGGGTTGGATTAGTTCTAACTAATTTCATTAGCTGGCTAATTAAACCGGTGGGGCCCATGTGTAAGTCGGTCAGGGGGTTAATTAGTGGGTGATTAGCCCTAACTAGGTGTGCCACGTCGGCGTGGCCGGAGTTAGGCCGGCGGCGACCTCGAACCGCGGCGGAGTTCGCTCGGACCTCGCCGGAGGCGACGGATCGACGCGCCAGGGGCACCAGAAGGTAGCCCGTGCCCGTGCGCATCTGGAGACCAACGGGAGGTACGGGGGTGGCCGGCGTTCGCCGGAAGCGAGCTCGTGGCGGCGGCCGGAGTTCCGGCGCGGACGGTGTCGATGCTACGGTGCACGGCAGGAGCGGTGGGTGGGGGTTTTGGGCTTTTGGCATCACGCTGAGCATGGTGGTGTGCTCAGACGTGACGTGCGTGAGCTCTAGCCACGGCGGCGACACGGCCAGCAGCGACGGGTTCTCGGGATCGACAGAGGCAACGGCTATGCGGTGAAATCGAGCACGGGGAGAGAGAGAGGGAGGCGTAGGAGCTCACAGTGAGAGGAAGAGGTGCTCAGCGGGCTCGGAGGCGACCGGAGTTCAACGAATCGGGCGACGGTGACCGGTGAGTCCGAGGTAGGAGACGAGCTCGAAGGCGTCTCTTCAAGGCGTCCGGGCTCGTGGGACTTGGCGTAGAGGTGCACTGCAGTGAGGCGGTGCTCGTGGGCTAGCTGGCTTGGTGTGGGGAGGTCGGTGGCCACGACGAACGGCGACGGTGGCGACGGGTTCCATTCGGTGGAGAGAGGAGCGGAACAGAGGAGGAAACGAGCACGGAGAAGGGCGAGGGAGTGAACCAGGGAGCTGCGTGGCGTCGCGGGAGGCGTCCAGAGCATCGAGGGGAAAGCGGCAAGCAGGAGGTGGCCGTCGGTGGCCGTGCGCGCCTCTCGTCCTCCTGGCAAGGAGGAAGACGACAGGGGACAGGCCAGGTGGGCTGGCCCATGCTAGGCCGGCCACTTGCGCTACATGCACGCCAGGTAAGAAGGCCCAGGTGGGTTTCTCTGCTCTTTCCTTTCTTTCTCTTTTCTAATTCTGACATTTGTTTCTTGACTTAGTAAAAATGGCTAGGCACTTTCAAAAATCATGCCACTAATCGAGGTCCTTTGTTTGGAATATTTCCAACAACAAACATTTCAGTTTGTGATTATTTGAGCATTTAAAATATTTATAGTATTTAAATGCCCAAAGTCAACTACGATAAGATTTAATTCAGTGACCCCCAATTGACCTAGAAAAATGTGCAACATTTTTGGCAGAGGTTCAAGACCAAACCAAAGATGATGAACATTTTTGGGAAGGCATTTTGGGTTCATTGAAGATATTTTATTTGAACCTAGTTGAATTCTTTCTGATGCTAGGGTTTGGTCAATCCCCGTTTCAAGTTTCTTAGAAGTTTAAACATGATGACATGATGAGCAAGCAAAGTCAAACAAGGCCGATCTGGGGCTGTGACAGCGAGTACGAGAATTCACCCACGGCAATCCAGAATTGCCAGGGGCGGCAGCTTCAGATAAGTTTTTCATTCCCTATCATGCATTCTCTTATGGACTGAGGTATGTGAAACTTCGTTGTTTCCCAAGCTACCGTGCTCCCCTAAAAAACTCTAGGCTCTAGGACTCGTTCCTGGGGCCAGGTTTGGTCGTAGTCGCGGCAGCAAAAGGATGGAACGAGGAGCCCGAACCCGCCTCATCCCTGCCTCCGTCGAAAGCGTGAGGAAGGTCGAGTGAAGTAGGGAGACGACAGGGCCTGTTGCCGGGCAAGGAAATGTTTATCTTAGAGATATCAAGGATTTATTCCTTGTCGTGGGTTCTTCCCGCAAACAAACGACCCGGCAAGCATCCCTTTTCATTAAAAACATTCCACTCAGGTATAGTCCATAGAGAATGAAAAACATGAATGATGGGATTACAAATTTTTAAGTTCAGCCTAGGCCCGAAGGCTTGCAAACTAAAAAGAGGTAAGGTGCCCGTGACCCCTCTCTTGCCCCTATCTTCAGGAGGCAGGTCAAGGAGGAGAAAAGGGAAAAAGGGGCACCTAGACGAGCTACGGGTGGTAGAAGACACCAAGAGAACATCTCGGTGGCCGTCCGAAGGCTGGATGGTGATGGCGGCGCCGGAAGCAGAGCTCGAAGACGAGGCGGCAGGACGTCAGCACGCGTCGAAGGCGTCAGTGCCCACGTATTCCGATTTCACGGCCTTGTCGCCCGCCCTCTTCCTCTTCCGCAGCCTCCCAATGCCAGCCGCCCGAGGAGACGACCCCGAGAAGTTCAGGAAGCCGGCGACACGGATGATGGGATCGTCGGTGCCGCACGGAGTGACGCCCGACACCTAGTCGGACCCGTCATCCTGCCGCCTGCTACCCTCGTCGTCGCTGCCGCTGTCCTCCTCGCCACTCCCGCTCGAGGAGGAGCGTTCGCTATCAGAAGAGCTCTCCACGCAGCACCTTTCCTGAGTCCCGAAGCACCCGAAGACCTTGATGGAAAGGAGGCCACCCTCCATCAGCTTGAAATGGAGAGTGAGCCCCGCCGTCAAGTGGTGGATGTGGGCGAACGTCTTCCACCCTCGACCAAGGTACATCACGTGATGGGCTGGAAAGTCGACGCAAACTCGCGTGCCACCAATCCAACAGCCCCTCATGTGCAACCGCAATGACTCCGGCGGATACCGCTCCATCTCGCTCGCGAATGGAGTCGGGAGACGGAGACGACGACGAGGTGGCCGGCGCAGCCTGACGAAAAACTCACAAGGATCATCGCCAACATGGCCCTCCGCGGGAGGAGGAACTACTGGCGGAGGCGGGACCGGCGCGCCACCCCATTCTCCTCTTCCCTGAGCGCCTCGGCCTCGTCCACGGCCTCGCCCGCGGCCTCGTCCCCTCCCCCTTCCCCTCGCGGCTGGCTCTGCCACCGCAGGTTAAGGAGAAGGAAGGACGCCTTGTCGAGCGGCGACCCTTGCCGCCACCATTGAAGGGCCAGGATTCCCTCTCTCCATGACGGATGGAGGGAGGGGGAGCGGAAGCTGAAGGAAGGAGAAGATGGAAGAGTGCGGGACGCCGTCCCCCCTGCTCCTTATAAAAGGACGGGGTGGGGGCATGGTCGCCCCGCTCAGCAAATCAAGACGCGGAAGGCGCAGGGAACTGGGACCGGCCCGCTGCCCCGGCCCGCGACGGCCCGGTTTCCCGCCTCCACCATTCGCCACCCCGAGCGCATGAGACCCACGTGGCAGGCATGCGGGACCAAGACGACGGCTGAGGCGACCTCTCCCCACCCCGTGATCGTGGGGAGTAGACGCCTTGAAGACCACGCCCGACCCCGTTCAGTAAATGGGCCGCGCCTCCACGCCTCCCTCCGTTTGTGGGGAAGGCACGAACCGCCCCCTTTTACTGCGACGGGACGCATGCGTGCAGAGCTCAGCCCCACGCATGCTACCCACGTCACGCACACCTCCCCACGCCGAGCCACGCGCGGGTGGCGTGGGAAACGCAGCGCGCGAAAAGACTTAGCGCGGTAAAAAACACCTTGCCTGCTCACAAGACCGTTTTGGGCCTAGCCCAACGACGCGATTGCGCTTACGTGTGGCCCAGGCCCGGGGGCTCCTGTCGGTGTACGAAAAGAAGGGTACACCTTTTAACCGTGCACGGGCAGTCTGAGCCGCGAGTACCGCCACACTCAAGCAAGGCAAGGAAGGAGAGCCAAGTGAAGGCCGAAGCTCGAAAGAAGCAGAACGACGCCAAGACCAAGACCACAAAGAGTAGGGGACGAAGCAGACTCCCCCGGCAAGATCCTTGCTGGGGGCGGTTTTAGCAAAACCCCGCAAGACCCTTGCCGGGGAGGCTCGCCCCACTCCCACGGAGCAGATCACCTTTGAGTCCACTGCCCCCCTCCCCCCCATGGGGCAAAGGATTCGGGAGACATCCCCGTGGTGGCATGCAGATCTTTGTGAAGACATCCAAAGATCGGATACATACTACAGAGGATGACGACCCTTGGCGGGATCCCGGCCAAGGGGGACCACAAGGCCCCCGGCAAGAGCCTTGCCGGGGATGGCAGCAGGCGCCACGGCAAGACCCTTGCCGGGACCCCCGGGAAGACCCTTGCCGAGGCTGCGGCAAGGCCCCTACCAAGGACACCCATAGGGCCACCATCAGGCCCGCGCCAATCGAGCCTCCACCATGCGGCTATCGACCCAACCAGCTGGGCAGGCACCTGCGTGGCGGCAAGTGAACCTTCATGGAGACCCACCACTGCCCCACCTCAGCTGCCTGCTTGCTTACATGGCACCAGAGGCACCGCTGGCCAGGGCGCGTGTCAACACGAAAGGGGGCGGTGGCGGACGAGACTGGACCCTCCCTCGTCCCCGATAAAGCAAGGACACCTAAGCAAGACGCATTTATGGTGCCTTGTCATGTAATGCAAGGGATAAACTCGTATGACTGTACCCTTTCCACCTCTTGTATGCCGCTGTGGCAACCCCTTTCCCTACAAAAGGAGGCCCAAGGCGACCAGGAGGGGGATTCGACTTTTTGGAGCTCTGGACGCCCCATAGCTAGCTCAGGAACACAGATAAACGAACCACCAAAGCAGGAGTAGGGTTTTACGCTCTTCGCGGCCCGGACCTGGATAAAGAACCCGTGTGCTATCTGTTTGATCTGCTCTCCTCACGACCCCGCGCCCCGCAACCGTAGTAGGGATTCTTGTGATCCCATAGGTGTCGTCCCCGCATCGACACCGACCCCCCAATTTCTTTCCTTTTTCAACAAAGAGATCGGTTCCTTACAGATGTGTGTACTGGGTTACCCCCTTTTTCCCTTTTCGACCAACAAAGCGGCTGGATAGCCAGTCTATACTACTTTCCCTCCGTCCTTTCCTCATTGAAGCACGTCCTAGATTCATGCTACACCTCGCCCCACCCTTCTTTCCTCTTTGAATCAAGACCTTGATTCGACTACATATCGCAAAAGATCCACATGCAGCTAGAGCAATTATGGTTTCAAAAAACTTATACCTTAGGGTCGTCGGCATGTGGCTAGGCGTGCGGCGGGAGGCCGGATCTACCACACTACGTATGGCAGCGAGGAAGAAGGGGTCGGAGGCCCTCCCACACAGGCGTTGGGTGAAAGAGAATAGTGCAGCCGGTAGTGGATTGCCTCCCTCGCCGAAGGCGAAAGAGTGAACGTTGCACCTCCTCACCTTCCTTGTGCGACGGGATCCGAACGGCTCCTTCACCGGCTATGAGGGGGAGAGAGAGACAAAGGCCAACACAGTCTTGTTTATATCTGGTGAAGAGGGTGAGAGACTTTGAATATACCAAACCCTAGCAAAGGAACGCTGAGCCTCCAGCGTGTGTGTGTGTCTATATGTGTGTGTATATATATATATATATATATATATATATATATATATATATATACATGTAGTGCAGCGAGAGTGCGGAGAGTGCAAACCCTAGCGAACAAGCGCTGAGGCTCCAGCTTACATAGTACCTGTGTATACTACTAATTAATATAGTGGAGTGGTTTCCTTTTTCTCTCCATAACAATCATTTTAAATTGTGTAAGTACGAGATGAAACTCTTTATTTAATGAAACAGTCAAGAAAACTACTTACGTTCAACTAACGATCCACGCGTCCTGGACGCACTTCCTATCCTTCACATGTGGTACAGTACCCTCCGTTAAGTGAACAACCACACATGCACCAAATTATCGGAAAGGTGTGAGAGTGCATACAAATAAAGAATTTTAATTTCAATTATCGGAAAGGTATGAGAGTACGTACTATTTGCCCTCTCTCAATAATTATGGTTTGTTGTGTTCGGCCTAAACTTGGTCAAACTTTACAAAGTTTGACTTCACTCAAATCTAATATTTAGAGTAAATAAAAATGGAGGGGTACTACATCCATCCGGGGTTTTAGTCCATACCATATTTTTAATCAAAGTCTAACCACATATTTAGTTAATAGCTGGACAAATAAAATTACAGGGGAGCTGAAGACAAAGTTGTGAGAAGGCTTAGAAAACAATACAAAACTTATGCTCTTAGTACCAACATTGATGTTTTCTTCGAGGAAACATTTGGTTCATAGCCAATTGTGGGATAAAATTGCACCAACCTGAAAGACAACTGCGTCTCCAATGCAACCAAGGTAAACTGATGAAATATATCATCGTTGTGGGTAACAAGCAGAGAGCACTAATGGAAGACAGCTTGTTTTTCCTCGAAAATCGATCAGCTTCACCAGCCGATGCAACCACGAGACGCGACCATGAGCATCAATAGGTTATCGTGGTGATGAATCATCCATTTGGCATCAAGTTTGGGTGAGGCACCAATGAAGTTCGACAAATCCTCACTGTGGTCTGTTTCTTCTCAGCAATCAAGCTCGAGGAAGGAAGAACCACGTGGCAGAGGACGGTGAGGCGGAACAACAATGGCCATCCAATTTTGTGCAGTTCCACTAAAATTGAGGAAGACATGCCCGGGTATGGAGATACGCATCACTATTTGCAAAAATATAAAGAAGGGATATAGTGTTGTTACTTTGTTTTGGCAATGGTACAAGATTAACATCAACATCTCTTTTGTGCATAAGAATTAATGAAAAGTACACCAACAAACAAAAGCATCATGATTATCTTGATCGGAACTAAACCAGGATACCTGAGAAAAAAAGCAGGACAAAAGCATTTATCGATGCCTCTGGATTGACATCAGCATTACTTAAAAGGGACGTCACTTTAACATGGGCATTGCTTCACTTAACTAGTGATATTATTAGATAAGCAGCAGCAATAAGAGAATATGGACAATGACCGCACAACCACCATGTACTTTTTGTCAAAAAAACATGTATACCTGCACTGAGGCATAAACCAGGACAACTTTTCGAGTGGCCTTTCCTCTATAATTGTAAAAAATAGGTGATGTTGAACCAGCCGACGAACCCTAGCTATGGGAGCTGGGGAGTAGTGGTATAGAAGAAAATCCGCATGCAGCAGCCTGGGGAGCTGGACCAGTACAATGAAGCATTAAATCCAAAAGAATTTATACCTCAGGTGGCCGAGATGTCGCTTAGGCGGGCGGGCGGGATCTTCCCACACGATGGCAGGGAACAAGGGAGAGGAGGACCTTCGTCTGCGCCAGCACCGGCTCAGAGAGGACGGTGCAGATTGGCTTCCTCCATCCTCGACGGCGACAATATCAATGCTGCACCTCCTCACCTCCCGCAGCGGACGGGATTCGGCCGGATCTATAACCACCGGTGAGGAGAGATAGAGTGGAAAATGTCATCTTGCTTAGATATGGAGAGGGAAAGAGAGTGAGACATGAGAAACCCTATCAAACAAGAGGTTGCATATATAATGGACTAAGAAAATCTCTCCATAGCAGTGGTTTTAAATAGAATACACGTGTTCCCGGAACAAAGAAATGAAAACTGGCAGACAAATCTTTTTTTAACGTACCAACAAAGAAAACACGATCAATAACACGCTCCCACTTCCAGGTCGTAGTTTGTATCGCTCACGTGTGGTCCCCGATCCTCCATTATTAAGTGCACAAATTAAAGGGTCGAATTATTACGTACGTAAGCTGCCTCTCTGTGTACAAATGTGCTCCGTCGTGTACTCGCGGGTATGCCGAATGCATAGTGAGTGAGTGTACATTTCTTCTTATACATAGTACTGCATTTATCTCACTTCATATTGTTTCCTACTCCAATGATATTCCTATCCTAGGAACAAAATAAGGCCGTACTAAGTTTGTGCATGTGTAGGGAGAACGATAAATCGATGTTGTGTATGAGTAGTCACGAGAGTCGTCACAATGTGTGTGAGCGCGCACATGCACATAGACATGCATATCCATGTTTACGTAAAATTCTTACTTTCATCTTCGTCTCCATCTCCATCTCCAATCATATTTGTTCAACTGGCACATTATTTACATTATTAATTACGCAGCAATATTTACGTAAGTCCAACCTGACCACCCTAGCCAACCCGAACCCTCTTGATCACTCACGCGTGGTTCCCGCCAGAAATGATATGTGCCGCATTCATGCCCGGCCAGAGCAGACGCGCCTCTCACTGGCGCCGGCATTCAAGCAGCGCGCTGGTCGAGGGAGTGCCGCCCGCGTCTCTTCCCGGTGAACGCGACTGCTCCGCCTTCAAATGTCACCATGGTCGGCCACAACATGCATGTAAAAAAGTTCTTGGGATTCCCTGCTACAGCTAGCTATCCTCCCCCTCCTCGTTTATCTCTTCCAGTAGTGAAAATAATTAATACTTATAATATGGTATAAAACTAAGAAATTGAGATGAGCCCAATAAACCATAAAGGAGGAAGTACATTTTACCACACGACACACCAGGCCACCATACACTCTCACATACTACCTCCATCCTAGTTATTAGTCCCCTATGTAATTTATGCATGATACTGTATATGATACTCCCCACTATGAGTAGCCTTATACGCATACAAAAATGGACTGAAGGCAGTACAAAGCTTTCTCATATTTTGTTTCATGTATGTATCCTGATTCCAAGGTTGCCCCATTACAACATTTCATCAATTACAAAGGAAAACTAACACACATGCTGATACATCTCAATGATTCACAGATTGTAGCCAATATTTACTTCACAACTAAAGAAAAAAGTTTTAATAGTGTGGACAAAAAAACTACTGATATGGTCTCTACGACTTAAATCCCAAACCCTAAACAGGATTTAATTTCCTAGCTAGGTAGACCTATTGAAGGAAAGAAGCCTGGCACACCCTCGGATCATACGATGCTTTTGTGCAGTTCCACTAAAACCGAGCTAAACATCGCTGTTGGCAAAGATATTGAAGAAGTGTGTTTAGATTAATAGTAGTGGCGCTAGTACATGAGACATAAAATCATCACAAATACAAGCCGGTAGAAGTAGAGGAAGATCCACATGGAGATGGAGCTACGTGGGGAGCTGCGGCAGTGGAGGAAGACGGCTGCAAAAGGAAGTTGTAACTGGGACGTCGGGGTGTAGCTAGAAGGGCGGTTGGGAGGCGGCATCAGACCATACCATGGGGACCCCCGATCGGGACGCACCGCCAATGGGTTTTCTCCCTCGCCGCTGTCGACCGCGTCTACGCAGAACATCGTCCCCTTACACCAGCGGCGGGATCAGACTGGATCTATGACCTGCGGTGTGGCTACCGTCGTTCTATGCTTGTGAAGAGAGCAACCCAAGCAAGCAGGCTTGTAGCTTAGGCTCCTTCTAGTGTATATATAGTGGAGCGGTTTTCTTTTTCTCTCCATATCAACAATTTTGTATTGCGTACGTGTCATTGAAGTGTGAAATGATGGTTGCTTCGTCCGACTAACTTACTGTGTGATTTTACTGCTCCTGAGTGGCCCCTACACGTACTCCCCCTATGTGTATGACTGTTACTGAGTCTCCCTTGTACTTATCTCTATTTTCTTGCATGACACATAGAGAGGATGCGCATAGAGGAATTTTGTTATTGCACGTTGTTACGTACTACTAGTACCTACTCCCTCCTTCCGGTTCACTACTAGTACTCCTCTGTCCTGGCTTATTGGTCCCCTTTGTACTCAATTCATGGGCTCGTTTTCCTCAACAAATTTTCTTTACCAACGTATTAATATCGGGAATGCATGCGTGAACAACGAATGATTAAACCTTGCATGCAACATTTTGACAACGCATTGACTTATGAACATGTGAATGTGAGGGACTACAACCTCGTACAACAGTCACACGTACACATGGACGCAAAAACGAGTGCGATGCCCTAATGCATGCATGTCCGAGCACACGAGGAACACACACAAGTCACACTCAAGTGCTCAACCTACATGTGCATGCACACACATAATCAGCCAGGGTGAGCTAGTGACCCTATAAACACCAAAAAATGTATATATTGACCACAATGAGCATATTATGAAGTCCATTGACCATATTTTAACAAATATACAGTGACAGACCGTGTATTTATGTTGTTTCAAATTAAGCCATATTAACCGTAAAGGAGGCAGTATGGACTAGCATTACTTTGTTGTGTCCCGTCAACTTGTCAAACAAGGAGAAGCTTGCAGGACGGGAGAAGCTTGCGTGTGGTGGCTCGCGGGATAAGGAGAAATTTTTGACTAATGCAAGCTCTCCCCTGCTCAGGCGGTGGACGTGCAACAGTTAATTCGGTGTCAGATTGCAAGAAGCATACACTGTACTAGTATCATTATTGTTCGACTTCCCGACGAGGCAAACAACCGAGCGCAAAGTTTACTACTCCGAGTACTAGTATTACATAGTACTACTAGTACTAGTACTATACAGGTATGTACTACTAGGAACCACATGGTGGAGCATCTGCACTCTTGTCTTATTTTAATCTGTGATAAAGCAAACTTCAACACATTTGGTTCTCTTTGATGGTTCTCGCATGTGGTAATGGAAGTTGATTGCAAGGAACACTCGCAACAGTTATCACTTAATTCTGGCTCCTATCCTACTAGAAATAGGAGCGCTCAGTAATATTTTCTCTTTTTTGTTATTTAGTATGTAAACAGGTCAGCAAACCTTGGGGCACATCTTTGTACGAACCGTGCTTGCTGCACTTTGAATGTGACCGAGAGCTGGATTGACGAAACACCTCACTTCCTTTTTCTTTTTTGCGGGGTACCTTGCTTCCTAGTGACCAGTCTCTTGGTTGATCATCCTAAGATTACTTATATATGAATAAAGCTCTATCATTTACCCGCAAAAAAAATTAAGCCATATTTACCAGAAAGGAGGGAGTATGGACTAGCACTACTTTTTGTTGTGTCCCGTCAACTTGCAGAACGAGGAGAAGCTTGCTGGACAAGGTGAAGCTCACTTACGCCCACTCCGTCTACCTCAAGCCTGGTGGCTCGTAGGACGAGGAGAAGCTTTTGACTAATGCAACCTACCCTCGCCCAGGCGATGGACGTGCAGCAGTTCATTCACTGTCGGATTATCAGAGGCATAACCTGTAGTACCAGCATTGTTCGACTTCCCGAAGAGGCGAAGAGCCAAGCGCAAGGTTTAGTAGTACGAGTAGTACTACTAGGTATACAGGTACTAGGAACCGCATGGTGGAGCGTCTATACTCTTATTTTATTTTAATCTCTGATAAATACACATTTATTCGAGAGAAGTGCGGAAAATGGCAGCCCAATAGTACTATTAAAAACATCAAACATGTAATGATGATATCGATTAACCATGCTCAAATATATCTTGGCCTCCGTGCGAGACCGTCTATGTGTGTTCTCACTCCTCGTCTCTCTCAAGGAACGGCAGGTTGGCCATTTTGCCATCAATTGACATTGGTTTTCTCACATTCCGGTCACACATGTCAGTGATATGCCAAGAGGAAGTGCATTCATCGATAGGCCATACGCGCACTTGGTTTTGCACCTTCATACTACTCCCACCATCACAGTTTACAGGGCACGCTTCATTCTCATGCATTTCTCTCCATGCATTTCCACCACCACGCGTTTGATTTAATGCTCAATTAATTAGGGCGTGGTAACCGCAATCAAGTCCACAATTTTCTCTTGATGTAGGTGTGTATGCAGAGTGGAGTTAGTTCATGCATGTGTGTACCCGGGGTGGAAGCACTGCATGCATGTGTGTACACATTATTTCCTCTAATAATAGACGTTGTGCTATAAATACCAATGCTATTTTTCACGTAGATTGCTAGTCGCCTTGGTCCCAGAGATTGTTGAAGCGTGCTCTATAAACAATGATGGAGGGAGTAGTATGAGCGGATTCAAAGAAGAGCATAATTATGGTTGCTTCTTCCGAGCAACTTATAGTGGGAAAAGTGAGGCTCATGATTTGACTGCTCATTACTCACTATTAGTGTGGCGCAATGACCGGGCTGAGTCTCCCATGCGGTTGTGCACTACTCCCTCCGTTCTTAAATATTTGTCTTTCTAGAGATTTCAACGAGTGACTACATAAGAAGAAAAATGAGTGAATCTACACTCTAAAATATGTCTATATACATCTGTACGTGGTAGTCCATTTTAAATTTCTAAAAAGATAAATATCTAGGAACGGAAAGAGTATAATTTGGTGCATGGCACATGGACCTGGATGTCAAAGTGAATTCTGGCAACGCTATCAAGCTTCCAACATTTGTTTACATAATTGATGTACTCTACATATAATTTCCCAGTGACATGAAATTGTACAATGCTCTGAGCTTTAAGCTCTGGTTTCGTGTGTCTTGCCATCCATGCTCTTTCGGAAAAAATAAAAAACTAACTTCCTTGCTAATGCATCTCAATGATTAGGAGATCAGGGCTAATATTTACATCACAGCTGAAGACAAAGTTGTGAGAAGGTGTTAAATTAAAATTGATCCATGCTTTCATTGGAAGCAACTTCCCCCCAGCTCTGTCTAAATCAACAAGGCATGTTGAGACAAAAAGTAGCTCTCAGGAGCATGCAACATTCCGATCATTTTGTGTAGTTCCACTAAAATAGAGCTGAGCGTCCCTGTTCCAAAGATATTAAGTGTGATTACAATAATAGAGGACTATTGATGAAACAATACACACACAAATAGAAGCCGGTCACCTTTGCAGACTCTCTTAAGACAAACTAGTTGGAGAAGATTAGGCAATAGTTGGAGAAGATTAGTGTCGGTGTCAAAACCGGCGGATCTTGGGTAGGGGGTCCCGAACTGTGCGTCTAGGCGGATGGTAACAGGAGACAAGGGACACGATGTTTTTACCCAGGTTCGGGCCCTCTCGATGGAGGTAAAACCCTACTCCTGCTTGATTAATATTGATGATATGGGTAGTACAAGAGTAGATCTACCACGAGATCGGAGAGGCTAAATCCTAGAAGCTAGCCTATGGTATGATTGTTGTTCGTCCAGCGGACTAAAACCCTCGAGGTTTATATAGGCACCGAATAGGGTTAGGGTTACCGCAGTCGGTTACAATGGTAGGAAATATACATATCCGTATCGCCAAGCTTGCCTTCCACGCCAAGGAAAGTCCCATCCGGACACGGGATGAAGTCTTCAATCTTGTATCTTCATAGTCCAGGAGTCCAGCCAAAGGTCATAGTCCGGCTATCCGGACACCCCCTAATCCAGGACTCCCTCAGTAGCCCCTGAACCTGGCTTCAATGACAACGAGTCTGGCGCGCATATTGTCTTCGGCATTGCAAGGCGGGTTTCTCTTCCAAATACTTCATAGAAGATTTTGAACACAAGGATATTGTCCGGCTCTGCAAAATAAGTTCCACATACCACCGTAGAGAGAATAACATTTATACAAGTTCAATCTGCTGACGTATTCCGCAGCGTGATATCACACCACGGCCAAGCCTTTATTCGAATCGTTTTTACTGTCCAACCTCAGCGCGTTTAGCGAGGTGGTTTCCTTGGCACGTCTTGTCAAAGCAGAGATCGTGTCCCCTTATTCCGGGATTCTCATCAATACGGGCGTGGGTAACCCAATCGTGCCCGTTGGCACATCTCCTCTATCGAAGGTGAGTCCCGAACGGTCATGGGGAGGGCTCCTGGTATTCAACCTCTTTATAAAGAGACCAAGGCCCCGCTCCTTTTTCTCAATCTCCATCGAATCCGCCCCTCGCTTCGAGTTCCAACACCCAAACCTCCCGATTCAGGCGCTTCGGACCTTCGATGATGTCCGGTTACGACCTCCAAGGCCGGTGGATGCCTTCCTCCATCACGGAAGAAGACGTCCTAAAGCTAAGAGATGCTAGGTATCTAACCGGCAAAATCTCACATAGGCTGCCTGCTCAAGGGCAGGTTATTCCCACTCCCAAGCCTGGTGAAAGCGTGGTGTTCACGTCTCACTTCCTTCGGGGACTAAGCTTCCCGATGGACCCCTTCGTGAGGGGGCTCATGTTTTATTACGGGCTGGAATTTCACGACTTGGATCCGGAGTCCATCCTCCACATCTCGTCGTTCATCGTCGTGTGTGAAGCCTTCCTCCGCATTACCCCACACTTCGGATTGTGGCTCAAAACCTTCAAGGTGGAGCAGGAGATGATCAAGGGGCAACAGGCAGAGTGCGGAGGGGCTGTTATAAGTAAGAATGCTGACACTCCATGGCCTGAGGGCTCTTTTCAAAAGGAGCTCAGTCTATGGCAACAAGAGTGGTTTTATATCACAGCTCCCAGGGGCACCAAATGGGTGGCACCACCACCCTTTCGCTCAGGTCCTCCACCGCGGCTTGACTAGGGGCCGTCCAAGGACGTGCCCTTGTTGCAGGGCCGTATTCGGGACCTCCTAAAGAGAGAGATCAATCTGGTAGTAATGCTTGAGGTCATGCTGATTAAATGCATCACCCTGCAAAGCGTCGCCCCCCTCACTTTGTGGGAGTTCAATATGGAGGGACCACGAGCTCTTCAACACTTCATGGGCGCAACGCCCGTGGAGATGTACAAACTGTTCTTCAGATCACAAGCAATGTGTCCGTACTTGACCGAGGACGCAGGTCTGAGCTGCAATCGCCCGGATGCTCAAGTAGTCCCGTACCCGGACACGCTATCCGTATAGTTATCATAAACTTGCCCTTAAAACAGCTGTCCCTTACACAGGAGTGGATAGCAAAAGCAAAACTGATCAGGTGTCCGACCCCCCTCCCTGAGACCACGCCGGATCCCGTGTTAACCCAGATGTTGGAGGTTGTGCCTTTAGAAGAAGGCGAAGGGGGGAACAAGGAAGCTACTGCCTCCGCGAAGGAGGTTATCAAGAAAGGAGGGATTGATAATCCCTCCATCCAAGGGGAGAAGAGGATCGCCTCTCGAGACCCGGAGACCAAGGCCTCAAAGTGTGGGAAGAAATCTTCGCCAGAGGGTCTTGCGCCGGAAGATGCCCCGGCCGCATTGTTTCCCCAAGGACATCAGCCCTCCAGCGAGCCGTAAGTAGAGAGGGGAGTTTATAAAATAAAAGACATCCCTGGTTTTATTTCTGAAGATGACCGAAATTTTACCTTGTAGTCCGGATCTCAGCCCTTCTCAGCAGAGCTCGTCTTCGGGGGATCTTCGTCCGGAGATGATGGAGAGCGGAACGCCTCCCCCTGCCATACCGCCTAGCGAGGCGGACAATCCCGAGGTGTCGTCGTGGAGGGTTTCCCCGAATCCGGCAGGGGTGGAGTGCGGTCGTAGGGCCCCCCGGAGCCCTCCGTGTCCGGCCTTCGAAAAGGGCCATCGGACGAGTCCGGCACCTCCTGTTGCACGGTCGGAGGAGTTGAAGGATCTGCTCGGGCGAGTGTCTATCTCAGAAGATCACCATGCATCGATGGGTACGGTGATTGAAAAGATTTCGTCCGCGGAAAGCGGGCTGTACGAGGCCGCCAGGAGTTTACTGACGGGTTTTGAGGTACGTGCAATGATGTACCTTTTGACGGTTCCGCCCCGTGTAGATAGTAGCCCCTGAGACTCGGTGCGTTGTCAAAAATGACAGCGTGCCGAAGATCATAATCCCAGATATAATTTGTCGCCCTTCCTATGTTGGTGGCGGGGCGTCCGGTGGCTAGCCGGACTGATGAATTTGCCGAACTCAAGCGGCAACTTGACGTGGCGGATGTCGACATCGCGCTTGTCAACAAGCGGCTGGACGAGTCACAAGGTATGCAGTTTCTCCGCGGACACCTAGTAAGGGAGCTTGATGCCTGTGCCTTACAACATGTATGCTTGATGCAGATGGTGCCGCTGCCATGGAGAATCTTCATGAGGAGCTTGCCCGAGCCAAGGAACAGGCCAGGAAAATTGATGCGGTTGCCTTAAAGGCGGCCGAAGAGCTAAAAGCCGAACAGGCTGCTCACTGCCGAAGCAAGAAGGAAATGGCCGAGATGGCCGTGAAGTTGAAGAATGCTACCGACCGCTGCGAGCTTCTTGAAAAAGAAGGTCGAGCGGAGCAAGAGGACCTGAAGAAGGCCACCACCGAGGCTAAGGATGCTCGCTCTGTGATGAGAGCTATAAAGGAGGAGCTACGTCAGGCCGGAGATATCGCGGCTGGAAATCCCTTTCTGCTGCGTAGAAAGTTCACGGATCCTAAATATTCTCAGTTGGACCGATTGTGGAGTAGTGTGGATGCTTATCTGGACTTGGCGGCGAGTGCCGCGGACGCGGCCGAACACTTAGGAGATCAAAGGGATCACGAGATGGAAGAGCTTTTTTGGTCGCAGTTCCGTAGTCCAGAGCGTCCACTTCCATTAACTGATCGTTTGGCCGAATGGGCGGAGCTGAATAGGTTGTCCGGACTTGCCATGAAGAATGCCGTGACTTATTTGTGGCCGAAAAGGCCCTAGCCGAAGAGTTATTTTGGCTTGGTGCAGCAGTTCCTTGGTGCGGTGCCGCATATCGAAGCAATGAGGCGGTCAGCATGCATAGAGGGTGCGCGGATGGCTCTTGCCCATGTCAAGACATCTTGGGCGGAGATGAAGGCCACCGATGTTGCATCCCAAGATTCGAGACGGAAGCCGAATACATCGAGCACTATTTTCAGGAAGTTCTTGAGCGCTCGTTTAATAGAGGCCTTGATGCTCGAAGGATATTATGTTCGAATAACGTGTATTATTGTGAAACAATGTTTTGATGGAATACAAAAGCTTTTTATACTTGTGCTTTCAAGAATTAAAAATATCTCTTGTGCGGCCGTTAATGTATATGTGTATATAACCTGAAAGATGGTAGTCTTTGGCTTCAGCCCCCACGTGTATAATGCGGGGGTGTTTGCAGAAAACGCATTTTCACACTTGATCCAATGTCTTTGTCCTACAAAGGAGGTGATAGCGCGGCAAACTAGGCAACCGGACTATAATGCTTTATCAGTGTCACTTAGCCATAGGAGTTCGACAGTGGGGCTATTATATAGCCCCTAGGGGCACCGCGCTCACCCGAATTCGGGGCGCATATGTGTCTGGCCGGGAAACGGCCCTTCGTTAATGCGGATGAATTCTAAAGATTCCAGCGGGTCATCGAGTGGTTGACCAGTCTCACGCTATATCATGACAGTCCGTTTTCGGCTTTCTCTACTGAGGTGCTCCCCTGGCCGAACCGGGGGCCCAATCGCAGTAGTTCTCCTGGTGCCGCATTAGCCGATAGAGCGGAACGTAAGGCAACAAAACATAGGAGCCAGGCAAGCCCAACATTTGACCAAAGACATGATTCGGAGCTGATGCATATAAGGCCTAACTCGAGACACCGAACACTCCCTAAGGTATTCGGTCTTTATGAAAATGGGTCGAACAATCGCCCTTGGTAAAAAGCCCCTGGTGTCCAGGTACGCGCGAAATTCTGACGTGGCCTATGCCAAAACTCTAGCCTCCTCCTTGGTTATAGCAAGAAACCGGGGGATGCGTATCAACAAGAGACAGTAAAAAAGGTTTACGCAGGGTCTTAATCTGAAAACTATCCTTGCAACGGGTCCCTACTACACGTCTGCGCCTGTGTCTCCGTTGTGCCGTATCCTGGACAGGTGTAGCACGGTGTTCATCTGTAAAAGAGAGGAACTTAGCTGAAAAAGATCGTGCGAAAATGTACGTTATATTATATAAACAAAGTACAATTCAAAGAATGAAAAAAATTGAGCTTTATTGTCTCTTGTTTTGGATGCGCGGAGCCCCTTGTACGGGGATATGCGTCTAGTGAGCCCTTGTATGTTTATGCCGGACTCGTCCAGCCGTGTCCGGGGTCTGGTCGACCTGTCTAAGTGCTTGTATTGGTGAGGCCGGTTTATTGTGGGGCTGTCAAGGCATCCGCACAATTTTCCGGACTCGAGGAACCCTCGATGTTTCCCTTTAATGAGATGATGCCATGTGGACCGGGCATTTTAAGTGTATGTGATCCATAATGCGGTATTGCGTTAAAGCGGACGAAAGCTTCGTGTCCCAATAGTGCTTGATAGCTACTTGCAAATGGGGCGAGGTGGAAGGTTAACTTTTCGCGGCGGAAGTTGTCGGGTGAGCCGAACACAACTTCTAGCGGTAGAGAGCCCGTACAATGGGCATATGGGCCTGGCATTGCCCCTTGAAAGGAAGTGTTGCTGTGGCGAAATTTGGTTGGGTCTATCCCCATATTGCGGATCGTGTCCTGATATAGCAAGTTTAGATCACTGCCGCCGTCCATTAGGACTTGTGAAAATTGGAGTCCGCCAATTATCGGATCTAATATCAAGGCAGTCCAACCTGCATTCCGTATACTTCTAGAGTAATCCCGATGGTCGAAGGTGATTGGTTTTAACAACCCGATTGGCGGGACTCTTCCGGGATAGGCCCTATGGCGCGTACCTCTATGGGCGCCGCTCTATTTTTCCCTTTTGTCACATGAAGTGAGTTCACTGTTTTGATTTCTTGTGGGAAATTCTTTTGTTTTCCGGTGCTCCGCTTTTGGGGTTCGTCATCGTCCTCGCTTGGTGTGTCGAGCCCCTTCTGTTCGGCATTGAGTTTGCCGGACTGCTTGAAGACCCAACAATCTCTGTGGGTGTGGTTTGCAGGCTTCACAGAGTACTGTGGATTTAGCATATCTTGTCCAAGATTTTGTTTAAGTTAGATAGCTCGTCCTGTTATCCTTAAGGGGCAGCTTTTTATGATTCTGCCGAGAGCTTTTGAATCCGGCGTTGGTATCGTGCTCTTCGGGCTGTTTCCCTTGGTCCGACGCTGGTCCTTGCTGCGTCGTGGTTCCCCGTTTCCATCCCTGACTTCGGATGTACTTAGGTCACTGGTGCTGCATCTTGCTAGCCGCTATCCTCTCCCGCGCAAAAGCGGGTCATGAGGCTTGTTAGTGCGGCCATTGTTCTTGGCTTTTCTTGGCCGAGGTGTCTGGCGAGCCATTCGTCTCGGACGTTGTGTTTGAAAGCTGCTAAGGCTTCGGTGTCCGGGCAGTCGACTATTTGGTTCTTTTTAGTAAGGAATCTGTTCCAGAATTTCCGGCTGACTCTCCTGGCTGTTGTGCTATGTGACTTAAATCGTCGACATCCGGAGGTCGGACATAGGTCCCTTGAAAATTTGCCCGAAAGGCATCCTCGAGCTCTTCCCAACTTACAATGGTGTTTTCGGGAAGGCTTTTAAGCCAATGCCGGGCTGGCCCTTTGAGCTTGAGGGTAAGTATTTTATGGCGTGGAGATCATCTCCTCTAGCCATGTGTATATGGAGGATGTAATCCTCAATCCGAGACTCGAGGTATGTTGTTCCGTCGTATGCCTCTATGTTTACGGGCTTGAATTCCGCTGGAAATTCATGATCCAGCACCTCATCGGTGAAACATAGGGGGTGTCCGGCACCCCTATATTTAGGTGTACCATGATGTTCGGATATTTGATGTGTTGCCTTGCTTACTAGAGCTTGCTTTCTTGGCCCGTAGATAGATCTAACTGGGCCATCTTTTTGATGTGAATCCTTGTGCGGATCGCATGCCGGCTTGTCTGCGGCGCCGTTTGCCGCTCTCTGTTTGCCATGGGGTCGTCCATCCGACCGGGTGGCCTCCTTGTCCTTTGATTGTGGGGGCTCTACGGCCTCCTCATAAAATTCGGGCAGTAGTTTTCGCTTTGCGTAGCTCTTTGTTCGGCGACTGTCGCCGTATTTGCCTGCGGTGTTGAGTACTTTGCTCCATCTGATTCTGAGTGCATCTTCCGCTGTTTTGAGCTTCCGCTTCTGCTTTTTCAGGCTACGTGATGTGGCGACGAGCCTTTTGTGGAGGTTCTTCTGCTCCAGCAACTTGTCCGGCGTGAGTTCGTCCGGACTGTTATCTTCGCCGGGGACGGGTAGTTTATCCAGATTGTCCTGTTCGGACGGTTGCTCGATAGCATGTTCGTCGTCCACCTGTTTACCCTGCTCTATAGCTGGGTCTGTATGGCTGTTGTCTTTATCAAGGTGGGACTTTGAGCGGCGATTACGTCGCCGTTTTGACTGCTTTTCGATGGAGCGATCCTTCGTAGCGTCCCGTTGTTCCTCGTCGTCGGTTCTTTTAGGTGTGTCCGCCATGTATATATCGTGAGATGAGGTGGTTCTCCTGTGCCCTATAGGCACTGGTTCATGCTCCTCCCCTACATCGCCGTCCATACCATCGATGTCTTCGGAGTCGAAGTCGAGCATGTTGGTTAAATCATCGATAGTGGCTACAAAGTGGGTGCTGGGTGGGCTTTGAATTTCTTCGTCGTCCGCATCCCAACCTTCCTGACCATAATCCGGCTAGGGCTCTCCTGATAAGGAGATGGACTTTATTGAATTCAGGATGTCGCCAAAGGGCGAGTGCTAAAAGATGTCCGCGGCAGTGAATTCCATGATCGGCGCCCAATCGGATTCGATTAGCGGGGGCGCGGAGGGCTCGGAGTCCGGAGAGGAGTCCGGCACCTTGGAGTCACGAACTTCGCAAAGGACAGGGCAGGTGTATGGCTCAATCGCTATAGAGATCGCAGCCCCTGAGGCGGTGTCCAGCCACCTGTCCTCGATCGGCGCAGTCGGCTCCGAGCTAAAGGTCGGAGCGGACACCGGTGCGGCCTCCAGGACACTATCCGTGGCAGAGCTAGATCATGCCCCTCGTGATGCGGTCTAGCGCTTGGCGTGGCTCGAACCCGTCGAAGATCAAGTCTCCGCGGACGTCAGCCGTGTAGTTCAAACTTCCAAATCTGACCTGATGGCCAGGGGCGTAGCTTTCAATCTGCTCCAGATGGCCAAGTGAATTGGCCCGCAGTGCAAAGCCGTCGGATACGAAGATCTGTCCGGGGAGAAAAGTCTCACCCTGGAGTGCATCGTTATTTATGATCGGAGGAGCCATCGGGCCTAAAGATGACGACATAGAGGAACTCTCAATGAAAGCACCAATGTCGGTGTCAAAACCGGCGGATCTCGGGTAGGGGGTCCCGAACTATGCGTCTAGGTGGATGGTAACAGGAGACAAGGTACACGATGTTTTTACCCAGGTTCAGGCCCTCCCGATGGAGGTAAAACCCTACTCCTGCTTGATTAATATTGATGATATGGGTAGTACAAGAGTAGATCTACCACGAGATCAGAGAGGCTAAACCCTAGAAGCTAGCCTATGGTATGATTGTTGTCCGTCCCTACGGACTAAAACCCTCCGGTTTATATAGGCACCGAATAGGGTTAGGGTTACAGTAGTCGGTTACAATGGTAGGAAATCTACATATCCGTATCGCCAAGCTTGCCTTCCACGCCAAGGAAAGTCCCATCCGGACACGGGACGAAGTCTTCAATCTTGTATCTTCATGGTCCAGGAGTCCGGCCAAAGGTCATAGTCCGGCTATCCAGACACCCTTAATCCAGGACTCCCTCAATTAGGCTCGGAGTTGGAGGAGGAGGATAGAGCAAAACCAATCTCCCTTTGTGCAGTCACACTGAAATGTAGAGACATTGCTCGTGTTACATTTTAGTAGGACTGCACAAATCGCTCTTAAGAAAAAAGTGATTTGTGCAGTTCACCAAAAGGTCGCAATAGCAACGAGGTGAAATGGATAGCCCTGTTTGCAAAAAAGAGATAGAAAGGAAACAATTACTGGCCAATAACATTTGATGACACATACGACGACAAAAAATAAGCATATTCCTTGTCCTAAGGGAAGATAACAGCACGGTTGTGTTTATCTAAGACAGTGTGAGAACGAGATTGCAATATGGAAAGTACGTCAGACGAGCTACGTTTTGGGCAAAGAACTAGGGAAGATCCACATGCAGCGATGTGGGAAGATGGGTAGTGGAGCAAGGCCGGAGGGGATACCTGGGGGTCGTCGGGATGTAACCAGGAGGGCGGCGGCGGGTAGGATCTGCCCATACTGTTGGCAACGAGCAAGTGGCGTAGGCCCTACCGCGACGGAGCTTGGTCAGAGAGAACAACGGGTACCGCAGATCAGGACACGCTGCCTCGGCGCCGTCGAACGGAGAAATGATGCAGATCCTCCCTTTCCGCCGGCGGACGGGATGTGGCCGGATCAGTGACCAACTGTGAGAGAGAGAGAGAGAGAGGCCACCGCTCCCTTGTGTGAGATACTCTGAAGAGAGATAAACCACGATAGGCATGCTCCATTCTATATAGTGGAGCGGACTACCTTTTTATCCATAAAAATCGTTTGATATTCTATGTACGTTCCATTGAGCAATATAACTTTATTTAAAAATAATGTGCCAACACATCAAGTCGAACTTTGTTTCGTGCACGCGTGGTACACGACCTCTATAGATAAATAACCGCTACACGCGCTCAAATTAGCACGTGGGCTGCCATTTCGTACAGAAATGAGCTCCATCGCGTACCCACACGGGTGTGGCTGGGCACAAAGCGTGAGTACGTGCACCTATTCTGTTCGTGTACGTACACCACTTACGTGGTTTTGTGTGAGAGAGATATAGTGTGTGGGTTCATGAGTGTTTTTTTGGGGCGTGAGAAATAGATAGGGAGTATGTGTCGATGATATTTCAACCAAAAAGTGTAACGTATGCAATGTGTGTGAAACAAAGGCCTGGATATATCATATATATAGGGGGCAATCCACGAGAAGAGAGTGGAGGTATTATCGGCGTGAGGTATCCATAGAATCGAAGAGAGGGGTGATGTGTGTGTGTGCGTGATCGATAAAGAGTGCCATCGAATTTGTGTGTGCCCATGTCAAAGATATAGGGTGGCTGGCCTACTGGAACGTGAGAGGGGACATGTGCAGTTTGTCTCTGTGGCATGGATACCTACCTACAGCGCTCGACTATCGGTGTGTGTGGGAGGTGGGGGCGGAGACCTAACTATAGAGGTACAATGGCTGGTATATGTGTGGAGGAGGAGAGTGACCTACCTTACGTATTGAGGGGGATCAATCGACATCCATGCATATGTGTAGGAGAGGAATAAGGTTGGGAGAGAGACATAGCTAGAGTATCGGAGGGGTTGTGGTGGAGTTGCTTCTCACAAATGGTGGGAGAGGCCTGCTAGACAAAGGGAGGGCATGCCTGCAATATCAATAAGAGAGGGGATGCCTGCATGTCTGTGCATGTGCGTGTGAGAGATGGGTCAGGAGGCATGCACGAATGATGAGGGGGGATGATATGGCTATGGTAAGTAGACATAACTACATAGGAAGATCAATCGTCCTTTGTCAGAGAAAGGGAGAGACATTACTTGTGAGATACGTCAATCGATGTGTGGGGAAAAAGGTTATAGTCGACCTAGGTATCTGTAGGGAGATCAATCGGTATACATGCATGGATGTGTTAGAAGCAAATAAGGCCCGGAGAGAAGGATAGAGAGAAGGATGCAGCTAGAAGGTGGTGCGAGAGGCATACTTTATCGAGGAGGAAGGACTGTGCGAGTACAAAATTGATGAAAAGAGGGGCAGGAGTGAGGCATGGATGGTGAGAAGAGAAGAGGGAAAGTTGTGTTTGTGTTAGGCACACCTGGCTAGAGAGGCATGTCGGTCAGTGTGTGCCTGAAAGAAGGAGCTGGGGGGGGGGGGGGGCCTACACACACCGTGGGTGAACGACCTAAAGTGAAAAGACGAATGTGCGCGATGGAGCTAGAGAATGCTAAGGGATGGTGAGGGGGAGGCGGGCATGTGCATGCACGAGAGAAAGTTAGCGCTAGCTACAAAGACGAGGATTGTGTGGGTGTAAAAGACGAATAAAGATCATAATTCAGTATAAAAGTGTATTTGAATATTTGAAGAATATATCATAGTGTTTTAAACCGACGCATGCATGAATATATATATAATCGTGATACGCATGGTGCGGTTATGAACATGTTATAGTACATATAATATATAGAACATTTATTTGAATTTGTGATAATGTGTGGCTTTTGCAGCTGAGGGCTAAATACATGTCATAATGTAGGGGGCGGGGCACTATACTTTGTGTGATAAACACAGTGTACATATGAAACATGGTTTAGATTATGAAGATCTAGTTAGTACATCAAATGTACTATTATTTGGAACCAACATCAAGTGTATTCAAAATTTCGAATTCGGGTTCATATAGTACACATAGTTCATATCTATCTCTATAGTAATCATGTGGTATGTTGTTAGGATAATACCACGAATGATGGTTTAAGTTGGCAACAATCATGATTGTAGATTGTTATTCAAATAGAGAAGCGAATTCAAATTTAGTTGAATCATGGCGGTAGTATAGACATTTGGAATGCACTAAAATGTTGGTATGAGTAGGTTACATGCATTATACAGCCAGCGAAAAAATTTAATTGGACATAAAATGGATTCATAGCTTTGAATAGCATTTGTATGGTAAAACGGGATAAGACTCTCTCTTTGTGTGGTGCGAATAGTTTTATTTTTACGGTTTTTCGGTGAGGGAAGTGTGAATTGATTTGGTACGTACAATATTACACGTTAGGCTTGTCCCTAAAATTCAACCCGCGCCTTGTTATATCCAGAAAATTCATACATCATGCGCCCAAAACTCGCGCCTTCACAACCTGTGCCTTGCTATCCCAAAATTACAACGCGCGCACGAAAACTCCCTCCAGCTGCCAAATCCCGACACGTGAAGTCCCCCTTCTAACCCAGGGCCAAAAGGGCCGTTAGTTCAAATCGGTGGGGGTACTTTTGTAACAGACCCTACATTTTGGACAAGCGCGTCCCAAAGTCATGGTTCCCCCCTCCCATCGCCTCCTTTTTGCCATTCAAAATCACAGGCTGTCATAACCTCTCTGCTCCAGCTGCGAAACCCCACCCTCCTCTATACACCACCTCACTGTTGCCCAGCCGAAGCCTCTTCCCCGACGACATCGTCCACCGCAATAGCTCGACGTCCCTCATGCACCTCACTGTTTCGTTCTCTTGTGAAATCTGGATTCCTTCGCCAAGGCAATTGCTCCAGTATTGTCACAAAAGATTTTCATTGGACCCGATGCACTAGGCATTACACCTAGATTGGATATGAACTCCTTCATCCAGACTCCTTCATTTGCTGCTTCCAAAGCAGCTATGTACTCCGCTTCACACGTAGATCCCGCCACGACGCTTTGTTTGGAACTGCACCAACTGACAGCTCCACCATTCAATATAAATACATATCTGGTTTGTGACTTAGAGTCATCCGGATTAGTGTCAAATCTTGCATCGACGTAACCATTTACGAAGAGCTCTTTGTCACCTCCATAAATGAGAAACACATCCTTAGTCCTTTTCCGGTATTTCAGGATGTTCTTGACCGTTGTCAAGTGATCCACTCCTAGATTACTTTGGTACCTCCCTGCTAAACTTATAGCAAGGCACACATCAGGTCTGGTACACAGCATTGCATACATGATAGAACCTATGGCTGAGTCATAGGGAATGACTTTCATTTTCTCTCTATCTTCTGCAGTGGTCGGGCGTTGAGTCTGACTCAACTTCACACCTTGTAACACAGGCAAGAACGCTTTCTTTGACTGATCCATTTTGAACATCTTCAAAACTTTATCAAGGTATGTGCTTTGTGAAAGTCCAATTAAGCGTCTTGATCTATCTCTATAGACCTTGATGCCCAATATATAAGCAGCTTCACCGAGGTCTTTCATTGAAAAATTCTTATTCAAGTATCCTTTTATGCTATCCGAAATTATGTATTATTTCCAATCAACAATATGTCATCCACATATAATATTAGAAATGCTACAGAGCTCCCACTCACTTTCTTGTAAATACAGGCTTCTCCAAAAGTCTGTATAAAACCATATGCTTTGATCACACTATCAAAGTGTATATTCCAACTCCGAGAGGCTTGAACCAGTCCATTAATGGAACGCTAGAGCTTGCACACTTTGTTAGCACCTTTAGGATCGACAAAACCTTCTGGTTGCATCATATACAACTCTTCTTTAAGATATCCATTAAGGAATGTAGTTTTGACATCCATTTCCAAAATTAATAATCATAAAATGCGGCAATTGCTAACATGATTCGGACAGACTTAAGCATCGCTACGGGTGAGAAGGTCTCATCATAGTCAACTCCTTGAACTTGTCGAAAACCTTTCGCAACAAGTCGAGCTTTGTAGATAGTAACATTACCTTCAGCGTTAGTCTTATTCTTGAAGATGCATTTATTCTCTATGGCTTGTCTATAATCGGGCAAGTCAACCAAAGTCCATACTTTGTTCTCATACATGGATCCGATCTCAGATTATATGGACTCAAGCCATTTTGTGGAGTCTGGGCTCATCATCGCTTCCTCATAGTTTGTAGGTTAGTCATGGTCAAGTAACATGACCTCCAGAACAGGATTACCGTACCACTCTGGTGCGGATCGTACTTTGGTTGACCTACGAGGTTCGGTAGTAACTTGATTTGAAGTTTCATGATCATAATCATTAGCTTCCTCACTAATTGGTGTAGGAATCACTGGAACTGATTTCTGTGATGAACTACTTTCCAATTCGGGAGAATGTACAATTACCTCATCAAGTTCTACTTTCCTCCCACTCACCTCTTTCGAGAGAAACTCATTCTCTAGAAAGGATCCATTCTTAGCAACGAATATCTTGCCTTCGGATCTATGATAGAAGGTGTACCCAACAGTGTCCTTTGGGTGTCCTATGAAGACACATTTCTACGATTTGGGTTCGAGCTTATCAGGTTGAAGTTTTTTCACATAAGCATCTCAACCCCAAACTCTAAGAAACGAAAGCTTAGCTTTCTTGCCAAACCACAGTTGATATGGTGTCGTCTCAATGGATTTAGATGGTGCCCTATTTAGCGTGAATGCAGTCGTCTCTAAAGCATAACCCCAAAAAAATAGTGGTAAATCGGTAAGAGACATCATAGATCACACCATATCTAATAAAGTACGGTTACGATGTTCGGACACACCATTACGCTATGGTGTTCCAGGTGGCGTGAGTTGTGAAACTATTCCACATTGTTTCAAATGAAGACCAAACTTATAACTCAAATATTCACCTCCACGATCAGATCGTAGAAACTTTATTTTCTTGTTACGATGATTTTCCACTTCACTCTGAAATTCTTTGAACTTTTCAAATGTTTCAGACTTATGTTTCATCAAGTATATATACCCATATCTGCTCAAATCATACATGAAGGTCGAAAAAAGCGATACCGCCATGAGCCTCAACACTCATCGGACCGCATACATCACTATGTATTATTTCCAATAAGTCAGTTGCTCGCTCCATTGTTCTGGAGAATAGAGTCTTAGTCATCTTGCCCATGACGCATGGTTTGCAAGCATCAAGTGATTCCAAAAGCCCGTAATCATGGAGTTTCTTCATGCGCTTTACACCAATATGACCTAAACGGCAGTGCCAGAAATAAGTTGCACTATCATTATTAACCTTGCATTTTTGGCTTCAATATTATGAATATGGGTATCACTACAATCGAGATTCAACAAAAATAGACAACTCATCAAGGGTGCATGACCATAAAAGATATTACTCATATAAATAGAACAACCATTATTCTCTGATTTAAATGAATAACCATCTCGCATCAAACAAGATCCATATATAATGTTCATGCTTAACGCTGGCACCAAATAACAATTATTCAGGTCTAAAACTAATCCCGAAGGTAGATGTAGAGGTAGCATAACGACGGCGATCACATCAACTTTGGAACCATTTCCCACGCGCATCGTCACCTCGTCCTTAGCCAATCTTTGTTTAATCCGTAGACCTTGTTTCGAGTTGCAAATATGAGCAACAGAACCAGTATCAAATAACCAGGCGCTACCACGAGCATTAGTAAGGTACACATCAATAAACTGTATATCAAATATACCTTTCACTTTGCCATCCTTCTTATCCGCCAAATTATTGGGGTAGTTCTGCTTCAAGTGACCAGTCCCTTTGCAGTAGAAGCACTCAGTTTCAGGCTTAGGTCCAGACTTGGGCTTCTTCATTTGAGCAGCAACTTGCTTGCCATTCTTCTTGAAGTTTCGCTTCTTCCCCTTGCCCTTTTTCTTGAAACTAGTGGTCTTGTTAAACATCAACACTTGGTGCTCCTTCTTGATTTCTACCTCCGCAGCCTTTAGCATCACGAAGAGCTCAGGAATTGTCTTATCCATCCCTTGCTTATTATAGTTCATCACGGAGCTTTTATAGCTTGGTGGCAGTGATTGAAGAACTCTGTCAATGACAATATCATCAGGAAGATTAACTCCAAGTTGAGTCAAGTGGTTGTGGTACCTAGACATTCTGAGTATATGTTCATTGACAGAACTATTCTCCTCCATTTTGCAGCTACGGAACTTATTGGAGACTTCATATCTCTCAATTTGGGCATTTGCTTGAAATATTAAATTAAACTCCTGGAACATCTCATATGCTCCATGACGTTCAAAACGTCTTTGAAGTCCCAATTCTAAGCCGTAAAGCATGGCACAGTGAACTATCCAGTAGTCATCAGCTTTGCTCTGCCAGACGTTCATAATGTCCGAAGTTGCTCCTGCAGCGGGTCTTGCACCTGGCGGTGCTTCCAGGACGTAATTCTTCTGTGCAGAAATGAGGATAATCCTCAAGTTACGGACCCAGTCCATGTAGTTGCTACCATCATCTTTCAACTTAGCTTTCTCTAGGAATGCATTAAAATTCAAAGGAGAGGTAGCACAGGCCATTGATCTACAACAACATAGACATGCAAAAACTATCAGGTACTAAGTTCATGATAAATTAAAGTTCAATTAATCATATTACTTAAGAACTCCCACTTAGATAGACATCCCTCTAGTCATCTAAATGATCACGTGATCCATATCAACTAAACCATGCCCGATCATCACGTGAGATGGGGTAGTTTTCAATGGTGAACATCACTATGTTGATCATATCTACTATATGATTCATGTTCGACGCTCGGTCTCAAAGGTTCCGAGGCCATATCTGCATATGCTAGGCTCGTCAAGTTTAACCCGAGTATTCTGCACGTGCAAAACTGGCTTGCACCCATTGTATGTGAAAGTAGAGCTCATCACACCCGATCATCACGTGGTATCTCGGCATGACGAACTGTAGCAACGGTGCATACTATGGGAGAACACTTATACCTTGAAATTTAGTGAGGGATCATCTTATAATGCTACCGCCATACTGAGAAAAGTAAGATGCATAAAGGATAAACATCACATGCAATCAAAATATGTGACATGATATGGCCATCATCATCTTGTGCCTTTGTTCTCCATCTCCAAAGCCCCGTCATGATCTCCATCGTCACCGGCTTGACACCTTGATCTCCATCGTAGCATCGTTGTCGTCTCACCAACTATTGCTTCTACGACTATCGCTACCGCTTAGTGATAAAGTAAAGCAATTACATGGTGATTGCATTTCATACAATAAAGCGACAACCATAAGGCTCACATCGATTCTTGCCGATAAATTTTACAAAACATGATCATCTCATACAACAATTTATATCTTATCACGTCTTGACCATATCACATCACAACATGCCCTGCAAAAACAAGTTAGACGTCCTCTACTTTGTTGTTGCAAGTTTTACATGGCTGCTACGGGCTTCTAGCAAGAACCGTTCTTACCTACGCATGAAAACCACAACGATTTTCCGTGAAGTGTGTTGTTTTAACCTTCACCAAGGACTGGCTGTAGTCAAACTCGATTCAACTAAAGTTGGAGAAACAGACACCCGCCAGCCACCTATGTTTTGGGGGAAGAGGACCGAGGCCACTATAAATATAGCTTAGCCACCACCGTAGGGAGGAAAGCTCCCTCGGGAACAGATCCACACCTCATCAACTCACACCCACACCAGAGTAGACCTCGCGAGGTTGTTCTTCCCTGCATTAAATTTCTTTGAAGACGAGAAGTGAATGAAAGGTCATGCATTAAAGAAGTGGGAGTCGACCTTGAACTTTGTGTTCATGCCCATGGACCCAATTTAGAACTTATCATGGAAGCTTCTTGCAAAATATTTAATCATTTGGGTAATTCTTTCTATGTCATTAAATTGGATCCCTCGCAGCTATGGTTCCGACCATATTGTTCTCCTTTGAACCCATTTCTTGGGCAAGTTTAAGCATTTGTCTTCTATGGGTCAATACCCCAGTCCAACCTTGACTTTGATCTACCATCTAGTATTACACTCTGGTATCTTGAGAATATCATGGAACTGCATAACTTCTTATGGGTTCGTCATGAACTGTTGTTTCTCACCGCTACCAATTTTCCTGGGTTTTGGGTTGTCGTCAACCGGGGACACCAAATAGTGAATCGAGTCCACACTCTGATTCAATAACTCTTAAGTATTTTTTGTTGCTTACGAATTTAATAATCCTTCAAGTCATCCCAAGTCTGATCGGCTATATCATTAATTGTGCTAAATTTTAACTGTGCTACCTGGTCCTTCTTCATGGAGCACATTTTTTGACGATGAGCTAAGCTTACGTCGATCTTTCCTCATCATATCATTTAGCTTTGGACAGCAAGCTTGCTTTGGAGTTTCTGTCGTACCCTTGGTTCCATTAACCTTTCGCTTCATCATTCCTTTGACTTGATGTCATCGCCGATCTATTACATCTTCGTGGATCCTCTCAACAAAAATTTTCATGATCATCATCAACATCTTGACTCCTTCCTAGATATCAATCAAATTCTTGATGCGAAATACCACCCTTGCCCCTCGATGACTTATTTTATCAACGACAATAACCTTATTTCCCTCCCTCTGACATAAAATTGTTCATGTTTTGTGTAGTACCTTGAGTTTGTTTCTATCCAGCTTGTGTTAGGATCTACCTTGGAATGTTACCATCTTTTATGTCAAGAATGTCATGCGAATTTCACCATGTCTTGAGAATCCTTGATACATGGTGATACTTCTCACCATCACCATCATTCTTTGTTCCCCATGTTATTTCTAACCGGAATATCGACAAATGCACTATGATGTGTAAAATTCAAAACTTCTAGCAACCCTATTGCTTGTAAGTTAATGAACGATAGTTTCATTCTTTGTGTATTGGTTATCTAATCACCATTCTAAACATTGATCATGCTACATAAGCCCATATTTCGGGTGCACCTTTCAACCAATGTTTAACTGTGTATGTCTTCCTCGAGCATACCTCATTATATCATTTGATCTGACAAATGTTATCTCCTTGTTCACATAATTGTGGAGATCCATCTTTTGGAAATCTCGACGAATTGTCGCTGAATCCATCAGCCATCCCCTCACCCTCTACTTGGTTTAAAGATGAACTCTTGTTTTAGAACTCGCTTCCATAGTTCATTTCCCTGAGAACCTTACAATGTCATCTCGACCATTTGTGTTACACCTTTCATCTCAGGCGTCCTCAATCTGAGGTATCCTGACACCAATCAGATCTAAATCTCGGTCAGATATGATGGTTGGGACATATTTCCAAGAGTTATAACATTGGTAGTTATATGAACCGGTAAGGTGGTGTCATACCTAGCACACCTGGCTGGAGGACCTATTGTTATAGCTTCCTTTTTAGCAAGGTTAACCATTCTTCCATGAGGAAATTGTAAGACTTATTCTATAAGTTGTTCCTGATGGATCCTTTGTCTATCCAAAGTCTAATGTTTACCCAGTGACCATGTCAATGCTATCTCGAAGCTTGTCTGTGGTACTCCGATTTTCAACAAGAACATTTTTAGCCCAATGCTAAATGTTTCCTTCTCAATTATCCAAACACCACTGTATGGGTAATGTCATGAAATTTCTCTCACCCTACCTAAAGAGTTCTCTACATTATATCCGGTCATGGATATCATGCTCTGCTTGTCCTTGGGAAGAATATACCCTTGAAATATGTGTTTAAACACATTTTCCTTTCCATTGTTCTGTTTAAATCTTATAATCATATTTTCCTTTCCATTGTTTGGTTTAACCTTTCTTGAGATCTATATGATCTAAGCAATATTACTCTCCTGCTTTTGTAAACACCTCGTTCTACAATTCTGTTAGAAAGACCCTGTTACTTTTGTCGATGACATTCCGGTAACCATTGATGGACGAGAACTTTGCCTATTGGTCGGCCTCGTTCAACAAGCAGGAAAATGGTTCTCTTTGTCCCTCGTCCTTGGTACCGATGTTTTTGCCGGCGAAACTGACAGGCTATCCTCTGACTTGCCTTTCTTACATGATCGTGCAAGACATCACCGCTTTCCTACTTTCAACCCACATGGTTGGTCCATAACCCATAGTTCGATATGATCGAAACCTGACTCTCCTGTACACCCCTGTTGCCAAAATTATTTCTCATGCTTGACTTCGGTAATTCATGAGTCACCGTCCTACAGAAAATCAATTCTTGTACCAGACACAATACTTAATCTTGTTGCTTTGAACCCCTTTCACGCCCTGTAACAGGCATCGAACGATTGCCTGCCCACTCGAAACTTCCCATGATAGCTCCTTACTTTGCTCTCGATACCTTCTTAAGTTTTAATTCGAGAGTTAATTTCCGCCACCTTCCCCGATGTTATCGACCAGATAGTCAACCTTGCAGAGGTTCATTCCCCTGGAATACCCACCCTTTAATCTTTCGTAAGTATGATGGAATTCCCGAAGAAAGGATGGCCACTTCATCATGATGACTTGAAGCAGAGAAATGAAGACATCAAGCGTAGTGGATCTACCTCTTCGAGAAGAGCAACCAAGACCGAGAAGATCCGTTAGGATCTCGTAACCAGACCTTTCCCCTTTATTCCACCTCTTAAATCTCGGGACGAGATTTCTTGTAGTGGTGGAGAATTGTGACGCCCGGATAATCAAGATACAGTAACATCTGCTAATGATGCCACGTCACCTCCGTTACTGTCGCTAATCTCGCGTTAGTTAAAAACGATTCAGCTTCAAATCTAAAATAAAGACAAACATCAAAAGTTTTCAAACACTAAAACAAAAATGTTCGGTTGGTGCCAAATATTGCACTGGTAATTATTGTGGATAAAACATTTTTTAGAAAATGTCTAAATATTTTAAAGTGAAATAAAACAGAAAAGAAATAAATAAAAATAAAAAGTGAAAATAAAACAAAAGAAATGAAAAACAGCAGGACACCCCCCCACTGGGCCATCCCAACTGGCCACCAGGCCGGCCCAAGCAGGCCACCCCCACTCCTCTCCTTATCCCCTGGACCCCGAAACCCTAAGCCACCGTCCACCACTTTCCCCTCTCGCTCTGGATCTGGATCGGGAGGAGCCCGATCGCTTCGCCCACGCTCGACGCTCGACACTGTCGCCGGAGGCCACCCCGTCGGACCGCAACCTCACCGGCCTACCTCCTCCTCCCCGACGGACTGCTTCCTCTCCATCCCCGTTGTCTCCGTCCTCCTCCTCGCCCCCCGTTGCCCGTTCGCTGCAACCCGCGGCTAGGCCCTGGCCTCTTCTTCCCCCTATCCCCGTACGCACACACCCACGGCCGCGCGCGCTCGCGCATGCCACACGTGCCCGCTGCCTCCTTCCCTGCCGTGCTCGGCCTTCCCAAGTCATGCCTCGCACACCTCGCTCGCGCCGTGCTCCTTTCCCCCTCGCCATGAGTTGCTGCTGCGTTGCTGCCGTTGTGGGCGGTGCGCCCTCCCGGATCCCCTGCAACCGCGCGCGCCCGCGCCCCACCTTACTGCAACCGCCGCGCCTCCTTGCTGCGTCGCGCATGCACACCGCATCTTGCACGCCCAGCTGCCCTCGCCCGCCCTACGGCCGCGGCCCTCATTAGCCTCCCTGACCTCCGCCCCGCGCACACCCCGCTGCCGCCGTGGCCCGCGCCTCCCGCCTGCTGCTGTTCTGCCGCTGCTGCGGCTAGCCCTCGGCGCCCGCCTGCGCCCCGCTGCGCTCTTGCTGCGGCGTGCTCTCCAGCCAGCTCGCGCCCCACTTTCCTCCCCGGGCGCGCACGACCGCAGCAGCCGTCGTGCCCGCCCGCCCTCGCCTATGCCGCTGTTTCTCCCTCCCGATTCGCCCGGCCGAGCTGCAGCCACCCCCCTCTGTCGGCGCCTGCGTCTCCGGCCGTTCCGGCCGCGCGGCGTCGTCTCCCCTGACCGCGCCGTGTCACGGTGCCACTGCTGCGCCGGTCATGGTCTCCGCCCACTAACGGCGCCCAGCGCCAGCGCCTGCCGTCCGTCTTGCGCCCGTGCCCGGCTGTGGCTAGCCCACCAGCAGGCGAGCCCCTGGCCCTATGACATGTGGGGCCCCACCCCCCAGAACGATTTTTATAAAAATAATAATAAGAATAAGAATAATAATAAAATTAATTAATTAATTAAGTTAATTAATCATAATTAGATTATCGAATCACTAATTATCCTAATTAACCTGCTAATGAAACTGTTTAACTCTTAGTTAGTTAGCAGTCTAACTGACAGAGACCCACACATGCAGCTTGACTTGTCAATGGTCAACTTTGACCACTGACATCACGATAACGTCATGGTGACGTAATAAATTACTATTCGAATTAAATTCAATCTGCTAAGTCTAAAAATGTTTTAAAAACATTAAAAATTAATATAAATAATATGTAGCTCGGATGGAAAAACTTTGTACATGAAAGTTGCTTAGAACGACGAGACGAATCTGAATACGGAGCCCGTCGTCCGCCACACATCCCTAGGATAGCGAACACACAACTTTCCCCTCTGATTCACCTGTCCAAAAATGCGAAACACCGAGGATACTTTCCCGGATATTTTCCCCCTTCGCCGGTATCACCTCCTACCGCGTTAGGGCACTCCTAGCACCGTTACTTGACATGTCATGCATCATTATGCATCTATTTGCATTGTATTCATTGTTTCTTCCCCCTCTTCTCTCTGGTAGAGTACTAGACTGACGCCGCTGCTGGTGCCCCGATCGACTACGTCGTTGACGACCACTACTTGCTAGAGCAACCAGGCAAGCCCCCCCCCCCCCCCTTGATCACCAGATATCGCATGTTCTTCTCTCTTCTGCTTGCATTAGAGTAGTGTAGCATGTTACTGCTTTCGATTAATCCTATTCTGCTGCATAGCCTGTCATTGTTGCTACAGTTGTTACCCATACCTGCAATCCTAAATACTTAGTATAGGATGCTAGTATTCCATCAGTGGCCCTACATTCTTGTCCGTCTTCCATGCTATACTATTAAGCCGTGATCACTCGGGAGGTGATTACGGGTATATACTATATACTGAATATATGATACATGTGGTGACTAAAGTTGGGTCAGCTCGAAGAGTACCTGCGACTGATTCACGGATTGGGGGCTGAAAGGACCTTTGTCCCGATGGCCCTCTGGGTGGATCTTTATGGCGGAGCGACAGGGCAGGTTGAGACCACCTAGGAGAGAGGTGGGTCTGGCAATGGTCGGCGTCCGCGGTTACTTCATAATAACACGCTTAACGAGATCTTGGTATTTGATCTGAGTTGGGTCGTTGACCTTATACACACTAACCGCCATGTGGGACAAGATATGGGCAACCGGCGTCGTGGTATCAGCCGAAGCCTTCGTGACGTCAGCAACTGAGCGGCGCACGCCAGATTGCACTGGAACGCCTGCTCCTGTATTAGGGAGGCTAGGTCTGCTTCCGGCCGCCCACGCAACGTGCAGGTGTGCAATGGGCGATGGGCCTAGACCCCTGCGCCATAGGATTTAAACCGACGTGTTGACCTCTCTGTTGTGCCTAGGTAGGGCGTGTTGATCTTCCGAGGCCGGGCATGACCTAGGAAAGTGTGTCCGGCCAAAGGGGATCGAGCGTGTCGGGTAATGTGGTGCACCCCTGCAGGGAAGTTTACCTATTCGAATAGCTGTGATCTTCGGTAACAAGACGACTTAGAGTTGTACCTTAACCTTATGACAACTAGAACTGGATACTTAATAAAACACACCCTTCCAAGTGCCAGATATAACCTGGTGATCGCTCTCTAACAGGGCAACAAGGAGAGGATCGCCTGGTAGGATTATGCTATGCGATGCTACTTGGTGAACTTACCATCTACTCTCTTCTAAATGGTGCAAGATGGAGGCTGCCAGAAGCATAGTCTTCGATCGGACTAGCTATCCCCCTCTTATTCTGGCATTCTGCAGTTCAGACCACCAATATTGCCCTTTTACACAGATACCATGCATATGTAGTGTAGATCCTTGCTTGCGAGTACTTTGGATGAGTACTCACGGTTGCTTTTCTCCCTCTTTCCCCTCTTTCCATTTCTTCCTGGTTGTCGCAACCAGGTGTTGGAGCCCAGGAGCGAGACACCACCGTCGATGACGAATCCTACTACACTAGAGGTGCCTACTACTACATGTAGACCGCTGACGACGACTAGGAGTAGTTAGGAGTTCCCAGGCAGGAGGCCTTTCCTTTTTGATCATTGCTACTTTTGTGTTAGCCTTCTTATGGAAAACTTGTTTAACTTATGCATGTACTCAGATATTGTTGCTTCCGCTGACTCTTTTGTATTCGAGCTAATGTATTCGAGCCCTCGAGGCCCCTGGCTTGTAATATAAAGCTTGCATTATTTTAATTTGTGTCTAGAGTTGTGTTGTGATATCTTCCCGTGAGTCCCTGATCTTGATCGTACACATTTGCGTGCATGATTAGTGTACGGTTGAATCGGGGACATCACACATCAGCCTGCTATCATTATTTTTGGATTCATCCACTGGTTGTTACCATCACTCTAGATTTCTGCATGCTCTCCTTACATAATCTCACTATATTTTTTTCATATGCATGTTAGATATTGTACACAGTCATGTTAAACATGTAGAGAAAAAGAGAAAAGTTTTCTTGTGACAATACAATGTCATGCGAACATCGCTCCATGGTGGGTTCAATGGCAAAGCCCCCCCCCCCCTCTCCAGATTGTAATCCAAAGGAAGATATCTGTTCTGAGGCGGATTCAGACGCGGCTGACCACTCCTATTTACCCCCGAAGGTGTTTGCTCTAACTTGGCATGATGATGTTGGTGATATCATGCATATGTTGCCTTGCAGAGCCAACTTTCGACACCGTATATGTCATTTGCTTAGTTTAGACGTGTTCTGTAATGCCACATGTTTAGTTTCTATATCATATATGGGAATTATGCAGTCTCATCTCTTTTAGCCAGCCATAATATATGTGAAATATGCAATGCTATCTTGTTTAACCAGGCATCATATATTTGAATGATATCTTGCCCATCCTTTTCTTCATTAAATTTCCATTTCTTGACAATGTTTGTACATTAAACTACTCTTCCTGTGAAGCAGATCTTTTGCTGGGTCCCAATAGCTCCTCAGAGATGGATTCATAGATAGATGACGAGGTGTATGCTCTAACTTGGCACAGTTATACTGCTCATATCATGCATATGGTGTCTTGTATTGCATAGTTTAGACATCATATACACAATATTCAACACCATGTTCTTAGTTCAGACATCATATATGCGAATGCCCTCTGCTTAGCATACAAATCACATATGTGAATTAAATCATGCGATCCTGATGACTTAGATAACATGTATGTGAATTATGTCATGTGAACCCGTTTACTAAAGACATCATATAATTATCTCATGCCATCCTGTTTAGTTAGTCATCATATCTTTGAATTATGTCATGCTATGCTATCCAGTTTCGATAGACATCATATATGTGAAATTATGTCATGCTATCCTTTTTAGTTAAACAATAAACATGTCCACTATTTCATGCGCTCTTTTTTCCACACTATCTATTGCATCTGTCTCTCATACAAGGTTTATACATTCAACTATGCTTCCTGTTTATCATCCATTTGAATTGGAGCGGGTGATGGAAGTATCTAGCATAGTAAAAACATGGTCTACAAATAAAACAGTGCTACCTCTTGGTGGAGATAGCACCCCGGCTGTACATGCATGAGAACCAACCCTACCACACAAAACCCAGACTCTCGCAGATTGTACTCCTACTGCAATGGACAAAGAACCAGCTTCACCCAATCTAACCCCAACCCCAGCAGATAGTAACACAGTTCCTGTTGACACAACACCATCTCCACCATAGAGTTCCCAAACAAGAGAAGTTAGTAAGGCAGCTCCAGTGCCCAAAGCACTAGTACTACCACGGCGAACCCCAACTCCACCAGTTAGTACACCTATTCATGTGGAGGAAGCACCACCAGCCATTCGTAGTTTAGCATCTATCGCATTTGATGTTGTTAAATCCTATGTGTGTATCTTCCCATCATGGAAATATTATATTGAAGATGAAGGAAAATGCCGATTCTGGTGTGTTCGTCCGGGGAGTTATGTGTAAGTAATGTTATTCATGGCAATTACTTTGCTTTGTCCCATACATTCTACCTCCATGATGGTTATAGGATAACCCACAAGTATACGGATCAATTGTAGCTCTTTTCGATAAGTAAGAATGTCGAACCCAATGAGGAGCAGAAGGAAATGACAAGTGGTTTTCAGCAAGGTAATGTCTGCAAGTGCTGAAATTATAAGTAACAGAGTAGTTTGATAGCAATTTAATTTGTAGCAAGCAAGTAACGATAATAGTACCAAAAGTGCAGCAACATAGCCCAATCCTTTTGAGGCAAAGGACATGCCAAAACGGTCTCTTATAATAAGCAAAGCGCTCTTGAGGGTACACGGGAATTTCATCTAGTCACTTTCATCATGCTGGTTCTATTCGTGTTCGCTACTTTGATAATTTGAAATGTGGGTGGACCGGTGCTTAGGTGTTGTTCTTGCTTGAATGAACCTCCTACTTATGATTAACCCTCTCGCAAGCTTCCACAAATACGAGAAATGTATTAAGAATAAATTCTAACCTTGGCACTACATATTAGAACTCATTAAAGCCCGATTCGCATCATTCTGCTCAATAAAAGGAATGAGAGAACCCCCAATAGAAAAATATTGGAAAGGAAAAATACTTCTAACATGAATCTGTTCGCATGCAATAGTCAAGAATTCTTGACGGTATCTAGCCGGAACAACCTGTTCTTCCTGAATACGCTGATTCAAGGACAAAGAATTTCCTGCTGCTATCATATAATATTCATCTCTATTAGGTGATAGATAACCCACCCATCTCTCTTTTTTTCTTTTGCTCTCTCTGCAGATATTTCATAAAACGGACTCTCTATGGATCCCCACAAGTGATCATTTCTCGCATGAATTTCTAAGGATCCCAACATTGATTCCTTCAGACGTGTCAATTGGGAAAATACGCCCATAGTGACTCGGATGCATATCTCTGCTCCAAAAACTTGCGGTACTCCCCATCAACTCTCTAGGACCTAAACAACTCACTTTTCTCCCATGAACAGTTTGTGTTAATGGTTTCGTTTGATCAAAAACTAGGATAACGGGTATGTGCCAAAAAAAGGTCACATAAGTAGTTATTAATAAAATTTATATTGAAGTTGGAGTTACCAAAGTTTGGGAAGTCGGCTTTGATTGATGTATGAATATTCTACGAGTACTTGTTTGAACTGCATGTTGTAAACACCAAGAGACAGTCTGAATTGATCTTGTAATAGATCCGCAACCGAACGAATACGTTTATTTTTCAAGTGATTCATATCGTCATCGTCAAGTATACCCGTTCCAAATTTCATTCCAATCAAATGATCCATAGCGGCCAATACATCTCATGGTAACAAGAATCTATTGTTCTGAGGTATATCAAGATTAAGTCCCTAATTCATAATTCGTCGACTAATCCTTCCTAATTAAAATTTTGTTGAATTGTTTTTGTAATTCCTCGCATAAGGACTCCGAAAATACCAGGTCCCCACCTACACAAGAAAATTGTTGATAAAACTCCAAAATAGCTTTTTCTTTTGACTCAATCCTCTTCTTCTCCTTAGCATTCGGGAAAGACAAGAAAATTTTAGGGTAGGAAACATTTTCTAGAATTTCTCTTAGATTCGAACCCATAGTTGATGGTAGAACTAAAATAGATATCTTTTGTTTTCTACTCACGCGAGCCCATATCCTTTCCTTTTTATCAATTGCTAATTCTAGATTATAGTCCCACTATAGATAGAAATTCCCTTATGATCTAATTCCGAGAGGTAGTAAATACCAGGACTTAGAAATATTTGATTGATCACAATTCGGTATATTCCATTTATAATAAAGGTTCCTAAGGAATTCATTATAGGAATGTTTCCGATAGAAATGGTTTGCTTTTGCACATCGAAACCAAAAATTAATCTCGCAGACACATATAATTCGGAAGAATAGGTGAGTGATTCATACACAGCATCTCTTTCTTTTATCGAGGGTTCTAGCAATTGATATCCTTTCACAAATAATTGAAATGTAATTGTGTTATTTGGATCTTTAATTGTTGGAAACTTGTCATGTTCTTCTGCCAAGGCTTGATTAATGAACCTACAAAAGGGGGGAATTATTAACCTACCTAGTATTATAAGAAATGAATACATAATCTTCTAATATTTTCTCAGTACTCCTCACAAGGCAATCAACTAACCGATCAGTGTGCTATCCATCCCTTCACCCATTCTAATAGTACAATATAGAGATAAAAATAGATCCCCTTTTTATTCTTTATCTCCTTCAGCTACATTGGGGATCCAGAGACAGATATATGTTGCATAGATGAAAGCTCTAGCTCAAGCAGACATCTCAAACATAAATTATGGATGTTTGTATGGACTGTTTGTATTACGTTTCATGTTGCCAATTTGAATCAAATGCAAAACGTTTGAATTCAAACCGTCCAAACATTTTGTGAACCAATCTTATGGGACAAAGTTTTGGAGTCTAGCTAGGAAATTTGCACTACTAGGAAAAGGCCTGCTAGTGGCGCACCTGTTTTTCCTACTAATGGCGTACTACAGGTGCGCCACTAGCATCACGCCATTAGAATTTTTTACTAATGGCACACCACGGGTGCGCCAGTAGTATCACGGTATACTAATGGCGCACCACGCATCGCCATTAGTATATCCCACGGTGCGCCATTAGTATGCCTCCCAGGGGTGCATATTTACCCATGTGCTCTGGCTTACTAATGGCGCACTAGTTGATGATGCGCCACTGGTGTGCTCTGGCTTACTAATGGCGCACTAGTTGGTGGTGCGCCACTAGTATGAATATTAGGGATTATTTTTTTTCTTTTCTGATATTTGCACAGGTTACAAAATATATTATTGGATAGAATATAGACAACACCACACAGCAACAACAGATTCATCGAATACAATAGAAGATTAGTCTCCGAATACAATTCATCATATTACTCTCCGAATTCAAAAGACCGAACAAAGTTAGAACATTACAAGTCTCGAGACCGCGAGTAGCGAGTCTGTCTTCACATTACAAGTCGATATCGATCATCTAAACTACCATCACATAGAAGAGAGCTACGGTCATCACGATGAGCATCATCGCAATGAAACTGGTCTTCATCCGGTTCCTCCTCCGCTCCCTCCTCTCTCCCGCTAGATAGCATGCATATCTAGATTCCGCCTCCGCCCTAGTGGTGTACCCTTTGTAACTGTTACCGCTGAAACGGTGAACCTATCTCCGACACTCCTCCCGATTAAATCGTAGACTCAGGAACCTTACCCTTGTACCACGACATATGAAGGCATCTCTATGCACTAGCCAAACAAAAGCGTTAGTAGCAATTCATGACAATACATAAGCAATATATAAGTATGCAACAAAAGGATCGGAAGAGAAAAGCAAGACATTAATAGCACGATTCATGGTCCTACTAATAAATAGCATCGATTACATCTAAGTTGAACGACTGTCCAAACCAAAGAGACATACAAGTTCATTAAAGTTTAATTACAACTTGAGCTAATCGATATTTCAGAACTACACATAACACCACTACTTTCGACTCGACTCAGGGACCGGAGCGTGGATGAAGCCGCCGTCTCTCGTGATGGTCATGAAATCGCGGGCGTTGTCATCCTGCATTTGTAGCGTTGTGTCTATCTCACTGTTGGACGGTTGATATCTGAGGTAGAACTGCCCCGAGGTACGAAGGACATCCTGATGGATGATTTCCGCAAACTCTGACTGGATGCGAAAGAATTCTTGTCTGATGTCCGTGTCCTGGATTGCCGACAAGCTTGCGGCCAATCTTTGAGATTATTTGGAAGCAGAAGGTGATTATGGTCCCGTACGATCGCCCACATGTGATGGAGGGCGTAGTAGGCATCCTTCTGACCGCCAGGCGGCTGCTTGACGCAGGGGAATGTCGTATTGTGGGTGAACACGTGCTTGCCGTACCTACGAACTGGCCTGGTGAAGGTGCCTCTAGATCTGGCGTAGCCGGGGAGAACATCATCAAGAACTTTCTTGATATTTGTGTAGTCTTTCTTTGACCGATGGTCCGAGTCGAAATACGTGGTCATGGAATATTTCGGGCTTAAGAGGATGAGTGTGCAATGTGTGTCACTGCATAAAACATGGAATGTTAGAAAAAAAGAACGATCGAAATCTAAGTAATCATATGTTACGGGGCAGTGAGAGGATGACTTACTCGGGAAAGTAAGGTATGAGGAAGTTATCCTTATCTGGGTTTGCCAGAATGACGCCTTCGAGGTAAGAACTCGCGACTTGCCGGTCCCCAGCGCTGCCCAAGATCTTGGCACGCATGTAGAAGGGGTCGACTATCACGATGTATGGGTCTTGTCTCTAGTGATCCGCATCTCCATACTCAGCGAAAATAGCCGAACGAAGGTGTAGTGCAGCGGATGAACGTTAAACATAGTGAAGATGTCATCAAACCGCAGGACGATCGTACCCCCGATGGAGTTATCCACAAAGCCCTTGCCCTCTGGCACCTTGGCCACGAAAACTGGGTATGCCACATCATTCTCGGAGAGATGCTGCTTATCCAAAGAAATAACACTGTCATGCAGACTCCGCATAGCACCGGTTGCAGCATTGAGCAGATTAGTCGGTAGCATCGGCCTACCTGTCACATGCACCCTCCTCGAGATATCCTTAGGTGAAGGTGGACCGTCCTGAGCACGGATCGTACTCGGTGCCGGCTGGCTCGCACCCTTGTTACTCTTTCTTTTCCGTCCCTTCTTCTTCTGCTGTAATGGGATCGAGTTCTGCTCACAGACCGCCTTCTTGAGTGTGTTGGGGCTGATAATATTTCGCACCTCGGCTATCTGAGGCTCGGTGAAGGCGGCAGCTGGAGGCGTCTCCTGAGAACTGAACGCCAGACGATGCCTGTTGCAATTGGGTTTCCCCACGGTACCAGCTAGATCGCGATCATCTTTTGCAGGGTTGGGTTCTTGAGAAGGAGGCCCCAAGAATTCGTCATCTTACCCGTGTTCGGCAAAGTACCTATCGACGTTGGTAGATGTACCGTTGTCGTTGTCGTCGTCTTCCGGATCCTGTGCCATATGCATGTCCGGATCCTGTGCCATAGGGATGTCCAGCATGTCCGGTAGCGTTGCGGCGGTCTTGCCATGGCTTGGCGCCGGCACGACTGGCGGTGTGGTCTGTGGGGTGGTGGCCCCCGCCCCCAAATGAATCTGGCTCTTCGGCCAAAGCAGGGGCCAGCTTACGTAGGCACTGAGGGTCATCACATCATCTTCGTCGGCCCCGGCAGGTCGAATCGGAGGTAACAACTCGTTGCAGCCTGGCAGCACCCGAACCAGTTCAACCCTATACACGGTGGGTGTCATCGGATTACCGTGGAACACGGGGTTGCCCGGTTGAACGATTCTGCCCTTGGTGACATCGATCAATTCGCCGCCCACGAAGTGCAGGAGAGTGCATGGAACGTCGGCGGCGCCCTGCGAAAACATGTAGGGCGTCAGGGATGCCCAGTCAAAGGCAAGGAGATGAAGTCATCGGCCGAGAGGCTTAGTTACCGTGATCGCGTCGAGCTCGGCTAATGTCGAGGCACCGCCAACGGCGGGCGTGCAACTGACGGAGGGGCCGCTTGCTACCGAGGTGCCGGCCGGCGTACACCCGGGTGCATTAAGCTCCAATGCCCGTGCCGGCGTCGAAGACACCAATACCGCCTCCGCCGGAGAAACCAATGGCGCCGCTTGCGCGTTGTGCGAGTTGCTGGCCGTGAAGCTGAGCACCGGGGGCGGCCCCTATTGGTCGCCCGCAATCCACGCCTGCAACCCCTCAATCAAGGTAGGCACAATGGCGGTGAGCGTCGTTCCTAGTTGTTGTTACACTTGCTCTTGGACAATCTCCGGAATTCGCGCCACTTGTGCCTTGAGTTCTTGAACCTCGCGCGACTGGCTTTCCGAGCTGGTCTTTCTCTTCTTTCGCCCACCTGTGTTATAGTATGACGACCATTTTGTGGACAAGCCTTTACCGGCCACACGACCAGCTGACGACGGCTTACTGAGCTTATCCTTGTTTTTCATTACATTCAACGCCCTATTTAGAGTGTTGTCCCATGGGGAGCTCTAAGCCGACCCCACGCTACTGCTTTCAGTCTCCTGCGGAAGGAATGTGAACCATTTAGAAATTTGGCTTCATTAATTAGAATGCAACCATATGGAGCTAATTACGCGGGGGTGTATTCCTTACCAGAACACGCTCAAGCGCCCTGGTCTTTGGATCCGTGGTAAGCTCCTTTGTTACCGGTGATGACCCACAAGTATAGGGGATCTATCGTAGTCCTTTCGATAAGTAAGAGTGTCAAACCCAACGAGGAGAAGAAGGAAATGATAAGCGGTTTTCAGTAAGGTTTTCTCTGCAAGCACTGAAATAGTAGTTGACAGATAGTTTTGTGACAAGATAAATAGTAACGAGCAAAAAGTAAATAAAGTAAATAACATGCAGCAAGGTGGCCCAATCTTTATGTAGCAAAGGACAAGCCTGGACAAATTCTTATAATAGGAAAACGCTCCCGAGGACACATGGGAATATCATCAAGCTAGTTTTCATCACGTTCATATGATTCGTGTTCGGTACTTTGATAATTTGATATGTGGGTGGACCGGTGCTTGGGTGTTGTTATTACTTGATTAAACATCCCACTTATGATTAACCTCTATTGCAAGCATCCGCAACTACAACAAAAGTATTAAGGTAAACCTAACCATAGCATGAAACATATGGATCCAAATCAGCCCCTTTATGACAACGCATAAACTAGGGTTTAAGCTTACATCACTCTAGCAACCCATCATCTACTTATTACTTCCCAATGCCTTCCTCTAGGCCCAAATAATGGTGAAGTGTTATGTAGTCGACGTTCACATAACACCACTAGAGGCTGAACAACATACATCTCATCAAAATATCGAGCGAATACCAAATTCACATGACTACTAATAGCAAGACTTCTCCCTTGTCCTCAGGAACAAACGTAACTACTCACAAAGAATATTCATGTTCATAATCAGAGGGGTACTAATATGCATAAAGGATCTGAACATATGGTCTTCCACCAAATAAACCAACTACATCAACTACAAGGAGTAATCAACACTACTAGCAACCTACTAGCACCAATCTTGGACTTGGAGACAAGAATTGGATACAAGAGATGAACTAGGGTTTGGAGATGAGATGGTGCTGGTGAAGATGTTGATGGAGATTGCCCTCTCCGATGAGAGGAGCGTTGGTGATGATGATGACGATGATTTCCCCCTCCCGGAAGTATCCCCGGCCGAGAACAGCTCCATGAGCCCTAGATTGGTTCCGCCAAGGTTCCGCCTCGTGGCGGCGGAGTTTCGTCCCGTAAGCTTGCCCATGATTTTTTCCAGGGTAAAAGTGATGATATAGCAGAAGATGGTTACCGGAGGCCCACCAGGGGGCCCAGGAGATAGGCAGGCGCACCTTGTAGGGGGGGGCGCCCCCCTGTCTCCTGGACAGGGTGTGGGCCCCCTGGCCTATTTCTTTTGCTCATAATTTCTTATAAATTCCAAAAAGTTGTTTCGTGGAGTTTCAGGACTTTTGGAGATGTGCAGAATAGGTTTCCAACGTTTGCTCCTTTTCCAGCCAGAATTCCAGCTCCCGGCATCCCCCTCTTCATGGTAAACCTTGTAAAATAAGGGAGAATAGCCATAAGTATTGAGATGTAATGTGTAATAACAGCCCATAATGCAATAAATATTGATATGAAAACATGATGCAAAATGGGCGTATCAACTCCCCCAAGCTTAGACCTCGCTTGTCCTCAAGCGGAAGCTGAAATCGTAAAATATGTCCACATGTTTAGAGATAGAGGTGTCGATAAAAAATAAAATACGGACATGAGGGCATCATGATCATTCTAGTAACAGCAACACATATGGGTTTTGTCATATGATTTCCTATGCTCAAGTAATAAGCAATTCACAATATCAAGTATGGTTCAAAAACTTCATTGGGAACTGACAAACTATGATCTTAGTCATTGAAGCAATTGCAATTTATCGTAACATCGGAAAGAGTCAATAATAGAGCCTTTCAGCAAGCTCACATACTCAACTATCTTTTAGTCCCCTATAATTATTAACACTCACGCAATACTTGTGGTTATAGAGTTTCATCCGGACACTGTGAAAGATAGGGGCTTATTGTGTTTCCTCCCAACGTATTCACCTTTAGGTGATGTCAACAATAACAGCCTATGTCAACTTACATCCAATTGGATATATGTATCATGATCTTTCAAACACGAGGAGCTTTCCAAAGGATAAAAATAAAAAGGGAAAGATGAGCATCACCTTGACTCAAGCATAAAGTAAAACTTAAAGTAAAAGATAGGCCCTTCGCAGAGGGAAGCAGAGGTTTTCATGCACGTTTAGGGTTGATGCATAAAGTCTTAGTGCAAAAGAACGCCACTTTATATTGCCCCTTGTATGTGGACCTTTATTATGCAGTCCGTCGCTTTTATTACTTCCACAACAAGTTCGTACAAAGCTTATTTTTCTCTGCACTAATAAGTCATACATATTTAGAGAGCAATTTTTATTGCTTGCACCGATGACAACTTACTTGAAGGATCTTATTCAATCCATAGGTAGGTATGATGGACTCTCATGGAAAAACTGGGTTTAGGGATATTTGCAAGCACAAGTAGTATCTCTACATAGTGCAAGGAATTTGGCTAGCATGAGGGGGAAAGGCAAACTCAACATGTTTGGAAGTTCAATGACAATATATTTTAACTGAGATGTCAGGAAACATAAACCATTACGTTGTCTTCCTTGTCCAACATCGACTCTTTTAGCATGTCATACTTAATGAGTGCTTCACAATCATAAAAGATGTCCAAGATAATATATTTATATGTGAACCCCTCTTTCCTTATCACTTCCTATTAATTGCAACGATGACCAAGGCTACGTTCATCAACTCTCAACAATTTTTATGCCTCATACTTTCTATATGTGAAGTTATCACTATCCATAAGATCAATATGAACTCTTTTGTTCTTTCTATGTTCTCAAGATCATAGCAAAGCCCTTGACTTAACACTAATATTTATTATAGATAGCACACGGACTCGCTTACATAAAGAGATCACAAAGCAAAACTCAAAACTACTTGATATCAAACTTCAATCTACTAGATCAAGATACTACTAAAAGGATCGAACTAAATAAAGCGGTAAAGATAGGAGTGTGATGGTGATATGATACCGGGGCACCTCCCCCAAGCTTGCCAGTTGCCAAGGGGAGTGCCCAAACCCATGTGATTATTTCTTCGGAGGTGGTGCAGTAGGAGTTGTTGTATTTTTCTTCTCTAGCTTGCGTCTGAGGCTAAAATTTTCCTCCCTCAGATCCTCATTCTCGAGCTCAAGTTTCATTACCTTTTTGCATAGTGTTGCCTTGTTGTCCTGCAAAAAACATGGTGGGATAGATTGGACCTTAGGGAAGCTTGACTTCTTGAACTCCACATGCATATCACCAGGTTGAGGTAGTGGATCGCCCTCTTCATCGGAGCTTGTCTCATCCTTCCTCTTTGGATCATAGTCTTCCTCTTCCTCTGTGGTCCAGCCATAATGTTCCACATACCCATATACTTTTGGGTTTGCCATATAATCAGCCATGTAGCTCTCTCCCTCCGAATCTTGGGACGACATCTTGTTCCAAATCTGCAACAGAAACAGCTCGAAACAAAAACAGGGGATATTTGCGTGATACGGTGGTTAAAACCTTTGGGAGTATATATAATGAATTTTTACCGACCAAAATATGTGACATACCAGAAAACGGAGTCCGAGAGGCACACGAGGTGCCCACAAGACAGGGGGCGCGCCCTACAGGGGGGGGGGGTGCCCTCCTCTCTCGTGGGAGCCCCGTGTCCCTTTCGGACTACTTCTTTCTTCCTAAAATTCTTAAATAATCCAAAACTAATAAAATTTGCCATTAGAGTTGTTTTGGAGTCAGTTTACTTACCGTACCACGTATCGATGCCCTTTCGGAGTCTGGAATGTTCTGGAAAGTGTCTCTTATGTATTCCTCAGGGGTTATGGTCTCAATAATATTAGTTTCCACATTAATAGGATTACCTGAAATATAATGTTTAATTCTTTGACCGTTTACCACCCTCGGATTTGTGCCTTGAAGTTGTTGATTTTTATAGCACCGAGCGATAGACCTCTTCGATAACGTGGGGCCTTCCCATTTTGAGAGAAGTTTTCCTGTAAAAATCTTAATCGAGAGTTGAATAATAACACATAATCTCCTACATTAAGCGATGCGCTTTTGTATCCTCTTATCATGCCAGCGTTTGACTTTTTCTTTGAAAAGCTTGGCATTCTCATATGCTTGGGTTCTCCATTCATCAAGAGAGCTAATATCAAACAACCTCTTCTCACCGTCAAGTTTGAAATCATAGTTGAGCTCTTTCATAGCCCAGTATGCCTTATGTTCAAGTTCGAGAGGTAAATGACATGCTTTTCCATAAACCATTTTATATGGAGACATACCCATAGGATTTTTGTATGCAGTTCTATAGGCCCATAATGCATCATCAAGTTTCTTGGACCAATTCTTTCTAGACCTATTGACAGTCTTTTGCAAAATTAATTTGATCTCTCTATTGCTCAACTCTACTTGACCACTAGACTGCGGGTGATAAGGAGATGCGATTCTATGATTGACATCATAATTAGCAAGCATCTTCGGAAAGCAATATGAATAAAGTGTGAACCACCATCAGTCATAAGATATCTAGGGACTCCAAACCTCGGAAAAATAACTTCTTTAAGCATTTTAATAGAAGTATTATGATCAGCACTACTAGTTGGAATTGCTTCTACCCACTTAGTAACGTAATCAACAGCAACTAAAATATGTGTATAACCACTGGAGGCAGGAAAAGGTCCCATATAATCAAAGCCCCAAACATCAAACGGTTCAATAGCAAGGGAATAATTCATAGGCATTTCATGATGTCTACTAATGTTACCTATTTTTTGACATTCATCACAAGATAAGACAAACTTACGAGCATCTTTGAAAAGAGTAGGCCAATAAAAACCAGATTGAAGTACCTTATGTGCAGTTCTATCTCCAGTGTGGTGTCCTCCATAGGATTCGGAGTGACACATGCGTAGGATTTGTCCATGTTCATGCTCAGGCACACAACGTCTAATAATACCATCTACTCCTTCTTTATAAAGGTGTGGATCATTCCAGAAGTAATGTTAAATCATAAAAGAACTTTTTCTTTTGCTAGTATGTGAAACTAGGAGGTATGTATTTAGCAACAATGTAATTAGCATAATCAGCATACCAAGGAGCAGTACGAGAAGCATTGACAAACACTAATTGTTCATCAGGGAAACTATCATTAATAGGCAGTGGGTCATCAAGAACATTCTCTAACCTAGAAAAGTTGTCTGCAACGGGGTTCTCAGCTCCTTTTCTATCAATAATATGCAAATCAAATTCTTGGAGCAAGAGAACCCATATAATGAGTCTAGGCTTAGCATCTTTCTTTTCCATAAGATATTTAATAGCAGCATGATCGATCACGAATAGTAACTTTGGAATCAACAATATAAGGTCTAAACTTATCACATGCAAACACAACTGCTAAGAATTATTTTTCAGTAGTAGCATAATTTCTCTGGGCAGCATCAAGAGTCTTACTAGCATACTGGATAACATTCAATTTCTTATCGACTCTTTTCCCTAAAACAGCACCTACAGCATAATCACTAGCATCGCACATAATTTCAGAAGGTAAATTCCAATCAGGTGGCTGAACAATAGGTGCAGTGATCAAAGGTTTCTTAAGTGTTTCAAATGCTTCTACACAATCATCATCAAAGACAAAAGGAATATCTTTTTGCAATAAATTAGTCAGAGGCCTAGAGATTTTAGAAAAGTCCTTAATGAACCCCCTATAAAAACCGGCATGACCAAAGAAACTTCTTATACCTTTTATGTCCTTGGGACATGGCATCTTTTCAATAGCATCAACTTTGGCTTTATCAACTTCAATACCTCTCTCGGAGATCTTGTGCCCCAAGACAATGCCTTCATTAACCATAAAGTGACACTTTTCCCAATTCAGGACGAGACTAGTGTCTTCGCATCTCTGCAAAACTCGATCAAGGTTGCTCAAACAATCATCAAAAGAGGATCCATAGACTGAGAAATCATCCATGAACACCTCACAAATCTTTTCACAAAAAATCAGAGAATATAGCCATCATGCATCTTTGAAAGGTAGAAGGTGCATTACATAAACCAAAATGCATATGTCTATAAGCAAAAGTACCAAAAGGGCAAGTAAAAGTAGTTTTAGATTGATCCTCTGCTGACACAGGTATTTGAGAGAAACCAGAATAACCATCTAGAAAGCAAAAGTGTGTGTGTTTGGATAGCCTTTGTAGCATTTGATCAATAAAAGATAAGGGGTAATGATCTTTCTTAGTAGCTTTATTTAACTTACAAAAATCAATTACCATCCTATAACCTTTAATAATTCTTTGCGGGATCAATTCATCTTTATCATTAGGAAGAACGGTAATACCTCCCTTTTTGGGGACATGATGGACAGGGCTTACCCATTCACTATCAGGAACGGGATAAATAATACCTACCTCAAGGAGTTTTAGAATCTCCTTCCTTACCACTTCCTTCATTTTGGGATTTAATCGTCTTTGAGGATCTCTAACTGGTTTGGCATCTTTCTCCACTAAAATTTTGTGTTGACATAATGTGGGACTAATGCCCTTAAGATCATCCAAAGTATATCCAATAGCAGCCCGGTGCTTCTTCAGAGTTTTCAATAATCTTTCTTCTTCTTTCTCTGAAAGGTTAGCACTAATAATAACAGGATATATTTCTTTTTCATCAAGATAAGCATACTTAAGATTATCAGGTAAAGGTTTGAGTTCAAACACGGGATCACCCTAGGGTGGAGGGGGATCCCCAAGAATTTCAACGGGAAGGTTATGTTTCAGTATAGGTTCTTGCTTAAGGAACACTTCATCTATTTCTTCCCTCTCCTTCATAAACATATCGTTTTCATGGTCTAAAAAATAATGTTCTAACGGATCAGTAGGAGGAACAGCAATGGAAGCAAGACCAATAATTTCATCCTTACTTGGTGATTCCTCTTCACGGTGTTGTCTACGAAATTTAGAGAAGTTGAGCTCATGAGACATATCACCTAGACCAATAGTAACAACATCCTTTTCGCAATCTATCTTAGCATTAACGGTGTTCAGGAAGGGTCTACAAATATAATGGGACAAAAACTATCTTGTGGGGAGCAGAGAACAAGCAAAATCAGCAGGATATTTAGTTTTCCTACACAAGACTTCAACATCTCTAACAATTCCTATTGGTGAAATAGTATCTCTATTGGCAAGCTTAATAATAACATCAATGTCTTCTAATTCAACAGGTGCAATATCATGCATAATTTCTTTGTATAAGTCGATAGGTATTGCACTAGCACTAGCACCCATATCACATAAGCCATGATAACAATGACCTCCTATTTTAACAAAAATAACAGGCATGCCTACCACAGGTCTATGTTTATATTTAGCAGAAGGTTTGGCAATTCTGGCAGTTTCATCACAGAAATAAATAACATGCCCGTCAATATTATCAGACAATAGGTCTTTAACAATAGCAACATTAGGTTCAACCTTGATTTTCTCACGAGGTGTATAAGTTCTAGTATTACTCTTACGCACAACAGCCGAAACTTTAGCATGATCTTTTATCCTAACAGGAAAAGGAGGTTTTTCAACATAAGCAGTAGGAACAATAGGATCTCTATATGTAATAGTTTTTTCTTCGACTGTAATAGGTGCAACTGCTTTTACTTCAACAAGAGGATTATATTTAAACCATTTCTCTTTAGGCAACGTGAGTAGCAAAAGATTCACAAAAAGTAGCTACTATCTCAGAGTCAAGTCCATACTTAGCGCTAAATCCACAAAAAGCATCGGTACACATAAAAGATTTAACACAATTGAACTTAGGTGTCATACTTGACTCCTTACCATCGTCGGAACCCTAATCTTCAGAGTTGCGTTTAATTCTTTCCAAGAAGTCCCATTTGAAATCAATAGTCTTCAGCATATAAGAACCGGCATAGGAAGTGTCGAGCAGGTTGCGATTATTAAGAGAAAGTCGAGCATAAAAATTTTGAATAATCATTTCCTGGGAGAACTCATGATTGGGGCATGAATATAACATTGACTTAAGCCTCCCCCAAGCTTGAGCGATGCTTTCTCCTTCGCGAGGCCAGAAATTATATATGTAATTACGATCACGATGAACAAGATGCATAGGATAGAACTTCTAGTGAAATTCCAGCTTCAATCGCTTATAATTCCAAGATCCCGTATCATCACATAGCCTATACCATGTCAATGCATCTTCCTTCAAAGATAAAGGGAAGTACTTCCTTTTGATAAAATCATCGGGGATACCTGCAAGCTTAAATAATCCACAAACTTCATCCAAAAAGATAAGGTGTAAGTCGGGATGCAATGTTCCGTCTCCTGCAAAAGGATTAGCTAGCAGTTTTTTTATCATACCCGAAGGAATCTCAAAGTTAATACTTTCATAAAGTTCAGTAGGTTGAGGAGCATCTCTTTGCTCTTCCAGTTGGGGTGAAGATACCCCAAAACAGCCCCTCAAAGGATTAGTTTCCATAGTGACAAGTAATATAAAATTTCAACACACTATATTAATGTTTCCTTACCAAGTTCCACTCACCAAAAGCGCTACACTCCCTGGCAACGACGCCAGAAAAGAGTCTTGATGACCCACAATTATAGGGGATCTATCGTAGTCCTTTCGATAAGTAAGAGTGTCGAACCCAACGAGGAGCAGAAGGAAATGATAAGAGGTTTTCAGTAAGGTTTTCTCTGCAAGCACTGAAATAGTAGGTGACAGATAGTTTATGATAAGATAAATAGTAACAAGCAAAAAGTAAATAAAGTAAATAACATGCAGCAAGGTGGCCCAATCCTTTATGTAGCAAAGTACAAGCCTGGACAAATTCTTATAATAGGAAAACGCTCCCGAGGACACATGGGAATATCATCAAGCTAGTTTTCATCACGTTCATATGATTCGCGTTCGGTACTTTGATAGTTTGATATGTGGGTGGACTGGTGCTTGGGTGCTGTTCTTACTTGAACAAACATCCCACTTATGATTAACCTCTATTGCAAGCATCCGCAACTACAACAAAAGTATTAAGGTAAACCTAACCATAGCATGACACATATGGATCCAAATCAGCCCCTTGCGAAGCAACGCGTAAACTAGGGTTTAAGCTTCTGTCACTCTAGCAACCCATTATCTACTTATTACTTCCCAATGCCTTCCTCTAGGCCCAAATAATGGTGAAGTGTTATGTAGTCGACGTTCACATAACACCACTAGAGGCTAGACAACATACATCTCATCAAAATATCGAACGAATACCAAATTCACATGACTACTAATAGCAAGACTTCTCCCTTGTCCTCGGGAACAAACGTAACTACTCACAAAGCATATTCATGTTCATAGTCAGAGGGTAATAATATGCATAAAGGATCTGAACATATGATCTTCCACCAAATAAACCAACTAGCATCAACTACAAGGAGTAATCAACACTACTAGCAACCTACTAGCACCAATCCCGGGCTTGGAGACAAGAATTGGATAAAAGAAATGAACTAGGGTTTGGAGATGAGATGGTGCTGGTGAAGATGTTGATGGAGATTGCCCTCTCCCGATGAGAGGAGCGTTGGTGGTGATGATGACGATGATTTCCCCCTCCTGGAGGGAAGTATCCCCGGCAGAACAGCTCCGCCAGAGCCCTACATTGGTTCCGCCAAGGTTCCGCCTCGTGGCGGCGGAGTTTCGTCTCGTAAGCTTGCCCACGATTTTTTCCAGGGTAAAAGTGATGATATAGCAGAAGATGGTCACCGGAGGCCCACCAGGGGGCCCAGGAGATAGGGGGCGCGCCCTGTAGGGGGGGCGCCCCCTGTCTCCTGGACAGGGTGTGGGCCCCCTGGCCTATTTCTTTTGCTCATAATTTCTTATAAATTCCAAAAAGTTGTTTCGTGGAGTTTCAGGACTTTTGGAGATGTGCAGAATAGGTTTCCAACTTTTGCTCCTTTTCCAGCCAGAATTCCAGCTGCCGACATTCCCCCTCTTCATGGTAAACCTTGTAAAATAAGGGAGAATAGCCATAAGTATTGAGATATAATGTGTAATAACAGCCCATAATGCAATAAATATTGATATGAAAGCATGATGCAAAATGGACGTATCAACCGGGTTGTGACATATTTCCTGGTCTGCTTGTCAAGGTATTTCTCGAAGCGGGGCGGTAGGCCTTGCTCTGCACGCTCCGCGTCCTCCTTGTCCCATATAGGCTCCGCCACTCTGTAACCGCCGGTACCGAGTTGGTGGACCCCTAAGTTCAACTCTAGCATTTCTTTCCCCCACTGACTTGATTCAGAGGTTGCGCTGCTCTCGCACTTGATCTTGAACTCCTTGTAGTCATCTTCGCTGATCGAAGGATTTTTCGCCTTGATCTTCTCATAACTATCACCTTTGTCAATCGTTCTCTTCACCGCGCTTCTCCAAGTAGACAGGGCCTTGCTCATACTCGTGAGGGCGGCACTGTTCACTTTATTCCCTGAGAGGCGTGTGTTTGCAAAGTTAGCGGGGAACTTGTATCATTCGTGCAGCTTCGTGAAGAGGAGGCTGCGCAAATTCCCTCGGTCCTTATGCCTTAGGTCCATGGTGTTGATCGAGACGGTGCTCCGGAGAATGCACCCGAGCTGAACCGAGTACGCCTTGACTAATTCTTTGGGCACCATTGGATGCCCGTCAGAGTTCACTTCAGTAAATTCCTCCTTGATGGTGTTGAGCATGTTTGGGCGCCGGTCCTTCCATTGCCTCTTCGGTTGGCTGCCATCTGTGCGTGCGCTTCCATCATCAGTGGTGGCATCCTCGGCGGCACCATCAGTGGTGTCATCCCCGATGCCACTAGGGTTTTTGTAGTCAGGATTGGTGTCTTCCGCGGCGTCCTCATAGCGGTTGCTTGCCCGAACCGCCGGCCTCATCGTTGTGGGCCATGTTTCGCTCTAAATAGGAAAAAAGTTTGGTCAAAAAGTTGGTTATTGTCAAGGAACAAGATCATGGTCTCATCATTTACGGTTTGTCGACACCGAGGCATCCTAAAAGCTAAGCCTTTATCATTTATGGTTTGTCGACGTCGGGGCACCCTAAAAGCATAAGCTTTCATCATTTAGGTTTTTATCGACACCGAGGCACCCTAAAAGCCAAGGTTTTATAATTTATGGTTTGTCGACACCGAGGCGTCCTAAATGCTAAGTTAAGTTTTCATCATTTAGGGTTTATTGATGGCGAGGCACCCTAGGTTGACTGATATATATGGGTATCTTCTAATAATATACCCTATCAAGAAAAGGGAAGGAGAATTCTAAGTTGGGCCTAATCACTTGGCTCTATTGCCACCTATGGCAGTTGCTTTTTAAATACATCCACACATGAATTCAGCATATGTGTTTAATGCAGCAAGAATAAAGGCAGTTGATCCTACTTAATTAAGTACTAAGATACCCGGCCCATGCATTGATCATAAGTACCCCATATGTCCTATTTTTAGCAAAGTCATGCTAAAATTCATGGAAAATTTCAGCATGACCTTTGCTGAAAATAGGACATATGGAGTACCTGAATTTGCCGGAACGGAAGTTAATCGACATTTCGGCAAACTCAAGGGTCTCTCGGTGTACCTGCAAAATCATTACCCCACCCCCGGCTAGCTGCAACCCCACAACACCCGACAATATCATCACGACACGACGGTCGGAGACAAAACCCCCCAATATCATCAAAATACTCTAGTTATGAAGTAAAATTCCTGAAGTGTTCCAGGAGTAGAACCTGAAGTGTAGTCAGTGGCTTCACCTATGTGCATAAAAATCATAGAAATTCAAAATCATTTGAAACCTGATCCCTCGGACCACACCACATGCCACAGCATACATAGTACATAGAGATGACATCTCAGCATCGACCACACCACATGCCACAGCATACATAGTACATAGATGATCCAACAGACTACATAGCAGGATAGTTTAAGCTTGAACCGCATCATACAAAATAGAAGAACTCCACTACACAATTGAAACTCAATTAAGCTAGTTAAATGGAGTTCATCTACTCACTAGCAGTACTACTAACTGGCAGTACTTAAACAAGTTAAGCTACTCACTTAAGCTAGAAGCTACAAGTTAAACACATTTGTAGAACTGAGAAATAATGGTGAGATGTAGCAAACAAGTTAAGCTAGAAGCTATAGTACTCGCAACTAGCAGCAAGGAGTATAATGGCAATCATATAGCAATCATGTCCTTCCCTTCATATATTCATTATATAAATGGATTGTTCTACCTAGTAGGTTGTTGGAAATTCGGTTGCTTTTTAATTTGGACTGGCAACAAGACATGGTCAAATTTCAATTAAGATTATCTGTTGGTTCAAGACTGGCAACAAGACTTGTTCTACCAAATTAATTATCTATTGGTTCAATGTTGTTTTTCTTTCCCTTTTTATAATTGCAAAAAAGGAACAAGACATGGTCAAATTTCAGTTAAGATTCAGTTAAGATACATACAGTAAAATCAAAACAAAAATGGGCGATGGCTGATAATGACAAGAACTGTAATTCGTTACACAGATTTTCCTACTGAAAATATAACTGAATGGACAGAAAAAGGGTGAAAAGATAACTAAATGCTAGGATAAAATGGACAGTAAATTGTAATTTGTTAACAGTTTACTATGATTATCAGGTGTCATAATCTACTGAGTAGTCATGTCCCAGTCATGCATCCATGCATCCAGTGGCAACATCTTGCATACATGATCAGGAGTACATCAAAATCTATTGAGTAGTTCTTGTGCTCATCCAGTAGCAACATCTTTCATACATGATTAGTAGTGATGTACCAAATTTTTATTTAAACTGAATTTGCAAATCACCAAGAGCTCTACTAGTCAGACTAGATTTACACTAAATACACTAGAGTATTTGGCCAGTAGTCATGTGATCTCTTTGAATTTGTAAACACTTCCAGACTTGAGCATTGAGAGTTCCTAATTGCAAAAAATGTCCCGTGTTCCTGAACTTGTATTGTACTCCATTCATTCAAGCAGAAAGAAACAAACAAGGTCTGAAGAAGAATGAATCCATGATGCTTCACCAACGTTGTTCAGATGGCCTGCAAGTGATCCATGGAAGAACTCACCTCAATGGACGCGGTCGCAGACAAGGTCGTAGACGGCGGCAGAGCAGAGACGAGGTCGCAGACACGGTCGTGGTGCTCCGGTGGACGCGGCTGCATTAATCGTTTGAATTGACATTTAATCAAACACCTCACAGGCAAGAACAGAAGGTGGAGACAGAGAAGAGAGGGGATCGAGCAGAGAGGGAGAGGGCAAGGAGGGAGGAGCAGAGAGGGAGAGGTGGGGAATGGAGGCGGGGGTGAGTTGGATGGGGTACCTGCGGGCGTAGAAGACTAGGGCGTCGTCGGGGACGAAGACGTCAACGTTGTGGATGTTGCCGCCGCGGGAGGCGATGCAGTCAGAGATCCGAGACGGTGAACTGCGCACGGAGGCCAGGGGAGTCGAGTCAGTCAGGGGGAGGGGGCTTACGGGCGGAGGAGGGGCCAGGCGGAGGAGGCGGCTTCTGAGGCGGAGGAGGACGGGCGGCAGCGCAGTAGGGGCGACGGCGCAGTGGGTCGGGCAGTGAGTCGGAGAGATGTGAGATTGAGAGAGAGAAGGACGAACGCGAGATGGACAACACACACAAGGGGGAAGGTTAGTAATGGCTCACCATCTAGGGGTGCGCCATAAAAACACTGATAGCAATGGCACACCACCCTCTGGTGCGCCATTAGTAACTTTTTTTTCATTATTTTTTGTTGCATCTAATAATTTGTTTTTTTATCAAATTTGTTATTTTCATGAGGACTAGAACAGAAGATATAATCAAATTTGTTTTTTTGAAAATATCATCAAATTTGTTTTTTTATTTTTAATTGAAGATATCATCAAATTTGTTATTTGAAAATATCATCAAATTTGTTATTTAAAAATATCATCAATATTTTTTCTGGATTTTTAGTTGCATTCATTTGTGAATTGGTAAAACATTTATATATATGAAAAAATATCATCAAAATTTAAAAAAATATTCATGAATTCAAAAAGTGCCCATGAAATTTAAAAATATTCATGAGTTCCAAAAATATTAACAAATTCAGACTACGATTACAATCGAGAAATGAAGGCTACAATTTAAATACAATCGATCTTAGCTAGCTATCTGTTCACAATCTTCTTGCCCTTGTTTTTCGCAAATGGAGTTCTTCTGTGGAACGGACGTCCTTTAGGTAGGGTGGTCCTGCTTCGTCTTGTGGTGTATGGCACTTCATCGTTGTCGTCATGTTCCATCTTCGGATCGCCGTACTTGTCGAAGTCTTGCTCATTGGCGACTCCATCCATTCCGACAATCTTCCTTTTGCCTCTCCCCACGACAACACGACTGGGCTTTAACGGGTCGGTAATGAAGAATCATTGGTCCACTTGGGAAGCCAGTACCCATGGCTCATTTTTCGCGGTGACATTTGCGCCCACGGTCTTGGATTTGGCTTCGGGTATAACCATGGTGGTGAAATACCGGTCTTCTTTTAGGACGCTCTTGGCCCATCTGACATGGAACATAGGGACCTTCTCTCCAGCGTAGCTCAGCTCCCAGATCTCCTCGATCCTCCCGTAGTATCTGTCCTTGTTGTTACCGGTGTAGGATTCCATCGTTACCCCGGAGTTCTGGTAACCATCGCTCTTCATGTCCTTGTCCTCGGTGTAGAATGTGTAGCCGTTGATATCGTACGCCAAAAAGGTCATCAGGTTGTGCTCGGTGCCCTGTGACAAGGCGAATATGAGTTGTTCTTCTGCGGAAGAATCCTCATGTACAGGGTACGACAGAAGCTTCTGCTTGAACCAACACGTGAAACATGAGTTGTGCTCTTTGATTATATCTCGGTCCGTCCTCTGTTGGCCTCGGTCATTGTACGTCTTCTCAATAAAGGTTTTGTGCTCTACCACCCAAGGATCGACTACGTCTATGTGTTGTAGCGCGACTAGGTTTGCTCTTTCAAAGTTGGCGAGTCAACCCTCGAAGTTGACATGCATTTCGCGGCGACCCTCGCGGTGACCCCATCCAGCGAGCCTGCCAAGGTGCTGTTGGCCAGGCAGACCAGCGGGGTTCTCGATGCCTAGATAATTCGTGCGATGGGAGATGCACTCTTCGTCGAAAGCCCACAGCAATGCTTCCCTCTGGACGTGACATGTTGCGAACTTATCCTTTGATGACACCATTCATCCTTTCGAACGGCATCATGCTGTGCAGGAACGTCGGCCCTAGTTCGATGATATCCTCCACAATATGGACCAGGAGATGCACCATAACGTCAAAGAATGCGAGCGCGAAGTACATCTCAAGCTCACATAGTATCACCATGATCTCTTCCTGTAGCCTCCTGAGTTGCCTCACGCCAACCGACTTCCGAGAGATGACGTCAAAAAAGTTGCATAGGCCAAATAGCATTTCACGGACGTGTGCGTCCATGATCCACAGATTGCAACTCGAAGTATCTGCGTCATCAGCACATGACAGTCGTGAGACTTCATCCCGCTGAACTTCTGCTTTGCTGGGTCTAGGTATCTGCTTATCTTCCACGTGTAACCGTATGGAATTTTTACTCCTATGAGGCAGGTGAAAACTGCTCGATCTCCTCCTGACTTAGAGTGAAGCACACGGGAGGGTAGTCATTTCCGGTCTTCTTGGCCTTTTTGCCTTAGCGACGACTTTCAGTGTCCTGCTTCGCCTCATCATCATCATCATTAGCGTGAAGCTCCTCCCTGATGCCCATTGATTTCAAGTCTGCCCTTGCTTTCGGCCCATCTTTGGTCCTCTCTGGCATGTTGAGCAGGGTACCAAGCAGACTCTCGCTGCGTTCTTCATGATATGCATGACATCAAGGCTGTGAGGCACGGTGGATCTTCCGATGCAGCAAGTCCCGGAAAACAGACCTCGTTTTCCATACCTTCAATGGCTCTGGCGCCTTTCGCTTCTTTCCCGGCTCTGGCGCCTTTTGCTTCTTTCCCGGCACTGGGCAATCTTTCCAATTTTTCAACAGCTCGTCTATTTCCTCGCCGCTCCTCGTACACGGGCGTCTTCGGGGTTCGGTTTCACCATCGAACAGATCCTTGCGTTTTCTCCATGGGTCATCGTCGCGAAGCCACCTTCGATGTCCCATGAACACGGTTTTGGAAGACTCGGGATCTCTATATAGCTAGCGATACGTTGTGTCATCCATGCACCTGACGCATCCAAAAAATCCATGGACCACCTGCCCCACGAGATATCTGTAACCGAGATAGTCGTGCACCGTCTGAGCAGTGCGGCTCTCATAGGGAAATATTCTTTCTCTGCGGCATCCCACGTATTGGCTGGCGTTTTCCACAACGTGTCTAGCTCCTCTTTCAGCAGCCCCAGATACAGATTGATGTCATTCCCTGGTTGTTTCGGCCCTTCAATTAGCATACTCATGTGAATGTACTTCCTCTTCATGCACAACCAGGGGGGAAGGTTGTACATCCACACAAACACTGGCCAGGTGCTATGTGTGCTTCTCTGGCAGCCAAACGGATTGACTCCATCGATGCTCGCGCCCAGCATGATGTTCCTTGGATCGTCCCCAAATTCTAGGTGTTCGAAGTTCAAAGCTTGCCACTGGCTCGCATCCTTAGGGTGACTCAGCATCTTGTATTTTTTTATTTATCTCCGGATCATTTCCGTCATCTTCTTGCTTCTTCTCCTCCCTATCCACGTGCCAACGCAAGAGCTTTGCTAGCTTAGGGTCTACGAAATACCGCTGCAGAAGAGGAGTGATCGGAAAGTACCACACCACTTTTCGAGGAGCTTTCTTCCTCTTCTTGTATCGAGTGCGCCGCAGATCAAACATATGGTAGACACCACGTGCTCGTCCCGATAAATGATGCAATTGTTCATGCACACATGGTATTTCACGTGCGGTAAATCCAGAGGACACACGATTTCCTTCGCCTCCTCGAAACTGGTCGGGCACTTGTTCCCCTTGGGAAGACGTTCATGCCAGAATGACATGTTCTCTTCGAAGCATGCGTCGGTCATTTTGTGTTTTACCTTCATCTCCAGAGCCATGAGCGTTACTTTCAGGCGGGTATCCTCGGGCCTGCATCCTTCATACAATGGAGTAACCGCGTCTATCTCCAGTTAATCCAGCTTGGATTTCTCTTGGGCGGCAGCTCTTGCGTTCTCCATCTGCTTGAGAAGCAGCTCTTGAATATGAGGGTCCTGCACTCAGCCCATCGATGGTCCATTGTCGTCTGCTCCAGCATCTTCATCTTCATGATCATGCCCTTTGTCTTGATCTTCCTCATCATCATGTCCGGCATCTTCTACATGATGACTGTGTACAACATCACCGTCGTGATCATGTCCTGGAGATTCTTTGTCTTCTCGCCCGCCCTCGCCGCGGTGGTCGTCTTGCTGCCATTCCTCATTTCTTGCATGCCCCCCATGGACGACTTCATAGTCATCTTCATCACCTTGCCACCGATAGCCATCCATGAAACCACGCAAGAGCAGGTGGTCCCGCACCTGCCCGGAATCCGGGTTCGCAATAAGGCTCTTCAGCTTGCATCTACAACACGGACATCTTATCACCGTCGCGTTCTTTTGAAGCATATCGGCCTTTGCGGAGCTCAAAAACCTATTCACGATGCCTTCGGTCATCATGCGGACCATGGTCGTCTGCGGGGTAGAGCAAATCGATATTTTAGAACCAAGAAAAAAATTGGCATGACTTTCCCTAAAAATAGGACCAAAAAGAATGCGTAGTGCCAAAATTCGCTTGAAAGCGGAAATGAATCAACATTCCGGCAAAATATTGGCAACTATCGCATTTCAAATACTGGTACCTGCAAACACAAACATATATGCAACACCACAAACATATGCAACACCACAAACATACATAGATCTAGCTAGGCCATAAAAAGTGCATGTGCATGTTGTTGGAGGGAGAAAAAAGTAGATCTACAACATAAAGAAAGCTTTCCCCTTTCTTACCTATCAAAAAAAGGTAATTTAACCACTTAATTTGGATGAATCTATGGTGCAAACGAGGTGAGGAGGAGGAGACAGCCAAGACAAGCTTGGCGGAGGAGGTGGAGAGAATGAAGTGGGGAAAGTGAATGTGTAGGTGGCTGTCCAAAATATGTAGCTGGTCCGAGGTTACTAATGGTGCACCACCTACAAATGTGCCATTAGTAACCCTGGTTACTAATGGAGCACCAGCTGGTGGTGCGCCATTAGTAGTTTTGCAAAAAAATGATAGTAGTGGCGCACGTGGTGAGTGGTGCGCCATTACTAATTAAAACTAGTAATGGCGCACTGTGCCCTGGTGCGCCATTAGTATTTTTGGAAAAAAAATATGTTAGTAGTGGCGCACCATGGGTGTGGTGCGCCATTAGTGTCTATCACACTAATGGCGCACCAACACATGGTGCGCCACTGCTATATAGGAGTGGCGCACCACATGTCTGGTGCGCCATTAGTGTCCATATCATCTATAGCCCTTTTCCTAGTAGTGTTGGTCCCATGAAGAAATTCCATTATCTCCTAGTTCTGCATTTTCCCATTTGTCTTTTTTAATGGAAACTGTCTCTCTAGAGCCTAGCCTGCGAACAGCCCACCAAGCGCAGCTAACCTAGCCCGATCTCACCCCTCCCTCGTCCCTCACGCACGCCGCCCCGCACACACATCCCTCGTCCCTCAGGTGTGCCACCACGCACACACAGCCAGCGCAGGCTCTTTGCCCCGCGAGCACCTCCACAACCTCCTCTGGTCAGTCGTCCCGTCCCGAGCGACGGCTTAGCCTAATATAGGCATCGTCCACCCCACTCTCTCCCGCCACCACCACCCACCTTCCTGCCCGCTCGCTCGCCTTCGTGCCGCTGGGCTCGTGGTTAGGGCATCCGTGCAGATGGGCTCCCTCGGCGGCTACGTCTCTCTCCAGCCTCTATCTCGACCCGGAGCGTTTCTTCACGCTCATCATCAACCGCAGGCCACAGGACTTATTCAACTACTTGCACTCCATCTCCAGAGCGCCCGCGGACCTGCGATGCTGCCTAATCTGCTTCGCCGGGAGGGCTCTCCAAGCGTCGCGGCTGGGCTGAGCTTTTCGGTGCCATCTACAGCCGGCAGCCCAGCCGTCGGGGCTTCGAGTCCTTGCTGGAAGGAGTTGCCCCACCAGTATCTGAGGGAATCCTGGATTAGGGGGTCCTCGGACAGCCGGACTATATAACTTGGCCGGACTGTTGGACTATGAAGATATAAGATTGAAGACTTTGTCCCGTGTCCGGGAGGGACTCCCCTTTACATGGAAGGCAAGCTTGGCAATTTGGATATGTAGATCTCCTCCTTATGGCGACTACTGTGTAACACTAGCCCCCTCCGGTGTCTATATAACCCGGAGGGTTTAGTCCGTAGGACAACAACAATCATAACCATAGGCTAGCTTCTAGGGTTTAGCCTATACGAAATCGTGGTAGATCAACTCTTGTAATACTCATATCATCAAGATCAATCAAGGAGGAAGTAGGGTATTACCTCCATCGAGAGGGCCCGAACCTGGGTAAACATTGTGTCCCCTGCCTCCTGTTACCATCCGCCTTAGACGCATAGTTCGGGACCCCCTACCCGAGGTCCGCCGGTTTTGAAACCGACATTGGTGCTTTCATTGGGAGTTCCACTGTGCCGTCACGATAAAGGCTTGATGGCTCCTTCGATCATCGGCAACGATGTGATCCAGGGTGAGGTTTTTCTCCCCGGACAGATCTTCGTATTCGGCGGCTTCGTACTGCGGGCCAACTCGCTTGGCCATCTGGAGCAGATCGAGAGCTACGCCCCTGGCCGTCAGGTCAGGTTTGGAAGCTTAAACTATACTGCCGACATCCACGGAGACTTGATCTTCGACGGATTCGAGCCCATGTCAGGTGCGCCGCACAGTCACGACGAGCATGACTTAGCTCTGTCGTCGGACGGTTATCGGGAGATCACACCTATGTCTTCCGGCCCTCAATCCGGAGCAGATCGTGCCGTCCGAGGAAGGGTGGATGGACCCCACCACGGTGGCCGCACACCCAGCGGCGATACAGCCAAATATTGACTTCACCGCCTATGAGACCTATGTTGCCGGACCCTTGGATTCGTCCCCGGCCACGGGCTCCGAACCGCCTGCTTCCGTGCCTATCGAATCTGATTGGGCACCGATCATGGAGTTTTCCTCCACGGATATCTTTCAGCACTCGCCCCCGGGCGACGTGCTAAATTCATTAAGGTCTCTCTCCTTGTCAGGAGGCCCTTGGACAAACTATGTCCGGCTTGAGTGGGAAGCGGACGACGAAGAAATTCTTTCCCCACCCACCACCCACTTAATAGCGACTGTCGATGACTTAACCGACATGATCGATTTCGGCTCCGAAGACATCAACGGTATGGATGACGATGCAGGACAAGAATAGGAACCACCGCACACAGGGCGCTGGACTGCCACCTCATCATATGATATATACATGGTGGACACTCCCAAAGAAAGCGATGGCAATAAGGCAATGGAGGATAATCCCCTCGGGAAGCAATCTAAGCACTGGCGTCATCGGCGCTGCTCTAAGCCCCGCCATAGCAAAAGCAGCGATACCGGCACAAGAGACAATAACACTGCGAATAGTGCCAAAGACGAAGACAATCCCCTCCAGCCAGGCTTCGAGCAGGAGGATGGGCAAGCTAGCCCTAAGGAATAGGCAGCAGACGGAGAATGAGAGGATGAAAATTACATGCCCCTCTCCGAAGACGAGGTGAGCCTCGACGACGAAGAAATTATCGTGCCTGAGGATCCCGTCGAGCAGGAGCGCTTCAAGCGCCGGCTTATAGCCACAGCAAAAAGCCTGAAGAAAAAGCAACAACAGCTTCAAGCTGACCAAGATCTGCTAGCGGATAGATGGACTGAGGTCCTGGCGGCCGAGAAATACGAACTCGAGCGCCAACCAAAAGTTACCCAAAGCACAGGTTGCTACCCCAACTCGAGGAGGAAGCATTAAAGCCTACACTTCCAGCGTATGATGCGGCTAACCGGCCACCTCGTGGCCGAGACAAAGTGGCATATCAGCCCCGCAACCCGTCGCCAGTCAAACAAAAACACCAAGGCCCGGGGCAACATGCAGGACCTGCGAGACGTATAGGAAAACAAAGCAGGACATACAAGATCAATCTACGGATCATGGGGGCGCGCCCCAACGCGTGACGACGACCGTCACGCCAGATATACTAAAAGCAAATCTGGCCGAGCCGAATACAGCAGACAAGACTCGTATGAACTGCGTCGTGACATAGCCCGGCACAGAGGCGCCGCACACCCCCTATGCTTCACTGACGAAGTAATGGATCACGAATTCCCAAAAGGTTTTAAAACCATGAACATTGAATCATATGATGGTACAACAGACCCCGCGGTATGGATTGAAGATTTCCCCTCCACATCCAAATGGCCTACGCTGACGATCTACATGCCATCAAGTACCTCCCACTAAAACTCAAAGGGCCAGCTCGGCATTGGCTGAATAGCCTGCCGGCAAACTCCATTGGCAGTTGGGAAAATTTGGAAGACGCATTCCTTGACAACTTCCAGGGCACTTATGTGCAACCACCGGATGCCGATGACTTGAGTCACATAACCCAACAGCCAGGGGAATCAGCCAGGAAATTCTGGACTCGGTTCCTAACTAAAAAGAACCAAATTGTCGACTGTCCGGATGTCGAGGCCTTAGAGGAATTTTAGCATAACATCCGCGACGAGTGGCTTGCCCGACACCTCGGCCAAGAGAAGCCGAAGTCCATGGCAGCCCTCACGACACTCATGACTCGCTTTTGTGCGGGCGAGGACAGCTGGCTAGCTCGCAGCAACAACACATCAAGAAATCCTGGCAATTCAGATGCCAAAGATAGCAACAGCAGTCCACGTCGTAACAGACACAAGCGCTGCAACAATAGCGACAACGCCGAAGACACGACAGTCAATGCCGGATTCAGTGGCTCTAAATCCAGTCAGCGGAAAAAGCCGTTCAAAAGAAGCAATCCGGGCCCATCCAGTTTGGACCGCATACTCGATCGCTCGTGTCAAATTCACGGCACCCCCGATAAACCAGCCAGCCACACCAATAGAGAATGATGGGTGTTCAAACAGGCCGGCAAGTTGAATGTCGAAAACAAGGAAAAGGGGCTGCATAGCAACGACGGGGAGGATCCCCGGCTGCCGAACACAGGAGGACAGAAGAAATTTCCTCCCCATGTGAAAACGGTGAACATGATATACGCAACCCATATTCCCAAGCATGAACGGAAGCGTGCACTAAGGGACGTCTATGCAATGGAGCCCGTTGCCCCAAAGTTCAACCCATGGTCTTCGTGTCTGATCACTTTCGATCGCAGGGACCACCCCACCAGTATTCGTCATGGTGGTTCTGCCGCATTGGTCCTTGACCCCGTCATTGACTGATTTCACCTCACTCGAGTCCTTATGGATGGTGGCAGCAGCCTGAACCTGCTCTATCAGGATACAGTGCACAAAATGGGTATAGACCCCTCGAGGATCAAACCCAAAAAACCACCTTTAAAGGTGTCATACCAGGTGTAGAGGCCTGTTGCACGGGCTCAATCACATTAGATGTGGTCTTCGGATCTCCGGACAACTTCCCAAGCGAGGAGTTAATCTTCGATATCGTCCCCTTCCGCAGTGGCTATCACGCACTGCTCGAACGAACCGCATTCGCTAGATTCAATGCGGTACCGCATTATGCATACCTCAAGCTCAAGATGCCAGGACCTCGCGGGGTTATAACAGTTAATGGACACACAGAACGCTCGCTCCGTACGGAGGAGCACACTGCGGCCCTCACAGCAGAAGTGCAAAGCAGCCTTCTGAGACAAACCGCCAATTCAGCGAAAGAGCCCCCGGACACCTTCAAGCGAGTCTGGAGTACCCTGCAACAGGATCGCCCGACACGTTCAGAGCTTGCCTAGCAATTCGGCCTCCATCCTAGTCCTAGTCAAGCGGCGAAATTTGCGCCACGCGTACATAATTACGCACTCAAGATACCATGGGCATAAGTGGAGGCACGGCTATGGCATGTCCCACAATGCGGCTCAACCGCCTCAGGACCCTTATATCTTTAACATTTTATTCCTTTCAGGCCCCTATTCTCCGAAGGCCCTCTCCGATCGCCTGATTATCGGACCCGTCACGGGAAGGAAACACCAAGGAAGCAAGAAGCTTTGACGTACAAGGGAATCCCCAGGTGGTCTCTGATAACGATCGCTATACCTGTTTTACATACCCACACGCAGCTTGCCCTTGGATAGGACATGTCAAATAGTCCTATTTTTGCTTATTGCACTACGTGTATACATACACTTTGACGTATCATTTAAATAACAATGTACATCATTAGCTTATTATTGCATTCCTTCATCTTTTTTCCCTGTCTGCTTAGTTACGACAAATTGCACCTGTACATTCTGATACGTCCAGTGCGCCAGGGGCTTCAGTGTACCCCATAGCACGGCAAGAAAAGTCTGAACACTTTTGACAGTGCGGCACCCCGAACTCATAGCATTATATGCATCAGATCCGAATCATGTCTTGGGTCCATAGTTGGGTTTACCCAGCTCCCATGTTTTGGTACCTTATGTTCCGCTATATCGGATAAGGTAGCACTGGGAGAACTACTGTGATTGTGTCCTGGTTCTTCCGGACGAGAACCTCAGTAGAGAAAGCCGAAAACTGACTATCATGATGCGGCGCGAGCTGGTCGCTGTATGAGAGGTCTCAAATCCTTAAAGATTTTTTCCACTTCAAGCGCCGGCTTATAGCCACAGTAAAAAGCCTGAAGAAAAAGCAACAACAGCTTCAAGCTGACCAAGATCTGCTAGCGGATAGATGGACTGAGGTCCTTGCGGCCGAGGAATACGAACTCGAGTGCCCAACCAAAAGTTACCCAAAGCGCAGGTTACTACCCCAACTCGAGAGGAAGCATTAAAGCCTACACTTCCAGCGTATGATGTGGCTGACTGGCCACCTCGTGGCCGAGACAAAGCGGCATATCAGCCCGAAGTCCAGCCCACACCCCGTCGCCAGTCAAACAAAAACACCAAGGCCCGGGGCAACACGCAGGACCTGCGAGATGTATTGGAAAACAAAGCAGCACATACAAGATCGATCTACGGATCAAGGGAGCGCGCCCCAACGCGTGACGACGACCATCACGCCGGATATATTAAAAGAAAATCCGGCCGGGCCGAATACAGCAGATAAGACTCGTATGAACTGCGTCGTGACATAGCTCCAACATGCAGGCGGTGCACACCCCTATGCTTCAGCAGCGAAGTAATGGATCACGAATTCCCAGAAGGTTTTAAACCTGTGAACATTGAATCATATGATGGTACAACAGACCCCGCGGTATGGATTGAAGATTTCCTCCTCCACATCCACATGGCCCTCGGTGACAATCTACATGCCATCAAGTACCTCCCACTAAAACTCAAAGGGCTGGCTCGGCATTGGCTGAATAGCCTGCAGGAAAACTCCATTGGCAGTTGGGAGAATTTGGAAGACGCATTCCTTGACAACTTCCAGGGCACTTATGTGCGACCAGCGGATGCCGATTACTTGAGTCACATAACCCAACAGCTAGGGGAATTAGCCAGGAAACTCTGGACTCGGTTCCTAACTAAAAAGAACCAAATAGTCGACTGTCTGGATGCCGAGGCCTTAGCGGCATTTAAGCATAACATCCGCGACAAGTGGCTCGCCCGACACCTCAGCCAAGAGAAGCCAAAGTCCATGGCAGCCCTCAAGACACTCATGACCCGCTTTTGTGCGGGCGAGGATAGATGGCTAGCTCGCAGCAACAACACATCAAGAAATCCTTGCAATTCAGATGCCAAAGATAGCAACGGCAGGCCACGTCGCAACAGACACAAGCGCCGCAACAACAACGACAACGCCGAAGACACGGCAGTGAATGCCGGATTCAGTGGCTCTAAATCCGAGCGGAAAAAGTCGTTCAAAAGAAGCAATCTAGGCTCGTCCAGTTTGGACCGCATACTCGATCGCTCGTGTCAAATTCATGGCAACCCCGATAAACCAGCCAAGCACACCAATAGAGAATGCTGGGCATTCAAACAGGCCGGCAAGTTGAATGCCGAAAACAAGGAAAAGGGGCTGCATAGCGTCGACGGGGAGGAGCCCCAGCCGCCGAACACAGGAGCACAAAAGAAATTTCCTCCCCAAGTGAAAACGGTGAACATGATATACGCAACCCATATTCCCAAGCGGGAATGGAAGCGTGCACTAAGGGACGTCTATGCGATGGAGCCAGTCGCCCCAAAGTTCAACCCATGGTCTTCTTCTCCCATCACTTTCGATCGCAGGGACAATCCCACCAGTATCCGTCATGGCGGTTCTGCCGCATTGGTCCTTGACCCCATCATTGACGGATTTCACCTCACTCGAGTCCTTATGGATGCTGGCAGCAGCCTGAACCTGCTCTATCAGGATACACTGCGCAAAATGGGTATAGACCCCTTGAGGGTCAAACCCACAAAAACTACCTTTAAAAGTGTCATACCAGGTCTAGAGGCCTGTTGCACGGGCTCAATCACACTAGAAGTGGTCTTCGGATCTCCGGACAACTTCTGAAGCGAGGAGTTAATCTTCGATATCGTCCACTTCCGCAGTGGCTATCACGCACTGCTCGGACGAACCGAATTCGCCAGATTCAATGCGGTACTGCATTATGCATACCTCAAGCTCAAGATGCCAGGACCTCGCGAAGTTATAACAGTTAATGGAAACACAGAACGCTCGCTCCATACGGAGGAGCACACTGCGGCCCTCGCAGCAGAAGTGCAAAGCAGCCTTCTGAGACAAACCACCAATTCAGCGAAAGAGCCCCCGGACACCTTCAAGCGAGTTCGGAGTACCCTGCAACAGGATCGCCCAGCATGTTCAGAGCTCGCCTAGCAATTCGGCCTTCGTCCTAGTCCTAGTCAAGCGGCGAAATTTTTGCCGCGCGTACATAATTACGCACTCAAGATACCATGGGCATAGGTGGAGGAATGGCTATGGCACGTCCCACAATGCGGCTCAACCGCCTCAGGACCCTTATATCTTTAACATTTTCTTCCTTTCAGCCCCCTATTCTCTGAAGGCCCTCTCCGTTCACCTGATTATCGGACCCGTCACAGGAAGGAAACACCAAGGAAGCAAGAAGGTTTGACGTACAAGGGAATCCCCAGGTGGTCCCTGATAACGATCGCTATACCTATTTTACATACCCACACGCAGCTTGCCCTTGGATAGGACATGTCAAATAGTCATAATTTTACTTATTGCACTAATTGTATACATACGCTTTGACGTATCATTTAAATAACAATGTACAGCATTAGCTTATTATTGCATTCCTTCATATTTTTTCCCTGTGTGCTTATTTACGAAAAATTGCACCCATACATTCTGATACGTCCAGTGCGCCAGGGGCTTCAGTGTACCCCATAAAACGGCAAGAAAAGTCCGAACACTTTCGATAGTGCGGCACCCCGAACTCATAGCATTATATGCATCAGCTCCGAATCATGTCTTGGGTCAATAGTTGGGTTTGCCCAGCTCCCATGTTTTGGTACCTTACGTTCCGCTATATCGGCTAAGGTAGCACTAGGAGAACTCTCATGCGATTGTGTCCCGGTTCTTCCGGATGAGCACCTCAGTAGAGAAAGCCGAAAACTGACTGTCATGATGCGGCGAGAGCTGCTCGCTGTTCGAGAGGTCTCAAATCCTTAAAGATTTTTTCCGCTTCAGGCGAGGAGTCGGCCTTGTTCAATTTAGGCGTACATAGTGCCCCAAGTTCGGCCTTCTGAATACTAGGGGCTTCGCCGAAATTTAAAATTGTAGACTTCTATGGCTAAGTGAGAGTGATAAAGCTTTATAGTCTGATTGCCTTGTTCACTGTGCTAAACACCTCCTTAAAGGATCAAAATTATTGTATAAAGAGTGTTTAAGATCTATCCCGAACACCTCAGTACTAGTTACATGGGGGCAGAAGCCGACGACTAGCCAACTCTCAGATTTTATAAACGGCCGCACAGAAGGTAATATTTTAAATCAAAAAGCGTTATATAGAGCACATGAACTCGTTTTCATATTACAGGATCACATGAGTACATTCATTCAGATATTACATCCTTAGCACATTCCTCCGCCACAAGGCAAGCACCCTTCAGAGCACTGTCATAATACTTTTCGGCGTGGCGATGCTCCTTACCCTCCGGCGGCCCCTCCTTCACCAGCTTTTCGGCGTTCATCTTAGCCCAGTGCACTTTCGCACGGGCAAAGGCCCTGCGCGCACCTTCAATGCAGACGGTCTGCTTTATGACTTCAAACCGTGGGCAGGCATTCACAAGCCGCTTTACCAGGCCGAAGTAGCTGCTAGGCAGGGGCTCGCCAGGCCACATCCGGACTATGAGAACCCTCATGGCCAGTTCGGCCGCATTGTGAAGCTCGACCAGTTGCTTCAACTGGTCTCTCAAGGGCATCGGATGTTCGGTCCCAGTATACTGAGACCAGAACAACTTCTCCGTCGAGCTCCCTTCCTCGGCCCGGTAGAACTCCGCGGCATCCGATATGCTGCTGGGAAGATCTGCGAACGCTCCTGTAGAGCTCCAAATTCGGGTAAGTAAAAGGAAAGTTTCCTTCACATGCTTGCTTTGCATAATGAATGCCTTACCCGGCGCTATCTTCTTGACCGCCTGAATTTCCAGGAGGGCCTTTTGGGCTTCGGCCTTGGCATTTTGTGCGTTCTCGAGGGCCTTCGCAAGCTCGGACCCTTGCGTCTTAGAGTCACGCTCCAAGGACTCGTATTTCTTGACAAAATCCTGGAGCTCTTGCTGAACCTCGCCGACTCGGGCCTCTTGCTTCTCGCACTCGGTGCGCTCCTTGGCCGCTTTGTCTTCGGCCTCGGACAGCGCCTTCTTCAGGGCCGCCACTTCGGTCGTGGCCCCTAGCAAAATTCATGACGATCCTATGATCTAACAACCACCTTCCTTTTTCTTTATCAATATACAGACGGGGTATCACTTACCTTTGTTCTCTTCGAGATGCCTCTTGGTAAGGCCAAGCTCTTCCTCAGACCGCTCAAGGTCCTGCTTCAGTCTGGAGACCTCCGCAGTACGAGCGGCAGCGGCCAGCAGTGAAGCCTGCTTATTCACATAGACATATTCTGATTAGACTCCTGTGATTATTATTTGATCCTCTGTTCGGCCTTTCTTTCCAAACACCAAACAGAGCATCAGGGGATATATCTATGTTGTAACGTTTTCTCATAATTTGATTACTTACCTCAAAGCCTGTTAGGAGGTCATACGAGCTTCAACAGTCCGCTTTTGGTGGACCGAACCTCTCGACCACCGCACTCATGATAGTGCGTTGCTCTTCGTCAATGGAAGCACCGCGAAGCACTTCCAACAAATTGTTCGATGCCTCTGGATAGACAAAGGCCATCAGCACAGATGACTCGCCCCCTTTGCGAGGGGTCGCCTGACAGAATCCGGAACCACTGGAGGTTCAGGCGCAGTATTTGGCTGGGGGCCAAACTTGCTGCACCCGTCATTAGAGCCCATGGGAGTCTTGCCCCCCATGCGCCCAGCGCCTGGGATGTGGCCTTGGGGCGCCTCCAGAACTATCTCCTGTCGGTGTACAAAAAGAGGGGTGCGTTTTTGTACCCCTATACCTGTGCACGGGCAGTTGGAGCCGCGCCTACGGCCACACCAAGCGGAAAAGAGGAGGTGAGCCAAGGTAAGGCCAAAGCCCAAGATAACCAGAGCAAGACCAAGGCCAAGACCACAAGGGGCAGAGGGACGAAGCAGGTTCCCCTGGCAAGACCCTTGCCGGGGCAGCCTCAGCAGCCCCGGCAAGACCCTTGTCGGGGCGGCTCGCCCCACACCAATAGAGCGAGCCACCCTTGAGCCCACGGCCCCCAATGCCATCATCAACGTGGGGCAAGGGCTCGGGAAGGCACCTCTGTGGTGGCATGCAGATCTTTGTGAAGACATATTCAAGATCAGATGAGGATTAGAAGACGACGATCCTCGGCAAGATCCTTGCCGGGGAAGGCCACCAGACCCCCGGCAAGGTCCTTGCCGGGGACGACAACGCGCCGCGGCAAGACCCTTGCCGGGACACCCAGCAAGGCCCTCGCCAAGGACGCCAGCGGGGCCACCGCCAGGCCCGCGCCAACCAAGCTTCCACCACCATTCGCATGCAGCTGCCAGCCCAACCAGCTGGGCGAGCACCTGCGTGGCAACATGCAGCTCCCAGGCCAACTCATCAAGCGCCTGCGTGGCGGCATGTAGATCTTCATGAAGTCTTTGCAACTGCGCCACCTCAGCTGTCTGCCTGCCTACATGGCACCATGCACCTCACTGGCCAGGGCGCGTGTCAAGGCGAGGAGGAGCAGCTACGGACGAGACGGGCCTCGCCCCTGTCCCCAATAAAGCAAAGGGACACCTAAGCTACGCAGTAAATGTGTCTTGTCCTCTAATATGAGCGATAAGCTCTGGGCACTGTATGCTTTTCCACCTCCTGTGTGTCATTGTCGCAGCTCCTTCCAACTATAAAAGAAGGCCCATGGCACACTGGAGAAGGATTCGGCTCTTTCGAACCACGCACTGACCACAGCTAGTTCGAGAGCTCAAGAACTCTCTGAAATACACCCACCAAAGTAGGACTAGGGTTTTACGCATCCTCGCGGCCCGAACCTAGGTAAACGATCCTTGTGCTGTCGACTAGCCATGCTCTTCTCGCAACTCCGCACCCCGGCAACCATAGTTGGGATTCTTGTGATCCCATAGGTGTCGTTTCACACCGACATCTCCCCTTGGTTCAGTGCCCTTTGAGACAACATCTCGACATCGTCCGTAGGGCGGGGGGAGGAGGCGGTCGGGAGTGAATCGTTGTTCATCGATGACTGGCCCAAAGACTCATCCGAAGAGGATACGTCGACATGGGCTTTGGATGGACTGCATGATCATGTTTGGCATGGTAAGAAGCAATAAAACAAAACATACCAGAACTATTATGGTATCCGGATATTTACGACTTTGCCAGGGGCTTGTCCCTGGGCAACCACTCCTCGTCGCTGTAAGCGGCTGTTGTGGAGTAGTCCGGAAGGAGGGTCCTTCCCTTCTTGGACCCTTCGGCCTCCCCAGATGGGGCGGCCTTCCTTTTCTTGTCTCCCCCGGCTGGGGGGGAACAACTTTCCTCTTCCTCCTCCTCGTTTTCGTGGGAGGAGGGTGCCTCGGTGTTATCAGACGATGACTTCGATACAACCTTGCGCCAGAGACCTTTCCTGGTCCCCGCGGCCTTCTTCTTGGCCTTCTTCTCCGGCGCCTCATAGGGCGTGGAACCAGCATCTCCGTTAAGAGAGCCCCTGCTGGATCTTCGGGCAGTGGGGCCGGACAATCGATCCACTCCATTGTCGCTACCCAGTCCTGATAAAACGGCTTGGAGGCTCAGATCCCTCACATGATTATGCTGGGGAAAGGAACATCTTATGTGATATAAAGAGCTTACCGGATTGGCATGGCCCTTTGCGCTGAGTCCGCGATCCTTGGTAAGGGGAGGAGGTACCTTGGCGGCCTTGAACAGCACCTTCCATACGTCTTGGTGCGGCGTGTCGAAAAGCTCTCGCAAAGTCTGGTGCTTGACCGGGTCGAACTCCCACATATTGAATGACCGTCTATGACACGGAAGGATCCAGCGGAAGAGCATGACCTGGACCACGTTCACAAGCTTGATTTTCTTGCTTATCATGTTTTTAACACAGTTCTGGAGTCCGGTCAGCTCCACCGATGAACCCCAGGATAGACCTTCTCTTTCTAGGAGGTGAGCCGCATGGGGATGCCGGATCGAAATTCGGGGGCCGCCACCCAGTTGGTGTCGCGCGGCTCGGTGATGTAGAACCACCCCGATTGCCACCCCTTCGAGCCAGGTGACGTTGGGCATTTTTTCCACCATGGCGCCTCCGCACTCCACTTGTTGGCCGACCAGCACCTTCGGTTTCACGTTGAAGGTCTTCAGCCACAGGCAGAAGTGGGGCTTGATGCGGAGGAAGGCCTCGCACACGACGATAAATGTCGAGATGTTGAGGATGTAATTGGGGGCCAGACCAACGAAGTCCAGCCCGTAGTAGAACATGAGCCCGCGAACAAATGGGTGGAGGGGAAATCCCAGCCCGCGGACGAAGTTGGTAAGGAATACAACCCTCTCATGGGGTTCTGGAGTAGAGACGATCTGCCCCACATCTAGGAGCCAGTGCGTGATGTCTGCGGCCAGGTATCCGGCTTCCCAGAGCTTCCCAGAACTCCTGGAACATTGAGCATCTTTGCAAGTTTTACCCGTGAGGCGCGGCTTGCCGGGCCCCCCGGCTAGCCAGCTTTTGTACAAGCATTGCCGATGATGCATGTAACCCTTTGTACAAAGCCAGGCATAGACCCTGAGCATAAATAAATGAAGCGTTGGTGCCCTAGTGTTATAGCATGCATGCTAGGTCGAGTCTCGTCCTTGGTTAGGGTTGACAGTGCTTAGCGGAGACTAACCCCTAGCTTAGAGGTCGAGTGTGCGTCCCTTTGCCGTTATTTTGTCTTGTTTGGTTCACGGGACTCATAGATATCCTTGTCGGATCACTTGAGGACGTAAAAGAGAAGAGGGACAGACCGACATCTAGACCCCGGCAAGCTAGTACTGCCGGGGGCTGCAAGTGCAAAAGATTCACCCACGGCAAACCAGAGTTGCCGGGGGACTACAGCTTCAGATAAGTTCTTCATCCCTTATCATGCATTCCCTTGTGGACTGAGGTATGTGAAACCTCGTTTTTTTCCCAAAGCTACCGTGCTCCCCTGAAACTCTAGGCCCTAGGGCTCGTTCCTGGGGCCAGGTTTGGTCGTAGTCGCGGCAGCAAAAGGATGAAACGAGGAGCCTGAACCCACCTCATCCCTGCCTCCGCCAAAAGCGTGAGAAAGGTCGGCGAAGTGGGAAGACGGCAGGAGCTCTGTTGCCGGGCAAGGAAATGTTTATCTTAGGGATATCAAGGATTTACTCCTTGTCATGGGTTCTACCCGCAAACAAATGACCCGGCAAGCATCCCTTTTTCATTAAAAACATTCCACTCAGGTACAGCTCATTAAAAACATGCGTGAGAAAGGCTTACAAGCTAAAAAGAGATAAGGTGCCCGTAACCCCTTTCTTGTCCCTCTCCTTAGGAGGCAGGTCAACAAGGCGAAAAGGGCAAAAGGGGCGCCTAGGCGAGTTACAAGTGGTAGGAGACACCAAGAGAACATCTCAGTGGCCGTCCAAAGGCTCGATGGTGACGGCGACGCCGGAAGCAGAGCTCGAAGACGAGGCGGCAGGACGTCAGCACGCGTTGAAGGCGTCGGTGCCTGCTTACTCCGATTTGACGGCCTTGCCGCCCGCCCTCTTCCTCTTCCGCAGCCTCCCAACGCCAGCCACCCAAGGAGACGACCCCGAGAAGTTCAGGAAGCCGGCGACATGGATGATGGGGTCACCGGTGCAGCACGGAGCGGCGCCCGACACCTAGTCGGACCTGTCATCTTGCCGCCTGCTACCCTCGTCGTCGCTGCCGCTGTTCTCCTCGCCACTCCCGCTTAAGGAGGAGCCTTCGCTATTAGAAGAGCTCTCCATGCAGCACCTTGCCCAAGTCCCGAAGCACCCGAAGACCTTGACGGAGAGGGGGGCGCCCTCCATCAGCTTGAAATGGAGAGTGAGCCCCGCCGTCAAGCGGTGGATATGAGCGAACGTCTTCCATCCTCGGCAAAGATACATCACGTGAGGGGCTGGGAAGTCGATGCGAACTCGCGTACCGCTGATCCAACAGCCCCTCATGTGCAGCCGCAATGACTCCGGCGGATCCAGCTCCGTCTCGCTCGCGAATGGAGTCGGGAGACGAAGGCGACGGCGAGGCGGCCGGCGCAGCCTGATGAAGAACTCGCAAGGGTCATCCCCAACATGGCCCTCCATGGGGGGAGGAACTACTGGCGGAGGCGAGACCGGCGCGCCGCCCCGTCCTCCTCTTCCCCGAGCGCCCCGGCCTTGCCCCCTCCCCCTTCCCCACACGGCTGGCTCTGCCACCGCAGGTGCAGGAGAAGGAAGGACGCGTTGTCGAGCGGCGACCCTTGCCGCCACCGTTGAAGGGCCAGGATTCCCTCTCTCCATGGCGGACGGAGGGGGGGAGCAGAAGCTGAAGGAAGGAGAAGATGGAAGAATGCGGGACGCCATCCCCCCCTCCCCCGCTCTTTATAAAGGAACGGGGTGGGGGCTCGGCCGCCCCGCTCAGCCAATCAAGACGCGGAAGGCGCAGGGAACTGGGACCAACCCGCTGCCCCAGCCCGCGACGGCCCGGTTTCCCGCCTCCGCCATTCGCCACCCCAAGCGCATGAGATCCACGTGGCAGGCATGCGGGACCAAGGCAACGGGTGAGGCAACCTCTCCCCACCCCGTGATCATGAGGAGTGGACGCCTTGAAGACCGCGCCTCGGCCCCATTCAGTAAATGGGCCGCGCCTCCACGCCTCCCTCCGTTTATGGGGAAGGCGCGAGCCGCCCCCTTTACTACGACGTGACGCATGCGCGCAGAGATCAGCCCCACACATACCGCCCACGTCACGCACGCCTCCCCACGCCGAGCCACGCGCGGGAGGCATGGGAAACGCAGGGCGCGAAGAGATTTATCACGGTAAAAGCCACCCCGCCTGCCCGCGCACCGTTTTTGGGCTTAGCCCAATGACGCGATTGCGCTTACGTGTGGCCCAGGCCCGGGGGCTCCTGTCGGTGTACAACATGAGGGGTACACTTTTTGTACCCCTATAACTGTGCACGGGCAGGCAGTCTGAGTCATGAGCACCACCGCCGAAAGCAAGGCAAGGGAGGTGAGCCAAGGTAAGGCCGAAGCTTGAAAGGAACAGAACGGCGCCAAGACCAAGACCACAAAGAGCAAAGGGGACGAAGCGAAATCCCTCGGCAAGATCCTTGCCGGGAAGCGGTTTTGGCAAACCCGGCAAGACCCTTGCCGAGGCAGCTCGTCCCACACCTACGGAGCGAATCACCCTTGAGTCCACTGCCCCCATGGGGCAAGGATTCGGGAGACATCCCCGTGGTGGCATGTAGATCTTCGCGAAGACATTCAAGATTAGATACACACTATAGAAGATGAAGACCCTTGGCGGAATCCCAGCCAAGGAGGCCCACAAGGCCCCCGGCAAGAGCCTTGCCGGGGATGACAGCAGGCGCCATGGCAAGACCCTTGCCGGGGCCCCGGCAAGACCCTTGCCGGAGCTACGGCGAGGCCTTGCCAAGGACACCCGTAGGGCCACCATCAGGCCCACGTCAATCAAACCTTCACCGCCGTTCGCATGTAGCTGCCGACCCAACCAGTTGGGCAGGCACCTGCGTGGCGGCAAGCGAATCTTCGTGGAGACCCACCATTGTGCCACCTCAGTTGCCTGCCTGCCTACATGGCACCGCGGGCACCGCTGGCCAAGGCGCATGTCAACACGAGAGGGAGCGCGCGACGGACGAGACAGGGCTCTCCCCCGACCCCAATAAAGCAAGGACACCTAAACAAGACGCATTTAAGGCGCCTTGTCATGTAATGCGAGGGATAGACTCGCATCATCATACCTTTCCACCTCCCGTGTGCCACTGTGGCAACCCCTTTCCCTATAAAAGGAGGCCCAAGGCGACCAGGAGGAGGATTCGGCTTTTTGGAGCTCCTCACGCCCCATTGCTAGTTCAAGAACACAGATAAACCAACCACCAAAGCAGGAGTAGGGTTTTACGCATCCTCGCGGCCCGAACCTGGATGAAGAGATCGTGTGCTATCTGTTTGATCCGCTCTTCTCACGACCCCGCGCCCCGCAACCGTAGTAGGGATTCTTGTGATCCCATAGGTGTCGTCCCTACACCGACATTCTTGCATCCCATAGGCCCAAGGCACCATTTTTTCCTCACTTGTTCCTACACGTCACAGCAGAATGGTCGCACCGAGCGCGTCATTCGCACTCTTAATGACTGTGTCCGCACGTTGCTCTTCCACTCCTACGTGCCTCCTCGGTTCTGGCCAGACACGCTCGCGACCGCCAGCATCCTTATTAACATTCACCCATGTCGTTCACGCTGGAACTACACTCCTCACCAGCTCCTCTTTGGTGCGGTACCATCTTATGATGGTCTTCGCATCTTCGGGTATCTCTGTTATCCTAGCACCGCGTCCACTGCTCCTCACAAACTCGCTCCCCGGTCGCTTCCGTGCATCTTCCTTGGTTATCCTCCCAACACCAAAGGTTGTCGATGCTATGATCCAATGTCCCACCGTGTTTTCACTTTGCGGCATGTGTACTTTGATGAGCTGGTGTTCCGGTTTCAGCAGGTACCGTCACCCTCGGCGTCTCCCACGGCACGGTTCGCCCCTGCCTCCACCTCTGGCGAACCACCCAGACGCGCACTAGGCTCGTCCCTGACCGCGCTCCCTGCATCGTCGGCCCCTGTCACTGCAGCCCCTGCCGCGGCCCTTGTCGCCGCGGCCCCTCGCCCGCCCCAGCCGACCCCCCCCCCCGGTCGACCTGTCGTGGCCTCCGTCGTCCGCGGCCGCACCCCTCACCGGTGCGGTCACTCGGGCTCGGACTGGGACTCTTTGTCCTAGCACGCGCTACACGTTTGACGAGTATGCGTGTGTTGCGTCTACCTTGGCACCGTCTCCGCTCCCCACCTCCGCTCGCGCAGCCCTTCAGGATCCGAACTGGCTAGCTGCGATGCGTGAGGAGTTTGACGCCCTGTAGCGCAACCGTACGTGGCAGCTTCTCCCACGGCCTCCCCGTGCCAATGTCATCACTGGCAAGTGGGTCTTTTGCCATAAGACTCGCCCAAACGGCTCTCTTGAGCACTACAAGGCGCATTGGGTGGTGCACGGCTTCCGCCAGCGTGCCGGCGTGGACTTCACCGGCACCTTCGCCACGATTGTCAAACCGGGCAAATTCGCGCTGTCCTCCAGCTTGCTGTTTCTCGCGCCTGGCCAGTCCACCAGCTCGATGTGTCTAATGCTTTCTTGCATGGACATCTCGACGAGCAGGTGTTCTGTCAGCAGCCTACTAGTTTTGTCGACACCGACTATCCGGACCACGTGTGCTTGCTCTCCCGTTCTCTCTACGGGTTGAAACAGGTGCCTCAGGCCTGGTACCAGCGGATCACGGCCTTCATTCAGCAGCAGGGGTCCCGGTCCACACGGTCCGATGCCTCCCTGTTTGTTTATCACCAGGGCCCCGCCACCACGTACCTTCTCTTGTACGTCGACGGCATCATCCTGACTGCATCCTCGCCCGCGCTCCTTCAGCAGATCACAGCTCGCCTCGGCACCGAGTTCGCCATCAAGGACTTGGGGGCTCTCCACTACTTCCTCGGCATCGAGGTTGTGCGCCGGGCCACTAGCTTCTTCCTGCACCAGCAGAAGTACGCCTACGAGCTTCTGGAGGGAGCGGGCATGCTTAACTGCGAGCCTGCTCCTACGCATGTCGACACGAAGGCTAAGATGTCTGGCGTCGAGGCTTCTCCGGCGTCCGACACTCCCTTCTACCGCTCCATCGTCGGTGTGCTTCAGTACCTCACGCTGACGTGTCCCGACATTCAGTACGCTATCCAGCAGGTGTGCCTTCATATGCATGCTCCTCGTGATACTCATTGGGCTCTGGTGAAACGTATTCTTCAGTACATACGTGGCACCACAGCTATGGGTCTCACCCTAACGGCATCACCTGACACCAGCCTTATCGCCTACTCCGACACCGACTGGGCTGGGTGTCCCGACACTCGACGCTCCACTTCCGGTTACCGCGTCTACCTCGGGCCCTCTCTGATTTCATGGTCGTCTAAATGACAACCCACGGTCTCATGATCAAGCGCCGAGGCTAAGTACAGGGATGTGGCCAACGCCGTTGTGGAGTGCTCTTAGCTACGACAGCTACTTCAAGAGTTGCTATGTGAGGTTACCAAGGCGACGCTTGTCTACTGTGACAACGTCTCCACGGTGTACCTTGCTGCCAACCCTGTCCATCACCGACGGACGGAGCATACTGAGCTCGACATTCACTTCGTCAGGGAGCACGTCACACTTGGTCGTCTTCGAGTTCTACATGTGCCCACCAATCACTCGTTTGCCGATGTTATGTCGAAGGGACTACCCACCTCGACGTTTGAGGGCTTTCGGTCCAGTCTATGCGTCACCGGCGACGCGTCGACTGCGGGGGGTGTTGAACATGTGTACATGTACGTAGGTCTGGGTTTTGTATGCCGCACCTATAGTGTCTCTCTCCCCCTGTATGTACTTGTATCTTGGGAGACAAGACACCGGCCGCACCCCTTATACCTGTATATATGTGCCTAGTGCAAGATCAATCAATCACCGATGCACCAAATCATTCTCTACACTCCCTCCGGCCGCCTTACGCAACAAGGCCTTCCTCTTCTGGCCCCACTACCAGCTAGCTCTCGTCTGGGGCCCACTGTGTTCAACGTGTTTTTCTTGATTCTTGAGGAGTTTTGGTTGAAGCTATAGATAATCTGGGACATAAATAAGTTCGTGTGAGTCAAATTCATTGGAGCAAGGTGGGATTATTCGGTGCATTACTGTCGATCAATTGGTTGTGCAAGCTACTACAGACACAATTCTGGGTATGGATGAAGGCCCAGCCAGAGGCCCAATTGAACGAAGCGGCAACTTACACAAAAAAATCAAACATAGTATCTAAGAAAACAAAAAGTACCACTTTAAAAAGTGAAAAAACAAATACCAACGTTTGGAGAACTATGAAAAAACAAAAATTCAACGTATGGAGAACTATGAAAGCCTCTGTATTTGATATTAGGTAAATATTGTCGCGTCGTCCACCTCGGCCGCCATGACCTTTCTTGCCGGATCCACCCGTACCGTTCTGGCCCTTCTCCTTGTCCCGCTTCTCGTATTCAGCTTTCTGTTTCTCAGCTGGCTGTTCGACTTGATGGCACTCCTGGAGGTGGTGACCTTTAGTACGGTGAATCTTGTAGTACGGCCCGTCAGATTTGCCGGCCTTCTCTCCTGCCGCCGCAACCTGGCAATCAGCGCATGCAGTTGCTTCCTTGCCGGTGCTTTTTGTCTTGGTTTTCTTGGCAGGGCTAGAATCGTTGGATCCCTCTACAGCCATAATTGATTTGCCCTTGCACTTTCTGTTGTGCCTTTGTCCTTTCTTCTTTGGGGCGGTAACAACATCATCATCAGAGTCGACTTCAATGCCAGCATCTTCCGGTACACGACAAAACCTGTCAACGTGTAAAGCTCGTTGATGGTCTTCGGCGAACGTATGTGCATCTTTTCCCGCATCTTGCGGTTGCGCACGTTCGTGTGGAACGCGGCAATCACAGCTGCCGGGTGCACATCTGGGATACTATGGTGTACACGACTGAACCTCTAAATATACCCACATAGATTTTATCATTCCTTTTGTGGGATCACTTGCAAGTCGCTGGGCAACCTGGGACCTTTCTGTCCTCCGATAAAGGCACCGACAATTCTTTGCATAGATCTGACCACGAGGAAATGGAGTTCTCTGGCAAATTCATCAGCTAGGCTCTCACATTGGGCTTGAGCACCAATGGGAAATAATTAGCTAGAATATTTTCAACTCTTCCTCTGGCAGCCTGCACAACAATTGTGTAAATGCCTAAGAACTCTCCCAGGTTTAGCTTGTCGTCGTACTTTTCTGGTACTTCGGGCTTGAACGTGTGGACGGACGGCTAATGGACTTGCGGCAGCTCGCGTGTGAAGGCCGGGTTCCCAACCACCTAAGGTGGGTACCCGCCAACAATGGGCGCTGGCTCATCAACAATTGGACTGTTGCACTTGTCTAATTGACGATGCGCCTCCTTGCATTATTAAATTGTGGTGCAAGCGTCTTCTTCTCGCATGTCCAAAAACACTTGCCGCTGAATTTGCTACGCCTACGGATCTGAGGAGGCCATCAACATGTCATTGGGCTATGTGTTCTGCTGGATCTGATGCGAGTGCCGGCGCTACTGCTGGGATTGCTGCCATGGAGGTGATTAGACCGTTGGTGCACCGCCTGCCACACGACCATCAGTTTGAGCTATGGGTTGATGTCTAATATGCAACCTTCTTCTTGTAGACGTTTTTGGGCCTCCAAGTGCAGAGGTTTGTAGGACAGTAGCAAATTTCCCTCAAGTGGATGACCTAAGGTTTATCAATCCGTGGGAGGCGTAGGTTGAAGATGGTCTCTCTCAAGCAACCCTGCAACCAAATAACAAAGAGTCTCCTGTGTCCCCAACACACGCAATACAATGGTAAATTGTATAGGTGCACTAGTTCGGCGAAGAGATGGTGATACAAGTGCAATATAGATGGTAGATATAGGTTTTTGTAATCTGAAAATATAAAAACAGCAAGGAAGCAAGTGGTAAAAGTGAGCGTAAACGGTATGGCAATGCATTGAAACAAGGCCTAGGGTTCATACTTTCACTAGTGCAAGTTCTCTCAACAATAATAACACAATTGGATCATATAACTATCCCTCAACATGCAACAAAGAGTCACTCCAAAGTCACAAATATCGGAGAACAAACGAAGAGATTATTGTAGGTTCCAAAACCACCTCAAAGTTATCCTTTCTGATCCATTTATTCAAGAGTCCATAGTAAAATAACACGAAGCTATTCTTTTCGTTCGATCTATCATAGAGTTCGTACTAGAATAACACCTTACGATACAAATCAACCAAAACCCTAATGTCACCTAGATAATACAATGTCACCTCAAGTATCCGTGGGTATGATTATACGATATGCATCACACAATCTCAGAATCATCTATTCAACCAACACAAAGAACTTCAAAGAGTGCCCCAAAGTTTATACCAGAGAGTCAAGACGAAAACGTGTGCCAACCCCTATGCATAAGTTCACAAGGTCACTGAACCCGCAAGTTGATCACCAAAACATACATCAATTAGATCACATGAATATCCCAATGTCACCATAGATAAGCACATGCAGGACATACATCAAGTGTTCTCAAATCTTTAGAGACAAAATTCGATAAGATAACTTCAAAGGGAAAACTCAATCCATTACAAGAGAGTAGAGGGGGAGAAACATCATAAGATCCAACTATAATAGAAAAGCTCGCGATACATCAAGATCGTGCCAAATCAAGAACACGAGAGAGAGAGAGAGAGAGAGAGAGATCAAACACATAGCTACTGGTACATTCCCTCAGCCCCGAGGGTGAACTACTCCCTCCTCGTCATGGAGAGCACCGGGATGATGAAGATGGCCACCGATGAGGGATTCCCCCCTCCGGCAGGGTGCCGGAACAGGGTCCCGATTGGATTTTGGTGGCTATAGAGGCTTGAGGCGGCGGAACTCCCGATCTAGGTTATTTTCTGGAGGTTTCTGTATTTATAGGAATTTTTGGCGTAGGTCTCACGTCAGGGGGTCTCCGAGCCGTCCACGAGATAGGGGGCGTGCCAGGGGGTAGGGCGCCCCCCACCCTCGTGGGCAACCCTGGACTCTTCTGGCCCAACTCTTTTTACTCCGGGGCTACTTTTGGTCCATAAAAAATCATCAAAAATTGGCACGTAAATTGGACTCCATTTGGTATTAGTTTTCTGTAGAACTCAAAAACAAGGAAAAAACAGAAACTGGCACTGGGCTCTAGGTTAATAGGTTAGACCCAAAAATCATATAAAATAACATATAAATGCATATAAAACATCCTAGATGGATAATATAATAGCATGGAACAATCAAAAATTATAGATACGTTGGAGACGTATCATGGGCACAGTTGGCGGGCGCCGCGACAATTCCGCCCACTGGGATCTGTTTGCATCGGCAAACTCAATCAAGCTCCGGATAGTGGCTCTCCACTCATCCATCTTGTCAGCTACTGGAGGAAAATCCAACAACATCTGAGCTCGCGTCATCGCTTCCATTGCTGTCGAAGGCATGTTGGAGCGCGAAGAACGTACATCACTCGACTCTTGGCAAAGCCTGCAGGAGCGTCGTTACAATCTTCTCACCGAACTTCGGGAGTGACAGCGGGCTGGCATGGCGGGAGTGGAGGCGCCTAGAGATCTTGATCCTGATCGACAGGCGTCTTGTTGTGCAGGCGCTGTTGTGGAGGTACAACAACGCCACTTGGTGTCACGTCGCGCCCATCTCATGGTGGACCCGGTGTGTGTCTCGATGTCGTTCCCCTTGTCGCCGCCGTTGGAGTCGTCGCAGCGGGAGGGTCATGGATCACACCGACTGAACAGGATCACTATAATGACTCCATTCGCCGGTGCGCTGAGGAGGCGGGAGCTGCGCGCCCACGCCACCCACGTTGTTGTTGCTATCTCCGCCGGAGGGTCGAGGCAGATGTTCCGGCGTCTCCATTGCCTGTTTCCGCCATTGTGGGCACGATGACCGCAGCTCCTGTGTTGGTCGCGCCCACCGCTATGTTCGCGCCGTCCGTGTTGGCGGTGCCGCCTGCGCCACCCGCGGATGCTTGTGGTGGGAGTTTGGATGTGGAAGGTTTAGTTGCCATGGATCCCTTCTTCTTGCGAGCCATGAAAGGTGATGAAGATGGTGAAGAAGATGCTAAACTTGACGAAGTCGATGCGTCGTTCATTGCCTTGGTTCACGCTAGTGATGCCCCCTACCTGGTGCACCAAAGATGTCGGCGTGGAGCCAGCGATCTATGGGACAATGCTGCCCCTTTCTGGTTCGGCAAGGAGGGTGCACTCAATGCAAAGAGAAAGAACAACAAGAGACGCTGCAGTTTTTACCCAGGTTCGGGCCATTGAGAAGTGTAAAACCATACTCCTACTTTGGTGTATTGAATGGGTGTGTGCACATGTACACGGAGCGCTCTCCCCCGGCAAGGAGCAAAGAGAGGCTGCTACATAGGTATGTATATGCGTGGGGTTGCTACGGGTTCGAACCCTTGTAAAGGTTTCCCTGGCCCTCCTTTTATAGCTTAAGGGGTCACCAAAGTGGCAAAAGGTTCATTACAGGATGATTAGATAGGAACATCGCTATCATACCTAACTCTGCTAGTTAGGAAAAAATGCATTAAATGCATAGCTAGGTGTCGAGAGGAGGAGAAGCCCCAGCAAGGGTAAATCACCACTCACCCAACTAACTCTTATTAGCTTGGCATGCCATTTGGACGGGAGTCAATAAAGGTAATTCCTCTTCTAGTGGGCCACCACGTGCCCGACAAGCCCCACCAAACTATCTGCGGGCTCGACACCTCACCGATGGGTGACTATCTTCTCGGTGAGGTGGAGTGCTGGTGGTTGGAGAAGTCTTGCCGGGTCTAGCGCCGGCTAAGTCTTTTTCTTGCCAGCGAGGGCCTGCTTCTAGTACTCCATCTTTGAAGCTTGTCTTGGTCTTCTTGGTGCACTCTTTGATATCTCGAAGAGCTGCTTCTTTTAGCTTGGGAAACCTTTGTTGAAAATGTATCATTCCGGGGGAAGTTGCTACTTGTGTGTGCATAAGTCAGGGTATTACGAAACCATGTTTAGTGCACTGACACGAACCTATGAACTATGAAGAAGAAATGATGAACCCGGCTTTCGACAAATGGCTGGAGGCCATGAAATCCGAGATAGGATCCATGTATGAGAACAAAGTGTGGACTTTGGTGGACTTGCACGTTGACCAGCAAGCCATTGAGAATAAATGGATCTTTAAGAAGAAGACAGACGTTGGTGGTAATGTCACCTTCTATAAAGCTTGACTTGTCACAAAAGGTTTTTGACAAATTCAAGGAGTTGACTATGATGAGACTTTCACCCATAGCAATGCTTAAGTCTGTTAGAATTATGTTAGCAATTGCCGCATACTATGATTATGAAATCTGGCAAATGGACTTCAAAATAGTGTTAATTAATGGTTTCCTTAAGGAAGAGTTGTATATGATGCAACCGGAAGGTTTTGTTGATCCTAAAGATGCTAACAAAGTATGCAAGCTCCAGTGATCCATCTATGGGCCGGTGCAAGCATCTCGGAGTTGGAATATGCGCTTTGATGAGGTGATCAAAGCTTATGGTTTATACAAACTTATGGAGAAGCCTGTATTTACAAGAAAGTGAGTGGGAGCTCTGTAGCATTTCTATATGTGGATGACATATTATTGATTAGAAATTATATAGAAATCTGGAAAGCATAAAGGCTCATTTGAAAGGAGTTTTTTCAAAGGAATACCTGCGCGAAGCTTCTTACATATTGGGCATTAAGATCTATAGAGATAGATTGAGATGCTTGATAGGACTTTCACAAAGCACATACCTTGACAAGATTTTGAATAAGTTCAAAATGGACAGGACAAGAAGGGGTTCTTGCCTGTGTTGCAAGGTGTGAAGTTGAGTCGGACACAAAGCCCAACCAAGGCAGAAGACAGATAAAGGATGAAGGTCATCCGCTATGCCTCAACCATAGGCTCTATAAATGTATGCCATGCTGTGTATCAGACCTGATGTGTGCCTTGCCTTAAGTTTGGCAGGGGGTACAAGAGTGATCCCGGAGTGGATCACTTTACAGTGTTCAAAATTATCCTTAGATGCCTAAAAAGGACTAAGGAAATGTTTCTCGGCTACGAGGTGATAAAGAGTTCGTCATAAAGGGTTACGTCGATGCAAGCTTTGACACTAATCCAGATGACTCTGAGTCACAAACCGGATACGTATAGTGGAGCAGTCATTTGGAATAACTCCAAGTGCAATGTGGTAGCAGCATCTACAGTCTGACATAGAGATTTGTGAAGTACACACGGATCTAAATGTTACGGACCCCTTGACTAAATCCTCTCACACAAGCAAAACGTGATCAAACCCCAGAGCTCATTGGGTGTTAATGACATGGCGATGTGAACTAGATTATTGACTCTAGTGCAAGTGGCAGACCGTTGGAAATATGCCCTAGAGGCAATAATAAATTGTTTATTATCATATTTCCCATTCATGATAAATGTTTATTATCCATGCTAGAATTGTATTGATCGGAAACTTAAATACATGTGTGAATACATAAACTACACCTTTTCCCTAGTAAGCCTCTACTAGACTAGCTCGTTGATTAAAGATGGTTAAGGTTTCCTAACCATATATATGAGTTGTCATTTGGTAATGGGATCACATCATGAGGAGAACGATGTGATGGACAGACCCAACCAGAAGCTTAGCATCAGATCGTTTAGTTATTTGCTACAACTTTTGTCATGTCAAGTATCAGTTCCTTAGACCATGAGATCATGCCAGTCCTGGATACTGGAGGAATACTTTGTGTGCTATCAAACATCACTTCGTAATTGGGTGATTACAAAGGTGCTCTACAGGTATCTCCGAAGGTGTCTGTTGGGTTGCATGGATCGAGACTGGGATTTGTCACTCCGTGTGACGGAGAAATATCTCTGGGCCCTCTCGGTAATACAACATCATAAGAAGCTTCATGTGACTTATGAGTTCGGTCATGGGATCTTGTATTACAGAGAGAGTAAAGGGACTTGCCAGTAATGAGATTGAACTAGGTATGGAGATACCGACGATCGAATCTCGGGCAAGTAACATATCGCCGGACAAAGGGAATTGCATACGGGATTGAGAATCCTTGACATCGTGGTTTAATCGATAAAGATCTTTTTTGAATATGTAGGAATAAATATGAGCATCCAGGTCCCGATATTTGTTATTGACCGAAGAGGAGTCTCGGTCATGTCTGCATGTTCCGAACCCGTAGGGTCGCACGCTTAACATTCGGTAACGCTAGGGTATTATTGAGATATTAATAGTGGAAAGTCCAAACATTGTTCGGAGTCTCAGGTGGGATCCGGGACATGACGAGGAGCTCCAGAATTGTCCGGAGGTAAAGATTTATATATGGAAAGTCATATTCAGGGTTCCGAAAAATGTTTGGGGTTTCTCGGTATTGTACCGGGAAGGTTCTAGAACGTTCTAGAGTGGGGCGCACCTGCATGAAGGGCCCCACATGAACGTGGGTAGTGGGGAAAGGTCCCACACCCCTGGTCTAGGCACACCAAGATCCTCCCTTAAAAGGAATAGTATCATATCCCGAAGGGATAAATCGGGATCCCTAAAAAGGGGGTAGCGATCGGTGGGGAAGGAAAGGAGGGATTTCCTCCCCCCCCCCCTTTGGCCAACGACCCTAGGGCCTTGGAGGGCAAGCCACCAGCCCCCTCCACACCTATATAAATGTGGGGAGGCGTTGGGGGCAGCACCCCTTCGACCCTTGCTCATCTTCCTCCCGTTACACCTCCTCCACCTCATGAGGCGCTTGGCGAAGCCACAGCCGAATTCACTGCCACCACCACCACACCATCGTGCTGGTTCCGATCTCATCTACCTCCTCTCCCTCACTTGCTAGATCAAAAGGAGAGGATGCCATCAAGCTAAATATGTGCTAATCTCGGAGGTGTCGTCTGTTCAGCACTAGATCGGATTAGATCGCAATTGGATCGTGAAGAGTACGACTACACCAACCGCGTTATGATGCTAATGCTTTCGGTCTACAAGGGTATGTAGACACACTCCCCTCTTATTGCTATACATATCCTAGATTAGATCTTGCGTGTTTCGTAGGATTTTTTTTATTTGCATGCAACGTTCCCCATCAAGCTTTTGCTTGGGTTGTGGTGGAACATCCTCATCATCATCATCTTCTTATTCTTCATTGTTGGTGACATTATTATTCACTTGTGGAGGTGGAGAAGGAGGTCGAGGTGGATTATCTTGTTGTACTTTCTCAATTCATTCATCTTTGCGTGTTCCAATTATGGATGCCTCCATGTCAACTTGTGATTCACCTTGATGTGAAGTAGAGGCTTCCACTTAAATGGACGAAGTGCTCTCCTTCACCTCCGTTGGATAGATCTTGCCGATAAACAAATCCTAAGTTGCTTCCGGGGGGGGGGGGGGGTCTTTGTATCCTACATCAATTGGCAGTTGCTCTACTTGCGAGCTATTAGATTCATCAAATTTCACATCTACCGTCTCTTCAACCTTTTGGGTGAAATTGTTGTAGACACGGTAAGTGTGAGAGTTTGAGCCATAGCCGAGTAGAAAATCCTTCATGATATTGATGAGCAAATTTCGAACGATGATGCTTATCAAGAATGTAACACTTTGAACCAAATAGTCGAAAGTATCCAACTTGGGGTTTGTTACCGGTGAGTAGTTCGTATGTCGTTTTACCAAGAAGCTTGTGAAGATATAGTCGATTTGTAGCATGACAAGCTATCTCAATCACTTGCACCCAAAAGTGTCTTGGTGTCTTGTATTCATCTAGCATCATTGTCACCATCTCAATAAGTGTCCAGTTCTTCCTCTCAACAACTCCATTATGTTGTGCTGTGTACGTAGCCGAGAACTCATGTGAGATACCTTGTTCGTCAAGAAAGGTATCCACATTTGTGTTCTTGAACTGAACCTTCTTGATCTTCACCTCAAATTGATTTTGGGCCTTCCTAGAGAAGTTCTTGAAGATCTTTTGTACCTGGACTTGTCATCAAGAAAGAACACCCACGTAAATCTGGAAAAAAAATCATCAACAATGACCAAACCGAAAGAGTTACCACCAAGGCTCTTCTAAGCATTGCGACCAAAGAGATCCATACGAAGTAGCTCAAGTGGTCTTCTCATGGTCATGATGTTCTTCACGGGATGACGTCCTCCAACTTGTTTTCCTGCTTAGCAAGCAATAGAAAGTCTATCCTTGTCAAATATAACATCTTTAACACCAAGGATATGATCACCTTTAATGAGTTTGTCAAGATTTTGCATGCCAACATGTCCTAATCTTCTATGCCATAACCAACCTTTAGAAGGTTTTGCCATTAAACAAGTATGAGGTTGGGCTCTTTTAGTGAAATCAACAATGTATAGATCACCTCTACGAATGTCGGTAAAAACCATATTATGTTTATCTTGACGAAAGTCTTGGCAATCTACTTCGGTAAATAGAACATTGAAACCAAAATCGGCTAGTCTAGATATGGCAAGGAGATTGTAACCAAGAGATTCAACGAGCATACCATTCTGAATAGAGCTATCATTGTATATGGCCACCTTACCAAGGCCAAGTACCTTACCCTTGGAGTTATCTCCAAAAATCACATACTTGCATGGACCATCATTTTTAGCAAGCTCACGGGACATGTCTTTATCTCTGGTCATGTGTTTGGTGCTTCCACTATCAAGAATCCACTATTTTCCTCCGAATATGTAATTTTGAAGCTTTGCCATGAGACTAAGATTCCTCATAGTCTTCTCATATTCGATGTCGAATTCTTTGTCCTCATCATAATAGCCATGCTCAATATCATCATCATCATCATCATGCGTGTAATCATCACCTAGTTCAAGTGATTATGTAGATTTATGACCATGCCAATGTGCAAGTTTATTAATTCTAACGGTTTCCATGATAATGTTGCTAATGGTCCCAACATCACCCTTAGCACGCATAAGACCATGGAGCGCAAATAGACATTCATAAAACTTAGGATCACTAGGCTTCATCTAATGAAAGGCAATGGACTTATTAAGAATTTCCTTTAGATTTTTCAAGGAATAATTTGGAAAGCGCTCCTCAAGATAATTCCATATAGTGTACGCGCATTCAAAGTTTTGCAAGCAAACAAGAACATTTCTAGGTAATCATCTAATGATAAGATTAATAGTTCTAAGATTGTGAACCATGTCAAGATACTCATCGGGGGTAGGATGCAAAGGACCAATGGGAGGCACATATGGGCTAAGAATATACATGCTCAAATTATATTCATTGAAGATCTCAAGCATTTGAGTTTTTCAAGAACCATAAAACTCCCATCAAGAATAGGCACTCTATGTCTAATACTCCCGAACGTAGACTCATCCATCTTCCTCCAATGGTGATTAAACCAAAGCAATGGAGACCAAAGCTTTGATACAAATGGAAAGTTTGGGAAGTGGGGTGTAGAGGGGGGTGATTAGACCCTTCACAAGTAAAAGTGGTAGTTTGTAGAATTCTTCAAGTTAAGGTTGAGTTTAGCACATGTTAATAGGCACACAATGCATTTTACACAAGCATAGCAAGAGTATGGGCAGCGGAAAGAGTAAAGCATGCAAGTGCAAGAATTTAAAGCGATGGGAATTGGAAAGTGCAAACACAATTGAGACGTGATGATTTTTGGCGTGGTTCCGATAGGTGGTGCTACCGTACATCCACGTTGATGGAGACTTCAACCCACGAAGGGTAACGGTTGTGCGAGTCCACGGAGGGCTCCACCCACAAAGGGTCCACGAAGAAGCAACCTTGTCTATCCCACCATGGCCATCATCCACAAAGGACTTGCCTCACTCAGGTAGATCTTCACGAAGTAGGTGATCTCCTTGCCCTTACAAACTTCTTGGTTTAACTCCACATCATGTCAGAGGCTCCCAAGTGACACCTAAACAATCTAGGAGACACCACTCTCCAAAAGGTAATAGATGGTGTGATGATGATGAACGCCTTGCTCTTGTGCTTCAAATTATATTCTCCCCAACACTCAACTCTCTCATGGATTTGGCTATGGTGGAAGAAGGATTTGAGTGGAAAGCAACTTGGGGAAGGCTAGAAATGAAGATTCTAACGGTAGGAATGGAATCTCTTGATCTCAACACATGAGTAGGTGGTTCTGTCTCAGAAAATGAGTAATGGAAGTGTGGGCACGTTCTGATGGCTCTCTTACTGAGTAAGAAGGGTGGAGGGGTATATATTGCCTCCACACGAAATACAACCGTTACGCACTTCTGACTCAACTTGGTGGCACCAATCAGAAATCTCAGTGGCACCGACCTGTGCAAAAGATATGAACGTTGAAGGTCTCGGTGGGACCGACTGGAAACAACTCGGATGGACCGATGTGCAATTGTTAGGGCAAACCTCATTTCGGTGGCACCAATTGCATCAACTCGGTAGAGCCAAAGTGATGCAATAAGGCAACAGAAAGTTGGCAAGCCATCTCGGTGGCACCAATCGCAAAACTTGGTAGGACCAAAATAATTGCAACCGGTTCTAGAGAGTTGGCAAGGCCATCTCGGTGAGACGAGATCCATAGCGGTGGATCTGATTTGTTAGGGTTTGGCTGTGGCAGTGTCCAGATGAACTCACTGGGTTCGGATAGGGAAGTTTCGGTGGTACCGAGTTGGAATGTAGGGTTTTGGATAGAGAAAGTGGTTGAAGGTTTTGGAGCAATATCAATAAGCACTTGGGCAAATAGATCATAATCAAAACCTCATCCTCTGTTGATAGTATTGGATTTCCTATGGACTCAATGTGATATTGGATCACTTAACCAAAAATGTAGAGTCTTGAGTTGTTGCCAACATCCATGTCCTTAGCATTTTGAAGGGGGTCCACATCCTCTTATCCTTACTATGCCACTATTGAACTTGTCTGAAATATACTAGATAGAACTATTAGTCCAACAAAAGATATGTTGACATTAATTACCAAAACCACCAAGGCGGCACTTGTTCTTTCAGTGGGCCATGACGATTTAAATTCGTATGATACAACATTGTTCCGGTAGTTGAGTTACGGCACTCACGTACATTCGCAGGTGTGTTGGATTTAAATTACTGCTGGGTGACTTGATGGCCTGCATGTCATGGTCATTAGGAGTTTGCAGTGAATTAAACACAGTCTGGACGAGTTAATGGGGTGTGCAGACAAACATTTTAAATATGCTTCATGTAGGTGGGGTTATGAAGAACGGTGCTAAATCTCATCAGCAGACTGGGTGGAGACTAATTCTTTAGGGCAAGCAAGAACTAGTAGCAAAATATTTATCCGGCATCATATTGGCTGGACATATATTGGTTTCAAACCTGTTCTGCTAACAGGAATCAGTTCCTAACTTGTTATATTTGTGCCCATGAGTTGATTAGAATGATGTTGAATCTTATCATCAGATTGGCTGGAGACCAATTCTCCCGAAGAAGGTTCCAAATAAACAGTGATCCATGATTCTTTGCTGAAATTTCATCGACAACTGCATTATAACAATATCAAGGTTCCCTTAACCAAACCAACTTCTCTTAGTTTTCCTTTTCCTTTCTTTTTTTCCTGGGGACTTCTCTTAGTTTTCTTTTCGCACCAGTTGTTCCCTGAACCAAAGCAACTTCTCTTAGTTTGCAACTGAATCGCACCAATATCTTTTGCAACTGATGCGCACTCACTTAATCCCCTTGGACATGTTTGGAAGATGGTAGTATTTTATAGTAAAGGATTCTAGGCAAATCTATTTGGAAAAAACAATAAAGTTAACCATGCACGGTCTGGAAATCCTAAACATGAGCTAGGATACCTGCAGTGATCCCCGCTAGCTGCACATCTTTAATTTCTGTAGGGAAAGTGCATGCAAGAATTTGTCAATAAATGCAATTTTTGCTCATTAGTTGGTATGTCTCGCTCCTCACACGCGAGCCTTCACTGTAGACCCATCATCAACCTACCACTTGGAGAACCAATAAGACAAGGTTGTGATGGCATCAAGCTTCCCTGACAGGGATGAGTCTAGTGGAGTATTGAGTAGTGGTATTAGCAGTTCTTTTTTTAGGCTAGTAAACCATTTTTTACAACTTCTCTAACCTGGTTGGGATCCTCGGGAAGAACATAAGCCCCTGATCTTCAGCAACTCCCAGCCTTAGTGATTTACTGTCATGCAGACCAGCTCGAGATTAGGAATTTTGCTACATAAACACAACCCGTTGGCCATGTTCGTGCTAGAGGTGCTAGATGAGCCAATGAACTACCATGAGACATTGAAAAGCGGAATGATATAGAGATAGAGATAGAGATAGAGAGAGAGAGAGATAGACAGAAGATATAAAAACAAGGGGGACAATAAATAAGAGGAAATCCGTTGTAGATTGACGAAGATAGGAGGAAAACTATCTGTTTGGATCAAGTTGTTGTTGGAGGAACGATGGTCATCAATGAGGCTTTAAGTGAATTTGTGGGTCATCTGTTGGTGATGTCAGAGGCTAAACGCAAGCAAAACCACTTGCATATGGTGGATGCAATTCAGTATACGGGCTCGGTGTATTACAACTGCACTAATCACGTGGGGAACGGGCAGGCGTGATATCGACCTCGCGTCGCTACATGTGGACTCAAGATTTATCAGGGTGCAATGATACTATAAAAAATTGCAGAAGATTTGACACTATTTTGGACATGTTCAAAAATGCAAGAGAATGTCAATTAAATGAAACATAAATAAATTAACTAAACACATTGACTTGAGGGCCTTCTAGCCTCGTAGATCATTGTCCCCTTTGATCGATCTTCCTTGTCGACCTCCCCTCGTCGGAGTCGCTGCCTCTTTGCGTCCCCCATTCGCGCTTGAATTAAGAGAGATAAAATAGGGAGTATCGAATGCTAATTAAAATCTCGGGAGGAAAGAAATCCCTCTGTTTGTGCCAATCACCAAGTTTGTCCAAAATTTGAATTCCCTCTGGGTTAAAGAAATCCCCTTCTTTTGAGGTGGAACCCCCAGAATCCCTTCTATGATTTCATAGGCAGCATTAGCATCAAGCTCAATAAAATTCCCTTTAGCGGCAAAATCTAAGAGTTGTCTATGATGCAAAGCCAATACTATGTAAAAATTACGAAGCAAAATCTTTGCGTCTCCCTTTAGGTTGCAAACACGATAGGATTCCATTAACCTGTACCAAGCATCTTTCAAATCTTCTCCTTGTCGTTGCTTGAAGTATAAAATTTCAAAATCTGATGACAAAGGAGGAGTAGTCACGCTAGCCATTAAGACTAGAAAGCAAGAACGTGGATAGATCCGATAAGAAAACGGCGAACGAAAAAGAGGGCGAATAAAACGGCAAATTTTTGTGAAGTGGGAGAGAGGAAAACGAGAGGCAAATGGCATATAATGTAAATTGCAAGGAGATGCGATTTGTGATTAGGAACCTGGTAGATGTTGATGATGTCTCCCCGGTAACGGCGCCAGAAATTCCTTTTGATGTTTGCTTGAACTACGTCGGTATTTCCCCAAAGAGGAAGGGTTGATGCAGCACAACAATGGTAGGTATTTCCCTCAGTGATGAGACCAAGGTTATCGAACCAGTAGGAGAACCACACAACACCACGTAAACAGCTCCTGCACACAAAGAACAAACTGCAACCCGACGTAAGAGAGGGGTTGTCAATCCCTCATAGGTAAAAAGATAGGAAAAATTGTAGTAGATTGGATAAATAGATCTTGCGGGAACGCGAGATAAAATAAATAGATAAAAACTACAGAAAGGTATTTTTGTATTTTTGGTTTAATAGATCTGAAAATAAAAGCAAATAAAAATAGATCGCGAAGGCAAATATAATAAAGAAGAGACCTGGGGGCTGTAGATTTCACTACTGGCTTCTCTCGAGAAAAAGAGCATACAGTGGGTAAACAAATTACTGTTGGGCAATTGGTAGGACTTCAAATAATCATGATGATATCTAGCCAATGATCATTATATAGGCATCACGTCCAAGATTAGTAGACCGACTCCTGCCTGCATCAACTACTATTACTCCACACATCGACCGCTATCCAGCATGCATCTAGTGTATTAAGTTCATGGAGAAATGAAGTAATGCAATAAGAACGATGACATGATGTAGGCAAGATCTATTTATGTAGAAATAGACCCCATCTTGTTATCCCTAACAGCAATGATACATACGTGTCGGTTCCCCTTCTGTCACTGGGATCAAGCACCGCAAGATCGAACCCATCACAAAGCACCTCTTCCCATTGCAATATAAATAGATCAAGTTAGCCAAAAAAACCAAATATCGAAGAACAAATACGAGGCTATAAGTAATCATGCATATAACAGATCAAAAGACTCAAATAACTTTCATGGATAAAAACATAGATCTGATCAGAAACTCAAAGTTCATCGAATCCCAACAAACACACCCAAAAAGAGTTACATCAAATAGATCTCCAAGAGACCATTATATTGAGAATCAAAAGAGAGAGAGGAAGCCATCTAGCTACTAACTACGGACCCGTAGGTCTACAATGAACTACTCACGCATCATCGGGGAGGCACCAATGAGGGAGATGAACCCCTCCGTGATGGTGTCTAGATTGGATCTGGTGGTTCTGGAACTTATGACTCTTGGAATTGATTTTAAATCGACTCCCCTAGGGTTTCTAGAATATTGGGTTATTTATAGAGCAAAGATGCGGTGTGGGAGGCCACCGAGGTGGGCACAACCCACCTGGGCACGCCTGGGCCCCCAGGCACGCCCTGGTGGGTTTTGCTCCCCTTGGAGCACCCCTTAGGTACTTTCTTGGCCCATACGGTGTCTTCTGGTCTAGAAAAAATCCACAAAAAGTTTCACTGTGTTTGGACTCTGTTTGATATTGATTTCCCGCGATGTAAAAAACAAGCAGAAAACAGCAACTGGCACTGGGCACTATGTCAATAGGTTAGTCCCAAAAAATGATATAAAATGATTGCAAAGTGATTATAAAACATCCATAAATGATAATATAACGGAATGGAATAGTCAAAAATTATAGATACGTTGGAGACGTATCACCAAGTTGAATGACATAGCCACTCTTTTTGCTCTTGATGAGAAAATTTGCTACTATTATATTCTCAAATTATTTCTGTTCTCATTAAAGGGTGATTTTAAGACTTGGTATAATACTCTTGTGTAGTCCCCAGGATATGGTTTCCTACTTCTCTGAAAAATATTTGCCTGCTTATATAACAAGCTGCCTTGCAGGAAATATTTAACTTTGTGCAAATTGAAGAAGAGAGTCTCCCACAAGCTTGGGGGAGGCTTCTCCAATTGCTTAATGCTTTGCCTAATCATCCTCTTAAGAAAAATGAAATACTTGATATCTTCTATAATGGACTAACCGATGCTTCTAGAGATTTCCTATATAGTTGTGCTGGTTGTGTTTTCAGGGAACGAACTATTGGGCAAGCTGAAGAACTATTGAATAACATATTGAAAAATTATGATGATTGGACTCTTCCCGAACCACCGCTTAAACCTACTCCGAAGAAGAGGGGTATATTATATCTCAGTCCTGAAGATATGCAAGAAGCAAAGAAATCTATGAAGGAAAAGGTATTAAAGCTGAGGATGTAAAAAATTTACCTCCTATTGAAGAAATACATGGGCTTGATACACCACCACCTAAGGTGGTAGAGGTAAATTCCTTAATGAAATTCACTGACCACTAGTATGCGTCGGTGCTATACAAATGGTTTTTAACCCCTTTCCGCGATGACATTTGGAACCGTCGCCAAGTGAGTGTGGGCGATAGGGGGGTTGAGGGAGTTCCGGACTAGGGGGTGTCCGGATAGCCGAATTATCATTATCGGCCGGACTCCAAGACTATGAAGATACAAGATTGAAGACTTCGTCCCGTGTCCGGATGGGACTTTCCTTGGCGTGGAAGGCAAGCTTGGCGATACGGATATGTAGATCTCCTACCTTTGTAACCGACTTTGTGTAACCCTAGCCCTCTCCCGTGTCTATATAAATCGAATGGCTTTAGTCCATAGGACGAACAACAATCATACCATAGGCTAGCTTCTAGGGTTTAGCCTCTTTGATCTCGTGGTAGATCCACTCTTGTAACACATATCATCAATATTAATCAAGTAGGACGTAGGGTTTTACCTCCATCAAGAGGGCCCGAACCTGGGTAAAACATCGTGTCCCTTGTCTCCTGTTACCATCCTCCTAGACGCATGATTCGGGACCCCCTACCCGAGATCCGCCGGTTTTGACAATCGACATTGGTGCTTTCATTGAGAGTTCCTCGTGTCGCCGCCATCGTAGGATGCCTCATCTCGTCTTTAAAGACGATACTATCACCAAAGGAGCCTTGGCCGCTGGCCGAACTCTTCGCTAGGTGGTTTTCTTATGACCGCCAGCCCGCCATCACCGACGATGACCTCTCGAGTCATCGAAACCAATCTCCAGGTTAGTTCGAAACTTGCCGAACAGTTAGTTCTGATCGAGCTCTCCTCCATAAACGAGCTCTTGGATCGCATCGCTGCCCTGGGAGTCGCCACAGACTACGACCGGATCGGGCCTAAAACCGATCTGAGAGAGATCAACTCTCCCCAGGCTACCCATCATGTTGCTGTGATAGAGCAGCAATGCGGCTATTCTTCTTGTATCTTAAGGACTAGTTACGTCCGGATTCCCGATCCCTCCATGCCGGATTCCTGCAGAGGGACGGATGTTGATCAAGCCCTGAACTTAAAGTCAGGCGGCGGGTTGGACTCATTGGATAACACTCAAAAATCCAAACTTCCAAGTTCGGAAACTTCTCGGCCCTTGAGTCCTAAATTGGACGGGGTTCCGGATCTAGTTCCACCCGCCCACCCAAACATTAGCGATCTCTCTCGAATTCGGCAAGAGCCCGCTGAAACAGTACATCTTTCTTGGGCGATTCCTCCCGGTTATGAACAGGATAAAGGACTGCCGAGAGGAGGACGCAATCCCAATTTTCTGCAATAATTGTACGGACAAGGGAATCCTAAACGCCATAAGTCATCACGAAATTACATGCTTTACTGACTTGGTGACCATAGTACAAAAGTACTGTGCGATGGAGAGCGCTTGGAAAACCGAAAGTAAATTTTGGGATAATCCGGCCCCGAATACATCCCTAGTCCGAAACAAAAGGGTGCATCATTATCAAGCACCCGGGTTGAATACCAAAAACCAAAACCCCTAAAGGGTACGGAACCGTCTTTGGAAGGTTGGCTCAACGGACCTGCAAAATCCACAAGACGGAGGGCGCCACTCCAACACACAGCCTTCGAGCGTGTTGGATACTACGGCAGGTGGCCAAAAGTGGCGCGAGCTTTTAGCCCCGCAACCAACCCAAGAGTACCAGATGGTATTAACTGTCTTGAGACTTTTGCATCAAATAACATGCGGAAACGAACAATCCATGACCTCGCCAAGTATACCAAGTAGCAACAACAAATCCATGGAGCGACACGGCTATCACCTTCAACGCCAGCGACGAACCTAAATTCCAAACAGCTAGAACACCAGCCGCATTGGTCCTTAGTCCGATAGTGGATGGTTTTCGTCTTACTAAGGTACTCATGGATGGCGGCAGCAGATTAAACCTCATCTATGAGGAAACCCTTCAAAAAATGGAAATTGACTGGAGCCGCATTGAACGCAGCAGCACAACCTTCGTGAGGATAATCCCTAGTCGAGAAGTACGCTGCAGGAAAAATCACACTAGATGTAGTGTTGGCTCACGGAAAATTACAGGTCCGAGGAGGTCACGTTCCAAGTGGCCCCATTCGAGCGGATATCACGCTTTGTTAGAGGCGAGAGGCGTTCACAATCTTCCAAGCTATACCCCACTACGGGTACATGAAGCTCAAAATGCCCGGACCCAATGGGATAATCACTCTCGCCGATGATCCGGATACAAAGACCTACCGAAAATAAGACAGCCGCACTGGCCCTAGAGGCATTGTCCGAAGCCCTAGCGGCAGAGGAACTAACTACGCTGCACTCCACGGTGGATAGGGACGATGTGATACTCGATAAGAGGTCCAAGTCCACCTCTTTTAAACCAGCAGACGAAATAGTCAAATTTCAGGTCCATCCAACGGACCCCACAAAGACGGCCTCCATTGGGGCACAATTAAGTCCCGATGTCGGCCAAGACTACGAGAATTCCTTCGAAAATTGGGACATTTTTGCTCGGCACCCTTCGACATGCCAGAATCCCACGCAGTCGGGCACAAAGACACTAAATATCCTAAAAGGATTCAAGCCGATCAAACAAGCTCTTGGCGATTTTCCGAACCCAAAAGACAGGCAATGGGAGAGGAGCTAGCCAAACTCTTAGAAGCCGGATTCATCGGAGATATAAAACATCCGGACTGGCTAGCCAATTTAGTAATGGTACCAAAAGGACAAATCTCGCGCCTCTGCGTCGATTTTAAAGACCTTAAAAGGCCTGTCCAAAGGACCCTTTCCCCCCCTCGCATCGACCAAATCATCGATGCTACGCGAACACGATTCATTGTGCTTCCGCGACGCATACTCCGGATACCATCAAATCAAGATGGCGGAGAAAGATCAGGCCGCAACGGCATTCATTACTCCATATGGGCCATTCTGCTTCAACACAATGCCCTTCAGACTCAAAACGCCGGCACAACATATCAGCGCATGACTCAAACATGTCTGGCTACCCAGATAGGCAAAACAGTAGAGGCATACGTAGACGATGTGGTCGTCAAGACCAAACACGTCGGAACTCTAGTAGAAGACTTGAGGGTGACATTCGACAACCTCCGAGCATATGACATTAAGCTCAATCCGAAAAAATGCGTCTTCGGCGTACCAGCCAGAAAGCTCTTGGGCTTCATCGTATCCGGTAGAGGAATTGAAGCAAATCCGGCCAAAATCCGAGATCTGTCACAATTTGATATTCCAAAAGACCTCAAGCAGATACAAAAACTAACCGGATGCGTAGCGGCCTTAAGTCGCTTCATCTCCCGTTTGGGAGAAAAGGCTCTGCCCCTCTACCGCCTCCTCCTACAAGCACCGAACATTTCGAATGGACGGATGCTGCCACAGCCGGACTCGAAGAAATAAAGGCCATAATGGCAACAAATCCGGTTCTGGCCGCGCCCAACCTGGGCGAACCTATGTTATTATATATCGCAACAACACATCAAGTTGTCAACGCGGTACTCGTCGTTCAACGAGAAACAGTAGGGCACAAATTCCCTCTTCAAAAACCAGTGTACTACGTATCCACTGTTCTAACTCCATGCAAATCCCGGTACCCACATTATCAAAAGATAGCGTATGCGGTGTTCATGGCATCCCAGAAGCTGCGACACTACTTTCAAGAGTGTTCAATAACGTTGGCCTCTGAAGTACCTCTCAACGATATTATAAACAATCGCGAGGCAACGGGCAGGACTGCAAAATGGGCTATCGAGCTCTTACCATTCGACATAACCTACAAACCATGGCGAGCAATAAAATCGCAGGTTCTGGCTGACTTCGTCACCGAATGGACCGAAGCCGAACTCCCTAAAGAGTACGGCGCGTACTCCAACTGGATCATGCATTTCGACGGATCCAAAATGTTGGCTGGCTTGGGGTCTGGCGTCGTCTGGCGTCCCCAACTGGAGACACAATCCAATACGTACTTCAAATAATGTACATGGACTCCAACAACGCAGCCGAATACGAGGCCCTTCTACATGGCCTCCGGACGGCAATCTCCATGGGCAATCAACGCCTAGAGGTGCGCGGGGATTCAAACCTCGCAATATCCCAAGTAAATGGAGACTTTGACGCCAAAGATCCAAAAATGGCAGCTTACCGCAACGCCGTCCTAAAAATGTCAGCTCGGTTCGAAGGACTAGAATTCCACCATGTAGCCCAGGATAATAACCAGGCAGCAGACGTGTTAGCATGCATCGGCGCGAAACGAGACGCCGTCCCTCCAAACATCTTCCTGGAACGGCTCTTTAAGCCATCCGTATTATGGGAAGAGGAGTCCGGAAGTAACAACTGGAGCCACCTGCATCACCTAACTCGAGACCATTCTCGACACAATCGGCGGCTCACCCAATGAATAAACACCTTCACTCACGAAATAATGGCAGTAATTGCCCGTGGATGTAACCATTCCTAGCCTACTTAATGCGGTAGGAACTTCCCGTAGACCTAAATGAGGCGCGCTGCATATTTAGGCGATCTAAAGCCTACAAGGTCCATGTGTGAGAACTTTATTAGAATAGCACATCCGGAGTCCTTCAAAGGTGTATCTCCGAAGAGGAAGGGCGAAATCTCCTGGCTGAAATTCACGCCGGACTCGACGGGCACCACGCTGCAGCCCGAGCCCTTGTAGGCAAGGCCTTCTGTACAGGATTTTATTGGCCGACAGCTCGGGCAGATGCTCATGACTTAGTCCAACGATGCGTCGGTTGCCAGCTCTTTGCTAATCAGAGCCACATGCCACCCACCACCCTCAAAACTATACCCATTACCTGGCCGTTCGTGGTCTGGGGGCTTGACATGGTCGGACCCCTTAAAGGCGGAACCCACAAGCACAAATACTTATTGGTCATGGTGGACAAATTCACCAAATGGATTGAGGCCAAGCCGGTTAAAACGGCAGAATCCGGACCGGTGATAGACTTCATATCCGGGTAGTACACCGCTTTGGCGTCCCCACAGCATCATCACCGACAACGGCACGAACTTCACGGCCGACGAGGTTAAACTCGTGCAAAAACATGGGCATCAAGCTCGATTACGCTTCAGGTCTATCACCCCAAACTAACGGTCAAGTCGGCGAGCAAATGGTCTAATCATGAGCGGCATCAAACCCGGACTAGTGCGGTCCCTCAACGAATCTAACACGCCTTTGGGTAGAGGAGCTCGACTCCGTACTCAGGGGCTACGGACCACGCCAAACCGAACTACTGGATTCACACCATTTTTCATGGTATACAGCCAGAGGCGATTACGCCTGCGATATAATTCATGACTCACCTCGTGTGCGCATGTACGAAGAAAGAGAAGCCGAGTTGGATCGACAGGACAGTTTGGACGCCTTAGATGAGGAGTGGGACGTGGCAAAGGCTCGTTCCGCATTTTATCAGCTGCAGGCTCGAAGATATCAAAGCAGAGAAGTACGGGCCAAAACTTACAATGTTGGCGAACTTGTTCTACGCTCACGGACAAGAAAAAGGACAAACTTAAGCCCAAGTGGGAAGGTCCCTTCATCATCGACCAAGTCCTGACCGGCAGAGCATACCGTCTGCGTAACGCATCTGACAACCGACTCGAGCTGAACCCATGGAACGCAGCCCGTCTCCGAAGATTCTACGCCTAACGCCGGTCTCCGGGTTCGTCTCACTCCCCCATTCACCCTTTTTATATTTTTTACTGTCTCTTGTCCCCCTCCTTCTTCCCACTTCCCTTTTTCAATACCTTTTATAGGCTGATTTACACTTTGTTCGCACACACTTGATGTGCTCCTGGCACTCATTATACCTGGGGGCTCCTTTAACAGAAGCTTATTCATACGGGCTTCATGCCCAATACATGTGTCATACTTCCACATGTACCTTTTATTCACCATTATATGCATCGATATGACTTAAGTTTTGGCCAAGCTGGGTTGCCTGGCTCCTGTGCTTACCCCTATGTTCCCGATTGTTCGGCTAGGAGGTAAAGGGAGCACCTCTGCGATTATTCTTTGCCGGTCACCTGATGTGTACCTCAGACTGGGTGAAGCCGAAAGCTAGCGTTCTTAAGAGAATATTCGGTCGGTGACTTGAAAGATGATTTATTACTTACTTATTTATCTGCCCCCAGATACTTTTTTTAATATTTTCGCAGTCCGGCATTGCACTTTAGGGCATGCCTCCCAGGGAAAGGAACCCTTAACGGAACTATTCTCCCTGGAAGATGTTTCTTACTAACCATGTAATATAACATAACTAGTTGGGCACTTGTCTGATAAAGCAATTATGACCTAGACGCCATGTCTCCATGCGTGCCCCGGTTCTTTTATAACCGTAAGGGTATTCGGACACACTCCGGACTGTTGGGTCCCGAGGTTGAAGCGAAACGGTCCGCAAAGACAAACGATCTACAATCCGGCTAGAAGGCATTTTACATGTCATTTCAAATTACATCGTCAAACCGATCGATTGTACTCCTCCTCAATCCCATCTAATAGGCTGTCTAATTTACATCCTGTTGGGAATATTTCGCGCCGATTCTACTTGGCCGTACATCAAGCTCACAGGATCTCCTTCCCATCAGGCCCTTGCAGTCCGACCTCGTCCATGTGGTTTTGGTCAGCCTTCGTAACGATGTCTTCACCATGGCCCAGGCCTCCCTTGCGCATGACGGCAGGCCGATATCTTCCACAAACGGAGGCGTCGCCGTGCTCCTGAAGCTTCTCAAAGAAGCTCACCAAGGCCCTCGGGTAGGGAGACGAATGGCCATAAAGCATGAACGACGCCACTCATCGCCTGCCGAACACGTTCGAGCAATTGCACTAGCTCGGGAAGTTGGTCACCCGTTGACTCAGGCATTTCCTCCGCAGGGCGACCTGTGAGCACACCTAAAGACATATTTCTCTCAATTGACTTCCTCGCTGAATTCCTCTTTTCAAAGGAATTTGTTCAAGCACTTACTATAAATGCCGACGAAGCCCGATTCTCCTTCACGGAGCTGCATACCGGGCCCGAACACCTTTCAGATCTTCTCCTCGCTGGGTGTGGGCATCTTGGAGCTTGTTTCTCTCCTTCGCACCTTCATCAAGACCCTCTACTTGACCTTTAGCCGACGCAGTAGCTGTTGCTTGTCCGGATCTAGTCCGGCGCCCTCTGCAATATTATTGTCGATTCACGCCGCACTTTGTTAAATAATTATCTTTTCAAAGCACGTCTTACCGGTGGGGTCTCTGTGGCTCCCCCTGTGGCGGCAGGCGACCTCAAGTTGGGCCTTGCACTCTTGGAGCTCCTGGGACAGATGGGTATTCTTCTCCGTAAGATCCTGCATAATAATTGATCCTTAAATCAGTTATTTCAACTATTTTAAGTCTCGGGGGCTCCTGGCATATATAACTCTTAAAAATTACTTACCCGTATGTCTTTTACATACTGCTCCGTGGCTCTGGTTAATCCATCTTGAGCGGCACGGAGGTGCGCGTTTCCCGCATCAAAGGCATTTAACGCCTCCGGGGAGAAACACGCGTCACGAAGAACTATCCAGCGACGCATGTGATTCACGGCACTCTCCACCTCAGACCGGGTGGCGGACAGCCTGTCGGCATCCTCCGTCGGAGGAGCATCCGGCTCATGCCTTGTATTCGCCTACCCTCCTGTACCATGCGTTGGAGCATGGCTGGCGGAGGCTTGATTTGCAACCTCTCCGGACACTGTCCGGCGAGCGCTCTTTCTGGAAAAGTTATGAGCATTAATATACCTCCTGGGGATCCTTCCCTTAAAAATAGCGGTGCTCCGTACCGTTGCGGCGACGTTTCGGTTCGCGCCGCACTCCTCTTCCGCCAGCTCGACCGGACTGACCCTTGTTGGTCGGCCGCCGCGGGTTCGGCTTCCCGCCTTAAAGGCACCCCATGCGATGCACCATCAGTATGGGATGGTCAGAATTGAGCGCGGATCAAATGATGGTGTCAAGACCTCGGTCGTAGTCACCTGGGAGGCCGAAAACAAACCGGAGTAGTCAGCCGTAATGGGGACTAGGGCATTGTCTATGCTACATTGGTGGAACACCCCGTCAATCAGCTCCACCTTTATGTCCGGATCCTCTTCGGAGGTCGGATCAAGGGATCGTTCCGGATCCTCGTGTGGAGTTAGGCCAGATGCCCTCCATGTCCCGGCGCAGCTCTGCGTCGAAATCACAAGAGTAAGATACTTGACTTTAAAAAGGTATGGATCGGGTAGATGAACATCCGCTTACCCAGCTCGAGGGTTATTCATAGAAAATCCATTCAACGGATTCTTGCGGAGAAAGTCCTCCTCCTCTCCCTTGTACAAGCCGGACAGGATCTTTGCCGGATCGGTTCTTTGAGCCTGGCCCTTTATGCCATGACGGGTGGCGTCATCTTCCCGTTGAAATCCCACATAGGGTGGCCCCTATATTGGAGTGGTTGCACCCCTCGCATAATGCACGTGGCCATGACTCCAATCATGGTCAATCCGGAGTGGGCCAGTAACCTAATCCGGCCCATCAGATAATGGACGCTCCTATCATCTTCCCGTTGAGGGCTCCGCGGGCGCCAACTCAGGCGTTTCTTCAAGGGAGCATTGTTGAACTCCGGGAGGCCGACCCGAACTGGATCCCGGCAGAGGCGTCCTCCATGTAGAACCATTCAAGGCCAGTCTTTGGGCGCCTTCTTGAGTGCCGGATAGATATCCGGTCTGGCGATGCGCCATATTTCGCTCCGCCCACTTGATATATCGACCCTCATGAAAACGGGTGCGAGACAAAACAATCTCTTCCACAACGAAATGGGGCTTGATGCCCAAGAATAGCTCATAAAAAGCTACGAAGCCCGCGATGTGCAAAATGGAGGCGGGCGTGAGGTGGTGAAGTTGGAGTCTCAGCAGAACTCTAGGAGCCCCGGAGAAAGCGGATGTATGGGAAATCCGAGTCCCCTTATTAGATAGGGGACAAAGCATACCCGCTCCCCTTTGGAAGGGTTGGGGGCGCCTCCGCCTGCTTTCCACCCTTGTAGGTGGCGAGTCCGGCTCGAACCGGAACCATGAAAGTTGGGGGAAGATATCCCTCGGTTTGGAGTACCACTAGCTCGCTGTGTGGAACTGAGCATCTCCCCCAATCTCCTGGCTTAGGGCTGGGAGCGCGAGAGGAGGAGCCGCGTCGGCTATCCATGATGGAATGGATTTTTGTCAGAAGTGCTTCGATGAGAACTTGCGTATGGAGGAAGGTGTGAGCTGGATCTAGATCCTCGCCTCTCTTGTAGGCGGCTCATTCGCACGGCTAGGGGGTAAAATGTAAAAATACCCCAGCCTTTCGCATTCGTACGACACGTGGAAGAAGGCCATTATTGGGCGTAGAAGCCAAGGAGCGCAACATTTATAAAGAAGCCGGACACTATTCGACGGGAACATCAAGACTGAAGGATAACCCGCCTTGCAATGCCGAAGATAATATACGTGCCGGACTCGTCGTCGCTGAAGCCCGGTTCGGGGGCTACTGAGGGAGTTCCGGACTAGGGGGTGTCCAGATAGCCGAGTTATCATTATCGGCCGGACTCCAAGACTATGAAGATACAAGATTGAAGACTTCATCCCGTGTCCGGATGGGACTTTCCTTGGCGTGGAAGGCAAGCTTGGCGTCTGATATGTAGATCTCCTACCTTTGTAACCGACTTTGTGTAACCCTAGCCCTCTCCGTGTCTATATAAACCGGATGGCTTTAGTCCATAGGACGAACAACAATCATACCATAGGCTAGCTTCTAGGGTTTAGCCTCTTTGATCTCGTGGTAGATCCACTCTTGTAACACATATCATCAATATTAATCAAGCAGGATGTAGGGTTTTACCTCCATCAAGAGGGCCCGAACCTGGGTAAAACATCGTGTCCCTTGTCTCCTGTTACCATCCGCCTAGACGCACAGTTCGGGACCCCCTACCCGACATCTGCCGGTTTTGACACCGACAGGGGTCCTTCCCACACGAGCCAGAAATCATCGGGGACAGGCCCTCCTGGGACTAAGGCTGGGGCTATGTGCCATCGGGCGAGGCATCAAAACCCAATCATTTTCGTTCGTATGTACATCCCACACGGTGAATCCCAGAAAAACATTTCCGTTCGTATGTATATCACACACAGTCAATCCAAGGAATGTGTTTCCGTTCTTATGTACATCCCACACAGTCAATCCAGGGAAAACGTTTATGTTCGTATGTACATCCCACACAGTTTTATGTATATACGCTCGTGTGTGAAAGGTGTAACTATCACACATGCTCTGCCTTGGTATTAACTGTTTGCTTTCATGAACTACATCGCACACGATTTTATGTAGAAAACCGTGTGGCATTGGGCTATCCATCACAAGCGCTTTTACTGCCAGAACTGTTTGCAAAGTTCCATGACCATATGTTCTCTTTTTATTTTTGCCTGTAATTTATTACTAAAATTGGAAATTTTGAAATATGAAACATGCAATTCAAATTCTCAGCACAATGGTTCAAGAATGAATCCATAAATAAAATTGCCAGTACAATATGTTCAGTAATTATAGGATTAGGCAGCAATTAACTATGATGAACCACAATATTTAAAGGCAATAAAGGTGAAGAGACAAGTGTAAATCATTTTGACTGCCGACGGTGTTGAATAAGTGGAATGCCATAATGTGCCTTCCTGCATGCCATAGGCACGAAACACTTTTGTCCAACCCCTTGTGACGATCGCCCCCCCATCCTTCACCGCCTTCAGGAAGACTTCTAGAGTATTATCATGGTAGCATGAATTATATACTTTAACCTTAGTTGCCTCCATTCCGGTCATTTAGTTTGCAAGGTAATCATCAGTAAATAGCTTCGGAAACCACTTAAAAGAGAAAAAATTTCAAATACTGAGGTCTAATAGAGTAACTTGTTGTGGGCAGGGGGAAAAGGCAACACATTACTTACCATCCTAAAGTTCACTGTTGTATTCGACAAAGCGTAAGTAAAGAGCTTAATTCCAATCACCCGTTTCTTTCGCTTAACAATCTTTCTTAGGTTCCTCACTTGACGCTTTTTCATGAATATCTTATTGTCCCATACGCAAAAGGGATGGAAGCGTGGATTAGTACCCCTCATATATGTACCTACAAGCAACCAGTAAATGTTAGAAGCTAAACTGAGATTGCACAAATGATGTAAAATACAACTACCTATGTTCCTAAGTACAAGTATTTTTTTGAGATTTCAATATGAACTACATACGGATGTATATAGAATTATAGATATAGTTTAGATTAGAATCGAGATTCACTCATTTTGCTCCTTATGTAGTCTATATTGGAATCTCTAAAAATACTTATATTTAGGAATAGATGGTGTATAAGACATGGAATGCAGCTAACCTCGACGGCAAACAACAGCATCGCCCATTGTAGCCCTGTGTAAGTACATGGAAAGCTAATGTTAACTACAACAGGGTTAACATCCACCAAAAATAGCAAATGGTAATAAAACGGCAGCATCTGTACTGATATCTTCATTTCGAAAGAGTAGCACGGTAGCAAAGGGAAGGATTAAAAAATGTCTACAACTATTAATTGCAACAGGCTTAACAACATCCTAATTCATGTTTTGTAAGTTTGTAGCCATATAAATACAACTCTTTAAAAATGGATACAACTGTTAACTGCAACAGGCTTAATGGCCATTGAAACGGGTACTGATAAAAATGCAATTGGCAGAGTTAAACAACACAGGGCAGGTGCTGCCAGAGTAGATAATGGCCCAGTTGTCTATAAAAAGGTAGGTAAAATAGCTCAAACGTGTTAGGCATGTTTGCTACAACATGCTTAATACATCGACAGAACAAAACATAGCCATTAATTGCAACGGGTATTGGTAAGATTGAACTGGTCGGTACATACTTGGTAAGTCCTAAGAGGTAGTTGCTGGGGCACTTCATCTTGGCCAGAGCCCGCCCAAAGTCAGCGGCGGGGGAGGCGAGTTGTTCCTCCGGGTCGACGTGGATCAGTACCACTGACATATGTGTACCTACAGGCAACCAGTAAATGATAGAAGTTAAACTGCAATTGCACAAATGATGTGAAATACTGTAAGACATGGGATGCAGCTAACCTTGATGGCAAACAACAGCATCGGACGTTATGACCCTGCGTAAGTACATGGACAAGCATGTTAAGTACAACAGGGATAGCATCCACCAAAAATAGCAAATGGGGCAGCATCTCTAGTCTATCTTCATCGCGGAGAGTAGCATGGTAGAAAATGGACAGATTAAAAAATGGATACAACTGTTAATTACAACAGGCTTAACAGCATCCTAATTCATGTTTTGTAAGTTTGTAGCCATTGAAATACAACTGTTTAAAAATGGATTCAACTGTTAATCGCAACAGGATTAATAGACGTTGAAACCGGTAATCGATAAAAATGCAATTGGCATAGTTAAACATCACAAGGCGAGTCTTGCGAAGCGAGAGAATGGCCGGATGTTTATAAAAAAGGTAGGGAAAGTAGCAAAAATGTGTTAGGCATGTTTACTAGAACATGGTTAATACATCGACCGTCTGAACATAGCCATTAATTTCAACTGGTATTGGTAAGATTGATCTGGTGAGTACATACTTGGTAAGTCCTGAGAGGTAGTTGCTGGGGCACTTCATCTTGGCCAAAGCCCACCCAAAGTCGGCGACGGCGGAGGCAAGTTGTTCCTCTGGGTCGAAGCGTGGATCAGTGCCACTGACATGTGTACCTACAGGCAACTAGTAAATGGTAGAAGTTAAACTGCAATTTCACAAATTATGTGAAATACTATAAGACATGGGATGCAGCTAACCTCGACAGCAGACAGCAGCATCGGCCGTTATGACCCTGCATAAGTACATGAACAGGCATGTTAAGTACAACAGGGTTAGCATCCACTAAAAATAGCAAATGAGCAGCATCTCTAGTGATATCCTGAGTCATGTATTGTAAGTTTGTTGCTGGTATTGGTGAAATTGACCTGGACACGTTAATATTATAACATCAGACAGTGTGCGGTACTGAAATAAACAAGGCCCGAACATGCTTAATACATCAACCGTACAAATCATAGCCGTTGCAAGTGGTATTGGTAAGATTTAGCTGGTCAGATCTTACCTGTTAAGTCAGGGGGGTAGTCGTTGGGGGACTTCATCTGGGCCAGAGCCTGCACCATGTCGGCGGCGGCGGCAGAGGCGAGGCGTTCCTATGGCTCAACAAGCATGGCAGCCATAGCGCCATGGACCGCCATCAGCTCCTGGCGTTGGGATTTGGATGCATGAGGATGTTTCTCATGCGTCATTTAAGCAACCAGGCCGGGGCCGTGATAGAGATCGGTGGGTTACCTCACTGGATCCGAGCAGAACATAGATGTGGTTGAAGCTGTGGTTGCGGCGGCGGCGGTTTGAGATGCTGGTAGGGGGGCATGAGGGGGGATACCGAGGGTGGGGATGTGGTTGGAGGAATAAATTCCGAAATCGCGCACCTAATGAAAATTTCACTTGAAACTTGAAACTTGGGCGGGGGAAACACGCAATGCAGATGAAGCATGTAAAATACTCGTGTGCGAGAAAAAAGAAAGTTGGCAGATCCCGTCTCCAAAAAAATGTACACGTGTATTCGATTTTTTCAGTCAATGGTACGCCTGGTTTATTAGGAAACATCGCGCACGTAACTGACTTATGGTTCATTAACACAAAAAACGCAGAAGGGTATGGCATAGAAACCGTGTGTTTTGTGATCTTCTAATAATTAACACAAAAAACATACACGGGTGCACATGATAATCAACGCTCAAAGCCCTGAAAGGATGCTCTTACCGACATTGTACATTAATACTACAAACTTAAAGTACTACTGGTAATTTGCTCTAATACTAAAAACTTAAACTACTTCTCACATGCTTCCAGCGGGGCATGTTGGCCAGACGCCGACGTTCTCCTTCCTAGCCTTGTAGGCGGTAGCCCACCATGCTTCAATCTCCGCCAAGCTCTCCTCACCATGGCGTGCAGCCTCTTTTTTCTTGCGGCGGTGGGACTCTCTTATCTTGACTGCATTCTGCCTTTTCCGCTCCTTCTGTGCGGCTTCGGCCGCCTCTAGATCCACCACCCATTCGGCCATGGCAGCCTCAAAGCCCGCCCATGTAACTGTCTGGCCTCCAGCGGCGATGAACTCGGCGCAGTGAGATGCCATCGCTTCCTTACCATGTGTGCGGTCGCGGGCGGCGAGGAACATGGCGCGGCGGGATGCCATCGCTTCCTTACCAGTTATTGTGCGCCGTGGTGCCATGGACGACGCCTAGAGAGAGCTCTGGGACAGAGGGGCCGGGCAGCCGTACAGTGTGGGAAGGGATGCCACAATGGCCAGTTTGAAGGGGACAACTAGTACAAGCTATCCTGACTAAAGGTGGTCTTCGCCTGCCAAAGGCTTTGGTGGTGACACCGTCTTGGACTCCACGGTGACCTTCGTCCTGCCAGTCTTGGTCTCGTTGCACCGATATGGAAACCTTTGCCTGATGCCTCAGGACTCCTCGCCTGGGCTTGCCCTTTAGCACCAAAGTGGAAACGAGGACACTGCACGCGTTGGCGCCCGCCTGGCTCCAGTCATCATGGCTTGCATCACTGGAACCTCGGGAGGTGTCCCTTGCCTTGATATCTCTGCCCCTCGCGAGCCAGCCTGGTGAGGCCGCTCCTGAGGAGGTCTTGTGTCATCCGCCTCGCGAGGATTGGCCCCTCGCGAGGGTCTTGAGTGTTTGTTGGTGAAGATGGGCCGTACGGGGCCATTGGCAGAGCCACGCCGTGGGCCGCAGGCAGGCAAGTCTGGGGACCCCTGCTCCTGTGACGCCGGCAAGAGCTCCCAGACCCAAAGCACGCTTGGACTTGGCTTCGAGGCGAAGCCAAAGAGCAAGTGCGGAGCGCTGCGGGCCCCAACAGCATGCGGCCTTGGTCGACGCATGGCGATTGATTGGACGTGGGCGTCTCCGCTTACCCACGCTGCCCCGGCAACTGCCCGTCTGACAAAAGGCTGGCGCGGGCTATGATGCGCGTGTAGATAGGACTCCTAGGAACTCCCCTCTTTTGTTCCCTGCGAGGAATCGAAACGAACCCCGTGGGGGTGTGTAAAGAACCTGCAATGTCTTTTTTTCATATTATCCTTATTATGAAAATTGGCGAGTGCACGTCTTGTTTCGGCTCAGTCCCCCCTTTCCAATCCCACGACAGCTTGGTGCTCTACGCCGGCAGGCCCCGCTCCCCGGGCAGGCTGCAGCCGTCGCTAGTATGCCAGGTCATGATGCCGTAGTCATGGCCAGGAGATGAGCGGCCCAAGGTCCAGTAAGAGCTCCTGAGGCGCGATGCTCAAGAGGTCCCCTTTAGCGCTCAAGCAACTACCGAGAAGCAGGAAAGGGTGGCGACGTTGCCGTAATGAGGCTGCCACAGGTGAGGGTCCGATGCTGTAGTGTCGGGTTGATCTAATCGCGAGACTTATTGATACGTCGCCAATGTATCTATAATTTATGAAGTCTTCATGCTATTATATTATCAGTCTTAGATGTTTTATATGCATTTATATGCTATTTTATATGATTTTTAGGACTAACCTATTAACCTAGAGCCCAGTGCCAGTTTCTGTTTTCTCCTTGTTTTAGAGTATCACAGAAAAGGAAAACCAGATGGCGTCCAATTGACCCGAAACTTGACAGAGCTTATTTTTGGACCTGAAGAAGGCCAAGGAGTCACAGAGTTGGACCACAAGAGTCCCGGGCTGCCCACGAGGGTGGGGGGCGTGCCCACCCCCAGGGCGCGCCTCCCTGCCTCGTGGACAGGTGAAAGGATCGAGAAGAGGGGTCTAGAGGGGGGTGATTAGACACTAAGTACCAAAAGTTGCAGTTTTTAATTTCTTTAAGTTGAAGTGGAGTTTTGGCACAAGTTTAACAAACACAATACATATCAAGCAAGCATGCAAAGAGTATATGAGCAGCGGAAAGTAAAGCATGCAACTTGCAAGAATGTAAGGGGAAGGGTTTGGAGAATTCAAACGCAATTGGAGACACGGATGTTTTTGTCATGGTTCCGATAGGTGATGCTATCGTACATCCACGTTGATGGAGACTTTAACCCACGAAGGGTAACGGTTGCGCGAGTCCACGAAGGGCTCCACCCACGAAGGGTCCACGAAGAAACAACCTTGTATATCCCATCATGGCCATCGCCCACAAAGGACTTGCCTCACTAGCGGTAGATCTTCACGAAGTAGGCGATCTCCTTGCCCTTACAAACTCCTTGGTTCAACTCCACAATCTTGTCGGAGGCTCCCAAGTGACACCCAGCCAATCTAGGAGACACCACTCTCCAAGAAGTAACAAATGGTGTGTTGATGATGAACTCCTTGCTCTTGTGCTTCAAATGATAGTCTCCCCAACACTCAACTCTATCTCACAGGATATGGATTTGGTGGAAAGAAGATTTGAGTGGAAAGCAACTTGGGGAAGGCTAGAGATCAAGATTCATATATTGGAATGGAATATCTTGGCCTCAACACATGAGTAGGTGGTTCTCTCTCAGAAAATGTGTATTGGAAGTGTAGGAATGTTCTGATGGCTCTCTCCACGAATGAAGAGTGGGTGGGGGGTATATATAGCCTCCACACAAAAACTAACCGTTACACACAATTTACCAATCTCGGTGAGATCGAATTGAGAAACTCGGTCGGACCGATTTAGCAAACCTAGTGGCCGTTAGGATTTTCGGTGGGACTGAGATGTAACTCGGTAGGACCGATATGGTTAGGGTTAGGGCACAACATAATCTCGGTGAGACCGATTACACAAACTCGGTGAGACCGATTTTGGAAATGGACTAAGCAGAGAGTTGGTCAGGCAAACTTGGTTTGACCTATTACACAAACTCGGTGGGACCGATTTTGGTAATAGGCTAACCAGAAAGTTTGCATTGTAATCTCGGTAGTACCGATTGCTCAATCTCGGTGAGACCGATTTTGGTAATGGACATACACAAAGAGATTACAATCCCATCTCGGTGAGACCGAGATCCTTATCGGTGAAACCAATTTGCCTAGGGTTTGTGGCAGTGGCTATGACATCTGAACTCGGTGGCGCCGGATAGAAAGAATCGGTGGGGCCGAGCTTGACTTCTGGTTTAGGTCATATGTGGATGTGGGAAGGTAGTTGAGGGTTTTGGAGCATATCACTAAGCACTTTGAGGAAGCAAGCCATTAAGAAACACCTCATCCCCTCTTGATAGTATTGGCTTTTCCTATAGACTCAATGTGATCTTGGATCACTAAAATAGAAAATGTAGAGTCTTGATCTTGAAGCTTGAGCCAATCATTTGTCCTTAGCATCTTGAAGGGGTTCCACATCCTTTAGTCCATGCCACTTAATTTGTTGAACTTGTCTAAAACATACTAGGTAAAAGTATTAGTCCAACAAGAGATATGTTGTCATTAATTATCAAAATCACCCAGGGAGCACTTGTGCTTTTAACAGGCCGGAGACCCCATGACTTGTTCTCGACGCCAACACCTTTCATATATACCCAAACTTCCAGAAAGAAACCTAGATCGGAAGTTCCGCCGCCGCAAGCCTCTGTAGCCCCGAGAAATCAATCTAGGCCCTCTCTGGCACCCTGCCGGAGGGGGCCATCATCACCGGAGGCCATGGAGGAGGATCCCGGAGGTGCCATCATCGCCATGAAGGCCAAGGACCAGAGGGAGAACCTCTCCCCATCCAGGGGGGTAGGCCATCGAGGAGGAAGAACAAGGGGGAGAACCTCTCCTCCTCTCTCTCGATGGCGCCGGAGTGCCAACGGGAGGGGAATCATCGCCGCGGTGATCTTCTTCATCAACATCACCATCCTCATCTATTTTACGCGGTCCACTCTCCCGCACCCCGCTATAATCCCTACTTGAACATGGTGCTTTATGCCACATATTATGATCCAATGATGTGTTGCCATCCTATGATGTTTTGAGTAGATATCCTTTATCTTTGGGTTGATTGATGATATAGATGGGTATGAGTTGTATGATTTATTTTGGTGCTGTCCTATTGTGCCCTCTGTGTCACGCAAGCATGAGGGATTCCTGCTGTAGGGTGTTGCAATATGTTCATGATTCGCTTATAGTGGGTTGCTAGAGTTACAGAAGCTTAAACCCGAGTAAGGTGGTTGTTGCGTATGGGATAAAGGGGACTTGATACTTTAATGCTATGGTTGGGTTTTACCTTAATGATCTTTAGTAGTTGCGAATGCTTGCTAGAGTTCCAATCATAAGTTCATATGATCCAAGAAGGGAAAGTATGTTAGCTTATGCCTCTCCCTCTTATGAAATTGCAATGACGACTACCGGTCTTGTTAACAATTGCCTAGGACAATTCCGCTTTTGATCCATCATTATTCCACACTCACTATTTATAATATTTAGTAATATATTCTAACTTCATGATAACAGCACCTACTTTTATATTTTAGGTCTCCGATATCATGCAAAGTTATCCTCTTCATACCCACAACGTAGTTTTATTTCTCGTTTCTAGTTGGAAGCAAGCGTTAATGTCACGTGAGTCGTGTCGATGGCAGATAGGACTTGAGCGAATATTGATCTTACCTTTAGCTCCTTGTGGGTTCGACACTCCATACTTATCACTTCCACCTTTGGGAGTTGCTACGATGATTCCCTGCACTTGGGGATTATGAAGCTCTTTTCTGGCGCCGTTGCCGGGGAGCAATAGCGTGGGGTTGATATTCTCGTGTGTGCTTGTTAGCTTTCTTCAATAAGTAGATTTTGTTTTTCCCTGTTTGTTTCTGTTTAGTTGTGGGTGAAACATACAAAAAAGTTAAAAGAATGAAAATACAAAAAAATTACTTGCCTCTGATGCCTAAAAAGTTTTTCAAAAAGAGAAGTGATTGGAAAGTTATGCATTGAATAAGTGAGGGTCGACCTTGAGCACTTGTGTTCATGCTCACGGAAACAATGTAGAATTTTACATGGAATTTTCTCTGTAAATAATTATCCCCTTTTGTATATCCATTGTATTATAAAAATAATGTGCCAAGCTTTGCTTTTAGGATGATTAGATTGTTTGTTTACTATGTGCAGAACAAAAACAGAAACTTTGGCTGTAGTGCATGAATTTACATTTTTGACTGGAATGTCAAATGGGTCTGAAACTTTTTGACCATTACTTCTGTACAAATTGTTTAAATTTTAAAACTTATTTAATAATTTTAGGAGTTACAGAAGTTTACTAAACTTCTATATTACTACAGACTGTCCTGTTTTTGACAGATTCTGTTTTTCGTGTGTTGTTTTCTTATTTTGATGAATCTATGGCTAGTAATAGAGTTTATGAACCATAGAGAAGTTGGAATACACTAGGTTTAACACCTATATAAATAGATAATGAGTTCATTACAGTACCTTAAAGTAGTAGTTTGCTTTATTACACTAACGGATCTCACAAAGTTTTTGTTAAAGTTTTGTGTGGATGAAGTGTTCAAAGAATGAGGAGTTACCGATGTGAGAAGAATAAAGAGAGGCAATAATTCAAGATTGGGGATGCCCAAGGAACTCCAAGTAAATATTACAAGGATACTCAAGCATCAAAGCTTGGGGATGCCCCGGTTGGCATCCCATCTTTCTTCTTCAACAATTATCGGTATACCTCGGTTTTTGTTTTGTTCACATGATTTGTGTCCTTTGTGTTTTTATTTTTATTCAAGAACCATGCTAGTATGAGACAGCCCTTCATTGATATAGTACTTCATGTGCTTCATTTATATCTTTTAAGTATGATCTTATGGAATTGCTCTTTGAGCTTCACTTGAATCTTTTGAGTATGGTTTTATAGAATGCTTCGTGTGCTTCACTTATACGTTTTGACCTTGGATATTGGTTAGCCTATATTAATTGTATAATGCTCCACGAACTTCACTTATATCTTTTGGAGTATGAATAATACTATCATCTAAAGTGGGTTTGTAGGAGCGTCAACTTTAGGAATTAGTGTTCCCACTATTCCGAATGAGAAGAATTTTGCTTATATGGAGAGTAGAAAAATTTCTATGCTTGTAGATCATGAAAAAGAATGCCTTATGTGATGGTTATATTGTTGAATTCATTCATGATTCTACTGAAAACTATTATGAGGAAGTAATATATGATTCTAGGAGTTGCAATAATATCAAGTTTCTTCTCTATGTGCTTAAAGTTTTGAAGTTATACTTGTTTTGCCTTCCTATGCTAGTTGATTCTTGTTCCTATAAATTATGTGCTCAAAAAACCCCTAGGCATAGTAAGTGGGTTAGATTTAAATATGCTAGTCATATTCTTTGTGATGCTCTCTTTGTGTTTCAATTCCTATCTTTTATGTGAGCATCGTTGAAATCATCATGCCTAGCTAAAAGGCATTAAAGAAAAGCGCTTGTTGGGAGACAACCCAATATTTACCCTTACTGTTTTTGTGTGTCTACATCATTAAGCTACTGTAATAATCATGTTTTATAGCTTTTGTTTCAATAAAGTGCCAAGTAAGACCTTTGGCAAGACTTGGGTGAAAGTTAATGTGATCTTGCTGTAAAAAAACAGAAACTTTGCGCTCACGAGATTAGCTGCTATTTTTTACAGAAGAGTACTTTTAAGTTGATTATTTTTGCAGAAGATTAATAGACAAATTCATCACGTCCACCAATTTATGTCATAATTTTTGGGGTAGAAGAAGTATGGTTGCTGTTCAGATCATTACATACTGTTCTGTTTCTGACGGATTATGTTTTCATTGCATAGTTTGCTTGTTTTCTAGTTTCTATGGCTTATATTTGTCAATATAAATTTTAGAAATGATATGGTACAGTATAAATTGTGTGAGAACAATTATGAACCTTGTATTTACAGTACCAAAGTGAATGGTTTACTCTTTATCATACTAACCTATCTCACAAAGTTCCGTTAAGTTTTGTGTGATTGAAGTTTTCAAGCTTTGGGTGAGATATCGATATGAGGAGAATAAGGAGTGGAAAGACCCTAAGCTTGGGGATTCCCAAGGCACCCCAAGTTAATATTCAAGGAAGACTCAAGCGCCTAAGCTTGGGGATGCCCTAGAAAGCATCCCCTCTTTCGTCTTCAAAACTATCGGTATACCTTACTCGGAGCTATATTTTTATTCATCACATGATATGTGTTTTGCTTGGAGCGTATTTTCATTTTTACTTGATGTTTGAATAAAATCATTGGATATGAAATCTTGAATGAAAAAGAATCCTCCCTTGGCTAGTTACTTATTTGACTACTCAGTGTTCTTCACTTATATCTTTTTGGAGTAGTTTTTCATTTACTCACGTGCTTCACGTATATCCTATGAGTAAATGGTTGAATAAATTTAATATCATAAATCTGAATTTATATATGTTTCATATGCTTATAACATGGGGAGTAATTACTTCACACATAATAAGTATTGGTAGTAAACTTATTGAAAGTTAGCAAACGTAGAATTGGTCACTTGAACAATTCATGAAAGAATATTGGAGGAAGAGAGATTTCACATATAAATATACTATCTTGGACATCTTTTGTAATTGTGAGCACTCATTAAAATATGACATGCTAAAAGGTTGATATTGGACAAGGAATACAACGTAATAGGTTATGCTTTCTTATATCTGAAATAAAGTATATTGTCTTGGATCATCCAACATGCTGAGCTTGCCTTTCCCCCTCATGCTAGCCAAGGTCTTTGCACCAAGTAGAGATACTACTTGTGCTTCCGAATATCCCTTAAACTAGTTTTGCCATGATAGTCCACCATACCTACCTATGGATTGAGTAAGATCCTTCAAGTAAGTTGTCATCGGTGCATGCAATAAAAATTGCTCTCTAGATATGTATGATCTATTAGTGCGAAGAAAATAAGCTTTATACGAACTTGTGATAGGGAAGAAATAAAAGTGATGGACTGCATAATAAAGGTCTCTATCACAAGAGGCAATATAAAGTGACGTTCTTTTGCATTAAGAGTTTATGCATCCAACCATAAAAGCGCATGACAACCTATGCTTCCCTCTGCGAAGGGGCTATCTTTTAATTTTACTCTTCTACCTTATGCAAGAGTCATGGTGATATTCACCTTTCCTTTTTACATTTTATCCTTTGGCAAGCACATTGTGTTGGAAAGATCCCGATATATATATATCCAATTGTATGTAAGTTATCATGAACTATTATTGTTGACATTACCCTTGAGGTAAAAGGTTGGGAGGAAAAACTATAAGCCCCTATCTTTCTCTGTGTCCGATTAAAACTTTGAACCCATAAATATCACGTGAGTGTTAGCAATTGTTAGAGATTAAATGATAGTTGAGTATGTGGAGTTTGCTGAATCAAAGCTCTGACATAGACCCTTCCTGAAAATAAGATGAATTGCAATTGTTTGATGACTGAGAATATAGTTTGTTATTTTCAAGAAAGTTTATGATCTATACTTTAACATGTGAATAGCTTGTTACTTGATCATGAAAAGTTTTATGAGATGAGCTACTGTTATGACATATAATGATGCTAGAAAAAGTGATTGAAACTATCATTGATCAAACTTAAGAACTTGCTAGCATTCACACTTCATAAATTATTTCTTTTATCATTTACCTACTCGAGGACGAGCAGGAATTAAGCTTGGGGATGCTGATACGTCTCCAACGTATCTATAATTTATGAAGTCTTCATGCTATTATATTATCAATCTTAGACGTTTTATATGCATTTATATGCTATTTTATATGATTTTTGGGACTAACCTATTAACCTAGAGCCCGGTGCAGTTTACATTTTCTCCTTGTTTTAGAGTATCGCAGAAAAGGAAAACCAAACGGAGTCCAATTGACCTGAAACTTGACAGAGCTTATTTTTGGACCAAAAGAAGGCCAAGGAGTCAAAGAGTTGGGCCAAAAGAGTCCCGGGCTGCCCACGATGGGGGGGGCGCGCCCACCCCCCTGGGCGCACCTCCCTGCCTCATGGACAGCCCGGAGACCCCCCTGTCTGGTTCTCGATGCCAACACCTCTCATATATACCCAAACTTCCAGAAAGAAACCTAGATCGGAATTTCCACCGCCGCAAGCCTCTGTAGCTACGAGAAATCAATATGGGCCCTCTCTGGCACCCTGCCGGAGGGGGCCATCATCACCGGAGGCCATGGAGGAGGATCTCGGAGGGGCCATCATCGCCATGAAGGCCAAGGACCAGAGGAAGAACCTCTCCCCATCTAGGGGGAGGCCATGGAGGAGGAAGCACAAGGGGGAGAACCTCTCCTCCTCTCTCTCGGTGGCGCCGGAGTGCCATCGGGAGGGGTATCATTGCCGTGGTGATCGTCTACATCAACATCACCATCATCATCACCATCCTCATCTATTTTTCATGATCCACTCTCCCGCACCCCGCTGCAATCCCTACTTGAACATGGTGCTTTATGCCACATATTATGATCCAATGATGTGTTGGCATCCTATGATGTTTTGAGTAGATATCCTTTGTCCTTGGGTTGATTGATGATCTATATTGGTATGAGTTGTATGTTTTATTTTGGTGTTGTCCTATTGTGCCCTCCGTGTCGCGCATGGCGAGAGGATTCCGTTGTAGGGTGTTGCAATACGTTCATGATTAAGCTTATAGTGGGTTGCTAGAGTGACAGAAGCTTAAACCAGAGTAAGGGGGTTGTTGCATATGGGATAAAGGGGACTTGATACTTTAATGCTATGGTTGGGTTTTACCTTAATGATCTTTAGTAGTTGTGGATGCTTGCTAGAGTTCCAATCATAAGTGCATATGATCCAAGAAGGGAAATTATGTTAGCTTATGCCTCTCCCTCTTATGAAATTGCAATGACGACTACCGGTCTTGTTAACAATTGCCTAGGACAATTCCGCACACCAATCCATCATTATTCGACACTCGCTATTTGTAATATTTAGTTATATATTCTAACTTTATGATAACAGCACCTACTTTTATATTTTAGCTCCCCGATATCATGCAAAGTTATCCTCTTCATACCCACAACATAGTTTTATTTCTCGTTTCAAGTTGGAAGCAAACGTTCGGTGTACGTAGAGTCGTATCAGTGGCAGATAGGACTTGAGACAATATTGATCTTACCTTTAGCTCCTTGTGGGTTCAACACTCCATACTTATCACTTCCACCTTTGGGAATTGCTACGATGATTCCCTGCACTTCGGGATTATCACATATCTTGGCATTCCTGAGCTGGCTCTTTGTGTCGCGCCAGACTTGTGCGTCGACCGCTGTAGGGTAGCTAGGTTTGGCCTATGAAAGCCTACCCCCTTCTCCACGCTCTTCTGAGTGCTCTGCATCCTCAGGTCCCGGCCCTTGAGCGAGCTCAGCCGCCACTGGTATGCCAGGTCGCGATGTCGTGGTCAAGGCTAGGGGGTGAGGGCTGGAGAGCCAGTAAGAGCTCCTGAGTCGTGATGCTCAGGAGCCCCCCTTTTAACGCGCAAGCGGATCGCATGGGAGAAGAAGTAGGAGACCGTGGTACTGCCCGCTGTAGTCTCGGGAGGTTCCTGCAGGTCAGCACGAGGGAAAACACAAATTTCCACGATGATTGCCGGTTTGCCGCAGGTCGCCCTGCAAGAAGATGAAGGCACTGAGGGCCTGGTGAGGTGGCGTCTTGTGGGTGTGCCGCCGCCGAGCTCGACCACTCAGATTTGCGGTCTTTGCGAGGGGACGGACGAGCACAAAGCGTCGTGCTAGATTGTGTAGCTCCCGTGGTGGGTGAAATCAAGCAGGTGATAACCACAGGTAGATCATGCATGGAAAGTGAATGGGATTAGGTAAACGTAAGAACGATACATGCCACTGGGCTGGACCCGAGCGGCTTGGGGATGATGCAGCCCGAGGGGCGCCCCCAACAGAGTAAGCTAAAGGCATAAAAGGATGCATGCTGCAGGGACGGACCCATGCGGACTGGGAATGATGTAGCCTGGGGGGCGCTCCCACCTAAATAAACTTGGAAAATGTCACATGGTTCTGTCATTGAAGGAATGTTGGGGCAGCTGAAGATGCATGGTGAAGGGATTGCTGCTCACGAGCCACCAGGATCCTGAGCCTCAGGAGGCTCTGGGGTCTAGGCGGTTCCTTGAGGACCGTCTCCATCTCCGCCAGGACTGCGCGATGCCTAGCCTCCTGAGCCGCCAGGATGCTCCACAGGGTGCGCTGGAAGGCAAACGCCACACTCGGCGGGTCAAAAGGCATGCGAACATAGCTGTGAGGTGGGCCCTCGCAGTGCCCACACGCGAAGGCCAGAAGAGCTCCTGAGATGCGTCCCTGTTGAGCCCTGGGATGTACGTTGTAGACGCACAACCCGCCACCCTCGCCTGGATGGGGAGTAGCGCCAGGTGAGTGGCGGTCGCCGCGCATGGCTCTCGCGTCCTGCAGTTCCTGAGTGGTCTTGGCAATGAACTCCTGAGTGTTGGGCGCTCCTCGTCCGGTGTCCTCCTAAGGGAACCGTGCTGTGAAGCACGCCTCCACGTGGTGCCCGAGCACCTTCCTCGCGATATTGGCAAGGTCGGAGGCCCTCCAGAAGAGAGCCCCCGAGCCCAACCCGAGGATAATATTGGTCATAGATAATCTTGATCATACATAATCTTGATCATAAACACACAATTCATCGGTCTAAACAAACACACCGCAAAATAAGATTACATCGAATAGATCTCCACGAGAAAGGGGAACGTTGTATTGAGATCCAAAAAGAGAGAAGAAGCCATCTACCTAATAACTATGGACCCGAAGGTCTGAGGTAAACTACTCACACTTCATCGGAGGGCTATGGTGTTGATGTAGAAGCCCTCCGTGATCGATGCCCCCTCCGGCGGAGCTCCGGAACAGGCCCCAAGATGGGATCTCGTGGGTGCAGAAGGTTGCAGCGGTGGAATTAGGTTTTTGGCTCCGTATCTGATCGTTTGGGGGTACGTAGGTATATATAGGAGGAAGGAGTATGTCGATGGAGCAACAGGGGGCCCACGAGGGTGGAGGGCGCGCCTGGGAGGGTAGGCGCGCCCCCTACCTCGTGGCTTCCTCGAAGCTTCCTTGAATTAGGGTCCAAGTATCCTGGATCATGTTCGTTCTCAATATCACGTTCCCGAAGGTTTCATTATGTTTGGACACCGTTTGATATTCTTTTTCTATGAAACTCTAAAATAGGTAAAAACAACAATTCTGGGATGGGCCTCTGGTTAATAGGTTAGTCCCAAAAATAATATAAAAGTGAATAATAAAGCCCAATAATGTCCAAAATAGAAGATAATATAGCATGGAGCAATCAAAAATTATAGATACGTTGGAGACGTATCAAGCATCCCCAAGCTTAATTCCTGCTCGTTCTCGAGTAGGTAAATGATAAAAATAGAATTTTTGATGTGGAATGCTACTAGGCATAATTTCAATGTAATTCTTCTTAATTGTGGTATGAATATTCAGATCCGAAAGATTCAAGACAAAAGTTTAATATTGACATAAAAAATAATAATACTTCAAGCATACTAACTAATCAATTATGTCTTCTAAAAATAACATGGCCAAAGAAAGTCATCCCTACAAAATCATATAATCTGGCTATGCTCTATCTTCACCACACAAAATATTTAAATCATGCAAAACCCCGATGACAAGCCAAGCAATTGTTTCATACTTTTGGCGTTCTCAAACTTTTTCAATCTTCACGCAATATTGTCGGCGTTCTGGGAACGGGTGTACCCAGACTTGCCTGCCTGCGGCCTGCGGCGTGGCTCAAGGGGTGGGCCAGCACGGCCCATCTTCATCAGCACGAGCACAAGACCCTCGCGAGGGGCCAAGCCTCGCGGGACGGACGACAAGAAGCTTCCTCAGGCACGGCCTCGTCAGGCTGGCTCGCGAGGAGGCGGAGAGATCAAGGCGGGGTACCTCACGAGGTGCCCATGATGCAAGCCATGACGACCAAGGGCGCCAGGCGCCAGCCAGCCTTGATGTCCTCATTTCCTCTTTGGTGCAAAGGGGCAAGCGCAGCGAGAGTATCAAGCAAAGGCATCCGTTTGATTGCAACAAGACCAAGACCGTCATAGCGGCGGAAGGAAGTCATCGTGGAGCCCAAGCCGGCGTCACCACGAGCCTTTGACAGGCGAGGACCAACTTTAGTCAGGATAAGTGTACTAGATGTTCCCCTTCAAAATGGCTAATTGTTGGCGCCCTTCCCGCTCAATATTTGGGAAGAGGCCCAGGGCCTCTGCCTATAAATAGGACTAGCCACCCCACAGGGAAGAGAAAGAGGGATCGGAATCAGCAGAGAGAGAGAGAGTGACTGAACTCCCCCTAGAAGTTCATCGCACCGGCCAAGAACAGACCCTCGCGAGGCTGTTCTTCCTTGTATCGTTCATCATCAGCCCAAGAGGCAATCCACCACACCACACACTGGAGTAGGGTGTTACACCACAATGGTGGCCCGAACCAGTATAAACCTTGTGTCTCTTGTGTTGTTCCTTTGGTAGTTTAGATCCTAGCGAGGCGACGAGGTGCAGGTAGGTAGGAGGCGAGATCTCCGCACGCACCCCAGAGTTCGAACCTATAGGGTCTGCCGGAACCCGAAATCCGACATTTGGCGCGCCAGGTAGGGGTGTGCCGGAATTCGTCTTCCGTCGCCCTGTTCTTCGCCGACCATCGCATCCATGTAAGACACTCGTCGGGCCCGTGCTGAGCGCCGAGCCACTCTCGCTTCCCGCGTCGCCCAGACGGCCCCCGTCGGCTGCCGCCCCCGCTGTTCCCCGTCGCCTGCCGTCAATGCCGCCACCGGCCCGGCGGGGAACGAGCAGCAAGCATCGTCCCAGCATCCGTCCGTGAGGCGAGACGGCCGTACCGCTACTCCTTCACTCGCCCAAGCTGGTTCTTCATCTCGCGCGCTCCGCGCGCCCATGGAGGCTCGAGCTGCGCTCATCGCGGCAAACGAGCTCCTACGCTACCGCCCTGTCGACGACGTCTACGAAGAGTGGCTCGACCGCGTCGCCGAGCTCGTCCGCGCCGCAGGGGGCTCCCCCGTGCCGTCCTTCTCGCGGGCGCGGGTGATGAAGCTCCAGGGGCGCCTCAGCCACCTCCCCCTCAAGAAGGCGCCCTGGCCCCAAGGCGCGTGGCTCCTGGGCGGAACCCACTCCGTCCGGCGCCAGCGTAGCAAGAGCAGAGTTGTTAAGAGGTCGCTCGCCGCCAAGAAGCTGCCCGAGTGCTCCCTGCACCGGCTCGTCACGACCACGCTCCTGCTCCAGCATGCCAAGACCCCGCGCTGCTCCCAGCGGCAACGCATGGGGACCCGCAAGACCAGGCTCTTCGTCACCAAAGGACTCCCATGGCCACAGCAGGTTGCCGCGCCTTCACCACCGAGCTGCGCAGCGTCGCGTGGCCCGACAATTTTAAGCCAGACCTGCCTCCTCGCTGCGACGGCACGGCCGACCCTGCGGAGTTCCTTCAGCTCTACGAGCTGAGCATCGAAGCCGCCAACGGGGACGAGAAGGTCATGGCGAACTGGTTTCCCATGGCGCTCAAGGACGGAGCTACTTTTGGCTCCCGAACACTGGCTCTCTGCACGATCTCCTCCTGGGACAAGATGCGCACCGCTTCATTGCCAACTTCCAAGGCACTCGCGACCGGCCTCCTGCCATGAGCGACATGCGCCGCATCAAGCAGCAGCCAGGGGAGACCCTGCAGAAGTACATCCAGCGCTTTAACAACACACGCCTCAAGATTCCCAAGGTGACCGAGGAGGCCATCATCTCAGCCTTCTCCGACGGTGTGCGCGACGTCAAGATGAAGGAGGAGCTGGCGATGCATGAAGATCTGTGCACTTCCATGGAGCTGTTCAACTTGGCGACCAAGTGCGCCAGGGGTGAGGAAGGACGCCTTTCCCTCCTCGAGCTGCCAGCCGCACCCGGAGAAGAAGCCCAAGGCCAAGGGCGTGAAGCGCAAGGGGCTGCCGTGCTCATGCGTAACCGCATACCAAGCGAGGCAGAGATCAGCCCGAGTCTTCCAAGGGCAGCCGGTACTGCGTGTACCATGACCTCCACACCCACAACACCAACGAATGTAAAGAGCTCCGAGCCAGGCGAGAAGGGAGGATCGATCAACGCCCCGACCGCAACGATCGAGGCTACGACCGAGGAGGAGGAAGAAACGCAGGACGCTGGGAAGACCGTGGCCCTCGCCAAGGGTGGCGTGACCGACCTCGCGAGGATCGCTGGCAGGATCAGCCTCGCGAGGGAGGCTGGAGGGATCAGCCTCGCGAGGATCGACCGCAAAGAAACGCAGGCCTCCCTCCTCTGCCACCGCAGCCAAGGAGAAATGAGGACCATCATCAGGACGAGGGGGCTGGGGGCTTCCAGGAGCCGCGCGCGATCGCTTGCATCCTGGGCGGAGCTCAAGCCCCAGCCTCTCAACGCATCTTCAAGCAGTTCGCCCGCGAAGTGAACGCAGTCCTCCCCAAGCTCGAGACCACCCGCCCTCTCAGGTGGTCAGCGTGTGCCATCATGTTCAGCTCAACGGATCAGCTCAAGTGCGCGGCCACAGCCGGAGTCCTCCCGATGCTTTGTTCCCCAATCATCAGCAACGTGCAAGTCACCAGGACCCTCATCGATGGCGGAGCAGGGCTCAATGTCCTGTCCGTAGAGACAATCAACAATCTCCAAGTGCCATACAATCAGCTTCAGCCAACCAAGCCTTTCTCCGGGGTCACCGACGGCTCCATAGTTCCGATTGGGCAGGTCCGCCTCCCTGTCACCTTTGGGGCGCGCAGCAACTACCGCACCGAGCTCATCGACTTCGATGTCGCCCACATTCGCCTTCCATACAATGCCATCCTCGGGTACCCAGCTCTGGCCAAGTTCATGGCCGTGACTCATCACGGCTACAACGTCCTCAAGATGCCAGGAAGCGGCGGGGTCATCACGGTGCCTTGTGAAGAAAGAGACGCAGTGTGCTCCCTGGAGAGAGCTTTTCAAGCCGCGTCACTTGAAGACCCAGATCGCAGGAGCGGGAGGTTCCCCGAGACCACTCCCAAGAAGAAGAAAACATCGCCAGGCCCGACCCCTCGGGAGGCAGGCCCCTCAGGGTCCGTGCCTGTTCAGGGGGCACCTCCTTCTATCGCATAGGAAGGCGCGCCCGGTGCCCTCCTCGAGCAAGGCTCGGGGGCTCTCTCCTGGAGGGCCACCGACCTTGCTAAGGTCATGAGGGAGGCGCTAGGGCACCACTTGGAGGCGTGCATCAAAGCATGTTTCCCTCAGGAAGGAGCGAGGCAAGGAGGGCCAAACCCTCAGGAGTTCGTCAGCCAGATCACGCAGGAGCTGCAGCAGTCAAGAGTCATGAGTGGCAGCTGCCGCTTAGCCGCTGTAGCTCCCCATCCAGGCGAGGATGGTGGGTTGCGTGTCTGCATCGACATACCAGGGCTCAACCGAGCCGCCTCTCAGAAGCGCTTCTGGCCCTCACGTGCGGGGCACTGTGAAGGTCCACCCCACAGCTTCTTTCGCATGCCCTACGGCGCGTGCGAACGCCGCCGCCACGCCAGCCTCATGGGGAGCATCCCGAGGCTCAAGAGGCCAGGCGTTCGCAGTCCTGGCGGAGATGGAGACGGTCGCGAGGAGCCACCAGCGCCTCGGAGCCTCCCGAGGCTCCCGGGCACAGGGGCTCATGAAGATCGGCTTCCGCAGCCCATGACGTCCGCTACTTCAACATCCCTTCGTCTTCAACGTCATCAGGTGACATCCTTCAAGTTTCATTTCCAGCTGGGAGCGCCCCCCCCCCCAGGGCTGCATTATTCCCAGGCCGCGTGGGTCCGTCCCTGCGGCGTGTATCCCTTTTACTTCATGTTCCTAGCTTACCTTGTTGGGGGCGCCCCTCGGGCTGCATCATCCCCAAGTCGCTCGGGCCAGGGCTAGCGGCATGTACCCTTCTTGCGTTTATTTCGGGTCATGCGTTCGACCCATCATGATTGTTATTTGATGCTTGTCCACGGTACCCCTTCTTCCTTCATGTCGGCCGCTTCCACGTTAAAGTGGGGGTACCTGAGCATCGCGACTCATGGGCTCCTACTGGCTCTCCAGTCCTCACCCTCTGGCCTTGTCCACGGCATCGCTACTTGGCATACCAGTGACGGCTGAGACCCGCTCGAGGGCCGGGACCCGAGGACGTAGAGCGTCGGCATCTAACCAAATTTGCAGGAACACATCACAAGTTAAGGCCCACTGCCAGGCGCAACCCGCCTTGAGGTAGGGTCCCGTGAGTCCCGCGCTGGCTCACGGGTGCCCAGACACCTCGTCGAGCCCTATCGTGCCAGCCATGTGTCGTAGGCGGGGTTGTACACGCCGGGGCTCCTCCCGAGGGGAGCCCCTCCCATGCACCAAGAGAAGCACCATGCTCCGCTGGCTAACGACACCGCCGAGGAGCGGCTATGCCCGTACACATCTGGAAGCGCTATGCTCAGCTGGTGATAAACAATCGAGGTGGCCCTCGGCCGCATCAACCTCGAGGGAGCCCAGGCTCAATGTCTGGCCTCATCGCGCCTCCCTCGGGAGTGCCGCGCGAGGGGCTGGGCACGGGCTACGCACAGGTCACGCCCAGACGCCGCCACCCAGCCAGCCCCTCGGGCCTGGTTCGTCAGACGTCCTCCCGAGCGGAGCCAAGGTCTGAAGGCCGTTTGAGCGTCAAGGGGACTCCACGAGCATCGCGACTCAGAGCCTAACTGGTCATGTAGCCCCTCACTCCTTAGTTCCGAAAGGCTAATGGCGGTTGAGGTATGCGGGGTCGGGCTCTCTGAGGCGTAGAAGGGTAGGTTCACCCTAACTTCTCACCTCCCTACTTGTTGTTCGTGCGCCAAGGGGGACTCCTGAGCATCGCGACTCAGGAGCCTAACTTGTCACGTAGCCCCTCACTCCTTGGTCCCGTCCTGGTTTTTGGTCGGGGCTAATGGCGGGTGAGGTATGCTCGGGGCCGGGCTCTGCCGGCGTAGAACATAAGCAAGTAGGAAGGAAAAGCGCAAATCTCAAGGAATTTAAAAGTGCAAATATTACAGTCCATAACTGTTATCACGACACCAAACGCAAGTTTAAACGCCTCCCCGAGGCACGATGCATGTTGCAGGAGCTGAAAGCAGAACAGGAGCCACAAAGGAGTCACTTGTCGACGACGGAGCTGCGCTGAGCGGGTTCGCCTCGTGAAGCCTCAGGACCGGCAGCGCCTCGCTTCGTCTTGGTGCTGAAGGCCCGAAACTTTGCCAGCAGATCCTCCGCACGACCCTTCACGGCCTCAGCAGCGGCAGCGGCAAGCTCGCCGCTCGCTGGCTCCAGCAGGCTGTCGAAGATAGACGTGGGGTAAGGAGCGTCGGTATTCAGAAGAAACAGACACGCCTCGGCCTCAGCCGTGGGGCCAAGGCCAAGGGTGACATCTTCAAGAGAGCGGATCAGGAAGGGAAGCAGCTTGGCAGGGCCGTCCTCGGTGCCGTGCAGCGGGCTTTCCAGGACAGTGGGAAGAGTCGGAGAGACAACAGTTGGTGGAGTAGGAGGAGAAGACGGCAGCGTAACCACAGCACCCTGAGGCAGGACCTTCTGCGCCCTAGCAGCTGCGGCGGTGGCATCAGGTAAGGATACCTCAGGAGTCGCTTGGGCCATGAGGGCTGAGCTCGCCCCAGCTAGCTCCGCCAAGCCTCGCGAGGATGACCGGGCGGGAGAGGCCCGTGTCTTGCCGTCACCTTCTTTCGCGGGCGGAGGCGCTGCCCCAGACAAAGCCTCGGGAGCTCCCTTCAGCTTCTTTGCAGCGCCACCTAGCCAAAAGATACAGATATCAAGCCTCGGCTGACAAAGCAAGGAATAAAACAAGAATCAAGCAATTATCGTCATCGTCATGAAGCTCGAGCAACCTCCGGCCATACTTGAAGCCCGAGAGCCGGCTGCAGGGATCAGCCTCAAGAGGCCCGGGAGCAGGAGGCACGTCTGCGGATCGCCTCGGAGCTGGGGGCAGACCCGCGGGGGACCAGCCCAGTCCTGTCCTTCTTCGGGATCGGGGGCAAGCTCTCGCCGCCCCGCTCATTGCCATCCTCATCGTCACTCGGCAAGAGGTGGAGAGCGCGGGACCTACGCCGGGGGAGGGGCGCTCTCGACTCCCCGTCGGTCGCCTCGGAGTCAGGCCCCTCTTCCCGCTCTTCTTCTTCCTCCTCTTCGCTGGAGTCGCCAGAGGACCCGTTCACCGTCGCCAGGGCCGTCGGGTCCTCCGGAACCTCCGCGGGCACGGGCCCGTCCCCATTGAAGACGGGCATGGACTCCACCGCCTGCTCCCACTCATCTCAAAGGCAGAAGTGCAGGGCGCCCTCGGCCTCGCCACGTCTCCCCGACCAAAGATTGGAGGACCGCGGCCAGATCTTCATCGGCTAAGACTGCGGGGCTCGGGCGGGGCCTCCACAGCGGAAGCGAGTACTGACGAAGCGGGGCCACCTGGTGCTCCAGGAACTCCCTCAGGAGCGACGCCCCGGTCAGCTTCGCCACCGCCTTGTTGCCCGGCCACAGATCCGCGTCCATCTTCTCCAACACCAGCTTCGCGCGGGGATCCACGAGTTCCGCGCGAGACCAATCGTCGGAGGTCGTGGGCTGCTCCGTGGGCAGAATCAGCCGAGGATGGATGCACCCAGCATCTACCATGACCCACTTGCTCCTGAAGCCCTCAATCCTCTTCCCGGGCTTGAGATGGCGTTGAACTGCCATACGCGACAAAGCTCACAAGACGCCTTGGAGATGGGACCGCGAGAGGTCCGGAGGTAGAAGTAGTGGCGCAGCAAGGCCACTAAGGGCTGCACCCCGACATGAGCCTCACAATAGTATGCGAAGATCGCCAGAAGAAGAATGGAATTGGGGTGGAGGTGTAGAGCTTGCAGTTTGTAATGGCGGAGGACAGAAAAGAAGAACTCGAAAAAGGGAGGCACCAGACCGGCAGCAATGGCGCTCACGAAGAGCGGATAGAAGGTGCTTCCTTGGCCCTCGGGAAGGGCGGAGCCAGCCTTGAGCACCGCTTCCCCGTCATCGCCTTGTGCCGCCACCATCCGGCGCGCCCGGGCAAGGCCCTTCTCCGACACGTTCGGCGAGTCCAAGGCGGGTGCGTACCAAGCTCCGGCCGGGGTCTGGCGAGGCGCCATGTCTTGCCAGGGCACGCGGTCGGAGTAGATCTGAGATTTCGGAGGCAGGAAAGAAAGGCGCAAGAAAAGGGATCTTGGCAATGACCGGAGGAGGCAAGGGAAGCAAAGCCTAGACAGATGCTGCTCCTTTGTCCATTCACGCAGTTGCTAAGGCGCCCACGTCCAATCAACCGCCACGCGGCGCCCAAGGCCGCAGGCTGTTAGGGCCCGCGGCGCTTCGCACTTGCCCCTTCGATTCTCTGCTCAGCCAAGTCCAGGCGCACCTTGGTCCCGGCTCTTGCCGGCGTTACGGGAACGGGGGTACCCAGACTTGCTCACTGCGGCTGTGGCGTGGCTCAAGGGGTGGCCCACGGTCCATCTTCATCAAGCCTGAGCTCAAGACCCTCGCGAGGGGCCAAGCCTCATGGGCGGACGACAGGAAGCTTCCTCAGGAACGGCCTCGTCAAGCTGGCTCGCGAGGAGGCGGAGAGATCAAGGCAGGGTACCTCACGAGGTGCCCATGACGCAAGCCATGGCGACCAAGGGCGCCAGGCGGGCGCCAGCCAGCAGTTGTCCTCATTTCCTCTTTGGTGCAAAGGGGGCAAGCGCAGCGAGAGTATCAAGCAAAGGCATCCGTTTGGTGCAACAAGACCAAGACCGTCATAGCGGCAGGAAGGAAGTCATCTTGGAGCCCAAGCCGGCATCACCACCAGAGCCTTTGACAGGCGAGGACCAACTTTAGTCAGGATAAGTGTACTAGATGTTCCCCTTCAGAATGGCCAATTGTTGGCGCCCTTCCCACTCAATATTTGGGAAGAGGACCAGGGCCTCTACCTATAAATAGGACTAGCCACCCACAGGGTAGAGAAAGAGGGATCGGAATCAGCAGAGAGAGATAGCAACTGAACTACCCCTAACAGTTCATCGCACTAGCCAAGAACAGACCCTCGCGAGGCTGTTCTTCCTTGTATCGTTCATCATCAGCCCAAGAGGCAATCCACCACACCACACACTGGAGTAGGGTGTTACACCACAATGCTGGCCCGAACCAGTATAAACCTTGTGTCTCTTGTGTTGTTCCTTTGGTAGTTTAGATCCTAGCGAGGCGATGAGGTGCAGGTAGGTAGGAGGCGAGATCTCTGCGCGCACCCTAGAGTTTGAACCTATAGGGTCTGCCGGAACCCGAAATCCGACAAATACATGAGCCATGGACATAGCACTATATGTGGAATAGAATGGTGGTTGTGGAGAAGACAAAAAGGGAGAAGATAGTCTCACATCAACTAGGCGTATCAACAGGCTATGGAGATGCCCATTAATAGATATCAATGTGAGTGAGTAGGGATTGCCATGCAACTGATGCACTAGAGCTATAAGTATATGAAAGGTCAACAAAAGAAACTAAGTGGGTGTGCATCCAACTCGCTTGCTCACGAAGACCTAGGGCATTTTGAGGAAGCCCATGATTGGAATATACAAGCCAAGTTCTATAATGAAAAATTCCCACTAGTATATGGAAGTGATAAAATGAGAGACTCTCTATCATGAAGATCATGTTGCTACTTTGAAGCACAAGTGTGATCAAAGGATAGTAACATTGTTCCTTCTCTCTTTTTCTCTCATTCATATATTTTTTGGGCCTTTTCTCCTCTTTTTTATGGCCTCTTTTTTTTTATTCCGGAGTCTCATCCCGACTTGTGGGGGAATCATAGTCTCCATCATCCTTTCCTCACTTGGGACAATGCTCTAAAAATGATGATCATCACACTTTTGTTTACTTACAACTCAAAAATTACAACTCAATACTTAGAACAAAATATGACTCTATGTGAATGCCTCGTGATGTGTACCGGATATGCAATGAATCAAGAGTGACATGTATGAAAGAATTATGAACGGTGGCTTTGCCACAAATACAATGTCAACTGCATGATCATGCAAAGCAATATGACAATGATGGAGCGTGTCATAATAAACGGAATGGTGGTAAGTTGCATGGCAATATATCTCGGAATGGCTATGGAAATGCCATAATAGGTAGGTATGGTGGCTGTTTTGAGGAAGGTATATGGTGGGGTGTATGATACCGGCGAAAAGTGCGCGGTATTAGAGAGGCTAGCAATGGTGGAAGAAAGAAAAGTGCGTATAATCCATGGACTCAACATTAGTCATAAAGAACTCATATACTTATTGCAAAAATCTACAAGTTATCAAAGCAAAGTATTACGCGCATGCTCCTAGGGGGATAGACTGGTAGTAAAAGACCATGGCTCGTCCCCGACCGCCACACATAAGGAAGACAATCAATAAATAAATTATGCTCCGACTTCATCACATAACGGTTCACCATACGTGCATGCTACGGAAATCACAAACTTTAACACAATTATCTCTCAAATTCACAACTACTCAACTAGCATGACTCTAATATCACCATCTTTATATCTCAAAACAATTATCAAGCATCAAACTTTCCTTAGTATTCAACACACTCTGTAACGCCCCCGATGCGGCTATATCTCCCACGTGTCGAGGCACGACTTAGAGGCATAACCGCATTGAAAGCAATGTCGCAAGTGAGGTAATCTTCACACAACCCATGTAATAAATAAGGGAAAGAGATACATAGTTGGCTTTACAAATGCCACTTCACACAATACATAAATAAACATCCATCATTCGTAGTACACTCAAGGTCCGACTACGGAACCAAAATAAAAGAAGATACCCCAAATGATACATGATCCCCGATCGTCCCAACAGGCACCACTACTGATCATCGTGAAAAGACACATAGTAACGACCACGTTCCTCGTCGAACTCCCACTTGAGCTCGGTTGAGTCATCTGTCTTGGCATCGTCGGAACCTCGCAACTGCTTTTGAAGTATCTGTGAGTCACGGGACTCGGCAATCTCACACCATGAGATCATGACTATTTAAGCTTATAGGTAGGACAGAGTATTAAAGTGGAGCTGCAGCAAGCGTCTAGCTTATATGGTGGCTACTTAGCTAATGAGAGCGAGTAGAGGAGCATGGCACGGTCGTGTAGCTAGTAGCGATCAAGAAGTGATCCTGAACTACTTACGCCGACATAACTCCAACACCGTGTTCACTTCTCGGACTCCACCGAGAAGAGACCATCACGGTTACACACGCGGTTGATGTGTATTTTTATTTGAGGTCAACTTCGGGTTTTCTACAACCGGACATTAACAAATTCCCATCTGCCTCATAACCGCGGGCACGGCTTTCGAAAGATATTACCCTGCAGGGGTGTCCCAACTTAGCCCATTATAAGCTCTCACGGTCAACGAAGGATATTCCTTCTACCGGAAGACCCGATCAATCTCGAATCCCGGACTACAAGACATTTCGACGGAATAAAACAAGACCAAAGAAGCCACCCGAACGTGCCGACAAATCCCGATAGGAGCTGCACATATCTCGTTCTCGGGGCACACCGGATAAGCGAAGCGTCTGAGGAACCGACGTAATCCAAGTTGCCCAGAATGGTCCCGACGGTGCTCTAGTTTGGACCAACACTCGAGGAGCATTGGCCCGGGGTTTAAAATAAGATGACCCTCGGGCTCGCGAAAACCCGGGGGAAAAGGCTTAGGTGGCAAATGGTAAAACCAAAGTTGGGCCTTGCTGGACGAGTCTTATTCAAAGCGAACTGTCAAGGGGTCCCATAAATCACCCAACCGTGTAAGGAACGCGAAATCAAGGAACATAACACCGGTATGACGAAAACTAGGGTGGCAAGAGTGGAACAAAACACGGGCATAAGGCCGAGCCTTCCACCCTTTACCAAGTATATAGATGCATTAAATTATAGCAGATATATATTGTGATATCCCCAACAAGTAAACATGTTCCAACAAGGAACAACATCTCCATGTTCCAACAAGGAACAAACTTCATCTTCACCGCAACTAGCAACGCTTATAAGAGGGGCTGAGCAAAGCGGTAACATAGCCAATCAACGGTTTGCTAGGAAAGGATGGTTAGGGGCTGACATGGCAATATGGGTAGCATGGTATAGCAAGTGGTAGGCATCGCAACATAGGCATAGCAATAGAGCGAGCAACTAGCATAGCAAAGATAGAAGTGATTTCGAGGGTATGGTCATCTTGCCTGCAATGTTCTCAGAGTTGTCGAAAGCTTGATCCTCGTAAAGCGTTCTCAACGGGTTCCTCGTTCACGTACTCGTCTCCGGCTCTACCCAAAGCAACAACACAAACAAAGGAACCACAATAAATCACGGTGCAAAGGCACAATCAACATGATGCAAAACATGGCATGATATGCGGGATGTGATATGCAATGCGTATGTCGCGCTCGAAAGGAAAATGATGAACCAGGCATCAACTTGGCAAACCAAGTATGCCACTGGAAAGATGAGATGATTTCGGTTGAAATCGATATAAAGATCACCGAATTGGATGCACGGTTTGGAAATGACAAGCAAAACAAGAATGGCACAAATCTGCCATTAACAGCATGATGCCACTTAGCAAGCAACAAGAAATTAAGCTACTGCACCCAAACGTATCAACAAAGTATATGGCAGTGATCTACACAAGATTCTTCACAAAAGATGAGCACTGAGCTTCGGTTAAATCACATCATAACAGGTTCAAACAAGCATGGCAAAAGTGCACAAAATATCAGGCTGGACATGGCAAAAACAGCATCAGGTTGCAATGTTCAGAGCAAGAAAACTACATGCTACAGGAACTTAAAATAGCAAAACAAGGCACGGAATGAATCTACTCAAAGCATAGAACAAAAGTCACTTACTGACCATAAGCCAAAAAGGAACAGAAAATATAGTAACACCCATGTCAATATTGAAAGTTTCGTTAACAGATTCAGCAACATGGCATGTCAAAAACTGATTAAAAGTAGACATGTTTACAAGCTCAATGCACTCACTACAGAGCCTTAAATGATAAACTAAGCATACATACATCAAGAATACATGGCGTAGAAGACATACATGGTAAGAACACTAACATAGCATACATGGATCAACCACAACAACCTTGGCAAAATTGAATAACATGTAAATAATCTGCCAGGAAACATTTGATAGCAAAAGTAGAGCTCGATTGACTCAAGCTATGGTACTCCATAATTGCAAACAAGGACATGGACGGATAGAGCACGAAATTTTTAACAAAACATCCTTACTGAAGTATCTGAAAATATGCATGGATATCTCGGTAGCATCAAGTTAACATGGCATCAAAATATCAGCAAAACAGAGCTGGAAACAGCAACATCAAGACACCTACTTTGCATGCTTGTGCTAGTCACCACATAGATCACAAAAATACATGGCATACACCCCTGGAAAGATGGCATGGCATATTACAAAACACATGTAGGACTCAAATTCATAGGGTGCACACATTAATCATGGCAAAATAACAAAAGTGCAAGTTACATTAAGAAACAGAAACTAACATCACATAGCCCTCTTCTAACAGCATTTCGGGCATCAAGATGAGCTCAAATGAAAATGATGCAATGAGATGAAATGATCTACACTTCGAGGCGAACATTTTGATATATTGTACGCGCAAAATGGAGCTACAGATGCAAAGATATAGCATGAAGACTATGACACAGAATATCATTGGATGGAAAAACTTAGAAGAAAAGAGGGGGGAGAAGAAAGTCAACGGGCGCTCGGTTCGGGATCCGCCCGATCGGATCGGGGCGACGGCGGCTCGGGCTCGCCGGAGCCCGGGCGAGGAGGAGGAAGGGCGCGTCGGGCGGCGGAGTCGGGCCGGGCCGGGCGGGCGGCGGGCGCGCCGGCGATGGCGCGGGCGCGGTGCCGGAGCGGCCGGGCGAGGTCCGGCGGGCGGCGGAGCCGGCCGGTGGCGGGAGGCGGCGGGCCGTCGGAGGAGGCCACGGGCGGGCGTGAGGGCGGCGGCTCGCGGGCGACGCTGGGCGAGGCGGGAGGCGCGTCTGCGGCGCGCAAGGCGGCGGGCCGGAGGGCCCCGCACGGCCTCGCGGCCCGCGGGTCGGCGGCGAGGTGGGGGCGGATTTGCGACGCGGCAGCCCCTGGTTCGCCGGGCGCGGCGGACGCGTCTCGTCCGATCTCGACGTGTCCGGCGCGCGAGGGGAAAACGACTAGGGTTTTCGGGAGGATGATCCGGATTTGGAGGGGGTTTGCTTAAATAGGCATAAAGGGAGCTAGGAGAGTCCAAATGAGGTGTAGTTTTTGCCCACACGATCGTGATCGAACGACGGAGAGCATGGAAGTGACTTAGATGGGTTATTGGGCTGTTTTGGAGGGGTGTTGGGCTGCAACTTAAAAGAGGCCTTTGCGAGAGTGCGGTTAACCGTTGGAGTACCAAACGAGCTCCAAATGACCCGGAACTTGACCGGTGGTCTACGGGTGGTATACCAAGGCCACTAGACAAACCTTGGTCCATTCCGAGGGGGAGATAGGAGCGTCGGATTGCAAAACGGACAACGGGAAAAATGCTCGGAATCATGAGACAAACACGTATGCAAATGCGATGCACATGATGACATGATAAAAAAATGCATGACATGGACAAAAAGCAAAATGAAGAAAAACCCAACCACGGAGGGAATATCATATCACAATGCCGAAAATGGCAAGAGTTGGAGTTACAAATATGGAAAGTTACTTCCGGGGTGTTACAACACTCCACCACTACAAGAGGATCTCGTCCGAGATCTAGGACTGAAAGAACTCCGGATATTCAGAACGGAGGTGATCCTCGCGCTCCTGTGTGGCTTCTCGGTCGGAATGGTGTGACCACTTCACTTTCAGGAATTTGATTGACTTGTTGCGTAGTCTTGCGCTCGGTTTCTTCAAGAATAGCAACGGGTGCTCATGATAAGAGAGATCTTCTTGAAGGTCAATCTCTTGAAGTTGATAGTGCGTTGAGGAGTCTTGAAGCACTTGCGAAGGCTGTGACACGTGAAACACATCGTGCACGTTTGCAAAGTTGGATGGAAGCTCAAGTTGATAGGCGAGATCGCCTCTTTTCCCAATGATCTTGAAAGGACCCACGTATCTAGGGGCAAGCTTCCCTTTGATACCGAAGCGACGAGTGCCTTTTATTGGAGAGACGCGGAGGTAGACGTTGTCTCCGATTTCAAAAGCCACATCACGGTGCTTATCATCATAATTGCTCTTCTGGCGCGATTGCGCGGCTTTGAGATTCTCACGAATGACTTGGCACATTTCTTCTGCTTCTGTGATCAAGTCATTGCCAAGAAGTTGGCGTTCACCTGTCTCGGACCAATTGAGAGGAGTACGGCACTTTCTGCCATAGAGAATTTCGAATGGGGCCTTGCGAACTCGCTTGGAAGCTATTGTTGTAGGAGAACTCGGCATATGGAAGACAATCTTCCCACTTCATACCGAAGGAAATGACACAAGCCACGAGCATATCTTCAAGGATTTGATTAACTCGCTCGACTTGGCCACTTGTTTGAGGATGGAAAGCTGTCTTTGAAAGCGAATGTTGGTGCCCATGGCCTTCTCGAAAAGAATCCCAAAACTTGGAGGTAAAGATGCTGCCACGGTCTAAAGAGATCACTTGTGGAATGACGTGCAAGGAGACAATCTCGGAGGTGTATAGCTCTCGCCAACCGAGCTGCTGTGATGGATTCTTTGATAGGAAGAAAATGAGCCACTTTAGTAAGCTTGTCAATGACAACGAAGATAGCATCATTTCCACGCTTGGACTTAGGAAAACCAGTCACGAAGTCCATCTCGATATGATCAAACTTCCATTCTGAATAGCAAGAGGTTGGAGGAGACCAGCTGGTCTTTGGTGTTCTGCTTTCACTCTTCTGCAGACATCACATTCATTCACGAATTGAGCAATTTCTCGCTTCATTCGAGTCCACCAATATGACTGTTTGAGATCATGGTACATCTTCGTACTTCCAGGATGAATGGATAGAAGCGAATTGTGCGCCTCGTTCATAATGACTTTTCTCAGATCACCCTTAGGTACCACAATCCGGTCCTCAAAGAAAAGAGTATCTTTGTCATCAACGTGGAAGCACTTGTACTTGGAAATGCCCTTGTCGATACCACGTTTCACCTTGTTTAACATGCTATCCAGAAGTAGAGCCACACGAATCAGATCTTCCAAAGTAGGAGAGAAGATGAGGTTGGCAAGAAAGCATAGAGGAACAACTTGAAGATTCAGCTTATGGAAAGCTTCACAGAGATCCGGTGAAAGGGCTTGAGGATTAGACTGTTGCAGTAAGCCTTCCCGCTCAAAGCATCTGCAATGACATTGGCCTTGCCGGAGTATATTCAATACTTGGGTTGTACTCACGAATCATTTCGACCCATCGAGTCTGCCTGAGGTTGAGGTTGGGCTGAGTGAAAATGTACTTGAGACTCTTGTGATCGGTGAAAATGTCCACTTTCCTTCCCAACAAGAGATGTCTCCACGTTATCAATGCGTGGACAACTGCCGCCAACTCAAGATCGTGAGTGGGGTAGTTCTTTTCGTTGGGCTTCAATCGGCGAGAGGTATAAGCCACAACTCTCTTCTCTTGCATTAACACAGCACTGAGACCTTGAAGAGAAGCATCACGAGAAAACTTGAATGGCTTGGATTCATCAGAGGAGTCAAGACAGGAGCTGTGACGAGTTTCTCTTTGAGAGTATTGAAAGCAACATCACAATCGGAGACCGGACATACTTCACATGCTTCGAGGAGGTTGGAAAGAGGCTTTGCAATCTTGGAGAAGTTCTCAACGAATCTTGACAATAGCTTGCAAGACCAAGAAAATCAAGTGAGCTGCTTGACATTCGAGGAGGTTCCCAATTCACAATTGCGGACACCTTCTCGGGATTAACAGCGATGCCCTTTATGGAGATGATATGACCAAGATAAAGCACTTCATCAAGCCAAAATTCACATTTGGAGAACTTCGCATAGAATTGATACTCTCTGAGTTTGTCTAGCACCAATCGCAAATGTTTGGCATGATCCTTCTTATTCTTGGAGAAGACCAAAATATCATCAAGATAGACCAAGACGAATTCATTGGTATAGGGGTTGAAAATGAAGTTCATCATCCGAGAGAATGTTGGAGGAGCATTGACGAGGCCGAAAGACATGACAGTATATTCATAAGAACCAAAGCTTGTTACGAATGTTGTCTAGGGAATATCTTGTTCACGAATGCGAATCGATGATAACCCATACGAAGGTCAAGCTTGGAGAACACTTTAGCACCTTTGAGTTGCTCGAAAAGCTCATTGATGTTGGGAAGTGGATACTTGTTCTTGATTGTCTTCTTATTCAATGGACGGTAATCGACGCAAAAGTCGGTCCGTGCCATCCTTCTTCTGGACAAAAAGAACACCACAACCCCAAGGAGATGAACTCGATCCGATCAAACCCAGACGCTCTTGTTCATCGAGCTGCTTCTTCAATTCCCTCAGCTCATCAGGTCCAAGCTTGTATGGACGCTTGCAAACGGGTTCGATGCCGTGCTCAAGATCGATAACGAACTCAAGCTGGCCGATGAGGAGGCATACCGAAGCTCTTACGGAAAGACATCTTGGTACTCACACGATCGAATCTGAGAGATAGCATTCAGTTCGCCCTTCTCATTGAGAGAAAACAACCGAATGGTTTCATCACGAGCGGCATAGATGATCACATCATTAGAAGAGTGAGTCAATTGAATTCCCCTGGCAGCACAATCAAGCTGAGCTTTGTGCTGAGAAAGCCAGTCCATTCCGAGAATAAGATCAATATCCGAGTCACCAAGAACAATTGGTTTAGAAAGAAATCTATAATCGCCCATCTTGATAGAGACATCATGAACTATTGAGTTGGCTCTCATTGACTTCACGGAGAAATAACACCCAAAGGTTTATCCGAGTAAGACCAAGAAAATCATTCTTTGCAAAGAACGATCTTGACATGAAACAATGCGATGCACCAAAGATCAAATAAGACTTTTGCAGAATATCATTAATCGGAAGATTACCCATTATCACATCAAGATTCCTCTCTTGAGCTGCATTCATCATGTTCACCTTTGCAGACTTGGGATTATGCTTGACCACCGCATTGCCGGAAGATTTCACGGAGGAGGAGGCGGAAGGCGCCTTTGGTTGAAGCACTTGTTCGCATAGTGACCTTTCGATGACATTTGTTGCAAGTCACCTCTGAGAGCGGACGGTGATAAGGAGCATTTGACCAGGGAGCTTGAGAATTAGACTTGTTCTGATAGCCTGGGTTGGGTGGGCGGGAAGATCCATGACCACCTGAGTTCTTCTGCTGATAAGGCTGACGGAACGGAGGAGGAGAAAGGTAGAACTTCTGCTGCTTAGCTGCCAGTTGAGAGGAAGAAGAAGACTGAACTGCATCCCTGATTCTCTTCTTAGAAGCCTCACATTTGAGCTGGGCAACTTCTTGCTTCAAAGTGCCATGTTGTAGAATTCATCATACTTATCTGGCTCAAAAGCACAAGAGCTAATTGCAGATCTTCTCTCGCACCACCTCTGAATTGATAGATCATACTCTTTTCATCGTGCACGTCTTGCTTAGCAAAAGCAGGCGAGCTTCGAACTGGATATTGTATTGATAGACGGACATGTTGCCCTGCTTGAGATTGCGGAACTCCTCACGCTTGCTCTCAACAACACTTTTCGAATGTGATGAGCTCACGAAATCACGGCGGAACTCATCCTGTGTAATGACACGACCTCCTCTCGAATCTTTGTATTCTTTGGTACCACTCAAGCCTTTGATCCTTGAGTTGAAACGATGCAAACTTGACAAAGTCCTCAGGTCGACATTGCTACAATCAAAATGCTTGCAGATGTCCACAAGCCAATCGTCGGCCAGATGTGGCCTCGATACGTAAACCGAAGACTTCGCTGATTAGCGAGAAGCCCGGTAGAGTAGCAAAGTGCGGCTGATTGTTGCCTTGACCTTGATTTCCTTGACTGCCTTGCCCTTGAGTACGCTTCTTGCAAGAGCTGCAAAATCATCGAGCATTGGCATTGGTGGTTGCCATGATAGCTTGCCGTGCCTCCGGAGGCGGAGGTGGAGGTGGAGGGTTCGGTGATCCCCATCATTACGATCCGGATTCGTACGCCGTGGGCGGAGCCATCTGAAGAGGGTGACATCCGTTAGTCCTTTGATAGACAAAAGATAAGTAGAATCAACGGATAGAAATTGCAACATATAGTCTTCACAATAAACATTCGAACAAGAATGAACGAATGAATTCCAAAGTTAATCATCACACGTCCATTAAGGTGAGAAGCCACTTAGATAAAGATATGGAAACAACATCTGTCTTAGAAACAAATCGAATATCACAACTGAAAACAAAAGATCGGCTTCTAGAATGAGCCGGAACAAACACATGATAGAGATTTACGCCCAAAGTGTTCGTGGTGGGGCCCACACGGGCACGACGTATAGCGGACGTCATGAATGACAAACAAGACGTCCCCGAATCAGCATAGCCAAGGATTCTTTAAGACGTCTCGCGACCACTGTAAATCGACCGTGAATGGGCGGACCACTAGACGTTGAACCCCAATCTCAAATCATACATCCGCCGGAAAGATATCATGTAAGCTACTAGAATTCCCACCTATAAACTCCCGAAACTTTACGGTTATGCAATCTGGTGTTGGGGATACAGGAGACACAAAATATATCACCCAAACTAACAATACCTAGATCCAAGTATCCATCCGTCAACACATAACCAAGAAATCCTCGGAAATCGTGTACCTCGACCTTGAAAAACATCCGTTATACAAGTCATGGCAATACTCCCTTTTCGCCTCAAGATCGGGCTATCGGGGTTATCTCACCAACAACTGCACAAAAGAGATTTCGATGTCGGCAAAACTCGGGTATTCCAGAATCTGCAACGATAAAATTGTGACGACAACACCTCGGAGCTCAACTCCCGGGACACTGCCACAACCCCTAAATGTCATGAGGCACCAAGAACAATGTTCTCGTCACAAAACCATCGGAACGATTCCAAGATACCCACGTGATCCTAAAAAAAAATTTTAGTGAAATTTGAGGAGAGAAGAGTCAAAACTCTACGTCAGGATACCTCACCAGAGCGACGAAGGGACTGGGAAGTAAAAAGAATCCTACTCTCCGATATATATAATCCTAAGACTCAAAACATTTTTCCATTCTAGACTCAACAACGCCAACAAACAATCAAGTAGGGGGCTCCTAAGTCGGGAAGGCTCGATACCAACTTGTAACGCCCCCGATGCGGCTATATCTCCCACGTGTCGAGGCACGACTTAGAGGCATAACCGCATTGAAAGCAATGTCGCAAGTAAGGTAATCTTCACACAACCCATGTAATAAATAAGGGAAAGAGATACATAGTTGGCTTACGATGCCACTTCACACAATACATAAATAAACATCCATCATTCAGAGTACACTCAAGGTCCGACTACGGAACCAAAATAAAAGAAGATACCCCAAATGCTACAGATCCCCGATCGTCCCAACAGGCACCACTACTGATCATCAGGAAAAGACACATAGTAACGACCACGTTCCTCGTCGAACTCCCACTTGAGCTCGGTTGAGTCATACATCTTGGCATCGTCGGAACACCTGCAACTGTTTTGGAAGTATCATGAGTCACGGGACTCAGCAATCTCACACCATGAGATCAAGACTATTTAAGCTTATAGGAAGGACAGAGTAGTAAAGTGGATCGGCAGCAAGCGACTAGCAAATATGGTGGCTACAATTCAAAAGAGAGCGAGAACAGGAGCAAAGCACGGACTTGAAGCTAGTAGCGATCAAGAAGTGATCCTGAACTACTTACGTCGGACATAACTCCAACACCGTGTTCACTTCCCGGACTCCACCGAGAAGAGACCATCACGGTTACACACGCCGTTGATGTGTATTTTTATTTGAGGTCAACTTCGGGTTTTCTACAACGGACATTAACAAATTCCCATCTGCCTCATAACCATGGCACGGCTTTGAAAAGATATTACCCTGCAGGTGTCCCAACTTAGCCCATTATAAGCTCTCACGGTCAACGAAGGATATTCCTTCTACCGAAGACCCGATCAATCTCGAATCCCGGACTACAAGACATTTCGACAAAGAATAAAACAAGACCAGCAAAGCCACCCGAGCGTGCCGACAAATCCCGATAGGAGCTGCACATATCTCGTTCTCGTGGCACACCGGATAAGCGAAGCGTCTGAGGAACCGACGTAATCCAAGTTGCCCGGGAATGGTCCCGCACGGTGCTCTAGTTTGGACCAACACTCGGAGGAGCATTGGCGGGGGTTTAAAATAAGATGACCCTCGGGCTCGCGAAAACCCAGGGAAAAGGCTTAGGTGGCAAATGGTAAAACCAAAGTTGGGCCTTCTTTGGACGAGTCTTATTCAAAGCGAACTGTCAAGGGGTCCCATAAATCACCCAACCGTGTAAGGAACGAAATCAAGGAACATAACACCGGTACGACGGAAACTAGGGTGGCAAGAGTGGACCAAAACACCAGGCATAAGGCCGAGCCTTCCACCCTTTACCAAGTATATAGATGCATTAAATTATAGCAGATATATATTGTGATATCCCCAACAAGTAAACATGTTCCAGCAAGGAACAACATCTCCATGTTCCAACAAGGAACAAACTTCATCTTCACTGCAACTAGCAACGCTATAAGAGAAATTTGAGCAAAGCGGTAACATAGCCAATCAACGGTTTGCTAGGAAAGGATGGTTAGGGGCTGACATGGCAATATGGGTGGCATGGTATAGCAAGTGGTAGGCATCGCAGCATAGGCATAGCAAAAGAGCGAGCAACTAGCATAGCAAAGATAGAAGTGATTTCGAGGGTATGGTCATCTTGCCTGCAATGTTCTCAGAGTTGTCGAAAGCTTGATCCTCGTAAGCGTTCTCAACGGGTTCCTCATTCACGTACTCGTCTCCCGGCTCTACCCAAAGCAACAACACAAACAAATGAACCACAATAAATCACGGTGCAATGCACAATCAACATGATGCAAAACATGGCATGATATGCGGGATGTGATATGCAATGCGTATGTGCGCTCTGAAAGGAAAATGATGAACCAGGCATCAACTTGGCAAACCAAGTATGCCACTGGAAAGATGAGATGATTTCGGTTGAAATCGATATAAAGATCACCGGAATCGGATGCACGGTTTGGAAATGACAAGCAAAACAAGAATGGCACAAATCTGCCATTAACAGCATGATGCCACTTAGCAAGCAACAAGAAATTAAGCTACTGCACCCAAACGTATCAACAAAGTATATGGCAGTGATCTACACAAGATGCTTGACAAAAGATGAGCACTGAGCTTCGGCTAAATCACCTCATAACAGGTTCAAACAAGCATGGCAAAAGTGCACAAAATATCAGGCTGGACATGGCAAAAACAGCATCAGGTTGTAATGTTCAGAGCAAGAAAACTACATGCTACAGGAACTTAAAATAGCAAAACAAGGCACGGAATGAATCTACTCAAAGCATAGAACAAAAGTCCCTTACTGACCATAAGCCAAAAAGGATCACAAAATATAGTAACACCCATGTCAATATTGAAAGTTCCGTTAACAGATTCAGCAACATGGCATGTCAAAAACTGATAACAAGTAGGCATGTTTACAAGCTCAATGCACTCACTACAGAGCCTTAAATGATAAACTAAGCATACATACATCAAGAATACATGGCATAGAAGACATACATGGCAAGAAAACTAACATAGCATACATGGATCAACCACAACAACCTTGGCAAAATTGAATAACATGTAAACAATCTGCCAGGAAACATTTGATAGCAAAAGTAGAGCTCAATTGACTCAAGCTATGATACTCCATAATTGCAAACAAGGATATGGATGGATATAGAAAGACATGTTTAACAAAACATCCTTACTGAAGTATCTCAAACTATGCATGGATCTCTCGGTAGCATCAAGTTAACATGGCATCAAAATATCAGCAAAACAGAGCTAGAAACAGCAACATCAGGACACCTACTTTGCATGCTTGTGCTAGTCACCACATAGATCACAAAAATACATGGCATACACCCTGGAAAGATGACATGGCATATTACAAAACACATGTAGGACTCAAATTCATAGGGTGTACACATTAATCATGGAAAAAATAACAAAAGTGCAAGTTCTGTTAAGAAACAGAAACTAACATCACATAGCCCTTTTCTAACAGCATTTCGGGCACCAAGGTGAGCTCAAATTAAAATGACGCAATGAGATGAAATGATCTATACTTCGAGCCGAACAATCTGATATATTATACGCGCAAAATGGAGATACAGATGCAAAGATATAGCATGAAGAAAATGACACAAAATATCATTGGATGGAAAAACTTAGAAGAAAAGAGGGGAGAAGAAAGTCAACGGGCGCTTGGGATCCGCCTGATCGGATCGGGCGACGGGCTCGGGCTCGCTGGAGCCCGGGCGAGGAGGAGGAAGGGCGGCGTCAGGCGGCGAAGTCGGGGCCGGAGGCGCGGGCGGCGGCGGCTCACATGGCGGCAAGCGCCGACGGATCGGCGCGGGCGCGTGGCCGGAAGCGGCGGGCGAGGTCCGCGGCGGCGGAGCCGGGCCGCGGGCGGCGGCGGCGGTTGGAGGGAGGCCGCGCGACGGAGGGCGGCGGCCCGCGGCGACGCTGGGCGAGGTGGGAGGCGCGCCATGGCGGCCGCGGCCGGGCCGGAGGGCTCAGACGGCCTCGCGGGCCCGCTGGGTCAGCGGGCGAGGTGGGCGCGGACGGCGACGTGGCAGCCCCTGGTTCGCCGGCGGCGGACGCGTCTGTCCGATCCGGACGTGTCCGTGGCGAGAGGAAAACGACTAGGGTTTCGGGAGGATGATCCGGATTTGGAGGGTTTGCTTAAATAGGCATAGAGGGAGCTAGGAGAGTCCAAATGAGGTGTAGTTTTTGCCCACACGATCGTGATCGAACGACGGAGAGCATGGAAGTGACTTAGATGGGTTATTGGGCTGTTTTGGAGGGGTGTTGGGCTGCAACTTAAAAGAGGCCTTTCTTGAGTGCGGTTAACCGTTGGAGTACCAAACGAGCTCCAAATGACCCGAAACTTGACCGGTGGTCTACGGGTGGTATACTAAGGCCACTAGACAAACCTCGGTCCATTCCGAGGGGGAGATAGGAGCGTCGGATTGCAAAACGGACAACGGGAAAAATGCTCGGAATCATGAGACAAACACGTATGCAAATGCGATGCACATGATGACATGGTAAAAAAATGCATGACATGGACAAAAAGCAAAATGAAGAAAAACCCAACCACGGAGGGAATATCATATCACAATGCCAAAAATGGCAAGAGTTGGAGTTACAAATATGGAAAGTTACTTCCGGGCTGTTACACACTCATAAGAATGTTTTTACTAATCTTGTATACCTAGCATACTAGGATTATTTAAGCAAATTACCATGCTATTTAAGACTCAAAATAATCTAAGTGAAGCATGGGAGATCAATAGTTTCTATAAAACAAATCCAGCACCGTGCTCTAAAAGATATAAGTGAAGTACTAGAGCAAAACTATATAACTCAAAAGATATAAGTGAAGCACATAGAGTATTTTATTAATTTCCGAATCATGTGTGTATCTCTCAAAAGGTGTGTACAGCAAATATGATTGTGGTAAACTGAAAAGCAAAGACTCAAATCAAACAAGACGCTCCAAGCAAAACACATATCATGTGGTGAATAAAAAAATAGCTCCAAGTAATTTACCGATGGAAGTAGACGAAAGAGGGGATACCTTCCGGGGCATCCCCAAGCTTTGGCTTTATGGTGTCCTTGGATTATCTTGGGGTGCTATGGGCATCCCCAATCTTAGGCTCTTGCCACTCCTTGTTCCATAATCCATCAAATCTTTTACCCAAAACTTGAAAACTTCATAACACAAAACTTAACAGAAAATCTCGTGAGCTCCGTTAGCGAAAGAAAACAAAAGACCACTTCCAACTTCTCTATGGTTTATAAACTCTTTTACTAAACATAGATTCATCAAAATAAGCACACAACACACGAAAAACAGAATCTGTCAAAAACAGAACAGTCTGTAGTAATCTGTAACTAACGCAAACTTCTGGAACTCCAAAAAATCAGCCAAAATAGGAAGACCTAGAAAATTTGTTTATTGATTAGAAGCAATTGGAATCAATATTTTATCACGTTCGCGTGATTTTTAACAATTATTTTCATGAACAGAAAGTTTATGGAAATTTCTGCAAGATCAAATAGCTATCATCCAAGAAGATCCTATAGGTTTAACTTGGCACAAACACTAATTAAAACATAAAAACACATATAACCAGAGGCTAGAACAAATATTTATTCCTAAACAGAAGCAAAAAGCAAAAAACTAAAAATAAAATTGGGTTTCCTTCCAACAAGCGCTATCGTTTAACGCCCCTAGCTAGGCACAAAAGCAAGGATAGATCTAGGTATTGCCATCTTTGGTAGCCAATTCTTCAATAAGACATCTATCATCCTTAGGAATTTCTTTCGTTTTAGTAATTATCAAAATTTTAGGCACAAGATTGAAAAGTTCATTTGTAACAAATGGTTCCTTAATGATAGCAAAAAGATTGGGATGAATACTTATAGATTTGAGATCCGCAGTTTCCTTACTAGAGGATTCACCCTTATTTTTAGGAACATACATAAGCTTGACAATTTTAGTAGGAGGACTTGGAGTATTCTTTACGGAAGAAAAATCGGTTCCCAAGTTGGTAATGATATCTTCAAGTTTATCTATTCTAGTGGAATCATGATTTATTTTCTCATTAACTATGGGTTCCTTCTCTTTAATATTTTTCAAAGTGACTCCTACTTTAGATCCATATTGAGTGATTCGGTTGTGGATCTTTTTATCCAAATTTTCAATTAACTCTACGGTAGCAACCTTATTTTCAATAATTTCAAGTCTTTGCATTACATGCTCCAAAGTTAACATAGTTCCATTAACCAAAAGAGGTGGTGAGCCAAAAAAATCTATCATGGCATTATAAGAATCAAAAGTATGCCTACCCAAGAAGTTCCCTCCGGTAATGGTATCAAGGATATATCTGTACCAAGGAGTAGCTCCTACATAAAAATTACGAAGAAGAACGGAAATAGATTGCTTCCTGGTAGATCTATTTTGATCATTGCAAATTCTATACCAAGCGTCTTTTAGATTTTCTCCCTCCCTTTGCTTAAAATTTAGAACTTCATTCTCGGGAGACAACAGAGAAGATAGAGGACTAGCCATAATGACAAGAAAACAAAAAAGAGGCAAACAAAAAAGAGAGGGCGAATAAAACGGCAAGGGTGAAGTGGGGGAGAGGAAAACGAGAGGCAAATGGCAAATAATGTAATGCGGGAGATAAGGGTTTGTGATGGGTACTTTGTATGTTGACTTTTGCGTAGACCTCCTCGGCAACGGCGCCAGAAATCCTTCTTGCTACCTCTTGAGCACTGCGTTGGTTTTCCCATGAAGAGGAACGGGTGATGCAGCAAAGTAGCATAAGTATTTCCCTCCGTTTTTGAGAACCAAGGTATCAATCCAGTAGGAGGCTACGCTCGAGTCCCTCGCACCTACACAAAACAAATAAATCCTCGCAACCAACGTGATAAGGGTTTGTCAATTCTCTACATGATCACTTACGAGAGTGAGATCTAATAGATATGATAGGATAATATTTTTGGTATATTTATGATAAAGATGCAAAGTAAAATAAAAGCAAAGTAAAAAAGCAAAGGAAATAACTAAGTGTTGGAAGATTAATATGATGAAGATAGACCCGGGGGCCATAGGTTTCACTAGTGGCTTCTCTCAAGAGCATAAGTATTTTACGGTGGGTGAGCAATTCTTGTTGAGCAATTGACAGAGTTGAGCATAGTTATGAGAATATCTAGGTATGATCATGTATATAGGCATCACGTCCGAGACAAGTAGACCGACTCACTGCACGCATCTACTACTATTACTCCACACATCGACCGCTATCCAGCATGCATCTAGAGTATTAAGTTCATAAGAACAGAGTAACGACTTAAGCAAGATGACATGATGTAGAGGGATAAATTCATGCAATATGATTAAAAAAAAACCCATCTTGTTATCCTCGATGGCAACAATACAATATGTGCCTTGCTGCCCCTCATCCTTTGGGAAAGGACACCGCAATATTGAACCCAAAGCTAAGCACTTCTCCCATTGCAAGAAAGATCAATCTAGTAGGCCAAACCAAACTGATAATTGAAGAGACTTGCAAAGATAATCAATCATACATAAAACAATTCAGAACATTCAAATATTGTTCATAGCTAACCTGGATCATAAATCCACAATTCATCGGTCTCAAAAAACACACCGCAAAAGAAGATTACATCGAATAGATCTCCACGAGAGAGGGGGAGAATATTGTATTGAGATCCAAAAAGAGAGAAGAAGCCATCTAGCTAATAACTATGGACCCGAAGGTGTGAGGTAAACTACTCACACTTCATCGGAGGGGCTATGATGTTGATGTAGAATCCCTCCGTGATCGATGCCCCCTCCGGCGGAGCTCCGGAACAGGCTCCAAGATGGGATCTCGTGGGTACAGAAGGTTGCGGCGGTGGAATTAGGTTTTTGGCTCCGTATCTCATCGTTTGGGGTACGTAGGTATATATAGGAGGAAGGAGTACGTTAGTGGAGCAACAGGGGGCCCACGAGAGTGGAGGGCGCGCCTGGGGGGGTAGGCGCGCCCCCCTACCTCGTGGCTTCCTTGAAGCTTCCTTGACATAGGTCCAAGTCTCCTGGATCATGTTCGTTCTGAAAATCACGTTCCCGAAGGTTACATTCCGTTTGGACTCCGTTTGATATTCTTTTTCTGCGAAACTCTGAAATAGGCAGAAAACAGCAATTCTGGGCTGGGCCTCTGGTTAATAGGTTAGTCCCAAAAATAATATAAAAGTGAATAATAAAGCCCAATAATGTCCAAAACAAAAGATAATATAGCATGGAGCAATCAAAAATTATAGATACGTTGGAGACGTATCAGTATCAGACGTCGAAGTCGATGAGCTTGGTGATGTAGTTGTCGTGCTGTCCGAAGGTGACAGGGAGGCGGACCTGCCCTATCGGGGTGGTGGAGCCGTCGGTTACTCCTGAGAAAGGCTTGGTAGGCTGAAGATGATCGTACGGCACTTGGAGGCTGTCGAACGTCTCGACGGACAGGACATTAAGCCATGCGCCGCCGTCGATGAGGGTCTTGGTGACTTGCACGTTGCTGATGACGGGCGAGCAAAGCATCGGGAGGGCACCAGCGTTGGCCACGCACTTGAGCTGATCTGCTGAGCTGAAAGTGATGGCGCACTTGGACCACCTAAGCGGGCATGTGGCCTCGAGCCTGGGGAGGACTGCTTTCACCTCGCGAGCAAACTGTTTGAAGATATCTTTGAGAGGTGGGGCTGAAGCTCCGCCCAAGATGCAAAGTATACGCAGCTCTGGAAGCCCCCTGTGGCCTTGGGATAGTTACGCTCTGATAATCCTCCGCTAATGATGCCACGTCACCTCGATTACTGTGGCTAATCTCGCGTTAGTTCGAAACCGATTCGAATTCAATTTAAAAAATTTGGCAAACAATAAAAGTTTTCAAAAAAATTAAACTAAAATGTTCGGAGTGTGCAGTTAAATGCCAGGGTAATTATAATAAAGCGAACACAATTTTACAAAATACCTAAATGGCCTAAACTAATTAAAACAGAAAGAAAATAAATAAAAGAAAACAGAAAAAAAAGAAAAAAAAGGAAAAGAGAGAAAGCCCCCCCGGCTTGCTCAAAGAAGCCGCCCATTCGCCACCGGCCCAACCGGCCACACCCCTCACTCCCATAACCTCCCACCCCTGGTCAAACCCTAATCCAACCACCCGCACTCCCCCCCCCCACATCGTTCCCACCCCCCTCCGGATCCAGATTGGATCGGGGATGAAACCCCCACTCCCCCATCGCTCCTCGCTCCCCCTCTGCCCGATCTGGGCCGGGCACGACGCCCCACCCCTGCGGATGCCGCCGACGCTCCTCGCCGCCGCCTCATCCCACATCCACCTCGCCCTCGTCGCACGGATACGCTCCTGATCCCTTGCCCGTCAGGATCGCCTCGGCCTTGCGCCGCTTGAGGACCTCATGGGAGGCCACGACGCCGGACCTCCCGCCGGACCTCCCCGCCCGGCTGCCTCCCACTCCGCCCGCCCGTCGTCGTCCTCCTCCTCGCCCCGTTGCCGTGGACCCCTCTGCGCCCCTCCCTTTGAGCACCTCTCCTCCTCCTCCCCACGCTTCTGAACAGGCGCCCGGCCAGCGCCTAGCTCTCTCCGGCCCCAACCGAGACCACCATGCCGCCCGCGTCCGCCACTCATGGCCGCTCCCCGCCCCCACTCCGACCTTCCCGTGTGCGCCCTCGCCGCCTCTCGCCTGCCCTTCTTTGGCGCCGCCCGCGACAGCCAACCGCGGCCCCTGCTACCTTCGCCGCGGCCGGCGCCCTCCCCTGTCCGGCGCCCGGTTAGGTTCGGCCACGTCCTGGCGCCCGCACCCGATCCATCGCCCGCGCCCGTTTGGCCCTATGGGCAACTGCCCAGTGGGGCCCCCCACCCACGCCCCTGTTTAAAAAGAAAGAAGAATTAAAAAATAATTAAAAGTAATTAATTAATTAATTAATTAATTACTTAATTACTTAACTTAATTAGATCTGTTAAATTAACCTAATCACTTATTAAACTAACTAATCCTGTTTAGTTAACCTAGGTCAATGACAACCAGGACCCATGCGTTAGTTTGACCTAGTCAACTGACTGTTGACTGCTGACATCACCACGATGTCATCTTGACATCATAATGACATTTCCAAATTAATTTAATTTTGTTAAATTTCAAAAATGATTTAAAACTTTAAAAAAATCATATAAAATAAACCGTAACTCGGATGAAAATGTTTTCTACATGAAAGTTGCTTAGAACAACGAGGCGAATCCGGATACGCCGCCCGTTCGTCCGCCACACACCCCTAACATATCAAACTTGCAACTTTCCCCCTCCGGCTCCTCTGCCCGAAAACACGGAACACCGGGAATACTTTCCCGGATGTTTTCCCCCTTCACCGGCATCACCTCATACTGCGTTAGGACACACCTAGCACCGCTCTTTGTCATGTCTTGCGTCGTCTTGCTTATGTTTGCCTTTGTATTTATTGTTTCTTCCCCTCTTCTCTCCGGTAGACTACAAGACCGACGCCATCTGCTGCCGAGTTCGACCACGGAGTTGACGACCCCTCTCTCTTGCCGAGCAACCGGGCAAGCCCCTTTGATCACCGAGATATCGCCTACTCTTCTCTATACTGCTTGCATTAGAGTAGTGTAGCATGTTATTGCTTTCGATTAATCCTATCTTTCTTGCATATCATGTCCTTGCTACTCTTGTTGTTACCTTTACACGCTATCCTCTTGCCTAGTATAGGATGCTAGTGTTCCATCATTGACCCTACACTCTTGTCCGTCGCCATGCTATACTCTTTGGGCTGTGATCACTTCGAGGTGATCACGGGCATATACTATATACTTTACACTATTACATTACATGTGATCTTTGTTAGGAGATGGGGGAAATTTGAAAGGACAGTGGCTCCATGTCGGTAGAGGTGGGCCTGGGTTCCCGACGGCCCCCGACTGTTACTTTATGGCGGAGCGACAGGGCAGGTTGAGACCACCTAGGAGAGAGGTGGGCCTGGCCCTGGTCGGCGTTCGCGGATACTTAACACGTTTAACGAGATCTGGGTATTTGATCTGAGTCTGGCCATTTGGTCTATACGCACTAATCATCTACACGGGAGTAGTTATGGGTATCCCGGCGTGGTATCACCGGCACTTCGTGACGTCACGACCGAGCGGCGCTACCGGATTGGAACGTAGGCCTCGCTTCTTGTATTAAGGGGCTAGTTACGCTTTCGGCCGCCCACGCATAACGTCTTGGTGTGCATTGGGCGATGGGCCCGGACCCTGGCGCTTAGGTTTAGACCGGCGTCTTTGGCCTCTCTGTTGTGCCTAGGTGGTATGATGCGGCGTGTTGATCTCCAGCGGCGGGCATGACCCGAGAAAAGTGTGTCCAGCCAAATGGGATCAAGCGTGTTGGGTTATGTGGTGCACCCTGCAGTAAGTTAATCTATTCAATAGCCGTGATCTTCGGTAATAGGGCGACTTGGAGTTGTACCTTGACCTTATGACAACTAGAACCGGATACTTAATAAAACACACCCTTCCAAGTGCGGATACAACCCGGTGGTCGCTCTCTCTCGGGGTTACGAGGAGGATCGCCGGGTAGGATTATGCTATCTGATGCTACTTGGAGGACTTGATCTACTCTCTTCTACATGTTGCAAGGCGGAGGCTGCGAGCGTAGTCTTCGGCGAGATTAGATATCCCCTCTTATTCCGCATTCTGCGATTCGGTCCTTGATATGACCCTTTACACATATATCCATGCATATGTAGTGTAGCTCCTTGCTTGCAGTACTTTGGATGAGTACTCACGGTTGCCTTGTTCCCCTTTTCCCCTATCTCTACTCGATTCTTTGCGACTTAACGATGGAGCCAGGAGCGAACACCACCGTCGATGGCGACTACTACTACTGGAGGCGCCTACTACTACATGCAGCCCGGCGGCGAGCAGGAGTAGTTAGGAGGATCGAGGCGGGAGGCCTGCGCCTCTTTCGATCTGTATCCCAGTTGTGCTAGTCTTCTTAAGGCAAACTTGTTTAACTTATGTCTGTACTCAGATATTGTTGCTTCCGCTGACTCGTCTATGATCGAGCACTTGTATTCGAGCCCTCGAGGCCCCTGGCTTGTATTATGATGCTCGTATGATTTTTTTTATTTTTAGAGTTGTGTTGTGATATCTTCCGTGAGTCCTCGATCTTGATCGTACTGCGTTTGCGTGTATGGTTAGTGTCTGATTGAACCGGGGCGTCACAAGTTGGTATCGAGCCATTGCTGTAGGAATCCCCTTCCACACTTCTTGGCGAAGTCGAGTCTAGACTTTACAAAACTTTTACTAACTTGGTACTGTGGCCCATGGGCCCACGTCGCCATTGGGTGGTATTAGGATCTTTTACTCCTCGACCTTTACTCCGGGGCTCTGATCTCTCCTCTATTCGGGTTAAATGAATTTTTCTAAATCTAACATTAGGATCTCGTTATCACTTTCTCCCGGAGAGCCCCTTATTATTGATGATCGTCTGCTGCACCAGAAGACCCTGAGGATACTCTCCGCTGTTAACCCGAGAACTTGGGTTCATCGCGTTTGCAATTCCCCTTCCACCGTAAACCCTTATGGATAACTACTTGCAGTTGTTATTCTTACATTCATCCCCAGTTGGTCTTGTTATTACAAGATACCCTGAAAAACTCGTCGTTGTTTCGATAATACTTTGTGCCTATTGCCTTGCAGTTCTTTGCTACGTGAATACCCCTACGGATAATTTCTCGCCCTTATCGAGTATCCGTTCATCCCCAGTTGTTCATGTGTTTCACAATGGTCTTCGAAATACTATTCGATCCTCCAAAAATCCTTAGTAGCGTATTGCTCTACAATACTTATGCGCTTGCATTATGGATGCTTTCCCTATGTCTGACAATATTCGTTAGTATCCTTAGGCACCATCATTTTGATCCTATTGATTTAACATGTGTGCGAATGCACGCAATCATCAGTTGATCCTTTTAAATTATCTTTCCGACTCATACATCATTTTAAATATGAGTTGGATCTCGACCAATCAAATTGCCATCGATTGTACCCCTAAGGCTATTCAACTTATCCGTCCATAATCGGAGCATTGCTTCTGATCCCTTGTCTTGGAATTCATAGTTCCTTTGCAATTGAGCTTTGAAGTAGTCAGTTGTTTCTATCATCTGATCTCCTTGCATGCTTTCTTCTTCTGGTTTAGTACCGATGCTCTCATCAGATCCCTTGTGGACCATCGGTTCCTTTGTTGAATTTTATCCGACAGTGTCCTTCATATTGAGTAGCCTTGTGAGCCTTTCCATGGGTATATAATGCCTTTGGTAAATTGTATCATCTGCTTTTAAACAATGCTCTACTTTCAAGCTTGTATTGTTTACTCTGAAGTTTGTGGTATATGTTCCTAAGATGCCCTGATGGGTTGAACCTATGCCTTCCTGAATCTGTATGAAGTCGAAAGTTTTCACGAGTCGTACTCTTCTGGTATTTCTCCAGATAAAATTTCAACACTGCAACTTCAACGAACGCGAGAAGTAAATGAAAGGTTATGCATTGGAGAAGTGGGAGTCGACCTTGAACTTGTGTTCATGCCCATGGACACGATGTAGACCTTATATTAAAGCTTCTCATAAATTAATTATTCCTTTGGTATAAGTTCATCTTATATCTGGGATCTGGCCTTTTGCAATCGTGGTTCCGACCATGCTCTCTTTTAAATACCATTTCTCGTGCAAGTTTAAGCACTTGTCTTGGTGAAGCAATACCCCAGTCCAACTTCTACTTTGATCATCGCCGAGTATTACCCCCTGGTATCTCGAGATTATCACGGAACTGCATAACTTCTTATGAGTTCTCCATCAAGTAGTACATTCTCACTGATTCCAATTTTTCACGGGCTTTGAGTTATTAAACACTCAAAGACACCGATAACTGAACCGAGGCCGCACTACGGTTCAACAACTTTTTAGTAATCTTCTTTACTTACGGGTTTGTACCCGATCACGTCATTCCTAGCCTGTTCGGCTATATCATTATCGTGCTATAGTTTAACTGTGCCACTCGGTCCTTATTCTCGGAGCACAGCTTTCGAATATAAGCTAAGCTTACATCGATTTCCTCGTCTTATCGTTTCACCTCGAACCACAAACTTGATTCCGAGTTTGTGTCATATACTCATATATGTGGTTCAAATAAACTTTCGTTGCATCAGTCCTTTTGCTTGATGCAGTCGTTGTTCGATTGCTTCTCCGTGGAGCCTCTCGACAATAATTGTCGTGATCATCATCAACAATTTTTGGCTCCTTCCAGGATATCAATTGAATTCATGATGAGAAATACCATCCTTGCCCTCAATGATTTGTGTTGTCATCGACCCCTTTATAGCCTTCCCTCCAACACAAACTTGTTCGTGTTCTGTGTTATACCTTGAGTTCCTTGCTATCCAGCATTTGTTCTTCTTTACCTTGGAGTATTACCATCTTTTATGTCGAGATTGTCATGAGGATTACTCCACCTCTTAAGAATTCTTGGTATGATGATACTTCTCACCATCACCATTCTTCCTTGGTCCCCGTGTTTTTTTTAACCGGGATACCAATATGCTAAAGATGTTGTTTGGATTCTGCACTTCTAGCAACTCTATTGCTTTGAAGTTAATGGTCGGCCGTTCATTCTTAGACTATTGATTATTGAATCACCATTCCGACATTGGTCGTGCAACCCAACCCATATTTCGGGCGCACCTTTCAACCAATGTTTAATTGTGTAAGTCTTCCTCGAGCTTGCTTCCTTATATCATTTGATATGACAAATGTTATCTCCTTATCCACATAATTGTGGAGATCCATCTTTTGGATACCTCGATGAGTTATCGCTGAGTCCATCACCACCTCCTCATCCTCTTCTTGATTTAATGATGAACTCTTATTTCGGAACTCGCTTCCATAGTTCATTTCCCGAGAATCTTCGATGTCTTCTCGTCAATTTGTGTCTCACCTTTTCTCCTCGAGCGTTGTGAGTTTGAGATATCCTGACACCAATCAGATCTGAATCTCGGTCAGATATGATGGTTGGAACATATTTCCAAGAGTTATAACAATGGTCTTTATGTGACCCGGTAAGGTGATGTCGTGCCTAGCACACCTGGCCGGAGGCCCTATTGTTATGGTTTCCTTTTCTGTCAGACTATCCTTTCTTCCATGATGAAACTGTAAGACTTATTCTACAAGTTGTTCCTGATGAATCCTTTGAGTTTCCAAAGTCTGATCTTCACCTGATGACCATGTCAATGCTATCTCGAAGCATGTCGGTTGTACTCTGATTTTCAACAAGAACATTTGAAGCCCAATGCTAAATGTTTCCTGCTCAATTATCCAAACACCGTTGTATGGGTAACGTCATGAAATTCTCTCCCCTCACCTAGAGGATTTTCTACGTTATATCCTATCGTGGATATCATGCTCTGCTTGTCCTTGGGAAGGATATACCCCTGAAATATGTGTTTAAACACATTTTTCCTTTCCATTGTTCTGTTTAACCTAATGATCACATTTTCCTTTCCATTGGTCTGTTTGACCTTTCTTGTGATCTATATAATCTAAGCAGTAATAATTCACTGCTTATGTAAACACCTCGATGTACAACTCATCGGTGAGACCCTGTTTCTCTTTGTTGATGACATTCCGGTAGCCACCGATGGACGAGAACTTTGCCTATTGGTCCGCCTCGTGCAACGAGCAGGAAAATGGTTCTCTTCGTCCCTCGCCCTTGGTACCAACGTTGTTGCTGACATGAGCGACAGACTACCCTCTGACATGCCTTGCTTACATGATCGTGCAAGATGTCACCGACCTTCCAACTTTTAACCACCTGGTGGGCCCATAACCCACAGGTCCCAGGATCGAAACCTGACTCTCCTGTACATCCCTGTTTTGAAGTTATCCCTCATGCTTCGTTTCATATGTAATTCACGGGCCACCTGCCTAGTGATCTATTATGGTATTAGACACAATACTTATTCCCATTGTTTGAACCCTCTTTCACACTTTGTTTTAGGCAACGAACGATTGCCTAAGCGCTTGAAAACTTCTATTTTTAACCTCCTTAAGTTGCTCTCGATAATTTCTTAAGTTTCAACTCGAGAGTTACTATTCTTCACCCTCCCTGATGTTCTCTACCAGATACGTGACCTTGTAGAGGTCAGTTCCTCTGAAGATAACCTTGATCATTTTTCATAAGTACGATGAGACCCCCGAAGAAAGGACGACAACTTCATCATGATGACCTGAAGCAGAGAAATGAAGACATCGGTAGCTATGGATCGACCACTTTCGAGAAGAGCAACCAAGACCGAGAAGATTCGTTAGGATTTCGTAACCAGACCTTTCCCCCTTATTCCACCTCTTAAATCTCGGGACGAGATTTCTTGTAGTGGAGGAGAATTGTGACGCCCGGATAGTTACGCTACAGTAATCCTCCGCTAATGATGCCACGTCACCTCGATTACTGTGGCTAATCTCGCATTAGTTCGAAACCGATTCGAATTCAATTTAAAAAAATTGGCAAACAACAAAAGTTTTCAAAAAAAAATTATACTAAAATGTTCGGAGTGTGCAGTTAAATGCCAGGGTAATTATAATAAAGCGAACACAATTTTACAAAATACCTAAATGGCCTAAACTAATTAAAACGGAAAGAAAATAAATAAAAGAAAACAGAAAACAAACTAATAGAAAAAAAGAAAAAAAAGGAAAAGAGAGAAAGGCCCCCTCGAGCTTGACCCAGAGTCGGCCCGTTCGGCCACCGGCCCAACCGGCCACACCCCTCACTCCCATAACCTCCCACCCCTGGTCAAACCCTAACCCAACCACCCGCACTCCCCCCCCACATCATTCCCACCCCCACTCCCCCCTCGCTCCTCGCCCCCCTCTGCCCGATCTGGGCCGGGCACGACGCCCCACCCCTGCCGATGTCGCCGGCGCTCCTCGCCGCCGCCTCATCCCACCTCCACCTCGCCCTCGTCGCGCGGATACGCCCCTGATCCCTTGCCGTCGCCGGATCGCCTCGCCGCCGCCGCCCGAGGACCTCGCCGGAGGCCACGACGACGGACCTCCCCGCCGGACCTCCCCGTCGGCCTGCCTCCACTCCGCCCGCGCCGTCTTCGTCCTCCTCCTCGCCCCCCGTTGCCCTGGACCCTACGCGCCCCTCCCTGTTAGCACCTCTCCTCCTCCTCTTCCCCGCGCTACGCCTGAACGGCGGCCCGGCGCGCGCCTAGATCCGTCCCGGCCCCAACCGCGACTACCCACGGCCACCGCGTCCGCCACACTCATGGCCGCTCGCCCACCCCACTCTGACCTTCCCCGTGTGCGTGCGCACGCGCCCCCCCTCTCGCGCCTTCCCTTGCTGGCGCCCGCCAACCAACCGCCCGGCAACCAGCCAACCCCCTGCTACCTTCGCCGTGGCCGGCGCCCTCCCCTGTCGGGCGCCCGGTTAGGTTCGGCCACGTCCTGGCGCCCCGCACCCGATCCATCGCCCGCGCCCGTTTGGCCCTATGGGCAACTGCCCAGTGGGGCCCCCCACCCACGCCCCTGTTTAAAAAGAAAGAAGAATAAAAAAATATAATTAAAAGTAATTAATTAATTAATTAGTTAACTTAATTAGATCTGTTAAATTAACCTAATCACTTATTAAACTAACTAATCCTGTTTAGTTAACCTAGGTCAATGACAACCAGGACCCATGCGTTAGTTTGACCTAGTCAACTGACTGTTGACTGCTGACATCACCCTGATGTCATGCTGACATCATAATGGCATTTCCAAATTAATTTAATTTTGTTAAATTTCAAAAATGATTTAAAACTTTAAAAAATCATATAAAATAAACCGTAACTCGGATGAAAAAACTTTGTACATGAAAGTTGCTCAGAACGACGAGGCGAATCCGGATCGCCACCCGTTAAATCCACCACACACCCCTAACATATCAAACTCGCAACTTTCCCCTCCGCTCCTCTTGAAAACACAGAACACCGGGAATACTTTCCCGGATGTTTTCCCCCTTCACCGGCATCACCTCATACTGCATTAGGACACACCAAGCACCGCTCTTTGTCATGTCTTTCGTCGTCTTTCTTATGTTTGCATTGTATTTATTGTTTCTTCCCCCTCTTCTCTCCGGTAGACTACGAGACCGACGCTACTGCTGCCGAGTTCGACTACGGAGTTGACGACCCCTCTCTCTTGCCAGAGCAACCAGGCAAGCCCCCCCTTTGATCACCAGATATCGCCTACTCTTCTCTATACTGCTTGCATTAGAGTAGTGTAGCATGTTATTGCTTTCAGTTAATCCTATACTGCTGCATAGCCTGTCCTTGCTAATATTGTTGTTACCTTTACCTCGCTATCTCTTGCCTAGTATAGGATGCTAGTGTTCCATCAGTGACCCTACACTCTTGTCCGTCTGCCATGCTATACTACTGGGCTGTGATCACTTCGGGAGGTGATCACGGGCATATACTATCTACTTTACACTGTTACATTACCTGTGATACTGTTCGGAGATGGGGGCTGAAAGGACAGGTGGCTCCATCCCGGTAGAGGTGGGCCTGGGTTCCCGACGGCCCCCATTGTTACTTTAATGGCGGAGCGGCAGGCAGGTTGAGACCACCTAGGAGAGAGGTGGGCCTAGCCCTGGTCGGCGTCATGGATACTTAACACGCTTAACGAGATCCGGTATTTGATCCGAGTCCGCCATTTGGTCTATACGCACTAACCATCTACACGGGAGTAGTTATGGGTATCCCGGCGTCGTGGTATCAGCCGAAGCACTTCGTGACGTCAGCGACTGAGCGGCGCGCGCCGGATTGGAACGTAGGCCTGCTCTTGTATTAAGGGGGCTAGTTCTGCTTTCGGCCGCCCACGCAACGTGCAGGTGTGCATTGGGCGATGGGCCCAGACCCCTGTGCGCTTAGGTTTAGACCGGCGTGCTGGCCTCTCTCACAGCCTAGGTGGGGCTGCGACGTGTTGATCTCCCGCGGCCGGGCATGACCCAGAAAAGTGTGTCCGGCCAAATGGGATCAAGCGTGTTGGGTTATGTGGTGCACCCCTGCAGATAGGTTAATCTATTCGAATAGCCGTGATCTTCGGTAATAGGACGACTTGGAGTTGTACCTTGACCTTATGACAACTAGAACCGGATACTTAATAAAACACACCCTTCCAAGTGCCAGATACAACCCGGTGGTCGCTCTCTCTCGTGGTTACGAGGAGGATCGCCGGGTAGGATTATGCTATACGATGCTACTTGGAGGACTTCATCTGCTCTCTTCTACTTGTTGCAAGTCGGAGTCTGCCTTTAGCGTAGTCTTCGGCAGGATTAGATATCCCCCTCTTATTCTGGCATTCTGCAGTTCAGTCCACTGATATGGCCCTTTACACATATATCCATGCATATGTAGTGTAGCTCCTTGCTTGCAAGTACTTTGGATGAGTACTCACGGTTGCCTTGTTCCCCCTCCCCCCCCCCTATCTCTACTCGATTGCTGCGACTGCACGATGGAGCCCAGGAGCCAGACGCCACCGTCGATGATGACTATCTGCCTTGAGGCGCCTACTACTACGTGCAGCCCGGCCGACGACCACTGTGAGTAGTTAGGAGGATCCTGTGCAGGAGGCCTGCGCCTCTTCGATCTGTATCCCGCTTGTGCTAGTCTTCTTAAGGCAAACTTGTTTAACTTATGTCCGCTCAGATATTGTTGCTTCCGGCCGACTTCGTCTATGATCGAGCACTTGTATTCGAGCCCTCGAGGCCCCTGGCTTGTATTATGATGCTCGTATGATTTTTTTTTATTTTTAGAGTTGTGTTGTGATATCTTCCCGTGAGTCCCTGATCTTGATCGTACACGTTTGCATGTATGGTTAGTGTACGATTGAATCGGGGGCGTCACACCCCCAGCCCCCTCGTCCTGATGGTGGTCATCGTTCCTTCTTTGCGGTGGCGGCAGCAGTGGAAGTCCAGCATTACCCTAAGGGCGGTCCTCACGAGGCTGATCGCGCCAGGCGCCCTCGCGAGGTTGGTCCTGCCAGCGGTCCTCGCTAGGCCGGTCGCGCCACTCCTGGCGTGGGCCACGATCATCCCAGCGTCCTCCGCTACGTCCTCCTGCTCGGCCGTAGCCCCGGTCGTTGCACTCGGGGCGTCAACCGAGACGTTCATCCCGAATGGCCCTGAGCTCTTGACAGTCATTAGTGTTGTGGTTGTGGATGTTGTGGAAGGCGCAGAACAGGCGGCTACTCTTGGACGACTCGGGAATGTCTCGACCGCACTTCGTCTCCGGCTCAGCTGCAAGCACGTCCACTCCCTTGCACTTCACGTCCTTGGCCTTGGCCTTCTTCTCCTCGGGGTCAGCAGCTGGGAGCTCGAGGAGGGAAAGGCGCCCTTCCTTAGCTCTTGCACACTTGGTCACCAGGTTGAACAGCTCCAAGGTTGTGCACAGCTCCTCGTGGATGGAGAGCTCCTCCTTCATCTTGACGTCGCGGACGCCATCAGAAAACACGGAGATGATGGCCTCGTCCATCACCTTGGGGATCTTGAGGCGAACGTTGTTGAAGCGCAGGATGTACTTTTGGAGGGTCTCTCCTGGTTGCTGCTTGATGTGGCGCAGGTCACCCGTGGCCGGAGGGTGGTCGCGAGTGCCCTGGAAGTTGGCGACGAAGCGGTCGCGCATCTCGTCCCAGGAGGAGATCAAGCCCGGGGGCAGGTTCAGGAGCCACGAACAAGCGCCGTCCTTGAGAGCCATGGGGAACCAGTTCTCCATGACTTTTTCATCGCCGTTGGCCGCCTCGGTGCTCAGCTCGTAGAGCTGCAGGAACTCCACGGGGTCGGGGGTGCCGTCATAGCGAGGAGGTAGGTCTGGCTTGAACTTTCCCGGCCACGCGACGCTACGCTGCTCAGGGGTGCAGGCGCGGAAGCCCGCGATGGCCACCTGGACCCTTTGCTGATGTGGAGCCTGCCCTTGATGTCCGTGCACCGCCACCGCAGGCGGCGCCCGGTCTTGTCATAGTGATGCTGGGAGTGCGGGAGCGTTTTCTTGCAGATGAGGAACTTCTTGGCAACTTCCTTCTTCTCGTGCAGGCGCCTGGTGCGGTGGGTCACGCCGGGGGGCCGCACGCCTTGGCGTCAGGAGGCCGTCTTGGTGCAGGGGCGGTGGATGCGCTCCGTGCGCCACATTGCCTGCAGTTGGCGGAGGGCGTGACAGCGAGAGAGATGGCACAGGGGAGCCCCCTGCGATGCTGATGAGCTCGGCGATGCGGTCAAGCCAGTCCTCGTAGAGGTCATCGACGGGGCGGTAGCGTAGGAGCTCGCGTGCCATGAGTAGCGCGGCCTGCGCGTCCGTGGGAGTGCGATGAGCGTGAGACGACGAGCCGGCCAGAGTCAGCGACAGGGTGGCAGTGCGGCCGTCCCGCCGCACCAAGGGGTGTAGCGAGGATGCTTGCTGCTTGTTTCTCGCCGGGCTAGTGGCGTCGTTGGTGGCAGGTGACGGAGAATGACGGGGAGGCCCACCGACGGGGGCCGTCTGAGCAACGCGGGCGGCCAGGGTGGCTCGGCGCGAGCTCGACGAGCGTCCGCCACGCAGATGACGAAGCGGCGAGACGTGGATCGGCGGAAAGAAAGCTTCGGCGCACCCCTACCTGGCGCGCCAAATGTCGGATTTCGGGTTCCGGCAAAACCCTTGAGGTTCGAACACTGGGGTGCACATGAAGATCTCTCTCTACCTAATCACGCCCACAGCCTCACCGTGATCTCAAAGCCTAGCTCGACGAACCCGCAACACAAGAGACACGAGATTTATACTGGTTCAGGCCACCATTATGGTGTAATACCCTACTCCAGTGTGGTGTGGTGGATTGCCTCTTGGGCTAAGGATGAACAGTAAAAGGGAAGAACAGCCTCCTGAGGTGAGGTGTTCTTGTGCTTGGCGGACTTGTGTGGGTGAGGATGATCTGAATCCGTTCTCTCCTACTGTGGTGGCTAGTCCTATTTATAGAGGCCTGGTCCTCTCCCCAAATATTGAGCAGGAAGGGATGCCACAATGGCCAGTTTGAAGAGGGACAACTAGTACAAGCTATCCTGACTAAAGGTGGTCTTCTCCTGCCAAAGGCTCTAGTGGTGACCCTGTCTTGGGCTCCACGGTGACCTTCGTCCTGCCGTCCTTCCGGTCTTGGTCTCGTTGCACCGATATGGAAACCTTTGCCTGATGCCTCGGGACTCCTTGCCTGCGCTTTCCCCTTTAGCACCAAAGAGGGAACGAGGACACTACACGCTGGCGCCCGCCTGGCTCCAGTCGTCATGGCTTGCATCACTGGAACCTCGCGAGGTGTCCCTTGCCTTGATCTCTCCACCGCTCGTGAGCCAGCCTGGTGAGGCCGCTCCTGAGGAAGTCTTGTGTCGTCCGCCTCGCGAGGCTTGGCCCCTCGCGAGAGTCTTGAATGTTTGTTGGTGAAGATGGGCCGTACGGGTCCGCTGGCGGAGCCACACCATGGGCCGCGGGCAGGCAAGTCTAGGGACCCCCGTTCCCAGGATGCCGACATCCCTCTCGAAAGCATGGAACTTCTTTGGTAATGGTTCGTGAAGGCCGTGCATGACGACATAAGCCAAACCTTCTCTAATTTTTACCAGTGCATGGTGAAGTCATACCATGGCACACCATGTCAGGCATCATGTTTTTCAAGCATTTATTTCATTTTTTATAGTTAAAAACCCAATAAACAAACGTTTGTGGTTGACTATTGCTACACATTTCATCGAAATATCTGTCCCTTCCTTGTAAAAGGCATGAGAATTTACTAAATGGCACGAGCATGGTTTTCCAGGCCGTTCTTGTGCACCCTTTTATGAAATGATTGTTTGAACTTGAATTATGTGCATTAATGCCTAGGAAATGCACATAATCCCCTAAATATGGCAAATGAACCCGGAAAAGTGACAAATTTGAACACGGTGATTTGTGGGGTGTATGTTTTCCCTTGAAGAGGAAAGGGTGATGCAGAAGTAGCGTAAGTATTTCCCTCAGTTTTTGAGAACCAAGGTATCAATCCAGTAGGAGACCACGCTCAAGTCCCACGTACCTACACAAACAAATAAGAACCTTGCAACCAACGCGATAGGGTTGTCAATCCCTTCACGGCCACTTGCAAAAGTGAGATCTGATAGAGATGATAAGATAATATTTTTGATATTTTTATGATGAAGACTAAAATTAAAGAAAGAGAAATAAATGATAATAGAAATAACGGTAGATTAATATGATAGAGAATAGACCCGGGGGCCATAGGTTTCACTAGTGGCTTCTCTCAAGAGCATAAGTATTACGGTGGGTGAACAAATTACTGTCGAGCAATTGATAGAATTGAGCATAGTTATGAAACCCAACAAGCGCTATCGTTTAACGCCCCTAGCTAGGCATAAAAGCGAAGATAGATCTAAGTATTGCTATCTTTGGTAGGCAATCCATAAGTGGCTCTCATAATAGATTCATAAGGTAATTTAATCTTCTTTCTAGGGAAGTGTTCCCTGCCTTTCCTTAACGGAAATTGGAATCTAATATTCCCTTCCTTCATATCAATAATTGCACCAATCGTTCTAAGGAAAGGTCTACCCAGAATAATAGGACATGAAGGATTGCCATCTATATCAAGGACAATAAAATCTACGGGCACATAATTCCTATTTGCAACAATAAGAACATCATTAATTCTTCCCATAGGTTTCTTGATAGTGGAATCCGCAAGGTGCAAGTTTAAAGAGCAATCATCAAATTCACGGAAACCTAGAAAATCACACAAAGTCTTTGGAATCGTGGAAACACTAGCACCCAGATCACACAAGGCATAGCATTCATGATCTTTAACATTAATTTTAATTGTAGGTTCCCACTCATCATAAATTTTTCTAGGGATAGAAACTTCCAACTCAAGTTTTTCTTCATAAGATTGCATCAAAGCATCAACGATATGTTTAGTAAAGGCTTTATTTTGACTATAAGCATGAGGAGAATTTAGCACGGATTGCAGCAAGGAAATACAATCTATTAAAGAGCAATTATCATAGTTAAATTCCTTGAAATCCAAAATAGTGGGTTCATTGCTATCTAAAGTTTTAACCTCTTCAATCCCACTTTTACCAATTTTTGCATCAAGATCTAAAAACTCCGAATTATTGGGACGCCTTTTAACTGAAGTTGACTCATCTCCAGTCCCATCATTATCAAGATTCATATTGCAAAACAAAGATTTAATAAGGGACACATCAATTACTTTTAGATCTTCATCCTTATTATCATGAAAACTAGAAGAACACGCTTTCACAAAGCAATCTTTCTTAGCACGCATCCTAGCGGTTCTTTCTTTGCACTCATCAATGGAAATTCGCATGGCTTTGAGAGACTCATTGATATCATGCTTAGGTGGAATAGATCTAAGTTTCAAAGACTCAATATCAAGAGAAATTCTATCCACGTTCCTAGCCAACTCATTAATCTTAGGCAATTTTTCTTCAAGCAAAGCATTGAAATTCTTTTGAGAAATCATAAATTCTTTAACACTAGTCTCAAAATCAGAGGGCATCTTATTAAAATTTCCATAAGAGTTGTTGTAGGAATTACCATAATTATTAGAGGAATTACTAGGATATGGCCTAGGGTTAAAATTTCCTCTATAAGCGTTGTTACCAAAATTGTTCCTACCAACAAAATTCACATCCATAGGTTCATTATTATTATCTATCAAGGTAGACAAAGGCATATCGTTGGGATCAGAAGAAACACTCTTATTAGCAAACAATTTCATAAGTTCATCCATCTTTCCACTCAAAACATTAATTTCTTCTATCGCATGCACTTTTTTACTAGTAGATCTTTCAAAGGTGCCATTGAGAATAATTAACCATAATATTATCTAGGAGTTTAGTAGCTTCTCCTAAAGTGATTTCCATAAAAGTGCCTCCCGTGGCCAAATCTAAAAGATTTCTAGAAGCAAAATTCAATCCGGCATAAATTTTTTGTATAATCATCCATAAATTCAAACCATGTGTAGGGCAATTACGTATCATTAATTTCATTCTCTCCCAAGCTTGTGCAACATGTTCATGCTCAAGTTGCTTAAAATTCATAATATCGTTTCTAAGAGAGATGATCTTAGCGGGAGGAGAATATTTAGAGATAAAAGCATCTTTGCACTTATTCCATGAATCAATACTATTTTTAGGCAAAGATGAAAACCAAGTTTTAGCACGATCTCTAAGCGAAAAAGGAAATAGCTTCAATTTGACAATATCATTGTCCACATCTTTCTTCTTTTGCATATCACACAAATCAACAAACCTATTTAGATGGGTAGCGGCATCTTCACTAGGAAGGCCGGCGAATTGATCTTTCATGACAAGATTCAGCATCAGTAAGAGGAGCAATCGGAGTGCTAAGAAAATCACTGTTGTTGGTATTGGAAAAGTCACACAATTTAGTATTATCTTGAGCCGTCGCGACAAACAAGCAATCCAACACACAAGCAAATAAGAAGCAAGCGAAAACGAGGCAAACGGAAAGAGAGGGCGAATAAAACGGCAAGGGTGAAGTGGGGGAGAGGAAAACGAGAGGTAAATGGCAAATAATGTAATGCGAGGGATAAGGGTTTGTGATGGGTACTTGGTATGCCTTGACTTGTGCGTAGACTCCCCGGCAACGGCGCCAGAAATCCTTCTTGCTACCTCTTGAGCATTGCGTTGGTTTTCCCTTGAAGAGGAAAGGGTGATGCAGTAAAGTAGCGTAAGTACTTCCCTCAGTTTTTGAGAACCAAGGTAACAATCCAGTAGGAGACCACGCTCAAGTCCCACGTACCTACACAAACAAATAAGAACCTTGCAACCAACGCGATAAAGGGGTTGTCAATCCCTTCACGACCACTTGCAAAAGTGAGATCTGATAGAGATGATAATATAATATTTTTGGTATTTTTATGATAAAGACTAAAAGTAAAGAAAGAAAAATAAAAGATAATAGAAATAACGGTAGATTAATATGATAGAGAATAGACCCAGGGGCCATAGGTTTCACTAGTGGCTTCTCACAAGAGCATAAGTATTATGGTGGGTGAACAAATTACTGTCGAGCAATTGATAGAATTGAGCATAGTTATGAGAATATCTAGGTATGATCATGTATATAGGCATCACATCCATGACAAGTAGAACGACTCCTGCCTGCATCTACTACTATTACTCCACACATCGACCGCTATCCAGCATGCATCTAGAGTATTAAGTTCATAAGAACGGAGTAACGCTTTAAGTAAGATGACATGATGTAGAGGGATAAACTCATGCAATATGATTTAAACCCCATCTTGTTATCCTCGATGGCAACAATACAATACGTGCCTTGCTGCCCCCTCATCACACCGGGAAAGGACACCGCAAGATTGAACCCAAAGCTAAGCACTTCTCCCATTGCAAGAAAGATCAATCTAGTAGGCCAAACCAAACTGATAATTCGAAGAGACTTGCAAAGATAACCAACCATACATAAAAGAATTAAGAGGAGATTCAAATATTGTTCATATATAATCTTGATCATAAACCCACAATTCATCAGATCTCGACAAACACACCGCAAAAGAAGATTACATCAAATAGATCTCCAAGAGAATCGAGGAGAACTTTGTATTGAGATCCAAAGAGAGAGAAGAAGTCATCTAGCTAATAACTATGGACCCGAAGGTCTGAGGTAAACTACTCACACATCATCGGAGAGGCTATGGTGTTGATGTAGAAGCCCTCCATGATCAATGCCCCCTCCGGCAGAGCGCCGGAAAAGGCCCCAAGATGGGATCTCACGGGTACAAAGAGTTGCGGCGGTGGAAATAGGGTATCGGCTCCTATTCTGATGCTTCCATGGTATATGAGTATATATAGGCGAAAGAGGTAGGTCAGGAGATCTACGAGGGACCCACGAGGGTGGAGGCGCGCCCAGGGGGGCAGGCGCACCTCCCTGCCTCGTGGCCTCCTCGTTGATTGCTTGACGTCCACTCCAAGTCCTCTGGATCACGTTTGTTCCGAAAATCACGTTCCCGAAGGTTTCATTCCATTTGGACTCTGTTTGATATTCCTTTCCTTCGAAACACTGAAATAGGCAAAAAAACAGCAATTTGGGTTGGGCTTCCGATTAATACGTTAGTCCCAAAAATAATATAGAAGTGTATAATAAAGCCCATTGAACATCCAAAACAGATAATATAATAGCATGGAACAATAAAAAATTATAGATACATTGGAGACGTATCACATACCATGGCACCACGCCAGGCCACATGTTTTCCAACCATGTGTTTCATTTTTTGTATAGTTGTTAACCCAGTGAATGACGCGTTTATGGTTGACTATTGCTTTCTTTTCAATTTCCATTCAAGAGTTTCTATCTGTTTCCACGCCCTTTTCGACCTTCCTTGAAATATCTGCCCATTCCTTGTAAAAGGCATGAGAATGTACTAAATAACACGAGCATGGTTTTCCAGACCGTTCTTGTGCACCTTTTCATGCAGCGATTGTTCGAATTTGAATTATGTCCATTAATGCCTAGAAAATGCACATAATCCCCTAAATATGGTAAATGAGCCCGGAAAAATGTCAAATTTGAACACGTTGCATTTGAGGCGGTGTGTTCATCGTTGGAAAAAACTGAAAGGCAAACTAGGACGAAAATTTGGATTCCCCTTCAATCTTGGGGATTTCCCTCTCGAAAGCATGGAACTTCCTTGGTGATGGTTCGATTTATGAAGGGTGTGCATGACGACATAAGCCAAACCTTCTCAAATTTTTACCATGGCACCATGCAAGGCATCATGTTTTTTAAGCATTTGTTTCATTTTTCTATAGTTGAAAGCCCAACAAACAAACATTTGTGGTTGACTATTGCCACACATTTCATCGAAATATCTATCCATTCCTTGTAAAAGGCATGAGAATTTACTAAATGGCACAAGCATGGTTTTCCAGGCCATTCTTGTGGACCCTTTCATGCACCGATTGTTTGAACTTGAATTATGTGCATTAATGCCTAGGAAATGCACATAATCCCCTAAATATGACAAATGAACCCGGAAAAGTGCCAAATTTGAACACGGTGATTTGCAGGTTGTATGCTCATCATAGAGAAAAACTCGTGGACAAATGACAAAGGAAATTTGGATACCCCTTCAACCTTGGTGATTTCTCCCTCGAAACCATGAAACTTCCTCGGTGATGGTTCGTTTTATGAAAGGCGTGCATGACAACATTTTTACCAGGGCACGGTGAGGTCATACCATGGAACCACACCAGGCGTCATGTTTTCCAAGCATGTTTCTCATTTTTGTATAGTTGTTAACCCAGTAAACGACGCGTTTATGGTTGACTATTGACACACATTTCCTTGAAATATCTGCCCATTCCTTGTAAAAGGCATGAGAATGTACTAAATAGCACGAGCATGGTTTTCTAGACTGTTCTTGTGCACCTTTTCATGTACCGATTGTTCGAATTTGAATTATGTGCATAATTAATGCCTCAAAAATGCACATAATCCCTTAAATATGGTAAATGAGTTCGGAAAAATGTCAAATTTGAACACATTGCATTCGAGGAGGTATGTTGATCGTTAGAAAAAAACTGAATGACGAACTAGGACGGAAATTTGGATTCCCCTTCAATCTTGGTGATTTCCCTCTCGAAAGCATTGAACTTCCTCGGTGATGGTTTGATTTATGAAGGGCGTGCATGACGACATAAATCAAACCTTCTCAGCTTTTAACCAGGGCACGGTGAGGCCATACCATGGCACCATGCCAGGCGTCATGTTTTTCAAGCACATATTTCATTGTTCTATAGTTGATAACCCAGTAAATGACGCGTTTGTAGTTGACTATTGCCACTCATTCCATTGAAATCTCTGCTCACTCCTTGTAAAAGGCTTGAGAAATTACTAAATACCATGAGTATGGTTTCTCCAGACCGTTCTTGTGCACCTTTTCAAGCACAAATTGTTTGAATTTGAATTATGTGCATTAATGCCTAAAAAAAGCACATAATCCCATATTGTAAACGAACCAGGAAAAGTGTCAAATTTGAACACGGTGATTAGTAGGGTTTATGTTCATCGTAGAAAAAAAACTCATGGATGAAGGACAAAGGAAATTTGGATTCCCATTCAATCTCTGTGATTTACTATCGCACATGATTCATCTCCGTCGCCTCTGCGAACCGTGTGTGTTCACTCACACATGCAAAAGGAAAAAAGAAAACCCTCGCCACTTCGTCACCACTCACTCGCCGCGGACTCCTCCACAACTCTGCACCCTAAGCTCGACGGCTGTTGGCGGCGGGCGTAGGTCACTCTCCAAACGGCACGGGATTTCGTCCCTACCGCTTTCCGCCGCCTATCTGCACCGACATTCTAGACTCTGGTCGACTAGGGTTTTCTGCGGGATTGAGCCGGGGATTTTTCTCATGGAGAAGGTAATCAACTTAATTAGCAAAATATTGACTCATCTCTTATCGCAGTCTGTCCGTCGCTATTAATCAACCGGCGGAAATCGCCGTGGAAACATTTTTGTTCTAGCTGATTCGTGGGTGTTCATTCATGTGTCCACAGTGCGAGCACAAATCGAGCAACTGTGGTCGTGGGCCGTAAACGAAGTTCTATCTCACCATTCTGGATGACTTCAGGGAGCGCTCGGTATGTTCAATCTCAACCTACCACGGTCGGCATGGCCTAAATTTGTGAACATATACCGTCTGTTGATATATTATTATCTATATATTTGCATCAAATCTTTGTTACATTATCTATTTTTAATTCTAAATTTTTGTACTTTGCTTTCATCTATATATTGATCTGTTTTATCAGTTACTCCCATATTTGTATCTTGCTCTGTTATTTCAATATATCTAATTTACAATCTTAATTTTCATTTCAAGCAGCACATCCATTGCTTTGGAAGAACAGGAGTAGAAGGAAATCTTGGGCTTTACTTTGGTGATGACTCCCAGGATGTCATATTGACAACGCAGCATGGATTTACAATGACGGTTAGCATAAAACTTGATAAATATGGTCACTCCTATTTTAATGCGGACCTTTGGAGAAAAATGTCTAAGTGTTATGAACTGAAAGCTGGCAATAAAATTCTAGTGCGTGCACCACATCCTAGTGTAATTAACATGGATGTTAACTTCCCCAACGTCATCAGCCGATCAAAGTCTGATCGAGGTTAGTGTCCTTTCAACTTTCTCCATGCTGTCATATTACTATTTAAGCAACCAATTGATCACTATTTAAGCAACCAATTGTGATATCATATTCTTACTCCATTCCTAGGCAGCAACAAATTCTATTTACCAATTTATGTGCACTGTATATTCTTCTGTCATGTTCTCAATAAATAATACCTTTCCACCTTTTAAGAAGGATATGTTGGATGCATAGTGAACGATCTGTATGTTACTAAGCATATTAAATTTCACTAGAAGGACTTGAAGCATGTCATAAACTTTGTTGATAATCTGACAGAGATAGCACATCGTATGAAAATGCTAGATTTTGGATGGGATTAATTAGACCTATGTCACACACACTGAACAAGACCAACTGTGTGCAAAAAACGCTAGTAAAAAGTCTTATTTCAATGTTGATGCTCATAAACTATATATATCTTCAACGATATGTTACAATTGTTTTTTTATTATACATGTCAACAGAAATTGCCCCCTATAGCAGTTCCTGGATTGATTTTCCGGCGTGGTCGCATTACACTTGTGCTTGTTAATAATGCCAAAGTGATTGCAAGGTACTGCATTTCCCGCAGAAATGGAACCATTCAAATTAACAAGTTCTCGCTTCTTGTTGCAATGCATCCATATTGGAAAATTGGAGACACTATTCTACTCATGCTCTACCAAGGCACAGGAGGGCTCTTCCTTTTCATTGACGAGATGCCGAGTCGCCGTGATCAAGCTGCTTCCAGTGGATAGTTGTGGTTGTTGGCCCTCAACCTCTTAAAATGTGCTAGCTGTTACTATATATGGTAAGTATGTAGATATGGACCATATGGTTTTTGGCCCTTAGCCTATTAGAATGTGATAGTTGTTACTATGTTAAGTATGTAGATATGGACCATATGGTTTTCAAAACCGTGTTAGGAAGATCCTCCTTTTGTCGAATAGTGTAACCACTATATATATGTTACTCAAATGTTGTTACCCAAGTTCATAAATTTTCATGGAAAGTATTAGTATCATACACAGTTCATTGAGTTTAAGCGTGTGCCCGATGTCCAGAATGCATTTGCATATTAACTGTCCATATTGCAAATTCACACACATGTTAACATAAGGAAACATATGTGTAACATAATAATCATCGCACACGAGTACTCGCAGACGCATTGTGTGTGATACTCCTAGCCACCGCAAGCAACTAGTTGGCATTTTTCAATGTTTTTTGTACACACAGAATCGCACATGAAGTAACTGTATTGACCGTCTCTGTTGTAATTTCTCGCCATAAGCAGTTCATCCGAAGTCTTGTTTGCCACGTATCAAACGCATCTTGTTTACATGACTCGTTTGTGTTCTTTTGGCTCATCGCAAACAGTTCATCCATGTGAACTGTATGCCGCACATCACACACATCTTGTTAAGTTGAACCGTTTATGTTGTGTTCCCTAATCGAAAACAGTTTGTCCGAGTGATCCGTATGCCGTATATCGCACCCACATTGATATGGCTGCCCATTTCTGTTGTTCTACCTCATCGCAGACAGTTTGAATGGATTAACCGTGTGCCCTGCATCACATACGCAACTAAAATCTGAACCGTGTTTGATGGCTCCGCCATCGCAAACGTTTTGCACCTTTTTTGACTTTTTTTACACCACCGTTTGCGATTATTGCATCGCACACAGTTTCGGCAAAGGGTCTCTAATCATAGTGTCGCGTTAGCAGTATCCTGCAGTAGTGGACAATGGTAATCCTTACAATATGCATCCTAGTCAATGCCTTTATGAGTTTGATAACTACATTAGAAAGCAAGATCACTTCAATGCAAATGTTATGAAACAATTGAAATATAATTCTGATATGATTGCTCGCTTGTGACTTGTTATCTAGAATTACCAATGATGTTACAGGTGTAGGAAAACATGCCTCTGTGGTTCAAACTCAATTAGAACAAGTTTCTAGATCTCTCAGAGAATTTCTTGATGAAATGAATAATAATATCAATGATCATGCTGTTAGAGTAATGACTAGAGGAGGTAGAATGACTCAGGAACCACTTTATCCTGAGGGACACCCAAAAAGAATTGAACAAGACTCTCAAAGAGTTAACGCTGATGCACCTGGTCCTTCTAAAAATAAAAAGAAGAAGAAAAATCATAGGACTTTGCATGCCTCTAGTGAACCCGAAGTAGAAAAACCTCCTGATAATGATAATGAAGTCTCTATCTCTGATGCTGAAACTCAATCTGGTAATGAACAATCACCTTCTGATAATGAAAAAGATAATGATGAGGTTCATAAAGATACTCCAACAAATAATAAAGAACCAGACAATGATGTTGAGATAGAACCAGCAGTTGATCTTGATAACCAACAACCCAAGAATAAAATATATGATAAAAGGGATTTTGTTGCTAGAAAACATGGTAAGGAAAGAGAACCATGGGTTCAAAAACCTATGCCCTTTCCACCTAAGTCAACTAAAAAGAAAGATGATGAAGAATTTGAACGCTTTGCTGAAATGCTTAGGCCAGTCTTTTTGCGTACTCGCTTGACTGATATCTTAAAGATGCCTCCTTATGCAAAGTACATGAAAGACATCATCACCAACAAGAGAAAAATACTGGAAGCTAAAATCTCTACCATGCTTGCTAATTACACTTTTAAGGATGGAGTACCTAAAAAACTTGGAGATTCGGGAATACCAACTATACCTTGCTCCATCAAAAGAAATTATGTCAAAACTGCTTTATGTGATTTAGGAGCTGGTGTTAGTGTTATGCCTTTCTCTTTATATAAAAGACTTGATTTGAATAAACTCACACCTACTAAAATATCTTTTCAAATGGTTGATAAATCAACTGACATACCTATCGGTATTTGTGAGGATGTGCTCGTTGTTTTTGCTAATGTTACTATCTTAACTGACTTTGTTATACTTGAGATGCCTGAGGACGACAATATGTCGATTATCCATGGTAGACCCTTTTTGAATACTGCAGGGGCTGTTATTGATTGCAATAAAAGCAAGGTCACTTTTCATATCAATGGTAATGATCATATGGTGCACTTTCCGAAGAAACAATTCCAAGTGAATGGTATTAATGTTATTAAAAAATCTCCGACAATCACTAGTGAAAGTTTTCAACTACCTCTACCAACTGCCAAAAAGAAATATGAAATGCTTATTGTTGGGGACATTCATATCTCTGTTGAGGTAACCTAGTGTTTTACGGAAGTTCTTCGATTTCATGCCAATCGAAAGTGGTTGTTAATAAGACTTGATCAACCATATTAATGGATCATTTTTGAGAAGTATGAAGTTGATGAATTTAGTGAGCACTACCTTCTGTCCCTACCTTTTGTTTTCTATTTTTATTAGTTAAATAAAATGAATGCCATGTTTTGCCTGTTTTCTGAATTTCCCTACAATAAAAAATGACCCAAAATAGAAGTTCTCAGAATGCTCAAAAAATTTAATACGATTTTTCTGAATATTTAAGTATTTTTATGCAAATAACATCAGAGTTGGGTGCACCAGGTGGGCATAACCCACCTGTGTGCGCCAGCACCCCCAGGCGCGCCCTGGTGGGTTGTGGTCCCCACGTGGGTCCCCTCACTTACTCTTCATCCCATATCACCACCTACCTCTAGAAAAAATCACCATTGCTCTCTCTCTCTCTCTCTCTCTCTCTCTCTCTCTCTCTCTCTCGTGTTCTTGCTCTCAAACCCGCGGTTTTCGATCTCTTTACTCGAAGCTCCATTTCTAAAACAGTTTCAGAGGATTGTTGCTTGGTATGTGACTCCTCTGTTGGTCCAATTAGTTTTTGCTTTAATGGTTTGTATTTTGAATAATTAGTTACTCTTGGTGCTACTGTAGTTGAGCTTCCATGTTGAACTCTTAGAGTTCTAAGTAGTTTGAATGCTTGATATGGCCTCTATGCATCCCTATGAGTACTTGCTTTCAATCTTGTGAAGTTTTGTTTAGAAAAATTTTGTGGACTAAAAATTTCAGAATTTTGTTCATAGGAAAAATATGAGTATCTTTAGGAAGTTTGCTTCCAAGAAGAACTCCAAGGGAGTTATTGTGGAGTCATCTGATAGTGATCTCCGCACCCGGAGAATGGCGGAGGTACGGCTGTCGAATGACCGCATAACCCATTCATGGAAGGGGCCAGAATCCTTCAAGAGTTTGCACGATATGTTGCTAATGCCGGCCTCACCGACTTCATCGCAGCTGAATGTGAACGGTATCATCTCCTCACAAATTCCTTTGTGCAAAGTTTTCATTTATTGATTAGGAATAATCCCCCTGAGGTGCAGTTTAACTTATATGCTTAACCCCATCAGATACCACTTACTGAATTTTGTGACATATGCTTGGTCCCTTCTGATGGAAATTTCGTAGAACCGTGGCCCGCAGAGTTTGATGGTTTTAATCGCACTCTTATAGTGGGGGATGAGAGAGGGGTGTCAGGTGTCACCGCCACTAGATTACACTTTCCGGTTGTGCATTATTTTCCTCTATTCATTACGAAACGTTTGCTTGCTAGGGAGAAGGTAGGTGCACTCAGTGCCCCAGACTTTGTTGTTATGCCGTGCACTTTACGATGACAACACTTATGGCTTGGGAGCTATTGTGGCACGTCGCCTCCACATTAATGGATTCGAGGGTAAAATACATGGTGGTATTTATGCTACTCTCCTAGCGAGTCACTTTAACATCTTGATACGCCAGCATGATTATCCCTTGCCCAAGGTTTACCTAGATCGCTCGGCTATGGCACACCACCACTTTATTGATAGCGAGAACACCACTATGGATGTTCCATATAACTTGGTCGTTAGTGAGACTACCCGTGATGTTATTCCTTTGCCTGCACCTGCTTTGTTCCTATTTCCAGGGGCGGATAACGGATTATGTCTGAGGACATCGTCGCCTACCGGAACAACCTGGCTGCAGCACAAGAGGAGCCTCAGCAGTGGGACCCTCAGGTGCCTGCTACCCGGCACTTAAACGTGGGACTGATGGCTTCTTCGAGTGGTGATTACCAAGTTAGGCCGAAAGCCTCGGCTTGGGAGAGTACATATTTCCACTGACATTACATTCATGTTCACACATTTCATTCTAGTTGTCGGTGTCCACACTCTTTCATTGTATTATCCATGTTAGATTTATTTTCTCGCCTTCTTCCTATGAGTTTGAAAAACTTTGAGAAAATCCAAAATTACTTCTAGCGTCTTTTCGGGTTTTCTTCCTAGTTTAATTTGTTGTAGTACTAAAAAGAAAACACAAAAATATTTCCTTGTTCCTCTTTTACTTGTTGGGAGCTTTCCTGTGTAAATAGTTTTTCTCGTTTTTGCTTTCCCTTTTATTTGCTTGTTCAAGAAAAACCAAAAACTCCAAAAATATTTTAGTGTGTTTCTCTGAATTTCTTTTCCATTTTACTGAGTCATACCGAGGAGAAGACCACGATGAAAATGTTGAGTGGCTCTCATATGCATTATTGTTGATCTAACAAAGAGCCCATATTACTTTGTCTTCTCCTGTTGAATAAAGTGTTTGCAGATTCCAACTTAGTCCACGACACTCTTGCACTATTATTATTTTCATATCGTTCGGTCGTGCAACTGAAAGACAATAATGAAAATATTTGATGAACTGGTTGTGGTAGAGAGAAACAGGTATGAACTTAACTTGTTCTGTTTTTGTAAATATGTTTAACCTAGTATCCATGATTCAACCTATTATGATCAAAAATGTTTGCAATGACAATTAGAGATTATAGTTTCTCATGCCATGCTTAAGTAACTAGGAGTGGATAATGATTTATCTTGGATGTAAACATTGCGTTAAATGATTGTGATGTAGTATGATGGTATGGTATCCTCTTCTGAATGTTCGAGTGGCTTGACTTGGCACATGTTCATGCATGTAGTTGAATCAAAACCAACATAGCCTCTATGATATTTATGTTCATGGTGTTCATACCCTACTCATGCTAGTATCGAATGTTACTTATGCATAATGCATGTTCATGACCGTTTTCACTCTCTAGCTGGGTGTAACGCCCCGAGACCGATGCTCCAGTCGGCTTCCATATTTTTCGTTATCGTTGTGTGTATTTATTTGTTTGCTGCATTTATCATGTCATCATACGCATTGCATCCACATGTTTTCATAAAACTTGCATTCGCTCGTCGTTGCCGTTTCTCCCTTTGCCTTCATCACCTTCCCTTGGACCGCTTTGCCTTCATTGACCGTTCCAGACCAATCGGGTTTTCTCTTCCCTCTTGACCATGACGGCCTAACTCCCTTTGCGTGTGTGTCCGAAACTAACAAGACCCAACTCGAGCAGTCATGACCGTTGGATCCGGATCATCTCCAAACATCCCCAAAATATCTTCGTTTATTTGTTTGGACTTCCGAATCATTTTATTCTCGACCGCCCGATTATGATCAGAGGGACGAGATAGCCCCTAACCTAATCCAACTATAGTATATAAACCAACCTAACCCTAAAATCTCGGATGGCTGTCCCATCCTTCCCATCCCCGCCGCCACACTCCTCCTGTCGCTTCCTCCTCGGGATCTCCTCCCGATCCATCCATCCAGTCGATCCCCACCTCCTCGAATTGCAAACCCGGCTAACCATTGAGCACCTCCCACCTCCCACCTCGAGCTCCTCCTAGATCACCACACCGCCTCCACGAGCACTCCCCTCCATCCCCACCAACCAGAGCCCCACGGCCCTTGTCGACCAGCAGAGCTCGCCAGCCTCCTCTGCCTTGACCCCGTCGCCCTCCGTCTTCGTCGTAGCGCTGCTGGACCAGCAACCCCGTCGCGCCGTCCATGCTCCTCCGCACTGGCCCATAGCAGCGCACCCCGGCGCCCTGCTTCGGACCTCGACCTCGTCGCCTCGACCCCGCTCAACTCGCCGGCGAGCCGTTATCCATGGAGACCACCGCGACAAGGCCAGCCCTCGCTGTTCTTCTCCTTTTCCTCTGTCCTTCTTCCACATTCGTAATCTCTCTGCTCCCGCTCTACCGCCATGGACAGGGCTTCGACGCCATCGTCCTCGTGCTACTTCGTCGTTGCTGTCGGATCCGCCTCGCTGAGTCCTCGCCCCCGCGTTGGTTATGCGCCTTGCCGTGGCGCCGCCGCCGGTGAGCCGCTGCCGTTCAGCAAGGCCCCTCCCGGCCTCTCCTTTTCCTTCCCCGACTTGTTTCTCTCTGAAATTGTCTTGTCGTTGATCAGAGGACAGGCGCCACCTTCTTCAGCTCCGCCCGAACGCCACATCGCCGAAGAGCACATGCGAGTCGTCCTCTTCTTTACGATCCGCGCCGCCCCAGAGCTTGCCTTGAGATCCGCGATCTCTTCCCGTTCCGTCGCTCCATCCTCCCGCTGAGTTGCCCCGCACCGCCGCAGCTCTGCTCCTTTCGGCGAAGGGACGCCTGCTCGTCCCAGCGTTGACGCGTCTGTCCCTCCCTCGCCCGGCAAGGCCTAGCGCGCTGCGTCAGCTGCCCGCCAGTTTTGGCCGATGTGAGCAGCTCCCTAGCCCGATTCGATTTCAGCCCATTCTGTTTTTTTCCTGCTGCTGCGATTTTAGCATTATCCAGAGCGCTGATTTCTGAGAAAAACCCTTGCTGTTCATGTATTTAATAACTAAATAACCATGCATCATATGTAAGAACTTTATATATGAAAAATGCTTAGAATTTCAGCTAGTTTCATAATATACCGCTTTCATCCCATGTTAAAATGCTTAAAATGTTGTTTTGCTTAAATATTATGCTAAAATGATTTATTTCATAACTAAATAACCATAGCTCCAAATTTAATAAACTTTATATGTAAATGGGGTGGAAAAATGCATAGATTAACATGGTGCACTTTATTTCCCTGTTTAACAACATCAAAATGGTGTTTTAGTCAGAACAGTACCAAATCTAAAATATGCACATGAGGATTTTCCGGAATTGTTGTTGTTATTTCTGGCCTCATTTAAACTTGCCTAAATAGTTAGATTAATTATGCTTCACCTCTTGCCATGTTAACCAACATTTAATCTTGCCTTGTTCCTAAATGAGAGCAAACTAAATAACTTGAATGTGGTGTTTCGTCAATATGCAACTCGTTGCATATTGAGCTCCACTTAATTTGTAGTGTTGTTTGTTGCACTTTGCCATGCCATGCATTTTTAAACCGGACATGCATCATACTTGATTGTGCATCATGCCATGTTCATGTGATGATGGTTTACCATGTTGTTTGCTTCTTTGCGGTTTACTTCTCTCGTTAGCTTCGGTTTCGTTCCGGAGTTGTGAGGATTTGTTCGACTACATCCGTTTGTCTTCTTCATGGACTCGTTCTTCTTCCTTGCGGGATCTCAGGCAAGATGACCATACCCTCGAAATCACTTCTATCTTTGCTTGCTAGTTGTTCGCTCTATTGCTATGTCGCGCTAACTACCACTAGCTATATCATGCCTCCCATATTGCCATGTCAAGCCTCTAACCATCCTTCTTAGCAAACCGTTGTTTGGCTATGTTACCGCTTTGCTCAGCCCCTCTTATAGCGTTGCTAGTTGCAGATGAAGTTGAAGATTGCTCCATGTTGGAACATGTTTATGTTGGGATATCACAATATCTCTTATATTATATTAATGCATCTATATACTTGGTAAAGGGTGGAAGGCTCGGCCTTATGCCTGGTGTTTTGTTCCACTCTTGCCGCCTAGTTTCCGTCATACCGGTGTTATGTTCCTTGATTTTGCGTTCCTTACGCGGTTGGGTGTTATGGGAACCCCTTGACAGTTCGCTTTGAATAAAACTCCTCTAGCAAGGCCCAACCTTGGTTTTACTTTTACCTAACAACCTATTACCCTTCCCTTGGGTCGGCCAACCCGAGGGTCATCTTTATTTTAACCCCCCGGGCCAATGCTTCTCTAAGTGTTGGTCTGAAACGAGCAGACTGCGGGGCCACCTCGGAGAAACTTGTGGGCTGGTTTTACTCGTAGGATGTCTCATCCGGTGTTGCCCTAAGAACGAGATATGTGCAGCTCCTATCGGGATTGTCGGCACATCGGGCGGCTTTGCTGGTCTTGTTTTACCATTGTCGAAACGTCTTGTAACCGGGATTCCGAGCCTGGTCGGGTCTTCCTGGGAGAAGGAATATCCTTCGTTGACCGTGAGAGCTTGTGATGGGCTAAGTTGGGACACCCCTGCAGGGTATAAAACTTTCGAGAGCTGTGCCCGCGGTTATGTGGCAGATGGGAATTTGTTAATATCCGGTTGTAGATAACTTGACACTTGACTTAATTAAAGTACATCAACCGCGTGTGTAACCGTGATGGTCTCTTTTCGGTGGAGTCCGGGAAGTGAACACGGTTTGAGTTATGTTTGAACGTAAGTAGTTTTCAGGATCACTTCTTGATCACTCCTAGCTTCTCGACCATTTCATTGCTTCTCTTCTCGCTCTTATTTGCGTATGTTAGCCACCATATATGGTTAGTGCTTGCTGCAGCTCCACCACATTACCCCTTTCCTACCCATTCTCTACTACCTAAAAGAACCGTAAGGTTCCGTATCCCCTCTTACGTCTTACCTCCTTCGTCCGCCTCCCCTTCCAACGTGCCCCACGCCCCCACCTCACCAATTTAGGCATGTTTGCTCCCATATCAATTTGTTTCCCCGACAATCAATCCTTCCCGTAGCCCTCTCGTCTATCTCCTTAATTGCCACGGATATCACTGGCTCTCCTTCCCCTAATCCCTCCTCCCTGCTTCCATCCTCCTTGCTTTCGTCTACCCCGAGGTCTCGTGAGCGAGCGACAATGTGCTGAGGACCAGGACCGCTGGTCCACGCAATTGGATCAAGTCCGACTGCCGCTTCATGCCACAAGTGACCAACGCACAGCGGGTGGCTTGGCTAGGAGCTCGCCCTCCAGGGTACTCTCGCAGCGGATCGACAACAGCCTGATCCGCTCGGTGTACCTATATCAGATGGCGAGGTGGCTACTATGGATGTTCAGGGGAGCATTGCCCAGCGACAGGGGCCGCGACCGCTGCTCATTCAGCCCCACCGAGGAAGAGCATGTGATAGTGACACCATGGTTGCACTGGTGGCGTCCGCGACCATACATGCGTGGAGATGTGGAGGCCAATCGAGTTGTGGAGGGCGTGCGCCTACGAGCTCGTCGTCGGGAGGAGGTGAGCCAAGGAGTGCGTCTAGCAGCGAAAGCAGCAGCTACGGGCACAGATGGAGCTGGTGCTACTGCTTTGTAGAATGCGGTTGTGTTTAAATGCGACACTATGATCTCTTAATTGTAGGAATTCAATGAGGTGTTATCTGTAGAGAAGGCACGGCTTGGGGATCTGCAGATGTCGCTTAGGACGAGACGGTGTTATCTGATGGGCCAGGTTGCTGCCTTGTAACATCCCGGGTCTTCCATCGGTAGGCGGATGCAGGAAGTGATAATTCAGTACTCATGTGCCTCTCCTAACTTCTGAAGAGCATGATTTTATTGTCTATATGTCCCCATAAAAGCAAAGGCACTCATGTTCACATGGCTTTTTTGGGTTTTTTTATACAGATTACAGAAACTAACCGAGCAACATCGTTTATTGTATCTGCTTCCTGTAATAATGGCACCACATATTCTGGAGCATGCAACACTTCCGGAAGAGAGTTGAGCACTCCCACACGAGAATGAAATGGAACACATTTTCTCAGTGTATATGAAACTTTCAATCAGATATTAGTGAAGATATTAGTGAAGATATTAGGGCCGAAACAAAGTAGGATCAGATGTACAAAAACTTAATCTCAAAATTATATAGTGGTCCACTAATCTGCCTCTTCCATGATCCTCTTGAACACCAGCGCGACAGACTTCACTCATTATGCTAATAGCTATATTTTTTCTAATGAGATGAAGTACAAGAATTAAAGCTGATATGGAATTAAACTGCTCTTAAGAAATAAAATGCACATCATATATTTCTTGCACTATGTTCTCGGACTTGAAAGGTATGAGCTTTGTGATATGTATGCATATTATAGTTACGTAAAGATTAAGCCGTCGTTAGTTCGCTTTGGCATGATCGGTGGGTGCCCAAAGTAGTTTTTACTTCATGATGCATCCGGACAATCGGACATGCTCTAGACTAGATCTAAGATTGGCAATTTCAGTAGCTAGATGATTGTTGGTAGATTTCTTTTGCTCTTTAAGAAAGCTTGTTCGATCCTTTCTTTGGGCATTTTCATATCTTATGAAAACAAGATAGCCATATGATTAAACCTAGCAAAGTTTTACCAAACTAATGAATGCTCAAGTTGTAACCATTTCATTAGTGACATCAAAACAAGAAAATGGTTGTTAAATTGGTTCGCAAGGCATAAGCATTGGATTGCAAAGTGGCTAATAGTTTGGATAGATTGAATAACTATGAATTATCAGTAATCGGTTTCATGTATCCTTGGAATTCCTTAATACAATATTTGCATGTTTGCTATTTCTAAATTTGGATGTTGTTATGTTTTGTTTTATATGTATTTTGATCCTCCTTTCTATATATTTTATTTACTTCGTATTATTCAAGATGAGTAATGTCACTTCAGTTAAGTTGGACAAAATATCCTTGAAGTTGCTTGAGAAATGAAGTATGTACATGTAATATGTATTTGGATGTAATTTACTATGTGAAGTGTTCATTTAGCGGCAACAGTATGTGTTTAATTTATATTAGTAGATTACCCAAGATGACAAGACACGCATTGCAAGTGCATAATTACTCTCATTATTTGTACGGAGGAGATAGTGGACAGAGTAAGAAGAAATTGATTTATACAAGTAAAAATATCAAAGAAGAAAAGTTGATTTAATAGTAAAAAGAAAGACAATGATGTGCACAAGGATCACAAAATTATCTGTTACACAATTGGTGTTGAGACATGAAAGTATATACGCTCCCGCTGCAACACACGGGCAATTACCTAGTAAGCTTAAATAGTCTTGGTCTCGCGGGTGTGAGATTGCTGAGTCCTCGTGACTCGCAGATTCTACCAAAACAGTTGCAGGTGCCGAGGATACCAGTGCAGGTGATGCCACCGAGCTCAAGTGGGAGTTTGATGAAGACCTTGGTCGTTACTATGTTTCGTTTCCGGTTGATCAGTAGTGGAGCCCAGTTGGGATGATCGGGGATCTAGCATTTGGGTTATCTTCTTTTTTCTTTTAGCTTTGACCGTAGTCGGTCTATGTGTGTACTCTGATTGATGTATGATTTATTTATATATTGTGTGAAGTGGCGATTGTAAGCCAACTCCGTTTATCCCATTCTTGTTCATTACATGGGATTGTGTGAAGATGACCTTTCTTGCGACAAAACCTACAATGCGGTTATGCCTCTAAGTCGTGCCTCGACACGTGAGAGATATAGCCGCATCGTGGGCGTTACACTGGGCGCTTCTCAACTTAATTGCTAGCCTTCGCTTGTACTAAGCGGGAATTCTGCTTATGCATCAAAAACTTAATCTCAAAATTATATAGTGGTCCACTAATCTGCCTCTTCCATGATCCTCTTGAACACCAGCGCGACAGACTTCACTCATTATGCTAATAGCTATATTTTTTCTAATGAGATGAAGTACAAGAATTAAAGCTGATATGGAATTAAACTGCTCTTAAGAAATAAAATGCACATCATATATTTCTTGCACTATGTTCTCAGACTTGAAAGGTATGAGCTTTGTGATATGTATGCATATTATAGTTCTGTAAAGATTAAGCCGTCGTTCGTTCGCTTTGGCATGATCAGGTGGGTGCCCAAAGTAGTTTTTTACTTCATGATGCATCCGCATAATCAGACATGCTCTAGACTAGATCTAAGATTGGCAATTTCAGTAGCTAGATGATTGTTGGTAGATTTCTTTTGCTCTTTAAGAAAGCTTGTTCGATCCTTTCTTTGGGCATTTTCATATCTTATGAAAACAGTATAGCCATATGATTAAACCTAGCAAAGTTTTACCAAACTAATGAATGCTCAAGTTGTAACCATTTCATTAGTGACATCAAAACAACAAAATGGTTGTTAAATTGGTTCGCAAGGCATAAGCATTGGATTGCAAAGTGGCTAATAGTTTGGATAGATTGAATAACTATGAATTATCAGTAATCAGTTTCATGTATCCTTGGAATTCCTTAATACAATATTTGCATGTTTGCTATTTCTAAATTTGGATGTTGTTATGTTTTGTTTTATATGTATTTTGATCCTCCTTTCTATATATTTTATTTACTTCGTATTATTCAAGATGAGTAATGTCACTTCAGTTAAGTTGGACAAAATATCCTTGAAGTTGCTTGAGAAATGAAGCATGTACATGTAATATGTATTTGGATGTAATTTACTATGTGAAGTGTTCATTTAGCGGCAGCAGTATGTGTTTAATTTATATTAGTAGATTACCCAAGATGACAAGACACGCATTGCAAGTGCATAATTACTCTCATTATTTGTACGGAGGAGATAGTGGACAGAGTAAGAAGAAATTGATTTATACAAGTAAAAATATCAAAGAAGAAAAGTTGATTTAACAGTAAAAAGAAAGACAATGATGTGCACAAGGATCACAAAATTATCTGTTACACAATTGGTGTTGAGACATGAAAGTATATACGCTCCCGCTGCAACACACGGGCAATTACCTAGTAAGCTTAAATAGTCTTGATCTCGCGGGTGTGGGATTGTTGAGTCCTCGTGACTCACAGATTCTACCAAAACAGTTGCAGGTGCCGAGGATACCAGTGCAGGTGATGCCACCGAGCTCAGGTGGGAGTTCGATGAAGACCTTGGTCGTTACTATGTTTCGTTTCCGGTTGATCAGTAGTGGAGCCCAGTTGGGACGATCGGGGATCTAGCATTTGGGTTATCTTCTTTTTTCTTTTAGCTTTGACCGTAGTCGGTCTATGTGTGTACTCTGATTGATGTATGATTTATTTATATATTGTGTGAAGTGGCGATTGTAAGCCACCTCTGTTTATCCTATTCTTGTTCATTACATGGGATTGTGTGAAGATGACCTTTCTTGCGACAAAACCTACAATGCGGTTATGCCTCTAAGTCGTGCCTCGACACGTGAGAGATATAGCCGCATCGTGGGCGTTACACTGGGCGCTTCTCAACTTAATTGCTAGCCTTCGCTTGTACTAAGCGGGAATTCTGCTTATGCATCAAAAAGATGAAACCCAAGTTATTCCAGATGAGTCCACCATACCTACCTATATGCGGTATTACTCTGCCGTCCTAAGTAAATTTGCATGTGCCACCTCTAAAAACTTCAAATAAATATCCTTTTTTGTGTGCCTGGATTGTTCATAGAGCGATAGGGGATAGTCAGTATCGTCCATGCTAAGCGGGTTATTCCCATGATGAGTGTTTATTCACTCGTCCTTGCACAAGAGGGGCGGTAATAGGGATTCGCAGTCCCGAATTCAAACTGCAAATAATTAAACAAAAATCCCCCAGGACTGTTGTTGGTATGGACGGTACCCGTTGTTTCAGACAAGCCGTGTAGTGTGATTGTTGGTGGAGGGGGAGTAAACCTTTACTTTTATCGCTTGGGAACCGCCACTGATGTGTTTAGCATGGAAGATACTGATAACTAATGGTCGAGAAGTAAACAAGAAGGGTTCATTTCTCAAAATTTAATTTATCTCTTTTTAAAAAAAAACTTGAGCTCTGGGACTACTGCAAATTACTGCTTCCCTCTGCGAAGGGACTATCGATTTACTTTTATGTTGTGTCATCACCTTCTCAAATAGTGCTAGAACCTGAGAGCACTATTGTCATCCTCATGCATTGTGTGTAGCTAATGTTGGGTGCATCATGACTGGATCATTTCTACCATGAATTACAATGTTTAGTCACTGCTTGAACTTTGGAGGTGCTCTGCATTTATGTTTTGCGGTCTCAGAAAGGGCTAGAGAGATACCACTATTGTCATATTATATCATGGTTGTTTTGACAAAGTGTTGTTGTTTGAGATATCTTATTATTACTCGCTAGTTGATTATGTTATTGATATGTGTCAATATAATTTTTAAGACTTATTGTCGACATGGTTAGTTATAATCTTGGCTGAAAACCTGGGTGCTACTTAAGCTTATTTATGTAAACAAGAGAAAAAGAGTTCGTAAAAGTTTTTCTTTTTCACTTTCAGTTTATCAACTGAATTGCTTGAGGACAAGAAAAGGTTTAAGCTTGAGGGAGTTGATACGTCTCCGTCGTATCTACTTTTCCTAACGCTTTTCCTCTTCTTTTGGACTCTAATTTGCATGATTTGAATGATACTAACCCGGACTGACGCTATTTTCAATAGAACTACCATGGTGTTATTTTTTGTGCAGAAATAAAAGTTCTCGGATTGGAATAAAACTTTGCGAGGATTTTTTATATAATAAAAGGGAATTTCTGGAGCCAAGAACCACCAAAGGGGGGCACCTGGGTGGGCACAACCCACCATGGCGTGCACCCCTCCAAGCGCGCCTAGGTGGGTTATCCCCACCTGGTGGCCCAGCAAGCCTCAACCCTGATACTATAAAATCACATATTTGGAGGAAAAAATCAAGGAGAAAGAACTATCGCGTTTCACGAGACGGAGCAGCCGCCACCTCCTGTTCTTCATCGGGGGGGCCAGATATGGAGTCCGTTTGGGGCTCCGGAGAGGGGGGTCTTCAATCTTCATCATCACCAACCGTTCTCCATCGCCAATTCCATGATGCTCCCCACCGGGAGTGAGTAATTCCTTCATAGGCTCGCTGGTCGGTGAGGAGTTGGATGAGATTCATCATGTAATCGAGTTAGTTTTGTTAGGGCATGATCCTTAGTATCCATTGTGTTAAGAGAATTATGTTGCTATGACTTTGCCATGCTTAATGCTTGACACTTTGGGCCCGTGTGCTATGATTTCATATCTGAACCGTTTACGTTATCACCATTATATCTATGTTCTAGATCCGATCTTGCAAGTTATAGTCACCTACTATGTGTTATGATCCGGCAACCCTGGAGTGACGATAGTCGGGACATTTCCCGGTGATGACCATAGTTTGAGGAGTTCATGTATTCACTATGTGTAAATGCTTTGTTCCGGTTATCTATTAAAAGGAGGCCTTAATATCCCTTAGTTTCCAATAGGACCCCGCTGCCACGGGAGGGTAGGACAAAAGTTGTCGTGCAAGTTCTTTCCATAAGCACATATGGCTATTTACGGAATACATGCCTAGATTATATTTATGAAATGGAGCTAGTGCCGTATCGCCCTAGGTTATGACCGTTATATGATGAATATCATCTAGCGAATTCACCGATCCAATGCCTATGAATTTCTCTTATATTGTTTCTGCTAAGTTACTACTGCTACTGTTACTATTGCACTTGCTACAAAATCATTGCTATCACTGCTACCATTACTATTGTTGTTGCTACTACTATCTTACTGATCACTTTGCTGCAGATAATTAATCTCCAGGTGTGGTTGAATTGACAACTCAGCTGCTAATACTTGTAAATATTCTTTGGCTCCCCTTGTATCGAATCAATAAATTTGGGTTGAATACTCTACCCTCGAAAATTGTTGCGATCCCCTATACTTGTGGGTTATCAAAGCCCAGCAAGGTTATCCTCCGGAGCCGCCAGCGGCTCCTCATACCCGTCCCCGTAAAGGGAGCGCAGCGTCGTGCGAGACCTCAGCTTGAAGGAGACGAAGGCTTCGCGCTCCACGGCTGCCGCCTTCTCGGCGGCGGCGAGGGTCTTCTCCCTGGCCTCCAGCCGGGTCGTCTCCTCAGAGACAAGCTTGTCATGGGATGCTTGGGCTCTATCCACATCAGCCTTCAGCTTGCCCAGGCGGCCCCGCTCCGCAGCTTGGTCCTTGGCCGCCTGGGCCAGCTCGGCGTCGCGGTCGGCGAGCGCAGCCTCCTAGGCCTTGAACTCCTCCTCCCGTTCTTGGAGCCGACGGTTGTGGGCAGCCTACTCCTCGCGGAGGGCCTTCAGCCCGGCTTTCGCCGTGTTGCAGCGCTCCTTGGCGGACGTTGCGTCAGCCAGCATTGTGTCACGAGCCATCGTGGCCTCGCCGGCCTCTTTCCTGCCCTCCGCAGCGGCAGCCTCAGCCCGGCCCCAGGCCACCCTGACAGACACGTCGGCCTGGAGCCACCCGAGATCAGCCCCATGCACCCCATTGCCATGCACCTGTCGACGCCTTGAAGGTCGGTCCGGAGCTTGTCTAGCGTGGTGTAGGCTTCCTCTAGAGCACCAGGCCTGGCAAGGGGGGCGTAGTTCACCAACGCGAGGGCCTGGGGAGGAGGTGGCACCGGCGCCTGGACTGGCGCCGCCATAGTAGCAAGGGCCGTAGGGGGCTCTGGAGCCTCCGAACCCCCGTGGGTACAGCGGGAACGAGTGGCTCCGGAGCCTGCTGGCCCACGGAGGCAGCCGCCTCCTGAGGCTCCATCACGACGCTCTGGGGGCATGTTCCGTCACAGGGGAGCGCGAGGTGACCTCCTCCGTCTGCGCCACGGTCGCTGTGGCCACGGCTGTCGGTGGTGCCTCTGGCGTCCCGGCTTCCTCCTTCCTCTTCTTCACTGCGGTCTCCACCCTGGTCACCAGGAGGGGAGTGTTAAGGATGGCAAACAAAGGTAAAGTAAGATGCTCACTCGTCAGTAGCTATGTACGCCCTCTTCCTGACCAGGGCCAGGGCGCCCCCAATCTTCCTGAGCACGGGCTTCACCGTGCCCTGAGGATTGGCGGGGCGCACAGCGACTGGCCTCGGTGCGGAGGCGACAGACGGCAAGAATGAGGCGTCGCCTCGGAGAGGGGATGCCGCCTCACCCTTCTTTGGGGTCGCTCGGCCTAGCCTCCGCGAGGGGGTGGCCCCGGACCTCGTGACGACCCCAGTGGAGCGCGCGGATCCCTCGATCGGGGGCCGGCGTCGTCATCGTCATCAGAGAGACCGCGGAGAAGCTCGCTCTGTGACGGGGGAGAGGTCTCCGCCACATCATCTAAAGTTGTCTCCGAGTCATCCTCTCCCTTCCCCGCAGAGTCCTCAACGGAAGACACCGGCACCAGGGAGGTGGGGAGCTTGGGCGGCACGAGCCCCAGCTCGTTGAAGACGGGCATGGCAGCAACCAGCTTTGCCCCGTCGCCATGATGGTACAACGGGATGTAGGCCGCCGGGAGGCTGCCCGAGTCCTTCTCCAGCAGGGTGTGCACGGCCTTGTCCAACTCCTCGTCTGTCAGGCTCCCTGGGCGCAGCCGGATGTTGTCCCTCGCGCCCTTGAAATCCTACATGGGGCGCGAGTGTGCTTGGAGCGGGGCCAGGCGCTGCGTCATGAACTCCTTAACAAGCATGTCCCCCATCAGTTCCCCGGACTCCATGTCCGCCTTCATCTTCCTCGGGACCGGCGCCGCCCGGGGGTCAGTGAGCTTCTCATGAGCCCACTGTTCCAGCTTCTCTAGCATCTCGGTCGGCAATTCCAGCCATGCATGGAGGGCCCTAGCGTCCATGAAGACCCACTTGTGCCAGAAGTTTTCCACCTTCTTCCCGGCCCTCATGAGCGTGTTGCCGCTATGGACCCCGGTGAAGGAGACACATGCGGAGTGCTGGTTCGAATTGTGCATCCGGAGGTAGAAGAAGTGACGGAGGGCATCACGCCCACGAATGCCTCACAGTAGAAGGCAAAGATGGGCAGGAGAAAGATGGAGTTGGGCTGGAGGTGCAGAGCCTGAACCTGGTAGTGGTCGAGGACGACGATGAAGAACTTGGAGAAAGGCGGGACGAGCCCCGCGAAGACACTGTGAAGGAAGAAGGGATAGAACGTCTCCGCCAGGGTCCATGGGTCGATGGAGTCGGCCAGGAGCACCGTCTCCTTTCGCTCGTTGTGGTTGCTGGACGTCAGTGGGAGCGCGGCGGCGAGGTGCCTCTCCTCGGTGATGGAGGACGCGCTGAGGGCCGGCACAGGAGAGGAGGAGGAGCTTGCGGCCTGCGCGGCCGACTTCGCCTTCCCGGACGCCATCGACGAAGAACTTGGGAGGAGAGATTCGAGAAGATCTGGAGATGCTCTCGGCAAGAAGAAAGGGGATCTGGAGCAAGACGAAGAGGAGGCAATAAAGGCTTGGCGACAGGCGCCCGTCTTTTTGTCAGCCTGGGCAGTTGCCAAGGCAGTGTGGGGAAGTGGAGGTGCCCACGTCCCATCAAGCGCCATGCGTCGGCTAGTCCGTAGGCGATTGGGGCCTGTGGCGATTCGCCTTTGCCCTTTGGCTTCGCCTCGAAGCCAAGTCCGAGTGCGCCTTGGGCCCGGGGCTACTGTCGGCATTCTGGGAACCAGGGTACCCAGACTTGCCTGCTTGCAGCCCACGGCGTGGCTCCATCGACGGCCTGGTACGGCCCATCTTAAACACGAGCAATTCAGACCCTCGCGAGGGGCCAAGCCTCGCGAGGCGGACGGCGCCAAGACCTCTGGAGGGAGCAGCTTCCCTAGGCTGGCTCCCGAGGAGCGGAGATTCCTATGCACGCGCCCACCTCATGAGGTTGAGGTGACACAAGCCATGACGACCAATGCCAAGCGGGCGCCAGCGGGCGCAGAGCGGCAGGTTTCCTCTTTGGTGCAAAGGAGGCAAGCACAGGTGCGGGGTCCGGAGGAATCTGCCAAAGGTTTCCATTCCCATGCAACAAGACCAGGACCGCCAGGACGGCAGGACGGATGTCATCGCCGAACCCACCACAACGTCATGACAGGAAGCTTTGCAGGAGAAGCCACCTTACGTCAGGATAGGATGTACTTCTTGTACCCCTTCAAAATTGGCCACTGTGGGATCCCTTCCTGCCTTCGTTTGGAGGAAGAGGACCAAGGGGCAGAGGGACGAAGCAGGTTCCCCCGGCAAGACCCTTGCTGGGGCAGCCTCAGCAGCCCCGGCAAGACCCTTGCTGGGGCAGCTCGCCCCACACCAACAGAGCGAGCCACCCTTGAGCCCACGGCCCCCAACGCCATCATCAACGTGGGGCCAGGGCTCGGGAAGGCACCTCTGTGGTGGCATGCAGATCTTTGTGAAGACTTATTCAAGATCAGATGAGGATTAGAAGATGACGATCCTCGGCAAGATCATTGCCGGGGAAGGCCACTAGACCTCCGGCAAGGTCCTTGCCGGCGACGACAACGCGCCGCGGCAAGACCCTTGCCGGGCCACCCGGCAAGGCCCTCGCCAAGGACGCCAGCGGAGCCACCGCCAGGCCCGCGCCAACCAAGCTTCCACCACCATTCGCATGCAGCTGCCAGCCCAACCAGCTGGGCGGGCACCTGCGTGGCAACATGCAGCTCCCAGGCCAACTCATCGAGCGCCTGCGTGGCGGCATGCAGATCTTCGTGAAGGCTCCGCCACTGCGCCACCTCAGCTGCCTGCCTGCCTACATGGCACCACGCACCTCACTGTCCAGGGCGCGTGTCAAGGCAAGGAGGAGCGGCAACGGATGGGACGGGCCTCGCCCCCATCCCCAATAAAGCAAAGGGACACCTAAGCTACGCATTACACCTAAGCTACGCATTAAATGCGTCTTGTCCTATAATATGAGCGATAAGCTCTAGGAACTGTACGTTTTTCCACCTCCTGTGTGTCACTGTGGCAGCCCCTTCCAACTATAAAAGGAGGCCCATGGCACACTGGAGAAGGGATTCGGCTCTTTCAAACCACGCACTGACCACAGCTAGTTCGAGAGCTCAAGAACTCTCTGAAATACACCCACCAAAGCAGGACTAGGGTTTTACGCATCCTCGCGTCCCGAACCTGGGTAAACGATCCTTGTGCTGTCTACTAGCCCTGCTCTTCTCGCAACCCCGCGCCCCGGCAACCGTACTAGGGATTCTTGTGATCCCATAGGTGTCGTTTCACACCGACATCTCCCCTTGGTTCAGTGCCCTTTGAGACAACACCTCGACGTCGTCCGTAGGGCGGGGGGAGGTGGCGGTCGGGAGTGAATCGTTGTTCATCACCGACTGGCCCAAAGACTCATCCGAAGAGGATACGTCGATATGGCTTTGGATGGACTGCATGATCATGTTTGGCATGGTAAGAAGCAATAAAACAAAACATACCAAAACTATTTTGGTATCCAGATACTTACGACTATGCCAGGGGCTTGTCCCTGGGCAACCGCTCCTCGTCGCTGTAAGCGGCTGTTGTGGAGTAGTCCGGAAGGAGGGTCCTTCCCTTCTTGGACCCTTCGGCCTCCCCAGATGGGGCGGCCTTCCTTTTCTTGTCTCCCCCGGCTGGGGGAAGAACTTTCCTCTTCCTCCTCCTCGCTTTCTTGGGAGGAGGGCACCTCGGTGTTATCCGACGATGAGTCCGATACAACCTTGCGACGGAGACCTTTCCTGGTCCCCGCGGCCTTCTTCTTGGCCTTCTTCTCCGGCGCCTCATAGGGCGCCGGAACCAGCATCTCTGTTAAGAGAGCCCCTGCTGGATCTTCGGGCAGTGGGGCCGGACAATCGATCTCCAGTCCTGTTAAAACGGCGTGGAGGCTCAGATCCCTCACATGATTATGCTGGGGAAAGGAACATCTTATGAGATATAAAGAGCTTACCGGATTGGCAGGGCCCTTTGCGCTGAGTCCGCGATCCTCAGTAAGGGGAGGAGGTACCTCGGCGGCCTTGAACAACACCTTCCAGACGTCTTGGTGCGTCGTGTCGAAAAGCTCTCGCAGCGTCTGGTGCTTGGCCGGGTCGAACTCCCACATATTGAATGCTCGTCTTTGACACTGAAGGATCCGGCGGAAGAGCATGACCTGGACCATGTTCACAAGCTTGATTTTCTTTCTTATCATGTTTTTAACACAGTTCTGAGTCCGGTCAGCTCCACCGATGAACCCCAGGATAGGCCCTTCTCTTTCCAGGAGGTGAGCCGCATGGGGATGCCGGATCAAAATTCGGGGGCCGCCACCCAGTTGGTGTCGCGCGGCTCGGTGATGTAGAACCACCCCGATTGCCACCCCTTCACGGTCTCCGCATAGGAACCTTCGAGCCAGGTGACGTTGGGCATTTTGCCCACCATGGCGCCTCCGCACTCCACTTGCAGGCCGACCAGCACCTTCGGTTTCACGTTGAAGGTCTTCAGCCACATGCCGAAGTGGGGCCTGATGCGGAGGAAGGCCTCGCACACGACGATAAACGCCGAGATGTTGAGGATGAAATTGGGGCTAGATCATGGAAGTCCAGCCCGTAGTAGAACATGATCCCGCGAACAAATGGGTGGAGGGGAAATCCCAGCCCGCGGACGAAGTGGGTAAGGAATACAACCCTCTCGAGGGGTTCTGGAGTAGAGACGATTTGCCCCGCGTCTGGGAGCCGGTGTGCGATGTATGCGGCCAGGTATCCGGCCTCCCGGAGCTTCATAATGTTCTCCTCCGTAACGGAGGAGACCATCCATTTGCCTCCCGCTCTGGACATGTTTGGAATGGTTTTGCGGAGAAAATGAGAACTTGGGTGCTGGAGCTCGAGTGCGCGAGAATGGATGGGCAGGGAATAAGAAGGCGTGGGTGAAAAAGAGGAGTCCTTGTCCCTTTATAAGGGCAGTAGAAACTGTGCGCCTCCCTACTTGCCCCATAAAATCGCTTATTCCCCAAGCGCCACGATTTATGGCGCGGTTGGGTTACCCATATCCGTATTGATGAGAATCTCGTGATAAGGGGAACACGATCTCTGCTTCGACAAGACATGCCAATAAAACCACCTCGCAACATGTGCAGTGGCAGGCAGGGAAAAACGGTTCGTGATGACTGGGCCACGGCAGGACGTCGCGTTATGAAAAGTTGTCAGCAGATTAGATTAGTGGAATAATATACTCTCTACGGCAGTATGTGGAATTTGTTTTGCAGATCCGGACACGATCCTTGTGTTCAAAATCTTCTCTGGAGTATTCGGAGGAGGAACCCGCCTAGCAATGCCGAAGACAATCTGTGCGCCGGACTCATCGTCATTTAAGTCTGGTTCAGGGGCTACTGAGGGAGTCCTGGATTAGGGGGTCCTCGGAGAGCCGAACTATATACCTTGGCCGGACTGTTGGACTATGAAGATACAAGATTGAAGACTTCGTCCCGTGTCCGGGTAGGACTCTCCTTTGCGTGGAAGGCAAGCTTGGAAATTCGAATATGTAGATCTCCTCCCTTGTAACCGACTCTGTGTAACCCTAGCCCCCTCCGGTGTCTATATAAACCGGAGGGTTTAGTCTGTTGGACAACAAAAATCATAACCATAGGCTAGCTTCTAGGGTTTAGCCTCTACGATCTCGTGGTAGATCAACTCTTGTAATACTCATATCATCAAGATCAATCAAGCAGGAAGTAGGGTATTACCTCCATCGAGAGGGCCCGAACCTGGGTAAACATTGTGTCCCCCGCCTCCTGTTACGATCCGCCTTAGACGCACAGTTTGGGACCCCCTACCTGAGATCCGCCGGTTTTGACACCGACAGTATATACCCGAGATCGACGACCGACCTCGCCTCCTGTAGTCCCTATAGCCGCGGCATCGGCGACCTGCGCCACAACCTTGAGCCCTCCTGTTGAACTTTTGTACATGTACGTAGGTCTAGGTTTTGTATGCCACACCTGTAGTGTCTCTCTCCCCCTGTATGTATTTTTATATTGGGAGACAAGATACTGGTCGCACCCCTTGTAGCTATATATATATGTGCCTAGTGCATGATCAATCAATCATCGATGCACCAAACCATTCTCTACATGGTATCTATCGCAAGTCGATCCTCCTGCTTCTGCCAACCCTAGCTGTCGCCGCCTCGGCCCGCCGCCGCTGCTGCCACCCCTCTCCACGTGCGCCTCCCCGCGCTCCCTCTCCTCCCCGTCGCGCAGCCCTCCCGCCGCGCCGCGCCTCTCCCACCGCCGCGCCGCCCTACCATCGCGGTGCCGCCTCCTTCTCCAACCCCTTGCCGCCATGTCGTCCAACGCCTCTTGCAACTCCAACCCCTTCATCGTCGACCCAGCTGAAATCCGTGACATCAACGTCCACTCACGCGCCCTCGTCGTCCTCCACGCCTCCAACTCCACGTACTTCGCGTGGAAGATGTACATTCACCGCTCTTCCGCGAGAACAACCTCGTGGATCATGTGGACGGCACCGTTGACTCCCGCGCCATGGTGCACGACCCCAAGTGGACCGCGATCGATGCCGTGATCATCTGGTGGTTCTTCACCACCATCTCCAAGGACCTGTTCCACTCGGTCGTGAGTGCTGGCGATGATGCCCGCGCCACGTGGGTTAAGCTGAACGGCCTCTTCACCGACAACAAGCTTCAGCGCCGCGTTCTTTTGTAGCAGGAGTGTTTTGACTGTCACCAAAATGAACAGTCCATTGATGACTACTACCGCCGCCTGTAGACATTGTCGGATGAGCTCCATGACATTGGCGGCAAGGTTGATGACGACCTCCTCCTCAGCACGCTCACCACCGGCCTCAACGAGGACTTCGGCAACGCCGCCTCCAACTTCACCTTGATGCCGGAGCCCTCCTTCCCCAAGTTCGTGGCGTACTTGTGGTTGGAGGAGAGCTAGATGTAGGGGTCAATAAGCGTGTGCAGCGTCACGCCCTTGCCGCCAGCACCTCCCGTGGCGCCCCACCATCGGCCACCCCACCCGCGCCGCGCCAGCAGCCGCCGCCCCCCGCGCCTCCAGGGTACTTCCCCCTGCCACCCGTGCCCCGCCCTGCCCCCCCAGCTCGGGCCAGGCGCCACGGCACCCGCAGGCGGCCATAAGCAACAACGGCGCCGGGGCCTCATCGACAAAGGCCACCCCTCCGTGGACGTACGACACCAACCCGTGGACCGGCATAGTCCACGCGTACTCGATGCTGGTTCCTCGGGCTCCCGCTCTGGGCATCCTTGGGCCTCGTCCGGTGAGTCACCAGGCCCTCTTCGCCGCGCAGAAGGCCGCTCCCTATAGCGGCTATGGTGTCGCGCCCCTACCCGCACCCGCCAACGGCGCTTCCACCGCGCCGGCTTATGGCGCTGCCCCCGCACCGGCCTACGGAGGGTTTTACCCTCCTCGGGTGCCGCTGCCATGGGACCCGGCCCTTCTCGCTGCTCTGCACTCCGCCCCATCACCGAGTTCCTATGGTGGCGGCGGTGACTGGTCCATGGACTCAGGCGCCACCGCTCACATGACTGCTCATCCCGGTACCCTCACGTCTGCCACTCCTGTTCATACTCCCACTCGCATCACCGTTGGTAACGGTTCCTCCCTGCCCATTACACATGTCGGTCATATGCCATTTCCTTCTACTTCTACTCCCGTTAACATGTCTAATGTTCTTGTGTCTCTTGACTTAGTCACTAATCTAGTTTCTGTTTGTCGCCTTGCTCGTGAGAATCCTATCACTGTTGAATTTGATGATATCGGCTTTTCTGTGAAGGACGCCCGTACACGGATGGTACTCCACCGATGTGACAGCCTGGACGAGCTTTACCCGATGCATCCCTCCAGCGCCACCACCACCCGTCGTCTCGCCGCCTTCGTCGCTAGTGTCGATCTTTGGCACGCCCGCCTCGGTCATCCCAACTACACCGTTATGCGTCAGATTCTTCAAAGGTTTTCTTTCTCGTGTAATAAGGTTGACGACCATACTTCTGAGGCTTGCCGCCTTGGCAAGCACGTTCATCTTCCCTTTAGTGAGTCCACAAAAATTTCCACCTTTCCATTTCAGTTATTGCATAGTGATGTTTGGACATCCCCGGTTGCGAGCAACACTGGCTACTTATACTATTTGGTGATATTGGATGATTTTTCTCATTATGTGTGGACATTCCCTCTCCATCGCAAGTCCGATGCTCTTGCCACACTCACAACTTTATATTCATGTGTCACCACACAGTTCGGTCGTCCTATTCTCGCCTTGCAAACTGACAATAGCAAGGAGTTTGACAACGTCGCCGTCCGCAATCTTCTTGCGTCCCACAGCACCATTTTTTGCCTCTTGTCCCTACACCTCACAGAAGAATGGTCGCGCCGAGTGCATCATTTGCACTCTTAATGACTGTGTCCGCACGTTGCTCTTCCACTTCTACGTGCCTCCTCGGTTCTGGCCAGACGTGCTCGCGACCGCCAGCCTCCTTGTTAACATTCGCCCATGTCGTTCATGCTGGAACTACACTCCTCACCAGCTCCTCTTCGGTGCGGTACCATCTTATGATGGTCTTCGCATCTTCGGGTGTCTCTGTTATCCTAGAACCGCGTCCACTGCTCCTCACAAACTCGCTCCCCGGTCGCTTCCGTGCATCTTCCTTGGTTATCCTCCCAACACCAAAGGTTACCAGTGCTATGATCCAATGTCCCACTGCGTTTTCACTTTGTGGCATGTGTACTTCGATGAGCTGGTGTTCCGGTTTCAGCAGGTACCGTCACCCTCGGTGTCTCCCACGGCACAGTTCGCCCCTGCCTCCACCTCTGGCGAACCGCCCAGACGCGCACTAGGCTCGTCCCTGCCCGCGCTCCCCGCGCCGTCGGCCCCTGTCGTTGCAGCCCCCGTCGCGGCCCCTCGGCCTCCCCAGCCGATGAGGCCCCCCGGCCTCCCCAGCCGATGAGGCCCCCCGGCCGCCCCTGTCGCTGCCCCTATCGTCTGCGCCCGCACCCCTCAGCGGTGTGGTCACTCGGGCTAGGACTGGGACTCTTTGTCCTAGCACGCGCTACACGTCTGACGAGTACGCGTGTGCTGCGTCTACCTCGGCACCGTCTCCGCTCCCCACCTCCGCTCGCGCAGCCCTTCGAGGTCCGAACTGGCTAGCTGCGATGCGTGAGGAGTTTGACACCCTGCAGCGCAACCATACGTGGCAGCTTCCCCCACGGCCTCCCCGTGCCAATGTCATCACTGGCAAGTGGGTCTTCTGCCACAAGACTCGCCCAAACGGCTCTCTCGAGCACTACAAGGCGCGTTGGGTGGTGCGCGGCTTCCGCCAGCGTGCCGGCGTGGACTTCATCGGCACCTTCTCCCCGGTTGTCAAACCGGGCACGATTCGGGCTGTCCTCCGACTTGTTTTCGCGCTGGCCAGTCCACCAGCTCGATGTGTCTAATGCTTTCTTGCATGGCCATCTCGACGAGCAGGTGTTCTGTCAGCAGCCTACTAGTTTTGTCGACACCGACTATCCGGGCCACATGTGCTTGCTCTCCCGTTCTCTCTACGGGTTGAAGCAGGTGCCTCAGGCCTGGTACCAGCGGATCGTGGCCTTCCTTCATCAGCAGGGGTTCCGGTCCACACGGTCTGATGCCTCCCTGTTTGTTTATCACCAGGGCCCCGCCACCACGTACCTCCTCTTGTACGTCGACGACATCATCCTGACTGCATCCTCACCAGCGCTCCTTCAGCAGATCACAGCTCGCCTCGGCACCGAGTTCGCCCTCAAGGACTTGGGGGCTCTCCACTACTTCCTCGGCATCGAGGTTATGCGTCGGGCCACTAGCTTCTTCCTGCACCAGCAGAAGTACGCCTACGAGCTTCTGGAGGGAGCGAGCATGCTTAACTACGAGCCTGCTCCTATGCCTGTCGACATGAAGGCTAATGTGTCTGACATCGAGGCTTCTCCGGCGTCTGACACTCCCTTCTACCGCTCCATCATTGGTGTGCTTCAGTACCTCACGCTAACGCGTCCGGACATTCAGTACGCTGTCCAGTAGGTGTGCCTTCATATGCATGCTCCTCGTGATACTCATTGGGCTCTGGTGAAACGTATTCTTCGGTACATACGTGGCACCACAGCTATGGGTCTCACCCTAACGGCATCACCTGACACCAGCCTTGTCGCCTACTCCGATGCCGACTAGGCTGGGTGTCCCGACACTCGACGCTCCACTTCCGGCTACTGCGTCTACCTCGGGCCCTCTCTGATTTCATGATCGTCTAAACGACAACCCATGGTCTCATGATCGAGCGCCGAGGCTAAGTACAAGGCTGGGGCCAACGCCGTTGCGGAGGGCTCTTGGCTACGACAGCTACTTCAGGAGTTGCTATGTGAGGTTACCAAGGTGACGCTTGTCTACTGTGACAACGTCTCCGTGGTGTACCTTGTTGCCAACCATGTCCATCACCGACAGACGAAGCATATTGAGCTCGACATTCACTTCGTCAGGGAGCACATCGCACTTGGTTGTGTTTGAGTTCTACATATGCCCACCGATCAGTCGTTTGCCAATGTTATGACGAAGGGACTACCAACCTCGACGTTTGAGGGCTTTCGATCCAGTCTATGCGTCACCGGCGACGCTTCGACTGCGGGGGGTGTTGAACATGTGTACATGTACGTAGGTCTGGGATTTTTATGCCGCGCCTATAGTGTCTTCTCTCCCCCTATATGTACTTGTATCTTGGGAGACAAGACACCGGCCGCACCCCTTGTACCTATATATATGTGCCTAGTGCACGATCAATCAATCACCGGTGCACCAAATCATTCTCTACACTCCCTCCGGCCGCCTTCTGCAGCGTGGGCCTTCCTCTTTTGGCCCCACTACCAGCTAGCTCTCGTATGGGGCCCACTATGTTCAACCGTGTTTTTCTTGATTCTTGAGGAGTTTTGGTTGATGCTACAGATAATCTGGGACATAAATAAGTTCGTGTGAGTCAAATTCATTGGAGCAAGGTGGGATTATTTGGTGCATTACTGTAGATCAATTGGTTGTGCAGGCCCAGCCAGAGGCCCAATTGAACGAAGCAGCCACTTACACAAAAAAATCAAACATAGTGTCTAAGAAAACAAATAGTACCACCTTAAAAAATGAAAAAAAAAACAAATATCAACGTGTGGAGAACTATGAGAAAACAAAAATTCAATGTATGGAGAACTATGAAAGCCTTTGTCTTTTGATATTAGGTAAAGATTGTCGCGGCGTCCACCTCGGCCGCCATTACCTTTCTTGCCGGATCCACCCGTACCGTCCTGGCCCTTCTCCTTGTCCCGCTTCTCGTATTCAGCTTTCTGTTTCTCAGCTGGCTATTCGACTTGATGGCACTCCTCGAGGTGGTGACCTTTAGTACGGTGAATCTTGTAGTACGGCCCGTCAGATTTGTTGGCCTTCTCTCCTGCCGCCGCAACCTGGCAATCAGCGCATGCAGTTGCTTCCTTGTCGGTGCTTTCTGTCTTGGTTTTCTTGGCAGGGCTAGAATTGTTGGATCCCTCTACAGCCATAATTGATTTGCCCTTGCGCTTTCTGTTGTGCCTTCGTCCTTTCTCTTTGGGGCGGCAACATCATCATCATCAGAGTCGACTTCAATGCCAGCATCTTCCGGTACACGACTGAACCTGTCAACGTGTAAAGCTTGTTGATGGTCTTCGGCAATCGTATGTGCATCTTTTCCCGCATCTTGCGGTTGCGCATGTTCGTGTGGAACGCGGCAATCACATCTGCTGGGTGCACATCTGGGATGCTATGGTGCACACGACTGAACCTCTAAATATACCCACACAGATTTTATCATTCATTTTGTGGGATCACTTGCAAGTCGCTGGGCAACCCGGGGCCTTTCTGTCCTCCGGTAAAGGCACCGACAATTTTTTGCATAGATATGACCACGAGGAAATGGAGTTCTCTGGCAAATTCATCAGCCAGGCTCTCACATTGGGCTTGAGCACCAATGGAAATAATTAGCTAGAATCTTTTCAACCCTTCCTCTGGCAGCCTGCACAGCAATTGTGTAAATGCTTAAGAACTCTCCCGGGTTTAGCTTGTCGTCGTACTTTTCTGGTACTTCGGGCTTGAACGCGCGGACGGATGGCTAATGGACTTGCCGCAACTCGCGCGTGAAGGCCGGGTACCCAACCACCTAAGGTGGGTACCCGCCAACAACGGGCGCTGGCTCATCAACAATTGGAGTATTGCACTTGTCTAATTGACGACGCGCCTCCTTGCATTATTAAATTTTGGTGCGAGCGTCTTCTTCTCGCATGTCCAACAACACTTGCCGCTGAATTTGCTACGCCTACGGATCTGAGGAGGCCATCGACATGTCGTCGGGCTATGTGTTCCAGTGGGTCTGCTGCGAGTGCTGGCGCTGCTGCTAGGATTGCTGCCGTGGAGGTGATTGGACCGTTGGTGCACCGCCTGCCACACGACCATCAGTTTGAGCTATGGGTTGATGTCTAATATGCAACCTTCTTCTTGTAGACGTTGTTGGGCCTCCAAGTGCAGAGGTTTGTAGGACAGTAGCAAATTTCCCTCAAGTGGATGACCTAAGGTTTATCAATCTGTGGGAGGCGTAGGTTGAAGATGGTCTCTCTCAAGCAACCCTTCAACCAAATAACAAAGAGTCTCTTGTGTCCCCAACACACCCAATACAATGGTAAATTGTATAGGTGCACTAGTTTGGCGAAGAGATGGTGATACAAGTGCAATATGGATGGTAGATATAGGTTTTTGTAATCTGAAAATATAAAAACAGCAAGGTAGCAAGTGGTAAAAGTGAGTGTAAACGGTATTGCAATGCATTGAAACAAGGCCTAGGGTTCATACTTTCACTAGTGCAAGTTCTCTCAACAATAATAACACAATTGGATCATATAACTATCCCTCAACATGCAACAAAGAGTCACTCCAAAGTAACTAATAGCGGAGAACAAACAAAGAGATTATTGTAGGCACGAAACCACCTCAAAGTTATCCTTTCTGATCGATCTATTCAAGAGTCCATAGTAAAATAACACGAAGCTATTCTTTTCGTTCGATCTATCATAGAGTTCGTACTAGAATAACACCTTATGATACAAATCAACCAAAACCCTAATGTCACCTAGATACTCCAATGTCACCTCAAGTATCCGTGGGTATGATTATACGATATGCATAATCTCAGAATCATCTATTCAACCAACACAAAGAACTTCAAAGAGTGCCCCAAAGTTTCTATCGGAGAGTCAAGACGAAAACATGTGCCAACCCCTATGCATAAGTTCACAAGGTCACTGAACCTGCAAGTTGATCACCAAAACATACATCAAGTAGATCACGTGAATATCCCAATGTCACCACAGATAAGCACATGGAAGACATACATCAAGTGTTCTCAAATCCTTAAAGACTCAATCCGATAAGATAACTTCAAAGGGAAAACTCAATCCATTACAAGAGAGTAGAGGAGGAGAAACATCATAAGATCCAACTATAATAGCAAAGCTCGCGATACATCAAGATCGTGCCAAATCAAGAACACACACAGAGAGAGATCAAACACATAGCTACTGGTACACACCCTCAGCCCCGAGGGTGAACTACTCCCTCCTCGTCCTGGAGAGCACCGGGATGATGAAGATGGCCACCGATGAGGGATTCCCCCCTCCGGCAGGGTGCCGGAACAGGGTCCCGATTGGTTTTTGATGGCTACAGAGGCTTGAGGCGGCGGAACTCCCGATCTAGGTTATTTTTTTGGAGGTTTCTGTATTTAGAGGATTTTTTGGCGTAGGTCTCACGTCAGGGAGGTCTCCGAGCCGTCCACGATATAGGGGGGCGCGCCCAGGGGGTAGGGCGCCCCCCACCCTCGTGGGCAGCCCAGGACTCTTCTGGCCCAACTATTTTACCACGGGGGCTACTTTTGGTCCATAAAAAATCATCAAAAATTGGCACGTAAATTGGACTCCGTTTGGTATTAGTTTTCTGTAAAACTCAAAAACAAGGAAAAACAGAAACTGGCACTGGGCTCTAGGTTAATAGGTTAGTCCCAAAAATCATATAAAACAACATATAAATGCATATAAAACATCCTAGATGGATAATATAATAGCATGGAACAATCAAAAATTATAGATACGTTGGAGACGTATCATGGGCACAGTTGGCGGGCGCCGCGACAATTTCGCCCACTGGGATCTGTTTGCATCGGCAAACTCAATCATGCTCCGGATAGTGGATCTCCACTCATCCATCTTGTCAGCTACTGGAGGAAAATCCAACAGCATCTGAGCTCGCGCCATCGCTTCAATTGCTGTCGAAGGCATGTTGGAGCGCGAAGAACATACATCACTCGGCTCTTGGCAGAGCCAGCAGGAGCACCATTACAATCTTCTCACCGAACTGCGGGAGTGACAGCGGGTTGGCGTGGCGGGAGTGGAAGCGCCTAGAGATCTTGATCCTGATCGACAGGCGTCTTGTTGTGCGGGCGCTGTTGTGGAGGTACAACAGCACCACTTGGTGTCACGTCGCGCCCATCTCATGGTGGACCCGACGTGTGTCTCGATCTCGTTCCCCTTGTCGCCGCCGCTGGAGTCGTCGCAGCGGGAGGGTCATGGCTCACACCCGACTGAATAGGATCACTCTAATGACTACATTCGCGGTGCGCTGAGGAGGCGGGAGCTGCGCGCCCACGCCACCCACGTTGTTGTTGCTATCTCCGCCGGAGGGTCGAGGCAGATGTTCCGGCGTCTCCATTGCCCGTTTCCGCCATTGTGGGCACGATGACCACAGCTCCTGTGTTGGTCGCGCCCACCGTAATGTTCGCGCCGTCCGTGGTGGCGGCGCCGCCTGCGCCGCCCGCGGATGCTTGTGGTGGGAGTTTCGATGTGGAAGGTTTATTTGCCATGGAGCCCTTCTTCTTGCGAGCCATGAAAGGTGATGAAGATGGTGAAGAAGATGCTAAACTTGACGAAGTCGATGCGTCGTTCATTGCCTGGTTCACGCCAGTGATGCCCCCTACCTGGTGCACCAAAGATGTCGGCGTGGTGCCAGCGATCTATGGGACAATGCTTCCCCTTTCTGGTTCGACAAGGAGGGTGCACTCAACGCAAAGAGCAAGAACAACAAGAGACGTTGCAGTTTTTACCCAGGTCCGGGCCATTGAGAAGTGTAAAACCCTACTCCTACTTTGGTGTATTGAATGGGTGTGTGCACAAGTACACGGAGCGCTCTCCCCCGACAAGGAGCAAAGAGAGGCTGCTACATAGGTATGTATATGTGTGGGGTTGCTACAGGTTCGAACCCTTGTAAAGGTTTCCCTGGCCCTCCTTTTATAGCTTAAGGGGTCACCAAAGTGGCAAAAGGTTCATTACAGGATGATTAGATAGGAACAACGGTATCATGCCTAACTCTGCTAGTTAGGAAAAAATGCATTAAATGCATAGCTAGGTGTCGAGAGGAGGAGAAGCCCCAGCAAGGGTAAAGCACCACTCACCCAACTAACTCTTATTAGCTTGGCATGCCATTTGGACAGGTGTCAATAAAGGTAATTCCTCTTCCAGCGGGCCACCATGTGCCCGACAAGCCCCACCAAACTATCTGTGGGCTCGACACCTCACCGATGGGTGACTATCTTCTCGGTGAGGTGGAGCGCTGGTGGTTGGAGAAGTCTTGTCGTGTCTAGCACCGGCCAAGTCTTTGTCTTGCCAGCGAGGGCTTGCTTCTAGTACTTCATCTTTGAAGCTTGTCTTGGTCTTCTTGGTGCGCTCTTTGATATCTCGAAGAGCTTCTTCTTTTAGCTTGGGAAACCTTTGTTGAAAATGTATCATTCCCGGGGAAGTTTCTACTTGTGTGTGCATAAGTCAGGGTATTACGAACCCATGTTTAGTGCACTGACACGAACCAATGAACTATGAAGAAGCAATGATGAACCCAGCTTCCGACAAATGGCTTGAGGACATGAAATCCGATTTGAATCCATGTATGAGAACAAAGTGTGGACTTTGGTGGACTTGCCCGTTGACCAGCAAGCCACTGAGAATAAATGGATCTTTAAGAAGAAGACAGACATTGGTGGTAATGTCATCATCTATAAAGCTCGACTTGTCGCAAAAGGTTTTTGTCAAATTCAAGGAGTTGACTACGATGAGACTTTCTCACCCATAGCGATGCTTAAGTATGTTAGAATTATGTTAGCAATTGCCGCATACTATGATTATGAAATCTGGCAAATGGACGTCAAAATAGTGTTAAGTAATGGTTTCCTTAAGGAAGAGTTGTATATGATGCAACCGGAAGGTTTTGTCGATCCTAAAGATGCTAACAAAGTATGCAAGCTCCAGTGATCCATCTATGGGCCGGTGCAAGCATCTCAGAGTTGGAATATGCGCTTTGATGAGGTGATCAAAGCTTATGGTTTATACAAACTTATGGAGAAGCATGTATTTACAAGAAAGTGAGCGGGAGCGCTCTAGCATTTCTATGTGTGGATGACATATTATTGATTAGAAATTATATAGAATTTCTGGAAAGCATAAAGGGTCATTTGAAAGGAGTTTTTTCAAAGGAATACCTGGGTGAAGCTTCTTACATATTGGGCATTAAGATCTATAGAGATAGATCGAGATGCTTGATAGGACTTTCACAAAGCACATACCTTGACAAGATTTTGAATAAGTTCAAAATGGACCGGTCAAAGAAGGGGTTCTTGCCTGTGTTGCAAGGTGTGAAGTTGAGTCAGACTCAAAGCCCAACCACGGTAGAAGACAGAGAAAGGATGAAGGTCATCCGCTATGCCTCAACCATAGGCTCTATAAATGTATGCCATGTTGTGTACCAGACCTGATGTGTGCCTTGCCATAAGTTTGGCAGGGGGTACAAGAGTGATCCTGGAGTGGATCACTTGTCAGTGTTCAAAATTATCCTTAGATGCCTAAAAAGGACTAAGGAAATGTTTCTCGGCTACGAGGTGATAAAGAGTTCGTCGTAAAGGGTTACGTCGATGCAAGCTTTGACACTAATCCGGATGACTCTGAGTCACAAACCGGATACGTATAGTGGAGCAGTCATTTGGAATAACTCCAAGTGCAATGTGGTAGCAGCATCTACAGTATGACATAGAGATTTGTGAAGTACACACGGATCTAAATGTTACGTACCCGTTGACTAAATCCTCTCTCATAAGCAAAACGTGATCAAACCCCCAGAACTCATTGGGTGTTAATGACATGGCAATGTGAACTAGATTATTGACTCTATTGCAAGTGGTAGACTGTTGGAAATATGCCCTAGAGGCAATAATAAATTGGTTATTATCATATTTCCCATTCATGATAAATGTTTATTATTCATGCTAGAATTGTATTGATCGGAAACTTAAATACATGTGTGAATACATAAACTACACCTTGTCCCTAGTAAGCCTCTACTAGACTAGCTCGTTGATCAAATATGGTTAAGGTTTCCTAACCATATATATGAGTTGTCATTTGGTAATGGGATCACATCATTAGGAGAACGATGTGATGGACAGACCCAACCAAAAGCTTAGCTTCAGATCATTTAGTTATTTGCTACAACTTTTGTCATGTCAAGTATCAGTTCCTTAGACCATGAGATCATGCCACTCCTGGATACTGGAGGAATACTTTGTGTGCTATCAAACATCACTTCGTAATTGGGGGATTACAAAGAAGCTTCATGTGACTAATGAGTTCGGTCATGGGATCTTGTATTACAGAGAGAGTAAAGGGACTTGCCAGTAATGACATTGAACTAGGTATGAAGATACCGACGATCGAATCTCGGGCAAGTAACATATCGCCGGAAAAAGGGAATTGCATACGGGATTGAGAATCCTTGACATCGTGGTTTAATCGATAAAGATCTTTGTTGAATATGTAGGAATAAATATGAGCATCCAGGTCCCGCTATTGGTTATTGGCTGAAGAGGAGTCTCGGTCATGTCTGCATGTTCCGAACCCGTAGGGTCGCACGCTTAACATTCGGTAATGCTAGGGTAGTATTGAGATATTAATAGTGGAAAGTCCAAACATTGTTCGGAGTCTCAGGTGGGATCCGGGACATGACGAGGAGCTCCAGAATTGTCCGGAGGTAAAGAATTATATATGTAAAGTCATATTCAGGGTTCCGAAAAAAGTTTGGGGTTTCTCGGTATTGTACCGGGAAGGTTCTAGAAGGTTCTATTGTGGGGCGCACCTGCATGAGGGAGCCCACATGAACATGGGTAGTGGGGAAAGGTCCCACATCCCTGGTCTAGGCACACCAAGATCTTCCCTTAAAAGGAATAGTATCATATCCCGAAGGGATAAATCGGGATCCCTAAAAAGGGGGTAGCGGTCGGTGGGGAAGGAAAGGAGGGATTTCCTCCCCCCCCCTTTGGCCAACGACCCTAGGACCTTGGAGGGCAAGCCACCAGCCCCCTCCACACCTATATAAAGGTGGGGAGGCGTTGGGGGCAGCACCCCTTCGACCCTTGCTCATCTTCCTCCCGTTACACCTCCTCCACCTCGCGCAGACGCTTGGCAAAGCCCTGACGGAATTCCGCTGCCACCACCACCACACCATCGTGCTGGTTCTGATCTCATCTACCTCCTCTCCCTCACTTTCTAGATCAAGAAGGAGAGGATGCCATCAAGTTGAACAATGTGCTAATCTTGGAGGTGTCGTCTGTTCGGCACTAGATCGGATTAGATCGCAATTGGATCGTGAAGAGTACGACTACACCAACCGTGTTGTGATGCTAATGCTTTCGGTCTACAAGGGTATGTAGACACACTCCCCTCTTGTTTCTATACATATCCTAGATTAGATCTTGGGTGTTTTGTAGGATTTTTTTTTTATTTGCATGCAACGTTCCCCATCAAGCTTTTGCTTAGGTTGTGGTGGAACATCCTCATCATCATCATCTTGTTATTCTTCATTGTTGGTGAAATTATTGTTCACTTGTGGAGGTGGAGAAGGAGGTCAAGGTGGATTATCTTGTTGTACTTTCTCAATTCATTCGTCTTTGTGTGTTCCACTTATGGATGCCTCCATGTCAACTTGTGATTCACCTTGATGTGAAGTAGAGGCTTCCACTTAAATGGACGAAGTGCTCTCCTTCACCTCCGTTGGACAGATCTTGCCGATAAAAAAAATCCTAAATTGCTTCCGGGGGGTCTTTGTCTCCTACATCAATTGGCAATTGCTCTACTTGCAAGCTTAGATTCATCAAATTTCACATCTACCGTCTCTTCAACCTTTCGGGTGAAATTGTTGTAGACACGGCAAGTGTGAGAGTTTGAGCCATAGCCGAGTAGAAAATCCTTCATGATATTGATGAGGAAATTTCGAACGATGATGCTTATCAAGAATGTAACACTTTGAACCAAATAGTCGAAAGTATCCAGCTTGAGGTTTGTTACCGGTGAGTAGTTCGTATGTCGTTTTACCAAGAAGCTTGTGAAGATATAGTCGATTTGTAGCATGACAAGCTATCTCAACCACTTGCACCCAAAAGTGTCTTGGTGTCTTGTATTCATCTAGCATCATTGTCACCATCTCAATAAGTGTCCAGTTCTTCCTCTCAACAACTCCATTTTATTGTGGTGTGTACGTAGCCGAGAACTCATGTGAGATACCTTGTTCGTCAAGAAAGGTATCCACATTTGTGTTCTTGAACTCCGTTCCGTTATCGCTCTGAACCTTCTTGATCTTCACCTCAAAAAATTTGGGCCTTCCTAGAGAAGTTCTTGAAGATCTTTTGTACCTGGACTTGTCATCAAGAAAGAACACCCACGTAAATCTGAAAAAAAAAATCATCAACAATGACCAAACCAAAAGAGTTACCACCAAGGCTCTTCTAAGCATTGGGACCAAAGAGATACATATGAAGTAGCTCAAGTGGTCTTCTCATGGTCGTGATGTTCTTCACGGGATGACGTCCTCCAACTTGTTTTCCTGCTTAGCAAGCAATAGAAAGTCTATCATTGTCAAATATAACATCTTTAACACCAAGGATATGATCACCTTTAGTGAGTTTATCAAGATTTTGCATGCCAACATGTCCTAATCTTCTATGCCATAACCAACCTTTAGAATGTTTTGCAATTAAACAAGTACGAGGTTGGGGTATTTTAGTGAAATCAACAATGTATAGATCACCTCTACGAATGTCGGTAAAGACCATATCATGTTTATCTCGACGAAACTCTTGGCAATCTACTTCGGTAAATAGAACATTGAAACCAAAATCGGCTAGTCTAGATACGGAAAGGAGATTGTAACCAAGAGATTCAACGAGCATAACATTCTGAATAGAGCTATCATTGTATATGGCCACCTTACCAAGGCCAAGTACCTTACCCTTGGAGTTACCTCCAAAAATCACATACTTGCATGGACCATCATTTTTAGCAAGCTCACGGAACATGTCTTTATCTCCGATCATGTGTTCGGTGCATCCACTATCAAGAATCCACTCTTTTCCTCCGAATATGTAATTTTGAAGCTTTGCCATGAGACTAAGATTCCTCATAGTCTTCTCATATTCGATGTCGAATTCTTCGTCCTCGTCATAATATCCATGCTCAATATCATCATCAGCATGCGTGTAATCATCACCTAGTTCAAGTGATTCTGTAGATTTATGACCATGCCAATGTGCAAGTTTATTAATTCTAATGGTTTCCATGCACTACAAAAAAATGACACATCCGTGACATTTTGGGCCGAACGAAAAAAAAATCTGTCATACATATGACACTTATATGACAATAATTGTGACAAAACCCGGTATCATCATAGATGCGGTGGGCTCCTACTTCTATGAAAAAAAATCATGACAGAAAATGGGCTTTTCGTCCTGGGCAGGCTGGAGACGCAGCTGCATGAAATTCTTTGGGCCGTCCATGACAGAAAAAACCGTGGTAAAAGCAAGAGCGAGGATTTCGGGGAGTTCCCGGTTACGGTGGGAGGTTGGGGGTCGAGCGATGCGCTGCTTTCTCTCAGACACGCACGCTGCTGCAGTGCGAGGCGTTGGCTCTAATCAACCCGAGTGAGGCATCGGGCTCTAATCAACCCGAGTGATTGCACTACAGGCTACATCGTTATCGAACCCGAGCGATCGATCGATGGCTGTTAATCGAACCCGATCGGTGATTCTTCGCCATCGCCGCTAATCAAGCCGATCGATGTTGCCTCTGGGATGAACAGTGAGCGTTGCGCGGGGGTTTGGATGAACAGTGAGCGGTGGCGTTTGCCTCTGGATGAACATGACCCCGTGGTGTGGTGGTGGGCTGGATGAACAGTAGACGGTGGAGGGGTGCCCGTGGAGGGGTGGATGAACAGGACCCCGTGGTGTGGAAGGCTGGATGAATAGTAGACGGTGGAGGGGTGCCCGTGGAGGGGTGGTTGAAAAGGACCCCGTGGTGTGGAGGGCTGGATGAACAGTAGACAGTGGAGGGGTGCCCATGGAGGGGTGGTTGAACAGGACCCCGTGGTGTGGAGGGCTGGATGAACAGTAGACGGTGGAGGGGTAGTTGAACAAGACTGTGGAGTAGCGCGGTGGAGGCCGGATGAATAGGGACCCGTGGAGGCTGGATGAACAGAGCCCGTGGAGGCTAGATGAACAGGAGCCCGTGGAGGCTGGAGGAGGTCGACGGTGGAGATGAACAAGATCCGTGGAGTCCTGCTTTTGCGGTACGCCACACCCTCCCGATGAACAGACCCCGCTTTGACCATAGCGCTCCAACACAAGTCCGCTTTCGTCCGCTTTTACGGCACGCCACACCCTCCCGATCAACAGACCCCCTGCTTCGACCGTAGGGAGGTCCATTTCCTCCGCTTTTGCAGACGCCGGACTTCTCCCGATGAACAGGGTCCCGTTTCGAACGTGGCCGGTCGAACACAAGGCCGTTCCCTCCGTTCTGCGCTACGCCAGGCCTCATTTCCATCGCCTGTTCCGTCCAAGCCCTCTCGATGAACATGACGCATTCCAGTGCCTCCCCATGAACACGATGCATTCCATTGCCTCCGCATGAACACGACGATGACGCAGTTTCTCCGTTCCGACCCAGCCATGTACACGAGCCCTCGCCGTACGTATGCGCGAGTAGGCGTTCGAGACCCCGCCCATATGTACACATAAGTGGCCGTATTTTCTTTCTTGCACCCTGGTCGTTGTAATGACGCGTGTACATGCTACGTGCGGCGCGCTTACTACTACGACACGCGGCGCTACTTACTACGACACGCGCGCCTCTACATCGACCAAGATGTGCGTACATCGCGTCCGCGACCGGAATGCCAATGCTACGTATGCTTCACCGTGTGGGTCCCGACCGCCGCACTTCCTTGCGTGCGAAGATGTAGCTGGTGGGTCCCAGCAGTCGAGGCAAACGTTTTTTCACGAAATACGGTGGCCCGTCCGATGGGTCCCTCACCGTCCGTGGTGGAATAATTATTTTGCACGTAATAAGGAGGCACTTCCTTGTTGCGGCCGTCGACCCAGCTGTCAGCCTCTCCACGTACAGTCCACATCCGATGGAAGCCGTTCCTTGACCACATTGACCATGCCGCGCCGAGAGCACCAGGGCGGTGGACGACGGCGAGGCCTAGGAAGGGGACGAAGCGGAGTCGGGGAAGACGCGACAGTGGATGCCCACGCGTAGAGGAGTACGAGGGTTCACCGTTCGGCCATGTGTGAGGCTGTCGTCGCCGTAGAATAACAGGGGTGTGGGTGAGTAGAGGGATGGCCTGGCGAGCGGTGGAGTAGTAGGGGCGGTGAGGCCTCCGCCGCATCGCAGCCGGCCACGGGAGGCAGGAGCACGAGGCACGACCGGCGCTGGTTTGGGTGGCTGGAGCAAGAAGACCAGAGGTTGAAGAAGCACTACGGCCGTTGGATGGACATCGTACGGTCACTGGAGCTAGAATCGTGCATATTGACTAAGTTGACAAAGCCCTCCATCCCCGTCAACTTAGTAGGCCCACAAGTCAGCCTGCCACTATACTGGGTCCCAGCTAGCAGAGGGAGTATTCATTTTTTTGTGCGTAATAAGGAGGCACTTCCTTGCGTGCGAAGATATAGCTGGTGGGTCCGAGCCGCCGGCGGTAACGTTTTTCGCGAAATACTGAAGGCCCTTTTGGTGGGTCCTCGATGTCACGTGGAGGAATCATTATTTTGCGCGTAATAAGGAGGCATTTCCTTGCGGCGGTCAGGACCCAGCTTTCGGCCTCTCCACGTAAAGTCCACTTCAGATGCATGTCGGTAGTTGACCACGTTGACCAGGCTGCGCCGAGAGCACCAGCGCGGTGGACGCCGGCGAGGGCTAGGAAGGGAACGACACGGAGGCAGGGAAGACTCGGCGCTTGTTTCCCACGCAGAGGGAGTATGACTGTATGAGGGTTTACTCGTCTGCCCGCCATCGCCGGAGAATAACAAAGCAGTGTGGGTGAGTAGAGGGATGGCTAGGCCAACGATGGGAGTACGGTGGGCGGTGAGGCTCATGCCAGCAGAGCCGGCCATGAGGAGGAGGGAGCAGTCCCCGGGCGCCTGCTTGAGCGGCCGGAGCAGGAAGAGCAGAGATTGGAGAAGACGACGGCCGTTGGATGGCCATCCAACAGCCACCGCCAGTAAGGCCAACCTTTTTAGGAAAGCCTCAAATCTGTGGAAAACTGCATACAACTCATCTGCCATTATTTCTAATAATTTACAGCCCATTTGCTAATTATTAAGGTTTTTTTTGGAGCCCATATTATTTTTGTTAGCATTACAGCCCATATTGTGGCCACGGTTAAAAAATTATACAAAATTTTGCATATTTCAAAAGCGGTCCAAACTGTTTTAATCCCGAAATTTCGACTCATATTCAAACTGATTTTAAAAATAAATGTATATCAATATAAAATCCAACAAATTCTCCACGCATAAAAATTAATGTAATTTCAAATCTCAAATGAAAAAAAGATATTTGAAACTAATTGCCGGGTTTGATGTGTTTTAAAATGTACATCCCATTTCTCATTAATGATGGGCCATTTTCTCGCCACCAATGAAAGCTCTCCTCGTCTTGAAAGATTTGCAGCCCAACAGGCCTGACAAAGCGACTTACTTGGCAAATCACAAAAAACTGGGTTGTGGCCGTGGACCCAGCTGTCAGCCTCTCCATGTACAATACTCTTCCGATGGAATGTCGTTGACCACGCCGCGCCGAGAGCACCAAGGCGGTGGACGACGACGAGGCCTAGGAAGGGGACGACGCGGAGCCAGGGAAGACGCGGCAGTGGATGCCCACGCGGAGAGGAGTACGAGGGTTCACTGGTTCGGCCGCGTGTGAGGTCGCGCCGCCGCAGGCCTCTAGCGGTGGGAGTAGTAGGGGCGATGAGGCCTCATCGGCAAGACAGCCGCCATTGGAGGCAGGAGCAAAGCGGTCTCCCAGGCGCTGGTTTGGGCGGTGGTGCAAGAAGAGCAACAAAGAAGCAGCAGGACCGTTTGATTCAAATCCAACGGTTACTGCTGCTAGAATCGTTTGTTGACTAAGTTGAGAAGCCCTGCGTACGCGTCAACTTAGTAGGCCCACAGGTCAGCCTCCCAACCGGTGCGCCCCATATGTCAAGTGGGAGGAATCATTTTTTTCGCGTAATAAGGAGTCAGTTGATTGCGTGCGGCCAGGCCAGCGGAGGGAGTAGGGTGGGCTGGGTAGCTCAAGCGGCATCACAATGGGCCACAAGAGGAGGGAGCAGTGCAGTCCTACCGGCGCTAGTTTAGGCGGGCCGGAGCAGAAGATCAGAGATTGAAGAAGACGTTGGCCATTGGATGGACATCCAACACTAATCGCTGCTAGAATCGTGTGTTCACCGACAAAGCCTTGCGTAAAACAAGTCAGCCTCGAAATCGTGGGCGTGTACAACCCATTTGCTATTATTTTTATAATTTTTACTCATTTTCTAATTCATATGGAATTTATTGCAGCCCGTTTTCCATTTTTAGAATTGCTGGCCATTTTCTGGTCAGTACCAGGGTCAAAAAATTAACTAAATATGTGGGAAATTTTGAAAATTTGCAAATTTTTGCTGGCTAATGAAATATTCTTAATCCAAAAATTAATAGCCATACTAAAACAAATTTAAAAATAAATTAGTACTATGTCATGTTAAATCCAATGAAATACGTATAAGATATCAGTGAAGAACAAAAACAAAAAAAGAAACTTATATCCCATTTGCTATAACTTTTTTGGAATTTTCAACCCCTTTTGATATTACTTTTAACACACATTGACCGTACTATTAAGCCAGGCCGGAATGCATCCCTCCTCGTCTAGAAAGATTTGCAGCCCAGTAATTCGGAGAAAACAAATAGGCCTAGCTTGGGTATTCTTCAAAAATAAATACTGGGCTACCTATTTTCCCAAAGAACTAGTGCATGAGCATTTAGCTTTATTTATTTATTTATTTACTTATTTATGTTTAGGGGACCATGAGCATGTACCTGGGCCGGATTCATGTGATAGCCTCCCTTCCAGTTAATTATGGGCGTCTCTATTGGGCCTTCATCAGTGGGTTGCATGTTATCAACAAGTGGAAAATGTGTTCCAAGTTTCAAAAAAAAATGTGTTCCGTACGATAAATAGTATGCGCTACGACAAGACGGGGCACTAAAGGATCGAACCGCAACGACTTCCAAAACATTGTGTTTGTCGCTCTAACAACACATTTATTCAACCAATGTATTTAAATATACTATTGATTGTACATTGAAAACAGCAGCAGCAGCAACCAGGGCTGGGGGTGCAACAAAAGCAGTAAGCAGGCCAGAAGAGTGAAGACGCAACTCTCTCTTCCAAACCAAACATGAGCCATCATTACAAAAGGGCTACCAAAAAACAACAAGTGTATGCATCAAACTAACTAAAGATCCTACTACACCAAGTGTACGCATATAACTAACTGGCTCAGTTAGACGTTACTATTTATTAAGTCAGGAGATTGTCGACGGCTTGAACCAGATGGGTGCCTCGACGGGGAAACTCCACCGGTGTCGAAGTCCGACACTTGCGACCTCTCTCCTACTTTGGGCTGCAGAGCGTGGCGGCACATATCGTGGTATGGTGCATGCAGAGACGCATGGTACGCTGTGTACACACGCTTTGCTCGATGAACTAAAATCAGGCTGCCATCATGATCCTTGCCGTCGGTTATCTCCTGGTTAATCGGATAATTAAGTCTGACAAACAGAGAGCATGTACCAAGGCTACTTACCAGCCTCCAGTCAAAAATTTCTGAAGGCCCAGAGAAGTTGGGATCGTGCTCAAAGACCTTGCAGTGACTGTGATTGTATTCCACGAAACAACACGTCCGGTACGTGCGAACAATCATCAATCTTTCACCATCGTCTGATCGAGCCAGGAACCACCTGGAACTGCCATGCCGCTTTTCTTTGAAAGGTTCTGGGATTAGGAAGGGTAGGTACACCAAAGCGCCTACAACATCATATCAAGTTGAGTCAAATAAAAAGGGCTCTTGGTTTAGTCAATCTTAAGAACAGCATGTTATGAGCATGAATATTTTTTAGCAAATGTTAACAAGAATATAAGCAAGCCATCATGATATCATAGGAAAGTAACATACCGCTTTAATGTACCGCTTGTAGCGATCACTAGAGTAGGCCAAAGCAATACGTCCAGCCATAGAAGGAGTCGACAACAGTAAATGAAGCCCTTGTGTTCAATGGCATCAGAGAACCATGGAGGATGTTTGATCCTGCGATGGACGTGCAGATTTATCCACTTACCGCAGGACTGCCGAGATAGGCGAGACCGCGGTTGAAGAACGCAATTAGCCTGAAGTCTTTATAATTCGCAGAACTTGTGGGCACTTGGTAAATTACAACCTTGAGCAAATCAAACTTGGTATCGTGTTGGCTACTGTAAGATTCCGAGTATTCTGGGCCGCGGTGCCAAAGCAAAGGCAAAGGTTAATCAAAGGAAGGGGGATCAATCGCCAGGTCTAGACCTCCATGAGTATCCAGCTGCCGCGACCGTCGACGAGCACCATCCAAGACGTGTTCATTCCGTCCCAGTACATACCGTTAATGTAGTTGAGACTGACTGGGATCGGATCGCGGTCAAGGGGGTTGATGCTCGCCACCCTACGATCGTTATGCTACGTGACATGCCGTTTCTGATGATTAGGCGGCATCGTCAAGCAAGGAGCTGGCTTAAAAAGCTCCGGCCTGAGGGATTTGAGTAAACGATATAGCCCCGACGAGCACGCGGCGAGCGGCATGGTACTGAGATTTACCACACACGAAATAATGAGCTTGATTACCTCTGTGGGGAGCGAATTCCAGCCACTCTTTCGGCAGACGCTGCTCGGTTCTGCCATTGTTAGTGCTTGGGTTTCGGACGAGGGGGGAGGATCCTTAGCGGGGATGGAAGATTGGACGAGATTATGTGCGGACAAAGATGGAGAAGCGAATATGTGATGCGGGAAGTGGACAGGTGATGATGACTATAGCATGCCGCTTGACTTACAAGACACATACCAATAGCGTAGGGTCATGTCGATGCCAGACAACTTGCTTGAGTGATCATAGTACTGGTACTCCCTACAGTGCTATGCCCTAACTTTCTTGAGTAGAGTAGTAGAGTAGGACTCTGCTCTACTACTAGCACCGGAGGAGTAGTATATTCTAATCTAAAATAGTTACAAACTTCAATGCCCGAGCGTGGAACGACTACGAACCGTGCTCAAAGACCGTGGTTCACGTGGTGTTTGGACATGGGCGACAACTCAACGCCAACGGTGCTGCTCCCGCTGCACCGTATGTGTTTCTGTCCTTCCTGTTTGAAATCGTGGTAGATTTCATGTTTCTACTCAGATCCTACTACTATGCTAGTCCACATGATTAGTTTCATCTCCTGTTATAGCCGTCATGATTTATTTTGTGCTTATTCGGATTAAATCTCGTAGTAACTTGCTCATATATTCAACTAGCGCAACGTCCCCTACAGCCACTCCCGTTTCATGGACGGCCTGGTCGATGTTGGAATTTTTCTAGTACGCCTTTATAAGGTGAGATCTTCTACCACTTGTATGAGAATGAGAAGAGGAGACCTACACACGCGCTCCTCCTCCTCGCTCGCCTCGCCACGCCACGCCTCGTCACGACGCGCCGCGGGTTGCGGGATTGAGCCGAGCCGAGGACAGAGCTATACTCCCACGACCTACCTAGCCCGCACTATATAGTTTCTCACCACCGTTCCAGATCATTCCGCCGCCAAGCAAGTCTTCTCCATCCGTCCTTTCGGTGTGCACCGGGAGAAGGGACAGCAGGCCTCCGGAACCCCGCCTCTCGTGATCCTGCAGACGGGAGAGGGGCGATCAGGTTTTCGGGAGCGACTTCGCTGCCGACCGCTGGCAAAGTGACGATTTCGCTAACGAAGACTTCTTCCCCGACTCGGCAACCTCATCCTCGGACATGGGCGATAACGTTGAACGCCGGCGGTGCTGCTCCCACTGCACCGTATGTGATTCTATCCTTCCTGTTCGAGATCGTGGTAGAATTCATGTTTCTAGTATGTGATATGTTCATCTGCTATGCTCGTTCGCATGATTAGTTTAATCTCTATCAATGTTGTCATGATCTATTTCCTATTTATTCAGATTAACTATCATAGTAATTTGCTCATATTTCCAACAATCCAAAAACCTGATAATAGGCCCTTCGTCCACTGCTATGAGTGCCCGATGCCGTTTTGTGGCTCGCCGGCGGACATGGTGCATCACCTCACGGATGCGTGCAGCGGTCACTGCTGGCCCTTGGCGGAGAACATCAAGTACGAGACGTGCTACCCGTTCACCATGCCGGAGTCGCTGGAGGATCATCGCTGCCTGCTAGTCTTGGAGGAGGACGGCAGCGTCTTCCTCGTGATCGTGGGCACCGGCGAGGCCCGCGCAGGCCGATGCCTCGTCTATGTAATGTGCGTCAGGGGCGACACCGCTGACGCTGACACTGACACGAGGCCGATGTACGGGTGCATGGTTAGTGTTACTACCCCTCGGCGTCACGTGGGCGGCGACACCGGCCTCATCGAAATGACTTGGACTCTGGGGAGCTGGGACTATCCCGCCAATGTGGACTTGGAAAACCCATGGCATCCTTTACCCGCCCACGCGGTGCACGGGACTCCAAGGAGGTTCACCGACATACGCATTATCAAGTTAAATGTTGATCATTAGTCTTCGCTCAATGTAATCCGTGTCTAAGCATGTGGAGACTTCCATGCAGGATCTTGCTCTATTGGAGTATCGCGCATGAATAAAAGTGTATCCGCTTATGGTTTAGTCTAGAATCTTCCATGTATGAATTTTTACTACAAGATCGGGTGAAAGACTTACGATGAACCATTTCTTACATCTCCTCTGCCCGCTTGCAATTCATCCCGATTTAATCCCTCCGCCTAGGTGTATAAGGGCATGGTTAATATTACTTAATAGTATAGCCAACTGTTGACTATAAGAAAGTGCCATGTCATCTTTAGCCAACATGTATAACAATCGATACTCAAAAACTAATTCTTAAAGATCATTTCTTGCCAAGCACAATAAGTGTTTTTTTAGGAAGAAGCACAATAAGTGTTATTTCTTCACAAGTTTTGGATGCAGGTTGAACAGTTGAACGCTTTTGTTTGCAAAAGATACCTTTTTATCTATTTCACCCGGATGTTTGTGATCTCTAGAGATGAAATAATATCCGAAGAAACCTATCGATACCCAAGCATACACATGAGATGACCCCCACATCCTTTTTCAAAATAAACAACTCCCCGATCAATGCATTTCACTCTTCAGTGCAACGCACGGGCACCTTACTACTATAGATTAGTACGACCAAAAATTGAACTAACATTATATATAGTACGATAAATGCTGATGCATGTCACCTAAAATTATATCATTCAAAACTATGTTCAAATACGAATCCAACGATATAGTTTTTGTTGACATGCACTAACATGTTGTCAGTTAAATCTTCAGTCAAATTCAATGGGGAACCACGACCGATGTACTACAAGTGTAGAGGGTGGCGCTGTATGGGAGTCTCACCTCTCACCCCGCTCATGGCGCGGCAGTAAAGCCGTCATATCAGAAAACCCAACCACTCCCAGTAATAAGTACAGTGTAGCCAGCCTACAAGTCATGTACAGTGTACTGACAGTGGAACCCATAGAGTACTTAGAATACAAGATTAAGGATGCCATTAACTTTTTATAGAGAGAGAATCATACACGCAATTAACTCAAATGGATTGGACGTTACTCTATTATTCTCCAACGGCAACCGCAAATTTCCTCCCGCGGGCCGGAGTAGGTTTCTCGGTTTGCATGCGGGTTTAACGGAGGGGTTTGATGGAGGCGAGGAGGCGTGTTCAGCCGGCGGCAAAGTGGACGGCAAGCAGATTATTCGACGGACAACAACAACCAAGATATTATAAAAACAAAGAAGAGTAGTAGAGATAGAGATAAGAATAGCGACTAGGAGGAGCACCATCTACTGCTTCAGGCTACTCTTGCGCCCATTTGGCGGCCGCAACGCCCCTACAGCCACTCCTTCCTCAAGGCTCCATTCGGGCGGTCGCAACGTCCCCCTACAGCCACTCCCTCCTCAAGCGCCCATTCGCGGGCGCTGTTGAAATTTGGGGAGTGCACTCATGATCGCTAGCAGCGACGATTTACTTCACCGACGCATTTACTTCTTCCCCAACCTCGCAACCTCTTCCTCAATGACATGGGCGACAACCTCAACGCCAATGGTGCTGCTCCTGCTGCACCGTATGTGTTTCAGATTTCTGCTTAAAATCATGGTAGAATTCATGTTTCTAGTCCGTGTCCTAGATTCGATCTGCTCATCTACTATGCTAGTCCGCATGATTAGTTTAATCTCTGTTATAGCCGCCATGATTTATTTTGTAGTAAATCTGGTAGTAACTTGCTCATATATTCAATCGCGGAACGCCCCTACAGCCACTCCCGCTTTCATGGACGGCCTGGTCGATGCCTCCAAGGAGCCCTTCGCTTCATCGCTATGAGTGCCCGGTGCCGCTTTTGGGGCTCGCCCGGCGACATCGCGGCATCACCGACGCAGCGCAGCGGCAATCAATACTGGCCCTTGGCGAAGAACATCAAGTACGAGACGTATACCCGCTCACCGTGCCGGAGTCGCTGGAGGATCGCGCCAAGATGTTAGTCTCGGAGGAGGACGGCAGCGCCTTCCTCTCGATCGCGGGCCACCGGCGAGGTTCGCGCAGCCGCCGCCACATCTCCGTAGTGTGTGTCGTGGGCGACGCCACCGACGCCGACACGAGGCCGATGTACGGGTGCGTGCTCACTATTACTACCCTCGGAGGTACGTGGGCGGGCGACATCGGCTACGCCAAGCATACTTGGACTCGCCGAGCTGGGACTTTCCCGCCGATGTGGACATGGAAAGGACACGGTGTTATTTGAACCCCAACGATGTGCACGGGGACTCCAAGGAGGTTCACCTGGACATCTGCATTATCAAGTTAAATGTTGATCATTAGTCTTCACTCAATGTAATCCGGTGTCTAAGCATGTGGAGACTTCCATGCAGGATCTTGCTCTATTGGAGTATCGCGCATGAATAAAAGTGTATCCGTTTATGGTTTAGTCTAGAATCTTCCATGTATGAATTTTTACTAGTACTGGTGAAAGACTTATGATGAACCATTTCTTACATATCCTCCGCCCCCTCCCAAGTCATCCTAATTTAATCCCTCCGTTTAGGTGTATAATGGCATGGTTAATACTTAAATAGTATAGCCAACTGTTGGCTATAAGAAAGTGCCATGTCATCTCAGAGCCAACATGTATAACAATGGATACTCAAAACTAATTCTTGAAGATCATTTCCTGCAAAGCACAATAAGAGTTATTTCTTCACATGTTTTGGATGCAGGTTGAACAGTTGAACGCTTTTGTTTGCAAAAGATACTTTTTATCTATTTCACCCGGATGTTTGTGAGCTCTAGATATGAAATAATATCCGAACAAACCTATCCAAATGAACTAACCGAGGCATCTCCATCTTAATTTTCTCTTGCAAGTCGTGCGTGGTCCCTTCATCATGAAAATGCTCTGGTCGTCGCATTGATTTGCATGCATGGATAGCACCACCATATTTTCAAAGGAGGAGCGAGCTCTATATTTCAGCAAATGCATGCATGATTTGAGGAATTATGGTTGGGCATGCATGTAGAAAAGGGAGGAGAGTAATTTGCATGGGAGGGATTAAAGGAAGGGAGGCCAGCGGCTAGGCATTCAAAGGAGTTTGCATGCAAGATTACACGGGATCCAGATACTAGTCCCAAAATCAGTTCCTCTTTTTGCGGACATGCCTTGGTATGAGAGGTTGACAAGTTAGGCCCTGTAAAAATGGATGGAGGGAGTCGTAGTACTAGTGTAGAGGGCAGCGCTGCACGGGAGTCTCACCTATCACCCCGCACGTGGCGCGGCAGTAAAGCCGCCATATCACAAAACCCAACCACTCCCAGTAATAAATGGCCTGGTAAAATAAACGGACAAGCAACCATCTCATCCCTCCGTCTTTTTTGCATTTCATCTCACTGCTTTTACTTTCTCCGGTTCATCTCGCACACTCGATCCCTAGCTACTACTCCTAGGGCTAGTTCTTTTGGCGGCTTCCCCAGCTTTTCCCACAAGACTAGTCACAAGGAGAGTAACAATAAGGTGCCTCACTCATTTATTTGGGCTTCTAAACTACTATTCCGTCCTGGTTTATTCCTCACCATTGTAATTTGTGCTAAATTTTGACCAAAGATTTAACTGGTTTATCCTCACCATTGTAATCCCTCCATCTAGGTGTGTAGGTCATCTTACGAAAACCAAATAATCCCAAAACACTTAAGCGCGGTGCATTAACTTCTACCTCGTTTCTTGTTTCTTAACATATCAACCAATAAGAGATAAAGAGTGTGCACGCTTTTAATGACTTGAGATATCAAACACGACATGCAGTGGTTAGTTCATTGCATGCAATACTATTAATTACGAAATAAACATTAACATTTCTCGTTTTCTCCTCCTCCTTGGTCACGGTGCACAGCCTAAGATGACTTACTCACCGACGGATGGAGTAGTGCATGTGACATGCACTAACATTTCATTAGTTAAATTTATGATCAAAATTTGACACAGATTACAATGGGGACCAATAAACCAGACGGAGGTAGTAGTTATGGGATTACTAATCTAGAAGCCTAAAAGAATCGCCCCTGGTACTCCTACTAGTAGTAGTACTCAAGTTGGAATTCCAATTGCACGGCACAACTTATTAGGCAAAAAATTCGACATGTGGTGTAGGAAGCGGTTTGGGAATTTGCATGCCTTTACAACCAGTGAAATACTCCGCATAAAAGTACGATGTAGAAATAACCACGTAGAAGGAAGCTAAAAGTAAACAATCAAACGAGCATTTTTGCATTTGTTTTGCATTGAATCGTTTCACAAGCTTGACTAGTGCTGTTTTTCTACTTTTACATAAACCGCGTCGTAATGTTAAAACTTGCATTCGCACGTACATAAGTAATAGTAGTACTCCCTCCGTCTAGGTGTATAAGTCTTCCCTCCTTGGTCACGGTGCACAACCAAAGATGACTTATTGACCTGGACGGAGGGAGTAGCACAGTCTGCAAGCATATATCGAGAGAGACGTGTAGTGTGATAGTATATAGTTAAGTTTGTGATATATGCACGTACTTGCAAAATGCGTACGAATACACAAGGTTTCCAAACTTTCCCTTTTACATACTTAATTAAGGACACTAAAAATACCTGAATGTTCGGGATTTATCATTTGCGTCCCAAAACTAATGAGATCGCCTTACGAAACAAAAATTATACTCCTCCTAAAAGCCACGGCGCTCGCAGGAGCGCTTGCGGCGCGCCACGAGTGCCCTGGTGCGCGGCCGTTTCCCAGGGCGCCGACACAACGCCTCTTCCTCAGCCTCGCAACTCGCGAGGTGCTGATTGGCGGCTTGCCGGCGGGCGAGCGCGATCTCATCGGTGTGGTGATCCGGCGCCAACAGGTACTCCTCCTTGCTGGAAGCGTGCACCCGGTCCACGTACCGCCAAGCGTAGATGAGGCGCTTGGGCCCGACTGCACTCAAGGCATCGGCACGGGCGTCCTCCGCCATCCTCACGGCCCTCGCACGAGCCTCCTGCCAAAGAGCCTATTGCCTGACTCTCTCGGACGCGACATAGGCCTCCTAGGCAGCTTGTTCCGCAGTGCGCTTCTCTTCCTCGGCCTTCTTCTCCGCCTCTATTTTGGCGCGCTCTGCTGGAGGCAAAGCCTCCCACAAGGCGACATCCATTTATTTCCAAAGCTCCTCAAGTCTGGGGGGCCCGGCGGGCGGCGCAGCGTTCTCCTCGTAGCAGGGAGCCGACGCGTCCTCCGGCGCGCGTGCTGGCGAGATTGGGAACGTCGACGCGTCGCGGCGAGGAGCGGAACGCCGACGCGTCCTCCTCGACTAGTGGCGGTGAGGAACGGAACGGCGACGCATCGCGTCGTGGCGAGGAGCGGAACACCGACGCGTCCTCCTCTACTAGTGGCGGCGAGGAACAGAACGACGATGCGTCGTGTAGCGGCGAGGAGCGGAACACCAATGCGTCCTTCTCGACTAGTGGCGGCAAGGAACAGAACGGCAACGTGTGACCGTCCGCGCGGTGCAGCGAGGGGCTCCTAGGGCTTTGGAGGGGCGATGCCATGGTGGTCGACGCGAGAGGGAGGGGGGAGATAGCGATGAACGTGAACATGAGGGGGAGGAGATAGCGATGTCGTGGGAGGCGCAGTATTAATAGCGAGCAATGGCACACCTACGTAAGATATGGACTGAGCTGCACTGACTTAACTGCAGGTCCAGTTGCATCACTAACATGTGGGCCAGACCCCTGTTGGGCCCATATGTCAGTGACCCGATGCACCTGCAGTTAAGTAACAGATAGGTGGGCATATTTGTTGGAGTAAATTACGGAGGAGCGAAGGGGTGGAAATATTGCTGGTCACAACGGGTTGGACGAGCGTGGGGGGGAGGAGAGTCATGCATGCAGATTTTTTCACACGGGGTGGAGTGGTGGGACCGCCAGAGGGAGAAGGAGAGTTTGGCAGGCATATTGTTTCCACACATGGAGAGGAAAAGATTTGGAGACGAACGGGCTTCCTGCAGGTATGGGTAACGATGCATAATAAGTCATCTTGCATGCCGGGCTAGGTATAGTCTCAAGTCATTAAAAACATACACGTCCCACACATGTTCATATTTCAAGGTGCACTAAATTATTGCATGCGATGATTAAGGATGGTCATAATGGTGGTATCTTAGCTGGTATCATGCACACGGGAATAGCAAACATGCTGATGCGGCAAAGAATTAAAGAAGAGAGGGGGTTAGAGTAACTAGTGTTCATGCATGCATTGGTAAACACATTTGTTTGTGAAGAACGACAGCACTAGTTGAGTACTTTTGCAGACTTCAAAAACTATTCCACAATGTGTCAACATTCACAATGTCAAATCAATATTTTTACACTCATTATAAAACGTAGTTCTTATACTCATTATAATCAGTACTCCTCCGCCTAGGTGAGTAAGTCATCTTAGATTGTGCACTGTGACCAAGGAGGAGGGGAAAACGAGAGATCTTAATGTTTATTTGCCAATTAATAGCATTGCATGCAATGAACTAACCACTGCATGTCGTGTTTGGTAGTCTCAAGTCATTAAAAGCATGCACACACACATCTCCTATTGGTTGATATGTCAAGAAACAAGAAACGAGGTAGAAGTTAATGCACCGCGCCTAAGTGTTTTGGGATTATTTGGTTTTCGTAAGATGACTTACACACCTAGACGGAGGGAGTATTGTAGATATTGATATTTTTAGTATAAATTTGGTCGTGGGATTTCATTGATGCCTATCAAAGCGTGGAAGAAGCGGAGCTTAGGGCTTGCATTGTCGGTCTCTACATAGGTATTTCTCTTCATAATCCTGTAATTTTAGAGACTGATTGCGCTTTTGTGGTAGCGTCTCTTGCATCGGGGGACTATGACAGGTCTGCTATGCGTGACCTGAAGATGAAAGCGTTGAGCATCTCGAAGTTGATCAACAATCTTCAATTGTCAAAGATTAGTCGTTCGGCCGATAAGGTGGTACACTTAATCGCTAAGTATAGCTTTGACTATAGATTAGATGGTATTCTTGTAAAGAACGTACCACCCTGTGTGGTGAATATTGTATCGAATGAGTGTACTGGTGTGGCTGGTTAATTAATATAAGGTGGTGTTCAAAAAAAAGTATAAATTTGGTCAAACACTTTGCAAACGGTTGACGGGAGTAAAAAGGACCAGAGGGAGTATCATGCATGCGGAGTAGGCAAAAAATTGCTTGTCTAAAAAAAGGCAAAAAAATTGCTCATTTATAGCCGGTTGAAGTCTCAAAGGGCGCGAGGGAGGCGAAGGTCCTGGGAGGCGCGACGTTTGACGGAATTAAGTGAAGTTACATCCACGCGCAGGCATGGCGTGCGAACATGCAGAAGCTATACCGTCAGGCCTACGATATGGGTCTAGTAGACATGACATCTGGTGGGTCCCGCATAGTTCTCGTGAACTCTTTGGGGGCTTGCAGCCGTTTATCCACCGGGCAAGCCAGCAACCCCACGCCGTTCGCAGCCCTAGTCGTCCCTGTTTTCTACCTTACAACAGTTCGCTCCCAGTCGTCCCGTCCTTTCTCATTAGTTCGCTCCCAGTTTTTTTTGCGGGGTACAACAGTTCAACTTCTCCTAACCCTCCTCCAAAATCCATGGCCTCCCAAATCTCCATGGTCGCCGCTGAGTACCAGGTTAGAGCCATCACCGAGTATCAGTTCATCTTCATCTACACCCGTGGATCCGAGACAGTGAAAGCATGGCTTGCTCGCTTCCTACGCATGTTCAATAGTTCAACGGATGAGTGAGTCGCTGGGCTAGATGTTGAGTACACCATAGTCCTGGGACAAGAGAAGGATCTAAAGGACGAAGAGAGGAAGAAGCCCGCCGTGATCCAGGTTTGCGTACATAACGTTTGCTTGTTCTACCACATATGCCATGCCGACGTTGAGTGCCAGGATTTTAAGAACTTCCTCAAGGAAAAAAGATTGAAATTCGTTACTGTAGGCTTTAAGAATGACAGTGACGTCCTGTATCGGATAGGTCTCGTTTTAGGCTAGCCCTTTGATCTCAAGAAGGCAAGGCTGGTGTCCTCCTCTCAACCTTCAATGCTGACCCTGGCAGCAGCCATGATTGATCCTTCAGACGCTTAAACGAAGAAACCTCATCACGAGTTTCATCATGCATGGGAGTCGAAGACATTAGATGAAGATCACATCCTATACGCAGCAATGGATGCCTACCTTTGTTTAAATATCTATAAGGGTTGTATGAAGAAGCAGAGCCCAGTGTCCGGTTCAAGCAAAGAAGAGTCGGCGAAGAGGAAGAGGAAGAGGGACGAGGATGAATTCGAGGGCGTGGACTCGGACTCCGAGTAGGTGGCAGTGCCGTCGCTCATGCTGGTTCTACTACAGTGTCAAGCGGACTAGTTGCTTAGTTTATTTTCAAGGGTGTGTTGTGCTGAGGCCCCAGCAGAACTATGTTTATGTTCTTTCTCGTTATTTGAACTCTTTAGTACGTACAGTAGTACTAGTACTATGTCTTACTACTGTTCTTCTTGCAGTTGGTACTACTGCTTGTATCTTCGTGTTCCTACTGTACTTAATACGTTCGTACTAGTAGTATAATTTGGGTCAGTCGATTTGTGAAAGAAGTTCGACGGAGCGAAGGAAGAAGACGGCAGAAGAGGTGGAAGAAGCCCTTCCAGCCATCCATGTTGCATCAAACGGCTCACATGAGTCGACTGGCCCAAATTGCTCCTTCAGATTGTAGGATCCACGTGGCATTCAAGGTCTCGAAGGTAGATTCCGCGTCCACACCCGGTTTGTGGTCTCGACGCGAGCGCGACCGGCTTCCGCCGCGACAGCCACCATGCGCGCCTCCTCCGCGCGGGCGGAGACGACAATGACACGCTAGTTCCTCCTCGCCGGCGTGCTGGAGCACGCGCTCATCCTCCTCTTCGTACGCTGCGTGCATAGACGCGGCTCCACCAGCTGCTCGTGTGTTTGGCAGTGCAGCGGCATCGCGAGGAGGGACTGCAGACGACATGAGCAGGCGAGCCTTCGGCTTCATGGCACAGGGATGGCGGCGACACGGCGGTGATGGGCGAGAAATTGTTGGCCGGAGCAGGCGGGCGCCGGCATGCGCAACGGCGGCGGCGGAATATTGATGAGTGCGCGTGTGGGAGCTTACTTTAGTTTTATATATAAGGTTGGGCAAACTTAAAATAAAACCGTACTAGTACATGTAAACATTAGACTTAGGCAGCGCTTTTATTAGTTAGTACCACAACCACGATAAGGAATCCTGTGCAAGCGCGTGAACCGCGGCCACGCGGTCGATCGAACGGTGCGTCACCGTGTCGCGCTCGAAGGACATCCACCGAACCTTTTTGTGTGTGTGAAAAAAATCCTCGAATATTACTCAACTTTTTTTCCCTGGTAAAGTTCTTGACGCTGCAATATTTCCATATATTTGAATTTAGCTCCAGTTTGTGTTTATTTGGATTTGGACGTTTTAGGTGCGCCCTAGTTTTTTTAATACTGATTTTGTGTGTGTGACTGAGAGAGAACGTGTGTATGTGTCCATATGTGTGTTGTGGCGGAAGGGCAATGTGGAGATGTTGTGCGTGTGATACAGACATAGAGAGGTGAGAATGTGCAAATGATCATGCATGAGTGAAATATAGACAGATGCCGATACATTGTGTATACATGAGAGAACGGTCATCTAGTTTACTTGTGTGTGTGAGAGAGAGAGAGAGAGAGGGAGAGAGAGAGAGAGGAGCATCCGTAACACAACAACCATATCTCTTGATTCGTCCGTCCCTCGCACGGTCGCATGCAACACATGCATTAACGCGCACATTTTGACACCCTCACCCAGCCCCTGCCCACCTCAAGGCCCGCACAATCTCTTCGTGAATACCCATTTCTCTCCTTAGGTTTGTTTTCTCTCAATATCTGAAGCACACACACACAGAGAGAGACACACGCAGCACAACACACACACACACACTCCCCCCAGCACACAATTCATCCCCATCCAAGGTTATACGGCGACCACTCTCGCTTGTGCTTCTTTGCACCCCAACATGCACAACACCTCAATCTTCAAAGAGGGCAACGAGCAGATCGAAGACGGCGACCACACTGCGCTAGAGAATGAGGGGTCATTTGGTAGCAGTGTGATGTGATGACGGCTGACTAACTCCTCCCCCCACCCTCTCTCTCTCTCTTGCACAAAATTACCAATTCCTCTCTCCCCTGCACAAAATTGTCAGTCCCTCAACCCACGATATCCTTCCCCTCTCGTCCATGTTTTTCCAGCTCTCTCATCAAACATGTTGTCTCTTCTCCTTCCACGTATACAGAATCCAGATGCACATGCATCTCATGTATATTACATGTATGCATCTTTCTCACAGACCTAACTTCTTCCTCTCTCTTTCTCTCTCTATCTCTATCTCTCTGTCTTGTTAGGTTTGTCTCCTACTCTCTCGTCCACATACATACAATCTTTCCTGCCCTATCTGCTCCATCTTCAAAAGCTCTCTATGCATGTTTCACTCACACATTGGGATATGTCAAAATGTTGCTTCTATAATGGCTGATGTAGAGTTATGGTTGTTTTTGTTCCATCCTACAAAGTAATAACTATGAAATGCATTTAGATTCTCATTTGACTGGGATTATGTGAGTTTGAGCATGTTGCGAAGTACTATAGACCTTGTATACATCTTGGGATTCGACGATGATTGTAACTATTGAATTGTATAGACCATTACATTCGAAGTTAATAGCCTAATATATTTATTTCACAATTTCAACAAATGATTAGTTCACTACAAACTAGGAAAACAAATGTGTACTCCCTCCGTTTTTATTTAAGTCCACGTATTAGCATTGGTCAAAGTCAAGTTTTTTAAACTCTCAGAAAGCTTATAACAAAAAATATTAACATATACAATAACAAATAAATACCATTAGATTCATTATTGAATGTATTTTCACATCATACATATTTGTTATGGTAAATGTTTATATTTTTCTATAAATTGGTCAAACTTTAGGAAGTCTGACTTCGGTCAAACCTAATATGCAGAGTTTACTACTACTACTCGCTAGTTGCTTAGCCGAATCACTCAACACGCCACACGGGAGTCCAAAGGTCACAAAATTTTGAGGTCGGCGGGAAAATCTCACGACCCTGATTCGAAAGCAAAGGAAGTTACCATCATAGCCTTCGGAACAGGCCTATGGATGACGCTTGGTAGGGGGCTGTTTTCGTAACTTTAGGTTCACCCTACCAAGCCAACCCCACCCCGGCACCCAGAGTAGTACACCTGAATACTCCCCAATTTCTATCCCCACCGCAAAATAGAATTCTCCACGGCACCGCAGCCTTCGTGCTCCTCCCCTTTACATCGGCGCACTCGTCCACCGCAGCGCATCTGCCTCATCGACGTCCTCGTACACCGCACTGGAGCCGGTCCACCGTCGTCGTCGTACACGGAGCCTCTTCCCCGGCATCGTCTTCCACGGTCTAGGATCTGCTTCTTGGAAGCCGACGCCAAACGCAGAAGTACCACCGTCATGGACAATGAACTGACTCCCGTTGCTGACCATGACTCACAGAGGCTGCCGCGACCATCGTTCTCCTCCTCGATTGGTAATGTGTGTATTGAATCACTTAGCTGTACATGTGCAGTTACAATTTTGTTCATACCTACCCTTCAAATTTCCTGGGTGCTATTGTTCCCGTAAAAGTAATTGGTTATAGCCTCCATTGTCCAACAGAATATCAGCTTGTAATTGTGCGTCGCTCCTGTATCGCACTGTGCTTGGGTAGGTTTTTCATCTGCAACCAGTAGTGTGGCAAATGATGGAAAGGTTTTTAGAACTAGCAAGATGCCCATGCGTTGCACGCATCAAGATGCATTTGTATGAGTAGTTTATCTTGTTGGAGATGCCCTAACATGGCAGACGAGTGCTTTAATGTTGCCCACAAGATGCGCGAGTATTACTAATATTATATTTTTCTTGCCATGTTGAGATTTTAAAACCACGAGTGCGAACATGCAGAGGAGCAATGAAGACCAAACACGGGATATTCGGGACATCTTCAAGGAGCGTGGCAAGTTAAAGAGGAGATGCACCGAACCTGTAAAACGAGCTTTGGTAAGTAACACCCTTTCAATTACTTACGTGTAGCCTCGTGTTCTTCAATGTGTATATGTTGTAGTTTCTGTTTCTCTTAAGCGTGGTGTTCTTCGATGTGTAATAAGAAGAGTCTTAATCGTCCTAATGCTTTCGTTTTTAGCTTGATGTAGGAAGTGGGTGTTCTCACCTTGTAGTCTATTTTTATTTATTTTTTCCTTTTGAATTCACTTCTCCGAGTTCTGCTTTATCCGCTTCTACTAAATGGATCTAGGTTGCTCGAGTATTGATCTAAAAAAGAAGTAACTTCATGTCGTGGATGCAGTTTCTGCGAGGAGGGAAGTATGGTCAACCTCGAGATCATGTTTCCAAAATGAGGCTGGATTACACACAAGGTGCCAGTTCCCTAATGATCCTGGATTAGACACAAGGTGCAAATTCCCAGATGATGCTGGATTGCACACAAGCCAGGTGGAGTCGTCAGCTGTTCGTGTCCTCGTGGCATTAGTAAAGGCTAAAGAAAGCGTGCAGCAGCCCTTGAGAATGTAGCTGAGTTCCTGAAGAAGCGAAAAGAGCAATCAGATGCTCTCTTCACCCAAGCCAAAGAAGAGATGGAAGAATCCATAAATAAGCTAGCAGAGGCAGAGTAGGCTAGGTGTCTCCTGCTATCTAAAACTATTGTCAATACAAAATTTCCTTCATAATAGCTAGGTTCAAATGTTTATCCAGTCAACATGCCTGTTGTGATGTCCGTGCATCTACTGATGTGGCACAAAATGTTTTTTTTGGGTCATGTAATAACAGCAATTACTTTCCAAACAATAACAGACGAAGCATTGGACATGGTATAGTTCACGCGCAAGCTCGACATTCCAAGTTCAACTTCCACATCAAACTCATGTTCACAGATATCAGCACATTCATACATAATGTCCACAACCATGATTCACTTCAAAGCCAAAAAAATGTGAGGAGAGTTATAAATAAAGAAAATCCTCTACTAGTTCATGCTACCAGTGCGAGCACAACAAGTCAAGACCATGCGTAAATTAATTATATTTTAGTCATTTTTTGTGTTCTAAAATGCCTGCTCGCCATGGAAGGACGTGTTGCCGGCACGCTGCTGATTCATTGAAGGCAAAGGGCCAGTCTTAAGCTGGTTGCACGCGGCGAGGAGGCGTGCTCAGCCGGGCCTGCAGCGAGTGCGGCCCTCTTGGCCGGCGCGTCGGTTCAATGCCTGCGCTATGAGAGGTCGCGTCCGTGTCAGAGAAATCACTCCCTCCAGTCCTTTTTTGTTTGGGTATAACAAAATCTCGTTTTCCATTCACATTTTACAAGTAAAATTCGTGGACAAACTTTGACCCAAAGTACGATGGGGACTAGTAAACCAGAATGGAGGTAGTAGTTTTTTAATCAAAGAATGGTTTCCCCTTCCGATTTTCATTACTGAAAACCAGCATCTAAATCTAAACCATAGTATTTGCCCTAGAACTACCAGGTTCAACATATCGCAACATAAACCCATACAACCTCCATCGCAAAAAAAACAAACCATACGACCATACGCCAAGGAGGTACGTAGTACTATGAATTCCATTTTCGCCCCATACCAATCGTTCTAAAAACTACTTACTACTTATAATGCGCCATTGAAAATCGGAACTCTTAACCCTGCTAAAAAAACGATATTTTTAACGTGGCTACTCGATCTGTGGCAACTGGCCAGCCACCGCGCTCCAAGTCGTTCACCTGTGGTCCCGAGTCTCCTGACCATGAACTCCTACGGATCAAATTATCACGCGAGCTGGCTATTCCTACAAAGGTGCTCCACCATGTACCCGGTACCCGCGAATGCAGCAATCGTGCACCTAGGGTTTTAGGGTTTATTTGTTAACGTTGCCTTTACGTAACACTCATGTGTGCGAGATAGCAAGAGGTCGACTGCGTGTGTGCGCCTCTTCTCTTCGTATATGTACTCCACCGTTTGTCCGGTGTCCAAAAAATTATAATAACTACTAGCAATGTGCCAATGCGTTGCCACACGATCAAAGTAGATTAATACAGTGGCGAAGCTAGATGCAGATTACGCCTGGGGCTGTGCTATGTTGAGTGATAAACTTCTATGATTTTCTATTCTTTGCATGAAGAAATTACAAAAGAAGTTGTTTCTAGGTCTGGGGCTATAGCCCTAGCTGCCCCAGGCCTGTCTCCGCCACTGGATTAATACATATTCACCGATTTGATAGAAAAAAAGTCTAGCTTTGAAATAAGTATATCACTAAAAATATGTTATGTTTCACTCAAAATATATTCCTTTGGCGGTTTTGATGAGATAAGGGAGGAATGTTGTTGGTTTCAAGATTCGAGAAGTGGTATATGTCTAATTTCTACTCTTAATAGCAAGATGATCGTGCGTTGCACGGAACATCAAGATCTTGTGGGAGAAAAGGATGAACGAGGGAAGGCCTTATCTGCAAATGTGGTGAAGAGTGCGGGTAAATTGCCATATTTTCCTTCCTATCCGTCAGATATAAATCAGACGACCTATATTGCAGGATGGCAGGCCCACCATCATCACCAACTCTATTTTTTATCCCTACTCTTATAATAAGCATTGTCGGTGATGATCGTGTGCCTGCCATCCTTCTATATAGGCCGTCCGATCTATATCTGACGGATAGGAAGGAAACTATGGCAATTTTGCAAAAAGATACCCACACCCCTCTCCACATTTGCAAATAAGGCCTTCCCTCATTCATCATTTTCCCCCACAAGATAAACTACTCATACAAATGCATCTTGATGTCCCGTGCAACGCATGGGCATCTTGCTAGTTGTTGGAAAAATCCCATGTGTGTGTGAGAGAGAGGGAGATGGAGAAGGACGGAGTGCATGTGTGACAAAGACACAAGGAGTGTGTGTGCGATAGGTATCAGCTTAAAATGAGGCGATAGTGTGTGTGTGCACGATCGAGAGGGCGTGTCTCAAGAAGGGAAGAAAAATCTACATAGATACAAGGAGTGGGAGAGATACATGTATGCGATGGTGGAAGCACGAGTGTGTGGGTGTATAAACCTATCTAGAGGCTAGCTAGTCGATAAATGTTTGTGAGAGAAATACGAGTCGGGGTGCGAAAGCGAGAGTTTTGTGTGTGAGAGAGAGACGGTAGTCGGGAAGGGGAGTGGAAGCAGGAGTTGTGTGTGGGTGTCTATGAGAGAGAGAGAGGAGACGGTAGTCGGGGTTGTCTAATCGGTAAACAAATGAATAATGTCACCTGGGATGGAGATTTAAAAGGAGACCGCAACAAATGTTGTGTCTACAGGAGAGATAGAGAGAGTAATTTTAGTGGTATGAGTCATATGTAGAGACATATAGGGTGTGTGAGAGAATCCCATAGAGAGAAAGACAAAGTGAAAGACGAGTGGAGACTGTGTGTTCGGCGGTGAAAAAGAAAGCTTCGGTACCGAGTGATACCAAAGAACAGTAGAGACGTGAGGATAATGAAAACCGTGTAATGTATAATGATAGGGAGAGTGTGACATTTCTCAAGGGAGACGTCGAGAGACCATGTTTGCGAGGATAGGAGCAACATGAAGTGAGCGTGCGGTTGAGCTGGAGAAAAGAGAGTGATAGCTACCTGAAGGAGCATGCATGCGAGAGAGATGGGCGTGAAAGGAGTGAACAAAAAATGGATTCAAATATTTGAATTCGAGATGATGATACATGTAATCCATACTCGAACCAAAATTGATCTATCGAACATGCATGCTCATATGAATTCACGCACATCTATGTTATTTAATATGTAGATATTATGGATCCATACATTTTAGTAGAACATAATTTGGTTTTAAAAAAATTGAATTCAACCATAAGATTTCGAGATCGTTGTATTTGTAAATCATATTATACATATAAAGGAGCAGAATTCTGTTGTGCTTTTGAAAGTATATTAAAAAAATGATGTATATAGAATGTAATTCCAATTGAAAATGGATCCCGCCCGAAAAAAAAGTAGAATGCAAACGGGATTCGAATTGAGTTGGCATGGTAAACGTGCACTCTGCAAAATTTGAACGAAGCGGGGAAAGTCGCAGTAATCGTCCGAAACCAAAATCTGCGAGATGGAAATCACTACTGCCTATCCTTGCCACGCAAAACCTATCTGCTGGATTTCTATAGGTTACGATAGGGGAAGGTTTGTAATTTCACCCAAACGCGCCTCTCACCCGGATTCATATACGGTGGGAGCCAAAACACAGTGTGTCCTCGACCGAAATTGACTCCCTCCCCGATTCATATTCATACACGGTGGGCGCCAAAAACAAACTCTCATCGGGAAATATTCGGTGTATGCAAGATTACCGTCCTATCCCCAACCGACTAGTGTTGTTGTGATGTAGTAGAAATTTGAAACGGGGGATAAGTTTGTAAATTTCCTCGCATTTGAGACAAGCGCGCCCTGAATACATGGTTCCCCCCTTCCTCTCTACCTTCCTTTTCCGCATTCATACTCCGTGGGCGCTAAAACACCCTCTCCACCCCACCCTCCTCCGTCCGCCGCCGTCCTCCTCCACCATGCCGGAGTTGATACCCCGACGCCGCCTTCCATTACAAGAGATCGACCTCTCTCATCCACGGCTGCGGACCGGGATCCTTGCATCCTGTCCTCTCGCTTCATCCCCGTCGTCGTCCACCTTGCCGGCGCCGCTCCTACGACCGTCTCATCCACCGTGCCCCACCGCCACCGTCTACCCTCCTAGATCTGCTTCCACGCCGCCGACAGCCATCGCTATCAAGAAGCACCGCTAAATTCTCAGCAGATCAGACATCGGCGCCGCACTGTGAGGCGGTACTCTTCAGATTCTGCTCAACTTATTTATCGCAGCAAGAAAATAGATCGCCACCGCTTTACTCTGATTTCTTATCTTGGTTGCGGTTGCCTTTGTCCAGTTTGCACCTTCAGTTCCGCCATGGCACGCTCAACACCATACTCCCAATGCTTATGGTTTTCCCCTTTTATATTCCACACGAGTTAAATCACAGTAGACTAAATTTCAAAATTGGGTCAGTCGATTTTTCAGAGCTTGCCAGAGTTCGCCCGTGCAATCGAAGGGGCTCGGGTGGGGACGGTGGTTGTGGGGGGCAGTGGTGGGGCCTCGTCGAATGAAGAAAACTCGATGCGGGTGGGGGCGGGGGTGGGGGTGGCGGAGGAACACAGGTGGTGGGGCCGGTGGTTCGGCCGGCGGCCCGTGCGGTGTTCTGTATGGGAAGCACAGTATGTTCCTTGTCAGGAAGGGGAGCATGGACATCTGCAGTCAACAGCTAATAGAGCTGGCCTGTACGTGATCGATAGGCTTTCAATTACTAGCAGCAATACAACACCGTAATTTCCAGCCAGTTCCACTTTCCCGATTTATATATCCTAGTTATGGTGCACCCCTGTTATGTACACTATGATCTGCCTAGTTGTTGTGTGCTCTTGTTATCATTGTTTGGCAATAAACTCTCTATATAGTATATTATGAACCTATCATCTTCCAGCTATCCTTACTTCTGGAGCCTATTTTTTGTGTACTTGTGCCAGATTATATAAATGCACGCACAATACTACAGCACACATGAGCTCTCTCATCAGAATCCAGTGATAGCACAAAAGTGTTTACAGGGGCTCCCCTATATTAGAATATCATCTTCATTACCAAGATAATCTCACAGCTATTTATGTTTTCATGGTTCTCAGATATTATACGCAATTACAGTGAATATCAGAATCCACGCATCAGAAGAATATTGTGGAACACTGCAATGACTTACAAAATTGGCAGCAAGGCATTGAGTGCCATTCTGGAAGCAATGAAACTCGTACGCTCCCCGCATGTTGATTCTTGTTCAGAATATCATCCTAATAACTATTCTAACCTCGAGGAGTCAAAGGCAGATGGCCTGTCCTGTTCACCCATCAAGGTGCCTATTCTAATTTGGCAAGGTTTTATTGATTGCGCGTATCTTGCATATGTTGTCTTGCATTTCTTCTACTTTTTTGCACCGCCATCTGCTTAGTTTACTCATCATATAACTCGAGATGCCATGCCCATCCATTGTCAATACATATTCCATCTGTCATCATACCATGTTTTTTCACTCAAATGATGTTCTTGTGCATCAGACATCAAAAAGGAAGAGGGTGATTGCCGAACTGAAGGAGCACCAAAGCAAAGTCCTTGAAAGACGTGGTGGTGCCGGAGAAATCAGAAAGCGCCCCACTTATATTGGCTGTACAACCAGTGACACAAAACATAGGACAGACTCCAGCAGACTGTACCCATACTTCACTGGCCACACCACTAGCCCCACCACACAGGACCTGCACTCCAGCCAGAAGGTATACCGATTTCATTTGCCATAGCACCAGTTGTACCACATAAAAATCCCACTCCAAAGAAAAAGTATAGCAAGTCCACCGCCGAAGACCTATCCCAACCGCAGAGACGGCCAATTCCTGCAGATTGGAACCCCATTCCATTTATTCCCAGTTTAAAAGACAATGCTTTCAATGTTGTTAGGGACTACGTGCATATATTCCCATCATGGGAAGATTATTGTGAAGACAAACACCATTTTCACATCTTCCTGTCCAACTTACGTGTAAGTGCTATTATTCATGGTTATTATTTTCCGGTTTTCTGCTGATTGAACAGATCAATGATTTACATTACATTGTTGTAACTAGGCGAGGGTCTATCTGGATAGTCATGATGAGCAAAGCTTGCTTGTGCTTTTCAAGGAAGCATTGCAGCAGTATCGGCGGTGTTACCTGAGGAAATCACACTTTGATGGCAAGTCTATAAACGAATTTTCGGTGAAGTCTCCTGTGCTAAATTTAGAAGACATTGAATGGAAAAACCTTGTTATGCAATGGTCTCGTTCCCGTGATGAGGTATCGCCTATGAAATCACATGACAATTTGAACTTCTACTTTTCCGCATGTGCCTTACGGATCTTTTTTGCAGGAAATCTGCTCAGAGAAGAATTCCAGTTTGACAAGAACGACAGGATATTGCAAATATGCTGCCCGCTGCTTTGCTCTTGTTAGTACCTGTTGTCCTGTATCACTGTACTTGCATACATACCTGGTTCATTATGTGACAGCAGTATGCATGATAGCTTGCTTATCAATTGTTCGCCCAAATTATATGATCTGTATGAATGGTTACATTAGTGTAGAATATATCCAATGCCAATGTTTTTTAGCTCTGCATTGTTCTTGTAAGTACATGCTGTCCTTTATCGCTGTACTTATAATGTCGTAGTTGTTCATGTACCATCACTCTGCAGCTTATTTTACTTTGCCCTCCATTTTCTACACATCAGATCTATATTTACTCTTACCATAAGGTTGGTACTGAAGAAGTTTAGTTGTGCATTGCTCTTGGCTGTACCTTTTGCCTGTATCACTGCACTTACATTTATAGCTACTTGGTTATGTAGCATCACTCTTCATCTTATCTTAAATATTCTCCATTTTTTCGTATATTATCACATCTATATTTACTCTTAACAAAATGTAGAATAAAGGCAATGCTTTTGAAGAAGATTCTATGGTAAACTTCTTGAATTGCCCCCCATCAGCATGGACAAGGCCTTTATAGAGTGTGTCTTCACCAATAATGTAAGTTTGTCCATCTCAAGCCTTCAAACTTTGTTGTATATATTTGGTTAGGCATGACTGCAACAACTGTTTATTTTTGGTGTTTGCATCAAATTGCTTGTTTAAAGTTTATTATATGTAGTTCATAAACAAAAGTTTGTCCTTTCTCAATTTAAGTTTTCAGTTGTACAACCAAGTTCCTTCTTCATACCATGTAAATTAAACTATACAGAGCAAGTGATCTTCTTTTGCACTGCATGTATGCTTCGCTTTTCATCTCGTAATCCGGTGGTGTGGTGAACCTACCCACTACAAAGACAATGTCATATTCTGCAATGTCTTAACTATGAACAATGTCATATCATTCTACTATTATTTAAACCGTCTCTTTATTTGCCAATCTGAAATGGTATAAATTGATAGCACACTAACCATTGGTACTTATGAGTTCTTGATCTGTAATCCAGTGGTGTCATGAAGCTGCCAACTCCTTCACAATGTCATCTCCTGCCATGTCTTGACCTGAACAATATCATATTGTGTTAATGCAAATTTAAACTGTGTCACTTTATTCGTCAGTAAGAAATGTGATGAATTGTCAGCACTGGTACTTTTATGTGCAAAACCTGTCATTTGTCTGCTTGTTTATCTTTCAGGGTGAGGAAGATATAAGTGTTGAACAAGCGCAGACTCATCATCTTGCTCACCGCTTACTGCAGCTCCCAAAGGGCTAACCTTTCTTGAACTCTATTGAAGTGCTATCGGTTTTGTATATTATTTTGTCAGCGTGTTTATTTGCACTGGTGGCGATCTTTGATGCCCAGTGTATGTAATCTGTTGTCTGCTTGTGCTTTATTATCATAGTGGCGAACTTTTATGCCCAGTGGATGTAATATGCCGTAATTTCTTTATTGTATAGTCTAGGTTTTTTCTTATTCACGATGCTAAAGTTATTTTATTGTATATATATCTTGTCTTCCCAGTAAACCGGCCAAACCGTAAAATTACGATACATAATCGGGCCGTCATGCAATCACGATGTAGGTTGGGCCTGAAACGTGTCGAACAGCTCACGGGCCGGCAGCAGCCCGAAATGAACCCCGGCCCATGATTGTGCGAATCAAATCACGGGCTTTTAACAGGCCAAAAAATTGTCTCGATCCTTGTTTGGCCCAATCAAATATCGGCTGCGAGCAGGCCGGATGCAAACCGGGTCGTAGTTAGGCCCAACTATATGACGGGCTTTTAACAGGCTAAAATTAATATTGGGCCGAAATGTTAAACGGTCCCTTAACAGGCCAAAACTAATATCAGGCCGAATTACTAAGTGGGCCTTTAGCAAGTGGGCCCAAAAGCATAGTGTCCAGTTGACGGGCCGAATCTGATATGGGCCATAATTAGGCCCAAAACCTCTTTAAAGGACGGACCTGAACTGGGCCGTAATTTGGCCCAGAACGTGGTAGACTTTTAACGGGCCGGATCTCATATGGGCCACTATTAGGCCCGGAGTGTGGCAGGCCATTAATGGACCGGATCAAATATGGGCCGGCATTTGGCCCAAAACATGGCATCCAGTTAATGGGTCGGCCTACTAGGGTCCTCAAAATCTTGTGGGCCTACAGCTGGGCTGGCCCATTAATGTCGGCAAAATCTCATGGGCCTTTAGCTGGGCCGGCCCATTATGATCCGCAAGAATTTTGTGGGCCTTTACCTGTGTCGGCCCATTATGGCACACAAAATCCTGTGGGCCTTTACTGGCCGGCCCATTATGGCCCGCGAAATCTTGTGGGCCTTTAGCTGGGCCAGCCCATTATGGTCCGCAAAATCTCGTGGGCCTTTAGCTGGGCCGGCCCATTATGCTCCGCAAAATCTTGTGGGCCTTTAGCTGGGCTGGGCCGGCCCATTTAAACTTGTTGGTTCGTGCCATGTGTCGACGTATCATAGGCGCCTATCTGACCCACTGAAGAGCTGACACGTGTTTCGTCCGGCTAATAAGAATTTTACACATGGAAACTTCCCATTGGTCGGGGCTGTTAACGGGTTATCGGATCCAAAACCTAACCCGATAGCTTAACGGCGTTCCGTTACGGTGGATGCCACGTGTCGGTCACCCTTGACGAAAGCACTTCTGTGACGCGCGATTTATCGTCATGGAAGTGGACACTTCCGTGATGATAATTTTGGAAATGTCATGGAACACTTCTACGACAGCACAGGTATGACTATCTTGATTCTGTCATAAATTTGTCATGGATGTACATGCATGACAAAAAACGCGACCTACTGTGACAAACACGTATCATCACGGAAGTGTATCTTTTTCGTAGTGATGATAATGTTGCTAATGGTCCCAACATCACCCTTAGCACGCATAAGACCATGGAGCGCAAATAGACATTCATCAAACTTAGGATCACTAGGCTTCATCTTATGAAAGGCAATGGACTTATTAAGAATTTCCTTTAGATTGTTCAAGGAATAATTTGGAAAGCGCTCCTCAAGATAATTCTATATAGTGTACGCGCATTCAAAGTTTTGCAAGCAAACAAGAACATTTCTAGGTAATCATCTAATGAGAAGATTAATAGTTCTAAGATTGCGAACCATGTCAAGATACTCATCGGGGGTAGGATGCAAAGGACCAATGGGAGGCACAAATGGGATAAGAATATACATGCTCAAATTATATTCATTGAAGATCTCAAGCATTTGAGTTTTTCAAGAACCATAAAACTCCCATCAAGAATAGGCACTCTATGTCTAATACTCCCGAACTTAGACTCATCCATCTTCCTCCAATGGTGATTAAACCAAAGCAATGGAGACCAAAGCTTTGATACAAATGGAATGATTGGGAAGTGGGGTCTAGAGGGGGGTGATTAGACCCTTCACAAGTAAAAGTGGTAGTTTGTAGAATTCTTCAAGTTAAGGTTGAGTTTAGCACATGTTAATAGGCACACAATGCATTTTACACAACCATAGCAAGAGTATGGGCAGCGGAAAGAGTAAAGCATGCAAGTGCAAGAATTTAAAGCGATGGAAATTGGAAAGTGCAAACACAATGGAGACGTGATGATTTTTGGCGTGGTTCCGATAGGTGGTGCTACCGTACATCCATGTTGATGGAGACTTCAACCCACGAAGGGTAACGGTTGTGCGAGTCCACGGAGGGCTCCACCCACGAAGGGTCCACGAAGAAGCAACCTTGTCTATCCCACCATGGCCATCATCCACAAAGGACTTGCCTCACTCAGGTAGATCTTCACGAAGTAGGCGATCTCCTTGCCCTTACAAACTTCTTGGTTAAACTCCACAACATGTCAGAGGCTCCCAAGTGACACCTAAACAATCTAGGAGACACCACTCTCCAAAAGGTAATAGATGGTGTGATGATGATGAACTCCTTGCTCTTGTGCTTCAAATGATAGTCTCACCAACACTCAACTCTCTCACACAGATTTGGCTATTGTGGAAGAAGGATTTGAGTGGAACGCAACTTAGGGAAGGCTAGAAATCAAGATTCAAACGGTAGGAATGGAATCTCTTGATCTCAACACATGAGTAGGTGGCTCTCTCTCATAAAATGAGTAATGGAAGTGTGGGCACGTTCTGATGGCTCTCTTACTGAGAGAGGGGTGGAGGGGTATATATAGCCTCCACACGAAATCCAACCGTTACACACTTCTAACTCAACTCGGTGGCACCAATCAGATATCTCAGTGGCACCGACCTGTGCAAAAGATATGAACGTTGGAGGTCTCGGTGGGACCGACTGGAAACAACTCGGATGGACCGATGTGCAATTGTTAGGGCAAACATCATTTCGGTGGCACCAATTGCATCAACTCGGTAGCCAAAGTGAAGCAATAAGGCAACAAAAAGTTGGCAAGCCATCTCAGTGGCACCGACCGCAAAACTCGGTAGGACCAAAATAATTGCAACCGGTTCTAGAGAGTTGGCAAGGCCATCTCGGTGAGATGAGATCCATATCGGTGGATCCGATATGTTAGGGTTTGGCTGTGGTAGTGTCCAGATGAACTCGTTGGGTCCGGATAGGGAAGTTTCGGTGGTACCGAGTTAGAATGTAGGATTTTGGATATATTTGGATAGAGAAAGTGGTTGAAGGTTTTGGAGCAATATTAATAAGCACTTGGGCAAATAGATCATAATCAAAACCTCATCCTCTTTTGATAGTATTGGATTTCCTATGGACTCAATGTGATATTGGATCACTTAACCAAAAATGTAGAGTCTTGAGTTGTTGCCAACATCCATGTCCTTAGCATTTTGAAGGGGGTCCACATCCTCTTGTCCTTACTATGCCACTATTGAACTTGTCTGAAATATACTAGATAGAACTATTAGTCCAACAAAATATATGTTGACATTAATTACCAAAACCACCAAGGCGGCGCTTGTTCTTTCAGTGGGCCATGACGCTTTAAATTCGTATGATACAACATTGTCTAGTAGTTGAGTTCTGGCACTCCCCTACATTCGCAGGTGTGTTGGATTTAAATTACTGCTGGGTGACTTGATGGCCTGAATGTCATGATCATTAGGAGTTTGCAGTGAATTAAACACATTCTGTACGAGTTAATGGGGTGTGCAGACAAACATTTTAAATATGCTTCATGTAGGTGGGGTTATGAAGAACGATGCTAAATCTCATCAGCAGACTGGGTGGAGACTAATTCTTTAGGGCAAGCAAGAACTAGTGCAAAATATTTATTCGGCATCATATTGGCTAGACATATATTGGTTTCGAACTTGTTCTGCTAACAGGAGTCAGTTCCTAACTTGTAATATTTGTGCCCATGAGTTGATTAGAAGGGTGTTGAATCTTATCATCAGATTGGCTGGAGACCAATTCTCCCGAAGCAGGTTCCAAATAAACAGTGCTCCATGATCCGTTGCTGAAATTTCATTGGCAACTGCATTATAACAATATCAAGGTTCCCTTAACCAAACCAACTTCTCTTAGTTTTCCTTTTCCTTTCTTTTTTCCTTGGGACTTCTCTTAGTTTTCTTTTTGCACCGGTTGTTCCCTGAACCAAAGCAACTTCTCTTAGTTTGCAACTGAATCGCACCAATATTTTTTGCAACTGATGCGCACTCACTTAATCCCCTTGGACATGTTTGGAAGATGGTAGTATTTTATAGTAAAGGATTCTAGGAAAATCTATTTGGAAAAAACAATAAAGTTAACCATGCACGGTCTGGAAATCCTGAACATGAGCTGGGATACCTGCACTGATCCCCGCTTGCTGCACATCATTATTTTCTGTAGGGAAAGTGCATGCAAGAATTTGTCAATAAATGCAATTTTTGCTCATTACTTGGTATATCTCGCTCCTCACACGCGAGCCTTCACTGTAGACCCATCATCAACCTACCACTTGGAGAACCAATAAGACAAGGTTGTGATGGCATCAAGCTTCCCTGACAGGGATGAGTCTAGTGGAGTATCGAGTAGTGGTATTAGCAGTTCTTCTTTTTAGGCTAGTAAACCATTTTTTACAACTTCTTTGACCTGGTTGGGATCCTCAGGAAGAACATAAGCCCCTGATCTTCAGCAACTCCCAGCCTTAGTAATTTACTGTCATGCAGACCGGGTCGAGATTAGGAATTTTGCTACATAAACACAACCCGTTGGCCATGTTCGTGCTAGAGGTGCTAGATGAGCCAATGAACTACCATGAGACATTGAAAAGCGGAATGATATAGAGATAGAGATAGAGAGAGAGAGAGAAGATATAAAAAATGAGGGGGACAATAAATAAGAGGAAATCCGTTGTAGATTGATGAAGATAGGAGGAAAACTATCTGTTTGGATCAGGTTGTTGTTGGAGGAACGATGGTCATCAATGAGGTTTTAAGTGAATTTGTGGGTTATCTGTTGGTGATGTCAGAGGCTAAACGCAAGCAATACCACTTGCATACGGTGGATGCAATTCAGTATACGGGCTCGGTGTATTACAACTGCACTAATCATGTGGGGAACGGGCGGGCGTGATATCGACCTCGCGTCGCTACATGTGGACTCATGATTTATCGAGGTGCAATGATACTATAAAAATTTGCAGAAGATTTGACACTATTTTGGACATGTTTAAAAATGCAAGACGATGGCAATTAAAAGAAACATAAATAAATTAACTAAACACATTGACTTGAGGGCCTTCTAGCCTCCTAGATCATTGTCCCCTTTGATCGATCTTCCTTGTCGACCGCCCCTAGTAGGAGTCGCTGCCTCTTTGTGTCCCCTGTTCGCGCTTGAACTAAGAGAGATAGAATAGGGAGTATCGAATGCTAATTAAAATCTCGGGAGGAAAGAAATCCCTCTGTTTGTGTAAATCACCAAGTTTGTCCAAAATTTGAATTCCCTCTGGGGTGAAAGAAATCCCCTTATTTTGAGGTGGAACCCCCAGAATCCCTTCTATGATTTCATAGGCAGCATTAGCATCAAGCTCAATAAAATTCCCTTTAGCGGCAAAATCTAAGAGTTGTCTATGATGCAAAGCCAATCCTATGTAAAAATTACGAAGCAAAATCTTTGCGTCTCCCTTTAGGTTGCAAACACGATAGGATTCCATTAACCTATACCAAGCATCTTTCGAATCTTCTCCTTGTCGTTGCTTGAAGTATAAAATTACAAAATCTGATGACAAAGGAGGAGTAGTCACGCTAGCCATTAAGACTAGAAAGCAAGAACTTGGATAGATCCGACAAGAAAACGGCGAACGAAAAAGAGGGTGAATAAAACGGTAAATTTTTGTGAAGTGGGCGAGAGGAAAATGAGAGGCAAATGGCATATAATGTAAATTGCAAGGAGATGCGATTTGTGATTAGGAACCTGGTAGATGTTGATGATGTCTCCCCGGCAATGGCGCCAGAAATTCCTTTTGATGTTTGCTTGAACTACGTCGGTATTTCCCCAAAGAGGAAGGGTTGATGCAGCACAGCAATGGTATGTATTTCCCTCAGTGATGAGACCAAGGTTATCGAACCAGTAGGAGAACCACGCAACACCACGTAAACAGCTCCTGCACATAAAGAACAAACTGCAACCCGAAGTAAGAGAGGGGTTGTCAATCCCTCATGGGTAAAAAGATAGGTAAAATTGTAGTAGATTGGATAAATAGATCTCGCGGGAACGCGAGATAAAATAAATAGATAAAAACTACAGCAAGGTATTTTTGTATTTTTGGTTTAATAGATCTGAAAATTAAAGCAAATAAAAATAGATCGCGAAGGCAAATATAATAAAGAAGAGACCCGGGGGCTATAGATTTCACTAGTGGCTTCTCTCGAGAAAAAGAGCATACAGTGGGTAAACAAATTATTGTTGGGCAATTGGTAGGACTTCAAATAATCATGATGATATCTAGGCAATGATCATTATATAGGCATCACGTCCAAGATTAGTAGACCGACTCCTGCATGCATCTACTACTATTACTCCACACATCGACCGCTATCAGCATGCATCTAGTGTATTAAGTTCATGGAGAAATGAAGTAATGCAATAAGAACGATGACATGATGTAGGCAAGATCTATTTATGTAGAAATAGACCCCATCTTGTTATCCCTAATAGCAATGATACATACGTGTCGGTTCCCCTTCTGTCACTCGGATCAAGCACCGCAAGATCGAACCCATCACAAAGCACCTCTTCCCATTGCAAGATAAATAGATCAAGTTAGCCAAATAAAACCCAAATATCGAAGAAGAAATACGAGGCTATAAGTAATCATGCATATAAGAGATCAAAAGACTCAAATAACTTTCATGAATAAAAACATAGATCTGATCATAAACTCAAAGTTCATCGAATCCCAACAAACACACCACAAAAAGAGTTACATCAAATAGATCTCCAAGAGACCATTATATTGAGAATCAAAAGAGAGAGAGGAAGCCATCTAGCTACTAACTACGGACCCGTAGGTCTACAATGAACTACTCACGCATCATCGGAGAGGCACCAATGAGGAAGATGAACCCCTCTGTGATGGTGTCTAGATTGGATCTGGTGGTTCTGGAACTTGCGGCTACTGGAATTGATTTTCGTCGACTCCCCTAGGGTTTCTAGAATATTGGGTTATTTATAGAGCAAAGAGGCGGTGTGGGAGGCCGCCGAGGTGGGCACAACCCACCTGGGCGCGCCTGGGCCCCTAGGCACGCCCTGGTGGGTTTTGCTCCCCTTGGAGCACCCCTTAGGTACTTTCTTGGCCCATACGGTGTCTTCTGGTCCAGAAAAAATCCACAAAAAGTTTCACTGCGTTTGGACTCTGTTTGATATGGATTTCCCGCGGTAAAAAAACAAGCAGAAAAGAGCAACTGGCACTGGGCACTATGTCAATAGGTTAGTCCCAAAAAATGATATAAAATGATTGTAAAGTGATTATAAAACATCCATAAATGATAATATAACAGAATGGAATAGTCAAAAATTATAGATACGTTGGAGACGTATCACCAAGTTGAATGACATAGCCACTCTTTTTGCTCATGATGAGAAAATTTGCTACTATTATATTCTCAAATTATTTCCGTTCTCATTAAAGGGTGATTTTAAGACTTGGTATAATACTCTTGCTTAGTCCCCAGGATATGATTTCCTACTTCTCTGAAAAATATTTTCCTGCTTATATAACAAGCTGCCTTGCAGGAAATATTTAACTTTGTGCAAATTGAAGAAGAGAGTCTCCCACAAACTTGGGGGAGGCTTCTCCAATTGCTTAATGCTTTGCCTAATCATCCTCTTAAGAAAAACAAAATACTTGATATCTTCTATAATGGACTAACCGATGCTTCTAGAGATTTCCTATATAGTTGTGCTGGTTGTGTTTTTAGGGAACGAACTATTGGACAAGCTGAAGAAGTATTGAATAGCATATTGAAAAATTATGATGATTGGACTCTTCCCGAACCACCGCTTAAACCTACTCCGAAGAAGAGGGGTATATTATATCTCAGTCCTGAAGATATGCAAGAGGCAAAGAAATCTATGAAGGAAAAAGGTATTAAAGATGAGGATGTAAAAAATTTACCTCCTATTGAAGAAATACATGGGCTTGATACACCACCACCTAAGGTGGTAGAGGTAAATTCCTTAATGAAATTCAATGACCACCAGTATGCATTGGTGCTATACAAACGGTTTTTAACCCCTTTCCGCGATGGCATTTGGAACTGTCGCCAAGTGAGTGTGGGCGATAGGGGGGTCCTTCCCACACGACCCAGAAATCATCGGGGATAGGCCCTCCTGGGACACAGGCTGGGGCCATGTGCGATCGGGCGAGGCATCGAAACCCAATCATTTTTGTTCGTATGTACATCCCACACGGTGAATCCCAGAAAAACATTTCCGTTCGTATGTATATCACACACAGTCAATCCAAGGAATGCGTTTCCGTTCTTATGTACATCCCACACAGTCAATCCAGGGAAACCATTTATGTTCGTATGTACATCCCACATAGTTTTATGTATATACGCTCGTGTGTGAAAGGTGTAACTATCACACACGCTTTGCCTTGGTATTAACTATTTGCTTTCATGAACTACATCGCACATGATTTGATGTAGAAAACTGTGTGGCATTGGGCTATCCATCACAAGCGCTTTTACTGCCAGAACCGTTTGCAAAGTTCCATGACCATCTGTTCTCTTTTTATTTTTGCCTGTAATTTATTATTCTAATTGGAAATTTTGAAATATGAAACGTGCAATTCAAATTCTCAGCACAATGGTTCAACAACGAATCCATAAATAAAATTGCCAGTACAATATGTTCAGTAATTACAGGATTAGGCAGCAATTAACTATGATGAACCACAATATTTAAAGGCGATAAAGGTGAAGAGACAAGTGTAAATCATTTTGACTGTCGACGGTGTTGAATAAGTGGAATGCGATAATGTGCCTTCCTACATGCCATAGGCACGAAACACTTTTGTCCAACCCCTTGTGACGATCGCCCCCCCCCCCCCCCATCCTTCACCGCCTTCAGGAAGACTTCTAGAGCATTATCATGGTAGCATGAATTATATACTTTAACCTTAGTTGCCTCCATTCCGGTCATGTAGTTTGAAAGGTATTCATCAGTAAATAGCTTCGGAAACCACTTAAAAGAGAAAAATATCAAATACCGAGGTCTAATAGAGTAACTTGTTGTGGGCAGGGGAAAAGGCAACACATTACTTACCATCCTAAAGTTCACTGTTGTCTTCGACAAAGTGTAAATAAAGAGCTTAATTCCAGTCACCCGTTTCTTTCGCTTAACAATCTATCTTAGTTTCCTCACTTGACGCTTTTTCATGAATATCTCACTACCCCATACGCAAAAGGGATCGAAGCATGGATTAGTACCCCTCATATATGTACCTACAAGCAACCAGTAAATGTTAGAAGCTAAACTGAGATTGCACAAATGATGTAAAATACAACTACCTATGTTCCTAAGTACAAGTTTTTTTTTGAGATTTCAATATGAACTACATACGGATGTATATAGAATTATAGATATAGTTTAGATTAGAATCTAGATTCACTCATTTTGCTCCTTATGTAGTCTATATTGGAATCTCTAAAAATACTTATATTTAGGAATAGATGGTGTATAAGACATGGAATGCAGCTAACCTCGATGGCAAAGAACAAAGATCGCCCATTGTAGCCACTGTGTAAGTACATGGAAAGCCAATGTTAACTACAATGAGGTTAACATCCACCAAAAATAGCAAATGGTAATAAAACGGCAGCATCTCAGTAGTGATATCTTCTTTTCGAGAGAGTAGCACGGTAGCAAAGGGAAGGATTAAAAATGGATACAATTAATTGCAACAAAGCTTAACAACATCCTAATTCATGTTTTGTAAGTTTGTAGCCATTGAAATACAACTCTTTAAAATGGATACAATCGTTAATTGCAACAGGCTTAATGGCCATTGGAACCGGTACTGATAAAAATGCAATTGGCAGAGTTAAACATCACAGGGCAGGTGTTGCCAGAGTAGATAATGGCCCAGTTGTCTATAAAAAGGTAGGGGAAATAGCTCAAACGTGTTAGGCATGTTTACTACAACATGCTTAATACATCGAAAGAACAAAACATAGCCATTAATTGCAACGGGTATTGGTAAGATTGAACTGGTCGGTACATACTTCGTAGGTCCTGAGAGGTAGTTGCTGGGGCACTTCATCTTGGCCAGAGCCCGCCCAAAGTCAGCGGCGGTGGAGGCGAGCTGTTCCTCCGGGTCGAAGCGTGGATCAGTGCCACTGACATATGTGTACCTACAGGCAACCAGTAAATGGTAGAAGTTAAACTGCAATTGCACAAATGATGTGAAATACTGTAAGACATGGGATGCAGCTAACCTTGATGGCAAACAACAGCATCGGCCGTTATGACCCTGCGTAAGTACATGGACAAGCATGTTAAGTACAACAGGGTTAGCATCCACAAAAAATAGCAAATGGGGCAGCATCTCTAGTCTATCTTCATTGCAGAGAGTAGCATGGTAGCAAATGGACAGATTAGAAAATGGATACAACTGTTAATTGCAACAGGCTTAACAGCATCCTAATTCATGTTTTGTAAGTTTGTAGCCATTGAAAAACAACTGTTTAAAAATGGATTCAACTGTTAATCGCAACAGGCTTAATAGACGTTGAAACCGGTACTGATAAAAATGCAATTGGCATAGTTAAACATCACAAGGCAGGTCTTTGCCGGAAGCGAGAGAATGGCCCAGATGTTTATAAAAAAGGTAGGGAAAGTAGCAAAAATGTGTTAGGCATGTTTACTAGAACATGGTTAATACATCGACCGTACAGAACATAGCCATTAATTTCAACTGGTATTGGTAAGATTGATCTGGTGAGTACATACTTGGTAAGTCCTGAGAGGTAGTTGCTGGGGCACTTCATCTTGGCCAAAGCCCGCCCAAAGTCAGCGACGGCGGAGGCGAGCTGTTCCTCTGGGTCGAAGCGTGGATCGGTGCCACTGACATGTGTACCTACAAGCAACTAGTAAATGGTAGAAGTTAAACTGCAGTTTCACAAATTATGTGAAATACTATAAGACATGGGATGCAGCTAACCTCGACAGCAGACAGCAGCATCGGCCGTTATGACCCTGCGTAAGTACATGAACAGGCATGTTAAGTACAACAGGGTTAGCATCCACTAAAAATAGCAAATGAGCAGCACCTCTAGTGATATCCTGAGTAATGTATTGTAAGTTTGTTGCTGGTATTGGTGAAATTGAGCTGGACACGGTAATATTTGAACATCACACAGTGTGCAGTACTGAAATAAACAAGGTCCGAACATGCTTAATACATCAACCATACAAATCATAGCCGTTGCACATGGTATTGGTAAGATTTAGCTGGTCAGATCTTACCTGTTAAGTCGTGGGGGGGGGGGGTAGTCGTTGGGGGACTTCATCTGGGCCAGAGCCTGCACCATGTCGGCGGCGGCGGCGGAGGCAAGGCGTTCCTTTGGGTCAACACGCACGGCAGCCATAGCGCCATGGACCGCCATCAGCTCCTGGCGGTGGGGATTTGGATGCAGGAGGATGTTTCGCATGTGTCATTTAAGCAATCAGGCCGGGGCCGTGATAGAGATCGATGGGTTACCTGACTGGATCCGAGCAGAACATAGATGTGGTTGAAGCTCTGGTTGCGGCGGCGGCGGTTTGAGATGCTGGTAGGGGGAGGCACGAGGGGGGATACTGAGGGTGGGGATGTGGTTGGAGGAATAAATTCCGAAATCGCGCGCCTAATGAAAATTTTGCTGCGAAACTTGAGAGTTGGGCGGGAGAAACACACAATGCAGATGAAGCGCGTAAAATGCTCATGTGCGAGAAAAAAGAAAGTTGGCAGATCCCGTCTCCAAAAAAATGTACATGTGTATTCGATTTTTTCGGTCAATGGTACGCCTGGTTTATTAGGAAACATCGCGCACGTAACTGACTTATGGTTCATTAACGCAAAAAAACGCAGAAGGGTACGGCATAAAAACCGTGTGTTTTGTGATCTTCTAATGATTAACGCAAAAAAACATACACGGGTGCACATGGTAATCAATGCTCAAAGCCCTGAAAGGATGCTCTTACCGACATTGTACGTTAATACTACAAACTTAAAGTACTACTGGTAATTTTCTCTAATACTACAAACTTAAACTACTTCTCACATGCTGCCATCGGGACATGTTGGCCAGACGCCGGCGTTCTCCTTCCTAGCCTTGTAGGCGGCAGCCCACATGCTTCAATCTCCGCCAACCTCTCCTCACCATGGCGTGTGGCCTCTTTTTTCTTGCGGTGGTGGGACTCTCTTTTCTTGACTTCTTTCTGCCTTTTCCGCTCCTTCTGTGTGGCTTTGGCCGCCTCTAGATCCACCACCCATTCGGCCATGGCAGCCTCAAAGTTTGCCCATGTAACTGTCTGGCCGCCAGCGGCTATGAACTCAGCGCGATGAGATGCCATCGCTTCCTTACCATGTGTGCGGTCGCGGGCGGCGAGGAACGCAGCGCGGCGGGATGCCATCGCTTCCTTACCAGTTACTGTGCGCCGTGGTGCCATGGACGACACCTGGAGAGAGCTCTGGGACGGAGGGGCCGGGCAGCCGTATAGTGCGGTGGTATTCAAGAGCTCAACAAAAAACGACAACAGAAATTTGGCTTCCCTTACAATTTTGCTTGTTCATTATCACACACGGTTCATCTCCGTCGCTTCCGAAAACAGTGTGCGTTGAGCCTATTGTGTGTTGCGTTATGATTGGCCGGAACCCCAGCCACACGGATCACGCGTGTGCACCATAGGATGCGTCGCGATCGAACGGCAACCCATGTCCCTCACATCACACCTGTGCACATGTAGCTGGATTGGATTTATATGCGCTAAATGCCTAGAAAATGCACATAATCCCCTAAATATGGTAAATGAGCCCGGAAAAATGCCAAATTTGAGCACGGTGATTTGCAGGGTGTATGTTCGTCGTAGAAAAAACTCCAGGGCAAAGAACAAATAAAATTTGGATTCCCCTTCAATCTTGGTGATTTCCCTTGTCAGATTTCGGGTTCCGGCAAAACCCTTGAGGTTCGAACACTGGGGTGCGCACGAAGATCTCTCCCTAACTAATCACGCCCACAGCCTCACCATGATCTCAAAGCCTAGCTCGACGAACCCGCAACAAAAGAGACACGAGATTTATACTAGTTCGGGCCACCGTTGTGGTATAATACCCTACTCCAGTGTGGTGTGGTGGATTGCTTCTTGGGCTAAGGATGAACAGTACAAAGGAAGAACAGCCTCCTGAGGTGAGGTATTCTCGTGCTTGGCGGACTTGTGTGGGTGAGGATGATCTGAATCCGTTCTCTCCTACTGTGTTGGCTAGTCGTATTTATAGAGGCCTGGTCCCCTCCCCAAATATTGAGCGGGAAGGGATGCCACAACGGCCAGTTTGAAGGGGGGCAACTAGTACAAGCTATCCTGACTAAAGGTGGTCTTCGCCTGCCAAAGGCTCTGGTGGTGACGCCGTCTTGGGCTCCACGGTTACCTTTGTCCTGCCGGTCTTGGTCTCGTTGCACCGATATGGAAACCTTCGCCTGATGCCTCGGGACTCCTCACCTGCGCTTGCCCCTTTAGCACCAAAGAGGAAACGAGGACACTGTGCGCTGGCGCCCGCCTGGCTCCATTCGTCATGGCTTGCATCACTGGAACCTCGCGAGGTGCTACCTCTTGAGCACTGCGTTGGATTTCCACAAAGAGGACAGGATGATGCAGCAAAGTAGCGTAAGTATTTCCCTCAGTTTTTGAGAACCAAGGTATCAATCCAGTAGGAGGCCACGCACAAGTCCCTTGTACTAGCACAAAACGATAGCTACTCGCAACCAACGCGTTTAGGGGTTGTCAATCCCTTCACGGTCACTTACGAGAGTGAGATCTAATAGAGATGATAAATAATATTTTTGGTATTTTTTATATAGAGATGCAAAGTGAAAAGTAAAAGGCAAAGTAAAAACAAAGCAAGTATTAAAGTGATGGAGATTGATATGATGAAAATAGACCCGGGGGCCATAGGTTTCACTAGTGGGTTCTCTCGAGAGCATAAGTATTCTACGGTGGGTGAACAAATTACTGTTGAGCAATTGATAGAATTGAGCATAGTTATGAGGATATCTAGGTATGATCATGTATATAGGCATCACGTCCGAGACAAGTACACCGACTCCTGCCTGCATCTACTACTATTACTCCACTCATCGATCATTGTCCCAAAGATGCATCTAGAGTATTAAGTTAAAAAGCAGAGTAACACCTTAAGCAAGTTGACATGATGTAGAGGGATAAATTCATGCAATATGATAAAACCCCATCTTGTTATCCTCGATGGCAGCAATACAATACGTGCCTTTGCTGCCCCTTCACATCGGGCAAGGACACCGCAAGATTGAACCCAAAGCTAAGCACTTCTCCCATTGCAAGAACTACCAATCTAGTTGGCCAAACCAAACGGATAATTCGAAGAGACTTGTAAAGATAACTCAATCATACATAAAAGAATTCAGAGAAGATTCAAATATTATTCATAGCTAAACTCGATCATAAACCCACAATTCATCGGTCTCAACAAACACACCGCAAAAATAAGATTATATCGAATAGATCTCCACAAGAGAGGGGAGAACATTGTATTGAGATCCAAAAAGAGAGAAGAAGCCATCTAGCTACTAACTATGGACCCGAAGGTCTGAGGTAAACTACTCACACTTCATCGGAGAGGCTATGATGATGTAGAAGCCCTCCGTGATGACGGCCCTCTCCATGGAGCTCCTAACAGGCCCCAAGATGGGATCCCGTGGATCTGAGAAAGTTCTTGGCCGGTGGAATTAGGTTTTTGGCTCCGTATTTGATCTGTCGGGGGTACGTAGGTATACATAGGAGGAAGGAGTACGTCGGTGGAGCAACAGGGGCCCCACGAGGTTGGGGGGCACGCCCAGGGGGTGCGCCCCCCACCCTCGTGACCGCCTCTGTTACTTCTTGGAGTAGGGTCCAAGCCTCCTGGATCACGTTCGGTGAGAGAATCACGTTTCCGAAGGTTTTATTCTGTTTGGACTCCGTTTGATATTCCGTTTCTTCGAAACACTGAAATAGGCAAAAAAACAGCAATTCTTGGCTGGGCCTCCGGTTAATAGGTTAGTCCCAAAAATAATATAAAAGTGGAAAATAAAGCCCAATATAGTCCAAAACAGTAGATAAAGTAGCATGGAGCAATCAAAAATTATAGATACGTTGGAGACGTATCAGGCATCCCCAAGCTTAATTCCTGCTCGTCCTCGAGTAGGTAAATGATAAAAAGAGAATTTTTGATGCGGAGTGATACTTTGGCATAATTTCAATGTAAATCCTCTTGATTGTGGTATGAATATTCAGATCCAAAAGGTTCAAGACAAAAGTTCATATTGACATAAAAAATAATAATACTTCAAGCATACTAACTAAGCAATTATGTCTTCACAAAATAATATGGCCAAAGAAAGTTATCCCTACAAAATCATATAGTCTGGCTATGCTCCATCTTCCCCACACAAAATATTTAAATCATGCACAACCCCGATGACAAGCCAAGCAATTGTTTCATACTTTTAACATTTTTCAAAACTTTTTCAATCTTCATGCAATACATGAGCGTGAGCCATGGATATAGCACTATTTGTGGAATAGAATGGTGGTTGTGGAGAAGACAAAAAGGGAGAAGATAGTCTCACATCAACTAGGCGTATCAACGGGCTATGGAGATGCCCATCAATAGATATCAATGTGAGTGAGTAGGGATTGCCATGCAACGGATGCACTAGAGCTATAAGTATATGAAAGCTCAACAAAAGAAACTAAGTGGGTGTGCATCCAACTCGCTTGCTCACGAAGACCTAGGGCAATTGAGGAAGCCCATCACTGGAATATACAAGCCAAGTTCTATAATAAAAAATTCCCACTAGTATATGAAAGTGAAAAAATGAGAGACTATCTATCATGAAGATCTTGGTGCTACTTTGAAGCACAAGTGTGGTAAAAGGATAGTAGCATTGTCCCTTCTCTCTTTTTCTCTCATTTTTTCCTTTTTTTTATTTGGGCCTTTCTCTTTTTTTATGGCCTCTTTTTTTCTTTATTTTTTATTTTTCGTCCGAGACTCATCCCGACTTATGGGGAATCATAGTCTCCATCATCCTTTCCTCACTTGGGACAATGCTCTAAAAAATGATGATCATCACACTTTTATTTTACTTACAACTCAACAATTACAACTCGATTCTTAGAACAAAATATGACTCTATATGAATGCCTCCGACGGTGTACTGGGGTATGCAATGAATCAAGAGTGACATGTATGGAAGAATTATGAACGGTGGCTTTGCCACAAATACGATGTCAACTACATGATCATGCTAGCAATATGACAATGATGGAGCGTGTCATAATAAACTGAACGGTGGAAAGTTGCATGGCAATATATCTCGGAATGGCTATGGAAATGCCATGATAGGTAGGTATGGTGGCTGTTTTGAGGAAGATATATGGTGGGTGTGTGATACCGGCGAAAAGTGTGCGGTATTAGAGAGGCTAGCAATGGTGGAAGGATGGGAAAAAGTGCGTATAATCCATGGACTCAACATTAGTCATAAAGAACTTGTATACTTATTGCAAAAATCTAGAAGTTATCAAAGCAAAGTATTACGCGCATGCTCCTAGGGGGATAGATTGGTAGGAAAAGACCATCGCTCATCCCCGACCACCACTCATAAGGAAGACAATCAATAACTAAATCATGCTCCGAGTTCATCACATAATGGTTCACCATACGTGCATGCTACGGAATCACAAACTTCAACACAAGTATTCTTTAAATTCACAACTACTCAACTAGCATGACTCTAATATCACCAGCTTCATATCTCAAAACAATTATCAAGCATCAAACTTTTCTTAGTATTCAACGCACTCAAAAGAAAGTTTCACATATCTTGAATACCAAGTATATTAATATTAAGCAAATTACCATGCTATTAGCGATTCTCAAAATAATTTAAGTGAAGCTTCAGAGATCAATAGTTTCTTTAAAACAAATCCACCACCGTGCTCTAAAAGATCTAAGTGAAGCACTAGAGCAAAAATTATCACGCTCAAAATATATAAGTGAAGCACTATGAGCAAAACTATCAAGCTCAAAAGATATAAGTGAAGCACATAGAGTATTCTATCAAATTCCAATTTATGTATGGCTCTCTCAAAAGGTGTGTACAGCAAGGATGACTGTGGTAAACTAACAAGCAAATACGCAAATAATACAAGACGCTCCAAGCAAAACACATATCATGTGGTGAATAAAAATATAGCTCCAAGTAAATTACCGATGGAAGTAGACGAAAGAGGGGATGCCTTCCGGGGCATCCCCAAGATTTGAATTTTTGGTTTCCTTGGATTATCTTGGGGGTGCCATGGGCATCCCTGTCACAACCCTAGAACCTGATTGCAACTATTTGCATAAGCATCCATGTATCATGTCTATATTTGTTTGAAATTTGAATTGGGGATTGTTCAAGCCCTAGCAGATAATAATTTCAACTAGGATCAAAATAAAAATATTTCAATGAACCCAAAATGCCCTTCATAAATGTCCATCATTTTTGAATTGGTCTAGAACCTCTGCCAAAAATGATGCACATATTTGAAGGCCATTCTGGATTTTTGAATTAATTCATATTGTATTTGCATTTGTGCATTTAAATGCTATAAAATATTTTAAATGCTCAAATAATCATAAACTAAAATGTTTACTGTTGGATATATTCTAAACAATAGCCATGATTAGTTTCATGATTTTTGGTAATGCCCTGGCATTTTTAATAAAGCCCTAAAGTTTACAGAATAATAGAAAACATAAATAATTAGAACAGAGAGAGAGAAGAGCTCACCTAGCCCACCTGGCGGCCCAACTGCAGCCCAGCCAAAGACCGCAGCCCTCCGTCGTCTTCCTCCTCACGCCAAGAGGCGGCGTGGTCGCCGCCTTGTGGCCAGCCACCTCCTGCCGCCTGCGTGTACCCCCGGCCTGACGACTGCATCGCCACGCAGACCCTGGACCCCCTCGACCGCCTCCTCTCCTCGCCTCGCCTCTCGCTCCCTCTCCCGGCCGAAGCGAGCCCGTCGCCGCCGCTTGCTGCTGCCGCGGCCACCGGCCACCCCATGCCCCGCCGACGCGCCAAGAAGCTCCGCCACGACGCCGTCTTCCTCCTCGATGAGTCACGTGAGCTCGGCCGCTCTGCATCGCTGCCTGCATCGCCTTCTTCTCCCTCCGATCACCGAGATCGCCGGCAACGCCATGACGCCGTCCGTGCTTCCCCGAGCCCACTTCGACCCCCCCCTACAACCGCAGTGAGCCACTACGCCGAACCCCTCTCTCCCCGTGCTCGTTTGCCCCCTCTGGCTGTCGCTTCCTGTAAGTGCATCTAGTGCCACCCCTAGTTGGTTTTGGAGTATTGACGACAAATGTGGTTGAGGGACTAATGCGTTTGTGAGAATTGCAGGATAACGTAGGTAGTGTCCCTCATTGATTCTGTTTACCTACCGGAGATGACCCCTAAAAATATATGAAGACATTGACGACAATGGTGGTATGTGAAGATATTCATATTGAAGACTATGACATGAGAACACATTGAGTGAAGACTATGGAGCGCGAAGACTGTGTTGTTTCCTTGTTTCCTTTTCTTCTTTGTTGAGTCGTAGGAACCACCGTACTGTTAAGTGGGGTCCAAGTGATCATAGTGAGAATAACTGAAGTGATGCTCAACCCAAATCCTATGTATTCAAGCGAAGACAATGAGAGCAAAACTTATCCAGAGCTGGATGAGTCAGCTTTGCTTGTAGCCCAAGTAAAGTTGTCGTGTGTGTTTGAAATCTGACCGTTGGAACACGTGTCGGCCCTTAGTGACCCAGGGTCATTTCGGACATAACAGGTCGGGTTGCCTAGTGGCTATAAATAGCCCACCCCTACACCATAAATTGGTGGCTGCTCAGAGTTAGTGCACGGCTTTTGTCGTTTGAGAGCAACCCACCTCGAAGCCTTTGAGAGAGAGAATCCTTGTGAGGACAAAGCCCAAAACACCCAGAGCCAAAGAGTGTTAGGCATCACTGAAGTTTTCCTGTCTGTGTGACCAGAAGATTTATTACACTTGGACTGTGAATCCTCCAGCCGGTTAGGCGTCGCGTTCTGAGCATCCAAGAGTCATTGTGGATTGCCGGTGAACGTCGTTTGTGAAGGTTCCGAAGTCTACCTTGAAGACTTACCAGAGTGATTGGGCGAGGACTGTGTGTCCTTAGCTCAAGGGGAATAAGGTGAAGACGAGGTCTTCTGAGTTGAATCTTAGCCTCCCTAACCAGATGTACAGTTGTCACAGCAACTGGAACTGGTCCAACAAATCCCGTGTCTTCAACAAGTGACTGGTTCTATCCCTTCCCACCTTTACTTAGAGTTTGTCTTCGTGAAGTCATTGCCTCTTTGTCATACCTGTTTGACTTCATTGGTTGACTACTTTTGTTGATTGGCTTCATACTATCTTCCATCCTGATCCTTACTACATAGCTGCTATTAGTCTTGTCCGTTCACATTATTGCATACTTGACTATGGCTTGCTTGTTGTACTTTATCTTCCGCTGCATATCAATTAGGTCATTTCTGCTGTTTGTCTTTGAAACATCCGTGTTTTGAAGACTTTCATAAAAATCGCCTATTCACCCCCTCTAGTCGATAACTAGCACTTTCAATTGGTATCAGAGCAAGGTACTCCCTTGTTCTGTGTGATTCGGTTTAACCACCTGGAGTTTTAGCTATGTCGACTGCAGGGATAATCAAAGTCTCCGCTGCTTGCCCCGTGTTCGATGGAACTGACTATCCCTACTGGAAGAATAAGATGCGCATGCATCTTGAAGCCATTGATGTCGACCTCTGGTATGTCGTCAAGAACGGCGTTCCCAAATCTGGTGAAGGTGTCACCCATGCTGATGTCAAGAAGTTCATTCAACTAGACTCAACTGCAAAGAACATCATCTGTGGTCATCTGACCAAAGGACAGTATGGCCGTGTGAGTGCTCTGGATACGTCGAAGCTAGTCTGGGACTCGCTATCCAAGGTCAACGAAGGCGTCTCAACCCAGAGAGATCAAAGGATCAGTGTTCTTCGCAACCTTCTCAACCGCTTCAAGAGAAACGACAATGAAAATGTCCAGCTCACGTTTGATTGCCTCACTGATATCACAAATGAGCTTCATGCTCTCGGCACCACTGAGGTCACCAAGCATGAAATCATCAAGACACTACTGAGATCACTTGACAGCTCTTTTGACACCCTTGCCCTCATGATACAAGAACGTCCTGACTTCAAGACACTCGATCCGTCTGATATACTTGAGAGGCTCAACACACATGAGTTCCAAATTTTACGAGAAAAGAGATATCTATGGTCCCAACTATGGCTGAACTTCGCGCTTTGAAGGCAAAAGTTGTTTCCTCATCTGAAGAAGAATCATTGCGGTTCCGATGATCCACGAAGACATTGGAAAGGAACTTGCTATGCTTGTGAAGAAGTTCCAGAAGTTCACTAGGAAGAAAGGCTTCAGAAAGTCTTCACGATCCAGCTCAAGAGATGATGAAGCTTCCACTCATGACTACAAGAAGAGAACCTGTCACAAGTGCAAGAAAACTGGACACTATATCTCCGAAAGTGTCCACAAGGGGACAATGAGAAGAAGAAGAAGAAGAGCAAGGAATATGATTCTGATGACAAGAAAAAGAAGAAATCTTCAAAGTCTTCTTCCAAGTCTTCATCAAAGTCTTCATCGCATAAGAAGAGCTCATCTGGCAAGAGTCATGCTTTTGTTGGCAAGGAAATGGATTTAGAGGAGGAGTCTGCTTCTAAGGAGGTGGAGGTGGAGCCTGAAGAGGAATCCGACCCGGGCGTTGCAAGTCTGGCTTTAGCCACAGCCTATGTTGCCAAGTCCATCTTGAACACTAAAGACAATGACTTCTACACCAACGCTGAAGCTGATGACAAGGACGATCCTGCTCCCACCTACTGCTTCATGGCACGCGGTGCCGAGGTAAAATCACGTGATGCTTACTTTCAAACATCAAGTGAAGATGACTCTGATTGTGAATCCAAACCCAGCTACAAAACGCTTGCTAAAATTGCAACCGAACAACAAAGAGCTATGGAACATACTCAAAAACTGTTAGACAAAAGCGATGACATGTTGGACGCGGAAATGACACGTTCCACATTCCTTAGTTGAAGACATTAAAAATCTTCATGCTAAGTACCAAGAACTTGAAAGTCGTCATGAAACACTCTCAACTACTCATGAAAGGCTCTCCTATGATTATCTTCAAAGGAAGCAAGAGCTTGAGAAATTGAGAGCGGCTCATGAAGATCTTCAGAAAGAGAATGAGTCACTTCACGCTCAACAGATTAGTCCCGCTCAGGATGGATTTGAACCACCATGTCTAAAATGTCTTGAGCGTGGTATCACTACCTCTGTTGCTGAATGTTCAACTGTTGCTACTGTTGCATTGTCGTCAACTACTAATGTGGGAACTAACCCCTCTACGGAGGATACCACTGCTATTGCTGATGAAAATGCTAGGTTAAAGACATTGCTTGAAACAGGAATGTATAAAAGTCTGAAAGGGCATCAGACACTTTGCGATGTCCTCAAAAAGCAGATTCTGAACCGAAACCCTAGGAAAGAGGGTGTTGGGTTCGAAAGGAAAATGAATGTTGATGTTTCCCTCTGGAAGCCCGAAAGCGGTATCCCAAAACCGCATGGGTTGTCAAAAGGGACCTTCAAAGGATCCATCCACCTTATCCGGCTTTACCTGCTAACCCTATTATCATTGATGAATCCTTTGATGCAAACTATAAGCTGTTCAAGAATCGAGAATGGTGAAGTGTTTGCCGGTATATTGGTACTAATCGCAGGAATGGACCCCCTATGAAGAAGATCTTGGTTCCCAAAAGCTGTCTTGAGAATCTTCCAGTGAATGTCATCATGACACCACACAGGAAGAAGACAAACCCAGCACCTAAAGCGTCATATGGTCCAAAGGCTTCATACGGACCGAGGACTCACCGAGTCAACCTAACGCTAATGTTTTGCAGGAAACCGTACTCAAATTTATGAATATGAGCGTGTGTCTTCAAACCGCTATGTTCATAGAACTAAGAACTTTTCTCGCTTATTCATACGAGTATCATTCATCTCCTGCAAGGCTATTTGCTAGGGCTCCAAAGCCGAAATTCTCGTGTGCTGCACTTAGACTCATTGCTTCTAAGCCACCCTCAAGATGTGGGTGGTTAAGAAGAATTAACTCTCTTTGCAGAAAGGGTCTCCACCGAAAATCAAAGGCGTCGATGCTATTGTCGGGGACCTAAAACATCTTGTAGGGCACAAGATCAAATGCCCAAATGGTCTCACTATTTATTTTGTTCCTGAATCATTTGCCATTCATCCTATCAGTCCTAATCTTGATTTAAGCTTCAATAATCCACTTGCCTGTCAAATGTTTATGCTTCACAATGCTCTTGGTGAAGCCTATCCCCCTAACTACAAGGGTATGACACCTCATGCTTCGTAATGGATTATGGACAGTGGATGCACTAATCATATGACTGGTGATCGAAGTCTTCTCATGGACTCAACCTTACGTCCATCGGACAAGAGTCATATCACATTTGGTTTATTAATCGGTAAAAGCAAGGTATTGGGTCTAGGTAGAGTTGCAATCTCAAAGGATCAACACATGGATAACCGATGCTTGTTGAATCCCTTGGTTTCAACTTGATGTCTGTCTCAATGCTTTGTGACTTGAACATGATTGTGATATTCGAAAATATCGCTGCCTTGTACTAATGGAATCGACAAGTCTCTAGTCTTTGAAGAGTATAGGAAAGATGATCTATACATGGTAGATTTCTCGGCAGGTCCACACTTGCCGTATATCTTCTCCCAAAAGCTTGAATCTTTGGCTCGCATCGGAGGTGGGGCATCTTGGCATGAGGAACTTACACACACTCGCCAAGAAGAAGCATGTCATAGGCATCGAAGGTGTCAAGTTCAAGAAGGATCATTTGTGTGGTGCCTGCGAAGCTGGAAAGATGACTGGGCAAAGCACCCCTCGAAGACAATCATGACGACATCTCAACCCTTCGAGCTGCTACACATGGACTTGTTTGGACCTACTCATTACTCTACCCTCACAACAACTGCTTGTCTCTATGGCTTCGTCATTGTTGATGACTACTTAAGATACACATGGGTGCACATAATTCTCTACAAGACTGAAGTGCAAGATGTCTTCAGACGCTTCGCCAATCAAGCAATGAACAACTATGGCGTCAAAATCAAGCATATCAGAAGTGATAACGGCCTTTGAATTCAAGAACACGGACTTGATCTTTATCTGGATACTATGGGAATCACTCATGAGTTCTCTGCTCCATACACACCTCAAAGAAATGGCATCGTGGAGCGCAAGAACAGAACCCTCATTGAGATGGCTCGAACAATGCTCGACGAGTACAAGACACCAAGAAAGTTACTGCCCGAAGCCATTGATACAGCGTGTCATGTCATCAACCGTGTTTAAATCCATAAGCTTCTGAACAAAACATCCTATGAGCTCCTTACTGGCAAGAAGCCAAATGTCAGTTACTTCAGAGTATTTGGAGCTAAGTGCTGGATCAAGGATCCCCATCACAAGTCAAAATTTGAACCCAAAGCTCACGAAGGCTTCATGCTCGGTTATGGAAAGGACTCACACTCTTACAGAGTCTTCAATCTTTATCTCTACAAAATCGTCGAAACTGTAGATGTGCTATTTGATGAAACCAATGGTTCACAAAGAGAGTTCCTGCCAAGCACACTAGACGAAGCTCCACCCAAATGAATCTATCAAGCTGATGGGAACTGGTGAAATCATGCCTTCTGAAGCACAGCCTGAAGAGGAACTTATCATTTCTGCACCTAACCAACCTGAAGACAATGCTCAGCCTGAAGACAATCCTCCCAATGAAGACAATGATCAGCATGAGCAAAGTCTTCGTCAAGTTCATCCTCGTGTTGCAAATGAAGTATAGATTGAGAAGATAATCGATAGCATCAATGCACTTGGTCCGCTTACTCGCTCAAGAGCAACACAGCTAGCAAATTTCTGTGGGCACTTTTCATTTGTGTCAATATCAGAACCCAAGAAAGTTGATGAAGCTTTTATGGAACCAGAATGGATTCAAGCTATGCAAGAAGAACTTCAACAGTTCAAGCTGAATAATGTTTGGGAACTTGTCAAGCGTCCTGACCCTCGCAAGCATAACACTATTGGCACCAAATGGATATATCGAAACAAGCAAGATGAGCATGGTCAAGTCGCCGTAAACAAAGCACGGCTTGTGGCTCAAGGATATACTCAAGTTGAAGGAATTGACTTCGATGAAACATTTGCTCCTCGTAGCTAGGTTTGAAGCCATTCGCATACTACTAGCCTATGCTAACCACCACAACATCTTGCTCTATCAAATGGATGTGAAGAGTGCATTTCTCAATGGCAAGATTGAAGAAGAAGTATATGTCGCTCAACCACCTGGCTTTGAAGATCCAAAACATCCTGATATGGTGTACAAGCTAAATAAAGCACTGTATGGCCTCAAACAAGCTCCTCGCGCCTGGTATGATACAATCAAAGACTTCCTGAAGAGCAAAGGCTTCAAACCTGGATCCCTTGATCCCACACTCTTCACGAAGACATATGATGGTGAACTGTTTGTTTGCCAAATATATGTGGATGACATTATCTTCGGCTGCACCAACCAGAAGTATAGTGATGAATTTGGATACATGATGCAAGAACAATATCAGATGTCCATGATGGGTGAGCTCAAGTTCTTCCTTGGTCTTCAAATTCATCAACAAAGGAATGGCATCTTTATATCTCAAGAAAAATACCTCCAAGATTGTTTGAAGAAGTTTGGAATGCAAGAGTGCAAAGGATACACAACGCCAATGCCAGCCAAACACCATCTGGGTCCCGACGACAATGGTAAAGAGTTCGATCAAAAGGTATACCGCTCCATGATTGGTTCCTTACTTTACCTATGTGCATCTAGGCCAGATATTATGCTTAGTGTTTGCATGTGTGCTCGATTCCAAGCGGCACCAAAGGAATCACATCACTTAGTTGTGAAGCGAATTCTTCGATATTTGGCTCACACCCGAACACTCGGATTATGGTATCCAAAGGGCTCAAAATCTGATTTAGTTGGATTTTCGGATGCTGATTATCTTTGGTGACAAGGTGGATCGCAAGTCTACATCAGGCACATGTCACTTTCTGGGACGATCACTCATCTGTTGGTCTTCAAAGAAGCAGAACTGTGTATCACTCTCAACTGCTGAATCTGAATACATTGTTGTTGGATCTTGTTGTGCTCAGCTTGATCTTGCTGTGCTCAGCTTCTATGGATGAAGCAAACTCTCAAGGACTAAGGCATCAATCTGACACAAGTACCTCTCTTCCGCGACAACGAAAGAAGATTGCCAACAATCCAGTCCAGCACTCGAAGACAAAGCACATTGAAATTCGTCATCATTTTCTCAGGGATCATGTCATGAAGAAAGATATTGACATCATTCACGTCAACACTGAAGAGCAATCGCGATATCTTCACAAAGCCCTTGGATGAGAAAAGGTTTTGCAAGTTATGGTGTGAGCTAAATATCTTGGAATCCTCAAATGTCCTGTGATCAAGCACACATCCTAACACTTATGCATGTTTATGACTTAGATGTGCAACACACGAAGTAACGTATATCTTCAATCAATGAAGACTTACATTCTGAGTGTGAATATATTAATGTGGAATTTGACTTCGGAGCGCCACGATAATTGTGCGCCGTGTCTGGGTCTAATACTTCCTATACGGTGGGTAACGCCACCACAAAATTTCTTTGTTTGAAGTGTTTCACTCATGGCGTTACTTCTTGAAGCTATTGGCATTTGATTTGTCTTCAACTTCAACTTATCTTCATGATTTTCTTCACTATGTTGATTTGGTTGCTGTCTGATATAAATATATATACTGTTCTGTCCTCTACAGCATTCACTTATAGCTATGTCTTCAAGTTGAATCTTCTGAACTAAGTGAATGTGATTGGACCCTAATCTCTCTATGCTTTCTATCTCAAGCTCTATCTGTACAAATCATATGCTTTCTATTCAAACTGTCGAATGTCTTCTCTGCGTCCTTGTCAGCAGAAGACACAGAGACAAACTTTAAGTCTGTTTTAAATGATTCATCCTTACTGTTGAATTCCGGAGAAGCCAGAACGACCATCCGACAAACCTGGCGAGCGTGGGAACGTGAGACAACTCAGAGCATGTTGCATGCTTGCCACGTGCCCCTCAGATGTGAACCGCCAGGGGCACCTGCGTAATTTCCCTACGCCGCACACCTCGTTATAAATACATGTCTCCTACGGTAAAGAAAATCTTCTTCCACCTCTCCACCCCGTCAAAACCCTAGTGCCACCGCTAGCTCTCGACGATGCCGGTGACGAAGCGCTTAGCTGCCGCGACCTCTCCGACGCCGTCCTCACGCCGGCCGTGAACATCTTCATCTCCGCCGCCAGAGGTGTCCTCCGTCGCCAAGTTAGGGCACGGTGGACTGAACTGCTCGGCCTCCTTTCCTCCCATCTAGCAGTTCTTCGAAGCGGTAAATATAACTCTATTTTTACTATCTTTTTGATCCTCAAGATTCATCCTACTTGCCAAAATTGGTTTCTGCCCATACTATGTTAGATCTATTATGTTCCATCTCAGATCGCCTAGTATATTCACTTAAGCTTCACAACTAGTTAGATTCCTCACTTGTACTTATTCACGGATTCATACAAATCTGGAACCAACTCTCGCCAGATAAGTGAATGTCTTCGCATCATGAGGTCAATGTCTTCAAACCGATTTATCTTCAAAATCTTCCGAGAATGCATATGACCTCTTCCCTTCCCTCGCATCTCTAATGCTGTCACAGTACATGTCCGTGGAGAATCCCTTGGTTCTCATAGTCTGCATTCGCTTGCAGAATTCTTACAAGATCAAACTAACTCTCCGGCCGTTCACATACATCCCGATAACGCAAGCTTTTGAAGCCTTTGAACGTGAAGTCATTCAGTTTGAAGCTCATGGCTACAGATAAATCAGTCAGGAAGGGCGGCAGACAGCGTCGTGAGGGAACCTCAAAAGATCTTCCTGATGACCTCGCAGAGCTGCACAAGATAGATCCCGAAGAGACTTATAATCAGCGCAAGACGCGAATCCAATGGATTCGACGATATTGGGCTGAACAGTGGTTCAAGTACAATTTCGTCACACAGGAATATGCTGAGAAGAATGCCATCAGAAGTCCTTGGGGTGATATTCTGTTTCGAGGCCTTCCACCCAAGAACATGGATGAAGCTATTGCACAAGGTTTCTATCCTTGCATGGTCCGTGGACCTCAGCCTGAAAATGCCGACCCAATGTCCTTGCTCGTGTCGTGGCGACAATCTCTTCAAGCGCAACTTCCAAAGATGCAAAGGCTTACGCAAGGAAAACGAGAAGTTATTGGGATTAGACTTCAACCCTGGTCCCTCTGCTCCCCGTGCAGACGGCTCACGTGACGCTGAACCCAATGTCATCGGTCCCTTTTCAAACCTTGATGGCCTCATCACTTATATCTTGGTCCAAGGTGCCAAAGTGGATCACTCTGATGACGAGGCTGATTCTGATGAAGCCCCAGCTCCAGCTCCTGCTCCTGCTCCATGGCCGCAGAAGCTTAAGAAAGTCAAGGCTCCAAAGTCACCGCTCCTCCAAAAGCTTCACGTGTGAAGCCATCGCCACTTCACCTCCACGAAGCCGATTACGCTCGAGGATCAATCCCGTATCTCCAAGAAGACGGAGAAGAGAAACAAAATTGTCAAGAACACTGAACTGACACTGACCCCTACTGCCATTCTGCGTGAAGAGCACATTGATCTGTCTAGTGATGACGATCTTGCAGATGATGCCCTTGAGCAACTTATCAAGAGCAAAGAAGAAGCAGAAATCTTCAACAACTTGCCTCTCTTTGATGTGGCAATCATCCATCACTTCATTGATGAATGGTTTGATACCATAAACATCAGTTTTGAAGATCTGCAACTTCCTATTGGCCTCAGCGTCTCTTTCAACGGCGCCATTGCTTCTGAGCTAGATCTTGCTCAGCGGATTGTTGAACTGAAGCACAAGATTGACTATGAAAAGGCTCAGCTAAAGAAGCATATGGCTGCCCTCAGTGTGCAAGACGTTAAAAACTTCAAGGTCATGCTGCACGACCTCAAAGAAAACTTTGTCAAGAAGCGTGAAGAAGCCAGAGGCTCTCGTGAGCGCATGAAGGCTCTGGCTTATAAGTGTGTGCTTGCCTACAATGAGGCTGAGAAGCGCAAGGCGCTTGGCCGTCCTGGCATCGACCCCAGGATGGCTGCAAAGAAAAAGAAGTCTTCAACTAACCAAGCTGCACCTTCAAGGCAGGAAGAGCCCCGCATAGTCTTCCCAAGCAGCATGACTAGCTCGAAGCCAAAGGTCCTGTCAACCGCTTCTGAACAGAAGAAGACGAGGGCTGCCTTAGGTTGAAGCCAGAAAAAGGAAAAATCCTGACGCCTCTGATGCTGCTCCCTCCAAGAAGAAGCTAAAGACCAAGAAGAATCGGGCTGCTCCACAGAGCCCTTGATTGTTGAACCCATTTCTGTGGTTCGCCCCTGCGTCTGCAACCCAAGAACTTCGCATGACTGTTCATGAGCCTGCTTCCACAGAGGCTCCTCAAGTCAAGAGATTCCAGAGCTAATCCCATCATCTGAAGACATTGGTCACCATGACAATGTTGAAGATGATGAAGTTCTTCCTCAAATTGAATACAATGTGGTATCATCGCTTGTTAAATACGAACAATGAACTCATCAAGATTGGTCGCCCTCGACGCCAATTGCACAGATGCTTCATGGGTTGATCGCCTGCAACAACAAGACTCCCCAAGATTCCCAACATCAAGTCACTCCCCAACAACAACAGCAAGAAGAAGAGGAAGACTTTGAGGCCCAGGCAACCCCATCTCCAAAGGCGTCGCCAGCATTTCGCAGGCTTCGCAAAGATCAAAGCCTCAAGTACCTCTCTCGAGCGTTCCCGAAGGAGAAGTGCACCACCAACCTGTTGCACGTCAAGTGTTTTCAGAAACCACTCCAACTGCGAATGTCTCTGAATCTGAAGCTAAAGCTGCTGAAGACAATCCGGCTGCATCAGCCGCAGACACCCAAGAAGAAGAAGAACATGTCCCTACACCCCTCAGAATCAAGAAGCCATACCGATATCAACATGCCAAGGTTCGACCCTCCAGCCTCCTCAAGTGGAGGTTGAGAACATTGAGGCTGCCACCTCCAACACTAATGAAGCCAATGACGTGGTCATGGCTGAAGCCAATGTGGAGCCTGGCCCCAACCGCCTCAAGCCATCAAGGAAATGTGCTGAAGCCAATGAGGCAACTGCCTCAAGCATCTGGCCGAGCAGCACTGAAGCCTCGATTCTTGCTGCCATCGCCTCCTGCTCCGCCACCAAGGACCTACACAATCAAGCAAGCATACAACTACGGCGAAGCTAGTCATAGTAAGATGGCCCGCTCGTCCCTCCACCTCATGCCTCCGGGTCCTCGGCCGACTATCATATCGAGCATAGGCCTCGTGTCCGTAGCCGAAGCCAAGACTGCCAAGGTTTCTGTGCACTACCACCTCACCGGTTCTTTCAATGCAAATGGCTTCAAAGCCCACAATACTTTCTTTGACAAAGGCAAAGAACCCCTACACAAGGCCAAGGATCTCATCCGACCGGTTCGAGCTATCAAGAAGAAGCTATTACTCACTGTATTCTCAGAGTGTCCAAGGCCGCATTTTCCCCATATGCGCTTTGACATCGGGTTATTGCCGGATCGCTGCGTTTAGAAGAAGCACTTGATCGCTTTCATGATGCAGTGTCTGCTTGGTTTCACATGCATAAAGAACACCGGAATGAAGAATTAGTGCTTCAATTCTATGCTACCCTCCACATCCGCTGCTACAACAGACACAAAGACATGGGTTCTCGAGTGGATGACTGGAAATGTTCATCATGAAGCCAAAGCTCTTGACATCATTGAGCTCACAGGCCTACCCACTCCCGGAGAGCTGTTTGAACTCGGATGTCAACTCCACCGCGATGCCTTGAGAGCATATTTCATAAGCCGTAACCCGACATGGGTCGATGTCGAGCATGATGAAGCCAACGCCACATGACGCTGAATACCCTCAACACTTCTTTGTTGATGACCTTGAGTATCCGCCTCGCACCATATATCACATCATCAGGCGAACTCTATGGCCAATCAAAGGGCATTCATCGTCTGCAAAGCTTGAAGGAGCAATGAAGACATTGGTCTTCTACATCCTCAATGGCATCAGCTTCAACACGCAAGAATTCTTCATCCGACAATTGGCTGCGTCTGGATCTGATCTGTTTGGTCTGAAGTTCTATGCTCCATGGGTCATGCGCCTCATTAAGATTCATTCTGCTATCAACTATCAATCCTCTGCTCGCAATCATCTGAACTTTCTACCAGAGGTTGATATGTCTGTTGAAGCCATATACCCTGAGCCTACCAAAACGCCACTAAGTCTTCAGAACGCAGATCACCACAGCTTCTCTCAACCTATGGAAGGCGTCCAAGTAGTATCTCGTGTTTATCCTCTGGCTGGGAACACACGTCTGCCTCATCGTGCACGGACTGAAGCCACTGAGAGCACAATTGGCCAAAGGCCTCGGAAGCGCTCTTGAGTCCTCAATGATCGAGAACTTATTGTGGCGCTGCATCAAAAGCAAGATAAGCATCACTCCTGGCTCAAGCGTCAAATGCAAAGCCTCTTGGTGGACGTCAATCGCATTCAAAACCTTGCCACCAAGAATGCTTTTGTCACTCACGAGACCTGTCGGCGATCATGGAAGAGTTTGACCACGCTAAGTCTTTGAAGCAGATCTTCAAGACGATGGCTTCACCGAACGCTTCAAGTTTGACTCCACTCCTCCACGGAATGCAGTCCCACGACAAACTCCATCACTTGAAGACTCGACTATTCTTCCTCCGCAAAGAATCGTCAATGCCAGAGTGATCGATGATGAAGCCGATGCTACTTCATCGCCCCTACTTCTGCATCGAATCGACACTCACGCCAAGCTCGCTCGCACCGCCAACCAACAACGACAACCCTGCTGCATCATCTTCTTGAGAAGAGGACGAGTAGATGCTCTATGTCTTCAAACCTTTTTGGTCCTTCTTGACAAAAGGGGAGAAGCATATGAGTTTGATAGTCTTCAAGCAGGTTCATAAGGGCGGTTGCACTATATTTTGCCTAGTGTTTACAACTCTCGCTTTTGATACATTTGGTTCTTTGAGTTGTAACACTTAAACTCGATGGTCGCCTGCTACTTATTTGTTTTACTCTGGTGCGATGATAAATTCCGCATGTGCGACGATAACTTTCGCACTTAGATCATTCTGCAGACGTCCATTTTTCATTATGCATGTCATTCTCTTAGCTATATCATTTCATGCATGATGAATTATCTTCATAAGTTGAAGAGGATCTCCACAAGGACAACCTGCCATGTGCATTTGCATTCCAAAAGCAAACTACTTATATGCACATCTTTAGGGGGAGCCTTTGCCACTTATGAAGACAATTCCCCATCCTTTACAATTTCACATATTTTATCCCCTTTGAAAACTTCAACCAGTTTGACATCAATCACCAAAAAGGGGGGGATTGTAAGTGCATCTAGTGCCACCCCTAATTGGTTTTGGAGTATTGACGACAAATGTGGTTGAGGGACTAATGCTTGTGAGAATTGCAGGATAACGCAGTAGTGTCCCTCATTGATTCGGTTTACCAACCGTAGATGACCCCTAAAATGTATGAAGACATTGACGACAATGGTGGTATGTGAAGGTATTCACATTGAAGACTATGACATGAGAAGACATTGAGTGAAGACTATGGAGCGAACACTTTGTGTTGTTTCGTTGTTTCCTTTTCTTCTTTGTTGAGTCGTAGGAACCACCGTATGTTAAGTGGGGTCCAAGTGATCATAGTCGTAATGATCAAGTGATGCTCAACCCAAATCCTATGTCTTCGAAATAAGACAATGAGAGCAAAACTTATCCATAGCTGGATGAGTCAGCTTTGCTTGTAGCCCAAGTAAAGTTGTCGTGTGTGTTTGAAATCTGACCGTTGGAACACATGTCAGTTCCTTAGTGACCCAGGGTCATTTCGGAGATAACAGGTCGGGTTGCCTAGTGTCTATAAATAGCCCACCCCCTACACCATAAATTGGTGGCTGCTCAGAGTTAGTGCACGGCTTTTGTCGTTTGAGAGCAACCCACCTCGAAGCCTTTGAGAGAGAGAAATCCTTGCGAGGACAAAGCCCAAAACACCCAGAGCCAAAGAGTGTTAGGCATCACCAAGTTTTCCGTCTGCAGGTGACTCAAGACTTATTACACTTGAGGACTGTGAATCCTCCACCAAGTTAGGGCGTCGTGTTCTCGAGCATCCAAGATTCATTGTGGATTGCCGGTGAACGCTGCTCTGTGAAGGTCCGAAAGTCTACCTTGAAGACTTACCAGAGTGATTGGGCGAGGACTGTGTCCTTAGCTCAAGGGGAATAAGGTGAAGACGAGGTCTTCTCGAGTTGAATCTCAGCCTCCCTTACTGGATGTACAGCTTGTCACAAAGAATCGAACTGGTCCAACAAATCATGTGTCTTCAACAAGTGACTGGTTCTATCCCTTCCCTCCTTTACTTAGAGTTTGTCTTCGTGAAGTCATTGCCTCTTTGTCATACCTGTTTGAATTCATTGGTTGACTACTTTTGTTGATTGGCTTCATACTATCTTCCATCATGATCCTTACTACATAGCTTCTATTAGTCTTGTCCGTTCACATTATTGCATACTTGACTATGGCTTGCTTGTTGTAGTTTATCTTCCGCTGCATATCAATTAGGTCATTTCTGCTGTTTGTCTTTGAAACATCCGTGTTTTGAAGACTTTCATAAAAATCGCCTATTCACCCCCCCCTCTAGTCGATAACTAGCACTTTCACTTCCGTCAAGCCCGAGACCTCACTACCGCCGGCCATGTAGCCACCGCGGCTACTGACACCATAGCTCGCGCCTGAGCGTGTCCCCATGTTCAGTACTTCCCCAGGAGCACGTAGCACCCACCAGTTCCTCCCCTAGTGCACCGTAGCATCGAGTCGGTCGGTGCCCGAGCTCCGGCCGTCGCCGTTGAGGTCGCCGCCACCGTTTCCGGCCACCCCACCACGACTGCTCCTCATTGGATGCGGAAGAGCGCCGACCACGTGTAGAGCCTCTCCGCCGCTTGTTTGGTCACCAGACGGCAAAACCCGACGGCCTCCACTGCGTTCTGCTGTCAAGGCCGAGCCGTGGACCAAGTCCGGCGGCTTTGACCCCGCTGACCAGGGGTTTGACCTTCCCTGGCTCAATGACAGGTGGGGCCGCCCTGCTAACTAACCAAGATTAGAGTTAACTAAACCTAGCTAGTTTAGTTTAGCTACTGACATGCGGGGCCCACTGGTTAGTTTGACCTGGGACGCCCCTGTTGACTTGCTGACGTCACACCGACGTCATGCTGACGTAGTTAATAATTTTCTGGATTTAATATAATTTAGGAAATTCCAGAAAATAGCCAAAACTTCTAAAATTCATAGAAAATCAACCGTAGCTCCAAATCAAATAATCTATATATGAAAAATGATCAGAAAAATCCTATCTATCCATATGTACTGATATCATGCATGTTTAAACAAGTTAACGTGCTGTTTAGTGCAAAACATGATAAAGCACTATTTAAGATCACAAATGAGTTTGAACTTTGAATCTTTGGTTCAAAATAGCTCAAACCCATCTGGTTATAGCTGCATTAGCCCAACACACTCATTTTTCCATGTCATGATCATGCATCATAATGTACATTGCATTGATTGTGTTTCCTTCTGTGTTGCTGGTATTAGTCCCTCTCAAAGAGGCTTAATGCATCGACGATGAGTTCGATGACACCGATGAAGAACTATATTATCTTCGTGCGCTGTGCAAGCAAAACCCCCTTGTTCATTTTGATATAATCCCACTCTCTCGCCCTGCTCTCTTTTTATCGCATTAGGACAACAACGATTCATCTGCTACTTGTTGCGGTAGCTGAACCCTTTATCCTCTCGTGATGACCTGTCATTCCACAAGAAATAGATGAAACCCACTAGCATGAGTAGGAGTTGTTTGAGCCCTGTTGTGCCTACTCATTCATGCTTGTTTGTCATGCCTGCTACTGCTTAGAGTTGAGTCAGGTCTGATTCATCGGGAATGAATCGGAGATGTGTAAACATGTTCTACTGTTGAGAGCTAAGTGTGTGAACATGATTTGGTAAAGGTAGCGATGAGAGGCCATGTAGGAGTACATGGTGGGTTGTCTCATTGAAACCGTCCTCGGGAACTGAGTTCTGTGTTTGTGATCCATGAAACAGTTACTACCACACATTGGGATCCTTAATTGACTCTCTCGGCTTCTTAACCACCCTTGTCCTCTGTCCGGGAGTTGCAAAGTAGTATCTGGTGTTTGTAGCATGCTGGGGGCCGCACACAGCGCTGACCTTAGGGGTGGTCTCAGACAGCGGTAGGCACGTGGCACGGTGTACCGATTCGCCTGCTTGGTGTCTCGGGAACCTCGCACACATCGCTCGGGGTCGTTAGTGGAAACCTCGGCCGACTCTCATGGATGGAACCCGAATAGGCGATAAACCCGGACTAGAGACTTGAGTGTTTAGGTAGGCCGTGGCCGACACCCTCGCCAGGCTTCCGCTTGAAGGTTGCCGAGATACATGACGTGTACATGGCGGTAAGTGCCGAGAGCGTGTGTGAAGAAGTACACCCCTGCAGGGTTATAAATGATCTATTGAATAGCCGTGTCCGCGGTAAAGGACTTCTGGGTTGCCTACAACAGTTCATAGACAAGTGAAAGTGGATACTCTAAAATGCGCAAGATAAGCGTGAGTGCTATGGATGGCGTTCTCGTAGGGAGACGGGAGCGGATCCATAGTGGTGTATTGATATGGTGAATATGTGGACTCGTAGCGCCACCTCAAAAGAGTTACTTGCAAATGTAGTTCAGATAGCCACCGAGTCAAAGCTGGCTTGCTGCAGCCAAACTCACCGCCCCTTTGTTGATAATGATGCATATGTAGTTAGTTCTGTAAGTCTTGCTGAGTACATTTGTACTCACGCTTGCTTATTTTATGTTTTTCGTGAGAGACGCTGGCCTCGCTTAGTAGTTCCGTGGACTTTGACGCTTAGCCTGTTACCTCAGCCACGATCTTGTGCCCTCGGCAGATCTGGTAGATAGTCGCTTCTCAGCCTTTTCATTTATAGTTGTCTGCATCGGACATGTTAAGCTTCCGCCTGTGTTTGACTTGTATGCTCTGAATGCTGGGTCGAGAGACCCATGTTTGTAATATCTCGCTTCTCGGAGCCTAATGAATAAATACTTGAGTCGTAGAGTTATGTTGTGATGCCATGTTCTATTTACACATATCGAGCATATTGTGTGTTTGTTTGAAATGCATGGTATGTGTGGGATCCGACAATCTAGTTGTTTATCCTTGGCAGCCTCTCTTATGGGGAAATGTAGTCTAGTGCTTCCTTGAGCCATAGTAGTCCGCTACAGCCCGGTTCACCGAGTCCTACTAGCCCAAAGACTACTGTTCGTGACACTTGATCGGCCGGCATGTGTTTCACTTTGTTCCTGTGGTTCTGCCCTTTGGGGAAATGTCACGCGGTGACATCCGGAGTCTCGCTTATCTCACACTGTTCGGGTTCCCTGAGTCCTGTTAGCCAGTGCTATAGCCCGGATTCACACGCCGCGATCGACATGCTCGATGTTATTCATGTATGCCTGTCCCCATGGGTTAGTGCCGCTTGGATTTACGACTAGTCATGTCGGCCCGGTTCTTCATCATATGGATGCTAGCGACACTATCATATATGTGAGCCAAAAGGCGCAAACGGTCCCGGGCCATGGTAAGGCGACACCCGTGGGAATACCGTGCGTGAGGCCGCGAAGTGATATGAGGTGTTACCGGCTAGATCGATGTGACTTGGAATCGGGATCCTGACAATCCCCAAGATTAGGCTCTTGCCACTCCTTGTTCCATAATCCATCAAAAGAATTTACCCAAAACTTGAAAACTTCACAACACAAAACTCAACAGAAATCTCGTGAGCTCAGTTGGAGAAAGAAAACAAAAGACTACTTTAAGGTACTGTAATGAACTCATTCTTTATTTATATTGGTGTTAAACCTACTGTATTTCGACTTCTCTATGTATTATAAACTATTTTACTAGCCATAGATTCATCAAAATAAGCAAACAACACACGAAAAACAGAATCTGTCAAAAATGTAATAAATTGTAGTAATCTGTAACTAACGCAAACTTCTGGAACTCCAAAAAATCTAAAAAAATTGGAAGACCTAGACAATTTGTTTATTGATCAGCAGCAATGTGTATAAGTATTTTATCACGTTCTGGTGATTTCTAATAATTCGGGCACTGGGCGCAAAGTTTCTGGAAATTACAGCAAGATCAAATAACTATCATCCAAGAAGATCCAATAGGTCTAACTTGGCACAAACACTAATTAAAACATAAAGCCACATCTAACCAGAGGCTAGATTGATTATTTATTCCTAAATAGAAGCAAAAGCAAAAAAAACTAAAAATAAAATTGGGTTGCCTCCCAACAAGCGCTATCGTTTAATGCCCCTAGCTAGGCATAAAAGCAAGGATAGATTTTAGTGTTGCCATCTTTGGTTGGCAATCCATAAGTGGCTCTCATGATAGATTCATATGGTAATTTTATTTTCTTTCTAGGGAAGTGTTCCATGCCCATTTTTAATGGAAATTTAAATCTAATATTCCCTTCCTTCATATTAATAATCGCACCAACCGTTCTAAGGAAAGGTCTACCAAGAATAATAGGGCAAGAAGGATTGCAATCTATATCGAGAACGATAAAATCTACGGGCACATAATTCCTATTTGCAACAATAAGAACATCATTAATTCTTCCGATAGGCTTTTTAATAGTGGAATCCGCAAGATGCAAGTTTAGAGAGCAATCATCAAAATCACGGAAATCTAGCAAATCACACAAAGTTTTTGGAATAGTGGAGACACTAGCACCCAAATCACACAAGGCATGAAACTCATAATTTTTAATTTTAATTTTAATAGTTGATTCCCACTCATCATAGAGTTTTCTAGGGATAGAAACTTTCAACTCAAGTTTTTCTTCATAAGATTGCATCAAGGCATCAACAATGTGTTCGGTAAAGGCCTTATTTTGACTATAAGCATGAGGAGAATTTAGCACGGATTGCAACAAGGAAATAAAATCAATTAAAGAGCAATTTTCATAATTAAATTCCTTGAGATCCAATATAGTGGGTTTAGCAACATCTAGGTTATTATTTCTTTCAATCCCACATTTATCAATTTCATCATCAAGGTCTAAAAACTCAGAATTCTTAGAACACCTTCTAGGTAAAGGAAGATCATATTCAGTTTCATCAAGATTCATATTGCAAAACAAAGATTGTAACATCCCAAATTTTCAATTTGGAATGTTATACATATTTTTGTTGCATTTTTGGCTCGATCCTAGAAATTCTACACAACTCAAGGACCCACGGAGAGAGTTGGGGATTTCGTTATTTTCATAATTGAGTTTTCTCAAATTTTGAAAATAGGATCATTTGATTTTAATTATTTTATCTTCAATTATTTCTATTACAAAAATATGAGAGAGGGAATAAAATGACTTTCCCAAAATAAAGGAATAATGACGATTGAATAATAAAATCAAATAAGATTTTTATTTTGGTGTTTTCACCATTTTATTTGAATTTAGGAAAATGTGCGTTTTTAAAAGTTGCATTTAGGCCCCAAATAAATGTTCATCTTGTCCGGCTTGATTTTAGAAGCAGGGGAAAATTTATTTCGAGATTTTTGGAGTCCGTTTAGTATTTCTTTTTATTTCTTTTCTGAGCGGAATTATTTAAAGAAAATGCAACCGACCTACGGGTGTCCGCCTGGGACTCGGCCCTAGGTGGCTTTATAAGCCGGGAGGCCAGCCCGAGGCCCACCCGCCGCCCCCCAAACCCTAGCGCCACGCCACACACCGCCTCCTCATGCCATTACCGCCGCCGATCACACCGCCGCCGCCGCTGCTCGGACCCGCCACCGAGGTTCGTCGCGACTCGACTTCCGTGCCTTCGGTTTTTTTTAAACCGAACGGTTTTCCTTGGTTTATTTTTTTTAGATCGGTTTTATTTTTTTCGGTTCGGTTAAATAGCGAATGTTCGCTCGTTCATTCGTTTTAACGAACGTGTTTGTCAGATTAGTTTAGTTAACGAACGTCCGTTCATTAACCTGTTCGTCGTTTTTCTTTTTCTCGGATTTAATCCGCGATTTTTCTGATCGCGATTCCTGATCCGATTTTCGTTTTAGTATAACTGTTCGCTCGTTTAACGGAATCAGGTGATTCAAGCGCCTGGAGTTTCGTCTCGAAGACCTCTTTCCGAATAACCAACTTAAACAAGTTTTTGCCTCTGTAAAATTTGACTTAGATCCAGATTAGTAAAACGGAGCTATTTTCTTTCGTCGTTTGACTTTCGCTGTTTGGCTCGATTTGTTTCTTTTGCAAACCGGAGTTCTTAAGTTGAACTATCTGGTTAGATCTATTTGAGTTTTGCCTGCATTAGATGAGTACTTATTGTATGCTTGTTTGTTTGTCTGCGATAGAATACCTTGAGTGCGCTACCGTTACTTGAAAGTATCTAGGTTTCATGGATCATCGCTAAGGCAAGTAACACTTTGATCATACTCTTTTCTACTACCCAGCTTTTATTGCATTAGATCAATCCTCAAACATTGCATGATTAGGATCTAATTAAATTGTGGGATGGGAAGTAGAAGAGGTAGTACCTATTACCTGATTTATATTCAAACCTTTGGGAGTTACTTCACGTTTGCTTATTATGCCATGCTATGCTAGTAGACGTGGATTGGGTGAGTGTATCCATGATGATGTGAGATTGTTAAATTAATGGTTTATTTAAGGTGGCAACTTAAACACACATCCGGGTGGATTGAGGCACCTGGTTTCCATCAGACTTCATGTGTTTTTCTTCTGGACCGCCACACAGGCTCAAAGGGATCATGAGATTATTCATGCTAGAAACTTCCATGTGCAGCCACATGCTACTATGGGCTCTAGCATAGTTGACTAAGTTGTGCGAACTCTTACGGGTAGACTAGCTGATGTAGGGGTTGTATGTTGGTACGGTCTACCCACATGTAAGGTGCTAGCGCTTCTGAAAGACTATGTCTCGGTCATCCGTTTCTCAAACACCATGTAGTGCGAGAAATCAAACGGAGGAGATCGAGTCTTGTGGGGAAAAGTATACAAACCTCTGTAGAGTGTATAAACTAATCATGGTTAGCCGTGTCCCCGGTTATGGACATCTTGAGTATCTAGTATTTGGATTATCATGTGAATCTCATCATGTTACTTAATATAATTTGTTTGGGTTTAATGAGTACTTTTAATTGGGATTGAGGATGCTGTCAACCATTCTCAATGTTCAACAACCACCATGATAGTTAAATAAATTTATTCCTTTGCAGTAGGGAAAAATTGGTTTACGCAAAACTGTAACCATAGAGCTTTCCACCAGCCATATATGCATGTAGTATAGGCTTATTCTTCCATTATTCTCTATGTGTTACTTTGCCAAAGATATTCCATGTGCTGGCCTGCTGGCTGCAACGTTTCATGTTGCACACTTTTCGCATTTATTTAATAAGGTGCTTAGGTCGTGCTTCTATACTCAAGTGATGCCGTTGGAGTTGAAGGACTCGCTTATTCTTCCAAGCCTTCACGTTATCGTTATTATATGGCCTTAAGCCATATTTATTTTGTTAAGTTCTCTCTTGAGACATTCGATGTAATAAGTGTGTGATTGCTACTCTGTTATAAATCCTTTGAGTAATCTTGTGTGGTGTCAAGATTCTTGATCCAGGATGACACTTGAGCACAGAGATCAGACTGTTTGAGGTCTGGTCGCTACAAAGATGGTATTAGAGCACACGCTGACTGTAGGACATGACCATTAAGCTAAAGCCCTAGATCACTACTCTATTCTCATTTCTAACTCCTCATCTTTTCTACTCTTCTAGGATGACGGAAGCGAGGATCAAGTTCACCCAGCCGGATGAAGATACACCCTTTGGACGACACCTGAAGGAAGTCACTAAGTACCTGAACATCGGAATACCAAGCTTCACCGTGACCTACAATTCCACTTTACCTGAAGAAGAGCTACCGAAGATTCAAGCTCAAGTTCCCGGAAGGACGCTTATGCGCTACCACGGAGCCCATAGAGTGTGTTTTAATGCACCAACTTGGAGTCTGGGAAAGAGCATGGCAGCTCACATAACCATGGGACGCATTGGAGAAGTTTACAAAGAAGACCTCAAGGATACTATCTACCAGATTTGCGGGCGCCGAGATGAACAATGGGAGATAGTTGGCACTAAGAAGGATCGATCCATTGCAGCTTTCATCCAGGAGTTAAATCAGCACATTCGACGCCAGAGAACCAGATGTCTTGCAGACATGACGGAGTTGAAGACAGCAAAAGCCAAGATTATCGAACTAGAAGGAGAACTGAAGGCCACTCGCAAGGACTACATGGAGGAGATTGTAGCTCTAGTGAGACAAAACGGCGATCTTAAGGAGAAGATTGAAGAACTCATGGGAAATTCAGCACCCGGAGGAGAAGATGAAGATTGCACCTGTCCAGAGAACTACATCATCATCGCATTTACACCGATTCCGATCCTAGTGATGATGACTTCAAGATGAAGTCGGAGCAGATATCATGGAGTCTTCATCGGAGTAGTTTTTCTAGTTGACCACCATAACAGTAGTAGATTCCCCCATTAAAAATTAGTTTTAGTTCCAGCACTTTGTAAAGATAGTTAGACCGTTGTATGCCCTTGTTTGAATTGATTGGAGTGATATTGTGTGTTTTGTCTCATGTGCATATGGGTAGTGTTTTCTCCCTAGACCTCATTATATTCTTAACTCTCGTCTTTTCTATAAACCCTCGGATGCCTCCGAGACGCCGATTCTCGGATTTGTTTTCCCGCCGGAGATCACTCGCTTGATTCAGCAGTTGTAATGCCTTGATTCAAACATTGGTACAGAACCAAGGCAACAACAACAACAACAACCCACCGCCACCACCACCGCTGACCATTTGACCCGTTTCTTAAGGCTGAATCCGCGGTGTTTTCCAAAGAGCACCGAGCCGATTGTTGCAGATGATTGGCTCCGCAAAGTAGGGAGGGAGTTGACCACCGCAGGATGTACAGATGGGGAAAAGGTGAAATTTGCCGCACATCGACTTGAAGGACCCGCAGCAGATGGTGGGAGAATTTTACAGCCACTTACCTCAGAGACACCGGCCACATGGGATCGATTTCAGCAAGCTACCGCCCATGTTTCAAAGAGGAGCTATGGCCACGAAGAAGCGTGAGTTTCGCAACTTGCGCCAAGGAGGACGGACAACACAAGATGTGGATGACTTTAGTAAGCTAGCACGGTATGCCCCAGATGAAGTTGCTACGGACGCAGCTAAGCAGGAGAAGTTTCTAGAAGGACTGAATGATGAGCTGAGCATACAGTTGATGGTAGCCACCTTCAATAACTACCAGGAGTTAGTAGATCGTGCTCTTATGATTGAAGGGAAGCAGCAGCAGATTGACAATCGCAAGAGAAAGTATGGACAGGGAAGTATAACTCGAGCTCAGCAGAACTTCGCTTACCCCGAAGCCAGGAGGACAATTTCAGCATACTCACGGAGGAGGTAGCTCGCACAACCATAATGGCACCAAGAATGGAAACGGGAATGGAGGAAGCAATGCACAAAACCACACCAACCCGTCAACACCATCCAAGGTAGACCTGAGCCATATCACCTGCTTTAAGTGCCGTAAGATCGGGCATTATGCAAATGATTGTCCGTATAGGCCAAAATGGTAATGGCAATGGAAGCTCAGAAAGAAGCCGAACCCTTTCAACAGGGGACAAGTGAACCACGTTACCGTGGAGGAGGTTGAAGCTCAGCCAGACGCAGTAATAGGTCAGTTTTTGGTTAAGACATTTACTGCAGTTGTTCTTTTTGATACTGGTGCATCGCATTCATACATATCAAGGGGATTTGTGGATAAGTATAAATTACTAACCCAAACCCTTAGATCACCAATGCTAGTAACCTCACCCGGAGCAGAATATATGGCAAGTATATGGTGCGATCGACTGCCATTAAGGATTGGACACTATGTATTTCCCTCGGACCTAATAGTTCTGGAATCGCAAGGATTGGATGTGATATTAGGCATGGATTGGTTATCGAAGTATGGAGGGAACATAGATTGCGCCAGTAAGTCGATTTTGCTTACCACCCCAGAAGGAAGGAGAATCAAGTTTGTATCACGGCATGAGCCGAGGAGAGCATATGTAAATTCCTTAGCAGGAGTTGTGCAGGAGGAAGTACCAGTGGTAAGGGATTACCCGGATGTGTTTCCGGAAGAGTTGCCAGGCATGCCGCCAGACAAAGACATTGAATTTCTGATTGGACTACTGCCAGGCATTGGGCCGATATCTAAGAGACCGTATAGGATGCCAGCCCAAGATTTGGATGAAATTAAGAAGCAGATTAAGGAGTTACTGGATAAAGGTTTTATTTGCCCAAGTTCTTCGCCTTTGGGGATCACCAAGATTCTAGTGGAGAAGAAGGATGGATCTTTAAGAATGGTTGTTGATTATAGAGGATTGAATGAAGTAACCATCAAGAACAAATACCCGTTGTCGATGATCAACGACTTGTTTGACCAATTGCAAGGAGCTAAAGTATTTTCCAAGATCGATTTGCGATCAGGATACCATCAGTTGAAGATTCGGGAGCAGGATATACCCAAAACGGCTTTTACCACCAGGTACGGGCTGTATGAGTATACCGTTATGTCATTTGGTCTGACTAACGCCCCAGCCTATTTTATGAACATGATGAACAAGGTGTTTATGGAATTTTTGGATAAGTTCGTCGTGGTATTCATTGACGATATCTTGGTCTACTCAAAGAATGAAGAAGAAAATAAGGAGCATTTATGCTTGGTACTCGAGAAGCTCGAGAGAACATCGCTTGTATGCCAAGTTCAGCAAGTGTGAGTTTTGGTTGAAGGAAGTTGGATTTCTCGGACATGTTAAATCCGGAGAAGGTATAGCAGTAGACCCCACTAAAGTTGCCACGGTGACAAACAGGGAAGCGCCAACAACAGTTGGAGAGATCCGGAGTTTCCTTGGACTCGCAGGATACTACCGGAGATTCATTGAGAATTTCTCGAGGATTGCGAAGCCCATGACAGAATTATTGAAGAAGGATACCAAGTTTATTTGGACTGAGGAGTGTGAGGCTAGTTTCCAAGAGTTGAAGAAGCGTTTGGTTACCTCACCAAGATTAATCCTGCTGCATCAAAGCAAGGATTATGAAGTTTATTATGATGCTTCACGCCGAGGACTTGGAGCAAGTGCTTATGCAGAGGGAAGAGTTGTTTCGTATGCTTCACGACATCCGAAACCTCACGAATTAAACTATGCCACGCATGATTTGGAGTTAGCACCGTAGTGCATGCATTGAAAACATGGAGACATTTCCTCATTGGAAATCATTGTGAGGTGTATACGGATCACAAGAGTTTGAAGTACATCTTCATGCGTATGAGTTAAATCTCGTGCAAGAGAAGATGGTTAGAGCTCATCAAGGATTATGATATGAGATTGCATTACCACCCCGGAAAGGCTAACGTGGTAGCAGACGCGTTGAGCTGTAAGAGTCATGTTAACATCCTAATGACCGGAGGTTTACCAAAAGAATTAGCCAAGGAATTTCGGGAGCTATGTTTGGAAATAGTTCCGCGAGGCTATGTAGCAGCGTTGGAGATTCAATCTACTTTGATGGACAAAATCGAGAAGCTCAAAGGATGATAAGGAAGTTGCTTCTATTAAGGAGAATATGAGCAAGGGAAAAGCAAAGGGATTTCATGAGGATGAGCACGATACCTTATGGTTTGAGGACCGCGTTTACGTACCAAGTGATCCGGAGATCCGGAAGTTGATTTTGCAAGAGGCACATGATTCGCCGTATTTGATCCACCCCAGAAATACCAAGATGTTTTTGGATTTGAAGGATACTTTCTGGTGGACCGAAATGAAGAAAGATATCGCAGAGTATGTAGCAGTTTGTGATCTGTGTCTGAAGGTGAAAGCAGAACATCAGAAGCCAGCAGGATTGTTACAGCCATTGCCTATACCCGAATGGAAGTGGGATAAACTAGGTATGGATTTCATCACGGGATTACCTAGGACCCGTTCAGCCTATGACTCGATTTGGGTTGTAGTCGATCGTTTGACGAAGGTAGCTCATTTCATTCCAGTAAAGACTACCTACAGCAGTGCCAAATTGGCTAAGATATACATGACAAGGATTGTATGCTTGCATGGAGTTCCGAGGAGTATCAGACGTATAGAGGAACCCAATTCACCTCAAAGTTCGAAGCGGTTGCACGAAAATTTGGGAACCAGACCGAGTTTAGCATGACCTTTCATCCACACATGATGGACAAACAGAGAGAGTCAACCAGATCTTAGAGGATATGCCGAGAGCATGTGCTTTGGATTATGGATCAAGTTGGGATGACAACTTGCCCTATGCGGAGTTTTCTTATAACAACAGCTACCAAACCAGTTTGAAGATGGCACCTTCAAGCCTTGTACGGAAGGAGGTGCGTAACCCCGCCATCTGTGGGATGAAGTTGAGACCGCCAGCTTGTTTGGACCGGATTTGATTAAGGAGTCCGAACGGAAAGTAAAGTTAATTCGCGATAGGCTCAAGGCAGCCCAAATAAGACAGAAGAGCTATGCAGATTCAAAACGCAAGGAGATGTAATACGGCCGGAGACGAGTTTATCTTCGAGTATCTCCGCCGAGGAGTTAAGCGCTTTGGTGTTAAAGGAAAATTAGCGCCACGCTTTGTGGGACCATACAAAGTTTTGGAGCGCATGGGAGAAGTTGCGTACAAGTTGGAATTACCCAAGGATTGTCAGTGTTCATGATGTGTTTCATGTTTCTCGATTGAAGAAGTGTCACGCAGAGATGGCCGATATACCATCGAGAGATACCGTGCTACTAGAGGCGATTCAGCTTGAATAACGATTTGACCTATGACGAGAAACCAACAGATTCTCGAGTTTGCCACCGAGTCACCCGCAAAGAAGGTCATTAAGTTTTCCAAAGTTCAGTGGAGCCACCCCACCGAGGATGAAGCCACCTGGGAGCGAGAGGAAGATCTGCTTAAGGACCACCCTCACCTATTTTCTAGCCAACCCGAATCTTGAGGGCGAGATTCCTCTTAAGGGGGTAGGTTTGTAACATCCCAAATTTTCAATTTAAAATGTTATACATAGAGCATCAATGCATATCATATTTTTGTTGCATTTTTGGCTCGATCCTAGAAATTCTACACAACTCAAGGACCCACGGAGAGAGTTGGGGATTTCGTTATTTTCATAATTGAGTTTTCTCAAAATTTGAAAATAGGATCATTTGATTTTAATTATTTTATCTTCAATTATTTCTATTACAAAAATATGAGAGAGGGAATAAAATGAATTACCCAAAATAAAGAAATAATGAGGATTGAATAATAAAATCAAATAAGATTTTTATTTTGGAGTTTTCGCCATTTTATTTGAATTTAGGAAAAATGTGCGTTTTTCAAAATTGCATTTAGGCCCCAAATAAATGTTCATCTTGTCCAAATTTTGATTTTAGAAGTCGGGAAACTTTATTTCGGGATTTTTGGAGTACGTTTAGTATTTCTTTTTATTCCTTTTCTGAGCGATATTATTTTAAAAAACGCGCAACCGACCTACGGGCCGTGTCCGCCCGGGACTCCGGCCCGAGGTGGTTTTATAAGCCGGGGAGGCCAGCCGAGGCCCACCGCCCCCCCCAAATTTCTAAACCTAGCGTCAGCCGCCACACGCCTCCTGCCACGCCCGCCGCCGACCACTTGACCACCCCGCCATTGTCGCCGACTCGCCGGACCCCGCCGTCGAGGTTCGCCGCGACTCGACTTCCGTGCCTTCGGTTTTTTAAAAAAACCGAACGGTTTTCTTCAGTTTTTTAGATCGGTTTTATTTTTTTCGGTTCGGTTAAATAGCGAACGTTCGCTCGTTCGTTCGTTTTAATGAACGTGTTCGTCAGATTAGTTTAGTTAACGAACGTCCATTCGTTAACCTGTTTGTCGTTTTCTTTTTCTCGGATTTAATCCGCGATTTTTCTGATCGCGATTCCTGGTCTGATTTTCGTTTTAGTATAACTTTTCGCTTGTTTATCGGAATCAGGTGATTCAAGCGCCTGGAGTTTCGTCTCGAAACCCTCTTTCCGAATAACCAACTTAAACAAGTTTTTGCTTCTGTAAAATTTGACTTAGATCCAGATTAGTAAAACGGAGCTGTTTTCTTTTCGTCGTTTGACTTCCGCTGTTTCGCTTGATTTGTTTCTTTTTGCAAACCGGAGTTCTTAAGTTGAACTATCTGGTTAGATCTATTTGGGTTTTACCTGTGCATTAGATGAGTACTTATTGTATGCTTGTTTGTTTGTCTGTGATAGAATACCCGGAGTGCGCCACCTGTTACTTCGAGTCTCTAGGTTTCGCGGATCATCAGCAAGGCAAGTAACACTTTGATCATACTCTTTTCTACTACCCAGTTTTATTGCATTAGATCAATCCTCAAACATTGCATGATTAGGATCTAATTAAATTGTGGGATGGGAAGTAGAAGAGGTAGTACCTATTACCTGATTTATATTCAAACCTTTGGGAGTTACTTCTACGTTTGCTTATTATGCCATGCTATGCTAGTAGACGTGGATTGGGTGAGTGTATCCATGACAGATGTGAGATTGTTAAATTAATCGTTTATTTAAGGTGGCAACTTAAACACACATCTGGGTCGATTGAGGCACCTGGTTTCCATCAGGACTTGCCTGTTTTTCTTCGGACCGCCACCCAGGCTCAAAGGGATCATGAGATTATTCATGCTAGAAACTTCCGTGTGCAGCCACATGCTACTATGGGCTCTAGCATAGTTGACTAAGTTGCACGAACTCTTACGGGTAGACTAGCTGATGTAGGGGTTGTTGGTTGGTACGGTCTACCCACATGTAAGGTGCTAGCGCTTCTGAAAGACTATGTCTCGGTCATCCGTTTCTCAAACACCATGTAGTGCGAGAAATCAAACGGAGGAGATCGAGTCTTGTGGGGAAAAGTGCACAAACCTCTGCAGAGTGTATAAACTAATCATGGTTAGCCGTGTCCCCGTTATGGACATCTTGAGTATCTAGTGTTTGGATATCATGTGAATCTCATCATGTTACTTAATATAATTTGTTTGGGTTTAATGAGTACTTTTAATTGGGATTGAGGATGTCGTCAACCATTCTCAATGTTCAATAACCACCATGATAGTTAAATAAATTTATTCCTTTGCAGTAGGGAAAAATTGGCTTTACGCAAAACTGTAACCATAGAGCTTTCCACCAGCCATATATGCATGTAGTATAGGCTTATTCTTCCATTATTCTCTATGTGTTACTTTGCCAGCATATTCCATGTGCTGGCCCGTTTTCGGGCTGCAACGTTTCATGTTGCACACTTTTCAGACGACGAATAAGGTGCTTAGGTCGTGCTTCTATACTCAGTGATGCCGTTGGAGTTGAAGGACTCGCTTATTCTTCCAAGCCTTCCGCTGTTATCGTTATTATATGGCCTTAAGCCATATTTATTTTGTTAAGTTCTCTCTTGAGACATTCGATGTAATAAGTGTGTGATTGCTACTCTGTTATAAATCCTTCGAGTAATGTGTGGTGTCAGCATTACTGATCCAGGGATGACACTTGAGCACAGAGATCAGACCGTTTGAGGTCTGGTCTCTACAAAGATTTAATGGGGGACACATCAATAACTTTTATATCTTCATCTTGATTTTCATAGGAATTGGAAGAACACGCTTTAATAAGGGCATCTTTGGAAGCACGCATCCTAGCGGTTCTTTCCTTGCACTCATCAATGGAAATTCTCATAGCTTTGAGAGACTCATTGATATCATGCTTAGGAGGATTAGATCTAAGCTTTAAAGAATCAATTTCAAGAGAAATTCTATCAACGTTCCTAGCCAAATCATCAACTTTAAGCAATTTCTCCTCAAGCAAAGCATTAAAATTCTTTTGTGAATTCATAAACTCTTTAACACTATTCTCAAATTCAGAGGGCATCTTATTAAAATTTCATAAGAGTTGTTGTAGGAATTTCCATAATTATTAGAAGGATTGCTAGGATAAGGCCTAGGATTAAAATTCCTCTATATGTGTTGTTACCAAAAATATTCCTACCAACAAAATTCACATCCATAGATTCATTATTATTCTCAATCAAAGTAGACAAAGGCATATCATTAGGATCAGAAGAAACACTCTTAGTAGCAAATAATTTCATAAGTTCATCCATCTTTTCACTCAAAACATTAATTTCTTCTATCGCATGCACTTTTTTATTAGTAGATTATTCAGTGTGCCATTGAGAATAATTAACCATAATATTATATAGGAGTTTAGTAGCATATCCTAAAGTGATTTTCATAAAAGTGCCTCCCGCGGCCAAATCTAAAAGATTTCTAGAAGCAAAATTCAATCCGGCATAAAAGTTTTGTATAATCATCCACAAATTCAAACCATGAGTAGGACAATTACGTATCATTAATTTCATTCTCTCCCAAGCTTGTGCAACATGTTCATGATCAAGTTGCTTAAAATTCATAATATCGTTTCTAAGAGAGATGATCTTAGCGGGAGGAAAATACTTGGAGATAAAAGCATATTTGCACTTGTTCCAAGAATCAATACTATTTTTGGCAAAGACGAAAACCACGCTTTAGCACGATCTCTAAGCGAAAAAGGAAATAGCTTCAACTTAACGACATCATTATCGACATCTTTTTTTCTTTTGCATATCACATAAATCAACAAAGCTATTCAGATGAGTAGCGGCATCTTCACTAGGAAGGCCGGCGAATTGATCTTTCATAACAAGATTCAACAAAGCGATGATCGATTTCACAAGATTCAGTATTGGCAAGAGGAGCAATCGGAGTGCTAAGGAAATCATTATTATTGGTATTGGTGAAGTCACACAATTTTGTAGTATCTTGAGCCATCGCGACAAACAAACAATCCAACACACGAGCAAACAAAAGGTAAGCGAGAAAAAGGCAAACGGGAAAAAGAGGAGGAGATTGGGAAAGAGAGGGCGAATAAAACGGCAAGGGTGAAGTGGGGGAGAGCAAAACGAGAGGCAAATGGCAAATAATGTAATGAGAGAGATAGGGATTGTGATGGGTACATGGTATGTTGACTTTTGCGCAGACTCCCAAGAACGGGCGCTTTAAATTCTTCTTGCTACCTCTTGAGCACTGCGTTGGATTACCCCGAAGAGGAGAGGATGACGCAGCAAAGTAGCATAAGTACTTCCCTCAGTTTTTGAGAACCAAGGTATCAATCCAGTAGGAGGCCACGCACAAGTCCCTTGTACCTGCACAAAACGATAGCTACTCGCAACCAACGCGATTAGGGGTTGTCAATCCCTTCACGGTCACTTACTTAGAGTGAGATCTAATAGAGATGATAAATAATATTTTTGGTATTTTGATATAGAGATGCAAAGTGAAAAGTAAAAGGCAAAGTAAAAACAAAGCAAGTATTAAAGTGATGGAGATTGATATGATGAAAATAGACCCGGGGGCCATAGGTTTCACTAGTGGCTTCTCTCGAGATCATAAGTATTCTACGGTGGGTGAACAAATTACTGTTGAGCAATTGACAGAATTGAGCATAGTTATGAGGACATCTAGGTATGATCATGTATATAGGCATCACGTCCGAGACAAGTACACCGACTCCTTCCTGCATCTACTACTATTACTCCACTCATCGACCGCTATCCAGCATGCATCTAGAGTATTAGGTTAAAAACAGAGTAACACCTTAAGCAAGATGACATGATGTAGAGGGATAAATTCATGCAATATGATAAAAAAACCATCTTGTTATCCTCGATGGCAACAATACAATACGTGCCTTGCTGCCCCTTCTGTCACTAGGAAAGGACACCGCAAGATTGAACCCAAAGCTAAACACTTCTCCCATTGCAAGAACTACCAATCTAGTTGGCCAAACCAAATGGATAATTCTAAGAGACTTTTAAAGATAACTCAATCATACATAAAAGAATTCAGAGAAGATTCAAATATTATTCATAGATAAACTCGATCATAAACCCACAATTCATCGGTCTCAACAAACACACCGCAAAAAGAAGATTACATCGAATAGATCTCCACAAGAGAGTGGGAGAACATTGTATTGAGATCCAAAAGAGAGAAGAAGCCATCTAGCTACTAACTATGGACCCGAAGGTCTGAGGTAAACTACTCACACTTCATCGGAGAGGCTATGATGATGTAGAAGCCATCCATGATGACGGCCCTCTCCGGCGGAGCTCCGGAACAGGCCCCAAGATGGGATCTCGTGGATACAGAAAGTTGCGGCGGTGGAATTAGGTTTTTGGCTCCGTATTTGATCTGTCGAGGGTACGTAGGTATATATAGGAGGAAGGAGTACGTCGGTGGAGCAACAGGGGGCCCACGAGGTAGGGGGCGTGCCCACCCTCGTGACCGCCTCACATTTCTTGGAGTAGGGTCCAAGTCTCTGGATCACGTTCGGCGAGAGAATCACATTCCGAAGGTTTTATTCCGCTTGGACTCCATTTGATATTCCGCTTTCTTCAAACACTGAAATAGGCAAAAAACAGCAATTTCGGGCTGGGCCTCCGGTTAATAGGTTAGTCCCAAAAATAATATAAAAGTGGAAAATAAAGCCCAATATAGTCCAAAACAGTAGATAAAGTAGCATGGAGCAATCAAAATTATAGATACGTTGGAGACGTATCACGAGGTGTCCCTTGCCTTGATATCTCTACGCCTCACGAGCCAACCTTTGGTGAGGCCGCCTCTGAGGAGGTCTTGTGTCATCCGCCATGAGGATTGGCCCCTCGCGAGGGTCTTGAGTGTTTGTTGGTGAAGATGGGCCGTACGGGGCCGCTGGCAGAGCCACGCCGTGGGCCGCAGGCAGGCAAGTCTGGGGACCCCCGTTCCCAGGACGCCGACAGTAGCCCCCGGGCCCAAGGCGCACTCGGACTTGGCTTCGAGGCGAAGCCAAAGGGCAAGTGCGGAGCGCCGCGGGCCCCAACAGCCTGCGGCCTTGGTCGAAGCGTGGCGATTGATTGGACGTGGGCGTCTCCGCTTACCCACGCTTCCCCGGCAACTGCCCGTCTGACAAAAGGCTGGCGCGGGCTATGCTGCGCGTGTAGAGAGGACTCCTAGGAACTCCCCTCTTTTGTTCCCTGCAAGGAATCGAAACAAACCCCGTGGGGGTGTGTAAAGAACCTACAATGTCTTTTGTTCATATTATCCTTATTATGAAAATTGGCGAGTGCATGTCTTGTTTCGGCTCAGTCCCCCCTTTCCAACCCCACGGCAGCTTGGTGCTCTACGCCGAAAGGCCCCGCTCCCCGGCAGGCTGCAGCCGTCGCTGGTATGCCAGGTCACGATGCCGTAGTCATGGCCAGGAAGTGAGCGGCCCGAGGTCCAGTAAGAGCTCCTGAGGCGCGATGCTCAAGAGGTCCCCTTTAGCGCTCAAGCAACTACCGAGAAGCAGGAAAGGGTGGCGACGTTGCCGTAATGAGGCTGCCACAGGTGAGGTTCCGATGCTGTAGTGCCGGGTTGATCTAATCGCGAGACTTATTGATACGTCTCCAACGTATCTATAATTTATGAAGTCTTCATGCTATTATATTATCAGTCTTAGATGTTTTATATGCATTTATATGCTATTTTATATGATTTTTGGGTCTAACCTATTGACCTAGAGCCCAGTGCCAGTTTCTGTTTTCTCCTTGTTTTAGAGTATCGCAGAAAAGAAAAACCAAACGGAGTCCAATTGACCTGAAACTTGACAGAGCTTATTTTTGGACCAGAAGAAGGCCAAGGAGTCACAGAGTTGGGCCGGAAGAGTCTCGGGCTGCCCACGAGGGTGGGGGCGCCCACCCCCTGGGCGTGCCTCCCTGCCTCATGGACAGGCCGAAAACCCCCTGACTTTTTCTCGACACCAACACCTCTTATATGTACCCAAACTTCCAGAAATAAACCTAGATCGGAAGTTCCACCGCTGCAAGCCTCTGTAGCCCCGAGAAATCAATCTAGGCCCTCTCTGGCACCCTGCCGGAGGGGGCCATCATCACCGGAGGCCATGGAGGAGGATGCCGGAGGGGCCATCAAGGCCAAGGACCAGAGGGAGAACCTCTCCCCATCCATGGGAAGGCCATGGAGGAGGAAGCACAAGGGGGAGAACCTCTCCTCCTCTCTCTCGATGGCGTCGGAGTGCCATCGGAAGGGGAATCATCGCCGTGGTGATTGTCTTCATCAACATCACCATCCTCATCTATTTTACGTGGTCCACTCTCCCGCACCACGCTGTAATTCCTACTTGAACATGGTGCTTTATGCCACATATTATGATCCAATGATGTGTTGCCATCCTATGATGTTTTGAGTAGATATCCTTTGTCTTTGGGTTGATTGATGATCTAGATTGGTATGAGTTGTATGTTTTATTTTGGTGTTGTCCTATTGTGCCCTCCGTGTCACGCAAGCGTGAGGGATTCCCGCTGTAGGGTGTTGCAATACATTCATGATTCGCTTATAGTGGGTTGCTAGAGTGACAGAAGCTTAAACCCGAGTAAGGGGGTTATTGCGTATGGGATAAAGGGGACTTGATACTTTAAGGCTATGGTTGGGTTTTACCTTAATGGTCTTTAGTAGTTGCGGATGCTTGCTAGAGTTCCAATCATAAGTGCATATGATCCAAGAAGGGAAAGTATGTTAGCTTATGCCTCTCCCTCTTATGAAATTGCAATGACGACTACCGGTATTGTTAACAATTGCCTAGGACAATTCCGCACACCGATCCATCATTATTCCACACTCGCTATTTATAATATTTAGTAATATATTATAACTTTATGATAACAACACCTACTTTTATGTTTTAGCTCTCCGATATCATGCAAAGTTATCCTCTTCATACCCACAGCGTAGTTTTATTTCTCGTTTCTAGTTGGAAGCAAACGTTCGGTGTACGTAGAGTCGTATCAGTGGCAGATAGGACTTGAGAGAATATTGATCTTACCTTTAGCTCCTTGTTGGTTCGACACTCCATACTTATCACTTCCACCTTTGGGAATTGCTACGATGATTCCCTGCACTTGGGGATTATGAAGCTCTTTTCCGCGCCGCTGGGGAGCAATAGTGTGGGGTTGACATTCTCGTGTGTGCTTGTTTGATTTCTTCACTAAGTAGATTTTGTTTTTCCCTTTTTGTTTCTGTTTAGTTGTGGGTGAAACATAAAAAAAAATTAAAAAATGAAAATACAAAAAAATTACTTGCCTCTCATGCCTAAAAAGTTTTTCAAAAAGAGAAGTGATTGGAAAGTTATGCATTGAAGAAGTGAGGGTCGACCTTGAGCACTTGTGTTCATGCTCACGGAAACAATGTAGAATTTTTCATGGAAGTTTCTCTCTAAAGAATTATCCCCTTTTTTATATCCATTGTATTATAAAAATAATGTGCCAAGCTTTGGTTTTAGGATGATTAGATTGCTTGTTTACTATGTGCAGAACAGAAACAGAAAATTTGGCTGTAGTGCATGAATTTACATTTTTTACTGGAAGGTCAAATGGGTCTGAAACTTTTTGAACATTACTTCTGTACAAATTTTTTAAATTGTCAAATTTGTTTCATAATTTTAGGAGTTGCAGAAGTTTACTAAACTTCCAGATTACTACAGACTGTCCTGTTTTTGACAGATTCTGTTTTTCGAGTGTTGTTTGCTTATTTTGATGAATCTATGGCTAGTAATAGAGTTTATGAACCATAGAGAAGTTGGAATACAGTAGGTTTAACACCAATATAAATATATAATGAGTTCATTACAGTACCTTAAAGTAGTAGTTTGCTTTATTACACTAACGGATCTCACAAAGTTTTTGTTAAAGTTTTGTGTGGATGAAGTGTTCAAAGAACGAGGAGTTACCGATGTGAGAAGAATAAAGAGAGGCAAGAATTCAAGCTTGGGGATGCCCAAGGCACCCCAAATAAATATTCCAAGGATACTCAAGCATCTAAGCTTGGGGATGCCCCGGTTGGCATCCCATCTTTCTTCTTCAACAATTATCGATATACCTCGGTTTTTGTTTTGTTCACATGATTTGTGTCCTTTGTGTTTTTATTTTTGTTCAAGAACCATGCTAGTATGAGACAGCCCTTCATTGATAGAGTACTTCATGTGCTTCATTTATATCTTTTAAGTATGATCTTATGGAATTGCTCTTTGAGCTTCACTTGAATCTTTTGAGTATGGTTTTATAGAATGCTTCGTGTGCTTCACTTATACATTTTGAGCTTGGATATTGGTTAGCCTATATTAATTGTAGAATGCTCGACGAACTTCACTTATATCTTTTGGAGTATTAATAATACTATCATCTAAAGTGGGTTTGGAGGAGTGTCAACTTTAGGAATTAGTGTTCCCACTATTCTGAATGAGAAGAATTTTGCTTATATGGAGAGTAGAAAAATTTCTATGCTTGTAGATCATGAAAAGAATGCCTTATGTGATGGTTATATTGTTGAATTCTTTCATTATGCTACTGAAAACTATTATGAGGAAGGAATATATGCTTCTAGGAGTTGCAATAATATCAAGTTTCTTCTCTATGTGCTTAAAGTTTTGAAGTTATACTTGTTTTGCCTTCCTATGCTAGTTGATTCTTGTTCCTATAAATTATGTGCTCACAAAACCCCTAGTCATAGGTAGTGGGTTAGATTTAAATATGATAGTCATATTCTTCATGATGCTCCCTTTATGTTTCAATTCCAATCTTTTATGTGAGCATCATTGAAATCATCATGCCTAGCTAAAAGGCATTAAAGAAAAGAGCTTGTTGGGAGACAACCCAATATTTACCCTTACAGTTTTTGTGTGTTTACATGATTAAGATACTGTAGTAATCATGTTTTATAGCTTTTGTTTCAATAAAGTGCCAAGTAAGACCTTTGGGAAGACTTGGGTGAAAGTTAATGTGATCTTGCTGTAAAAAAACAGAAACTTTGCGCTCACGAGATTAGCTGCCATGTTTTACAGAAGAGCGCTTTTAAGTTGATTCTTTTTGCAGAAGATTAATAGATAAATTCCTCACGTCCACCAATTTACGTCATAATTTTTGGAGTAGCAGAAGTATGGTTGCTGTTCAGATCATTACAGACTGTTCTGTTTCTGACAGATTCTGTTTTCATTGCATAGTTTGCTTGTTTTCTAGTTTCTATGGCTTATATTTGTCAATATAAATTTTAGAAATTATATGGTACAGTAGACGTTGTGTGAGAACAATTATGAAACTTATCTTTTACAGTACCAAAGTGAATGGTTTACTCTTTATCATACTAACCTATCTCACGAAGTTCCGTTAAGTTTTGTGCGATTGAAGTTTTCAAGCTTTGGGTGAGATATCGATATGAGGAGAATAAGGAGTGGAAAGACCCTAAGCTTGGGGATGCCCAAGGCACCCCAAGGTAATATTCAAGGAAGACTCAAGCGCCTAAGCTTGGGGATGCCTCGGAAGGCATCCCCTCTTTCGTCTTCAAAACTATCGGTATACCTTACTCGGAGCTATATTTTTATTCATCACATGATATGTGTTTTGCTTGGAGCGTATTTTCATTTCTACTTGCTGTTTGAATAAAATCATTGGATCTGAAATCTTGAATGAAAAAGAATCCTCCCATGGCTAGTTAATTATTTGACTACTCGGTGTTCTTCACTTATATCATTTTGGAGTAGTTTGTCATTTACTCACGTGCTTCACGTATATCCTATGAGTAAATGGTTGAATAAATTGAATATCATAAATCTGAATTTATATATGTTTCATATGCTTATAACATGCGGAGTAATTACTTCACACATAATAAGTATAGGTAGTAAACTTATTGAAAGTTGGCAAACGTAGAATTGGTCACTTGAATAATTCATGAAAGAATATTGAAGGAAGAGAGATTTCACATATAAATATACTATCTTGGACATCTTTTGTAATTGTGAGCACTCATTAAAATATGACATGCTAAAAGGTTGATGTTGGACAAGGAATACAACGTAATAGGTTATGCTTTCTTATATCCGAAATAAAGTATATTGTCTTGGATCATCCAACATGCTGAGCTTGCCTTTCCCCCTCATGCTAGACAAATTCTTTGCACCAAGTAGAGATACTACTTGTGCTTCCGAATATCCCTTAAACTAGTTTTACTATGAGAGTCCACCATACCTACCTATGGATTGAGTAAGATCCTTCAAGTAAGTTGTCATCGGTGCATGCAATAAAAATTGCTCTCTAAATATGTATGATCTATTAGTGGAAAGAAAATAAGCTTTATACGAACTTGTGATAGGGAAGAAATAAAAGCGACGTACTGCATAATAAAGGTCTCTATCACAAGAGGCAATATAAAGTGATGTTCTTTTGCATTAAGATTTTGTGCATCCAACCATAAAAGCGCATGACAACCTCTGCTTCCCTCTGCGAAGGGGCTATCTTTTAGTTTTATTCTTCTACCTTATGCAAGAGTCATGGTGATATTCACCTTTCATTTTTACATTTTATCCTTTGGCAAGCACATTGTGTTGGAAAGATCGCGATATATATATCCAATTGTATGTAAGTTATCATGAACTATTATTGTTGACATTACCCTTGAGGTAAAAGGTTGGGAGGCAAAACTATAAGCCCCTATCTTTCTCTGTGTCCAATTAAAACTTTGAACCCATAAATATCACGTGAGTGTTAGCAATTGTGAAAGATTAAATGATAGTTGAGTATGTGGAGTTTGCTGAATCAAAGCTCTGACATAGACCCTTCCTGAAAATAAGATGAATTGCAATTGTTTGATGACTGAGAATATAGTTTGTTATTGTCAAGAAAGTTTATGATCTATACTTTAACATGTGAATAGCTTGTTACGATCATGAAAAGTTTTATGAGATGAGCTACTGTTATGACATATAATGATGCTAGAAAAAGTGATTGAAACTATCATTGATCAAACTTAAGCACTTGCTAGCATTCACACTTCGTAAATTATTTCTTTTATCATTTACCTACTCGAGGACGAGCAAGAATTAAGCTTGGGGATGCTGATACGTCTCCAACGTATCTATAATTTATGAAGTCTTCATGCTATTATATTATCAATCTTAGATGTTTTATATGCATTTATATGCTATTTTATATGATTTTTGGGACTAACCTATTAACCTAGAGCCCAGTGCCAGTTTCTGTTTTCTCCTTGTTTTAGAGTATCGCAGAAAAGGAAAACCAAACGGAGTCCAATTGACCTGAAACTTGACGGAGCTTATTTTTGGACCAGAAGAAGGCCAAGGAGTCAAGGAGTTGGGCCAAAAGAGTCCCGGGCTTCCCACGAGGGTGGGGGCGCGCCCACCCCCCTGGGCGCGCCTCCCTGCCTCATGGACAGCCCGGAGACCCTCCTGACTGGTTCTCGACGCTAACACCTCTCATATATACCCAAACTTCCAGAAAGAAACCTAGATCAGAAGTTCCGCCGCCACAAGCCTCTATAGCCACGATAAATCAATCTAGGCCCTCTCTGGTACCCTGCCGGAGGGGGCCATCATCACCGGAGGCCATGGAGGAGGATCCCGGAGGGGCCATCATCGCCATGAAGGCCAAGGACCAGAGGGAGAACCTCTCCCCATCTAGGGGGAGGCCATGGCAGAGGAAGCACAAGGGGGAGAACCGCTCCTCCTCTCTCTATGGCCGAGTGCCATCGGGAGGAGTATCATCACTTGTGGTGATCGTTTTCATCAACATCACCATCATCATCACCATCCTCATCTATACGCGGTCCACTCTCCCGCACCCCGCTGTAATCCCTACTTGAACATGGTGCTTTATGCCACATATTATGATCCAATGATGTGTTGCCATCCTATGATGTTTTGAGTAGATATCCTTTGTCCTTGGGTTGATTGATGATCTAGATTGTATGAGTTGTATGTTTTATTTTGGTGCTGTCCTATTGTGCCCTCCGTGTCGCGCATAAGCGTGAGGGATTCAGCTGTAGGGTGTTGCAACACGTTCATGATTCGCTTATAGTGGGTTGCTAGAGTGACAGAAGCTTAAACCCGAGTAAGGGGGTTGTTGCGTATGGGATAAAGGGGACTTGATACTTTAATGCTATGGTTGGGTTTTACTTTAATGATCTTTAGTAGTTGTGGATGCTTGCTAGAGTTCCAATCATAAGTGCATATGATCCAAGAAGGGAAAGTATGTTAGCTTATGCCTCTCCCTCTTATGAAATTGCAATGACGACTACCGGTCTTGTTAACATTTACCTAGGACAATGCCGCACACCAATCCATCATTATTCCACACTCGCTATTTATAATATTTAGTAATATATTCTAACTTTATGATAACAACACCTACTTTTATATTTTAGCTCTCCGATATCATGTAAAGTTATCCTCTTCATACCCACAATGTAGTTTTATTTCTCATTTCTAGTTGGAAGCAAATGTTCGGTGTACGTAGAGTCGTATCAGTGGCAGATAGGACTTGAGAGAATATTGATCTTACCTTTAGCTCCTTGTGGGTTCGACACTCCATACTTATCACTTCCACCTTTGGGAATTGCTACGATGATTCCCTGCACTTCGGGATTATCACTTATCTTGGCATTCCTGAGCTGGCTCTTTGTGTCGCGCCAGACTTGTGCGTCGTCCGCTGTAGGGTAGCTAGGTTGGGACCGTGCAAGCCTACCCCCTTCTCCACGCTCTTCTGAGTGCTCTGCATCCTCAGGTCCCGGCCCTCGAGCGAGCTCAGCCGCCACTGGTATGCCAGGTCGTGATGCCGTGGTCAAGGCCAGGGGGTGAGGGCTGGAGAGCCAGTAAGAGCTCCTGAGTCGCGATGCTCAGGAGCCCCCCTTTTAACGCGCAAGCGAATCGCATGGGAGAAGAAGTAGGAGCCCGTGGTACCGCCCGCTATAGTCTCGGGAGGTTCCTGCAGGTCAGCACGAGGGAAAACACAAATTGCCACGATGATTGCCGGTTTGCCGCAGGTCGCCCTGCAAGAAGATGAAGGCACTGAGGGCCTGGCGAGGTGACATGCGCGGGGCGTGCCGCACGCCAGAGCTCGACCACTCAGATTTGTTGGTGCTGCAGGGACGGACCAGAGCACAGGCGCCGTGCCAGAGTGTGTAGCTTCCGTGGTGGGTGACAATCAAGCAGGTGATAACCACAGGTAGATCATGCATGGAAAGTGAACGGGGTTAGGTAAATGTAAGAACGATACATGCCACTGGGCTGGACCCGAGCGGCTTGGGGATGATGCAGCCCGAGGGGCGCCCCCAACAGAGTAAGCTAAAGGCATAAAAGGATACATGCCGCAGGGACGAACCCATGCGGCCTGGGAATGATGCAGCCTGGGGGGGCGCTCCCAGCTAAATAAACTTGGAAAATGTCACCTGGTTCTGTCATTGAAGGAATGTTGGGGCAGCTGAAGATGCATGGTGAAGGGCTTGCTCCTCACGAGCAACCAGGATCCTGAGCCTCAGGAGGCTCTGGGGGTCCAGGCGGTTCCTTGAGGACCGTCTCCATCTCCGCCAGGACTGCGCGATGCCTAGCCTCCTGAGCCGCTAGGATGCTCCACCGGTTGCGCTGGAAGGCAGACGCCACGCTCGGTGGGTCAAAAGGCATGCGACCATAGCTGTGAGGTGGGCCCTTGCAGCGTCCCACGCGCGAAGGCCAGAAGAGCTCCTGAGATGCGGCCCTGTTGAGCCCTGGGATGTCGATGCAGACGCGCAACCCGCCATCCTCGCCTGGATGGGGAGCAGCGCCAGGTGAGTGGCGGTCGCCGCGCATGGCTCTCGTGTCGTGCAGTTTCTGAGTGGTCTTGGCAATGAACTCCTGAGTGTCGGGCGCTCCTCGTCCGGTGTCCTTCTAAGGGAACCGTGCTGCGAAGCACGCCTCCACGTGGTGCCCGAGCACCTTCCTCACGATATTGGCAAGGTCGGAGGCCCTCCAAAAGAGAGCCCCCGAGCCCTGCCCGAGGAGGGCATTGGGCGTGCCTTCCTATGCGAGGGAGGGAGGTGCCTCAGGCGCGGGCGCTGATCCTGACGAGGCACCACTTGCGGCGCCGCTCTCCTGAGGCCCTGTCCGGAGTAGTTGCTTATTCTTCTTGGGGACGACCTCAGGAGGGTACTGTGCTGCATTGCTGTAGGGGTCTTCGATTGACGCTGCTTGGAAGGCGCGCTCGAGAGAGCAGACCAAATCTCTTTCTTCGCAGGGGACTGTGATGATCCCGCCGCTCCCTGGCATCTTGAGGACGTTGTAGCCGTGGTGTGTCACTGTCATGAACTTGGCCAGGGCCGGATACCCGAGGATGGCGTTGTACGGCAAACGGATGTGGGCGACGTTGCTACCTCTTGAGCACTGTGTTGGTTTTCCCTTGAAGAGGAAAGGGTGATGCAGCGAAGTAGTATAAGTATTTCCCTCAGTTTTTGAGAACCAAGGTATCAATCCAGTAGGAGGCTACGCGTGAGTCCCTCGCACCTACACAAAACAAATAAATCCTCGCAACCAACGCGATAAGGGGTTGTCAATCCCTACACGGTCACTTACGAGAGTAAGATCTGATAGATATGATAGGATAATATTTTTGGTATTTTTATGATAAAGATGCAAAGTAAAATAAAAGCAAAGGAAATAACTAAGTGTTGGAAGATTAATATGATGAAGATAGACCCGAGGGCCATAGGTTTCACTAGTATAAGTATTTTATAGTGGGTGAACGAATTACTGTTGAGCAATTGACAGAATTGAGCATAGTTATGAGACTATCTAGGTATGATCATGTATATAGGCATCACGTTCGAGACAAGTAGACCGACTCCTACCTAAATCTACTACTATTACTCCACTCATCGACCGCTATCCAGCATGCATCTAGAGTATTAAGTTAAAAACAGAGAGTTGTATTGAGGGGGAGAACATTGTATTGAGATCCAAAAAGAGAGAAGAAGCCATCTAGCTAATAACTATGGACCCGAAGGTCTGAGGTAAACTACTCACACTTCATCGGAGGGGCTATGGTGTTGATGTAGAAGCCCTCCATGATCGATGACCCCTCCGATGGAGCTCCGGAACAGGCCCCAAGATGGGATCTCGTGGGTACAGAAGGTTGTGGCGGTGGAATTAGGTTTTTGGCTCCGTATCTGATCGTTTGGGGGTCCGTAGGTATATATAGGAGGAGGGAGTACGTCGGTGGAGCAACAGGGGGCCCACGAGGGTGGAGGGCGCGCCTGGGGGGGTAGGCGCGCCCCCCTACCTCGTGGCTTCCTCGAAGCTTCCTTGACTTAGGGTCCAAGTCTCCTGGATCATGTTCATTCTCAAAATCACGTTCCCGAAGGTTTCATTCTGTTTGGACTCCGTTTGATATTCTTTTTCTGCGAAACTCTGAAATAGGCAACAACAATTCTGGGCTAGGCCTCTGGTTAATAGGTTAGTCCCAAAATAATATAAAAGTGAATAATAAAGCCCAATATTGTCCAAAACAGAAGATAATATAGCATGGAGCAATCAAAAATTATAGATACGTTGGAGACGTATCAAGCATCCCCAAGCTTAATTCCTGCTCGTCCTTGAGTAGGTAAATGATAAAAACAGAATTTTGATGTGGAATGCTACTAGGCATAATTTCAATGTAATTCTTCTTAATTGTGGTATGAATATTCAGATCCAAAAGATTCAAGACAAAAGTTTAATATTGACATAAAAATAATAATACTTCAAGCATACTAACTAAGCAATTATGTCTTCTCAAAATAACATGGCCAAAGAAAGTTATCCCTACAAAATCATATAGTCTGGCTATGCTCTATCTTCACCACAGAAAATATTTAAATCATGCACAACCCCGATGACAAGCCAAGCAATTGTTTCATACTTTTGACGTTCTCAAACTTTTTCAATCTTCACGCAATACATGAGCGTGAGCCATGGACGGAGCACTATATGTGGAATAGAATGGTGGTTGTGGAGAAGACAAAAAGGGAGAAGATAGTCTCACATCAACTAGGTGTATCAACGGGCTATGGAAATGCCCATTAATAGATATCATTGTGACTGAGTAGGGATTGCCATGCAACTGATGCACTAGAGCTATAAGTATATGAAAGGTCAACAAAAGAAACTAAGTGGGTGTGCATCCAACTCGCTTGCTCATGAAGACCTAGGGCATTTTGAGAAAGCCCGTCATTGGAATATGCAAGCCAAGTTTTATAATGAAAAATTCCCACTAGTATATGAAAGTGATAAAATGAGAGACTCTCTATCATGAAGATCATGTTGCTACTTTGAAGCACAAGTGTCGTAAAAGAATAGTAACATTGTCCCTTCTCTCTTTTTCTCTCATTCATATTTTTTTATTTGGGCCTTTTCTCCTCTTTTTTATTGCCTCTTTTTTTTATTTAGTCCGGAGTCTCATCCCGACTTGTGGGGGAATCATAGTCTCCATCATGCTTTCCTCACTTGGGACAATGCTCTAAAAATGATGATCATCACACTTTTATTTACTTACAACTCAATACTTAGAACAAAATATGACTCTATGTGAATGCCTCCGGCGGTATACTCGGATATGCAATGAATCAAGAGTGACATGTATGAAAGAATTATGAACGGTGGCTTTGCCACAAATACAATGTCAACTGCATGATCATGCAAAGCAATATGACAATGATGGAGCGTGTCATAATAAACGGAACGGTGGTAAGTTGCATGGCGATATATCTCGGAATGGCTATGGAAATGCCATAATAGGTAGGTATGGTGCCTGTTTTGAGGAAGGTATATGGTGGGTGTATGATACCGGCGAAAAGTGCGCGGTATTAGAGAGGCTAGCAATGGTAGAAGAAAGAAAAGTGCGTATAATCCATGGACTCAACATTAGTCATAAAGAACTCATATACTTATTGCAAAAATATATAAGTTATCAAAGCAAAGTATTACGCGCATGCTCCTAGGGGGATAGATTGGTAGTAAAAGACCATCGCTCGTCCCCGACCGCCACTCATAAGGAAGACAATCAATAAATAAATTATGCTCCGACTTCATCACATAACGGTTCACCATACGTGCATGCTACTGGAATCAAAAACATTAACACAAGTATCTCTCAAATTCACAACTACTCAACTAGCATGACTCTAATATCACCATCTTTATATCTCAAAACAATTATCAAGCATCAAACTTTTCTTAGTATTCAACACACTCATAAGAATGTTTTTACTAATCTTGTATACCTAGCATATTAGGATTATTTAAGCAAATTACCATGCTATTTAATACTCCCAAAATAATCTAAGTGAAGCATGAGAGATCAATAGTTTCTATAAAACAAATCCACCACCGTGCTCTAAAAGATATAAGTGAAGTACTAGAGCAAAACTATATAACTCAAAAGATATAAGTGAAGCACATAGAGTATTCTAATAATTTTTGAAACATGTGTGTCTCTCTCAAAAGGTGTGTACAGCAAAGATGATTGTGGTAAACTAAAAAGCAAAGACTCAAATCATACAAGACGCTCCAAGCAAAACACATATCATGTGGTGAATAAAAAAATAGCTCCAAGTAAAGTTACCGATGGAAGTAGTCGAAAGAGGGGATGCCTTCCGGGGCATCCCCAAGCTTTGGCTTTATGGTGTCCTTAGATTATATTGGGGGGCCATGGGCATCCCCAAGCTTAGGCTCTTGCCACTCCTTGTTCCATAATCCATCCAATCTTTTACCCAAAACTTGAAAACTTCACAACACCTAAACTTAACGAGAAAATCTCGTGAGCTCCGTTAGCGAAAAGAAAACAAAAGACCACTTCAAGGTACTGTAATGAACTCATTCTTTATTTATATTGGTGTTAAACCTACTTTATTCCAACTTCTCTATGGTTTATAAACTCTTTTACTAGCCATAGATTAATCAAAATAACCAAACAACACACGAAAAACAGAATCTGTCAAAAACAGAACAGTCTGTAGTAATCTGTAACTAACGCAAACTTATGGAACTCCAAAAAATCAGACAAAATAGGACGACCTAGACAATTTTTTTATTGATCATAAGCAATTGGAATCAATATTTTATCACTTCCTGGTGATTTTAAACAATTATTTTCATGAACAGAAAGTTTCTGGAAATTTCTGCAAGATCAAATAACTATCATCCAAGAAGATCCTATAGGTTTCACTTGGCACAAACACTAATTAAAACATAAAAACACATCTAATCAGAGGCTAGAAAAAATATTTATTCCTAAACAGAAGCAAAAAGCAAAAAACTAAAAATAAAATTGGGTTGCCTCCCAACAAGCGCTATCGTTTAACGCCCCTAGCTAGGCATAAAAGCAAGGATAGATCTAGGTATTGCCATCTTTGGTAGGCAATTCTTCAATATGACATCTATCATCCTTAGGAATTTCTTTATTTTTAGTAATTATCAAACTTTTAGGCACAAGATCGAAAAATTCATTTGTAACAAATGGTTCCTTAATGATAGCAAAAAGATTGGGATGAATACTTATAGATTTGAGATCCGCAGTTTCCTTACCAGAGGATTCACCCTTATTTTTAGGAACATACATAAGCTTGGCAATTTTAGTAGGAATACTTGGAGTATTCTTTACGGAAGAAAAAGCGGTTCCCAAGTTGGTAATGATATCTTCAAGTTTATCGATTCTAGTGGAATCCTGATTTATTTTCTCATTAACTATGGGTTCCTTCTCTTTAATATTTTTCAAAGTGACTCCTACTTTAGATCCATATTGAGTGATTCGGTTGTGGATCTTTTATCCATATTTTCAATTAACTCTACGGTAGCAACCTTATTTTCAATAATTTCAAGTCTTTGCATTACATGCTCCAAAGTTAACATAGTTCCATTAACCAAAAGAGGTGGTGAGCCAAAAAAATCTATCATAGAATTATAAGAATCAAAAGTATGGCTACCCAAGAAGTTCCCTCCGGTAATGGTATCAAGGATATATCTGTACCAAGGAGTAGCGCCTACATAAAAATTACGAAGAAGAACGGAAGTAGATTGCTTCCTGCTAGATGTATTTTGAGCATTGCAAATTCTATACCAAGCGTCTTTTAGATTTTCTCCCTCCCTTTGCTTAAAATTTAGAACTTCATTCTCGGGAGACAACGGAGAAGATAGAGGACTAGCCATAACAACAAGCAAACGAAAAAGAGGCAAACGAAAAAGAGAGGGTGAATAAAACGACAAGGGTGAAGTGGGGGAGAGGAAAACGAGAGGCAAATGGCAAATAATGTAATGCGGGAGATAAGGGTTTGTGATGGGTACTTGGTATGTTGACTTTTGCGTAGACCTCCCCGGCAACGGCGCCAGAAATCCTTCTTGCTACCTCTTGAGCACTGCATTGGTTTTCCCATGAAGAGGAAAGGGTGATGCAGCAAAGTAGTGTAAGTATTTCCCTCAGTTTTTGAGAACCAAGGTATCAATCCAGTAGGAGGCTACGCTCGAGTCCCTCGCACCTACACAAAACAAATAAATCCTCGCAACCAACGTGCTAAGGGGTTGTCAATCCCTACACGGTCACTTACGAGAGTGAGATTTGATAGATATGATAGGATAATATTTTTGGTATTTTTATGATAAATATGCAAAGTAAAATAAAAGCAAAGTAAAAAAGCAAAGGAAATAACTAAGTGTTGGAAGATTAATATGATGAAGATAGACCCGAGGGCCATAGGTTTCACTAGTGGCTTCTCTCAAGAGCATAAGTATTTTACTATGGGTGAACGAATTCTGTTGAGCAATTGATGAAATTGAGCATAGTTATGAGAATATCTAGGTATGATCATGTATATAGGCATCACGTCCGAGACAAGTAGACCGACTCACACTGCATCTACTACTATTACTCCACACATCGACCGCTATCCAAAGATGCATCTAGAGTATTAGTTCATAAGAACAGAGTAACGCCTAAGCAAGATGACATGATGTAGAGGGATAAATTCATGCAATATGATAAAACCCCATCTTGTTATCCTCGATGGCAACAATACAATACGTGCCTTGCTACCCCTCATCACTTTGGGAAAGGACACCGCAAGATTGAACCCAAAGCTAAGCACTTCTCCCATTGCAAGAAAGATCAATCTAGTAGGCCAAACCAAACTGATAATTCAAGAGACTTGCAAAGATAACCAATCATACATAAAAGAATTCGTAAGATTCAAATATTGTTCATAGATAATCTTGATCATAAACCCACAATTCATCGATCTCAACAAACACACCGCAAAAGAAGATAACATCGAATAGATCTCCACGAGAGAGGGGGAGAACATTGTATTGAGATCCAAAAAGGGAGAAGAAGCCATCTAGCTAATAACTATGGACCCGAAGGTCTGAGGTAAACTACTCACACTTCATCGGAGGGGCTATGATGTTGATGTAGAAGCCCTCCGTGATCGATGCCCCCTCCGACGGAGCTCGGGAACAGGCCCCAAGATGGGATCTCGTGGGTACAGAAGGTTGCGGCGGTGGAATTAGGTTTTTGGGTCCATATCTGATCGTTTGGGGATACGTAGGTGTAACACCCCGGATGTAACTTCCCATATTTGTAACTCCAACTCTTGCCATTTTCGGCATTGTGATATGATATTCACTCCATGGTTGGGTTTTTGTCTTTCGTTTTTGCATTTTGTCCATGTCATGCATTTCATATCATATCATCATGTGCATCTCATTTGCATACGTGTTCGTCTCATGATTCCGAGCATTTTCCCCGTTGTCCGTTTTACAATCCGGCACTCCTATGTCCCCCGGCGTCCCCTTTTACATTTTTCCGTGAGCAGGCATTAAACTTTCTCGGAATGGACCGAGCCTTGCCAAGTGGCCTTGGTATACCACCGGTAGACCACCTGTCAAGTTTCGGGTCATTTGGAGCTCGTTTGGTACTCCAACGGTTAACAGCACTCTCGCAAAAGCCTCTTTTAAGTTGCAGCCCAACACCCCTTAAAAATGGCCCAATAACCCATCTAACTCCCTTCCATGCTATCCGTCGTCGGATCACGATCGTGTGAGCGAAAACTACACCTCATTTGGAGCTTCCTAGCTCCTTCTACCTATAAATATGCATCTTCCCCTCCAAATCCGGATCCCAAACCCTAGCCCCGCTCCCTCCGCGCGCCGGACACGTCTGTCCCGGATGGCTGCCGCTCCCGGCTAATCAGACGGGCCACGTGGCGCCCCACCAGCGCCACGCCCGCCCGGCCCTTTGGCCCGTCTGAGCCCCCGGCCCCATCGCCCGCGCCTGGCCCGTCCGCCCGCCCCGCCATGCCGCGCCACGCCTCGCCGGCCTCACTTGCGCCCGCGTCCGGCCCGTCGCTCCGCGTCTTCGCGCCAGGCCGCGCCGCCGCCCGCCGGCGCCTCCAGGCCGGCCCGGCCTCTCCTTCTCCCTCTCCGGCCACGAACGCCGCCGGCCACCTCGACCTCGAGCCGGATCCGATCCGGATCCGACGAGGGTTGACTTTCTCCTTCCCCGCAAATTCATCTAAGTCTTTAATTCTATGATATTTTATTGCATTTTCGTCATGCCATAACTCTCTGCATATTGCTCCGTTTCGTGCGTATAATATGTCAAAATGTTCGCCCGAAGAGTAGATCATTCAGTATCATTGCATCATTTTAATTTGAGCTCATCTTGATGCCCGAAATGCTGTTAGAAGAGGGCTATCTGATGTTAGTTTCTGTTTCTTAACAGAACATGCACTTTTGTCATTTTTGCCATGATTGATGTGTGCATCCTATGAACCTGAGTCCTACATGTGTTTTGTAATATGCCATGCCATCTTTCCAGGGGTGTATGCCATGTATTTTTGTGATCTCTGTGATGACTAGCACAAGCATGCAAACAAGGCTTCCTGATGTTGCTGATTTCAGCCCCTGTTTTGCTGATATTTTTATGCCATGTTAGCTTGATGCTACCGAGAGATCCATGCATATTTTGAGATACTTCAGTAAGGATGTTTTGAAAATATGGTTATGCTCTATCCATCCATGCCCTTGTTTGAAATTATGGAGTGCCATAGCTTGAGTCAATCGAGCTCTGCTTTTGCTATAAAATGTTTCCTGGCAGATTGTTTACATGTTTTTCAATTTTGCCAAGGTTGTTTTGGTTGATTCGTGTATGCTATGATGTTGTTCTTGGCATGTATGTATTCTATGCCATGTCTTCTTGATGTATGTATGCTTAGTTTATCATGAGATGCTCTGTAGTGAGTGGATCGAGCTCTTAAACATGCCTACTTGTTATCTGTTTTTGTCATGCCCTGTTGCTGAATCTGTTAACGAAACTTGCTATATTGACATGAGTGTTATTACATTTTCTTATCCTTTTTGGCTTATGGTCAGTAAGGGACTTTTGTTCTATTCTTTCAGTAGATTCATGCCATGCCTTTTTTTGCTATTATAAGTTCCTGTAGTATGCTGTTTCATTGCTATGAACATTGCTTCCTGATGCTGATTTTGCCATGTTCAGTAATTTCCCTAAGTCTGTGAAGCTGATATATTTTGCACTTTTGCCATGCTTGTTTGGACCTGTTATGATGTGAATTAGCCGTAGCTCAGTGTTCATCGTTTGTCAAGCATCTTGAGTAGATCACTGCCATATGCTTTTCTGGTACGTTTGCGTGCAGTAGCTTAATTTCTTGTTGCTTGCTATGTAGTGTCATGCTGTTAATGGCAGATTTGTGCCATTCTTGTTTTGCTTGTCATTTGCAAACCGTGCATCCGATTCCGGTGATCTTTATATCGATTTCAACCGAAATCATCTCATCTTTCCAGCGGCATACTTAGTTTGCCAAGTTGATGCCTGGTTCATCATTTTCCTTCTGGAGCGCGCATACGCATTGCATATCACATCTCGCATATCATGCCATGTATTGCATCATGTTGTTTGTGCATTGCACCGTGATTTATTGTGGTTCCATTGTTTGTGTTCTTGTTTTGGGTAGAGCCAGGAGACGAGTACGTGAACGAGGAACCTGTTGAGAACGCTTACGAGGATCAAGCTTTCGACAACTCTGAGAACTTTGCAGGCAAGATGACCATACCCTCGAAATCACTTCTATCTTTGCTATGCTAGTTGCTCGCTCTTTTGCCATGCCTATGCTATGATGCCTATCACTTGCTATATCATGCCACCCATATTGCCATGTCAAACCTCTAACCATCCTTTCCTAGCAAACCGTTGATTGGCTATGTTACCGCTTTGCTCGGCCCTCTTATAGCGTTGCTAGTTGCAGGTGAAGTTGAAGTTTGTTCCTTTTGGAACTTGGAGATGTTGTTCCTTATTGGAACATGTTTACTTGCTGGGGATATCACAATATATCTGCTATAATTAATGCATCTGTATACTTGGTAAAGGGTGGAAGGCTCGGCCCTATGCCTGGTGTTTTGTTCCACTCTTGCCACCCTAGTTTCCGCCATACCGTGTTATGTTCCTTGATTTCGCGTTCCTTACACGGTTGGGTGATTTATGGGACCCCCTTGACAGTTCGCTTTGGATAAGACTCCTCCAAGAAGGCCCAACATTGGTTTTACCATTTGCCACCTAATCCTTTTCCCCGGGTTTTCGCGAGCCCGAGGGTCATCTTTATTTAACCCCGCCGGTGCTCCTCCGAGTGTTGGTCCAAACTAGAGCACCGTCTGGGACCGTCCCTTGGCAACTTGGGTCACGTTGGTACCAGACGCTTCGCTTATCCGGTGTGCCACGAGAACGAGATATGTGCAGCTCCTATCGGGATTTGTCGGCACAATCGGTGGCTTTGCTGGTCTTGTTTTATTCTTTGTCGAAATGTCTTGTAGTCCGAGATTCCGAGATCGATCGGGTCTTCCGGTAGAAGGAATATCCTTCGTTGACCGTGAGAGCTTATTATGGGCTAAGTTGGGACACCCCTGCAGGGTATTATCTTTCGAAAGCCGTGCCCGCGGTTATGAGGCAGATGGGAATTTGTTAATGTCCGGTTGTAGAAAACCCGAAGTTGAACTTAATTAAAATACACATCAACTGCGTGTGTAACCATGATGGTCTCTTCTCGGCGGAGTCCGGGAAGTGAACACGGTGTTGGAGTTATGTTTGACGTAAGTAGTTTCAGGATCACTTCTTGATCGCTACTAGCTTCACGACCGTGCTTTGCTTCTCTTCTCGCTCTCTTTTGCGAATGTAGCCACCATATATCCTAGTCGCTTGCTGCAGCTCCACCTCACAACTCTGTCCTTCCTTTAAGCTTAAATAGTCTTGATCTCGCGGGTGTGAGATTGCTGAGTCCCCGTGACTCACAGATTATACCAAAACAGTTGCAGGTGCCGGCGATGCCAGTGCAGTTGACGCAACCGAGCTCAAGTGGGAGTTCGATGAGGAACGTGGTCGTTACTATGTGTCTTTTCCTGATGATCAGTAGTGGAGCCAAGTTGGGACAATCCGGGATCTGTGTAGCTTTTGGGGTATCTTCTTTTATTTTGGTTCCGTAGTCGGACCTTGAGTGTAATCTGAATGATGGATGTTTATTTATGTATTGTGTGAAGTGGCGACTGTAAGCCAACTATGTATCTTTTCCCTTATGTATTACATTGGTTGTGTGAAGATTACCTCACTTGCGACATTGCTTTCAATGCGGTTATGCCTCTAAGTCGTGCTTCGACACGTGGGAGATATAGCCACATCGAGGGCGTTACAAGTTGGTATCAGAGCCATCCCCGACTTAGGAGCCCCTGCTTGATTGTTTGCTGGCGTTGTTGAGTCTAGAACGGAAAATGTTTTGAGTCTTAGGATTCTTTTTACTCCCCAGTCCCTTCGTCGCTCTGGTGAGGTCTCCTGACGTAGAAGTTTTGACTCTCCTCTCCTCAAATTTCACTAAAAAAAATTTAGGATCACGCGGGTATCTTGGGATCGTTCCGATGGTTTTGTGACGAGAACAGTGGTCGTGGTGCCTCCCGACATTTAGGGGTTGTGGCAGTGTCCCGGGGAGTTGAGCTCCGAGGTGTTGTCGTCACAATTTTATCGTTGCAGTTCTGGAATACCTGAGTTTTGCCAACATCGAAATCTCTTTTGTACAGTTGTTGGTGAGATAACCCCGATAACCTAGTACTGGGGCGAGCTTGGGAGTATTGCCATGACTCGTATAACGGATGCTTTTCGAAGGTCGAGGTACACGATTTCCGAAGGTTTCTTGGTTATGTGTTGTGGATGGATACAATTTGGATCTAGGTATTGTTAGTTTGGGTGATATATTTTGTGTCCCTGTATCCCCAACACCAGATTGCATAACCAAAAAGTTTCGGAGTTTATAGGTGGGAACTCTAGTAGCTTATAGGATATCTTTCCGACGGATGTATGATTTGAGATTGGGGTCCAACGTCTAGTGGTCCGCCCATCCACGGTCGATTCAAAGTGGTCGCGAGGCGCCTTAAAGAATCCTTGGCTATGCTGATTCGGGGACGTCTTGTTTGTCATTCGTGACGTCCGTCAGACGTCGTGCCCGTGGGCCCCACCACGAACACTTTGGGCGAAATCTCTATCATGTGTTTGTTCCGGCTTATTCTAGAAGCCAATCTTTTGTTTCGTTTTCAGTTGTGTTATTTGAGTTGTTTCAAAGGCAGATGATGATTCCATACCTTTATCTAAGTGGCTTCTCACCTTATTGGACGTGTGATGTTAGCTTTTGGAATTCATTCGTTCATCCTTGTTCGAATGTTTATTGTGAAGACTATGTGTTGCAATTTCTATCCGTTGATTCAACTTGTCTGTCTTTCTATCAAAGTGCTAACGGATGTCACCCTCTTCATGATGGCTCCGCCAACGCGTCTGAATCCGGATCGCAATGATGAGAGTCAGAACCCTCCACCTCCACCTCCGCCTCCGGAGGCATGGCAAGCTATCATGGCAGCCACCAATGCTAATGCTCAGATGATTTTGCAACTCTTGCAAGAGCGTACCCAAGGGCAAGGCAATCAAGGAAATCAAGGTCAAGGCAACAACCAGCCGCACTTTGCTACTCTCAATCAGTTCCTCGCTAATCAGCCGAAGTCTTTCAGTTTCTGTGTCGAGGCCACAGACGTTGACGATTGATTCGTTGAGAACTTCTCCAAGATTGCAAAGCCTCTTTCCAACCTCCTCCAGAAGCATGTGAAGTATGTCTGGTCTCCTGAGTGTGACGTTGCTTTCAATACTCTCAAAGAGAAACTCGTCACAGCTCCTGTCTTGACTCCTCCTGATGAATCCAAGCCATTCAAAGTTTTCTTCGTGATGCTTCTCTTCAAGGTCTCGGTGCTGTGTTAATGCAAGAGAAGAGAGATGTGGCCTATACCTCTCGCCAGCTGAAGCCCAACGAAAAGAATTACCCCACTCACGATCTCGAGTTGGCGGCAGTTGTCCATGCTTTGATAACATGGAGACATCTCTTGTTGGGAAGGAAAGTGGACATTTTCACCGATCACAAGAGCCTCAAGTATATCTTCACTCAACCCAACCTCAACCTCGTGCAAACTCGATGGGTCGAAATGATTCAAGAGTACAACCCAAGTATTGAATATACTCCGGCAAGGCCAATGTCATTGCAGACGCTTTGAGCAGGAAGGCTTATCGCAACAGTTTAATCCTCAAGCCCTTCCAACCGGATCTTTGTGAAGCTTTCCATGGTGAATCTTCAAGTTGTTCCTCAAGGCTTTCTTGCCAACCTCATAGTCTCCCCTACTTTGGAAGATCAGATTCGTGAGGCTCAACTCCTGGATACCATGGTGAAAAAGGTGAAACGTGGTATCGACAAGGGCATTTCCAAATACAAGTGCTTCCACATTGATGACAAAGATACTCTTTTCTTCGAGGACCGGATTGTGGTTCCAAAGGGTGATCTACGTAAAGTCATTATGAACGAGGCACACAATTCGCTTCTATCCATTCATCCCGGAAGTACGAAGATGTACCATGACCTCAAGCAAATATATTGGTGGACTCGAATGAAGCGAGAAATTGCTCAATTCGTGAATGAGTGTGATGTCTGCAGAAGAGTGAAAGCGAGAACACCAACGACCAGCTGGTCTCCTCCAACCTCTTGCTATTCCGTAATGGAAGTTTGATCATATTGAAATGGACTTCGATCGGATTTCCTAAGTCCAAGCATGGAAATGATGCTATCTTCGTTGTCATTGACAAGCTTACTAAAGTGGCTCATTTTCTTCCTATCAAAGAATCTATCACATCAGCTCGGGCCATGAGCTATACACCTCCGTGGATTGTCTCCTTGCACGGCATTCCACAAGTGATCTCTTCGCACCGTGGCAGCATCTTTACCTCCAAGTTTTGGGATTCTTTTCGTAAGGCCATGGGCACCAACATTCGTTTCAAAGACAGCTTTCCACCCTCAAACAAGTGGCCAAGTCGAGCGAGTCAATCAAATCCTTGAAGATATGCTCGTGGCTTGTGTCATTTCCTTCGGTATGAAATGGGAAGATTGTCTTCCATATGCCGAAGTTCTCCTACAACAACAGCTTTCCAAGCGAGTTCTGCAAGGCCCCATTCGAAATTCTCTATGGCGTAAAGTGCCGTACTCCTCTCAATTGGTCTCGAGATGTGAACGCCAACTTCTTGGCAACGACTTGATCACGAAGCCAAGAAATGTGCAAAGTCATTCGTGAGAATCTCAAAGCCGCCGCAATCGCGCCCGGAAGAGCTATTATGATGACAAGCACCGTGATGTGGCTTTTGAAATCGGAGACCATGTCTACCTCCGCGTCTCCCCAATGAAAGGCACTGCCGCCGGTATCAAAGGGAAGCTTGCCCCTAGATACGTGGGTCCTTTCAAGATCATTGGCAAAAGAGGCGATCTCGCCTATCAACTTGAGCTTCCATCCAACTTTGCAAACGTGCACGATGTGTTGCACGTGTCACAGCTTCGCAAGTGCTTCAAGACTCCCGAACGCACTATCAACTTCGAAGAAATTGACCTTCAAGAAGATCTCTCTTATCATGAGCATCCCGTTGCTATCCTTGAAGAAACCGAGCGCAAGACTCGCAACAAGTCAATCAAATTCCTGAAAGTGAAGTGGTCACACCATTCAACCGAGAAGCCACCGGGAGCGCGAGGATCACCTCCATTCCGAATATCCGGAGTTCTTTCAGTCCTAGATCTCGGACGAGATCCTCTTGTAGTGGTGGAGTGTTGTAACACCCCGGATGTAACTTTCCATATTTGTAACTCCAACTCTTGCCATTTTCGGCATTGTGATATGATATTCCCTCCGTGGTTGGGTTTTTGTCTTTCGTTTTGCATTTTGTCCATGTCATGCATTTCATATCATGTCATCATGTGCATCTCATTTGCATACGTGTTCGTCTCATGATTCCGAGCATTTTCCCCGTTGTCCGTTTTGCAATCCGGCACTCCTATGTCCCGCGGCGTCCCCTTTTACGTTTTTCCGTGAGCAGGCACTAAACTTTCTCGGAATGGACCGAGCCTTGCCAGGTGGCCTTGGTATACCACCGGTAGACCACCTGTCAAGTTTCGGGTCATTTGGAGCTCGTTTGGTACTCCAACGGTTAACCGCACTCTCGCAAAAGCCTCTTTTAAGTTGCAGCCCAACACCCCTTCAAAATGGCCCAATAACCCATCTAACTCCCTTCCATGCTCTCCGTCGTCGGATCACGATCGTGTGGGCGAAAACTACACCTCATTTGGAGCTTCCTAGCTCCTTCTACCTATAAATATGCATCTCCCCCTCCAAATCCGGATCCCAAACCCTAGCCCGCTCCTCACGCGCGGACACGTCCAGTCCGCTGGCTCGCCGCCAGCGGCCAATCAGGGCCAGCGCCACGTGGCGCCCGACCACCCGCCATCGCCACCGGCCCTTTGGCCCCGTGCCCCAACCACGTCTGCGCGCCTGCCCGTCCCGGCCCCGCCGCCAGCTTCCGCCACGCCACCGGACCTCGCCGCCGCCTCACGCCGCGCCCGCGTCCCCGCCTGCCGTCAGCGCCGGCCATGCCGCCTTCTCGCCGGCGCCTCTCGGCGCCTCCGAGTCCGCCGCCTCTCCTTCCCCTCTCCGGCCATTTAACGCCCGGCCACCTCGACCTCGAGCCGGATCCGATCCGGATCCGACGAGGGTTGACTTTCTCCTTCCCCCCGAATTCATCCAAGTCTTTAATTCTATGATATTTTATTGCATTTTCGTCATGCCATAACTCTCCGCATATTGCTCCGTTTTGTGTGTGTAATATGTCAAATTTTCACCTCGAAGAGTAGACCATTTCGTATCATTGCATCATTTTCATTTGAGCTCATCTTAATGCCCGAAATGCTGTTAGAAGAGGGCTATGTGATGTTAGTTTCTGTTTCTTAACAGAACATGCACTTTTGTCATTTTTTCCATGATTGATGTGTGCATCCTATGAACTTGAGTCCTACATGTGTTTTGTAATATGCCATGCCATCTTTCCAAGGGTGTATTCCTTGTAATTTTGTGATCTCTGTGGTGACTAGCACAAGCATGCAAACTAGGCTTCCTGATGTTGCTGATTTCAGCCCCTGTTTTGCTGATATTTTTATGACATGTTAACTTGATGCTACCGAGAGATCCATGCATATTTTGAGATACTTCAGTAAGGATGTTTTGAAAATATGGTTATGCTCTATCCATACATACCCTTGTTTGCAATTATGGAGTGCCATAGCTTGAGTCAATCGAGCTCTACTTTTGCTATAAAATGTTTCCTGGCAGATTGTTTACATGTTATTCAATTTTGCCAAGGTTGTTTTGGTTGATTCGTGTATGCTATGATGCTGTTCTTGCCATGTATGTATTCTATGCCATGTTTCCTTGATGTATGTATGCTTAGTTTATCATGAGATGCTCTGTAGTGAGTGCATCGAGCTCTTAAACATGCCTACTTGTTATCTGTTTTGTCATGCCCTGTTGCTGAATCTGTTAACGAAACTTGCTATATTGACATGAGTGTTACTATATTTTCTGATCCTTTTTGGCTTATGGTCAGTAAGGGACTTTTGTTCTATGCTTTTCAGTAGATTCATCCCATGCCTTGTTTTGCTATTATAAGTTCCTGTAGCATGCTGTTTCATTGATCTGAACATTGCTTCCTGATGCTGATTTTGCCATGTTCAGTAATTTCCCTAAGTCTGTGAAGCTGATATATTTTGCACTTTTGCCATGCTTGTTTGGACCTGTTATGATGTGAATTAGCCATATCTCAGTGTTCATCTTTTGTCAAGCATCTTGAGTAGATCACTTCCATATGCTTTTCTGGTACGTTTGGGTGCAGTAGCTTAATTTCTTGTTGCTTGCTATGTGGTGTCATGCTGTTAATGGCAGATTTGTGCCATTCTTGTTTTGCTTGTTATTTGCAAACCGTGCATCCGATTCCGGTGATCTTTATATCGATTTCAACCGAAATCATCTCATATTTCCAGCGACATACTTGGTTTGCCAAGTTGATGCATGGTTCATCATTTTCCTTCCGGAGCGCGCATACGCATTGCATATCACATCTCGCATATCATGCCATGTATTGCATCATGTTGTTTGTGCATTGCACCGTGATTTATTGTGGTTCCATTGTTTATGTTCTTGTTTTGGGTAGAGCCAGGAGACGATGCACGTGAACGAGGAACCTGTTGAGAACGCTTACGAGGATCAAGCTTTCGACAACTCGAGAACTTTTGCGCAAGATGACCATACCCTCGAAATCACTTCTATATTTGCTATGCTAGTTGCTCGCTCTTTTGCTATGCCTATGCTACGATGCCTATCACTTGCTATATCATGCCACCCATATTGCCATGTCAAACCTCTAACCATCCTTTCCTAGCAAACCGTTGATTGGCTATGTTACCGCTTTGCTCAGCCCCTCTTATAGCGTTGCTAGTTGCAGGTGAAGTTGAAGTTTGTTCCTTTTGGAACTTGGAGATGTTGTTCCTTATTGGAACATGTTTACTTGCTGGCGATATCACAATATATCTGCTATAATTAATGCATCTATATACTTGGTAAAGGGTGGAAGGCTCGGCCCTATGCCTGGTGTTTTGTTCCACTCTTGCCACCCTAGTTTCCGTCATACCGGTGTTATGTTCCTTGATTTCGCGTTCCTTACGGTTGGGTGATTTATGGGACCCCCTTGACAGTTCGCTTTGGATAAGACTCCTCCAAAGCAAGGCCCAACATTGGTTTTACCATTTGCCACCTAAGCCTTTTTCCCCGGTTTTCGCGAGCCCGAGGGTCATCTTTATTTAACCCCGGGCCGGTGCTCCTCCAGTGTTGGTCCAAACTAGAGCACCGTATGGACCGTCCCTTGGCAACTTGGGTCACGTTGGTACCAGACGCTTCGCTTATCCGGTGTGCCACGAGAACGAGATATGTGCAGCTCCTATCGGGATTTGTCGGCACAATCGGGCGGCTTTTGCTGGTCTTGTTTTATTGCCGTCGAAATGTCTTGTAGTTCGGGATACCGAGATCGATCGGGTCTTCCGTAGAAGGAATATCCTTCGTTGACCGTGAGAGCTTATTATGGGCTAAGTTGGGACACCCTGCAGGGTATTATCTTTCAAAGCCGTGCCCGCGGTTATGAGGCGATGGGAATTTGTTAATGTCCGGTTATAGAAAACCCGAAGTTGAACTTAATTAAAATACACATCAATCTGCGTGTGTAACCGTGATGGTCTCTTCGGCGGAGTCCGGAAGTGAACACGGTGTTGGAGTTATGTTTGACGTAAGTAGTTTCAGGATCACTTCTTGATCGCTACTAGCTTCACGACCGTGCTTTGCTTCTCTTCTCGCTCTCTTTTGCGAATGTAGCCACCATATATGCTAGTCGCTTGTCGCAGCTCCACCTCACAACTCTGTCCTTCCTTTAAGCTTAAATAGTCTTGATCTCGCTGGTGTGAGATTGCTGAGTCCCCGTGACTCATGATTCTACCAAAACAGTTGCAGGTGCGGCGATGCTAGTGCAGCTTGGCCTTAACCGAGCTCAAGTGGGAGTTCGACGAGGAACGTGGTCGTTACTATGTGTCTTTTCCTCGATGATCGTGAGTGGAGCCAGCTTGGGACGATCGGGGATCTGTGTAGCTTTTGGGGTATCTTCTTTTATTTTGGTTCCGTAGTCGGACCTTGAGTGTAATATGAATGATGGATGTTTATTTATGTATTGTGTGAAGTGGCATTTGTAAGCCAACTATGTATCTTTTCCCTTATGTATTACATGGGTTGTGTGAAGATTACCTCACTTGCAACATTGCTTTCAATGCGGTTATGCCTCTAAGTCGTGCTTCGACACGTGGGAGATATAGCCGCATCGAGGGCGTTACAGTAGGTATATATAGGAGGAAGGAGTATGTTAGTGGAGCACCGCAAGATTGAACCCAAAGCTAAGCACTTCTCCCATTGCAAGAAAGATCAATCTAGTAGGCCAAACCAAACTGATAATTCGAAGAGACTTGCAAAGATAACAAATCATACATAAAAGAATTCAGAGGAGATTCAAATATTGTTCATAGATAATCTTGATCATAAACCCACAATTCATTGGATCTCGACAAACACACCACAAAAGAAGATTACATCGAATAGATCTCCAAGAGAATCGAGCAGACCTTTGTATTGAGATCCAAAGAGAGAGAAGAAGTCATCTAGCTAATAACTATGGACCCGAAGGTCTGAGGTAAACTACTCACACATCATCGGAGAGGCTATGGTGTTGATGTAGAAGCCCTCCCTGATCAATGCCCCCTCCAGCGGAGCGCCGAAAAAGGCCCCAAGATGGGATCTCACGGGTACAGAGAGTTGCGGCAGTGGAAATAGGGTTTCGGCTCCTGTTCTGATGTTTCCAGGGTATATGAGTATATATAGGCGAAAGCGGTCGGTCAGGAGAGCTACGAGGGCCCCACGAGGGTGGGGGCGCGCCTAGGGCAAGCGCGCCTTCCTGCCTCGTGGCCTCCTTGTTGATTGCTTGACGTCCACTCCAAGTCCTCTAGATCACGTTTGTTCCAAAAATCACGTTCCCAAAGGTTTCATTCCGTTTGGACTCCGTTTGATATTTCTTTCCTTCGAAACACTGAAATAGGAAAAAAAACAACAATTTGGGCTAGGCCTCCGGTTAATAGGTTAGTCCCAAAAATAATATAAAATTGTATAATAAAGCCCATTGAACATCCAAAACAGATAATATAATAGCATGGAACAATAAAAAATTATAGATACGTTGGAGACATATCAAGCATCCCCAAGCTTAATTCCTGCTCATCCTCGAGTAGGTAAATGATAAAAACAGAATTTTTGATGTGGAATGCTACTTAGCATAATTTTCAATGTAATTCTTTTTATTGTGGAATGAATATTTCGATCCGAAAGATTCAAGATAAAGTTTAATGTTGACATAAAAACAATAATACTTCAAACGTGCTAACCAAGCAATTATGTATCAAAATAACATAGCCAAAGAAAGGTCATCCCTACAAAATCATATAGTTAGTCCATGCTTCAATTTCATCACACAAAACGTTCTCATCATGCATAACCCCGATGACAAGCCGAGCAATTGGTTCATACTTTTTAACGCGCTTCAGCCTTTTCAACTTTTACGCAATACATGAGCGCAAGCCATGGATATAGCACTATGGGTGGAATAAAGTGTAATGATGGGGGTTATGTGAGAAGACAAAAAGGTAGAAAGTCTCACATTGACGCGGCTAATCAATAGGCTATGGAGATGCCCATTAATTGATGTCAATGTGAGGAGTAGGGATTGCCATGCAACGGATGCACTAGAGCTATAAATATATGAAAGCTCAACAAAAGAAACTAAGTGGGTGTGCATCCAACTTGCTTGCTCACGAAGACCTAGGGCATTTGAGGGAGCCCATTGTTGTAATATACAAGCCAAGTTCTATAATGAAAAATTCCCACTAGTATATGAAAGTGACAACATAGGAGACTCTCTATCATGAAGATCACGGTCCTACTTTGAAGCACAAGTGTGGAAAAAGGATAGTAACATTGTCCCTTCTCTCTTTTTCTCCCATTTTTTTCTTTTTTTGGGGCCTTTTTTTACTTTGGCCTTTTTTTCTTAGTCCGGAATCTCATCCCGACTTGTGGGGGAATCATAGTCTCCATCATACTTTCCTCACATGGGACAATGCTCTAATAATGATGATCATCACACTCTTAATTACTTACAACTCAAGAATTACAACTCAACACTTAGAACAAAATATGACTCTATGTGAATGCCTCCAGCGGTGTACCGGGATATGCAATGAATCAAGAGTGACGTGTATAAAAAATTATGAATGGTGGTTTTGCCACGAATACAATGTCAACTACATGATCATGCAAAGCAATATGACAATGATGAAGCATGTCATAATAAACGAAACGGTGGAAAGTTGCATGGCAATATATCTCGGAATGGCTATGGAAATGCCATGATTGGTAGGTATGGTGGCTGTTTTGAGGAAGATATAAGGAGGTTTATGTGTGATAGAGCGTATCATATCACGGGGTTTGGATGCACCGGCGAAGTTTGCACCAACTCTCAAGGTGAGAAAGGGCAATGCACGGTACCGTAGAGGCTAGAAAATTGTGGAAGGGTGAGAGTGCGTATAATCCATGGACTCACATTAGTCATAAAGAACTCATATACTTATTGCAAAAGTTTATTGGCCCTCGAAGCAAAGTACTACTACGCATGCCCCTAGAGGGATAGATTGGAAGGAAAAGACCATCGCTCGTCCCCGACCGCCACTCATAAGGAAAGCAATAAAAGACCACCTTATGTGTCAAATTTGTCACACAAGTTTTACCATACGTGCATGCTGCGGGACTTGCCAACCTTAACACAAGTATTTCTCAATTTCACAATTACTCAACTAGAACACTCTAATATTACCACCTTTATATCTCAAAACACTTATCAAGTATCAAACTTCTCACGATATTCAATGAACTCAATATGGAAGTTTTTATTATACTCATCTTGGTTGCCTATCATATTAGGAGTAATTTCACATTTAAAGCAAATTACCATTCTGTTTAAGACTCTCAAAATAATATAAGTGAAGCATGAGAGATCAATAATTTCTATAAAATAAAACCACCACCGTGCTCTAAAAGATATAAGTGAAGCACTAGAGCAAAAACTATATAGCTCAAAAGATATAAGTGAAGCACATAGAGTATTCTAATAAATTTTGAATCATGTGTGTCTCTCTCAAAAGGTGTGTACAGCAAGGATGATTGTGGTAAACTAAAGAGCAAAGACTCAAATCATACAAGACTCTCCAAGCAAACCACATATCATGTGGTGAATGAAAATATAGCCCCAAGTAAAGTTACCGATAGATGAAGACGAAAGAGGGGATGCCTTCCGGGGCATCCCCAAGCTTATGCTTTTGGTTGTCCTTCAATATTGCCTTGGGGTGACTTGGGCATCCCCAAGCTTAGGCTCTTGCCACTCCTTGTTCCGTAATCCATCAAATCTTTACCCAAAACTTGAAAACTTCACAACACAAAACTCAACAGAAAATCTCATGAGCGTCGTTAGCGAAATAAAACAAACCACCACTTTAAGGTATTGCATTGAACTCATTCTTTATTTATATTGGTGTTAAACCCACTGTATTCCAACTTCTCTATGGTTTATAAGCTCTTTTACTAGCCATGTATTCATCAACATAAGCAAACAACACACGGAAAACGGACTCTGTCAAAAACAGAACAGTCTGTAGTAATCTGTATCTAACGCAAACTTTTGTAACTCAGAAAAATCTACCAAAATAGGACGACCTAGATAATTTTTTTATTGATCTAATGCAATTGGAATCAGTATTTTATCTCGTCCTAGTAATTTTTAACAATTGTTTTCGTGAGCAGAAAGTTTTTGACTTTTTCAGCAACATCAGATAACTATTATCCAAGAAGATCCTATAGGTTTCACTTGGCACAAACACTAATTAAAACATAAAAACAAATCTAACCAGAGGCTAGATCAAATATTTATTGCTAAACAGGAGCAAAAGGCAAACAAACAAAAATAAAATTGGGTTGCCTCCCAACAAGCGCTATCGTGTAACGCCCCTAGCTAGGCATAAAAGTGAGGATAGATCTAAGTATTGCCATCTTTGGTAGGCAATCCATAAGTGGCTCTCATAATAGATTCATAAGGTAATTTAATCTTATTTCTAGGGAAGTGTTCCATGCCTTTCCTTAACAGAAATTGGAATCTAATATTACCTTCCTTCATATCAATAATTGCACCAATCGTTCTAAGGAAAGGTCTACCCAGAATAATAGGACATGAAGGATTGCCATCTATATCAAGGACAATAAAATCTACGGGCACATAATTCCTATTTGCAACAATAAGAACATCATTAATTTTTCCCATAGGTTTCTTGATAGTGGAATCCGCAAGGTGCAAGTTTAAAGAGCAACCATCAAATTCACGGAAACCTAGCAAATCACACAAAGTCTTTGGAATCGTGGAAACACTAGCAACCAAATCACACAAGGCATAGCATTCATGATCTTTAACTTTAATTTTAATTATAGGTTCCCACTCATCATAAAGTTTTCTAGGGATAGAAACTTCCAACTCAAGTTTTTCTTCATAAGATTGCATCAAAGCATCAACGATATATGTCTAGTAAAGGCTTTATTTTGACTATAAGCATGAGGAGAATTTAGCACGGATTGCAGCAAGGAAATACAATCTATTAAAGAGCAATTATCATAGTTAAATTCCTTGAAATCAAAAAAAAAAGTGGGTTCATTACTATCTAAAGTTTTAACCTCTTCAATCCCAAATTTACCAATTTTTGCATTAAGATCTAAAAACTCCGAATTATTGGGACGCCTTTTAACTAAAGTTGACTCATCTCCAGTCCCATCATTATCAAGATTCATATTGCAAAACAAAGATTTAATAGGGGACACATCAATTACTTTTAGATCTTCGTCCTTATTATCATGAAAACTAGAAGAACACGCTTTCACAAAGCAATCTTTCTTAGCACGCATCCTAGCGGTTCTTTCTTTGCACTCATCAATGGAAATTCTCATGGCTTTGAGAGACTCATTGATATCATGCTTAGGTGGAATAGATCTAAGTTTCAAAGACTCAACATCAAGAGAAATTATTTTGAGAAATCATAAATTCTTTAACACTAGTCTCAAAATCAGAGGGCATCTTATTAAAATTTCCATAAGAGTTGTTGTAGGAATTACCATAATTATTAGAGGAATTACTAGGATATGGCCTAGGGTTAAAATTTCCTCTATAAGGTTGTTACCAAAATTGTTCCTACCAACAAAATTCACATCCATAGGTTCATTATTATTCTCAATCAAGGTAGACAAAGGCATATCATTGGGATAATAAGAAACACTCTTATTAGCAAACAATTTCATAAGTTCATCCATCTTTCCACTCAAAACATTAATTTCTTTTATCGCATGCACTTTTTTACTAGTAGATCTTTCAGTGTGCCATTGAGAATAATTAACCATAATATTATCTAGGAGTTTATTAGCTTCTCCTAAAGTGATTTCCATAAAAGTGCCTCCATGTCGAATCTAAAAGATTTCTAGAAGCAAAATTCAATCCGGCATAAAATTTTTGTATAATCATCCATAAATTCAAACCATGTGTAGGGCAATTACGTATCATTAATTTCATTCTCTCCCAGGCTTGTGCAACATGTTCATGCTCAAGTTGCTTAAAATTCATAATATCATTTCTAAGAGAGATGATCATAGCGGGAGGAGAATATTTAGAGATAAAAGCATCTTTGCACTTATTCCATGAATCAATACTATTTTTAGGCAAAGACGAAAACCAAGATTTAGCACGATCTCTAAGCGAAAAAGGAAATAGCTTCAATTTGACAATATCATTGTCCACATCTTTCTTCTTTTGCACATCACACAAATCAACAAACCTATTTAGATGGGTAGCGGCATCTTCACTAGGAAGGCCGGAGAATTGATCTTTCATAACAAGATTCAGCATCAGTAAGAGGAGCAATCGGAGTGCTAAGAAAACCATTGTTGTTGGTATTGGCAAGGTCACACAATTTAGTATTATCTTGAGCCGTCGTGACAAACAAGCAATCCAACACACAAGCGAATAAGAAGCAAGCGAAAAAGAGGCGAATGGAAAGAGAGGGCGAATAAAACGGCAAGGGTGAAGTGGGGGAGAGGAAAACGAGCGGCAAATGACAAATAATGTAATGCGAGGGATAAGGGTTTGTGATGGGTACTTGGTATGCCTTGACTTGTGCGTAGACTCCCCGGCAATGGCGCTAGAAATCCTTCTCACTACCTCTTGAGCACTGCGTTGGTTTTCCCTTGAAGAGGAAAGGGTGATGTAGTAAAGTAGCGTAAGTATTTCCCTCAGTTTTTGAGAACCAAGGTATCAATCTAGTAGGAGACCACGCTCAAGTCCCACGTACCTACACAAACAAATAAGAACCTAGCAACCAACGCGATAAAGGGGTTGTCAATCCCTTCACGGCCACTTGCAAAAGTGAGATCTGATAGAGATGATAAGATAATATTTTTGGTATTTTTATGATAAAGACTAAAAGTAAAGAAAGCAAAATAAAAGATAATATAAATAACGGTAGATTAATATGATAGAGAATAGACCCAAGGGCCATAGGTTTCACTAGTGGCTTCTCTCAAGAGCATAAGTATTACGGTGGGTGAACAAATTACTGTCGAGCAATTGATAGAATTGAGCACAGTTATGAGAATATCTAGGTATGATCATGTATATAGGCATCACGTCCATGAAAAGTAGACGGACTCCTGCCTGCATCTACTACTATTACTCAACACATCGACCGCTATCCAGCATGCATCTAGAGTATTAAGTTCATAAGAACAGAGTAACGCTTTAAGTAAGATGACATGATGTAGAGGGATAAACTCAAGCAATATGATATAAACCCCATCTTTTTAGCCTCGATGGCAACAATACAATACGTGTCGTTTCCCCTTCTGTCACTGGGATCGAGCACCGCAAGATTGAACCCAAAGCTAAGCACTTCTCCCATTGCAAGAAAGATCAATCTAGTAGGCCAAACCAAACTGATAATTCTAAGAGACTTGCAAAGATAACAAATCATACATAAAAGAATTCAGAGGAGATTCAAATATTGTTCATAGAAAATCTTGATCAAAAACCCACAATTCATCGGATCTCGACAAACACACCGCAGAAAGAAGATTACATCAAATAGATCTCCAAGAGAATCGAGGAGAACTTTGTATTGAGATCCAAAGAGAGAGAAGAAGCCATCTAGCTAATAACTATGGACCCGAAGGTCTGAGGTAAACTACTCACACATCATCGGAGAGGCTATGTGTTGGAAATATGCCCTAGAGGCAATAATAAAGGATTATTATTATATTTCCTTATTCATGATGATTGTCTTTTATTCATGCTATAATTGTATTATCCGGAAATCGTAATACACGTGTGAATACATAGACCACAATATGTCCCTAGTGAGCCTCTAGTTGACTAGCTCGTTGATCAATAGATAGTCATGGTTTCGACTATGGACATTGGATGTCATTGATAGCGGGATCACATCATTAGGAGAATGATGTGATGGACAAGACCCAATCCTAAGCATAGCACAAGATCGTGTAGTTCGCTTTGCTAGAGCTTTTCCAATGTCAAGTATCTCTTCCTTAGACCATGAGATCGTGTAACTCCGGATACCGTAGGGAGCGCTTTGGGTGTACCAAACAACGAATCGGGTGACTATAAAGGTGCACTACAGTATCTCCGAAAGTGTCTGTTGGGTTGACACGAATCGAGATCGATATGTCACTCCGTGTTGCGGAGAGGTATCACTGGGCCCACTCGGTAGTGCATCATCATAATGAGCTCAAAGTGACCAAGTGTCCGGTCACGGATCATGCATTACGGACGAGTAAAGTGACTTGCCGTAACGAGATCGAACGAGGTATTGGGATACCGACGATCGAATCTCGGGCAAGTAACATACCGTCGACAAAGGGAATAGTATACGGGTTGCTTGAATCCTCGACATCGTGGTTCATCCGATGAAATCATCGAGGAGAATGTAGGAGCCAACATGGGTATCCAGATCCCGCTGTTGTTTATTGACCGAGAGCCGCCTCGGTCATGTTCAAGATGTCTCCGAACCCGTAGGGTCTACACACTTAAGGTTCGGTGGACGCTTAGGGTTATTAGGAAGACTTGTATGTGATTACCGAATGTTGTTCGGAGTCCCGGATGAGATCCCGGACGTCACGAGGAGTTCCGGAATAGTCCGGAGGTAAAGATTTATATATGGGAAGTTGTCAAACGGACACCGGAAAGTTTCGGGGTCATATCGGTATTGTACCGGGGCCACCGGAGAGGTTCCGGGGGTCCACCGGGAGGGGCCACCCCTCCTGAGGGCCTCATGGGCCACAGGCAGGGAACCAGCCCTCGAGGGCTGGGCGCCCCCCAGGTTGGGCCCATGCGCCTAGGGTTGGGGGGAACCCTTGTGGGGGGCGCCCCCTTTGCTTGGGGGGCAAGCCCCCTCCCTGGCCGCCCCCCCCCCCTCTAGATCTCATCTAGAGGGGCCGGCCCCCCTTGCCCCTTCCCCTATAAATAGAGGGGTGAGGGGAGGGCTGCAACACACTTCCAAAGCGCAGCCCTCCCTCCCAACACCTCTCCTCCTCCGCAGTGCTTGGCGAAGCCCTGCCGAGAACCTGCCACTCCATCACCACCACGCCTGGCCATGTCAGTTGGAGCCTTCTTCCTCAACCTCTCCTTCCCCCTTGCTGGATCAAGAAGGAGGATACGTCGTCCGTTCCGTATGTGTGTTGAACGCGGAGGTGCTGTCCGTTCGACACTTGGTCATCGGTGATTTGAATCACGGCGAGTACGACTCCATCATCCCCGTTCCCTTGAATGCTTCCGCACGCAATCTACAAGTGGTATGTAGATGCAATCTCTCTCCCATGACTCGTTGCTTAGATGAACTCATAGATGGATCTTGGTGAAATCGTAGGAAAAATTTTAATTTTCTGCAACGTTCCCCAACAAAGGGCATCATGAGCTAGGTCTATGTAGTTCTCTATTGCACGAGTAGAACACAATTTTGTTGTGGGCGAGATCTTGTCAACTTGCTTTCCGCTACTAGTCTTTTCTTGCTTCAGCGGTATTGTGGGATGAAGCGCCCGGACCGACCTTACACGTGACGCTTTACGTGAGATGTGTTCCACCGATCGACATGCACTAGTTGCATAAGGTGGCTAGCGGGTGTCTGCCTCTCCTACTTTAGTTGGAGCGGATTAGATGAAAAGGGTCCTTATGAAGGGTAAATAGAAGTTGACAAAATCACGTTGTGGTTATTCGTAGGTAAGAAAATGTTCTTGCTAGAACCCAATTGCAGCCATCAGAAAAGATGCAACAACAATTAGAGGACGCCTAACTTGTTTTTGCAGCAATTGTCATGTGATGTGATATGGCCGTAAGTTGTGATGAATGATGAATGATATATTGTGATGTATGAGATCATGTTCTTGTAATAGGAATCACGACTTGCATGTCGATGAGTATGACAACCGGCAGGAGCCATAGGAGTTGTCTTAATTATTGTATGACCTGCGAGTCATTGATTCAACGCCATGTAAATTACTTTACTTTATTGCTAAACGTGTTAGCCATAGTAGTAGAAGTAATAGTTGGCGAGCAACTTCATGGAGACACGATGATGGAGATCATGGTGTCATGCCGGTGACAAGATGATCATGGAGCCCCGAAGATGAAGATCAAAGGAGCCATATGATATTGGCCATATCATGTCACTACTTTATATAATTGCATGTGATGTTTATTATGTTTTGTGCATCTTGTTTACTTAGAACGACGGTAGTAAATAAGATGATCCCTTAGAATAATTTCAAGAAAGTGTTCCCCCTAACTGCAATCGCTGCTAAAGTTCGTCGTTTCAAGCACCACATGATGATTGGGTGTGATAGATCCTTACGTTCACATACAACGGGTGTAAGACAAGATACACATGCATAAACACTTAGGGTTAACTTGATGAGCCTAGCATGTACAGACATGGCCTCGGAACACAAGAGACCGAAAGGTCGAACATGAGTCGTATGGAAGAGACGATCAACATGGAGATGTTCACCGACGATGACTAGTCCGTCTCACGTGATGATCGGACATATCCTAGTCGACTCAGATCATGTAACACTTAGATGACTAGAGGGATGTCAAATCTGAGTGGGAGTTCATTAAATAATTTGATTAGATGAACTTAATTATCATGAACTTAGTCTAAAGTCTTTGCAAAATATGTCTTGTAGATCAAATGGCCAACGCTCATGTCAACATGAACTTCAACGCGTTCCTAGAGAAAACCAAGCTGAAACATGATGGCAGCAACTATTCGGACTGGGTCCGGAACTTGAGGATCATCCTCATAGCAGCCAAGAAACAATATGTCCTAGAAGCACCGCTAGGTGATGCACCCATCCCAGAGAACCAAGACATTATGAATGCTTGGTAGTCTCGTGCTGGTGATTACTCCCTCGTTAAGTGCGGCATGCTTTACAGCTTAGAACCGGGGCTCCAAAAGCATTTTGAGCAACACGGAGCATATGAGATGTTCGAGGAGCTGAAAATGGTTTTCCAAGCTCATGCCCGGGTCGAGAGATATGAAGTCTCCGACAAGTTCTATAGTTGTAAGATGGAGGAAAACAGTTCACAAGGAGAACATACTCAAAATGTCCTGGGTTACACAACCGTCATGTCCAAATGGACATTAACCTCCTAGATGAGGCGGTCATCGACAGAATCCTTCGTCAGCTCCCACCAAGCTACAAGAGCTTTGTGATGAACTACAATATGCAGGGGATGGTGAAGACCATTCCTGAAGTATTCTCAATGCTAAAGTCAGCAGAGGTTGAAATCAAGAAAGAACATCAGGTGTTGATGGTCAATAAAACCACTAAGTTCAAAAAGGGCAAGGGTAAGAAGAACTTCAAGAAGGACGGCAAAGATGTTGCCGCGCCTGCAAGCAAGTTGCCGGAAGAAGTCAAAGAATGGACCCAAGCCCGAGACAGAGTGCTTTTATTGCAAAGGAAGGGCCATCGAAGCGGAACTGCCCCAAATACTTAGCGGACAAGAAGGCCAAAGAACACTAAAGGTATATTTGATATACATGTAATTGATGTGTACCTTACCAAGACTGTAGTAACTCCCGGTATTTGATACCAAAGCCGTTGCTCATATTTGTAACTCATGCAGGAGCTGCGGAATAAACGGAGATCGGCGAAGGACGAGGTGACGATGCGCGCGTCGGGAATGGTTCCAAGGTTGATGTGATCGCCGTCGGCACGCTACCTCTACATTTACCTACGGGATTAGTTTTGAACCTCAATAATTGTTATTTAGTGCCAAGTTTGAGCATGAACATTGTATCAGGATCTCGTTTAATGCGAGATGGTGTCACACTCTGATTTTCGTGGCACAACACTTAAGATGATAAATCATGATAAAATGTGGTTTGGCAAAAACTTTTGCATTATTTGACTTTTTATTTGGAGTTGGTTTTCTCTCTGTGTTTTTCAAGTGCTCTTTAAGGTCAACACAACTCCACCTTCTATACTTCATCTCCTTGCCCCAAGCTTCTACCCAATGATCATGCCATGTGTATAGAGCAATATAGTATTTTCTTACAAAAATAATTTGGCCAAAAAGTATTTTCTAAAATTAGTTCTTCAAAAACCCTTGAATTGAGATTTGCACTGCAAGTACTTGATTTGTGGTATGAAAAATATTTCAAAGAGTCTATTTGAAACCTATTAGATATAGGATTCCCATAAACCACAAAAATATAGTTTTAAAAGTTATTTTCCTATTTTATTTAAAAGCTTTTTCTTAAGGCCAGAAATGGTCTTTAGTAGGGAAAAGTTATTTTATTGTTTTAAAAATATTTGACAAAAATCAGGGAAACTCAATGGGCATATATTTCCCATATATAAGAGTTTCAACACATGGTCATGTTCAAAACATTGGTCAAATCCCTCAAAAACCCTTTCTGGATATTTCAATCTTTTGAAATATTTACAAAGGAAATATTCCCCAAAAATTCCAAGAAAATTCTAGCATGTCACATATGACATGATTGATGATCTTGCTAAGTCTCATGTCATGGAGAACACTATAACCCCATGAAACCCTCTCAAAACCACTTCTGACCTTTTTCAAGTTTGAACAACTTTGCACTATAAAATATGTCCAAATGCTCTCAAACTTGGTGAAAATGCTCAAATGGTGTAATAATGCACCTAGACCAAGTGGCACAAGTTTGAGAACAAGATAAATTGATCAAAGAGCCACAAAACCCTTCCTGTCCAGAACCAAATTTGAACAACTTTGTACTACCAACTTTCTCTCCTTGACCCCAACTTTTGTGAGAATGTTCACATGACCAAATGAGGCCACTACACCAAGTAGTGCATCAAGGATAAGTGATTTGCTCAACTAGATCTACACAAGTCCATTTCTGCTCATTTCTAGGGTTTACAAAAGTTGCATTGGCAACTTTGCCCAAATAAGCTCCAAATTGGTGGGAGGCCGTATTTATATGTGTCATTTCACCCTGTGGAGTCTCATGGCAATTGAAAATCATTTGCTTGCCAAAACCATTATCAAACACCTTGTGCCACTTTTCAATAATCACCATTTTGACCACTAAAACTAATCTCCATGACCTCAACTTTTTACCACAGCTCCTCCTAGGCCCCTTTCACCTCCAGTAACAATGGCAAGTCCATAGCTCAATTATTGGATGGGGTAAAACCCCACTTTCTCTCTCTGGACAGCCCCTTTCTCTCTCTTCCTCACCTCCCTCCTCACTCTAGTGGCCATCCATGGCATCCAATGCACCACCCCATTTCTTTACTCCCTCCTAGACCTGCTAGACACCAAAGGACGCGCTCACCATGCATAAAGAATGGCCATGCCAGCCATTTAGGCGCTGAGGCGCCTTCTGTTGCTCTCCCGACCGTAGCCGCCCCTCCCAACCGCCTCCCGGCCACCTCGGGCCTCCCTCAAGGCCTGCCGATGCACCTCGGCGTCTGCAAAGACGCCACTGTGATCAGCCCCTCCTCTCTCCTCCTCCCTCGCCTCATAGCAAACAGAGGCCGCCCCAGCGCCAATGGCACGGCTCACGCGCGCGCGCCTCTGGCCCCCTGCTCCCTCCCTCTCTTCTTTCCCTCGCTCTGGACCGAACCCATGAACACCCCAGACATGTCCACGCGCGCCCCCGTGACCCACAGAAATGGCAACAACCTCGCCGGCGCACGGGTCTACGGTGAGCCGTGGCTCGCCTACTTAAAGGCCTCCCCGAGCCTCCCTATCACCACCACTCGCCGCCTACTCCAAAAGGCCCCTATGCCCTCCACTCTCCTCCAGAGCACCCAGGCTCGAGATCGAGCTCGAGCTCCACCGCCTCAGGTCATCGTCGATCTCGGCACGGCTCCCTCAGCTCCTCCTCTCTCTCGATCTGGACTCTCCACACCTCCCTGATCATTTCCCCTCTGTCTCCCCCCTCTTTTGCAGTCGGAAACGACCGGAGCCATCGTCGCCCGACGCTCCTCCGTCGCGAACCTCGTCGCCGGCGAACCACCGCTCCCCGCCGGCCAACTCCGGCACCACCCGAACGGCGACACGACGAGGAGTCAAGCGGTGCCATCAGCTCCCCCCGCCGTGCCCGGAAACGTTGCCGGTGAGCTCGCCACCCTCTCTGGGCCGAGGTTGAAGACGGCGGTCGTGGGGCCCGTCTTGTCACCACACTCGACGGGTGGGCCCACCGTCGAGTTTAAACACGCACGCTACAAGACCGGTTCGGCGTCCGTCAAGGCGATTTCGTGATTTACGCTTCGACGTGGCAGCCTCAAGGTGGGCTGAAACCTATCTGGCCTGCCTCACTCAGGCCCTTTCCGCCCAGCTTGCACAAAGGTCGCTTCTCCTTTTTCTTTTTCTCGAGACTTGCAAAATTCCACAGATTAAATATTAATCCAAATGGAATAATTCCAACTCCTAAAATCTTAGAAAAATCCCACCTATTTAATGGTGTAACTTTCATAAATATCCATCAAACTTTTTCTCTGCACTGCTCAAATTTAAATTCAAATTTGAGCATTTATATTCCCTCCTCGAAAATCCATTTCTCCTATCATACAACTCCAAATCCATAACTAATAATTTTCTCCTTCTTAGAGTTCCCCCGGTATTTATCAAAATAAGTTGACATTTTTCTCGAGCACTTTGGTTTTTCTGTTTTACTATTGCCTTATTTTTCTCGTTATTTTCTTGCGACGATTAGATCCCGTATTAGACGAAGTTGTCAAGAAGAAGAAGAAGGAGAAGGGTTTGAAGAACTTGAAGACTTTGAAGACCAAGGCAAGCAGCCCTTTGACCATGTTTATGAAACCCTTTTTATGCATTCATATAGCATTTTTATTGCTTGCATCGGAGTCATGATTTTGTGGTGACCACATGGGGTGGCTTGACACGTTACTTCCTCGTTGATACTTGCATTGTGCATGACCCTACCTTCTTATGAGGGTTATGCCGGTGGGAGTATATAGGATGCTAAAGTAGTGCTACGCAAAAAGGGACGGGAATATGCATGGTGATGGAGACAAAGTATTTTCAAAGGACTTTTCGAAACCCCATCAAATGCCACTTATGCCCGAGGGAGATGATGAGTTGGGTAGCCACTTGATGACGTAAGTGGTGTACCGAGGCAAGTGTGTGTGTTGTTTTCAAAACGGATTGGTTTAAGTTACACCGTTATTCCAACCTTACATGCGCAACCACTCTACCCTTATATGGGAAAGGGCATTATTGATTACCTAGGCCGATACTAGCTTGGAGCCCGCATTACTAGTGACGGGGAGAGTTGGTGCTCTCTCTCGGGGACGGGTCATGCTGTAGGGCGCCCATGACTGTTTTCACAGGGCACCGGATACACCGTTGTGTCCCCTCTCGGATGTTACGATCTTGAGCGAGTCTCGTATGATGTACATCGTGAGGATACGGAACAACGAGTGGACTCCTTGTTAGTGTCGTCTAGGGAAAGATAGTGATCTGGTGCTTACCCCGGGTACTTGAGGTACCGCGGGTCGTGGATGACACGGAAGTTCCCCGGATCTTGTGGGTAAAGTGTGCAACCTCTGCAGAGTGTAAAACTATTCGAATAGGCGTGTCCACGGTCAAGGACAGTTGGGTAACCGCTCTTGGGCTACGCCCACATGTTTACAAACCGTGTGTGTGTTTGGATAACTACTTGGGTCAAGTCAAGGGACTTGACATGATTGAGTTGGGTTGGTGCCCACTCTATTTATGTTGATATCTCATAACTCTGTCCTCATGGATACTTGAATTCTCCGATGCATATCTTACAAGTTGTTGAACATGTCATTGCACTCAAAACTAGCTTTACGCAAAAATTTACCTATATCATGCATTGTCGTATCTCGAACCAAAACATGGGTTGCTTAAGTAGTACATTCAAAGTACTCATTGGCTTGCCACTAGTTATTTAATTGACCAGGCATGGAAGAACCGGAGTTCGAAGAAGAGTTCTTTGGAGATGAACATGCGAACTAGGACATTTCCCAATCAGAATGCCTGTAGGGTTAAGGCAGATGGCATGGGTTCTACTTATCAACGAAGATTTCCGCTGCTTGTGTTTCATTTGATGTTCAGCCCTTAAGGCTTTATCGATGTAAGACTTGACCATAATGGTCATAATTTGTGTAAGACGGTAAGTATGGATGTAAGACTCTTGTTATTCAGCTTCTGTGTGTTCAGTGAGCATTGATCTCCGGGATCACTGTGTACGCAGTGCATTCGGTGATCACGACTTATGAGTCGGGGACCCCACGTAGCTGGTATCGAGCCATCCCGACCGTAGGAAGCCTTAGTTAGCATGGACGTTAGTTAGCTTGAGACCAACTAAACTCCTCTTCTTTTCTAAGCTTACCCAACCTAAGATATATTTCCTTATCGACCTCCCTATTCAACTTTTGTAGATGGTCGCCGCCTTGAGACTCCTTATGACAGATTTCCATCACTCCTAAAAGACCGCCTCCAACAATGCCACTATCCCTTGCTGCCCATATACACCTTGCATGAACTGGAAAATGATGTGCTCGAGAAGGAGTTCTACGCCAAGGTTTTTGTGCTCGCTAAGACCTCACCCTGTGGGTGGTTCTTCATTGGACCACCCATGCCAACACAAGACTCGCCATTCAGCAAGTGGCACATGAAGCGCTCCTCCGCCTTCAAGGCCTCCTTCCGTAAATGAAAGAAGAACACGCCACCCGCTACCTACCATGAAAGAACGGATTTGGAGCCCCAGCTCAAGTGATGATTTCCCCAGAATATGAGGATCCAACCCTCAAGTACAAGATCAGCTTAATCAACGCAGGAGACTACCTTCTACGTCACCTTATCAATCATTCCTTAAGGCTCGCTAAGACCTCCCTTCACTTCGCACCTCCACCGCCTCGAGAAGAAGAGGGTGGCCGAGCAAGGACAGCAAATCACCGTCTTACAAGCCCACCTTGCCAATCAGAGCAACAAATCAAGGAACTTCGAAAACCGCAACCAAACCCCACGCAGGAGGCATAGGAATGGATTTCCATATCCACCTCATGGAAGATCGCCGTCAAAGCCATCGACGACATAACTCAAGACCGGATAGCAACCTTTTGCTTCCGCCACTTGTCACGGTGTGGTGAACTTGGGCACATTAAAAGGATGTGTCCCAACAAGCAGCCGATCGTCGCATACCCTTTGGCACCACAAGGGGAACCCTAAACCGAAGACCTAACGCCTTTCTCTCAAAGTGATGAAGCAAGCACGACTCATCAATCCGAGGACCCCTAGGGTAGGATGAGTCGTGTACCCCCTATGCGCAGTCGAGTCCATATGATGGTTTAAATGAAACCATGTTGAGTGTTGCTTGTTCTTATCTGTTTGTGTTTTGATATAGGTTGCACTTTTGCCTTAGGCAGCATGTATGCAACTATATCACCTATCTTATCTTAATGAAATTGTGTGTGGTCTTTTGGCACTTGTTTGTTTGCACTGCACTATAGAGCCCCTTTAGGCATCCCCATCTATACTACTTTTCCCTCTCATCCCTCTATCCTCAATCAAGACCGGCAAGACAAGGTACACCAAGGATTCTACTTCACGACCTATTAACACTGGAGACTTTTTTGCAGCCTCCTCGACCAAGTGAAACCCCGTAGGGTTATGTTTAACCCTCCAGACTAGAAACCCATTCGTAGACCCTTCGAGACTTCATGAGATAAACCATCTCGAATCCTTAACCATGTGCTTAACCCACAAACTTGAAAGGGAACCAGTTAAGCCTCCATAACCTCGCTCAACATTGGGCTCACTATGGAACTAGTGGACGTAGGGAATGAGCACCTTATCATCCTAATATAGCACCGAACCGATGATGCCATAGGGAAGACCAATTTGAGGATATAGGAATAGAGGACAAATGACTTGATGAGTTTATATCAATGACTTTGAGGAATCATCCGAGACTATTTGGTGGATTATGAGGTTTTCATGTTGGTAGATGAACTTGGTGGGATCATGATTATAGGGTAGCATAGCTTTCATTACCCCTGAGTAAATTGGATTTAATAGGACGATTATGATCGCAAACTGAAATTCTTGAGAGTATAAGGATTTGACTTAGCCAGGGGATATTGATAGGAGATAGTTGATATTACGACTATGACTTAGGGGAAAGTGTGGGAATTCTCGTTGGACACAAGATTTGGATTTAAATAGGTGACCCTAGTGGAGTATGGATGCAGAGTAATTTTACATGGTTCAGAGTAAATTGGATTTAGACTGATGATCTTGATCATGATACCATGTTTCTCGGTGGACAATAAACTAAGAGATTGGATTAATTGTCGGGGTTGATTTAGGGATCTATATAAGCTTGAGGTTGGAGTTTACATGACCATGATAATGGAAATTGGTGGACTGACTATAGCAAGGTAGCCCTTCCAAGTGTTTGGGGATTATAGGAACCTTAGGAGATCATGTGGAACACCATAACCATTGGATTTGTAGAATTAAATGGGTTATGTAGTAATTGATGGAAGGTAATGGGCTGTTGGAGTTGATTCATAGGGAGGAAACAAGATCTTGGAGTGGCTTACGACGTGTTTCCTTGGGATAGAGATGCTTTATCTTAGACCTTGGATCAATAGACTGAGCACTTGGATCGTGGTGATTAAATTCAAGCTTAGCAAATTATATGCTCTACCCATGGATTTTTAGGGTAGCCATACATATGAGTTTGGGGATAGTTGACATGTATAGATTTATTAGACCACCCCTTGGGAGTCATGAGGATATAAATAACATGAGTGATGATTGGAGTTGACCTATACGGGATGATTCTTTCGGTAACATGATGTGATTGTTTGGAAGACTAGATAGAACGATTGGCATCTCAGAAACCGTGCTCAAGGATAAGATGATAAATGTTCACTCGCACACTAGAATCCTTGAAACCCTTGAGCCCTACCAAGCCACAACATGATCGGATCCTGACCTTGGGCTTTGGCTCTAGATCGATAAGACCTTGGCCGATACTCAACCGTGACCACCACCAATGCCTCGGCCCACTTTACGTACCCCATAGACTTCATGGAGTGCTTACACAAGATAGTTGTCATCATCATTTGGTGACCTACCTGTCCACCCGAAGACGGAAGAAGAGCCGTTCAGCTAGTCAAGGAACATTTGAAGACCGCCATGCCAAGGAGGAAGAACTACCACCAACGTCAAGAAGCACGCTCCCGCGTCAAAGATCATGTGTATTTGCGAGCCACTTCTCTCAAAGAGAACCAAGCATTTTCATGTTAAGAAAAACTCGCACCAAGATTTATCGACCTTCTCCAAGATCACTACAAGATGAAGAGCAAACGGCCACCAGCTAGAATTACCACCTGAGCCACCCATCGCGGCACAACATTTTCCACGAGTCACAGCTTCGAAGTGCTTCCAACATCCTAACCAACCCGATCCCTACAAGGACGCCAATCACCAAGCCATCGACCTCCAGCCCAATATGACTTGGCGAAAGCCCCAAAGTGGCAATATGGATCAAGCAGGATGTCATACACGGCCACGCCATCGAGTACTTCAAGGATCAATGGAGCACCACTTGGAAGCACAAGCGGTATGAGGACAAGAAGACTACCCCAGATCCAGTTTTCGTATTCCTTTCCACGCCTAGTTTGGGAATCTCGGGGACGAGGTTCTTGTAAGGGGGGTAGGTCTGTCACACCCTGATTTTCGTGGCACAACACTTAAGATGATAAATCATGATAAAATGTGGTTTGGCAAAAACTTTTGCATTATTTGACTTTTTATTTGGAGTTGGTTTTCTCTCTGTTTTTTTCAAGTGCTCTTTAAGGTCAACACAACTCCACCTTCTATACTTCATCTCCTTGCCCCAAGCTTCTGCCCAATGATCATGCCATGTGTATAGAGCAATATAGTATTTTCTTACAAAAATAATTTGGCCAAAAAGTATTTTCTAAAATTAGTTTTTCAAAAACCCTTGAATTGAGATTTGCACTGCAAGTACTTGATTTATGGTATGAAAAATATTTCAAAGAGTATATTTGAAACCTATTAGATATAGGATTCCCATAAACCACAAAAATATAGTTTTAAAAGTTATTTTCCTATTTTATTTAAAAGCTTTTTCTAAAGGCCAGAAATGGTCTTTAATAGAGAAAAATTATTTCATTGTTTCAAAAATATTTGACAAACATCAGGGAAACTCAGTGGGCATATATTTCCCATATGTAAGAGTTTCAACACATGGTCATGTTCAAAACATTGGTCAAATCCCTCAAAAACCCTTTCTGGATATTTCAATCTTTTGAAATATTTACAAAGAAAATATTCCCAAAAAATTCCAAGAAAATTCTAGCATGTCACGTATGACATGATTGATGATCTTGCCAAGTCTCATGTCATGGAGAACAGTATAACCCCATGAAACCCTCTCAAAACCACTTCTCACCTTTTTCAAGTTTGAACAACTTTGCACTGTCAAATATGTCCAAATACTCTCACACTTGGTGAACATGCTCAAATGGTGTAATAATGCACCTAGACCAAGTGGCACAAGTTGGAGAACAAGTTAAATTGATCAAAGAGCCCCAAAACCCTTCCTGTCCAGAACCAAATTTGAACAACTTTGTACTACCAACTTTCTCTCCTTGACCCCAACTTTTGTGAGCATGTTAACATGACCAAATGAGGCCACTACACCAAGTAGTGCATCAAGGAGAAGTGATTTTCTCAACTAGATCTACACAAGTCCATTTCTGCTCATTTCTAGGGTTTACAAAAGTTGCATTGACAACTTTGCCCAAATAAGCTCCAAATTGGTGGGAGGCCCTATTTATATGTGTCATTTCACCCTGTGGAGTCTCATGGCAATTGGAAATCATTTGCTTGCCAAAACCATTATCAAACACCTTCTGCCACTTTTCAATAATCACCATTTTGACCACTAAAACTAATCTCCATGACCTCAACTTTTTACCACAGCTCCTCCTAGGCCCCTTTCACCTCCAGTAACAATGGCAAGTCCATAGCTCAATTATTGGATGGGGTAAAACCCCACTTTCTCTCTCTGGACAGCCCCTTTCTCTCTCTTCCTCACCTCCCTCCTCACTCCAGTGGCCATCCATGGCATCCAATGCACCACCCCATTTCTTTACTCCCTCCTAGACCTGCTAGACACCAAAGGACGCGCTCACCATGCATAAAGAATGGCCATGCTAGCCATTTAGGCGCCTGAGCGCTGGCCTTCAGGCGCTCCCGCATTGTAGGCGCCCTCCCAACCGCCTCAGCCACCTCGGGCCTCCTCAGCCCGGCCGATGCACCTCGGCGTCCGCAACACGCTCTGTGATCGGCCCCTCCTCTTTCTCCGCCTCCGCGCTAGCAAACAGAGGCCGCCCCAGCGCGCCAATGGCGAGGCTCACACGCGCGCGCCTCTGGCTCCCTGCTCCCTCCCTCTCTTCTTTCCCTCGCTCTGGACCGAACCCATGAACACCCCAGACATGTCCACGCGCGCCCCCATGACCCACAAAGAACGGCAGAATAACCTCACGGCCAAGACGGGTTCACGGTGAGCCGTGGCTCGCCTACTTAAAGGCCTCCCCGAGCCTCCCTATCACCACCACGCCCCGCCTACTCCAAAAGGCCCCTGTGCCCTCCACTCTCCTCCAGAGCACCCGAGCTCGAGATCGGCCGCGAAGCTCCGCCGCCTCAGGTCGTCGTCGATCTCGGCACGGCTCCCTCTGCTCCTCCTCTCTCTCGATCTGGACTCTCCACACCTCCCTGATCATTTCCCCTCTGTCTCCCCCCTCTTTTGCATTCAGAAACGACCGGAGCCATCGTTGCTCGACGCTCCTCCGCCGCGAACCTCGTCACCGGCGAACCACTATTCCCCACCGGCCAACTCCGGCACCACCCGAACGGCGACACGACGAGGAGTCAAGCGGTGCCATCAGCTCCCCCCGCCGTGCCCGGAAACGTCGCCGGTGAGCTTGCCACCCTCTCTAGGCCGAGGTTGAAGACGACGGCCATGGGGCCCGTCGGTCAGCCTCACACTCTAACGGGTGGGCCCCACCCGTCAGGTTTAAACACGCACGTGCGCGCACCGGTTCGCTGCGTCGGCCGAAGGCGTATTTCGCCTTTACGCCTTCGACGTGGCAGCCTCGCGTGGGCTGAAACCTATCTGGGCCTGCCTCACTGTGGCCCTTCTGGCCCAGTTGCACAGTGCTGCTTCTCCTTTTTCTTTTTCTGGAGACTTGCAAAAATTCCACAGGATTAAATATTAATCCAAATGGAATAATTCCAACTCCTAAAATCTTAGAAAAATCCCACCTATTTCATGGTGTAACTTTCATAAATATCCATCAAACTTTTTTGCACTGTTCAAATTTAAATTCAAATTTGAGCATTTATATTCCCCTCTGAAAATCCATTTCTCCTATCATACAACTCCAAATCCATAACTAATAATTTTCTCCTTCTTAGAGTTCCCCCTGGTATTTATCAAAAATAGGTTGACATTTTTCTGAGCACTTTGGTTTTTCTGTTTTACTATTGCCTTATTTTTCTCGTTATTTTCTTGCGACGATTAGATCACGTATTAGGACGGTTGTCAAGAAGAAGAAGAAGGAGAAGGGTTTGAAGAACTTGAAGACTTTGAAGACCAAGGCAAGCAGCCCTTTGACCATGTTTATGAAACCCTTTTTATGCATGCCATATAGCATTTTTATTGCTTGCATCGGAGTCATGATTTTCTGGTGACCACATGGGGTGGCTTGCCACCGTTACTTCCTCGTTGATACTTGCATTGTCCATGACCCTACCTTCTTATGAGGGTTATGCCGGTGGGAGTAGATAGGATGCTAAAGTAGTGCTACGCAAAAAGGGACAGAAATATGCATGGTGATGGAGATAAAGTATTTTCAAAGGACTTTTCGAAAACCCCATCGGGTGCCACTTATGCCCGAGGGAGATGATGAGTTGGGTAGCCACTTGATGACGAAGTGGTGTACCGAGGCAAGTGTGTGTGTTGTTTTCAAAAACGGATTGGTTTAAGTTAGCACCGTTATTCCAACCTTACATGCGCAACCACTCTACCCTTATATGGGAAAGGGCATTATTGATTACCTAGGCCGATACTAGCTTGGAGTCCGCATTACTAGTGACGGGGAGAGTTGGTGCTCTCTCTCGACGGGTCGTGCCAGTAGGGCGGCCATGACTGCTTTTCACAGGCACCGGATACACAGTTGTGTCCCCTCTCGGATGTTACGATCTTGAGCGAGTCTCGTATGATGTACATCGTGAGGATACGGAACAACGAGTGGACTCCTTGTTAGTGTCGTCTAGGGAAAGATAGTGATCGGGTGCTTACCCCGGGTACTTGAGGTACCGCGGGTCGTGGATGACATGGAAGTTCCCCGGATCTTGTGGGTAAAGTGTGCAACCTCTGCAGAGTGTAAAACTATTCGAATAGTCATGTCCACGGTCAAGGACAGTTGGGTAACCGCTCTTGGGCTACGTCCACATGTTTACAAACCGGGTGTGTGTGTTTGGATAACTACTTGGGTCAAGTCAAGGGACTTTACATGATTGAGTTGGGTTGGTGCCCACTCTATTTATGTTGATATATGTAACCTGTCCTCATGGATACTTGAATTCTCCTGATGCATATCTTACAAGTTGTTGAACATGTAATTGCACTCAAAACTAGCTTTCTGCAAAAATTTACCTATATCATGCATTGTCGTATCTCGAACCAAAACATGGGTTGCTTAAGTAGTACATTCAAAGTACTCATTGGCTTGCCCTTTGGTTATTTAATTGACCGGGCATGGAAGAACCGGAGTTCAAGAAGAGTTCTTTGGAGACGAACATGCGAACTAGGACGCTTCCCAAATGTAATGCCCGTAGGGTTAAGGCAGATGGCATGGGTTCTACTTATCAACGAAGATTTCCGCTGCTTGTGTTTCATTTGATGTTCAGCCCTTAAGGCTTTATCGATGTAAGACTTGACCATAATGGTCATAATTTGTGTAAGGTGGTAAGTATGGATGTAAGACTCTTGTTATTCAGCTTCTGTGTGTTCAGTGAGCATTGATCTCTGGGATCACTGTACACGTGCATTCGGTGAACACGACTTATGAGTCGGGGTCCCCATAGATGGCTACTCATTTAAATCCGAGAATAATGGTTGTTCTATTTATATGAGAGATATGTTTTATGGTCATGCTCTGATGGTCAATGGTTTATTCTTAATGAATCTCGAGCGTAATATTACACATATTCATAGTGTGAATACCAAAAGATGTAAAATTGATAACGATAGTCCCACATACTTGTGGTAATCGCCGCCTTTGGTCACATTGGTGTCAAGCGCATGAAGAAGCTCCATTCGATGGACTTTTAGAGTCTCTCGATTATGAATCATTTGACACATGCGAACCATGCCTTATGGGCAAAATGACCAAGACTCCGTTCTCCGAAACAATGGAGCGAGCAACCAACTTATTGGAAATCATACATACCGATGTGTGCGGTCCAATGAGCGCCGAGGCTCATGGAGGATATTGTTATGTTCTCACTCTCACCGAGGACTTGAGTAGATATGGGTATGTCTACTTGATGAAACACAAGTCCGAGACCTTTGAAAAGTTCAAGGAATTTCAGAATGAGGTAGAGAATCAACGTGACCGAAAATAAAGTTCTTACGATCAGATCGTGGAGGAGAATATTTAAGTCACGAATTTTGTACACACTTAAGGAAATGTGGAATCGTTTCACAACTCACGCCGCTGGAACACCTCAACAGAATGGTGTGTCCGAACGTCGTAATCGCACTCTATTGGATATGGTGCGATCTATGATGTCTCTTACAGATTTGTTGCTATCATTTTGGGGATACGCTCTAGAGACAGCTACATTCACTTTAACTAGGGCACCGTCTAAATCCGTTGAGACGACACCGTATGAATTATGGTTTGGGAAGAAACCTAAGCTGTCGTTTCTAAAAGTTTGGGGATGCGATGCTTATGTCAAGAAACTTCAACCTGAAAAGCTCGAACCCAAGTCGGAAAATGCGTCTCCATAGGATACCCTAAGGAAACCATTGGGTATACCTTCTACCTTAGATCCGAAGGCAATATCTTTGTTGCCAAGAACGGATCCTTTCTTGAAAAAGAGTTTCTCTCGAAAGGAGTAAGTGGGAGGAAAGTAGAACTCGATGAAGTACTACCTCTTGAACCGGAAAATAGTGCAGCTCAGGAAAATGTTCCTGTGGTGCCTACACCTACTGGAGAGGAAATTAACGATGATGATCAAAGTACTTCAGATCAAGTTGCTACTGAACTTCGTAGGTCCACAAGGACACGTTCCACACCAGAGTGGTATGGCAACCCTGTCCTGGAAATCATGTTGTTAGACAACGGTGAACCTTCGAACTATGAAGAAGCGATGGCGGGCCCGGATTCCAACAAATGGCTTGAAGCCATGCAATCCGAGATAGGATCCATGTATGAAAACAAAGTATGGACTTTGGCAGACTTGCCCGATGATCGGCGAGCGATAGAAAACAAATGGATCTTTAAGAAGAAGACAGACGCGGATGGTAATGTCACCATCTATAAAGCTCGACTTGTCGCTAAGGGTTATCGGCAAGTTCAAGGGATTGACTACGATGAGACTTTCTCTCCGTAGCGAAGCTTAAGTCCGTCCGAATCATGTTAGCAATTTCCGCGTACTATGATTATGAGATATGGCGATGATGGACGCCAAAATGCGTTCCTTAACGGTTATCTTAAGGAAGAGTCAGATATGATGTAGCCTAAGGTTTTGTCGATCCTAAGAATGCTAACAAAGTATGCAAGCTCCAAATGATCCATTTATGGGCTGGTGCAAGCATCTCGGAGTTGGAACATTCGCTTTGATGAGATGATCAAAGCGTTTGGGTTTATGCGCACTTATGGAGAAGCCTGCGTTTACATAAGAAAGTGAGTGGGAGCTCAGAAGCATTTCTCATATTATATGTAGATGACATACTTTTGATAGGAAATGATATAGAACTCTTGGACAAGATTAAGGCCTACTTGAATAAAAGTTTTTCAATGAAGGACCTTGGAGAAGCTGCTTATATATTAGGCATCAAGATCTATAGAGATAGATCGAGACGCCTCATAGGTCTTTCACAAAGCACATACCTTGATAAGATTTTGAAGAAGTTCAAAATGGATCAGTCCAAGAAAGGGTTCTTGCCTGTACTGCAAGGTGTGAGATTGAGCTCGGCTCAATGCCCAACCACGGCAAAAGATAAAGAAGAGATGAGCGTCATCCCCTATGCCTCGGCCATAGGATCTTTTATGTATGCCATGCTGTGTACCAGACCTGATGTAAACCTTGCCGTAAGTTTGGTGGGAAAGGAAAGGATGGGATTTCTTTCCTCCCACCTTTGCCAACGCCCCAATGGACTTGGAGGGCAAGAAATAATCCCCCTCCACCCCTATATATAGTGGGGAGGCGCATGGGAGCTGCACCCTTGCCTCGGGCGCAGCCCTCCCCTCTCCCAAGTCCTCCTCCTCTCCGCGGTGCTTGGCGAAGCCCTGCAGGATTGCCACGCTCCTCCATCACCACCACACCGTCGTCTTTCTGCTGGATGGAGTCTTCCCCAACCTCTCCCTCTCTCCTTGCTGGATCAAGGCATGGGAGACGCCACCGGGCTGTACATGTGTTGAACGCGGAGGTGCCGTCTGTTCGGCACTAGGATCTCCGGTGATTTGGATCACGACGAGTACGACTCCTTCAACCCCGTTCTCTTGAACGCTTCCGCTTAGCGATCTACAAGGGTATGTAGATGCACTCTCCTTCCCCTCGTTGCTAGTTTCTCCATAGATAGATCTTGGTGACACGTAGGAAAATTTTGAATTTCGCCACGCTCCACAACAAAGGGTATCGAGCTAGGTCTATTGCATAGATTCTTTGCACGAGTAGAACACAAAGTAGTTGTGGGCGTTGATTTTGTTCAATATGCTTACCGTTACTAGTCCAATCTTGATTCGGCGACATTGTGGGATGAAGCGGCCCGGACCGACCTTACACGTACACTTACGTGAGACAGGTTCCACCGACTGACATGCACTTGTTGCATAAGGTGTCTAGCGGGTGCCGCCTCCCACTTTAGTCGGATCGGATTCGATGAAAAGGGTCCTTATGAAGGGTAAATAGCAATTGACATATCACGTTGCGGTTTTGCGTAGGTAAGAAACGTTCTTGCTAGAAACCCATAGCAACCACGTAAACACATGCAAACAACAATTAGAGGACGTCTAACTTGTTTTTGCAGGGTATGCTATGTGATGTGATATGTCCAAGAAGAATGTGATGAATGATATGTGATGTATGAGATTGATCATGTTCTTGTAATAGGAATCACGACTTGCATGTCGATGAGTATGACAACCGGCAGGAGCCATAGAAGTTGTCTTTATTTATTGTATGACCTGCGTGTCATTGAACAACGCCATGTAATTACTTTACTTTATTGCTAACCGGTAGCCATAGTAGTAGAAGACAACTTCATGGAGACACGATGATGGAGATCATGGTGTCATGCCGGTGACGATGATGATCGTGGAGCCCCGAAGATGGAGATCAAAAGGAGCAATATGATATTGGCCATATCATGTCACTATTTGATTGCATGTGATGTTTGTCATGTTTATACATCTTATTTTCTTAGTACGACGGTAGTAAATAAGATGATCCCTCATTAAAATTTCAAGAATGTGTTCCCCCTAACATGCACCGCTATGCGAAAGTTCGCTGCTTCAAGCACCACGTGATGATCGGGTGTGATAGATTCTTACGTTCACATACAACGGGTGTAAGCCAGATTTACACACGCCAAACACTTAGGTTAACTTGACGAGCCTAACATGTATGCAGACATGGCCTCGAGCACAAGAGACCGAAAGGTCGAGCATGAGTCGTATGGAGGATACGATCAACATGAAGATGTTCACCGATGATGACTAGTCCGTCTCACGTGATGATCGGACACGGCCTAGTTGACTCGGATCATGTAATCACTTAGATGACTAGAGAGATGTCTATCTGAGAGGGAGTTCGTGAGATGAACTTAATTATCATGAACATAGTCAAAAGATCTTTGCAAATTATGTCGTAAGCTCGCGCTTTAGTTCCACTGTTTAGATATGTTCCTAGAGAAAATATAGTTGAAAGTTGACAGTAGCGATTATGCGGACAGACAAAAGCTTATGTCCTTAATGCACCGCTCGGTGTGCTGAACCTCGAACGTCATCTGTGGATGTTGCGAACATCTGACATACACGTCTTGAAAACTATGTGATAGTTCGGTTAAACGGTTTAGAGTTGAGGCATCAAAGACGATTTCGAGATGTCGTGGAACATATGAGATGTTCCGAGGGCTGAAATTGGGATTTCAAGCTCGTGCCCACGTCAAGAGGTATAAGACCTCCGACGATTTTCTTAGCCTGCAAACTAAGGAGAAAAGCTCAATCATTGAGCTTGTGCTCGATTGTCTCGAAAGTGCAACAATCACTTGAATCGAGTGGGAGTTGATCTTCCTGATGAGATAGTGATGTTTCTCCAAAGTCATTGCCACCAAGCTGCTAGAAGCTTCGTGGTGAACTATAACATATTAGGGATAGATATGATGATCCTTGAGCTATTCACAATGTTCGACACCGCGAATGTAGAAATCAAGAAGGAGCATCAATTGTTGATGGTTAGTGAAACCACTAGTTTCAAGAAGGGCAAGGGCAAGAAGGGGTACTTCATGAAACAGCAAATCGATTCTTGCTCCGGAAGAAACCTGTGGTTGAACCCAAACCCGAGACTAAGTGCTTCGTAATGAGAGGAACGGACCTTTGAGCAGGATTACCCTAGATACTTGGTAGATGAGAAGGTCGGCAAGGTCGATAGAAGTATATTGGATATACATTATGTTAATGTGTACTTTACTAGTACTCCTAGCAGCACCAGTGGTATTAGATACCGGTTCGGTTGCTAAGTGTTAGTAACTCGAAATAAAAGCTACGGAATAAACGGAGACTAGCTAAAGGTGAGTCGACGATATATGTTGGAAGTGTTTCCAAAGGTTGATGTGATCAAGCATCGCCTGCTCCCTCTACCATTGAGATTTGTGTTAAACCTAAATAATTGTTATTTGGTGTTTGCGTTGAGCATAGACATGATTGGATTATGTCTATTGCAATACGGTTATTCATTTAAGGAGAATAATGGTTACTCTATTTATTTGAATAAAACCTTCAATGGTCTTGCACCTAAAAGAATGGTTTATTGAATCTCGATCGTAGTGATACACATTTTCATGCCAAAAGATATAAGATAGTAATGATAGTACCACTTACTTGTGGCATCGCCATGTAAGTCATATTGGTGTAAAACGCATGAAGAAGCTCCATGTTGATGGATCTTTGGACTCACTGCTTTTGAAAAGTCCGAGACATGCGAACCATTTCTATTGGTGTATACGCATGAAGAAACTCCATGCGGATGGATCGCTTGGACTCACTTGATTTTGAATCACTTGAGATATGCAAATCATACCACATGGCAAGATGACCGAAAAGCCTCGCTTTCAAGAAGATGGAACAAGATAGCAACTTGTTGGAAGTAACACATTTTGATGTGTGCAGTCCAATGAGTGCCGAGGCATGCAGTGAATATCGTTATGTTCTTACTTCACATATGATTCGAGTAGATGTTGAGTATATTTACTTGATGAAACACAAATCTGAATTATTGAATGGTTCAAGTAATTTCAGGGTGAAGTTAAAGATCATCGTGACAAGAGGATAAAATGTCTATGATATGATCATAGAGATGAGTATCTGAGTTCTGAGCTTTGGCATAATTAAGACATTGTGGAAATTGTTTCACAATAAATACCGCCTGGAACACCATAGTGTGATGGTGTGTCCGAACATCATAGTTGCACCCTATTGAATATGGTGCGTACCATGATGTCTCTTATCGAATTACCACTATCATTCATGGGTTAGGCATTAGAGACAACAAAACTCACTTTAATAGGGCACCACGTAATTCCGTTGAGACGACACCGTTTGAACTATGGTTTGGAGAAACCTAAGTTGTCGTTTCTTAAAAGTTTGGGGCTGCGATGCTTATGTGAAAAAGTTTCAGGTTGATGAGCTCGAACCCAAAGCGGATAAAAATGCATATTTTCATAGGACACCAAAAACAGTTGGGTACACCTCCTATCTCAGATCCGGAAGCAAAAGTAATTGTTTCTAGAAACGGGTCCTTTCTCGAGGAAAAGTTTCTCTCGAAAGAATTGAGTGGGAGGATGGTGGAGACTTGATGAGGTTATTGAACCGTCACTTCAACATGATAGTGATCATGAAGTTTTGGATCAAGTCACTACCGTACCTCGTAGGGTGACAAGGATGCGTACTACTTCTGAGTGGTACAGTAATCCTGTCTTGAAGGTCATGTTGCCAGACAACAATGAACCTACGAGCTATGAAGAAGCGATGGTGGGCCCGGATTCCGAATGGCTCAAGGCCATAACATCCGAGAGAGGATCCATGACTTTGGAAGAAATACTTGATGGTCGTAATGACGTTGGGTAAAGATGGATTTTAAAAGGAAGACAGACAATGATGGTAAGTATCACCATTAAGAAAGCTCGACTTGTCGTTAAAGATGTTTTCCGACAAGAACAAGGAATTGACTACACTGAGGCTTTCTCACCGTAGCGATGCTAAGAGTCTGTTGGAATTGGATTAGCAATTACTGCATGATTGATGAAATCTTGCGATAGGATGTCAAAACATTGTTTCTCGACGTTATACTTGAGGAAAGGTTGTATGTGATACAACCGTAAGGTTTTGTCAATCTGAAAGATGCTAACAAGTATGCAAAGCTCCGAGAATCCTTCTAAGGACCGGAGTAAGCATCTCGGAGTTGGAATGTACGCTTTGATGAGATGATCAAAGATTTTGGGTTTATACAAAGTTTGTGAGAAACTTGTATTTCCAAAGAAGTGAGTGGGAGCACTATAGAATTTCCGATAAGTATATGTGAATGACATATTGTTGATCGTAAATGATGTAGAATTCTGGAAAGCATATAGGGTTATTTGAAAAGTGTTTTCAATAGAAAACCTGAATTAAGTCAGAAGCGACCCGACCTCGAACGGTCAAGCCTCCGTGTTCTATGCCATCCCTCGATCAAGATGTCGCACACACAAGACATCAATGTATATATCAAAGTGCAATCACATGCATAAATAACGAAACCGATATATACCTCATAATACTCAGCGGAAACAATCAAACGGGTGTGGAGTCCCATCAACGCCATCGGCAAAGTTGAGTGTAGACCGTAACCCCAGAACGCACTCTTACTCGTCGAGGAAAATATACGCAACATGATACGTTGCAGCCGTGTAGGTCAAGACATTGAATGTACCGGCAAGATCACAACATGAATAAACAGATGATAAAACTATACTATATGCAATATGGCTTTATGGCTCTGTATCTGAATTTTGTTTGCGTAAATGCTGATTTTATTTTCCCTACATCAAAGGAATAGAATGAAGTCTGTACTAAGGAGTTTTCTATCATGACATGGTTCCGCCAACCGATGTCTCATAGCCCAAATTCATCATAAGTTGCCCACAATTAAGTTATCATCCGGTGTTGAGAGTTCCGAGATAGATCCAAGTCCAGATGCTCAAATTGTCCGTGAATCGGGGACACGGCTAATCGATTAGGTTTTAACCCTCTGCAGAGGTTTGTACACTTTACCCGCAAGATTCGATCCCTCTTTTACGCTCTCGCACTTCAGAGTGTTTGAGAACAAGATGACCAAACATGGTCTTCCAAAGAGTTCCTCCGACCACCGTCCGGTACCCATCCGATCCTACCGTTCTTCTACATCCGCTAGTACCGCCCCAGCCAGAGTCACAACTAAGGTCAACCAAGCCAGAGCCCATAATGACTTGCGGTTGCATGTAAGCTTCCGGGCGTGAAGTATTCTTCCGTCTCTTTGAGTCTGGGTGAAGCTTTCCGCGAGATGTCATGGCGCTTCTCCATGCATCCCGCCAACCACCGGTTTCTCCAGTGGCTGCCCGTCAACCGTCCTTCACCCAAAGAGTGTGTATTGAATTCTGTCTCGAGTCTTGAAGTCTTGAGGTCTTGAAGATGCAGTCCTTGCAGATTCCATCATGGAGTTGTCGCCATTGACGAGAATCCTCCATTCTCACACCACTCCCGAGTACTCATACCAACCCCGTCTACTATAGCGTAGCATAAAAATAAATTATCGTCCCGGGCTTGGTAACAGGGGGATGGGTTCCTACCTCATGCATACTACTTCTACTCAACTACAAGGATTCAATAACACTACTGAGGGATGGTTGCAAAGATGTCACTAAATGCAATAAAAACATAGGTATGAAAGCATGGTCAAAGTGAACTTGCCTGGTTGACGATCTTCGAAAGAAACTAGGGTTTCGTAGTAGCAATCTTCGCACTCCGGAAAGTCTACCGAGGCAAACAATAACTATAATAAGCACATAGCAATAGGACCACATAACACAACATAACAAAAGTAACACAACAAAACAATCAAAACCAATCCAAAAAGGAGAAACTCAAAGAAACCAATTCAAAGTTTTTCCTACTTCAAACCATAGCAAAAAAAAATAGTTTTTATATAACAAAAATTCCTTAATATAGCCTAATCATGGTTTTAAGTTAACTAAATGGAAAAGGATTCACTAAGCAACTAGGAGCAAAAAGAATTAATTTAAAAGCTATTATAAAACTCATTTTAGGCCTAATCCAATTTCTATTAAGAAAAATAATTTAAAACTTTTATTAATTATAAATAAAAGTTCATCTACTAGAATGACAGAAACTAACCTAGAATAACTAATCAGAAGTTAAAAATAAATTAATTTACTAATTAATTTAATAGGAAAACAGGAACTAGTTAATTAATTAGGATTAATAGGATTCTGTCTAAAACTAATTATTTATTAATCCTAAAATACCCAAGTTAATTTCTAGGGTTTGGCAATGTCAAAATAAAGTGATGACAAAAAGAATCATGCAAAAATAATTTTTCTAACTCAAGTTATAGCAGATTTACTATTCTGACTAAAACTAAATTAAAGCAATTTTAATTAATTTTTAACATAGCTAAATATATATTCTACAGAAACTACAGAAAATTTGCAAACCAACAAAAAAGAATCACCTAAAAATATTAAACAGAATAAAAGATATGAATTTTTCAAAACAGAAACTATTCTGTTAAAACAGAAAACAAAAATAAAAGAAAAGGGCCTAATGGGCCTAAACTACGCACTATGCGTAAAATAACCTAAACGGGCCCTAGGGTTAAACTAGTCGGGCCGGGCTAAATAAAATAAACCCTCACCTAAATTAAACCGTAAACGAACCGGTGAAAAGCCCGGTTTTAATTAAAACCGCGTACCCCTTCGGGGTTCTAATCCTAGCCGTTGATATAGATCGGACGGGGGAGGGTAACTCCGGCGACTCACCGGCGTTTGGACGGCCAAGTGGCTCGGTGGCGAGTCAGTTGGCCTCTCCGGTCGTCGGGGAGGTCGGTGGAGTGGTCCGTGGTGCAGGCGACGAGGAGGGTTCAGTGGAGTGGGTGGAGCTCGGGGAGGGCTAGAGGCGGCGACGGCGACGCAAATGGCGGCGGCGGTAGGCTCGGCTCCCATGAGCGTGAGGAGGGAGGAGGGTTCCATGAGGGGCAAGGGGGGAATGGGGTGCGGGGAGGGGCTTTTATAGGCGGGGGTCGCCGGGCCTGAGGGATCGGGCGATCGGGGATCCGGATCCTTCGGGATCCCACGATCTCCCATGAGGTCGATGCGCGCGAGGGGAAGAAGACGGGCGGGCCCAAGGGTCGATGAGAGGGAGAGGGGAGGGTTCGGCCGGGTGGCCGGGCCTAGGGAAATCGGGCGAGGGGCGAGGCCGGGTGGAGCCGGGCCGGGCCGGGTTTCACTGGCCGGCCTAGTGGGCCGGCTTGGCTGGGCCAGGTGCGGAGTGCGGAGGGGTGAGGTGGCGCTGGCTGGGCCTGGGTGGCCTGGCTGGCGCCCGAAGGGTTTTTCTTCTTTATTTTTTTAAATAAAACTAAAACAGAAATAAAACAATATCTATAAATATTTTATATAGGACATATATATACCAAAATGATCAGGGGAATATTCCCTATCATTTGAACATTTTTCCAAAGGCAAAATCCAAACTTTATAAAAATCCATTTTTTCAAATTCAAATAAAATTCAGATTTGAATCCAAAACTTTTGGCATTGTTTCCTCTGATATTTTTGGAGTGTCATGTTTGCTCCTCTCATACTTTTGATCAAGTATTTATCGTGCATAGTTTTTGAAATGTTTCCCACATGCCAAAGTTTGAAATTCAAATTCAAAACTCAAAATTTGAAAGAGGGTTCCAAAGCACCTTCAAATGATTTTCAACTTGATTCATTATAACTTCCAACTCCTATTTCATATAATTGAAGGAGTCATTTTATCTTCCCTCATGAAAATCATTGAGTTGCATAAAGCTTTGAATTTGAAAACTTCCCAAATGAAATTCAATTCTTTTTCCAAAACCCTATTCATTTCAAAATGGAAGAAGTCATGTCATCTTCACTCTAGGTTTTGGTGTTGAAATGAACTTGAGTTCAATTGGGATCCAAAATGCAAAATGGAAAGTTTGGGAAAGTCATTTCATTCCCTCTCATTCAACTTTCAAAAGTTTCAATTTCCATTCAATCAATCACCAAACAATCGTATAACAACCATAGTTATTTATTTATTATAACATTCCAAAATTTAAAATTTTGGGATGTTACAAACCTACCATTATTTAAAATGAATCTCGTCCCCTAGATTCGGAGAGGCTAGCAAGAAATAGGTTAGGGTTTGGGGTCTTCTCAAAATCCATCGATCGTCTCCGGGGTCTCGGATGCTACCACCCTTAGAAGCATGGTTACGGTTCCATCAAAACTCATATACTCCATCCTTATTATCGATAAAGGTCGGTCTTCTCAGATATTAAGGATAATTCCTTCTCCGGGCTCTTCCGGTAGTGGCATAACCTTTTCCTCAATTCTTTTGTCCTTTACTCTTGGTAAGGTTATTCCGAGACCGGGTCTTCATAATCGACGGGTCTGTCGCCACTTCTAAACAACTATCGATATCTCATGGTGGTCAACAATTTATGGTTTCCCTGCAGAAAACGGGTCTGGGTTGAACCTCACCGTATAACCTACGGTTGGCAACAACTGCCGTGTACAAGGGAAAAAAATACCTATACCTTTCTAAGGTTTAAACAAGGTTTTGATCGTCGTCTCTCTACTATAGGTAAGTCACTCAGATTTTACCATCCCATATAGCAAAGCTTAATAATAAGAGTAAGTCGGTATGGTGATCAATCCATCCTGCACTCCAAATCATTACCTTGTACATGGTTTAGCGAATCTCGCATTCTAACACTCGGTCATCCTCACAAGCATTGCAGAATTTCTCTTGTCGGCCAACCAAGTTCGGAAAAATCCATTGATTCTGCAGCCAAACAAACATCTATCGCTCCTTAACAACTCTCGTGTTTTATGTAAACTCCTATAGAATCGCTTGTTGATCAAATCGTAGTCTATTCCCAAAATTTCTTTCTCCAGTGGGTACTTGATCCTTATTAATTCTTGGGCCTATGGGTTATGGCCCACTTCAACATTAGTGCAGCTTTAACTCATCCTTGGGGTAACTCTCTTGTTCCATATTACACCTCTTTTAAATCCAAGAGTACTGCTTTCTTCATACCATCATATCAAAAGCAAAATTCCAACTTTTTTCCTTCAACTACAGTCCGTGGAATATATATTTTCTTATCCATTAGTCTAGTCTTCTTCACGAGGTACTACCACCCTAAAAATGAAATTCACAAATCCATCCATAGACCATATTTTTCTCATATCCTCGAAAATGGTCAAAATCCGTGTTCATAGAGTAACAACTCATACAATTAAACATATGAAAACATGTCACCTTAACTTTATTGATTTCATGAATCCATTACAAACTCTGAGCACCCATTACATAACTCAACTCATTGAGCTCATGAAAATGAAATTGCTTTCTATTACTCTTGTTTCCAATATCAAAATTCCAACTACTCCACTCCTGCTTTCATCTTGTCGGGACATTTAGTAGCATAATGTCCTGCTTCCTTGCAATGAAAACACATAACTTTCGATAAGTCTTTGGGCTTCTTGGAGATGGTGCTCGCTCCTTGAGTTCCTTGCTTCCTTTCGGGACAATGATTGGCATAATGCCCGACGTCCTTACATTCAAAACAGGTGATATGACTCTTGTCCCTATTTGCAGAAATTGGGTTGTTCTGAGGGTGTCTTTGTTTTCTCTTCCTGGTTTTCTTCGTTCTGATCAAACCTTCTATTCCTTGTGGGTCAAACTTCACTTCTGTTGTCGGGAAATATCCTGGATACTCTTTTCTTTCCTTGGTGCAATACTGTGAAAAATGTCCTTCTTCTCCACATGAATAGCAGGCATTGGAGTAAAATCTGTCGAGACCTTCTCCATCCGTGTCGTCAACACTTTCATTCATTACTGGTTCTTCTAGGTCTTCTTTGAGGGTTTCTTTCATTCCATCTTCCCGCTTGAATAGTTTGTTGCACCATGGAGTAAATGTGACATCGCACCGTAGTGGGTGGTTCCTTCACACAGGAAGCAAGTCACCTGGCTAGTTGAGAATTCCTCAGCTGGGTGTTTCTCCTCACAATGAGGGCATCCATCTTTGTGTTCCTCCTGGGTGTGTCCTATTTCTCCGCAAATCTTGCAGGCACAAGGTTTTCTTCTTGGTGTATCATGGTGCTTCCGGATGAGACGCGATCTCAACAGGGTCTTCTTGAAATCCTCCCAAGTTCTTGCTCCATTAAATCCCTGTATGGCTTGATGCATTTTCCACCAGGTTGCAGCACTTTCTGTAAGGTACTGAAGAGCGTATTGGACCTCATACTTCCTTGAAACCAAATTGTTCCCGAAGTGATTCTCCATGTTCTGCATCCATAGCTCTGCCTCCGGCTGAGTCTTCGGTCCAGAGAATAACAGTCCAACTTCATTCATCATCTATGGGGTTCAAGGGTTTTAGGGTGAGATGAGAGAGAGGTGGGGAGGGATATACACACAATACAAACAATAGTTTTTTGAAGGAACAGGTTTTATTTTGGGGCTGTCGGAAAACATCAAACAAATGACAGCTCACAAATCATCGCTTCTAACGTAAGTGTATAACAGGGGTTTGGTCTTCTAAAGGTCTAATAATTCTTCAGATCTTTCCAAGTCTTTGGAGTCTTCAACTGTTGTAGCTTCTAATACATGGTGAAATCCTCTTTACTCGAGGGGTCATCAGTTCTCCGATATCAAATCCTTCTTGGAGCGTCTTCAGTTGATCCTCCGGGTGATCAAAGGATAAGGGGTAAATTCTAACTATTTGAGGTGAGAGGGTCTATTTGATAAAATCAGAAAAGATGAGAAGTAAGAGTCTTTTTGAAAATAAAGTTTTAGAGATTTTCTGTCCTAGGGCTTTCCGGTTTCTAGGGTCACGTCCTCATACCAACATGTGCTCGATACCATCTCAGAGCGACCCGACCTCAGACGGTCAAGCCTCCGTGTTCTATGCCATCCTCGGATCAAGATGTCGGCACACACACAGTACATCAATGTATATATCAAAGTGCAATCACATGCATAAATAACGTAAAACTGATATATACCTCATAATACTCAGCGGAAACAATCAAACGGGTGTGGAGTCCCATCAACGCCATCGGCAAAGTTGAGTGTAGACCGTAACCACTGTGCACTCTTACTGCGTCGAGGAAAATATCTCGCAACATGATACGTTGCAGCCGTGTAGGTCAAGACATTGAATGTACCGGCAAGATCACAACATGAATAAACAGATGATAAAACTATACTATATGCAATATGGCTTTATGGCTCAGATTCGAATTTTGTTTGCGTAAATGCTGATTTTATTTTCCCTACATCAAAGGAATAGAATGAAGTCTGTACTAAGGAGTTTTCTATCATGACATGGTTCCGCCAACCGATGTCTCATAGCCCAAATTCATCATAAGTTGCCCACAATTAAGTTATCATCCGGTGTTGAGAGTTCCAGATAGATCCAAGTCCAGATGCTCAAATTGTCCGTGAATCGGGACACGGCTAATCGATTAGGTTTTAACCCTCTGCAGAGGTTTGTACACTTTACCCGCAAGATTCGATCCCTCTTTTACGTTCTCGCACTTCAGAGTGTTTGAGAACAAGATGACCGAAACATGGTCTTCCAAAGAGTTCCTCGACCACCGTCCGGCACTCCATCCGATCCTACCGTTCTTCTACATCCGCTAGTACCGTCCCAGCCAGAGTCACAACTAAGGTCAACCAAGCCGAGCCCATAATGACTTGCGGTTGCACAGTAAGCTTCCGGCGTGAAGTATTCTTCCGTCTCTTTGAGTCTGGGTGAAGCTTTCCGCGAGATGTCATGGCGCTTCTCCATGCATCCCGGCCAACCACCGGTTTCTCCAGTGGCTGCCCGTCAACCGCCCTTCACCCAAAGAGTGTGTATTGAATTCTGTCTCGAGTCTTGAAGTCTTGAGGTCTTGAAGATGCAGTCCTTGCAGATTCCATCATGGAGTTGTCGCCATTGACGTAGAATCCTCCATTCTCACACCACTCCCGAGTACTCATACCAACCCCGTCTACTATAGCGTAGCATAAAATAAATTATCGTCCGGGCTTTGTAACAGGGGGATGGGTTCCTACCTCATGCATACTACTTCTACTCAACTACAAGGATTCAATAACACTACTGAGGGATGGTTGCAAAGATGTCACTAAATGCAATAAAAACATAGGTATGAAAGCATGGTCAAAGTGAACTTGCCTGGTTGACGATCTTCGAAAGAAACTAGGGTTTCAGAGGTAGCAATCTTCGCACTCGGAAAGTCTACCGAGGCAAACAATAACTATAATAAGCACATAGCAATAGGACCACATAACACAACATAACAAAAGTAACACAACAAAACAATCAAAACCAATCCAAAAAGGAGAAACTCAAAGAAACCAATTCAAAGTTTTTCCTACTTCAAACCATAGCAAAAAAAAATAGTTTTTATATAACAAAAATTCCTTAATATAGCCTAATCATGGTTTTAAGTTAACTAAACGGAAAAGGATTCACTAAGCAACTAGGAGCAAAAAGAATTAATTTAAAAGCTATTATAAAACTCATTTTAGGCCTAATCCAATTTCTATTAAGAAAAATAATTTAAAACTTTTATTAATTATAAATAAAAGTTCATCTACTAGAATGACAGAAACTAACCTAGAATAACTAATCAGAAGTTAAAAATAAATTAATTTACTAATTAATTTAATAGGAAAACAGGAACTAGTTAATTAATTAGGATTAATAGGATTCTGTCTAAAACTAATTATTTATTAATCCTAAAATACCCAAGTTAATTTCTAGGGTTTGGCAATGTCAAAATAAAGTGATGACAAAAAGAATCATGCAAAAATAATTTTTCTAACTCAAGTTATAGCAGATTTACTATTCTGACTAAAACTAAATTAAAGCAATTTTAATTAATTTTTAACATAGCTAAATATATATTCTACAGAAACTACAGAAAATTTGCAAACCAACAAAAAAAGAATCACCTAAAAATATTAAACAGAATAAAAGATATGAATTTTTCAAAACAGAAAACAAAAATAAAAGAAAAAGGGCCTAATGGGCCTAAACTACGCACTATGCGTAAAATAACCTAAACGGGCCCTAGGGTTAAACTAGTCGGGCCGGGCTAAATAAAATAAACCCTAACCTAAATTAAACCGTAAACGAACCGGTGAAAAGCCCGGTTTTAATTAAAACCGCGTACCCCTTCGGGGGTTCTAATCCTAGCCGTTGATATAGATCGGACGGGGGAGGGTAACTCCGGCGACTCACCGGCGTTTGGACGGCGGGCAGCGGCTCGGTGGCGAGTGCGTTGGCCTCTCCGGTCGTCGGGAGGTCGGTGGAGTGGTCCCGTGGTCTTGAAGTGGGCGACGAGGAGGGGTTCGTGGAGTGGGTGGAGCTCGGGAGGGCTAGGGCGGCGACGGCGACGCAAATGGCGGGCGGTAGGCTCGGCTCCCATGAGCGTGAGGAGGAGGAGGGTTCCATGAGGGGCAAGGGGGAATGGGGTGCGGGGAGGGGCTTTTATAGGCGGGGGTCGCTTGGGCCTGAGGGATCGAGGCGATCGGGATCCCGGATCCTTCGGGATCCCACGATCTCCCATGAGGTCGACAAGGCGCCGAGGGGAAGAAGACGGGCGGGGCCCATGGGTCAAGGAGAGGGAGAGGGGAGGGTTCACGGGTGGCCAAGCCTAGGGAAATCGGGCGAGGGGCGAGGCCGGGTCGGTGGAGTCGGGCTGGTCGGTTTCACTGGCTGGCCTCGTGGGCCGGGCTTGGCTGGCCAAAGGCTGGGTGCGGAGGGGTGAGGTGGCGCTGGCTGGCTGGGTGGTTCGGCGCCTCAAGGGTTTTTCTTCTTTATTTTTTAAATAAAACTAAAACAGAAATAAAACAATATCTATAAATATTTTATATAGGACATATATATACCAAAATGATCGTGGAATATTCCTATCATTTGAACATTTTTCCAAAGGCAAAATCCAAACTTTATAAAATCCATTTTTTCAAATTCAAATAAAATTCAGATTTGAATCCAAAACTTTTGGCATTGTTTCCTCTGATATTTTTGGAGTGTCATGTTTGCTCCTCTCATACTTTTGATCAAGTATTTATCGTGCATAGTTTTGAAATGTTTCCCACATGCCAAAGTTTGAAATTCAAATTCAAAACTCAAAATTTGAAAGAGGGTTCCAAAGCACCTTCAAATGATTTTCAACTTGATTCATTATAACTTCCAACTCCTATTTCATATAATTGAAGGAGTCATTTATCTTCCCTCATGAAAATCAATGAGTTGCATAAAGCTTTGAATTTGAAAACTTCCCAAATGAAATTCAATTCTTTTTCCAAAACCCTATTCATTTCAAAATGGAAGAAGTCATGTCATCTTCACTCTAGGTTTTGGTGTTGAAATGAACTTGAGTTCAATTGGGATCCAAAAATGCAAAATGGAAAGTTTGGGAAAGTCATTTCATTCCCTCTCATTCAACTTTCAAAAGTTTCAATTTCCATTCAATCAATCAGTCAAACAATCAGACAACAACCATAGTTATTTATTTATTATAACATTCCAAAATTTAAAATTTTGGGATGTTACAAAGCTGCTTGAACATTGAGCATCAAGATCTATGAGGATAGATAAAAAGCGCTAAATGGTACTTTCAAATGAGCACATACCTTGACATGATCTTGAAGGTGTTCAAGATGGATCAGTCAAAGAAGGAGTTCTTGCCTGAGTTGTAAGGTATGAAGTTAAGAGTTAAAGCTCGACCACGGCAGAAGAGAGAGAAAGGACGAAGGTTGTCCCCTATGCTTCGGACATAGGCTCTGTAGTATGCTATGCTGTGTGCCGCACTAGAAGTGTGCCTTGCCATGAGTCTGGCAAGGGGGTACAAGAGTGATCCAGGAATGGATCATTGGACAGCGGTCAAAATTGTCCTTGGAGTAAATAAGGACATGTTTCTCGATTATGGAGGTGATAAAGAGTTAGGCGAAGGGTTACGCCGATGCAAGCTTTAACACCTATCCGAGTGACTCGAGTAGCAAAGCGGATACGTATAGTGGAGCAACCATTTGGAATAGCTCCAAGTGGAGCGTGGAAGCAGCATTTACAATATGACCTTGAGATTTATGAAGTACATACGGATCTGAATGTTGCGCACCCGTTGACTAAAACCTCTCTCACAAGCAAAACATGATCAAACCCGTAACTCATTGAGTCTTAATCACATGATGATGTGAACTAGTTTAGTGACACTAGTAAACTCTTTGGATGTTAGTCACATGGCGATGTGACTGTGAGTGTTAATCACATGGCGATGTGAACTAGATTATTGACTCTAGTGCAAGTGGGAGACTGTTGGAAATATGCCCTAGAGGCAATAATAAATTGGTTATTATTATATTTCCTTGTTCATGATCATCGTTTATTATCCATGCTATAATTGTATTGATAGGAAACTCAGGTACATGTGTGGATACATAGACAACACCATGTCCCTCGTAAGCCTCTAGTTGACTAGCTCGTTGATCAACAGATGGTTACGGTTTCCTGACCATGGACATTGGATGTCATTGATAACGGGATCACATCATTTGGAGAATGATGTGATGGACAAGACCCAATCCTAAGCCTAGCACAAAGATCGTGTAGTTCGTATGCTAAAGCTTTTCTAATGTCAAGTATCTTTTCCTTAGACCATGAGATTGTGCAACTCCGGATACCGTAGGAATGCTTTGGGTGTACCAAACGTCCACAACGTGAATCGGGTGGCTATAAAGGTGCACTACATGTATCTCCGAAAGTGTCTGTTGGTTTGGCACGAATCGAGACTGGATTTGTCACTGTGTAAACGGAGAGGTATCTCCGCCCACTCGGTAGGACATCATCATAATGTGCACAATGTGACCAAGGGGTTGATCACGGGATGATGTGTTATGGAACGAGTAAAGAGACTTGCGATAACGAGATTGAACAAGGTATCGGTATACCGACGATCGAATCTCGGGCAAGTACAATACCGTTAGACAAAGGGAATTGTATACGGGATCGATTGAGTCCTTGACATCGTGGTTCATCCGATGAGATCATCATGGAACATGTGGGAGCCAACATGGGTATCCAGATCCTCGCTGTTGGTTATTGACCGAGAACGTCTCGGTCATGTTCAAGATGGTTCCCGAACCCGTAGGGTCTACACACTTAAGGTTCGATGACGCTAGGGTTATAGGGAATAGATATGCGTGGTTACCGAATGTTGTTCGGAGTCCCGGATGAGATCCCGGACGTCACGAGGAGTTCCGGAATGGTCCGGAGGTAAAGATTTATATATGGGAAGTCCTATTTTGGCCACCGGAATTTCTCGTTTATGGAGGTGACGAAGAGCTCGTCATAAAGGGTTACGTCGACGCTAGCTTCGACACAGATCTGGATGACTCTAAGTCACAAACCGGATACGTGTATATGTTGAATGGTGGAGCAAGAGCTGGTGCAGCTGCAAGCAGAGCGTCGTGGCGGGATCTACATGTGAAGCGGAGTACATGGCAGCCTCGGAGGCAGCACATGAAGCAATATGGGCGAAGGAGTTCATCACCGACCTAGGACTCATACCCAATGCGTCGGGGCCGATCAAACTCTTCTGTGACAACACTGGAGCTATTGCACTTGCCAAGGAGCCTGTGTTTCACAAGAAGACCAGCACATCAAGCGTCGCTTCAACTCCATCCGTGAAAATGTTCAAGATGGAGACATAGAAATTTGCAAAGTGCATACGGATCTCGAATGTCGCAGATCCGTTGACTAAACCTCTTCCGCGGTAAAACATGATCAACACCGTAACTCTATGGGTGTTCCATTCATCACAATGTAACTAGATTATTGACTCTAGTGCAAGTGGGAGACTGTTGGAAATATGCCCTAGAGGCAATAATAAAGGATTATTATTATATTTCCTTGTTCATGATGATTGTCTTTTATTCATGCTATAATTGTATTATCCGGAAATCATAAAACACGTGTGAATACATAGACCACAATATGTCCCTAGTGAGCCTCTAGTTGACTAGCTCGTTGATCAATAGATAGTCATGGTTTCTCGACTATGGACATTGGATGTCATTGATAAGCGGGATCACATCATTAGGAGAATGATGTGATGGACAAGACCCAATCCTAAGCATAGCACAAGATCGTGTAGTTCGCTTTTGCTAGAGCTTTTCCAATGTCAAGTATCTCTTCCTTAGACCATGAGATCGTGTAACTCCGGATACCGTGAGGAGTGCTTTGGGTGTACCAAACGTCACAACGTAATCGGGTGACTATAAAGGTGCATTACTAGTATCTTCGAATGTGTCTGTTGGGTTGACACGGATCGAGACTGGGATTTGTCACTCCGTGTTGCGGAGAGGTATCACTGGGCCCACTCGGTAGTGCATCATCATAATGAGCTCAAAGTGACCAAGTTTCTGGTCACGGGATCATGCATTACAGTACGAGTAAAGTGACTTGACGGTAACGAGATTGAACGAGGTATTGGGATACCGACGATCGAATCTCGGCAAGTAACATACCGTCGACAAAGGGAATAGTATACGGGGTTGCTTGAATCCTCGACATCGTGGTTCATCCGATGAAATCATCGAGGAGAATGTAGGAGCCAACATGGGTATCCGGATCCCGCTGTTGGTTATTGACCGGAGAGCCGCCTCGGCCATGTCTCAAGATGTCTCCCGAACCCGTAGGGTCTACACACTTAAGGTTCGGTGACGCTAGGGTTATTAGGAAGACTTGTATGTGATTACCGAATGTTGTTCGGAGTGCCGGATGAGATCCCGGACGTCACGAGGAGTTCCGGAATAGTCCAGAGGTAAAGATTTATATATGGGAAGTTGTCAAACGGACACCGGAAAGTTTCGGGGTCATATCGGTATTGTACCGGGGCCACGGAGAGGTTCCGGGTCCACCGGAGGGGCCACCCCTCTCGGAGGGCCTCATGGGCCACAACGGGCAGGAACCAGCCTGGAGGGCTGGGCGCCGCCCCCTTGGGCCCATGCGCCTAGGGTTGGGGAACCCTAGTGGGGCGCCTTTGCTTGGGGGCAAGCCCCCCTCCCGCCCCCTCTAGATCTCATCTAGAGGGGCCGGCCCCACTTGCCCCTTCCCCTATAAATAGAGGGGTGAGGGGAGGGCTGCAACAGACTTCCAAGGCGCAGCCCCTCCCCTCCCCAACACCTCTCCTCCTTCGCGTGTGCTTGGCGAAGCCCTGCCGGAGAACTGTCACTCCATCACCACCACGCCGTCGTGCTGCTGGTTGAGCCTTCTTCCTCAACCTCTCCTTCCCCCTTGCTGGATCAAGAAGGAGGAGACGTCGTCCATTCCGTACGTGTGTTGAACGCGGAGGTGCTGTCCGTTCGGCACTTGGTCATCGGTGATTTGAATCACCATGAGTACGACTCCATCATCCCCTGCTCCTTGAACGCTTCCGCACGCGATCTACAAGTGGTATGTAGATGCAATCTCTCTCCCATGACTCATTGCTTAGATGAACTCATAGATGGATCTTGGTGAAACCGTAGGAAAAATTTTAATTTTCTGCAACGTTCCCCAACACTATGGTGTTGATGTAGAAGCCCTCCGTGATCAATGCCCCCTCCGGCGGAGCGCCGGAAAAGGCCCCAAGATGGGATCTCACGGGTACAAAGAATTGCGGCGGTGGAAATAGGGTTTCGGCTCCTGTTCTGATGTTTCCAGGGTATATGAGTATATATAGGCAAAAGAGGTCAGTCAGGAGTGCTACAAGGGGCCCACGAGGGTGGGGGCGCGCCCAGGGGGTAAGCGCGCCTTCCTGCCTCGTGGCCTCCTCGTTGATTGCTTGACGTCTGTCGGTGTCAAAACCGGCGGATCTCGGGTAGGGGGTCCCGATCTGTGCGTCAAGGCTGATGGTAACAGGAAGCAAGGGACACAAATGTTTACCCAGGTTCGGGCCCTCTCGATGGAGATAAAACCCTACTTCCTGCTTGATTAATATTGATGATATGGGTAGTACAAGAGTAGATCTACCACGAGATCGTAGAGGCTAAACCCTAAGAGCTAGCCTATGATGGTATGATTGTAAGTGTGATCGGCCTTCTAAGGACCAACCTCTCCGGTTTATATAGACACCGGAGAGGGCTAGGGTTTACATGGAGTCGGTTACAAGGAAGGAAATATAGTATCCGGATCGCCAAGCTTGCCTTCCACGCCAAGGAAAGTCCCATCCGAACACGGGCCGAAGTCTTGAGTCTTGAATCTTCACGCTTCAATAGTCCGGACGTTGTACACAGTCCGGCTGTCCGGATACCCCTTAATCCAGGACTCCCTCAGTAGCCCCTGAACCAGGCTTCAATGACGATGAGTCCGACGCGCAGTCTTGTCTTCGGCATTGCAGGGCGGGTTCCTCCTCTGAATACTCCAAAGTGCTTGTTACGGTGAATAGTGTCCGGCCTCCAATCAACGTTGTGCTCCTCGGCTTCGGTGCCTCAGTATTGACCATCTCCACGTGTCGAGCGAATGCAAGGGGTCGAGGCATTTTTTGCATTCGCCGCCCTCAATCTTCCGGGCGAACGGTCTATTTGAAGGGACGGGGATTCTCAGATCTAAACCTCACTCTCCCTCCCAGAGCCAGCATCCAACAGAGCGCTCCACAAAAAGCCATTCCAGCATGGTCGGCCGTCGCAGCTCCTCTGCTTGCCCTTCTCATTCCAAGTCAGGGGATTGGGGAGAGTGTTCAGTTCCTCATAGCCATTTGACGAAGTTACAAACCCAAGGGTTTCTCCCACCGGCGTTCATGGTCTCCGTCCGAGCTGGAATAGCCACTTACGACGAAGAAGACCAGGCTGAGGGATCTCCTAACCCATCTCCGGAGGAGCGTATATGTCTGATCCCTCATCTGCTGAGGGGCATCGGATTCCCTATCCACCAGTTTCTTCGTGGGCTCCTGGAGTTCTACAGCCTCCAGTTACACGATCTTACCCCCGGCTCTATTCTGCACATAGCGGGGTACGTTGCCCTGTGTGAGCTGTTTCTAGGCTGCGAACCACACTTCGGATTATGGCGAAAGTTGTTCTGCCTCGTCCCCCGCACCCAGGGGGAGTCCCTATGCCAAGTGGGCGGGGCCGAAGTATGGCGCATTGCCGAGACCGGATACCTGTCCGGCACTCCCAAGAAGGCACTAGAAACCTGGCCTTCAGAGTGGTTCTATATAAACGACGTCCCCCTTCCGGATCCAGTCCGGACAGGTCTCCGCGAGTTCAGCTATGCCCCGCCGAGGGCACACCTAAGCTGGCGCCCCCGGGGCCCTCAAGAAGAGTACACAAGGGAAATACTCCTCCTGATGGACAGGATAAAGTTACTGGCCAAATCCGGACTGACAATAGTTGAGGTTATGGCGATATGCATAAGACGGGGAGTGCAATCGCTCCAATATTGGGGGAAGCCCATGTGGCATTTCAACGGGGAGGACGACGCCTCCCGATGCGGCCGTAAAGGTCTGGACTCCGCTGCCGCTCTAGCAAGGATATTGTACGATCTGTACAAGGGGGAAGAGAAGGAATTCCTTCGCATAAAAACGCAGGAAGGATTCTCCATGTACAACCCCCAGCATGGGTGAGTTGCCATTCTTTTTTCCCCGCTTTTCTCTAGCGTTCTTCTGCTAAGATTACTTGCATCAATGCTTCTGGGCAGGAATTAAGGAGGGCCTTAGAAGGAATCTTCAGCCCTTCCCCGCAACCAGGGGACCCTGGAAGGGCCCTAGATCCGGCACATAAAGTGGATCTGGATATCACTGTGGAGCTTATCAACGGGGTATTTTATCTGGCGAGCTGGGATGGCGCCCTTGTGGCTGTTATACCGACTACCTGGATCGCTCCCTCTTCGTGTGTAAGCCGAACTAGAAAGCTCGGTCCTTCGAAGAGGACTCCCCCCAGGTGTTATAATTTACCTTTGAGGCGTCGTTCTATTTGCAGAAACGACGGCCGAAGCGAGGGCTGAGCCCCTAGGGACTCGTCAACCACGGTCGCCCAGATCGGGCAGGCTCAAGAGGAAGGCGGTGAGGGTTGACACACCGCTACAGAGGTAAAACAATAACCTGTCCTGTAATTATAGAATTTAAAATGTGACAGCGCCCTTTGGGTCCGGGCAGAAGAAGAATAACCGAACTATATCCGGAGACCCTACCAATCACGCCTCCACCAGTAGGGTTGCAGAACTAGCTTGTGGGCGGAGGCGGACATGGGGCCAGCACCGCATAGCTCTCAAACAGAGAGTGCGGACATGCTCTCAGCCACGAATTCCGAAGTAGAGAGCGCCATGAATCACAGGCGCCGACGGGCCGTGCTTCGGGACAACATCTTTTCCAAAGAGGCGTTTAATGCCTTCAATTCGGCGGACGCATACGTCCAAGCTGCTCGGGGCGGTCTTGCCCAAGCGACAAAACAGTATACCAAAGACATACGGGTGAGAAATTTTGATAAGTATGTATAGCAAGAGCCTCGAGACTTGAAACGGTTGAAAAACAGTTTTAAGGATCAATTTATGTGCGTGTCCTTGTAGAGAAGAACGAGCAATCTGTTTGGGTCGGAGGACTGCAAGGGCCGAACTAAGGGTCATGATTGCCAAGTTAGAGGAACCCCAAGGGCCCTCATCTGTAACAATTACCACAATTGTGCGAAGATGCATCGCTTAGTAAATTGATAATATGACAAGTCTAATGTAAAATTCTGCAGACGATCCCGGGTGAATCCGCCAAGGCGTGGCGGAGGACGCATCGCATCTCAAAAAGCAGCTAGAGGCTGGCGAGTGCATTCTTACGCGAGTCAGGCGGGAGAAGAACGATCTTCAAGATGTCAAAGTCCAGCTGGACGTGGAGTTAAAAGATCTCCGCGCTCAGCTGGCGGTCTCCATGAAGGAGAACGAGAGGCTTCGACGCGGCATTTACAAAGAGTGCCTAGATGAACTGCTGGCAGTTCGACGAGGAAGTATATTGAAATAATTCTGCTTGCGGTGAATGTTAACGGGTCGCCCGAGGAGGAGATGCCTCGCCTCGCAATCTGCCAAGACCTTTTCATGACCGCACGAGCGAAGCTCGGCAAGTGATGCATGGTGTTGCTTCGGGCTTTGTGGCCATCAAGCCTCTTGCCCGAATGGCATGGGGAACTTATGGACCTGCTTCAAGGATCCCGCGGCGCTTAGTCTATGGAAGATATCGGCATGCGGCAGGAGCAAGAGAAGCTGGGCAATGGTGAAGACAAGCTACACCAAGCTGGACCCGAACCATATGGTCAAGTGGGATCAAGGGGCCCGATGGGCAAGAAATTCCCGTTAGTCTGGTGTATGACCAGGTAGCATTAGCCGCTAAGTATTCTCAACAGGATTGTAATCTTAGATAGCCTGTTGGACGGTATAGAAGAGGAATGTAATCAGTCCAAATAACTGTGTAATTTAATGGGCAGGATTAACCCTTAGCCGGATTAAAATCATTTGTCATGGCGGACCTTTTCGCTTCAAATTTGGATCCTATACTCCGGTGTGTCCGAATACCCGCCAAATTTGTACAAAAGCTGGGGTATGCGTGGAAACGAGGCGTAGGGGTCATAAGTGCTTGAATGCATAAGTACCCAACTAGTTATGTTATATTACATGGATAGTAAGAAACATCTTCCAGAGAGAATAGTTCCGTTAGGGGTTCCTTTCCACTGAGTACGCATGCGGCGATGCGCATGTCCTGATCATGAACGATGGCGCAGGATACAAGACTTCGGCATTTATGTTATGATAAACGAATACATCTTTTGTTCACCAACCGAATATTCTCTTAAGGAAGCTAGCTTTCGGCTTCACCCGACCGAGGTACACATCCCACTGAACCGGCAGAATAATCGCAGAGAGTTCTCCCCTTATGCCCTAGCCGAATTAACATGAACGTAGGGCATAAACACAAGAGCCAGGCAACCCAGCTTGGCAACATCTTAAGTCATATCGATGCATATAATGGTGAAGAAAAGGCACATATGGAAAAAGAATGCATATGCGACGGGCGAAAAGCCATGTAAGTAATCATTTTTCGCTTCCGTATAGGAAGCCCCCAGGTATTGCTTACACACTTAGTGCGGCCGGAGTGATCCGTAAATCCGCATTGTATTGAATACTTTGTGTGAAGAGAGAAAAAGGTCGAGAAAGGAAAAGGGGATGAAGCATAATTAAAAGGGAGGGGTTAGGAGACGAACACTGTGTTCGACGTTAGGCGTAGAATCTCCGTAGTCTTGTCGCGTTCCATGGGTTCGGCTCGAGCCTGTTATCGAATGCATTGCGTAAGCGGTACGCTCCTCCGGTGAGAACTTTGTCAATGACGAAGGGACCCTCCCACTTGGGTTTGAGTTTGTCCTTCTTCTTCTCCGGTAGTCGTAGAACGAGCTCGCCAATATTGTAAGTTTTGGCCCGCACTTCTCTGCTTTGGTATCGTCGAGCCTGCTGCTGGTAGAATGCGGAACGGGCTTTTGCGACATCGCTCCTCCTCCAGGGCATCCAAATTGTCCTGCCGATCTAACTCGGCTTCCTTCTCTTCGTACATGCGTACGCGTGGCGAATCATGTATTATGTCGCAAGGTAATATCGCTTCGCTACCGCAGACACCATAAAAATGGTGTGTATCCGGTGGTGCGATTTGGCGTGGTCCGTAGCCCCAGTAGTACGGAGTCGAAGCTCCTCCACCCAAAGGCGTATCCGACTGTCAAGGATCGCACTAGCCCGGGTTTGATGCCGCTCATAATAAGACCATTTGCCCGCTTCTACCCGGCGCTTAGTTTGTGGGTGGTAGACGGAGCGTAATCGAGCTTGATGCCCATTTTGCACACCAAGTTTTCACTTAAATCGGCTATGAAATTTGAGCCATTATCGGTGATGATGTTGTGGGGACACCGTGTCGGTGTATGCACCCCGGATATGAAGTCTATTACTAGTCCGGATTCAACCGCTTTGACCGGTTTAGCTTCTATCCATTTGGTGAATTTGTCCACCATGACCAATAAGTATTTCTTCTTATGGCTTCCCCCTTTAAGAGGTCCAACCATATCCAGCCCCCAGACCGCAAAGGGCCAAGTTATGGGGATTGTTTGGAGAGCGGTAGGGGGCATATGACTCTGATTGGCAAAGAGCTGGCAACCGATGCAATGTTGAACAAGGTCTTGTGCGTCTTTCGGCCGTCGACCAATAGAAGCTCAGACGGAAGGCCTTGGCGACTAATGCCCGAGTCAAGAAGATGGTGCCCGCCCAGGCCGGCATGGATTTCAACCAAGAGCTACCACCCTTCCTCTTCGGAGATGCATCTTTGTAGTACTCCGGTAGCGCTTTTCTTGTAGAGTTCCCCTTCATAGACCTTGTAAGCTTTAGAACGCCGAACAATGCAGCGTGCTTCATTTTGGTCTTCAGGGAGCTCCTGCCTATTGAGGTAGGCCAATAAGGGCTCGATCCACGGGGCAATTACAGCCATGACTTCGTGGGCCGAGGATGTTATTTTGGGGGTAGAACCTCCGACTATGTCTGATGGTTCGGAATCTGGGGATGTATTCGGATCCGTCTTTGGTATTGCTCGGACTCCTTCCCATACTACAGACGGCTTGGACAGCCGTACCAAGAATATATTAGGTGGGACAGGTCGTGATTTAGCGCCCGATGCGGCGAGGACATCCGCCGCTTGATTGTTTTCTCGAGCCACATGGTGGAATTCGAGCCTCGAACCGAAATGACATTTTGAGGACGGCATTACGGTGAGCCGCCATTTTCGGGTCCTTGGCGTCAAAATCTCCGTTTATCTATGATATTGCGAGGTTTGAGTCCCTCAAGCACTTCTAGGCGTTGAATGCCCATGGAGACCGCCATCCGAAGACCATGCAATGAGCCTCGTATTCGGATGCATTGTTGGAGTCTGTGTACAATATTTGGAGGACGTCGTACTGCGTGTCATTTGGTGGGAGATGTCGGGACTACCCTGCTCCCAATCCGCCCGACATTTTAGAGCCGTCAAGTGCATGATCCGGTTTGAGTATGCGCCGTACTCTTTAGGGAGTTAAACTTCATCCATTCGGCGACGAAGTCAGCCAACACTTGCGACTTGATTGCCCGCCGTGGTTTGTATGTTATGTCGAACGGAAGGAGCTCAATGGCCCACTTGGCAATCTGGCCCGTAGCATCGCGGTTATTTATTATGTCATTGAGTGGTACTTCGGAGGCCACCGTAATCGAACACTCTTGAAAGTAGTGTTATAGCTTCTGGGACGCCATGAACACCGCGTATGCTATTTTTTAATAGTGTGGGTATCGGGATTTGCATGGGGTTAGGACCGTGGACACATAGTAGACCAGCTTCTGGAGCAGGTATTTGTATCCGTCGGCCTCTCGTTCAACGACGAGCACTGCGCTTACGACTTGATGTGTTGCAGCTATGTACAACAGCATAGGTTCGTCGATATTCAACCTTTAATATCTGGATTATCGCCAATAGGGTCTTTATTTCGTCGATCCGGCCGTGGGTGCATCCGTCCATACGAAGTGTTCGGTCTTGTAGAAGAAGGCGATAAAGCGGTAGTGCCTTTTCTCCTAACCTGGAGATAAAGCGACTGAGAGCAGCCACGCATCCCGCTAGTTTTTGGATGTGCTTGAGGTCTGTTGGTATAGCCAACTGTGACAGATCTCGGATCTTTGCCGGATTCGCTTCAATTCCTCTGTTGGAAATGATGAAGCCGAGAAGCTTCCCCGAGGGGACGCCAAAGACGCATTTTTCCGGAGTCAGCTTGATGTCGTATGCCCGGAGATTGTCGAATGTAAGCCTCAAGTCGTCTATTAGGGTTTCGACGTGTCTTATTTGTATGACCACATCGTCCACGTATGCCTCCACTGTTTTGCCGATTTGCTTTTCCAGGCATGTTTGAATCATGCGTTGGTAGGTTGCCCCGGCGTTCTTGAGCCCGAAAGGCATAGTGTTGAAGCAGAAAGGGCCATATGGCGTTATGAAAGCTGTTGCAGCTTGGTCAGACTCTGCCGTCTTTATTTGATGGTATCCAGAGTATGCGTCGAGGAAACATAGCGAGTCGTGTCCAGCTGTGGCATCGATGATTTGATCGATGTGAGGGAGGGGAAAGGGATCCTTGGGGCAAGCCTTGTTGAGGTCTTTGAAATCAACGCATAGGCGCCAGGATTTATCCTTCTTTGGCACCATCACCAAATTTGCCAGCCAATCCGGATGTTTGATATCTCTAATAAATCCGGCCTCGAGTAGCTTGGCTAACTCTTCCCCCATTGCCTGTCGTTTGGGCTCTGAGAACCGCCTTAGGGTCTGCTTGACTCGTTTGTATCCTTTTAGAATATTGAGGCTGTGTTCGGCCAGTCTACGTGGGATGCCTGGCATGTCCGATGGGTGCCACGCGAAAATGTCCCAATTCTCGCGTAGGAAATCTCGTAGTGCGGCGTCAATCGCGAGGCTCAGTTGTGTCCCGATGGAAGCTGTCTTCATGGGGTCCGTTGGGTGGACCTGGAATTTGACTATCTCGTCTGCAGGTTGGAATGAGGTGGGCTTGGGTCGTTTGTCGAGTATTACGCCGTCCCTGTCGACGGTGTCCCTTAGTGCTGTTAATTCTTCGGCTGCTAGGGCCTAGGATAATGTCTCCAGGGCTAGTGCTGCGGTTTTGTTTTCGGCTGGCGCGACGCCCGAATCATCGACTAGAGTGATGATTCCATTGGGCCCGGGCATTTTAAGCTTCATGTACCCGTAATGGGGTATAGCTTGAAAGCTGGCAAACGTGTCCCGCCCTAGAAGGGCGTGGCATCCGCTGCTCAAAGGGGCCACTTGGAATGTGATTTCTTCGGACCTGTAATTCTCTGGGGTGCCGAATACCACATCGAGTGTCGCGCACCGCGCTTCTCGATTAGCGATGATTCCCCTGAAGGTCGTGCCGCTTTGCTCAATGCGGCTTCTATCAATCTCCATCTTGCTGAGCGTTTCTTCATAAATCAGATTTAATCCGCTTCCGCCGTCCATGAGTACTTTAGTGAGCCGAAATCCATCTACGATTGGACTAAGGACCAGAGCGGCTGGTGCCCGGACAGCCCGGAATTGAGGTTCGTCACTGGCATTAAAGGTTATAGCAGTGTCGTTCCAAGGGTTTATTTTCGCCACACGGTAAATTTCAGCGGAGCTTTGGCGAGCTCGCTTGCGCCTATTGTTTGAGGCGAAAGTCTCGAAAACTGTCAGTACCGTATTGTGTTCGCCGACAGGAGGTTGTTCCGATTTACGGCCCTCAAGAAGATCGTCGCCACTTTTCACCACTTGCCGGAGTATCCAACATGCCTTAAGGCTATGAGTAGGTGTTGTATCCAGAGTACTGTGCAGCTTACATGGCCCATCGAGCCATTCTTCCAATACGGATCCCCGCCCTTTGGTGGGCTTTGGTTTTTTGGGGGTTGTGTCGGGCGACTTACGAGAGTTCGCCCGTCTAGTTCGGACAAAGGTCTTGGTGAGAGCAGTACTATCCCAAAAATCTGTTTGGGTCTTCCAAGCGCTCTCCATCGCACAATACTTCTGTACTATGGTTGCCAAGTCCATGAAGCGCACTATGTCGCGGCGGCTTATAGCATTGAGGAGTCCCTCGTCCGTGGAGTTTTTGCAGAAAAGTGAGACCAAGTTCTCTTCGCGGCAGCCCCTGACCTTGTTAAGCGCAAGGAGGAATCTGGCCCAGTAATGATGTATGGTTTCCTGGGGCTCTTGCCTGATGCGGAGAGACAGTTTGGGTCCAGTTCGGAGTTCAGATTTTGATCCGATATAACGCCCGAGGGCAGGGGGGTCCCGAGCTCAACAGCCCGGAATCCGGAGTGCCCAATTTTATCGGCCCACCGCCCGATTCTAAGTCCGGGACCTGGGTCGGGTTTTCCTTTGAGTGGGTCTTTGGCTCAAGGGGTTCGGTGATCTGAACATGGCCTGTCCTCAAAGTTGAGGGGCAATCCGCGTGTGGTTCCTCCATTATCGCCATCTCATGGGTGACCGGCGGGGATCTGATGTCCCTTTGGTCGGGTTTAAGCCCAACCCGGTCGTAGTCTGTAGCGACTCCCAGAGCGGCGATGCGATCCAAGAGTTCGTTAAGGGAGGAGAGCTCCATTGGATCCATCTGTTCGGCAAGTTCCGAACTGACGCGAAGGTTATGATTGATGACCCGAGAAGTCATCGTCGGCACCATCGCCGATGGGGCGGTCATGATGAAACCGCCGAGCCAGAGTGTCTGGCCTACAGCCAGAGCCCCCTCCGAGGTAATGTCATCCTTGACAATGAGACGAGTCATCGAGCCTTGTGACGACGCCACAGAGGAACTCTCAATGAAAGCACCAAGGTCGGTGTCAAAACCGGCGGATCTCGGGTAGGGGGTCCCGATCTGTGCGTCAAGGCTGATGGTAATAGGAAAGCAAGGGACACAGATGTTTACCCAGGTTCGGGCCCTCTCGATGGAGGTAAAACCCTACTTCCTGCTTGATTGATATTGATGATATGGGTAGTACAAGAGTAGATCTACCACGAGATCATAGAGGCTAAACCCTAAGAGCTAGCCTATGATGGTATGATTGTAATTGTGATCGGCCTTCTAAGGACCAACCTCTCCGGTTTATATAGACACCGGAGAGGGCTAGGGTTTACATGGAGTCGGTTACAAGGAAGGAAATATAGTATCCGGATCGCCAAGCTTGCCTTCCACGCCAAGGAAAGTCCCATCCGGACACGGGCCGAAGTCTTGAGTCTTGAATCTTCACGCTTCAATAGTCCGGACGTTGTACACAGTCCGGCTGTCCGGATACCCCTTAATCCAGGACTCCCTCAACGTCTACTCCAAGTCCTCTGGATCATGTTTGTTCTGAAAATCACGTTCCCGAAGGTTTCATTCCGTTTGGACTCCGTTTGATATTCCTTTCCTTCGAAACACTGAAATAGGCAAAAAAAACAGCAATTTGGGTTGAGCTTCCGGTTAATAGCTTAGTCCCAAAAATAATATAAAAGTGTATAATAAAGCCCATTGAACATCCAAAACAGATAATATAATAGCATGGAACAATCAAAAATTATAGATACGTTGGAGACGTATCACATACCATGGCACCACGCCAGGCCACATGTTTTCCAACCATGTGTTTCATTTTTTGTATAGTTGTTAACCCAGTAAATGACGCGTTTATGGTTGACTATTGCTTTCTTTTCAATTTCCATTCAAGAGTTTCTATCTGTTTCCACGCCCTTTTCAACCTTCCTTGATCCATTCCTTGTAAAAGGCATGAGAATGTACTAAATAACACGAGCATGGTTTTCCAGACCGTTCTTGTGCACCGTTTCATGCACCGATTGTTCGAATTTGAATTATGCCCATTAATGCCTAGAAAATGCACATAATCCCCTAAATATGGTAAATGAGCCCGGAAAAATGTCAAATTTGAACACGTTGCATTTGAGGCGGTGTGTTCATCGTTGGAAAAAACTGAAAGGCAAACTAGGACGGAAATTTAGATTCCCCTTCAATCTTGGGGATTTCCCTCTCGAAAGCATGGAACTTCCTTGGTGATGGTTTGATTTATGAAGGGTGTGCATGACGACATAAGCCAAACCTTCTCAAAGTTTTACCATGGCACCATGCGAGGCGTCATGTTTTTAAGCATTTGTTTCATTTTTTCTATAGTTGAAAACCCAACAAACAAACATTTGTGGTTGACTATTGCCACACATTTCATCGAAATATCTGTCCATTCCTTGTAGAAGGCATGAGAATTTACTAAATGGCACGAGCATGGTTTTCCAGGCCAATCTTGTGGACCCTTTCATGCACCGATTGTTTGAACTTGAATTATGTGCATTAATGCCTAGGAAATGCACATAATCCCCTAAATATGGCAAATGAACCTGGAAAAGTGCCAAATTTGAACACGGTGATTTGCAGGTTGTATGTTCATCATAGAGAAAAACTCATGGACAAATGACAAAGGAAATTTGGATCCCCCTTCAACCTTGGTGATTTCACCCTCGAAACCATGAAACTTCCTCGGTGATGGTTCATTTTATGAAAGGCGTGCATGACAACATTTTTACCAGGGCACGGTGAGGTCATACCATGGCACCACACCAGGCGTCATGTTTTCCAAGAATGTTTTTCATTTTTGTATAGTTGTTAACCCTGTAAACGACGTGCTTATGGTTGACTATTGCCACATATTTCCTTGAAATATCTGCCCATTCCTTGTAAAATGCATCAGAATGTACTAAATAGAACGAGCATGGTTTTCCAGACTGTTCTTGTGCACCTTTTCATGCACTGATTGTTCGAATTTGAATTATGTGCATAATTAATGCCTAGAAAATGCACATAATCCCTTAAATATGGTAAATGGTTCGGAAAAATGTCAAATTTGAACACGTTGTATTTGAGGCGGTATGTTGATCGTTGGAAAAAACTGAATGACAAACTAGGATGGAATTTTGGATTCCCCTTCAATCTTGGTGATTTCCCTCTCGAAAGCATTGAACTTCCTCGGTGATGGTTCGATTTATGAAGGGCGTGCATGACGATATAAATCAAACCTTCTCATCTTTTAACTAGGGCACGGCGAGGCCATACCATGGCACCATGCCAGGCGTCATGTTTTTCAAGCACATATTTCACTGTTCTATGGTTGATAACCTAGTAAATGACGTGTTTGTAGTTTACTATTGCCACTCATTCCATTGAAATATCTGCCCATTCCTTGTAAAAGGCTTGAGAAATTACTAAATACCATGAGTATGGTTTTTCCAGACCGTTCTTGTGCACCTTTTCAAGCACCAATTGTTTGAATTTGAAATATGTGCATTAATGCCTACAAAAAGCACATAATCCCCTAAATATTGTAAATGAACCAGGAAAAGTGTCAAATTTGAACACTGTGATTAGTAGGGTTTATGTTCATCGTAGAAAAAAACTCATGGATGAAGGACAAAGGAAATTTGGATTCCCATTCAATCTCGGTGATTTACTATCGCACATGATTCATCTCCGTCGCCTCTGCGAACCGTGTGTGTTCACTCACACATGCAAAAGGAAAAAGAAAACCCTCGCCCACTTCGTCACCACTCACTCGTCGCGGACTCCTCCACAACTCTGCACCCTAAGCTCGACGGCTGTTGGCGGCGGGCGTAGGTCGCGCTCCAAATGGCACGGGATTTCGTCCCTATCGCTTTTTGCCGCCTATCTGCACCGACATTCTAGACTCTGGTCAACTAGGGTTTTCTGCGGGATTGGGCCGGGGATTTTTCTCATGGAGAAGGTAATCAACTTAATTAGCAAAATATTCACTCATCTCTTATCGCAATCAAATCCGTCGTTGTTAATCAACCGTGGAAATCGCCGTGGAATCATTTTTGTTCTAGTTGATTCGTGGGTGTTCATTCATGTGTCCACGGTCTGAGCACAAATCAAGCTAACCGTGGTCGTGGCTATCGAAATGAAGTTCTATCTCACCATTCCAGATGACTTCAGGGAGCGCTCGGTATGTTCAATCTCAACCTACCACGGTCGACATGGCCTAAATTTGTGAACATATACCGTCTATTGCTATATTATCTATATATTTGCATCAAATCTTTGTTACGTATCTATTTTTAATTATATATTTTTGTACTTTGCTTTCATCTATATATTGATCTGTTTTATCAGTTACTCCCATATTTGTATCTTGCTCTGTTATTTCAATATATCTAATTTACAATCTTAATTTTCATTTCAAGCAGTACATCCATTGCTTTGTAAGAACAGGAGTAGAAGGAAATCTTGGGCTTTACTTTGCCGATGACTCCCAGGATGTCATATTGACAACGCAGCATGGATTTACAATGATGGTTAGCGTAAAACTTGATAAAGATGGTCACTCCTATTTTAATGCGGACCTTTGGAGAAAAATGTCTAAGTGTTATGAACTGAAAGCTGGCAATAAAATTCTAGTGCGTGCACCACAGCCTAGTCTAATTAACATGGATATTAACTTCCCCAACGTCATCAGCCGATCAAAGTCTGATCGAGGTTAGTGTCCTTTCAACTTTATCCATGCTGTCATATTACTATTTAAGCAACCAATTGATCACTATTTAAGCAACCAATTGTGATATCATATTCTTACTCCGTTCCTAGGCAGCAACAAATTCTATTTACCAATTTATGTGCACTATATATTCTTCTGCCATGTTCTCAATAAATAATACCTTTCCACCTTTTAAGAAGGATATGTTGGATGCATAGTGAACGATCTGTATGTTACTAAGCATACCAAATTTCACTAGAAGGACTTGAAGCATGTCATAAACTTTGTTGATAATCTGACAGAGATAACACATCTTATGAAAACGCTAGATTTTGGATGGGATTAATTAGACCTATGTCGCACACACTGAACAAGACCAATTGTGTGCACAAAATGCTGGTAAAAAGTCTTATTTTAATGCTGATGCTCATAAACTATATATATCTTCAATGATATGTTACAATTGTTTTTTTATTATACATGTCAACAGAAATTGCCCCCTATAGCAGTTCCTAGATTGATTTCCCGGCGTGGTCGAATTACACTTGTGCCTGTTAATAACGCCAAAGTGATTGCAAGGTACTGCATTTCCCACAGAAATGGAACCATTCAAATTAACAAGTTCTCGCTTCTTGTTGCAATGCATCTATATTGGAAAATTGGAGACACTGTTCTACTCATGCTCTACCAAGGCACAGGAGGGATCTTCCTTTTCATTGACGAGATGCCGAGTCGCCGTGATCAAGCTGCTTCTAGTGGATAGTTGTGGTTGTTGGCCCTCAACCTCTTAAAATGTGCTAGCTGTTACTATATATGGTAAGTATGTAGATATGGACCATATGGTTATTGGCCCTTAGCCTCTTAAAATGTGATAGTTGTTACTATGTTAAGTATGTAGATATGGACCATATGGTTTTCAAAACCGTGTTACTAGATCCTCCTTTTGTCGAATAGTGTAACCACTATATATATGTTACTCAAATTTTGTTACCCAAGTTCAAAAATTTTCATGGAAAGTATTAGTATCGCATACGCTCATTGAGTTTAAGCGCGTGCCCGATGTCCAGAAGGCATTTGCATATTAACTGTCCATATTGCAAATTCACACACATGTTAACATAAGGAAACATATGTGTAACATAATAATCATCGCACACGAGTACTCGCAGACGCATTGTATGCGATACTCCTAGCCACCGCAAGCAACTTGTTAGCATTTTTCTAAGTTTTTTGTACACACAAAATCACACATGAAGTAAATCAGACGACCGCCTCTCGTTGTAATTTCTCATCGCAAACCGTTCATCTGAGTCAGTTGTTTGCCACATATCAAACACATCTTGTTTACACGACTCGTTTGTGTTCTTTTGGCTCATCGCAAACAGTTCATCCATGTGAACTGTATGCCACATATCACACACATCTTGTTAAGTTGAACCGTTTCTGTTGTGTTCCCTAATCGAAAACAGTTTGTCCGAGTGATCCGTATGCTGTATATTGCACCCACATTGATATGGCTACCCGTTTCTGTTGTTCTACCTCATCGCAGACAGTTTGAATGGATTAACCGTGTGCCCTGCATCACACACGCAACTAAAATCTGAACCGTGTTTGATGGCTCCGCCATCACAAACGTTTTGCACCTTTTTGACATTTTTACACCACCGCTTGCGATTATTGCATCGCACACAGTTTCGGCAAAGGGTCTCTGATCATAGTGTCGCGTTAGCAGTATCCTGTAGTAGTGGACAATGGTAATCCTTACAATATGCATCCTAGTCAATGCCTTTATGAGTTTGATAACTACATTAGAAAGCAAGATCACTTCAATGCAAATGTTATGAAACAATTGAAATACAATTCTGATATGATTGCTCGCTTGTGACTTGTTATTTAAAACTACCAATGATGTTAGAGGTGTAGGAAAACATGCCTCTATGGTTCAAACTCAATTAGAACAAGTTGCTAAATCTCAAAGAGAAATTCTTGATGAAATGAATAATAATATCAATGATCATGCTGTCAGAGTAATGACTAGAGGAGGTAGAATGACTCAGGAACCACTTTATCCTGAGGGACACCCAAAAAGAATTGAACAAGACTCTCAAAGAGTTAACACTAATGCACCTAGTCCTTCTAAAAAGAAAAGGAAGAAGCAAAATCATAGGACTTTGCATGCCTCTAGTGAACTCGAAGTAGAAAAACCTCCTGATAATGATAATGAAGTCTCTATCTCTGATGCTGAAACTCAATCTGGTAATGAACAATCACCTTCTGATAATGAAAAAGATAATGATGAGGTTCATAAAGATACTCCGACAAATAATAAAGAACCATACAATGATGTTGAGATAGAACCAGCAGTTGATCTTGATAACCCACAACCAAGAATAAAATATATGATAAAAGGGATTTTGTTGCTAGAAAACATGGTAAGGAAAGAGAACTATGGGTTCAAAAACCTATGCCCTTTCCACCTAAGTCAACTAAAAAGAAAGATGATGAAGAATTTGAACGCTTTGCTGAAATGCTTAGGCCAGTCTTTTTGCATCGCTTGACTGATATCTTAAAGATGCCTCCTTATGCAAAGTACATGAAAGACATCATCACCAACAAGAGAAAAATACCTAAGCTAAAATCTCCACCATGCTTGCTAATTACACTTTTAAGGATGGAGTACCTAAAAACTTGGAGATCCGGAATACCAACTATACCTTGCTCCATCAAAAGAAATTATGTGAAAACTGCTTTATGTGATTTAGGAGCTGGTGTTAGTGTTATGCCTTTCTCTTTATATAAAAGACTTGATTTGAATAAACTCACACCTACTAAAATATCTTTGCAAATGGCTGATAAATCAACTGCCATACCTATCGGTATTTGTGAGGATGTGCTCGTTGTTGTTGCTAATTTTACTATCTTAACTGACTTTGTTATACTTGAGATGCCTGAGGACGACAACATGTCGATTATCCATGGTAGACCCTTTTTGAATATTGCAGGGGTTGTTATTGATAGCAATAAAAGCAAGGTCACTTTTCATATCAATGGTAATGATCATACGATGCACTTTCCGAAGAAACAATTCCAAGTGAATGGTATTAATGTTATTAAAAAATCTCCGACAATCACTATTGGAAGTTTTCAACTACCTCTACCAACTACCAAAAAGAAATATGAAATGCTTATTGTTGGGGACATTCATATCTCTGTTGAGGTAACCTAGTGATTTACGAAAGTTCTTCTGTTTCATGCCAATCGAAAGTGGTTGTTAATAAGACTTGATCAACCATATTAATGGATCATTTTTTAGAAGTATGAAGTTGATGAATTTAGTGAGCACTACCTTCTGTCCCTACCTTTTGTTTTCTATTTTTATTAGTTAAATAAAATGAATGCCATGTTTTGTATGTTTTTGAATTTCCAAAGGCAATAAAAATGACCCAAAATAGAAGTTCTTTAATGCTCTAAAATTTTAATACGATTTTTTCTGAATATTTAAGTATTTTTTATGCAAATAACATCGAGGGGGTGCACCAGTGGGCACAACCCACTGGTGCGCCAAAGACCCTGTGCGCCGCTCGGTGGGTTGTGGTCCCACGTGGCCCCCTCACTTATCTCTTCATCCCATATCACCACCTACCTCTAGAAAAAATCACCATTGCTCTCTCTCTCTCTCTCTCTCTCTCTCTCTCTTGCTCTCTCGTGTTCTTGCTCTCAAACCCGCGGTTTTTGATCTCTTTACTCTCCATTTCTGAAACTGTTTCAGAGGATTGTTGCTTGGTATGTGACTCCTCTGTTGGTCCAATTAGTTTTTGCTTTAATGGTTTATATTTTGAATAATTAGTTACTCTTGGTGCTACTGTAGTTGAGCTTGCATGTTGAATTCTTAGAGTTCTAAGTAGTTTGAATGCTTGATATGGCCTCTATGCATCCCTATGAGTAGTTGCTTTCAATCTTATGAAGTTTTGTTTAGAAAAAAATTGTGGACTAAAAATTTCAGAATTTTGTTCATAGGAAAAAGATGAGTATCTTTAGGAAGTTTGCTTCCAAGAAGAACTCCAAGGGAGTTATTGTGGAGTCTCCGCACCCGGAGAATGGCGGAGGTACGGCCGTGCGAATGACCGCATAACCCATTCATGGAAGGGGCCAGAATCCTTCAAGAGTTTGCACACTATGTTGCTAATGCCGGCCTCAGCGACTTCATCGCAGCTGAATGTGAACGGTATCATCTCCTCACAAATTCCTTTGTGCAAAGTTTTCATTTATTGATTAGGAATAATCCCCCTGAGGTGCAGTTTAACTTATATGCTTAACCCCATCAGATACCACTTACTGAATTTTGTGACATATGCTTGATCCCTTCTGATGGGAATTTAGTAGAATCGTGGCCCGCGGAGTTTGATGGTTTTTATCGCACTATTACAGTGGGGGATGAGAGAGGGGTGTCAGGTGTCACCGCCACTAGCTTACACTTTCCGGCTGTGCATTATTTTCCTCTATTCATTACAAAATGTTTGCTTGCTAGAGAGAAGGTAGGTGCACTCAAAGGCCCTGCACTTTGTCATATGCTGCACTTTACTTACGACAACACTTATGGCTTGGGAGCTATTGTGGCACGTCGCCTCCACATTAATAGATTCGAGGGTAAAATACATGGTGGTATTTATGCTACTCTCCTAGCGAGTCACTTTAACATCTAGATACGCCAGCATGATTATCCCTTACCCAAGGTTTACCTAGATCGCTCGGCTATGGCACACCACCACTTTATTGATAGCGAGAACACCACTATGGATGTTCCATATAACTTGGTCTTTAGTGAGACTACCCGTGATGTTATTCCTTTGCTCAAGCACTGCTTTGTTTGATCCTATTTGTGGGCGGATATAGGATTATGTCCGAGGACATCGTCGCCTACCGGAACAACCTGGCTGCGGCACAGGAGGAGCCTCGCCCGCCACCCAGCACTTAAACGTGGGACTGATGGCTTCTTCGAGTGGTGATTACCAAGTTAGGCCAAAAGCCTCAGCTTGGGAGAGTACGTATTTCCACTGACATTACATTCATGTTCACACATTTCATTCTAGTTGTCGGTGTCCACACTCTTTCATTGTATTATCCATGTTAGATTTATTTTCTCGCCTTCTTCCTGTGAGTTTGAAAAACTTTGAGAAAACCCAAAAATACTTCTTGCTTCTTTTCGGGTTTTCTTCCTAGTTTAATTTGTTGTAGTACTAAAAAGAAAACCCAAAAATATTTCCTTGTTCATCTTTTACTTGTTGGGAGCTTTTCCTGTAAATAGTTTTTCTTGTTTTTGCTTTCCCTTTTATTTGCTTGTTCAAGAAAAACCAAAAACTCCAAAAATATTTTAGTGTGTTTCTCTGAATTTCTTTTCCATTTTACTGAGTCATACCGAGGAGAAGACCACGATGAAAATGTTGAGTGGCTCTCATATGCATTATTGTTGATCTAACAAAGAGCCCATATTACTTTGTCTTCTCCTGTTGAATAAAATGTTTGCAGATTCCAGCTTAGTCCACGACACTCTTGCACTATTATTATTTTCATATCGTTCGGTCGTGCAAGTGAAAGGCAATAATGAAAATATTTGATGAACTGGTTGTGGCAGAGAGAAACAGGTATGAACTTAACTTGTTCTGTTTTTGTAAATATGTTTAACCTAGTATCCATGATTCAACCTATTATGATCAAACATGTTTGCAATGACAATTAGAGATTATAGTTTCTCATGCCATGCTTAAGTAGCTAGGAGTGGATAATGATTTATCTTGGTTGTCAACATTGTGTTAAAATGATTGTGATGTAGTATGATGATATGGTATCCTCCTCCGAATGTTCGAGTGGCTTGACTTAGCACATGTTCACGCATGTAGTTAAATCGAAACCAACATAGCCTCTATGATATTTATGTTCATGGTGTTCATATCCTACTCATGCTAGTATCCAATGTTACTTATGCATAATGCATGTTCATGACCGTTTTCACTCTCTAGCTGGGTGTAACGCCCCGAGACCGATGCTCCAGTCGGCTTCCATATTTTTCGTTATCGTTGTGTGTATTTATTTGTTTGCTGCATTCATCATGTCATCATATGCATTGCATGCAGATGTTTTCATAAAACTTGCATTCGCCGTTGTTGCCGTTTCTCCCTTTGCCTTCATCACCTTCCCTTGGACCGCTTTGCCTTCGTTGACCATTCCAGACCAATTGGGTTTTCTCTTCCCTCTTGACCGTGACGGCCTAACCCCCCTTTGCGTGCGTGTCTGAAACTTCCCGGACCCAACTCGAGCAGTCATGATCGTTGGATCCGGATCATCTCCAAACATCCCCAAAATATCTTCGTTTATTTGTTTGGACTTCCGAAGCATTTTATTCTCGACCGCCCGATTATGATCAGAGGGACGAGATAGCCCCTAACCTAATCCAACTACTATATAAACCGACCTAACCCTAAAATCTCGGATGGCTGTCCCATCCTTCCCATCCCCGCCGCCACACTCCTCCTGTCTCTTCCTCCTCGGGATCTCCTCCCGATCCATCCATCCAGTCGATCCCCACCTCCTCGAATTGCAAACCCGGCTAACCACCGAGCACCTCCCACCTCGAGCTCCTCCTAGATCACCACACCGCCTCCACCAAAGACTCCTCCATCCCCACCAACCAGAGCCCCACGGCCCTTGTCGACCAAAGAGCTCGCCAACCTCCTCTGCCTTGACCCCTGCCGCCTCCGTCTTCGTCAGAAGGCCGCTGAACCAGCAACCCCGTCGCGTCGGCCATGCTCCTCCACAAGGCCGGCCAGCGCACCCCGGCGCCCTGCTCTGGACCTCGACCTCGTCGCCACGACCCCGCTCGACTAGCCGGCGAGCCATTAGCCATGGAGACCACCGCGACAAGGCCAGCCCTCGCCGTTCTTCTCCTTTTCATCTGTCCTTCTTCAACCTCCCTAATCTCACTGCTCCCCCTCTGCCGCCATGGACAGGGCTTCGACGCCATCGTCCTCGTCGCTTCGCCGTCAGCCGCCGGATCCGCCTCCCTCTGCCTCGCCGAGTCCTCACCCCCGCGCTGGTTCTGCGCCTTGCCGTGGCGCCACCGCCGGTGAGCCGCTGCCGTTCAGCAAGGCCCCTCTCGGCCTCTCCTTTTCCTTCCCGACTTGTTTCTCTCTGAAATTGTCTCATCATTGAACAGAGGACAGGCGCCACCTTCTTCAGCTCCGCCTGAATGCCACCTCGCCGAAGATCCCATGCTGTGGTCGCCCTTCTTCTTCTCGATCCGGCGCCGTCCCCAGAGCTTGCTGCCGATCCGGCGATCTCCTCCTGCTCCCGCCGCTCCATCCTCCCATTGAAGTTGCTCAAGCCGCCACACGGCTCTCGCTTCTGCCGAGCAGAGGACGCCTGCGTCCCAGACGCATTGACCATCTCCGTCTCCTCCTCGCACAAAGAAGGCCTAGCGCTGCGTCAACTGCCCGGCCAGTTTTGGCCCGATGTGAGCAGCTCCCCTAGCCCAGTTCAGTTTCAGCCCATTCTGTTTTTTCCTGCTGCTGCGATTTTAGCATTATCCAGAGACTGCCAGTTTTACAGAAAAACCCTTGTCGTTCATGTATTTAATAACTAAATAACCATGCATCATATGTAAAAACTTTATATATGAAAAATGCTTAGAATTTCAGCTAGTTTCATAATATGCCACTTTCATCCCATGTTAAAATGCTTAAAATGTTGTTTTGCTTAAATATTATGCTAAAATGATTTATTTCATAACTAAATAACCATAGCTCCAAATTTAATAAACTTTATATGTAAACGGGGTGGAAAAATGCATAACATGGTGCACTTTATTTCACTGTTTAACAACATTAAAATGGTGTTTTAGTCAGAACAGTACCAAATCTAAAATATGCACATGATGATTTTCCAGAATTGTTGTTGTTATTTCCGGCCTCATTTAAACTTGCCTAAATAGTTAGACTAATTATGATTCACTCTTGCCATGTTAACCAACATTTAATCTTGCCTTGTTGCTAAACGAAGAGCAAACTAAATAACTTGAATGTAGGTGCCATTAATATGCAACTCGTTGCATATTGAGCTCCACTTAATTTGTAGTGTTGTTTGTTGCACTTTGCCATGCCATGCCTCTTTAAACCGGACATGCATCATACTTGATTGTGCATCATGCCATGTTCATGTGATGATGGTTTACCATGTTGTTTGCTTCTTTCCTGTTTACTTCTCTCGTTAGCTTCGGTTTCGCTCGAGTTGTGAGGATTCATTCGACCACGCCCATTTGTCTTCTTCATGGACTCGTTCTTCTTCCTTATGGGATCTCGTGCAAGATGACCATACCCTCGAAATCACTTCTATCTTTGCTTGCTAGTTGTTCGCTCTATTGCTATGCCGCGCTACCTACCACTTGCTATATCATGCCTCCCATATTGCCATGTCAAGCCTCTAACCATCCTTCCTAGCAAACCGTTGTTTGGCTATGTTACGCTTTGCTCAGCCCCTCTTATAGCGTTGCTAGTTGCAGATGAAGTTGAAGATTGCTCCATGTTGGAACATGTTTATGTTGGGATATCACAATATCTCTTATATTCAATTAATGCATCTATATACTTGGTAAAGGGTGGAAGGCTCGGCCTTATGCCTGGTGTTTTGTTCCACTCTTGCCGCCCTAGTTTCCGTCATACCGGTGTTATGTTCCTTGATTTTTGCGTTCCTTACGCGGTTGGGTGTTATGGGAACCCCTTGACAGTTTGCTTTGAATAAAACTCCTCCAAAGAAGGCCCAACCTTGGTTTTACTTTTGCCTAACAACCTATTACCCTTCCCTTGGGTCGGCCAACCCGAGGGTCATCTTTATTTTAACCCCCGGGCCAATGCTTCTCTAAGTGTTGGTCCGAACGAGCAGATCAAGGGACCACCTCGGGGAAACTTGAGGGCTGGTTTTACTCGTAGGATGTCTCATCCGGTGTTTCCCTGAGAACGAGATATGTGCAGCTCCTATCGGGATTGTCGGCACATCGGGCGGCTTTGCTGGTCTTGTTTTACCACTGTCGAAACGTCTTGTAACCGGGATTCCGAGCCTGATCGGGTCTTCCCAGGAGAAGGAATATCCTTCGTTGACCGTGAGAGCTTGTGATGGGCTAAGTTGGGACACCCCTTCAGGGTATAAACTTTCAAGAGCCGTGCCTGCGGTTATGTGGCAGATGGGAATTTGTTAATATCCGGTTGTAGATAACTTGACACTTGACTTAATTAAAATACATCAACCGCGTGTGTAACCGTGATGGTCTCTTTTCGGCGGAGTGGGTTATGTTTAAACGTAAGTAGTTTTCAGGATCACTTCTTGATCACTCCTAGCTTCTCGACCGTTGCGTTGCTTCTCTTCTCGCTCTTAATTGCGTATGTTAGCCACCATATATGGTTAGTTCTTGCTGCAGCTCCACCACATTACCCCTTTCCTACCCATAAGCTTAAATAGTCTTGATCTCGCGGGTGTGAGATTGCTGAGTCCTCGTGACTCAAAGATTCTACCAAAACAGTTGCATGTGCCGAGGATACCAGTGCAGGTGATGCCATCGAGCTCAAGTGGGAGTTCGATGAAGACCTTGGTCGTTACTACGTTTCGTTTCCGGTTGATCAGTAGTGGAGCCCAGCTTGGGATGATCGGGATCTAGCAGTTGGGTTATCTTCTTTTCTTTTAGCTTTCAACCGTAGTCGGTCTATGTGTGTACTCCGATTGATGTATTACTTATCAGATGTGAAGTGGCGATTGTAAGCCAACTCTCTTTATCCCATTCTTGTTCATTACATGGGATTGTGTGAAGATGACCCTTCTTGCAACAAAACCTACAATGCGGTTATGCCTCTAAGTCGTGCCTCGACACGTGAGAGATATAGCCGCATCGTGGGCGTTACACTGGGCGCTTCTCAACTTAATTGCTAGCCTTCGCTTGTACTAAGCGAGAATTCTGCTTGTGCATCAAAAACATGAAACCCAAGTTATTCCAGATGAGTCCACCATACCTACCTATATGCGGTATTACCCTGCCGTCCTAAGTAAATTTGCATGTGCCACCTCTAAAAACTTCAAATAAATATCCTTTTTTGTGTTCCTGATTGTTCATAGAGCGATAGGGGATAGTCAGTATCTTCCATGCTAAGCGGGTTATTCCCATGATGACTGTTTATTCACTCGTCCTTGCACAAGAGGGGTGGTAATAGGGATTCGCAGTCCCGAATTCAAACTGCAAATAATTAAACAAAAATCCCCCAGGACTGTTGTTGGTATGGACGGTACCCGTTGTTTCAGACAAGCCGTGTAGTGTGATTGTTGGTGGAGGGGAGTAAACCTTTACTTTTATCGCTTGGGAACCGCCACTGATGTGTTTAGCATGGAAGATACTGATAACTAATGGTCGCGAAGTAAACAAGGAGGGTTCATTTCTCAAAATTTAATTTATCTCTGTTTAAAAAAAACTTGAGCTCTGGGACTACTGCAAATTACTGCTTCCCTCTGCGAAGGGACTATCTATTTACCTTTATGTTGTGTCATCACCTTCTCAAATAGTGCCAGAACCTGAGAGCACTATTGTCATCCTCATGCATTGTGTGTAGCTAATGTTGGGTGCATCATGACTGGATCATTTCTACCATGAATTACAATGTTTAGTCACTGCTTGAGCTTTGGAGGTGCTCTGCATTTATGTTTTGCGGTCTCAGAAAGGGCTAGCGAGATACCACTATTGTCATATTATATCATGGTTGTTTTGACTAAGTGTTGTTGTTTGAGATATCTTATTATTACTCGCTAGTTGATTATGTCATTGATATGCATTAATATAATTTTTAAGAGTTATTGTCGACATGGTTAGTTATAATCTTGGCTGAAAACATGGGTGCTACTTAAGCTTATTTATGTAAACAAGAGAAAAAGAGTTCGTAAAAGTTTTTCTTTTTCACTTTCAGTTTATCAACTGAATTGCTTGAGGACAAGAAAAGGTTTAAGCTTGGGGAAGTTGATATGTCTCCGTCGTATCTACTTTTCCTAACGCTTTTCCTCTTCTTTTGGACTCTAATTTGCATGAATTGAATGAAACTAACCCTGACCGACGCTATTTTCAGTAGAACTACCATGGTGTTATTTTTTGTGCAAAAATAAAAGTTCTCGGATTGTAATAAAACTTTGCGAGGATTTTTTATATAATAAAAGGGAATTTCTGGAGCCAAGAACAACCAGAGGGGGGCACCTGGGTGGGCACAACCCACCAGCGAGCGCCCCCCTCCAAGCGCGCCTAGGTGGGTTGTCCCCACCTGGTGGCCCCGCAAGCCTCAACCCCGATACTATAAAATCACATATTTGGAGGAAAAATCAGGAGAAAGAATTATCACGCTTCACGAGACGGAGCAGCCGCCACCACTGCTCTTCATCGGGAGGCCGATCTGAGTCCGCTTTGGGGCTCGGAGAGGGGATCTTCAATCTTCATCATCACCAACCCTTCTCCATCGCCAATTCCATGATGCTCCCCACCGGGAGTGAGTAATTCCTTCGTAGGCTCGCTGGTCGGTGAGGAGTTGGATGAGATTCATCATGTCGAGTTAGTTTTGTTAGGGCTTGATCCTTAGTATCCATTATGTTATGAGATTGATGTTGCTATGACTTTGCCATGCTTAATGCTTGACACTTTGGGCCCGGGTGCCATGATTTCAGATCTGAACCGTTTATGTTATCACCATTATATCTATGTTCTAGATCCGATCTTGCAAGTTATAGTCACCCACTATGTGTTATGATCCCAAGAACCCCTGAGTGACAATAGTCGGGACATTTCCCAAAGTTGATGATCGTAGTTTGAGGAGTTCATGTATTCACTATGTGTAAATGATTTGTTCCGGTTGTCTATTAAAAGGAGGCCTTAATATCCCTTAGTTTCCAATAGGACCCCGCTGCCACGGGAGGGTAGGACAAAAGATGTCGTGCAAGTTCTTTCCATAAGCACGTATGACTATTTACGGAATACATGCCTAGATTATATTTATGAACTAGAGCTAGTGCCATATCGCCCTAGGTTATGACCGTTATATGATGAATATCATCCAACGAATTCACCGATCCAATGCCTATTAATTTCTCTTATATTGTTTCTACTAAGTTACTACTGCTACTGTTACTATTGCATTTGCTACAAAATCATTGCTATCATTGCTACCGTTACTATTGTTGTTGCTACTACTATCAAAACTATCTTACTGATCACTTTGCTCCAGATAATTAACCTCCAGGTGTGGTTGAATTGACAACTCAGTCGCTAATACTTGTAAATATTCTTTGGCTCCCTTGTATCAAATCAATAAATTTGGGTTGAATACTTTACCCTCGAAAATTGTTATGATCCCCTATACTTGTGGGTTATCAAGCCCAGAAGGTTATTCCTCCTGAGTCGCCAATGCTCCTCATACCCGTCTCAGAAGGGAACGCAGCGTCAGGTAAGACCTCACTGGCTGAGACGAAGGCTTCAAGGCCCACGGCCGCCTTTCTCGGCGGGCGGCGAGGGTCTTCTCCCTGCCTCCAGGCCGTCTCCTCGAGAGACAAGCTTGGCATGGGACGCTTGGGCTCTGTCCACATCCTCCTTCAGCTTGCCTAGGCGGCCCGCCTCAGCCTTGGTCCTTGGCCCAGCGCTGGCCGGCTGTCAGCGTCATGGGTGAGCGCAGCCTCCCCTGGCCTTGAGCTCCTCCTCCCGTTCTTGGAGCCGAGGGGGTGGGCAGCCTACTCCTCGGAGGGCCTTCACTTTGGCCACTGTTGCAGCGCCTCCTCAGGACGCTATGCCACCAAATACAGGTCTCCGAGCCATCGTGGCCTCGGCCTCTCTTTTCCCCGCCTCCGCAATGGGCAGCCTTTAGCTCAGCCTCAAAGCCGCTTCGACAGACGCGTCGGCCTGGAGCCACCCGAGATCAGCCCCATGCACCCCGTTGCCATGCACTTGTCGGCACCTTGAAGGTCGGTCCAGAGCTGGTCTAGCGCGGTGTAGGCTTCCTCCAGAGCACTGGGCCTGGCGAGGGGGGCATGGTTCGCCAACGCGAGGGCCTGGGGAGGAGGTGGCACCGGCGCCTGGACTGGCGCCGCCATAGTAGCAAGGGCCGTAGGGGGCTCTGGAGCCTCCGAACCCCCGTGGGTACAGCGGGAACGAGCGGCTCCGGAGCCTGCTGGCCCACGGAGGCAGCCGCCTCCTGAGGGCTCCATCACGGCGCTCTGAGGGGCCTATTCCGTCACAGGGGAGCGCGAGGTGACCTCCTCCGTCAAGGCCACTTGCCGCTGCGGGCCACGGCCGGCGGTGGTGAGCCTGCCCCGGCTTTCTCCTTCCTCTTCTTTCATCATGCGGTCTCCGCTCGTCACTGTGGAGGGGAGTGTTAAGGATGGCAAACAAAGGTAAAGTAAGATGCTCACTGTCAAGAGCGATGCACGCCTCTTCTCCGACCGGGCGCCCCAATCTTCCTAAGCACGGGCTTCACCGCGCCCTGAGGATTGGCGGGGCGCACGACGACCGCCTCGCCAAGTGAGGCGACAGACGGTGAGGCCGAGGCGCCGCCGAGAGGGATGCCGCCTCACCCTTCTTTGGGGTCGCCGCCTAGCCTCCGCAAGGGGTGCCCCTGACCTCGTGGATGTCCCCAAAGGAGCGCACGGATCCCTCGATCGGGGGCCGGTGTCTTCGTCATAAGAGAGACCGCGGAGAAGCTCGCTCTGTGACGGGGGAGAGGTCTCCGCCACATCGTCTACAGTTGTCTTCGAGTCATCCTCTCCCTTCCCCGCAGAGTCCTCAACGGAAGACACCGGCACCGGGGAGGTGGGGAGCTTGGGCGGCACGAGCCCCAGCTTGTTGAAGACGGGCATGGCAGCAACCAGCTTTGCCCCGTCGCCATGATGGTACAACGGGATGTAGGCCGCCGGGAGGCTGCCCGAGTCCTTCTCCAGCAGGGTGTGCACGGCCTTGTCCAACTCCTCGCCTGCTGTCCCCCTCGGGCGCAATGGATGTTGTCCTCGCGCCTTGAAATCCCACATGGGCGCGAGTGTGCTCGAGCGAGGCCAGGCGCTGCGTCAGGAACTCCTTAACAAGCATGGCCCCCGTCAGTTCCCCGGACTCCATGTCCGCCTTCATCTTCCTCAGGACCGGCGCCACCCTGGGGTCGGTGAGCTTCTCATGAGCCCACTGTTCCAGCTTCTCCAACATCTGGGTCGGCAATTCCAGCCATGCATGGAGGCCCTTGGCGTCCATGAAGACCCACTTGTGCCAGAAGTTTTCCACCTTCTTGCCGGCCCTCATGAGCGCGTTGCCGCTACGGACCGCGGTGAAGGAGACGCATGCGGAGTGCTGGTTCGAGTCGTGCATCCGGAGGTAAAAGAAGTGACGGAGGGCATCACGCCCACGAATGCCTCACAGTAGAAGGCGAAGATAGGCAGGAGAAAGATGGAGTTGGGCTGGAGGTGCAGAGCCTGAACCTGGTAGTGGTCGAGGACGGCGATGAAGAACTTGGAGAAAGGGGGACGAGCCTCACAAGACACTGTGAAGGAAGAAGGGATAGAACGCTCCGCTTAGGGTCCATGGGTCGATGGAGTCGGCCAGGAGCACCGTCTCCTTCCGCTCGTTGTGGTTGCTCGCCGTCAGCGGGAGCGCAGCGGCGAGGTGCCTCTCCTCGGTGATGGAGGACGCGCTGAGGGCCAGCGCAGGAGAGGAGGAGGAGCTTGCGGCCTGCGCGGCCGACTGCGCCTTCCCGGACGCCATCGACGAAGAACTTGGGAGGAGAGATTCGGGCAGATCTAGAGATGCTCTCGGCAAGAAGAAAGGGGATCTGGAAGCAAGACAAAGAGAAGGCAATAAAGGCTCGGCGGCAGGCGGCAGTCTTTTTGTCAGCCTGGGCAGTTGCCAAGGCAGTGTGGGGAAGTGGAGGCGCCCATGTCCCATCAAGCGCCATGCGTCGGCTGGTTCGCAGGCGATTGGGGCCTGCGGCGATTCGCCTTTGCCCTTTGGCTTCGCCTCGAAGCCAAGTCTGAGTGCGCCTTGGGCCCGGGGCTACTGTCGGCATTCTAGGAACCAAGGTACCCAGACTTGCCTGCATGCAGCCCATGGCGTGGCTCCATCGATGGCCTGGTACGGTCCATCTTAAACACGAGCAATTCAAGACCCTCGCGAGGGGCCAAGCCTCGCGAGGCGGACAACGCCAAGACCGCCGGAGGGAGCAGCTTCCCTAGGCTGGCTCCCGAGGAGCGGAGATTCCTATGCACACACCCACCTCATGAGGTTGAGGTGACGCAAGCCATGACGACCAAGGCCAGGCGGGCGCCAGCAGGCGCAGAGCGGCATGATTCCTCTTTGGTGCAAAGGAGGCAAGCACAGGTGCGGGGTCCCGAGGAATCGGTCAAAGGTTTCCATTCCCGTGCAACAAGACCAGGACCGCCAGGACGGCAGGACGGATGTCATCGCCGAGCCCACCACGACATCACGACAGGAAGCTTTGCAGGCGAAGACCACCTTACGTCAGGATAGGATGTACTTCTTGTCCCCCTTCAAAATTGGCCATTGTGGGATCCCTTCCCGCCTTCATTTGGATGAAGAGGACCAAGGCCACTATATATATAGCTTAGCCACCACCATAGAAGGGGGATCCCAGATCGGAGGAGAGAGAGAGAGAGAGAGAGAGAGAGATCTCACTAGATCACACCCACACAAGAACATACCTCCTTAGGTTTTTCTTCCCTTGTACTAGTTCATCCTCAACCCCTCGCGAGGTTAATCCACCCCAAAGAAGGAGTAGGGTCTTACACCGCAAGGTGGACCGAACTTGGGTAAACGGTTGTATCCCTTTCCTTTCTTGTTCATCGAGCTAGGCCATGGGGGTGACGAATTGGTTGGCTGGAGAGGTTGAGTTCTTCGCACACGCCCCCGAGTTCGAACCTTTCTTAGGTCCGCGGAGCCCTGAATCTGACATCATCAGCTTGAAAGTGGGCGGCGTTTCTAGATCGGGTTTAACATGAAAGCTTCCATCGATATCGCTTCCCGATCCAAGTCTTTTGTTCTACTCCGAAGTTGTAGACGGATCGTCGCTCTACTCCAAGTCCTAGACGAATCCGCTTTTCACATGAAAATATTAAAATCAAGGTGTATTTGTAAGAACTAAAGGACCAAGGATCGGTGGTCAAGCATATGCATAGTCATACAGATAGCGCTACCGCACCGCCCACCGCCAAGTCAGATATTTCCTTTTCTTCAAGACCAAATCTTTCCTTTCTTTGAATTCAATTCCATTTGCTTCCTTAGTTACCTATCTACTCTTTGACTATTTCCTTTGGTTTCAAAGAACGAATTCAATCTATTTCCTTCTTCAAGACCAAATCCTCTTTCCTTCTTTTGTATTCAATTTCATTTGCTTCCTTATTTGCCTATCCACTCTTTCCTTTTTTTTTTCATAGACTTGAAATCCCTCTTTCCATCCTTATTTTCCTCTCTTTTCCTTACTTATCGGGACAATTTATTTCCTTCCTTATTGATTCCCTAAATCGCTTCCTTGATACCTGTGAAACTTGAAGACCTTTTTAAATTGCGAAGTTTAGGTTGAAAGGAGCAATGTGGGACTATTTGAAACCTGAATGAACCTTCTCTTATACCAAAGAGGGAGGTAACCTATTTGAAATTGCTCCTGTTCACCTCCGAGTGGACTTTGACTATTTTTTTTCTTTGAAAAACCAGGACGTAGATTAAAAAGATCGATGGACTCGAAAAATTAGGAGGAAGCGATACAACACGGAAGAAGCGATATGACGGCGCGAAGCGGATGAAGCAATCCGTGCTTTATTTAGGTATAAATATTTGATACGGAAACTGTTGGTACCTGGCAAAATACATTTAATATGTGTGACTGTAATATAATGGTTGGGATCCTGAGGCAATTGAATGGGTGAGATACCAGTATGCATAGTCGCCGTGTGCTCCTAGGCATTTCCATAGTTCTCGTTAACTATTTTAAAGCACATGCAGTTAAGCCATACCTTATCGCCTTAATAAACTACAAATCAATAACATGAATGCATTTGTCCTTTATACCAAATTTTCTTCTCTTCCATTTGCTCCCTGCTAGTAGGTAACTGAGTGCAAATATTTATGTGATCAGTGATATGCTATATTCTCCAAAATAATAATAATATGCTATATTTATTAATTTAAAAATAGAATCAAATCTCCCTCCGTCTCGAATTGCTTGTGTAGACAGTCTATGAAGCAGTAGTTTCTATTTTCCCATAGGAGCTGCGGCCTGGCCAGCTTTGCATCCCAGTCATCCGTTTCCTCGCCAGTAGATCCCCTTCGTCCATCCACTGGCGCTTCTTCCAATTCCCCTCTTCCTTCCAATCCCACCCGCCTCGAGTCGCCCGCTCGAGATCCGCCCCGCCGTACTGCGACATGCTGACGCGGGGCCGCCGCTCGTCTTCCGACTCTCCTCGTCCTGGTCGCGATTGAGTCAGGCAGACCAGCGCCGACAAACGAGCGGATCCGAGGGAGTCCGACGAGGATGGAGGCGGTGGGCGGCGCCGCGGAGGAGCGGTGGGCGTCGCTTTGCAACTGCGTGGTCAACTTCCTGCTGGAGGAGAAGTACCACCTCACGGCGCTCGAGCTGCTACAGGAGCTGCAGGAGGACGGCCGCCACGCGCAGGCGCTCCGCCTCCGCTCATTCTTCTCCGACCCCGCCTTCTTTCCCCCCGACCTGGTCGCTCGCGCCTCCTCCTCACCGCCGGGTACCACCATTTGCCCGTTCCTGTTCTGTCCGAGCTCCCGGTTCTTTTCCCCACCTGTCGGAAGATCACGCAGTGTGTCTCTGACTCACGTGCCTCCGCTGCTCGCTGGCTGGATCTCGCGGGTGTTTTGTAGTAATTGCGACCTTGCCTTCTCTGACAGGCCCCCTTCTCTATGATCGGGTTTGAGATGAACTTACTTCCTTGTTCTTGCGCGGTGTTAAATTTATCCTGTAGCTCTGTTATGCAATGTATTGGCATTCTTTTGCAAGGAATATTATCTGCAGTGACGTGTTATATAGTAGTACCAATAAACATTTTAGTGAAAAAAGAAACTATAGAACAAAACATTCAGTACATTGGTAATTTTTGAGATGGTGGAAGTAAAGTGCCCGCTTTTTTCTCTCACCTGCATGCCTTGATACTGACATGTCATTTGTGTTGAACAACAACACATGTATTGGGTTAGATCTCGTTACACCCAGACGTTACTTCTGTATGTGTCACAATAAGGTCTGAGGAATGCGATGGGTGAGTAAAGTGAAGTAGTTAGTCTAGACTCTTAGTGTAATACTTCCTCCCTTCCTAAATATAAGTCTTTTTAGAGATTTCACTACAGACTACATACGGAGCAAAATGAGTGAATCTACACTCTAAAATATGTCTATATGCATCCGTATGTAGTTTGTATTGAAATCCTAGAAAGACTTATATTTAGGAACGGAGGGAGTATAATATTTCCTCTGATACCAAATGTTAGTCCCTTTAGAATCTGTGCCAGGAAAAACATTTTCATGTTTGACTACCAATATAGAACAATTACCAACATCGGCAGCATTAAATTGGGATCCATCATAAAAATATACTTTTATCATATGTAGGCAGTTTACTCACCTTTATGTGAAACAATGTATTTGTAGAAATTGATGGTCAAAATATCACCATTGAGATTGTCTCAGTGTCTGAAAGGATTTTACATTGGATTCAGAGGGAATCCAGTTTAATCCGCTGGCTCATTTTTGTGATACTTATCCAGGCACATATAATTGCAAGATACCACCTGTATTAGCAGGTCTGTGTGATGAATCATGTCTGTTCTTTTTTACAGGTGCTGATCCACAGAGTTTGTTAGAAGAGAAAATTGCAGCAGAAGAGAAGTTGGCACTCACTGAGTATGATCTCCGACTAGCCAAGGAAGACCTTACATGCTTGAAGCTTGAGTTGCAAAAGCAAACAAGAATCATCTCCTGATAATACAATTGGTTCGTCTCTTTGGAAATGATAGATTTGCTTGCTCTTTTGATGTTGTAGCATTTGTCGGTCTCCATGATGCCACATTGCGTGTATCGTCAACTGGAGATATCTATGAATTTATATAAGAACGTGATAATGCTATAAAGAGATGAAAAAAATATCCTAGTGATGGCAGGTTATTCAAGATTCCAAGAAAGCACAAACATCTTTAATTCCTTGTTGGATGAAAACTATAGTTTAGATAAAACGAGAACAATTACATACTATGTTTTTAAGGCGACGCCTTACCGCCTTAGGGAGGGGGGGCGCTTTGGCGCCTAGGCGACGCCTAGGCGGGCGCTTTGGACGCCTAGGCGCCCAAAGCGGTCGATTTTCCAAAGCGGAGGGGGAGCGCTTCAACGCCTAGGCGTCGCCTTAGGGACGCTTTAAAAACATAGATTACATACAATGAAAATAAAAGGCAGATCTTAATATATGAAACTCATGCTTTTGAGTATTCAAGAAAAAAAGGCAGATCTGCAAAACTTAATAAGCATTCCGCCTGGGCTGTACGGGAGGCGTCCGTAGGAGCTTTGATAATACAGATTTTGCTAAACTGTACTAATTGATTATGTGTTGTCTTTGTTCAATGTCCACACAACCTCACTTGAGACCTGTTAATTTGATTAAACGAAAAATGTAACACTTTCTTCTTGAAGAGCAGGTAGGTGATCTGCTGGTGCCAGTGACTCTGGTTAGATTGTATTGGCATCATCTATTGCATTTTGGCTATTCCAAAGTGAGCCATTGTATTCGCTAGGAACTGTTGTAACATACATATAGAATAACAAAGAGAAAGTCCTAGTGATAGCGTGCATCAAACCCATATCTATTATGAGATATATGACTAAAACATAGAACCAATTCTCACCTCTTGATGTGACATGGGCATTGGACCAGGACATATACTCTGCTTCTAAAGTGCACAGTTTGACTTTTGCTAGTAACCATGTGCTGGTAAATGTACACAGGCTTGGCCACTGGTTCTCCTGTCAAAATCCTTGCATGGTGTTCCACCAATTAGATAGCTTATATTCACTCATTTCATTTTCGCTTATTATTTGAACTCCACGAGAAGGTAGATTATTTCCGTGACATATAAGCTTTGGTGCTTTCACGTTTCACTTTGATGCTGTAGAGCAAACAATTTAACTCCTTTTGGACTATGTAAATAGTAGTGCTGACAGGGCCTCTTTCAGATGCTTCTGCACATGAAGGATTCAACCAACAGGACCAACGAGATGTCAAAATTTCAGCATTAGGCCCTCTGAAAGATAATGAACGGAAAGATCTGAACTGTGCTGTAAAGGAATACCTGCTTTTTGGCTGGGTATCGACTTGCAGCCATGACTTTCATTGAGGAGGTCTGCATTATTCATGCGCCTCTCAGCTGCTTATCTTCATGCTGTAACTTCCTCAGTTTTAAATTTGTGTTTTCAGTTATTTTTAAAATTCATGGAGAATGGTATTTAATGTTACACAACTACTTATGATCTATTTGTCATGGCAAGGTTGATGATGCTAAACTGTCATAATGCTTATTAGCTTGCTAGATCATTTGTTGCTATTAGTGATCTAGTGAGAGAATGAGAGATTCTTCATTGCTATCCAAACAGGGAAAACAGAAAATTTTAAAGTATATATGAATGATGTCACTTATTGTTAGAAATCAGCTATAAGTGGAAACTGGTGCAAATCCACTGGAGTTGCATTTGCATGCTGCCATTACATGTAGTCAATGCACTTTAGACGTGCATATTTCATTGGATTTCTTATAATCTATTAATCTTAGAAGTTATCCATGCAAAGTAATTATTTACTTTCTCTTAGATGATCATATCCTTTTCCTATCTTCTTTACTCTGGAATGTAAAGTCTGTTTATGATTTGCTCACTCATCATTTGCAGGTTCTTGATCAGGATCTTGATGTTTGGACTAACAGTTCAGCTTTGTGTGCCTGATGCCCTTCGTCGTTATTACTACCAGTATCTTTCATCTACCACTGAGGCGGCTGAGGTAATCATGTATATCAAGTTGCTAGTAACCCTATAAAATGTTGCTAATCTTGTACTATTAGCTGTGCAAGTGTGCATGTGTAATGCACGTGGCTATTTTCTCTCAAGGAAGTCACCATCAAGAAAGTTTGTTCGAGATTCAATTTTTCACATTAGTAATCTAAGGCAACACTGCCTATTAGAGCATTCCACTCGCTTCAACAGGCCCCCCCAAGCCCCTTTTCTATCGCCGAGGTGAAAAAATCGCCCGCCGCTACTTCTGTAAGCCCATTTTCACGGTTAGGCCGAATATGGCGCCGCGTACTCTATGCCGAACTCCGGCATGGCTACTGGGGTACCGGGGAAACGGTTTTGGCGTGAATCGACCCGCCGAAGTCAGCCGATCGGGCGCTTTATCGCTTCGCTTTCAAGCTGGAATCACGCGGCGGCCGCCACGGCTGCCTTCCATTGATTCCTCACGGGCGGTATAGCGAAGGCGCGCCGATGCGGTTCAGCTCTCTCCGCCATCGTTGCAGACACACGGCCGCTTCGCCGCCGCCACTCCGCCGCTATAAAGCCGCTTTCTCGCCGGAAAGCACGCCGACAAGTTACCGGAGGTATGCTCGACAACACACGCCGGCGGACGGGCGATTGACCGCCGCCACGCCGATCACCGCTCGCCATTTAACGGCGTTGAACCGAAGCGGCGCGCCATAACCTCCAAGGCGGCGCTTAATGGCGGGCTGCCTCGGCGACTCGGTTGCCCTCGAGTACATCATATGCGGTAATCATTGCAGCCGGAGTACCCGCCGCTTCTCCTTCGCCATCGCGGTAGCTCCCGGACGCCGAGGTGGATGGAGACGCCTGTTGCCCTCGCTGGCTCGGGCCTTTCGGTCGCCGACGCCTCCCTCGCTAAGTTTGAGTCATGGGAGACGCCGCCGGGCGCGCAGACTCGGCGGCTGTTCTTTGTCATCAACAAGGGCGGCGTGGCCCTTCTCTCCTCCTCCTCCCGCCGCTGTCAAGGTCGAGCCGCTGGCCTTCCCATGAAGGGAGCACGAGGCCATGGCTCACGATGGAGACCGACCTCAAATGGGCGCGGATGACTACGTCCGGCGAGAGATGGAGCGCCAGCCAATAGCGCTTCTTGAGGAGATATTACCGGGCGTGCCGCCGTCATGAGGAGTACGCAAGGCCGTCAATATCTCGATTTGCGACAATATGGCGATTTGTGACGCCTAAGCCGCTCAACTCCGCCACGGCGACCTAGCAGGAAGCGCTAGGAAGGCGGCAAGGCGGCGGCGACGACGACGGCGG